>CM066034.1:427778285-430750785 GCA_033557465.1 Ichthyophis bannanicus | reverse complement strand
CAAAGGGCTACTATCTGGTCGAAGACCTCCTGCTCCAGCTCCCACTCCCCGTGGTCTATCTTGAACCTACTGAGGTAATCGGCCGTAGAGTTGTCCGTGCCGGCCACATGTTGAGCTGAAAGGGCCTCCAGGCGGATCTCGGCCCATTGGAAAAGGCCGTCCGCTTCCTTCTCCAAGGCAGGGCTGCTTGTGCCGCCCTGGCGGTTGATGTAAGCCACCGCGGTGACATTGTCGGAGAGGACGCGAATCGCTCTTCGTATCACTAAGGACTCGAGCGCTCTGAGTGCAAGGACTACCGCCCTTAATTCCAGTCTGTTGATTGACCATTGTGACTCCAACGCCGACCATTGGCCCTGGACGAACCGGTCCTCGCAATGAGCTCCCCAGCCTGTTAGACTGGCATCCGTCGTCAGCAGCAACCACTGCGGGGGCTCGAGAGGCATCCCACAATCCAGATTCCTTGGGGACCGCCACCACTGGAGGGCCTTCTTGGTTCGAGGAGCACAGGGTAATTGCATGAACAAAGGGTGATGCTGATGGGACCACCGACGCAACAGGGCCCGTTGTAAGGGCCGCATGTGAGCCCTGGCCCACGGTACTACCTCTATTGCCGCAGCCATGGTCCCCAGCAATTGAAGGTAATGCCACGCCGTAGGATTTCGCCTGCTCAGGAATCTCGTGACTAGGCCCCTTAGGTCTTTTGATCTTGACTTGGACAGGAACACCCTGCCCCTGCTGGTGTCGAACCTTGCCCCGAGATACTCGAGCTCCTGGGAGGGTCTCAACCTGCTCTTTGCCCGATTGATGACCCACCCTAACTCCTCTAGAACCTCCACCACTCTGGCCGTGGCCGAGCGACTTTCCTCTTCTGACTTTGCCCATATCAGCCAATCGTCCAGATAGGGGTGAACTAGAATTCCTTCTTTTCGTAGGGCCGCGGCCACCACCACCATCACCTTGGTGAAGGTCCTTGGAGCCGTGGCTAGACCGAAGGGCAGAGCCTGGAATTGAAAATGACCTCTGGGTACCGCAAACCTCAGGAACTGTTGGTGGGACTTTCTGACCGGTATATGAAAATAGGCTTCCGTCAAATCCAATGACGTCAGGAACTCCCTGCTCCTTACGGCCACGATGACGGATCTTAGAGTTTCCATCCGGAAGTGAGGTACCTTGAGACAGTGATTGACTTGCTTTAGATCCAGAATCGGGCGATAAGAAACTTCCTTCTTTGGTACCACAAAATAGATCGAGTACCGACCGGAACCGCATTGTTCCGGTGGCACCGGGACCAGAGCACCGAGCGCTATGAGTCGAGAAAGAGTTGTTTCTATCGCTGCCCCCTTTACCGGGGAACCGCAGGGAGATTGAATGAAGGCCGGAAGTATTTGCTTTGCAAATTCGAGAGCATAACCCTCTCGGATTACCTCCAGGACCCATTGATCGGCCGTGACCTGGGACCAGGCGGGAAGAAACAGTCTTAGCCGGCCCCCCACTAGCAGTCCGCCCCCCTGGACCCCCGGTTTGTCATTGAGGTTTTCTAGGTCCCGCGGAGGCGGAGGAGGACCCAAAGCCTCTTCCTGCCCCCCGAAACCCTCGGAAGTTTTGACCCCTCGAAGGGAAATGGCCCCTAGGAAAGGGGTTCGATCGGGCTGGATGAAATCTCCGGGGATCCCTCGGTTGATTACGGACCGGAGCCAGCGAGCGAGTTTGTTTTGGTCTGTCCTCCGGGAGTCTGCCTCCCTTAGATTCACCAAGGTCTTTAACCAACTTATCCAGGTCTTCGCCAAACAGTAGCTTCCCCTTGAAGGGCAGACGACTCAGGCGCGCCTTCGACAAGGCATCTGCTGCCCAATTACGGAGCCATAAATATCGCCTAGCTGCTACCACCGAGGCCATGTTCTTAGCTAGGCTCCTGATGAGGTCGTACTGACTGTCTGCCAGGTAGGCAGTCCCGGACTCTAACTTGGCTGAAATAGATTGGGAGTCCCCTGAGGGGGACTCGGCTAGTTGTAGCTGTTGGGACCACCTCAAACAAGCCCGGGCTACCCAGGCCCCGGCAACCGAGGCCTGCAAGGCAATAGCACTGATGTCAAAGGCCTGCTTCAGTAAAGTGTCCAGTTTTCTATCCTGAGCGTCTCTCAGGGCAGCACTACCCTCTACCGGGATAGTCGTCTTCTTTGTCACTGCAGAAACCGCTGCATCCACCCTGGGAGACCTCAGCAGTTCTTTATCCGGTTCTGGCAAAGGATACAGCCGAGACATTGAGCGCACTCCCCTCAGGCCTGACTCTGGTTGATCCCATTCCTCCTGGATCATCTGGCGTACCACTCTGTGAACCGGGAAGACCTTTTGAGACTTCCTCACAGCCTGGATTAAAGGGTCTTCCAACCCTTCTTCCTCTGATGGAACCTCCGAAGATACATTGAGAACCTTGAGGGACTCATTAATCAGCGCTGAGAGTTCCTCTCGCCTAAAGACACGCACTATGCGGGATTGATCCTCCTCTGGAATCTCTCCCTCCTCAAGTTCTTCTCCATCCTCCCCTACATCCTTATCCGAAAACTCCTCTTCCGGAGTATCCTGCGAAAAGGATGTGGGAGGCTCCTCACTCAGTAGCCGTGCACGTTTAGGAGGGATAATTGAATCTTGGGAGCTTGACTTCCATGGTTTGGAAGCTCCTCCCCCTTCACTCCCCTTTAGTACACTCGGCTCACCAGCCTCGAGTCCCTGTCTGCGCAAGCAATAAGCCTTGTGCAGCAAGAGGACAAACTCGGGGGAGAAGGGGTCCCCGGAACTCTCCTCCACCACAGCAGAGGGGGAGGGGGAGAGGGCCGAAGCCGGTAAAACCGTGGTAGAGAGAGGGGGAGGAAGGGAAACCTTCACCCCTTCCGCCAGGTCCCCAGACCCCTGAGTGGATTGGGACACGGGTAAAAGAACACTTTGCTCCGCAGAAGCTGCTTCTGCAGCACAAGCCCTGCAAACTCCTGACTCGGAATCAGTGCCCCTACGAGTGCCACAAGAAGGGCACCTTGTTTTGCCAGTCATGTCCACTTTAGAGAGGCTCTTCCCGTCTGGAAAGGAAAATGCCCTTATGATATTTCCAAATTCAAAATGCTACCAAACCCAACGGGGCTGTGAGAGGCCTCTAGGGAAATCAAATAAAATAGATCCCCTCCAGCCCCCCCTCACTCACTATGCCGTTCAGGATAGGAAATAAATAAAGGAAACAAACAAGTAAAAATTCAAGTAACCTACAAATTAAAACATAAATACTAGCACTCAAACCATGGGGAAAAGTTCCCAGTACTTGCGGTTTTGAAGATGCTCAGCGTATCTCCGGTGGAGAGGGGAGCGCTCCGGCCGCTCACACGTGGAAGGCCTGAGCCACGTGGAGTCGAAACCGGCAGTCGTCGGCTCTGCTCGCGCCGCCGAGCAAATTGCCAGTGCCGGGATTAGCACGGCGTTGCCCTCGGCCCCAAAGCAGGCTGCGAGTTCTCCGATCGCTCCAAGACTACTCCGCGATCTCTCCCTCCTCTGGAGATCGCGGGAGAGCCCCTTGTTGCTGCCTCAAGCGCTCAGCCGCCTGAAGGCTTCAGCGCGAGGCAGGACCGGCTTGGGAAGAAGAAACAAAGGAAATCAGCACGATCTTTCTCCTTGCTGCGGGCAGCCGGTCGTAGGAGAGGGCGAGGAGCCCTCGCGATTCACCCAGAAGGCAAACCTCCTCCTCCGTGGAGCTAGCAAACGGGCCGGGAGGGGGGGGGGAGGGGGGAAGGAAGGAGACAGGAAACCTTAAAGGAACAGAGCTAAGAAGAAAAACCCTTATCTCAAATCAAAGGAAATCAACAAAATAACTTGAAATTAAATTGAAAATAAAATCTAGGGTGAAATAAAGAAAGGAAGACTCCAGTAAGCCCATGGCTTACGGAACCCTCCAGCTGCTTGGAGGCTGAGAATACTGGGCTCTGTGGGTGGTGCCACAGGTATTTATACCGCACCATCCTCAAAAAGGATGGGCTCAGCCTCCAAGCGCAACCCAGAAGTAAAGGGACTGGACTGGAGTGACGATAAGGAATCTGCTCTTTTAGGCTCTTGGAGGAAAGGGGTCAAAAGTAATAAATCTTTTGTGACCTCCTCAAGAGATAATCCCATATAGAAAATATATGAAAGGATTCTTGCTGAAAGCATGGATGCCTGGAAAGTTTGACGTCCAAAGGCATCTAAAGTCTTAGCCTCACGACCTGGTGGATAAGAAGAGTGCTTCTTAGTACTCTTAACACGCCTCATTGCTGATTCTACAACCAGAGAATGATGAGGAAGTTGAGGCTTTTGAAAACCTGGAGAAGGGGGCACCTTGTATAGAAGATCAGTTGCCCTAGAAGGTGGGGATGCCATTAAAAGGCGTTTCCCACGTTCTAAATAGGAGATCCTGCAAGGTCTGATGCAAAGGAAACATAATGACTTCCTTTGGATTGCAGGGGATCTGTATAGGTTGTGCACCCCCTGGTGCAGGGACTTGACCAGGTATAGAAATGGCAAGTAACTTCGCCATATCAAGCAGGAAAGCTTGACAAGAAATCTCCCCAGAGGGGAGTCCTCGAGGAAGAGGAGGAAGAACTAGATCTGTTGAAGAACTAGCTCTAGCAGCCACCTGCTCATTCAGATTCTGAGGAATAGCAGATCTGGAGGGGTGGAGCATCGGATTATCTTTGAAAGATAGTTGTGGGTACCGATGAAAACCGGTACCACAACTCGTCGGTAGCAAGTCGTCCACGCTAGAGATCGATTCCAAACTCGGTATGGAAGGAAGCGAGCCGGCTAGCATGGGAGGTACCGACACCGATGCCGATGTCGATACCGGGATCGGTACCGTCGGTGACACCGATATATGAAGATCAGTCTGTAATGGCACTATCGGTACCATGGTAACCGAATGTGGCAGACCTTGATTATCGGTGGAATGTCTACATTACCGTCTGAAGTCGGTACCGAGACGAGTCGGTACCCAGTCATCTAGACTAGAGATCAATTCTAGACTCGGTATCGAAAGAAGCGAGTCTATCGATGCATATTGGGAGGGTACCGACGTGGATACCAGCATCGGTACCGGGACCGATGTGAGAAGATCGGTCGGTAGCGGCACCGAAGATACCGAGAGCGCTCGACTGCGATCATCGGTGTGGAATGTTTCATCCAGCACCATTGCCGATGCCGGGGTACCGGCACCGCTCAAAGTGGATACCACCACCGGGCATGGCTCAGGCATGTTCACTGAGGGAAAAACCCAGGGAACAACCTGAAACCCCGTTAGTGCCTTGGAGACAGAAGCCTCCCGCCGGGGTTTTAAAGCCAAAATGTCCTCGGGGGCAAGCCGAAAGGCATCTCTATGAAGGACATGAGATCTACCACCCGAGGACTGGCCAGTCTTTACAGACTTTTGTTTGGTTACCTGATCCTGCGAAAAAGAAGATGGAGCTGGTACCCTAAGGACTGAGGGGAACGGCGTATCGAGTTGAGCTCGATGCTGAAAACTTCTTGCAGAAATAGAAGTGCAGGAGGGACAGTCCAGCGGATTGTGTTCAGGTCCCAAACATGGAAGGCACCAATTATGGGTGTCTAAAAGTAATTTGGTAGTGCCACAGTTAAAACACTTTCTAGTGGCTATAATTTCCATAAGGGAAATGGAGAGGCCTAGCAGGCCGAAGCCTGTCAGGCACCAAATAGGAAAGAATTTCCTACAGAAGGAAAAATCTGTAAAAGAAAAGAAGAAAACACCGGCGGTACCGGTGCGTCGAGGGAAGGTAGACGCGACCACAAGAAAAAACAAAAATAAAAGAAGAATTTTCTGCGTGACAGGGAGACGTCCTGTCGGCTCCGCGGAAAAACGAAAACTGAGGAGAGGCAGTTGGGAAAGGCGGGAAGGCAGCACGTAGGCATGTTGGGATGCTTCCAAAAGCATTCTGATTGGACGCTGAGGAGCGTTCCCGCGCAGACTCCGTCGGTACCGACATACCCATATGTGAAGACTCATTCCTGCTTGTTCCTGGAGATCCTCCTTTTTTTCTGCATCCTTATCCCCTCTCCATCAAATCCACCTTCATGAATAATTTACCCACTTCCTGAATTACTTTTCATGCATCTGATAAGTGGACTCTTGCCCTTAAAAGCTCATACCGCAATAAACTGGTTAATATATAAAAGTGCCACTAGCCTCTGTCATTTTCTTTAGTAGTTAATGTAGCCATATCCCAGCAGCTGGCATAGGCAAATCATTGCCCAATAAATTAAAACAGGGCTAAGATCTGCATAATCTCTGAATTCCCTATACTGGTACAAAACCTGTAAAACAAACCCTACGGAGTCTTAAGGCCTTCAAAACGTACTTGCTGGAGAAGTAAAGAAAAGGAAAGGATAAACATGATAGAAACAGGATAAACATTTTTAGCATTGGAAAATTCTGATAAAAATGTTTCTAACTAAAAGCACTGCTTTTAGTTTGATTTTAAAAAAAGGTTTGGATGAGTTCCTGGAAGAAAGGTTAATAAACCATTATTAAAGGAGGACCCGGGAAATCCACTGCTTGCCCCAATACAAGCATTGCGAAACCTGTCTCTCTTTTTGGGAAACTGCTAGGTATATGTGACCTGGATTGGCCACTGTTGGAAACAGGATACAGGGCTTGATGGTCCTTGGTCTGACCTGTATGGCATATCTTATGTTCTTATGCTCTCAAGAGTAGCACAGTGGTTATGCAAAACACCGAATGCCAAATCACTCTTGATGTAATGCAGTTTTTAATCTTCTACAGTGGAAATTGATTTACACTTGCAAGTATTTATCTTCTAGAATATACTCTAAGGGGGATGTTTATTAAACGGCGGTAGCGGACCATGCGATATCGGAGCTACGGCCCCTTTGCACGGAGTCTGCTACCGCCATTTAGTAAACATCCCCCTAAATCTTACGGAGAAAGGGAATTCTTTGGGTTAAAGCCGATAAATCTGTCTCTTTTAGATTTCATTGTTTTTGCTAATTGAGTCAGGTCTTAGTTCCACCAAAAAGCTTTTCATTTAAATCAAATAAGCGTATAACTTAGCATGGAAAGTAAAATAGAGTAAATAGTCACTGAAATAAATTTGTTTCTAGAGAGCTTTATTATTTAAATCAATTCAGAGTATAGCTTAGAATACAAGTAGAATAACTAGTCTCAGAGTAGAAAGAAACTAGTTTCTAGAGACCTTTACAAAGAGGACTTCCAGTTAGGAGGCAAAAGATCTGTGAAGTTGTCTTAAATAGGTGTTAAAGCCAAGTGACAGAACACAGGGGCAATTTGAAAGGCCCCGTCTATCAAACCAAGGGCTGTGTGAATCACACAGGTCAGGGCACTGTGTAGGAAGCCAACTTTTATTAAGTCTTCCTCCCTTCTATCCCGACTCCAAGCCACCCCATGGATCTTAGCTTTATAGGCTCTTACACCTATTAAAGGGAAGGAGGTGTTGGTTATCCTCATCAGGATACTACTGTGGATCAAGAACTGGTTAAAAGATAGAAAGCAGAGGGTTGGGCTAAATGGCCAATTTTCCCAATGAAGAAGGGTGAATAGTGGTGTACCCCAGGGATCTGTGCTGGGTCCTCTGCTTTCTGACATATTCATAAATGACCTGGAAAGTGGAATAACGAGTGAGGTTATCAAATTTGCAGATGACACAAAACTATTTAAAGTTGTTAAAACCCAAGAGGATTGTGGAAATTTGCAAGAGGATCTTGATAAATTGGAAGACTGGGAAGAACAACCCAAACTATGGTTACACAATGCAAGGTTCCACATTAGGAACCACCACCCAGGAAAAAGATTTAGGCGCCATTATGGACAGCATGTTAAAACCCTCGGCCCAGTGTGCAGCGGCAGCCAAGAGAGCAAATAGAATGCTAGGTATCATAAGGAAAGGAATGGAAAATAAAACAAAAGATATTATAATGTCTCTATATCGTTCCATGGTGAGACCGCACCTTGAATATTGTGTGCAATTCTGGTCGCCGTATCTTAAAAAGGATATAGCGTTATTAGAAAAGGTTCAGAGAAGAGCCACCAAAATGGTAAAGGGTATGGAAGGATACTCCTATGAAGAAAGGCTAAAAAGGTTAGGGCTCTTTAACCTGGAAAAGAGACGGCTGAGGGGAGATATGATAGAAGTCTATAATTAATGAACGGAGTGGAACGGGTAAACGTAGATCGATTGTTTACGTTATCAGAATATAAAAAGACTAGGGGACATGCAATGAAGCTACAGGGTAAACTATTTAAGACTAATAAAAGAAAATATTTCTTCACTCAACGTGTAATCAAACTCTGGGGGGTATGTTTACTAAACTGTGCTAATGTGCGCTACTGTGCGCTGCACGACGTTAGCATGCGCTAAGGTACCTTAGCGCACGCTAATGTCGCGTATGGGGCACAAACATGCACGCTCATGTGCGCGGCGCTCATGTGTGATGAAGGCGGGGAAAGGCTCCCCGAGGGCGGAGGAAGGCTCCCCAGGGGCGGAGAGAAGGGGTCAATGGGTGGAGAGTGGGAGGGGAGAGGCTCCCCGCATATTAGCGAGGCTGAATTCCGAGGCAAAAAATACCGCGAGTGAAAACCTCGCGTTAGAGCCAATTTAAAGGGAAGAGAAACCATTTCTGTCAGCAATGTACAGCAAAACCAGGGAAACCTACAAAATGTGATGTGTGATACATGTGCACGGTACAAAAGTACAACTAAACATTGAAAAGGACCCCAACAAAATTTAAAAAAATTATAATCAAGCTGGGCAATAGTGATAGTAATGGGAAATATCAAAAAACACTCCCAAGAAAGCCCCAAAAATAAATATGAATTTTGGAAGGGTCTACGCTCCATCACCATACAAGGTAAATGATCCCACAGTGAAATAGCACTGATCAGGGTTTCCCTCTCCATTGGACAGGTTTCCTATGGCATGCACATGTTCCACAACAGCAGGGCGGGCATGTCGGAATGGGCAACTGGACAGATGCTGGGAAAGGGGATACAGAGGGCTGCAGGCGGCACATGCTGTGGTGCAGCTGGGGCACAGTGCGGACTAGGCAGATGCCTAGATGGCACTTAGGAATGCTGAAACTGAACAGCAGCCAGACAGCAACTGATGAGGTCCCAACATGGGCACGAGAGTGTTTATCACAGTGTCACAGGGGATAATACCCAGCAGGTACCCCCAAGGGCACAGAACATTGGCAGGCGGTGTTGGGGGGGAAGCGTGGACGCCTATGCAGGCACCCCTACCCCAGAACACGCACCATAGGCAGCCACCTACCTGCACACTGGATGGCTTGAGACTGCACACCACCAGCAGAAGGGCATGTCAGCATGATGGCAGAGGGGTACTGGTGGTGGAGGGGGGCAGTGGCAGCTGCCCAGAGCCGACCATGGCCTAGCCCTCTTTAGGTGGGTGCCATGCACTGCAACAGACAGGCTGTGTCTGACAAACAACCATGGTATCTCCAGGGACTGCACTGTCTCTGTGAGCACAGTGTGGTGCGGTGAGCACAGCCAGTGTGTTCATGAGCAGAAGGTCACAAGTTCAAGTCCCAGCTGGGGCTACTGCCAATCCAGTCCCCATATTTTACCCGCTACCAATCCGTGATAGTAAGGACAAGCCTTTATTGCAGAGAACATACGCATGGTTCAAACGCCTATATTTTACCCCACCGAGCAGAGACACCAGAAACATGCACATTACCTGGAGCAGAGTCCCCCAAATTCAGTCCTGGAGGCCCACAAATCATTCAGGTTTTATGCTGTCTCCAATATAAGGCCATGTCAGCATAGTGGTGGAGGGGGCAGTGGCAGCTGCCCAGAGCAGACCATGGCCTAGCCCTGTGTAGGTGGGTGCCATGCACTGCAACAGACAGGCCCTGCCGGACAAACAGTCATGGTATCACCAGGGAATGCACTGTCTCTGTAGCAACATGGTGGTGCAGTGCACACAACCAGTGTGTTTGGAGGCAGAAGGTCACAGGTTCAAGTCCCAGCTATGGTGCCTGCCAACCCAGTCCCCATATTTTACCCACTACTACAACGTGCTAATACAGACAGAACCTTTATTGCAGATGACGTAAACATGCCCAAAACACCTACATTTTACCCTACAGAGCAAAGACACCATAAACAGGCGCATTACCTAGAGCAGAGTCTCGCAAATGCAGTCCTGGAGGGCCAAACACCATTCAGGTTCCATGCTGCCTCTAAAAAGATGCCTGTGCTGCATATCTATGCACCACCCCCATGGTATGCAGATGTATCTCATGCATATTCATGAGGGACAGCATGAAAACCCGAACAGTGTTTGGCACACCAGGACTGGAGTTGGGAACCTCTGCCGTAAAGCAGCAGCCAACAGGGGCAGACACACCCACACCCACAGGCTCCATTAGCCAATGCCTCCTGGAGAGGCAGGACATTGGGCCCTGCGTGCATCTCCCAATACTAGCCCTTGCATACCTTAGCAATGCCACCCTACACCTGGGAATATGGTACACAGCTATCAAACGTTTGCTATGATTACTGGCAGATACCAATTCCTACGTTAAGCACAGTTTGCTGATTGAGCTCCATCATAGCAACCTTTCTGCTGTCTGTGGAGTGTGCTTCAGGTCTGGTCTCTGACAGTGTTTACCACCCTGGGGAGTGACCCCCAACAGTATTGCGTACCATATCCATGCCTGCACTGTGCCCAGGACTGGTGTGGTGGCCAGGGCTGCTAAACTCCTCTAGAGTAGCACAATGCTGGCATAGGTGTGGGAGTGTGTGTCTGTCTATCCAGTGTGTGGTGGCTGCAAACACCCTCCACAGCCCACACTGCCAGCACTGTTGCCAGTATTGGCCTGCCAATGTGCATAATGAGGAGCAAGGTACCATGGGCATAGCCCGGACAGGGTGGCCTGGCCAGGATGCATCTGCACAGGGCATAGGGCACTGGCTGGGACATTGTAGTGCCCGGCCACCACCTGCACAGACAGGGTGGCCACAGCATGTCCTGCTGGGAGATCACTCTCACCCTGACTGTGCAGTGACCACAGCATGGCTAGGCACCCCCATAGTGCTATATAGTATTTCTGTCATGTGATATTTATGTGTTTCCTTTTGGGGCCCAGTCACTGACTTATCTGCTTTGTGTGTATGCTGACATCCCAGTTCTGGGTGCACGCATTTCCACCAGGAACATGCACTATGGACTAGCTAGCAGACTGTCTGCAGCTGGTATGTGTCCTGATGGAGCGCCTTGCAGGGTGCAGCGGCTGAAGGCTTGCTGCAGGAGAATATCAGATAGTGGTGGGGTGCAGCTTAGCATATCCAGCCCTAATGTCTGTCTGCTATTGCGTTATGGATGTGTACAGAGCTGCATTGACTGCCCTGTAGGGTGTCTTTTCCCTAGCAGGACTGGGGTTGATGGTCCCCTCTACTGCCACCATTGCAGGGAGGTAGAATGTGGATCTGTTGGTGGGAGACCCTGTTTACCACCCTAAGCCCTGGAGGAGGAGGGTGGTGGTACATAAGCCTCCTAGGGGTCCATAGGGGCTACACCTGACTGAGACATACAGATATATCCAAGGTGTGTCAGCAGAAACTACCTATCTCACACATTAGCGGTGCTGGGCGCCCCACCTCACCCTCAGGGTGAGTGCAGTACCTGCACAATGTGACGGTGTGTAGCTACTCTGTGCCAGTACCACACACGGTCAAATTCCCCCTACCAGGCCGAGGTGCTGTGGGGGTACATACCCCATCTTGTGATCATCTGTTGACTGCTGATTTGCATGTGCAGTGCATCATGGGTATGGGTGGGTTAACCCTATCCTGGTGACCACAGCAGACTGTTTGTGTGGTGACTTGCAGTCCTTCTGCAGCCAGCCAGGGGTTTGCTAGCAGCTATAGAGCTGTAGCCTACTGGCTACTTCACTACCAGTGGAGCCAGAGGTCATGGGTTCAAACCCACAGTGGGGTTATTTGATAGGGCTGTCCAAAGCATTATCTATTTTTAAAGTACATTAGTGCTGCCAGCAATAACACCCTCAGCGTACTGTACCCATAAGGTGCCTCAGAGGGTGCCCTATAGGGCACCTTATGATTACCGTCCATATAAGGTGCACTATACAGTATGCTATGGAGTGACTGATAGGGTGCCAGCCTGTATAAGGTGCCTTATAAGGTGTCCTATGGAGCGCCTTATAGGGTGCCATGGTGGACAGTGCACTTTATAATGTGCCTTATAGGGTGCCTTATGCGGCACCTTAGGTTACGGCACATGAGGGTGTGTTTGCTGGCAGCAATAATTAAAATACAAATACAATGCCTCAGGAAACAATACTTACATATCAAAGCTGATGCCTCAGCCAGCCTTACATATTGGGCAAACTGGGGATAGAACTCATGACCCCTGTATCATCAGTCAGTGCCTTAACCATTGTGCTACATTGCTGTTCCTCCTTGCATTTCAGCGCACCTACTTATGATTTCCATGCGTTTAAATGCACAGTGCTGCCATCAAAAACAGTGCTATGACCTTGCTGTGCCTCATAGGGCACCCTATATGGCGCCCTATATGCCAGCCTTTATGCAACATTGTAGGGTGCCATGGCAGACAGTGCACTTTAAAATGTGCCCTCTGGGGTACCTTATGCAGCACCTTATGTTACAGTGCTTTGAGAGTGTGTTTGCTAGCAGCAGTAATTAAAATAAAATTAAAGAGCCTCATAATGCAATATTACACATAAATGGTAGTGCCTCAGCCAGCCTTATTCATTGGGCACAGTGGGGGATTGAACCCATGAGCCCTGCACCATTGGTCAGTGTCTTAACCATTGGACTGTGGCTCTGTTCCTGTGCTTGCACATCAGCATGCCTACTTATGCTGCCCGCGCGCGTTTCTCATGCACTAATGTGGGCAGCACACATTAGCGCATGATTAAGCCCGGTTTGCTTTTTTTCAGACTGAAACACCCACTCCTTTTATGGCATCCCACACACTAACACAGCACGCACCTAACGGGGTTTTAGTAAACATAGCCCTGGAATTTGTTACCGGAGGATGTAGTAAAGGCTGTTAGTGTAGCTAGGTTTAAAAAAAGGTTTGTACAAGTTCCTGGAGGAAAGGTCCATAAACCATTATTAAGAAGGGACCTAGGATATCAATACTTTACCCAGTACAAGCATTGCAGAACCTGTGTTTTTTGGGGAAACTGCTAGGCACGTATGACCTAGATTGGCCACTGTTGGAAACAGGATACTGGGCTTGATGGACATTGCTCTAACCCAGTATGGCATATCTTTTGTCCTTAGAAGGAACACATTAATTATGGACTTGAGATTAATTAATCTTGAGGTAAACAAAGCCCATTAAATGAATTAGGTATAGTTGTATAAGTATTCCCAGCAAAACCTAAGTAAGAAAACAACTTAAATACCTAAACACAAACTTAAAACTAAGATGCAGACAGCAGTCCAGCAGTGAGATGAGGGCTTTCCAGTCTTTTGCATTAAGTGTCACATGTATGATTTTCTCCCAGTTGGTGAGGGGTCTTACATGTGCACTAGGTGCAAGGAGCTCTTTGCTCTCAGGGAACAAGTCCAATCTCTGGAGGCTAGAGTAGAAGACTTGGAGGACATAAGGAAAAAAAGAGAGGTATATATACGAGACCTACAGGGATGCAGTACCTAAGTCCCATCTCTAGTTTGGCAGTTTCCCTATTACAATGGAGGAAAGGGGCAATGTGATAGGAGAACATCCCCCTGGTGTGGCAGGAAATGATCCTGTAGCTAGGACCTGTCTTCCAGGAGATGTAAAATGCCCTTGCACTAAGGAAAGGGTTAGAACAGCAGTTATAGTTGGTAATTCGATCCTGCATGGCAAGTGGATGTGAGAATGACCTGTTAACATGTCTGCTGGATGGAAAGATATCAGACCTCATGTGCCACCTAGACAAGTTTGGGAGGAGTCTGTTGTCTTGGTACCAATGAAATAGGAAATTGTGGTAAGGAGGTTCTGGAGTGCAAATTTAGGCTTTTAGATAGGAAGTTGAAATCCTGAACTTCCAGGTAGCATTCTCAGAAATGCTTCCCGTTCCTCGCGTAGGACCCAAAAGACAGGAAGAGCTCTAGAGTCTCAATGCGTGTATAAGACAATGGTGAAAGGAATAGGATTTTGGATTTGTTAGGAACTGGGCAACATTCAGGGGAAAGGAGGGGCTTTTCCAAAGGTATGGACTCCATCTTAACTGGGGTGGAACCAGGCTGCTGGCATTAACCTTGAAAAAGAAGATAGAGCAGCTTTTAAAGTAGATAATAGGGGAAAGCCAACAGTCACCCAGGAGCACATGGTTTGGAAAGATGTATCCTTGAAGGATACTAGCAAAAGATTTAAGTTAGGGCTTATCGACAGAGAAGTTCCAATAAAGACAAAAGTAATCCAAATGCCCTTAAGTGCAGATCAGACAGAACTTAAACATTCCAAATTACCCCTGCCTATCACTAACCAGATTATTATAAACAAAATACAATCTCTAAAATGCTTGTATGCAAATGCTAGAAGTCTAAAAAATAAGATGGGAGAGTTAGCACTAAATAAGAGGTTAGATATGATTGGTATCTCAAAGAACTGGTGGAAGCAGAATAACCAGTAGGACACTGTGATGCCTGGGTACAAATTATATTGCAGTGATACAGTAGATCAAATTGGTGGAGGGGTTGTGCTCTATGTGAGAGAGGACATTAAGTCACACAGGATTAACGTTTTGCAGGTAACAAAATACTTGTAGAATCTCTATGGATTGAAATTCCATGTAAAAAGGAGAAGGTGATGGCAGTGAAAGTATACAACTAACAGCCTGGCAAGAATGAACAAATGGCTGATGAAATGCTCAAAGAAATCAGGGAAGCTAACAAAAGTTACAATACAGAAATAATAATGGGTGATTTCAATTACCCCGGTATTGACTGGATATGCTAGAGAGATACAGTTTCTAGATGAAATAAATTACTTTCTCGGAGCAGCTGGTTTATGAACATACAAGTGGAGAAACCATTTTGGACCTAGTCCTTAATGGAACACAAGATCTGGTACAAGAGATAAGGGGTGTTGGGGGCCACTTGGCAATAGTGATCATAGCATCATCATGTTTGATTTAATAAATGGAGGAAGGGCGGCAAGGAAATCTACAGTACTTTCAAAAGGGAGACTATGATACAATGAGGAAAATAGAAAAAACTAAAAGGAGCAGCTGAAAAGTTTAAAGATGTACATCACGAATAGCTGTTCAAAAATAACATCTTGGAAGCCCAGACCAGTTGTATGCCATACTTTAAGAAACGTGGAAGGAAATCCAAAAAACCGCTAGAATGGTTTAAATGCGAGGACAGAGGCTGTTGTAGCCAAAAAAAAAGAAAAAAAGCATCTTTCAGGAAATGGAAAAAAAAAGGAGCCAAATGACAAAAACTGGAAACATCAGCAAAGGCAAGTTAGATGCAAGACACTGATAAGAAAGGAAAAGCTTGCTGTGGAAGCAAAAACGCATAATAAAACATTTTTCAAGTAAATCATAGCAAAAAAAAAAAGCAAGAGAATATTAGATGATACAGGGCTAAAAGGGGCACTAAGAGGAGACAAGGCCATAGCGGAGAGACTGAATTCTTTGCTTCGTTCTTTACTGAAGAAGATGTAGGGAAGTTACCCATCACTGAAATGGTATTTAAAGGTGATGCATTGTAAGAATTGAAAGAAATGTCAATAAACTGGGAAGATGTATTACAACTATTTGATAACCTAAAGAGAGCAAATCACCTGGATTGGATGGTATACATCTGAAGGTGTTGAAAGAACTAAAATTTGGACTTCCGGTGACATCACCAGAGCCTATGGCGGCGTGGTGCAGAAACTCCGTGGCTGAAGCCTAATAAAGTGGAGAAAATCAACCCCGACCAAAGCAGGTGAGAGAAGAAAGGTAAGGGGATGTGTCGCGCAATAAAAGGAGAGAGGAACAGACAGTAAGGCATGCGCTACCCCCTGAAAACATAGCGCGGCATCGGTTTCGGGCCCAGAAGTGGATCGGAGTGGCGGTAGAAGCAGAAGCGGGAGGAGTGCGGAGAGCGATCCGGTGAGCGGAGAGACGGAGGCAGCCCCCTGGATCGGTAGTGGAGAGAGCGGCGGCTGCGGCAGGAAAACATAACGCTGGACACCAACGAGCAATTGCTGAACTGAAGGTACAGGGGGAGTGAGGGACGCGACTGAGCAGCCACGTGGCAGAGGGGGGCAGAGGCCTAAGGAGGAGCGTGACTGAGGAGCAGGAGGAGGTAGCAGTGGTTGGCAACGGAGGGTGAAGAGAGCCCCCAGTGAACTGTAGCCCAGCAAAGCTCAACACCAAGCAGTGACATATACTGCACCACTGAAAGAACAGAGCATCTTAAAGGGCCTGAAGCAAATACAGACGTAAGAGCTGCACAGGGCCAGAAGATCAGGCAAGTGAGGGAGCAGAAAGGAGGTTGCTTCTATTGACCTGCATCTTAAAATAAAGAGGAACTATTGAGCAAAGAAACAAAGATTGCAACAGCTGTAAAGGGCGAAGAGAGTGAATGGAGAAACCAAAAGGAGGGATGTCTGCGAAGAAAAAAAATTGGCTGAATTCAGATCATCCTATGCAGTTGCAAAAGGAGGGAAAGAGGGTATGAAAGACAGTAAAATGGCAGCGGACAGAGGAGCTGAGCATGAGGAGACGACGGAGGGAGAGTGGAGCCCGGGAATAGCAGAGATGATTAAGAGGTGTTTAACGGAGTTGAAAGAGGATCTCAAGCTGGAGATCAGTGGTGTAAAAAATGAAATAAAAGACATTACAATCTTTGCAGGAAGACTTAGCCGATCTGGGAGCCCGAGTGGAAGAAACTGAGAACCAAACGGAAAAGCAAGGGGAAGCAATGGAAGAAATACAGAAAGGCTGAGAAGACCTAAAGCAGGAGCAAGAAGAACTGAAGTTGAAAGCAGAGGATCTGGAGGACCGATCAAGAAGATGCAACATCAGAGTGCGGGGCATCCCAGAGGAGGCTAAATACAAGAACTGTGATGAGGTTATAACAAAAGTATTCAGATCTCTGTTACAAACTGCATCTCCAGAGGAGAGAGGAGAGGGAGCACTTCTGCAAATAGCGCGGGCTCACAGAAGGCTGGGGCCCATAAGGGACAATAGACCACGGGATATTGTGGTGTGCTTGAATTCCTTTAAAATGAAGGAGTGGGTCCTGCGTGCTGCATGACAAGTGAAGCATTTCAAATGGGAAGAGCACGACATGGAATTGTTCCAGGACTTGTCAGTGGGCACGCTTCAACGGAGGAGAGAGCTGAAAGTAGTAACAGCCTATTTGAGGAGAGAAGATTTGAGATATAAGTGGCTGTATCCTTTTGGCTTATTGATCACAGTGAAAGGGAAATCGAGAAAGGTTCAATCCAGCGAGGAAGCGTGGAGAGTGCTTAAAGCTTGGGGATTGCCCAACCTACCGGAGGGAGTCGGAGAACAAGACAGATCACTGTCGAGCAAAGCAGCTACATCGAGGGCAGATAGTCTGAAGTGGCACCGGGCACCAGCAGAAGGCAGGAGGCTGGCACAACTAAATAAAGACTGCCCAGGAGAGAAGGAGGCGGAGAAAGGCAATGGCTGAAGCAGTGGAAGAGAAGGCGCAGGGACATTGCAAAGATCATGAAGGGGACTTATTGATGGATGCTGATAACTATATTGATTGGTAGTAGGGGTGGGCGAAGGACAGGGGGGTGGGAAAGGTAATGATGGTAATAGGGGAGGGGGGAGGCAGGAGGAGAAGGGTAGGAGTGGAGGTAAGGGGGGGTGAGGAGGGAGGTGGGGATAAGTAAGGTGGTTAAATAACCTCACCGAGCAAAGGAATGGGGGGTAGGGAGGTGTAAGAAATAGGTTAAGGGGGGAGACAGGGGAGGGGGGAAGACAGGCCAAAGGCGTAAGAGAGGGGTAGGGGTATAAGGGGGATAGAAGGGGAAGAATAGGCGAGGGCTTGATTGATTGTCACTAAGACTGGAAGACGAGTCTCCAATGAGGGGACGGGGAGAGGGAAGGGAGATAGGGTGGGGGGGGGCAGGGAGGAGGGGGGAGGGGGGAGGGGGAGGGTGTGCAGGTGCAAGGGCTCAGAGAGTAGGGGAGATACAAAGGATAAAGGTGAGTTAAAAATAGTAATCACTAAATGTAAAAGGCCTTACTTCACCATTTAAACAACAAAAATTATATAAAGAAATAACATGCCAAAGGGCAGAGTTAGTGCTTATACAGGAAACGCACTTGACAAAAGCGACAGAATATCTAGTTAAGCCCAGAGGATATGGAGAATGTATACATGCATCCAACACAGTGGAAAAGAAAAAAGGAGGTATGGCAATATTGATTGATACAAAGTTAAAGTGCAATTACAACATGTGGTGACTCGGGAAAAAGAGGGGAGATATGTGTTATTGCGAATAAAAGTGGGGAATGTTTGGGATTGTATAGTGAATGTCTATGCATTCCATTGTGTCAGGGTCAATGGGGCATATTCTCAATTTTTTGGGCAAGGGAGAGGAACGAGACAGGGATGCCCCCTATCACCACTACTTTTGCTATTTCCTTGGAACCATTTGCGGAGAGGGTGCGAGAGCGGGCCGATGTTACGGGAATAAGAGTAGGGCAGAGAGAATATATAATATCCCTGTTTGCGGATGACATAATATTGAATGTAGCTAGACCTCGCTATTCAATCCCAATACTAATGTGGGAACTAGAAGAATACGGCAGACTTTCGGGTTTCAATATCAATTGGGACTAAATCGGAAATATTAAACTTATCATTAAATGGGGAGGAGCAAAGTATACTACGGAAGAAATATCCATTTAGATGGGCTAGAGACAATATTAGATATTTAGGCATTCAAATCAGTAATAGGGTAGATGCCCTATACAAGCTAAATTATCCAAAATTATTTGGGCAGGTAGAGAGATTGTTGGATGGGTGGGGGAGGGGATACCTCTCATGGTTTGGACGAATAGCGACAATAAAGATGATGCTACTGCCAAGATTCTTGTTTCTGTTCCAGACGTTACCAATACCGGTAACGCATAAAAAGTTAACACTACAAAGAAGTGTTCATTGATTCATATGGTCAAACAGAAGGCCACGAGTAGCTATGGCAGTGATGCAAAGAGCCAAGTGAGAGGGAGGGTTAGGGGTACCTAATTTTAGAAAATATTATGAGGCCGCTCAACTGAAAACAATATACGAGTGGCAGAGTGGTACACAGAAACAGTGGATTCAAATGGAAGCGGATGCGGTAAGGGGGGAGAGATTGGACAGAATGGTATGGAGGGGAAGTAATAGCGCCAAAAATAAATACCAACACCCCATAATAGCCCATAGTTTGAGGGTGTGGCGACAGAATAGAAAACAATTAGTACAAGATAAAGGATACACACAGGGAATGACATTGGAGGCATGTTTTGATAGGGGTCAGGGACCAGGGGTAAATGTTTTGCGTAGATGGGCAAAGGCGGGGCTTACACACATCTCTCAAATAGTGAGTAAGGAGGGCATGTTAGAGTTTGAGGGCATTAAGGAGACAGCGATTATTATGCATATTTGCAAGTGAGCCATTTTTTGAGACAGCAGAAAGTGTGGAAGGATCTATGGGAAAATAGAGGGTGGTTTGAGGCAGTTTGCTCAGGCCATGTTGGTCAAAAAGGGGCTTTGTCCAGAATTTACAAAGGATTAATAGAGGGAGGGGAAAGTAAACTGGGGTATATGTTAAAATGGGAGGAAGACCTGGGGCTGGAATGAAGAGGTGTGGGATAAGATACTAAAGACAGTGGCAAGTATATCCATTGCCACACAAGTAAAAGAAAATGCATATAAAGTGCTATTTCGTTGGTACTGGACACCAGTACGTAAAAAAAGAGCTGAAGTGGGTCACTCAGATGAATGTTGGAGGGGTTGCCGAGAGAGGGGAGATTGGTTACATATGTGGTGGAAATGTGAGAGGATTCAAGCATATTGGGAACAGATTATAGAAATGATATTTAAAATGACAGGATATAGATTGCAAAGGAAACCAGAGGTTTGTTTACTGCATCAATTGGAGGAGGATATTCCCAAGACGGATGGTGGGATACTGCATCACTGCAGTTGCGGCAAGATGCGAGATAGCCCAGCATTGGGTGGGATCGGAACTGCCTAAGCCGGCAAGATTTGTCAGAAGAGTGGCAGAGGCAAGCTTGATGCATAGATTGACAGAGATGAGAAGGGGGGGGGAAGAGGGTGGAAAAATGGAAGGGAGTGTGGAAGTGGTTGGAAACATGGAAGAATGGAGAAAGAGGATGAAAGAAGGAGGGCTGAATGGATGAAATAGAGGCAAGACCCTTGGGGAGACAGATAGTCTGGAAGATTTAATGGTGAAAGGATGAAAAGAGCTGAGATGCGTATGAGGGGACAGTTGAGAGGGAGAGGAATGTATGAGTGTCAAGCAATAGTGGGGAGGGAGGGGGGGAAGGGGGTAAGATACAAGGAGAGATATAAAGGAAGGGGGAAATATCACAGTGGGAACCATATAGGCTACATTATATAATGACTGTGGAAATTGTATAATGTTGAGAATGAAGCGGTTTGTAATGTTCATTGAAACGGTAAATAAAAAGCAATATGGAAGAAGGAACTGAAATTTGAAATTGCAGACCTACTATTAGAAATCTGCAAACTATCATTAAAATCATCTGTAATAACTGAAGATTGGAGGATGGCCAATGTAACGCCAATTTTGAAAAAGGGTTCCAGGGGTGATCTGGTAAACTACAGACCAGTGATCCTTATGTCAGTACTGGGCAAAATGGTAGAAACCAGGCAGCACTGTTCTTAGCCCTGTGCGAGCAGTGCAGCCGCACAGAGAGCAAAAGGATTAGGGGAGCATATCGGGCTGCTGGCCCCAGCCCGCTCCCCCGCATTGACCTGCCACCACTGCCATTTTGTGTTCTACTACTACTACTACTCAACATTTATATAGCGCTACCAGTCGTAAGCAGCGCTGTACAGCACAGACATGTAAGAGACAATCCCTGCTCATCAGAGCTTACAATCTAGTCAAGACAAGACATACAAAACACGGAAGGTGTGGGCAAGGGTAGAACAAGGGAGAGAAAAGGAGATCAGGGGAGTCAAGATCCAAAGGCAGTAGCAAAGAGGTGAGTTTTCAACCGGGACTTGAAGAGGGCCAGCGAGGGTGCCTGGCGTACAGACTCAGGTAGTTTGTTCCAGGCGTAAGGTGCAGCCAGGTGAAAGGAGCGAAGTCTGGAGTTAGCAGTAAGAGAGTGGGGCATAGATAGAAGCAGTTTGCCAGAGGAGCGGAGTTCCTGAGGGGGTTATAAGGAGAGAGAAGAGATAAAAGGTACTGAGAAGCCGCGGAGTGCGTGCATTTATAGGTCAGCAGGAGAATTTTGAACTGGATGTGGAAGCGGTGGTGGCAGCAGCAGTGAGATAGACCCATGTTTGTAGGCAGGTTGGGGTCCTTCTTCCCCGATATAGGTCGCGTCAGAGTAGGGAGGGACCAGGCCAGACATTCAAACGTGGGTCTTTTCAACTTAGCATTTGCATGGCTGGCCTGGTCCATCCCTCCTCTGATGCAACCTACATCAGAGAAGGGAAGGAGGGACCCAACCTGCCTCACTGCTGCTGCTGCCACCTCCAAGAAAACAAAAAGTGGCGTCGGCGTCAGGGCAATGCTGGGGGGAGGGGGCGTGCCAGACATGGAAATAGCACAGGGCACAATTAGGCTTGGTATGGCCCTGAACCCAGGGATCTGTGCTGGGTCCGTTGCTTTTTAACATATTCATTAATGAACAGGAAATGGGAACAACAAGCGAGGTAATCAAATTTGCAGATGAGACAAAATTATTCAAAGTTGTTAAAACCCATGAGGATTGTGAAAAATTGCAAGAGGACCTTGATAAATTTGGTGTTCAAATGGCAGATGAAATTTAATGTGGACAAGTGCAAAGTTATGCATCTAGGAAAGAACAATCCAAATTATAGTTACAGGATACAATGTTCCACATTAGGAAACACCACCCAAGAAAAAGATTTAGGCATCATCGTGGATAATACGTTGAAACCCTCCACCCAGTGTGTAGCTGCGGCCAAGGCAGCAAATAAAATGCTAGGAATCATAAGGAAAGGAATGGAGAATAAAACAAAGGATATTATAACACCTCTGTATCATTCCATGGTACGACCGCACCTTGAGTATTGTGTGCAATTCTGGTCACTGTATCTTACAAATGATATTGCAGAATTAGAAAAGGCACAGGGAAGAGCCACCAAAATTATAAAGAGGATGGAAGGATACCCTTATGAGGAGAGACTTAAAAGGTTAGGTCTCTTCAACATGGAAAAGAGACGGTTGAAGGGAGAAATGATAGAAGTCTATAAATTAATGAATGGAGTGGAACAGGTAAACGGATTTATTGTTTACGCCATTAAAAAGTAGAAAGACTAGGGGACATGCAATGAAGCTACAGTGTAACCCGTTTAAGACTCAGAAAACAAAATTCACTCAACGCGTAATCAAACTCTGGAATTTGTTAACAGAGAACGTAGTAAAAGCTGTTAGTGTAGTTGGGTTTAAAAAAGATTTGGACAAGGTCCATAAACCATTATTAAAGAGAACCTGGGAAATTCACTGCTTGCCCCAATACAAGCATTGTGGAACCTGTGTGTCTTTTTGGGAAACTGCTAGGTATTTGTGACATGGATTGGCCACTGTTGGAAACAGGATACTGGGCTTAATGGACCTTGGTCTGACCCACTATGGCATTTCTTATGTTCTTATGGAGTAAAGATGCAACGTGGGAGAAAAAGGGTTATTTGAGGTTTAGCGCAGCACCTCACCCTCTGATGACCCAAACTCCCTTGCACCTCTCATCTGATCTCCCTGACACCACAAACAAAAACCCTGATGGCCAAAGTAGGCCCCTGGAGCTCAGACTTTGTACCCCTCACAATCTCCCTGGGGGCCCCGATGCACCCTTGCATCTCTCACCCTTCCCCCTGATCCCACAAAATATATAAAAATATACTGGTGGCCTATAAATAATGTTTGTGGGTGGAGGGAGAGTGTTCAGGTAGTCAGTCTGGCATATTTTTTGATATTTTCCTTCCATGTCAGAGCCAGTCCCCACTCATGCCCTGATAGAAGAGAGATTTTACTCATGATGCAGCAAACCACTGGAAATTAGTACAGTGGTTTGTACTTTTTTTCTGTCTGTGCGCACTTTTTAAATGCTGAAGTAATTTGCACACTATTAGGATTGGGAATAAAGGTTATTTTAGCACATGCATCAGAATGCTCTGCACTAAAGCTTAATACAACATTCTAACACATGGCTTACTGCATTCAGGCCTGAGAGAGTTATTGATGCCTGGAACAAGTATGGAAGATGATATTGGAACGATGAGAGAATAGAGTGGAATTCTGTTTTTTTGAGACTTTCTTGCCGATTTATGTTTATTTAAAACTTTATATACCGCCCGTTACAGAGTGTCAGAGCGGTTTACAATCATAAAAATCATAAAATGCTGCAGAAAAAGAAAGAGAACGCCAATTTAAAAGTTGCAAAGGAGGAGAAAAGGACAGAGATCAGAAAAGGGGAAAACAGAACAGCCGAGAAACAACAAAAAAAAAAAAGATTAATTATGTTGTTCTTTGAGGAAGGAGAGAAGCAGGGGGAGAGGAGGGGAGAGGGAGATTGAATGCCATACAGAAAAGGTGTGCTTTTAATTGGGTTTTGAAGGATTTGTAAGAGGGATCTAATCGGAGGGCAGGGGGGAGCGAGTTCCAGAGGCGAGGCCCGAGGAAATAAAAAGTGGAGGATCGTGTGGATTCTAGATGGACCTGGGACGGGGAAGGGAGGAACATGTGGTTGGA
The DNA here is from genome assembly GCA_033557465.1 of Ichthyophis bannanicus. NCBI lineage: Eukaryota > Metazoa > Chordata > Amphibia > Gymnophiona > Ichthyophiidae > Ichthyophis > Ichthyophis bannanicus. The sequence goes on along the minus strand of CM066034.1, from coordinate 430,726,768 downwards.
GTGTATAGAGCGGAGAGAACGGTGAGGAGTGTGAAGATGTATCTGATCTGCAAGGCATAGTGGAACACCAGTGTGAATAGTTCTGTGCACAAAGATAAGAATGTTAAATTGTATGTGATATGAGACAGGAAGCCAATGGTGGTGGATGAGAAGGGGGGTAACATGATCAAAGCGGGATGCATGGGAGAGGATGCGAACAGCTGTATTCTGGATGCGTTGGATGCGGGAAAGTTGAGACTGAGGAAGACCAGCTAAGCAGACATTACAGTAATCCAGGCACGAGAGAACTAGTGAGCAGAGTAGCCATAGAGGAAGAAGAAAGAAAAGGATGGACAGCACGGAGTTGTTTTAATGCAAAAAAAGAACGTTGAATGTTGATTTGTGTGCAGACAGTGTCTGTCTTTTCCTCTGATGCAGTTTGAATATGGTTTAGGGTTTATGCACTTAATGTACTGCCTTTTACTGTGTGTATCAGAGCGGTTTACAGATATATTCTAACAGACACTTAATTCCCTCGTCCACAAAGGGCTCACAATCTAAGTGTACCTGAGGCAATGGAGGGTTAAGTGGTTTGCCCAAGGCCACAAGGAGTGGCCATGGGACTAGAGTGTCATCTGTAAATATGGTCACCTCACTCATTATTCTCATTTCCAGGTTATTTATAAATATGTTAAAAAGCAGCGGGCCAAGCATAGATCCCTGGGGTACTCCACTATTCACCTTTCTCTATTGATAAAATTGACTATTTAGCCCTACTCTGCTTTCTGTCTTTCAGCCTGTTCCTAATCCACAATAATACATTGTCTCCTATCCTATGTCTTTTTATGTTCAAATTTGTTTATTCAAGTTTTCAGAACCACAGCAAAACAGTATAATACAAATGCAAATGTGCAAAACAAATTTAGGTACAAAGAACAGACAACAAAGATGCATACAGTAACAAGAAAGGCATTCAGTAGCAACAAGGTCCATTGACCAAAGAAGATACCAAACTACAACCAAGTTGGAACCCGAAGATAACTGCCCCAGGGGCCTAAGAACCCTGGCCCGTAGCACAAAGGTCCAATAAGGGCACGAACAGCTGTGGACCCCAAAAGCAAACCCCCCCATAAAGAGAGTTAGAAAGGCAACCTGATGTCCCTACCCCCCCCCCTTACTCCGACTAATACCCACATCTGCCAAAGGCGGGCTCGGGGTGTGTTCTGCTCCCGTGCCCACCCCTGAACCATGCAATGAATCATACTAACTACCCCAACCTAATCCCCCCCAACCCCCCTACCCAACCCCCTACCCTTCCCTCCCCCCACACCCTTACCCAACCCAACTAGCACAATCCAGATCAGGGTTAGCATATCTCTGTCCAACTCTGGGTTAGCGTACCTCCAAAGGTGATCCGAGAGCCTCGAAACTAAAAAGCCATCAAATCCCCCCCAGAATCCGGCTACGGGTTCTCCTGGGTAAAGAATATAAATGGGGTCCCCATCTTAACAAAAATTGCTGCCACCGCCCCGGATGCCCACTGGCCCTAAACCGTTCCATTAACACCACCTCATGCAAACGCCCCCTTCACAAACCATATGTGGGACCCCTAGCATCCACCCATCTATGCAGAATAGTCATTCGAGCAGTCACCAACACCAAGCGCATCCAGTGCAGTACTACCTGTCCCATCGCTTCACCCCAGGGTTCTTCACACACATCCAACACCACATTCACCGCTGTAAAAGTTAGCGGGCATCGCAAGCACCCCACTATATAGGCCAACACCTGTCCCCAAAAAGCCTGAACCCGTGCGCAACCCCAAAACATATGTCCCAATGTGGCTCTTTCCACACCGCATCTCGGACAGGAGTGTGAACCAGCAATCCCCGCCCTCCAGGCCCGAAGGGGAGCAAAATATAACCGACGCAGCAATTTATATTGCATATCCCAAAAACTCACCAACACACTCAGTTTCGGGATGAGGGAGAGACCACGAAGCATCTCGTCGCTCGTCACCGCTTCCCCTAAGTCTCGAGCCCAAGCCATAGCAAGGTCGTCCAGGGCAATCGGCGACACCAAGTCCCATAACATTTTATGCAACCAAGCTACTCGCGCCCCGTGTTCCCCCCCCCAGTAAGGCCACTTCTATACTAGAATTAACCTCCCCTTGCAGCGCCTCCACAGGCACAGCGCGGAGGTAGCTACGAATCTGAGCATAGAGGAAAACATCCCGTCCCCCGAGGGGGTACTGCTGCCGCAGTAAAGAGAACTCCGCCACCATGCCTTCCGGGGTGACCACGTGTTCCAAATTCACTATCCCCAACTGAGTCCATCGGGCAAAAAGGCTACCCCCAAGGCCCGGCAGGAACCCACCATTGCCCCGAATGGGGAGATAAGGAGAATGATAAGCGACAAGGTTGTGGCTTTTACAAAAATACTGCCATGCCCGCCAGATAGGATCCAGAACAGTAACCCGAAGATCACGGTCCAGCCCCCGAAGTTCCCGCGCGTGCAAAAGATAGCGTAAATGGAGAGGCTTCACCGCCTCCCGTAGCAGCGCCAAAGGAGTATACTCCCCCAGATCCCACAGCCAATCCCTCACAAACCGTAACAAGCAGGCTATATTATATCGCCGAATATCGGGGAGTCCCATGCCTCCCGAGGCCCAGGGCTGCTGCAACACCTCCAGACGCACCCTAGGCCGTCGTCCCCACCAGAGCAAGCGATTGAGCAAGCTGTCCATCTTTTGCAGGTCTGACCGTCTGAGTAATAACGGGAGTGTCTGCAGCAAATACAACGTCCGAGGGAATAATGTCATTTTATACAGTGCTATACGACCTCCTAAAGATAACGGTAGGTCTCGCCACTTATCCACGCTGACCATCAGGGCATCAAGGAGCTTGGAAACATTCAGCCGATAGAGGTCTCCCAACTCCCCGGGTATAAAGACGCCCAGATACTTGAAGTGCCCCCGCGCCCATTTCAAGGGGAAGTCGCCCTGCCAACCCTGCAGGGACCCAGGGCCCAGTAACTTCGCCTCCGATTTATCCAAATTCAGTCGGAAACCAGAAGGCACCCCATAGTCCCGGAGAAGCCTTAACCCCTGCTGAGGGTCCGCTAAATGCACTAACAAATCATCAGCGAAAGCCGCCACGCGAAACTCCGTCCGTCCCACCATGATACCCCGAAACTGAGAGTGGGCCCGAATCCGTATCAACAGCGGTTCCAAGATCAAAACAAATAATAGCGGGGATAAAGGACAGCCCTGACGCGTACCTTTCTGAATAGAAAATTCAGAGGACTGGTTCCCATTTACCATGATAGCCCCTTTTGGGTCCGCATAAAGTAGCCGTATCACATCCACAAAGAAGCCTGTGAACCCCATAGCCCCAAGAACCTGGTACATAAACCCCCAATTAACCTGATCGAAGGCTTTTTCAGCATCAAAGCTGATAAGCAGGGAGCCCAGCTGGGCCGCCCGTCCCACACAGACGGAGAGCAAAAGTCGCTGCAGACTATAAGCCGCGTGTCGACCCCTCACAAAACCTACCTGATCCCCGTGAATCAAGGCCGGCAAAAAAACCGCCAGCCTATCCGCCATGATCTTGGCTAGGAGCTTGATGTCAACATTAAGAAGAGAAATGGGCCGATATGAACCCGGGAGAAGCGGGTCTCTCCCCGGCTTCGGTAGAATAGTGACCAAGGTTTTATTCGCCTCATAAAGGAAGCCACCCCTGTGAATCAGAGCTTCAAAGAAGCCTACTAGCGGGACCACTACAACGTCTCCCAGGGTCTTATAAAACTCACCCCGCAGGCCGTCCATTCCAGGAGCTCACCCATTCTTAAGGTTCCGAATCCCCTCCTACACCTCGCACGGAGATATAGGCTGATTCAAAGCCTGCACCTGCTCTGGACTCAGTTGCGGTAAAACACACCCCTCCAAAAATTCCTTGCCCTCCACCTCTCTGTTCCCCTCACCCACGTAAAGCTGTCGAAAATAGTCAGAAAAGACCTCTTCGATCTCCACAGCATCCCTACGAAGGGACCCATCTGGGTGTTTGATAACCCCAATATGACGCGACCCCCCCACCGGCTTCACCAGAGACGACAGCAACCGCCCCGCCCGGTTCCCATACTGGTATAACTGATACCGATAATACAACAGGGATTTCTGTGCGCGCTGGTGAAGGAGCATCTCCAATTCCCACTGAACTTCCTGAAATTGACGCCTGTGCACCGCCGTCCTAGTCGCCACAGCCTGTCTCCGCGCTGTACCCAGTTCACGCTCCAAGAAGAGAATTCTCTGGTTCCTCCGCTTCCTCTTTAAACTATAATAACTGATAATCTCCCCTTGGAGAAACGCCTTACCAGCCTCCCAAAAGAGAGCTGGAGAAATTCCGGGTTGGTCATTAAAGGCCACATAATCCCTCCACCGGTCCCGAAGAAATCCGGCAAACTGAGGATCCCCACTGAGCTCCAACGGATAACGCCAGATCCGACTTCTGCATGGATCTCTATTACGCATCTCCATAATAATCATCGCATGATCTGAAATAACAGAGGGACCAATCTCCGCTGCCAACACCCAACTAAACAATGTCTCCGATATCAAGAAATAGTCAATGCGTGACCACGTGCCATGAGCCCTAGACAAGTGGGTATACTCTCGATCCCCGGGGTGTAGAACTCTCCAGACGTCCATAAGCTTATTCGCCTCACACAACCCCCACAATCTCCGTGTACTCCTCCGATCTCTCCCCCCACCCGACCCCGATCTGTCCAAAGTATCATCCAAAACTGCATTGAAATCCCCTCCTACAATTACCTGATATCCGTCAGTAGACGCCAACCACCGGGTAAGAGCCTGATAAAATCGAGCCTCATAGACATTGGGTGCATACACCGAGCATAATGCAACTTTCATACCGTCAAGCAACCCCCACACCATAACATATCGGCCATCCGAATCTGTGACAACTTTCTCTTCCACCCACCCCACATGCTTAGCAATTAAGATGGCCACTCCTCGTTTCTTCCCCACTGTAGGGGCCCCATAGACCTTAGAAATGAAGCCTCTACACAATTTTGCATGTTCAGCCTCCGATTGATGTGTCTCCTGCAGCATTATAATTCCAAGCTGTTTTCTTTTTAATTGCTGTAGGACTTTATATCGTTTTATTGGGAAACCCAGGCCACATACGTTCCAGGAGGCTATCTTGGTGCCATTACCCAGTACATCTCCTACAAAAGAATCTCCAAGTAGGATCAGCCATCCCCATACTATGGCGAGAACCCCCCCCCCCCCAGCCTAGGGCCTCCCCCAACATAGTATCACCCCGGACCACCAACACATTCTCCAAAATACCAACACACACGCACAGCAACCCTAACAAACCCAAACAGCCAGTCACGTACGCATCCCCTCCCTTCCCCCAGACCCGTGTGCTCTGAGTAGCCCCCCAAGTGCAAGTTCAGCCCCCCTCCCTCCCTCCCCCACCCTCACCCCTTTTCTTACATCCATACCACCAACTTTATTATCGCCTATAACTCCCACCCCCACCCTATACCCTCTCCCCAACTCCACCCCCACAATCCTAACCCAACCCTTACCGTCCAGCCGAAACTGGTCGATCGACTTCCTATGGCACTCGAGCCCACCCCCTCTCTGCCGCCCCCTAGTAGGCCCTTAGGGTATATCCCAGGGTTCCCCCTGGCCATCCTCCCACTCGATATCGCCCCATTCTGACTGAGTAGGTCCCCACGCCCTCCCCCCAATGTACAACAAAACAATGTAGGTACAAAGCCATGACGTCATCAACAATGCATAACCCCCAACAGTGTGTCCCACCAACATTATACCCAATAGACAACGAAAGAGAAGGAAAGAAAGAGAAATAAAAAAGGAAAAAATCAGAACAAGGCTCTGTCCCGCCTCTCAGCCCCAACAGCAAAAGAGGTACAGAAACACAATGAAGTAGAACAGAGCAGAAATCCAAAACACACACAATCTTCTATACATAAAAAATTTCACCGAAGGCATCTACGAGAATGCTTTAAACTGATAACGGGATGCATAGTCCCCGGATAAGCGGGTGTCCAAATACTCCCGTAGGCCAAAGTCCAGAACCGGCGCAGTGCTTGCGCCGCCGCGCTCGGAAGCAGGATCCACTCCAAAGCTAAGCCAGGCCAAATCAAGCCACAGTAGCAGCCTCAGGAAGCTGACGTTGATGGCCCCGCAGACTGCTCCAAAAAGGCTAAGGCCTCCTCCGGGGTTCCCAGATAGCAAGCCTGTCCCTGGTGATCGACTCGTAGTCTGGCGGGGTACAAGAGCGAGAAACGCATCCCCTTACTGGTCAACTGCGCACATATCCCAGTAAAGGCTCGTCGTTGCTGACTAACCAGCAGGGAGTAATCTTGGAATACCAAGATCTGCTCAGAGTCCCCCCGCCTGTCTCAGACGATTGCGGGCCGCTCGTAGCACCTCTTCTTTCTGGCGGTAGTCTAGAAAGCGTGCTATCACCGCACGCGGCCGACGAGCCTGATCCCATCGGGGGCCCAGCCGATGCACCCTCAAGTCTAATCAGAGTCTCCACCGCACCATTGAGGAGTTTCTCCATCCAGGCAAGTAGAAAACTAGTGAGAGCACTGTCCGCTATATTCTCCGAGATCCCCACAATTCAGAGGTTCTTTCTCCGGCCCCGGTTCTCCAGGTCTTCTAATTTATCCCCCTGCTGCTTTATTGTCGCTTCCAGAGCCTGCACCCTTGCAGCCAAGGACTGTTGTGTATCCTCCAGGCCCGATATCCGTGTTTCCGCGTGTTCCATCCTTCCCGTGAAATCGGTGATACTTTGGGCAACCGAGTGCAGCTGGTTCCCCAGCTCACGGAAACGATCATCGAGAGCCCGCACCACTGCTGCACTTACATCCACCACCATACTTTGGTCGCCCTCCGACGCGGGACTTTGGGGAGCTCCCTCCGCCATCTTCAAATCTGGAACACGGGCCTTCTCTCTCCTCGAGGTTTTCGCGGCCATCTGGGCACCCCCAATTCGCGGGGATGACACTAGTACATTCCGCCTGCTCTCTCGAGTGCCCTTCAATGGAGTCAGGGGCATTCAGCCGCTATCAAGCAAGAAATTGTGCCGTTGTATGGGGTATGGAGCCCGGAGCTGATCCACGCACGTCTGATCAGCTCATTGCCAAACCGGAAGTCTCATCCTATGTCTTTTTAATTTCCCCAAGTGTCTCTCATGAGGGACTTGTCAAAGGCTTTCTGAAAATCTAGATACCTTCAAAAAAATATAAGATTTTCCTTAGCTAAATCCATGTTGGCTTTCTGTCATTAAACTATGATTAACAACATGTTCAGTAATTCTGTTTTTTTATCAAGTTTTCTATCATTTTGCCTGGTACTGATGTCAGACTCACCAGTCAGTAGTTTCCCAAATCACCTCTGGAACCCTTTTTAAAATTGGCACTACATTGGCCACTCCCCAATCTTCAGGTACTACAGATGATTTTAATGCTAGCTTACAGATTACTAAAAGTAGGTCTGCAATCTCATATTTCAGTTCTTTCAGTACCCTGGAATGAATGGCCACCCAGTCCAAGTGATTTGCTGCTCTTTAGTTTATCAATTAGCTGTGTATTACATCTTCCTGATTTATCAAGATGTGTTTCAATTCTGCTGAGATATCACCTTGAAATATCCTTTCTGGAATAGGTTTCCTACATCTTCTTCAGTAAAGACTGAAGCAAAAAAAATCATTCAGTCTATCTACTATGACCTTGTCTTTCTGTCAGTGCACCTTTTACCTCTCCATCATCCAAGTTATTTAATTAATTAATTATCTATTTATTTACATTCTCTTATATACCGTGCTATTCTGCATCAGTGTGGTTTACATTGAACAAACTGAAATTACATTGAACAGGGCATTATAACTTGGAGATAACTATTTTACAGGGAACATGGGCTATGGAGGGTTAAGTGGCTTGCCCAAGACCACAAGGAGCACCCGTGGGACTAGAAACCCCAGTCCTTCCGGCCCAAGGTTGCTGTCCTCTAGTGGGATTTGAACCCCCGACCTTCCAGCCTGATGTACCTTGCCCCAACCACTAGGCCACTCCTCCACTCCAATGAAACTAATGAAACTAAAATCAGGAATGATAGTACAAACTGGCTTGCAGACTGACAAGTGTTTTTGTTTAAGCAGCTGCACATGCTGTGGAAAAAACTGCTGGAATGCCTATTCAGATACGTTAAAGTATATATTGTATTTCTAGCCAAATCCAATGGATATCAATTAATGTGAATGTGGTTTTAAGTACATATATAAAACATTAAGAATTGAAATGAATAGGGGAACCAGAGATTGACTTGTGTAGGTTTATGCAGCATCATTAATTGCTGTGAACCAGACACCTCACTGAGGTCCCATAACAATTTTATATTTTTCCCTCAGCATTTATGTATTAGTTAAATAAGATATATTCATAAGGAGGAGTAATCTAGTGGTTAGAACAACAGCCTACTACCCAGGAGATATGGTTTTAAATTCCCATTGGCACTCCTTGTGGACTTGAGCAAGTCACTTTACCCTCCATTGTCTTGGAAGACAAGGCTTGGCAATCTACTTCGTCATACCTTGTCAAAAAGCCCCAGGACCTGCTGGGTCACCAGGAGTCAGCATTGACTTGAAGGCACTTAAAAAAAATTATATTCATAGTGCTGGGTTAAAGTGTGTTTGTTTTGAATTGGAACAACCTACCAGTAGAGATGATAAAGGTAAAAACAGGGAATTCAGCCCAAACAAAATAATCTAAGGGGCAGACAAAAGCAGAGGATCCAAGTTCCAAAGGAAAGCCACTGTTTTGCCTTTACATTTGACCACAAGTAAGATTTTTAAAAGTTACCCAATGTGCAGATCAGGAGTCAGTCAAGAGAGTCCTATCACTTTCATATCTGATAAATTGTTCAATTTAAATTTGAGAAAAATGTTGAGCTGGGTACAGCCTATAGCGCGTTGTATGGCCTTTATTTATTTATTTATTTGGCATACATTTATACACCGCTCCTTCCAGCGATCAGAAGCGGTCCATCGCATGGGTTCTTCATGTGATTATAGAGGCAGTACTATGAAAGTTACTGTGTAAAGTGATTCTTTGGGCATTCTATCCTCTGACTTGAACATTTAAAATAGGTTTGGCCCAAGGAGTAGAATGTATTAAATGTCAAGCCCCGCAAAGCAGCATGTCCCACATATTCTGGCTATGCCCCCAGATCCAGACAATCTGGGGCAGGATATGGCAGTACCCGGAAGCAGTGCTGCAACAGAAGGTGGAGTTTAGCATGCTGAAATATTGTTAAGTGATCCCAGAAGGTTTAAGGTGAAGGAGAGAGGAGCCAAATTGTTTGTTCGTAAAGCTTGCTTGTTGGGCCTTAAGTGGACCTTCCAGGTATGATTGGGGCAAGGCCCCCTGAGTATCAGGTATTCATTTTGTAGTTGGTCATTAAAAACATACTTTCTTTTTGGCATTTTAAAATGAAAATAAAGTCTAAAGATGAAATAGAAACACACACCCTAGGCTAAGAGCCTACACAGATGACAGAAACAACAAAATCAGCTGACCACCGACCGTGATTCTGATATTGATGTTGGCCCCAGAATCATAGGCACCAGGTTGGTGGGTGCTTGAGCACCCTCAATATTTTCTCCTGCAAGTCTGTATATCTGTAGCAAAAGAAACACCAGAGCTGCAGGACAAGGGAAAAAGGAAGGTTTCTGCTCCCACCTTTCCCTGCTCCCTATTAGCTGGTTTTGTCTGCTGCAGCCTATTGGCTGGCTTTGTCTGACTGATGATTGCCCTAGGGAGGAAGCAGAGCCAGATTTATCAGATGTGCTGAGGACTCAAGAGTTTAGGCTTGCTAACCATCTAAAGTATTATAGGATTCTACAACTTTGTAAAACAGCTGTCTTACAATGATGTCTAAATTGCCTGGGCATTTTATTTTAATTTTATTTATTTAGAGTTTAGCTCTACAGCTCGCCATAGCTCCCCCCTCACTGTGCAGAGTAAATGGTAGGTCATAGCCAATGCAAAGGCTGCACTAGTCACAGGAAGGGTGGGCTGATTTTCTGCACAGGGTCTGTGAGAAAGTCAGTGGAATAAATGGGTTTCTTGGTAGTGGTGAGTGGGGTTGCTGAGAAAGGGTAGAAATGTAAGCGGAATGGGCTAACGTGTAAGGAGGCTATTGCAGGCTGAGAAAAAGAACTGGCAGCAAAAGCAAGAACTGGAAGCACTGAAATAGAGGAGTGCAGAAGCAGCACAGCACCAGTAGACAGTCAGAGACAGAATCTGTCTGTCTGAAAAGTGCTAGTGTGCATGTGTGTACCTGATTTGTGGGGTGGGGAGGGTGGATGAATGCATGTGCACGTGTGTGTGACTGAAGTACAACAGAGTACATGCATGTGTATATGCTTCTATGTCTCTGATGAAAATAGTCTCATATAAGTAGAGTTTCCCTTTGAAAATTTCAGCTGGATTGAATTAGTCTGTTGGTATAAAATGTGGAGAAGTAATACGATTCTAGGGACAAATCCTTAAAATACGAGACTGTCCCGTATACAGTCGTCCCTTGCCACTTCGTGCTTCGACTTTCACGGCTTCACTCTATCGCGGTTTTTTCAAATACAAGTGTAATGTTGACTAAAGGGGTGTTAAAGGTCGTAAACAGGTTTTCTATGCTGTAACTACGAAAATATTTGATTTATAAATAAAGAATCCTACTTTGTGGAAATTCACTTATCGTGGTAGGGTCTGGACTGGATCAACCGCGATAAACGAGGGACGACTAATACGGGATGGCTGGTCACTTTAGCTTATCAGATTATGGGGTAAATTGGAATCTTTCAATCATTTGCTTTTTACATAAAGGCATCTGAACTACTTTTACCTTTATTGCGACCTCTCTCTCAGGATTTATTTATTATTTTATTTAACAGATTTTTTTTTATACCACCCTATCATTAATTCAGGGAGGTTTACAGATAACATAGCACCAAAACCAAACTTTTATACAGAACAGAGTGTTGAACTTGGATGATTATATGGGGTTCAAAGGCGTGTATTAAAGAACAACTATTAACATTAAAGCAGCAATGGTTTATACAGGATGCAGTTATTTATGGGGTTGAGGGTACAGGTCCATGGGAGAGATTAACTGAGATTGCATAAACATATAACAGTCTGTAAGCACAATGTGCTCATGGAGTAGGTCCACAGTATTCCATATCCTAACTGCCTTCAGAGATACATTATTCCAAACAACGCACTCCTGGGCGATTGTGGCATTTCTTCTGTCTTTACTCTCCCATGTCTGGCATCAACATTGTTTTTTCCACTTCCCCCTCCAACATCCAGCAACTCCCTGTCTCCCTATTCACCCCCTCTGTGTCCAGCAACCCCTTTGAGTCCTGAGCCTCTCTTTCCGCCTCCCCTGATCGAGCATTTCCTGTTTCTTCTCTCCCCTCTGCTATCTTCACTGCTGCCACTAACCACCCCTTCCCACCTCTGCAGCTGCTACTTATTGAGACCTGCAGAAGCAGCAAACAAAAAAAGTGCAGGGATATTCCCTTCAGGTCACAGATGGTGACACTGCCAGTCCCACCCCTCAGAAACAGGAAGTCTATGTCAGAGGGTCAGGATTGGCAGAGCTAACATTAGGAGCATGGAGTGAATTATTCTGCATCTTTTTTTCCTTGTCGTTTGCTGCTGTTGCTTCCAGAGGTCCCAGTAAGTGGCAGCGGCAGAGGTAGGGAGGGGGGGGGGGGGTGAAAGGAAGATGCTGTATTGCAATGGCACATTTTGCTCTGACTGCGAGTCACACTGGCCAACAAAGTAAATAGCAGAGCTGCCTGCTATTTTGACTCTGATTTTGGGGGAGAGGAGGGGAAGGGGTGAGGAAGATCACAGTTTTAGCCTCCTCAAGCCTCTTATACAGGGAGTCTGAGTCCAAGAATTCAACAAGGAAAATTTCTAACAAGTGTCCCAGAATACTCTTCCCAGAGCTTACAGGGCTAGGAGCATGGCACAAGAAAAAAATATTGTGTAGTCCCTACAGAAGTCAAATTTACAAGGCAAAAAAAAAATCCAGGAAAGGTTTTCCACAGAGCTCAGGACCAGACATGGAAACTTTGGTATGCATACCACAAGCACTCAGATTAGCAGTTAGTTTCAGGTGTAAGGAGTTATGCACTGTTGTGCACAGGGAGACAGAAAAGGAAAAACACTCCAGGCAACATAAGCATATGGGTTTCTTTCCCTCTTGAGCTACTGTAAGCACATACATCTAGCCAAGTCCTATCAGATTTTTTTTTATTTAGTCAGTTTATCAGTGCATTTGCTTTGGTAGGATATTTTAGGGCAGTCCTGGCTTTAAAGGAACCCCAATCCTGATATTTTACAAGACCTGCAGCAGTGGTATTTAGAATCTATGATTACAAATACCACATTGTTTTTAAGATGAAAGTTCAAAGCCATGACTAGTCAGAAAATCTCCCTCCAGGAAAAGAGTAGCTTGGCAGCTCTGTTTCTGTAATGTAGTCACTAGCCAGGATGTGGGCAGAAATGGATCTTCCGTCTGAACACAGTGCACCTGGAGGGTTTAAATCAACAGCTGGACTGGCATACCATCTCTTAACCATTCAGACAGGGAAGGAGTTTCTGATTGGTGGCTCCTCTTCCTTCTTTTTTCTGATTGGTTTCTTTGTATATGACACACCTGATGGGAGTTTCTCCTTCAGGATTAGTGAACTAGCTTGGAAACCTGGGTTATAAAACCGCTTTATTCAGTAGCGATTTTAAGGCTGACGTTATTGCACAGTGATCTGACCTGAAGCAGGGGGCTTATGGAGGTATCCCCGAAACGTGTCACGTTGTGTATTTAGCACACTGTTGGCTACAGAGACTTTACAGCCTGTTTTCTTCAACACGCTAAGTATTAGCTGTTTTTTTAACATACAAATTTTTGAAATTAAATGATTAAAAGGGACTGGCCACGGTGGTGAGAGGTGTTCTTCCTCTATACTGGGCTGGCCATGCCGACAAAAACATGTACTGAATAGTAGGTTCTTTTTCCACTGGGTTGTGGTGTTTTAGGATGTGGGCAGCTGCTAGTCCAAGGCTTGACTACTAGGCAAGAACAAACTTTAACACGTTTTATATACCGCTTTATCTTAAGTCAAAGTGGTTTACATATAACAGATAAAATTAATTTAAGAGCATTAGGTCGTACATAGAACTAAGGTAGGATACATGTAAGAACATAAGATATGCAATACTGGGTCAGACCAAGGTCCATCAAGCCCAGTATCCTGTTTCCAACAGAGGCCAATCTAGGTCATAAGTACCTAGCAGTTTCCCCAAAAGCCACAGGTTCCACAATGCTTGTATTGGGTCAAGCAGTGATATCCTGGGTCCCTTTTAACCCTTTAAGGACCAGGGGACATATTTGTCCCATAAGTTTTAAAACTCATAAAACATGCAATTTTTATTTAAAATCCATTTTAATTTCTGTTCACATCAAGATAAAACCTTATTCTGTCTAATGATTCTGTTTAATGACCAATTCATGTAACATTTATTTTCTATAAAGCTCTTCATAATTTACCATTATGGAAATAGGAATTTGTGTTCTTTTGGTGTTCCATAGAAAATGATGTAAGAAGCCAGATGTTATGTGAACTTTCATATTTAATTACACGCATATCTTTGACAAAATTGAATAGTTTTCTTTAGAGAAATTGCTATTTTTATCAATTTTAGTGAGTTTTATTGCTCTGGGACACATTTGTCCCTGTGGTCTATAACTGAAAAAACACAGTACTACTTTTGTCGCATGCTAACAGTTAGTTATCGTTCGTCAATTCGTAGAAAACCATACTTAGAAAAAAGATGCGTGAGCGTTTGTTTAGAATACGTGAAGTAGATATACAACAACTCTTGTTTGCTGAGAGCAGCGATTCTGATGATGATGATTTGCTTCTTGATGATGAAGATCAAAATTTCTTGCTTGAAGATGTCGACAATGTTGACGAGGAAGTGGTCATAGAACATCCTGATTCTTTGACAACTGAAACTACTAATCCTAGTAGTAGTACAAATCTAGCCAGTGGAGCTTCAACATTCATATCTGCGACATTCTATGGTAAATCTAAACGTAAATGTACCATCAAGACTCCATCTCCATCAGTAGTCTCCGGAGTAAAAGAACAGTCGATGCAGGTGCAGCCAACGACATCAAATTCTAGAAAGAATTCACACAAACGAAAAAAGACAAAATGATGCCAATCATCCTGATGATATTCAAAAACAAGCAACACCGCCAATGGATGAAGACTTGCCCCCAACGACTAAATTACGAGCAAGTGGCAGGTCAGTGCAAACTACAGTACAGCACAGTTACTTACCTGTAACAGGTGATCTCTGGGAACAGCAGGAATAAGTCTTCACATATGGGTATCGTCGGTACCGACAGAGCCTGCGCGGGAACGCTCCCCAGCATCCAGTAAGAAAGCTTTTGGGAGCATCCCTCAGCACCTGCGTGCTGCCTTCCCGCCTTTCCAACTGTCTCGCCTTAGTTGAGTTTTATAGCTGAGACAAAAGAGAGAAAGAGGAAAGGAAGATAGATAGAGAGATACAACTCCTAGGGGAGGTGGGTGGGTTGTGAAGACTTATTCCTGCTGTTCCCAGAGATCACTTGTTACAGGTAAGTAACTGTGCTATCCCACTGTGCCTGCGCGCTGCCTTCCCGCCTTTCCCAACCGCCTCTCTCCAGTTCGAGTTTTAAAGCTGAGACAAAAAGAGAGAGAGGAAAGGAAAGATAGACAGAGAGATACAACTCCATGGCTCTCACATTGTGAGCTGTGACATGGCCCTCCAGAGAAAGGTTCCTACTCTGGTAGGCGAAAGAAATACACTGAGCAATCCAGTTGGACAGTGTTCTCTTAGAAACTGGAAGTCCTAAATGAGAAGGATCAAAAGCAACAAAGAGTTGAAAAGACTTTCTATGTTGCTGTGTTCTTTGTTAGTAAAAAGCAAGAGCTCTCTTACAATCCAAGGTATGAAGATTCCTCTCTGCACTTGATGCATGAGGTCCTGGAAAAAAGACAGGTAAATATATCTCTTGGTTTAGATGAAAAGGCGAGACCACTTTGGGCATAAAGTGTGGATTGGTCCTGAGGACTACCTTATCATGATGGAACCTTGTATAAGGTGGATTAGCCACCAAAGCTTGCAATTCAGTGATGCGGCGTGCTGAGGTGACTGCAATGAGAAAGCATAGTTACTTACCTGTAACAGGTGATCTCTGGGAACAGCAGGAATAAGTTTTCACATATCGGTACGTCGGTACCGACGGAGCCTGCGCGGGAACGCTCCCCAGCGTCCAATCAGAAAGCTTTTGGGAGCATCCCTCAGCACCTGCGTGCTGCCTTCCCGCCTTTCCAACTGTCTCGCCTTAGTTGAGTTTTATAGCTGAGACAAAAGAGAGAAAGAGGAAAGGAAGATAGAGAGATACAACTCCTAGGGGAGGTGGGTGGGTTGTGAAGACTTATTCCTGCTGTTCCCAGAGATCACTTGTTACAGGTAAGTAACTGTGCTATCTCCAGGAACAAGCAGGAATGTGTCTTCACATATGGGGACTCCCAAGCTAAGATGCCCGGAGCCCCAGCATGGTGAGGATTGGAACATGCTACACCTCATATGGGCAGGCATCCTGAGGATGGAGGGTAGGAGTTGAAAAGAGAGAGGAGCTGTAGGAAAACAGCTAATCTAAGGACTACAGGTAAGGAGTCCTTGTATGTACGACAATTACCATGAAAATATTGACATGAACAACACAATATGGACCTCACCTTCTGGATTGCAGGAAGTAGAGAGGCTGATGGAGTCTACTGGAGATCCAGCAGAGGAATGTTCAAGGTGATCTCACTGAAGTGAAGGCGAAGGTCCAAATCTGGAATTGACAGGTGACCCAGGGGTCACCTGGGGTAGTACCCAAAGGTCAGGTCTTCAGTGGAAGCTTTATGGAAAAAGCTGGGAACTCCTTTGGATACAGAGGTAGTAATATTTAGGAGCAAAAGAGGAAGACTGACTGATTTGGACAACTAGCCAAGTCCTAGAGGGAAGAAGGGGTATGGAAAAAAGCCCATATTCCCAAGGAGGATAGATGTCTGAAGGGTGGAAATTTCAGATCTACTGAAGATCCAGGCTATCTTTCCTATCTGTTGAGAGATAGGAAAGATAGTGAAGCATGGAGCTTCAGGGATATCTAGACCTAGTGCTAAAGTAAGAGCTGTCAGTACCACAGAAGTGGTTGTGTGCATAATACCCAGACATACTGAGGGACAGTATGAAGATATGCAAGCCCACTGTCTGGAACCTATAGAAAGGTAAAAACCCTTTATAAGCATAGACAGTTAGAGAGATAAGTATGGTAATACATATCTACCTATAAGGAAGCATCTCGACATATATATATATATATATATATATATATATATATATATGTCCCTATGTGTATGTGGATATACATATACACATACATATATATATTTTTTTTATTTATTTATTTATTTATTTTAATATGTCCATAGTGAGAACTGGAGGGGCATAGATATGCACACAGAGCTTACAGACATATGTATCTATAGAGAAGTATATAGAAATATATACATACATGTATATAGATGTCTAAAGATAAATGTCTGCAACTAAGGAGATAGAGATATGTTCATAAGAACATTCACATGGAGATGTGAAGGAGAAAGATTCATCTAACAACAAGAAGGTGGAACCTACTTGAGGAGATATATAGAGAATCTATTCTCCCTGGTTAGGATGGTGCAGGAATGCCATCCAGTGGAATAACCAGGATGGTTGTATGAAAAACAGAGGATAATATCAGTCTGTAAACAGCAAGTTCTGAGTCGTATAGAACTCTTGCATGGTAAATGGACAGAAAACGCATAGGATGAGATACCAGGTTGACCCACTTGAGGAACAAGGGGGGGGGGGGGGTATCATGCGTTGTTTAATGAAATATGTGCTGCCCAAGAAGGATTAGGATTCCATGAGGACAAGATGCAAGGAAAAAGGTCCTGTAGAAACTGGGTGACTCTTTAGACTGTCACATAGAGAAGGCTTAAGTCCTTTATTAAAAGGAAATAGAAGGGTATAAAGAACCCCTACAGTCATGAGGAAAGACTGAGGAAGCCTTTTTCAATCATATAGGATAGAAATTAGAGAAAAAAATCCTCATGCTCTCTAGCAAGGGCCCATAGTGGAAAGCTTCCCAGTAGGATTGCAGAGAGCAGTATGCAGGAGAATTGGGGAATAAAAGTGGCTGTTGGAGGAAACCTGCTGCCACTTCAGTTATGCTGCCAACTCCAGGGATTTGGAGATGACAGAAAAGAAGCGATAAGGATTTCCCAAGATAGATGAGCACTATCTTGGAAGCACTACCAAGACTAGAGAAAGTAGTGGAAGACAACACTGGAACTTGTGGAAAGTACCAGTAGTCAAAGCACTGGAACTCCTGCATGGGCAGCTGCTGAATAGAACAGCAGAGAGACTTCCTCTGTTTTTAACAGAGAGAACAGACAGAACAAGAGGAGAAATCCTGATCATGTCCAATGAGCTGCCCAATGAAGCAGGGAGGTAACTCCAGAGAAAAACTCTACACTGGAAAGGAAAGGAAGACTAGAAAGGCTAAGAAAGCCTTCCAGTGGTATGGTAGCACTCTTACAGTGGAGTCCCTGAAAAAGAGGGTAAAGAAAAAATAGGAGCTGAAGGGAGACTTGCTATATGGTAAGTCTGTAGAAGGAAAAATTCATGGTGGTACAGGGAAACTATCATGAGATAGTTGGCAAACCTCTCTTCATGGAAGGAAGAGGAGGAAAACCTTGTGACCCACAGACATGAATCTCCTGACAGCCCAGCCTACTTGAGAGCAGTGGATGTCCTGGAAACAGGAATCCAAGCGTAGAGTTTTAAATGAAAAAACAGTGAAAAAACTTCTGCTGAGAAGAAGTGAACTGTATGTTAGAAGAGAACAATTAGAACCCCATTGAGGGTTAACTTTCCTGGCTTGAGTTTGGATTCTTCAGACCAGGGCGAGGTTTTCCCTGTTTGGGAACATCGGCATGATGGGCAGGAGAAGAATAAAACCACCTTCTTTTAGGAAAAGGAGGTTTGGTAGGGCATTTCTTACCTGTTGGGGAAGGAGAAGGTTTAGGATGGCCCTCAGAAGCAGGGAAGTCAGTGGAGCAATGAGCAACCTGACGCAAAGACTCTTTGTTGAAGAGATTTTCTCCAGGTCAAGGAGTGTTACCCAGTCTTTGTTGTGCCCATCTGCTCAAGTCTGAAGCTTGGAGCCAGGCTCTACGTCGTGCTCCTATGGCTATAGCAGAGGTTCTGCTAACAGACTCAAAGGAGTCTAGGGAAGCACGAGAAAGAAACCTAGAGATATTTTGGCTATGACTAAGAAGCAAGGAATAGTCTGCAGCCTTGGGCTCTGAAAGAAAAGGAGTCCAAAGAGAATTTCTCTGTGACCTCCTGAAGGGATAGACTCATATAAAAAATATATGAGAGAATCCTTGTTGCCAGCATAGATGTCTGGAAGGTTTGACGTCCAAAGGCATCTAGTGTTCTAGATGCACGACCTGGCGGGAAAGAAGAATGCTTCTTCTTGCTTTTTACCTTCCTCATTGCTGATTCCACTACAATGGAATGATGGGGAAGTTGAGTCTTTTGAAACCCTGGAGAGGGAGGCAACTGATACAGAAGAGTAGTTGCTGTAGAAGGTGAGGAAGCCCTTAAAGGTGTTTCCCATATTTTCAGAAGAAGATCCTGTAAGGAATGATGTAAAGGAAGCATTATATCTTCCTTTTTCCCAGAAAAGCCTTGTGTAGGATCATAGCCAGGGATAGGAATAGCCAGGAATGTTGCCATATCAAGGAGAAATTTCTGAAAAGAAGGATCTCCAATGGGAACAATCCCTGGACAGGCTAAACTCGAAGAACCAGGCTGGGCACCAGTACTTGTGCGGTGCAAAACAGGATCTCTAATGAATGGATACTGGGACTGGCGGGTATGACCTGAAACCGTCAGTACGGTATCGTCCATGCTAGGTTCGACTCCAAACTAGGTATAGAAAGGAGCGATCCTGGTGAAAAAAGCATGGATGGAGCTGGTCCCGATGTTACTGCAGGTACCAGCATCAACACCGATACCGGTAGTTGAGCCGGAATCGAAGGTGATACCGACATCGAAACAGTCATTGGAGGCTGCTCAAACGGTACCGAGGAAACTCGAAAGTCTCGGTGAATATCCTCGGTACTGGGCATCTGGAATTGGTGCGTGTCGGTTCCGAGACACGTCGGTACCCAGTCTTCCAGACTAGATATCGATTCTAGACTCGGCATCGAAGGAAGCGAATCTAGCGATGCATGTCTAGATGGTACCGACGTCAGGGGTCGTATCGACGGGGCTGCCGATACTGGAAAGTCAATCTGGGTATCGATCGGTCCCGAAGGCACCGAGTACACCAGATGACGATCCCTGGTGAGGAGTGGATCGCTCAACACCAGTCCCAATGCCGGGTTATCGGTACCGCTCGAAGCGGATGCCACCCCCGAGCATGGCTCAGGTATGTTCTGTGAGGGGTGAGCCCCAGGAACAACCTGAAACCCCTGAAAGGCTTTGGAGACCGAAGACTCCCGCCGTGGTTTTGAAGCCAATGGAGTCTTGAGGGCAAGGCCGGAGCCATCATCATGCTTGGCATGAGACCTACCACCCAAGGATTGGCTAGTCTTAGACTGTTTGTGGGTTACCTGATCCTGTAGAGAAGAAAAGGTCGGTGCCCTTACACTGGAAGGAAAGACTGCATCGAGGGAAACTCAAAATGGAGAATTTCTTCTCATAAAATTGTAGCCTGATGGCTCTGGAGGAAAAGGGTCAGGACCCAAACAGGTTAGACACCAGTTATTGGAGTCTAAAAAGAAAACTGTATTTCCACAGTTAAGACACTTCTTAGGAGAAAAAGGCTCCATAATGGAGAGGCCTTACAAGCCCAAAAATTCAAGACAGAAACAGAGGGAAAAAAAACTCCCTGAGTTTTAGAAAAAAGAAAAGAAAAAACCACCGGCGGTACCGGTGGAGTCAGGGAAACAGCCGCGACCACAAGAAAACAAAAAGTAAAAGATTTAAAGAAAAAATTTTCTGCGGTGACAGGAAGACGTCCTGCCGGCTCCGCGGAAAAACGAAAACTGAGGAGATACAGTTGGAAAGGCGGGAAGGCAGCACGCAGGCGCTGAGGGATGCTCCCAAAAGCTTTCTGATTGGACGCTGGGGAGCGTTCCCGCGCAGGCTGCATCAGTACCGACGTACCCATATGTGAAGACTCATTCTTGCTTGTTCCTGGAGATAGATAACTTTCCAAGAAAGAAATTTCAAGGAGGTGGTGGCTAAAGGTTCAAAGGGTGGCTTCATAAGCTGGCCAAGAACCAGGTTTAAGTCCCATGCCACTGGAGGTGGTCTAATGGGAGGTTTAGTTAGAAGAAGGCCTCTCATGAATCTTGTTATAAGAGGATGAGAGGAAATAGGCTGTCCATTGAGAGGCTCGAGGGACGCTGCAATAGCACTCAAATGGACTCTTACTGAATTTGTTTTAAGACCTGCATGGGATAAATGCAGGAGATACTCTAGTAAAGAATTCAAAGGTATTGCAAGAGGGTTAAGACCCTTCTCTGAACACCAAATGGTATATCTTTTCTATTTGAAAGCATAGGAAAGTCTAGTAGAAGGCTTTCTAGAGGCATGAATAATATCTCTGACTTGCTGAGAGAGATGAAAACCTTGAAGGTCTAGGCCTTCAGCAACCAAGCCCTGAGATGAAGAGACTGGGGCTTTGGGTGCCACAACGTTCCCTCCTCCTGGGATAGAAGGTCTGGTGCAGAGCCCAAGTCCAAGGAAGGAGCTTGAAAGAGATGCAGAAGTAGAGGATACCAGACTTGGCGTGGCCAATGTGGTGCTATGAGGATCATGGTCCCTCGATCTCTCTGAAGCTTGAATACTGTTTTGGGAATTAGGGGAATGGGTGGAAAGGCATAAAGGAAGTCTTGACCCCAGTGAAGGAGGAAGGCATCCTTGGCCTGAACTCCCCGACACGGAATTCTGGAACAGATCCGGGGAAGTTTGGCATTCCACGGACTTGCAAAGAGGTCTATGTCCGGGGTTCCCCAAATTCGAAAAATCCTGGCTACCTGGTCCATGTGGAGGGACCACTCGTGTGGAAGCAGAACTCGACTGAGTCTGTGTGCCCAAGAGTTTTGAATGCCTGGAAGATTTACTGCCAGAAGATGAATGTGATGCTCTCTGGCGAAGGCCCACCGTCGCAAAGCTTCGTTGCAAAGCGACAGAGAGTCAGTCCCGCCCTGCTTGTTTACATAAAACATGGCTACTTGGTTGTCCGTATGGATGAGGACTGTCCTGTAGCTGAGCAGGGAATGGAACACTCAGAGCTAAGAATATTGCTCGGAGTTCCAAGAGATTGATATGTAGAGATGTCTCCTGTGGAGACCAGATGCCCTGGGTGGAGAGATCCTGCAGATGAGCTCCCCAACCCATTGGAGAAGCATCTGTTGTAAGAGTTGCTTGGGGTAGTGACTGCTGAAAAGGGGACCCCAGCAACAGATTTGGAGAGGACTTCCACCACTGGAGATACCAAAAAAGGCGACTGGAGTTTGCTATTTTGTCTGACAGGCAACCTGATGCCTCAGTCCATTGGGTGGACAAAGTCCATTGAGCTGCCCTCATGTGAAGGCGAGCATATGGAACCACGTGCACGGTGGATGCCATGTGGCCTAAGAGTTGTAACATCTCTCGAGCAGTTAAATGGGACTTTAACTGTATCTGGGAGGCTAACTGCACCAAGAGTAGGCAACGGGCCTGAGGAAGATAGGCCCTTGCAGTTGTGGTATCCAGCAAGGCCCCTATAAACTCCAGAGACTGAGTAGGGGTGAGATTTGATTTTGGGATGTTTATTACCAGTCCCAAATACTGAAGAACACGCATTGTGCAGATTAGACAATTCTGGACCTCTGACTGGGATGGAGCTCGAATGAGCCAGTCATCCAGGTATGGGAAAACGAATATTCCTAGAGTGCGTAGAAATGCAGCTACTACTGCCATGCATTTCGTGAACACCCTTGGTGCAGAGGCCAGACCGAAAGGAAGCACCCTGTATTGGTAGCGCTTTCCTTGAAAAAGGAACCGAAGGAACCTTCTGTGTGTTGGATGGATGAGGACATGGGTGTACGCATCCTTGAGATCTAGAGAACAAAGCCAGTCCTGACTTTGAAGGTATCAAAGCAGAGCACCGAGAGAAATCTTGAATTTCTCTTTGAATAGAAACTTTTTCAATTCTCTGAGATCTAATATGGGTCTGTAGCCCCCTGTTTTCTTTGGGATAAGAAAATAAGGAGAGTAGAACCCTGAGCCCTGTTGAAGAAGAGGTACTTCTTCTATTGCCCCTTGGGCAAGAAGGGTGGCAATCTCCTGACCCAGGTTGAGGAGAGATGTTGGAGAATTGAACTGTTTCACCATGGTGCGAGGAGGAAGGCTTGAGAAATGAAGCTTGTACCCTTCCCTTATGATGGAGAGGGTCCATTGCTCTGCTGTGATTTGTTCCCATCTGGGAGCAAAGTAAGCCAACCTTCCTGGGATGGTGAGGGGCTCTGGTTCTTCCAGAGCTAGAAAGGCTAAGTTCTCTAGTTGCAAGTCAAAGGCCCTGAGGAGGCTGAGGCTGCTGGGCCGTGGAAGGCCTAGCAGCCTTTGACTTGGCCTGTTTAGGTGGTTGCTGACGTTTTGCAGCAAAACGACCTGCAGAAGATGCCTGCTGACCATAAGCAGGATAATATCTTCCCTTTTTAGAAAAATATGTCTTTTTGAACAATCTTTTCTTAGCAGGAGCAGAGGTGGACTTTGAAAGTCGATCCAAAGCAGAGTTCTCAGCATCCATCTGAGTGGCCTTTGCTTGCCAATCCTTGCCAAAAAGGTTTTCACCTGTACAAGGAAGATTTCCTAATTCATCTTGGACCCAGAGTTCCAAATCAGAAGCTTGTAGCCAAGCAATTCTGCGTGAACCTATGGCAATAGCCGAGGCTTTGCTTACACAATCAAAAGAGTCAAAGGCTGCACTGCTGGAAAATTTGGAAACATCCTGGGCATATTTGAGCCAAGTGAGAAACTCCTGCCTTTTATCTTCTGAAATAAAAGGGTTTAAAGTTTGCAGATGATCTGTGACTTCTTTTAGAAACATCCCTATATAGAGACTATAGGAGTTGATTCTGGCAGCTAGCATAGAAGCTTGAAAAACCCTACGGCCAAAAGCATCTAGGGTCCTGCATTCACGTCCTGGAGGATTAGAGGAGTGTCTCTTTGCACTCTTTATCTTTCTCATGGCAGACTCTACCACAATAGAGTGGTGAGGAAGCTGAGTCTTATGAAAGCCAGGACAAGGAGGGACATGATACATGGTGTCTAACCTGCAAGAATGAGGAGAGATGGTAAGAGGTGTCTCCCACATGCTCAACATGAGATCATACAAAATCTCATGAATAGGTAAAGTAGCTGCCTCTTTAGGAGCTTTAGGATATTGTAAAATATCCAGCTGCTTGGCTCTAGGCTCTGACTCAGGGGCCACTGTGATGGAGAGGCCCCTAGCCACTTCCCTAATGAAGTCTTGAAAAGACAAGTCTTCTGGAGGAGACATTCTTCGTTTAGGAGAAGAAGACTCCTGAGGA
The DNA here is from genome assembly GCA_033557465.1 of Ichthyophis bannanicus. NCBI lineage: Eukaryota > Metazoa > Chordata > Amphibia > Gymnophiona > Ichthyophiidae > Ichthyophis > Ichthyophis bannanicus. The sequence goes on along the minus strand of CM066034.1, from coordinate 430,702,919 downwards.
AGTAGTATCGATGCCTCGACAGATCCTTCAGACTCCTCAGAGTCTTCGGAGGAATCGAAGTATCGCCTGTTTGGATGCTCCTGTAAAGCCCGATATGCGTACCGAGTGGGATCGACATCGGGAGTAACTGGTACCGGTTCGGTACCGATGGGCATCATAGGACAGGGTACCGTTGCAGTCGACACCGAAGCCGATGTCGATGCAATCGGTATCGGCACCGGGAATGATGCCGGTGCCGGAGCCGGCACCGGGAATGATGCCGGTGCCGGAGCCGGCACCGGGAATGATGCCAGTGCCGGAGCCAGCACCGGCAACGGGGATTGTTGGGGTACCTGAGGCGTCGCAGCCTGCATGAATGCCATCAGGGTGCGCTGCATGGTGAGAACCTTCGGATCCATCGACGCCACCAAAGTCTGGATGTCGGTACCAGTGGGAGCCACCGGTACCCCAGAACACGGCAACAGGTGATCGGTCGAGGCCGAGCCATCAATGTCAACCTATGACCCCATAGACAATGCTTTGGAAGCCGGAACTTCCCGCCGGGGTAATTTTGCCGGTGTGGAGTCCTCGAGGACAAGCCTGGAGGCATCTCGATGCTTAGAGGGAGATTTGCCCTTCGAGGACCGGCCAGATTTATGCTTAGTTACCTGAGATCCATGGGAGGAAGAAGCAGCCCTGGAAGACGTCGATGCCACCGAAGCTGCATCAGAGGGAAACAGGGTACTGAGCTTGGCTGCTCGGTTCTGCCGACCTCTTTTAGACATCATGGTACAGGACATACAATCCGTGATGGAATGGTCAGGACCCAAACATTTTAGACACCAATCATGGATGTCGGTGACAGAAATAGTACCGCCACATTTTGTGCACTTTTTAAACCCGGAGGCAGGCTTCTCCATGAGGAGAAAATCTTTAGGCCTAAGGCCCAAAAACTGAAAATACACAGTGAAGAAAGTATAAGTTGTTTTGTTTTTTTTTTAAAGAAAGAAAAGAAAAGAAAAGACCGGCGGTACCGGTCCGACATCGAAGAAGGCAGACGCGACACAAAAGAATAAAGAAAAAATAAAGAAGTTCTTCTGCGGTGACAGGAACACGACCTGCTGGCTCCACGGAAAAGAAGAACTGGAGAGGCGCGGTTGGGAAAGGCAGGAAGGCAGCGCGCAGGCGCTGTGGGATGCTCCCAAAAGCTTTCTTACTGGACGCTGGGGAGCGTTCCCGCGCAGGCTCCGTCAGTACCGACGATACCCATATGTGAAGACTCATTCCTGCTTGTTCCTGGAGATACTTCAAATGGGGAAGGAAGCCGGTGAAAGACAACTCCGAGACAACTGACTAAGATTATGGAAAAGTAAATCTGAAGTTTGATGATTCTGAAGACATTAGTGCAGTTTGTTTTTGAACAAGTGTCTGATTTCAACTCCTTAGTCTCACTAGTTGCTTCATATATAGTTCACTCTGTTCTGCGAAGAGGCATTCCATTTCTCACTGATGCAGATGAGCTCTGAGCCTTCCTTGGGATGTGCCTGGTCATGGGTTACCATGTTCTGCCCACAATTAGAGATTATTGGTCTACTCAACCAGATCTGCAGGTTCCATTCATTGCAAATGCAATGACTCGGACGCGATTTGCATTTTTCAAATAATGATGATATGCTACCGAGAACTCACCCACAGTGTGATCGGGCTTTCAAGGTTCGCCCATTGATCAACCACTTCAATCGATGCTTCCAGGCAGCTTGAAATGCAAGCAAGCAGCAGTCAATTGATGAGCACATGTTAAAATTCAAAGGCCAAAACACCATGAAGCAGTACATAAGGTTCAAGCCTGTGAAGTGGGGATTTAAACTGTGGTGCAGATGTGATGCGATCTCAGGCTCTCTTTACCAGTTTGACCTGTATACTGGACAAAAAATGGAGACAGAGTATGGACTTGGGGAGGGGGTGGTCATAATGCTGTCAAAAGCACTCGAACGGCTACGTTGCCAAGTTTTTATTGACAATTTCTTCAACTCGCCAATGTTGCAATTTCAGATACTACAAAAGAAGATTTACCTATGTGGCACGAAGCAAATGAAACGTGGTGACATGGATTATATAACAGCATGTGGTGTTATCTGTGTGAAATGGTTGGACAACAGGTCAGTGATTCTATTATCAAATTTCCTACCATGTCCAAAGGATGATGTCACGTATGTGCTAAGGAGGCAAGCAGGATCTGCAGATAAGCTGTGTGTTTCATGTCCTTCCATTGTTATAACTTACAACAAATACATGGGTGGTGTGGACCTCATGGACCAAAAAAAGGTTTCATACGAGACTGACCGAAAGTCAAAATTAAGTATTACCTGAAAATCTTCTTTGATCTTCTTGATATTGCTGTCAACAATAGTCATTGCATTTATGTTCAACTGCAACAAGAGAGGGACCCTGATTATAAGGCAATAACACCACTGAAATATCGTCAGATGATAGCAAGGGGTCTTATTGGACGGTATTCCAACCGTCAAAGAAATGCACCATCAGCACCAGTTAGAAGTTCACGGTGATTTCTTCCGGCACCAAAACCAGAACATTCCCTTACAAGAAGTGATCGACACAGACGATGTGTTCAGTGTGCCAAATCTGGAGTTGAAAATCACACAGACAGCTTCTGTGACACATGTAGCATTCACTTGTGCTACACTAAGACATTTTTATTTTATTTATTTACATTCTCTTATATACCGCGCTATTCTGCATCAGTGCAGTTTACATTGAACAAACTGAAATTACATTGAACAGGGCATTATAACTTGGAGATAACTATTTTACAGGGAACATGGGCTATGGAGGGTTAAGTGGCTTGCCCAAGACCACAAGGAGCACCTGTGGGACTAGAAACCCCAGTCCTTCCGGCCCAAGGTTGCTGTCCTCTAGTGGGATTTGAACCCCCGACCTTCCGGCCTGAAGTACCTTGCCCCAACCACTAGGCCACTCATGTAGCTGCTTTGCTGATTATCATAGCCTGAACTGTTTGTCAGACAATTAGGCTTTTGCTTACTATATTAATGTCTAATTGCCTATTTTCAAATATAATAAATCTTTTTGATTTCATGCTGATGCTCACTCTAAGACAGAAGCTTGATATACTAAGGCTTTGCATGCTTAACATTTTTGCGCTTGTATTTTCTAAATAAATTTTGCTCAAGTTGCTCAATAAACAAATATATGAAAATTTACATGATTACCCTTAAATTAAAAACTAATATAAGCATGAATTTTTAATATAACTGAGATGTTGTGTGTAAATTAACACACGGGACAAACATGTCCCATTATTCTCTTGACAACTATAGGGACAAACATGTCCCTTTTTATAGCGCCACCCCCCACAGTGGCACATGTTTGAAATTTTTGTATTTGTTGTTCAAAAGTATTGTTGAATCTAACATGTCACTTTCATACATCTCATCAATCTAGAAACCTTGCTGTCTTCAAAGGGTTAATAATGGTTTGTGGACCTTTCCTCCAGGAACTTGTTCAAACCTTTTTTAAACCCAGCTACACTTTTACTACATCTCCGGTAACAAATTCCAGAGTTTGATTACACGATGAGTGAAAAAAATATTTTCTCTTATTAGTCTTAAATAGGTTACCCTGTAGCTTCATTGCATGTCCCCTAGTCTTTCTATATTCTGACGACAAACAATCTACATTTACCCATTCCACTCCATTCATTAATTTATAGACCTTTATCATATCTCCCCTAAGCCATCTCTTTTCCAGGTTGAAAAACCCTAAACCTTTTAGCCTCTCTTCACAGAGGTATCCTTCCATCCCCTTTATGATTTCGGAGGCTCTTCTCTGTACCTTTTCTAGTAACGCTATATCCTTTTTAAGATACGGATACCAGAACTGCACACAATATTCAAGGTGCGGTTGCAACATGGAACGATACAGAGGCATTATAATATCCTTTGTTTTATTTTCATTCCTTTCCTTATGATACCTAACATTGTATTTGCTCTCTTGGCCGCCGCCGCTGCTGCACACTGGCCGGAGGATTTTAACAGCTTTTCCACAATGATGCCTAAACCTTTTTCCTGAGTGGTGGTTCCTAATGTGAAACCTTACATCGTGTAAACAGTTTGGGTTGTTCTTTCCTAGGTGCATAACTTTGCACTTGTTCACATTCAATTTCATCTGCCATTTAGATGCCCAGTCTTTCAATTTATCAAGATCCTCTTGCAATTTTCCACAATCCTCAAGGGTTTTAACAACTTTAAATAATTTTGTGCCATCTGCAAATTTGATAACCTTGTGCGTTATTCCCTTTTCCAGGTCATTTATGAAAATGTCAAAAAGCAGTGGACCAAGCACAGATCCCTGGGGTACAGTATTTATTATTTATTTATTTATTACAGTTGCTTATATACCGCGCTATTTGGCATCAGCGCGGTTTACAGAACAACAAAATGACCAAAACACACAGTCTGTTAGGTTTTACATCGAACAGGGGTAAAAACTTGGATAACAGGGGTGAACTATATACATGAATATAGTATATTTATTAGTGTAAATTTATATACTATATTTACACTAATATACTATATATACACTAATATACTATATTTATTATTTACACTAATAAATATAGTATATTTATTAGTGTAAATAATTTGTAGAAAGTTACCCCAGTTTTGTCCAAGTTATAGTTCCTGTTTATTGTAAATACAATGCAGTCCCGACTGCATTGTATAAGGTTCTGTAAAATGTACACCGCACTGATGTGAATAGCACGGTATAGAAGAGACGTTAAATAAATAAATACATACATACATACCCCACTATTGACCTTTCTCCATTGGGAAAATTGGCCATTTAGCTCTACCCTCTGCTTTAACCAATTCCTGATCCAGAGTAGTACACTGCCTCCTATCCCATGACTTTTTAGTTTTGCTAAAAGTCTCCGTTGAGGGACCTTGTCAAAGGCTTTCTGAAAGTCCAGATACACTATATCAACCTATGCACCTTCGTCTACTTGTTTATTCACACCTTCAAAAAAACATAACAGATTAGTAAGATAAGAACTTCCTTGTCTAAGGCCATGTTGGCTGTCTCCAATTAAGCCATGACTATCTACATGTTCAGTAATTTTGTTTCTTTTTGATTGTAAGTTGGATTAAAACAGGGTAGCGGTATAAACATGTAAAGAACTTTGTTTCATACTCAGAAATAGAATTGTTTAAAGTAAGTTTTAATGTCAATGAACCTCTATGAAGTGCAGACAACAGACAAGGACAAACAAGGATCACTGGAACCAGTGAATTTGACATAAAGAAGGACTCCTGAGGCATCAGTAAGCAAGGCAGATAAAACAGAAACCAAATGCAGAGTCTCAGCGAGCAGACAGCAACAATGAACTAGCAGGGTACAAGCCCAGAAGGAGGGCAGAAATACCCAAGCCTTCCCTTGGCTGGACACCACTGGGTCAAATCAGGATTACTAGAAATACAAGACATAGCTTAGAATGGTCTGGCTAAAGCCAATTCTCCAGGAGGCAGAATAGCTTCTCTTGGAATACCAGTGCTCTCCAACCCAAACGGGACAGGTTTGAGGTTGGCTTATACCTAACAACTCTTAACACTGGTGGGGGGGGGAAACAAAATTGTTCTTTTTATCCAGTCATTTCATATTAAAAATGATATAAGAAGCCATGGGAAATGCTGTTTCAAATGAATGCACATTCCTAATGAGTGGCAGCCCTCTAAAGCCTACTTGGCTATTAAGAATGTATGGACTGTTTCTTTAAATCCAGCTATGCTGGATGCCTTGATCACATCCTCTGCCAATAAATTCCACAGTTTGATTGCTGAGTGAAAAAAAAAAAAAACTTCCTCTAATTTGCTGTTAATGTCACTTAGCCTTAGTCAAACTTTTTATGTCCTCTGCAAATCTGGTAAGCTTACTCATTGCTCTTTTTTCCAGATCATTAATGAATAGCTTAAACATAAGCCCTAGCATAGATCCCCAAGGAATTCTACTATTTAGTTGTATTGTGTTTCATTTGATTGCTGTGCTGTGCAGCCCTCCCACTTTGTGTGTTGTCTTGTGTTTCAGATATACCTTGATGGGTGTCCGAATGGTAGTATATCAAATCCTGTCAAATAAATACTAAATAAATACTTTTTGCTTCATATCTTTTAATCAGTTGCCAATCTATAGTAAGACATCACCTCCTATTCTATGACTTTTTAATTTCCTAAGGAGTATCTAACAAGGTACTTTAACAATACTTTCTGAAAATCCAAATGCACTATAATTTACTATATATGCTTATTCACACCTTCAAAAAAATTATAATTTAGACATGACATCCCTTATTTATTTTATTTAACGGGTTTTATATCACTTTATCATTAAGTCAAAGCGATTTACATTACAACTCAATTTGTGTTATATTATAACAAAGTATCAAACTAGGAGAACGTTTTACAAGGAGGTCAAATTAGACGTTCAACAGAATCTGGGGAAAACAGCGATTATGGTCCATGAGATGATTAGTAGGTTAAGTGTCCTCGTGCATGTTATCTGTTTGCTACTTGTTTTACTTTTGGGGACTATTAGGTGGTTTTTACTATTGGCTCTCCACGGTCTGATTTCCAGGTCTCTTACTATAAGTGATTGGAGTGTGTCCGCAGTTGTATAGTGTATGATTTTGAATGTAATGGGTATGATCTTATATTTGATCCGAGCATGTATTGAACATACGAACATAAGATATGCCATACTGGGTCAGACCAAGGTCCATCAAGCCCAGTATCCTGTTTCCAACAGTGGCCAATCTAGGTCATAAGTACCTAGCAGTTTTCCCAAAAAACACAGGTTCCTCAATGCTTGTATTGGGTCAAGCAGCGATATCCCGGGTTCCTTTTGATAATGGTTTATGGACCTTTCCTCCAAGAACTTGTCCAAACCTTTTTTAAACCCAGCTACACTAACAGTTTTTACTACATCCTCCGGTAACAAATTCCAGAGTTTGATTACACATTGAGTGAAAAAATGTTTTCTCTTATTAGTCTTAAATAGTTTACCCTGTAGCTTCATTGCATGTCCCCTAGTCTTTCTATACTCTGATAACAAACAATCAATCTACGTTTACCCATTCCACTCCATTCATTAATTTATAGACCTCTATCATATCTCCCCTCAGCCATCTCTTTTCCAGGTTGAAGAGCCCTAACCTTTTTAGCTTCTATTCATAGAGGTATCCTTCCATCCCCTTTACCATTTTGGTGGCTCTTCTCTGTAGCTTTTCTAAAAACGCTATATCCTTTTTAAGATAAACTGAAGAGTAGCAAATCACCTGGGCCGGATGGTATACATCCAAGGGTGTTGAAAGAACTGAAATTTGAGATTGCAGACCTGCTATCAGTAATCTGTGAACTATCATTAAAATCATCTCTAATACCTGAGGATTGGAGGATCGCCAATGTAACACCAATTTTTAAAAAGGGTTCGAGGGGTGATCCGGGAAACTACAGACCGGTGAGCCTGACGTCAGTACCGAGAAAAAAGGTAGAAACCATCATAAAGAATAAAATTACTCAGCATATAGATAGTCATGACCTAATGGGAGACAGCCAACATGGCTTTAGACAAGGAAGATCTTGTCTTACTAATCTGTTATGTTTTTTTGAAGGAGTGAATAAACAGGTGGACAAAGGTGAGTCGGTTGATATTGTGTATCTGGACTTTCAGAAAGCCTTTGACAAGGTCCCTCATGAGAGACTTTTGGCAAAACTAAAGAGTCATGGGATAGGAGGCAGTGTACTACTGTGGATCAGGAACTGGTTAAAAGATAGAAAGCAGAGGGTAGGGCTAAATGGCCAATTTTCCCAATGGAGAAAGGTGAATAGTGGTGTACCCCAGGGATCTGTGCTGGGTCCGCTGCTTTTTGACATATTCATAAATGACCTGGAAAGTGGAATAATGAGTGAGGTTATCAAATTTGCTGATGACACAAAACTATTTAAAGTTGTTAAAACCCAGGAGGATTGTGGAAAATTGCAAGAGGATCTTGATAAATTGGAAGACTGGGCATCAAAATGGCAGATGAAATTTAATGTGGAGAAGTGCAAGGTTATGCACCTAGGGAAGAACAACCCAAACTATGGTTACACGATGCAAGGTTCCACATTAGGAACCACCACCCAAGAAAAAGATTTAGGCGTCCTTGTGGATACCATGTTAAAACCCTCGGCCCAGTGTGCAGCGGCGGCCAAGAGAGCCAATAGAATGCTAGGTATGATAAGGAAAGGAATGGAAAATAAAACAAAAGATATTATAATGCCTCTATATCGTTCCATGGTGAGACCGCACCTTGAATATTGTGTGCAATTCTGGTCGCCATATCTTAAAAAGGATATAGCAATTTTAGAAAAGGTTCAGAGAAGAGCCACCAAAATGGTAAAGGGGATGGAAGGCTACTCCTATGAAGAAAGGCTAAAAAGGTTGGGGCTCTTTAACCTGGAAAAGAGACGGCTGAGGGGAGATATGATAGAAGTCTATAAATTAATGAACGGAGTGGAACGGGTAAACGTAGATCGATTGTTTACCTTATCAGAATATAGAAAGACTAGGGGACATGCAATGAAGCTACAGGGTAAACTATTTAAGACTAATAAAAGAAAATATTTTTTCACTCAACGTGTAATCAAACTCTGGAATTTGTTACCGGAGGATGTAGTAAAGGCTGTTAGTGTAGCTGGGTTTAAAAAAGGTTTGGACAAGTTCCTGGAGGAAAGGTCCATAAACCATTATTAAGAAGGGACCCAGGATATCAATGCTTGAACCAATACAAGCATTGTGGAACCTGTGTCCCTTGGGGAAACTGCTAGGTACGTATGACCTAGATTGGCCACTGTTGGAAACAGAATACTGGGCTTGATGGACCTTGGTCTGACCCAGTATGGCATATCTTATGTTCTTATGTTCTTAAGATACGGTGACCAGAATTGTACACAATACTCAAGGTGCGGTCGCACCATGGAACGATTGGGAGCCAGTGGATTTGTTTCAGGATGGGGGGGTTATCTGTTCTCGTCTTGAAGTTCCTGTTATAATGCAGGCTACCATGTTCTGAGCCATCTGGAGGGAGTGTAAGATGCACTTAGATAGACCTTGATATATTAGATTGCAGTAGCACAAGATTGGACTACTGCAATCTAATATATCAAGGTCTATATGGTGGCTCTTCCCCATGTTTATTCATATATATCCATGGATATATAACCAGCAATTTTGTTCTTAGCAAAAATTTCCATCAATTTAGGAAGCACCAACATCTAGCTCACTAGTTTGTAGTTAATTGGATCACCCTTTGGGGCCCTTTTTGAGAATCGGCATTATGTTGGCTAACCTCAAAATCTCTAGTTCCTATAAGAACAATCCCACTAAGATCTTTGGTCAATGAATACTCACATTTTGTAGTTTAATTACACAATGAAAATGCTCTTTGGTCAAAAGGCTCTTGATGAGTGGCTGGGACTGCAGCTAGTGAAGCGACAGAATTAGTGATGCTATATTATTTCAGTCATGCATTTGAAATGTCTGGGGATATAAAGAACGGTTACATCTTCTCACAGCTAATGAGACAGAGGAAAACAAAAGGAGAAAACATTTATTGCTAGTTAAATGGTAACAGATTGCTAGATTTCAGGATTCTTTTTGAGTTCCTGCTCCCAAATGCACAATCACCTATTAAAAAAAAAAAAAAAAAAAAGAGGAATTGAAGAGATGGGATGGGATTTTGAATTTAGCTCATGCCTTTTTTCAGTAGTAGCTCAAGATTAAAGTTACATTCAGGTGTTTTCCTATCCTCAGAGGCTTTCAATCTAAATTTGGAAACAGGAAGCATACATAGACATAGTAAAGAAGATGATAAATACTCCCTTTTCTCCATGGCTTTGAAACTAGTTAATCAACAACTTTAATATACAGCAACCCAATCATAAAACAATATAAACACAGCTTAACAAGGAAACTGAAAAATTACCACTTTAAAAATAGCCATGTATAAGAACATAAGAAAAACTATGCCAAGATCCCTCAAAACCAGCATCTTATCTCTGACAATGGCCAGTGTGGATCAGAGGTATCAAGCAGATCCCAAAAAAGTAGATCTCTAACAGCTTATTTCCAGAAATGGCTCTCCCAAGTCTACCCAGCTAATATTTTTATGGACTTTCCCTCTAGGAAAAAAAAAGTGTCCAAACCCCTTGAATCCTTCTAGTCACCTTGACCACATCCTACAGCAACAGATTCCACAGCTAAAGTGCTGCATGAAAAAAAGTAACACTTTTCTATTATTTGTTTTTAATTTACTGGCTATCAGTTTTTGTATTTGAAAAGTTAATTAACTGTTCTACCCCACTCATTTTATAATTTTATGCATTTATTAATAACAATATGATTAATTGCCCTTCAAGCTAAAAATCAATGGTTCATCAATGCTTTATCAATAATCTTCTGAAAATTCACATACACGATATCAACCGGCTTACCTTTGCTAAACCCATGCTAAATCATTCCCATTAAAGCCATATCTATCTAATCAGTAATTTTGTTTTTCATAATCCAACCATTTTGCCCAACACAAACAGACTCACTAGTCTATAATTTTCCAAATCTTTTAAAAATCAGCATTACATTGGTCACCCTCCAATCCTCGGGTATCATGAAAGATTTCCAAATATGTCAGTAATACAATTCCTGATTGCAGAGTGTGCAGCAATGTTTAACAGATCCCACCAAACAGTGTCACAAACAGGGGGTGCTCTATAGCACAGTCAGGTCAGTGCTCTGGCTATTACCTCCCTTCACAGTGCAACATCCTGTTTGTATCAACAAAGATCAGAGCTATATTCTTAGACTCAAACTTTTACTTCAGCTATAGTTAAAACAAAGGATTACAAGATAGCTCAAGACAGTAGTGCTTTAATAAATACTTCACCAAAAGAGGCACACTGAAGCTGTCAGAACAGTTCTAACCGATTCATTCACAGTATCGCAAAACCCCCTAGTGCATTCACATAATCAACTTTACTGTTCAGCATCTTTACATCTTGTGCATTTCCCATTTTCCAGGAACAGCAGGAATAAGTCCTCCCATATGGGTGACGTTGACGGAGCCCACACAGAAGCATATCCATAGCTTTCAAAGAAAGCCTTTGGGAGATGCCACTACGCATGCGTGATCCCCTTCCCGCCCAAGGGTGCCATCTTACTCAGTCTCCCTTTTTCCATGGAGCCCAAAAGACATTGGTCTCTTCCCCCAGAAAAAAAGTTGATTTCCTCATGCACTTCTGTGTATCATCCAGTTAGCACCGGCCCCTTTCTTGCCTCTGAGCCCCGTCGCCTTGGCTTCAGGACTTGGAACCTGTTTAGCTAGGTTTTTTCATCCAGTGCAATTTCGCACCTTTTCTAACTACTGGCCGCATTGAAGGTCTTCAACCACGCTGGGATCCTTTTTGCCACAATAGCCACTGGGTTTAAGAAATGTGATCGGTGCTCAAAAAGCATGTCCCTTACTGACACATGACTGTTGCCTCAGGTATCTAGGTGCCAACCATAACCCAGAAAGATGTCTGCTAAGGCTATCCAGAGTTGTCAACAGAAACAGGATGACATCTTCCAAAGGTCAGATTCAGCCCCGGTTTTCCTGGTAGCTGCACAGTGAAGGACTAAAAAAAGGGGACAGCTACGTCTGGAGAGAGATCTGCAATAGTGAGTATATACTTCTGGGAATTTTTCTGAAGCGACCAAGACTTTTGTTAAAATGGTAAATAAGGATAAAAGGAAAAGGAGACCACTATGGTTTTCAAAAGAACTGAAAAGGTGAAGAAAAAGAGGGAGGTCTTCAAGAAATAAAAGAGATCACAGAGAGAGGAAGGCATATTACTACACTACCTACTTCACAGCCTTACAAGCTCCCCCCATATATATATATATATCATACCTCCCTACCATACACCAACCTATATACTGTCATGGGGTAGACAGCATAAAAGGTGAAATACTAAAGGCTAGTGCAGAGAATGAGCCTATTGGCCAGGAGATAGAGAGCACTAAGCCTGAAACACTAAGAAACAATACACAGGAGAAGCTCACTTGTCAGAAGCCAGATAGCATTGAGCCTGAGATAGTGAAGGACAGTGTGGGGGAAGGGCTTACCTGGCAAGAGTTACAAAACACAGACCATGAAGCATTAGGAAATAAAATAGTAGAAGAGCTTACCTGGCAGCCTCAGGGGCAGTTGCTGCAGGCCCGGAGCAGTGAGGCAGGAAAGGGGAAAGCAAACATTCCACAGAGTCTGTGTGACGTAGTGAGAATTGGAAATGCTAATCAGGCCCACCTGAGCTCAGAGTCACGTTCCACGTTGAGTGAGTTGGGAGATAAAAGCAGCTGTGAAATCTCACACAGGCAGACGGAGACTGAGGTCGAGCTTGGAGGTGAAGCATTGCAGGCTGAGCTGATAGCTGGAGCATTGGAGCCTAAGCAAGAGTTTGCAACTGAGACAGAGAATGGGCAGCAGCAGGAGAAACACTGGCAGAGTAAGCTGGAGCCTGAGTTAGAGGTGAGACCAGAGCTTAAGTGCCAGGTGGAGAGCAGAGCTCAAGGGACCTCTGATTGCTGTCCCAGGCAAGCTGGGAGAAAAGCTGAGAGTGAAAGTCCCAAGCAATTGCCACAAGATACGGTACATAAGGGAACCACTGCTGGTGGGAGGCAGGCTGACCAATCCAAGAGAATTAAGCAAAGCTGCAGCCAGGTCTCCCCAGCTAGAGAGGTCCTCATAACAAAGCAAACTGTTCAGCTAACAGGAAGCAGAGATCCCGTACAGAGGAGCACCCAGGAAAGAGGGAGTGAGAGGCCATCAGCCAGGCCTCACAAACAGCTTTCCCTCACAGAGAAGTACAGGGCAGAGAGGAAGCCTTGGTTGGAGGCAGACGGATTGGAACTTATCTTTGGCAGACTAGAAGATAATTACTCTGTTTATGCAAAGGGGAGGAAAAGGAATCCCAGGGATAAAAGCCATGCAGACAACCAACAAAGGGTCTCTCTTATAGCCAAGCCAGGGGAAGGAATCCCCAGAACAGCTCCTAATACCAGGGACTCTCAAAGGCAGCTCTCAAGGGTAATTACTGAGGTTTACCCAAGGCAAGATACAGAGTACAGTTTCATAAAGACTCCCAGTCCTTAAACAGGAATAAGTGATAGCCCCAGGCATGGGGAGAACTGTAGCACAGAGAATATTCCTGTAACAGAAGGTGAGGAAGAGGTGCCTGATGATTGGGAGAGTCTTTATTGAAGTCAAGCAAGAAGTAGTATTTTGTGCACAGTGAAAATGCTAAACTGTATTGCTGAAGGATATTGTGCACAGTGAAATACTGGACTGTATTGCTGAGAATATTGTGCACAGTGAAATACTGGACTGTATCACTGAGAGATATTGTGCACCGTGTAAATACTGGACTATATTGCTGAGAGAAAGCAGTATTATCATTTCTGGTTTAAAACCCTTTTTACCTGGTGAATTCAACCGTTCATTTATGTTGTCCCTTATGCTGTAACATCCTAAAGGGAAGGGGAATAAAACCCATCTTTTCATTTGGACCACAACTACAGAGTCCTTATTTCTTCCACAACACAATGCTACCCGGCTCTAGGCAGCCGCCTAGGACCGGCAAGTAGTCACAATACACATCTGCTTACCACAAGCTAACAGCAAGAAACCTACCAGACACATTCACAAATAGCCATGGTCACAAACATCCATATCTCATTCACTCTCCACATACCACTCGCATAACTATAGGCCTAATAAATGCATGCTCAATATGCAACAAAACAAACACTATTACCGATTACATCCATGAAAACAATATTGACATCCTATGTATTGCTGAATCATGGCTCAAGAATACAGACCAGGTAATACTGAACCAAATAACACCACCAGCATTCACAGCATACAACTGCCCCAGAACCCACAAACGAGGAGGCAGAGTACTAATCCTTGCCCGAACAGAATTGAGGCTCACGACATCAACCTCCAAAAGCTCCGAACACTGCGAATTCATCAACACTGAAAACAAACATCTATCCATCTGCCTGATATACCGAACCCCAACGCCCCAACAGAGGACACATCCAACATCCTGGATATGATATATGCAGCTAACTCACCACACAAGATGCTCATTGTACTAGGAGACTTAAACCTCACATCTGCCTCAACAACAACTGAAATCACTTTTCACAAAGCAATGGAATCCATTCAACTCAAGCAAGTCTTATCGGGCCCATCCCATCGCACTGGCTCTACGCCAGATCGCATATTCGTACCAACACCCTAGAGCAAGGTCTCATGACACCACCTAAAACTACACCAATACCATGGTCAGATCACCATGCCATATCATTTGTACTCCACCACAATGCCTAACAGACAGCTTGGAAAATGGAACAGCCAACCAGACACTTCAAAGAGCACTTTCTCAAAGATACCGTGCAATACCTACCCCAAGATTTCACCGACCTGGACAAAGCCATCACCGCATGGAATACCACCATCCTTGCCGCATCCCAACTCACACCTTGAATGAATTCACACCACAACAAAAACAGGCCTAGATCTACACCATACACTATATGTATATATAAAATGTTTTTAGCACCACTGTATATAGCCCACATTGTACATAGCTCAAACCAATCTAGCTCACAACACAACACACACCCAACTAAATTTCCACCCTCACTGCATGTATAACACACTCACACTACCAGATTGTTTGCTGTGATACCACCTTGATTATCATGATAAGGCGGTTTAGAAATACTGTTAAATAAATAAATAAATAAAATAAAATAAATGGTACTCTAACACAATAAGAGAATCCAAAAGAAAATTACAACACCTGGAACATCGCTGGAGACGTAACAAATCAGATGATACATTAAAACAATACCAAGAGATGCAAAAAGATTACAATAACCTAATAAACAAACAACAATATCACACAAACCTTGTACTAAAAGCCTGCAATAAACCCAAAGAACTCAACATCGTTTGTACTCTAACAAATGAGCCAACCATGAAAGACGAAAGCAAGATGCACCCACAAACCTTTGCTGATTATCTAATAGCCAAGAACAGTACCACCACACCCCATAAGAACATCTATCTTATGGACATACCAACTACAGATGGCTCCACAACTACCAATCAATGGAAGAGCTTTAGCATTCCATCAACTAAACAAATAGAACAAACCATCACTGCTCTAAACACCACCACTTCTCCATCGGACCCCTGCCGAGTGACAGATTAAATCCACCAAAGAAGAATTCAACACTTTCATCCAAAATATAGTAAGTACCTCTCTCTCGGGGCTACATGCCAAAAGCACTCAAGCAATCTACTATCTAACCCATCCCTAAAACCACCTCATCCAACAGTACAGACCCCCCAATATCCAGCCTCCCATTCCTGACTAAAATAACTGAAAAAATTGTACAGAGCTCCAAGATCACATTGACGAATTTGCCCCACTAGATCCCCACCAGCACGGATTCCATCCAAAACATGGTGATGAGACACTCCTCATACAACTATTTGATAACATAATCAAAGGAATAGACAAGATAAAACAGGGCTTCTTATTAATATTTATCGATATATCAGCAGCCTTCGACACAGTTTCCCATCACATCCTATTGAAGCACCTAATGGAGATTGGACTACAAGATACCACCATTAAATGGTTTCAGACATAACTCGAAGATAGACAGCAGAAAGTAAAATCTGGTAACCTCACCTCAAAACCCTTCAGGACTACTCAAGGAGTTCCCCAAGGCTCATCACTATCAGCTCTTCTCTTCAACATCTATATTCAGCCTATATGCAAAATATTTAACAAATAGAAGATACAATACGCCATATATGCTGGTGACATCCTGGCATATACCCCTATTCAACTGGACTCCCCAGACTATACCACCATATCAACCTGCATTCAAGAAATGACGACCTGGCTAACAACAACTTAAACATCAACATAAAAAAATCTGAAGCAATCATTACAAGAGATTCTACATTCATTCCTCCTACTTCTATCAACATATCCAATACAATGATTACAATAAAAGATGAAGTCCGATACCTTGGAGTGATTCTAGACAAGTAACTCACCCTCCAACCGCACATCAACAAGATTTCCAAAACAGCCTTCTTCAAACTCGCAATTTAATTAATGAATTAATTTTATTTATTTACAATCTCTTTTATACCGTGCTATTCGGCATCAGTGCGGTTTACATACAACAACTTACACATCTCAATAGCTGATTCGTGTTTACATTGAAGAAGGTAATAGAACTTGGATAACAAGGGGTCAACTATGTACATCTGTATGGCAAAATAGATATCAACTTGCTGGACGTAGTCATGTTTGGCTGTGTGGTAGGGTTTACTGAACTGTGTCGGCTAAGTGGTGGATGACGATATTAAGGCGCTGTCTGGGGGTAATATTGGAGGAAGAGATGGTGCTTCAATGCCTTTCTAAACTGTGTTAGGTCAGGGATTGCTCGTATGCTGGGAGGTAGGGCATTCCAGCATCTTGGCGCACAGAATTTGAAGGCTCCGTTTACGGTTGAGCATGTGCATAGGGTTATTGATTTCGGGACTATCAGCGTATTAACTGCTGTAGATCTTCTGGACCTATTGAGGGGCGTGGTCTGGATCAGCTCTGCCAGTGATGTGAATGAGAGCCCATTGACGGCCTTGAATGTCAGCAGTAAGATTTTTTATGCGAGTCTGCCGCATATTGGGAGCCAGTGTAGGTGCTTCAGGATGCGGGTAACGTGGTCTTTCCTGGATGCTCCATGGAGAACTCTTGCTGCGGCATTCATCGCTAGTTGCAGCGGATTCAGCGTGGCTTGAGGGAGTCCATGCAGAATTGAGTTTGCATAATCCAGATGTGGTATGATTAGTGCCTGATAGACTGTCCTGAAATCGTCTGGTATTAGCAAGGATCTTAGGTACCTGAGAGATCGGATCTTGTGATACACTGCTCTCACCGTGTTGCCTATGTGCGTCTTCATGTCCAGGCGCTGATCTAGTGTGCTCCCAGGTACCTGATCATGGGTTTGGACTGGAGTTCTGCTTCGTCGACGTTTAGAGAGGGCGGCGTGGAGAAGTTTTGATTCCTTGTAATGAACAGGACCTCTGTTTTCTTATGCTGAATTCTGAGGTTCTGGATTTGTAGCCAGTTGGACACTGCGTTAAAGCAGTTTGTCAGTGGGGAGAGGTCAGGGTTCTCTGTCAAGAAAGGCATGTATAGCAGTACGTCATCCGCATATATCAGGCAGTTAACATCGAAGGAACGGATCAGGTTACAGATGGGCTGCATGTATATGTTGAACATCAGGGCGGAGAGGGAGGAACCCTGCGGGACACCTTGCTTCTGGTGGAAAGGCTCCGATGATGTAGTCCCTGATCGTACATGCTGCCATCTGTCAGAGAGGTAGGACTTTCACCAGTCTAGTGCTTTGTCTGTGATCCCCTTCTCTTGGAGACGGTCGAGGAGAAGCTCATGGCTTACTGAATCGAACGCTGCCGCAATGTCCATGAAGATGAGGACAAACCCTTGACGGATGTTGTCTATTCCTGCAATTATGCTGTTGAAGAGTGTGGTGAGTAGTGTTTCAATACCGTGGGCCTCTCTAAAGCCATGTTGGCATGGGTCCAGTGGCACGGAAGCATCTATGTGATCTTGAATTTGACACTGGACTTCCTTTTCAATTATTTTCGCTAGTAGGGGTATGCTTGAAATCAGTCGGTATGAGTCCACCTTCTTGGGGTCCAGCTTGTTGTTTTTCAGCAGCGGTCTTATGGACGTCTGTTTGAGGGTTTGCGGAATGTACCTGTTGTAAAGGATTGGTCCATGAGTCTGGCTACAAAAGGACTCAAGTAGGATCGTAGTTCTTTAATCCAGAACGCAGGGCAGGGGTCGGATTGAGCCGTGGTTGTGTTGATTGCAGCAATGGTGTCTTCAATGTGCTGCTTTGGTGGTGTAGAAAAAATGGAGAGTGGTGTTCTGTGGCTTGGTTCGAGAGAGGCGTTGGAGGATGAGGCCTTGTTGGTCTGACATAACTTGGATTGTAAGTAGTCTGCAAATTCTTGAGGGTGGAGACTAAAACCTCTCCTCAATAAAGAACATTTCCGCACAGTATGCCAGGCCATTATTACACCTATGCTGGACTACTGTAATATACTATACCAAAGTCTACCCAAACAAACCATCCATCCTCTACAAATAGTCCAGAACACAGCTGCCCGCATTATTACTAGCGCTTCAATACAAGACCACATAACTCCAATACTATACGATCTGCACTGGCTACCGATCTCATCACAGGCAAAATATAAATCAGCACTCACCATCTTCAAAATTAAAAACATGTCAGCAGAAATACTACAGGAACACATCGGAACCAAAACAAGCAAAAGACCAGACAGAAACAGCACCAAAAACAATATACCAACACCTAGACTATTCACAAGAACCAACAAATCCACATCCATGCGAGCCTTCTCTCTTGCTGACCCTGCTATCTGGAATGTCCTCCCAGATAATCTGAAATCAACAACAGATATAAAAGAATTCTGGAAGCTGCTCAAAACCACCCTATTCATCGAACAATTCAATGAAGACCAGCAATCACCCAAATCACCCCACAAGCTGACCTAAGCCATGACAACCACACCAAACAAATACCCCATCACTCTCATTAAGATGTACATAGTTTAGATAATGTTACAAGAGAATACTCAGGTTTTTGATGTTATAAATGTTACTGTTGATATTTACAAGTTCTTGGAATAAGTTGATATATGCAAGTCCTTTGCATAAGTTGATGTTTTTGTAAACCGCCTTGATTAAATGAAAAGGCGGTATAGAAAAATTGTTAAATAAATAAATACATACTGTTTTCATATTGGGGAGATAACCAGGAAGCAGAGAGATGACAGAAGGAAAAAATGCAAATTAGCCACTAGTGCTTGGAGAGCAAGCCAAACTAGTGCAGACTTCTTGTGCGCATGTGTTTGGCTTGTTCTCCCAGTTTAACGCTGAGGTGGCTCATTTGCATGTGCAGGGTTACCGCGGTGGGCATTTGCATACCCTAAACTTCCTGCGTCGCACATTAAATGTGTGTGTTGTCAGGAACATTAAACAAATGATCCAGCAGGGGGTGCATCGGCCTGAAAGTTAAGAAAGGAATTGCTGATCTGGGAGGCTGCACTGAGGAGGCCAAACAAAAGCTGTGTGCTCAGGAGGAAGACGTTGCAACAGTGAGTATGCAGGTGGACAAAACTGAATTGCTGTGGGAAGTGAATAGCAAGTCTAAAAACATTAAAAAGCTACACAAGGCACTGTAATTTACAGATCCAAAGCATTCTCAAACTGGAAAAATATAATACCACTGAGACAGTGCACCAAGCAGGGCCACACCTAGGGCTATGCACAGTGCACAAGTACAGAAGAGGCACCAATATCACTACTGGGCTTCCAAGAATCTCAAGAAGAGTGAATGACTGGGTAGAGTGGGGGCACCAGATTTGTTACTCACACAGTGTGCATTTCGAGCTTGGCACGGTCCTGGCAGCAAGTGTTTCAATCTATCCTACTATAAATCACCAGGCCAGAGGAGGAGGAGGAGGAAGTGCCTACATAAAGGGTTCACAGAGCCCTTGGACTGCAGAAATATATCCTCCCTTTGCCTAAGTGGTAAGCTTGCTGCATTTCACTGTGAAAGAAAATATTTTGTCCCAGTTAGATCACTGCAGGACTTCTCTTGTGCTACTAACAAGATGACCAGAGGAATCCTCTCTCTGGTCATGCTGAAAAAGCAACAATTTAAGGTTACCATGGTGCTTAAAGGTGGCCTCAATGAGATACCAAGGTCTAACACATTTTCTGGGTTGCAGTTTGAAGTAAATGGATAATAGTACCACAGAAGGAAATTGGAGGATACTTGGAAGGCTGTGCATGCAGCTGGGTTGGTCAAAGAGCGGCACATGTGGTCCCTTTACACAAAAGCGGAAGTAAGGATGTGGTTAAAAACTACAGGTCGGTTAGTTTAACCTCGGTAGCGAGTAAATTATTGGAGTAGTAGGGAAGGTGGATGTTATATCACTGCACATGCGGACTCGGGCTGGGAGCCCGCTTGGCATCCGATCCCGGGCTGGGAGCCCGCTTGGCATCCGATCCCCTCAGAATAGACCTGCTGGGTGGTCTCTCTGGGGGAAGGAGACAGAAGCCTGGTAGTATTTAGTGAAGATTATAAATTTTTAGGGAATTGTCGTGGAATGGGGGTAGGGGAGGGACAAGAGGAAAGGTGGAGGGGGGACAGGGAGGATGGGTGGGGGGGAGAAAAAAAAGGGGAAAATATAGGGCAAAGTGGTAATTATGATTGTGAGATAAGTGATGAGTCAAAGGTGTCAAATGAACAACAATTGTATTGTAATGTTCTGAACCAAATGTGGGATATACGAGGTGTGACAAAAAAGAAATGAGAATGTGGCAGCCACACCCATGACTCAATGCCAAATTGGCTAACTGCTTATGTCACTATGTTGTGCAACATCTTGCCACTATTCTGCTATAATAATTTTCATCTCTCTCACTGTTTTTCTTTTTCAGTTTTTTTTGTAGCACACTGCTCCATCACTTTATTTATTTGTAGCACACTGCTCCATCACTTTGTCACACAACTGGAGGTGGCAGAAATATGGAGCAAAGAATCAACTTGAAATTTCTGGTTAAGATGGAGAAGGGCCCAACTGAGTGTCTCCAACTTCTCCAAAAGGCTTACGGAGAAGATGCAATGTCAAGGCTGCGTGTCTGAGTAGCACAAATGCTTCAAGACTGGCCACGAGGAGGTGGAGAAGGACCCCAAGTCAGGACGGCCTTCCACAACAAAGACGACTGAGAACATTGACAGAGTGAACCAGCTGGTATGGACTGATCGCAGATTGACAGTGCAGATGATAGTTGAGGAGCTCAGCCTGAACAGGGAGTCACTGCGGACCATCTTGGTGCAGGAGCTGGGGATGCGGAAGGTGTGCGCCAAGATGGTGCCCAAGCTTCTAGCAGACGAACAGAAGGAGCACCGAGTCAATGTTTGTCGAGACTTGCTAGAGAAGATCCAGAGTTCATTGGCAGAGTCATTTCAGCAGAAAAGACTTGGGTCTTCCAGTACGATCCTGAAAGCAAGAGACAGAGCCTGCAGTGGAAGACTTGACTGTCACCCAGACCCAAGAAGGCACATGTCCAAATCAAGGATCAAGGTCATGCTGATCATATTCTTCGTCCAGAAGGGAGTGGTCCATCATGAGTTTGTGCCTGAGGGTCAGACAGTCAACCAGCACTTCTACCAGCAGGTCCTCAATCGCTTCCATGACCGGGTTCGGCGCAGCAGGCGGGCTCTGTGGAGAGAAGTCGTGGCTGCTCCACTACGACATCGCGCCCGCACACACCACACTCAGTGTAAGGCAGTTCTTGGCCAACAAACAGATCACAGCTCTCGACCACCCTCCTTATTCCCCAGACCTCACACCATGCGCGACTTCTGGCTCTTCCCCAGGATGAAGACTGTGCTCAAAGGAACTCATTTTGCCTCTGTAAAAGATCAAGGCCACTGTGACGAAGGAGCTGAGGGACCTCAAGGAGGAGGACTTTATAGAGTGCTTCCATAGGATGTGCCCATATATACTGCAGAGATAGAAGGGAGTCAAATCTGTATAGTAACAGACATGATGTCACAAATGACTCATGTTTCCCAAGTAGATTACAGATGTATGCATCTAACTGTTTGTTAGGATACTGCTGAAGCAGTGCAGTCACGTTGGGGTACATCTTACATTAATTACTAATGTCTGATGAAAACCATGGACTGTACGGACCTGCAGTCAGCTGAGCCATTGATGGGGTAAGTGACTTGTATAAGGTCATAAAGAGGTACTGCCTGTCCATGAAGGTTGTGGCTGACATAAAATGTGACAGTAACTCATTCTGAAATGTCACATAAGGAGTGTTAGTGGGCCCCCAAGCAATTGCCATTACCATCATGCCATGCCTCTAAGCAGGGTCCTGACATATTCAGGGTGAACATGTCAGACTCCCTGCAATGGGCTGTATCAGAGGCAATAAAGCCATGCTCTCAGAAGGCGATGATGTGGAATAGCATGTTCGCTGACCCAGAGTGTGGCTAGAATGCATAACAAAGTAGAAGGATGAGTATCTTCAAGTCACAGTAAAACCAGGACAGTTAAAAGGCAGGGAAATGGCCTAAGTAGCACATAGGCCCAAAATGACCAAGTGGAAATCAAACTCCTGCCCCCTGCATATGAAGGCATTGCACTAACCAGTAGACTACACTACCACACCTCCCTACACAGCAATGTCAGGATTCAAAGAGCTTGCAGGTCACTGCCTAGACTGTCTGTTGTGTGTGCTGGTATAGGCTAGCCCCTCCAGTACCCATGAGGTTCTGCACAGGTAGAACAGCAGTCTGCAGCTGATCAACAAATGGAGAATGTACCGACTCATCACATCTGCTCAGTAAGATGAACCGACAGTGGGTGCGACATGCACATAACAGCTACAAACCATGCTACTGAGCAGTTTCAGCAGTCATCCTGGGCACCCAGCACCTGAAACCCAGAACTTGCACTGATGTGGACCTGCAGCATGGCCATCTCTATCACCGTCAATGTGTTATGTACAGGAAACAAGGTGACTAGCAATTGCAGCATGCTGTAGGTGCCAGTCACAACTTGACCCTGTGTCCGGGCTCTGTTCCTGCAGCTCTGCTTTGTTTTAAACTGCTGGGCTGCAGCATTTCCAGCAGTAACAAGCATTTCCTGCTTCTCATAACAAACAGGAAATGCTTATTACTGCCTTTAGAAACTCCGCGACCCAGCAGTATTGAAAGACAGCAGAGCCACGGGAACAGAGAAATGTTCCTGCAGCTGCTTTCTTTTTTGAAGGATGAATCAGTGAGAGGAGAGAAGGGGAGGGAAGGAAAGGAGCCAGAAGGGAACAGATTGGGGGGGGGAGCTGAAAGGGAGCAGACTCTTGGGGAAAGGGCTGGAAGGTGGCTGGGTAATAGGAGGGGAGTTGGAAGAGAACTGATGGGGGGGGGAAGGTCGGGGCTAGAAGGGAGCTCACATGGGGGGTTGGAAGGGAGTGGAAAAGAGGGGAAGGAGGGGGCTGGAAGGAAGATGGGGAGCGGAAGGGAGCTGACAACTGGGGATGGGACTGGAAGGGGGATGGACAGAGCAGAGGGTGACTGGAAGGGAACTGACACGGGAGGGGGCACTAGGACTGGAGGTTCACTGATACCTGGGATGATATTTGGCTTAGAAGGGTCTGGACAATGGAGAAGAAGGGGAACTGGAAGGGAATAGACACCAGTGGCAGTGCTGGGAATGCAAGGGGGTTGACACTGGGAGGGGAGGTTGTAAATGGAGCAGATACTGGGGAGGGTTATTGGGACCTGAAAAGGCTGATGGAAGAAAATGAAGAAAGCAAAAGGAGAGACAAGAAATGGCACATGGACTATAGACCATAGAAAGAGAGCTAAGAGAAGACAGTGGAAAACAAACCTCTGATCGGGACCAGCATGATCAAAAATCGTCAAAGGTAGAAAACTTTATTTTATTTTATTTTCAATTTAGTGATTGGACTTTGCGCTATCTTCACACAGTATGTGGAACTGCATCTCTTATTTAACATTTTTTTTTTAATATATCTTTTTTTCTGCAATTCAAAACAGTTTACAATTAATATAAGGTAATAGTGTTTTCATAACGGTTTTACAAGTAACAATAACAATTTGAACAAAGGAAGAACCTTTTCCGCATAACTATTTACATATTTACAGTGGGAGGTGAGGGGATAGGCATAAGGATGGGGGGGGATCTAAAAATTATGGGGCAGGTTAAAGTATTCACTAAAGAGGAGGGGTTTAAGCTTTTTGCACAATTCTGAATGGTCAGAGCATCCTCTTAGTCCAGGGGGGAGGGAGCATAGAGAGAGAAGGCTTGGTTGCATGTAGATTGTGTGCACTTTTTCTTCTATGAAGGTATGCTTAAGATGTTTGTTGTGTTTGATCTACATGGTCTGGTGGAGTTTAGTTTAGAAAGGAACGCGTGTAGGCAGGGGGCAGATTCATAGTGTAACACTTTGTGTATTAAGGTGATAGTTTTAAATTTTATCCTTGCCTGTATAGGGGAGCCAGTGGAGGTCCTTAAGGACGGGTGTGATGTGGACCTGGTAGTGTGTGTTGGTTATTATTAGGCACGCAATTGTGTTCTGCACTAATCTGGAGGGGGTGTAGGGTATATTTGGGGAGACCGTGGTATATGTTTCAATAGTCAATGGTCGAAGTTGTTAAGGCCAGACAGACAGTTCGGAAGGAGTCTGGGTTTAGCAAGGGGCAAGGGGCGGAGATTCCTCAGGGTTCATAGTTTCAAGTAGATAGCATTAGATTTTGCTTTATCTGCTCTTGAAAGGTAAGATTTTGGTCTATTATTAAGCCTAGATATTTGTCTTTGGTCTTTACTGTGATGGTGTAATCTCAGAGGACAATAGAGGTTGGTGGAACAAAGGATAGGTTGGAAAAGATGTGTATGGCTGGTATGGTATGGTAGATTTGGCCTTGTAAATCTTCAGTGACTTTTGCAGTGTTTGATATTAGTTCACAGTATGCCAGGCACTGGAGAATGTTTATGTTGTTAGTGAGATGACCAGAATCAGATTTTTTTTTGACTATTACAGCCTGTTTGCATGATGCTAAGTATTTACTGCTAATTATTTTTATTTTGGCTATGCAATTGCTCTATCACTGCAATTTTCTTACAAACTGGATTTGAAGGAGAAATACTAATATCACTTCAAAAGAGTTCACAAAGCGGTTTTGGGAAAAAGGAGGGTAGGGTGCAGCCAACATTAATAATGAGGAAGGTATGCCGATTTATACGTTGCAGGGGGGAGCTAGAAACCCTAGCACCAGCCCTGGTGTGGTGAGGCACAACATGGCACGCCTGCCCCCTCCCCTAGGGGCTGTAGCCACAGATGCCACCACCTTACACCTCAGGTGGTGGGGAGGTAGATGTGCTCCAGTTTAAATGCTGCTGCCATGTTTGTCATCCCACTGACAGAGGCAACTGCTGCATTGCACCTCTCCCATACCCAAGTGAACATATATCACCCTAGTTGCAGGATGCACCCACTGCACTGCAACACACACACTCACATGGTGGCAGAGTGACATTGGGGGTTTCTGAAATCAGATCTGACTGCAGGGGCATGTATGTATGCTGCCACTATCAATACAGCATCATACCATACATCATATATGTTCCCCCTAAGCAGCTGCCTTGTCACACTCAAGGATCTTGGAGGCACACAGCAGCACCCACATAGCACCTTCTTCACTATGTAACACCTCCCTTTGCCACATTGGCACCTTCAGCATAGTGGCCTGTCACAACAGGACACCATACCGTTGCTACTATTATACCACTACTATCACTGTCTTGGGCTCCCCTGTCTGTGCATCACATTGCAGACGTTCAAATAGGCTCTCTCTGCTCATCAGACATCCTTTCCGCGACATTTCACATGGCGAGAAGGTTACAGGGGGTGTTAGTACAACAGGCATTAAAGGTACACACATTGTTACCACCCACTCTCCGCCTCCTGTTCCCTTTATGCTGCAGAAGCCTTTTACACTTCGAAACTCTGCATTTTTACAGCATTAAGGGGCCATGTGTGCCGTTACCATGCGTTAAAGGCACACTTGCTCCCTTATTGCTGTTTAGTAAACATACTCCTTAGTTTTAGAAAGTAAAAACTATGATAAATTGAGAAGCAATTTGCCAATGTCAAATGTTGCATGAAGTATGGACATAATTACAAAGATTATTTTGAAACCCCAAATAAGACATCTTCTATGCATTACAAAAAAAAAAAAAAGGCTGAAACACGGCAAAAGCATTAGCCAGCATGGCTTAACCATGAGATGGAAGTGGTCAAACCTAAAGGGCATCTTTCAGTATATAGAATGAAAAAACAGGGATGAACACAAACATAGGAAAGTTAGATCTAATTATTTCATTAGTGAGGCCAAGAAAGACTTTGAAAAGAAGCTTGTTGAAGAGGCAAGAACTAAATACTATAAAAAAAAAATCCAAGTACATCCAAAGCAAAGAGCCTGTGAGGAAGTCAGACTGTGGTATAACTAAGGGGTAGAAGGCATGCTCAGGGAAGGGGAGGTAATAACAGAAAAAACTAAATTTCTTTCTCTTGGTCTTTACCGAGGAGAACATTGGGGGTCATACTCACAACCAAAATCTTCATTGATGGTGATGATTCAGAGCAACTAAATGAACATCACTAAGTCTAGAAGATAAAACTGATCAACTGAAGAGCAATAAATACTTTATATCTAGGCAATACCGTCAGACAAGACCTGGTGCAAAGAGTAATGGTGATGAGGCCACTAGACAAGTGATCATGTTCATCCTAGAATCCTGAAAGAACTCCAATATGGAATTGATAGAATACAGTTAGTAAACGATTTGCATTCAAAACAGCCACAATACCAGAGGTTTGCAAGTTAGCGAATGTAACACCAATATTTTAAAAAGTGCTCCACATATATGATGCAGGAATCTATAAACTGGTAAAGCCTCAATCTGTGTCAGGCAAAATGGTTGAATCTATACTCAAAAACATAATTACTGATCATATAGACAGACATGGTATCAAGGATTTAAACTTTGGGAAACTTTGTACATATAATGTAGGAAGAGAAGGGGTATGACAACAGGAGGAAAAAGAGAAGGTAGTATATGGATTGAAAGGGTGTGTGTAAAAGAAAGGAGGTAAGGGGACTGCAGGATAATGGAGAGGGAAACGTGAGGTGAAGGGATAGACGAGAGTAAGGGTAAGAGGTGGAAGCTGTTGGGTATAGTGTGCTGGGTGAAAGAAGATTGTTGGTGCCGCCTTATCAAAGGCAGCACCAACAATCTGGAACGCCCTCCCCAACGAACTGCGTTCAACAACAGACCTTAAGGAGTTCAGGAAGCTACTGAAGACAACCCTCTTCATAGAACACTACGGTGACATTACTTAAACCATGCGACACCTCAATCCCCCCCCCACGTCACTATAATTGTAATTAAGCAAGGAACTGATACCCATAGCATTGTAAATAGCGCACGCTGTAAATAGCACCACAAGAATCAACGTCCAGACACACTCACACGCATACACTACTCACTGCATGTACACACTATACCCTGTATCTTATTGATTGTTTGCTGTTCAGACCGCCTTGATTGCGGTATAAGGCAGTATAGAAATACATTTAAATAAATAAATAAAAATATGGGCAATGTTTTTGTGAGGGTGAGAGCTGTATGTTGGGGCCACAGAAACCCACCTCTCCTTTGTTTTTGTTGGACTGGGAGGTATGGTATTGGGGCCTCAGAGCTGCTCTTCTTTTGTTAGAAAGGCATGTGTGAGGGTTGCCAATTCTCCACTGTTGTAATGTGTCATCTGAAAACTGGATCACCTTGCTCATCACTCCTATATCTAGATCATTTATGAATATATTAAACAGCACAGGTTTCAGTACAAACCATTGGGGCACCCTACTAGTGACCTTTTTCTATGTAGTTAACTGACCAGTCAGTCTTCTGTTGCCTGTTTTTTAGCCAATTTGTAGCCCACTCTTTAATTTCCTAAGAAATCCCTCTCATAAGGAACTATGTCTAATGCCTCGAAAACCTAAATAATACTATATTAACTGGTCCATCTTTATCCATTTGTTTACCCCTTCAAAAAAGTCTAATAATTGGTAAGGCAAGACTTGCCTGTGCTGAACTGATGCCGACTCATAGCCATTAAGCCATTTATTTATGTGTGTGATTTTTTTTTTTATACCGCCATATCAATTAATCATAGCGGTTTACATAGAGCAACAACAACAAAGTTACATTGAACAATGTGAGAGTTACATATGAATAACAGGCTATCAACATATATACATGATTAGTATAACAATTAATTATTTACAGCTTGTATGAGCATCAGGAGTATTATGTTTTCAGTTAAATAAGTTCTTTTGTTGCAGGGGGTATGTCAGTGTGGTTTGGTAAGGGGTGTGTTAGGGGTATGTTTATGTAGGGTTAGTGTGGTGAGAGGGGTTGTATAATGGAAGAGGGATTAGGTCGGGTCAGCAGTTGTGGTTAACTCATTTTGTCCGAAGTGTTCTATGAATAGGAAAGTTTTCAGTTGTGTGCGGAAAGTGGAAAGGTCCGATATATTTCTAAGTCTCTCTGGTAATGTGTTCCAGAGCATTGGGGAGAGATATTCGAATGCTCTGTTATGTGTGTGTTTCATTTTATGGTATTTGGGAGGAAATAAGTGTGTTAATAGTGCCTCTTCTGTGGCAGTCCTTGGGTGTTTTTTTTAATTAGCGGGCACAGTGGGGGGGTTTTGTTTTGGTTTTTTTGGGGTTTTTTAGTGCCATCAAGTCAGTGTTGACTCATACATGGCACAGTGTAGGTGGTGCTAATTCCCTATTACTTTCCCTGTTGTATGTAAACTCAGGACAGTCCATTACTGTCCGAGAGTCATTTTGTTCACTGTAAACCGCACTGATAATAAAGAGCGCGGTATAAAAGAACTGTTAAATAAATAAATACCCTGACTCCACCCCACACACCTTTCTCTGGCCTATCTCTAATATTCTTATGCCCCAAACTTCCCTCTCCTCCTTTCTCTTTTCCCCTCTTTTTAATCCCACTCCCCTCTTTACATCCTGCCCCCACCCCATTCCCTTCTCCTCTTGCCACCCCAAACTGTTCCCTCTGTATCCCTAATCGCTTCCTGCCTCCAGAGTCTCCTTTTGCCCCATTCCTTCTCTCTCATCATTCCAAGATGCAGCAAAACTCCATGCTCTTTGGACCTCTATGCCCTCACCCCTTCTCTTGCACTCTAAATTCCCCTCTCTCAGCCTCCCCCTTGACCAGGTCAAAACAAAAAAGATATTAGAAATAATCGGACCCTTCTCCTCCTATTTAATTGATGATTAAAATTGGGCCACTGAAGGAAGAAGAAAAGAAACTAAGCCATCAATAAACAGGCTATAGCACAGACAAAGGCACATGGATGCTTACAGGGATACTGATGGGCAGATTTCAGCACTGGCAGTCACAGGAAGACCCAAGAGGTTCAGGACTTGGGGCTCCAGGCGATGATGTTTGGGGATGGAACAGAAAAGAAGCATGGCAGTTGAGGTAGTTAGCTGAAGGCTCCTTGCTCAGCTCCTTAATCAGCAACACAGCACTATGAAGAGAGCAGTATAAGACATAAAATAGTTCCTCCTGGCCTGCAGGTGACTCATGTGGTGCACTGCAGGTAGGCACAGAAGCTTCAGGCCAGTGGGAGTCATTTTGCACTCTTTTATACCTGCTCTCTTCAAAACATGTTGTCTCAAGCTGCCACTGTAAACATTTACTCCTTGGGGCATTCTGCATAAAAAAATTAAAAAATCTGTAGTTTTATTTTTAAAAAAACCCAAACACTCTGCATTATTGATTTATAATTATTTTGCATAAAATTCTCCCTCTCAAAGGCCTGGCTCTGCAATGCTCCAGGCCTGATATCCCCAAGTCTTTTCCCTGCTCAGGCTCAATCTACAGTCCCACTCCCTAAATAGCTTAAACCCACACTCTTAAGTTTAACCTCCCTTTGAATCTACCAGGGGGCAGGACAATCCCCAGTTTTCTCTGCTCCTTCTCCAGAGTATACTTCTCCAGGGTGGACACTCCAATCTTCTTTCTCTAACCCCCAGTATTGCTCCGTATCAGGAACAGTCTGTTATCATCCAGCAGGCAGGCGTCGGATAGTCTTCCTGGTTTAGTCTGCCCTCAAAGAAAAGTTCAGGAACCACTCTTTATGGCCTCCCCTAGCAGGGAGGTCTATCTCTGGGATTCCCCTGTACATTAGGGACTATTGGATCATTCACCCTGTCCACGTTTGCTGGGATCGCTTCCCACGCTAGGGTCTGTTCCCCCTCTCTGGGCAACTGTCCCCTCTCCAGCTCCAAAGTAGCCCTCACCAGGGTCCTTTGTATCAACACAAAAAGTAAATGCTATGCAAATTAAGTCAGAAATATGCAAATGTCGTCTTCCCAATGTCCTTCAGTTTAGACAAACATACACATCTAAATCACAATAGATTCCCCCTCTTTTAAGTCTCTTTCAGCCAGGGTGTATCCCAAGTGTGGAATTACCTGGATGCCCTGCCACCTCACATGTAGCTGCTTGTTGATACTACCACCCCAAGTCTGGTGGATTATCCAACGGCTGAATGTCCATGGGTGTCTCTTAAGGGATTAGCTGTTGCTCATTTCCCATCTCCATCTTCTCCTCCTGCTGGGTGTCCCCTCGATCCTCCCCAAGGGGGTCTCCCTCCATGGGGGTTTGGGGCAAGTCCCCCACCTTCCCTTTCCACCTCACTCTCATCCCAGGTGTTATCAGGAAGCCAGGCCCTAGGTCTCCTGTCCAGGGAGGGAGCAGGGGTTCAGGCCTTTCCTAGACTCCTGGGTGTCATCATTCAATGCTCTAGGAGACCCCTCCTAGACTGCTCCATACCCCCAGAGCAGAGACTGGTCACAGTCCCCCAGGACTCTGGTGGTGACAGGACATACACTCCATCCTAGTGCTCTTTCCATCCCCATTTCTCTTAAATCCCTTCCTAGGCACATACACATCCCCATAGCTCCCTCAAGCCCCCATACTGACATCCATAGCTCTCTCTCTCAAACCACCTCAGTGCCAACACACCATAACTCATTTCCCCATTTCACACTCCACCATAGATTTGTCTCTAATCCCTTCCCACTAAGCTCTCATCCCTGCCTTAGTTTGTGCCCAAATAGGGTGGAATGGCATTCTGGCACTTCTTAAGGAGGCTGAAGTAATTTAGATCCTATCTTGTCCCACCTCCTCTCCCTGCTCTGTGACGTCTTTGCCATGTTAAAGTTTAACACGGCCGCAGGAGCATTTTCGCTTGCTCCCACAGTTGTGCTATACTGAAGCAACCTGGTTGCAGCATTTATAGTAAAGCAAAAATAAGCACTTCCAACTTTACTAAGTACAGCACAGTTGCAGGAACAAATGAAAATGTTCCCATTGCTGTGTTAACCATTAATACAGCTGTAGCGGGACAGAAGGCTGTCAAACATGTGGAAATCTGTGACACAGCTCTAAAATTGGGGACAAACCCTGAAAAAAAAAATCAGGGAAATCTGGTCACATTAATCCCAGCACTACCAGATCTTGCTCTCCATCCCACCGTACACCATTTCAGCTCTCTTCTCCTCCCCAGCCCCTCACCACCTTGGCACACATGCTCAGTTCTCTCCCTGCCTGCTACAAAAGCCTCTCTGCCAAGGTTCCCAACCATCCTCCTCTTCCACCCCTGCTCTTCCAGCATGGTTTAGCACAAGCAGAGGAGGAGCAGAGCTGCTCCATGTAAGAACGTGTCATCATAGTAACATAGTAAGTGACGGCAGATAAAGACCAGCATGGTCTATCTAGTCTGCCCAGCAAGATGGCAAGAGTAGGTGCACCTGTCGCTCTGTGCAGGCCACCCCTCGCCATGTTTTTGTTTCTGTTTAGGGGTGAACCCACCATTCCATGTAGGACACCCTTATTTGTTCAGACGCTAGATAGTTCAGAAGTTAGATGGTACCGTTTATTTGGCTTTTATCCTCCTTTACAGCCTAGTATTGATTGCTGAATTTGAATCATCAGGGCTCTATTGTGTCCCATGTGGTTTTAGATTCAGTGGTCCATGCTGGACCACAGAGGTGGAAATCACAGCCTCACACACAGTTGTTCTGCTCCTCCTCTGCTAGTGCTTTATCAGCTCCAGAGGGAAGTGTGTGGAAGAAGAGCAAGAGGTAAATGGATGCCACATGAAAGTATATGCAAACCAGTGGTACAACAATGTCACAGGACAGAAGGTGGGTGGACAACAGTGAGAATTGTCACTGCTTCCTAGTCCATGTGCAAAAAACTCTGAACAGAAATAACATTGCATCATCAGAGGACTGGGATTCATTGATTCTCTTAAAGGCCCCAACCACAATCCTTAGACATGGATAGGAAAAGAAAAAGTAAATCATGCCCTAAATGCGTTACTGATTCCAGCGGCGGGGTTGTGGGGGGGGGGGGAGGGGGCTTGGCTTGGCTCGGCACTGCCACCAAGCAACCCCTGCTGACCCCACCGCTGGAATCAGCAGCAGCAGTGGCGCAGCATGACATGCATATGGGAGAATGGTGTGGTGTGGCCCGCACGTGGGAGGGTGGCATGGTGCAGCACATACAGGGAAGACAATGTGGTGCAGCATGCACATTGAGGGCAGCGTGGCATGGCACGTATGGGGAGGGCAGCACAGCACACAGGGGAGGTTGGCATGCGTAAGAGGTGGTGGTGTAGCACAGCGCAGCACAGGGGGGCAGGTCATGGGCACCAAAGCACATGGCCTGCCACAGGCACTGTGTTGCCCACAGAGATGTGCCACCCTAGGCGAATGCCTAGCCCACCTAGTGGAGAGGCTGGTCCTGCTCCTTATGTGAATCTCTCCTTCCATGCCCAGCATAGCCCTTCTACCCCTTCCCCCCATTCCCATGTCCAGCCTGTTGCCTGCTCACCATGCTTCCCTTGGCAGCAGCGGACCTCCAATAAAAAAAAAAAAAAAAAAAAGAAAGTCTTTCATACTCCGCGCTTGCATGGCTGATTTGATCCCTCCCTTCTCTGACATATGCTTGTGTCAGGAGAGACCAGACCAGCCATGCAAGCGTGACAGTCACAGCCGCTGCCAAGGGAACAGGAAAAGCGGTGGCGGTGCAAGGGCAGGCCAGGCAGGCACCAGGGAACAGTAGTCAAGGCCGGTGGTCGGCAGAAAATCTGCCCTTCATTGGCCGATTTTACCGGCCTGCCAGCCACCAGCCTGCAACTCATAAAACCAGCCGAGTTTGCCTAAAACTGGTCAGTTGGTAACCCTAGGCTCACCCCATAGAGTGAGACTGAGGTTCCTTCTCAGGTTGCATTCACCGTACAAATCTGGAAAGATCTGCATGTTGTATTGCTTTGTAAATGAAAGGTGCACCAGAAAATGATATTTAGCTTTCTTTGGTTTTAATTTAAAAATTTACTGTTTCTCAATCCCTCTCTCCAGGAGACATTTTACTATAGAACTCAACATACAAAAAAAGTCCATTCTGGTTCTCTCTCACTAAATTCAACATAAACCATTTTCAATACCAGACATATTGTGAAGCAATACATAACCATACAAAGGTTACTCATGACAGAGCAAATCTACAATTCTATAATACCAACCGTACTATAAATATAGAGTTCACTGCAATAGCATCGGTACTGTCTACTGGGAAATTTGTACAAGCCATATTACTACAGATCCCCAAAATATAGACAGACCCTCATCAAGTACAGAATACAATTGCCACAAACTAAAAATAGAAATATGTAGATAAAAATTAAACAAATTCTGAAAAGCCAAACTGTGCATGCAATGCAACACCAGAGAAATAAAAAGAGCATTATGCAAAATATAAAGATAACAGATGTAAACCTCAAAAATTGACATATATTAATCACTAAATTGAAAATAAAAATGTTTTCTGCCTTTGCTGTCTGGCAATTTTATTTTCATAATCATGTTGGTCCATTCTCTGGTTCTGCTTTGTACTCTGTCCTCTGAAATAGGTTTTCTAAGGGTTTTCAATCGCTGCAGCCATTATTTGCCATTATTCCCTCCTCCTGTCTTCTTCACTTCCTTCCCTACATCAATTTTTCCCTTCCACTTTTCTTCCATTAATTTTTCTACCTTTCAACACAGATTTCACCCCTCCTACACACTATCCCTTCTTTAAGTTCCCTCTCTTTTACTGCATTATCTATAGCTTTCCATCTCCCCTCTCCCTTACCTGCCTCATGCCCATGGCCAGCATTCTCCCTTCACTTTTTCTCTCTCTTCCAAGTCCAGCATCCCCCCTCTTCCCTTTAAATGCCTATCTCCATAATCTCCCTGTCTTTTTCTATCCCTATCTTATTTTTTAGACTTCTAGAATTTGCATACAGGCATTTAAAAGTTTTTGTTTTTTGTTCATATTGACAGTCTGGCTATTAGATGGCAAGGATAATTTGGAATCTTTCAACTCGGTTTGTTTTTTACTTAAAAAGGTACCTGGGTTACTTTACCTTTATTGGAACCTCTCTATCATGATGCCCTAATTTCCCTGTTTTGCTAGTGTCCTTCAAAGGTACATCATTCTGAACCATGTGCTCTTGAGCAACTGTCGGCTTTCCTGCACTGTAGGTTAAATTAGAAAAATGGAATGGGAAAAAGTAATTAGATCTTACCTGCTAATTAGTGTTCCTGAAGGAACGACAGTCCAGTCCCTTTACTTCTGGGTTACGCAACCCTTCCAGCAGCTTGGAGGCTGAGCCCAACCTTTTTGGGGATGGAGCGGTATAAATACCACTAGGACCACCCCCAGACACCAGTAATCGAAAGACAAAGCAGACTTAACGAACTTCCCTTAATAACCTACATCAACTAAAAACCGCAACAAAGGCAATACTTATCAAACAACTTATAAATTTATGTCTTTTTTTTTTTTTTAAAAGATTAGGAGCAGGAGAGGAGGAAGGACGGACAAGGGGGGGGGGGGGGGAGGTGGTTAGCTTGCGACTGACCGAGCCGCCCTTCACCTGCAATCCTCCACTCAGAACAGGCCCCACGCTCGGTCCGCAGCTCCGCCCCTGATTAATAGGCCTTAGCGGCTAACGGAAACCGGGTGGGATCAGGGACTGGACTGTCGTTCCTTCAGGAACACTAATTAGCAGGTAAGATCTAATTACTTTTTCCTTATCGTCACTCCAGTCCAGTCCCTTTACTTCTGGGATGTAACAGAGCAGTTCAAACCTGGGTGGGGTCCGACATCCCGGACTGAAGAACCGCAAG
Source organism: Ichthyophis bannanicus (assembly GCA_033557465.1). NCBI lineage: Eukaryota > Metazoa > Chordata > Amphibia > Gymnophiona > Ichthyophiidae > Ichthyophis > Ichthyophis bannanicus. The sequence continues at coordinate 430,667,735 of CM066034.1, read as the reverse complement.
GCCAAACCAAGCGTCCGCTGAACTCTGTACGTCCAGCCTGTAGTGTTTGGTAAAGGTATGCAGGGAGGACCAAGTCGCAGCCCTACAAATATCCAGAGGGGGAACTAGACTGAATTCTGCCCACGAGGTAGCCTGTGCCCGAGTTGAGTGCGCACGCAGACCCCCAGGAACCTGCTTCCCTCTAAGGATATAGGCGGAGGCAATAGCTTCTCTGATCCACCTGGAAATGGAGGCCTTGGCCGCCGCCTCCCCCTTGTGCGGACCTCCGAACTGAATGAATAGGCGGTCTGATTTCCGGAAAGGAGCTGTGCGGGAGAGGTAACGCTTCAAAACCCTCTGGACGTCTAGGAGGCGAAGTTTGCTATCCCTCCCTTCTAACTCCTCAGCCGAGAAGGACGGAAGAGTAACTGCCTGGTTCACATGAAAGGGGGAGATAACCTTAGGCAAGAAGGAAGGAACCATCCGTAGGACCACCTTGTCCTTGAGAAAGGACAGAAAGGGGGGCTGAGAAGACAGCGCTTGTAATTCGGAGACCCGCCTGGCCGAACAAATAGCGACCAGAAAGGCCGTCTTCAGGGTTAGATCCTTTAAGGAGGCCCTCTTAACTGGCTCAAAGGGTTCCCCGACCAAGGTATTTAGTCCTAGGTTGAGATCCCATGAGGGAATGACTGACCTCCGTTGAGGACGCAGTCGTCTAACCGCTCTTAGGAACCTGGACACGTCCGTGTGGGCCCCCAGGGACTTGCCGCGGACCTTACCTCTATAGCAAGCGATGGCAGCCAGCTGGACCCGTAGGGAACTGGGCGCTAGGCCTTTGTCAAAACCTGCTTGCAAGAATTCCAGAACCTCCGGAACCGAGGCCGAAAGAGGATTCCTTCGGTGTTCCGCACACCACGCCTCGAAGATGCGCCAAACTCTTACATAGGACAGGCAGGTTGAGCGCTTCTTCGGCTTCAACAGCGTCGAGATTACCGCTCCTGAATAACCCCGTTTCAGGAGCCGCGCCCTTTCAATAGCCAGGCCGTAAGCGAAAAATCGATCCACGTGAGGCATCCGAACCGGACCTTGCCTCAGCAGGTCCCTTTTGCAGGGAAGCCGCCAAGGCTGGTCGACGAGCAACCTCACCAGATCCGCATACCAGGGGCGGCGAGGCCAGTCCGGAGCTATGAGAATTATCAAACCCTGCTGAGTCTCCACCCACTGGAGGACCTTTCCGATGAGAGCCCAAGGAGGGAACACAGAGGAGCCCCTCCGCAGGCCACTTCTGGGATAGGGCATCCAGGCCTTCGGACATTCTTTCCCTCCGCCGGCTGAAGAAGCGGTCCACCTTGGCGGACGAGAATCGTGCCATGAGATCCATGACCGGGAGACCCCAACGGACAACTATTTGGTCGAAGGTCTCCTGGTCCAGCTCCCACTCCCCGTGGTCTATCTTGCACCTGCTGAGGTAATCGGCCGTGACGTTGTCTGTGCCGGCCACGTGCTGAGCTGAAAGCGCTTCCAACCGAGCCTCCGCCCAGAGGAATAGGACGTCCGCCTCCTTCTCCAAGGCGGGGCTGCTGGTGCCGCCCTGGTGGTTGATGTAAGCTACCGCGGTGACATTGTCGGAGAGGACGCAAACTGCTCTTTTCAGCACTAAGGGCTCGAGAGCCTTGAGCACTAGGATGACGGCCCGCAATTCCAGTCTGTTGATGGGCCATTGAGATTCCAATGGCGTCCAGCGACCCTGGATGAACTGGTCCTTGCAGTGAGCTCCCCAGCCTGCCAGACTGGCATCCGTTGTCAACAGTAACCACTGAGGGGGCTCAAGGGGCATCCCGCGCTCCAGATTTCTTGGGCACCGCCACCAGTGGAGGGCCTGCTTGGTCCGCGGAGCACAGGGTAACTGCATTGACAAAGGATGATGCTGAGGAGACCAACGTCGCAATAGGGCTCGCTGCAACGGCTGCATGTGAGCCCTGGCCCATGGCACTACCTCTATTGCCGCCGCCATCATTCCCAGTACCTGAAGATAATGCCACGCTGAGGGGTTTCGTCTGCCCAGAAACTGCGTGACCAGAAGCCTTAGATCCCTTGATCTCGTTCGGGGCAAGAACACTCTGCCTCTGCTGGTGTCAAACCTTGCTCCGAGATATTCGAGTTCCTGGGAGGGGGTCAGCCTGCTTTTTGCTCGATTGATGATCCACCCCAACTCCTCTAGAACTTGGACTACTCTGGCGGTTGCCGAGCGACTCTCCTCTTCCGACTTTGCCCGGATCAGCCAATCGTCCAGATAAGGGTGCACTAGTATTCCCTCTTTCCGTAGGGAAGCCACTACTACCACCATCACTTTGGTAAAAGTCCTTGGAGCCGTAGCTAGGCCGAAGGGCAGGGCCTGGAATTGAAAGTGGCCTCTTGGCACTGCGAATCTCAGGAACTGTTGATGGGACTTTCTGACTGGTATGTGCAAGTAGGCTTCTGTCAGATCTAGGGATGTCAGGAACTCCCTGTCCCTTACGGCTGCTATGACCGAACGTAGGGTTTCCATCCGGAAGTGTGGTACTCTGAGACAGCGATTGACCTGCTTTAGATCCAGGATCAGGCGAAAGGACCCTTCCTTCTTTGGGACCACGAAGTAAATCGAGTACCGACCCGAGCCGCGTTGGTCTGGAGGTACTGGGACCACGGCCCCGAGTGCTATTAGTCGGGCGAGAGTTGCCTCTATCGCCACTCTCTTTGTAGGTGAACCGCAGGGGGACTGAACAAAGGCTGGCCGTATTTGCTTTGCAAATTCAAGGGCGTAGCCCTCTCTGATCACCTCTAGGACCCATTGATCGGACGTGACCCGGGACCAGGCGGGAAGAAACTGCCCTAAGCGTCCGCAGACCGGCAGCCCGTCCCCTGGACCCCCGTTGTCTCATTGTTGTTTTCTAGGTCCCGCGGAGGAGGAAGAGGCACCAAAACCTCTACCTGCTCCCCGAAACCCTCTAAAACCTTGTCCCCTTGAAGGAAAACGGCCCCTGGGAAAGGGGTTTGACCTAGCTAGACGAAACCTCCGGGGGTCCCTAGGTTGGTTACGTACTGGGGCTAGGGAACGCCCTTGCTTCGGTCTGTCCTCCGGGAGTCTGCCTCCCTTAGATTCGCCAAGGTCCTTTACCAGTTTCTCTAAGTCCTCTCCAAATAACAGCTTTCCCTTAAAGGGAAGGCGACTCAGGCGTGCCTTGGAGGAGGCATCGGCTGCCCAATTCCGTAGCCACAAATAACGCCTAGCAGCCACCACCGAGGCCATGTTTTTGGCTAGGCTTCTAATGAGGTCATACTAGCTATCCGCCAAGTAGGCCGCTCCGGATTCCAATCTAGCAGAGTTGGCCTGTGCTTCGTCTGTGGCGCCCTCCGCTGATTGAAGTTGTTGTGACCACCTCAAGCAGGCCCGTGCTACCCAAGCCCCTGAAATGGAGGCCTGTAATGCCAGAGCGCTAATATCAAAGGCTTGCTTCAGGAGCGTGTCCAATTTTCTGTTTTGAGAATCCCTCAGGGCCGTGCTGCCCTCGACTGGGATAGTAGTCTTCTTTGTGACTGCTGATACCGCTGCATCCACCCTGGGAGACCTCAGCAGCTCTTTGTCTGACTCTGGAAGCGGATATTTTATTTATTTTATTTTTATTTTATTTATGCTTATTTCTATACCGCTTTTTCCAAAGATCAAAGGCGGTTTACAGGTAACATTTAGTGAACATGGTTTTACATAGAACATCGTTTTTTTTCATAACTATGTACAGTTAACATGATAAACGATAACATGGAACATTGTTACAGAACTAAATACAGTTTAACATGGATTATTGTTACAGAACTATTTACATTTTAACATTAGCTAGTAATGCTTTGTCTATTTACATTGATTCTTTGCTAAATTAAGCTTTGTTTCTTAAATGTAGTGAGTGTTGAGGCTTGTTGAGCTGTAGTTAAGGAGGATTGTTATGGTTGTGTGGTGTGTTGGGTGGATAGGATTCATTTAAATTTGTGAAGTGTTCTTTAAATAGAAATGTCTTCAGTTCTTTTCGAAATGTTTGAAGATCTTTTATTTTGCGGAGTTCTAGCGGGAGTTTATTCCATAGGGTGGGGGCTGCATAAGAGAAGGCTCTTGAGCTTGTGGTCTTCTTTGTTTTCCGGATGGATTTTTTTATTTCTAGTGAGTAGGTTGCGTTTTGTCTGCGGGCTCTAATTTCTTTTGGAGCTTGAATCAGAGTGGTTAAATGTGAGGGTGAGATGCCGTTTGTTATTTTAAATGTGGTTAGGAGTATTTTGTATGTTATTCTACTATTTATGGGAAGCCAGTGTAGTTCGGCTAATACGGGAGTTATGTGGTCAGCGAGGCGGGCTTGTGCTGTTACTCGAGCACAGATGTTTTGAGCTCTTTGGAGTAGGTTGGTGCTTGTAAGAGGGAGGCCAATAAGTATGCTATTGCAATAGTCGAAATGAGGAGTGATAAGTGTGCTGATGACAGATCTGAAGTCATGTGTGTCAAGTAGTGGTCTTAAGTGTTGGGTGATCCTAAGTTTATAGAATATGGTTTTCACTGTTTGTTTTATATGAGGAAGCATACTAAGTGTGTGGTCTATTATAATGCCTAGGTATTTTACTTCTTTTTTAACTGGGATTATTGTGTTGTTAATTGTTATAGTTTCAGGGAGATTATAGGATATTATAGGATAATTATAGGATTATAGGATATAGGCGAGTCATGGATCGGACCCCCCTTAAACCTGACTCTGGTTGATCCCATTCTTCCTGGATCATCTGACGTACCACCCTGTGGACAGGGAAAACCTTCTGTGATCTCCTAATAGCCTGGATCAACGGATCTTCCAACGCCTCCTCCTCTGCTGGCGCACCTGAGGTTATATTGAGAACTTTCAGGGACTCATTAATTAATGCCGGGAGCTCCTCCCGACGAAAGACTCTAATTACACGGGATTGATCTTCTTCCGGGATCTCCCCTTCTTCAAGCTCCTCCTCTTCCTCGTTCAACTCCTTGTCAGAGTTCTCCTCCTCTGGGAACTCCTGTGAGAGGGACGTGAGGGGCTCCTCAGAGCTCAGACGGGGGCGCTTAGGCGGAATCCCGGCTTCCGGATTGCTTGCTCTCGAGGGCCTGGCCGATTTGACCTCTGCAGACGGCCCCGTATCTCCTGTCCCCAAGCCCTGCTTACGCAAGCAATAGGCCTTGTGTAGTAAAAGGACGAAGTCAGGGGAGAAAAAATCCCCGGCCCTCCCTTCTCCAGTAGGGAAGGGGGCAATGGGCAGAGGAGGGGAGGATAAATCCGAGGAAGTAGAGGGAGGGATTTGGGACCCCCCCTCTCCTTCTAGGGGATCTCCGGACCCCTGAGAAGCCTGCGCCATGGTCAAGTTAATTTCTTGTTCCACGGAGGCAGCCACTGCAGCACAACCCCTGCAGATCCCTGCCTCCGAGGAAGTGCCTCTACGGGTGCCACAGGATGGACACCGCGGCTTGCCCGTCATGACCTTGCAAAGGTTACAGAAGCCCTTCCCGAGCTCCGAGGCTCCAACCCTTGGTCTAACCAAAAAGAAACTGTACAGCTCAGATACAGCGAATAACCCGTTTCTTTATTAAATATGCGAATGTGCTCTCTCCACTAGCCGTTTGGTTAACAGCTCCCTTTAAGAAGTAAGATTAAAATAAATCAAAATCAAACCAAAAATTAAAACAAGGAGAGCAGAGGAAGTAAATAAACCCAAATCTCTTAAATCAAAACCCGGTACTTGCGGTTTGAGGATTCTTCTGCTGTGATGTCTGGGCCCGACTCAGCGATCTCTAACCATTGGCTCTACATGTGGTAGGCCTCACCATGTGGAGACCGCGAGTCTGCCCACTGCCCCGTTCTTCACTCCGAATGCTGAAATGGCTCTGGACACCGCGCTTCACTCCGAGGAGGAGAAAACCGCCGCTTTGAACAGCTTCCCCGCTGAAATCGGGGACTCCAGAGCTCGCCTCCGCGTCCCTCTGCTCCGGGACGGGACCGGTGCTAAAAACTGGCTCGCGGCGTTGCCTCCAGCGCTCAGCCACCCGGAGGGCTTCGGCGCGAGGCAGGGCAGGTCTGCGTGGAAATTGTGCAGGAGCCGGCCGGATCAGCAGCAGAGGAGAACTGAGCGGTCCTTCTTACTGCTGCATACAGGAAACCACCTCCGATACCAGACCCGGCCAGGGGGGGGGGGGGAGGAAGGAGAGAGCAGGCAGGAGAAATTAAAGGTACAGGACCTGAAAGTAAACAAAAGGAAACCAAATAGCAATAATAGAAATAATAATAAAGAAACTAAAAAGGGGAATTTGAATAAAAGGAAGACTCCAGTAAGCCCTAGGCTTACGGAACCCTCCAGCTGCTTGGAGGCTGAGAATACTGGTGTCTGGGGGTGGTCCTAGTGGTATTTATACCGCTTCATCCCTAAAAAGGTTGGGCTCAGCCTCCAAGCTGCTGGAAGGGTTGCGTAACCCAGAAGTAAAGGGACTGGACTGGAGTGACGATAAGGAAAAAAGTAATTAGCATTTGCATTGGTGTGATATACAGATCTCCTTCACAGGGAGAAGAAGTGGATGTAGATTTAATAGAAGACATATGAAGTAATGCCATGAAAAGAGAAGTGCTAATGATAGGTGATTTCAACATCCTGGACGTTGACTGGCACATCGCTGTTCCAGTGTCATCTAGAAGTAAGGAGATCTTGGATTCTCTACAGGGAGAAAACTGCAAAAAGCAACAGATGCAAATGTAAGATCGATAATTTCACAGTTCAAAGTAAAGTAGTATATGAGTGATAACATCTTGAAACAACTAAGGGCTTCTGTGGAAAAAACTACAGAGAGGAGGAGGAGATTTAGATGAAAGTACCAGCAGACAGAAATACACAGAAAGAGAAAAAGCAGTTGAGGGAGAGATGAAGCACAGTGAAAGAACTGGAAAGCAGGTTGAAACAAGCCCCAAACTAGAAGACCCTGGGCCCAGATGGAGTACCAACTTTTAGCTCAAACAGTTTATTTACATCACTTCACCAAGATGTGGCGAACCGCAAAAATCAATTGTTCAAGCAGGCAGACTTACTACAGGAAGAACATTTCTTCTTCCAAAGAGTGACCCAAGTAATACTCCCAATAATTACAGACCAGTAACTTGCCTATCTACAACATAGAAGCTGTTCACTGCAATAGATGCAGACAGAATATATGATCATCTGGAGTCTAATAACATCATGACAACAGAGCTAAAAGGGCAATAAGAGGGGAGAATACGGAATCAAGGACCAGTTAAATGTTGAATAAGGCCATCATGGCCAGTGCTAAGAAAAGCAGAAATCTTAGTATAGCATGAATTATAAGAAAGCTTTTGACAGCATCCCGCACTCTTGGATAATATATTGCCTTAAAATGTATAAAATGAATCCTGGTTTGACAGAGTACATTATGTTCACCATGACAATGAGAAAAACCACACTCTTTTTGAGATATGATGATGGTCAGTACATCATTTCTAACATTAAGATCCAGCAAGGAATATTTCAGAGAGATTCCCTGTCGCCCCTTCTGTTTGGGTGACACTTACTCTAATGAGTACACTCATCAGTTCTTTAGGATTCCGGCTAAATCCATATCCCAAAGGTAACAACCCAGAAACATCTCATTTATTATTTCTAGATGATCTGAAGCTCTGCCATTCCAGGGACCAACAATTAGCAGAGAAACTGTGCAGTGAAAAGCTTTTCTGATGACATCAGAATGAACTTTGGCCTTGACAAATGTGCTAAGGCAATTTCTTTTTTTTTTTAAGAGAGGAAAATTGAGCAAAATGGAAAACATCTCACTGGTTGAGGGCTGAAACATCAAGGATCTTAAAACAAGAAGGCATATATAAGTATCTTGGAGTAGAGGAATGACGCTCAAGCAGAAATTACTGAGAAAAAAGATCAGTAAAGAATACTACAGGAGAGTAAAATCATTATTGAAAAGTGCTGTATCATGTAATAAGATACAGGCCATTAATCAGCTGGAAATAACTGTACTCTCATATAGCTTTGGGGGATTGTGGACTGGCTTCCCAAAGATCTTGAAAAACTGGATGTGCAAACAAGGAAACTCCTCCATGCCCATGAAGTAATTTACAAGAACCAATGTATGCCAAGATTGTACATCCCTAGAGCTGAAGGAGGGCTAGGCCTCATAGAAATTGATTACACATACAGAGCTACTATCAAGGGCCTTCAGGCCTACCAAACTACAATCCTTGGATCTAAATGAACAAAAAGTGATGAAAAATTAAAATAAATGTCCAGAATCTTTCTCCTTCATCAAACTTTGACAAGCATTCTGATGACTAGAAGGAATGAGTGAGAATCCACAGGCATACACAGGGAAGGAAGTGACAGAATTTTCAAAACCATAGAAAAGAAAACTATTCAAAGAATTGTGTCAGACAAGAAAAAAAAGTGGCAAATACACAAATATAGTTGGGAAATACAGAGTGTTACTCTAGGAACCATTTGTTGATCAAGAATTTAGACATGAATGGTTGATGAGAGGTGAATTGAAACGGAAGGACAAAAGGTTGATAGCTGCAGTCCAAGAAAGTGGATTACCAACAAGATGGTTTACAGCAAGCATTAAAAATAAACTAGCAACACAGACATATGTCGATTCTGTAAGGAAGACCTGGAAATGGTGACTCGCCTCACAGCTGGCTGTGAAATTCTGATGGCAGAAAATGTCTATACAGAAAGACATAATAAAGTAGAGCGTCTCATCCATTGGAAACTCTGTAAGCACTACAACATCTCTGTGCCCGAAAAGCACTGGGATCATGACCCTAAGAGAATTGCAGAACATGAGGTGGTTATGATCACCTGGGATACTCCCATTCTGACAGATAAAAAGCTGGATGCAAAGAAGCCAGACATAGTGGTTTAGGAGAAAAACACCAGAATGGCATTGATTACAGAGGTGTCAGTTCCAAGTGACTACTCTGTGAATCACGTGGAGAAGGAGATGATCCTGAAATACCAAGAAATGCAGTCAGAGACCAAGAAAATGTGTCAGAAAGATACAGAAATATTTCCTATCGTGTTGGGTACCATAGGCTTGATAAAGAAGAATTTCCAAGCAGATCTTGACAAACTACCCATTCATGTTACATCTTATGAACTCCAGCTGGAGGCTCCCTTTGGCACGATGCAAGTACTAGGGTGAGCATTAGCAGTAAGTTTGAGAGACTGACATCATACCCTGCCTTAGAAGTGAGGTTCATGACTCTCATGGTATGTGCAAAACTAACTTTTTTAGATTAACTGCCCAGAGAACTATTCTGGCAAATCTTAAACAGAACTCACACATGAAGGGGCCATAGCGAACTTAGTGCTTATCAATGGGGAAAGTGTTTCTGTTGTTACAATGGGAAATCATCTTACATCCAGTGATCACCAGATGGTGTGGTTCAGCATTAGGACTAGGACTGAAAGTCCATTCAAAAGAGAGAATCTTAGATTTTAGGACAACTAACTTGAGACAACGCCTCCAGAAGTAATCAGCTAGATGGGAACAGCTGAGGCATGAGGAAAAGCCATGTGCAACATTGAAAGGGGATATTTTAAGGGCAACAAAACTTTTTGTTAGAAAGGTAAATAAATGTAAAAGGAAAAGGAGGCTACTATGGTTCTCAAAAGAAGTAGCCGAAAAGCTGAAGAAAAAGAGGGTGGCCATCATAAAATAAAAGGGAGGAAGACAAGTATCAATATTTGGAAAAACTTAGAGTAGCTAAAAAAAGTAGTCAGGAAAGCAAAGATACAAAAAGAAGAAGAGATAGCCAATGCAATAAAATGAGGGAACAAGACATTGTTCAGATATGATAGCTTGAGGAGGAAGTGCAAAAGTGGTATTGTCAGACAAGGGGGAAGAGGAGGAATATGTAGAAGCTGATAAGGATAAAGCAGAATAGCTTAACAAATATTTTTCTTCTTCATCCACAGATAAAGGGCTAGGGCCTCAAAAAATACCCACAAATAGGAGAAGTAGTAAAGAGGATCTTGAACGATTGTCAGAAAACTGTGTTCGTGAAGAACTGGTTGAATTAAAAGTAGACAAAGCGATGGGACCGGATGGGATACATCTGAGAATATTCAAGGAACCTGGGGACATTCTAGCAGCTCCGCTGACTTACCTTTTCAACACTTCTTTAGGGTCAGGAGTGGTCCCAGAGGGCTGCAGAAAGGCACATGCAGTCCCTTTTACACAAAAGTGGAAATAAGGATGAGGTTGAAAACTACAGGCTGGTTAGTCTACAAGGAGTGCCTATAGGACTGGGATTTCTAGTCCTATAGGCACTCCTTGTGGTCTTGGGCAAGCCACTTAACCCTCCATTGCCCATGTTCCCTGTAAGTATTAGCGTATGTGTCTCATATCCCCTCGTGTTAAATGTATCCCCTAATTGACCGCTTTGACCCGGTGAAAAGCGGGATATAAATACAGCTAAATAAATAAATAAATAGTCTGACCTCTGTGGCACATAAATTAATGAAAATGCTGCTAAAACAGAGGGTAGTGAGGTTTCTGGAGTCCAATGGATTGCAGGATCCGAGGCAGCATGGGTTTATCAGAGGCAAGTCTTATCAGACAAATCCAATTGATTTCTTTGACTGGGTGACCAGAGTTCTAAATGTGGTGTACTTGGATTTCGGTAAAGCCCTTGACACGGTTCCACACAGGCGACTTATAAATAAATTGAGCAACCTAGAGATGGACCCTAAAGTGACTGACTGGCTTAAAAATTGGTTGAGTAGGAGGTGACAAAGTGTACAGGTAAATGGAGGTCACTTTGAGAATAATGTTATCAGTGGTGTGCCATAGGGATCTGTCCTGGGTCCGATTATTTAACATCTTTGCTAGTGACTTTGCATAAGGGCCATCGGGTAAGGTTTGCCTCTTTGTGGATGATACCAAAATCTGCAACAGACACCTAGGAAGGAAGGAGTAGATAACATGAGGGGGGATATAGCTGAGCTTGAAGAAAGGTCAAGAATTTGGCAGCTGAGATTTAATGCTAAAAAAAATGCAGGGTCATGCATTTGGACTGCAAAAATCGAAGAGAGCAATACAGTGTAGGAGGCGAAGTACTTCTGTCCATGAAAGAAGAGCGGGACCTGGGCATGATTGTTTCTGATAATCTTAAAGTGGCTAAATAGGTAGAAAAGGCAACAGTGTACGGAAAGGAATGGCTAGCAGAAAAAAAGGAGGTCTCTGGTGCAACCTTATCTGGAGTATTGTGTGCAATTTTGGAGAACACACCTTCAAAAGGATATAAACAGAATCGAGTTGGTGCAGTGGACTTCATTATAAACCATATGAGGAAAGACTTAAAGATCTCAATATGTATACGTTGGAGACATTTAAATACCTGCATGACAAAGTAAGCTCTGTAATGAGGGGGCATAGGATAAGGGTGAAAGGGGATACTACTACTACTACTAAGCATTTATATAGTGCTACAAGTCGTACGCAGCGCTGCACAGACATGTAAGAGACAGTCCCTGCTCAGAGCTTACAGTCTAGTCAAGACAAACACAGAAGGTGTAGGCAGGGATATAGCAAGGGGAAAGAAAAAGAAGATCAGGTGAGTCAAGATCCAAAAGCAGCAGCGAAGAGGTGAGTTTTCAGCCTGGATTTGAAGAGGGTTAGAGAAGGTGCCTGGCATACAGACACAGGTAGTTTGTTCCAGGCGTAAGGCGTAGCAAGGTGAAAGGAGCGAAGTCTGGAGTTAGCAGTAGAAGAGAAGGGCACAGATAGAAGCAGTTTGCTAGAAGAGCGAGTTCCTGAGGGGGGTTGTAAGGAGAGATAAGAGAAGAAAGGTAGTGAGGAATCGCAGAGTGAATGCATTTATAGGTCAGCAGGAGAAGTTTGAACTGGATGCGGAAAGGAGTAATATGGCCATGACGAGGCTGGTGGAAAATTAGCCGCACAGCAGAGTGTTGAACAGATTGAAGGGGAGAGAGATGATTCAAAAGGGAGACCAGCAAGGAAAAGGTTACAGTAATCAAGACGGGAGGTGATTAAGGAGTGGATAAGCGTTTTAGTAGTGTGTTCAGAAAGGAAAAGGTGGATTTTGCTGATGTTATAGAGAAAGAAACGGCATGCTTTGCTATCAGATGGATATGTGTAGAGAAAGAGAGAGAGGAGTCAAAGACAACCCTGAGATTGCGGGCTGAGGAAACAGGAAGGAATACAGAGTTATTCACAGAGACTGAGAAAGGAGGAAGGAGGGATAGGCTCAGAAGTACTATGCAGACATATTTCTTTATGGAAAGAGTGGTAGATGCAGGGAATAGTCTCCCCGTGGAGGTAGCAGAATCAAGGACAGTATCTGAATTCAAGAAAGCATGGGACAAACACAGAAGATCTCTAAAGAAAAAAAAAGGGACTATAATATTTGATATGGAAGGGCAAACCAGACAGAAACATGTCAGCAGAAAAAGACCATATGGACTATGTTTCCAGAGCTTCCACAAGAGACCAGCCTTCTTCAGAGGCCAATCAAGTAATGCCATATCGTAAGGTTATAGCTGATAGCAATAAAAAGACAGGAAGAGGCCTGAGCTTGCTTCTAAAATAAGGCCCAGCTCTAAAATAAGGCCCAGCTACAGCAGAAAAGTGAGTGGTGGTTGCAGTGCAGAAATGGATAGGCTGCTGCTAGGAGCACTACAAACCATGGTCATGGTTTAAAAAAAAAACAACACAAAAACCCCACAACCCAAACCTATAGGCCTCCACTAAGGACCCATTCATTGGCAGTACAATAGAGAATGAGAACTGACTATAGAATAAGATACTGGGATATGGGGATGAGAGGACGTACCCAGAGGAAGAAAGTGCAAAGGGGAGAGGGAACAGAAGAGTGCAAGGTATTGGGAGGATGAAGTAGCAAATTCAGGGGTTCATGTCGAGTATGCTTACAGACAGAAATGTACACTGGATGGACAGACACAAACACACACACCCCACCACTTGCATATGAGCATCCCATACAGCAGGCATGTCCAACTTCAAACAAGTCGTGATCTACTTTTTCCGGTCAAAAGTGCCGGTGATCTACCACCATGAAAATGAAGTTCCAAATTAGTTTCAAATTAAATTTTAACCCAATAAAGTTGGAGGATTCCGCCCCCCCCCCCCCCCCATTTTTAATGAACCTTCTCTCATTTACTTGGATGTGATCAGCTGTTAAGCAAATTAAGCAAAAACAAAACAGAGAGACGAAGATCCAGTAAGAACTGTGAGGAGAAATGGAAAGTACATTTTTTTCTTAAAGTTTTATCGAGTAATAACTTTCTTTAACTGTCTTAATAACTTTTATTGAATAATTTGTGTTAAATTTAGGTCTAGTATTGATCCAGGTTGATCTTGCATAATCTTTAATATTTCGCTCTTGCTCATTAGTGAGACGTCTGAGCCTGCATTTCATCCACCAGCTTTTTGAAGTTGGGTGAATATTGCGTGAGGGCCAGTCTCAGGGAATCCTGGAGATATTCATCTGTCATGTTGGAATGTTGTGTACTCCGTCATGTTCAGATGGGAAAATGCAGATTCACACAAATAAGTTGAACCAATACAGCTTCACTGCATCTTCTCAAGTTGGGAAATTTGTCTCTAGGCACTAGCTTCCAAAATGATTCTTGCTCAGCACGGGTCTTTAGAAAAATGTCATTTTTAAGGGTTAATATTTCGTTTTCAAGAGATGGCTTGTTCAATGAGTAATTTTTACTGATAGCAGCTGCAGTTTCTTTAATGTCCACATCTTCTTTGAATGGGTATGACAAGTACTCCACAACTATTCCAATTTTTTGGAAGTCACAGAATCTATTTTCGAATTCCTGGATAACAGAACAGATTTCTATCACATACTTCTCGTTCTGAAAAACAAAACTTGGATATTGTCCCAGATGGTCCTGCATATTAGGAAAATGATCAAAAGTGTTGTTTGCAAGGTCAGTCACCATTAGCTCAAATTTGCTCTTGTAGGATGAAACTGTACTCATCTCGCCAATGCATTTGTTTTTACCTTGTAGTTCAAGGTTCATATCACTTAGTTCACCTGTAAAGTCAGCGAGAAATGCCATATCACATAACCACTCATCTTCCAACTCTGCTTGGTCATCTCCCCTCTCCAAAAAAAAAAAAAGTCTTATTTCATTTAGTAAATCACAAAATCTTTGCAGAAATTTGTGCCTACTTAGCCACCTTACATCTATGTGCAAAATGATTTCCGCTGCCCCTTCATCAAGAGTAAGATTGAAAAGCCATCTTTGAAGTGATCTTCCACAAACTGAATTTACAATTTTGAAAGCGATGTCCATGACAGTCTTTGTATTGAGTCTCTTGCTTGCCAAAACTTGCTGGTGAATAATGCAGTGGTAAGAAAGGAAATCTGGGAAGTCATCATGCTGTCTACAGAGGGCTATGAAACCGTTAACCTCACCTGTCATTGCTCTTGCTCCATCAGTAGTGATGAAAACAAGTCTATGCAATGGAAGATTACACTTTGTCACAAAAGATTAGAAAGGGCGTGGGCAGGGTCCTGGCGCCCGTGAGTAACCGGGTGCTCAGTCAGCGTCGGGCTTGAGCGTTTTGGCGTGGGGACGCCAATGCTTCCTTTGAATGGATTGGATGGTGGGCGGGAACATGCGCGGCGTCAATCGGCGTGTGCTGGTGCATGTGCTCAGTGCGGTTGCAGTCCTGAGCAAATGCTGAAGGAAGGAAGGCGGTGAAGCTCATGTTTTTTGGGTCGCCGGTATCGTTGCGAGTCGGGCCCGGGAGAGTGCTTGCTGGCTGCGGGATGAAGAAGCCGAGAGCAGGCAGTCGGCGGTGCAAAAAAACAGAAGTGAAGAACTTGGCCATGCGGGGCCGTGCCACGGCAAGTGCAGGCAGCAAGTGGTGCTGCATTCGGCAGAGCAGGCGAGTCCGGGCAGTCAGCGCTGGGGGAAAGGAAGGGTAGGGGGGGGTATAGTACCAATTATTATTAATACTAATAGCTAACTCAAAACAAAAAAAAATGAATGCCAGCAGGCAGAAAGCAGTATGGTAGGGGGTATGGGACAGCAGAGCTGGAGGGCCTATGCAGGGTGGGGGGTCCAAAGGCAAAAAAGGGGGTTAGTGGTAGGGTTGGGGGCCGGCGCGGGAGGGGGTCGGTGAGCCCTGTTCCAGGTTTGGGGGGGGGGCAGGTCCAGGCGGGCAGCCACGGTTCGTGGTAGGTCCACGAGATTGGCAGGCAGGGCGAGGGGGGGCCCTCGGGC
Source organism: Ichthyophis bannanicus (assembly GCA_033557465.1). NCBI lineage: Eukaryota > Metazoa > Chordata > Amphibia > Gymnophiona > Ichthyophiidae > Ichthyophis > Ichthyophis bannanicus. The sequence goes on along the minus strand of CM066034.1, from coordinate 430,652,417 downwards.
CGAATTGCAAGGTGGGGGGATATTGTCTAGGGAGAGAGGGGGCAGGAGGGGGCTGCAGGTTCACCTGCTGTGGGAGGGAGCTGGTGGGGCAACTGGGAGTTGGTATGGCCGACGCAGACCGGAGTTTGGGAGGGGCAATGGGTCTCGGGGTGGGGTCCTTGGGGCTCGCTGGGATAGGTGTTTGGGCCGGTTCAGCAGGTAGCGCCGGTCATGGGTTAGGGTGGGGAGCAGATGGGGGTCGCCCTTCAGGGGTGGGCGATTCAGGGATGCTGGCCTGCGCTTCAGGAGGTCAGCAGTATGGATGGGAGCAGTGGTTGGCGGGAGGTCAAGGCTCTTCAGGGGCCGACTGGGTGCGAGCATGGCAACCAGCGTGGTTGGCAGGGTACCCCCCTTCTCCTTCTCCTTTTGTCTCTCCGCAGGTTCCTTGGATGGCGTCATCGGGACCGGCGCACAAAGCAGTGGGACGTCAGCAGGCTGCGGTGGTGGATCATAACAGGGAGCCTGAGCGAGGCAGGGAAATAGGTGCGGAGGAGCACGGCGTGTGGGAACAGCGGTCACGGGAAGAGGCTGCGCAGGAGGCAGTGCAACCGGCAAGGATGGTGGAGACTGCAGCGGCGACGGGTGAGTTGCAAGGGGAAATGGGGGTAGGGGAGGTAGGCAGGGGCGACATGGGCGAGTGGAAGCATTTGTGCCGGCGGCGACGGAGTTCCTAATCGTCGTCGTCTTCGTCGTCAGGGTCCTCCGTGGAGGGCAGCCGGAGGTGGATCGAAGTGCAGGATGGGGCAGCTGCAGTGTCGGGTCTGTCTGGTGGGCCTTCGAACGTGACGGCTCTAGCGGAGTTGTGGGAGAGGGTTCCAAGGAGGTTGAGATTAAAAATTCAGAAGCGGAGATACATTGATATATTCCGCTTGCTGGAGGGTCGGAAGCGCTCGGGGGAGAGCCGGAAGAAACAGAAAGAGGATGAGAAGGCTGGCAGGGTAAAGGAGGTGTCCAGGACGGTGGTTAATAGGGTCCGCGCCTTTTTGCGGTTGGCTAGTGTGTGGGGGCACCATTACCCAGGGCAGCATGCGGATTCAATTTTGGAAGCCTCACAGACCCATGAAGGGTGGTCGTGGCTTATTATGATGAAACGTTTCGGGATAAAATGGAAGAGCACAAGTCGTTAACCTAGGGCATGCAAGACATCAACTTGTGGCTCACTCAGATGTTGGCGAGAGCATCGGTGGGAGGAGGGGGCGGCAGAGGGGGGTACGGAGCTGCTGGGGGGATTGGCCGTTCCTTTCGGGTTGGGGGAGTTGTTTCACCCATTAGGCCTGTTGTGGGGTCGGGGGGGACGTCTGTTGGCGGTTTAACAGATCTTCCTGCCCGTTTCCGGATTGCAAGTTTTGGCATGCGTGCTCGTCCTGTGAAGGGGGACATGCGGCAGCCAAGTATCTTAAAAAAGGTGCAGTGTTGCCCTCCTCGCCAGCCCTTAAGTAGTGGGGAGGTGTTCGGTGTGGCTCCAACGCCTATCAGAGGCGAGATATTACAGGAGTGGCTGCGGTTTTACCCAAAGCCGGGGGAGGGGAAAAGGTTGCGGTTGGGTTTTCAGTTTGGTTTTGTTATACCGGTTCGCGATGTTGTTTCGGTTACGGCGGTGAGGAACTCTCCATCGGTGCGGCAGTGGTACGGGAGAAGGTGGCGTTAGAGTTAGGCAGGTTCGCAGGGCCATTCGTGCGGCCACCCTTTCCGGATTTGGTGATTTCGCCGGTTGGAATCATACCAAAGAAGGTGCCGGGCAAGTTCAGGATGATTCACAATTTGTCGCTTCCAGACGGTGCGTCGGTGAATTATCATACCGCGCAAGTGGTGTACAGTGCGTTATGCCTCTTTTGACAGGGCGGTGGAGCTAGTGCGGGACGCGGAGCCAGGGGCGCTGATGGCGAAGGTGGACATCGAGTCTGCCTTTCATTTGTTGCCAGTGCATCCCTCATGCTTCCGTCTGTTGGGTTTTCGATTGGAGGAGGGATTTTATTTTGATAAGTATATGCCCATGAGCTGTTCGGTGTCCTGCGCGTACTTTGAGAAATTCATTTCCTTCCGTTGATCCGGTGGGTTGGTAGGTCCGAAGTGGTGCATTATCTCGATGATTTTCTGTTTGTGGGTGCACGGGATGCGACAGCTTGTAATGAGCTCTTGGATGGTTTCATGGGGCTGGCGGGTGAGTTGGGAGTGCCGTTGGCGTGCGATAAAATGGAAGGGCCATGTACAAAGCTCATCTTCTTGGGAGTGGAGTTGGATTCTGTTCGGATATTGGCGCGCTTGCCGATGGAAAAGGTGGTACGTTTATGGGTTTTGGTGGCGAATGTTATGGCTTCCTCGAAGATAACGTTGAAAGAAATGCAGGCCTTGATTGGATCCCTTAATTTTGCTTGTAAGGTGATTCCTATTTGTCGGGTATTTGTTCATTTGGCGGCCGCAACGGCGGGGGTGGCAAAGCCACATCACAGGATACGGATCTCTAGAGTGATGCAGGAAGATCTTCGGATTTGGGATGTCTTCTTGAAAGATTTCAACGGGACGTCGGTCTTTTTGGAGGGGGAGAGTTCCAATGATGAATTACAGCTTTACACTGATGCGGCGGGGGGCATGAGGTTGGGGATTTACTTCTGTGGGGAGTGGTGCGCCGAGGAGTGGCCTGAGGTATGGCATGAGGCGGGTATTATGAAGAATATAACGTTTTTGGAACTTTTCCCAATGCTCGTGGTGTTGGAGCATTGGCCAGCGAAAGTGATGAATCGGAAGTTAGTTTGGTGGTGTGACAATAATTCAGTTGTGAACGTAATTAATCGCTACACTCCGCGCTGTTTGCAGGTTGTGGCGCTCATGAGGGCAGTCGTACTCGGGTGTTTGCGTTGCAATGTGGTGTTGAAGGCGTGTCACATTCCAGGGCATACTAATAGCATTGCGGATTCTCTTTCCCGTTTGCAGATGGACTGTTTTCAGTGTTTGGCACTGGAGGCGGATCGGGAAGGGCATGCTGTCCCTTGGAGCTTGTGGAACGTTGGCCTGCCGAGATAAAAGAGCTCCTGCGGTGTTCGGTGGCGGAAAGAACATGGGACGCTTACCGGAGAGGCTGCAAACTGGTGGTTGCTTTTTTGTGGGATTGTGGTCGGCGGGGTGGGGGGGTGGTGTCTGATCATTGGTTGGGGCAATACATAGTCAGGGCAAAGGGGCTAGGTTTGTCCAGGTCGGCGGTCAAGGGACATCTGGTGGGTTTCGCGGTTTTTGCGCGCGCGGTCAGCTGGGAGCAGAAATGGGGGAGGTTCATGGTACAGAGGCTGCTGAGGGGGTGGGAGCGATCGCGGCCGACTCCGCTCAATACGAGGCAGCCTATTACGCATGACGTACTCATGCGGCTATGTAGGGAATTGCCTACGGTCGCTGAGTCGTGGTTCGAGGCTATTCCGTTTAGGGCAGTTTTTACTTTGGCTTTTTTCGGGGCTTTCCGGGTGGGTGAATTGGCAGCGAGCTTGAGAAAGGCTGGGGGAGGGAGTGGTATGCTGCAACGACATGTGCGGTTCGATGGGGGGTGCGTGCGGGTACTCCTAGCAAGATCCAAAACGGATCAATGGGGCAAGGGTCTCTGGGTGGTTTTGAACGCGATAGGTGGTCCTAACTGCCCTGTGGCAGTGATGCGGGAGTATTTGCAAGTTTGTCCGGTTTCGGAGGGCGGTCTCTGGGTGCATAGGGACGGTCGGGTATTAACTTGGTTTCAAGTGTCCGCGGTGTTGAAGTTGGTGCTGTGTTGCCTCGGTGAGGATCCCAGTCGGTACTCACCGCATTCTTTTCATATCGGGGCGGTGACCAGTGCGGCAGGGGTGGGGCTTTCGGGCGGGCAGATTCAGGGCATTGGCAGGTGGAGGTCTAAGGCATTCCAAGTATATGTGCGCTTATTAGGAGGCGGTGTGTGTGTGGGGGGGGGGTGCTAGTAACTGTTGATTTCTTTTGCAGATGGGGGGCATGGTTTGCCGACTTGCTGGATCATCAGGCACTCTTTCGTCTTCTGGGCTAGCCGGCGGGCTGAGGCGAGGCCAATCGGAAGAAATTTGGGAGTCGATCCGGCGGTGGTGTCTGTTTCTTGGCTGGGCGAGCGGGGTCTGCGGTGGATGCAGATGTTGCCCTTGCTTAGACATCAGTGGAGTTGTCTGCCATCGCCCGAGATTTTATTAGTACATTTGGGCGGCAACAACTTAACTTAATGGACTTGCAAGCAGCTGATCAACGCGGCGAAGAGGGATTTGGCGGTCGTGCTGCAGTGGTTCCCGGGGGTGGTATTGGTCTGGTCTGACATTATACCTCGACCGGCATGCTGGGGTCAGCGGAGGTGGTCAAGAGGCCTGGTAAAGATTAATAGACAAATTGGGCGTTGGGTTTATGAATTGGGAGGTTATCAGGTCCAGCATCCCTGGGTGGAGGTGCATTGTGCGGGGTTGTATAGGAGTGATGGGGTCCATCTATCACCAGTGGGTGTTGACTTATTGTTGAACGACTGGCAGGAAGCAATTGAGCGGGTGGTGCATGATAATGCCCGCTGGTCGCGGCTTCGGACCGGGGAGGGGGGCGGCACAGACTGATCAGCAGGTCTGTGCCGGTGGCGGGATCCCGGAGGTTTCCAGAGTCCGGAATCTTAGGCCTTTTGGGCGTGGGCGGGGTGCCCACGACCCGGGTAAACTCGGGCAGACTTTTGCTACTGATAGGACTTGACCGGGGGTTTGACCACAGCATGGGCGGAGTAGAGGTCACCTTGCTAATAGTACGGCTGGTGACATATCCCTCTGTTGTGTTACGGTTGTGTTGGACTGTTGTTCTGAATGTTAAGTGTTTGATTAGTATTAATAAAGCTGCGACCAGCTGTTTCCCATAACAGTTGTCTTGTGATTTTGTGGGTGTCCCACGGTCGGGGGGGGGGGGGGAAGGGGTAGGATGGTCGGTTGATATGAAGTGGGGGGTTGGGCAAAAGAGTTTTGTACCCGAGTGAGGGTGCGCCGGGTCCGGCTACCCGGTTATGGAAAGAACTGAACTGAATATTCCCTGACCGGTAGTTCTCCCTTTTAAAGAAATCATTCCAAGTAGTTCTTCTTTAACCCTGAAGTCTTCAAAAACCATCCGGATAAAGACTAGTAACTGGGCTATGTCTCTTATGTCTTTAGATTCATCCAGTTGGAGTGAGAAAACAACAATTTGAAACATCCTCCAACAATTGTTCAGTTGTGTCTCCATACATCTTTTCTATTCGCCGCACAACGGTGTTTCTTGACAATTGTACATCTCTTTCTTATTTTTAAATCCTTCAAAAAGATTGTCAGCTCTTCAAGAAAACAATTTTTACAAATTCCCCTTCAGTGAAAGGTTTGCATTTCTTTGCAATCAGGTTGCTGGCCTTGAAGGATGCTATGGTTGCATTTACCGAATGTGACCTTGGCTTCGCCATCAACTGTTCTGAGTAGCCAATTTTGATTTAAATTCTTTGAGCTTCAGTTTATGAATTTCACTTTTGGGTGGAAAATCAGCATCAAACTTATTGCTATGCAGAGCCTTATAATGACGTTCCAGATTACCCTTTTTGGGCAAGGATACTGGGGCGTTACAAATTAGACAACACCACTTGTCTTTCACCATGATGAAGAAGAAGTCCATTTCCCATTCATCATGAAAGTGGTAGGTTTTGCTCTTCTTTGGAACACTCATCTTTATTATACTGGGGTGGCTGGATGTAAGAAGGCCAAATCTGCTAAGTTAGTATAAACACTGGCTGAATCTGGTCCAAAACTGTCACTGTCCCAAAGTATTAAAGATCAACAGGAACTGAAGACCTCTGGATGAATGCAATACAAGGACTGGAGAAGCTAAAACCACATATGCAGTTCTAGAAGTAAAAAGAAGAATTCATCATACTGGCACCAATAATCAAATACCACCAAACAATCATCAAAAAACCTCAAACACCTGTCCAGCAAACCAGATAGAATCAAATACCGCCAAAAAAGTTCAAATACCACCACATGCAATTTAATAAATTCTGCACACAGTGTAGAATCAACGCAAAGGCTAGGCAAAATAAAATTGCAGAGGCAAGCAAAAGTCACAGTGGTTTGAACCAATTCAAAGGCAAGGCATAGGCAAGTTAGAACAAAATTGGAAAAGCACGCCAAAATCACCAAATTCTTGACACTTTGTTGTGTCTGCCCGAAAATGTTTAATGAAAGCGAACCATAAAGCGACCAATGACCAGCACACGACACAACTAATACAGTAAGTGTATTCAGGTAAAGCCCGGGCGAATGGATATTGCCCGGTATATAACACATTTCTAAGGGGTGTAGGGGCGGGGGCAGGAATGGGTGATTCTGAGAGGCAGGAGACCAGGTATGATGCCGGGCCTGTGGCATCTCGTTGCGGGGCGCGGGCAGCAGCCCCCTGGGGTACCCACAAACTATTGGCATGAAAACAAGCACCCCCCAATACACCCGCAGGCAAGATTCCCGCAGGCAGGGAAAAAAGACAGGCAAAGTATCAGCATTGGCGGCAAGCCCTCGGCCGATGACCTGCCGGCACGAGCTCTCTCCTAGCGATGGGGCGAGCTGCTGGAGAGATGGAGCCAAGTGGGGCTGGCGATCTACCTTTAACCCCTCTGCGATCTACAGGTAGATCGCGATCTACCTGTTGGACATGCCTGCCATACAGCATCCTACCACCCTATTCAGGCAGTGTCTTCCCAACAAGTCTCCCACAAGATATGCCCAAAACTGCAAATGGAAGAAGGGAAAATCCATTATGTCACACTAAGTGTGCAGCTTTCAAATTATTCCTTCTTATGCTGTGATAAAAAACCGCTACTGCAGGTATTTGGCCATTTATGCAGTTCTGTACTTTTCTAGAATGGAGACTTTTTGAAAACTTAATATCAGATAAGATTTTAAGCAGATGACCAAAACTGAATTCACTGCACGTGTCTTTCTAAGCTACAGAGATCCAGAGGTCAATGCCAATGATTCGCAACCCTTTCCTGGACACACCCCTAGCCAGTTTGGTTTTCAGGATTATGATAATGAATACACATAAGAGATTTGCATTCAGTGGATATCCAATATGTGCAAACCTATCATACATATTAATTGTGGACATCCTGAAAACCCGACTGGCTAGATATACCTGAAGGAAAAGACTGAGAAGCACTGTCCTCCAGATCTGGGCACTGTTAAATTCTAACAAGTATTCTGTTCTAGTCACCACTTCTCCTCTCTACTCCCTCTCAGGCTGATCCAGTTCTTGTTTTAGTCCCATTGAATGCCTGGATATTCCTAAGAAAATCTGAACTACAAATCCATGCATGCAATGAAACAAAATCAAAACTATGTTAGTCCACTCAGTTGACCCAGGATGAGATGGCAATCTCATATTCTTGCTCTGGATGTACCAACATCTGCCTTTGGGTCCCATCATTGAGAAAGGAGATTCTATGAAGTCCCTGGAGACATATGGGTGAAAAAGAGGCAAGTATATTTTAGAAACTAAATACAGGAAATGAGGAAAATCAAAGCCATGGACTCTCAAATAATATTCAGTAGAGGTTTATTGAAAAGGCCCGACTTGGCCAAGTTTCAGCAACACTCCTGCATCAGAGGTCTGATATTGTATGCACAAATATACTGATGTAGTAAAAGAGAAATATCTAATCCCAAAATATCAGCAATGCTTTTGGACACTGATATTTTCGAGGATTAGGTTGATTGCGTTTGATTTAAATAACTGGAGGAAGGACTCCAATGAAATTCACAGTATTACCTTTTAGCTTTCAAAAGGAAGACCATGATAAAATGAAGAAAATAGTTACGAAAAAACTAAAAGGAGCAGCTGTAAAAGTTAAAAATTTACATCAAGCATGGGCATGGTTCAAAAATACTATCTTGGAAGCTCAGACCAGCTGTATTCCACGCTTTTGGATTTATTAAGAACTGGGGAACATTCTGGGGAAAAGAGGGGGATCCACCAGAGGTTTGGGCTCCACAATAACTGGGACGGAACCTGGCTGCTGGCATTAAACCTTTAAAAGCTGCTCTCTCCCCTTTTTAAACTAGACAATAGAGGAAAGCCAACATTCCCCCAAGAGCGCATGGTTCGGAACAAAGTATCCTTGAAGGATACTAGCAAAAGATTGAAGATATGCCCCATCAGCAGAGAGGTTCCAATAAAGACAAAAGTAGCCCAAATGCCCTTGAGTACGGAGCAGACAGAGCTTAAAGATGCCAAATTACACCTGCAGACCGATAGCCAGATTAATATGAATAAAATACAGCCTCTAAAATGCTTGTATGCAAATGCCAGAAGTCTAAAAAATAAGAGGAGACAATATTTAGCACTAAATGAGAGGTTAGATATGATTGTTATCTCAGAGACATGGAGGAAGGAGGACAATCATTGGGACACTGTGATACCTGGGTACAAACTATATCGTAATGATAGAGCTGATCAAATTGGTGTAGGGGATGCGCTCTATGTTAGAGAGGGCATTGAGTCACCAAGGATTAAAGTTTCCCAGGGAACAAAATTCACTGTAGAATCTCTATGGATTAAAATTCCGTGTAAAAAAAGGGGAAGGGAAAGGCGATGGCAGTGGAGGTGTACTATTGAATGCCTTGCCAGAATGAACAAATGGATGATGAAATGCTCAAAGAACTTAGGAAAGCTAACAAAAGTTACAGTACAGTAATAATAATGGGCAATTTCAATTACCCCAGTATCAACTGAGTCAGTGTCACGGCAAGACATGCTAGGGAGATAAAGTTTCTAGATGAAATAAATGACTGCTTCTTGGAACAGCTGGTTCATGAACCAACCAGAGGGGAAGCCATTTTGGACCTAGACCTTCGTGGCACACCAGATCTGGTACAAGAGATAAGGGTGTTGGGGCCACTTGGCAATAGTGATCATAGCATGATCACATTTGATTTAATAAATGGAGGGGGAGGATAAGGAAATCCACATACTACCTTTTAACTTTTAAAAGATAGACTATAATAAAATGAGGAAAATAGTTAAGAAAAACTAAAAGGAGCACTTGCAAAGTTTAAAGATATACATCAAGCTTGGGTGTTTAAAAATACTATCTTGGAAGCCCAGACCAGCTGTATTCCACGCTTTAAGAAAAGTGGAAGGAAGTCCAAAAAACTGCCAGCATGGTTTCAAGGTGAGGTCAGAGAGGCTGTTGCCAGAAAAGCATCTTTCAGGAAACGGAAAAAGGAGCCAAATGATGAAAACTGGAAACACCACAAGCACTGGCAAGTTAGATGCAAAACATTGATAAGGCAAGCAAAGAGTGAATTTGAGAAGAAGCTTGCTGTGGAAGCAAAAACACATAATAAAGACTTTTTCAAGTACATTCATAGCAAAAACCTGTGAGAGAGTCAGTTGGACCATTAGATGATAGAGGGGTAAAAGGGGCACTAAAAGGGGACAAGGCCATAGTGGACAGACTGAATGAATTCTTTGCTTTGGTCTTTACTGAGGAAGATGTAGGGATGTTACCCATGACTGAAGTGGTATTTAAAGGTGATGCCGCAGAAGAATTAAAAGAAATAATCGATACACCGGGAAGACATATTACAACTATTTGATAAACCGAAGAGTAAACAATCACCTAGACCGGATGGTATACATCCAAGGGTTTTGAAAGAACTGAAATATGAGATTGCAGTAATCTGTGAACTATCATTAAATTCATCTGTAATACCTGAAGACTGGAAGATGGCCAATGTAACGCCAATTTTTAAAAGGGGTTCCAGGGGTGATCCGGGAAACTACAGACCGGTGAGCCTTATGTCAGTACTGGGCAAAATGGTAGAAACTATTTTAAAGAACAAAATTACTGAGCAGGTATTTAGTCATGGCTTAATGGGAGACAGCAAAGATGGCTTTAGCCAAGGAAGGTCTTGTCCTACTAATCTGTTTTGTTTTTTGGAAGGTGTGAATAAAGAGGTGGACAAAGGTGAGTCAGTTGATATAATGTATCTGGACTTTCAGAAAGCCTTTTACAAGGTCCCTCATCAGAGACTTTTGGAAAAACTAAAAAGAGTCATTGGATAGGAGGCAGTGTACTATTGTGGATCAGGAACTGGTTAAAAGATAGAAAGCAGAGGGTAGGGCTAAATGGCCAATTTTTCCAATGGAGAAAGGTGAATAGTGGTGTACCCCAGGGATCTGTACTGGGTCTGCTGCTTTTTAACATATTCATAAATGACCTGGAAATGAGAATAATGAGCGAGGTTATCAAATTTGCAGAGGACACAAAACTATTCAAAGTTGTTAAAACCCATGAGGATTGTGGAAAATTGCAAGAGGATCTTGATAAATTGGAAGACTGGGCATCAAAATGGCAGATGAAATTTAATGTGGACAAGTGCAAAGTTATGCACCTAGGAAAGAACAACCCAAACTATGGTTACACAATGCAAGGATCCACATTAGGAACCACCACCCAAGAAAAAGATTTAGGCGTCATCGTGGATAACATGTTAAAACCCTCCACCCAGTGTGCAGCAGCGGCTAAGAGAGCAAATTGAATGCTAGGTATCATAATCAGCAAAGAGCACTCAAAATCTACTCAAAGAAAAGGACAAACAAATAAACTAAAAACTCCCAAAGACTTCATAAAAGCAAATAAACTCACAAACAATAGAGCTTTTTCTCATGCAGCTCCAACAATCTGGAATTCCCTCCCAGATGATCTAAGATTACTAACCGAGATAATCGAATTCCGCAAAAAAGTGAAAACCTATCTCTTTTCTAAACATTACAACAACTCAGATCATCCCTCAATAGACTTAGATAATGGCTAGCCAGTTTTTATCTAACAAATCCCAAATGACCTACACATACAATTCTTCATAGCTGATACTGTACTTTGAATAACGCTTAAGCCCCACATAATGTGTATTTGTACATAATGTATATAGTTTGCACTGTTCTATACTGTTCTGTATTAACACTAGTTGTTTATCTTATTGTTATTTGGTCTTATGATGTTTTATGTAAAACAAACTCCGATTTGTTAACTGTTGTTTATTGTGAACCGCAACTGAACTATGGAAGATGCGGTATATAAATCATTGTTAAATAAATAAATAAAATAAATAAGGAAAATAATGGAAAATCAAACAAAAGGTTATTATAATGCCTCTGTATCGTTCCATGGTGCAACTGCACCTTGAATATTGTGTGCAATTCTGGTCGCCGTATCTTAAAAAGGATTTGGCATTATTAGACAAGGTACAGAGAAGAGCCACCAAAATGGTAAAGGGGATAGAAGGATACCCCTATGAGGAAAGGCTTTAAAGATTAGAGCTCTTCAACCAGGAAAACAGGGGCGATATGATAGAGATCTATGAATTAATGAATGGAGTGGAATGGGTAAATGTAGATCGATTGTTTACACCATCAAAAAGCAGAAAGACTAGGGGATGGGCAATGAAGCTACAAAATGTAACCTATTTAAGACTAAAAAGAGAAAATATGTCACTCAACGTGTAATCAAACTCTGGAACTCATTTATTGGTGGATGTAATAAAAGCTGCTAGTGTAGCTGTGTTTAAAAAAAGTTTTGAACAAGTTCTGGGAGGGAAGATAAACCATTATTAAAGAGGACCCGGAAAATTCACTGCTTGCCCTGGGACAAGCACAGTGGAACCTGTGTGCCTTTTTGGGAACCTGCTAGATACTTGTGAACTGTATCGGCCACTATTGGAAACAGGATATAGACCTTGGTCTGACCCAATATAGCATATCTTCTTAAAATCAAAAGACAGCTATTTATTATAAATAAGTTTTATGTCTAATATTATGTAAATTTTTTGATTACCTTTCAGCACCAATTATTAAAATGTTTAATGTACCTGCTGTTATAACTGTAAACTACTATGATTACCTGATGCAGAGGTATATAAAACACACAAATAAATTTAAAAAATAAATCCCCCCATATATCAAAATAAACTAAGAGCATATTAAAAGACCATAGGATTTTACATTAACACTACTAATTACTGCCAATCAGAATTCCAGACTAGGCTTAAACTGACAAAGAAAGAAACAAAGGTTAACAAAGTATAAAGTAAGGGCTGAAAGGCAGGTGTGTTTAGTGCCAGATTCAACCAGTGTCAACCAGCAAGTTAAGCCGATAAACTATACCCTAACTGACTTAAGATCTGTATTAACAGCTCCCTTCCACCACAAGCACAATCTTTGATTTATAAGCTTTTAAGCCATTGAAGGGAAAAGGAGGGGAAGTTTACATTTTCAGTTTTAACTAGTTATCCTCAACAAGTTTATTTATTTAATTTATTTAGACCTTATTATTAGACCTTACTAGTCCTTAAGAATAGATTAATTCTAGGTTCTTGCAGTTCATCTTGAGGTGAACATTAAATGAAGTCCCTTAAACTTATTAGCTATATTTGTATTAAATTTGTAGTAAAGTATCCCTCTTCCCCTAGCAACTTTAAATAACTGAACAACTTTAATATGCAGATGGAAGTCCAGCAGGAAGATGGGGGATAATCATACATGTGATAGATGGTGCAAAGACTGGATAGCCTCAAGTAGGTGAGAGGTCTTAGGTATGCACTAGGTACAAAGAGCTCCTTACTTTTGGGAACTAATCTCATCTCTGGAGGCTAGAGTAGCAGACATGAAGGAACTGAAGCAGACAGGCTTCTAGAGAGACCTTCAGGGACATAATAGAGAAGTCCCAACTCCAGGTTGGCAGCCTCTCTGCTGTCATGGAGGAGAGAGGTTACTTGAAAGGAGAGCATAATCTTGGTATAGCAAAAAGTAATCCTGTAGTTAGGACATGTCCTCTAAGTGATTGTAACATCCTCTTGCATTAACATGTGCCCATGAGAGAAGGGCTAGGATGGCCATTATAGTTGGTGGTTCAAACATTAGGCATATAGATAGTTGAATGACCAGCGAATATGACGATTGCCTGGTAACTTGTCTGCAAAGCTGGCAGACCTTATGTACCACCTAGATAAGGTTTTAGAAAGCAAGCTTCTCCCTAAGCACTATCTTGGTACATGTTGTTACCAGTGAAATAGAAAAGTGTGGGCAGGAGGATTTGGAAGCCAAATTTTGGCTTTAGGTAAGTTGAAATCCAGAACTTCCAGACTAGCATTCTCAGAAATGCATCTCATTCTACATGCCGGGCCAAAGAGGCAGGCAAGCTCAAGAGTCTCAATGCCTGGCTGAGACGATGTTGCAGGAAGGTAGTTTTACATTTGTTATGAACTGGGCAACATCAAACTGGAAGAATATAAAACATTAAAATCGACAACAAATGAGATTATCACACCAAGCTCATAATGTCTGCTCTGAATAAGCCAAGAGAAATGTTTGATATAGTTAAGTCCCTTACAATCAAGCTAAAGGAAGACACCTCCATGCTTGCCCCAGATGCACAAGCCATGGCCAAATACTACAAGGAAAAGGTGGGCACGTTAGCCTTATCTGATCACCAGATCAAGACAACCAACTATCCCATCAACAAGGCTTGAATAAATTTACTCTAATCTCTGAAAGGCAGCTAGATGACACAATCAAGTCATTAACACTTCAACATCAGCACTCGACCCCTGTCCAGCCACATGGATAAGATTGTCTCGTTATCATCTTGCTCCTTACATGCTCCTCATAAGCTGAATTTAATCAACTCTTCTTTAGAGCAAGAAGAATTAAAAATCCTCTCTATCCATCCCCTCTTTAAAGGCAAAGATCTGGACAAATCTAAAACAATTTCAAGTCTGTCTTTTATGGCAAAAATCTTAGAAAAGACGATTCAGCTCCAATTACAAGACCGTGTAAACAGCTTTGCCCCACTCGACCCTCAACAACATCGGTTTAGAATAGGACACGGGGTAGAAACCTTACTCATGGCATTAACAGACAAAAGCCAGAATCAGGCTTCATCTTAATATTCCTTGATATTACAGCAGCATACAACTCCATAATCCATAATCCATGAATATCTCCTATTCAGGTTGCAAAAAATCAGTCTTACAGATAGAACTTGATTGTGGTTGAAGTCTTACTTATCCAACCAAACCCTCCAAGTTAAAAAAAATGGGTAATAACACATCAAATCCATTTTACCAAAACCTAGGCATCCCCCAAGGTTCTGCATTATCGGTGCTTCTATTTAACCTATACATTCAACCTATTTGCAGCATAATCAAAGGTCATGACATACTATCACTTGCATGCGGATGATATTATGTTATACACCCAAATCAACACCAGACAGCCATCCTTCACAAAAATAGAGGAATGCTTCAAAACACTGTCACATGGCTGGCGAATCACAACCTTCAAATAAATTTAAAAAAACAACAAAAAAAAAAGAGAATACTCTTTATTACAAAAGACAACTCCTTCACCCCTCCAGAATCAATAAAGACAAAAGAAGCAACCTTCTAAGTTAAAAAAAAAAAAAAAAAAGAGGTGGTGAGATACTTAGGCGTCATGCTAGATCAGCAGCTCAGTTTCACTAAGCACGTGAGCAATATAACCAGGGCCACTTACACTAAGCTAAAGATGCTCCAACACTTAAGACCTCTCCTTCTCCACAAGTGAATTCAGAACAGCAGTCCAGGCAATGATCTTCCCACACTTAGATTTCTGAAATGGCATACTAATGGGTCTCCCAAAACAAGCCATTCGCCACCTTCAGCTAGCACAAAACACTGCGGCTAGAGTAATTTCTCAAGTCCCAGTCAAAGGACACATTACCCCATTATTAAAAGTATCTACACTGGCTGCCAATAGAAAGAAGAATAGAATTCAAGGGAATTCATACAATTTTCAAATCTCTCCAAATGGAAACATGAAGTCGCTCATTCAAATTACCCCGGAAAACAGATCACGAAGAAGTAGCAACAAAAATTTACTTGTGGTACCCCCAGAATTCAGGAGCAGCAATGCAACTATATCCAAGAGAGCATTTTCCCTTTACGCCCCACCCTTGTGGAATTCACTCCCTGATACCATAAGGATCCAATTATTTTCCACAAGCTTCTAAAAACATTTCTGTTCAGGGAACACTTTGGTGAATTACTTACTTAAATACAATGTTCTAAAGCAGCGGTTCTCAACCTGTGGATCGCGACCCCCATGGGGGTCACCACAGGATTTAGCGGGGGCTCGCCTCACTCCGCCTAAAAAAAAATAAAAAATAAAAAAAATAAGCGCAGAAGTTGCTGCCACAGCCGAGTCTGCTTCTCGGCAGCAGCAAACTCACCCCCTTCCTTCTAATGCAGCCACAGCTCCCTGCCTCTCAGGGAACCGCAGCTGTGCCTGTAAAACCATTGCGGAGCCTTCCTGTCTCTCGACAGGCTCCGTGCAGCATTGTCCCACCTCCAAAGGAAGTTGTTTACCGCTTCCTTTGGAGGCGGGACAATGCTGCACGGAGCCCGTTTAGGGGTGGAAGGGGAGGATGTGATTGCTTTTGTTAAGGACATGTTGGTGACCTGCTTTCCGAACCCCCCGTCGATGCCGCAGTTTGAAACTGAACGGGCCCATAGAGAACTGAGGCCCAAGCCGGAGAAGTCGGCGAGACCACGTGCTCTCATAATGAAACTGTTGCGGTTCCAGGATCGGGAGCATGTAATTAGAGAGGCGAGGAGAACCAAGAGCGTGCAGTTCAGAGAGTGGACTGTGTACGTTTTCCCAGATTTGGCCTCGGAGACAGTGAAGAGACGGAAGGATCTGTTGCGGCTGAGAGACCACTTAGTGAAAAAGGGGGTACGGATCGCGATTTGGTACCCGGCAAGGATCACGATGATGGTAAATGGCTCGAGAAAGTTCTTCAGTTCCAGGGAGCTGTTGGAGAAATTCCTCAAGTCCCAGAAGGGGGTGATCCGGGAGAGAATGGAGTGCTCGGACGGAGTGGAGAGCCATGCCGCGGAGGATGGCGCTGAGGGCGGGCGGCTGGACCCCGGAGAGTGAAGGACTGTAAAGGGACTCCTTGGACTGCTTGTGGGGGAGGGCAGGGCTGGTAGTCAAGCTGGGAATGCAGGACTTGACTGATATGTTTGATATGATTGATATGTTTAAAATAACTGAAGTGGGGGGGTATGCGGGTAAAGTTTCTAAGGGGTAGAGGTTGCGGAACAGCGGGGTAAGGTGGGATGGTCGGGAAGGAAGGGGAGAGACAAGAAGGAGAAGGGTGCGGGGGGAGGGGGTTGGAGGAGCGGAAAGGAAAGGGGCTAATGGAGGTCAAAAAACCACAAAATTGTGAGGGGGGGTGATGAGAGAACAACGTTGTTGGTTTTGTTTGGTTCAAGTTGCAGGGAGGGTGCCGGTGCTGATGACGACCCAGGGGGTCGGGAGTGGGGGCGGGAAATGGTGGATAGACAGGATTGTCTTTGATGGGGGGACATAAAATTGCATCTTATAATGTACGGGGGATCAATAGCCCAGTTAAGCGGAAGAGGATTCTAGCACAGTTGAATAAGAGTAAGATAGACGTTGCCATGCTGCAGGAGACACATTTAATCAAGGAGGAGCAGGAGAAACTAAGGGCCCAAGGATTTGAGCAGGTGTTTGGGGCACCGTACAACTCCAAAAAAAAGAGGGGTGGTGATTCTGGTGCATAAGAGAATGAAGTTTGTACCCTACAGGTCGGGGGGGGGGGGGACGCCATGGGGAGGGTGGTGGGGAGGGTTGACCAGAGGGAGGTATCGTTGCTGAACCTGTATGCACCTAATGGGCAAAAGGGGCTCTTTTTTAGGAAGGCACTGCAGGACTTTGAGGAGCAAGCAAGGGGGGAGTGGATTATCGGGGGGGATATGAATTGCGTGGTAGGCCCTAAAGATAGGTCGAATTATTTATTTATTTGACAATTCTTATATACCGCGCTATTTCTCATCAGTGCGGTTTACATTGAAACAATAAACACTTGGACGTACAAATAGTCCTACGTTTACAGAAAACAGGGATTTGAACTTGGATAACTGGGGAAACTATATACATTTGAGTTTAGCTACATGTAATTAACAGGGTGGGATCGTAATAAGGTTTTGCTGCCAAGTTTAGCTTACAGCATGTTTGTACTCTGTTGGTAAAGAGGAGATAGAGAGCTGTAATGTCATGAGGGGTAGGGTTAGGTTTTAGTTTTATTGTGGAGGTGTTTCAATTGCCACATATGAGTGAGTATGTAGGTGGGGGGGATCCCCGGGCTGAGTGAAGTGCATAAGGAACAGGTGATGTTTGATGGCTTTTCTAAACTGCGTGAGGTCTTTGATTGCTCTTATGTTAGAAGGGAGCTTGTTCCAACATCTGGGGGCATAGCTTGTAAATGCCCTATTCATGGTTGATTGGTTAAGTTTTATGGATTCTCTTGGTATGACCAGAGTGTTTTCAGCAGGTGCTCTTCTGGATCTGTTATTGGGGGTCTGGATGAGTAGAAGAGCAATTGAGGAGGATGATATCTTATTGAGTGCTTTAAAGGTAATGAGGAGGGTTTTGTATAGGATTCTGCAGTTTATTGGGAGCCAATGAAGCTCTTTTAGTATAGGTGAGATGTGGTCCTTCCTGGATGCTCTACATAGAACACGGGCTGCTGCATTCATGGTTAGCTGCAGTGGGTTGAGTGTACTCTTTGGGAGACCATGCAGTATTATATTCGCGTAATCAAAGTGAGGTGTTACCAGGGCTTGGAAAACTGTTCGAAAGTCGTCTGTTTCCATCATGGGTCTCAGGTGGCGGAGGGTTTTTATTTTGAAATAGATAGTTTTTACTGTTCGTTTGATGTGGTCTTTGAAGTCCAAATGTTGGTCTAATATTACTCCTAAATAGCGTATGTTGGATTTGACCGGAAGTTCTGCGTCTCTAACTTTTAGTTTTGATGGTGGGGAGAAGTCTTTGTTCCGTGTGACAAATAGCACTTCTGTCTTCTTGAAATTTATACGTAAATTCTAGCTGAAGAGCCAATCAGTTAATGCATCGAAGCACTTAATTTACATTGTGAGGTCTGGGCATGCGACCATTATTGGAGTGAATAAAAGGACATCGTCTGCATACATGAGGCAGGATATGCCGAAAGAGCCGGTTATGTCGCAGATTGGCTGCATATAAATATTGAAAAACAGTGCGGATAATGATGATCCTTGTGGTACTCCCTGTCTTTGTCGGAAGGGTTCTGATGTTTTGTTGCCGATCAGGACTTGCTGCCATCTGCCTTGAAGGTAAGACTTGCACCAATCCCATGCACGGTCGTGGATTCCTTTAGCATGGAGTCTTATGAGGAGTTGTTCATGATCCACTGAGTCGAACGCAGCAGAGATATCTAGGAAGATCAGGGCAAAGCCTTTGTTAATGTATCAGAGAGATAAGCACTGGCGGGAGGGGAAAGAGCTGAGGAAATGTATGGAAACATTCGGGCTGGTGGACATCTGGCGGTAGGAGAACCCTGGTTAGCGCGGGTACACGTTACGCATCTAGACTGGGGAGTTACTCGAGGATAGACATGTTCTTAGGGAAGAGGGGACAGTTGGGAGCACTGGTAAATGTAAAATTGCATCCAGTGCTGCTCTCGGACCATGGGATGATTACTGGGGAATGTAACCCTGATTCAGTCGGAGGAGGGGAAAGCGGGGCTTAAGAAGGCATGGAAGGAGTACTTGGCGTGGAACGACAATGGGGAGGTGTCGGATGCCACAGTATGGGACAGTGGGAAGGCCTATATGAGAGGGATTATGATACAGCTGAGGAGCCAAAGGAAGAGGGAGAGAGAGGAAACGTGACGACAGCTGCTGCAGGAGTTGGAGGAGGTGCAAGGGGAACACAGTTGGACGGGCTCTAAAGCAGCTCTACTGAGGGTATCTCGGATTAGGGCGAGGTTAATCGGGCTGGAAGTAGAGGAGTTAGAGAAGTTGATGCGGGCGTCCAAGAGAAATTTTATGGAGGGAGGGAGGGAATAAGGCGGGGAAGCTGCTCGCGCGGCAGGTCAAGCAACGGCGGGAAAGTAGGATAATAGCGGAAGTAAGGAATGGGGAAGGGGAGAGGGTGGTGGAAAACAAAGGGATATGCAGGGCCGCAATTTTATGAGGGGCTATACACTGGACAGGAAAGGGCTAGTCGGGAGAAGATAAGGGAATATTAAGAGGGTATGAACATCCTGAGGATTAGCGAGGAAAAGGCACAATGGCTAGGGTGGCCGATTGAGGAGGAGGAGGTCCTGAGGGAGATTAAGAGGCTCCCGAAGGGAAAAGCAGTGGGGGAGGATGGGTACCCAGCTGAGTATTTCCACATGATGAGAGGGGAGGTGGCACCGTTTCTAGCCAGATTGTTTACAGGATTTATGCGGGGGGGGGGGGGGGGAATTAATGCCAGGGACAAATGTGTGATGTGGTACTGCAAGACAGGACCACATCACACCCACCTTAAAAGACTTACACTGGCTCCCAATCGGTGCACGCATCAGATACAAAACTATCATAAACCTATTTAAGATAAATCAGCACACATCAGCCAACAGCCTACACACCCTCATTCAACCAGACAACAGCACTCGTCCTAGAAGAAAACAAACACGCAACCGAGTCAGCACCCCAGGTGAATTCAAACACACACGCAAGGACACAACAGACAGAGCTCTTTCCATGGCTGCTCCAACTATATGGAACAAACTACCAGACGACTTGAGGACAACTACAGACCTCAAAGACTTTAGAAAACAGCTAAAAACCATGCTGTTCATAGAACACTATGGACACATCACATAACCTGAGAGAATGCATAACAGCACATATTGCTGCCTGTACAGATAATGTTTTACAGCACCACTGTATATAGCCCACACTGTACATAGCTCAAACCATTCTAGCACGCAACACACCACACCTTGTACATAGCTCACCCCAATCTAGCACACGATACAACACACACTCAACTAAATTGCACCCTCACTGCATGATTAACACACTCACTTTACCCGATTGTTTGCTGTGATACCACCTTGATTAATAAGATAAGGCGGTTTAAAAATACTGTTAAATAAATAAATAAATAAATGACACAGGCTAACATTGTGGTCCTTCCTAAGGAAGGCCGAGCCCTGGACAGATGTGAAAACTACAGACCAATTGCGCTGATTAATTGTGACGCAAAATTGTATGCGAAGGTCTTGGCGAGTAGGTTGGAGGGGATTCTACCAGAGCTAATTTCTCCGGATCAGACAGGATTTATTAAGGGGCGGGTGATAACGGACAATGTACGGCGGGCGGTGGGGCTCCTCCACTATGTTAGAGCGGCACAGATACCTACAATCTGTGTAGCATTGGACGCTGAGAAGGCCTTGTTCGCAATGATGGAGACTATGGGGATGGGAGAGAGCTATGTGCAGGGGGTGAGGGCTCTATACAGGCATCCTGTGGCCAGAATATTGGTGAATGGGCAGTATTCGGAATGGTTTGATCTCCATAGGGGAACACGGCAGGGCTGCCCTCTCTCGCCTATGCTTTTTGCAATAGTGATTGAGGCGCTAGCCATACGAATAAGGGTGAAGCAGGAAATCAAACCGGTGCTAGTAGGGCGGGGGGAACATAAGATACTGTTGTATGCTGACGACACCTTAATATTTATGATGGATCCGGAGAAATCTCTCCCCACACTAGTGGTAGTGTTGGAGAGCTTTGCAACGGTATCAGGCTTCAGAGTCAATATGACCAAAACGGAAGCCATGGCGTTGGGAGGGGTGAGGAAGGAAGACAGAGAATTTCCCGTTTAAGTGGTCTTCAGGGAGTATTAAGTACCTGGGGTAAAAATTTCGGAGGACCCAGGGAGGCTCCATGAGCACAATTATCAGCCGCTAGTGGAGCAGGTTAGCGCGCAATTGGAGAGGTGGAAATCCCTGCAGCTGAGTTGGGTGGGCCGGATTGAGGTCATTAAGATGAGTGTGCGCCCGAAATTCCTGTTCCTATTTGCGCAGCTGCCTATCAGGGTTCCAGGGAGGGACTTCGGAAATGGGAGGCAAAGCTGAGGAGATTCGTGTGGGGGGGGAGGGGGAGGCAGGCGAAGATTAGGGCTAGCCAGCTCCGATTGTCTAAGGGCCAAGGGGGGGGGGTTAGGATGCCGTCCCTGAGGTGGTACTACCAGGCGTGTATAATTCGGGCTTGGAGGGACCACTGTCATAGAGGGGGGTGGGGAGGCAGCTTGGGTGGATCTGAAAAGGACAGTAATGGGGTCCCTGTCTCTATCGCAGTGGTTGGGGGATGGGGGGATTGGGATCCAAGGGGGGCTGGGGAGGGTACATCTGTTTTTGGAGGCCATGTGGTGGACTTACAAGCAGGGGGTAGGTACGGGTTGGTTTCCTGGCCCTTTGTTGGCATGGACTAGGGTGAGGGAGTACTTTCCCTTTGGTGGTATGGACTGGCTCCAGAGGGGAGGGAGTTTGGGGGGGGGCGGTTAGAAAGTTTTGTGGACTTTATGGAGCACGGGGAGGTGTGTGCTCACAGCGAGCTGGAGCAAAGAGTACAAAAGAGAATACCCTTCTATCAGTACTTCCAAATAAGACACTTGATTAACACGGGGGAGAACAAAAGGCTATTAAGTCGGCCCAGTACGCCCATGGAGCTAGCGATATACCAGGGGAATAGGGAGAAGGGGAATCATCTCCAAGGTGTATAAGGTGTTGTTGAACGAGGCGGAGGATAGAGAGACACAGGGCCACAGGGAGAGGTGGCACAGGTGGTTGGGGGTAGAGTGGGATGAGGGCCAATGGCAGAGGATTCATGAGGCAATACACAGGACCACGGCGGTATCTTCGTGGAGACAAACGCAACTTCAAATAGTTCATGGGGCTTATACTACCCCGAGCAGGTTGGCTTTTGCAGGGTGGCAACGGTCAGCGGAGTGCTGGCGAGGCTGTGGAGAAAAGGGAGACTTCCTGCACATGTGGTGGGGTTGCAGGGTCATTCAGCGGTTTTGGAGGGAGGTGCAGAAGAGGGTGGTAGGGGGCAAAGGGAGGGTAGGGGTCTCGATTTGTTAGCAGGTGGGGCCGAGGGAGGGAGCGGGTAAGTGAGAAAGGAGGTTGGAGGAGAAGCTGAAATTGGCAGCGAGAATGGCGATTGCCTGGAGATGGAGGTCGGGGGGGGGGGGCCTACCCTGGAGGACTGGCATCAGAAAATTGGGGAAGTGGTCAAGTTTGACCAGTTTTATTTTATTTTATTTATTTATTTCTCTTATATACCGCGCTATTTGATATCAGTACGGTTTACATGGAACATCAAGGTATTTTACGGTGGGGGATTACACCGTAATTACAAATAACAGGGATCTCAACTTGGATAACCATATTAAATTATTTACACATATATTTACAGGGAACATGGGCTATGAAGGGTTAAGTGGCTTGCCCAAGACCACAAGGAGCACCTGTGGGACTAGAAACCCAAGTCCTTCCGGCCCAAGGTTGCTGTCCTCTAGTGGGATTTGAACCCCAGACCTTCCAGCCTGAAGTACCTTGCCCTAACCACTAGGCCACTCCTCCACTCCAGTTAACATACAGTTGAGGGGGAAAGAGTGGGAGTTTCATAAAATATGGGACCCGTACTTGAAAGGACAAGGGGAAGGGGGTGCAAAAGGAAACAGGTCGTTCGGGGAAGGGGGGGGAGGGGCACTGGCACAAGGCACAAAATTTTAAAGGTTAAGATCTAAGACAGAGGGGAAATATTTGTATTTGATTGTTCATTGTTGATGGTTAATCTGGTTTTGATGTTTGTTACTTATGGGGAGATGCAGGGTGCGGAGGGGAAGAGATGACAGAGTAATTAGTCCTTACCTGCTAATTAGTGTTCCTGAAGGAACTCCAGTCCAGTCCCTTTACTCTTGGGTTGCGCAACCCTTCAAGCAGCTTGGAGGCTGAGCCCATCATCGTTTTGATGATGGTGTGGTATAAATACCACTGGCACCACCCCTAGGCCCCAGTAATCTGATGAAAAAGCAGTCCTGACAGGTACCCGCTTAAGCACCCGTAACTATAACGCGCGAAAAAAACAAAAACCAAACAGCTAGGAAATAAAACACTTTCTTTTAAAAAAAAACAAAAAACAAAACACAGTGGCAAGGGAGAAGAGGGAAGGAGGAGGCTTACCCGAGGCCGACCCAACCTTTACCCACTTCCCAACGTACCACCCTAGAGTGTAGCCGCGCCGCTGGGGCTCCTCAGACCGGAATTATCCGCTTCCGCTCTGCTCACTGACTTCAGTCCGTTATTCCATTCTGAACACTAGAAACCGAACCTGGGTGGGATCAGGGACTGGACTGGAGTTCTTTCAGGAACACTAATTAGCAGGTAAGGACTAATTACTCTTTCCTTAGCAGAACTCCAGTCCAGTCCCTTTACTCTCGGGATGTAACAGAGCAGTTCAAACCTCGGCGGGGTTCGCCAACCCGGACCGAAGCACTGCACCCGCAAACCTGGTGTCTGCTCTTCTCTGGACATCAAGTCTGTAGTGCTTGAAAAAGGTATGTAGAGAGGACCAGGTAGCCGCTTTACAAATGTCCAGCGGCGGAACTAAGCTACGCTCTGCCCAGGAGGCCGACTGCGCTCGCGTTGAATATGCGCGAAGACCTACTGGGACTTGCCTCCCCTTTAGGATGTAGGCAGAGGCAATAGTCTCCCTGATCCACCTAGAAATGGAAGCTTTGGCTGCTGCTTCCCCCTTGTGTGGCCCTCCAAATTGAACGAATATCCGTTCGGACTTGCGGAAAGATGCTGTGCGCGAAAGGTAGCGTCTCAGCACTCTATGCAAATCCAGGAGACACAGTTTGGCACTCTCCCCTTCTTGAGCTCCCCCCGTGAAGGACGGGAGCGAGACTGTTTGGTTCACGTGAAAAGGAGAGGAGACGTTGGTCAGGAATGAAAGGACCGTCCGTAAGACCACCTTATCCTTGAAAAATGAAAGAAAGGGAGGTTGAGATGACAGAGCTTGAAGCTCCGAGACCCGCCTAGCAGAACAAATAGCTACCAAAAATACCGTCTTCAGGGTCAAGTCCTTTAGGGAGGAGCTTCTTGCTGGCTCAAAGGGCTCCCTGGTTAAGGAATCTAGTACCAGGTTTAGATCCCAAGGGGGGATAACTGATCTTAGCTGGGGCCGTAAGCGCTTGACCGCCCTCAGGAACCTACCCACATCAGCGTGGTCCCCTATAGACTTGCCCCTGACCTTTCCCCTATAACAAGAAATGGCTGCTAGCTGAACTCGCAACGAGCTGTGAGCTAAACCTTTCTCGAAGCCCGCTTGTAGAAATTCTAACACCTCCGGAACCGAGGCTTCTAAGAATTTCTTATGGTGATCCGCGCACCATGCCTCAAATATGCGCCAAACCCTGATATAGGAAAGGCAGGTCGAGCGTTTCCGTGCGTTCAGCAGGGTCGAAATTACCGAACCCGAGTAACCTCGCTTCACAAGCCACGCCCTCTTAAGAGCCAAGCCGTAAGCGAGAATCGATGCACGTGGGGCATGAGAACCGGACCCTGCCGTAGCAAATCCTTTCTGTCGGGGAGCCTCCAAGGGCGATGAGCCGTTAGTCTCACCAGGTCTGCATACCACGGGCGACGAGGCCAATCCAGAGCTATGAGAATTACAAGACCCTGGTGGGCCTCTATTCGCCTTAGAACTCTCCCTATGAGGGCCCAGGGCGGGAACACATACAGGAGACCTTCCGAAGGCCACTTCTGGACCAGGGCATCCAAGCCTTCTGACATCCTTTCCTTCCTTCGACTGAAAAACCGGCTTGCTTTGGATATTTCGTAGCGCGCCATGAGGTCCATGATCGGCGCCCCCCCAGAGGGCTACCACTTGATCGAACACTTCCTGCGCTAGCTCCCATTCCCCGTGGTCTATCTTGTACCTGCTGAGGTAATTGGCGGTCACATTTTCTGCTCCTGCCACGTGCTGCGCTGACAGGTCCAATAGATGGGCTTCGGCCCACTGTAAGAGACTGTCCGCCTCCTTCTCCAGCGAGGGGCTGCTCGTTCCCCCTTGGCGGTTGATGTAAGCCACCATGGTGACGTTGTCCGAAAGGACGCGGACTGCCCTTTGCCGAACCAAGGGCTCGAGAGTTCTGAGAGCCAGTGCCACAGCCCTCAGCTCTAGTCTGTTGATGGACCACCGAGATTCTCTCGGGGGTCCAGCTTCCCTGTGCAAACTGGCCCTCGCAATGCGCCCCCCAGCCTGCTAGACTTGCATCCGTCATCAGCTGTATCCATTGGGGTGGCTCGAGAGGCATCCCGCATCCTAGGTTCCTTGGGCACTCCCACCAGAGGAGAGCCCTCCTGACCTGAAGAGGACAGGGCAGTTGCATGGATAAGGGATGATGTTGAGGGGACCAACGCCGTAACAAGGCGCGTTGAAGGGGTCGCATATGTGCCTTGGCCCACTGTACTACCTCTATCGCTGCCGCCATGGTGCCCAACAGTTGTAGGTAATGCCAGGCGGTAGGGATTCGTCTTGATATGAAGAGAGAGACCAGGCTTTTCAGATCTCGTAACCTCTGTTTCGACAGGAAAACTCTTCCTCTCCTTGTGTCGAACCTTGCTCCGAGGTAATCAATCTCCTGCGAGGGAATTAATCTGCTCTTTGCCCGGTTGATGACCCAACCCAACTCCTCCAGGAATTCCACCACTCTGGCTGTAGCTATACGACTCTCCATCTCCGATTTTGCCCGAATCGGCCAATCGTCCAGGTAGGGATGTACTAGAATTCCCTCCTTGCGAAGAGCCGCGGCCACCACTACCATTACCTTGGTGAACGTCCTGGGGGCTGTTGCTAGGCCAAAGGGAAGGGCCTGGAACTGAAAATGACCCCTCGGGACTGCAAATCTCAGGAACTGCTGATGAGATCTTCGTACCGGGATACGTAAGTATGCTTCCGTCAAATCTAAGGATGTCAGGAACTCCCCCTGTCTTACCGCTGCAATGACTGACCTCAGGGTTTCCATTCGAAAATGAGGAACTGAGAGGCAGCGATTGACTTGCTTTAAGTCTAGGATTGGACGAAAGGATCCTTCTTTCTTTGGTACCACAAAATAGATCGAGTATCGACCGGAACCGTATTGGTCTCTCGGGAAGGGTACCACCGCTCCCAGCGCGATCAGCCTTGAAAGAGTGTCCTCTATCGTTGCCCTCTTTTCTGGAGAGCCGCAGGGAGACTGCATAAAGGCTGGGGGAACTCGCTTTGTGAATTCGAGAGCGTACCACTCTCTGATCACTTCCAGTACCCAACGATCCGATGTGACTCGGGCCCAGGCGGGAAGGAACTGCCTTAACCGACCGCCCACCAGCAGGCCTTTCTCCTGGGCCCCCGCTGTTTCATTGTGGTTTCCTAGGGCCTGAGGAGGAGGAGGGGGCGCCAAAACCTCTTCCAGCCCCTCGAAACCCTCGGAAGCCTTGTCCTCTAGGAGAGGGGCGACCCTTAGGAAAAAAGTTCGGTCTGGCCGACCGGAACCTACGAAAATACCTCGGCTGACTGCGAGCTGGAACCGAAGAGCGGCCTTGTTTAGGCCTATCTTCCGGGAGCCTACCTCTCTTGGACTCGCCTAGGTCTTTCACCAACTTTTCCAGGTCTTCGCCAAATAGCAGCTTCCCCTTGAAGGGGAGGCGACTCAGGCGAGCTTTCGAGGAGGTGTCCGCCGCCCAATTGCGCAGCCATAAATATCTCCTGACTGCTATCACCGAGGCCATGTTCTTTGCTAGACTCCTAATAAGGTCGTACTGGCTATCTGCTAGAAAGGCGGAACCAGACTCTAACCGAGCAGCACTAGCATGCGCGTCGGCAGCGGCGCCGTCAGCTAGTTGAAGCTGTTGAGCCCACCTCAAGCAGGCTCTTGCTACCCACGCTCCTGAAACTAAGGCCTGCAGGGCAAGGGCACTAACATCAAAGGCTTGCTTCAGCAGAGAGTCCAGCTTTCTATCCTGACTATCTCTAAGCGCTGCGCTGCCCTCGACCGGAATGGTCGTCTTCTTTGTCACCGCTGACACCGCCGCGTCTACCCTTGGGGACTTTAGCAGATCCTTGTCAGGTTCCGGTAAAGGGTACAAGCGGGCCATGGCCCTCACTCCTCTTAGACTCGACTCTGGTTGGTTCCACTCTTCCTGGATCATCTGGCGTACCACCCTGTGGACCGGAAACACCTTCTGAGATTTCCTGACGGCTTGTATCAAAGGATCCTCTAACGCTTCTTCCTCTGCAGGAATGTCCGAGGCCATATTGAGAACCTTCAGGGATTCATTTATTAAGGCTGGGAGCTCCTCTCGACGAAATACTGTAACTATTCGGGAATGCTCTTCCTCTGGGATCTCTCCCTCCTCAAGTTCTTCCTCTTCTTCCCCCACTTCTCTGTCTGATCCCTCCTCATCCGGAGTGATCGGAGATGGAGACGTGAGGGATTCTTCGCTCATTAGTCTTGAGCACTTGGGAGGGGCTCCGGGGTCATGGGAGCTTGTCTTCTCTGGACCGGTCCGGCCACCTTCTTTCAGCAGCGCCGGCTCCATGATTCCTTGCTGACGCATACAATAAGCTTTGTGTAACAGAAGGACAAATTCTGGAGAAAAGTGCTCCCAACCTCCCTCCGCCCTGCTGGAAGCCGGGGGAAGGGACTGGGGAGGGCCTGGTAAAGCTGAGGTAGAAGGGGGGGGATGGAGGAAGAATCCCCTGCCCCTTCCTGGAGACTTTGAGGCCCCTGAGAAGTCTGGTCCATGGACAACTGAATTTCCTGCTCCACAGACGCTGCTTCCGCAGCACAACACCTGTAGATCCCGGCTTCCGAATCCACAATTCTGCGTGTGCCGCAGGACGGGCACCGTAATTTGCCCGTCATTCTCCCACTTCTTTTTTTTGTTTTTTTTTTTGAGACCACCTAGTGGAAAGATTCCAAGGCAGGCCTAAAGAAAGACCTAGAAATTAACCTAAACAAGAACCTGAGAAATAAATGAAAATAAATGAAAAACTTCCAACCAAAAGGAGGGGGAGGGGGGGCCCTCACCCAAAGGCTGGAAATGGCACTCTATATGACCAAAAATAGCAAACTAAAAATAACTAAAACTGTAAAATTTGCACAGGAAAAATATGAACAGGACCTTAATAAGGCACACAGCCCTCTATACTTGCGATTTCGCTGCCCTGTTCATCTGCGTGCCGCTCCTCACGCTGTGGTCCGATGCCTCCTGTTAGACTCCACGTGGTAGGCCGCAGCCAGGTGGAGTCAGGGCCTGCGGCTGGCGGAAGTGTCCTCGCCGCTGGAGCCCGGATTCCCCGACGTTGAGGCAATGAATTTGTCCCCCCGACGCCGCCTCTAGCACTCAGCCTGGACAGCCGCTGAAAGTGCGAGGCGGAGGAGATGCAGTAAGTGGAGCGGTGTTATCTCAAGTGCTCAGCCCGCCCCGGGGGCTTCAGCGCGAGACAAGTGGGAGCGGAGGGAAGGCCGCGGAGAAGCCGGATGACCGCGAACGCGGTAGGAGAGTACCCCAAACCTCCCCGCCGCCAAGGTAAACCCCCTCCTTCCAAGGGTACCGGGAGGAGGACCGGGGGGGGGGGGGAAGAAAACAACAGCAGTTTTAAAAACACACGGGAGTAAGACAAACTCCCCAACTAAAGTCAAAGAAAATTAAATTAAAGAAAAGTAATAAAAAAAGGGTATAAATAAGAAAAATAAACTCCAGTAAGCTCCTGGCTTACGGGAACCCTCCAGCTGCTTGGAGGCTGAGAATACTGGGGCCTAGGGGTGGTGCCAGTGGTATTTATACCACACCATCATCAAAACGATGATGGGCTCAGTCTCCAAGCTGCCGGAAGGGTTGCGCAACCCGAGAGTAAAGAGACTGGACTGGAGTTCTGCTAAGGAACGGGGTTTGGAGGGGGTGATGGTTCCTGCTGTCGTCGTCTGCTGTAACCCTGCCTTTCACATGCTTAATAAAATATAGTTTCAAAAAAACAGAAATCGGACCAAGGACAGATCCCTGTGGCATACCACTGGTAACCTCCTTCTCAGAGTGAGTTCCATTTATCTGTACCCTTTGTCGCCTCCCATTCAACCAATTTCTAACCAAGTCAATCACTTTAGGGTCCATCCCTAGGGTGCTGAATTTGTTTAAGTCGCTTGTGCAGAATGGTGTCAAAAGACTACTGAAATCTAAATACGCCATATCTAGGGCTCTCCCTTTGTCCAACTCCCTGGTCACCCAATCAGATTTGTCTGAAAAGACCTGCCTCTGGTTAATCCATGCTGCCTCGGATCCTGCAATCCATTGGACTCTAGAAACCTCACTATTCTCTCCTTTAGTAGTCTTTCCAATAATTTACTAACCACAGAGGTTAGACTAACCAGTCTGTAGTTCTCAATGTCATCCTTATATCCGCTTTTGTGTAAAGAGACCACACATGCCTCTCTCCGGTCCTCTGACACCATCCTCCAAGAACAATAGATAGGGATCTCAGCACAAGTCCTGCAACTCCAAGATTCATCTCACTGAGCAGACTGTAACCAAGAAAGTGGTCTTAAGGGACAAATTCTACTAGCTCCAGACTTCACTCCTTTCACCTTGCTGCTCCTTATGCCTGGAACAAACTACCCGTCTGTATGTCAGGCACCTTCTCTGACACTTTTCAAATCCAGGCTGAAAACTCACCTCTTTGCTGCAGCTTTTAGATCTTGACTCACCTGATCTCCTTTGTGTTTCCTTTCCATTCTTCCTAGATGTATCCCACGTCTACAGCTACTGTGTTGTCTGTCTTGACTAGATTGTATGCTCAGATGAGCAGGGACCTTTTACATGCGTCTATGCAGTCTTGTGTACATCTTGTAGCACTCTACAAATGTTCAGCAGTAGTAGTAGTAGGCTGACCCTCGATACGCTTCTGACAGTGACCTGCCTCAGATAAGCCAGTCATCCAGGTATGCATAAATGCAAATCTCTCTGTACCACAGGGCAGCAGCTGCTTCCACCATTTTCCTAGTGAACATCCTTAAGGCAGTGGAGAGACCAAAAGAGAAAGTGGTTTCCAGATGACTGCTGGCGACTTATAAACAAACTGAGCACCCTAGGGATGGGCCCTAAAGTTACTGCTTGGGTTAAAAATTGGTAGAGTGGGAGGCAAAGAGTACAGGTAAAATGGAGCTCATTCTGAGGAGAAGGAAGTTACCAGTGGTGTGTCCCAGGGATCTGTCCTTGGTCAGATTCTTTTTAACATCTTTGTTAGTGATATATTGGAAGGGCTGTCAGGTATGATTTATTTATTTATTTAGCCATACTGCCTTTCTCTGGGTCAAAGCAGTTACAATTGGGGGATAGATTTAACATGAGGGGATATGAGACATATACACTAATACTTACAGAGAACATGGGCAATGGAGTGTTAAGTGGCTTGCCCAAGACCACAAGGAGCTCCTGTGGGACTAGAAACCCCAGTCCTTCTGGCCCAAGGTTGCTGTCCTCCATTGGGACTTGAACCTCCAACCCTCTACCCTAACCCCTAGGCCACTCCTCCTCTTTGCAGATGATACCAAAATCTGCAATAGAGTAGACACCCAGGAAGGTGTAGATAACATGAGGAGGGCTTTAGCTAAGTTTGAAGAATGGTCTAGAATATGGCAGCTGGGATTTAATGTTAGGAAATGCAAGGTCATGCATTTGAGCTGCAGCAATCTAAGGGAGCAATAGGGGGTGAAGTACTTTTGTCCACTAAAGAAGAGCGGGACCTAGGCGTGGTTGTGTCTGATGATCTTAAAAGTAGCTAAACAGGTAGAAAAGGCGACAGCAAAAGTTAGAAAGATGCTTGGGTGCATACGGAAAGGAATGGCTAGCAGAAAAAAAGGAGGTGATAATGCCTCTGTATAAGTCTTTGGTGCGATATAATTTGGAGTATTGTGTGCAATTCTGGAGACCGCACCTTCAAAAGGATATAAACAGGATGGAGTCAGTACAGAGGGTGGCTACTAAAATGGTTAGTGGTCTTCATTATAAAGCATATGAGGACAGACTTAAGGATCTTAATATGTACACCTTAGAGGAAAGGCAGGATAGAGGTGATATGATTGAGACGTTTAAATACCTCTGTGGCATAAACGCACAGGGGGAGAGCCTCTTTCAATTGAAAGCAAGTTCTGCTATGAGGGGACATGGGATGAGGGTGAAAGGGGATAGAGTCATGAGTGATATGCGGAAATATTTCTTTGCGGAAAGAGTGGTGGATCCATGGAATAGTCTCCCAGTGGAGGTGGTAGAGATGAGGACAGTATCTGAATTCAAAAAAGCATGTGACAAACACAGAGGATCTCTAAAGAAAAAAAGGGGACTGTTGTAGTTGTTGATATGGAAGGACAGACTAGATAGGCCATGTGGTCTTTTTCTGTTGTCATTTCTCTATGTTTCTATATAACCAACATGAGGGGAAGCTGTTTTAGACTTAATGGAATGAAGTACCTGGTGCTGGAGGTAACAATATTGGGGCTACTTGACAAAAAGTGATCATAATATGATCATATTCAAATTTGATAAATGGAGGGAGGACAGCAAGGAAATCCACTGCACTAGCATTGGACTTTCAAAACAGCAACTGCAAAGGATTAAAAGTTGACTGTTTAAAAATACTTTCTTGGTAAGTCTAGACTAGATGTATTCTACACTTTAAGAAAGGTGGAAGAAAGGCCAAATGACTGCTGGCATGGTTTAAAGGCAAAGTCAGAGAAACAATTTTCAGAAAACAGAAAAAAAGGAGCCAAATGCTGAAAACAGGAAACATAAGCACTAGCAAGCTAGATGCAAGGCATTGATAAAGCAGGCAAAGAGACAATTTGAAAAGAAGCTTGCAATTGAAGCAAAAATATATAATTTTTTCTAAGTAGCAAAAACAAAACAGAGAATCAGTTGGATCATTATATAATAGAGAGGTAAATGGGGGACTAAGAGAAGATAAGCCTATAATGGAGAGATTGAATGAATTCTTTGCTTCAGCCTTTACTGAAGAAGATAGAAGGCAGTTACTCATACCATAAATGGTATTTCAAGGTGATGTATCAGAGGAACTGAAACAAATCTAAATAAACTGGATTGATGTAATACAGCTATTTGATAAACTAAAGAGCAGCAAATCACCAGGACCAGATGGTATATATCCCAGGGTGCTGAAAAAAAACTCAAAAAATTAAATTGCAGACCTGAAGATTAGAGAGTGGCCAATATAATGCAAATTTTTAAAGAAGGGTTCCAGGAAACTACAGATTGGTGAGCCCAACATCAAGCTACTACTACTGATCATTTGTATAGCGCTACAAGGCGTATGCAGCACTGTACAGAAGCAAGTAAGAGATGGCCCCTGCTCATTAGAGCTTACAATCTAGTGAAGAAAGAAACTGCTGGAGACAAGGATATGTCTAGAGAAATGGTAAAGGTAACACAGTTGGAGAATTGGAGACTATACAGATCAGGATCCAAAAGCAGCCTTGAAGAAGTGAGTTTTAGCCTGTATCTGAAGAGGGCCAGAGATGAAGCCTCACATACCAACTCAGCTCTGAGAAAAATGGTAGATACCATCATAAAGAACAAAATGTTACTGAACATACAGATTAGCTTTTTCCCATAAAATTATGACAATGTAGCTTTAGCCAAGGAGCGTCTTGTCTCACTAATCTGTTATATTTTTTTAAAGGTGTAAATAAACATGTAGATAAAAGGTGAGCGGACACTTGACAGACATGAGAAATTTTTTTTTAAAAAAGTCATTGGATAGGAGTAAGTATAATATTGTGGACTGGGAACTAGTTAAAAGATAGGAAAACAGAGAGGGCAGATAAATGGCCAATTTTCTCAATGGAGAAAGGTGAATAGTTGTGCTGGGCTTGCTACTTTATAATGATCTGGAAATGTTTCATTATTTAACCAAACAAGTCAGATCAGTGTGGTTTACAATATTTCAAATAAAAACAAAGAATTAAAAAAAAAAAACAACTAACCCCCCCCCCCAGCTTTAAGAAGAAAATAACCAAATTTTCAATCTTCTCCTAAATAAAAACAGAGGCAATTCGGACTAATACTCCACAACTTTACATGAGCATAAAACATTGTTTCCATCAAGTAGGGAGGTGGTTAGTAAGAAAGGTCTGCGCCTCCTGGAGATGTTTAGACCGAACTCCCATCAAAGGTATAAACAAATCTGCAAAACAAACTGGGACATAATCATTAAAGAACCTCTACAGTAACACATAAAAACTTAAAATTGTACCCTCTCAGAAATCCTAAGCCAATGAAGCGTCTGAAATAACGGAGAAACAGCAGCAAACTTAGAGATCAGCCTTGTGGCAGTATTTTAACACACCAAATTACCATAATCCAGAAACGTTAAAACCGCACTCTCTACCAACACTCGAAAAACTTCTACTGCAAAATACGGTTGAAGCCGTCTAAGATACTGCATTTGAAAAATGGAACGCGAGATGACTGAGCTAACATATACAATCCACGACAACCCTTCATCCAACAGAACTCCTAACACCCACAACACTGGCTCTCTAAGCATATCTAATTGATATCGATATCAATTAACTCAAATTCTCTCCCAAGTATCTCCAATGTAATTACTCAATGTCCTATTGTAATTTAACAACAATACTGTATATACAATTGTTCCTGTAAATAGTTGACTGTAATCAGTTTTACAAGATGTTTTACAAGTTGCTTTACTGTAATTAGTTTCACAAGATGTTGCTCAAAAGTTGATTGTAAATAATTCAAAACTGTTCCATGTAAAACCTTGTTCAGTTCTTGTTAACTGTAAACCGCCTTTGATCACTGGAAGAGGCGGTATATAAGAAAAGTTTAAATAAAAGAAAAGAAATAAATAATTGAGTAAGTAATAGCGGTCAACAACAAATCTGGAACAGGATTAGCATTATGAAAACAAAGTACTTTAGTCCTAGCCACATTCAGCTGAAAATGAAAACATTCCGCCCATCTATGCATGAACAATAAAACCTCATTCAACTGAGAAAAATAATCCAAACAATACCTAGCAAATAAAACCAAAATATAATCTGCATAAACATAATACTGTACATCCGCACCAGCCAAAATCCAACTTAACACCATCAACATATTAAACAGTATTGGAGGTACCCCACAATCCAATCTCCAGAACCTCAATCGTTCAGCATTATCTTCAACACAATACCGCAAAAAAACCTGAAACCACTCCAAAACAACCCCCAACAGGCCAAAATAATCCAAAATAGCCAATACTGCATGATCAGCTACATCAATTGCCGCACTTAAATCACACTGCAGTAGAACTACTGCCTGCCCCTTTGCTAAGGCATTATTATTAATCTCTGAAAGGAGAACACCCAACAATAATTCTGCATTATGACCTTTCCGAAAACCAAATTGTGAAGAAGGTAAACAGTCATGATCATCCAAATATTGGCTAAGCTGAATAGCAGCCAAGGCTTCCAACACCTTCGCAATTAAAGGAATATTAGTGACTCCAGTATGTAAATAGTTTCCCCTGTTACCCAAGTTTTTCTGACCTGTTATTTGTAGCACAGAACTTTCTACATGTTCTGATTTTTCTGTTCCATGTAAACCGCGCTGATGTCGAATAGTGCGGTATATAAAAAACTGTAAATAAATAAATAAATTAAATTAAATAGGCCAAAAATTTGAAGCCTTGGCCAGACTACCCTTAATATCTTTCGGAATAGGAACCAAAACTATCTCACCAATTTCCTCCGAATAGCACCCCTCAGCTAATAAAGTTATAGAAACATAGAAATATGACGACAGAAAGAGACCACATATGGCCTATCTAGTCTGTCCTTCCATATCAACAACTACAACAGTCCCCTTTTTTCCTTTAGAGATCCTCTGTGTTTGTCCCATGCTTTTTTAAATTCAGATACTGTACTCATCTCTACCACCTCCACTGGGAGACTATTCCACGGATCCACCACTCTTTCCGTAAAGAAATATTTCCGCATATCACTCCTGAATCTATCCCCCTTCACCCTCATCCCATGTCCCCTCGTAGCAGAACTTGCTTTCAATTGAAAGAGGCTCTCCCCCTGTACATTAATGCCATGGAGGTATTTAAACATCTCAATCATATCACCTCTATCCCACCTTTCCTCTAAAGGTGTACATATTAAAATTCTTGTCTGTCCTCATATGCTTTATAATGAAGACCATTAACCATTTTAGTAGCCACCCTCTGTACTGACTCCATCCTGCTTATAACCTTTTGAAGGTGCGGTCTCCAGAATTGCACACTATACTCCAAATGAGGTCACACCAAAGACTTATACAGAGGCACTATCACCTCCTTTTTTCTGCTAGCCATTCCTCTCCGTATGCACCCAAGCATTCTTCTAGCTTTTGCAGTCGCCTTTTCTACCTGTTTAGCTACTTTAAGATCATCAGACAACCACACCTATGTCCCGCTCTTCTTTAGTGGACAAAAGTATTTCACCGCCTATACTATTGATCCCTTGGATTGCTGCAGCCCAAATGCATGACCTTACTTTTTTTTAACATTAAATCCCAGCTGCCAAATTCTAGACCATTCTTCAAGCTTAGCTAGATCCCTCCTCATGTTATCTACACCTTCCTGGGTGTCTACTCTATTGCAGATTTTGGTATCATCCGCAAAGAGGCAAACCTTACCCAACAACCCTTCCGCTATATCACTAACAAAGATGTTAAAAAGAAAAGAATCGGACCAAGGCCAGATCCCTGGGGCACACCACTGGTAACATCCTTCTCCTCAGAGTGAGCTCCATTTACCTGTACTCTTTTTCACCTCCCACCCAACTAATTTCTAACCCAAGCAGTAACTTTAGGGTCCATCTCTAGGGTGCTCAGTTTGTTTATAAGTCGCCTGTGAGGAACAGTGTCAAAGGTTTTACTGAAATCTAAATACACCACATCTAGGGCTCTCCCTCGGTCCAACTCCCTGGTCACCCAGTCAAAGAAATCAATCAGATTTGTCTGACAAGACCTGCCTCTGGTGAATCCATGCTGCCTCGGATCCTGTAATCTGCTGGACTCCAGAAACCTCACTATTTTCTCTTTCAGCAGCGTTTCCAATAATTTACTCACCACCGAAGTTAAACTAACTGGCCTGAAGTTTTCAACCACATCCTTACTCTCCAGTCCTTTGGCACCACTCCCATCTCCAATGATAATAAGCTCATAAAGCCATAATTTAAAGGAAAATGGAGCAGAGAGAAACAAAACTAGTGGACAAGAATCGGTATAGGATAACGTTTTGGTACACTTCCCAAAACAACAATCAAATTCTTTAAAAGTCAGTATCCGGAACAAATCCCAGCAATGATCCCCCTCTGCATACCCTGGAATACATGAAATCACATTCTTTATTTCAGATTGTAATGTTACAAAATCACCCTTTATCTTCAATACTTTATCCTGGAAAAAAATCAGCTATTTGCTGGGGATCCAAAGAGGCCATCAGTCACAACCTCACCTGTTCTCCTAAAAGCAAGGAAGATAACTTAACCAGCAACCTAGACTGAGAAGGCACCTTGAGAAGCAGGGCCTCATAATACTCTTTCCGAACCCGTCATACCATGGCTTTATACTTTGATATCTCTCCTTCCACAAACGCCTGTCACACTCTCCTTTAGTTCGCCTCCACTGAAATTCCATCCTCCTTCATTCCCTTTTAAAGTCCCAAAGATCTTGCGTAAACCACAGAGCTTTCTTCATCCATTCACTCTTCAGCCTAAAAACAAACAGAGCCACATCATTCAAAACAGCCTGAAATACACCATCCGGGGCTCAGCCTCAGACCCCAATACGCCTTGCATGCCAACTTCATCCCAAAGAGCCTCTGGAGTTACATACTTACACATCCTAACTATATCATGGGAAAAACAACTAGATTACTCTCTAGATTCCTTTATGTGAGTCAACTATCAATGAATGGTCTGACCAAATCAAAGGAACCATTTGCACATCTGTCAGAGAGTAACCAGACCCAGAACAAAAACCATAAGCACATTGGTCCAATTGTTGACCGGATACATGAGAGGAACCTAAAACCACATTACAAAATCCCAAGGACTCTAAAAAAACAAAAACCCCTAGATAATTCTGAGTCTGCACACTACCCATCTCAACCAAAGTCCAAATTAATATCCCCCAACAATATACAATTCTGCGTTGACACTATCCAGGATGTCACAAACGACACATGACCCAAAATTATTCACAGTTAAACCACAAGAGGATTGTGAAAAATTGTAAGAGGACCTTGAGAAACTGGAATATAAGACATGCAAATAGCAGATGAAATTTAAAAGAACCCAAATTATAGTTACACAATGCAAGGTTCCACATTAGGAATCACCTCCCAGGAAAAGGATCTAGACGTCATCACAGAGAATCCTTTGAAATCCTCCGTTCATTGTACAGCGGCGGCCAAACAGAATGCTAGGAAGCCATAACGAAAGAAATGACAAATAAAACCAAGAATGTTATAGTGATTCTGTATAACTCCATGATACGACCGCTCCTTGAATATTGTGCACAGTTCTGGTCACAAGTGGACAGAACACATAAAATAGGCCGTCTGGGAGCATAACCACAAGACACATTTTATGAAATGTCGGCAAGTTACACTGGACAGGTAGTTCTCTCCTCACTTCACCTGGCGAGGAAAAGGACTTCGGAAAAATTGCAGTAGAGGATGTGCATTTCCCTGCAGTCTACGGCTAAGCTTATTCCGTGATGCACTTTCCCTGCAGAACGTAGTACACTTGTCTAAAGCAGTTGAAGTTTTACGTCACAGAAATAGCAAAATAAACCATTATTTAAAAAAAGAAATATTCCTAAACTGTAAACATTTTGCTTGCTTGCAGTGCCTCACAGCGCAACCCTCTGACTTCTCAGCCACTTTTCCCTTAACTATCTCAAGCCCAAAGAGTCACTTACTTCTCGTCCACATGTAGATTGGGAGGGCACTTAATCGCTAGGTATGTTTTCCAGTGCAAGTGCCGCACTTTATAAACTTGACCAAATCCCCCGGAGCCTATCTTCTCCCAGCTGCCGAACTCGGTAAAGTCAAACGTTTTAAGAAGCCCCAGATCCCAAGGCGCCGGAGCGTAGCTCTCCATGGTATACCTCGTTCACCTTCCTCTCCCTCGGCTTTGCTGTTTTTTTCAACCCAGGTGACTAAGGTGTGTTCCCTTTCTTAGCAGTGAGATCACTTCCTGGCCTCTCCTTTTTTTTTTTTTTTGTTTGTTTGAGAATGCGTGAACGAACTAATAGTTAAAGAGAGCAGATACGCTGATCTGCTGAGGTCAAAGACAAAAACTCTTCCTGTTCCAAAGAGTTTATGTGTAGTTCTCCGGTGTGGCAGAATAACTAAGTCTTGCAAACCCTGCTTTCTATCTCTGAATGAGAAGTGAAGGATCTGGAAATTTTCAGAATATGCCACTTAATTAAGGGACATCTTTCCTATAATCCAAGCAGCTTAAAACACTATTTCAGGGTAGGTTTGCTAACAATTCCATTGCTTTTAAACTGAATAAACTAGGCCCATGATCTTCTGTGGTCTGCCATTATTCAGAAATTTGCTCATTCTATGAAAGACATATTTATGGAAAATCAACAATCTCATCTGCAAAAACCATGTCACATATACAGTATGAATCCAAGGGACCCAATTGAAAACTACTGCTCCATGCCAATATTTTAGTATGTTTTAATATATAATGCAAAAAGTTTCCATAAATTGAAATCATCACATTTTCTCAAACAAGTTATCACAGGTGCCTCACAGCAGTCTTCATAGTGAGAAAAAGGGAGCTCAAGGAGGTGGCTAACATTTATGTGTCACACACAAATACTTTCGTCATTGCTCCCAAAAATATATATTAGCAGTTTTCAATTGAGTCCCTGAAATTTTTGGATTGACACATATTTATGGAATAGCATACATCATTTGTGGGTAGGGCTTGGTTCAAGATTTTGTCTTTCATCGGCAGGACTGGGGGATGTGTGTTGTGGGGAGAGTTTAAGGTGCCATGGCAGCTTACTCTAACGCAAGATATTTGTCACTTTGAAAATTTGTCACCCAGTACTACAGCCTGGATGGGATGGGATGGGATGGGATTCAAGTTTGAAACTTCCCTTGCTCTGATGACAAATTTCCCAAATGTTTGTACAGATGCAGGTTATATTATAATGAATAAAGTAAACAAAATGTTACAGCTGTATGTGAAGATCTCCAAAAGGGTATAACTGGACAGAACAGTGCTCCTCTTACCTTTTGAAAAGTATACCTATATATATATTCAAATATCTGAGCATATATCATATGTAAAAATTTAGGGGTATGTTTACTAAACTGCGGTAATGCCATTCGCGTTAAGATCCGTGGTAGAGGCAGAAATACCCAAATAAGGACATGGATGGTACATCGTTACCGATAACGCGCGTTACAAGGCGCCATAAATTAACGAGCATTAGAGGGAGCCGTGGCACGTTACCGCGTGTTAATCTTAAGAAGGCACGCAGACATGCAAACACAAAACCAGAGCTGTAGCACAATGGTTACTATACTGACTGATGATACAGGGGTCATGGGTTTGATTCCCCAGTGTGCCTAATGAATAAGGCTGGCTGAGGCATTATGTTTAACCCTTTGAAGGCCTACTTTAGAATTTTAATCCACATTCTGCAGCCGGGTTAATTTTTGCATATTTCATGAAAATTGTACCTGTCTTATTCAATATGTTCTAATAGTGATTTTCCTTCTGCTATGGTCATGTATTATATACCATTTGATAGGAATATTTAGTCAGAATTTTGGATCCCGAGAGTTTTGGGCTTGGCCTGGAAAGGGTTAAGTATTGGGTTGTGAGGAATTTTAGTTTTACTTTAATTAGTGCTGCCAGCAAACACACCCTCACAGTGGCGTAACCTAAGGTGCCGCATAAGGCACCCTAGAAGGCACTCCATAGGGCACATTATAAAGTGCGCTGTCTGCCAAGGCACCCTGTAATGTCCCCTATAGGACACCTTATAAGGAGCTTTATAGGGCACCGTATAAGGCACCTTATAAGGCGCTTCATAGGGCACCTTATAAGGCACCCTATAGGACGCCGTATAAGGCACCCTAAGGTGACAGTACTCTGAGGGTGTTTCTGCTGGCAGCACTAATATACAATAAAAATAGACAATGCCTAAGACAGCCCTATCAATGAACCCCACTGTGGGTTTTGAACCCATGACCTCTGGCTCCATGGGCAGTGAAGTAACCAGTGGGCTACAGGAGGACTGCACGGCACCACACAAACATTCTGCTGTGGTTACCAGGATAGGGTCAACCCACCCGTACCCATGATGCACTGCACATGCAAATCAGCAGTCTGCAGATGATCACAAGATGGGGTATGCACCCCACAGCACCTCAGCCTGGTAGGGGGTGCCGACGGTGTGTGTTAGTGGCACAGAGTAGCTACAGACTGTCACAGTGTGCGGGTCCTGTGCTCACCCTGAGGTTGAGGTGGGGTGCCCAGCACCATTTTCGCAGCACCTGGCTTTGCTGAGATAGGCTATGCTGCAGATCCCCATCAGTGCCAATGTGTGATAGGTAGTCCTTGCAAACACCCCTAGGATATGCCTGTATCCATCTGTATTTCACATCTAGCCCTTGTGGACTATGATGCACCCAGAAAAGTGCATACCCTGTGTGGGTGCCATGGTCACATGATTTAAGTGAAGGGGGGTGTTTGGACCCACAGGCGGATTACGTACCACCACCCAACCCACCCTCTGTGGCTCAGGGTGGGGGACAGGATCTCCCACCAATAGATCCACATTCTACCCCCCTGCAATGGTGGCAATAGAGGGGATCATCACCTCAGTCCTGCTGGGGAACAGACACCCTACAGGGCAGGCAATGCAGAGCTGTACACATCCATAAAGCAATAGCAGACAGACAGTAGGCCTGCAAATGCACAGCTGCCCCCACCACTATCTGACATTCTCCAACAGCAAGCCTCCAGCTGCTGCACCCTGCAAGGTGTTCCAGCAGGACACATACTAGCTGCAGACAGTCTGCTAGCTAGTCCATAGTGCATGTTCCTGGAGGAGATGCGTGTACCCAGAACTGGGATGTCAGCATACACACCAAGCAGATAAGTCAGTGATTGGGCCCCAAACGAGAACCCATAAATATCACATGAGAGAAATACTATATAGCACTATGGGGGGAACCTAGCCATGCCGTGGTCACTGCTCAGTCAGGGTGAGAGTGACCTCCCAGCAGGACATGCTGTGGCCACCCTGTCTGTGCAGGTGGTGGCCGGCCACTACAATGTCCGAGCCATTGCCCTATGCTATGTACAGATGGATCCAGGCCAGGCCATCCTATCCTGGCTATTCTCACGGTACCTTGCTCCTCATTATGCACATTGGCAGGCCAATACTGGCAACAGTGCTAGCAGTGTGGGCTGTGGAGGGTGTTTGCAGTCACCACACACTGGATAGACAGACACACACTCCCCACACCTATGCCAGCATTGTGCAACTATAGAGGTGTTTGGCAGCCCTGGCCACCGCACCAGTCCTGGGCACAGTGCAGGCATGGCTATGGTACGCAATACTGGTCACTCCCCAGGGTGGTAAACACTGTCAGACACAAGACCTGTAGCACACTCCACAGACATCAGAAAGGTTGCTATGATGCAGCTCAATCAGCAAATTGTGCTTTACTTTGGAATTGCTATCTGCCAGTAATCATAGCAACCGTTTGATAGATGTTTACCGTATTCCCAGGTTTAGGGTGGCATTGCCAAGGTATGCAAGTGCTAGTATTGGGAGATGCACGCAGGGCCCAACATCCTGCCGCTCCAGGAGGCATTGGATAATGGAGCCTGTGGGTGCGTGTGTGTCTGCCCCTGTTGGCCACTGCTTTAGGGCAGAGGTTCCCAATTCCAGTCCTGGTGGGCCAAACACTGTTCGGGTTTTCATGCTGTCCCTCACGAATATGCATTTGATACATCTGCATACCATGGGGGCGGCACATAGAAATGCAGCACAGGCATCTTTATTAGAGGTAGCATGGAACCTGGATGGTGTTTGGCCCTCCAGGACTGCATTTGGGAGACTCTGCTCTAGGTAATGTGCATGTTTATGGTGTCTGTGCTCTGTAGGGTAAAATGTAGGTGTTTTGGGCATGTTTACGTCATCTGCAATAAAGGTTCTGTCTGTATTAGCACGTTTTAGTAGTGGGTAAAATATGGGGACTGGGCTGGCAGGAACCACAGCTGGGACTTGAACCTGTGACCTTCTGCTTCTGAATACACTGGTTTTGTGCACTGCACCACCATGTTGTCACAGAGTCAGTGCATTCCCTGGTGATACCATGACTGTTCGTCAGACAGGGCCTGTCTGTTGCAGTGCATGGCACCCACCTATACAGGGCTAGGCCACAGTCTGCTCTGGGCAGCTGCCACTGCCCCCTCCACCACCGGTATCCCTCTGCCACCATGCAGACATGCCCTTCTGCTGGTGGTGTTGGTGGAGCGCAGTCTCAGGCCATCCAGTGTGTGGGTAGGCGGCTGCCTATGGTGCGTGTTCTGGGGTAGGGGTGCCTGCATAGGTGTCCACACTTCCCCCCAGCACCGCCTGCCAATGTTCCATGCCCTTGGGGGTAGCTTCTGGGTACTATCCCCTGTGACACTGTGGGAAACACAGTTGTGCCCATGTTGGGCCTTCAGCAGTTGCTGTCTGGCTGCTCTGCTGTTTCAGCATTCATATGCACCACCTAGGCATCACCCTAGTTCGCACTGTGGCCCAGCTGCACCACAGCATGTGCCGCCTGCGGCCCTCTGTATCCCCTTTTCCGGCATCTGTCCAGTTGCCCGTTCCGACATGCCCACCCTGCTGTTGCGGGACATGTGCACGCCATAGGACACCTGTCCAATAACAAGGGAAAGCCCTGATCAGTGCTATTTCACTGTGGACTCATTCACCTTGTATGGGGACGGAGCATAGACCCTTCCACGATTAATATCTTTTTTTTGGAGCTTTCTCAGGGGGGGGGGGGGGTGTTGATGTTTCCCAATATCACTATTGGCCAGCTTGGTTATGTTTTTTTTTCCAGTTTGTTGAGGTCATTTTCAATGTTTATGTGCCTTTTTGTTCTGTGCACATGTATCACACATCACATTTTGTAGGTTTCCCTGCCTATGCTGTACATTGCTGACACTTAAATGGTTTCTCTCGACTTTTATATGACAAATGTGATTTGTTTAGATTTCCTTTATTATGTATTTTTTCTTTTTATATTTCCTGTTACTTATTGTACAGATAAGTTTAAATACACAGGTACACTACCAAAAAACTGCCTCCAGTTTTGCAACTGATTCCTATAGATTTTGGGGTGCTGAATCCAGGAAAAATAGCCAAAATGTTCCATCACGTCACGTTTTCTTGCAAAATTAGATTTCTTACCCATATAAGGAATGTTCACATAATTTCTTTTTAGCCGACTGCACTTTATTTTCTTGGCCCAAAATAGAGGTTGTAATGGTTAACTAACTAGAAACACTCCCTCATGATATTTTAGAGTGTTTCGTATTCATTTTATACATTAACAGGACAATTGGAGGCGGGGGGCTAAATCCAGTACTCGCGCTGGCGCATGTTCTTTCCTGTTCGCCTCGCCTCGTTCGCTCGCTCAAACACGGTGGTTGCGACATGAACGTTCCTGTCAAATTTCAGTTTCTTGCAAGTTCATTATTACCTTTGGTTTGCTCAGTCGTAATCCAGCTTTATTCCGAAGTGGTTCACTACAGTTGTAGTTTGCAGTGCTGTGTATTTGTGATGGCTCACAGAGCCAGAGGTTGCATCAACTCTCCGGACAGTTTTTGTTTTATTTGTGGGGAATATACCGTGAAAAAGCGGCAGAGGAACATTTCTGCATTTATTAAAAAAGTATATTTCGCCTATTTCGGTTTGAAGTTAGGCGATCAAGACAAACCGTGGGCTCCTCACAAAGTGTGCAAGACATGTGAGGAAGATCTACGCTTATGGATGAAAGGTAAAAAACAAGCATTTCGTTTCGAAATACCTATGATGTGGCGTGAACAAAGAGACCACAGCAGTGACTGCTATTTTTGCTCTTGCATTGTGAAGGGATACAACTTAAAAAATAAGAACGTAATAAGTTACCCCAACCTTCCCTCAGCAATTAGGCCTATGCCTCATAGCAACGAAGTACCTGTGCCTGAACCACCAAAATCTTTGGATCATATTTGTGTGGACGGTTCTGATCATGATGAGACTCATCAGATGGCTTTTCCCGATGA
The DNA here is from genome assembly GCA_033557465.1 of Ichthyophis bannanicus. Classification (NCBI taxonomy): domain Eukaryota; kingdom Metazoa; phylum Chordata; class Amphibia; order Gymnophiona; family Ichthyophiidae; genus Ichthyophis; species Ichthyophis bannanicus. The sequence goes on along the minus strand of CM066034.1, from coordinate 430,607,996 downwards.
GTCCAGTACTTCCGAGTTTGAAACTGAACCAGATCCGAAACCTGAACTTTTCTCTCAAGCTGAATTGAATGATTTAGTCTGGGATTTAGGACTCCCAAAAGATGCTGACCAACTGCTAGGTTCTCGGCTTAAAAAGAAAAATCTATTGTCACCAGGAACAACTTTTTATTGGTACCGCAACCGCGAGACACAATTTTTGAAGTATTTCAGCAAAGAGGAAGATTTGGTATTTTGCAACGATATATACGGAGTGATGGAAAAGTTTAAACTCAAGTATGATCCTGCTGAATGGCGGCTGTTCATTGATTCGTCAAAAGACAGCATAAAAGGTGTTCTTCTTCATAATGGCAACACATTCGCTTCAGTTCCTATTGCTCACTCTGTTATTCTCCAAGAAAAATACGAGAATTTGGCCCTGATTCTTCAGAAGATTCGTTATGATGAGCATAAGTGGATGATTTGTGGAGACTTTAAAATTCTATCCATGCTATTAGGGCAGCAATCCGGTTTCACCAAATATCCCTGCTTCCTTTGCTTGTGGGATAGCCGGGCCCGCGACCTACACTGGGGGAAAAAAGACTGGCCAATTCGGGAGTATTTGAGACCCGGTGAGAAAAATGTTCTTCATGAGAGCTTGGTACCTCGTGATAAAATTCTATTACCACCTCTCCACATTAAGTTGGGTCTCATTAAGCAATTCATCAAGTCCCTTCCAAAAGATGGTGAGTGCTTTCGGTACCTTTGCTCAAAGTTTCCCCGACTTTCTGAAGCAAAGCTAAAGGAAGGAGTGTTTGTTGGCCCTGATATAAGGAAACTCATTTCAGATGGAGCATTCGCTGAAACGATGTCTGAGAAGGAAAAAGAAGCCTGGGATTCCTTCAAGGATGTTGTTCTCAAATTCTTGGGGAACAGGCGGGATGAGAACTATAAGGATATTGTTGCCAGGATGCTCAATGCCTTCAAAGAACAAGGCTGTAACATGAACCTGAAAGTCCATTTCTTGCACTCCCATGTGAACTACTTTCCCGAAAACTTGGGGGCGTACAGTGAAGAACAAGGTGAAAGGTTTCACCAGGACATCAAGGACGCAGAGAGAAGGTACCAAGGAAGATGGAACACCACTATGATGGCTGATTTCTGCTGGTTGCTGCTGCGGGAAACCCCAGATGAAAAATACGCCAAGCAGCACACCAAGAGAAGCATTCGGGGGAAGAAGAAACGGGCCCACCAGGAGATTGATTGACCCAAGAATGACTTTAAAATCTAAACTGTGTTGACAAATATCGTGTTTTTACTAAACTTTGAAATAAAAATTTGCTAGTTATTACCACAGTGTCGGATCTCATTTATTAGAATTTTATTTTCACACCATCGGGTGTTTGTCTTCATGTATTGCAATGGTGCGGTTTGCGTTTTCTATTCTTACATACATACCTGTACAACATTTTTTGCACATTTCTTTGCTTTGCTTTGTGTCTAACCTCGCTCTTATATGCTCAATGTTTGTGCACATGTATGTGGCTGTTTTAAGTGCAGACAATTTTGCTACCATCACAGTGTGTTTTGTTGACATTACTCTATTCTTATGTGCTGCCTTGTTACAATTTTCTTTATTCTTATTTGAATAACTACTAAACAATTAGTATAAAGAATTCATCCAAGAAACTTTTATCTCGATCGCACTCAATCTGAAACATTCACCTCAAACTGCTAACCCAATGTAGCAAAAAATCTGTACGTGATGGAGCAAATTGGTTACCAGATTTGGATTCAGCGCACCAAAAAACGTAAAAATCAATCAAAACATTAGAGGCAGTTTAAAAAAAAATTTTTTTAGTGTACCTGTGATATTTAATAAAATATAAATTAGAAAAAAAATAAATGGTTTCTCTCCCCTGCAAATGTTCATCTAACGGCAGATTTTCAATTGCGTTAGGATTCAGCTCTTCAGATCAGCACGTTAGTGTGAATGGAGCCTCTCCCCGCCCACACTCCGCCCATTGACCCCTTCTCTCTGCCCTGTCTCCACCTTCTGCAGTGTTTTACTGCACCGTGGAACATCTACGATCGTTAAGTAACGTTAACGCGCGATATGAGATGTTAACGATCGTTAACGTCTCATAATGCACGTTAACGTTACTTAACAATTGTTAATGTTACATAACGCGTGTTATGTAACGTTACTGCAGTTTAGTAAACATACCCCTTAGTAGTGTTCTTTAACTCTCCCTAATGTGGTGATGACTTCAATTGAGCTCTGGTCTACACCAGTGTGGTATCATTCCATTTCTTCCCTGTGCACAGTTGAGGACAGAGGAAGCCAGAAGAGATGTAAAACCAAACCATTGCCTGGACCATTGACTGATGCTTATTCTGACAGCTTTCATCTTCTCTTTGAGGCTTGCTTTTGGATCCTGAGCCATGTAGTCTCCTGCTCTCCAACTGTTCCTTATCATTCCCCTAGACATATCTTAGTCCCCAGCAGTTGTGTTGTCCATCTTGACTAGATTGTAAGCTCTGATGAGCAGAGACTGTCTCTTACATGTCTCAGTACAGCACTGTATATGCCTTGTAGCCCTATATAAATAACACTGGTCAATAAATGTTTACAAAAGTCATGTTACTGAAATAAAAATAGTCATTTCTTATCAATTTTTATATGCTGAACACGAATATGACAGTGAAATTGCAAAGTTGGCTCTAGTTTTTTTGTAATCTACAAGAATTAATGTTTACATCACAAAATGCATGTCAATAGTAAATATAATAGGCCAAGTCATAGACTACTTCTTAGATTTTTTCGCCTGTCTCTTGTACAGCTGTTCGGGAGCTTCTCTGGGGAGTGTCCAGCAGTAGTCAGCCAGTATTGTAGTGGACCATTTTCCCTGGTATCTTTGCTCCATTGTTGCGATATCCTGGTGAAAACATTCGCCCTGTTCATCACTAACCATACCACAGTTGTCAGGAAAGAAATTGAGATGGGAATCAAGGAAATGGATCTTTAGAGACATATTGCAGCCAAGTTTCTGATACTGCATCAGCATGTCTTCTACTAGTTCCTTGTAGTTTTCTGCCCTAACATTCCCAAGAAAGTTTGTTGACACTAGATAAAAAGCATTCCATGTTTGTTTCGCATCACCCTGCAGCAAGTTGTTGAACCGGTCATCTTTGAAGAGCTCTTGAATCTGAGGACCCACAAAAACTCACTTTTTAATCTTTGCTTCGGTGTGTTGAGGGAATTTTTCCTGCAGGTATCGGAAAGCTGGCGAAGTGCGGTCCATGGCTTTCACGAAGTTTTTCATCAAACCTAGTTTGATGTGAAGGGGTGGTAGCAGGATTTTGTGAGCCTCAACCAGAGCTGGGTGCTAGACATTCTTCTCTCCAACTGTTACATTTTGTCTACGATTCCATTCCTTCCGCAAGTAGTGCCAATCCCTTGCTCAGCTATACCACTCACATAAGAAACACATGTATTTTATATATCCCTGCTGCAGTCCCATTAAAAGGGCAACTACCTTCAAGTCACCACAGAGGTGCCAGCTGTTATAGTTAATGGAAGTCAGTAGATGCTTTAAGTTATCGTATGTCTCTTTCATGTGGACGGCATGCGCTACTGGAATAGAAGGAAGACGGTTTCCATTGCTCAAAAGCACAGCCTTCAGACTCAGTTTCGAAGAGTCTATAAATGGTGTCCAGTCTTGTGGGTCATGAGTGATTTTTAAGGCATTCATGAGGCTTTCAATATCGGAACAGAATACCAGATTACTTTCCTTTCCGACTGCGTATAGTACACTGCTGATGTCAGATGACCGAGTAACAGTCTTGGAGCAGCAAGCGCTGCAGATCACTTCCAACTCCTCTTCTTTTCTGCAGTTAAGGCAAGAGTTTGAGGACTTGGTAAATTTCAGTAAGAGACAGAATGTTCGCCTCGGGGCTACCTGAGGGTGTTGAGGGTATCAACCTGGCAGGCTTTTTGGGTCCATTCATTGTGCAGATTTTGGATCACAGTTTCCAACCACTGCTGGAAATTGAACCTGCCTATAGAATTCCATCTGTGGAGCCTTCTGACGGCAAAAAGCTTCCAAGACTGATTGTGGTGCGTTTTGCTCGGTACTTTCAGGTGCTCCAATTTTGGCAATGCCAAGGGAGAAGTCATCTTCTCTGAAGTACTCTGGACATAAAATTTTCATCATTCTGGATTTGGCCTGTGCAATGGCTGAGCGTTTGAAAAGTTTCCTTGTTCTGCGGCAGGCATTTAAAATCTCGGTGCAAGATATGGTCTTCTGAATCCTGCTAGGATGAGAGTGACATTTGAAAACAAAATGGTCAGCTATTTGGATCCCGAGCGGCTAAAGGACTTTATTAACTATAAAAGAATGGATTTTGCTGTGACTTTGAAGCTGGAGTGTAGTTTCATTATTGTCATTCTTGAATGGGACACTGCTGATGTTTTTCTTACTGTCCTGTTCTGGAGAATGATAACCTGTGCAAGTCTGTGAATGAGCCGGTCCGAAAGGTTGCTTATCCTCATTGGGTTTTCTTTCTGTTTTTGTACCCAGTTTGGATTATGAGTGCGTTTGTGATTCTGTGTTGTGTATGCTCTATGGTTTTTGCATCAATGATGCTTGCATTACTTTTCTGTTGGAATATAATATGTCTGATGCCTGCGTGAATAGTACCATATGTTGATTGGTGCTGATTTGGAAATGCTTTGTGGAAGTATGTGACACTTAGAATGGATGTGTCTTTGTATTTTGCATTCGATTGTAGGGAGGGAGGTTTGCCTACTTTGTGAGGAATCTTTGTGGGTGGGGTGATATTTTTGATCTGGATGATATTATCGCCACGACTGTAATGGTGTTCATTCTGAAAGAGATGGGGGCTACTTTGGTTTAAAGTTTTCCTTTTTGGGTGCTGGCAAGCACTACTAGGTCCAGAATTTCCTTGTGTTGTCCCTCTGCTTCATGTGAAATGTGAGAATATGGAGATTTGTAGGTGTGTGGAAATGCTGTTGGGGTGCTGTGGGTAGAGTGTGAGTGTGATCAAAGTGCTGAGTCATCTGTCTTTTGATTACTGTGCACTGGATTTGTGGATTATTTTGGTGTGTGTGCTTGGCAAATCTGTGCTGGTGTGTGTGGTGACTGCGAAGGTATTTTCTTTTTCTGTCCTGCGGTTGGGGTCGATCTGCTGAGTGCTTCAGACCCATGAGACCCATGTGGTGGGAAATGGTTTTCTCTCCTTTGGCTTGTGCTTTTAGTTTTCCCATTTTTTGTTTGTTATGTTTTTGTTTTGGGACAGAGGCTTTTTGTATTTTTTAGTTACTTCCACATTTCAACTTTTTCTTTGGCTACCTTTTTATTTATTTAACAAATTTTTTATATTGCCTTATCCTTAAATCAAAGCAGTTTACAGATCAACTTAAAGAAAATTAGGTGAGGGAGGCATGCGGGAAGTGCTTAGAAGCTTATCTACAGTGTGACGTATATACATTAGCCTATATACAAATGTCCATATGTCGGGGGGGGGGGGGTTAGTCCATGAGGGGGTTAGTCCAGGAAATGGAACGGTAAGTGACATCCCTGAAATGGTCCGTGTAGTCAGGGGTCTCAAACTCCAGTCCTGGAGGGCCGCAAACCAGTCAGGTTTTCAGGGTATCCCTAATGAATATGCATGAGATATATTTGCATGCACTGCCCCATTGTATGCAAATATATCTCATGCATATTCATTAGGGATACATTTTGGTGCAGATGTGTTGTTGCTTGAAGGCGACCGGGAGCTTGCGCTCCTTAATCTTAATCTCTGTTTGGCTAGAGCAAATCCTGGAGGGCCAAACACCATTCAGGTTTTAAGGCTATCCCTAATAAATATGCATGAGATGCATTTGCATGCACTGCCCCCATGGTATTCAAATGTATCTCATGCATATTCATGAGGAACAGCCTGAAAACCTGAATGGTGTTTGGCCCTCCAGGACTGGAGTTGGGAACCTCTGGGCTAGAGTATGTGACTGGCTAGTAGGAAGTGGATTAGTGTTGAATTTAGAGACGATGGTATGCGTTCAGTTCGGGGCTGTGAAGCGCAAGAATCTGCATACCTTGCCAAATGTGAGTTGTTCCCTGGAAAGATGAGCTTCGCTCGTTGGGAGTGGTGCTGAGAGAGGGTGGGTGATCAGCAAATTGCTCAGGTGATAAAGCCGGCATGGCTGAAGCTGCAACTTGCACACCAATTGCGCCCATACTTGACAGATTCGGCTTTGCGGTTAGTGGTGTAAGCCTTAGTAATGAAGACCTTGGATTATTGCAATATTCTTTACATAAGGTTGCAAAAGAGTTCTTTTCGTTGGTTGTGGCACAGTTGCTGATGACAGTGCAGCACAGAGATAGGGCGCGTCCTTTGCTGATCCAACTGCATTGGCTCCCTATTTGGGCACATTGTAGCTTTAAGCTGTCGGTTATCATCTTTTGAGTACTGCATGAGGCAAGGCCGGGCTATCTTCAGGACCTCTTAGGGAGCTGCAGTCCTCGCAAGGCCATTTGCTGAACGTTCCAGGACTAGAGCTCGCCTGTTCAGTGCAGTGGCGGTCTTGGATGTTTAGGGTAATGGCGGCTGAGCGGTGGAAGGTGCTGCCTTCCAAACTTGGTGCATTGCAGAAACATTTGGGATTCTGTAAGTTGCTAAAGACAGTTTTGTTTGCAGCGGACAGTTGAGCTTATCTGAGGGATGGGCCTCCTGTGGGTTCTTTATTTTTTGGTCTGGTGTTTTGCAGGGGTAGAGGGTTGTGACTGTTTGAGGGGTGGGTTAAATATGGGTTCGTTATGTTATTTGGTTTGTATTCTGTGCACCCTTTCGATTGACTTTGGTCAAAATAAGGTATAAATTATAAATAAATGAATGAATGAATGAATTGGAACCTCTCTATCAGCATTCCCTAACTTCCCTCTTTTGCTAGTATCCTTCAAAGATACATCATTCTGAAGCACACACTCTTGGGCAACTGTCAGCTTTTCCCCATCGAATTTAAAAGCTGCTCTATGTCCTTTTTAAAGGCTAATGCCAGTAGCCTGGTTCTACCCTGGTTAAGGTGGAGCCTGTCCTTTCGAAAAAGTTCCCCTGCCCCTTCCCCAGAATGATGTCAGTTCCTAACAAATACAAAACCCTCTTCTTACTTTTTGGGTCTTGTGTGTGGAATGAGAAGCATTTCTGAGAATGTTACCCTGGAAGGTCTGGATTTCAGCTTCCTATCTAAAAGCCTAAATTTGACTTCCAGAACCTCTCTCCCACACTCTCCTAAAAAAGCTGTCACTAGATCCTACCTATCCTTCCAGTTATCAACTTCTCTCTCTCTTCCCGTTTGCTTCAAAAATATTTGAACAAGCATTTCACTGATGTTGTCTTGACTTTCTTTCCTCTCAAGACCTTCTGGACCCACTGCAATCTGGCTTCAGTTTTCTACATTCCACAGAAATGGCTCTTGTCAAAGTCTCCAGTGACTTGTTGCTTGCCGAATCCAAAGGCCTCTCATCCTTCTAGACCTTTCTGCTGCTTTTGTCACTGTTGATCACTACATTCTCTTCGATACCCTGTCCTTTCTTGGATTTAGGGGCTCCATTCTGTCCTGGTTTTCTTCTCACACTTTTAGTGTATGTTCTGGTGGTTCCTCCTCTACCACCATCACGCTTTCAGTTGGTGTACCTCAGGCCTTTGTATTGGGACCTCTCCCTTTCTCTCTCTACATTCAATCCCTTAGTGCACTTATGTCCTCTCATGGTATTCAGTACCATCTTTATGCTGATGACTCTCAGATCTACCTTTCTGTGCCTGAAATCTCTCTAGGAATCCAGGCCTGGAACTCTCCCTGCTTATCTGATATTGCTGCCTGGATGTCTCGCTGCCGTCTGAAACTTAACATGGCCAAAACTAAGTGAAAGTATGTTTGTTTGTACAGGATGGTGTACACAACCAGACTGTCTAAGAAAACCTGAGAGAGTTAATTTTGTTCAGAACTTTGCTTAGAAATAAACTTCATATATTTGCTTACTAAGTAGGTGAAGAGGTACATGTTCTGTAAATAAAGAAAGGGCAGGCTGTACTCTAGCCTCTCTGTCTCAGGGTTATTAGATACCAAGCAGTCAGCAGTAAACAGTTATGTCTTGGAATATGTGTATGTCTCCTCATACTGACCTACACTGATTAGAAGTTGACCTATGATGTGATAAATACGTAATATTTGACGTGTAATAATAAAGTGAAATTATGCTGTATCATCCAAAAGAACCTTATAAATAAAGTGAACCATGGCTAACAGTTAGAGTAAACAAAGAGAACTTTGGTTCTATTTGTTTCTCTCCACAAAGCTTTGGTGTATCTATATAGAAGTGTGTTGTATTTTATTGCTGTCTTTTAGATTACCTTCTCATTGCTTTGAATGTAGTTATCTGTGTCTCCAAGAGCCCTGCAGGTTGCTAGTGAGGGGGTGCTATGAAAGCCCACAGTTGGTGCCATGCCGTTCTACAGATTCTCCATTCCTGGCAAGGGTGGAAGGTGTTTGTGAGTATTGTATAGTGACAGCAATGGGTAATCTGTTAGGTAAACGTGAGTTATCTCTGTTGCGTGAATGGCATGACAAAGCTAAGGTTTTAGCTGTTCAGATAGGTAGCCCTTCTTATTGTATGAGTGAGAAGTATGAGGATATGGCTACTAATTATATTGTGCACTGGTATGCAGTGACTAATGATAATGTGCTTTTACAGTTTCCTTTGGAGGGAACATTTTCTATAGATAAGCTTCGTTATCTGAAATGTGCTTTGCAGGCTAAACATATATTATGTGATGCCCGTGAAGGGCTGGTGTTTAGTTGGTGGCAGCGAATGGCACATGTTATGAAAAATGATTTTTTTGTATTAAAGAATGCTGGTAAAACGGGTGAACCACAGGAGAAAGAGATTGATAATGACTGGGCAGGGAAGTTCCCAGTCATCTGTTCTCCAAAGTATGATGCAGATGTGGCTGCAATGGTAATGGTAATTGGAGCTGGAACAGTTCCAGGTGCATTCCTGACGTCTCCCCCTGTTTCTTCTGAGAGTTATGTCGTTTCTGAGAGGGAGAAGGTCACTCGTGCAGCAGTGTTAAGAGAAGAGATAAGGAATAAGCAAAGGATATTGGGGAATGCACAAATTGAGAATTTTGGTACTTGCAATGTTTCTCAGCTCAGAGAAATGAATGACCTTCTTAGTCGTGAAATAGAATGTATTGTACATATAATAGATTCCTTAAAGGGAACAGTAAGAAATGATATTTCTGCTACAAAGGAATTGGGAATTTCTAGTAAACTTATTGATAATATTGAAAAGGATCTGAATAAGCATTTTATGACCTATAGAGAAAAATGTATTCAATTACATGGTGCTATAAGTTTTCTTCAAATTGTTTTATGTCAACATAATAGTCCTTGTTCTACTTGGGCTGATTTAGATAATTTGCTTAGAACTGTGTTTTATAAACCCAGCTGATTTTCATAGGGTCACTCATCCAGTTTGTGGAATACCCTGTGATAGATTTCCAAGAGAAGACTCAAAGAGATAATTTTGTTTTAGTGGTTAATAAAAGAAAAAAAGATGATTTTCTGTTAGAATCACAGTAGTATGCAAACTTGTAAAAGGATTGGTTGAGATTAACATCTTTAAGGCAGGATTCACCAATTGTTTTTGTAAATGGTTTAATCCCGTGAGTAAAAGGTATTTTTTTTAAAGCTTCAATAACAGATTGGCCAGCTAGAATAGCTGCTGTAAGTTTCAGTACAGTAAGCTGACATTTGATGTGAAATGACTAAATTGCTCAACTTGCAGATTGCTTCTATGTAACCTCCCAGGAGCAGGGGGAGGGATAGGATCAGAGCAAGAGAAGGTCATAGGAATCCTCAGCGAGACAGTTCAGATAAACTTGTTATTGAGCATTTGCAGTGAGACTGTCTCCGGAATCGGAGTCTTGATGGTCAGAGAGCTCCGGTAAACTGCTGAAGTCACTCTGTCCTGGCTGAGTGTGAAGATATATTACCAGCGGTATTCTCTCTGATGTGCCATTTTCTGCAGATCTCCAGAAATCATTCATCCTGGAGAGCTTTCTTCTTCTTTATGGACAGTGCCGGGATCAGGTATTGGATGCCTTTCTATCCCGCCTGTGAGGATCATCGTGAAACCTGGAATTCAGTTTCCTAGACTCAAGTTGTGTCCACTGCCAGCAGCCGTCGATGAAGGAAGTTGTTCTGTGCTTGAAGATCTCCAGACACAAGGTGTCACAATCGTACAACTTCTTTATGTAAGACTTCAATTCTTCCTGTGCTAAAGGCTGACGGTAAGACTTATAGATTTGTGCAAGACCTGTGAGCAGTAAATAATGTGATTTTGCCAATTTCTCCCTGGGTACTTTCAAGGGCCACCTGGATTTTTGTTGTAGATTTGCGACCTGCTTATTTTCAGTATGACTTGGCAAAGAAAAAGCAGTTTTGTTTTTATTTGTTCTTTTTGAAGGCTAGTCCTGCATATTTGCACAGGCCCTAAGAACTGCATTATTTGATGTGAGACTCAACCATTCCTCTTTAGTTCATTATGTGAATGATTTGCTTTTAATGTAGACTAAATTATGTATGTTATTGGTCAGATTTCTTGTCTTTATTAGCTTATATTGCTAAGTTAGGTTTGAGGGTTAAATCTGTCTCAACTTGTGATAAGGAAGCTTATCATAGTTCAGGAGGGAGCTACAAAAGAGGTGAATTGGCTTTGAACAAGCAACCTGTCTTTGCTGGTAGAAATACTAAAACAGAATGTTTTCATAAAAGACTACCAGTCCCAGAATGCACCAGGTTTCAAACAGCCTCTAGAAGGGCTGAAGTGGGGAAACGTGTGTTCAATCAGGAGAGCTATGAGGTAATCCCCAATCACTCATCTCCAAGGGCAGGGCTTGATTCAGCACAGCTGGGCTGTGCTAGGGTGGAGTGTCCCTCTAAGCACGTTAAAAGTAATAGATTTTCTACACACAGACAGAACAGACAGAATCGTGAGCAGATCAAGGACAGAGAGAGCAAGGAGAGACAGAAGCAGCAGCAATTTGGAAAGAAGAAGAGAAAGACACCTTGGAGGTCTAAAGGAGGAGCCCACAGCAGTACGTGTGTTGGGAGTCATTTCAGAGGCAAGCATACTCCATTGGACTGGAGGAAGCCAGAGGAATGGGGTTATAGAGCCAGGAATTCCCAGACGGCACCTTTGAAGGAGACGGCTGCAGGTGGAAGAGGCCCTAAGACCGTTGCAAGAAGGTATGTGAAGAGAGACCCAGTGTCCAGGGATCTTGATTGGAAGGCTGGACATAAAAGCTGGACTACTTACTGGCCAGGATACCTGGAGAGGAAGCCTAACAGCAAAGGAAGCTCAGGTATGAACTTTGATCTATGCCCTAGCTTTTCTCCAGGAAGACAGCAGGGAAACAAGTATTATCCTGAGAGTGAACAATTGAGGAATTCCTCTGAGCCAGACCAGGATATTGATTCCATGATATTTGAGGAAGAAGGAGATATATTAAATGATCAGAATGAATACATGGATTGCTCTCTGTCTAGGCTGCTGTGGTAAAATACTTTCTCAATAATACAAAAAACACCAAAAGGAACTATAATTTGTTCTTTTATCTACCCAGAAAAGTCTGCAAGAAAGCTTTTGGGTAGGATTGAGCCACGTAGAGAAAGTGAACCAGCAAAGGGGTTTACAGCTGGCTAATTGGTAATAATTGAGCCAGTCACAAGTGCTCGTGAGCTCTGAAAGGAAACCTTTCTTTTTGTGTGTGTAATGTGATAAGGAAGCTTATCATAGTTCAGGAAGGAGCTGTAATAGAGGTGAATTGGCTCTGAACAAGCAACCTGTTTTTGCTGGTAGAAATAATAAAACAGAATGTTTCCATAAAAGACTACCAGTCCCAGAATGCACCAGGTTTCAAACAGCCACTAGAAGAGCTGAAGTGGGGAAACGTGTGTTCAATCAGGAGAGCTATGAGGTATTCCCCAAGCACTCATCTCCAAGGGCAGGGCTTGATTCAGCACAGCTGCGCTGTGCTAGTGTGGAGCATCCCTCTAAGCAGGTTAAAAGTAAAGCCTATTCTACACAGCAGAATCTTCATGATCATCATCATCATCATCTTCATGATCATCATCGGCTGGATCATCAGCAGGAGCAGAGGCAGCAGAAGCCAGAACCCACAGACAGAGAGAGCAAGAAACACTTTGGAAGAAAGAAGAGAAAAGCATCTTGGAGGTCTAAAGGAGTCCATAGCAGTACGTGTGCTGGGAGTCATTCCAGAGGCAAGCATACTCCATTGGACTGGAGGAAACCAGAGGAGTGGGGTTACAGAGCCAGGAATCCCCGGACGGCACCTGTGAGGGAGACGGCTGCATTTGAAAGGGGCCCTAAGACCAGTGCAAGAAGGTATGTGAAGAGAGACCCAGTGTCCAGGGATCTTGATTGGAAGGCTGGACATAAAAACTGAACTACATACTGGCCAGGATATTTGGAAAGGAATCCTAACAGCAATGGAAGCTCAGGTATGAACACTGATCTATGCCCTAGCTTTTCACTTGGAAGACAGCAGGGAAACAAGTATTGTTCTGAGAGTGCTCCATTAAGAAATTCCTCTGTGCCAATCCATGATATTGATTCTATGATAGTTGAAGAAGCAGGAGATATTGTAAATGAACAGTGTGAATACATGGATTGCTCTCTGTCTAAACTTCTGTGGTAATATTCTTTTACAAAATACAACCACCATCACAAAGAAATATAAACTTGTTCTTTGATCTACTCAGAAAAGCTTTTGAGCAGGATTTGAGCCACGTTTAGAAAGTAAACCAGCCAAGAGGTTTGCAGCTGGTTAATTGTTAGCAATTGAGCCTTGCCTAATTGCCTGTGAGCTCTGAAGAGACACTTCTGGGTGTGTGTGAAAATACCAGAAGTTAGCCTTGAAAAAGAACAGTTTTTTCATTACTTTGTGTGTTTTGTTTGTTTTTGAAGCACTGCTAAAAAGATATTAGCAGGAGCCCACAGAAAAGACCTTTCTGTTCCCATCAAGGTCTTTATGATTTGATTTGATGGCTTAAGAAGTTCAGTTGTTGTTTTTCCTGATTTGTTTTTCTAAGTATAATACTGAAAGCAAGTATCCTTTTTGTGCTACCAAGCAAATCTGTGTTGGGAGAAATAACCCCATAAATAAAATATATCTTCTTTGCTTTACACTCGAGCAAGCACAACTAATTTATTTGTGAACGGCTGATTCTGGTATGAATGGACTACATTTCCCACAATCCTTTGCAAGTCATATTAATATTTGCCTTTGCCAAGACTGTGGACATTCTCACCCAGCGCCCCCGTTTACAGTAAATAAGAAGAAAGTTATCCTTGATAAAGAACAGTTTTTGTTACTTTTGGGTTTTGCTTTTGCTTTTGGAGCAATGCTAAGAAAGTTATTAGCATGGGCCATCAAAAAGACCTTTTCTGTTTCCCATCAAGGTCTTATTTGATTTTTGCTTAAGAAGTTCAGTTACCTTATTTCATGTTTTGTTTTCCTGAATGCAATACTGAAAGCAAGTATCCTTTTTGTGTTACCAAGTAAATCTGTGTGGGAGAATTAACCCCATGAATAAAATCCATTTTTCTTTGCTTACATTCGTGCATCACAACTCATTATTTTGTGAACGGCTGATTCTTGTATAAGTGAACTACATTCCCCACAATCCTTTGCAAGTCATAATAATATTTTTGCCTCTGCTAAGACTGTGGCCATTCACAACCAGCGCCCCCGTTTACAGTTGGCGTAGTCGGCAGGATTGCTTTTACACAAAGGATTTACATGATTTATAAGGATTACAACTGAAATCTGAAAGAAAAAAGTTCAAGACAAAAGCTGGAAAGTGGATTTTCCCTTAACAACACTTTGGAGGAAAAGAGGTGGTTGTTCCAGGAGCTGTTCCAAGGAGGAAAAGACCCTGTGTAAGCTGGATTCATCACTGGCATAAGGTAATAAGTACCTGGGCATGTCTAGTGGTGGATGGGAGTAAGTCACAGGGGTAATTGAAAAAAAAATAGGAGAAAAACACCTGTTTGGAGGGTGCTGCTCTGTGTTTTTTTTCTTTTGTTTTCTTGCAGGGATACAAGATGGATCCGAAGGAAATGGCCAGCTGGATGGCAGCCCAATTTAGCAGGCAACAGGAGCTAGCGCAGCAGGCTCAGGACACTGCAATTAAAGCATTAAGGGACCAGCAGAAGCCAGTGCTTGATCTGGTGGAAGCCTTAATTGCTCTTCATAACCAAAGTGGACCGGATGCAAGACCAGCAGTAACAACTGGTATACCACATGTGGACAATGTGGGACTCAATCAGGGAATTGGGGCATTTAGTTTTGGGAAGCTGACTCCAGATGATAATGTTGATGATTTCCTTGAATCTTTTGAGAGAGTGGCACAAGCATTAGCATGGCCAGAGACCCAGTGGGCAGTATGGCTGGCAGCCTCATTAACTGGGGAGGCGCTTGCAGCTTATAGGGCAATGCCAGCAGCTCAAGCTTTGAATTATAGAGATGTAAAGGCTGCTATAAGAGATCGCCTAGGGTTGTCTATTTCAGAGTATAGGCGAATGTTTAGAGCTACTGCATTAAGAGTGGGTGAAACACCCAGGGCTCTGAGTCAGAGAATCAGAGGATTGGCTGTAAAATGGTTGGAGCCAGAGGGAAAGACTGTGGAAATGTTATTAGACATTATTATGCTTGAACAATTTATGTCTGCTGTGCCTAAAGATTTGCACACTTTCCTTATACAGCAAAATTGCCAGAACCTTGGAGAGGCAACCATGCTAGCAGAGAGATTCTTGGAAGCCACGCAGGCTTGCCATAGAATGGGTGGCCCTCTGAAGGTTGGTGCTGAGGCAAGCTGTGCTGTATCAGAAAAGAAAATGGTTAAAAATGTTTCTGAGAATAATTGTACTGTGCCAACCCAGATTACAAAGTGGAGTAAAAAGAAATGTGGAAAATGGGGACATTTGGAAAGGGGATGCCAGATACACACTAGCTTGATGGGTGTTGATTTAAAACAGCCCAAAGAAGGATTCCTTTTGGTGGTTGATGTGCAGGGAATTACCACAAATGCTCTGTTAGACTCTGGGGCAGACCAGAGTATGCTGTCAAAGAGGCTTTGGAAGAGGATAGAGGCCCAAGAAGGATTTGTGCCTAGAACCCCTGAAAGCCAGGTTCACATCAGATGCATTCACGGTGCTGCAACATCATATCCCACCTATAGGCTAATGGTTAAGTGCCTGGGGGAACAAGAGGAAATTCTTTTAGCAGTGGTGCCTAGGCTTCCATTTGATTTGGTTCTAGGAAGGGATTGGCCAAGATTTAAGCAGGCACTAGTGAAAGGACTAGGAAAGAAGGAGGGAGAAGGAATGATGGTAATAGCTCCCGGGCCTTTGTTTGGAAGTCCTCAGTCCCTAGCTAAAAAGATGGTTAAGCTTCCAGAAGACCAAACTATAAAGAAGGAAATAGGTAAGAAGAGGGGCCTTGTATCCACCCGCTCACAGGCTAAGGTAAAGAGCCAGGAGGAGGGGGAGCAGGCAGAGTTATTAGGAGACTTACCCTCTCATGATGATTTAATAACTCCACCATCTGGGAAAGTAAGAAAGTTGAAAGCACAAAAGCGTCGTGAGAGACTTTGCAGAGCACAGGGTAGGGCTGAGATGTTGGCTGGTCAAAGTTTACCCTGGGTGCCAGCTGAGTTAGTGGCAAAGTTTCCTAACTTTCCACAAGAACAGCGAGCTGATCAAGCTCTCACCCGAGCTTTTAAGTATGCTCAGGAGGTCAGGGAGGAGTTGCCCAGATTCATACTAGATAATGAAATATTATATAGAGAGAGTCAGGACCCCAGAAATGGGACCATACGTAAACAATTAGTGGTACCCACAACTTTCAAAGGACTAGTACTAAGATTAGCACATGATCATCCGATTGGAGGTCATAAAGGGATGCAAGGAACGCTGGATCAAATACTTATGCATTTTTACTGGCCAGGTATTTTCAAAGAAACTGCCCAGTTTTGTGCTGCATGTCCAGCGTGTCAGCGAGTTACGGCGACTCATCCACCGGTGGTGCCTTTGATTCCCACGCCAATTATCACAGACCCCATAGGTCGCATTGCTATGGATATTGTAGGCCCATTAGTCAAAACGCCCCAAGGTTTCCAATACATCCTAGTTATGGTAGATCAGGCAACAAGGTTTCCCTGGGCCATACCATTGAGGAATGTTTCTGTAAAAACAATAGCTTTAGAGTTAGTCAAATTGTTTTGCGAAGTGGGATTCCCAAGAGAGGTGTTGACTGACCGAGGGTCCAATTTTGTATCCAAATATTTGGCCCAGGTCTGGGATGCCTTTGGCATTCATCACGTGAAAACCTCAGCCTACCATCCTCAATCAAACGGTTTGGTGGAGAGATTCAACCAAACTCTCAAACAAATGTTGAGAAGGGGGTTAGCAGGAGAGGTAAAAGAATGGGATATGTTATTGCCCTTTGCCTTATATGCCTGCAGAGAACGAATTCAGGTGTCCCTAGGTGTAACTCCATATGAATTGATGTATGGTAGGGCTCCACGTGGTTTGTTAGATATTTTGAAGGAACAATGGATTGATCCTGAACCAGAAAATCAGGAGGTACCACAGTTTCTAGGTGACTTGAGAGCACGTTTAAAAAGGACCTCGCAGGTTGCTGAGAAAAACCTGCAGGACAGTCAAGTGCGCCAGAAAGGGTGGTATGATAGGAAGGCCAAAAGCCGCCAATTAAGTATTGGTGAAAAGGTTTTGGTTCAAGTAGCAGGTACAGCCCCAAAATTTGAAGTACAGTGGAAAGGGCCATGGAAGGTTGTTAGACAGGTGAGCCCAGTATCTTATGTGGTAGAAAATGCAAGAGGTCGTAGACAGACCTACCACATTAATGTACTTAAATCATGGAAGGAGAGGCCTGTAAATAATAATGACCCAGAAGCCAGCCAAGAAGTAGGTGAGCATTCAAAAGAAAATACTCTCGTAGGTATTACGGACTGTAGGAAAGAAGTTTCACCAGTTGCACCAGTCCGTAATAACTTAAACAGGGGGGTATGTGATAAGGAAGCTTATCATAGCTCAGGAGGGAGCTATAAAAGAGGTGAATTGGCTTTGAACAAGCAACCTGTCTTTGCTGGTAGAAATACTAAAACAGAATGTTTTCATAAAAGACTACCAGTCCCAGAATACACCAGGTTTCAAACAGCCTCTAGAAGGGCTGAAGTGGGGAAACGTGTGTTCAATCAGGAGAGCAATGAGGTAATCCCCAATCACTCATCTCCAAGGGCAGGGCTTGATTCAGCACAGCTGGGCTGTGCTAGGGTGGAGTGTCCCTCTAAGCACGTTAAAAGTAATAGATTTTCTACACACAGACAGAACAGACAGAATCGTGAGCAGATCAAGGACAGAGAGAGCAAGGAGAGACAGAAGCAGCAGCAATTTGGAAAGAAGACGAGAAAGACATCTTGGAGGTCTAAAGAAGGAGCCCACAGCAGTACGTGTGTTGGGAGTCATTTCAGAGGCAAGCATACTCCATTGGACTGGAGGAAGCCAGAGGAATGGGGTTATAGAGCCAGGAATTCCCAGACGGCACCTTTGAAGGAGACGGCTGCAGGTGGAAGGGGCCCTAAGACCATTGCAAGAAGGTATGTGAAGAGAGACCCAGTGTCCAGGGATCTTGATTGGAAGACTTGGACATAAAAGCTGGACTACTTACTGGCCAGGATACCTGGAGAGGAAGCCTAACAGCAAAGGAAGCTCAGGTATGAACTTTGATCTATGCCCTAGCTTTTCTCCAGGAAGACAGCAGGGAAACAAATATTATCCTGAGAGTGAACAATTGAGGAATTCCTCTGAGCCAGACCAGGACATTGATTCCATGATATTTGAGGAAGAAGGAGATATATTAAATGATCAGAATGAATACATGGATTGCTCTCTGTCTAGGCTGCTGTGGTAAAATACTTTCTCAATAATACAAAAACCACCAAAAGGAACTATAATTTGTTCTTTTATCTACCCAGAAAAGTCTGCAAGAAAGCTTTTGGGTAGGATTGAGCCACATAGAGAAAGTGAACCAGCAAAGGGGTTTGCAGCTGGCTAATTGGTGATAATTGAGCCAGTCACAAGTGCACGTGAGCTCTGAAAGGAAACTTTTCTTTTTGTGTGTGTAAATAAGAAGAAAGTTATCCTTGATAAAGAACAGTTTTTGTTACTTTTGGGTTTTGTTTTTGCTTTTGGAGCAATGCTAAGAAAGTTATTAGCATGAGCCATCAAAAAGACCTTTTCTGTTTCCCATCAAGGTCTTATTTGATTTTTGCTTAAGAAGTTCAGTTACCTTATTTCATGTTTTGTTTTCCTGAATGCAATACTGAAAGCAAGTGTCCTTTTTGGTGTTACCAAGTAAATCTGTGTGGGAGAATTAACCCCATGAATAAAATCCATTTTTCTTTGCTTACATTCGTGCATCACAACTCATTATTTTGTGAACGGCTGATTCTGGTATAAGTGAACTACATTCCCCACAATCCTTTGCAATTCATAATAATATTTTTGCCTCTGCTAAGACTGTGGCCATTCACGACCAGCGCCCCCGTTTACAAACTGCAATTTGTTTCCCAAAATGTTGTTATTGCGTAGCTTCCACATTATCGCAGTGGGAGGTTTGTTTTAAATGTAGAAATGTACTGGGAAGAGTGAGTACTGGGAAGAGTGCCATGGTTATTGTAAACCATTCAAATTGTTTATGGCTACTTTTGATTTCTTTGTTGTCTGTGTGCTTTTGTAAGCTTTCCCGACTGGTTGTAAGCCAGTGGGCTTTTACTCAGAGTGAATTAATGAAGTGTGTGATAAGGAAGCTTATCATAGCTCAGGAAGGAGCTATAGAAAAGGTGAAGTGACTCTGAACAAGCAACCTGTCAGTTCTGGTAGAAATAAGAAAACAGAATTTTCCCATAAAAGACTACCAGTCCCAGAATGCACCAGGTTTCCAACAGCCATTAGAGGAGCTGAAGTGGGGAAACATGTGTTCAATCAGGAGGGCTATGAGGTAATCCCCAAGCACTCATCTCAAAGGGCAGGGCCTGATTCAGCACAGCTGCGCTGTGCTAGGGTGGAGCTCTCATCAAAGCAGAATAAAGGTAGAGTTTATTCTATAGAGAATTATCCTCAGAATTATCCTCAGTTTCATCTGGAGGATCATCAGAAGCAGAAGCCAGTGCGGACGGACAGAGAGGGCAAGAAACCCTTTGGAAGAAAGAAGAGGAAAGCATTTGGGAGACATAAAGGAGTCCAGAGCAGCACGTATACTGGGAGACATTCAAAAGGCCAGCATACACCATTGGACTGGGGAAAGCCAGAGGAATGGTGCTGCAGAGCTAGGAATCTCCAGACGGTACCTGTGAGGGAGACGGCTGCACGTGGAAGGGACCCTAGGACCCGTGCCAGAAGGTATGTGAAGAGAGATCCAGTGTCCAGGGATCTGGATTGGAAGGCTGGACATAAGAACTGGACTACATACTGGCCAGGCTATTTAGAGAGGAACTCTAACAGCAATGGAAGCTCAGGTATGAACACTGATCTATGCCCTAGCTATAACCTTGAAAGACAGGGAAACAAGTATTCTCCTGAGAGTGCTACATTGAGAAATTCCTCTGTGCCAATCCATGATATTGAACCCATGATTGTTGAAGAAGGGGGAGCGGTCTTAGATACAGGCTGTGAATATATGGATTGCTCTCTGTCTAAACTCCTTTGGTAATTTTCTGTTAGAAAGTACAACAACCATCACAAAGAAATACAAACTTGTTCTTTAATCTACTCAGAAAAGCTCCTGAAGTAGGATTTGAGCCACGCAGTAGAAAGCAAGCCAGCTAAGGGGTTTCAGCTGGGTAACTGCTAGCAATTGAGCCTTACCTAATTGCTTGTGAGCTCTGAGGGAATCACTTCTGAATCTATGTGTGAAGATATAAGAAGTTAACCTGAAAAGAACAGTTTTTCCCTTCTTTGTGGGTTTTGCTTGTTGTTTGAAACACTGCTAAGAAAATATTAGCTAAAGCCTACAGAAAAGACCAGTTTGTTACCAACCAGGTCTTTATTCTTTTGATTTGATTGCCTGACAAGTTTATCTGTTGTTTTCCTGATTTTGTTTTTCTAAGTTTAACACTGAAAGCAAGTATCCTGTTTTATGTGCTACCAAGCATATCTGTGTTGGGAGAAATAACCCCATAAATAAATATCTTATTGGCTTTACACTCAAGCACAACTAATTATTGTGAGCAGCTGTGTCTGGTGTGAATGGACTGCATTTCCCACAATCCCTTGCAAATCATATTGATATATGCACTTGCCAAGACTGTGAACCTTCTCACCCAGGCAGCCGTCTGACAAGTGTCTGTGTAGTGGTGGTTTTTGCAATTGAATCTTATTGATTTTTTGGTTCTACAGTGCTTCTTGCCAGCACACGTCGCAGTTTTGAAATCCAAAGGACACCATTTTATGAACCGAAAAGACGCTCTTCTGATATCAGTGTCACTGACATTGCTGTATTTAGCACTGTTAAAGATGACTTTGTTTTTCCTTTCATCTTTCTGCAGCGATAGCAAGATACTTCTTTTGAAACCCAGATTTGGACTTCGTGATGGCTGCTGGAAAGAGAATCATCTGTTTATTTGCCCTGACCGTCTTTTGTTTCTACTTGCCCTGTTCCTGCAGCATAAGCTTTACCGCCGTGGTTATGCATTTTGTCTTTTTGTTATTGTTTTCTTTGGTACAATCTGTTTGCACTGTTTCAGGACTGGCACTGTAGGGTTAGTTTAGGGACAGTTATTCAGATTCCTGCCTGCCGAACTCATTTTATTTTGATTTTGCAACCTGTTTTGTAGATCTGCCCTGTATCAGAGGAGGGAGGTGGTATTCCCTAAAGGTCACTTATGCACTCTGATACAGGATTGAGCCTCTGATTGAATAAAAGCTTTTCCCTTTGCCCTTATGGCAGTGTGTATTTCCTCTAGCCTGACACCATCTGAAATAGTTAATGGATGTCTAGCTCCTTCTCCACATGCCTTGGCAGTTATACCAGACCCCAGTTGTTGCGCAGCGATATCTTAACTTATTGTGCACGATTGCACTCAGTCCTATTTTGTTTCCCTTTTATTGCAAGTGACTCCTTAACGAGATGACAAGTTCTTTATATCCGGGATCCACAGAATTATTTTATCAGAAGTGAAGCCACCAGATTGGGTCCTGATTAAGACTGCATCCGAAGACACTCCCGGCTCCCAAGTTCCTGGTCTTTGTCATGTGTTCCTGGTGGGATTTTCAGCTTGTAAAGTGAAAAGACATTCTCATTGGATGCATCTTATACAGTGGCCCCCTCACAAGATCAGAAGGTGGTTTCCTGTGTCGGTGGATCAAGAGTTTGCAACACAGAGACTTATTAGACAACAGTGATATTGAAGAAAAGGACTTTTATGATTTAAAGTATTTTCTGAAAGAACAACAGTGACATTACAGAGAGATTATTGTATTAAGTAAATTTTAAATGGACTATTCATGTAAAATGCTTTTATTTAGCATTTATAGTAAGGCTTAGAGGGATGAGGTTAGTTCAGATTAGTATTTTCCTGATATATATGTAAGGACCTTTAGGTACTTAACCTCTACTTCATAAAGTAATTGAGAATTATAGGGCCGGTATAGCTATAGTATATATCTTCATCATCTTAAGATGGGTATTAAGAAGAGTAGGTTTCTCTTTAGTTTGTTTTAGAACACTTTTTAGATGTGTTGCTATGAATGTCTCCTAATCTGGTCCTAGATGTGCTGTGGCATATTATTAATGAAGCAGTATTGCATTCAGAATCTTGTGGATGTTAGAGGGAATATCCAAATATTTTTGAGGCACATTTACACTTGGTGACAAAAACATTTCAATTTATCAAAGAATGTGCTGTTTGCCTTCCAACAGTGACAGCTACTCAGCATGGATTTCTACCAAGAGTTAGGCCTAAGACCTTTGAAGAGTTTTATGACATATGGTCTTATACAAACACAGAACCTAGAATAATTAAAGGTATAGGTATAAAGATCCCATGTACAGGTTCCTATATTTCAGTAATTTACAATTAATGCCAGTTAAAGGGAACCAAGTGTGTAGTTCTGGCTACCCTTTGGATGCCTCTAGTTCTGACCTAGGCATACCTAACTGGAGTTAAAGTGAAATGGAAATGACTCAGTGGGCTTTGCATAATTGTATCCAGAATATATCTTGTCCTCAGAATTTGACAATCTGGGAAGAGGGCTTAGTGGCTTTAGAAGGAGATTATTTTGTGTGTGTGGTACTTTTGTGTATACAGAGCTTCCCAGATGTTGGTCAGGTACCTGCTATATGGCCCTGGTGGATACCCCATAGTGCATTGAACTTTACTATATTAATTTGTTATCAATCCTGAACAAATCTTTAAGAAGAAAAAGGGATGTATCCCCTCAGGATGAAGTCATAGTGGCTGCTCTGCTTCTTACTGAGGCAATTAGTGTGTATTGCAAGGTCCAGTAAACAAAGTGTCAGCTTATGCAGCCCAGAACCGAATGGCTTTAGATTTTCTCCTAGCAAAGGAAAGTGGTGTGTGCGGAGTAATAGTTGATTTTTGTTGTAGTGTGCTTGATAATAATGGAAAAATAGAAAAAGGCCTATTGGATAGAGTTAAGAACCGTACTTTTGTTTCAAGTGCTAGTTATGTAAGTTCTTTTTCAGCTCTATTTGATTCTGTTTCTTCATTTTGGAATTCATTATCCAGGCCTTTGCATGGCTTATTAGCTTCTTTGCTTGGTATTTTGGGAATTCTCATTCTAGGAGTATTAATTCTCTATGTACTATCAGTTTTACCTTGGGGCTGTTTCTCTATGTCAGCACTGGTTTCTTTTCCACCTCTCCACCTTTCACAGCTTGCTGTAAGAAATCAGTGGAATCACCGACCCCTACATTGATGTTACAGATTGACCCAAAATCTAGTTTTAATTCTACTTTAGTGGCAATGTCTGAGTTTCCTTACTTTAGAAATGATTCTTTACAGAATCAGAGGAGGGACTGAAAGTATGTTTGTTTGTACAGGGTGGTGTACACAACCAGACTGTCTAAGAAAACCTGAGAGAGTTAATTTTGTTCAGAACTTTGCTTAGAAATAAACTTCATATATTTGCTTACTAAGTAGGTGAAGAGGTACATGTCCTGTAAATAAAGAAAGGGCAGGCTGTACTCTAGCCTCTCTGTCTCAGGGTTATTAGATACCAAGCAGTCAGCAGTAAACAGTTATGTCTTGGAATATGTGTATGTCTCCTCATACTGACCTACACTGATTAGAAGTTGACCTATGATGTGATAAATACGTAATATTTGACATGTAATAATAAAGTGAAATTATGCTGTATCATCCAAAAGAGCCTTATAAATAAAGTGAACCATGGCTAACAGTTAGAGTAAACAAAGAGAACTTTGGTTCTATTTGTTTCTCTCCACAAAGCTTTGGTGTATCTATATAGAAGTGTGTTGTATTTTATTGCTGTCTTTTAGATTACCTTCTCATTGCTCTGAATGTAGTTATCTGTGTCTCCAAGAGCCCTGCAGGTTGCTGGTGAGGGGGTGCTATGAAAGCCCACACTAAGCTCCTTATCTTTACCCTAAGCTCACCTCCCCCTTCCTCTCTTCTCTATTTCTGTGGATAAAATAAGAACATAAGATATGCCATATTGGGTCAGATCATGTTACCCCACTTTTACTGCATCTTCACTGGCTGCCACTGCAATTCCGGATCCCCTTCAAGATTCTTACACTTGTACACCGAGCTGTCTATCTCCATACATCACAATATCTCTCTGATGTTAACTTTTCATACTCCCACCCGTAGTCTTCGGTCCATCCACATTAACCGTTTGCACCTCCCAGCTCCTTCTCAAGCCCACCTGCAGTCCACCCGGACATCAGCATTCTTCTTCTTAGGTCCTGCCCTCTGGAACTCCCTCCCTACCACCCTCCGTCTTGAGGAATCTTACCCTACATTTCGCTCTGCTCAAAACTCATTTCTTTTCCCTAGCTTTTAATGTTCCCTCTGACCCTGTATGACTTTGTTCTCCTTGCTGCACTGGTTCTGCTAAACTCTGCTTTTAAGTGACTGTAATTTCTTTTTCCCCTTTCTTACCTGATACTATTATATTATTGTAAACCGCCCCAATGTAATGGGGGGCGGTATATCAAGTTTTAATAAACAATAATCAAGCCCAGTATCCCGTTTCAAACAGTGGCCAATCTAGGTCACAAGAACCTAGCAGTTTCCCCAAAAGACAGAGATTCTACAATGCTTGTATTGGGGCAAGCAGTAGATTTCCTGTGTCCCCTTTAATGATGATTTATGGATCTTTCTTCCAGGAACTTGTCCAAAACATTTTTAAACCTGGCTACACTTTTACTACATCCTACGGTAACGAATTCCAGAGTTTGATTACATGTTGAGTGAAAAAATATTTTCTCTTATTAGTCTTAAATAGGTTACACTGTAGCTTCATTACATGTCCCCTAGTCCTTCTGTATTTTGATGGCGTAAATAATCTATCTATGTTTACCCATTCCACTCCATTCATTAATTTATAGACATTTATCATATTTTCCCCTCAGCAGTCTCTTTTCCAGGTTGAAGAGCCCTAACCTTTTTAGCCTCTCTTCATAGGTGTTTCCATCACCCTTAACCATTTTGGTGGCTCTTCACTGTACCTCTTCTACTAATGCTATATCATTTTAAGATACGATGACGAGAATTGCACACAATATTCAAGGTGCAGATGCACCATGGAACGATACAGAGACATTATAATATCCTTTGTTTTATTTTCCATTCCTTTCCTTATGATACATGGCGTTCTATTTGCTCTCTTGGCCACTGCTGCACACTGGGCATTCTATTTTCTGCACATTAGGAGGAAGGTTTCAACATGTTGTCCATGGTGATGCCTAAATCTTTTTCCTGGGTGGTAGTTCCTAATGTGAAACCTTGCATTGTGTAACAATGGGTTGCTGTTTCCTAGGCGCATATCTTTGCAGCTGTCCATATTAAAGTCTTCTAATTTATCAAGGTCCTCTTGCAATTTTTCACAATCCTCATGGGTTTTAATAATTTTGTGTCATCTGCAAATTTGATTACCTCACTCGTTATTACCATTTCCAGATCATTTACGAATATGTTAAAAAGCAGCGGACCCAGCACAGATCCTTGGGGTACTCCACTATTCACTTTTCTCCATTGGGAAAAATGGCCATTTAGCCCTACCCTCTTCTTTCTATTTTGAACCAGTTTCTGATCCACAATAGTACACTGCCTCCTATCCCATGACTTTTTAATTTTGCCAAGGGACCTTGTTGAAGGCTTTCTTAAAATCCAGATACATTATATCGACCGACTCACATTTGTCTACCTGTTTATTCACACCTTCAAAAAAACATAACAGATTATAGTAAGACAAGACCTTCCTTGGCTAAAGCCATGTTGGTTATCTCCTATTAAGCCATGACTATCTATATGTTCAGTAATTTTGTTCTTTATAATGGCTTCTACCATTTTTCCCAGTACTGATGTCAGGCTCATTGGTCTGTAGTTTCCCAGATCACCCCTGGCATTACATTGCCCATTCTCCAAGTATTACAGTTTATTTTAATGATAGTTCACAGATTACTAATAGTAGGGCTGCAATTTCATATTTCAGTTCTTTCAACACCCTTGGATTTATACCATCTGGTCCAGGTGATTTGCTACTCTTCAGTTTATCAAATAGTTGTAATACATCTTCCTGGTGTATTGATATTTCTTTCAGTTCTTCTATGGCATCACCTTTAAATACCATTTCAGTCATGGGTAACATCCCTACATCTTCCTCAGTAAAGAACAAAGCAAAGAATTCATTCAGTCTCTCCACTATGGCCTTGTCCCCTTTTAGTGCCCCTTTTACCCCTCATTAATCTAATGGTCCAGCTGACTCTCTCACAGGTTTTTTTTCTACAAATGTACTTGAAAAAGTCTTTATTATGCATTTTTGCTTCCACAGCCAGCTTCTCAAATTTGCCTGCCTTATCAATACCTTGCATTTAACTTGCCAGTGCTTATGTTGCTTCCAGTTATCGGCATTTGGCTCCTTTTTCCATTTCTTGAAAGATGCTTTTTTGGTGCATTTTTGGCAACAACAGCCTCTCTGACTTCACCTTTAAACCATGCTGGCAGTTTTTTGGAATTTCTTCCACTTTTCTTAGAGCATGGAATATAGCTAGTATTTTTTAAAAAACACCCATGCTTGACTTTTGCAACTGCTTCTTTTTGTTTTTTTCTTAACTATTTTCCTCATTTTATCATAGTCTCCCTTTTGAAAGTTAAAAGGTACTACTGTGGATTTCCTTACCATCCTTCCTCCATTTATTAAATCAAACGCGATCATGCTATGATCACTATTGCCAAGTGGCCCTAACACCCTTATCTCTTGCACCAGATCTGGTGTTCCACTAAGGACTAGGTCCAAAATGGCTTCCCCTCTTATTGGTTTATGAACCAGCTGCTCCAAGAAGCAGTCATTTATTTCATCCATTTCATTGGGGAGGAATGACCTAGTGGTTGGGGCAAGTTACCTCAGGCCAGAAGGTCAGGGGTTCAAATCCCACTAGAGGACAGCAACTTTGGGCCCCTTGTGGTCTTGGGCAAGCTACTTAACCCGCCATTGCCCATGTTCCCTGTAAGTATTAGTGTATGTGTCTCATATCCCCTTGTGTTAAAAATGTATCCCCCAATTGTGT
Source organism: Ichthyophis bannanicus (assembly GCA_033557465.1). Lineage (NCBI taxonomy): Eukaryota > Metazoa > Chordata > Amphibia > Gymnophiona > Ichthyophiidae > Ichthyophis > Ichthyophis bannanicus. The sequence goes on along the minus strand of CM066034.1, from coordinate 430,581,050 downwards.
TGAAACCACCTTGATTGAAAGATAAGGTGGTATACAAAACTGTCTAAATAAATAAATCCAGAAACTATCTCCCTAGTATGTCCTGCCATTACACTGATCCAGTCAATACCAGGGTAATAGAAATCACCCATTAGTATTACTGTGCTGTAACGTTTGTTAGCTTCCTTGATTTCTTTGAGCATTTCATCATCCATTTGTGCATTCTGGCAAGCAGTCGACAGTACACCCCCACTGCCATTGCCTTCTCCTTCCTCTATTTACATGGAATTTCAATCCATAGATATTCTATAGTGAATTTTGTTTCCTGCAAAACTTTAATCTTTTGTGACTCAATGCCCTCTCTAACATAGAGTACAACACCTCCACCAATTTGATCTGCTCTATCATTATAATATAGTTTGTACCCAGGTATCAACAGTGTCCCACTGGTTGTCCTCCTTCCAGCCAATCATATCTAACCTCTCGTTTAGTGCTATATATTGTCAAATGCCCGAGCCACTCGCCTCTAGTTTTAGAGGGGCGTGGTGATTGGAGGAACCTTCCCCTATCAGCCTTAGCAGCCTAGTTCCTTGTGGTGTCTTCTGGGAAATGTAGTACTGCTAAGATGTGTTTGTGCTTCAGGTAGAAAGTTGTAGTTAAGGCCACCGAGGTAAGGCATATAACAGAAAATTTATTTTGCACAAAAAGATTCAAAGTACCATATACAGGATTATTTCTGTAGGACTTGCACAAAGTACAGCAGATGGTTGGCAAAGTAAACAAAAGAACCCAAAAATGGCTGTTTAAAGTCTTCTTACTTTCAGAAGCACAGCCTTTGATAGCAAGACTGCCACCTTCCTTTTAGTCCTTGCTAATTACAGCATAAAGTCCAAACAAGCTTAATCTTCTGTGGCAGTTTGGCTTCTATCAGCCTCAATTCCTTCTAGGCTGCATTTCAGGTACAACAGAACTCAAAACAAAAAGCAAACATTCAGACTGCCATCAAAAACTCTCAACAGGCTTGTCACATAACAGAGGAGCAAAGAAAACTTCTTCTAGCAGGTAAATTGGCTTCTTGCCGTTTCACAGTTCAAACCACAGGTGGTGTGATAAGGAAGCTTATCATAGCTCAGGTAGGAGCTATAGAAAAGATGATGTGACTCTGAACAAGCAACCTGTCAGTTCTGGTAGAAGTAAGAAAACAGAGTTTTCACATAAAAGACTACCAGTCCCAGAATGCACCAGGTTTCCAGCAGCCATGAGAGGGGCTGAAGTGAGAAAATGTGTGTGCAATCAAGAGAGCTATGAGGTAATCCCTAAGCACTCATCTAAAAGGGCAGAGCCTGATTCAACACAGCTGCGCTGTGTTAGGGAGGAGCACACATTAGGACAGAATAAGAATAGAGCTTATTCTTCAGATAACAGCTACAGAAAGAGCTTCAGGAAAGGAGACAGCAACAACTTCAAGCTCAAGCACCAGTATCACCTGGAGAAACAGAAGCCAAGCCAAGCGGATAGAGAAAGAAGGAAACTCTCTGGAAGGAAGAGAAGAAAGCCCATTGGATGGTCTGGGAGAGTCCAAGGCAGTACCCATACTGGGAGGTAGTCCAAGTGCCAGCAGAGACCATTGGACTGGAGTCAGCCAGAGGAATGGAATGGCAGAGATAGGAATCACCAGTGGCTACCTGCGAGAGAGAAGACTGCATGTGGAAGGGACTTTCAGACCTATGCCAGAAGGTATGTGAGGAAAGATCCAGTGTCCAGGGATCAAGATTGGAAGGCTGGACATCAGAACTGGATTACATACTGGCCAGGCTATACAGAGAGAAATTATGATAGCAGGAGAGGCTCAGGTATGAACACTGATCCAGACCCTATCTATAATAGTGAATGGCAGCAAGGGAATAAGCATTCTCATGATAGTGCCTTAATGAAAGACTCGTCTGTGCCAATGTATGATAGTGACCCTATGCTGATTGATGAAGGGGGAGATACAGCAGATGAAACTATTAATTACATGGACTGTTCTCTATCTAAATGCTATTGCTAGCTTTCTGTGAGCAAACACATCAGCCATCACAAAGAAACCTAACTTTGTTCTTTATTTCCACTGCAAAACAGCTCTTAAAGCAGGATTTGGGTTCACACAGTAGCAGCCAGCCAGCTAAAGGGTTTCAGCTGGTCAATTGATAGTAATTAAAGCTGCACCTGATTGTGTGTGTGAGCAAGGGAGAATCACTGCTGGGATCCGCGTGGAAAATAAGCAGAAGTTAACCTAACAAGCAAAGTTTATTCATTTCTTTGTGCCTTTTTATTTGGTAATTATTTGCTAAGAAAACATTAGCTAATTGCCTGACAAGCTGAAGGTTGTTTTCTGATTTGCTTTGTGACTTTATGTTATCCATTTAAACTCTGCAAGCAAGTAACCTCATTTATATTGCTACCAAGCATATTTGTGCTGGGTGAATTAAACCCCATCAATAAAAGAAGAATTTTTATTGGCTTTACCACTTGGTTTCACAACTCAATTATTGTCTTCAGCTGTGTTTGGGAGTGAATGAACTACATTACCCACAATACCTTGCAAGAATCATATGAATATATGCATCGTCAAGATTGTGTAAGTTCTCACCCTAGGCAGCCGTCTGACAAATGGCGTAGTTTTTCGGATTGCTTTTGCACCAAGAGGATTTATTTGCTATGGATTACAAATAAAAGTCAAGTTTAAAGCTGAAAGAAGATTTTTCCCTCATCTGCCTTTGGAGGAGAAGTGGTTGTTCCAGGAAGCTGTCCCAGAGGAAAAGACCCTGTGCAAAGCTGGATTCATCACTGAGACAAGGTAATATGTACCTGGGCATGTCTAGTGGTGGTTGTGTGTAGGCACAGGGGGTAATTGAAAAAAAAAAGTTGAAAAAAACCACACCTGGTTGGAAGGTGCTGCACTTTGTTTTTTTTTTTTTTTTCTTTCTTGCAGGGGTCAAGATGGATCCGAGGGAGATGGCTCAATGGATGGCAGCCCAATTCAGCAAGCAGCAGGAGCTATCACAGCAGGCCCAGGACACTGCTGTGAAGGCCTTAATGGAACAGCAGAAACCAGTGCTTGATCTGGTGCAAGCTCTAGTTCAGCTGCAGAGCCAAAGTGGAACAGATGCAAGACCAGCAGTTAGTACTGGTATACCACATGTGGACAATGTGGGACTCAATCAAGGGATTGGGGCATTTAATTTTGGGAAATTAACTCCAGATGATAATGTTGATGATTTTCTAGAGTCTTTTGAAAGAGTGGCACAGGCTTTAGCATGGCCAGAGACCCAGTGGGCAGTAAGGCTGGCAGCCTCATTAACTGGAGAGGCACTTGCAGCCTACAGAGCAATGCCAGCAGCCCAGGCTTTGATTTATAAGGATGTAAAGGCAGCTATTAGAGATCGCCTAGGGTTGTCTATTTCAGAGTATAGGCGAATGTTTAGAGCTGTTACATTGAAAGTGGGTGAGACACCCAGGGCTCTGAGTCAGAGAATCAGAAGTTTAGCTGTAAAATGGTTGGAGCCTGAGCAAAAGACAGTAGAAATGTTATTAGATATTATAATACTGGAACAATTTATGCTTGGGGTACCTAAAGATTTGAATGTTTTTCTTATACAGCAAAATTGCCAAAATCTTGGAGAGGCAACCATGCTAGCAGAGAGATTCTTGGAAGCCACGCAGGCTTGCCATAGAATGGGTGGCCCTCTAAAGATGGATGCTGAGGCTAAATGTGCTGTATCAGAAAAGAGAATAATTAAGAATGTTTCTGAAAATGAATGTACTGTATCAAACCAGATGACACAGTGGAATAGAAAGAAATGTTTCAAGTGTGGAAAAGTGGGACACTTAGAGAAGAGATGCCAGACACACACTAGTTTAATGGGTCTGGATTTAAAACAGCCCAAGGAAGGATTTCTTTTGATGGTTGATGTGCAGGGAATTACCACAAATGCTTTATTAGACTCTGGGGCAGACCAGAGTATGATGTCAAAAAGGCTTTGGAAGAGGATAGAGGCCCAAGAAAGATTTGTGCCTAGAACCCCTGAAAGCCAAGTTCACATCAGATGCATTCATGGTGCTGCATCATCATATCCCACCTATAGGCTAAAGGTTAAGTGCCTAGGGAAACAAGAGGAAGTCCTGTTAGCAGTGGTGCCTAGGCTACCCTTTGATTTGGTTCTAGGAAGAGACTGGCCAAGATTTAAGCAGGGTCTAGTGGAAGGACTAGGAAAGAAGGAGGGAGGAGGTTTAATGGTAGTAGCTCCCGGGCCTTTATTTGGAAGTCCTCAGACCCCAGCTAAAAAGATGGTTAAGCGTCCAGAAGACCAAGCTACCCCAAAGCAGATATTCGTCCTAAAGTACCATAAGGTCTCTGAGAAGGCCCAAGCTCCTAAGCGGGCCACCCCTCAATCTGCTGGGTTTGTCCTGTGCAGCATAGAAAATGTGACTGTACCTAGCCAAGGGAGAGCCCTGGTTGACACCGGTCTCCAAGTGGAAATACCAATTGGATGTTATGGGAGAGTAGCCCCAAGGTCCGGATTAGCCCTTAAATATTTCATCGATGTGGGTGCGGGAGTAATGGATCCCGATTACAGGGGCAATATTAAAGTTCTGTTGTTTAACTTTGGACAGAATGAGTATCACGTGAAGACAGGAGACAAAATTGCCCAATTGATTTGTGAGAGGCTGGGTTTTCCACCTGTGGAGGAGGTCACAGCCCTAGAGAATTCTGAACGTGGAGCCAAAGGCTTTGGTTCTACTGATGTCAAAGGGGTTAAAAGCTTAGCTGCCACCTGTGCCCGAGAGAGGGAGGTGAGTGAAGAGGAAGATTTGGGACCCCAGGTATCTGATTGTAAAGAAAAATCAGAGCCCCAAATAGGTGAGGACCTGACAATGGTACAACAGGAAGAAATTAGGAAGTTGCTTAAGGAATTCCCAGATGTGTTGACACCCATACCTGGGGAGACCCATTTGGTGGCCCATGAAATAATAACTCCACCTGGGAAATTGGTTCGTCAAAGGCCATACCGCTTGCCTGAAGCCAAAAGACAGGAGGTAGTGGCACAAGTCCAGGAGATGTTGGACATGGGGGTAATAGAGGAGTCAAAGAGTCCCTGGAATAGCCCCATAGTCCTGGTGCCGAAGCCTGATGGATCCTTAAGATTTTGTATTGACTTCCGGCAGGTAAACGCCATATCAGTTTTTGATGCATATCCAATGCCAAGAATTGAGGAGCTGTTAGACCAGCTGGGACAGGCTCAATACTTAACCACCCTTGATATGACAAAAGGATATTGGCAAATCCCTCTTACCAGGGAGTCGAAGCCGAAGACTGCGTTCAGCACCCCCGTTGGCCTTTTCCAGTTCAAGAGGATGCCTTTCGGACTGCATGGAGCAGCGGCTACCTGCCAAAGGTTAGTGGATCAGGTACTTCGACCCCACCAAAATTATGCTTTTGCATACATGGATGATGTCATAATCCATAGTAACACCTGGGCGGAGCATTTGAAGAGGATCAGGGCAGTCTTGTGCTCCATGAAGCAAGCGGGAATCACTTTAAACCCGAAGAAGTGTGCCTTTGCAAATAGGGAGGTAAAATACCTAGGCCACCTAGTGGGAAGAGGAAAAATTAAATCTCTATTAAGCAAAATAGATAGCATCAGGAATTTTCCTCCTCCAACAACAAAGAAACAACTAAGAAGTTTCTTAGGACTTATTGGATACTACCGCCGGTTTATACCGCAATTCGCAGAGAAAAGTGCCATTTTCACAGATATGCTGCGAAAGAATTGTCCAAACCAGATAAAGTGGACACCAGAAGCTGAAAAAGCGTTTGTCTTAAAAGAAAAATTGTGTACAGGACCGGTACTGAAAGGAGTAGACTTCAAGAAACCCTTTCTGGTTCAAACCGATGCATCGGATGTAGGGCTAGGAGCGGTCCTATCCCAGTGCCATGATGGGGAGGAGCATCCTGTGATGTACCTGAGCAGGAAGTTGTCACCGGCTGAACAAAAGTATTCCACGATAGAAAAAGAGTGTTTGGCTATCAAGTGGTCAGTGGAGGCGCTAAGGTTTTACCTTACAGGGAGAAAGTTCCAGTTGGTCACGGACCATGCCCCACTTAAGTGGTTGCAGCAAATGAAGAACCACAATGCCAGGTTGACACGCTGGTACATGGCCTTACAGGCGTTTGATTTTCAGGTTGAACATCGTGCCGGGAAGTTACACAAGAATGCGGATGCACTTTCCCGTATTACGGACTGTAGAGAAGAAGTTTCACCAGTAAAACCAGTCCGTAATAACTTAAGCAGGGGGGTATGTGATAAGGAAGCTTATCATAGCTCAGGTAGGAGCTATAGAAAAGATGATGTGACTCTGAACAAGCAACCTGTCAGTTCTGGTAGAAGTAAGAAAACAGAGTTTTCACATAAAAGACTACCAGTCCCAGAATGCACCAGGTTTCCAGCAGCCATGAGAGGGGCTGAAGTGAGAAAATGTGTGTGCAATCAAGAGAGCTATGAGGTAATCCCTAAGCACTCATCTAAAAGGGCAGAGCCTGATTCAACACAGCTGCGCTGTGTTAGGGAGGAGCACACATTAGGACAGAATAAGAATAGAGCTTATTCTTCAGATAACAGCTACAGAAAGAGCTTCAGGAAAGGAGACAGCAACAACTTCAAGCTCAAGCACCAGTATCACCTGGAGAAACAGAAGCCAAGCCAAGCGGATAGAGAAAGAAGGAAACTCTCTGGAAGGAAGAGAAGAAAGCCCATTGGATGGTCTGGGAGAGTCCAAGGCAGTACCCATACTGGGAGGTAGTCCAAGTGCCAGCAGAGACCATTGGACTGGAGTCAGCCAGAGGAATGGAATGGCAGAGATAGGAATCACCAGTGGCTACCTGCGAGAGAGAAGACTGCATGTGGAAGGGACTTTCAGACCTATGCCAGAAGGTATGTGAGGAAAGATCCAGTGTCCAGGGATCAAGATTGGAAGGCTGGACATCAGAACTGGATTACATACTGGCCAGGCTATACAGAGAGAAATTATGATAGCAGGAGAGGCTCAGGTATGAACACTGATCCAGACCCTATCTATAATAGTGAATGGCAGCAAGGGAATAAGCATTCTCATGATAGTGCCTTAATGAAAGACTCGTCTGTGCCAATGTATGATAGTGACCCTATGCTGATTGATGAAGGGGGAGATACAGCAGATGAAACTATTAATTACATGGACTGTTCTCTATCTAAATGCTATTGCTAGCTTTCTGTGAGCAAACACATCAGCCATCACAAAGAAACCTAACTTTGTTCTTTATTTCCACTGCAAAACAGCTCTTAAAGCAGGATTTGGGTTCACACAGTAGCAGCCAGCCAGCTAAAGGGTTTCAGCTGGTCAATTGATAGTAATTAAAGCTGCACCTGATTGTGTGTGTGAGCAAGGGAGAATCACTGCTGGGATCCGCGTGGAAAATAAGCAGAAGTTAACCTAACAAGCAAAGTTTATTCATTTCTTTGTGCCTTTTTATTTGGTAATTATTTGCTAAGAAAACATTAGCTAATTGCCTGACAAGCTGAAGGTTGTTTTCTGATTTGCTTTGTGACTTTATGTTATCCATTTAAACTCTGCAAGCAAGTAACCTCATTTATATTGCTACCAAGCATATTTGTGCTGGGTGAATTAAACCCCATCAATAAAAGAAGAATTTTTATTGGCTTTACCACTTGGTTTCACAACTCAATTATTGTCTTCAGCTGTGTTTGGGAGTGAATGAACTACATTACCCACAATACCTTGCAAGAATCATATGAATATATGCATCGTCAAGATTGTGTAAGTTCTCACCCTAGGCAGCCGTCTGACAGTGGATACAAGCATGAATCACAGCTTCCTGCTTATCCTTACATTTCAGTAAACTTCCCTTTTAAAAACATATGGGAATTTGCCACCACACTGCCTGTTTCTTATGGTTACCTTTTCAAGGAGGATAATTCTTTCAGGGCTGGCTCTTCCTCAAGACTCCATGTCTAAAGCTTGGCACAGAGAGCAATCCATAAGGATATCTTCTTCCCCCAACTCTGCCACTGGCTCTCCCAGCTGCATTTATTTATTTATTTATTTATTTAAAGTCTCTTTTATACCGCGCTATTCAGCATCAGTGCGGTTTACAATAAACAACGAACATACACATTTCCAATAGTACTTTGTGTTTACATATGAACAGGAGAATCAACTTGGCTAACAGGGTAACTATATACAATAACAATATATACAATTCACAGGCTGGTCATGTGTTCTTATGGTTTCAGACAGAGGAGATTTGTGAGGTTTCGGTAATTGGTGCTGAGCTTTCATTGGTTTCCGGGTAATGTAGGAGGAAGAGGTAGTGTTTCACAGCCTTCCTGAATTGGAATATGTCTGGGATTGTTCGGATGTTGTGAGGGAGGCTGTTCCAGATCATTGGTGCATAAAGTTTGAATGCCCTGCTGGATGTTGACTTGGTGCATTGAGTCATTGATCTTGGGACTATCAAGGTGTTTTGTGCTACTGACCTTCTGTCCCTATTGTGGGGTGTCTTCTGGACTATCTCTGATAGTGATGTTGACGAGAGACCGTTGGTGGCTTTGAAGGTGAGTAGCAAGGTCTTGAATGTAATCCTACCTTGAATCGGGAGCCAGTGGAGCTGTTTCATAATGGGTGTGACATGGTCTTTCCTGGATGCTCCGTGTAGTACTCTTGCTGCGGTGTTCATTGCCATTTGCAGTGGGTTCAGAGTGGTTTGGGGGAGTCCTTGCAGTATTGCATTCGCATAATCGAAATGCGGAATTATTAGTGCCTGAAAGATGGTCCTGAAATCATCAGGCTGCAGCAGCGATCGTAGGTATCTAAGGGATCTGATTTTATGGTATACTGCCCTTACAGTGTTACTTATATGCGCCTGCATATTTAGGTTCTGGTCTAGTGTGACGCCAAGGTATCTGATCGAGGATTTGATCTGGAGGTCAGCTTCCTTCACCTTTAGTACTGTAGGCGCAGTGAAGTTACGATTTCTTGTAATGAACATGACCTCCGTCTTCTTGTGTTGAATCCGGAGGTTTTGGGATTGTAGCCAGTTGGATATTTCATTTATGCAGCATGTTATTGGTGAGAGGTCAGGGTTTTCTGTTGCAAAAGGCATGTATAATAGCACGTCATCTGCGTATATCATGCAGTTCACGTTGAAGGACCGGATAAGGTTGCAGAGAGTTGCATGTATATATTGAACAGCAAGGCAGAGAGGGAGGATCCTTGTGGGACACCTTGGCTTTGATGGAATGGTTCTGATGATGTGTCTTTGGATCGAACCTGCTGCCATCTGTCAGAGAGGTAGGACCTGCACCACTCGAGTGCTTTACCGGAGATTCCTTTTTCTTTGAGGCGTTCTAAGAGGCGTTCATGGTTCACGGAATCAAACGCCGCCGCGATGTCAAGGAAGACAAGGACAAAGCCTTGGCGGGTATTGTTGATGCCTGATATTATGCTGCTGAAGAGTGTGGTAAGAAGGGTCTCAACCCCGTGTGCTTCTCTGAATCCGTGTTGGCATGGATCCAGTGGTGCATTGGAGTCAATGTGGTCTTGTATTTGTCTCTGAACTTCCTTTTCCATTATTTTTGCTAGCATCGGTATGCTTGCTATAGGTCTGTAGGATTCCGGTTTCTGTTGGTCGAGTTTGTTGTTTTTTAGTAGAGGTCTTATTGATGTGTGTTTGAGGGTGCGTGGGAAATCACCTGTTGTGAACGATTGTTGCATGAGTCTGGCTATGATGGGACTGAGGTCTGTTCGTAGTTCTTTGATCCAGAATGCTGGGCATGGATCAGATTGTGCTGTAGTCGTGTTGATAGCTGCTATGGTGTTTTCGATGCATTGTTTGGATGGGGTCATGAAGGTAGTGAGTGATGTTTGGTTGTAAGGCTGAAGGATAGTATTGGACGCAGAGTTGTTGTTTATCTGACATAGTTTGGTTTGTAGATAATCTGCATATATTTGAGGATGGATTCCATTTGCTTGTTCTGATGCAGGTTCTGTAGGTTGGGTTCTGACTCACCCACCCGGTCAGACTGCTCAGCTGACAACCTCTCCGGTGCTCTGAGAGCTTCTCCAACCTCTGCTGCCAACCTGTTGCATGTAGCTCAGCTCTTCTGCATGAGTCCGCACCTTCTCCTCCCTCTCCTCCTTTCTTCCTCCTGTCTGTATACTCTATCATAGGCTTATACCTCCAGGGTTCTAGCCCCACCTCCTTCCTTCCCAGGTGTTGGCAATCCCTCTGCCTTCTGGTATTTGAGTAATCAGGGAACTTGTTGAAGTAAGGGTTTTGGACCTCGTTCCCGTAATCTCTCTCTCTTACTCTATCAGATACTGCATGAAACCTGTTCCAGCTGGGGGTTTTCTGGTTCTTAGGTGTGGCTGTGGCTGTGGCTGTGGCTGTGGCTTTCTCACCATGCACTCCTAAAAGGGGACCCTTTACTAGGGTGAATTCTTTGCGTTTCTCACCTCCCCATACTCAGGATAGATGACCTTGCCACAATATTCTAACTCTCCCATCTTATTTTTTAGACTTCTAGCATTTGCATACAAGCATTTTAGAGGCTGAATTTTATTCATATTAATCTGGTTATCGGCAGGCAGGGGTAATTTGAAACCTTTAAGCTCTGTTTGCTCTGTACTTAAGGACATTTGGGTTACTTTTTCTTTATTAGAACCTCTTTGTCGATATGCCCTAACTTCAATCTTCTGCTAGTATCTTTCAAGGATACATTGTTCTGAACCATGTGTTCTTGGGTGACTGTCAGCTTTCCCCTATTATCTTGTCCTGGATTGGCCACTGTTGGAAACAGGATACTGGGCTCGATGGACCTTTGGTCTGACCCAGTTTGGCATATCTTATGTTCTTAAAAGCTGCTCTATCTCCTTTTTAAAGGTTAATGCCAGCAGCCTAGTTCCATCCCGGTTAAGGTGGAGCCCATCCCTTCAGAAAAGCCCCTCCCTTTCCCAGAATGTTGCCCAGTTCCTAACAAATCCCAAACCCTCTTCCTAGCACAATAATCACATCCATGAATTGAGACTCCTGAGCTCTGCCTGCCTTTTGGGTCCTGCACATGGAATGGGAAGTATTTTGGGGAATGCTACCCTGGATGTTCTGGATTTCAACTTCCTACCTAAAAGCCTAAATTTGGCCTCCAGAACTTCCCTACCACACTTTTCTATGTCACTGGTACCAACTATCTAAAACCTTGTCTAGGTAGTGCATGAGGACTGCTCCCTTCACACTAGGTAGACCATTTTACCAGGCGATCATCATGTCCCAGTAGATACAAGCCTAATGATTGAATCACCAACTTTAACAGAATTGCTAACACTTACCTCATGGACACATGGCTCTGGAGAAATCTCCTTGGTGCGAGAAGGTTTTACATCACCTGGAGGACAGGTCCTAGTTACAAGATCACTTCCTGCCACACCAAGGTGATGCTCTCCATTCATGTGACCTCTCTTCTCCTTAGCGACAGAGAGGCTGCCAGACAACGGATGAGACCGCTACCATGTCCTTGTAGGCCTTGTCTATATACCTCTCAATCAGCCTTAACTCCTCTGCTACTCTGGTCTCCAGAGATCAAACTCAATCTCCAGGAACAAGCAGGAATGAGTCTTCACATATCGGTACGTCGGTACCGACAGAGCCTGCACGGGAATGCTGCCCAGCTTCCAATCAGAAAGCTTTTGGCAGCATCCCTCACGCCTGCGCAGTGACTTCCCGCCTTCTCCACAGCCTCTCTTCAGTTTTTGTTTTTCCGCGGAGCCGTCAGGACGTCCTCCTGTCACCGCAGAAACTTTTCTTTTTAATTGCTTTAATTGCTTTAGTTTTTTGTTTTCTTGTGGTCGCGGCTGTATTTCCCGCTACCACCGGTATCGCCGCTGGTTATTTGACTAAATTCTGAGAAACTTTTTCTTCAGTTTTTTTGCCTTAACTTCTTGGGCCTACTAGGCCTTTTCATTATGGAGCCTTCTTTTCCTAAGAAGTGCATCCGATGTGGAAACACCTGTTTCTTTTTAGACACCAATAGTTGGTGTCTCAACTGTGTGGGTCCTGACCCTTTTTCCCCTGACTTGTGAGGAGATAATTTTGTGAGAAAACCTTCAGTATTTAGAGTTTTCTTCGATACCGTTTTTTCCTCGGCAGTGAGGGTACCCGGTTTCTCTACTTCACAGGATAAGGTAACCCAAAAACAGTCTGTTAAGACTAGTCAATGCTTGAGTGGTATGTCCCATGCCCAGCATGGTGACGACTCCGGCCTTACCCTCAAGAATCCATTGGCATTACCCCTGCGGTAGTCTTCGGGCTCCAAAGCGTTAAAGGGGTTTCAGGATGTTCCTGGGGCTCACCCCTCACAGAACATGCCTGAGCCATGCGCGGGGGTGGTATCCGCTTCGAGCGGTACCGAGCATCCGGCATCGGCACTGGTGTCGAGTATTCCACTCTTCACCAGGGATCGTCATCGGACATCCTCGGTACCTTCGGGACCGATCGATACGCACCGCATTGACTTCCCTCAATCTCAGCCATGCTCCGGGACGGTACCGGCGTCGATCGGTTCCGATACCCTAGCATCGGCATCGAGGTGGACCGCCTTACCCTTTGCAAGAGGTGCTCATCGGGTATCCTCGGTACCGTCGGTATCGATCGATGTAACCCAGGCTGCCTTAGGGTATCGGCATCGCCGATACTGCCACCGGCGTCGGAACCGTCGCGACATGCATCGATAGTCTCGCTTTCTTCGATGCCGAGTCTTGAGTCGATATCGAGTCTCGAGGACTGCGTAGCGACGCGTCCCGGAACCGACTCCTGTCGTTTCCAGATAGGCAGTTCCGAAGATCCTAGCCATAACTCCCTCATGATCTCGGTACCACTACAGCAGTTCCCGATGGATACTTCACCTGCTAATCCTGTATCAGTATCGATGCCGATGCTTGTTCTTGCACCGATGCCTAGTTTGGAACCGATACCTGGCATTGATGCAGTACCCTGTACGTCCTCTGGTGCTCAGGCTCATTCTTTAGCCTTACCAGGGATGGTTCCCATAGGAGATCAGTCTTTTCAGGCTTTTCTCCTGGATATGGCAACCTTTCTTAATATTTCTATCCCTGGTTGTGATCCTACTCATGGCTCACCGGCACAAATGGAAAATATAAAGCTTCCTTTACATCCTGCTCTGCAGGATCTCCTTCTCAGGGTCTGGAAATCGCCCTTACAACTTCCTCTAGTTTCTACAGACATTGAGGTTCGGTACCGGGTGCCACCCTCTCCAGGGTTCCAAAAGCCTCAACTTTCTCATCGTTCCCTTGTAGTGGAATCGGCACTGAGGAAAGTTAAGAGCAAGAAGAAGCATTCTTCTTATCCGCCGGGTCGTTCTTCAAGAACACTCAATGCTTTTGGTCGTCAGGCCTTACAAAACTCTATGCTGGCCTCCAGAGTTCTTTCATATATTTTTCACATGAGTCTAACACTCCAGGAAGTCACAGAGAAATTGTCTCTTTTGACCCCTTTTTTACCAGAGCCCAAAGCTACTGATTATTCCTTGCTCATCAATCACAGTCGGAATATATCCTGGTTCCTGTCTCGTGCTTCTATAGACTCTTTTGAGTCCGTTAGCAGATCCTCTGCTATTGCCATTGCAGCACGTCGCAGAGCCTGGCTTGAAGCTTCAGACTTGAGCAGATGGGCACAAACTATACTAGCTCATTCTCCTTGTACAGGAGAAGGTCTCTTCAATAAGGAGGCTTTACGTCAGGTTGCTCAATGCTCCACTGACTCTCTTTCCACTAAAAACCATTCTAAGCCACCTCCTTCTTCAAAGAGTAGGAAATGTCCTACCAAATCTTCTTTCCCTAAGAAAAGAAAGTTTCATTCATCTTCTGCCCATCATTCGGCTGTACCTAAACAAGGGACGCCTCAGCCTAGTCTGAAGTCCTCCAGTTCTGGCCAGTCTCAGCATTCCCAGCAACCATAGGGGCCGGGAATTGTAACTTACACTTCACTTCTACACATTAGAAGTTTATTCACTGTGCTTTTCTTTTTCAGTGTACTAACCTTTCGGAAAATTTTTTGTTCAGGGACTACACACTTCTCCTCTTCTTACTCTCTAGAAGAGCAGTTGCAACTATCCCCTGATAGTTTCTATCCCAACTGAACATTTTTTCCTTCAGTTGACTTACCCTATGGGTACGTCACCCTCCAATTACTTGAGGGGTACCATACTGAACAGCTTCTCTAGCAAGTTCGTTCCCCAGACAGGGAGAAGAGATATCTCCTCTCTTTTCTTGTCGGTTTTTCTTTATTCGGCACAGGACAATCTCTCTGCTGTTTCCGTCAACAGCTCTGCCTGCAGGAGTTACAGTTATTCTATTACTGGGACTTTTTCCAAGTTCCAGTCCCTTGTTCAAAATTTTGTCTAGCCTCAGTAGTAATTCCAAACTATCTTGGATCCTCCTACTCCTTTAGGCTTTCTCACATTATTCTAACCATCTCCTCTCCTAGGATATGGCAACACACCTGACTTCAGTCAGTTTATCTCATAGCTCTCCTGCACAATGCTCTCTGCAGTCTTCAGAGAAGCTTTCTACTATGAGGGCCTTGCTATAGAGCATTGGCCTTGGCTCTGAAGTTTCTCTATTACTAGGGAAAAACTTATAAACCCTTCCTATGCCTGTGAGGGTTCTCCACACCCCCTCTCGCCTGGGGTGTTAACACGAGATATCAGTTCTTCTGCGTGAAAATCCAAGGCTTCTGTTTACGCATGCTACCTCTGGGTCCTTCCATAGGTCCCTCTGGTATCTTCCCTGCGTTTCTCCACATCTACCATGTCAGTGTTCTGTGGAACTCCCACCTTGTTCTTTACAGATTCATAAGTTCATCTGTTCTCACGCGAACATCACGGTTATCTGGTTAAATTGCTTTTCTGCATCCCTCAATCCATGAAAATAGATTCGCTATACATATCTCAAGTGGGTTCACCTTCTTGTAGAGCACAGAATCTTTTTCTTTTATATTCCCCATGTACAATTATGGGGCTGGGTGGTAGACATGTATCTTCAACCTGTTGTCTTGTATGTAGCATCTCCATACATGTCTACATACCTATATCATTACTCTGGTGGTGCTAAATCATGCCCCACAAATTTACATATCTTCCGGTATATCATATCTATATATATATATATATATATATTTGATATATTTCACCACCCATATCCTAATATACACATCTGGACATTTTATATATATATATATATATATAAATATATACATATATATTCCAGCCACATGTATATATCCCTATATATATATGTGTTTGATAGGGGGCCTCTTAAGGGTTGATCTGTCTTACACACTATCACCCTTACTGTCTATACTACATGTTTTACCTCCTAGAGGTTTTAGACAGTCTGTCGCCCTACGTCCCATGCCATCTTACGATGCAGAAACTGTTAGGCACCAATAACCACTTTGGTGCTAACATCTCCATTTTTTCTTTAAGTCCATGAAGCATCAAGCTTCAATATTTTTCCTATCTCTCGCCAGCTAGGAAAAACAGTGTACCTCTTTATCTTGAGTACACAACTGTTTTCCATGGGAATAGTGGTTTTTTTCCAGTCCCCCTCTTCCCGCCAGGACTGGGCTAGTTGTCCAACTCCGTCAGTCTTCTTCCTTTAGTCCTCACTGTTAATGACCTTATGCCTAAAGGAGTTTTCAGCTTTTCCCATAAAGCTTTCCATTGAAGACCTGACGTCAAATCCTACCCAGTTGACACCTGGATCATCTACTACCTCCAGGTCTGGACCTTCATCCTCACTACTGAGAGGTCACCTTGAAGATTCCGCTACTACTTATCCAGTAGACTCCATCATGCTTTCTACTTCCTACAATACAGTAGGTAAGCTGCATATTTTAAGTGTACATTAAATGTGTTTTAATGCTACTTATCATATCTACCAAGGACTCCTGTAGTTTGTAGAACCCTCTAGTCCTTGGCTATGCTGTTTCTTTCCTCACAGCTCCTTTATTGTCAACTCCTACCCTCCATCCCACATTGGATGCCGGGGATTCGTGGAGTCAAAATGCACCCCTGATCCAGGCACTTGCATTTTTATGGGATCTCCCCCTGGCATCTCCAGCTAGGGAGTCCCCATATGTGAAGACTCATTCCTGCTTGTTCCTGGAGATAGCACAGTTACTTACCTGTAACAGGTGATCTCTGGGAACAGCAGGAATTAGTCTTCACAACCCTCCCACCTCCCCTAGGAGTTGCATCTTTTTTTATCTTCTTCCTTTTCTCTCCTCACCTTTGTCTCAGCTCTGAAACTCAACTGAAGAGAGGCTGTGGAGACGGCGGGAAGTCACTGCGCAGGCGCGAGGGATGCTGCCAAAAGCTTTCTGATTGGAAGCTGGGCAGCATTCCCGTGCAGGCTCCGTCGATACCGACGTACCCATATGTGAAGACTAATTCCTGCTGTTCCCAGAGATCACCTGTTACAGGTAAGTAACTGTGCTTTCCCTGAAAGAAAAGAGCTCCTTGCACCTAGTGCGCACATATGACCTCTCACCAACTGGGAGAAAATCATACATCTGATACTCAATGCAAGACTGGATAGCCTCCATTAAACTGCTGGACTGCTATCTGCATCTTAGTTTTAAGGATTTGTCTAGCTATTTAAATTGCTTACTTATTTAAAGTTACTAGGGGAATAGGGATACTTGTACCAATACAGCTATACCTAATAAGTTTAAGGGACTTTGTTCCTCTCAAGATGAATTTCAGGACCTTAATTAATCTATTTCTGTTGAGGTTAACCAGTTAAACCCGAAAGTGAATTAGATCACCTCTTTCCCCTTAATGGTTAAGAGCCTAAAAATCTAAGATTATGCCTGGGGTGGGTGAGAGCCAGGGTGGGTAGATGGGAAAGAAACATTATCTGAAAGCTAGCTTGCTACGCAGTGCCCTGACTTTATAAAACACAGAACTTTAAAATAGACAAAGATTTTATCAGTTTAAACCCAAAAAATTCCAAGAGTCTGAGAAATTTCCAGTAAATAAATACTTACAAGTGCAGATTCTTTCACAGCAAGAACAGTTTCTCTTAGTAGTCCTTCAGACTGAAAATTACTAAACTCTGATTGACCTATTATATCTGTGCTTCTAAGGCAATCTCTTCAATTTCCTTGGTGATTCACACTGCCTTTGGTTTGATAGACAAAGACATTCAAAGGTTGAACTTTTGAATCTGTCACTTGGCTATAACACCTATTTTGAACAATTTCATGGTTCTCTTGCCTCCTAACTGGAAGGCCTCTTTGTAAAGGTTTTCTCTAGAAAACAATTTATTTCTGCATACTTAAAGGAGCATGTTTACTAAAGGCTAACGCGTGTTAAAATAAAATAATATTTCTATGGGTGCGTGTTAAGTGCCACTGCACCTACAGAAATAAAACACTACTGGCACTTAACGCGCGTTAACTCTATTAATGTGCATTAAATCCCTTCAGTGGACATGCCCCAAAGAATATTTACCCTATTCTACTTTCTTGGTTATGCCTTAACTGACTTTTATAAAAGCTTACCTGTAGCTGCCAAATTCCACAGAGCATCACACCAACATTTCTTCTTCACTCTGAATGTGAAACTGCATTAGAGGATTTTTTCCTCATAAATCAAATTTGGAGTTTCCTAATACAGCAAACATTTAAACAACCTTCAGAGCAACATGTTTTTACCACCAGCTTCTTCTTACCTACATGGCAGAGAAGAAATGTTGGTTTGATGTTCTGTCTGAATTTGGCTTGCTTATATTTTTAAATGCAAGTTGCAAAAACTAGAACCAGTAATTGAGTTGCGAGTGTACTTGGCTACATAATGTGATAGTGTTGCCATTTTGTCACATAGCTGAGGTTCCTTTCTTTAAAATGGTAGTGAACAGTTCACCAGCTCATTTATGGATATTATAAGAGGTGTGTTTTAATATATTACATTTAAAGGCATTTGACAGTTAAGGCATCTACTTCAACACCACATTGTAGGTGCATCATCATTACACTGTATATAAGTTTCACGTATTTAATCAATTGTAATTGTATTGATTATCCTTGGTTCACTACAAACTATGTTACCCTGTAATTGTTTCTAATGTTATGATATAATGATTCTTTGTTCATTATAAACCGCTTTATATGAAAGGTGGTAATAGAAAACCCTTAAATAAATAAATAAACAGAGGCTTGTTTACTAAAGGGCGTTAGCTGCTACTGCAGGGCTAATGCAGAATTAATGCCTGGCGGGTAGCAGCTAAAGCACAAGAAATGCAGCTACCTTGGGCCTTTTTCTGCAGTAGCTGCATTTCCTGTGCTGCAAGCAAAGGTGGATGGGAATTAGGTGGAGAATGGGTGTTTCAATTTGGAACAACTACTGCGGGCGTTTATCATATGGTAGCTACTCTCTTTCAGGCTTCGTAGATGCAGCTACCACCACCTCAGTGGGTGTGATAGCTTCATATGCTAAGCTGTCCTCCCATGAAGCCTGAGTTTTCCCGGCGGTATCTGCAGCCAACACTGGACGTTTGCAGCTATCGCCCTGCATTACCTGCCAAAGCCCATCGTGGCTTAGTAAACATACTCCTAAATTTGATTTGCACCCTCTATCTTTGAGGCTGATTGGACTTATTTAGTGGGCCTTTACAAAACAGGCACTTTTTTGTTCTTCTCAAATAGATGTCCTACTATAAAATCAAGCCCCCAACAATTTATCCTTTCAAATTCCACTTGTGCAGCAAGCACCATTCCTAACCATACCTGCTTTTGAATATCAACCTCAGAGGGTCAGAAGACAAAGAATCCCAACCATGCCCTATCTTCTAGATACTTCCTCTATGCTCCCATAGCTTGGCACTATCAGTGACAAAATGCTGAGCTTGATAGGCTTTTGGCATCACTCAGTTTAATAATTTTCAATATTCTTATATTATGTAAGACCTATGCCTTGCAGGCAGGTAAAAATTCAGCTCAGCCACCTTGTTTAAAATAAAAATCTACAGCACATATAATTTAAACACACTATTGTTTTATTTTATAGTTATAACAGCTTGTTCAAAATCAACCCAATTAAACAAACTTATGAAAACAAAAATTATTTTCAAGTAGTATTGAACATAATTAACACTTTTAATCTTGGAAAAGATTTGGCCATTTTAGCTATGGGGAGATTTCATTTTGTGTCAGGGTTGTGAAGCTGGATGACTACTAAATGGTCCTTTCGCATAGATTTTGGTGACCATGGCAGTTTAGGTATTTGCCACTCACCTGATAAAACAAAGTAAAAGTTTCTTAGAGCTCATCTAGATAAGAAAAATACTGGTTCACCTATTAGAATTTTCAAGGTCACCAGTTGCTAATGAATTAGGACCTCAAAGTCTTGTTAAGTCTGGTGATTCAATGATCAATTAAGAAAGGTAACCCCACCAGCTCTCTGTCACTGGATTTCTAAAGCTTTAACCAATTCTCTTCTTTCATTTTCCATTTGAGTGCTGTCTGTCACTGTCACATATCAGAAATCAGTAGAGGAATAGATGTCCCTGGATTATGAAGTTAGTTTAGACTGCTAAAAAAACTGCAGCTAATATCTCATTATTGGATCCTATTCTCCCATTGTGCTCCATTCTTTACCCAGTCATTTCATGCCATTCATAGTCCTCTACTGAACAGAATTTCACTCTAGCACCATTAGTAGAACTCCACACCGTGAAAGGCAGAGCTCTGAATACTAACTACTTACAGAAATAGGAACTTGCGATTTGTATACTTTCCTAAACGATAGATCACAGTTGGTGTCTAACTTTGGAGTTACTTTCCCTTTATTTTTTCAGCAGCTTATCTGCTGAAATTCAACATCTCCCTATTCTAGACGGGAGTTTGGATTTCCCTTTCAAAGTCAGCTTGCAGGACCAAGGTGAATGCCATTACTGGTTGCCTCAATATTGCCCCATTTAAGTAGGGAGGAGATCAGAAGCAGCACTGCAAAGCAGTAATGAGTGGCTGTTAAAAGCATTCTTCTCACTCACTGCCTCACAACTACAATTGAAAAATGGATTTTGACAATCAGGTTTTCATTTGCTCTGAAGGCCAGGAAGATTTTAGGTTTTGTGATCTGATGACTCACCAAATATTCTAATTCTGGCAAACACCTCTGGCATATGAGGAGCTGCTACAAGATAGGACAGAGTGGAAGCTTGATTTTTTTTCACACTGAAGGGTAATTTTCAATCTGCACAGGAAGTTTATGGATTGGCAAGTGAATTTATAGAAGCTGATGAGGATAAAACAGAATTGCTTATCAAATATTTTTGTTCTGTGTTCACAGATGGAAGGAAAGGAGCAGGACCTCAGAAAACACCCACAAATAGGAACAGAAGAATGCACGATTTGCAGAATAATGTGTTCACGAGGAACTAGCAATGGGGCCAGATGGGATACATCCAAGAGTACTGAAGGAACTTGTGGAAGTAACCTCTATGACCTTTTCAATGTTTCCTTAGAGTCAGGAGTGATCCCAGAAGACTGGAGAAAGCATAGTTACTCACCTGTAGCAGGTATTCTCTGTGAACAGCAGGAATAAGTCCTCACATATGGGTGACATCCCTTATGGAGCCCCACATGGGTACGCTCCCCAGCTTCCATTGGAAGCTTTAAGGAGCCTCCATCGTGTATGCACCTGCCTTCCCACCTGCCGCGGCACCATCTTATCTAAAGTTAGTAGCCAAACAGCTCCATGGGGAGGTGGAAAGGTTGTGAGGATTTATTCCTGCTGTTCATGGAGAACATTTGCTACAGGTGAGTAACATATGGGATTCCCAAGCTACAGGCTACCAAACACAAAAAAATGGCCCAACTGGGGCAACAAGAACCGGAAGAAACAGTGTGTGTAGTCCCTTTCTGGGACTCAACTGATTCAGCATCCATAGCATTCATCCACATTGGGACGACTTCTTTAGTAGCCTGGACAGACAGAAGGGCCGATGGGAAGGACTTGAACCTAAGTCCCAAACAGATGTCAGAGTATGGCTTGGCTGAAGTTACTGTCACACCAGGATTCCCCATCCAAGCAGTAGTGGGCTGTGAAAGTGTCAACAGAAAACCATGTAGAAACTCTGAAAAACTCCTCCATGGAGACCGAGTGCAGATTGGCCATGGAAGCAGCCATGGTTCGGACATTGTGAGCCATGACATGATCCTCAAGGCTCAGACCTGCTTGAGTGTAGGCAAAGGAAATACAGTCTGCCACCCAGATGGACAGCATGTGTTTGAAGACAGCCATGCCCACTTGCTGGGGTCAAAAGAGACAAAGAGCTGGGTGGAACACCAATGCATCCTCGTCTGCTCTAGGTAGAAAGCCAGAGCATGTTTACAATGCAAGTGTGCAGCATGAGGCCTGGGGAAAAAGGAGGGCAGACCACCAACTGATTCAGATGGAAAAAAGAGACCACCTTAGGCAAGAAATGTGGGTGCATTCGCAACACCGTCCAGTTGTGATGGAATCTGGTGTAAGGTGGGTGGGCCACCAATACCAGAAGTTCACTAATATGGCGAGCCGAGGTGAGCAGGTCACCAGCTGCTCAAAGCTTGTCAACAGGAGCAGCACCAACACCACATTAAGATCGCACACCACTGGCGGGGGCTTAATTGGAAGTTTAGAAAAGAGCAAGCACCACATGAAGCAGCCAACTAGTGGATGAGCAGAGATAGGCTTGCCCTCCAAACCACAATTGTAGGCCTCAATCGCACTCAGGTGGACCTGGACAGAATTGGACTTGAAGCCAGAGTTCAAAAGGTGCAGAAAGTACTCCAGCAGCCTTTCTACCAAACAGGAGAAAGGATCTAGCGCCCTGTCAGTGCACCAAAGCAAGAACCTCCACCACTTGAAGGCATAGGATCGACCTGTTGAATCCCTGTGAGAAGCCAGGAGGATGTCCGTTACCTCCCCGGGCAGGTTAAGCTCTGAAAGAACTACCTGTTCAGCATCCATGCTGTGAGGGCCAGGGACCTGACACTGGGATGTGGCAAGGTCCCGCCCTCCTGAGAGATGAGGTCGGGGTTGCAGCCCAGCCAGAGAGGCTCCTGCTGGGAGACAGAAGCAGCAGGGGAATTCATGGCCGCTTGGGCCAGTATGGTGCAATGAGTATCATGGTAGCCCAGTCTGCCTGGAGCTTCAGTAGTGTCTTTACTACCAGCGGGATAGCGTAGTTACTCACCTATAGCAGGTGTAAACAGCAGCAATAAGTCCTTACATATGGGTGATGTCACTGATGGAGCCCCGCATGGAATGCTCCCCGGCTTCCAAAGGAAGCTTTTGGGAGGTACACAGTGCATGTGTGCCTGCCTTCCTGCCCGTCATGGCACCATATCCTTCAGTATGATAACATAGCAGGAGCCAAAACAGCAACTCCCCCAGGAGGTGGGAAGATGGTGAGGACGTATTCCTGCTGTTCAAGGAGAACACCTGCTACAGAGGAGTAACTATGCTTTCTCTGTGAACAAGCAGGAAATAAGTCTTCATGAATAGGACTTCCAGGCTACCAGAACCTGAGGAGAAAAAAAATAGCCCAACCGGGCACTGAGGACTGGAGAAGCCAGGAAGACCAGAGAGGAAGTCCCGCTGAAAACTCATCTGATGCAGTATCAACAGTTGGATTTTTAGCAGACAGAAGGGCCGATGGGCAGGAGTTAACCCTCAAGACCCAATGAGATGCTGGAGCACGGCCTGGCCAAAATTGCTGTTCCGTCAGAAATCCCATCCAGACAATAATGGGCTGCAAAGATATGGACTGAAGACCATGTTGCAGCCCTGCAGATTTCCTCTGTGGAGACAGAACAGAGGATGGCTACCAATGTAGCCATTGCATGGATATTGTGAGCCGTGACATGACCCTCAAGGCTAAGACCAGCCAAGGAATACACATGGGCAATGCAATCCGCAAGCCAGAGGGTTAGCGTATGGTTTGAAATGATGACACCTACCCTATTGGGGTCAAAGGAGACGAATAGCTGGGAGGAATGACCGTGCACCTTTGTGTGCTCCAGGTAGAAGGCCAATGCACACTTGAAATCCAGCATGAGCAAAGCTGCCTCACTGCGATTTATTTATTTATATTCTCTTATATACCGCGCTATTCTGCATCAGTGCGGTTTACATTGAACAAACTGAAATTACATTGAACAGGACATTATAACTTGGAGATAACTATTTTACAGGGAACATGAGGCTGGGGAAAGAATATTGGAAGGACAATGGACTAGTTGAGTTGAAAAACTGAGACCACCTTCGGCAGAAAATGGGGATGTATGCAGAGCACCACCTGGATCTGGTGAAACCTGAAGGGTGTGCGACCAGAGCATGAAGCTGACTAACACATTGGGCTGATGTGACGGCCACCAAGAAGAGGACCTTCTGGGTCAAGAACCTTAGAAGGCATGCATCCAGCGGCTCAAAAGGAGCCCACATCAGATGGCCAAGGACTATGTTCAGGTCCCAAGTGACCGAAGGGGGCTTGACTGGAGGTTTCAAAAGAAACAAGCTGAGGTGAACATACACTGAACTGCTCTTGAGTCCAGAATTGGAGAGCTGCAAGAGGTACTCCAACAGCTGAACCACAGGGCAGATAAAGGGATCCAGGTCCAACCAGTGCAGACGGCAAACTGTCATCTTTTGAACGCGTAGGCCTTTTGCGTCAAATCCTTGCAGGATGCCAGCAGGATATCGGTAATGCCCTTGGGGAGGGCGAGTTCCCCAAGGGCTACCTGCTAAGCATCCACGCTGTGAGCACCAGGGATTAGACTTTGGGATGCAACAAGGAGCCACCAATGCGAGATGAAGTCTGGGTCAGAGCCCAGGCAGAGATGGTCTCTGTGAAAGCTGCAGCAGTAGTGGGAACCACGGTTGTCGAGCCCAGTAGGGAGCAATGAGAATCATGGATTCCCCCTCTCAGCCTGGAGCTTCCGGAGTGTCATCATGACAAGTGGTATTGGGTGAAGGGGTCCTCCCCAGTGGAGAAGGAAGGCTTCCGGGGCCAGATGATTGCTGGCCAACCTCTGAGAGCAGTACCAAACTACCTGGGCATTCTGTGCCATAGCAAAGAGGTCCCATCTCAGGGGTGCCCCACTCCCAGAAGATCCAGTCTACTACCTCTCCCTTGAGGGTCCACTCATGTGGCTGAAGCACCTAGCTGAGATGATTCACCAGGCTGTTGAGTTCGCTGGCAAATACGTTGCACTGAGATCCATGCTGTGGAGCAGGTTGAGCTTCCAGAGGTGAACAGCCTTTCAACACAGAAGGTACGAGCCCATGCCCCCCTGCTTGTTCATATAGAACATAGCTACTTGGTTGTCCAACTGGATCAGGACCATATGATTCATCAGATGTGCCCAAAAGGCATGGAGAGCATTTGCAGTGGGCTGGAGCTCAAGGAAGTTGATTTGATGGAGGCTGTCACTCTCGGATCACAGACCCTGTGTGCAGACACTGTCCAGGTGCGTGCCCCAGCCAAGCTTGGCGGCATCCATCGTAAGCAGCTGGCAGGGTTCTGCTGGTTGGAATGGTAGGCCCTGATGCAGGTTTCCGGACATGAGCCACCATTACAGGGACATTGGGAGTGGCACAGTGACCACAACCCTGTTCCGCAGGCAGTCTGAGGCTTGCTGCCATTGCATTTGCAAGGTCCATTGGGCCTGCCGCATGAATAGGTGTGCTTGAGGGGTGACATGCACCGTGGCCGCCATGTGTCCAAAGGCTCTCCTCAGCCCATGAGCCGTGGTATGGTGCTGGCACTGCAATGCACCCACCACCTTGATGAGACACTGCAGACTGTCCACCGGCAGAAATGCTCTCACCCAAGTGGTATCAAGGACAGCCCTGATGAACTTCAGATGCTGCACCGGCTAGAGGTGGGACTTCAGACAGTTGATCATGAAGCTCAGCCCTTCGAGCACGAGAATGATGAGTTTGGTGGACTGCCGCACGCTGGCTGGTGTGGGGCCCTTTATGAGCCAGTCATTCAGATATGGGAAGACAAAGACCCTAGGGTCCAGAGAAAGGCGGCCATGACCACCAGGCACTTCATGTAGACCCTGTGGGCTGCATCCAACCAAAAGGATAGCACACAATATCGATAATGTTGGCCTCCTGGCATGAACTGAAGGTACTGTACTGTCTGTGATACAGATGGATAGGAATATGCATGTAAGCATCCTTCAGATCCAAACAGCATAGCCAGACATCTTGTAGGAGGAACAGGAGCAGCGAAGACCATTTTAAACTTTTCGCGTACCAGGAACCGGTTGAGGTTTCACAGATCCAGAATGGGAAAGAACCTGCCAGTCTTTCTGGGAACAAGGAAGTACCTGGAGTAGAAGTGCCACTCGATCTGTGCCAGGGGAACCAGCTTGATGGCGAGGTTGGCCAGGAGGACCACAATCTCAGTCTGCAACAGGTTCTAGTTCGTGGGGTCCACAGGGTGCTCCCCTGGATTGTAAGGGGGTGGCATCTGGGTGAAATGCAACCGATAGCCACTTTGGATGATCTGCAGCACCCAGGCATCTGAGGTGATGAGAGCCCACCAGTGGACAAGCTGCCCCCTCCTGTGGGGGGAACTTGGCAGACTATGATCAACTGGCTATGCTCCTGAGGGCACTGTCAAAAACCCACACCCAGCTTGGGCTAGAGGGTGGGCTATGCCTTTGGGGTTTTCTCCCTCCACTGTGAGTGGGGAGCCTGGGCTTTAGACTGAACCTGCAGCTGGCATGGAAAGTACCATTGCAGGCACAGAAAGGCGGCCCTTCTTGGTCTGTTGTTTTTTCTGTGTGTGATCCCCAGTCTTCCTGGAGAGCCTGGTGAGGGTAATCTGCTCCTTCTCCAGCTCCTTGGCCTTCTCCTCCATGGGTTTGCCGAAGAGGTTCTCACTCCGACAGGAGACGTTGGTGATCTTGTCCTGGACCTACTGCTCCAGGTCAGAGGACTGCAACCGGCCATCCGCTGTGTGGCGATACCCATGGCCGCAACCCTACCGACATATTCGAAGGTGTCAGAGACCATAAATTTCGAGCAATCCTTGCCATGAGTCACAAGTTCTCAAAAAGACTTGCAGTTTTACTCGGCAACGTGAGGAGTGAAGTCCTCTATGTCTAGCATGACATCCTTGAGGAATATGGCCATGTAAGTCTGGTAGGCCAGTCTTGGAAAAAAAACTTCCTCCCAAAGGAGTACAGGGTGTGTTTTAGCACTCTTTGCATGCTCCAAGGCAGACTCAACCACAATGGATTTGTGGGGCAACTGAGACTTCTTGAACCCTGGGGCCTTAAGGACCCAGTACAGGGAGTCGAGCCAGTGGCTGACGACCAGAAGCATAAGCAGCGCCTCCCACAGCCGCAGTTGGGGACCATCGCCACTTCACGGGGGACCAAGGGGTACTGGAGGAGTTCCAGTTCTTCTGCCCTCAGTTCCTCCTCCAATTCCAGAGAAAAGGAGATGATCTTGGCCAGGTACCAAACAAAATCCTAGGAGGACATGTTCTCCAGGGGAGACTTCTGCCGATCCGGAGAGGGTGAAGGGTGGGATGGGAGGTCTGGGGACCAAAGGTCCAACACCGTAGATTCTGCCTCAGTTTCCCATCCCAATTTGGATTCCGAGAGGCCTAAGGCTGAGTCTCCTCCAAATACCGATTGTGTGGCCAAGGAGAGGGTGAACGTTGATTGTCCTCTTTGCATGTGGCATGCCGATGGCAATGCCCTGTGGCCTCAGACTCTGACAAAATGCAGGAGGAGATGGCTTTGGCCACTGGAATCAATACTGATCTCCTACTGCGACGGGTAGGGCATGGGTCTCCAGGATAGGCTGGAAGGAGTGTGGTAACAGCGCGCTCCATGCCACGAAGCCTGCATTCCATAGGGCTTCCATCACTGCCAAGTGAGCTTCCAAGGCTGTAGACATTCCTTCAGAACCACCACCAATGAGGACGTCAATGCTGCAGCAGCAGACATTGCCGGTGACCCCTCGGGTGGGGACTTCACAATGATTGTAGCATTAGGAGACATCCGGCTGCCCTCCTGGGCTTTGGGAGTGGATTCCGCTCTCCGGGTCTGGTTCTTCTGCTGGGGAAGCTTTGCTGGCCAATCTCGGTTTTTGCTGAGCATCTCGTGCCAAGAGGCTGTGGTGGTGCTGTACGTGGACCTTCTCCTTGTGCTCCCCCTTTGACATCAACAGGGCCTCTGCAGAGGATCTCCCCTCAACACTTGAAACTTTCTACTCTGATTGAGTCTTCTGCTCTTCTCCCTTGACCAAATCAGGCATGGACGAGGGAGTTGGGGCTGAGGATGCTGAATCAGATGAGCCAAGGAAGTACTTCTCCTACTTTTCCCAACCCTTCAGCCCTCGACACGTCATCTGCAAGCAGAGCCCACAGGACGCTGGCTGGTGGTGGGGTCCAAGGTATTGCAAGCACCAAATATGGCAGTCCGTGGCGAAAATGATCCTGCCACATTTGGTTGGTACATTTCTTAAAGCCAACAGGTTTAGACATGCCGAAAAATACTGCTTCGGCAAAATCAAACTCAAATACGGCCGTTGGCAGGAAAAAGCTCCCAAAGGGGAAAAAGACACCAAAAGGCACAAAATACTACAGAAAAAAACACCCAAAGGGTAAGAAAATAACTAATCGACGACAGGCGGGTGAAAAAAAATGAGCAAAAACTCAGCCACAAGGGCAAGAAATTCAAACGTTTTTTGGACTGCAGGAACACAGTCTGGGGGCTCCATGGAAAAAAGAAGACTGGAGAATATGGCGATGATAGGCAGGAAGGCAAGCATGCATACGTGGTGTATCTCCAAAAAGCTTCCTTTGGAAGCTGGGGAGCGTTCCTTGTGGGGCTCCATCTGTGACATCACCCATACATGAGGGCTTATTTCCTGCTCGTTCATAGAGAATGGGGGATATGGGTAGAGGAGTCGCACTCTCCAGTTCAAGAGGAAGGTATCTGAGACCAGCCTATTCCTGGAAGCCATCCAGAAGCAAACGCGATCCATGTGGGCATTTGTGTGGCATGGTGAAGAGGTCCGCCGATGGAGTGCCTCATTCCCAAAAGATGCACTCCACCACCTTTCTGCTGAGGGTTCACTCATGAGACTGAAGGATCCTTCTGAGGCAGTCCGCCAGGACACTGAGCTCCCCAGACAGCTTCATCTCATGGACAATGGCAAACTTCCACAGGTGCACCGCCTCACAACATAATAGGTATGACCTTGTGCCTTCCCCTGGTTGGCTAGGTGTGCCCAGAATGCCAGCAGAGCATTCGCAACAGCTCACGGTTCCAGGAAGTTTATCTGGTGCAAGCGCTCTTTCTCCGACTGTCTAGGTGAGCGCCCCAGCCCAACCTGGACGTATCCAATGTGAGAATCCAATTGGGTAGTGGCGATTGAAATGGGAGGACCTGGAGCAAGTCCTGTGGTTCCAGCCACCACTGGAAGGATTTTGTGAGGGGTGCAATAACCACCACCAGATCTCTGAGGCAGCCTATGACCTACCACCACTGATTACTCAGAGTCCACTGAGCCTGACGCACACGGAGATGAGCCAATGGGGTCACATGCACTGTGGGGGCTATGTGGCCTAGCATCCGCAACATCCCCCCGAGCTGTCTTGAGACATTTCTGATGGATAGCACTGAGCACCTCTGTGAGCCACTGCAAGCGGTCCATCATGAGAAAGGCTTGGGCCCAAGAGATATCGAGGAGAGCCCCGATGAACTTGAACTACTGAGAAGGTTGGGTATGACTTGGGGTAATTGACAACAAACCCCAGCTGCTCGAGCACCTGAATGGTCAGGTGAGCCAAATGCTGAACGCTGTCTGTCATGGAGCTCTTTATGAGCCAATTGTCTATGTAGTTGAAGAAGAAGACCCCCAGAGTCTGAAGGAAAGCAGCAATGACCACTGTGGACTTGATGAAGACCCTGGGGACTGATGCCAACCCAAAGGGCAGCACTCGCTACTGCACAAAGCACAGGTACTGTCTGTGAAGAGGATGGACTGGAATGTGCATATATGCATCCTTCGAATCCCAGGAGCATAGCCAATCGCGTCCTTGAGGAGATATGGGAGCAATGTCCCCAGGAGACTATTTTGAACTTTTCCCGAACCAGGAAATGGTTCAGGTTTCTGAGGTCCAAGATGGGCCAGAACCTGCCCCCACCATCTTTCTGGGGACCAGAAAGTACTGGGAGTAAAAGCCTTGCCTGATCTGAGGCAGAAGCACCAGCTTGATGGCCAACTTGGCTTGCAGGGCAGAGTCTTCTGCCTGGAGAAGACCGAGGTGATATGGGTCTAGAGGGTACTCCCCTGGGAAGGTGTTAGGTGGGAAAAGTGCAGCAGGTATCTGCCACGGATGATCTGCAGCACCCAGGTGTCTGCGGTAGTGAGAGGCCACCTGTATGCAAAGTGAATGAGCTGGCCCCCCACTAGAGGGGGTACCCCATTGGGAAGTGGGTGATTGGCTACACTCCTGAGGAACCAGTCAAAAGCTTGCCACTGGCTGCAGCTGGGGTGTGGGCATTCTGTGGTTTGGGTCACTGTTGCTGACTCGGGGCCTGAGTCTTTGGCTGAGTACTCTGAGGGCCCTGTTAGTACTGATGCTTTAGCCTGTACAAAGGTTTTTTTCCCCTGGTATTTCTTCTTTGAGGGATCCGCAGTCTTATGCAAGAGCCTGGAGATGGTAACTTTCTCCTTTTCAATCTCACATGCCCTCTCCTCCATCGGCTTGCCAAAGAGGTTCTTCCCTTGGCAAGGAATGTCTGCCAGCTTGTCCTGGAACCACTGTTCCAGGCCTGTGGACTGAAGCCAGGCAAGGCATCACGATGCCCACTACTGTCACTCGGCCCACAGACTCAAAGGTATCATAGGTGACACAGACCATGTATTTTGAGCAGTCCTTACCATGGTCGATCAGGGTGCGAAAGGAGGCAAGGTGTTCCTCTAGTATGAGGGAACTAAACTCGTCCCCCATAATGCCCCTCAGGAACATGCCCATGTACAGCTGGTAGTATACGGGCGACCAGCATGGAGTTCTGAAAGCACCTTCTTCTGAAGCCATCGAGGGTCCTGGCCTCCCGGCCCGGTGGTACCAATGAGTGGGTCTTCAAGCTCTTAACCTGTCTCAAAGGTGGACTCTACTACCAAAGAGTGATGGGGCAGCTGAGGCTTCTTGAAGCCAAGGGCCTTCTGCACTCGGTACATGGAACCAAGGTGTTGGCTATTGGCTGGCACTATTAAGGGGTTTTCCCACATCCTGAGCAGCAGCCACTGCAGGATCCACAGGCACCTGTTGGCCTCTTTGGGCACCAAAGAGTATTGGAGGATCTCCATCACCTTCACCCTCAGCTCGTCCTCCGCCTCAAGGGAGAATGGAATGACCTTTGCCATGTTCCGGACGAAGTTCTGGAAGGACATGTCCTCCGGGAACGACTTTCTTCTCTCATATGGAGTGGATGAGTTCGAGGAGAGGTCCGGAGACTCCTGCTCATATCCTCCATTTCCCACCCTTCAAAGTCCAACTCTGAGAGGAAGTCAAAATAATGCCATTTCTCTTCCCAGCAGCACTGTCACTCTGGCAGAGAAGGCAGGCACCGATGGGATCAATGGCGTTCTTCTCGAGGGTGCCAGTGAGTCAGGGCATTGGAACCCGAGACACTGAATGATGAGATGGCCATCGGAACTGGTGTGGACTCCGATTGCAAACCCAACATTTCCACCTCAGCGGGAAGGGGAT
Source organism: Ichthyophis bannanicus (assembly GCA_033557465.1). NCBI lineage: Eukaryota > Metazoa > Chordata > Amphibia > Gymnophiona > Ichthyophiidae > Ichthyophis > Ichthyophis bannanicus. The sequence continues at coordinate 430,550,159 of CM066034.1, read as the reverse complement.
GGGTCTCCAAGATTGGCTGAATGGCCAGTGGCAATGCCCCCAAAGACAGAAGGGCCACAGGGGCCAGTGCAGCCAGGAAAACTGCAATGTACACCTCGAGGGCCAGAAGGTATTTGGCCAGCACTGTGGTCTCAGAGGTCATTGGGGCTAGTACAACAACTTCAGCCATTGACTCTGGAACCCATCCTGGGGACTCCACAAGGGTTAGAGCATTGAGAATGACTGTGGCCCTCCGGGTCCTTGGGAGTCGACTCCTCCCACTGGGGTACTTTTGCAGGTTGCTCCCGGCCATCGCCCTCAATGTTGCATCGAGAAGGGTTCCAGTGTTGATATCCGTGGCACCTTGTACAATTCTCGGCAGCCCCCTTCGACGTTGACTGAGCGGATGGTGAATCCTTCCATTGTTCCAACCAGAGGTCAATGGAGAGCCTCCATTCCAAGGTACCACATGAGTGAGCATGGGCACTGCCCAATGCCAAATCCTTGTCAGAAACCTGCAAGGGCATCGACACCGATGTTGATGGTGGGGCCGAGGACACAGAGTCTGATGGCCTAAAGAGAGACTCACGCTGCTTCTCCCAGTCTTTGAGGCCCTTTCTGTTCATCTGCAAGCAGAGATTAAAGGAGGTGGTCTAGTGGTCAGGACCGAGGCACTGAAGGCACTAATTTTGTGACCAAGATGGAGCAAGCACACCGAGTGTACTTCTTGAATCCATTGGCTGATTTAGACATGACTGGGAAAATGGCCACTGCAAAATCAAAGGGCTCAATGCCTAACAGAAAAAAACCCCAAGGGAAAAGGAAAGATCCTGAAAGCAAAAACTCAGAGAGAAAAATCCAAGACCGGTGCTGGTAGAGGGCCAGCGTACCCGACGAGAGGCGGTGAGCACTAGAAAACAAGAAAAGAAACCCCGAAAAGCTGAAAACAATTAACTTTTTCCAGTGATGAACAGGAACACATCCTAGGGGCTCCACGGATAAAGATAAGATGGCACCACAGCAGGAGGGAAGGCAGATGCATATGCACGATGGAGACTCCCAAAGGTTTCCAGTGGAAGCTGGGGAGAGTTCCCGTGCGGAGCTCTGTCAGGGACGTTACCCATATATGAGGACTTACTTCCTCTGCTTCTTCACGGAGAAAGGCGCCTATAGTCCCTTTACACATAAGTAAGGATGAGGTTGAGAACTACAGTGTTAGTCTGCCCTCTGTGGTGAGCAGTTAATGGAAATGTTGCTAAAACAGAGGTTTCCGGAGTCCAATGTATTGCAGGATCCGAGGCAGCATAGTTTTACTAGAGGCAGTTCTTTTCAGACAAATCTAATTAATTTCTTTAACTGGGCAACCAGAGAGTTGGACAGGGGGAGAGCCCTAGATGTGATGTACTTAGATTTTAGTAATGCCTTTGATATTGCTAGATTTTAGTAATGCCTTTGATATTGCTCCTCACAGGCGACCTATAAATAAATTGAGCACCCTAGGGATGAACCCTAAAGTGACTGACTGGGTTAAAAATTGGTGGAGTGGGAGGCGACAAAGGGTACAAGTAAATGGAGCATACTCTGAGGAGAAGGATGATACCAGTGACGTGCAGCAGGGATCTGTCCTTGGTCCGATTCTTTTTAACATTTTTGTTTGTGATATTGTGGAAGGGATGTCAGGTAAGGTTTTCCTCTTTGCAGATGATACCAATATCTGCAATGGACACCCAGGAAGGAGTAAATATCAGGTGGGATCTAGCTAAGCTTGAAGAATGGTCTAGAATTTGGCAGCTGAGATTTAATGCTAAAAAACACAGGGTCATGCATTTGGGCTGCAAAAATCCAAGGGAGTGGTACAGTAAATGGGGTAAATTACTTCTGTCCACAAAAGAACAGCGAAATTTGGGCATGATTGTTTCTGATGATTTTAAGGTGGCTAAATAGGTAGAAAAGGCTATGACAAAAGCCAGAAGGATGCGTGGGGGCATAGGGAGAGGAATGGCCAGCAGGAAGAAGGAAGTGACAGTGTGAGATCTCATTTGGAATATTGTGTGCAATTCTGGAGACCACACCTTCAGAAGGATAAAAACAGGATGGAGTTGGTGCAGAAGGTGGCTACCAAATTGGTCGTGGGATTCGTCATATGGCATATGGGGACAGACTTAAAGATCTCAATATGTATAATTTGGAGGAAAGGTAAGAAAGAGATTTGATAGAGATGTTTAAATTCCTCTGTAGTATAAATACACAGGAGAGCCTCTTTCAATTGAAAGAAAGCTCTGCAACAAGGGGGCATAGGATGAAGGTTAAAAGAGATAGATTTAGGAATAAAATGCAAAAATATTTCTTTATGGAAAGAGTGGTAGATGCATGGAATATTCTTTCAGTGTAGGTAGTATCTCTCCATAAAGAAATATTTTCGCAGGACATTATCTGAATTCAAGAAAGCATAGGAGAAATACAGAAGATCTTTAAAGGAAAAAAAAGGAACTATAGTAGTTGCTATGGAAGAGCAGGCTGGATACACTATGTGATCTTTTTCTGCCGTCATGTTTCTATATTTCAAAGGGACGTTCCTTGCAGGTGCACAGTACAAGAGGTGAACATACAGGGATTTCAGCACTTGTGTATAATTTAACCACTCTGCTCAGTCCAACCCATTTTTTTGCCACAGCTAAAAGCATGCATCCTACATCACTAATACTATAATCTACATATGGGGTGAAAGCATTTTTCAAAAGCAGATTTTAGGCAGGTAAACAAATGTTTACTTATGTAACAAATGTTGAAAATTGCCCCAAACTAAAATATTAAGCCACTTTCTTTTTACTGCTACAGGCAAATGCTACCTCCAGCAACAGTAAAAGGAAGAGGCAAGTCTTTTAAATAAAAGCTATTAAAAGAAACTTCACCTCTTCTTAAAGCAAAAGTGCCTTCTATGGACTCCCAAAACAGTTGTTAAATAGCCTCCTTCACAACTGAATATTTCTCTTTCTTTCCTTCAATATTTAAAAATTCATTGTTAATTCTGGAATAGATTTAAGGCCAGTCCAGTGCATTACAATGCAGAGAACCTAGATTCAATTCCCACTTCAAGTTTCTGCTTTCCCAGATCAGTGAGGTTGGAGATGTTGTGGTGGCAGCCTCTGAGGGCAACGGGCACCAGTCACTTCAAATAGTGATACCTAGTAACCATATTTAGGATATACATTATCTGGGTTCCAGAAAGAGCCATGTTTTAAGATTCGACTGCAGCCTGGACGACCCTCTATAATGCTGAGAAGTACTAATTACAACCGAGGAAAGATACTACGCACTCTCTCTCTAAACCAGGAGGTTGCTAGTTTAGTTCTGGCTGGACATTTCCTCCAAACTTCATATTAGATAATGCAAAAAGTGCTATGGCTGGGAACATTTTAAGAACTGTATGGGTGACCATATTTTTACTGGATCCTCCAAGAAAATCTTTAACAATATATTTCTGATAATTGTGAGAAAGATAAGAATGGAGGGACTGGCTGGATTATTCAGTCAGTGGAATGCAGATTTGATCAAAACTGGGCATGCAGGATGATCTACTGTCTCTTATTCTCATGATGAACTATACCATGTCCCTTTTCTCAGCAAGACGGCAGAATCCTTTAATTCTCATGATGCCTAGGCCAGAGTGGAAAACACAGTGTAATAAACCTGGTTTGATGATGCATACAAAAGAGAATAGAAATGTCTAATTATATCTCCTTCACAGAGGCAATGCTTAGTGTGGTTGTTTTTTAACCTAATGGAATGCAGGGCTTGTGGGGGGTAGCTGATTTTGGTGAGATGTTGTCTTTCTGATAATGGCTATTTAATTCATGAACCCTTCCAGATGTTCTTCCCGTTGTTGCTAGTCAATTTCATATTATACCACTCTTAAATTTTCATGTGGTATCTACCTAATAATGTCATTCAGTTTCCAGACATTTGCACTCCTCCCCATCCCATCAATGAAGAAGCTTTCCAAATTTTTAAAAGGAAACTGCACCAGTGTGTATGAAACAATACAGTTCTAGAGAAGCAGCATTTCGAAGTTTTTAATAGCCTTCTCATTGGAGCATTGAAAGTTTGTCACTGGTCACATCTGTACTACCATTTGACTGGCCATCACTAGTGCCATTCAAATGGCAAAGGCCAATCAGCTACCAGCATATACAATATCATTAATAACTGATCCTAAAACAAAACCCCCAACTTAGAAGAATGACATTTTTGACTGATATTGAATGAAACCCACCCTTGCAAGGTTTAATAGCTATACATCTGCTTTTGTTGCTGCTGCTTTGCCTCAGCCTGTGCTTCAGATGGCTCTGGCAATGCTGGTGGATGTGTGGGCTGTAGCATCTCTGTCTGTGATACCGCTCTCCATGCTAGTGGCTGCTCTGTGATCTGGCTTCCCAAGGGTGTAATTGAGTTCACAAAGGTGGTCAGGTTGATAAAGTGGGCCACAGACTGAGGGTTGGCTGCTGCCTCTTGTTCTGGTACAGCTGCAGGTGAGATGGTGATGTCATTTGGCCGGTTGTGCAGCACAGTACTGCCACTGACTGTGTCAAAAGTCACAGTAAGGATAGAGCTATCAAGCTGTAGCTGACGATCTGATGTGGTGAGGTGGCCAACAGTGACAGGCTGAAGGCTGGCAAACTGGTTTGTGGCAGGTGTGGTGATGGGTGTCATAGTGATATTTGTCAGTCCTATGGTAGTGGAAGGAGCTGTCACACTGGGTTCAGCCAAGGTCACCACTACCTAAAGGAGAAAAAAAAATTGACAATAACTTTACTTTATTCTAGTATATTGCTTGGTATTTCATATATGTTATGCTGCAGGTAATAGCATCTTTCCCCGCTATTCGCCTCCCTTGCCGTCCCCGACTAAGCCTCTCCGTACAAACAAGGAGTTTTGTATGGGGAGGCTTAGACGGGGGCAGGAAGAGGTGGTGCAGAGGCAGAGTTAGGACCACCATGTGGAATAAGTCCCCTTAGACATTGGGGGATGGGAGGCCCGGCTGGGATCAAAATGGTGATGAGGTGGGAGGCCCGATCGGGGATTGGGCTGTGGGGAAAGGGGAAAGTGGTTGGTGCTGGGAATCGCGGCTCCTGAATGGAGTCATGGTGCCATGGTAACCGGAGGCCATGACATCACGGTTCCATTCAGGAGCCTGACTGAGTTAGCCGGGCAGGGGCCTGTACAAGCAGGCCGATGGGAATCAGGTCCTGGCCTGCACGTACAGTCCTAAATGCGATTCTGATCCCATGGGGGCTCGATGTGCCCCGCGGGATCAGAATCATGTCTACCTCTCTGCGTCTGGTTCTGACCAGATGCACAGAGGCCAGGACACACAGTATGGAATATGCCTCTATGTCTCCATCCTGAGAAATGAACGTCCCCATAACTAGTTATGGAGGTGGAGCCTGTGCAGGTTGCAAGGTCTGGTACAAGATCCAGTTTGTCACAGAGGTAAAAACGATGAAGGACAATTCTTTTTGTTGGCAGAGATCTGTCAACAAGAAAAATGGCACCTCTCCCAGGCTCTTCTGAAAGAGCTTCTAAAAAAGTTTTGGCTAAAAATATTGGGGGCATATATAGACACCATAATAGACTCTCTACCCAGTATTCATAATTTCAAAAAGATAAAATGGCCTCCTGGATGCGGTGTGATACTTAGGACCTCATATTGTGATGTCTTTGCTAGCAAGATTGCTACCCCAGTAATATGACAGTCTGCAGATGCGTAATAGATCTCACCAAACCAGCTTTTAATTAATTTCTGATGTTCTGTGTCTGACAGCTTTGTTTCTTGCAGGCATGCTATAGTAGCATCATGCCTCTTCAAAGCCTGTATAATTTGAGCCTGCTTAACTGGAGACCCAATTCCAGAGACATTCCAAGAAATTATACACATATCTGGATTTATTTCATGTTTCTTAAGGATGAAACCTAAGTATAAACATAATATATTGTAAAAGAGGCTCAGGATGCCCAGCCTTGTACTGACTCTCCAAACATAGTGGTGGGCTCACATCTATACAGAAAAGATTCATATCCTGGCTACCCTCCCAACCCACCTATAAAGCCCTCCCCTTTACACCTATTACCCCGCACATTACCCCCATATATTTCCCCATTCACACCTAGCTCACTACTGCTCCACATTTACCTAGTGAGCATCCGGATTCCTAATGCAACATGCCTCAGAAATATTTCCTTTGGATATCACTTACACACTCATTCAGACCCACGCCCATTCAACCTAATATCAAGCTACACATGATGGACATGCAAAACCATGTACATCCTCCCAACAAACTCTCACAACCCCAGCTACTGCCAAAGAGCTGACAGGCTGCACTAGCAGGACCAAGTTAAGGAGATGGGGGGAGGAGGTGGATAAAGTGGTGGAAGCAAGACTGGATTTTAGTGACTTGATGGTTTGGGGGGACTTTAATGTTCTTGGAGATAATAGGGGGGACTATTAGCTGTAATGCATGATCCTGGTTTCCTGCTATGGATGACAAGTCAACCCATGTTGGGGGTAATATTTTGGATTTGTTTTTTGGAACGGATGCAGTTGGAAGCCAGATGGAATTGAAAGTAAGAGAAGTTCAGTGGGTCCCATGGTCAGACCATTCTCTGGTACTATTCCACTTTTAGAGGGGTAAACATTGGGGGTGGTAGGGGAGGAGTAAAGGCAGGGCCAGTGTGACCCACTGTGCAAACCATGCAGTCACAAAGTGAGGCAGCTATGGGAGGGCAGCACAGTTGGCACAATGAGCCACCGTCAACGGGTGAAGAGCAATGGGTTGCGGACAGCTGGTCCAATGAAAGTAAAGACAGTGCGGGGCCTTAGAGCCCTGCACCCTCCAACATAACTTCCTATTAATGGGACAGGAGGGGGAATGCCAGAGGCAGAGAGAGGGTGGAGCGGGGGACAAGCCCACAAACCCAGACATACAGCGCCTATTCAAGTAAGGACCCTGGACATCTGGCGAGGTCAAAATGGATGGGGGACTTATTCTAAAAGGTGGAATAAGTCCCAGTGGCTGCGGTGATCTGGGCACGCAGACCCCCCTGAAATGTCACAGGAGCAGCAGTGAAAGCTCCGCCGCCCGATCCCAGCCCTGGCTGCTCTTGCAGGGCAGCAGGGAAAGAAGAGCAGGACCGGTGTCGGGCTGACTGTGCTCCTGCTAGGCATCCCGGTGCCATGGCACTGGTACTCCAGGAGGGGTAATAGATGGGTTGGCTGGGCAGAGGGAAGGATGTCTGCCGTGGCAGAGTCTAGGCATGTCCAGGCCATCTGTGCCTGATTCTGCACCGCGGGAAAATCTAGCTCCCGCGGTTGCAGAATCGGGTACAAGTTTGGGCCGCCCATTTTTTGGCTGTCTGGACAGCCTGGACACACCCCGATCAGAATCGGCCTCCACGAGGATCTATATATCAAAGCCATGCCGCCTCCGGTTCTACAGATACATTGGACAGAAATGGCAGAGTAGCTCAGAGGAAGACAATGATAAGAGGATTGATTCCTCGCTATCCTTTAATCACAACTCAGTGAGACAGAAGGCGGCTAAGGCGTGCTCCACAATAAGATCTGATAAAAGATGAGTTTTATACTGAAGGACCCTACAATTAAGAAGGGCTCTATGATAGGCAAGTTCAGACGAAACAGTCACAGGGAGATGTGAACATTTAACGAGGTTAGTCACCTGCACACTGGGATCCAATCTCTGTTGAAAAGGTGAATGCCTTCCCCAGACAACAGGCACTGAAGCAATGAAGTAGTAACAAAGGACTAGAATCTGCAGTACAGAGAAAAGTGAGGACACACTAAGGGTAAGGCAAGGGAAGTTCTCAATGGCCATGGAGTCACTCTAAGGAACTTGGTCTGTGAGGAATGGCATCAACAATCTCAATGAGTGCCACATATACCTGAATTAAACATCTCAGAGAGGAAAAAAGTATCTGCTCAAAAAAGGCACCAAATGCAGCAGATGCTGCCAATTACCAGGTTTAAAAACAAACTATGGTCCTCCCTAAACAGAGAGGAGAAACAAAAAAAATCCTCTGTTGCTCAGTATCTACTATCGCTCCCTTCTCCACACCGCAAAGCGTGATTATTACTCCAATCTTATTTCTTCCTCCTCAAATTCTTCACGACGCTTGTATTCTATTCTGCATTCTCTCACTGCGTCTCACTCTGCCTCCTCCCCCTCTCCCCCTTCTGCTTCTTCCCTTCCTGATCCCTCTTCTCTTGCCACCTTCTTTGTCACTAAGGTTGACACCCTTCGTCAGTCCTTCCCTTCGTGTCCCCCTCCCCTCTCTCCTCCTGCTGTGCTCTCTCCTCCTTCCTTCCAATCCCCATCCCATTCCACTCCTGTGTTGTCTCATTCCTGGTCCTCTTTTGAGATGATCACTCCCACTGTTCTTCAAAAAACCTCTCTCTCTATTCGTAAAACCACCTGTTCGGCTGATCCCATCCCATCCCCCTGGCTTCTAGAACCCTCTCTAGCTCTTTCTCCATATATTCTTTCTTTGTTTAATTCCAGTCTGTCCTCTGGCATCTTTCCCTCAGGCTGGAAACACGCCATTGTCCGTCCCATCCTAAAGTCCCGTTCTTCTGATCCTTCTGTTCCCTCTAGCTGGCGCCCTGTTTCTAATCTCTCTTTTCTCTCTAAATTCCTTGAGAAGCTGGTCTTTATTCAACTTTCCTCTCACCTTGAAGCCTCCCTCACTCTCCACCCCCGTCAATCTGGTTTTCGTCCTGCCCATAGCACTGAAACTGTTCTTCTTTCCCTTCTTAATGAACTTCATGCCGCTCACGATCGTGGTCTCTATACTTTGGCTGTTTCTCTTGACCTCTCTGCTGCTTTCGACTTAGTGGATCACCGCACCCTCCTCACACGTCTTCGGGAAGCAGGTCTTTCTGGTGTGGTTCTCCAGTGGTTTCATTCTTTTCTTTCTTGTCGTTCTTTCTCTGTAGTTTCCGGGTCCTCTTCCTCTGCCCCCACTCCCCTCACTTGTGGGGTTCCCCAAGGGTCTGTTCTCGCTCCACTTCTTTTCAATGTTTTCTTAGCTCCTCTTGCCCTTCAAATCCAACAGTTTGGCATCTCCGCGTATTATTACGCGGACGACATCTTTCTTCTGCTTCACACTAACTCCCTCTCTCCTGACATCACCCCTCTTAATCACTGTCTTGCTGCTATCGCTTCCTGCTTTTCTACTAATTTCCTCCATGTGAATCCCTCTAAGTCCCATGCCATTTGGTTTACGTTTGGGGGTCCCTCCCCCACTTGTGCCCCTTCCTTCTCCTCACAGTTTATTCCTCTTGTTTCTTCGCTTCGCTATCTGGGTGTTATTCTTGATTCCTCTCTTTCTTTCAAGGATCACATTTCTTCTATCATTCAGCGTTCTTTCTTTTCCCTTAGGCAACTTCGTTCTGTCCGCCCTTTCCTTTCATCTCCTGCCCTGGCCACTCTTCTTCTTTCCCTCGTGATGTCTCGTCTTGACTATTGTAATGTCTCCCTTGCTGGTTTGCCCCAACTCCAATTGTCTCGTCTTCAACGTGTTCAAAACTCTGCTATTCGTCTCCGAGCTCATGCCTCTCGTTTCGACCATGTTACCCCACTTCTCCTTCACCACCATTGGTTGCCTATCTCCTTTCGTGTCCAGTATAAAATTCTTATTCTTACTCACAAGGCTGTTCGCACTGGCTCCCCCTCTTATCTTGCAGATCAGATACATTTCCGTCCCCCCCACCGCTTGCTTCGCGCCATTCACACAAATCGTATGGTTCTCCCCTCTCTCTCTCAGGCCCATCTTGTCTCTACTCGTTCCTCTGCTTTCTATTTCTTGGCCCCAAGCCTTTGGAACTCGCTCTCCCCCTCGCTCCGTGCGGAAGAATCCTACCAATCCTTTAAATCTCAACTCAAGACCCATCTCTTCAGTCTAGCGTTTGACCTTCCGTCCCTGGTTTCCCCTTCCCCCTCCGTTACCCCCTCTCCCCCCGTCCCATGATGTTGTAACATTATACTGTAACAACTGTTCTATATTCTCCTTTTCTCTCCTTTCCTATCCTATCATTTTACTGGCGTTCCTTTTCTTTTTCTCGCAGCCTTATTTTTAATTTGTTTTTAAGCTTATTGTAAACCGCTCAGGTGCCTCCGGTGTTGGGCGGTATAACAAATTTTAATAAACATAAACATAAACATACTAAACCCAATCTCCACTTCAAATCCCTAACAAATCTTTGAGCCATTAATGAAATGTAAGGGGAAAATTAAGGCAATAATTTATCCAACTTATTCAATTTTTGCCAGATAAGCAGAACAAGCCCAGAAAAGGATGATGTTTACTTCTATAATGAATCTAAGTTTTTTCTGTGAAAAAAAAAAGACAATAGTGAAGGTATCCACAATTAATATCTAAACTAATCTAACCTGGAAAAAAAGAGGTAGAAGACCAATATCAAATAATCTGTAAACACGAAATCCAATAATTGTGAAGCAGTGATGCTCCAAGCACCCTTGGCACTTGGGGCAGACATCTCCCCCCTCCCCCAGCGTGCCGCAGTACAGCACCCCCGCAACCGAACCCATACAGTGGACCAGCGCGGCAAATTTAAATCGAAATTATGGGTGATATGCTGTTCTGCCTCCACTCCAGACCTGCTGGCTATTCTCCCCAAGGCTTTAGTCTCGCGATTCGGAAGACTTCAGCCAGGAGAGAACTGCTGCTAGGCCTGGAGTGGAGGCAGCGCAGCAAGCCACCCACAACTTCAAGTAAGGTTTACTGCACTTGCTCTGCCATGTGAACCCAGCAGGGGTGTAGCCCCCTCCCGGCCTGCACCCACCACCCCACCCCACCCTTGGTATGCCACTAGGAGCTTCTAAAGGTTTAAGGGCTATGCTAGCATTTCTATCCTGCCATATAGCGTAGTTACTCACCTGTAACAGGTGTTCTCCGGGGACAGCAGGAATCAGTCCTCACATGTGGGTGACGTCGGCGCCGATGGAGCCCTCATGCGGAGAAAATCCCCAGCTTTCAGAGAAAGCCTTTGGGAGTTGCATCACACATGCGCGGTCCCCTTCCCGCCCAAGGGTGCCATCTTGCTCAGTCAAACGAAATAGCAAAAGAATAAAATAATAATCATAGGACTGCAGCTCCAAGGGGAGGAGGGAGGGTCGTGAGGACTGATTCCTGCTGTCCCCGGAGAACACCTGTTACAGGTGAGTAACTACATTTTCTCTGGGAACAAGCAGGAAGTCAGTCCTCACATATGGGACTCCCCAGCTATAGGCTACCGAGAACCTACAGCTGAAAAATAGGCTCCATTTATGAGAGCTGCAAGCAGCCACAATAGGAATCTAACTAAGAGAACAGCACTCCAGTAGTCTGACACAGAAGGGTCGGAGCGGAGGGCAGGAGTTGCCTAGACCTCAAAAAGTACAGCCTGGCTGAAAGCACTGTCCTGTTGGGACTCCCTATCCAGGCAGTAATGGGTTGCGAAAGTCTGGCCCGAAGACCAGGTGGTGATCCAGCAGATGTCTGCCAGTGGAACAGAGTGGAAATGAGCCACTGATGCCGCCATGGCCCTGAACCGATGGGCCGTAACACGACCCTGCAATGGAAGCTCGGCTGCCCTGTATGCCCAGGCAATACAGTCTGCTTCCCAGGTGGACAGTGTACGCTTGGAAACAGCCATCCTCAGCTTACTTGGGTCATAAGATACGAAGAGCTGAGGAGCCCTTTTATGGCCTTGCGTACGCTGAATATAGAAGGTCTCTGCCCGACTGGCATGCGGCCTGGGAAATAAGATAGGCAGCACCATCTCCTGGTTGAGGTGGAACTACTACTGAGCATTTGTATAGCGCTACCAGTCGTACACAGCGCTGGAACGAGGAGACCACTTTTGGAAGGAACTTGGGGTGCGTGCGAAGCACCACCCGGTTTCTATAGAACCTGATGTAAGGCCTGTCTGACACAAAGGCCTGAAGTTCACTCACCTGCCGAGCTGACGTGAGTGCCACAAAGAAAACCACCTTCCAAGAAAGGTAGCGGAGATGGCAGGTCACCATCGGCTAAAAGGGCGGCTAAGTAAGCTGCCCTAAAACCACATTCCGATCCCACTCAGTCGCCGGAGGGCAAACTGGAGGCTTCAATAGAAGCAGGCCTCTCAAAAACCAAGAAATGGGCAGAGAGGGGCTTCTCCTCCACCAGGAAGTGGTTTGCTGCAAGGGCACTAAGGTGCACTCTGACGGAAATGGACTTGAGGCTCAAATCCGAGAGGTGGAGAAGGTACTGTAAAACCACCCTAACCTGGCAGGAGAAAGGATCAACACCCTGCCCCTCGCACTAAGTCACAAACCTAGTCACCTAGTCGACGGCTGTCTTGAAGCCAGCAAGACCCCTTCAACATCCTTTGGAAGGAGGAGTGGAGCGAGCATTACCCTTTCAGCAGCCATGCCATTAGGTTGAGGGAGCTGAAGATGGGGTGCAGGAGAGTGCCCTCCTCCTGGGACAGGAGGCCTGGGGAGGACCCAAGGGCAATGGGGGCCTCCACCGCTAGCTGAAGTAGAAGTGGAAACCAGGGTTGCCTCGGCCACCTCAGGGCTACCAGAATGACCGAGGCTTTGTCCTGGAGGATCTTGAATAGATCTTGGCCACCAGAGGCATCAGAGAAAACGCATATAGGAGGCCCACGGACCATGATATCAGAAAGGCATCGGCGGGCACCCTGTGTGGGTGAAGCTGCCTGGAGCAGAATCGGGGCAACTGCTGATTGACCGGACTCGCAAACAAATCTACCACTGACCACCCCCAAGTCTGGAAAAGCCAATTGGCTACCCCACGGTCCAGCTGCCACGCGTGAGGCTGGAGAATCCTGCTTAGCCTGTCGGCTAACCAGTTGTCCTGGCCCAGCAGGTAGACGGCCCACAGATGAATGCCATGCCAGGTTGCAAACGAGCACAGATTCAGGGTTTCCTGACATAGGAGACAGGACCCTGTGCCACCCTGTTTGTTCACATAAAACATGGCCACCTGGTTGTCTGTCTGTACTAAAACAAGTTTGTGGGTCAGGATCTGCCAGAAAACGCCTAGATTTCCCAGGAGGTCACCCATCCAAGTACTAAGCAGGCCCAACCCTGCCTGGCTTCTGAGATCAGACGAGAGTGCCCGATCTCGTCTGATCTCGGAAGAAAACTCCTAGAGCCAGGCGGATGGTACGGGGCTACAAGAAATTGATCTGCTGTGCTCTCTCATTGGGGGACCACACTCCCTGAGTACAGAACCCCTGGCAATGGGCCCCCAAGCCCAGCAGGGACGCATCCGCGGTCAGGATCCTCGTGTGTAGAGGAGCTTGGAAGGGCATCCCTGCCTCCAAGTGGAGTGGCCGAAGCCACCAGTCCAGGGACCGTACTAGCCGCCTGGACACTGTGACTTTGTCCCTGAGGCAGCCTGTGGCCTGTGACCACTGAGGCACCACTGAGCAGTCCGCATGTGGAGGTGGGCATCGGGGGTCACATGAACTGTGGAAGCCATTTGCCCAAGGAGGCACAGAAAGTGTCTTCCTGACACTACGGACCTGCGACTCACCTGATGTGCCAGAGCCAGAAGCCTGCTTGCCCTGTCTGCGGGTAGATAGGCCCTTGCCTGAAGGGTGTCGAGTCTGGCTCCAATGAACTCCAGCTGCTGAGTTGGAGCAAGGCTGAACTTGGGGTAGTTGATTACCAACCCCAGATGCTGAAGCACCTGGATGGTGCGGGATGTGGCCTGGTGGACTTCGCTGGCTGAAGTGCCTCTGATGAGCCAGTCATCTGGGTAGGGGAAGACAAAGACCCCTTGGAGTCTGAGAAAGGTAGCCATCAGGCACTTTGTGAATACCCTGGGGACCAAGGCCAAGCCAAAGGGGAGTACCCTGTACTAGTAGTGATTGCCTCCCACCACAAAGCGTAGATATTGCCTGTGGTCTGGATGTATTAGGATGTGTGTATACAAGGTGGAGGAGTAGCCTAATGGTTAGAGCCACTGCCTAGTACCCAGAAGATCAAGGGTTCGATTCCTACTGGCACTCCTTGTGACCTTGGGCAAGTCACTTTACCCTCCATTGACTCAGAAGAAAAGGCTGGCAATCTACCTCCGGTGATACATTGCCAAGAAAATCCAGAGGTAGCTGGGTCACTATGAGTCAACACTGACTTGATGGCACTAATAAAAAAAAAATACACATCTTTTAGGTCTAAGGAACATAGCCAGTCTCCCAGGTGGAGGTAAGGCAGCAATATTCCAAGGGAGAGCATATTGAACTTCTCCCTTACCAGGAACTTGTTTAGGTTGCGCAGGTCGAGGATGGGTCTGAGGCCTCCTGTTCTCTTTGGTACCAGAAAGTACCTGGAGTAGAAGCCTTTGCCCTGCAGGTGTTGGGGCACCGGTTCTACTGCCTGATCCTCGAGAAGACCCACCAACTCCTTCAAAAGAAGCTCCCGGTGAAGGGGAGACCTGAGGGGCTATCCCAGGAAATAAGGGGGAGGCATCTGGGCTAGGTGAAGGAGGTAGCCCTCTTGGACTATCTGTAAGACCCAGACATCGGTGGTAATGGCTGTCCACCTGTGGGCATACAGGGCAAGCCTGCCTTCTGTGCACTGCCTGTTGTCTGTGGGAAGAGAGGCCATGCTGTAAGAGTCAAAAGCCACTGCCAGGTTGGGCCAGAGCCAGTGCCTGGGATTTGGGGGCTTTCTGCTTACGCGGGCCATTCCCCTGTCCCTTGGCCTGCTACCCCTGTTGTGGAGCCGGGGAGGCCTGAAAATGGGGGTAGCTTCGGTAAGCAGCACCCTTCCTCGGGTAAAAGGGCTTTTAACCTGAGCCCTTCTTGCGAGAAGGGACAGAGGTCTTCTTGGAGAGCCATGTCCTTGTCATGTACTCGGTCTCCAGCTCTGCGGCCTTGTCGGTCATGGGTTTGCCAAAGAGGTTCTCCTCTTGGCATGTGACATTGACCAACTTGTCCTGAACCCATTGCTCAAGGTCCAACGACTGTAGCCATGCCTGGCGACGTGCTCCAATGCCAGCCGCGGCTACCCGGGCCGCTGACTCGAACATGTCATAGGCTGCTCGAGACAAACTTCGAGCACTCACGGACGGCAGTGGACAGGCTCCTGAAGCACTGCAAAGGCCCTTCGGAGAGACCAGCTGAGAACCCGGCGAGTTCCTTCGCCAGGTCTCTCAGGTACATGCCCATGTACAGCTGGTAGGCCTGGATTTGACAAGTCAGCATTGAACCCTGGAAGCACTTTCTGCCAAGGGCATCTAAGATGCAGGCCTCCCTTCCAGGAGGCACCGAGAAGTGCATCTTCTGGCTCTTCAGCCTGCGCATGGCCGATTCCACAACCATGGAGTTGTGTGGCAGCTGCGACTTTTGAAACCCGGGGCTCCGGCAGACTTGATACATCGAGTCGAGCCGTTTGATGATAACCGGCGCCAATGCTGGTGTCTCCCACATGCGGAGCATCAGTCGTTCCAGGAACGGAGGCATGGGTATAGTAAGGGCCTCCAAAGGGGGGGGCTTCATACTGCAGGATCTCGAGCTCGTCGGCTCGAGGATCCTCCTCAGACTCTGTGGGGAATGCCAAAGCCTTGGACATATCCTCACGAATTACAAGAAGCTCGTGTCCTCCGGAGAGGACCTTCTCTGAGGTTCGGACACTGGTGAATCGGATGGGACATCCTTATGCTGACAGGTGTACGGTGACTCCTCTTCCTCCATTTCCCACCCCGATGCCTCCAAAGAGGAATCGAGGGGCTCTGGCAGAGGGCCCCGGCACCGACCGCCCTGATGCCAGGAGGCTCCGCAGTGACAACCTCGGTCCCAAACGGGAGGTCGAGTGGGACCTCGGCTGAGGATCGACTTGAGCCCGAAAGGTATCGAGGATCGGCTCAGCCTCCAGGGTCGACTTCAACATCGATGGTCCGGGCAGAAGAACCAGACAGACTGGCAATCAGTGCCCGCTGCTGCTTCATGAAGGCAGTAAAACTGTGCTCCAAGGCCACCATTCTGGAATCAAGTCCGGAAGGCTCCGCAGCCACCGGGTCGGGTCTCGACGCAGTCGGGCCCAACGCCAGTTCCTCCGGAGGGGAGTCCTCGACGAGGACAGTTGTTACCTGTCTCGGCTGATCCGTCTCCCGACGAGGAACCTTTGCTGGGTGCTCCATCTCTGAAGATCCTGGCCGGCGCTCGGGGCTCCGCAAAAGGCCCCGGGAGGGGCTGGGTCGCTCAAAGCAATCCAACGACGCCACCTTCGAGGACTTTTTCTTCCTCCTGTGTTCCCTCGAGGGAGACCCTCTCCGAGGAACCTCGATGCTGCTCGGGCTCGGAATGTTCCCCCTGAGACGTAGAGGCCTCAGATGAGGTCCGGGCTCGCGAAGGCACTGACTCAGGAAAAATCTCTTATATTCTCAACCTATCGCTCTCCACTGCAACCTTCCCCGCAGACTTCAAGCATGCTGTGGTCACACCCCTCCTCAAAAAAACTTTACTTGATCCCACCTGTCCTGCTAACTATCGACCCATCTCTCTCCTTCCCTTCATATTGTCACACCCCAGCCCCCTGGCAACGTACCTAAAGAGCTAGGGTGGACATTATGTCCTTCATAAACGGGTTGAAGACTATCTTCAGCACTGAAGCATGTTGGGAGAGAGTAGTTACTCACCTGTAACAAGTGTTCTCCAGGAGCAGCAGGAATCAGTCCTCACATATGGGTGTCATCGGCGCCGATGAAGCCCCTGCGGAGCATTTCCCCAGCTTTCCATGAAAGCCTTTGGGAATGCTGGCACGCATGCGCGGTTCCCTTCCCGCCTAAAGGTGCCATCTTACCTCAGTCAAATGACATAGCTAAGAAGAGCACACAAAAATGTAAAAACACAAACTATGTACAATCGCAACTCCAAGGGGAGGAGGGAGGGTTGTGAGGACTGATTCCTGCTGCTCCTGGAGAACACCTGTTACAGGTGAGTAACTACTCTTTCTCCAGGACCAAGCAGGAAGTCAGCCCTCACATATGGGTGACTCCCTAGCTCTGGGCTACCGAGGAACCCAGGCTGAACAAGAGAACTCCCTCTAGTCCCAGCAGCAAAGAAAGGCTTTTCAAGGACACAACCTCCACCGGTAGCCCAACAGAGGGCAGGAGGGCAGGAGTTGCCTAAACCTCAAAGAGATTCCGGAGTACTGCTTGGCCAAAAGCACTGTCCCTACGGGACTCCCTCTCCAGACAGTAATGGGCTGCAAAATTCTAGCTTGAAGACTAAGTTGCAGCCCTGCAGATGTCTACCAAGGGCACAGAGCGGAGATGAGCCACTGAGGCAGCCATTGCCCTGACACGATGGGCCGTGACCCTACCCTGCAAAGAAAGGTCAGCCGCCTTGTAACCCCAGGTGATACAGTCAGCCACCCAGATGGACAAGGTACGCTTGGACACAGCTAACCCCAACTTATTGGGGTCAAAGGATACGAAGAGCTGAGTAGCCCTTCTATGCCCCTGCGTACGGTCAAGGTAGAAGGATAAGGCCCTCCTACAGTCCAGGGTATGCAGGACTGCTTCAGCCTGGCTTGCATGAGGCCTAGGGAAGAATGTTGGAAGAACCACCTCCTGAATGAGGTGGAAAGAGAGGAGACAACCTTAGGGAGGAACTTGGGATGAGTCCTGAGGACTACCCTGTTCCTATAAATCCTGGTGTAAGGCCTATCACAGACCAGGGCCTGAAGCTCACTCACTCGCCTAGCCGAGGTAAGGGCTATCAGGAAAAGTGTCTTCCAGGAGAGGAAGCGCAGTGGACAAGTAGCCATCGGCTCAAAGGGTGGGCGAGTCAGTTGCTGCAAGACCACATTCAGCTCCCACTCAGGAGCAGGAAGACGGATGGGGGGCTTGAGCAAAAGCAAGCCCCTGAGGAAGCGGGACACCAAGGGGTGACCTGACAAAGAATGTCCCTCCACCAGTGAGTGGTGAGCTGCTAAAGCTGAGAGGTGGACCTGAACAGAATTGGACTTAAGTCCCTGATTGGATAAGTGCAGCAAGTACTGAAGCACTACCTGCACAGTACAGGAGAAAGGATCCACTGTACGTAGCTGACACCACACAGACAACCTCTTCCATTTGAGAGCATAGGCTTTCCTAGTGGATTGTTTTCTAGAGGCTAGGACAACCTCCTCAACTTCCTGAGACAGGCCCCAGGGAGCCAAGACTACCCTTGCAGCCTCCAGGCCATCAAATTGAGAGTCTTGAGATTGGGGTGTAGTAGGGAACCCTGCTCCTGAGAGAGAAGGTCGGGTTGCAACCCCAGAGGCAGTGGGTGATCCACCGCCAGTTGAAGCAGAAGAGGAAACCAAGGCTGTCTCGGCCATCTGGGAGCTACCAGCAGGACCGAGGCCTTGTCTCGAAGAATCTTGAACAGAGTTCGGGCCACCAAGGACGTGGGAGGAAACGCATACAGGAGGCCCTGAGACCAGGACATCAGAAAAGCATCTGGTGCGATCATTAAAGGATGTGGTTGCCTGGAGCAGAACTTGGGTAGCTGCTTGTTTAGTGGACTGGCAAAGAGATCTATCCAAGGGAGACCCCACTTCAGGAAGATCTTTTGAACTACCAAGGGATGCAGCTGCCACTCGTGGGGCTGCAGAATCCTGCTCAACCGGTCGGCCAGGCAGTTCTCCTGGCCTGGGAGGTACACCGCCTTGAGAAGCATGTGGTGCTTCAGGGCAAAGGAACAAAGGTCCTGAGTCTCTCGACAAAGGATCTGGGACCCAGTGCCGCCCTGCTTGTTCACATAAAACATGGCCACCTGGTTGTCTGTTTGAATCAAGACTGAGCAGTGAGCAAGGGCTGGAGAAAAAACTCTGAGAGCTAAGCGGATAGCTCGAAGTTCCAGCAGATTGATCTGTTGGGCTGCCTCCCAGGGAGACCAGAGGCCTTGGGTGCACTTGTCCAGACAATGAGTCCCCCAGCCCTTCAGAGAGGCGTCGGTGGTGAGGACCACTGAGTATTCTGGCATTTGGAAGGGCATGCCTTTGTGTAGATTGGGTGGATGTAGCCACCAGCTGAGGGAGGCCAAAAGGGGTTTGGACACCTTTATCTTGTCTCGTAAGTGGCCTATGGCTTGAGACCACTGAGTCCGAAGGCACCACTGTGCAGGCCTCATATGGAGCCTGGCATTGGGAGTCACATGTACTGTCGAAGCCATGTGACCCAGAAGCCTGAGGCAGAGTCTGGCGGAGACCAGGGACCTGTTCAGAAACTGCTTTGCCACGTCCATCAGCCTTTGAGCCCTGTCTTCTGGCAAGAATGCCTTTGCCAGTTGAGAATCCAACCTTGCCCCTATGAACTCCAAGTTCTGGGAGGGGAGCAAAGTGGACTTTGCAAAGTTTATGACAAAGCCCACCTTCTGTAGCAGAGCAATGGTGTTGAGGGTGGCTTTTCTGGCCTCCAGGGACGTCTGACCCCTGGTGAGCCAGTCGTCCAGATAGGGAAAGACAAAGATGCCTTGATTTCTCAGGTAGGCCGCAACCACTGCCAGGCACTTGGGTAAAGACCCTGGGAGCGGAGGACAGGCCAAAAGGTAGTACTCTGTACTGATAATGGTTTCCTCCCACAATGAACCTGAGGTACTTTCTGTGGTCTGGATGAATGAGGATGTGAGTGTACGCATCCTTTACATCTAAGGAGCATAGCCAATCTCCCTGCTGGGGGTAGGGCAGAAGTGTCCCAAGAGTAAGCATCTTGAACTTTTCTTTCTCTAGGAACTTGTTGAGGTTTCTGAGGTCCAGAATGGGACGAAGGCCACCGGTTCTTTTGGGTATCAGGAAATACCTGGAGTAGAATCGGTGACCTTGCAATTGGGGAGGCACAGGCTCCACTGCCCTGTCCACCAACAGACCATGAAGCTCGTGTAGAAGGAGGTCTGTGTGCAGGGGAGGCTTTGGAGGCTCCCCTGGAAAATATGGTGATGGCAGTTGGTGAAAATGGAGGGCATAGCCATTGTGGACTATGTCCAGCACCCAACTGTCCCCGGTGATAAGGGGCCACTGGTGGGCAAAGAGGGCGAGGCGACCTCCTGTGCAGGGTGGGGAGAGCAGTGGAGGAGAGGCTACGCTCAAGAAGTCAAAAACCCCCACCCTGCTGAGGGGCAGCAGGGGCCTGAGGCTTGGGGGTCCTCTGCCTACGGGGCCCATTACCCTGGCCCTTGGCTTGCTGACCCTGAGGGGCAGCTTGGGCAGCCTGATACTGAGGGTACTGTTTGTAGGCAGTGCCCTTCCTCGGGTAAAAGGACTTTTTACCCGAGCCCTTCTTATGTGAAGGGGCAGAGGTCTTCCTCGACAGCCTTGTCTGGGTAAGGTGCTCTGTCTCGAGCTGAGCGGCCTTCTCGGTCACGGGTTTGCCAAAAAGGTTCTCACCTCGGCAGGGGACATCGACCAACTTGTCCTGAACCCATGGCTCGAGGTCCGATGACTGCAGCCACGCCTGGCGTCGAGCTGCGATGCCAGCAGCCGCTACTCGGGCCGAAGCCTCGAAGCCATTGTAGGCGGCGCGGGAAATGAACTTCGAGCATTCCCGAATCCCCGAGGACAAGGTCTGAAATCTCTGCAAGGGTTCCCCGGAGAGACCAGCATAGAAGCCGGCCAGTTCTTTGGCCAGGTCCCGCAAGTACATGCCCATGTACAGCTGGTAAGACTGGACACGGCAAGCAAGCATCGACCCCTGGAAGCACTTCCTACCGACGCCATCGAGGTTGCGGGCCTCCCTGCCGGGAGGCACTGCAGAGTGCATCTTCTGGCTCTTCAGACGATGCATGGCCGATTCCACAACTATGGAATGGTGTGGTAGCTGTGCTTTCTGGAAACCAGGGCTTTTGCGGAGTCGATAAATGGAATCAACTCACTTGCTCAGAACCGGTGCCGAGGCCGGGGCCTCCCACATTTGGAAGAGGAGCCGTTCCAGCATCGGAGGAACCGGGACAGTAAAGGCCTCCTTTGGAGGAGAGTCGTACTGTAGAGCATCGAGCTCCTCGGCTCGAGGCTCTTCCTCGGGATCGGCAGGGATAGCCAAGGCAGCGGCCATATCCTGGACGAACTCCGAGAACCTAGTGTCCTCTGGAGGGGATCTACTCCGGGGATCAGACTGCGGTGAGTCCGATGGGACGCACCGAGTCTTAAAAGTATCGGGAGACTCCTCGTCCTCCATCTCCCAGGCGGACTCATCCGAGGAGGAGTCCGGGTCCGACCCTGCGGGGCCCCAAGGCACCCGCCCCGATGCCGGGGGCACCGGCATTGACACCCTCGGTCCCGAATGGGAGGTCGAGGGAGACCTCGACCGAGGACGACTTCGAGCCACGAGGGTCTCGAGTATCGGCTCGGTCTCCGGGGTTGACTTCGAAGTCGACGCCCCTGTAGTCGGGGCAGATGCACCAGACAGGCTGGCCATCAGTGCCCGCTGCTGCTCCATGAAGGCAGACAGTCTGCACTCCAAGGCTGTCATCCTGAGACTCAGCTCGGGAGATGCAGCAGCCACCGACTCGGGCCCCGGAGGCGCCGGGCCCGACGTCGGCTTTCTGGGAGGAGAGTCCACTAGGACTACGGGGCTTACGTGTCCAGCCGACTCTGGCTCCACGCGAGGAACTTTGGCAGGCTTCTCTTGGTCCACGGGCCCGGGATGGCGGTCGGGGGTCTTAGACCTGGCCCTCGAGGGACCAGGGACCTCCTCCGACACCGCCCTCGCGAGCCGTTTCTTCCTCTTATGTTCCCGGTCGGGGGACCCCCTGTCCGAGGAGCTTCGACGGCGCTCGGGATCGGAATCCCGAGATGTCGAGGCCTCAGACGAGGTCCGGGCCCGGCCGGAGGCAGAGTCCGAGAAAAACCTTTCCTTTTGATGCTGTCGACTCTTTAGTGCCTTGGAAGACATCTTCCCACATGGCCCACACGACTTTGGGTAGTGGTCAGGGCCGAGGCACCGAAGGCAGCAGTCGTGTGTGTTGGTGAGAGACATAATTTTCTTACACCGATCACACTTTTTGAAACCACTGGAAGCCATCGGGGAAAAAATAGCCCCAGCGAGGTCAAAAGACCGGCCTTCCAGTGAAAAATGAAAAAAGGGTGCGAACGCCAGCCACGAAGGGCAAAAAACGAAAAATGAAGAAAACGGGCTCGATACCGGTGTACCGAACCCGGCGTCGAACCGGAGAAAAAATAGCGAAAATTGCCGAAGAAAAAAATCACTTTTATCCAGGAGAACAGGGCACACGTCCGATGGGCTTCTCGGAAAAAAAGAGACTGAGGTAAGATGGCACCTTTAGGCGGGAAGGGAACCGCGCATGCGTGCCAGCATTCCCAAAGGCTTTCATGGAAAGCTGGGGAAATGCTCCGCAGGGGCTTCATCGGCGCCAATGACACCCATATGTGAGCACTGACTTCCTGCTTAGTCCTGGAGAATTGTAGTTTCCCTTTTAAAAGTATAGCCGTGACACTAGTATGAAGGTAAATGATAAAGGTTTTATTTCCCCAAAGTCACAAGGTTCAACATAAAGCATCAGGATATTCTCTCCAGTTAGTATTTCCAAAGATATTTACAAAACTCAGGTTGAAGGTGTTTCACAGTCACTACTTCTGTTCAGGGGTTTTAATTCAAAACATAGCAGATAAAACAAAACACAAGCTTCTTCATTCAGCTTAGTAAAAATGTTCTCTTTTATTCTTTCCTTCTTTAGTAACACCAAGCACAGGTGCTAGGCAATATTCCTTTGGTTAAACAAGCTCTTACCTTCAACAAGGTCAGACTTCTTTACTCTGTTACCCAAAAGCGCACATCCTGAAAGCTATTCTTCAGTTAAGGACTCCATGCTTCCAGCCAAACATAATGTGCAATCCATGGGAAACTCAGACAATAAGGAATCCTGTTCGCTAGGATCTATCTGCATTTCTTCCTGCTCTGAAGAAACATCAACTTGCTCTGAGCTTTCCCCATATCTCCCAGGATATACTTTCTCGGGGATTTCTGTAATTCCCTTCTAGCAGTGGTCTACCTGGTATGGAAGACAGGTATCTGGGGTTTGAGCTATCTCTTTCTGGCTAGGTTCACAAACCTCTCTCCAGCTGCGGTTAAACAGTTCCTGGCCTCCTTGCTTAAGTTCCTCTCTGGTGTTAATCACTGGCTCCCTGTTCCAGGCTGGGTTCTTCGGCCTCCTAGCTTGAGCCCTGGGCACCCACCTCTGAACACCTTGAGACTTCCAGTCCAGCATAGACGTGGGAAGACTTTTATGCTCTCTCTCCCTGAGCTGTGCCTTCCTGGTACCTCTCCTGACGGCTTCTCCTTGGAGCTCTCCACCTTGGAACTGCTGGCCTCTTTGGAACTTTCTCTTATCCTGCAACAACAGCCCCTCTGGCTGCCTTTCCTCATGTTGCTTCGTCGCCTTCTCCCCCTTCTTCTTCCCTTCCTCTCCTTCTAAGCAAGGCTTATAAAGCTGCTTCTCTGTCAGGGTCTCTCTCACTCCCCTCAGGTGTGTATGATCATCCCCTAAGTTTGTAACTACCTCAGGATTGCTTGAGTGTGGCAACCTAACTTCAGACTCTCTGTGCTTACTCCCTCTAGCTGCACTTTGCAGTGTGTGTGTTGCAGACCTGTCACGTTCTTTAAAGGTACATTCACTATTTTTTCCTATCTCCATAGGCTCACTAGCATCCTCTTCATTACAATATCTAAACTACTTGAACATGCAGTCCACCACGCTGCCTCGACTACATCTCCTCTCACGCCCTCCTGGATTCTTTACTGTCCGGCTTCCGTCCCTTACACTCTACTGAAACGGCTCTTACCAGAGTCTCCAGTGACTTGTTCCTGGCAAAATCTAAGGACCTCTACTCTGTCCTCATCCTTCTTGACCTCTCTGCTGCTTTTGACACTGTTGATCACAACCTTTTCCTCGATAGCCTGTCCTCGCTTGGTTTTAGGGGCTCTGCACTATCCTGGTTTGCCTCCTATCTCTCCCATTGCTCTTTCAGTGTGTGCTCTGGTGGCTCCTCCTCCTCTCCTACCCATTCCCTGTTGGTGTGCCCCAGGGATCCGTCATGGGTCCGCTCCTTTTCTTTCTCTATACCCAATCCCTTGGTGCGCTTATCTCTTCCCATGGCTTTCATTACCATCTCTATGCCGATGACTCCCAACTCTACCTCTCTACGTCTGAAATCTCTCCGGCAATCCAGACCAAGATCTCTGCCTGCCTTTCTGACATTGCTGCCTGGATGTCTCACCGCCGCTTGAAATTGAACATGGCCAAGACTGAACTCCTTATCTTTTCCCCCAACACCTCCCCTCCTCTTCCTCCTTTCTCAGTCTCTGTGGATAACTCTGTAATCCTTCCTGTTTCCTCGGCCCGCAATCTGGGGGTTATCTTTGACTCCTCTCTCTCTTTCTCCACACATATCCAGCTCGTAGCTAAGACCTGCCGTTTCTTTCTCTTCAACATTAGCAAAATCCGCCCCTTCCTTTCTGAACACACTACTAAAACGCTTATCCACTCCTTAATCACCTCCCACCTTGACTACTGCAACCTAGTCCTTGCTGGTCTCCCTGCGAACCATCTCTTCCCCTTCAATCTATTCAACATTCTGCTGCTCAACTAATTTTCCACCAGCCTCGCCATACCCACATTACTCCTCTTCTCAAGTCACTTCACTGGCTCCCTATCCGTTTCCGCATCCAGTTCAAACTTCTCCTCCTGACCTATAAATGCATTCACTCTTTGGCTCCTCAGTACCTTTCATCTCTTATCTCTCCTTACAACCCCTCTCGGGAACTTCGCTCTTCTAACAAACTACTTCTATCTAGAACACTGGCTTGGTAACCAAGCAACCAAGGTTCGAGTCCCACTAGCACTCCTTGTGGCCTTGGGCAAGTCACTTAACCCTCCATTGCCTCGGAAGAAAGGCCTGGCAATCTACTTCCGGTGACACTGCCAAGAAAACTCAGGAGCTTCTGGGTCGCCAGGAGTCAGGACTGACTCGAAGGCACACATTGCTTGCATTGTACTTCTATCTATGCCCTCCACTCGTACTGCTAACTCCAGACTTCGCTCCTTTCACTTTGCGGCACCTTATGCCTGGAACAAACTGCCTGTGTCTATACGCCAGGCACCCTTCCTAGCCCTCTTCAAATCCAGGTTGAAAACCCACCTCTTCACTGTTGCTTTCAGAGCTTGACTTCTGTGTTTCGTCTTGACTAGATTGTACGTGCCATGTTTAGTGTTTTGCCCTGACTAGATTGTTGCTCTGTGTTTTGTCTTGACTAGATTGTGAGCTCTGACGAGCAGGGACTGTCTCTTAAATTTCTGTACAGTGCTGCGTATGACTGGTAGCGCTAGATAAATGCTCAATAGTAGTAGTAGCTTGCTAACTCTGCTTGCTGAAGTCAGACACCATCACCACAACAAGATCTTCCTGATCATGAACTTCAGAGTACAGAAATCCAGTGGCTGAAAGGAAGCTTTCATCAGCAAAGTTAAAATCACATTAAAGTCCCACGACACTATACCCTTACTTGGTTGCTCTGTAATCCATTATAAAATACATGTAGAAGGTATTCAAGAGGTTTTGTGTGGAATATGAGAAGGGGTCTAGGGCCTGTCCCTCACACCAGATGGCAAACCTCCACTAGAACCTTATTTTATTTATTTTTATTTAGACAGTTTTGTATACCGCCTTATCCTTCAATCAAAGCGGTCACAACACAAGTGGGGGATACATTTAACACGCGGGGATATGAGACACACACACTAATACTTACAGGGAACATGGGCAATGGAGGGTTAAGTGGCTTGCCTCCACATGGAATCTCTCCTGGAAGCCAAGAGAATGTCGATGATACCAGCTAGCAAGTTAAAAAAGGATAATTTTAGCTCCTCAACATCCAAGTTGTGAGTTCAAGGGACTGTATGTTGGGGTGCAACAGCATCCCCTGATCTTATGTTATCAGGACTGAGAAGAAGAGGGAACCATGGTTGCCTGGGCCAATAAGGTGTAATGAGAATCAAGAGAGCTTTCACTATTGGAGTAAGAGGACACACATATAGAAGACCCTCCCCCGATGGGGAAGGAAGCCATCTGAGGCTAGATTGCCATGTGTCTCTACTATGTCACAGAACTGAGACTGGCCTGTTTTGAGGCGTGGCAAATAAATCTATTATGGGGATGCCACACTCTCAAAAGATGATCTCAGCCACTTCCTGGTTCAGGATCCATTCACGAGAACGAAAGATGTCGCTCAGCCTGCCAGGTATGTGGCTCTTAGAGTTATCCTCTGAGAGATGGCAAAGTTCCATATCCTGACTGTTTCCCAACACAGGAGGTACGACCTCATTCCTCCCTGCTTTTTGATGTAGTACATTGCTATTTGATTGTATGGCTTGATCATAACAATTTGTCTGGTTAACTAATCTCTGAAAGCCTTTAGAGCATTCAAGATTGCTCTCAGTTCCAGGAAATTTATTTGAGAAAGGCTCTCCTGGGCAAACAAAAATCCTTGAGAATGGAACTCAATCTACATGTGCTGCCTAGCCCAGCCTGGAAGCATCTGTCATAAGCAACATTTGGTAGGGAGGAATTTGAAAAAGAAAACCTTTGGCCAGATTAGAATCATATCCAACAAGACAGGGAGTCTCAGAGAGGAGTAGTGAGAGATGACATCTCTGAGCCTACGAGTGACCTGTGTCTACTGCATGCTCAAGGTCCACTAAGACTAAGACTGTCTTATGTTGAGATGTGCCAAGAGAGTGATGTGAACTGCCGAGGTCATGTAACCCAATATTCTCAATATGTTCCTTGCTGACTGTGTTGTATTTCTTCCATGATTGCGACAAAGTGGGTGAGCTTGTCTTGTTAAAGAAAGGCTTTTGCCTGAGCCATATCTAGCAGAGCTCCAATGAATTCTAATTGATGAGATGGGTTCAAGTTTGACTTGGAGTAATTGATGATGAACCCTAGTAGCTCCAGAACCCGGATGGTGAGGAGTACAAATTCTTGAATCCCTTCCTGAGTGGTACTCTTGGAATCACATGCATACCCAGTTTGCGTAGAAACACTGCAAGTACTACAGGATACTGTGAATACACAAGGAGAAGATACGAGACCAAAAGGCAGTACTATAAGTGAGGTTTCTTTAAAATGAATCACAGGTTCTTCCTGTGACTGATGTTATGAGTGTAAGCATCCTTCAGGTCCAGAGAACATAGCCAATCCTTTTTTTGAAGAAAAGGAAAAGGGTGCCCAGGGAAACCATTCTGAACTTTTTGTGAACTAGATATGTGTTCAGATCTCTCGGATCTAAGTTGGGAAAGTATTCCTCCATTTTACTGGGTACCTGAAAATTCCTTGAGTAAAATCGCAGTCGTTCCTGCCCTGGTGTGATGAGCTTAACCGCATTTGCAGTCTAGAGAGTATATCCTGTTGCAAAGAGGCCAGAGAATGTGCTTTTGAAAGGCAATTCGGAAAGAGTTCAAAAAAGTGAATTCTGTGCCCCTCCTGGACTATTCTGAGCACTAAGGTATCGAAGGTTATAAGGGACCAGCAACCCACAAAAAGTGTGAGTCTCTCTATAACTGGAAGGCTGTCTGGAAGTAGGACAAGTTATGTTCTCTAGGAACCAGTCAAAACTCCATTCCTAGTTTTGGTTTGGATGCCAGCTGAAGCTTCTGAACCTTTAGCTGCTGAGGACAGGAGTGAGATTGCCTGGTTTTGGAGAAGGATACCTATACCTGTGAGAGTAGTAGAATCTTTATTGCCCCAGATATGAAACTTCCTAGTTGATGAGGCTTGGAGAGGGTTTTTAAGGTATCAGCATGTTGCTTGATCGTGGCTGCAGCCTCTTGGGCCTTATCTCTGAAGATTGTTGTCTCCATGATAGGGCATGTCAGTGAGTTGCTCTTGCACACTAAGGGCCTTGTTTACAAAGCCGCGGTAGCGGTTTCTTAGTGTTATCGGAGCTGCGGTCCCATTGAAATCAATGGGGCCGCGGCTCCGATACTGAACGGAAACCACTACCGCGGCTTTGTAAACAAGCCCCTAAGTTACAAAAGTCTGAAGCCCGGAGACATGACTGTTTCCAGGAGGCTCTCAATGCCATAATGACAATATCCTACGACACTGGGACAATGTAGTTTTCACACTCCTTCCCTTGCCATAGAAAAATGAATAAAAACATCAAATTCACCAAACATATCGATGGGGCTCCGTGGAAAAATGAAGACCGAGGTGATGTGGAGCAGCAGTGGCAGGCAGGAATTCACATGCATGCGTGAAAGATCTAATCTAAAAAAAGCTTCTAGGAAGAGCATAGGGCTCCATCAGTGATGCCACCTATATGTGAGCACCTATCCTACTTATCCACAGAGAGATAATAGTATCATCTGTATAAAGAGATATAGCATGCAACTTCTTATCCATTTCAACCCCAGTTCTACTAGCAGAGCAATGGATCAAAAAACCAATGGCTCCATGGCCAGTATAAATAATAAAGGGGAAAGGGTACAACCTTGCCTGGTGCTTCTATAAAGCTGAAAAGCAGATGATACCCAACCATTAAGTGCACAGCAGCAGGTGGAGCAGTGTAAACTGAAAGAATACTGAATAAAACTGAAAGAGGTAAAGAGAAAAATCAGGATGGCAATAGCACATGCAGAAGAAAAAATGGCTATAGATGCAAAGTGAGATGACAAGACTTTTTTCAAATATACTGGGGAGAGGAAGAAGGCCAGAGGTGGAACTGCAAGTCTCAGAGAATGTTAAGGACCAATTTGTGGAAAGCAATAAGGGAAAAGAAGAACTGTTAACAAGGGGAATGGAGTAGATGTAATGCCATTTATGAAAGAAGATGTTTATAAACAGCTTGCAAAATTGAAAGTGGACAAGACCATAGAACCAGATCAGATACCTACTGGGATACTGAAGGATCTCAGGAAGGTTTTGGCAGGACCTTTAAAAGATGTGTTTAATTGATCCCTGGAGGCTGGGGAGGTACCATGGGATTGGAGAATGGCTGATGTGATCCCTCTTCACAAAAGTGGCAAATTACAGGCCCGTAAGCCTTACCTCGATGGTGGGAAAAGTAATGGAGACGGTGCTAAAAGAGAGGATATTGTTTTTTCTAGAAGCTAACGGTTGCGAGACCTAAGGCAACATGACTTTACGAAGGGAAAATCGTGCCAAACAAATCTGACTTATTTTTTTGATAGGGTGACCAAAGAACTAGATCAAGGGCATGCAATAGATGTGGTTTACTTAGATTTCAGCAAAGCCTTTGATGTTGTTCTTCATAGGAGGCTTGTGAATAAACTGAGCAGCCTGGGGATGGATCCAAAGGTGGTGAAATGGATCAAGAACTGGTTGAATGACAGACTATAGAGGGTAGTGGTGACTGGAACTAACTTTGAAGAAAGAAGGGTGAGTACTAGAGTGCCTCAGGGATTGGTCCTGGGACTGCTACTGTTCAAGACTTTGTGGGTGATATTGCTGAAAGGTTAAAATGAAATGTTTGCCTTTCTGCAGATGACATGAAGATTTGCAATAGAATGAACACTTCATAGAGAGTAGACATGAGAAAAGATCTGTAAAGATTAGAAGAATGGTCTAATGCGTGGTAATTAAAGTTTAATGCAAAGAATTGCAGAGTGATGCACTTGGGATGCAGAAACCCAAAGAAGCTTTTGTGTACAGATCAAGACAGGGACCTTGGGTGATAGCGTCCAAGGATCTAAGATGGCAAAGCAGCATGACAAGGCAGTGGCCAAAACTAGGATGATGTTAAGTTGCATATAGAGAGGAATAACTAGCAGGAAGGAGGAGGTATTTTTGCCCCTGTACATGTTGTTGGTGAGGCTTAATTTTGAGTATTGTGTTCAGTTTTGGAGACTGTACCTTGCAAAGACTATAAAAAGACTTGAAACGGTTCAGAGCTAGGTGACCAAAATGATATGGGGCCTACACCAGAAGGCATATGAGAAAAGATTTGAAGACCTAATATATATATACCATAGAGAAGAG
Organism: Ichthyophis bannanicus; assembly: GCA_033557465.1. Taxonomy (NCBI): domain Eukaryota; kingdom Metazoa; phylum Chordata; class Amphibia; order Gymnophiona; family Ichthyophiidae; genus Ichthyophis; species Ichthyophis bannanicus. Next base: position 430,520,088 of record CM066034.1, on the reverse strand, counting down.
GAGAGAATACTTAAAGGTATTAATGAACAAACAAACCTTTTTCAAAAATGGGGAAGCTGTAGAACTAGAGGACATGAAATGGAACTGCAATGAGGTAAACTTAAAAGTAATAGAAAAGGTGGTGAATGCCTGGAATGCCCTCCCAAAGTAGGTGGTCGGAGTAAAAACAGTGATGGAATTTGAAAAGGCATGGAATAAACTCAAAGGATCACTATATATCAAGAGAGGTTAACCAAAAAGAAATAAGCCCATTCAACTTTATCAAAAACTTTCTTTGTATCTGAAGATATAGCACATTGCAGAGGAAATTCCCATACAGCTTGCAATACAGCATAAAATTCTTATCTTTGTTCACAAGGTTATTCACACTGCCCCCCTCGTTACTTGGTTGGTTTCCTCCATTTTCACCACCCTCACTGTCTACTCCGCTCTGTCCATACCCATCGGTTAGCTCTCCTCTCTGTCTCCATGGTACACCTTGAGCGCACTCGAAGGGCTGCCTTTTTCTTTTTGGATCCTGCTCTCTGGAATTCTCTCCCTCTCACCCTCCGCTCTGAGCTGTCTTTTCCAAGGTTCAAAGCTGCCTTAAAAACACATCTTTTTCAGTTGGCATTTAATTTTCTATCTCAACCACCTTGACTGGTTAGTTACATAAGGACCCCCCATTTTGAGTATTTTGTCTGTGTCTACTCGCCCCTGTGTTCAATCTTTTCTCCCTCTACTACCCCCTATTCTTTGCTTCACTGTCCTGTCGAAATTGCTGGCATCCCTCTCTTTTTCCTTTTCATTAGCAGTCATTATATTGTAAACCGCTTTTATGCTCTGGCCCTAGCGGTATATCAAGAATGTGAATGAATAAATAAATAAATACATCAATCAGGAGTCTTACATTGTTGCTGTTGTTACATGCTGTCGAATTGGTGTCATGTCATTGCGACCCTCTGGATAGTTGTCCTAAACTGTGTTTGGTCTGCAGTCAGGAAACTCATTGTTGATAGACACACACCCATAGCTGCTGTTACTGTATCAATCCATCTCAGTGCTGGCCTTCCTCTTTTGCGTTGACCTTCTACTTTGCCAAGCATGATGTCTTTCTCTAATGACCTCTCTCTCTGCATGATGTGTTCAAAGTATGAAAATCAAAGTCCTGTTATCTGAGCTTCTAAAGAAAGCTTAGATCTGATCTCCTCTAGTACTGACTAGTTTGTTCTTCGGGCAGTCCATGGTATACACAGTATTTGTCGCCAGCATCATAATTCAAAGGCATCGATTTTCTTCCTGTCTATCTTACATTATCCAAACCCAATCTACCTTTGATGAATCCTGCTTCACCAGAATGAGCCAATTAAGTAATATAACATTCCAATCTACAGCTCAATACTTTAGTGAAGATCTTATAATCAGGCCGATAATTACCACACAATGTTGCATTCCTACCTTCCTCAGGAATGATTGATATATATATAGTACCTGATAAAAAGATGATATAGCCCCCTAATATAACCTCATTAAAAACTCAAGTCATAGTTGGGGCTAATCTCTCCTGTAGACTCTCCATTTGCATCTTTAGCTCTGTAAAGAAAAAATGAAAAAAAAAATCACCCACCCACTTATAAGAGGCATTTAAATTAGGAATTAGATGTGCTGATATCTTTGCTAGCCATTTAAAGATAAACAGTTAGACAAGCCATTGAGTCCATTTGAAAAAAATCGCTGTCTTAGAGTTAACCACATAATTTTATCCAGCTAAATTTAACCAGTTAAATCTTTGATATATCTGGTTAAAGATAACCAAATAATGTATCTTTAACGAGATATTCCAAGGTGGAATATCAATGTAGATAAAGCATTGGATATTATGGGGACTTAAGAAAGTTCTGGCTGTTCCACAGTCAGACATTTTCAACACTTCAGTGGAGTCATAAATGGACCCAAAGGACTGGAGTTGGGAGATGCGGCCCCTTTTTACAAAATGGGAAGTAGGGAGCGAGCTCTGTGGATAGTAAATTAATGGAATAACCGCTAACAGAGAGGAAAGTGCAGTTTCTAGAATCCAATCAATTAAAAGATCCAAGAAGCATGGTTTTACCAGAGTAGATCTTATCAGACAAATATTATCAGTTTATTTCACTAGGTGACCAGAGATTTGGATCACAGAGAGCACTATATGTGGTGTATTTGGATTTCAACAAGACTTTTGAAATGGCCATGTGCAACTTATAAAACAAACTAAAAGCTGTAGATATGGACTCTAAAGGAGATCACTGGATTAGAAATTTTGACCTGGATGAACATAGGAGATCGTGATTCTGATCCCACGGGGCACGTCTAGCCCTGCAGGATCAGAATCATTAACAAGCCTGTACATGCAGGCCGGGACTGCAATTCAGTCCCGGTCTGCACGTTGTGATGAGGAAGGCACTGGTGAGCCTGCAGAGTTAGAGAAAATCAGTGATTGTACTTTTAAAAACATTCCAGCAGTGCACAGGCTTCAGAGCAAGCTTAGAGTTTCTGAGGCTAGGCTGCCACACCCAAGCTCTGCTGAAGGAGTAGCAGGCTTGGAGCATAATTATGAACACTTATTAAGGCAAAGAGAAACGCTGCCCAGGAAACACCTTTATAAACCCTGCTTAGGGAAAAGCAGGGGGAAGAAGAGCTGCTCAGGAGGAAAGGTTTGCTCAGAAGGGAAGAGCAGAGCAAGCAGACACTCAAGGAGAGAGTCCAGGAAGACAGAGTCAGAGACAGACTCAGAGCAGGACTGGAAATTGAGCTGGAAGTTCCCAGAAAGAAAGTTCCAAGCAGAGGAAAGAAGAAGGACCTGGAAAGAGTCTGGCACAAGGGAAACCAGGCAAGAGCTGCTCAGACGAAGAGAGCAGGGCAGGTTCCAAACTTCTGTTCATGACCAAGAGGTTCACAACACTCAGAGGTGGGTACCTAGGTTTCAAACCAGGAGGCAGAAGAGCCCAGCCTCCAACAGAGAGCCGTGGTTAAACCTCAGAGAGGAACTGGGGCAAGAGAACCAAAGAAAGATATCCAGTAATACAGTTCTCCATATTCCTTACCGGGTAGAGAAGTCCTGGAGGGAGTTACAGGAATCCTCAGCAAGAATTCCACCAGAGGCAGGTCATGAGGGCTCAGTGCAGGATATTATAATTCCAGAGCCGGAGGAAATGCAAGTGGAGTATAATGAACCAGACCCCTTGATTACTGAACTGCCAATGGACAGTTCTTAGTGTCGTGCAGAGGCTACTGAATCCCTGGTTAAGGAATAGCAGCCTGAGTAAATGCTTTTGGGAAAAAGCACTACCAAGAAAACTTAACCTTGCTAAAGTAGGAACCAGGTTAAGTAAGACAAGCTTGCACATCACTGTATATTATCTCACTAAGGAAGCAAAAAGACATTCTTTACTTTGCTGAACCTAAGAAGCTGTACTTTTGATTTGCCTGTTTTGATTGATGAAACGTCTGCGTCTTTTAATGTCTTTGAGAAGTTACTCAGCTTAAGGATGTAAATATTTTCTGTACTTTTTGTCCTGGAGGAAATATCCAGATACTTTGCGTTTGAACCTTATTTGTGCATATTTTGGGGAAATAAACTGTGTCATGTTTGCCTTCACTCGATGTCTCCATGACTATCCTTTTTAAGAGGGAAACTACAACTCCCAGAGGGCACTGCTCCTGAAGGAAATAGTTTTCAAACCCTTTAAAGAGGACTAAAGTGGCAACCCTAATCCCCTAAGCACGTGGCTGGGGATAGGGATATGTGACAACGTACAGGCACTGCCCAGCTAACTCAGCCAGGGCTTTTAAATGGAGCCGCGGTGCCATGACATCATGTTGCCATGGTACCACGGTTCTACCTGCCCAAACTGTTAATTCCTCGCAGCCCGAGCCTTGATCTGGCCTGTTAATTAACACTGCCCTCCCAGCCCCTTGAATGCCCCAGAGCAGCAAAATGGAAACGTCCAGGGAAGTTATTCCATCCCGGGGGTGGAATAACTTCCCCGGCCCTAAACGTACAGGGTCAACATTAGAATCGGCCCTGTACGTCCAGGGCCGGCAACCGCCCAATGCCCGCCCACTCTCCATCCCCGTGCCACCCCTTCCCCGCCCCCCCCCCCCCGGCAGGGAAGTTATATAAGGGCAGGAGCTGGCACGAATAGCGGGGATGGATGTCCCAAAGGGATGTCCATCCCTGCTATTCATGCCTCAGAATGACCCCTATTAAGGATAATCAAGGATATGCAAGATTTAGAAAAAAAGTTAAAAACATTAGTTTATTGAATAATCTCCAGGAACAAGCAGGAATGAGTCTTCACATATGGGTACGTCGGTACCGACGGAGCCTGCACGGGAACGCTCCCCAGCGTCTAAAAAAGAAAGCCTTTGGGAGCATCCCACACGCATGCGCGCTGCCTTCCCGCCCATTCACTTCCCTCTCATCAGTTTTCCATTTTCCGTGGAGCCAGCAGGATGTATTCCTGTCACCGCAGAAAATTCTTCTTTTTATTCTTAGTTTTTTGTGGTCGCGTCTGCCTTCCCTCGACGCCACCAGTACCGCCGGTGCTTTTCTTTCTTTTTACTAAAAAATTTTCTGCTTTTCTTTAGGAATTTTTTCCTGTTTAGTGCCTGATGGTTTCTAGGCCACTAGGCCTCTATCCTTCCATTATGGAAAAGCCAGCCACTATCCTTAAGAAATGCTCAAAGTGTGGCGGTACAGATATATTTTTAGTGTATATATATATATACTTGGTGTCTAAAATGTTTAGGTCCTGACCATTGCCCACTGGAGTGTCTCTCCTGCTGGAGAAGAAGTCTTCAGGATCGAGCACAACTCGATACCCGGTTCACATCGGACTCGATGTCACCAGACAGAATATCTTCTTTTTCACAGGATCAGGTAACCAAACAAAAGTCTGTAAAGACTAGCCAGTCCTCGAGTGGTAGATCTCCTTCTAAGCATTGAGATGCCTCTGGCGTTGCCCTCGAGGACATTTTGGCAACAAAGCCCCGGCGGGAGTCTTCGGGCTCCAAAGCATTAACGGGACTTCAGGTTGTTCCCGGGGTTCTTACCTCGATGAACATACCTGGGCCATGCTCGGTGGTTGTGGCCGTTTCGAGCGGTACCGACACCCCGGCATCGGCTATGGTGATGGATGAAACACTCCTCACCGATGAACGTAGTCTAGTGCTCTCAGCTACTTCAGTACCGCTAGAGTTGCTGCAGACCGTTCCTCGAGTATCGGTATCGGCTTCGGTACCGGTATCGACATCGGTGTCAGTGTCGATACCGTCCATGCTTGCTTCGACAGACTTGCTTCCTTCGATGCCGAGCGTGGAATCGCTCTCTAGCATGGAGGACTCGGTACCGACTCGTCTCGGTACCGACCTCGGGCGGTACCGAAGACAACGCTTTAAAGAAAATCCGATGCTTCATCCTTTCAAGTCTTCCGATCCCGATGACTGGGATGAATCCATCGGTACCAAGGCTGAATTTTCAACAATTCTAGCCTTTACCCCTCATTTTAGGGGGTTCTCCTCAGGAGAGATTTCTTTTCAAGCTTTTCTGCTTGATATGGCAAAGTTACTTGCCATTTCTATACCTGCTAAAGAATCCATACCAGGGGATTCAGAGACTCTGCAATTCCCCTGCATTCCAAAGGAGGTGATCATGCTTCCTTTGCATCAGATCTTACAAGATCTACTATTAAGAATGTGGGAAACTCCTTTAACGGTATCCCCACATTCTAAGACACTTGACACTATGTACAAGGTGCCACCTTCTCCAGGTTTTCAAGACAACTTTCTCATCATTCTATTGTTGTAGAATCAGCAATGAGGCGTATTAAGAGTGCAAAGAAGCACGCCTCTTATCCGCCAGGTCGCGAGTCTGGGACTTTAGATGCCTTTGGACGTCGATGCTTCCAGGCATCCATGCTTTCAGCAAGAATTATCTCATATATTTTCTATATGGGATTATCTCTTGAAGATGTCACAAAGAACTTTAAGCTTTTGAACCCTTTTCTTCAAGAACATAAAAGAGCAGACTATTTCTTATTAGTCAGTCATGCTCAAAATGTCTCTAAGTTCCTTAATCGTGCTTCCCTGGACTGTTTTGAGTCTATTAGCAGAACGTCTGCTATAGCCATAGGGGCACGACGCATGGCCTGGCTCCGAGCTTCAGACTTGGACAAATGGGTACAAGAAAGGCTGGGAAATACTCCTTGTACTGGTGAAAATCTCTTTAACAAGGATGCTTTATTCCAAGCTAATCAGTTAAACACTGATATTGTTGCTTTCAGAGGATTGTCAAAACTTCCCTCTATGCCAGCTAGTAAAAGATCTCCTAAAAGATTTTTTCCCCCTAAGGGGAAAAAGTTTTATTCATCTTCTACCCATCATGCAGATGTTTCCAAAGAAGGGCAACATCATACCAGGCTGAGAAAACCAAAACCTCAACAGGCTCAGCAAACCCAGCAGTCGCAGGGTTTCTGATATTTTATTCATTAAATCTCTTTTTCCTGTTTGAGGTTCAGAACCGCTAATCTACTTCTTATCGACAGAAGCATCCTTACTGAGAGATCAGTGATACACTGACTCAATCCTCGACTCTAGGCATGAATCTCTTGCTACAAGAGAAATCCATTCTTTTAACTCCTAGAGCTATTGAGGATAATCATGCCCTACAGGTAATTACAAGGTAGGCTATGCCCTTCACCTTGACACTTTTCCTGTTCGAGGGTATCTCATACTTTTTGACTGCAGGGGGGCTTTACCTTTTTCAGCGACTTACCAAATTGTAAGTCTTCACAACTCTGTATTACTTTCTATCCCTCTTAGTCGAGACATTCAGTCTAAGAGTGATACTATTCACCTGGAGGGCTTATTATTATTATTTTTTTTTTAAGCCCATAGGATTTTCTTCAATACCTACTCCAGTAAGTGCTTTCCATACAGGGCTTTCTTCCCCTTTGCAATCTTCTCAAATATTTCTTTCGAGACAGCTTATCAGACCATAATTGAGTTTTACCACTCCTAATTATGTCTGTCGGTCCTTTTCCAATCTATAGGACCTAACTTTTTCTGCTGTCTTAATAACAGATAATTCCAAGAGAGGTTCCAAAACCTACTTGGACAATTTATCATTGCAGGCAACCGGCCTGTCTACTATTCTTAGCCATCTTCAATTACACAGGTACACTAAAAAATATTTTTTTAAACTGCCTCTAATGTTTCGATTGATTTTTACGTTTTTTGGTGCGCTGAATCCAAATCTGGTAACCAATTTGCTCCATCACGTACAGATTTTTTGCTACATTGGGTTAGCAGTTTGAGGTGAACGTTTCAGATTGAGTGCGATCGAGATAAAAGTTTCTTGGATGAATTCTTTATACTAATTGTTTAGTAGTTATTCAAATAAGAATAAAGAAAATTGTAACAAGGCAGCACATAAGAATAGAGTAATGTCAACAAAACACACTGTGATGGTAGCAAAATTGTCTGCACTTAAAACAGCCACATACATGTGCACAAACATTGAGCATATAAGAGCGAGGTTAGACACAAAGCAAAGCAAAGAAATGTGCAAAAAATGTTGTACAGGTATGTATGTAAGAATAGAAAACGCAAACCGCACCATTGCAATACATGAAGACAAGCACCCGATGGTGTGAAAATAAAATTCTAATAAATGAGATCCGACACTGTGGTAATAACTAGCAAATTTTTATTTCAAAGTTTAGTAAAAACACGATATTTGTCAACACAGTTTAGATTTTAAAGTCATTCTTGGGTCAATCAATCTCCTGGTGGGCCCGTTTCTTCTTCCCCCGAATGCTTCTCTTGGTGCGCTGCTTGGCGTATTTTTCATCTGGGGTTTCCCGCAGCAGCAACCAGCAGAAATCAGCCATCATAGTGGTGTTCCATCTTCCTTGGTACCTTCTCTCTGCGTCCTTGATGTCCTGGTGAAACCTTTCACCTTGTTCTTCACTGTACGCCCCCAAGTTTTCGGGAAAGTAGTTCACATGGGAGTGCAAGAAATGGACTTTCAGGCTCATGTTACAGCCTTGTTCTTTGAAGGCATTGAGCATCCTGGCAACAATATCCTTATAGTTCTCATCCCGCCTGTTCCCCAAGAATTTGAGAACAACATCCTTGAAGGAATCCCAGGCTTCTTTTTCCTTCTCAGACATCGTTTCAGCGAATGCTCCATCTGAAATGAGTTTCCTTATATCAGGGCCAACAAACACTCCTTCCTTTAGCTTTGCTTCAGAAAGTCGGGGGAACTTTGAGCAAAGGTACCGAAAGCACTCACCATCTTTTGAAAGGGACTTGATGAATTGCTTAATGAGACCCAACTTAATGTGGAGAGGTGGTAATAGAATTGTATCATGAGGTACCAAGCTCTCATGAAGAACATTTTTCTCACCGGGTCTCAAATACTCCCGAATTGGCCAGTCTTTTTTCCCCCAGTGTAGGTCGCGGGCCCGGCTATCCCACAAGCAAAGGAAGCAGGGATATTTGGTGAAACCGGATTGCTGCCCTAATAGCATGGATAGAATTTTAAAGTCTCCACAAATCATCCACTTATGCTCATCATAACGAATCTTCTGAAGAATCAGGGCCAAATTCTCGTATTTTTCTTGGAGAATAACAGAGTGAGCAATAGGAACTGAAGCGAATGTGTTGCCATTATGAAGAAGAACACCTTTTATGCTGTCTTTTGACAAATCAATGAACAGCCGCCATTCAGCAGGATCATACTTGAGTTTAAACTTTTCCATCACTCCGTATATATCGTTGCAAAATACCAAATCTTCCTCTTTGCTGAAATACTTCAAAAATTGTGTCTCGCGGTTGCGGTACCAATAAAAAGTTGTTCCTGGTGACAATAGATTTTTCTGTTTAAGCCGAGAACCTAGCAGTTGGGCAGCATCTTTTGGGAGTCTTAAATCCCGGACTAAATCATTCAATTCAGCTTGAGAGAAAAGTTCAGGTTTCGGTCTGGTTCAGTTTCAAACTTGGAAGTACTGGACTCATCGGGAAAAGCCATCTGATGAGTCTCATCATGATCAGAACTGTCCACACAAATATGATCCAAAGATTTTGGTGGTTCAGGCACAGGTACTTCGTTGCTATGAGGCATAGGCCTAATTGCTGAGGGAAGGTTGTGGTAACTTATTACGTTCTTATTTTTTAAGTTGTATCCCTTCACAATGCAAGAGCAAAAATAGCAGTCACTGCTGTGGTCTCTTTGTTCACGCCACATCATAGGTATTCCGAAACGAAATGCTTGTTTTTTACCTTTCATCCATAAGCGTAGATCTTCCTCACATGTCTTGCACACTTTGTGAGGAGTCCATGGTTTGTCTTGATCACCTAACTTCAAACCAAAATAGGCGAAATATACTTTTAAAATAAATGCAGAAATGTTCCTCTGCCGCTTTTTCACGGTATATTCCCCACAAATAAAACAAAAACTGTCCGGAGAGTTGACGCAACCTCTGGCTCTGTGAGCCATCACAAATACACAGCACTGCAAACTACAACTGTAGTGAACCACTTCGGAATAAAGCTGGATTACGACTGAGCAAACAAAAGGTAATAATGAACTTGCAAGAAACTGAAATTTGACAGGAACGTTCATGTCGCAACCACCGTGTTTGAGCGAGCGAACGAGGCGAGGCGAACAGGAAAGAACATGCGCCAGCGCGAGTAGTGGATTTAGCCCCCCGCCTCCCAATTGTCCTGTTAATGTATAAAATGACTACAAAACACTCTAAAATATCATGAGGGAGTGTTTCTAGTTAGTTAACCATTACAACCTCTATTTTGGGCCAAGAAAATAAACTGCAGTCGGCTAAAAAGAAATTATGTGAACATTCCTTATATGGGTAAGAAATCTAATTTTGCAAGAAAACGTGACGTGATGGAACATTTTGGCTATTTTTCCTGGATTCAGCACCCCAAAATCTATAGTAATCAGTTGCAAAACTGGAGGCAGTTTTTTGGTAGTGTACCTGTGTTATTTTTGGCTCCAACAGAATAGATTAGGTTGCACACTGGCAATTAAACAGCCAGATCTCACCTAAGCAACCTACAACATGCTCTCTGCAATTATACAAAAAAGCTTTGCAACTATGGGCCTTTGCCAGACAGCGTCAGAGCCATTCCTAGTAGGTAACTTCCAGATGGTTAAAAAGGCTTTCCCCAGTCATGTTCCTACATGACTGGTTTCTCCTACTCTTATTTATTTATTTAGACAGTTTTGTATACTGCCTTATCCTTCAATCAAAGCGGTCACAACATAATTGGGGGATACATTTAACATGCAGGGATATGAGACACATACACTAATACTTACAGGGAACATGGGCAACAGAGGGTTAAGTGGCTTGCCCAAGACCACAAGGAGCATCTGTGGGACTAGAAACCCCAGTCCTTCCGGCCCAAGGTTGCTGTCCTCTAGTGGGATTTGAACCCCTGACCTTCTGGCCTGAAGTACATTGCCCCAACCACTAGGCTACTCCTCCACTCCTCCACTAGGCTACTCCTCCACTCCACTCTTACCATCTTCCTTAAAATCTCCTTATAAGGAAAAGGAACCAGGGCTTAGACCACGTGAAAGCATAAAGAATTGCTCAATTCCTTGGATTGTTCCACATCTCCAGTGGAACTCTTGCAACTGGGATGCATTCCTTTTCACTGCAGTCGGTCCTTGTCTAGTGCATTCCTTCTAATTCCTAATACTTCTTTGAAGCTTATGCTGAACAAAGAATGCATGATACTCATATTGCCCTCATAGAGGGGCAAACATGGGATCCCCTTATATTCCATCTTCTTCTCCACACTGAAGTTATAGAAGGATCCAGACTTGTTGTCTTAAGACTAAGGATCTCCTCCTGCACCCCTTCACGTAGGTCTCCATTTCTGGTTTTTCAAAGGCTAGAATTTTAAAGAAATCTAGACCTCTCCTTCTAAGTAAGAACATTCCACTGGTTTCCATGTAAGCTTCTCCATGGTTCTTCCACGTGTAACCAGAAAGAGATTCTCTATCTATATTCTCAAGCAGGTCTTACCCCTTCTTGTTATTAAGTGGATCTCTCTCTCTCTCTCTCTATCTATCAATATATATATATATCTGACTTTGAAAGATTTGTTACTGTCCATATTAATGCTGTTTCAGCATACCATAGGGTTTTAAATGGACAGCCAATTTCTATGGTAATTAGAAACTACCTTCTTTTACCGTAACCTTTCCGGTTACGTTGCATCTGAAGCTCTCCATGTAAAGTGACATCACTTAGGAAAGACATTACTGATCTTCAAGAAATTGGAGGCTACACCGCCTACCACACATGTTTCTTTCTTTCATTTGGATAGAGGGGTCTTAAAGACCCATCCTTTTTCTGCAAACCAGTCAGATTTATCTCCTCTCTTTCTTAGAGCCTTATTCTGCTCCAAGGACAAAGAGCTTCAAACTTTGGCCTACAGAAGCTTTTGCTTCTCCTCCAAAGTCCAACCTCATTAAACTCCCCCAGTTTTTCTTCTGGGATTAATTCTAGCCATTAAGGCTTCTGACCTCTGCCTGTATTGCAAAATTTATTTTCCTCTACTTCGCAGTGAGGTAATTTTCTTGAGGATAATATACTGGCTCCTAGCACCAGACCATATTACCCTCAACAAATACTTTCGCAATACTTTGAGTAAGGTCCACATTAGAAAATTGGAATTCAATTTCTACTAACATTTATTATCTACACAAGGACTCCCCTCTAGACGCCTTGTTTAGTCAAGCTGTTCCACAGCACACCCCTTTTAATTCAACTCCTACCCTCCATCCCTTGGAAGCCTGAGGTTCTAGGAAATAGCATGGCCCATCTATTAGATTTGCAACATGCTGTGACCTCCTCCAGGCATCTCTAGCTTGGGAGTTCCCATATGTGAAGACTCATTCCTGCTTGTTCCTGGAGATAGCACAGTTACTTACCTGTAACAGGTGATCTCTGGGAACAGCAGGAATAAGTCTTCACAACCCACCCACCTCCCCTAGGAGTTGTTCTCTCTCTCTCTCTAATTTGTCTACTTCCTTCGGTCTCAGCTACAAACCCAACTGATGAGAGGGAAGTGAATGGGCGGGAAGGCAGCGCGCATGTGTGTGGGATGCTCCCAAAGGCTTTCTTTTTTGGACGCTGGGGAGCGTTCCCGCGCAGGCTCCGTCGGTACCGACGTACCCATTTGTGAAGACTTATTCCTGCTGTTCCCAGAGATCACCTGTTACAGGTAAGTAACTGTGCTTTATGGCATAGAGTAAACTATGTCTGGATTTTTTGTCTATGCAGAGTTAGACTTCTTTTGTATACATTGTCATTTATGTGTTGTATATGTCAATGGCTACCAAAATGATCAGTGAGCTTCGTCATAAGGCATATGGAGACAGACTTAAAGATCACAATATGTATACTTTGGAGGAAAGGCAGGAAAGAGGAGAGATGTTTAAATACCTCTGTGGCATAAATGCACAGGAAGAGAGCCTCTTTCAACTGAAAGAAAGCTCTGCAACGAGGGAGCATAAGATGAAGGTGAAAGGGGATAGGAGTAATATGTGGAAATATTTCTTTATGGAAGGAGTGGTAGATGCATGCAATAGTCTCCCTGTGGAGTTAGTAGTGACACATGAATGCAAGAAAGCATGGGACAAACACAAAAGATCTCTAAAGGAAAAAAAAGAGACTGTAGTAGTTGGTATGGAAGGGCAGATTGGAAAGGTCTTTTTCTGCCATCATGTTTTTATGTTTACTATTATGTGTGAGATTTTTGTAAACTGTTTTGATCTGTTGCGATTAAATGATACAGAAAATTTGTTAAATAAATAAAACCTCCATTGGGAGACCATTCCTTGCAGCCATCAGCTTTTCTTTGAAGAAATACAGGAATTTCCCCATTTCACCCTCATTATAGAACATCCTTTCAATTGAAATATGTCTTCCTCCTGTGCATTTATTCCCTGGCGGCATTAGAATGCCTTTATCATATCTCCCATTTCTCTCCTTTCTTCAAGAGTATTCATGTTTAGATCCCTCTGAATTAACTATCCATTTTACATTCTTTTGAAGATATGAAGCCCAATATTTAAAGAAGCTGCACCCCGCTCCTAAATTTGTGCCCTATTTTCAGCCACACTTAGGAGCCTAAATTTTCAGCTAAAATTCATTCTAATTTAGGAGCTTAAAATTTATGCTCTAAATTTAAATTAAGTTTTGTCATTCATGTGCCTAGATTTATGAGTTTAATTTAGGTGGCTAGTTCTGAAAATCAGTGCTAAACTCCTATCTTCTTTTCTCTGCCCTAAACCTGCACCATTGCCACCCGTTTTTAATGCATCTAAATTTAGGAGTTTAATGAAATTTTAAGAAAATATTTAGGCACTCAGCCCTGGTAAATTTTCAAAGAGGCCAATTTGGGAGCATAACTCTCACAGTTAGGAGCATAAATCCTTTGAATATTGGGCCCTGGTCTTCAGAAATGTACAGACTATTCTAGATAAGGTTTTGCAAGTGATTTATATAATAGCAATATCTTGTAACTTTTCCTGCTGTTATTCCTCTGTGCACCCAAGCATCTTGCTGGCTTTTGCTACTGCCTTGTCAACTTGTTTGGCTACCTTAATATCATTAGATATGATCACTTCTAGACCCCTATCTTATTTTGTCCACATCGCACCTTCTCCTTTACCACTATGCTTCACACTTGTGGTTTTGCAACCCAAACACATGACATGACCTTGCATTTTTTAAATATAAAATTTAGTTACTAAACTTTGTTAAATTACTCATGTTTTTTACATCTTCCAGTATGTCTACTCTGTTGTAGATTTTGTTATCCTCTGCAAAAAAATGCAATTCTTTAAATGTTGCCTATTTATAATATCCTTATGGACATTTTGAACAAAAACTGACCAAGGACAGAGCATTGTGGCATATCACTAGTAAACCTCATTTCCTCAGAGTAAATGCTTTTTTTCTCCAGTCTAACATCTAATATAAAGCAAAGACATCACACCCCCTTAAGTTTATAATATGAATTCATAATGACCTGGTTAACTTGAGACTGAAAGGTCAAATTCTGGTCAATAAGAACATAAGAAATGCCATACTGGGTCAGACCAAGGTCCATCAAGTTCAGTATCCTGTTTCCAACAGTGGCCAATCCAAGTCACAAGTACCTGGCAGGTACCCAAAGTCCACAGCTTCCACAATGCTCATCTTGGGGTAAGCAGTGGATTTCCTGGGTCCTCTTTAATAATGGTTTATGGACCTTTCCTCCAGGAACTTGTCCAAACCTTTTTTAAACCCAGCTACGTTAACAGCTTTTACTACATCCTCCAGTAACGAATTCCAGAATTTGATTATACATTGAGTAAAAAAATATTTTCTCTTGTTAGTGTTAAATGGGTTACACTGTAGCTTTATTGCTTGTCCTCTAGTCTCTACTTTTTGATGATGTAAACAACCGACCTACCCGTTCCACTCCATTCCTTAACTTATTGACTTCTATCATATCTCCCCTCAGACTTCTCTTTTCCAAGTTGAAAGACCTAACCTTTTAAGCCTTTCCTCATAGGGGTGTCCATTTTGGTGGCTGTTCTCCATATCTTTTCTAATTCCGCTATATCAGACCAGAATTGCACACAATATTCAAGGTATAGTTGCACCATGGAATGAAACAGAGGCATTATAATATCCTTGGCTTTATTCCCATTCCTTTCCTTATGTTTCCTAGCATTCTCTTTGCTTTCTTAGCAGCTGCAGAACACTGGACGGAAGATTTCAACATATTATCTACGATGATCCTAAATCTTTTTTCCTGGGTGGTGTTTCTAAGGTCGTACCTTGCATCATGTAACCAAAGTTTGGGTTTTTCTTTCCTAGGTCATAACTTTGCACTTGCCCCCATTAAATTTCATCTGCCATTTGGACACCCAGTATTCCAGTTTATCAAGGTCCTCTTGCAATTTTTCACAATCCTCTTGGGTTTTAACAACTTTGAATAGCTTTGTATCATCTGCAAATTTCATCACCTCACTCGTTATTCCCATTTCCAGGTCATTTATCAATATTTTAGAAAGCAGTGGGCCCAGCACAGATTCCTGAGGTACTCCACTATTTACTTTTGTCCATTGAGAAAATTGGCCATTTAGCCCTATTCTCTGCCTACTATTTTTTAACCAGTTTCTGATCCACAATACAAAACTGCCTCCAATCCCATGATTTTTTAATATTGCCAAGAGTCTCTCATGAGGGATATTGTGAATGGCTTTCTGAAAATCCAGCTACACTATATCAAACGGTTCCCCTTTGTCTACCTGTTTATTCACACCTTCAAAAAAATATAACAGATTAGTACGACAAGACTTTCCTTAGCTAAATCCATGTGGGCTTTCTCCCATTAAACTATGACTATATATATGATCAGTAATTTTATTCTTTATAATGGGTAATACCATGTTACTTGGTACTGATGTCAGACTCACAGATCTGTAGTTTTCCGGATCACTCCTGGAACCCTTTTTAAATATTGGCATTACATTGGTCATTCTCCACTCTTCAGGTACTATAGTTGATTTTAATGATAGCTCACAGATTACTAATAGTAGCTCTGCAATCTCATATTTCAGTTCTTTCAATACCCTTGGATGTATACCCTCCGGACCAGGTGATTTGCTACTCTTCAGTTTATCAAATAGTTGTAATACATCTTCCCGGTTTATTGATATTTCTTTCAGTTCTCCAATACATCACCTTTATATACCATTTCAGGCACAGGTAAATTCCCTACATTTTCTTAAGTAATAACCGAATCAAAGAATTAATTCTGTCTCTCTGCTATGCCTTGTTTTCACTTAGTTCTCCTTTTACTCCTCTTTCATCCAATGGTCCAACTGACTGTCTCACAGGATTTTTTGCTACGAATGTACTTGAAAAAGTTATTATGCATTTTTGCTTAATAAAAACATTTTCAAGTACATACATACATAAGAACATAAGATATGCCATACTAGGTCAGATCAAGGTCCATCAAGCCCAATATCCTGTTTCCAACAGTGGCCAATCTAGGTCATACGTACCTAGTAGTTTGTAGTTTCCCCAAAAGACACAGGTTCCGCAATGCTTGTATTGGGTCAAGTATTGATATCCTGGGTCCCTTCTTAATAATGGTTTATGGACCTTTCCTCCAGGAACTTGTCCAAACCTTTTCTAAACCCAGCTACACTCTGTTAACAAATTCAAGAGTTTGATTACACGTTGAATGAAAAAATATTTTCATTTATTAGTCTTAAATAGTATACCCTGTAGCTTCATTGCATGTCCCCTAGTCTTTCTATATTCTGATAATGTAAACAATTGATCTAGGTTTACCCGTTCCACTCCGTTTATTAATTTATAGACTTCTATCATATCCCCCCTCAGCCGTCTCTTTTTCCAGGTTAAAGAGTCCTAACCTTTTTAGTCTTTCTTCATAGGGGTATCCTCCCATCCCCTTTACCATTTTGGTGACTCTTCTCTGAATCTTTTCTAATAAGGCTATATCCTTTTTAAGAGACGGCGACCAGAATTGCACACAATATTCAAGGTGCGGTCTTACCATGGAACGATATAGAGGCATTATAATATCCTTTGTTTTATTTTCCATTCCTCTCCTTATGATACCTAGCATTCTATTTGCTCTCTTGGCCGCCACTGCACACTGGGCCGAGGGTTTTAACATATCCACAATGCCGCCTAAATCTTTTTCCTGGGTGGTGGTTCCTAATGTGGAACCTTGCATCGTGTAACTTTAGTTTGGGTTGTTCTTCGCTAGGTGCATAACTTTGCACTTGTCCACATTAAATTTCATCTGCCATTTTGATGCCCAGTCTTCCAATTTATCAAGATTCTCTTGCAATTTTCCACAATCCTCATGGGTTTTAACATCTTTAAATAGTTTTGTGTCATCTGCAAATTTTATAACCTTACTCGTTATTCCCTTTTCCAGGTAATTTATGAATATGTCAAAAAGCAGCGGACCCAGCACAGATCCCTGGGATACACCACTATTCACCTTTCTCCATTGGAAAAATTGGCCATTTAGCCCTACTCTCTGCTTTCTATCTTTTAACCAGTTCCTGATCCACAATAGTACACTGCCTCCTATCCCATGACTCTTTTGCCAAAAGTCTCTGATGAGGGACCTTGTCAAAGGCTTTCTGAAAGTCCAAATACACTATATCAACCGACTCACCTTTGTCTACCTGTTTATTCACACCTTCAAAAAAACATAACAGATTAGTAAGACAAGACCTTCCTTGTCTAAAGCCATGTTGGCTGTCTCCCATTAAGCCATGACTATCTACATGTTCATCAATTTTGTTCTTTATGATGGTTTCTACCATTTTTCCCGGTACTGACGTCAGGCTCACCGGTCTGTAGTTTCCCGGATCACCCTGGAACCCTTTTCAAAAATTGGCGTTACGGTCGCCATCCTCCAATCTTCATGTATTACAGATGATTTTAATGATAGTTCACAGATTATAGCAGGTCTGCATTCTCATATTTTAGTTCTTTCAACACCCTTGGATGAATACCATCCAGCCCAAGTGATTTGTTACTCTTCAGTTTATCTAATAGTTGTAATACATCTTCCCGATGTATCGATATTTCCTTCAATTCTTCCGCACCTTTAAATACCACTTCAGTCATGGGTAGCATCCCTACATCTTCCTCAGTAATGACAGAAGCAAAGAATTCATTCAGTCTCTCCGCTATCGCTTTGTCGCCTCTTAGAGCCCCTTTAATCCCTCTATCATCTAATGGACCAACTGACTCTCTCACAGGTTTTTTGCTACGAATGTACTTGAAAAAGTCTTTATTACACGTTTTTGCTTCCGCAGCAAGCTTCTTCTCAAATTCTCCCTTTGCCTGCCTTATCAATGCCTTGCATGTAACTTGCCAGTCCTTGTGCTGTTTCCAGGTTTCCTCATTTGGCTCTTTTTTCCATTTCGTGAAAGATGCTTTTTTGGCAACAGCCTCTCTGACCTCACCTTTAAATCATGTTGGCAGTTTGTTGGACTTCCTTCCACTTTTCTTAAAGTGTGGAATACAGCTGGTCTGGGCTTCCATGATAGTGTTTTTCAACAACACCCAAGCTTGATGTAAGTCTTTAGCCTTAGCAACTGCTCCTTTTAGTTTTTTCTTAACTATTTTCCTCATTTTATCATAGTCTCCCTTTCAAAGGTTAAACGGTCGTACTGTGGATATCCTTACCAACCCTTCTCCATTAATTAGATCAAACATGATCATGCTATGATCACTATTGACAAGTGGTCCCAACAACCTTATCTCTTGCACCAGTTCTGGTGTTCCACTAAGGACTAGTTCCAATATGGCTTCCCCTCTGGTTGGTTCATGAACCAGCTGCTCCAAGAAGCAGTCATTTATTTCATCTAGGAACTTTATCTCCCTAGCATGTCATACTGTGACACTGACCCAGTCGATAGCGGGGTAATTGAAATCACCGATTATTATTACTGTGCTGTAACTTTTGTTAGCTTCCTTGATTTCTTTGAGCATTTCGTCATCCATTTGTTCATTCTGGCCAAGAGGTCGATAGTACACCCCTACCGCCATTGCCTTCCCCTTTTTACATGGCATTTCAATCCATAGAGATTCTACAGCAAATTTTGTTTCCTGCAAAACTTTAATCCTTTCTGACTCAATGCCCTCTCTAACATAGAGCACAACCCCTCCACCAATTTGATCAGCTCTATAATTACAAAATAGTTTGTACCCAGGTATCACCGTGTCCCACTGGTTGTCCTCCTTCCACCATGTCTCTGAGATTCCATTCATATCTAAGCTCTCATTTACAGCAATATATTAATATAATAACTCTCCCATCTTATTTTTTAGACTTCTAGCATTTGCATACAAGCATTTTAGAGACTTTATTTTATTCATATTGATTTGGCTATTGGTAGGCATGGGTAATTTGGGATCTTTAAGCTCTGTCTGCTCCATGCTCAAGGGCATTTGGACTACTTTACTCTTTTTTGGAATCTCTCTGCTTTTGGTAGTATCCTTCAAGGATACATTTTTCTGAACCATGCGCTCTTGTGCAACTGTTGGTTTTCCCCTATTATCTAGTTTAAAAGCTGCTCTATCTCCTTTTTAAAGGTTAATGCCAGCAGCCAGGTTCCATCCCGGTTAAGGTGAAGCCCATCCCTTCGGAAGAGCCCCTCCTTTCCCCAGAATGTACCCCAGTTCCGAACAAATCCAAAATCCTCATCCTTGAACCATCGTCTCATCCACGCATTGAGACTCCGGAGCTCTACCTGCCTTTTGGATCCTGCGCATGGAACGGGAAGCATTTCACAGAACGCTACCCTGAAAGTTCTGGATTTCAACTTCCTACCGAAAAGCCTAAATTTAGCCTCCAGAACCTCCCTACCACATTTTCCTATGTCATTGGTACCGACATGTACCAAGACAGCAGACTCCTCCCCAGCACTATCTAAGACCTTATGTAGGTGGTGCGTGAGGTCCGCTACCTTCGCACCAGGCAGGCATTTTACCAGGCGATCCTCACGTCCACCAGCCACCCAGCTATCTACATGCCTAATGATTGAATCACCAACTATAACGGCTGTCCTAACCTTTCCCTCATGGACACATGGCCCTGGAGAAACTTCCTCGGTGCGAGAGGGTTTTACATCACCTGGAGGACAGGTCCTAGTTACAGGATCACTTCCTGCCACAACAGGGTGATGCTCTCCTGTCACGTGATCCCTCTCCTCCATGGCAACAGGGATGCTGCCAGACTGGAGGTGGGACTTCAGGACTATATCCCTGTAGGTCTCCTCTATGTACCTCTCTGTCTTTCTTAAGTCTTCCAAGTCTCTACTCTAGCATCTAGAGAACGGACTCATTCCCTGAGTGAAAAGAGCTCCTTGCACCTAGTGCACACGTAAGACCTCTCACCAACTGGGAGAAAATCATACATGTGACACTCAATGCAAAAGACTGGAAAGCCCCCATCTTGCTGCTGGACTGTTGTCTGCATCTTAGTTTTAAGCTTGTGTTTAGATCGTTAAGTTCTTTACGTACTAAGGGTTGCTATGGATACTTACAGTAATAAAATTGTACCTAATACGTTTAATATACCTTGTTCACCTGAAGCTTAATTAATCTCAAACCCTTAGTGTATGACTGATTTGGATAACGAGCTGCACCTAGGAGCACCTCCTTTCCTTTAAGATGTGTAAGTACCTATAAAGCTACGATTATCCCAGCGGTGGGTGAGTGTTGGGGAGGGAGGGAGGGAAATAACCCTTATTAAAAGAGGGCTGCTACACAGTACCCTGTCCTGTGCTTCTGAGGTAAGCTGTAACCAACTTCCTGGGTGATTAACAGTCCTTGCTTGGATAGAAGGAGTCTTTCAAAATGGCCTTTTGATCTGCTACCTGGCGTTAACACCTATTGAAAACGTTTCACAGGTCTCTTGCCCCCTAGGTAGAAGGCCTCTTTTTAAAGGTCTCTAGAAGACTTTATTTGTTGCTCAAAGAATACTGACCCTGTTTTGCCTTTTATGCTAAGTTATATTCTAATTTGATTTAAATTAAAGCTCTTTGCTGCTGCTAGGCTCTGACTTCTTATGAAATTTAAACTAGAGGCTCTCTGCTGGGTTCTAAATTTAAATAGAAAGCTCTCTTCTGTGTTTTAAATTTAAACTTAAACTGCTGCTACTAGGCCCTGACTGATTTAGCAAATACACTGGGTTCACAAATTAATCAGCTTTAATCCAAAGAAGTCCCTTCAGAAAAATTCCCATAAGTATATACTCACAATTGCAGATCTCTCTCCAGAAGTAGCAGTCCCCTTTTTCTAGTCCTTCAAGACTGTAACATTAGTAGAGACTAGAACAATGTCAGCGTTCAAGTTGGCATGGGACAAGGATGGAGATTCTTCTGTGGAAGATGTAGGGAAAGTACTGAGAGGGAGGTGGAGACTGGCAGACTTGGTGGGGTTTTTGGTCCTGGCTATTGAACCAGTCCCTGGTTTTGTTTGGGTACTGCAATGGGGCTTTTAACTTCCGCCTTCATAGTGGTGAGGCTTCTAGCCCAACTTCTGCTTGGGATGAGCTGGACTCTAAAGGCAGCTTCTCAGGTAGAATAAAATGCCTCCTAGGTTCAAGACTCTGGTACCTCCTGGGTGTAGAGGGTAACTCAGCAGCAGTACTGGCGACAATTTGACATGCTGAATTGTGCTCATCCTTGCTGACATGAATGATATTATTTGGTTTCCCCCGAACAGATCAAAAGTGATTTCATGGCTTCTGGGAGAGCAAAGCAAATAGTGCATACGTGTTGTTCTCTTTAATCTTCAGAACCCATTGCAGGAGAGAGAGACACTGAATCTGATGCTTATGAATGGAGAGAATGTTTCTGATGTAGTGGGTGACCATATGGGATGCAGTAATTAAATAATAGTATGATTCAGCATTAGGGTCAAAAGAAAGGGTCCCAGATTTGAGGAAAACTAACTTTGTCAAAAAAATGGGAAACACCTCAAGGAGTTATTTATTTGTGTTTATTTACCGCTTTTTGTGAATCAAAGCGGTTTACAGAGAACTTCAAAACAAGAATGAACATTACATTAAACAAGGAACTAGATTACAAATAACCAATCGGGGGGAGTGGAAGGGTAAGGGAAGTAAAAATGTTATATGGGAAAAGTAGAAAGCAGTGGACAAATTGAAAGGACATGTAAGGGCAACAAACCTCTTTGTTAGCAAAATAAATATATAGGGAAAAAAAGGTCACCATGGTTTTCTAAATTAGTAGCCGAAAAGATAAGGGCAAAAAGATTAGAATTCATCATAAAATACAAGAGATCACAGAAAGCTGAAAAAATTTCTAGAAAAGCTAGGAGAAGCCAGGAATGTAGTCATGACAGCGAAGATGAAAACAGAAGAAAATATTGCAACTACAATGAATTGGGAGACAATCCTTTTTTTATTAGTGAAAAAAAGAAGTACAAAAGTGGCATTAAGAGGCTCAAAAGATGAAGGGGAGGAATATGCAGAGGCTGATGAGGAAGAAGAAGAACTGCTTTTCAAATATTTCTGTTTGGTGTTTGCTGAGGAAGGGTCAAGGGATTGTAGAAAATGGAAACAAATAGGAATTGAAGCGAGGTTGACTTTAATGATTTTCATTATGCTGTGCTTGTGAAGGGCTTGCTAAATTAAAAATAGACTCCTCCCTGTTTCCTCGGCTTGCAACACTGAGGTCATCTTTGATTCTCTCTCTCCTTCTCCACACATAACCAACAGGTAGCTAAAACCCCTCTATAACATTGGCAAAATTTGTCACTTCCTTTCCGAACACACTACTAAGACCCTTTCTCATTCTCCAGTCACCTCCTGTTTAGACTATTGCAACTTCCTCTTTGCTGGTCTTCCTCTGAATCATCTCTCCCCTCTTCAATCTGTTTAAAACTCAGCTGCATGATATCTTCTGCCACTGTCATGTCACCCCTCTTCTCAAGTCGCTTCATTGGCTCCCTATCCGTTTCCGCATCCAATTCAAACATCTACTACCGACCTTTATAAGTGCCTTCATTCGGCTGCTCTTTACTATCTTTCCTCTCTTATCTCTCCTTACAGACCTCCTCAGGAACTGCTCTTCTGGCAGATCTTTTCTATCTGTGCCTTCTCTTCTACTGCCAATTCCAGACTTTGATTTTTCTACCTTGCTGCTCCTTATCCCTGGAATAGACTACCTGAGTCAGTACATCAGGATCCATCTCCGGCCCTGTTCAAATCCAGGCTAAACACCCACCTCTGAGACTGCTTTCAGATCCTGATCCCCTTAAGTCTTCTGTTCACCTCCTATATCTTTCCTCTAGATATGTCCTAGCCCCCAACTGTGTTGTCTGTCTTGACTGTTGTGTTGTCTGTCTTGACTAAACTGTATGCTCTTATGAGCAGGAACTGTATCTTATTTATCTCTGTACAGCGCTGTGTATGCCTTGTAATACTATACAAATGATAAGTAGTAGTAGTAGCAGTTGTATAAAGCAACAGGACTGGACAGGAAACCTTTGAGTGTACTGGGTGAACTTAGGAAACGTCCGGAAAATTCACCGTTTTCAATGCCTCTTTAGAGTCAGGACTGGTTCCAGAGAATTAGAGATCGGTAGATATGGCTACGCTTCACAAAAGTGGAAGAAGGAGGGTGGGAATTACAAGTTGATTGATCTCACCTCAGTGATGAGTAAATTAATAGAACTGCTGCTAAAACAAAGGGTAGTACAGTTTCTGGAATCCAACAGATTAAAGAATCTGAGGCAGCATGGTTTTTACCTTGGATAGATCTTATTATTAGACTCTATGAATTTATTTGACTGGATGAGTTGATTCAGGAGCAAGCATGAGAGTGATGTACTTGTGTTTCATCAATGTTTTGACATGATTGCGCAAAGGCGACTAATAAATAACCTGAGCAGCATTAGTATATGCCCTAAAGTGACTGACTTGGTTAGAAACCGGTTGAGTGGGAAGCGACAGCGTAGCGGTAAATGGAATTTGCTCAGTGATGCACACAGTAATCAGTTCTTTGTCCTGTCCTTTTCAACATTTTTGTAAGAGATATTGAGGAAAGGCTATTGTGAAAGGTTTGTCTCTGCAAATAATACCAAAATCTGCAACAGTTGGACACTCTGGAAGGTGTAGATAATACAAATGATCTAACAAAGCTTGAGGAATGATCTAGAGTTTGGCATTAAGAATAAGGTTCAAAGGGGACCCGTTTTTTATTTAGACATGTCCGCAAGCCAGATGTGCACGTTATTGAATCTTGCTCTATGGGAGTTACTAACCTATGGTAATTCAGTACTGCAGGTTAGTAACTCCTGTGGTAGATGAATACTGCAACTTGTGATCAACCTTGCAAGCTGCTTTATTCTGCTCCCTGGGAGCATAAGGTTGCTAAAGCGTGACCTGATGCTCCCAGAGAATCATCTTAAAGGGGCCAATGCATTTGTGAACCTCCTCACCTACCAGCAGACTCTTCCAGCAAAGACACGCCCCCACATCCTCAGTCAAGCCCTTCCATCCACTGAGATCACACCCAGACCTTCACCCTTTATATATGGCAGTTTGACTCCTTGTGGTATCACTAGGTATCATTTTGAATCTGGAGCTAGACGGGGCTAGAGCAACTGGGGTTTTCAAGGTAGGTCTGAGAGGCCTACAGATGGAGTTTTGGCTGTGAGGGGGGAGGCAATAAATAAATCACTTTCAGAGAGCAAAGTAATTTATTTATTAAACAGTATTTACATACCACCTTTTTCTTAAATCAAGGTGGTTTACATTGAATCAATTTTACGAGCTAGTGGTTTACATTAAAACTCATTTTGAAAGCAACCAAGGTGTAACAAGGTGTTTTAAGATCTATAATTTATAATTAGGTTGTAACAGAGTATTTTCATAACTTTTTACATAAGTAACTTATTTACAGTTTGTGGTTATATTGTGTGATCACTGGTATTGATCTGTAGTCGTTGTCCAGCTTGTGTAGATGGATGTGTAAGTTTTTTTTATGTGATGTTGCCAAAATGTTCAATGAATAGGAATGTCTTCACCAGTTTCCTTAATTCTTTAGTGTCCTTAGCGTCCTTAGCGCATCTGATATTGTTCGGTAGGGAGTTCCATAAGTTTGATGCATACAGTGAAAAGGCTCTGTTTGAAGTGTATTGTTTGGCTTTGGAGAAATCCTTAGGCGTAGTTAGCATGTTTTTGTTGTTGTTTGTTTTTGTTGTTTATTTATTTATTTATTTTATTTATTTATTAACAATTCTTATATACCGCACTATTAGACATCAGCGCGGTTTACATTGAACAGAAAACATCCGACAGTTTACACATGTCTGGTCGTTACATTTAACAGGAAGTATAACTTGGCGAAATAGGGGAAACTAAATAAATTGTTTTTGATGGGCGGTTTTCTGGATATATTTTTATTAGGTCTTGGAGTGATTCAGCTGATTTCATTCTGGAGTACTTTTAATATGTTGATAATAGCTTTGTAGTTTGCACAACTGTGAAGTTGTGCAAGGATTGGGGTTATGTGTTCGCATTTGTTTGTTACTGTCAGGATATGAGAGGCAATGTTTTGTACCATCTGAAGAGGATGGATTGTTGTTGCTGGAAGGCCTTGGTAGATTAAGTTACAAAAGTCTGGTGTGATGAAGGCCTGTAGGACTGTTCTGAAATCAGAATGTCTTCCAGAGGGATGGGGGGGATGCCATTAAGGGGAGCCCAGAGTCTTATGGAAGGGGAATGTCAGGGGTCTTGCTAGTAGTGTCAGGGAATGCCTTTGGAGGGTGAGGAGGTCCAAACTGGATGGGAGGGAGGGTGAGGAGGTCCGAACTGGGGGGGGGGGGGGGGGGGGGAGAGGCCAAATGCAACTTTCACTCTGGCCCCTTTAAGAAGGCTCACTCATGAATAATGCAGCTTATGAAGTTCAATACAAGCTGTGCTATTTGATTTGCATAATAATGAGATACGTTCTGTGCATTTGAATAATTTACATATTATTTGCTAATGTGCATTGTCTTGAACTAATGTGCATTACAATGATGCATTATTTTGAATTTTAACTTGCATTGGATGCCTAATGGTTAAGAACACTGGCTTGGGAACCCAGAGACCAGGGTTCGATTCCCACTAGCACTCCTTGTGGCCTTGGGCAAGTCACTTAACCCTCCATTGCCTCAGAAAAATCCAAGTTATCAATGTCCCTGTTTAATGTACCAAGTTTAAGTTTCAATGTAAACCACTTTGATTGAAATGATAAAGCGGTATATAAAACCTGTTAAATAAATAAATAAATATAAAGTGCTATTCACTTAACACACGTTAGAAACTATCTCCCTTTTAAAAATATAAGGGGGGCATATTCAAAAGCATTTATGGCGCTCGCCAGGATATTCACTGGCACTACCCCAGTTAGTGGCACTCTGCTTTTGGCCAACAGTGAACAGAATATGTCACGTTCCTTCAGAGGGGAACTTGCTGAATCCTTCAGCTCTTTCCAAAATGATGTGCAACTGCTGAACCATGTAGGTATGGTAGGGTATTATTTGGGTCTGTAGTGTAGCATTTTCGTATTGACTCTATCAAAATGATTCAATGTCTGAAACTCACAACCTTGGGGATCCAAAGCATGTTTCTTAAGACTTTTGGGAGGTAATTTTACAATCCTTCATGCATAAAAAGCTGATTTACTTGTGTAAACAGTCTCATATAAATTAGGTGAGGCCTAAACGTATGTACAGCGCAAGCAAGCATCTATTTCAATGGTAAGCAGCTCAGGGAAATGTTTTTTTTGGGGGGGGAGCATGGATGGAGATGCCTGTATATGCATACTTCACACACTAACATTTATGCCTGCAATCAGCAGAAGTAAATGTCTATGCCTTCAGTGTAAGCATGATTTCTGCTAGTATTTTATGTGTCTATTAAATGGGAATCTTCCTGTCCAATTAAAATAGGTGACCTGTTATAAAATTACCCTTCATATGCATTTTAGTAAAGATTTGACCACCATAGACTGATGTAGCAGCTGGGCCCAGTCAATTTCTTTAACTGCCTGGGCAAGATACTTTGGGGGCAATATTCAAAGGCTCTTATCCGGATAAATGCCGTGAGAGAGATATTCAGCTGCATTATCTGAATAATAGAAAAAGGGAAACATGACAGCAGAAAAAGACCATATGGCTCCATATCAACTACTATAGTCCCCTTTTTTCCTTTAGAGATCTGCTATGTTTGTCCCATGCTTTCTTGAAGTCAGATACTGTCTTCATCTCTACTACCTCCACTGGGGGACTCTTCCACACTTCTACCACTATTTCCATAAAGAAATATTTCCGCATATTACATCTGAGTCTCTCAGTCTATCCCCTTTCACCCTCATCCTATGTACCCTATACTGGGTCAGACCAAGGTCCATCAAGCCCAGTATCCTGTTTCCAACAATGACCAATCTAGGTCACAAGTACCTAGCAGTTTCCCTAAAAGACAGTTGTTGATGTGCGCCTCTTAGGGGGAGAGAATAAAGTTGCCTTCTCAAGTCTTGCTGAGTTCCTTCACGTGGTGACCCTGTTGTATAACATCTAAACCAAACCTCAGCAAGGGGACACTACAATTGAAGTATGGTAGGAACGAAGAAGAAAAATACATACTGACCGCACGTCGCCCAAGATAAAAGATTCCCACCTGTAGCTTATGCACTAGGGGTAACGATGGTGGTTGTGATAGTGCAAGTGCTGCAGATGTAGACAGCATCCCTCCCACAGATAAAGTCATGGTGAGCCTGTTCATGGACCTGCTGTGACAGGAAATAAGCCACAGAAATTCATGAAAATGTTAAGAGGATTAACTACGGTTAAGTGGAATTCTGCTATTTTTATGGTACAAACTCATCAAGCCCACTGACTATTACCCAATGTTGCTAATCCATGTCAGCACAAACGATACTGTCAGGTATTCCTCTGAGCATATTTAAAGTGATTTCATGGCTCTGGGATAGAGGGTGAAGCAGATAGGTGCACAGGTGGTGTTCTCTTCAATCCTCCCTGTTGAGGGTAAAGGCCAAGGCAGAGAAGCTCACATTGCTGCATGGATGGTGTCATCAAGAGCGTTTTGGTTTCCTGGACCATGGGATGCTTTTCCAAGGGTTGCAGAGCAGAGATGGTGTCCATCTGTCCAAGAAAGGTCGACGTGTCTTCAGTAGCAGACTGGCTAATCTACTGAAGAGGGCTTTAAATTAGATTTGTTTGGGATGAAGACATACGCAGCATTGCTAGGAATGGGGACGTGCTACTGATAGGGGATTTCAATAAGCCAGATGTTGATTGGCACATTCCTGCTGCAGTATCATCTAGAAGTAAGGAGATCCTGGATTCTCTACAGAAAGAACTATTCAGGCAATTGGTAACAGACCCACACGTGAAGGGGCCATACTGGACTTGCTGCTTACCAATGGTGAAAGTGTTTCTGATGTTATAGTGGGAGATCATTTTGCATCCAGTGATCACCAGATGGTGTGGTTCAGTATTAGGACTAGGGCTGATAGAATCCATTCAAAAGTGAAGGTCTTAGACTTTAGGAAAACTAACTTCGCCAAGATGGGCAAATACCTCAAGGAGTTGTTAGCGGGATGGGAACAGCAGGGGGATGTAGAAAAACAATGGGCAAAACTGAAAGGGGATATTTTAAGGGCAACCAACCTTTTTGTTAAAATGGTTGCTGCTGTTAAGTGCCATCGAGTCGGAGTCGACTCATGGCGACCCTCTGGATAGCTATCCTAAGTTGTGTTTGGTCTTCAGTCAGGCGGCTCATTGTTGACAGACTGGTACCCGTAGCTGCTGTTATTGTATCGATCCATCTCATTGCTGGCCTTCCTCTTTTGCGTTGACCTTCTATCTTGCCAAGCATGATGTCTTTCTCTAATGATCTCTCTCTTTGCATGATGTGTCCAAAGTATGAAAGTCGAAGTCTTGTCATCTGAGCTTCTAAAGAAAGCTTAGGTTTGATCTCCTCTAGTACTGACTGGTTTGTTCTTCGGGCAGTCCATGCAACCATACCTGGAACAAGAACTACCTGAAGTGCAAGCAGGGTTCAGGAAAGGGCGAGTACCTGGTTTGTTCTTTGGGCAACCATACCTGGAACAAGAACTACCTGAAGTGCAAGCAGGGTTCAGGAAAGGGCGAGGAACGAGAGACATCATTGCGGATGTGAGATGGATCCTTGAAAAGACTAAAGAATACCAAAAGGATATCTATTTGTGCTTTATCGACTATAGCAAGGCTTTTGACTGTGTAAACCATGAGAAACTCTGGGCCACATTAAGAAGCATGGGTATGCCAGAACACCTGATCATTCTCTTGCGCAATCTGTACATTGATCAAGAAGCAACAGTTCGAACGGAACAAGGAGAAACAGAATGGTTTAAAATAAGCAAAGGTGTAAGACAAGGCTGCATACTTTCCCCCTGCCTGTTTAATTTATATGCAGAACAAATCATCAGAGAAGCAGGATTGTATGAAGACAACAGAGGTGTGAAGATTGGTGGTAGACTCATCAACAACCTTCGCTATGCTGATGATACTACATTACTGGCTGAAAGTGAAGATGATCTGAAACACTTGCTTCTCACAATCAAAGAACATAGTCTCAAAATGGGCCTGCACCTTAATGTTAAGAAGACAAAGATCATGACAACTGGCATAATCAACAGGTTCATCGTTGAAGGAGAAGAAATTGAAATTGTGAACAACTTTAACCTACTTGGATCAACTAAAGAAGCAACAAGCAGTCAAGAAATCCAACGACGCATTGCTCTTGGCAGAATGGCTATGAAAGACCTAGATAAGATTCTCAAGAGCAGAGATGTCTCTCTCCATACAAAGATTCGACTTGTTCAAGCCATGGTATTTTCAATAACATCATATGGATGTGAAAGCTGGACAATGAAAAAGACAGACAGGAAGAAAATTGATGCCTTTGAATTATGGTGTTAAAATGGTAAATAAAGGTAAAAGGAAAAAGAGACTGCTATGGCTTTCGAAAGAAGTAGCTGAAAAGGTGAAGAAAAAGAGGGAGGCCTTCATGAAATACAAGAGATCACACAGAGAGGAATACAGGCATCTATATTTGGAAAAACTTAGAGAAGCTAGCAAAGTAGTCAGAAAAGCAAAGATTCAAAAAGAGGAGGAAATAGCCAATGCAATAAAATGGGGGGATAAGACATTTTTCAGGTATGTTAGTGAAAAGAAGAAGGGCAAAAGTGGTATTGTCAGACTCAAGAGTGAAAGAGAGGAACATATAGAAGCTGATGAGGATAAATCAGAATTGCTTAACAAATATTTCTGTTCTGTGTTCACAGATGAAGAAACAGGAGCAGGACCTCAGAAAACACCCACAAACAAGAACAAAAGCGAGGGGCATCTTGAAGAATTTTCAAAAGACTGTGTTCGTGAGAAACTAGCTAAACTTAAAGTAGACAAAGCGATGGGACTGGATGTGATACTCCTTGAATACTGAGGGAACGTGGGGATGTTCTAGCAGCTCCACTGACTGACCTTTGCAATGCCTCATTGCAGTCGGGAGTGGTGCCAAAGGACTGGAGAGAGGCTCATGTGGTCCCTTTACAGAAAAGCAGAAGTGGTTGAAAACTATAGACCGGTTAGTTTAACTTCGGTGATGAGTAAATTATTGGAAACGCTGCTGAAAGAGAAAATAGTGAGGTTTCTGGAGTCCAGCGGATTACAGGATCCGAGGTAGCATGGATTCACAAGAGGCAGGTCTTGTTAGACAAATCTGATTGATTTCTTTGACTGAGTGACCAGGGAGTTGGACCGAGGGAGAGCCCTAGATGTGGTGTATTTAGATTTCAGTAAAGCCTTTGACACTGTTCCTCACAGGCGACTTATAAACAAACTGAGCACCCCAGGGATGGACCCTAAAGTTACTGCTTGGGTTAGAAATTGGTTGAGTGGGAGGCAACAAAGGTACAGGTAAATGGAGCTCACTCTGAGGAGAAGGATGTTACCAGTGGTGTGCCCCAGGGATCTGTCCTTGGTCCAATTCTTTTTAACATCTTTGTTAGTGATATAGCTGTAGCGCTGTCGGGTAAGGTTTGCCTCTTTGCGGATGATACCAAAATTTGCAATAGATTAGACACCCAGGAAGGTGTAGATAACATGAGGAGGGATCTAGCTAAGTTTGAAGAATGGTCTAGAATTTGGCAGCTGGGATTTAATGTTAAAAAAATGCAAGGTCATGCATTTGGGCTGCAGCAATCCAAGGGAGCAATATTGTATAGGGGGGTGAAGTACTTTTGTCCACTAAAGAAGAGCGGGACCTCGGTTTGGTTGTGTCTGATGATCCTAAAGTAGCTAAACAGATAGAAAAGGCGACAGCAAAAGCTAGAAGGATGCTTGGGTGCATACGGAGAGGAATGGTAGCAGAAAAAATAAGGTGATAGTGACTCTGTATAAGTCTTTGGTGCGACCTCATTTGGAGTATTGTGTGCAATTCTGGAGACCGCACCTTCAAAAGGATATAAAACAGGCTGGAGTCAGTACAGAGGGTGGCTACTAAAATGGTTAGTGGTCTTCATTATAAAGCATATGAGGACAGACTTAAGGATCTTAATATGTACACCTTAGAGGAAAGGCGGAATAGAGTTGATATGATTGAGATGTTTAAAATACCTCCGTGGCATAAATGCACAGGGGGAGAGCTTCTTTCAATTGAAAGCAAGTTCTGCTATGAGGGGACATGGGAGAGGGTGAAAGGGGATAGATTCAGCAGTGATATGCAGAAATATTACTTTACGGAAAGAGTGGTGGATCCGTGGAATAGTCTCCAAGTGGAGGTGGTAGAGATGAGGACAGTATCTGAATTAAAAAATGCATGGGACAAACACAGAGGATCTCTAAAGGAAAAATGGAGACTCTTGTTGATATGGAAGGACAGACTAGATAGGCTATGTGATCTTTTTCTGTCGTCATTTTTCTATGTTTCTATTTTTCAAACCCTATATTTAAAGCAAGAGGGTATACAAAGAGAATCCATCAAAAGATCGAAGAAAGAGGAAAACTGTCACTACAAGAAGCAACAGATGCAAATTTAAGATCTTAACTTCAAAGATCAAAGTAAAGTAGTATGTGAATGACAACATCATGAAGCAATTAAGGGATTCCGTGGACAAAGAAATACAGGGAGGAGACGACCTAGGTGAGAATACCAGAAGAAAGGAAGACACAGAAAAGGAAAGAGATTGATTGGAGTTGAGAGATTTCGAACTGCAGGACAGTGAGCTGAATACCATGCAGACCGCCGCTCCGCCCACAACTTCATCGCCGGCACAGGAGGAGGACATTAAAAACAACACATTGCAGAAGGATCCCCCACCCAGACCTCATCAAGGGCAGCCACAACACCGGAGTATCTGAAAACACATCGGAGGCGAGACAACCCGTCTGAAACTACATGTGGCTCCCTGATCACTACCAAGTGGTCTGCCGCTCTGCCCACAACATCATCACCCACCTCTGCAGCGTAGTCCTGCCTCAGGCCCCCCAAGTATGCATACAAGCATGCCACCCTTCCTGGCTCCAATATACCTAATAATACCACCCCCGATCAACCTGGCTTACTACCCCAGTACTACCAATACATACAACAATCACCCCAATCCAATCACCACACCTACCCAACATACAAACATCACCAAACTCCCCCCCCACACATAAAGCAGCACACACACACACCTCCCACAACAACCATCACCCCTAACCCCACTAACAGCAACGCTTTATCACCCTAATCAACGCTCGCTCAGTCAGAAACAAACACCACATGCTCCAAGACCTGATCATATCCCAAAAGATTGACTTTCTCTGCATTACTGAAACATGGTTGACTGACTCTGACACGGTACTCATGAACCAACTAATGCCTAACGGATACAGTCTACACAACTGCTCCCGAACTCACGCCAGAGGAGGTGGAGTAGCTATCATTGCAAAATCGAACCTCCACCTCAGAAACCACGCAACAGAAACAACCAACAAAGCGGACATACTCACACTCACTAACAAACACCTCTCCATATGCCTAGTCTATCGAGCACCCACAGCATGCACCGACCTATCAGACATACTAAAGCAGGGGTCTCAAACTCAAATTGCTTTGAGGGCCAAATGAGGACTTGTAAAGTAACCCGGGGGCCGCATAAGACGTGGGGCCTCATTTGCATAAGGGGCCTCATTTGCATAAATATTTGCATAATGTTACCATACACTAACTTTTAGTAAACATGCCTCTTAATGAGTATGGATAAAGAAAGACTAAAAGATTCAGAAATAGGAAGACAATAATTAAACTGGGAACCCCAAAAGCCAAACTTGGAATGTACAACAACACTGTAGAAATAAAACTATAAATTAATTTCCTCTTGTACTAAACAAAGCGCAAACATTAATGATGCACATTTCCCAGAGCTGACATATTCCAGTTAATAAATTCAAAATAAAGAGATATTTTTCTACCTTTTGTGCATTTTTTTTCAGTTGCAATTGCTCCAGCCACTTCTGGTTTCTTCGTGTCTTCTGCTATCTCCATCGTCTGCTGTCCATTTGTCCTTTCTTCTCTCTTCTAGTTTTTTTTCCATTCTCTCTCCCTACATCTGCTTTAACATACTAATCTTTCTCCTTTTGCTCTTTCCTCATTCCTATTTCATCCACTCAAATTTTACCCCTCCATCCTCAATCCCCACTTACTCTCCCAATACCTGGCCAATTGTAGATTTGTCTTCTCTTCCAGACAAAATATTTTTCCCCTCTCCATTTCACTTTCCCAGCTCCATCCCATTCTAATCCTCCCCCAACATCAGCTCCCTTCTAGTTCCAGCCCCACCCAGCATCTGCTCCTTTCTAGTCCCTGCATCAGTCCATTTCCAGTCCTATCCTAGCCTCACCATCAGCCCATTTCCAATCCTAGCCCCCCATCAGCCCATTTCCAATCCTAGCTCCCTCCTCTCACAGCCCATTTCCATTCCAAGCCCCCCTCCCCATCAGCCATTTGCAGTTCAAGCCCCCCTTCCACTCAGCCCATTTCCAGTCCTAGCAACCCCCCCAGCCCATTACCAGTCCTAGACCCCCCATAGCCCATTACCAGTCCTAACCTCCCCATAGCGCACTTCCAGTCTTACCCCCCCATCACCCCATTTTCAGTCTTACCCCCCCCCATAGCCCATTACCAGTCCTAGTCCCCCCCATAGCCCACTTGCAGTCGTATCCCCCATCACCCCATTTTCAGTCTTACCTCCCCTCATAGGCCATTACCAGTCCTAACCCCCCAATCAGCCCACCTCCAGTCCTAACCCCCATCACCCCATTTTCAGTCCTAGCCCCCACCATAGCCCATTACCAGTCATAACCCCCCCTGCCAATAGCCCACTTCCAGTCCTAACCCCCATCTGCCCATTTCCAGTCCTAGCCCCCACCATAGCCCATTACCAGTCATAACCCCCCCCCTGCCAATAGCCCACTTCCAGTCCTAACCCCCATCTGCCCATTTCCAGTCCTAGCCCCCACCATAGCCCATTACCAGTCATAACCCCCCCTGCCAATAGCCCACTTCCAGTCCTAACCCCCATCTGCCCATTTCCAGTCCTAGCCCCCACCATAGCCCATTACCAGTCATAACCCCCCCCCCCGCCAATAGCCCACTTCCAGTCCTAACCCCCATCTGCCCATTTCCAGTCCTAGCCCCCACCATAGCCCATTACCAGTCATAACCCCCCCCTGCCAATAGCCCACTTCCAGTCCTAACCCCCATCTGCCCATTTCCAGTCCTAGCCCCCACCATAGCCCATTACCAGTCATAACCCCCCCCCCTGCCAATAGCCCACTTCCAGTCCTAACCCCCATCTGCCCATTTCCAGTCATACCCCCCCCCCCGACAGAGGAAAACAAAAAACCCCAAAACCCTGACTTCTGCCGTTGCCGCCGTGGCAGCGGCAGAATCAATTGTCAAATTAAAAAAAAAAAGACTTCTGCTGCTGCTCAAGCAGCAATATCACCTGTCCTGCGGCCTCTTCCCCTGTGCCCGGAGATCCGAATCTGCTCATCAGCGGCGTGCTTTTCAAGCCGCGAAGAGTATTCCCCTCTCGCGCGGTTTCAAGCCGCGCGAGAGGGGAATACTCTTCGCGGCTTGAAAAGCACGCCGCTGATGAGCAGATTCGGATCTCCGGGCACAGGGGAAGGGGCCGCAGGACAGGTGATATTGCTGCTTGAGCAGCAGAAGTCTTTTTTTTTTTAATTTGACAATTGATTCTGCCGCTGCCACGGCGGCAACGGCAGAAGTCAGGGTTTTGGGGTTTTTTTGTTTTTCTCTTTCGCGGGCCGCACAAAGTTGTCTCGCGGGCCGCATGCGGCCCGCGGGCCGCGTGTTTGAGACCCCTGTACTAAAGCATGTATCAGAGAGCACCATCACCAAAGAACAACTAATCTTCAGAGACATCAACCTCCCCTCACTACAAGATAGACATGCCGAAGCCTTCATCAATGCCATGGAAGCAATGGACCTGACTCAGATCATACACAAACCAACACACGAAAAAGGGAATACCCTTGACCTGATATTCCTGAACTCAGAAAATGCCAACTCATGCAAAAACACAAAGATCACATGCGTACCATGGTCTGACCACCATCTCATCAACATCACCTACATCTACCAACAAACCAACATCAAAGAGAACACACAACTCAGAAGAAGATTTAAGCCATTTAACAAAGAAGACTTTTTAGCACAAATCTTACCTAAACTCCAAACAAACTCCAACAAAATCGAAGACCTGATCAACACCTGGAATACTACAATCTCCTCCGCATCATGCAACAACAACAAACGGCACCACAACCAAAGCTACTGCAACAAGAGCCCGATGGTACACCCCCGACCGACGGAGACTAAAGACCCAACTCAGGAGAAACAAGCGAAAATGGAGAAAGACCAAAAAAGAAGCCAACAAAGCAAAATACATGATTGAACTAGCTGCCTACCATATAGAAACTAACAGACAAAGCAAAAAGGACCTACCACTCAAAAATCATAAATACTTCAATAAACAAACCAGGGGAGCTCTTTGAGATTGTCAAAAAACTAACAAAGATACCAAACCACTCCAACCAGCTCCCAAACATCCCACCGTAACCTCTAGCACACCAATACAAACAACTCCAACAACCACCCAACCCACAATTGAACTCAACAACGACGACAACAACCTACCCTGCTAAAAAAGATACAGACTGGAGTACATTCGATACAGTCACCAAAGGAAACATAGAATCCACTCTCACCTGCCTAAACACCACAACCTCCCCATTAGACCCCTGCCCGGTAGAGTGGATAAAAAACTCTAAAGAAGACATAAGCGCAGCACTAACCTACATTGTCAATGAATATCTCAAACAAGGACACATGCCAGAAGTTCTCAAAACTTCCATCATTCGCCCAGCCCTAAAAAAAACCAACCTGGACCCCATGGACCCTGCCTCCTTCAGACCTATAACAAGCCTCCCATTCACCACCAAAGTAATCGAGAATATAATCCAACAACAGCTCCAAGACCACCTGGATACCAGCAACATACTAGACCTGCAACAACACGGATTCCGCCCACTACATGGAGTCGAGACCCTCATGACATCACTAATGAACACCCTCATCAAAGGTACACAGACCAAACACTCTGGATATACCATGCTCTTCCTAGACATATCTGCAGCCTTCGACACCATCTCCCACAACACCCTCCTACACAGACTCCAAGAAATTGGCATCAAAGATGTTTTACTTCAAAGGTTCTGCTTCTACCTGACCAACAGGCAACAACTGATCTGCACAAGCATGGCAACCTCCCCCCTCCCTTCCGCCAGCACCAAGGAGTACCCCAAGACTCCACACTATCTGCCATGCTCTTCAATATCTACCTACAGCCACTCTGCTCAATAATACGTGCTCACAACATCAACTACCACATCTACGCAGACGACATAATGCTGCATGCTCCCATCACAACCACCAACCCAGCAAATAATCACCTGTCAGACTGCTTCATTGAATTCTCCAGCTGGCTACAAGAGAACAGCCTATCCATCAACATTAAAAAAACAGAAGCCCTCATAGTGACCAAAGACCCTAACTTCACCCCGCCACCACACCTCATACTAGGAACCACCCAAATACAAATTCAACCCCAAATAAAATATCTAGGAATCATCATCGATCAAGCGCTTACATTCAACCAACAGATAAAAAAAGACAACCAGAACAATATTCCACAAAACAAAGATGGTACAATGACTCAGACCACTCCTCGACCCAAAGGACTTCAGAACAGTCATGCAAGCCATGATACTTCCCCACCTGGACTACTGTAATACGATTTATCACGGACTACCCACCACCCACATCAACCCCATACGAACAGCACTAAACACCAGAGCAAGAATCATTCAGAAAGTGAAAAAACATGACCACATCACTCCAATCCTAAGAGAACTCCACATCTTCCCTCTCAAAGCAAGTAAAATACAAATCTATCCTGCTCATTCACAAAGCCCTCCATCAGACACAATCTTCTCAACTCCGGACTCTACTACCCCAGACCACCCTCAACAAACTAACCCGTCAGAACACCAGCAACACACTCACCATCCCCCACGAACAAACTAAATTCAATCAACAGACCTGCACAACAGAGCATTCGAACTGTACACACCCTCCCTCTGGAACTCCCTCTCGAACCTGATCCGAAGAAACAGTGACCTCCCCACATTCCGAAAACAACTAAAAACCATCCTATTTCACGAATATCTTGGACCAGAAAAAGACTCCTCTCAATGATTGCACCTCCAGCCCCTAAACGACCCCCTCTATCACCAACTATGAAACTTACGTCTTTTTGTCTACGTCTTTTGTCTAATCTGTTCCTTTCTGTTTGAATCATTAATGTTGACCCTCTTGAAGACAGCTCCCCCCCTTTTTTCTGTCGACTTGATTACCGTCCACCTCCTCCCCCCCTTATTTGTTAGGCCGCTTTGACCCGGTGAAAAGCAGGATATAAATGTAGCTAAATAAATAAATAAAATAAAAATAAAGGAAGGGTTTATAAATTAACTGAAGAGGAGGAATCAAAGGAGGAAGAAGAAAGGGAGAAGAAAGACCCAGAGGTGGAGGAATTCAAGATAGAACTCCTAGTCTATATGGAAAGAGATGAAAATGCTGGGTTTCATGCAAGGGAAAGATTACCCAAGCTAAATTTAACACCTAAAGTTAGGAGTATGATAATTAAGATGAACCAAGGCCATATCTAGTATAAACGGACCATTTATTGACATCAAAGAAATTAATTGAATACAATATTGTGCAGCTAAAATTATTACTGCAAGAATACTACCAACTAGAGTGCAGGGCGAGAAGAAAAAGAGAACAATAACAGTTCTTCCTTGGAAAAAGCGCGCTGAAGAAAAAATACAAGCATTGCCTGCAGAGGTATCCCTGATAGATGGGAAGGATTAAGATCACAAAAGATATTAAGGAAGATCCAAGACATCAAGCTGAAACATGTTACATTAACAGAAGACGACCTGAAATTTATATGTTCCAACAATAAATTTGTACCAGAGGATGCCACAAAGAAAAGAAAAGGGTCTGATTCCCACTGGCTGGCAACACTGCCAATCAAACTACCTGTATGTTCCTTTTCATCTCCAGAAACTGAAATCTGCTGTAGGTAAGCATCAGAACTGGAAAACCTACTCCTTTCCCCTGCTGAATCTGGGTAATGCTGAGACTGCCTACCTGACAGAGGCCAAACTGCTCTCTATTGCCCGGCGCATTGGGATAGATTGGCGAAAAACTGGCATGAACCTGGGGTTGTTGTTCCAACACATAGAGCGCATTAGCTACAACAATAAGTCATTTAAGAATAAAAGTAGCGGGCTTGGCACACATCCCAGGAGTACTCCACTATTCACCTCTCTCCATTGAAAAAATTGGCTATTTAGCCCTACTGTCTGTTTTCCATCTTTTACCCAGTTCCCAGTCCACAATACTACAGTGCCTCCTATCCCATAAGAACATAAGATATGCCATACTGGATCAGACCAAGGTCCATCGATCCCAGTATCCTGTTTCCAACAGTGGCCAATCTAGGTCATATGTACCTAGCAGTTTCCACAGGTTCCACAATGCTTGTATTGGGTCAAGCAGTGATATCCTGGGTCCCTTTTTAATGGTTTATGGACCTTTCCTCCAGGAACTTGTCCAAACCTTTTTTAAACTTAGCTACACTAACAGCTTTTACTACATCCTCCGGTAACAAATTCCAGAGTTTGATTACACGTTGAGTGAAAAACTATTTTCTCTTATTAGTCTTATATAGTTTACCCTGTAGCTTCATTTCATGTCTCCTAGTCTTCCTATATTCTGATAACGTAAGCAATCGATCTATGTTTACCCGTTCCACTCCATTCATTAATTTACAGAATTCTATCATATCTCCCCTTCAAGACTCTAATTTCCTCGAGTCTCTCATGAGGGACCTTGTCATAGGCTTTCTGAAAATCCAGATTCAGTACCAACCAGCTCATTTTTTTCTACCTGCTGAGCTCCTCTAATCGGGGTGAAACCATCTGTGCACTCCATCCACTGCTGGAACAAAGCTCCTCCGATCAGGGTTGAAGCTAAGAGTAGGAAAGCAGCTCACCTTTCCCGCTCTGAGCCTCCAGACCAATCAGCGATCCAGGAACAGCCTACAAAAAGGAGCCAACATTGGAACACAACTGAGCACACCATCTTCAACTGCTGAGCTCCTCCAATCGGGGTGAAACCATCTGAGCACTCCATCCGCTGCTGGAACAAAGCTCCTCCGATTGGGGTTGAAGCTAAGAGTGGAAAAGCAGCTCACCTCTCCCGCTCTGAGCCTCCAGATCAATCAGCGATCCAGGAGCAGCCTACAAAAAAGAGCCAACATCGGGCACGCCTGCGCCTGAGGGCCTCGCCAGAGGGCCCTTTGGTGTGGCCCTTAGGCATGGACCGCAGGTGGGGACCAACGAATTCCCAGAAAAGCCAAAACAGGTCATTCAACTGGAAACAGGATCATACAAACAAACCGGGCATCACAAGAACAAGCAGCATAACCGGAGCAACTACTAAAACAAAGGTATGCCTACAACCATGCACCCTTTCTAATCATGCCATACCTGATGACTGTACTCCCCCATGCACTAAACTAGACCCTCATCCAGGAAAACTTCATACACAACCCAAATTGCCCCACGCATAACACACCTCAAAAGCAAACAACAACAAATACCACCAAAATATACCCATGCTGAAAGCTCAAACCCATTACTCTCACTCCAGATCACACCACAACCTCAGCAGACACACAGACACTTCTAATCTCCTTGATAAACGCACGCTCTGTGAGGAATAAAGACCCCATGCTCCAAGACCTCATCACATCTCAAAATATCAACATCTTCTGCATAACTGAAACCTAGCTAACAGAATCAGACACAGTACTCATGAACTAGCTAACACCCCATGGATATAGTCTTTACAACTGCTCCCGAGCTCACGCCAGAGGAGGGGGAGTAGTCATACTAGCCAAATCCAAACTCCATTTCCGGATTTATGCAACAGAAACCACGGAGGAAGCAGACATAATCACAGTCACCAACAAACGCTTCACAATATGCCTGATATACCGAGCACCATCAGCAAACCCAGGCCTCTCAGACATTCTCAAGCAAGTGACAGACAGCACTAACACCACAAAAGAACAGATAATCCTTGGTGATTTCAACCTCCCATCAATACAAGAGAAACAGGCCAATGCTTTCCTTGAGGCAATGGAGATGACACAAATTATCCATGATCCGACTCATCAGAAGGGAAACACCCTCGACCTCATATTCCTCAAATCTCGAAATTAAATCGCAAACAAAAACACAAGGATCACAGTTGTCCCATGGTCTGACCCTACCTCATCACCTTCACCAGCTCATATCAACCTGCACCCGTCAAGGAAAAAGACCAACTGACAAGAAGATTCAAGCCATTTAACAAGGAAGACTTCCTGAGGCAAGTACTCCCAAACATGCGATCAGAAATGACTGAGATCTAAGACCTAACCAACAACTGGAACACTGTAATTGTCTCAGCAGCACAAACAATGACAATTCACATAGGAAACAGAACGAGATCAACATCAGCACGATGGTACACACCCACCTTACGGAAATGGAAGACACAACTCAGAAGAACCGCGAGGAAATGGAGAAAGACAAAGAATGAAACAGACAGAGCAAGATACATGAATGAGATGGACAAATATCGCACTGAAAGAGATAATAAGAGAACATACCACATAAAGCTTATAATGTCATCAATAAACAGAACACGCGAGCTCTTTGACATTGTCAAGAGGTTAATGAAGACCCCTAACCATGTGAACCAGCTCCCGAGCTTACCACCACAACAACTGGCAGCACATTATAAGCAGTTTCAACAACAACCCAACTCACTACACATAACTGTGAGTGTTGGCCATACTACTGCCACTAGTACAGAATGGGGGACATTTGAAATGATTTCCAAAGAAAGGATCGAAACCACCGTATCAGGTCTAAATATCACCACCTCCCCACTCAATCCCTACCCAGTGGAATGGATAAAAAAGACAAAACAGGAATTAAGTTCTGCACTAGCAAACATAGTAAATGTATCATTCAAACAAGGCAAAATGCCCAATAGCCTAAAGACATCCATCATTCGACCAGCCCTCAAGAAGCCCGACCTCGACCCCCTGGAACCCACCTCATTCAGACCAATAGCAACCCTGCCATTCACTGCAAAGATAATTGAGAAGATAGTCCAACAACAACTGCAAGATCACCTAGACAAAAACAACACACTTGATCTGCAGCAACACAGATTCCGCCCCTCTCATGGGGTTGAAATCCTCATGGTCACTCTTCTAAACACCCGAATCAAAGGTATACAGGCAAAACAGACTGGTTATGCCCTGATTTTTCTCGACACTTCTGCAGCTTTCGATACAGTCTCACATAACATCCTCCTAAGCAGACTACAGAAAATTGGTATACAAGACAAAATGCTACAATAGTTCCAATCTTATCTAACCAACAGATATCAACTCATACGAACCAGCACCACCACCTCCTCTCCTTTTCAACAAATCCAAGGAATACCACAGGGCTCTGCGCTCTCAGCCATGCTCTTTAACATCTACCTTCAACCCCTCTGCGCAATAATACGATCTCACAATATTAACTTCCACCTGTACACGGATGACATTATGCTGTATGGACCCATCACAACTACCAACCCAGCAAACCCTCGACTAATAGATTGCTTCAGTGATGTTTCCATGTTTCCACATGGCTACAAGAAAACCACCTCACCATAATCCTCAAAAAAACAGAAGCCTAATTTGTTACCAAAGATCAAAACTTCACCCCCCCATCATATCTCACTCTGGGAACAACCCAAATAAAAGTTCAATCTTATGTAAAATACATGGGAATCATCCTTGATTGAAACCTATCATTTAAATAGCAGATTGCAAAAACCGCAAGATCAATATTCTTCAAAGCAAAGATGATACAATGCCTCAGACCAACAGGATTTCCGAACAGTCATGCAAGCAATGACACTCCCCCACCTAGATTACTGTAATGCGATATACCAAGGACTCACAGCTACCACCATCAACCCACTGTGGACAGCCCTCAACACAACGGCCAGAATCATCCAGAAACTAAAGAAGCATGATCACATCACCCCTGTCCTGAGAGATCTCCACATCCTCCCATTACAAGCACGGATAAAATATAAAACACTGGTACTGATCCATAAAGCTCTTTACCAACCACCACCATCTCATTTGCAAACCCTGCTTCCCTGGATGAACTCTGGAAGACCGACACGACAGACTACAAGCAATGCACTCATTGTGCCGCATGATAGGACAAAGTTTAATCTCCAAACCTGTAACCGTGCATTTGATTTGTATGCCTCCTTACTTTGGAACTCCCTTCCAACCCAAATTCACAATATCAAGGACCTCTTTGCATTTAGAAAACAGCTAAAAACCCATCTATTCCGGGATCCCCTAGGATTGGAATGGTTCAACACCCAGTGAAGTCCGCTAAGCAGATTGTGACTGGAGAGAAAAAAACAGAAAAAAACAGAACTGTAAATAAGACTAATACCGCTGAACTCTGGAATGTAAATATGTTGAACCCTCCTGGTGATGGTATATCCCCACTATAAATATGAATAACCCTGTTTGATGTATCCCCCTTGGTTATTGTAAACAGCTTTGACCCGTTGAAAAGCGGTATTTATTTATTTATTTATTTAACAATTATTTCTATACCGCTCTTTCACAAGTATCAAGTGCGGTTTACAATGAACATTATGTTATATGGTATGGATAGTATCATACCAAGTCATTTTACATAGAACAGGTGAACTAGGTACAGGTAACAGAATAATATTTAAACAGTAAATTATTAGAACGTTAAACTATTAGAACATATGTACATAGTAGATATTTACAATTGTCATATATCGCTTGTAGGTGTAAACATTAATTTAATCTTCAAGGCACGTAGTTATATAATGGTTGTATTTGTTAGTTAACCTGTGTCTCTTTGTGTAGTCTGGCTAGTTTCTGCTCCTTTGTTATAGTGTAATGAGAATAAATGGGTTTTCAGTTTTTTTCTAAATTCCTTTATGTCTGATAGTAGGCGAATGTTGTCAGGAAGGTTATTCCAGAGGATAGGTGCTGAATGAGAGAAGGCTCTCATGTTGGTTTGTTTTCTAGCTTTTGTGTAGTCTTTTGGTACTGCAATAGTGTTTGTGTTTCTACT
Source organism: Ichthyophis bannanicus (assembly GCA_033557465.1). Classification (NCBI taxonomy): domain Eukaryota; kingdom Metazoa; phylum Chordata; class Amphibia; order Gymnophiona; family Ichthyophiidae; genus Ichthyophis; species Ichthyophis bannanicus. The sequence continues at coordinate 430,476,499 of CM066034.1, read as the reverse complement.
CCTTTGTGATCTTTTATCTATTTCTACATTGATGAGTGTATTGAGTACTGATGGCGCTAAGTTATTTATTAGTTTAAATGTAGTTAGTAGAATCTTGTATTTTATTCTGCTGTGAATAGGTAGCCAATGGAGTTCAGCCAAGGTCGGTGTGATATGTTCGATTGAGCTTATATTCATTATTATCCTTGCTGCTATGTTCTGAGTTAGTTGTATCTTTTTAATGTTTTGCTTTGTGATGCCATTAAGGATTAAATTTGCAAAATCAAAATGTGGGGTTATGATAGCTTGAATTATGGTTATGAAGTCTTGTAAGTGAATTAAAGGTCTTAGTTGTCTCAAGGTCTTAAGTTTGTAGTGTATGTTTTTTGTTAGATATTTTATATGTGAATCCATGTTAAGCTTATTGTCAAGTATCACACCTAGGTATTTTATTTCTTTTTTTATGTTGATCTCATGGTTATCAAGTGTGATGGTGCTTGGAGGTGTGTATGTTTGGTTTTTAGTAATATATAGTACGTCAGTTTTTGAGAAGTTAATGTGTAGGTTCTGATCGCTGAGCCATATTGTTAGTTCTTTAAAGCATTCTGTTATTTGTTGTAGTGGAGGGTGTGGGATTTTAAATGGGAGGTAAAACATTATATCGTCGGCGTATATATGATAATGGACGCCATGACGTTTAAAGATGTTGCTGACTGGTTGTAGGTAAATGTTAAACAAAAGTGCTGATAGTGCGGATCCCTGTGGGAGGCCTTGTGTTTGGTTGAATGTGTTGGATGTTTGGTTAAGAATTCTTACTGTTTGGGTTCTGTTTGATAAGTAAGATTTAAACCAGTTATAGACAGTGGATGTAATTCCTATTTGTTGAAGTCTGTTGAGCATTGTTATATGGTTTACGCTGTCAAATGCGGCAGAGATGTCGAGGAATACTAGTATGAAGGCTTGTTTTGTGTCATCAATTCCTCTTAGTAAGGTGTCGTAAAGGACTGTTAGCAATGTTTCGACCCCATGGAATGGTCGGAAGCCATATTGGTGTTCGTCAAGGAGGTTCAAGGTGTCAATAAAATCCTGTAGTTGGGTTTGAACTATTTTTTCAATAAGTTTGGCCATGAAAGGGATGCTCGATATGGGTCTGTATGATTTTGGGGATAATTTGTCTAGTGTTTTATTTTTAAGTATTGGTCTTATTTGAACATGTTTGAGTGATGGTGGTAAGTATCCTTCATCTAGTGAAATGTTAACCATGGGGAGGATGAAGGGAGAGAGTATTGAGAGTGTCTTTTTTATCCAGTCAACTGGGCATGGGTCAAGATATGATGTGGTTGTATTGATGTTAGATATGGTTGCTTTGAGTGTGGTCTTTGAAATTGGGCTGAAATTGGACCAGTTATGAGAGGTTGTGTGGTTCATTTCAGTGTGTGTTGTTGAGGGGTTATTTGTTTGTATTTTTGTTTTATTGATATAGTATTGAGCTAAGTCTTGTGGGGTAATATCTATGGATATTTCATCTGAATTGTATGTTTTGTTTGTTAGCTTCTGTATTATACAGAACAATTCTCTTGGTCGGTTAATTGAGTTATTGAGTAAGTTAGAGTAGTAGTTTCTCTTAGAATTGTCTATTGTTACTTTATATGTGTGTAGGGTATTTATGTATTTCTCATAGGTTGTTGGAGATTTGTTTTGCCTCCATTTCCTTTCTTCCATTCTTAGTTGTCTTTTAAGATTTTTAAGTGTCATGTTGAACCATGGGGCATCCTTTTTATCAATTATATTGTCGTTTCTATTATGTTGAGACAGGTTAGGTTTTTTTTCTGCTGCTAGTGAGATAGTTTTGTTCCAGGATTTGATAGTTTCTTCCAAATTTGTAGGTGTTAAGGTGAGGTGAGGAATTATTTGATCTAAGAATTCTTCCTCATTAAACTTTCTAAATCTCTTATTTTGTGGGGGTTGTGTTCGTTTAGTGTGATTGTTGTCAGGGATGGTAATATCAAATTTCAGAAGGTAATGGTCTGACCAGGGGACTGGTATGTTTGAGAGTGATTTGGAGTTATATAGGTTATGAAGTGAGTTTGGTAGGAATACCATGTCAAGTGTTTTTCCTTTTTTATGTGTTTGTTCTGTTATTATTTGATGGAAGTCTAAGTTGCTTACTGCTTCTGTGAAGTGGTTTGGTTGGTTGTTAGGTGTTGAGGGGAGATTAAAATCACCCATTAGTATTATTGGGTTTGTGTCAGTGGATGATGCCAGTAGTTCAATTAAGTTATCAGTGTTGTTTGTATTGTATTCTGGGGGTCTATATATTAAGCATATCTTTGTGGTTTTAATTTTTATAGTTAGTGTGTCTACATTATCAATATTATTGGATGAAATTAGTTTTGCATTAAGGTTTTTCCTTATTATTATTAGTACTCCTCCACCTTTTTTATTTGTGCGGTGGGTATGGAAGATCTCATATTCGGTTGATTTTAGTTGGTTCATAAATACTGAGTCTGTATCTTTGAGCCAGGTTTCTGTTATACAGACAATATCTGTTTTATTATCATTGATAATATCTGTAAAGATTGGTAGTTTGTTTCTCATAGATCTTGCGTTGATAAGTTGGCAGGTGAGGGTTGTGTAGTTCTGAGTATGGGTTGGTTGTGGTTGCGTGGGGTTGTATTTTGGTGCGATTGTTATATATATTAGTCTAGATTGTTTGAGTCTGGGGTTGGTACAGTTTTTGAACAGATGTATTGGGTGGTCGTAGCGTGATGTACTTTGTATTATTGGGATTGGTCTTTTATAGTTATTTCTTATACATTTCGTTAGGTTTATCAGTGTGAGGATAATAAGACAAATTAGTATAATCCTGATAGGAGAGGGAGATTGAGTAGGCATTGTTTAATTCTAGTTTATTTTTGGAGATTGTCTGGTAATTAGTTCTTAAAGTGTATTTGTGTTATTGAACGTGTTATAAATCTGGTACTTAAGTCTTCTAGCTGTGGAAATAGAGTTATAATGATTTATGTGTCTAGTAGCAGTGATAAAATCTGGTAGAGTTATGTTGCGATAATGATTAATGGAGTTCTATGTGAGTTACTGACAACAGTAGATCAAGAATAAGTTACTGATGACAGTAAATACGGTGTATACTTCTGACAACAGTAAAGCTAAAGTAGTATTCTAATTCTAAATCAAAAATGGATTACTGACAATAGTAAGTGTAAGATTCTGACAACAATAATGTCAAATGTGATGCTTCAGTATTAAATCAATAATGGATTACTGACAACAGTAAGTGTAAGATTCTGACAATAGCAAAGTCAAAGTGATATATCAATATTAATTCAAGAAAGAGTTACTGACAACAGTAATTCTAGAATAATTTGCGGATGACAGTAAATCTAATGTAATTTTCTGACAGATTCTGATGGTAAGGGTGAATTACTGACAACAGTAAATACAAGGTAAAATACTGACAACAGTTAAGTCGGGGTGAGTTAGTTATTGATAATAGTAGTGAATCTGTAGTGCATTAATGGTAGTAGAGAATCTGGGATGAGTTAAATAACAGTTGATCTGGAGTGATATACTGACAACAGTAATATTCAGAAATAGTTTGGGGACAACGATTATAAAGGTTAAATAAAAATAAAGAATTACAGATAACGTTGGTCAATACTAGATTGGGGTAAGGTATAGTCACAGCTTGAGTGTGATAATGCTAACAATAGTGTGATCTTTAAGGCATAATAATTAGGTTAGTCCAGCAATTTTAGTTGTTCGAGATAAGTCTGTTAAATAGCGTTATTTTGGTAGGATATACTTGCTGCGATTTGTGATGCGTTGGTTCTTTGGGTCCACGCGAGCTCAACCTACAGGGAGCTCAGCGGTGCGTTGAGGGAGGCTGTTGGTCTCTGCGAGGTGGAATTGTTTAGTTTCAGTGGGTGCTTGAGGTTCCTTGACGGGCCTTTTCCTAAGGGCCGTGCCAAAGGGCCCTCTTGCGCGGTATAAAAGCATAGCCAAATAAATAAATAAGCAGATTGAAAATAGCAGCAGAAGTGCTAAAAATGTTGAAGATATAAAGAAAATAGGAAAGAAAAATATCAGAATAAACTATTTAGAGAGAACCCAAAACAATTCTATAGGGAATTGGGGAAGCGTGTTAATATGGTAAAAGCACCTCCAACCAAAGCCGAAACCGAAACCTTCTGGAGAAAGCTCTATGAGGACCCTATACAGTACAATCAAGAAGCAGAATGGTTACCCAGCGTACAGAAGCATTTAGAAAAAACAAACATCAAACCTATGGTTTGGCATGTAGTAACAAAGGAAGAGCTGGAAATCAGGTTAAAACGTACTCCAAACTGGAAGAACTCTGGTCCAGATGGAGTAACCAACTTTTGGCTCAAACAGTTAACATTACTCCACCAAGACCCGGTGAACTGCAAAAATCAATTGTTCAAGCAGCTGAACACCGCCGCAATGGCTTACTACAGGAAGAACATTTCTCCTTCTGAGGGAGAGCCAAGTAACATTCCTAAAAATTATAGACCTCTTTACCTACAATCTATAAGCTGTTCACTGCGATAGATGCAGACCGAATATACGATCACATTGAGCTCAATACCATCATGCAATATAGCAAAAGGGCAATAAGAGAGGAATTGATGGAACCAAGAAACAGTTAATGTTAAGGCCATCATGGCCAGTACTAAGAAAGACAGAAATCTCAGTATAGCATGGATTGATTAAAAGAAAGCTTTTGACAGCATTCCACACTCTTGGATAATACATTGCCTTGAAATGTATAAAATAAATCTTGGTTTAATAGAGCACATTAAGTCCACTATGACAATGTTGCAAACTCCAATCTTTTTGAGAAATGAAGATGGTCAGTATATCATTCCTACCATTAAGATCTAGCAAGCAATATTTCAGGGAGATTCCCTGTTGCTACTTCTGTTTTGTGTGGCGCTTAATCCAATGAGTGCTCTCATCAACTCTGGGATATGGATTTAGCCTGAATCCTAAAGAAGGTAACAACCCAGGAGCAACTTCCCATATACTATTTATAGATGATCTGAAGCTCTACAGTTTGAGCGACCAACAAAGCAGAGCAACTTTGTGTGGTGAAATGTTTTTATGATGGCATCAGGATGACTTTTGGCCTTGATAAGTACTTCTACTACTACTGAGCATTTGTATAGCGCTACAAGTCATACGCAGCGCTGTACAACAGAGCATACAATCTAGTCAAGACAGACAACACAGGTGTAGACAGGGATAAAACAAGGGGAGGGGGGACTGTAAAGAAACAAGGAGATCAGGTGAGTCAAGATCCAAAAGCAGCAGCGAAGAGGTGAGTTTTCAGCCTGGATTTGAAAAGGGTCAGAGAAGATGCCTGGCATACAGACACAGGTAGTTTGTTCCAGGCATAAGGTGCATCAAGGTGAAAGGAGCGAAGTCTGGAGTTAAAAATAGAAGAGAAGGGCACAGATAGAAGCAGTTTGCCAGAAGAGCGGAGTTCCCAAGGGGGGGGGGTGTAGTGAGAGATAAGAGAAGAAATATAGTGAGGAGCTGCAGTGAATGCATTTATATGTCAGTAGGAGAAGTTTGAACAGGATGCGGAAATGGATAGGGAGCCAATGAAGTGACTTGAGAAGAAGGGTAATATGGGCATGACGAGGCTGGCAGAAGATTAGCCGTTCAGCAGAGTGCTGAACAGAGTGAAGGGGAGAGATATGATTCAAAGGGAGACCAGCAAGGAGTAGGTTACAGTAGTCAAGATGGGAGGTGATTAAGGAGTGGATAAGTGTTGTGATAAGGAAGCTTATCATAGCTCAGGAAGGGGCTATAGAAAAGGTGAAGTGTCTCTGAACAAGCAACCTGTCAGTGCTGGTAGAAATGAGAAAACAGAATTTTGCCATAAAAGACTACCAGTCCCAGAATGCACCAGGTTTCCAACAGCCATGAGAGGAGCTGAAGTGAGAAAACGTGTGTTCAATCAAAAGGGCTATGAGGTAATCCCCAAGCACTCATTGCAAAGGGCAGGGCTTGATTCAGCACAGCTGCGCTGTGCTAGGATGGAACACTCATCTCAAAGGGCAAGGCCTGATTCAGCACAGCTGCACTGTGTTAGGGAGGAGCACTCATCTAAGCAGAATAAGAGTAGAGTTTATTCTACAGATGACCATCTTCATGATCACCTTGGATATCCAGAGAATTATCCTCAGTTTCATCTGAAGGATTATCAGAAGCAGAAGCCAAACCGGACGGACAGAGAGGGAAAGAGACCCTCTGGGAGAAAGAGGAGAAAAGCCTTTGAGGGGTCTAGACGAGTCCAAAGCAGTACGTATACTGGGAGGCATTTCAAGGGCCAGCATACACCATTGGACTGGGGAAAGCCAGAGGAATGGTGCTGCAGAGCTAGGAATCTCCAGACGCTACCTGTGAGGGATACGTGGAAGGGATCCTAAGATCTGTGCCAGAAGGTATGTGAAGAGAGATCCAGTGTCCAGGGATCTGGATTGGAAGGCTGGACATAAGAACTGGACTACATACTGGCCAGGCTATATAGAGAGGAACTCTAGCAGCAATGGAAGCTCAGGTATGAACACTGATCTATGCCCTAGCTATAACCTTGAAAGACAGCAGGGAAACAAGTATTCTCCCAAAAAATGCTCCATTGAGAGATTCATCTGTGCCAATCCATGATACTGAACCCATGCTTGTTGAACAAGGGGGAATAATAGCAGATGAGGATCCTGTTTATATGGACTGCTCTCTATCTAAACTCCGTTGGTAACTTTCTGTTATAAAGTACAGCAACCATCACAAAGAAATACAAATTTGTTCTTTAATCTACTCAGAAAAGCTCCTGAAGCAGGATTTGACCCACACAGTGGAAGGCAAGCCAGCTAAGGGGTTTCAGCTGGTGACTGCTAGCAATTAAGCCTTACCTAATTGCTTGTGAGCTAGGAGAGAATCACTTCTGTATCTGTGTGGGAAGTAATCAGAAGTTAATCTGAAAAGAACAGTTTGTTTCTTGCTTTGTGGCTTTTCATTTGTTGTTTTCCTGATTTTGACTTTGTTTTTCCAAGTTAACACTGAAAGCAAGTAACCTAATTTATGTGCTACCAAGCATATCTGTGTTGGGAGAAATAACCCCATAAATAAATATCTTATTGGCTTTACCCAAGAGCACAACTAAATTATTGTCAGCAGCTGTGTCTGGTGTGAATGAACTACATTGCCCACAATACCTTGCAAATCATATAGAAATATGCACTTGCCAAGAGTGTGAAGATTCTCACCCAGGCAGCCGTCTGACAGTGTCTTAGTAGTGTGTTCAGAAAGGAATGGGTGGATTTTGTTGATGTTATACAGAAAGAAAGGGCAGGTTTTAGCTATCAGATGGATGTGTGTGGAGAAAGAGAGAGAGGAGTCAAAGATAACCCCAAGGTTGCGAGCTGAGGAAACAGGAAGGAGTAGAGAGTTATCCACAGAGATTGAGAAAAAAGGAAGAGGAGAGGAATTCTTAGGGGGAAAGATAAGAAGCTCAGTCTTGGCCATCTTCAATTTCAAGTGGCGATGAGATATCCAGGCAGCAATGTCAGAGAGGCAGGCAGAGATCCGGGTCTGGATTGCCAGAGAGATTTCAGGCATAGAGAGGTAGATCTGGGAGTCATTGGCATAAAGATGGTACTAAAAGCCATGGGAAGAGATGAGCGCACCAAGGGACTGGGTATAGAGAGAGAAAAGGAGTGGACCTAAGACAAATCCTTGGGGTACACCAACTGAGAGCAGGCTAGCAGAAGAGAAGGAGCCACTAGAACTAACACTGAAAGAGCGATGGGAGAGATTGGCAGAGAACCAGGATAGTTCAGAGCCCTTAAAACCAAGGGAGGACAGGGTATCGAGGAGAAGGTTGTGGTCAACAGTGTCAAAAGCAGCAGAAAGGTCAAGAAGGATGAGGACAGAATAAAGGCCCTTGGATTTTGCCAGGAACAAGTCAATGAAGACTTTGGCACGAGCCGTTTCAGTGGAGCGTAAAGGACGAAAGCCAGATTGTAAAGGATCCAGGAGGGCATGAGAGGAGAGGACGTCAAGGCAGCGGCGGTGAATTGCGCATTCGAGTTGTTTAAAAACAAGGGGGAGGAAGGAGATGGGTCAATAAACAGAAGGACTAGTGGGATCAAGTGAGGGTTTCTTGAGGAGAGGTGTAACTACAGCATGCTTGAAGGCTGCAAGGGCAGTTGCAGTGGAGAATTATAGGTTGAAAATATGAGAGATGGAAGGGACAACAGTGGAGGAGATGGGGCTTAGGAGACAGGTGGTGAGTTTGGAGGAAGAAAGAAGGTGTGCAGTTTCCTCTTCAGAGATCACAGAAAAGGAAGAGAGTGTAGCAGAGGTAGAGAGGGAAAGTTGAAGAGGGGGAGGAGGGGAAATAGCTGACTTTGTTGCGAATTGGAGGGTGATCTTGTGGATTTTGTCATTGAAATAGTCATCCAGGATTTGGGCAGAAAGGGAGAGAGGGGATGGAGGTGGAGGCACTTTGAGGAGAGAGCTGAGAGTAGTAAAGATACGCCGAGGGTCAGAGGCATGAAAGTTAGTCAGATGGACATAATAGTCTTGTTTGGCAAGAGCTATGGCTGACTGGAAAGAGACAAGCATGAATTTGAAGTGTAGAAAGTCTGCAAGGGAGCGGGATTTGAGCAAAGCACGCTCAGCAGAACGGGCACAGGAACGTAGATAGTGGGTAGTGGATGAAAGCCAGGGCTGGGGTGCAGAACACCTCACAGGACATGGCATGGGTGGAGCGAGATATTCAGAGCAGAGGAGTGCAGCGTTATAGGAATCTACTGCCTCGTCAATAGACTTAGATGACATAGTGGAGGAAAGAGATGAAGAAATAGTGGAAGAGAGAACCAAAGGATCAATAACATGAAGATTTCTAAATAGGTTGGAGGAGACAGGACGAGGTTGAGGCGGCGGGTGATGAAGAGTGAAGCTTAAAAGGCGATGGTCAGATAAGGGAAGAACTGAGTTACAGAAGTTCGAGGGTAAGCAACTAGAGAAAAATACCAGGTCAAGGCAGTGGCCATGCTGGTGAGTGGGGGCAGTAGAGCAAAGCTGGAGGTCAAACGAAGAGGTAAGGGAGAGGAGCTTTAAAGCATAAGGATCAGAGGGGCTATCAAAATGAATGTTAAAATCCCTGAGAATAAGAGTGGGGGAAGAGGAATCCAGAAAGAAGGAAAGCCACGAGTCAAAGTAAATGAGAAAGGTAGAAGTAGACTTGTCAGGAGGTTGATAAATAACAGCTACCCGGAGAGATAGAGGAGTGAAAAAGCGGATGGAATGGACTTCAAAAGAGGGAAAGCAGTGAGAATGAGGCAGCAGGAGGGGTTGGTATTGGCAGAAGAGAGAACGTAGAAGCTCAACACCATCACCACGGCCAGTGGGACGAGGTGTGTGGGAGAACTGATAGCCCCCATGACAGAGAGCAGTGACAGATGCAGTGTCTTCAGGGAGGAGCCAGGTCTCAGTTACAGCAAGAGGTTGGAGAGCATTCAAGATAAAGAGATCATGAACAAAAGCAAGTTTATTAGAGATGGAGTGTGTGTTCCACAAAGCACAAGAGAAAGGGAGAGTGGAAGGGGAAAGGAGAGGAATATGACTAAGATTAGGGGTGTTGCATGAAGATCTCTTCTTGAAGTGTGACAAAAGTCTAGGGGGGGGCAGGGTTGGGGTTGATATCTCCAAATGAGAGAAGGAGAAGGAGTAGCAGAGTACAGGGCAGAGAGGAGGCAGTATGGCGGAAACGAGGGTGAGGTTGCCTTAGAGAGAGAGGAGATCGTTGAATGAGAGGGAGAGAGTGATGAAGCTCAAGAGCTGATGATAGGGTAGAAGACAGAATGGAGGGGGAAGTGAGGATGGTAAAGGGGAGATGAGGGGAGAGGTGAAGGTGCTGGTAGGAGGGGAGATAGTTAGTGAGTATGAAGAAAAGGAAGACAATGTGATGAGGAGCCATAGAAGAGGAATAGAGAGGAGAACAAAGGCCAGAGGATATAGAGGTGGGAGAGAGCCTAAAGGGATTAGGTGCATCTGTGCATGAGGTAGGTAATGAGCAGATGACAGCTATAAGAGACTGTGAGCCATAGAGTGGGTGGGTGGGTAGAGGAGGGGGAATGAGGTATAAATTATTCAGCTAAGAAAAGCTGAACAAAAGTGCAAAATAAAGGGGGTAATGAGGTAAAGGAGCACATTAACAATGAAAAATAAATAAATATATGGAGAGAGACAGACAGACAGACAGGACTCACAGCAAGCCAGCAAATTCACTCACGAGAGGTGAAATTCGCCTTTCCAGCAGACCTTTTAGGAGAGGCACTGCTCTTCCCAAAGGACAGAGAGGCAAACAGAGCTAAGGCCCCATTTTTCAGAAGAAAATTCAGCAAAACTGAAAACATCGCCCTTGCTGAGGGCTGTGACATCAAGGAACTTGAACAGGACGGTGTATATAAGTATCTCAGAATAGAGGAAGGAATGATACTCAAGCAGAAACTATTGAGAGAGAAGATCGGTAAAGAACATTGCAGGAGACTAAAATTGTAATTGAAAAGTGCTTTACCATCACGGAATAGGATATAAGCCATCAATCAGCTGACAATTCCTGTACTCTCATACAAAACTGGATGTGCGAATAAGAAAAGTCTTCCATGCTAATGAAGTAATATACAAGAATCAGTGTATGCCAAGACTGTGCATTCCTAGAGCTGAAGGAGGGCTAGGGGTTATAGAGATTGATTACACCTACAGAGCTATTATCATAGGCCTCCAAGTCTACCTGTCAGCATCATCTGATCCAAATACACAAACAGTGTTAAAATATGCAAGTAAACGTCCAGAATCTGTCTTCATCGCCAAACTTGAACAAGCGTTCAGACGATTAGAAGGAATGAGTGAGAATCCACAGGCATGCATGGGAAAGAAAGTTACAGAATTTGCAAAACAAGAGAAAAGAAAGAATTGGATCAGCAAGCGAGAAGAACCAAGTGGCAAATGCACAAATACAGTGGAAAATATTGAGTATTGTTCCAAGAGCCTTTTGTCAATCAAGAACAGACAAATGAATGGTTAAGGAGAGGTGAACTGAAACCGAAGTATGAAAGATTGATAGTTGCAGCCCAGGTCAGCGGATTACGGATGAGATGGTTTACGGCGAGCACTGAAAAAACTGGCAAAACAGACATATGTCTATTCTGTAAGAAAGAGCTGGAAACAGTGACTCACATAGCAGACCAGAGGGCACCAGAGGGCACCAGAGGGCACCAGAGGGCACTGATAATAGAAATGTCGGTACCAAATGATTAATCTGTGAATCACGTGAAGAGGCAGAAGATCCTGAAGTACCAAGAAATGCAGTCAGAGATGAAGAAAACATGGCAGAAAGAGACAGAAATCTTTCCTATTGTACTGGGAGCGACAGGCTTGATAAAGAAGAATTTCCAAGCACATCTTGACAAACTTCCCATACCTGTTATATCTTATGAAGGAAGCTCTCGTTGGCACGATGCAAGTTCTATGCCGAGCATTAGCAGTAAATTTGAGAGACTGAGATTATACTCCCCATACCCTGGCTTACAAGTGAGGTTCATGACTGTTATGGTATCTGCAAAATTAACCCATTTGGAGAAAATGCCCAGAGCTTGCTTTCAATCGAAAGAGTCTCTCCTCTTGTGCATTTATGCCTCAGAGGTATATAAATGTGTCTATCATATCTCCTCTATCCCACCTTTCCTCTAACGTATACATATTAAGATCTTTAAGTCTGTCCCCATATGCTTTATAACGAAGACCACTGACCATTTTAGTAACCACCCTCTGCATGACTCCATTCTGTTTATATCCTTTTGAAGGTGTAGTCTCCAGAATTACACACAATACTCCAAATGAGGTTGCACCAGAGAGCACTTTCACCTTCTTTTTTCTGCTGGCCATTCCTCTCACTATACGTCGAAGCATCCTTCTGAATTTCACCATCATCTTTTCAACCTGTTTAGCCACTTTAAGATCATCAGAAACAATCATGCTTTTCTTTCGTGGACAGAAGTACTTTTCCCCTTACGTTGTACCGTTCCCTTGGCTTTTTGCAGCCCAAATGCATGACCCTACATTTCTTAGCATTAAATTTCAGCTGCCAAATTTTTGACTATTTTTCAAGCTTAGCTAGATGCCTCCTCATGCCACTGAATATGTATTTATTTATTTTGGGGATTTATATACCACTTTATCCATGGAATCAAGGCTGTTTACAAGTAACTCAATGAACTATTGCTGCTCAAGCCGGTTTACAAGGAACTCAAAGAACTATTACAGTGAACATCTTCAAATTCAAAATTTCAAAAAAAACTTTTTTTTCTTCATGCAGGCCTTTTGAATTCAAAGAAGCTAGGCCAAACTATTTACATTTAACTATGTACAATGTACAGATCTGTGTTGTGGTTCAAAAGTGCTGGAGCGGAATAAGAGTGGTCCCCAGCGTTATCTGATTAGTGGTGATATTCAGTCTGCTAACCAGATAACAAAGCGCATAAAGTAAAGCCACAAAAAAGGCAGGCCTAACTTTATGCAGTTTGCTGTCTGGATAGCCTAACAGCCTTTACTACATCCTCCGGTAACAAATTCCAGAGTTTGATTACACATTGAGTGAAAAAATATTTTCTTTTATTAGTTTTAAATAGTTTACCCTGTAGCTTCATTGCATGTCCCCTAGTCTTTCTATATTCTGATAACGTAAACAATCGATCTACGTAGTAAAGGCTGTTAGTGTAGCTGGGTTTAAAAAAGGTTTGGACAAGTTCCTGGAGGAAAGGTCCATAAACCATTATTAAGAAGGGACCCAGGATATCAATGCTTGACCCAATACAAGCATTGTGGAATCTGTGTCTTTTGGGGAAACTGCTAGGTACGTATGACCTAGATTGGCCACTGTTGGAAACAGGATACAGGGCTTGATGGACCTTGGTCTAACCCAGTATGGCATATCTTATGATCTTATGTACGTTTACCCGTTCCACTCCGTTCATTAATTTATAGACTTCTATCATATCTCCCCTCAGCCGTCTCTTTTCCAGGTTAAAGAGCCCTAACCTTTTTAGCCTTTCTTCATAGGAGTATCCTTCCATCCCCTTTACAATTTTGGTGGCTCTTCTCTGAACCTTTTCTAACATCGCTATATGCTTTTTAAGATACGGTGACCAGAATTGCACACAATATTCAAGGTGCGGTCTCACCATGGAATGATACAGAGGCATTATAATATCTTTTGTTTTATTTTCCATTCCTTTCCTTATGATACCTAGCATTCTATTTGCTCTCTTGGCCGCCGCTGCACACTGGGCCGAGGGTTTTAACATTTTATCCACAATCACGCCTAAATCTTTTTCCTGTGGTGGTTCCTAATGTGCAACCATCATGCAACCATAGTTTGGGTTGTCCTTCCCTAGGTGCATAACTTTGCACTTGTCCACATTAAATTTCATCTGCCATTTTGATGCCCAGTCTTCCAATTTATCAAGATCCTCTTGCAATTTTCCACAATCCTCTTGTGTTTTAACAACTTTAAATAGTTTTGTGTCATCTGCAAATTTTATAACCTCACTCGTTATTTCACTTTCCAGGTCATTTATGAATACGTCAAAAAGAAGAGGACCCAGCATAGATCCCTGGGGTACACCACTATTCACCTTTCTCCATTGGAAAAATTGGCCATTTAGCCCTACCCTCTGCTTTCTATCTTTTAACCAGTTCCTGATCCACAATAGTACACTGCCTCCTATCCCATGACTGTGCCTCTTGGAGGTGTGAATAAACAGGTGGACAAAGGTGAGTCGGTTGCTATAGTGTATCTGGACTTTCAGAAAGCCTTTGACAAGGTCCCTCATCAGAGACTTTTGGCAAAACTAAATTTTGCCAAAAGTCTCTGATGAGGGACCTTGTCAAAGGCTTTCTGAAAGTCCAGATACACTATATCAACCGACTCACCTTTGTCCACCTGTTTATTCACACCTTCAAAAAAACATAACAGATTAGTAAGACAAGATCTTCCTTGTCTAAAGCCATGTTGGCTGTCTCCCATTAGGCCATGACTATCTACATTCTGAGTAATTTTATTCTTTATGATGGTTTCTACCATTTTTCCCGGTACTGACATCAGGCTCATCGGTCTGTAGTTTCCCGAATCACCCCTGGAACCCTTTTTAAAAATTGGTGTTACATTGGCGATCCTCCAATCTTCAGGTATTACAGATGATTTTAATGATAGTTCACAGATTACTAATAGCAGGTCTGCAATCTCATATTTCAGTTCTTTCAACACCCTTGGATGTATACCATCCAGCCCAGGTGATTTGCTACTCTTCAGTTTATCTAATAGTTGTAATACATCTTCCCGATGTATCGATATTTCCTTCAATTCTTCTGCACCTTTAAATACCACTTCAGTCATGGGTAACATCCCTACATCTTCCTCAGTAAAGACCGAAGCAAAGAATTCATTCAGTCTCTCCGCTATCGCCTTGTCGCCTCTTAGTGCCCCTTTAACCCCTCTATCATCTAATGGACCAACTGACTCTCTCACAGGTTTTTTGCTACGAATGTACTTGAAAAAGTCTTTATTTCGTGTTTTTGCTTCCGCAGCAAGCTTCTTCTCAAATTCTCCCTTTACCTGCCTTATCAATGCCTTACATTTGACTTGTCAGTGCTCGTGCTGTTGCCAGGTTTCGTCATTTGACTCTTTTTTCCATTTCCTGAAAGATGCTTTTTTGGCAACAGCCTCTCTGACCTCACCTTTAAACCATGCTGGCAGTTTTTTGGACTTCCTTCCACTTTTCTTAAAGCGTGGAATACAGCTGGTCTGGGCTTCCAAGATAGGCTCTAACTTATTATGAAATTTAAACTACAAGCTCTCTGCTGGGTTCTAAATTTAACCAGAAAGCTCTCTTCTGTGTTTTAAATTTAAACTAAAAGTACTTTGCTGATGCTAGGCTCTGAGTGACTACTAAATTTAAACCACAAGCTCTCTGCTGGGTTCCAAATTTAACCAGAAAGCTCTCTTCTGTGTTTTAAATTTAAACTAAAAGTACTTTGCTGATTCTAGGCCCTGAGTGACTATTAAATTTAAACTACAAGCTCTCTGCTGGGTATGAAATGTAATCAGAAAGTTCTCTTCTGTGTTTTAAATTTAAACTTAAACTGCTGCTACTAGGCCCTGACTGATTTAACAAAAAATAGTGGGTTCACAGATTAATTAGCTTTAATACAAAGAATTCCTTTCAGAAAATTCCCAGACGTCTATTCTCACAATTGCAGATCTCTCTCCAGAAGTAACAGTCCCCTTTTCTAGTCCTTCAAGACTAGAGTGTGGGCACTGATGCTTCAAAGGGATTTTGATTATTTTAAGAGTACTATGAGGCATATCTATGTTATTTGAAGGATTACGTCTTCTTGGTGGAAGGCTTTCTGGAAAAAAGGAGTATATCCTTTACAGCTGCTGATAGTGATAGATGTTTAAAGATCATGCTTTTCAGCATCCATGCTGTCAGACTATCCGCCCTGACCAGTATTCAGGAGGTGGTGTTGGAAAACTTGCAGGGCATTCGTGACTGCTCGAAGCTTGAGGTTGTTTATCTTTTGAGTTGATTCCTGGGCTGTCCACAGACCGTGTGTGAAGATAGAAACCAGATGTGCTCCCCAACCGAGCTTGGATGCATCTGTAGTCATGTTATGCTGAGGCTGGGGCATCTGAAAAAGTGACCCTACGAGAAAATTTGTTGGGGTGCACAATCACAGGAAAGATTCGGCCAGAGGACGTGTTATATATATGATATCTTGAAGATTCCCTGTGGCCTGGGGCCACTGGGTTGAGAGAGTCCATTGCGTCAGTCACACGTGGAGTTTCATGTAAGGTACTACATGTACTGTAGAAGTCATGTGTCCCAAGAGGCACAGGAAGTCTTGAGCCGTTACAGTCTGTTATTGGCACATGTGGGTAGTGAGATCCACTAATTTGCTCATGCGGTCTACAGGAAGAAAGGTCTGGACTGTTGGGTGTCCAGCATGGCTCCTATGAATTGCAATCTTTGGGTTGGAGCGAGATGGGATTTGGGGAAATTTATCACAAATCCCAGATGCTGCAATAATGCAAGAGTTTTTTGACGAGATGAGCAGAGTTCTCCAGGAGCATCTGCCTTTATTAGCCGGTTATCTAAGTAAGGGAAGATGAAGACTTTGTTGTTTCAAAGATATGCTGCCACCACGGCAATGCACCTTGTGAAGAACCCTTGGTACAGATGCAAAACTGAAGGGCAGGACCCTATATTGGTAATGAGTGCCCTGACAGGTGAAGTGAAGGCGTAGGCTGGATGAAACAGAATGTGAGTGTAGGCCAATTTGAGGTCTAGGGAACAGAGCCAGTCATGCTCTTGTAAGTAAGGGAAGAGTGTTCTCAGAGAGATCATCTTGAATTTTTCTTTTACAAGGAACTTGTTTAGCTCCCTGGGTCGAGAATAGGCCTGTAGCCTCTTGACTTCTTTGAAATGAAGAAGTAGGGGGAATAGAAACCTTTCAGAAGCTGATTTGGGGCAACTGCTGCTATGGCTCCTTGGGAAAGAAGATTGTTGAATTTCTGCTTGAGCGGGGCATCCAGGGGAGGATGGATGGGAAAATCTCCTCTGAAGTGGTGAGTGGGAAGTTCCTGAAAATTTAGTTTGTAGCCCCTTTGAACTATGGACAGAGTCCATTGCTCTGTGGTGACAGAATGCCAGTGATGTGCAAAGTGGCAAAGTCTCCCTGCGATAGTGGTGGGTTCCTGAATATGTAGGAGAAGACTTGCTGTGCTCCCTACGTGGGAGTCAAAAGCTTGGTGTTGTTGGTGCCTAGGTGGCTGGTTGTGGCTTGGCTAATCTGGGCTTTTTTGCCTGCTTAGGATCCTGTTGTTTCTGTTGGGTCTGATAAGCTGGTTGGCAATAGGAGAGGTAGAATCTTCTCTTCTTAGGGTAGAAAGGTTTTTTAGGTGCTGCCTTTTTCTTGGTATGGTTATCAGTTTTCCTAGAGAGCCTCTTCAGGGTGGTATCATCCATTTGAAGCTCTCCTGCTTTCTCCCTCCAGTTCTTTCCAAAAAAATTCTTCCCAATGCAGGGTATACTGCCCAGTTTATCCTGGACCCATTATTCCAGACCTGGAGCCAAGCTAACCGCCTTGCACTGATGGCAATGGTAGAGGCCCTGCTAGTTGATCAAAGGAATTGAATGCTGCCCTATTTACAAACTTTGAGACATTTTGGCTATGTGCCAAAACCGCCTAGAAGGCAGGCCTCTTTTCCTCTGGGAGGAAGGGAAGGAAATCTTCCCAGTCTTTCTTTACTTCCTTTAGGAACATCCCCATATAGAGGATGTAAGAATTAATCCTGCTGGCTAGCATGGATGCCTGAAAGGAACGCCGGGCAAAGGAATCAAGATTTCTCGATTCCCTTCCTGTAGGAATTGAAGCATGGGTCTTGCCACTTTTTATAAGACGCATCGTTGATTTAACCACCATAGAGTGGTGTGGAAGCTGTGCTTCTAAAATCCAGGACATTCCAGGTATCCTGTACATGGTGTCTAATAGGCGACTGAATGGGGAAACTGTGAGAGGGGTTTCCCACATCCAGAGCATCAAGTTATGTAGGATCCGGTGTACCGGGAGGATTGCGGCCTTCTTTGGGGCTGTAGGATACTGGAGTGTTTACAGCAACTTTGCTCTTGGTTCCGGTTCCGATGCTGCCGGAATCAATAGGCCAGCCACCATGTCTCAGATGAACTCCTGAAATGACATGTCTGCAGGAGGGGACTTACGCCAAATATTGATGGAAGTTGATGTTCCTGGTTACGGTCCTGCGAGTGTCAGTGCAAGGGGAACTGAAGCCTTGAGGAGGGCCGCTAAGGTTCTCTCCAAGGACAGCATCCGCTGATCCAGGGAGGTAGCCTGCATCTGGTTCAATGAAAGAATGGGGCTGGGTGCCACCATACCAGAGGAAAGCATCGGGGGCTCTCCATAGGCCGAGATCTCGGGTGCCTTCCGATTCCCCATTAAAGCTTTGGAGGACAAGTCCTTCCGCTGGAGATGCTTAGACCAATGACCGGAGTCAGAAGACATCCTGGAAGAGTCCCGATGTTTAGAGTGGGATCTCTCCCTCGATTCCTGAGACTTGCCCAAGGAATCTTTGGACTTTTCTTTCAGTTCCTTCAACTTCTCTGAGAACTCTCGTAGTTTTACCTTATCTTTTGAAGGTCTTGAAGGAGAGGACGCATTCTTGGCCTTCTTGTCCGAGTGTCTCAACTCTTTGGAATGCTTGCAACCATGCGAGCATGAGGATATTCTGGAGGAAGTGGAGGCCAACGACATATTGTCCGATGGGAAGAGCTCTCCAAACATTTTGGCCGAGTTCTCTAGGCCCCTCTTTGTCACCTGTTTGCAGAGGGAGCATTCTTAGGGAATATGGTGGAACCAAGGCATTTCAGACACCAATTGTGTTTGTCTGTCACTGAGATGGTGCTGGAGCATTTGGTCCATTTTTTAAAACCACTGGAGGGTTTCTCCATGGTAAAGATGGTGGGCAAGGCCCGTTGGGCACGAGACCCTGAAGTAAAGAAAAAGTTTTTTGCTTTTTTTTTTTTAGAAAAATAATAAGAAAAAGGGAACCAGTATCGAGTGATACCGGTGCGGTTAGGCAGAAGCGTTTTTTTTTTTTTTCAAAAAAGTTTTGAAGTTTATTTATTAATTTATTTACATTCTCTTATATACCGCACTATTTTCCATTAGTGCGGTTTACATTGAACAAACTGAAATTACATTGAACAGGGCATTATTTTATTTATTTTTATTTATTTACAAGCTTTTATATACTGCGCTATTCATCATTATAACTTGGAGATAACTATTTTACAGAGAACATGGGCTATAGAGGGTTAAGTGGCTTGCCAAGACCACAAGGAGCACCTGTGGGACTAGAAACCCCAGTCCTTCCGGCCCAAGGTTGCTGTCCTCTAGTGGGATTTGAACCCCCGACCTTCCGGCCTGAAGTACCTTGCCCCAACCACTAGGCCACTCCTCCACTCCTTCTTTTCTGTGGTTAGGGGTTGATGACCTGTTGGTTCCATGGAAAAAGAAGAACCGAGGAGAGGGAGTTGGAAGAGCGGGAAGGCAGTAGTACAGGTGCAGTGGAGTGCTCCCAAAGGCTTTCCTATTGGTAGCTGGGGAGCTTCCCACGCGGGCTCCGTTGGTTCCTGATGTCTCCCATATGTGAAGACTACATTCCTGCTTGTTCCTGGAGATTATCCAGTTTTACTTTAAATGCCATGGCTGGCATTTAAAAAACAGCAACTGCAAAGTTTAAATATTGTCCCATTTGTGTCCACCTTCTTACAAACTAAGAGAATGGAATGTGGGGTTCCCCACATTCTCTCATGCACCTCTAAGAAGGGATGTATGGCACTGCCACCAACCTCTCAGTATCATTTAAATACTGAAGCTGAAGAATGGTGTCCTGAACTCTTCCTCAATCTGAAACTAAATGTGAATAGACTTGGCCATAGTCTGAACAAAATCAGAGAAAAGATGCTAAGGAACTGATATACTACTTGCCTGTAGCGTAGAGGGATTCAAAGGGAACTCAGGTCATAATTCCTCTTTATAACCTATCTCCCCTGACTTACAAGGGCCATGATGTATGCTCAAAACCACTCAACATAAATAGGAAATAATTGCTGAGGGTTTGCTGATTCTAAAGTCTAGGGGGGTGGGGCAGATAGTCAAAGGGATTATTGCAGTTAGTAGACCTGCTAACAGTGTTAATCCCTCTATCTGGGATTTTGATGGGGGAATATTCCTGGGTGCTGTCGATGCACATCCCAATGCTAACCGGTTAGCACTGGGGTGTTCCAGGGGCAGTACCTGGCCATAAGCAGGCAGCAACGATACTGAGCCGCTTCCCAGTTATGGCAAGGTGATGAAAGTAAGACACAGCAAAAGCTGGATTAACTTTTATCATGCTGCCCAGTTAGCTTCCTGCCAATCCGGGCAACGTGGATATTCAATGCCAGAGCTGGATATGACCCCAGCATTGAGTATCTGGTTTTAAGTTTCAGTGGTGGCAGCTCATCACATTAGAAAAGCTAGCCACCACTGCTGAATATCCCCCCATCAGTCTTTCAGTACCAGTGGATGACTCCTGGATCTAGTTTAGATAATCATCCGGAGAAGGCCCCTACTCAGAGGCCATTTGGATCACCACCAAGTCCCAATGTTCACTGAAGGGCCAAAGATGCCTGAAACATCCAGAGAGGCTACAGTAGACAAACTGATTGATGTTTTGTGAATTTAAGCCAGCTGATGTCTCCTGAATGATGTTCTTCAAATACTTCTTCCACATGCTCTGAAGGTCTCCTCGGTGATTGTTGATCCGGCACTGATGGAACTTAGTACAAGGATGACCTTTTCTTTGGGGCTTCTCAAAGTATTCTGAAAGCTTCAAGATGGAGTTTTATAGATCAGTATATTATGCATGTCGGATGGATAACCGAACTTCCCTCCATGTTCTGTAACTTCAAAAGTGGGCATGCAGACTTCAGTATTTTCTGCACTTGGGAGTCATAATTTGAAGGAGATTGATGTTGATGTACTTTCTCCTTCAATGGGCCTTCAGTGTCTTTCTGTTTGATTCATGCTGTAATGCTTAGAGCCCAAAACGTGGCATGATCTGAGAGAACAAAACAAGCTGTGTTCTTTGGGCTATCCATAGACTTTGTGTGAAATCTGTGCACTCAAACCAAAGAGGTCCCCTGTAAGAGACATCTCCAGAGTAGAATCCTAGCTCCCCATATTCTTAACTGATCCTCAGGACCCAACCCAGTCAGTTGGGTTTCCATTATATCCCCCGATGCTGTCAAACCATTGGCAGGTGGGGGGATTCCTGCCAGTGCAGTGCCGGCATCGGGATGCTGTTTCCGGCCTGGTTCGGTGAACACAGCCCATGGCAGGAACTGGCTCGCGTGACCCAGGCCAAACCGGCTGAATCCCACCACTGGTCTTGAGACCAGTCTTTAATTTGGTATAATAGGATTCTGCATGGAGATGGGCCGGGAGAGAATTCCATAGAGAAGAGGTGAGGAAATAAAAGGCAGATTGATGCATGGATGCATGCCCAGCACAATGTACTGAGGGAAGGTAAAGGGTGCTGGCAAGTCCAAGAGCAGATGGGACAACTGGAGGAGGGGATGAGATGTGCCGAGAGATAATGGGGAAGGCCGTTACAGAAAGCTTTGTGTTGAGCAGTTTCTCCAAATGGGTTAGTTTTACACATACTATGACAGGCATGAACCTCACTTCTAAGCAAGGGCATGGGGAGTATGATCTCAGTCTCTCAAATTTACTGCTATGTTTCAGCGTAATACTTGCATCAGGCCAAAGAGAGCCTCCTGCTGGAGTTTGTAAGATGTAACATGTATGGGTAGTTTGCCAAGATGTGCTTGGAAATTCTTCTTTATCAAACCCCCAACACAAAAGGAAATATTTGTGTATCTTTCTGCCACATTATCTTGGTCTCTGACTGCATTTCCTGGTATTTCAAGATTTTTTGCCTCTCCACATGATTCACAGAGTAGTCTCTTGGAACTGATACCATTCCATGCTGTTCTAGTGTTTTTCTCCTTAACCACTATATCCGGCTTCCTCACATCCAGCTTTTCATCAGTCGGGATGGGAAAATCTAGAATTTGATCCGGTAGGTGTCAGAAAGGATGAAGGATGATGAGGAGGTCATATTTCTGGGAGGCATGGATGAGTTGTATGATGATGTTTTGGACATTTTGGAGTCATTTTAAAGAGTGAACGGGAAACGCAGACATTACCATAGTCAGGTTAGGAAGAGTATGAATGCATGAGCTGCTGTCGTGAGGGCATCTTGAATGAGGTAGGATTTTGAAGTTGCTCTAAGAAGAAACAAGATTTAATAACCCAGGAAATGTGAAGAATCAAAGACAGACTAGGAGTTTTAGGAAATCAGTCAGGTTGAGATCTTTGCCATGGAGTTGAAGAGCCGCATATAAGCAAGCATCTCAGTCCATGATCCATATAAGCTAAATTTTAGAGATGTTCAGCTTGAGTTTATGAGAAGTGACCCAGAGGGCAACAGCATTGAGGCAGCAGTTAAGAGGAGAGAGGTCAGGGAAGTAAAGATTAATTGGATAAATGAACTGTATGTCATTGGCATAGTAGGATATTTTTATGCCTAGATAGTAAACTAATGTAGCTAAAGAACTGAGGAAAAGAATGAAGGGAAGAGGGGGGAAGGATGGCACCCTGAGGGACTCCACAGTGTAAATGATAAGTTGAGGATGTTGTAGAAAGAATAGAACAGAGAAATTTTGGTTGCTAAGGAAAGAGGAAAACCATTTCAGAACAGTGCCTTCAATGCCTAGTTCAGTCAAGCAATGGCGTGGTAATGTGTTGTTGACGAGACTGAGGGCGGCAGTGAGATCTAGGGAGACCAAGAGGGCAGCATCACCATGATAAAGGATGCAGTAGATATGATCCTGTAATTTGTTACATGGACTGGGCTGGGTTTTGTTTTAGCTAATATGGTTTCAAGTACAGTCAAACCTCGGTTTTTGTATGCCCTAGTTTTTGTACGATTCGGTTTTCGTTGACTTTTTTCATCAAGATTTTGTCCCAGTTTTCGTACATTGTCTCGGTTTTCATACAGTTGAAAATGGAGCACCATCTTGTGGCCAGAAGTGGGATTTTCTTTATTTTGATTCTCTTGCTGATTGACTGTCTTCCATATGCCAACAAGAGTATTCAATAAAGGTAAAAGTGATGTTAAATGTTCATTTATCCATTTTATTAGTCATTTATATTTATTTCTCATTGTTTTCTGTATGTAAAAATATAGTTATCTATAAAATTTATTTTCTGTTAATATTTTTGGGTGTCTGGAACAGATTAATTGGATTTACATTATTTCTTATGGGAAATATTGCTTCAGTTTTCATACATTCGGTTTTAGTCAGACTTTTTCGAAGGGATTAATCACGAAAATCGAGGTTCCACTGTATGTGCATAGCTGTTAGGGAGGTTTCCATGCTGTGCCCAGCACAGAACCCAGTCTGTTTAGGGTAGTGTATTTAGAGCCTTAGTTTGCTGAATCAACTGAGTAAGGACCATCTTTTCGTAAGTTTGGACAGAAAAGATCTATAATTCACAGGATCCAAGGGGTTGAAGTTGGAGCATTTGAGTTTAAGAATGATAGTGGCATGTATCCAGGAGGCAGGCATTTCACCGGAAGACAGGAATATGTCAACCACAGAACATATGAATTTGAAGAGATCATTGTGGAGTTGTAGTGGGGAAGGAATTGCAGACATTATCAACTTTTGATTTTAAGAAAGTGGGAAGGGTGTCTGCATCCTTCTGGAATGTGAGAAGGGCTGAGTGAGGATGGAAATAATGCTAAAGAGTTTTTTGGAGTGATTGCTGTTTTATTTTTTGACCCCTGATGCAGGCTGACAGTCAAAACCTGGCCAAGTTGGGTCTGTACCTTTGAAGGTTTTACGAAATAAAAGGTTTCTTTGTTTTTAAGAGGTGTGGCCATGTCCTCCCTTCATTGTTCTGGTGACTCATCTCACTCACAACAACAAACATTCTCCAGTATCAGGCATATTGTGAACTAATACAAAAACCTACAACAAAGTCATTGAGGATCTGTAGAGCAAACCTACCATACCATACCAGCTCAACTTCCAAAACTCACATAAAGAGCCTACCCAAAACAAAAGCATAACTGTAAATACTGCAGTGGGCCCTGGAACATCCAAATACCTATTTGAAAAGCTGATACAATTCAGATTACTACAGTACAGATCCCTTCATACAAACTCCCTGTTAACAGAACACCTGGCCTTGGCCACAAACGCAGAACACAGACCCTCACCAAAGTAGAGAATAAGTGACCATAACCTAATAATAAACATCTGTAGACAAAAATTAAACTGCAACCCCAAAAAGTCATATTCTGCATACAATGCAATGCCAGAGAAATAGAAAGACACGCATTTCCCTGCACTTTATAAACTATAAAGATAGCACCAAGACTGTTCATTAAACTGAAAAGAAAATTCTCTTCTATCTTTGTTGTCTGACCATTTTATTCTTGATCATGCTGGTCCAATCTGAGGTTTCTGCTTTCCTCCACCCCCACTGTCTATTTCCTCCCAGGGGTGACATGAGGGTGATGCAGCGCCATGTGCAAAGATTCATTGCAGCATTATTTGCATAAATTTAGTATACTTTACTTTAAAATGTATATGCCACTAATCAAAATCCAAACATATACATGCAATTTAGTAAAACAGATGTTACAATAAAACAAACACAATAAAACATTAAATTTGATGAATGAAAAGCCACTTACACAGCCCCCACCCCCAATCAGACCATTACCAATCCGCACATCAGATTTATTTCGCTATGACCAGATTGTTGATGAGGAGGGAAGATATAAAATGAGAAACTAATTCTGGTAGCCATGAATTCAAACGCTGGATCGGACTGTGTTAGATCCGGAAAAGTCCGGAACTCAGCAGCGGTGAAGCTATCAGGCTACTAAACAAAAATAAACTAAGATGTTCCCTTAAAATTTGATATTTCCTTGAATCTGACCTAACAAAATATTTTAAATTTCAGTCTGGCAGCATAAAGAACACAAATTTCAAAGACAATACATATTCCAGTAACCCGCCTCCCACCAAATCAACACCCTAAAGTTGACTTTACCAAGAATGCAGAGTACAGGACCCATAGAGCAAATCTACTATTCCATAATAGCACTAACTTCCAAAACTCACACAACATGGAGCATACCCAGAAAGGGCAACGCCACAAATATTGCAGTGTGTCCTAGAACATCCATATTTCTATTCAAAAAACTGAACTAGCCGGATTACTTACAGCTCCCTACATAGAAACTCCATGCTAACTGAACATGTAGCCTCAGTCACACATGCAGAATAGGGAAATATCTTCACCAAGTAGGGAATATATCAATACAAACTAAAAACAGACATATGTAGTCAAAAAAATGCTTTTACCCATTACTCTTTAGGTTTACAGGATTTTTCTCTCAAAATTATACTTTACTGCAGAGTGAGGCGAGAGAAAGAACTCTCACACACAGGCATCTGCATTGTCAGCAGAAACTAACATAATGGCTCAGTGCGAGTAGTGTGAGTGCAACTAATGCCACCTCAGTGTGTGTTCTTAGTTGCACCTGCAGCTGTTTTGCCACGCTGAAATGTGGTAACTGCAGGGGGATATAACTGCCTACCTGCAGTTAGCCTATGGCCCCGCATAATCAAACTCTGGAATGAGTTACCAGAGGATATAGCAAAAGCTGCTAGTGCAGCTGAGTTTAAAAAAGATTTGGACAAGTTCCTGGAGGAAAGGTCCATAAACTATTATTAAAGAGGACCTGGGAAATCCACTGCTTGCCAAAGGACAAGCACTGAGGAGCCTGTATGCCTTTTTGGGAATCTGTCAGGTATCTGTGACTGGATTGACCACTGTTGGAAACAGGATACTGGATTTGAGGGACCTTTGTCTGACCCAGTATGGTGCAGAGCTCACGAAACATGCTGCTAAATATGCCAGACAAGGTCAACAGCACCCATGCAGCACCTCCCACTTGCACAAAAACAGGAACAACTTGGCGCCCCAACACAGTACTTTCCACCCTCTGAAAAACAAGAGAGACTTTGTGACCAAGAAGGGCTTGGCAACCCCAACATAATTCCTGAAACTGCACATTGGACCAGCATGGCATTAATATAAATATATATTATGCAAAAAAAACAAAGGACATGCAAGATGCTCACACACCAAGGAACAAAGAAAAAATGATTACTGCGGCAGTTTATAGCACCAAATTATAAAATTATAACCAATTTTATTTTGTTATAAACTGTGTCATCGTTCTCACTTTTTCTTTTTGAATGTATATTCTACATCCACAGAAACCTCTCCCTCAACAATGGGTGCAGAGCAGAAGTTTGACATTCACCCACAGACCTCAATATATTAAAAAGAAATCTGTTTCTGGTCTTCTAACAAACATTCTCCAGAATCAGGCATATTGGGAATTAATATAAGACCCTACAAAAGTCACCGAAGATCTACAAGGACAAATCTACCATACTATATGAGGATAAAATTCTAAAACTCACATAAGGGGCCTACCCAGAAAAACGATGCACTATAAATACTGCTGTAATCTGTAGAAAATCCATACACTTATTTGAAAAGCAGAACAAGTCAAATTACTACAGTACAGTATAGATCCCTATGCACAAGCTCCATGTTAACAAAACACATGGTCTCAGTCACACACTCAGAACACAGACCCTCACCAAGTAAAGAATAAATGACTACAACCTAAAGTAAAAATAAAAATATGTAGACAAAAATTAAACTGAATCCCCAAGAAGCCAGACTTCACATGAAGTGCAGCATCAGATAAATAAGAGATGCAGTTCCCCATAAAGATCATGCAAAATCCATTCACTAAATTGAAAATAAGATTATTTTTTCTACCTTTGTTGTCTGATCATTTTATTCTCTGATCATGCTGGTCTTGATCTGAGGCTTCTGCTTTCCTGTCTTCTCTTAGCTCTCTTTCTATGGTCTATAGTCCATAGTCCATCTGCCATTTCTTGTTTCTTCTTTTGTTTTCTTCACTTCCTTCCATCAAGCCTATTTCCAATCCTAATAACCCTCCCCAGTAGCAGCCCCCTTTTCCAGTCCTCCCCTCCCAGTACCTTCTAATTTCAACCCCCGTGCATTCCCAGAACTTCCACTGGTGTCCATTCCTTTCCAGTCCCCCTCCTTCCCCATTGTCCAGCCCCTTCTAGTCCAAATACCATCCCAGTGCCAGTGCCCCCTTCCTTCCAGCCCCCACCCCCATTCCCAGCCACCTACCAGTCCCATCCCCAAGTGTCAGCTCCCTTCCACCCCTCTCCTCCCTTCCCTAGTATCATCACCTTTCCACTCTCCCTCCAGTATCATCCCCAGGTATCAGCTCCTTTCCAGCCCCTTCCTCCCCCCCCTCCCGTGTCAGCTCCCTTCCAGCCCCCTCCTCCCCCCGTGTCAACTCCCTTCCAGCTCCCTCCTTCCCCCTGTGTCAGCCCCCTTCCGGTCCCCACCTTCCCTTCATGTCAGCTCCATGGCAGACCCCACCTTCCCCATGTCAGTTCCCTTCCAGCCCCCTTCTCCCCCAATGTCAACCCAGTTGCAGACCCTACCTTCCCCTCATGTCAATTCCCTTTCAGCCTCCTCCTCCCCTCTGTGTCAGCTTCATTGCAGACCCTACCTTTCCCTTGTCAATTCCCTTCCAGCCCTCTTCCCCCTCAATGTCATCCCTGTTGCTGATCCCACCTTCCCGTCACGTCAATTCCCTTCCAGCCCCCTCCTCCCTCCTGTGTCAGCTCCGTTACAGATCCCACCTTCCCGTCATGTCAATTCCCTTCCAGCCCCCTCCTCCACCCCCGTGTCTGCCCCGTTACAGGCCTTACCTTTCCCTTGTCAATTCCCTTCCAGCCCCCTCCTCCTCCCGTATCTGTCCCATTGCAAACCCTACCTTTCCCGTCAATTCTCTTCCAGCCCCCTTCCTCCCCCCGTGTCAGCCTGTTGCAGATCCTACCTTCTCTTTATGTCAATTCCCTTCCAGCCCTCTCCCGTCAGCCCCACTGCAGATCCCACCTTCCCGTCATGTCAATTTCCTTCCAGCTCCCTTCCCCCCCCCCCCGTCAGCCAGCTACCAGCCCCCACCTTCCCCCATGTTAGCTCCCCTGCTGCAGGACTCACCCTCTCCTTTTCCTGGCAGCCACGGCTCCTGCCTCTTAGAACTGCGGCTCTGCTAGCAATCTGCAGTTTAAACAAAAGCCAAACCGGTACAGAGCCTTCCTGCCTCTGTGAAGGAGCTGTGCAGTTGCATCTCGCCTCCAAAGGAAGTTAATGTGACTTCCTTTGGAGGCAGGAAGCAGCTGCATGGCTCCTTCACAGAGGTGGGAAGGCACCGCACATGGTTTGGCTTTTGTTTAAACTGCAGATCACTAGCACAGCCGCGGTTCAAAGAGGCAGGAGCTGTGGCTGCCAGGAAAAGGAGAGGATGAGTCTGCTGCTGCCGAGAAACCGTAGTTACTCACCTGTAACAGGTGTTCTCCAGGGACAGCAGGAATCAGTCCTCACATATGGGTGACGTCGATGTCGACGGAGCCCCCATGAGGAGCAAATCCCCAGCTTTCGAAGAAAGCCTTTGGGACTGCATCACGCATGCGTGGTCCCCTTCCCACCTAAAGGTGCCATCTTGCTCAGTCAAATGGGAGGAGTGCCCTAGTGGTTAGGACATGGTACTTCAGGCCGGAGGGCCGGGGGTTCAAGTCCCACCTGGGGACAGCAATCTCAGGCCTGAGGGACTGGGGTTTCTAGTCCTATAGGCACTCCTTGTGGCCTTTGCCAAGCCACTTAACCCTCAGTTGCCTCAGGTACACATAGATTGTGAGCCCTTTGGGGACAAGGGAATGTATCCAGTACCTGCTTGTAGTAATTACATAATGTAAGCTGCTTTCCTTGAAGGATAAGGTGGTATTGAAAACTGGCTAAATAAATAAATGACATAGCTAAAAATACGGTAAAAGGATAAAAATGAATCAAAGGACTGCAACTCCAGGGGAGGAGGGAGGATTGTGAGGACTGATTCTTTCTGTCCCTGGAGAACACCTTACAGGTGAGTAACTATGCTTTCTCCAGGAACAAGCAGGAAGTCAGTCCTCACACAAGGGACTTCCTTGCTATAGGCTACCGAGAACCCATAACTGAAAAATAGGCTCCTTCTAGAAGAGCCGCAGCAGCCATGATAGGAGTTCAACCGAGAACGTAACACTCCGGTAGCCTGACACCAGGAGGGTAGGAGTTGCCTAAAACTCGAACAGATTACGGAGTACAGCCTGGCCGAAAGCACTGTCCCGTTGGGACTCCCTATCCAGGCAGTAATGGGCTGCAAAAGTCTGGTTTGAAGACCAGGTTGCAGCCCGGCAGATGTCTGCCAGCGGAACAGAGTGAAGTGAGCCACTGATGCGGCCTTAGCCCTGACCCGGTGGGCCGTGACTTGTCCCTGCAACGGGAGATCGGCCGCCCTGTATGCCCAGACGATGCAATCTGCCACCCAGGTGGACAACGTACACTTGGAGACAGGCACCCCCAGCTTACTGGGGTCATAAGAGACAAAGAGCTGAGGAGCTCTTCTATGTCCCCACATACACTCCAAGTAGAAGACCAACGCCCTCTTACAGTCCAGGGTATGCAGAACTGCTTCTGCTTGGCTGGCATGGGGCCTGGGAAAGAAGGTCGGAAGCACCACCTCCTGGTTGAGGTGGAAAGGGGAGACCACTTTCGGCAGGAACTTGGGGTGCATGCAAAGCACCACCCTGTTCCTATAGAACCGTGTGAATGGTCTATCGGACACCAGAGCTTGCAGCTCACTCACTCGTCTAGCCGATGTGAATGCCACCATGAAAAGCATCTTCCAGGAAAGGAAGCGAAGATGGCAAGTAGCCATCGGCTTGAAGGGTGGGAGAGTAAGCTACTGCAAGACGACATTCAGATCCCATTCGGTCGCCGGGGGGCGAACTGCAGGTTTCAGCAGAAGCAGACCTCTCAGGAACCTGGACACCAAGGGGTGGACAGAGAGAGGTTGCCCTTCCACTGGAGAGTGGTGTGCTGATAAAGCACTAAGGTGAACTCGGACCAAATTTGACTTAAGGCCTAAATCGGAAAGGTGAAGCAGGTAGCAGCACCACAGCCACCTAGCAGGAGAATGGGTTCTCACTCTGCTGAGTACACCATACCTCAAACCTACGTCACTTAAATGCATAGGTTTTCCTAGTCGATTGCCTTCTAGAGGCCAGTAGCACATCCTCTATCTTTTTTGGAAGGAGAAGTGGTGCAAGGACTACCCTTTCAGCAGCCATGCCATCAGGTTGAGGGACCTGAGGTTGGAATGCAGAAGTGAGCCCCCGTCCTGTGACAGGAGATTGGGCAGAAATCCCAGAGGAATTGGAGTCTCCTCCGCCAGTTGCAGGAGGAGAGGAAACCAAGGCTGTCTCGGCCACTTGGGGGCCACCAGGATGACCGAGGCCTTGTCCTGAAGGATCTTGAATAAGGTCCGAGCCACCAGAGGCATGGGAGGAAACGCATATAGGAGGCCCACCGACCAGGATATTAGGAAAGCATCTGCAGCTACCCTGTGTGGATGCGGCTGTCTGGAACAGAAACAGGGCAACTAGTGATTTTGAGGTCTCGCAAACAATTCTATGGATGGTCGCACTCAGCACTGACCCTCGAAAAGACCTTTTAACTCCTGCAAGAGGAGGTCCCTGTGAAGAAGGGGTCTGAGAGGCTCCCCTGGAAAGTAAGAGGGAGGCACCTGGCTGAGATGTAACCGATAGCCCATTTGGACTATCTGGAGAACCCAGGTATCCGTTGTAATAGCCGGCCACCTGTGGGCATACCAGGTCAGCCTTCCTCCTGTGCAGGGCCCTGTGTCCTTTGGGAGAGAGACTATGCCCTGGGAGTAAAAAACCCCCTCCAGGCTGGGCTGGAGCCGGTGCCTGGGGCTTGGGGGCCTTTTGCTTATGCGGGCCTTGCCCCCGTCCCTTGGCCTGCTGCCCCTGCTGGGGAGGCCTGATACATGGGGTAGTTTCGGTAAGCTGATCCTTTCCTTGGGAAAAAGGGCTTCTTACCTGAGCCCTTCTTCTTAGAAGGGGCAGAAGTCTTCTTCTCGATTCTTGTCCGGGTCAGGTACTTGGACTCAATCTCAGCAGCCTTCTCAGTCATGGGCTTGCCAAAGAGGTTTTCACCCCGGCAAGGACATCGACCAACTTTTCTTGAACCCATGGCTCCAGATCCGACGACTGTAGCCATGCCTGGCATCATGCATCGATGCCGGCCCCCGCTACCCGGGCTGAAGCCTCGAAGCTGTCATAGGCTGCTCGAGTCATAAACTTTGAGCACTCTCGGATCACAGTGGACAAAACCTGGAAGCGCTGCAAAGGTCCCTCAGAGAAACCAGTGGAGAACCCGGCAATCTCCTTTGCCAGGTCTCGCAGGTACATGCCCATGTACAGCTGGTATGTCTGGATTTGGCATGACAGCATCAAACCCCGGTAGCACTGCCGAGAGCATCCATGTTTATTTATTTAGCTGTATTTATATCCCGCTTTTCACCGGATCAAAGCGGTCAATTGGGGGATACATTTAACACGAGGGGATATGAGACACATACGCTAATACTTACAGGGAACATGGGCAATGGAGGGTTAAGTGGCTTGCCCAAGACCACAAGGAGTGCCTATAGGACTAGAAATCCCAGTCCCTCTGGCCTGAGATTGTTGTCCCCAGGTGGGACTTGAACCCCCGGTCCTCCGGCCTGAAGTACCTTGTCCTAACCACTAGACCACTCCTCCCTGCCAGGAGGCACCGAGGAGTGCGTCTTCTGCCTCTTGAGCTGGCGCATGGTCGATTCCACAACCATGGAGTTGTGCGGCAGCTACGCATTTGGAACCCAGGGCTCTTGCGAACTCGATAGATGGAATCGATTCACCTGCTGAGGACCGGCATCGAGGCCAGTGTCTCCCACATTCGGAGCATCAGCCATTTTAGAATGGGGGCACCGGTACAGTAAGGGCTTCCTTTGGAGGAAAGTCATACTGGAGGACCTCGAGCTCCTCAGCTCGAGGCTCCTCCTTGGCATCCGCCGGGAATGACAAAGCCTTTGCCTTGTCCCGGACGAAGTCCAAGAACCAGGTGTCCTCCGGGGGTGACCGTTTCCGAGGTTCAGATCCCTGGGAATCTGATGGGACATACTTGGTACGAGGGCTTCAGTCTCGATCGCCCCGATGCCGAGGGAATCGGTGTTGACCACCTCGGTCCCGAACAGGAGGTCGATGGGGACCTCGGCCGAGGATCAACTCGAGAACTCATTGTCTCGAGGATCGGCTCGGCCTCCGGGGTCGACTTGGACATCGAAGTCCCGGTGGTTGGGGTGGACAGACGTGTGAGACCAGCCATCAGTGCCCGCTGCTGGTCCATGAAGGCAGACCCACTGCGCTCCGAGGCCGCCAACCTGAGACCGAGCTCAGGAGGCTCCACAGCTCCCGGCTTGGGTCTCGACGCCATCAGGCCTGATGCCGGCTCTCCCAGGGGAGAGTCCACAACGAGGACAGTGCTTACCTTCCTTGACGTCTCCGGGTCCTTTCAAGGGAGTTTGGCAGGCCTCTCCGACTCTGAGGATTTCAGATGACAACGCCCTCAAGGATTTTTTTCTTCCTCCGGTGTTCCCGCGAGGGAGACCCCCTTTCAGAGGACACCTGAGGCTGCTCGGGATCAGACAGCTCCCGAGTGGTCGAGGCCTCTGACGAGGTCTGGGCCCGGGCGGGTGCGGACTTGGGAAAACTCCTGTCATGTTGCTGCTGCCTGCTCCTCAATGCCTTGGAAGACATCTTTTTGCATGGGCCACAGACCATGGGGTCATGGTTGGGCCCGAGGCATCGGAGGCAGCAGTCATGTGTGTCGGTAAGAGACATTAGTTTCGTGCACCGATCACACTTTTTAAACCCGCTGGCAGCCATGGGGGGAAAAAGGGCCCCTGCAAGGTCAAAGGACTGGGCTGCCAGCTAAAAGGAAAAAAGAGCGAGAACGCTAGTCACTAAGGACAAAAACGAAAAAATACACTGGACTCTATACAGGTGTACCGAGCCTGAGGCGGGAAGGGGAATCAGCGTCGAACCGGCAAGCAGAAAAACACAATTTTTCAACTTTTAACACTTTTTCCACGGGGGAACTAGGATAACGTCTGTTGGGCTCCACGGAAAAAAGGAGACTGAGCAAGATGGCACCCTTGGGCGGGAAGGGGACCGCGAATGCGTGATACAGTCCCAAAGGCTTTCTTCGAAAGCTGGGGATTTGCTCCGCATGGGGGCTCTGTCGACGTCACCCATATGTGAAGACTGACTTCCTGCTTGTTCCTGGAGAAGCAGACTTGGCAGCAGCAGCAACTTGTGCGCTTGATTTCTTTTTTTTTTAAACTTTTGAAGGTGAAGTGAAGCGGCTGTTTTGCGGCCTTTTTTGCCGCCCTCAAAACTTTGCTGCCTGAGACAGCACTTCGCCTCATTATAGAGCCACCCCTGGCCAGATGCACCATATCCCCTATTGGACGTATCATACTGATGGTCACTCACCTGCTGGATGCTCTGTACTGCTGAGCTGGTCTCATCTCCTACATTAGCAGTGAAATCAGCCTCTTTCTCTGAATATTCGCTAAAGGGAGGATCTTCTGAGACTGATCCTTCTACCTTTTCCAGCTTTTGTTTATGCTCTGGCTCTTCACCAACCTTCACTTCCTTTATTTCTGACATTTCTTCTTCCAGATCTATGTCAGACTACAAAAGCCCAAAAGAAAAAATCATTAAATGTCTCATCATGAACAGGGAAGCCTGATTCTAAGTTACTCTGTCTTTAATCAAAATTTTTATGAAACCTTTAGCCTGTTTGTCATTCTATACTGTGGCTACATACAGTAAAGGCTGCTTAGACTCGCTCCAACATCTTACTCCTCCCAAAACCTATGTAAAGCATCCTATCACCATTCTGCATCCACTACTAGGGCCTGAGCTGCATTCAGCCTACTGGTAGGCAAAACTTATTACCAAGATATTAGCTACACTTAGGACCCACTATTGAGGTCTGAAATGCATTTAGCTAACTGGAAGGCTACACCCATTATAGATGAAGGAGGAGAGAGCTAAATGAGATACAGTTAGATTTCAGTAAGGGTTTTGACACAATATCACAGAGGTGTCTTATAAATAAGCTGCTCAAAGAATAATATACAAAGAAACACTATCCCTATGGATGCTACAAAAAATATAAAAAGCAAAACCAGGACAAATGTCTACCCAATGATTTAAAAAGAATTAATTTTATATTTCTAAAAAAACCTCAGGGAGACATCAAAGAGCTCTCTGCTGGTTGAACTATGTCTTCTAATTAAGACTCACCATAATCATCACTTGTCTTCAGGGCAAGATTTTGTAATATATTTTTTCAATATTTAGGTTCACTTGTTAAAGAATCCAAATCAAAATTTACTAGAGTGAAGTGAATTAGCATGCGGTAACAATTACTAAATAGTCACAATAACAGCTACCACAGGGCTATAGCATTTACTATGTGTTCTTTCCAAAATGGTCTTTAGGGGAAAAGAGTTATCATTTTTGTTGATACGGTTTAGAAGAGACACATGATACGCTGATGGTGAAGCTGCTATGAGCTGTATGATGGACAATGGTAGATTCCCCATTACCAACGCTTGTATACTATGGAGTCAATGAAGATGAGTGACGTATTTCACTCCTTTCTATATTTTGGCTTGTTTCCTTTAGGGCAATTTCTCCAAATGGGCTAGTTTTGAGCATAACATGATAGTCATGAACCTCAATCCAAAACAGATAACTTGTGACCTGGACTGGTTACTGTTGGAAACAGGATACTGGGCTTGATTGACCTTTGGTCTGACCAGTATGGCATGAATGCTGTTTCACTACAGTAAATTCTGATTTCGATTCTTTAACAACTGAACTAAACATGAAAAAGGTGCAATTAGATCTTATCTGCTAATTGTCTTTCCTTCAGTCCAGTCCAGATGCGTGTGTTATGCACGCCTACGTACCAGCAGATGGAGACTGAGAACCACGGACTTGATTTCTGATGACATGGCTAACCTAAGAGGGCTTTAAACTAGATTTGATGGGGATAAGTGAAGAAAGCCCCCAGGTAAGTGAAAGCCACCAGGTAAATGAAACATTAAATACTTTTATAGAAATGGGTAAAAGGAGCAACATCTGAAAAGCGGTGCGTATAACATGGGAAATAAGATTTATTTTATTTATTTAACAGTTTTTATATACCGCGCTATTCATCATCAGTGCGGTTTACATTTTAACAACATTGTACTTAAGCATAAAACATATGTCAAGTTTACAGCTAACAGGAAGTGGAACAGGGATAACTGGGGTTAAAGATAATATAACAACAAATATTCACAACTATTTACAGTAAATTAGCATAGGCTTTGAGCTTCGTAGGTTAGAAATGCACTAGATTTGGTCGGGGGCAAGGAATGGAGTTTTGGGAATTTATTTGACTAACCATATTCATTAGTTTGAGTTGGAGGGGGCGAAGGTGGGAGGTAATACCTTGGGAGAAGTGTTGGGTGAAGAGGTGTGTTTTTAGAGCTTTTCTGAATTGGGACAGGTCTTTTTGTGATCTGATGTTGGATGGTAACATGTTCCAGCATCTGGGGGCGAAGGATGAGAAAGCTCTCATGGTAGTCGTCTGCGTGACTTTTGCTGGGTCTTTTGGGACCATGAGTGTGTTTTCTGTTACTGATCTTCTAGCTCTGATGTTTTGAGGGTGGTGAAGGATGTCAGATAGTGAGGATGGAGAGATTTGATGGAAGGCTTTGAAGGTCAAGAGGAGGGTTTTGTATAAGATCCTGCATGTTATTGGGAGCCAATGAAGTTCAAACAGAATGGGAGTAATATGTTGACTCCTAGGAGTTCCGTATAGCACTCTTGCTGCTGTATTCATGGCCAACTGTAGTGGGTTCAGTGTGCTCTTAGGAAGGCCATGGAGAACAATGTTAGCGTAGTTGAAGTGCGGGGTGACTAACGCTTGGAAGGTTGTGCGGAAGTCATTTGGTTCAAGCATGGGTCTGAGAAGTCGTAGTATCCTGATCTTATGGTAGATGGTCTTTAATGTATTCTTTATGTGATCTTTGAATTCCAGCCGCTGATCCAGAATGACACCTAGGTAACGTATCGTGGATTTGACCGGTAGATCGGCATCTCTTGTTCTTAACGTTGGTGGAGGAGAGAAGTCTTTATTCCTTGTGATAATCAAGACCTCTGTTTTTTTAAAGTTGACTCGGAGATTTTGTGTGAGCAGCCAATCTGAGATATTATTGAAGCAGGTGGTTAGAGGTGTGTAGTCGGGTTTTATAAACGTTAACTGGTGTGAATAGGAGCACATAATCAGCATAAATGAGGCAGGAGATTCTGAATGAGCGGGTGATGTTGCAGATTGGTTGCATGTAGATATTGAAGATCCCAGCTATTGAGGCTTTAATGGAAGAGGCTGACTTGGAATTAGTGGCGATTACGGAGACATGGTTTGTGGAGAACCATGACTGGGATAAGAACATAAGATATGCCATACTGGGTCAGACCAAGGTCCATCAAGCCCAGTATCCTGTTTCCAACAGTGGCCAATCTAGGTCATACGTACCTAGCAGTTTCCCCAAAAGACACAGGTTCCACAATGCTTGTACTGGGTCAAGCATTGATATCCTGGGTCCCTTCTTAATAATGGTTTATGGACCTTTCCTCCAGGAACTAGTCCAAACCTTTTTTAAACCCAGCTACACTAACAGTCTTTACTATATCCTCTGGTAACAAATTCCAGAGTTTGATTACACGTTGAGTGAAAAAATATTTTCTTTTATTAGTCTTAAATAGTTTACCCTGTAGCTTCATTGCATGTCCCCTAGTCTTTCTATATTCTGATAACGTAAACAATCGATCTACATTTACCCGTTCCACTCCGTTCATTAAGTTATAGACTTCTATCATATCTCCCCTCAGCCATCTCTTTTCCAGGTTAAGAAGCCCTAACCTTTTTAGCCTTTCTTCATAGGAGTATCCTTCCATCCTCTTTACCATTTTGGTGGCTCTTCTCTGAACCTTTTCTAATATCGCTATATCCTTTTTAAGATACGGCGACCAGAATTGCACACAATATTCAAGGTGTGGTATCACCATGGAACGATATAGAGGCATTATAATATCTTTTGTTTTATTTTCCATTCCTTTCCTTATGATACCTAGCATTCTATTTGCTCTCATGGCCGCTGCTGCACACTGGGCCGAGGGTTTTAACATTTTATCCACAATGACGCCTAAATCTTTTTCCTGGGTGGTGGTTCATAATGTGGAAACTTGCATCGTGTAATCATAGTTTGGTTTGTTCTTCCCTATGTGCATAACTTTGCACTTGTCCACATTAAATTTCATCTGCCATTT
The DNA here is from genome assembly GCA_033557465.1 of Ichthyophis bannanicus. NCBI lineage: Eukaryota > Metazoa > Chordata > Amphibia > Gymnophiona > Ichthyophiidae > Ichthyophis > Ichthyophis bannanicus. The sequence goes on along the minus strand of CM066034.1, from coordinate 430,439,237 downwards.
TGATACCCAGTCTTCCAATTTATCAAGATCCTCTTGCAATTTTCCACAATCCTCTTGGGTTTTAACAACTTTAAATAGTTTTGTGTCATCTGATCCCTGGGGTACACCACTATTCACCTTTCTCCATTGGGAAAATTGGCTATTTAGCCCTACCCTCCGCTTTCTATCTTTTAACCAGTTCCTGATCCACAGTAGTACACTACCTCCTATCCCATGACTCTTTAGTTTTGCCAAAAGTCTCTGATGAGGGACCTTATCAAAGGCTTTATGAAAGTCCAGATACACTATATCAACCGACTCACCTTTGTCCACCTGTTTATTCACACCTTCAAAAAAACATAACAGATTAGTAAGACAAGATCTTTCTTATTTAAAGCCATGTTGGCTGTCTCCCATTAGGCCATGACTATCTACATGCTGAGTAATTTTATTCTTTATGATGGTTTCTACCATTATTCCCGCTACTGACGTCAGGCTCACCGGTCTGTAGTTTCCCAGATCACCCCTGGAACCCTTTTTAAACATTGGTGTTACATTGGCAATCCTCTAATCTTCAGATATTAGAGATGATTTTAATGATAGTTCACAGATTACTAATAGCAGGTCTGCAATCCCATATTTCAGTTCTTTCAACACCCTTGGATGTATACCATCCGGCCCAGGTGATTTGCTACTCTTCAGTTTATCTAATAGTTGTAATACATCTTCCCGATGTATCGATATTTCTTTCAATTCTTCCGCACCTTTAAATACCACTTCAGTCATGGGTAACATCCCTACATCTTCCTCAGTAAAGACCGAAGCAAAGAATTCATTCAGTCTCTTCGCTATTGCCTTGTTGCCTCTTATTTAACCCCTCTATCATCTAATGGTCCAACTGACTCACAGGTTTCTTGCTACGAATATACTTGAAAAAGTCTTTATTTCGCGTTTTTGCTGCTGCAGCAAGCTTCTTCTCAAATTCTCCCTTTGCCTGCCTTATCAATGCCTTGCATTTGACTTGCCAGTGCTTGTGCTGTTTCCACGTTTCGTCATTTGGCTCTTTTTTCCATTTCCTGAAAGATGCTTTTTTGGCAGCAACAGCCTCTCTGCCTCACCTTTAAACCATGCTGGCAGTTTTTTGGGATGTAATTATACTGAGCTATATTTTATTCAGAAAGGCAGGGTAGGAAGAAGGGGAATAGAAATGGCACTACATGTGAAAAATAACATTAAGGCTATAGAATTACAGGTCTTAAAAGGGAGAGAGGAGGCACTGTGTGTTAAACTAGAAAGAGGGAAAGGGAAATCCATTTGTATTGGAGTGATATACAGATCTCCCCCCTCACAAGCACTGGCAAGCTAGATGCAAGGCTTTGATAAGACAGGCAAAGAGATTTTGAGAAGAAGCTTGCTGTGGAAGCAAAAACGCACAATAGAGACTTTTTCAAGTACATTCATAGCAAAAAACCTGTGAGAGAGTCAGTTGGACTATTAGATGATAGAGGGATAAAAGGAGCACTAAGAGGCGACAAGGCCATAGCTGAGAGACTGAAGGAATTCTTTGCTTCGGTCTTTACTGAGGAAGATGTAGGAATGTTACCCATGACTGAAATGGTATTTAAAGGAGATGCTGCGGAAGAACTGAAAGAAATATCGATACACCGGAAAGATGTATTACAACTATTTGATAAACTGAAGAGTAGAAAAAGAGTAGTTACTCACCTGTAACAGGTGTTCTCCAGGAGCAGCAGGAACCAGTCCTCACATATGGGTGACGTCAGCGCCGACGGAGCCCCCGTGCGGAGCATTTCCCCAGCTTTCATAGAAAGCCTTTGGGAATGCAGCGCGCATGCGCGGTCCCCTTCCCGCCCAAGGGTGCCATCTTGCTCAGTCTGATGACATAGCTAAAAGACAGCAAAAATCTAAATAAAGGATATGACTGCAACTCAAGGGGAGGAGGGAGGGTCATGAGGACTGATTCCTGCTGCTCCTGGAGAACACCTGTTACAGGTGAGTAGCTACTCTTTCTCCAGGACCAAGCTGGAAGTCAGTCCTCACATATGGGATTCCCCAGCTCTAGGCTACCGGGAACCCAAAGCTGAAAAAATGGCTCCCTCTCAAAAGCCTCAGCATCTGTGATAAGAATATCCTCTGAGAATGCCCCCGTACGGTAGCCCAACACAAGGGCCAGAGGGTAGGAGTTGCCTAAACCTCAAAGAGATTACGGAGTACCGCCTGCCGAAAGCACTGTCCCTTCGGGACTCTCTCTCGAGGCAGTAGTGGGCTGCAAAAGTCTGGCTTGAAGACCAAGTAGCGGCCCGGCAGATGTCTGCCAATGGAACAGAGCAGAGATGAGCTACTGACGTGGCTTTTGCCCTGACACGGTGGGCCGTGACTCGACCCTGCAAGGGAAGGTCGGCTGCCTTGTACGCCCAGGCGATACAATCTGCTACCCAAGTGGACAACGTACGCTTGGAGACAGGTAAGCCCAATTTATTAGAGACGAAGAGCTGAGTAGCCCTTCGATGTCCTCGCGTACGTTCAATGTAAAAGGATAACGCCCTCTTACAGTCCAGAGTATGCAAGACTGTCTCAGCCCGGCTGGTATGTGGCCTGGGAAAGAATGTCGGAAGAACCACCTCCTGGTTGAGGTGGAAAGAGGAGACAACTTTTGGAAGGAACTTCGGATGAGTCCAAAGGACCACCCTGTTCCTATAGAACCGTGTGTACGGTCTATCAGAAACCAGAGCTTGTAGTTCACTCACACGTCTGGCCGAGGTAAGAGCTACCAGGAAGAGCGCCTTCCAAGAAAGGAAGCGTAAATGTCAAGTAGCCATCGGCTCAAACGGTGGGCGAGTAAGTTGTTGCAAGACCACGTTCAAGTCCCACTCAGTGGCAGGTGGACGAATCGGAGGCTTGAGCAAAAGCAGGCCCCTGAGGAAGCGGGACACCAAGGGGTGAACCGACAGCGACTGTCCCTCCACCGGTGAGTGGTGTGCTGAAAGAGCACTGAGGTGGACCCGAACAGAGCTGGACTTAAGTCCTAGGTCTGACAAATGAAGTAGGTATTGTAGAACTACTGGCACCAGGCAGCAGAAAGGATCTTCATTGTGCTGAGCACACCACACTGAGAACCTGCGCCACTTGAGTGCATAGGACTTTCTGGTGGATTGCCTCCTCGAGGCCAAGACCACCTCCTCAACTTCCCTAGGTAGAAGCAAGGGAGCTAGCACTATCCTTTCAGCAGCCAGGCCATCAGATTTAGGGATCTGAGATTGGGGTGTAGAAGGGAACCCTGATCCTGAGACAGGAGATCGGGTTGCAACCCCAGAGGGAATGGAGTTTCCACTGCCAACTGCAGAAGAAGTGGAAACCACGGTTGCCTCGGTCATCTGGGGGCTACCAGAATCACCAAGGCCTTGTCCCATAGAATCCTGAACAGAGTTCGGGCCACCAGGGGCGTGGGAGGAAACGCATACAGGAGACCCATAGACCAAGAGATCAGAAACACATCTGCTGCCATTCTCAGGGGATGCAGCTGTCTGGAGCAAAATCTGGGCAGCTGACGGTTCAGTGGACTTGCAAAGAGATCGATGGATGGAAGTCCCCATCGTAGAAAGATCTGCTGAACCACCAGTGGATTCAACTGCCATTCTTGAGGCTGGAGAATCCTGCTTAGTTTGTCTGCCAAAAAGTTCTCCTGAACAGGTAGATAAACTGCTTTGAGAAATATGCCCTGTTTAACTGCAAAGGAGCAAAGGGCCTGCGCCTCCTGACATAGGAGTCTGGACCCTGTGCCCCCTTGCTTGTTCACATAGAACATTGCTACCTGATTGTCTGTCTGAACTAACACAGACTGGTGAGAGAGGGCATGAGAAAAAGTCTGTAGAGCAAAGCGGATTGCTCGCAGCTCCAAAAGACTGATCTGCTGTATAGCCTCCCGAGGAGACCAGAGGCCTTGAGTGAACATGCCCTGGCAATGTGCACCCCAGCCCTTTAAGGAAGCATCAGTCGTCAGCACCCTGGTGTGTGCTGGGGCCTGAGAAGGTTTGGGAGATGTAGCCACCACTGCAAGGAGTCTAAGAGTGGTTTGGACACCTTTACTCTGTCTCGGAGGTCGCTTGTGACTTGCGCCCACTGAGCTCTGAGGCACCACTGAGCCGCCCGCATGTGCAGACGGGCATTCGGGGTCACATGTACCATGGATGCCATGTGGCCCAGGAGCTGCAGGAAGTGTCTGGCGGAGACCTGAGAATTGCTTTGGAACTGGTTGGCCAAGTCCATCAGCCTGTGGGCCCTGTCCTCGGGCAAGTAACCTCTTGCCTGCAGGGTGTCTAATCTTGCCCCTATAAACTCTAGGTTCTGTGAGGGGAGCAAAGTGGACTTTGAGTAGTTTATGACAAAGCCCAGATGCAGAAGAAGAGAGACAGTGTGAAGAGTGGCTTGTCTGGCCTCCTGGAGAGACTGACCTCTGATGAGCCAGTCATCCAGGTATGGGAAGACAAAAATTCCCTGATTTGTGAGATAGGCTGCCACCACCGCCAGGCATTTGGTGAAAACCCTGGGGCGGAGGTTAGGCCAAAGGGAAGTACTCTGTACTGGAAATGGTTTCCTCCCACCACAAATTTGAGATATTGTCTGTGGTCTGTATGGATGAGAATGTGAGTATAAGCATAAGGTCTAAGGAGCATAGCCAGTCTCCCTGCTGGAGGTAGGGCAGCAGTATCCCAAGGGTAAGCATCTTGAACTTTTCCCTCTCCAGAAACTTGTTTAGGTTTCGCAAGTCTAGGATAGGCTGGAGGCCTCCTGTCCTTTTTGGTACCAGAAAGTACCTGGAGTAGAAGCCTTGTCCTTTCAGGTGGTGAGGCACCGGTTCCACCGCCTGTTCCTTTAGAAGACTCGCCAACTCCTGAAGGAGGAGGTTTCTGTGCAGAGGGAGGCTCCCCTGGAAAGTAGGAGGGGGGTATCTGGTGGAAGTGGAGCATGTAGCCCTTTTGGACTATGCTGAGGACCCAGGTATCCCCTGTGATGGCTGGCCATCTGTAGGCGTACAGGATCAGCTGACGTCCTGTGCTGAGTGGAGCCAGCTGTGGAGAAGAGGCTATGCTGTGGGAGTCAAAACCCCGCTCCCTGCTGTGCAGGAGCCTGAGCTGGCAGCTTGGGGGTCTTCTGCCTACGGGGCCCATTTATTTATTTATTTAGACAGATTTGTATCCCACCTTATCCTTCAATCAAAGTGGTCACAATACAAGTGGAAGGTTACAAATAACATAGGGTAGATAAGACATTAACAGATAAAACTAAGATGAATTAATGTAATAAAATGGGCCTATTGGTAAAAACTATTAATTATATATCAAATTATAAGTTTCAGCAAATAGCAGGGTCTTCAAGGCCTTGCAAAAATCTTTGAGATCAGTCATAATTCCAAGGTCCATCAGGAGAGAGTTCCAAAGTTTGGAAGCCAGTAAAGAAGGAGCTCTTTTTGAAGTTGCTTGTTTAGTCCTACAGTATTCAGCAGGGGTACTAATTATGTTGTCATTATTGGTGCTGCTTCTTCTTGGTCTATTGATAATGTCTCTAGTTATAATATTTTGTAAAGCATCTGCTAACAGGTGATTGTAAATCCTAAAGATAATTAAAAGTGTCTTGAATTTTGACCTGACACTTACTGGAAGCCAGTGCAACTGTTGTAGGACAGGGGAGATATTATCTGTTTTTGTTGTACCAGTAATACGTGCAGCAGTATTCTGAACCATCTGGAGAGGGTGTAGAGTTAGCTGAGGGAGGCCTTGATAAAGCAGGTTTCCGTAGTCTAGGAGGGGGGTGATGAGAGCCTGACAAAGGGTACAGAAATGGTCTTGATGGAGTAATGGCTTTAGTTTTCTCACAATCTTTAGATGATGATAGGCCTTGTTAGTGATTTTAGCAATGTGAGATTTAAGGTTCAATGGCTTATCCAAAATTATGCTAAGGTATTTGATTTCGTTTTTAACTATAATGGGCCTACCTAATAAATCAATAGTATTTGGAGGAATGAAGTTAGGGTTCCTAGTAACAAACATTACCTTAGTTTGGTCATAATTAAGTGTAAAGTTATTATTTGAAAGCCTGTCTTGGAGACATCTAGAAATTGCTGAAAAGTCAAGAGATTGTAAAATAATTGGGGTATATACCATTATGTCATCAGCATAAAGGTGATAATGGAATTTATGTAGTTTAATAATATTGCATAAAGGTTGGATATAAATATTGAACAGAATAGAAGATAAAGCTGAACCTTGTGGCACTCCTTGAATGACTGGGAATTGCAAAGATTTTTTTCTGGTCACATTTGACTTGTTGCATATGACCTTCCAAGTAAGAGCTAAACCAGTTTAAAGTATTATTTCATAAACCTATATGATGCAAACGGTGCAGTAGCTTGGAGTGAGATATTGTGTCAAAAGCAGCTGAAACATCCATGAATACTAACAGGAATCCATTCTTAATGTTATCGATACTTCTTAAAAGATTATCAAAAAGAGAGGTGAGCAAGGTTTCAACATTGTGTTGTGGTTTAAAGCCATGCTGGTGAATGTCCAGTGGTGCATGTAAGTCCAAGTGATCCTGAAGTTGGTTTTGTTCTGACTTTTCAATGACTTTGGTAAGAAAAGGTAAGCTAGAAATTGGGCGGTAAGATTTCGGATCAGAAGGGCCTAGTGTGTTATTCTTAAGGACTGGCCGAATCATGGCTTGTTTTAATGACTGTGGTAAGTATCCTTGTTGAAGGGAGTTCTTAACAATCTTATGAATGTAAGGTGAAAGCTGATGTTTTGTTGTAATCTGCAAAGACCTGTGGGTCTATGTGGTGGGCACGATGCTGCATAGAGTCTTTTGTGAGCTTTAGAACAATGCTAAAAAGCTCCCTTGGTCTATTGATAGATTTCATAAATATATTGGTATGCTAAAGTTGCTTATGTTCATTTATAAGATCGTTATATTCAAGTTGTCTAGCTCTGTATTGGGTCAGTAGATCATGAGATTTAAATCTTCTCCATTTTCTTTCTAACCTTCAGAGAGTGCGTTTCATAAGCCTGATATCACTTGAGTACCAAGGAGCATTAGATCTCCTACGTGCCTTTGGTTGAGAACTGATGCTGCATTAGATAAAGTGCAATTCCAATTGTCTATACCTGAATCAAGGGTATCAAAGTTTTGCTCTAATTGTGGAATGACTTCATATATAAATGTATCTCTATCAAAGGCCTTGAAGCGTCTGGTTGAGCCCTCATAGTTTAATTGTTGAAAGGAATTATTTAATGTCAAGGAAAACTCAATTAAGTGATGATCTGACCAAGGGACTGAAGTGATAGCTGTTGTTACAGTCTTATCGTGCCTCATTAGTTGCTTTGGAATGAAGACCAAATCTGGAGTAGAGCCATGTTGATGTGTAGGAGAAGTAATTATTTGGCGATACTTTAATGAAGTCATAGCTTTTAAAAATGCTGCTGCTTCTTTAGAGGACATAGACAGTAGATTGTAATCACCTAAAGCAATGAGGGGCTTATGCTTAGAGGTGTTGGCACATACAGTTTCGAGGACAGAGGATAAGTATTCAGTTGTGGCTCCTGGTGGTCTATAGGTTAGAGAGATGCTAAGAAATTTATTTGCAATAGTAATTGTACTAGATTCAAAGGAGTTACTGGAAGAAATCAGTTTAAATCTATATTCATTTCTGGTTAATATGAGTACACCTCCCCCTTTCTTCTGTGTTCTAATGCAATTAAATGCTGAGAAGCCAGGTGAAGTTAACTGATTTAAGATGACTTGATCAGAGTCATCCAACCAAGTCTCTGTAATCCAAATAATGTCTAATTGTTTATTTAGTATTATATCATGGAAAGTATTTAATTTATTTCTGACTGATCTAGCATTTAAAAGTATATTTGATATTAGCTTTATTGATTGGGTTAATATGTGTAGACGTTATAGAATGATAAGGCATAAAACAAGTGGCATAATGTGCCTTGTGCTTAGATTGCTGACAACCATCATAGTGGGGCAACCTAGTGGACCAAATAGGTTGCATAAGATGTAAACCAGAGAGAGGAAAATGTATACTGGGAATAAATGCTTGTGTAAAGGGAAAAAACCTATAAAAGATAGTATAGACTGCAGAGAGGAAATTAGGGTTATGAAACATATTGGGGGTTACTGACCTATACCCGGATGGTAGAAAGTGCAGCAGGTTGTTGACAAGCCAGGTTCTGTGCCTCACCTAAGGGCCGCACCAAAGGGCCCTTTAGCGAGACCCTCAGGCGCGGGTGCGCCTGACGGCAGCAGCTGTTTAACAGCACCAGAGGTTCCTCCCACAGCCCTGATTGGAGCAGGAAGCTTAGAAAGGGAGCTGCTTAAAGCAAATGAAATCAGCTGGGCAGATGATGTCAGGCAGCCAGTTCTTTAGCAGCAGCTGTTTAATGGCACCAGAGGCTCCTCCCACAGCCCTGATTGGAGCAGGAAGCTTAGAAAGGGCCCTGTTGGGGAGCTGGAGAGGTCTGATATTGAGGGTAGGATTTGTAGGCAGCACCCTTCCTCGGGAAAAAGGGCTTCTTCCCCGAGCCCTTCTTTTTTTGAGAAGGGGCAGAAGTCTTCCTGGACAGCCTTGTCCTGGTGAGAGTCTCAGTCTCAATTTCCGCAGCCTTTTCAGTCATGGGCTTACCAAAGAGGTTTTCACCTCGGCAAGGGACATCGACCAACTTGTCCTGCACCCATGGCTCCAGGTCTGATGACTGTAGCCAGGCCTGATGGCGTGCACCGATGCCAGCCGCGGCTACCCGGGCCGAAGCTTCAAAGCCATTATAGGCTGCTCGAGAGATAAACTTTGAGCACTCTCAAATCCTTGTTGACAAAGCTTTGAACCTCTGCAAAGGTTTCTCGGAGAGGCCAGCTGAGAACCCAGCAATCTCCTTCGCCAGGTCTCGTAGGTACATGCCCATGTACAGCTGGTAGGTCTGGACACAGCAAGACAGCATACAGCCCTGGAAGCACTTTCTACTGAGGGTATCCAGGTTCTGGGCCTCCCGGCCGGGAGGCACCAAGGAGTGCATCTTCTGACTCTTCAGATGGTGCATGGCCGATTCCACAACCATGGAGTGGTGCGGTAGCTGCGCCTTTTGAAACCCAGGGCTCTTATGAACTCGATAAATGGAATCGATCCATTTGCTAAGAACCAGTGTCGAGGCCAGTGCCTCCCACATATGGAAGAGCAGCCGTTACAGCATTGGAGGAACCGGTACAGTAAAGGCTTCCTTCGGAGGAAAATCATACTGGAGGGCATCGAGCTCCTCGGCGTCCGCAGGGAAGGCCAAGGCCTTGGCCATGTCCCTCACGAAGTCCGAGAACCGGGTATCCTCCGGGGGGGACCGTCTCTGAGGCTCGGACTCCGGTGAGTCTGAAGGGATGCACCAGGTCCGGAAGGTGTCTGGAGACTCCTCTTCCTTCGTCTCCCACTCCAACTCCTCTGAGGAGGAATTGAGCGGCTTCGGCCATGTGGGCCTCGGTGCCACCCGCCCCGATGCCGAGGGTATCGGCGTCGACGACCTCGGCCCCACACGGGAAGTCGAGGGGGACCTTGACCAAGGATCGACTCGAGACTTCATTGACTCGAGGATGGGCTCGGTCTCAGGGGTCGACTTAGACGTCGACGTCCCGGTGGTCGGGGCAGATGCACCGGTCAGACCGGCGATCAGCACCCGCTGCTGTTCCATGAAGGCAGCCAAGCTGCTCTCCAAGGCCGTCAACCTGAGTCCAAGCTCAGCAGCCCCTGACTCGGGCCCCGATGGCTCCCCCGGAGGAGCGTCTACGAGGACAACTGCATTTACGTGACTCAGGGACTCCGGCTCCACACGAGGTAGCTTGGAAGGCCTCTCCGACTCCGAGAGCCCGGGGCGGCAGTCAGGGCTTCGCGACCTGGCCCTCGAGGAACTAGGAGCCTCCACCGACGCCGCCCTCATGAGCTTTTTCTTCCTTCGGTGCTCCCGGGAGGGAGACTCCCTTTCAGAGGAACCCCGACGGCGCTCGGGGTAGGACTCCTGAGATGTCGAGGCCTCTGACGAAATCCGGGCCCGGCCGGACACGGAGTCAGAGAAAATTCTATCATGTTGATGTTGACGGCTCTGAAGCGCCTTCGACGACATTTTGCCGCACAGGCCACAGGCCAGCGGGTCATGGTCGGGCCCGAGGCATCGGAGGCAGCAGTCATGTGTGTCGGTGAGAGACATACGTTTCTTGCACCGATCACACTTTTTGAACCTGCTGGCAGCCATTGGGGAAAAAAGGGCCCCTGCAAGGTCAAAAGTCCGGGCTGCCAGTGAAAACACAAAAAGAGCGCGAACACTAGACACGAAGGACAAAAACCAAAAATCACAAGTCCGGACTTGATACCGGTGTACCGAGCCCAGGCGGGAAGAGGAACCGGCGTCGAACCGGATAAGACAACGTGAAAATCACAGAAAAAAAATCAACTTTTTCCGGGTGACATGAACGCACGTCCATCGGGCTCTGCAGAAAAAGAAAGACTGAGCAAGATGGCACCCTTGGGAGGGAAGGGGACCGCGCAGGTGCGCTGCATTCCCAAAGGCTTTCTTTGAAAGATGGGGAAATGCTCCGCACGGGGGCTCCGTCAGCGCTGACGTCACCCATATGTGAGGACTGACTTCCTGCTTGGTCCTGGAGAATCACCTGGACTGGATGGTATACATCCGAGGGTGTTGAAAGAACTGAAATATGAGATTGCAGACCTACTATCAGTAATCTGTAAGCTATCATTAAAATCATCTGTAATACCCAAAGATTGCAGGCTGGCCAATCTAACGCCAATTTTTTAGAAGGGTTCCAGGGTGACCTGGGAAACTACAGATCGGTGAGCCTGACATTAGTACTGGGAAAAATTGTGGAAACCATCATATAAAACAAAATTACTGAACATGTAGATAGTCATGGCTTAATGGGAGACAGCCAACATGGCTTTAGCCAAGGAAGGTCTTGTCTTACTAATCTGTTATGTTTTTTTGAAGGTGTGAATAAACAGGTAGACAAAGGTGAGTCGGTTGATATAGTGTATGTGGACTTTCAGAAAGCCTTTGACAAGATCCCTCATGATAGACGTTTGGCAAAACTAAAAAGTTATAGGATAGGAGGCAGTGTACTATTGTGAATCAGGAACTGCTTAAAAGATAGAAAGCAGAGGGTAGGGCTAAATGGCCAATTTTCCCAATGGAGAAAGGTGAATAGTGGAGTACCCCAGGGATCTGTGCTGGGTCCACTGCTTTTAACATATTCATAAATGACATGGAAATGAGAATAACGAGTGAAGTTATCAAATTTGCAAATGACATCAAATCTATTCAAAGTTGTTAAAACCCAAGAGGATTGTGGAAAATTGCAAAAGGATCTTGAAAAATTGTAAGACTGGGCATCCATATGGCAGATGAAATTTAATGAGGACAGGTGCAAAGTTATGCACCTAGGAAATAAAAATCCAAGCTATTTTTACACAATGCAAGGTTCCACATTAGGAACCACCAACCAGGAAAAAGATTTAGGCGTCATCATGGATAACATGTTAAAACCCTCTGCCCAGTGTGCAGTGGCGGCCAAGAGAGGAAACAGAATGTTAGGTATCATAAGGAAAGTAATGGAGAATAAAACAAAGAATATTATAATGCCTCTGTATCGTTCCATGGTGCGACCGCACCTTGAAAATTGTGTGCAATTCTGGTCACTGTATCTTAAAAAGGAAATAACATTATTAGAGAAGATACAGAGAAGAGCCACCAAAATGGTAAAGAGGATGGAAGATACCCCTATGAAGAGAGGCTAAAAAGGTTAGAGTTCTTCAACCTAGAAAAGAGATGGCTGAGGAGAGATATGATAGAGGTCTGTAACTTAATGAATGGAGTGGAACGGGTAAACATAGATCGATTGTTTACGCCATCAAAATATAGAAAGACTAGGGGGCATGCAACAAAGCTACAGGGTAACCTATTTAAGACTAAGAAGAGAAAATATTTTTTCATTCAACGTGTAATTAAACTCTGGAATTTGCTACTTGAGGATGTAGTAAAAGCTGTTAGGGTACCTAGTTTAAAAAAAGATTTGGACAAGTACTTGGAGGAAAGGTCCATAACCCATTATTAAATTGTACCCAGAATATCCACTGCTTGCCCTAGTACAAGCATTGTGGAACCTGTGTCTTTTGGAGAAACTGCTAGGTAAAACTTGTGACCTAGATTGGCCACTTTTGGAAACAGGATACTGTGCTTGGTGGACCTTGGTCTAACCCAGTATGGCATATCTTATATTCTTATGTTCAGTAAAGCCTTTGACACCGTTTTGCACAAGAGACTGATAAACTGAGCACCCTAGGGATGGACCCTAAAGTTACTGTTCAGGTTAGAAATTGGTTGAGTGGTGCTAATTGTGAGAAGAAGGAAGTTACCAGTGGTGTGCCGCAGGGATCTGTTCTTGGTCCGATTTTTTTTAACATCTTTGTAAGTGATATTGTGGAAGGGTTGTTAGGTAAGGTTTGCCTCTTTGCTGATGATACCAAAATCTGCAATAGAGTAGACACCCAGGAAGGAATAGATAACATGAGTCAGGACCTAGCTAAGCTTGAAGATTGGTCTAGAATTTGGCAGCTGAGATTTAATGCTAAAAAATGCAGGATCATGAATTTGGGCTGCAAAAATCCAAGGGTGTGGTACAGTGTAGGGTGTGAAGTATTTCTGTCCACAAAAGAAGAGCGGGACCTGGGCATGATTGTGCCCGATGATCTTAAGGTAGCTGAACAGGTAGAAAGATGACAGAGAAAGCCAGAAGGATGCTTGGGTGCATAGAGAGAGGAATGTCCAGCAGAAAAAAGGTGATAGTGCCTTTGTATAAATCCTTGGTGCGACCTCATTTGGAGTATTGTGTGCAATTCTGGAGTCTGCACCTTCAAATGGATAAAAACAGGTTGGAGTTGGTACAAAGTGTGGCTACTAAAATGGTTAGTGGTCTTTGTTATAAAGCATCTGAGGACAGACTTAAAGATCTTATTATGTATACTTTAGAAGAAAGGCGGAATAGAGGAGATATGATAGAGATGTTTAAATACCTCAATTGAAAGCAAGCTCTGCAACGAGGGGGTCATAGGATGACGGTGAAAGCAGATAGACTCAGGAGTAATATGCGGACATATTTCTTCACAGAAAGAGTGGTAGATATGTGGAATAGTCTCCCAGTGGAGGTGGTAGAGACAAGGACAGTATCTGAATTTAAAAAAGCATGGGATAAACATAGAGGATCTCTAAAGGTAAAAAATGGAGTATTATAGCTAATATGGAAGGGCAGACTAGATAGGCTATGTGGCCTTTTTCTGCCATCATGTTTCTATGTTTGTTTCTCACTCTCATCAATATCCCTGTAAGAAAGCAGATGCAATAACTGAAAAATATTAAATACTTATATAAGAAATTAATAAATACTAGATGCTGCATTGCTTACCCATAATCCAATACAAAATTCACATCAAATACTTTCCTCAGCAGTCTGCCTTGCTCGCAAGCCTGTGAAAGAGAGGAGACCTAAAGCAAAAAAACTCAAGATAAGAACTCCAACATTATGCTCCAGCACAGAATCGGAAGAAAGCAAAGAGCTTCTAAGTCCTCACGGAAAATACCAGGAAACCTCTCGACTACGGATTGGCCTCTCCACACCAGTACACCAGCAATGTGTAAGATTGGGGCAGAAGCCAAACACAATATCAAAGCGCTGTCCTGGACTGGACAGGAAGGACTCAAGGAAAGACAATTAGCATGTAAGATTTAATTGCATCTTTTGTCATTCCTCCAGCTCCAGTCCAGACACGTGGGATGTAACAAAGTATTGTCACACTAAGGGGAGGGAAAGAGAATAGCCCCAGCCTGACTGACGGTGAAACCCCCTCAGAGACAGAGACTGGCAAATTTCGTAAAAGAAGAGAAAGCAGTAGAAAAGCAAAGATACACTGGAGGCAAACTGCGCATGTGCAGCCCCACACTGCTAGGCCGTAGCCACTGTAAGGGTTGGCAAACAAGATAGGATTTCCCTGCCTAACACCTCGAGCCTCTTGAGTATCCGCTCAAGATTGCCCTTAGGAACAATGCCACCGAGAAATACACTATCTCGCAGAAGAAGGCATGCTGCCAAGCATACGGAGCCATTATAATCATGCAGTAGACAGTTTGTCCCATACACAAGGGATAGACTGAAGGACTTTAAGCTTGGCAAGAATAAGAGCAAGACAAAGAAACTATCCCAATCCAGTTAGGAAACCAGGGGGCCTAGCCAGGAAATTGTAAACTGGGTGAAGACCCAGAGGGAGAATGTGCGCCCCTCACGAACGATAGTGAGAGACAAAACCAAGCAGCAAGAGGACAAGGCCAGCCACTTCTGCCTGCTATTTGCTCTGGTGCCCCTGAACATCTGTCTACAGAACTGTTCCATTGTTTGCTTCTCTTCTGCCCTTTAATTTTAATTTTTGTTTTTTTATATACTGTATAGTAAGTAGTTTCTGTGTAGAAAGAAATACATTTGTATCTAGAGAGCTTTTCATTTAGATCAAATAAGTGTATAGCTTAGCATATAAAGTATAATAAATAGTCACTAAAATAAATTTGTTTCTAGAGAGCTTTTTATTTAAAGCAAATCGGAGTATAGCTTAGCATACAAGCAGAATAAATAGTCTGAGTAGAAAGAAATAAACTTGTTTTTAGTGACCTTTACAAAGAGGTCTTCCAGTTAGGAGGCAAAATATCTGTGAAGTTGTCTTAAATAGGTGTTAAAGCCAAGTGACAAATCAAAGGGGCAATTTGAAAGGCCTCCTCTATCAAACCAAGGGCTGTGTGAATCACCCAGGAAATTGCTAGGACTTTAGAAACACAGATCAGGGCATTGGGTAGCAAGTCAACTTTTATTAAGTCTTCTTTCCCTCCCATGCATCCCAACTCCTGCCCACCTCAGGGAAAATTTATTTATTTAACAGGTTTTTATACTGCTTTATCATTTTGTCAAAGCAGTTTACATTGTAACTTAAACTTGGTAATGTACATTAAACAGGGACATTTATAACTTGGATTCTTCTGAGGCAATGGTGGGTTAAGTGACTTGCCCAAGGCCACAAGGAGTGCTAGTGGGAATTGAACCATGGTCTGTTGGTTCCCAAGCCAGTGCTCTAACCATGAGGCTACTCCTCCACTCCAATCTTAGCTTTATATGCTCTTAAACCTATTAAAGGGAAGGAGGGGCCCATATTCACTTTCAGGTGTGGCTAGTTATTTTCATCAGGAATAGATTAATTAAGGACCTGAGATTAATTAATATTGAGGTGAACAAAGTCCATTAAACGTATTAGGTACAGTTGCATTAGTATAAGTATCCTCAGCAAACTTAAGTAAGTAAACAACATAAATACCTAAAAAATCCCTTAAAACTAAGATGTAGACAGCAGTCCAGCAGCTAGAGAGGGGCTTTCTAGTCTTTTGTATTGTGTCACATGTATGATTTTCTCCCAGTTGATGAGGGGTCTTCTTACTAGGTGCAAGGAACTCTTTGATCTCAGGGAATGAGTCCAATCTCTGGAGGCTAGAGTGGCAGACTTGGAGGACATAAGGAAGAGAGAGAGGTATATAGACGAGACCTACAGGGATATAGTACTGAAGTCCCACCTCCAATCTGGCAGCCTCCCTGTTGCCATGGAGGAGAGAGGTCGCATGACAGGAGAGCATCATCCTGGTGTTTCAGAAAGTGATCCTATAGCTAGGACCTGTCTTCCAGGTAGTATAAAACCCTCTCGCACTGAGAAGGTTTCTCCAGAGCACCCTGAGGAAAGGGTTAGAACAGCTGTTATAGTTGGTGATTCGATCATTAGGCATGTAGATAGCTGGGTGGCTGGTGGACATAAGGACTGCCTGATAACATGCCTACCTGGTACAAAAGAGAGGACCTCACGCGCTGCCTAGACAAGAGTTTAGATAGCGATGGGGAAGAGTCTACTGTCTTAGTACTGTCGGCGCTCCCCCTTGTGGCCTGGCAGTTGCCTAGGGGTAAGAGGGTGCCCCGATCGTCCTTTGTATTAGAATTAACCCATTCGCATGTAGTTGTGTCTGGATAGATTAGAGCCAAGATCAAAGGTCGCAGGAAATTTCTTTTTATTTAGGAAATAAGGTTCTACTTGACCAAATCAAATTCTTTGGTAAGGAAATTGAATATTACAAACAAAAATAATCAGGATGCTTCTCCATTCATAAACATAAACCTTATCACACAGTCCTTGGCTGGCCTTGCTTCTGCGGCTTAGTTTAAACACATATTCACAAAAGGTAATCCTTTACAAACAGCAATCTGTTCTCCAGTCCCCAGGAGGCAGTACAGTACTTCACTGTTACTTTCACAGCTTTGCATAGCACTAATTCCCTGGTCCACCAACAGGCTTTAAAACTCAGTACATTTCTCTCCAAGATACTTTCAAACTTTTAGCTCACTCATGGCTCCATTAATCTTGCAGCTTTATCAGACCAGCATTCATTAATTTGCCTGGCTAAAAGTTATGGGTTTTAGCAAAGAATATTCTCATTCAGAGCTTCTGGGTTTTTCTTCAATTTCTTTAAAAACCCTTTCAGCTTCTTATTCCTCTCTGGCACAAAGGGAACTTTCAAACTCCATATCAGAAACCTCACTTTCATTATAAGTGTCTCCCAGTTCCATCTCCTCTCCACTGGACTCTCTCAGAGACTTGTTCTCCACAGCGTCTACCTGAGGAGCCTTCACATGCTGCAAACCTTTTATCAGCTGCTCCCAATTAGATTTCTCACTACGGGAGGTTGTGGGGGAAGGGCAGGAAAAGGCTTCCCTATTCAAAAGCTTTTTAAAGGCTTGTAAAGGGCTCACCTTGCCAGCAGTGTGGTGTCCTCTTGTAGGCTCAGCTAGAGACGTACCCTTGCTTTCAGGTTTTCTCAGGAATACTCTACTCCTCTGCTTCCCAACAGTAGCTTGGTTAAAACCAACTTTTCCAGGCTTCACGTCAGCTGCAGGTTTCCTGTCAGCTGAGCTGTGCTCCAGGCTGGAACTGTCCCTGTACTGTCTGCAGGAGATATTTCCTTTAAACCTTCCAGTAAGGTCTCTGCCCCTCAGCTCTGTCCTCAGAGGCTCCTTACACTGAGAATGGCCAGTCCACCAGCATTTAGAAAATATCTCTTCCTCAGAAGAGTCTTCCCCTGGGCTTTGCTCTGACCTTCTCTCCTCTCTGTTCCTGTCTCTGTTCAGCTTCCTCCGTCCCACCGACACTGCAACAACTCCTGAGGTTGAATCTGAATCTGTCTGTGTCTGCTCCTTTTCTGTCTCTCCTTGAATGTGGAGCTGCGTTTCTCCCTCCGTCTCTCCTTGAACGTGGAGCTGTGCCTGGGTCTCCGTTTTTTTTGTGAGTGAAACCTCCCTGCTTAAATGTTTGGGGCTGTCCTATGGCTCTTGACTCCGCCCCCAAACCTCTCCCATCACCTCCCTCGGTTTCCATGGGAACTGGGTGTGTCTTTGGCTCTACACTCCTGTGCAGGAAATCTTTGGCTTTGTTTAGAGTGTTAACCCTTGCTGTGCCCGCAGTTCTTTTGGGTTCAGGAAAAAAGGACTGTTTTTCCTCTCTTTTTCTCCACTCTAAACCTGCTTCTCCACCACAGTACATGTTGGTACCAATGACATAGCAAAGTGTGGGAGGGAAGTTCTGGAAGCCAAATTTAGGCTTTTAGGTAGGAAGTTGATAATCAGAACTTCCAGGATAGCATTCTCAGAAATGCTTCCCGTTCCACACGCAGGTCCCAAAAGGCAGGCAGAGCTCCAGAGTCTCAATGTATGGATGAGATGATAGTGCAAGAAAGAGGATTTTGGATTTGTTAGGAACTGTGCAACATTCTGAGGAAAGGAGGGCCTTTTCTGAAGGGATGGGCTCCATCTTAACTGAGATGGAATCAGGCTGCGGGAATTAACCTTTAAAAAGGAAATTGAGCAACTTTTAAACTAGATAATAGGGGTAAGCCAACAGTCGCCCAAGAGCACATGATTTGGAAGTATGTATCCTTGAAGCAAAAGCTTGAAGTTAGGGCAAAACGATAAACAGAGAGGTTCCAATAAAGACAAAAGTAGCCCAAATGCCCTTAAGTACACAGCAGACAGAGCTTAAAGATTCCAAAATTACCACGTCTACTGATAACTATATTAATATTAATAAAATACAACCTCTAAAATGCTTGCATGCAAATGCTAGAATTCTAAAAAGTAAGATGGGAGAGTTAGAACATATAGCACTAAATGAGAGGTTAGATAGGCTTTCCTAACCAGGGCTCTACAGATCAACAAACAGTAAGGATTTGAGGGGGAACTTTTGCTGAACTCTAGTAACCTCCTCAGGTTTAGAAACTGCTAACACCTAATCAGGAGTTAGTGGGCTTGATTTCCTGAGTGCAGCTGAGGCCTGCATAAAAGGCTCCAGTGCATTGCCCTGTTGAGGCTTTCCTAACCAGGGCTCTACAGATCAACAAACAGTAAGGATTTGAGGGTTTGTTTGTTTTTATTATATTACATTGCTAGCTCTCTGACTGGGAGCTCTTAAAAGGGTGGTTTGTATATTTTTTAAAGCAATCTTACTTTCTTTTTGGTGCTTTAGGGGAACCTTTGCTGAACTCTAGTAACCTCCTCAGGTTTAGAAACTGCTAACACCTAATCAGGTGTTAGTTCCCTCCCTACCCACCCCGACTCCCACCCACCCCTAGTGAGCAGTCTTGCTTTATAGGGCACCTCCCCCTTTAACAAATCACAGAGAATTGGACCAGCACATTTTGAATATAATTAAAGAGATTTAACTGCTTTTTCTCTGAAAGGACAGCTGCCAAACCGGCTGGTACTTGGTAGATCTCTCTCTTTTTTGCTTTAACAGATACCTAAGCTCCACGAACAGAACAATGGCTGGGAAAAATCGTATTGCTAAAGCTGTTGCCCCCGTTACAGCTTCTGCCTCGGTCCAGACAGAAGTCCTAATGCCAGTTGAAATACCAGTTCCATGCGCAGGGTGCCTGCATGCTGAAGCTCTGAGGAAACAAGTGGAGGAACTCAGAGAGGAGGTGGCGAGGCTGAGGAGCATTCAAGACAGTGAGAAGTACATTGATGAGATGCTTCTTGCAGCAACCAAGCTCTCCAGCATAGGAGAAGATGGGGGCCAACAGAATGTCGATGGTTGGACACAAGTCACCAGGGCCTGCAAAATCACCAATCCAACTTCTCCAGCCCTTGAATTGAAGAACCATTATGCAGCCCTGGAAGTGGAGGAGGTGAAAGCATCCCTGGAAAGGGAAGAACCAGAGTTCAAGTACCCCAAAGTTGCAGAATCAGTGACCAGAAGGAAACGAAGGGTAGTGGTGGTTGGAGACTCTCTTCTGAGGGGTACTGAGGCGTCCATCTGCCGACCAGACTTGATGTTCAGAGAGGTATGCTGTCTGCCTGGTGCCAAAATCCAAGATGTTACGGAGAGGTTGCCGAGACTCATCAAGCCCACTGACTATTACCCAATGTTGCTAATCCATGTTGGAACAAATGATACTGCCAGGTATACCTCGGAACGTATCAAAAGTGACTTCATGGCTCTGGGACAGAGGGTGAAGCAGTTAGGTGCACAGGTGGTGTTCTCTTCAATCCTCCCTGTTGAGGGTAAAGGCCAAGGCAGAGAGGCTCGCATCCTGGAGATGAATGCATGGCTGCGTGGATGGTGTCATCGAAAGCGTTTTGGTTTCCTAGACCATGGGATGCTGTTCCAAGGGTTGCAGAGCAGAGATGGCATCCATCTGTCCAAGAAAGGTCAACGCATCTTCGGTAGTAGACTGGCTAATCTACTGAACAGGGCTTTAAACTAAAATTCGTTGGGGATAGGTGAAGAAAGCCCCCAGGTAAGTGAAAGCCCCCAGGTAGGTGATACATTAAATACCTTTATGGAAATGGGTAACAGGGGTAACATATGGAAAGCAGTGTGTATAAATGCCCGTAGCATGGGAAATAAGATCCCTGATGTTGAAGCTTTGGTAGGAGTGGCTGACTTGGATTTAGTGGCAGTTACAGAAACATGGCTCACAGAAAACCTTGACTGGATATAACTATACCTGGCTATACTTTATTCAGAAAGGACAGGGTAGGAAGAAGGGGAGGAGGAGTGGCACTATATGTAAAAACTACTATTAAAGCTTTGGAATTACAGAGCTTAAAAGGGAGAGAGGAGGCATTGTGGGTTAAACTAGAAAGAGGGAAAGAGAAATCTATTTGCATTGGTGTGATATACAGACCTCCCTCACAAGAGGAAGAGGTGGACAGAGAGTTAATTGAAGACATACGCAGCATTGCTAGGAAAGGGGAAGTGCTACTGATAGGAGATTTCAATATGCCAGATGTTGACTGGCACATTCCTCCTGCAGTATCATCTAGAAGTAAGGAGATCCTGGATTCTCTACAGGGAGAGCTATTCAGGCAATTGGTAACAGACCCCACACGTGAAGGGACCATACTGGACTTGGTGCTTACCAATGGTGAAAGTGTTTCTGATGTTGTAGTGGGAGATAATTTTGCATCCAGTGATCACCAGATGGTGTAGTTCAGTATTAGGACTAGGGCTGTTAGAATCCATTCCAAGGTGAGGATCTTAGACTTTAGGAAGACTAACTTTGCGAAGATGGACCAATACCTCAGGGAGTCGTTAGTGGGATGGAAACAGCTGGGGGATGTAGAAAAACAGTGGGCAAAACTGAAAGGGGATATTTTAAGGGAAACCAACCTTTTTGTTAAAATGGTAAATAAAGGCAAAAGGAAAAGGAGACCGCTATGGTTTTCTAAGGACGTAGCTGAAAAAGTGAAGAAAAAGAGGGAGGCCTTCATGAAATACAAGAGATCACAGAGAGAGGAAGACAGGCATCTGTATTTGGAAAAACTTAGAGAAGCTAGCAAAGTAGTCAAGAAGGCAAAGATTCAAAAGGAGGAGGAAATAGCCAATGCAATAAAATTGGGGGATAAGACATTTTTCAGAGATATAAGTGAGAAGAGGAAGGGCAAAAGTGGTATTGTCAGACTCAAGGGTGTAGGGGGGGAATATGTAGAAGCTGATAAGGATAAAGCGGAATTGCTTAACAAATATTTTTGTTCTGTGTTCACAGATGAAGAACCAGGAGCAGGACCTCAGAAAACACCCACAAATAGGAGCAGAAGCGAGGGACATCTTGAACAATTTTCAGAAGACTGTGTTCGTGAGAAACTAGCTCAACTTAAAGTAGACAAAGCGATGGGACCGGATGGGATACACCCTAGAATATTGAGGGAACTTGGGGACGTTCTAGCAGCTCCACTGACTGACCTTTTCAATGCCTCGTTGGAGTCGGGAGTGGTGCCAAAGGACTGGAGAGAGGCTCATGTGGTGCCTTTACACAAAAGCGGAAGTAAGGATGTGGTTGAAAACTACAGGCCGGTTAGTTTAACTTCGGTGGTGAGTAAATTATTGGAAACACTGCTGAAAGAGAAAATAGTGAGGTTTCTGGAGTCCAGCGGATTACAGGATCGGAGGCAGCATGGATTCACCAGAGGCAGGTCTTGTCAGACAAATCTGATTGATTCCTTTGACTGGGTGACCAGGGAGTTGGACCGAGGGAGAGCTCTAGATGTGGTGTATTTAGATTTCAGTAAAGCCTTTGACACTGTTCCTCACAGGCGACTTATAAACAAACTGAGCACCCTAGGGATGGACCCTAAAGTTACTGCTTGGGTTAGAAATTGGTTGGGTGGGAGGCGACAAAGAGTACAAGTAAATGGAGCTCACTCTGAGGAGAAGGATGTTACCAGTGGTGTGCCCCAGGGATCTGTCCTTGGTCCGATTCTTTTTAACATCTTTGTTAGTGATATAGCGGAAGGGCTGTCGGGTAAGGTTTGCCTCTTTGCCGGTGATACCAAAATCTGCAATAGAGTTGACACCCAGGAAGGTGTAGATAACATGAGGAGGGATCTAGCTAAGCTTTAAGAATGGTCTAGAATTTGGCAGCTGGGATTTAATGTTAAAAAATGTAAGGTCATGCATTTGGGCTGCAGCAATCCAAGGGAGCAATACAGTATAGGAGGTGAAGTACTTTTGTCCACTAAAGAAGAGCGGGACCTAGGCGTGGTTGTGTCTGATGATCTTAAAGTAGCTAAACAGGTAGAAAAGGTGACGGCAAAAGCTAGAAGGATGCTTGGGTGCATACGGAGAGGAATGGCTAGCAGAAAAAAGGAGGTGATAATGCCTCTGTATAAGTCTTTGGTGTGACCTCATTTGGAGTATAGTGTGCAATTCTGGAGACCGCACCTTCAAAAGGATGTGAACAGGATGGAGTCGATGCAGAGGGTGGCTACTAAAATGATTAGTGGGCTTCATTATAAAGCATATGAGGACAGACTTAAGGATCTTAATATGTACACCTCAGAGGAAAGGCGGGATAGAGGTGATATGATTGAGATGTTTAAATACCTCCGTGGCATAAATGTTCAGGGAGAGAGCCTCTTTCAATTGAAAGCAAGTTCTGCTACGAAGGGACATGGGATGAGGGTGAAGGGAGATAGATTCAGGAGTGATATGCAGAAATATTTCTTTACGGAAAGAGTAGTGGATCCGTGGAATAGTCTCCCAGTGGAGGTGGTAGAGATGAGGACAGTAACTGAATTAAAAAAAGCATGGGACCAACACAGAGGATCTCTAAAGGTAAAAAGTGGACTGTTGTAGTTGTTGATATGGAAGGACAGACTAGATAGGCCATGTGGTCTTTTTCTGTCATCATGTTTCTATGTTTCTATATGACTGGTATCTCAGAAACCTGGTGGAAGGAGGACAACCAGTGGGACACTGATAACTGCACAAATTATATCGCAATGATAGAGTAGATCAAATTGGTGGAGGGGTTGCGCTCTGTGTTAGAGAGGGCATTGAGTCACACAGGATTAAAGTTTTGCAGGAAACAAAATGCACTGTAGAATCCCTATGGGTCGAAATTCCATGTAAAAAGGGGAAAGCAATGGTAGTGGGATTCTACTATCGACTGCTTGGCCAGAATGAACAAATGGGTGATGAAATGCTCAAAGAAATCAGGGAAGCAAACAAAAGTTACAACATGGGTAATAATAATGGGTGATTTAAATTACCCCGGCATCAACTGGGCTAATGTCACAGCAAGACATGCTAGGGAGATAACGTTTCTAGATGAAATAAATGACTACTTCTTGGAACAGCTGGTTCATGAACTGACAAGAGGGGAAGCCATTTTGGAACTAGTCCTTAGTGGAACACATGATCTGGTGCAAGAGATAAGGATGTTGGGGCCACTTGGCAATAGTGATCATAGCATGATCGCTTTTGATTTAATAAATGAAGGAAGGATGGTAAAGAAATCCACAGTACCACCTTTTAACTTTCAAAAGGGAGACTATGATAAAATGAGGAAAATAGTTAATGAAAAACTAAAAGGAGCATCTGCAACCGTTAAAGATTTACATCAAGCATGGGTGTTGTTTAAAAATATTATCTTGGAAGCCCAGACCAGCTGTATTCCATGCTTTACGAAAAGTGGAAGGACGTCAAAAACTACCAGCATGGTTTAAAGGTGAGGTCGGAGAGGCTGTTATGGCCAAAAAAACGATCTTTCAGGAAACAGAAAAAGAAGCCAAATGACAAAAACTGGAAACATCATAAGAACTGGCAAATTAGATGCAAGGCATTGATAAGACAGGCAGAGATAATATGAAGAAACGCTTGCCATGGAAGCAAAAATGCATAATAAAAGTTTTTTCAAGGACATTCATAGGAAAAAACCTGTGAGAGTGTCAGTTGGACATTAGATAATAGAGGGGTAAAAGGGGCACTAGGATGGGACAATGCCATAGCGGAGAGATAGAATGAAATCTTTGCTTCGGTCTTGAAGAAGATGTATCGAAGTTACCCATTACTGAAATGGTATTTAAAGGAGATGCATAAGAAGAACTGAAAGAAATGTCAATAAAACGGGAAGATATATTACAACTATTTGATAAAATAAAGAGTAAGAAATCATCTGGACCAGATGGTATACATCCAAGGGTGTTGAAAGACCTGAAATATGAGATTGCAGATCTACTATTAGTAATCTGTGGACTATCATTAAAATCATCTGCAATACCTAAAGACTGGCGAATGGCCATTGTAGCACCAATTTTAAAAAGGGTTCCAGAGATGATTTGGCAAACTACAGACTTGTGAGCCTGATGTCAGCATCAGGCAAAATGGTAGAAACCATTATAAAGAATAAAATTACTGAACATGTAGATAGTCATGTTTTAATGGGAGAAAGCCAACATGACTTTAGCCAAGGAAGGACTTGTCCTACTAATTTGTTATATTTTTTTGAAGGTGTGAATAAACAGGCAGACAAAGGCGAGCCAGTTGATATAGTGTATCTGGATTTTCATAAAGCCTTTGACAAGGTCCCTCATGAGACTGTTGGTGAAATTAAAAAGTCATGGGATAGGAGGCAGTGTGCTATTGTGGATCAGGAACTGGTTGAAAGATAGAAAGCAGAGGATAGGGCTAAATGGCCAATTTTCCCAATGGAGGAAGGTGAATAGTGGAATACCCCAGGGATCTTTGCTGGGTCTGCTCCTTTTTAATATATTTCTAAATGATCTGGAAATGGGAATAAAGAGTGAGGCAATCAAATTTGCAGATGATACAAAATTATTCAAAATTGTTAAACCCCAAATGGATTGTGAAAAATTGCAAGAGGACTGATATACTGGAAGACTGGATGTTCAAATGGCATATGAAATTTAATGTGGCCAAGTGCAAAGTTATGCACCTAGGAAAGAACAACCCATGTCGAAGACACCAAAACTAAAGCATACTACTAACTGAAAACACAGTCTACTGGAACTAGACCACTCTAGAGAAAATTAAAATGCCCAACATGGAGTTACATGGTGTATTTATTTTATTTCTTTTCACGCTCCTGTGAACGCTCTGCCTCAAATAACTGAAAAAACTCCTGAAATATGGCACGCTGATGCGACCATTGGCTGAGCATGCAAAAGAGCAGGACCTCTTTCCAGAAAATGGTGGCATTTCCCACCGAAAACCTGAAAAGCGTTCTCAAGTGCTGTCAGATGCAAAATAATGGCATGCCAATGGTCAAACTCAGCGCAATTGCTCGTTTCTGCTGAAAATGGCAATAATCACCGGAACAAGGAAGAAGCTGAAAATGGAAATAACCACCGGAACAAGGAAGAAACACACTCCCACCAGAGAGACTGCTGAAAATGAAGCCCCCACCGCGTGGCCTCTAACATAGAGCCTTAGCTTAACTTAGATCAGAGAAAAAAACACTGGGGATACATTACCCGTCTAAGCAGCCCCTTGACGTGCCTGCAGCCAGATACACCATTCGCCCATGACACCCCCCAGCACCATGAAGAACTCCCTCACCCCCTTTTCCTGATCGCTTGGGAACAAAGGGAGGAGATTTTCCTACTTAGCCCTGACAAAGCTTGGCAAACTCCTCACTCAAGTGGACGTTTGCTGACACTGAGACCCCTTTCCTCATGCGGGAAGCAATCAGGGGAGCTGTAGGCACCCATCAAACTCCCCATTCAAAAGGACGTTTGCCGACATTGAACCCCTCCCCCGTCATGTGGGAAGCAATTGGGGGGAGCCACACGCACCCAGCAAATTCCTTACTCAAGAAGATGTTTCCCGACATTGAAACCCCTCCCTTCATGTGGGAAGCAATCAAGGGAGCCGCAGGCAAAAAGGATTTATCTGCCAATCTATTTATAGACATAGCAGCCAGGCTTACCTCCTCTTCATTTTTTTTTCTGTCAACATCAGTCACACTGGAGGACAACAAGACACGCGGACGAAGCCAGTGAGCTCTGTAGCCCCCCCCAAATCCCCTTCCCCGGGTCAGGGAGGAGGAATGGGGAAGAGCTCCACCGTACAAATTTCCCAGAGATTCTCTGAAGGAGGATAGATAGGTGGGTGAGCAGAGAGAGGGAACTGGCACCACCAGATTTACACCCCAGGGCTAACTAGGTGGTGTACATCCACCTATGCCCACTGGCCTGCTTTAGCAAAAACTGTTCCAAACAAAAAAGAACCAATTCAGAATGCACAGGTTAAGAACACCACCAACTGCTGGAGACTGAGAAATACTGGTGAGAGTAAGGCTGCACAGTTCCCTTTATTCCGTGACACCAGAAATCAAGTCAGTGGTTGTCAGTCTCCATCTGCTGGTAGGCTTGCATTACCCATGCATCTGTACTGGACTGGAGCTATGATAAGGAAATATATTTTTAAAATCTTGCCTTTATGGGTGTAGAAATATTTGGGGTCATTTCCTACTCCAGTTGTTCTCAACCCAGTCCTCTAGGACCCCCAGGCCAGTCAGGTTTTCAGGATATCCACACTGAACATGCATGAGATAGATCTGCATACAATAGGAGTAGTGCATGCAGACCTATCTCATTCATATAAGAGAACCACTGGCCTACTCTTTTTCCTTTTTTCTAGCCATCTCTTCCCATGGTTGTGGTAATTTTGGATCCCTTCTCCTATATTGTGGACATAGGACCCGATATTTATCTGGGCAGGGATAAGCGCCATAGCCACCTAGCCCTGCCTGCTGACCCGCGGCGATAGAAGTGAATATCTGGGTCTGGTCACACTGCCTGGTAGCTGCAGAGGATAACTGTGCAGCACCAAGATCTGCATACAATAGGAGTAGTGCATGCAGACCTATCTCATTCATATAAGAGAACCACTGGCCTACTCTTTTTCCTTTTTTCTAGCCATCTCTTCCCATGGTTGTGGTAATTTTGGATCCCTTCTCCTATATTGTGGACATAGGACCCGATATTTATCTGGGCAGGGATAAGCGCCATAGCCACCTAGCCCTGCCTGCTGACCCGCGGCGATAGAAGTGAATATCTGGGTCTGGTCACACTGCCTGGTAGCTGCAGAGGATAACTGTGCAGCACCAATATTAGCATGGTTAGCGCTCGTCGCCTATAAGATAGGCAAGGTTTTTCCTCGCCTATCTTATAGGCGCCAAGCACTAATTGTGCAGCTTCCAATATCGGTGCTGCACGGTTAGTGCCGGTTCCCACCTCCGCTCTGCTCAGGAACACCCCCGGCATGCCCGATGCTAGCCAGCTAGCATTGGGGTGCATAGGGGACCTAGTTGGGGATATTCGACCCGTGTAAGTGCTGTTAAATATCCGGTTAGCAGGCATTTAACGCCACTTCCAGAAATGCCTTTTGAATATTGGGCCCATAGCACTTAATAATGTTATATAATCTTGTTTTCTTTCTTATGTGTTGTTGTGATTCATGATTGATTATGTATTTTTGGTTCAAAGGTCTTTCCTTTGTTGTATGTAAACTGCATTAAAAAAAATCTTGCCTGGGAGACAAGTGATGATTACAGTGAGATTTAATTGGATGATATAGTTCAGAAAAAGAGAGCTCTTTGATGGAGAATATTCAAAGCCATTTAGGCTTCATTTTGGCCCCTAAGCATCCTGACGCTAGCCAGCTAGCATCGGGGTATTCCAGAGATTGCGATTGAGCGGAGGCGGCACCTGGGGATAACCAGCTAGCAGTGATATTCAGTTGCTAACTGGTTATCCTAGGTACTTGAAAGACTCAATTAATTTTAGATACTTAACTACCCAGCCAGCAGCTAAATATCACCATTACCAGTTAGCTAACGCGCTATCCAGCCAACCCATATATATGATGCTGATGGCTGGATATGGCCCCAGCATTGAATATTCAGGTTCAAGGTTCAGCGGCAACCACTAGCTGCCTTACCGCTGCTACCGCTGAATATCTCCCCTCATAGAATTGTCCTGGTTTTCCTTTTTACATTTTTTGTTTTATAAATGAACTGAACAGCCTTGGTATGGACCCTAAAGTGACTGACTGGGTCAGAAACTAGTTGAGTAGAAGACGACAAAGGTTAATGGAAATCACACTGAGATTAAGGATGTAATCAGTAGTGTGCCACAGGGATTGGTCCTTGGACTGGTTCTTATTAACATTTTGATAAGTGATATTGAAGAAGAGCTATCAGGTAAGGTTTGCCTCGTTCTGGATGATACCAAAATCTGTAATAGGGTAGATACCGTGGAAGGTATGGGCAATCTGAGGAGGGGATCTACTGAAGCTTGAGGAATGGTCTCAAATTTAGCAGTTAAGATTGGGGTGGAGGAGTGGCCTAGTGGTTGGGGCAAGGTACTTCAGGCCAGAAGGTCGGGGGTTCAAATCCCACTAGAGGACAGCAACCTTGGGCCGGAAGGACTGGGGTTTCTAGTCCCACAGGTGCTCCTTGTGGTCTTGGGCAAGCCACTTAACCCTCCATAGCCCATGTTCCCTGTAAAATAGTTATCTCCAAGTTATAATGCCCTGTTCAATGTAATTTCAGTTTGTTCAATGTAAACTGCACTGATGCAGAATAGCGCGGTATATAAGAGAATATAAATAAATAAATAATAAATAATGTTAAAAACCGCCCTAAGGTTGTACATTTGGCCTGCAGAGACCTAAGGGAGTGGTATAGTATAGAGCAGGCATGTCCAACGTCGAACAGGTCGTGATCTACTTTTTCCGGCCAAAAGTGCCGGTGATCTACCACCATGAAAATTAAGTTTCAAATTAGTTTCAAATTAAATTTTAACCCAATAAAGTTGGAGGATTCCCCCACCATCATTTTTAATAAACCTTCTGTCATTCACTTGGATGTGATCAGCTGTTAAGCAAATTAAGCAAAAACAAAACAGAGAGACGAAGATCCAGTAAGAACTGCAAGGGAAAATGGAAAGTACATTTTTTCTTAACGTTTTATTTAGTAATAACTTTCTTTAACTTTGAGTAATTTGTGCTAAATTTAGGTTGAGTATTGATCCAGGCTGACCTTGCACAATCTTTAATATTTCGCTCTTGCTGATTAGTGAGACGTCTGAGCCTGCATTTCATCCACCAGCTTTTTGAAGTTGGGTGAATATTGCGTGAGGGCCAATCTCAGGGAATCCTGCAGATATTCATCTGTCATGTTGGAACGTTGTGTACTCTGTCATTTTCAGATGGGAAAACGCAGATTCATACAAATAAGTTGAACCGAAACAGGAGTGTACAGCTTCACTGCATCTTCTCAAGTTGGGAAATTTGTCTCTAGGCACTAGCTTCCAAAACGATTCTTGCTCAGCACGGGTCTTGAGAAAAATGTCATTTTTAAGGGTTAATATTTTGTTTTCAAGAGATGGCTTGTTCAATGAGTAATTTTTACTGATAGCAGCTGCAGTTTCTTTAATGTCCACATCTACTTTGAATGGGTATGACAAGTACTCCACAACTGTTCCAATTTTTTGGAAGTCACAGAATCTATTTTCGAATTCCTGGATAACAGAACAGATTTCTGTCACATACTTCTCGTTCTGAAAAACAAAATTTGGATATTGTCCCAGATGGTCCTGCGTATTAGGAAATGATCAAAAGTGTTGTTTGCAAGGTCAGTCATCATTAGCTCAAATTTGCTCTTGTAGGATGAAACTGTACTCATCATCTCACCAATGCATTTGTTTTTACCTTGTTCAAGGTTCATATCACTTAGTTCACCTGTAAAGTTAGCAAGAAATGCCAGATCACATAATCACTCCTCATCTTCCAACTCTGCTTGGTCATCTCCCCTCTTCTTCAAAAAACTTCTTATTTCATTCAGCAAATCACAAAATCTTTGCAGAAATTTGTGCCTACTTAGCCACCTTACATCTGTGTGTAAAATGATTTCCGCTGCCCCTTCATCAAGATTGAAAAGCCTTCTTTGAAGTGATCTTTCACGAACTGAATTTACAATTTTGAAAGTGATGTCCATGACAGTCTTTGTATGGAGTCTCTTGCTTGCCAAAACGTGCCAGTGAATGATGCAGTGGTAAGAAAGGAAATCTGGGAAGTCGTCATGCTGTTTACAGAGGGCTATGAAACCGTTAACCTCACCTGCCATTGCTCTTGCTCTATCAATAGTGATGGAAACAAGTCTATGCAATAGAAGATTACACTTTGTCACAAAAGAATGGAAAGAACTGAATATTTCCTGATGGGTAGTTCTCCCTTTTAAAGAAATCATTCCAAGTAGTTCTTCTTTAACACTGAAGTCTTCAAAAACCATCCGGATAAAGACTAGTAACTGGGCTATGTCTCTTATGTCTTTAGATTCATCCAGTTGGAGTGAGAAAGCAACACAATTTGAAACATCCTCCAACAATTGTTCAGTTGTGTCTCCACATATCTTTTCTATTCGCCGCACGACGGTGTTTCTTGACAATTGCACATCTTGAATAGCAGCTATGATATCTTTCTTATTTTTAAATCCTTCAAAAATATTGTCAGCTCTTCAAGAAAACAATCTTTTACAAATTCCCCTTCAGTGAAAGGTTTGCATTTCTTTGCGATCGGGTTGCTGACCTTGAAGGATGCTATGGTTGCATTGACCGAATGTGACCTTGGCGTCGCCATCAACTGTTGCTGAGTAGCCAATTTTGATTTAAGTTATTTGAGCTTCAGATTACGAATTTCACTTTTGGGTGGAAAATCAGCATCAAACTTATTGCTATGCAGAGCCTTATAATGACGTTCCAGATTACCCTTTTTGGGCAAGGATACTGGGGCGTTACAAATTAGACAACACCACTTGTCTTTCACCATGATGAAGAAGTAGTCCATTTCCCATTCATCATGAAAGTGGTAGGTTTTGCTCTTCTTTGGAACACTCATCTTCATTATACTGGGGTGGCTGGATATAAGAAGGCCAGATCTGCTAAGTTAGTATAACAATGGCTGAATCTGGTCCAAAACTGTCACTGTCCCAAAGTATTAAAGATCAACAAGAACTGAAGACCTCTGGATGATGTGCAATACAAGGACTGGAGATGCCAAAACCACACATGCAGTTCTAAAAGTAAAAATAAGAATTCATCATACTGGCACCAATAATCAAATACCACCCAACGATCATCAAAAAACCTCAAACACCTGTCCAGCAAACCAGATAAAATCAAATACCGCCAAACAAGTTCAAATACCACCACACGCGATTTAATAAATTCTGCACAAAGTGTAGAATCAACACAAAGGCAAGGCGAAATAAAATTGCAGTGTAGAATCAACGCAAAGGCTAGGCAAAATAAAATTGCAGAGACAAGCAAAAGTCACAGTGGTTTGAACCAATTCGAAGGCAAGGCATAGGCAAGTTAGAACAAAATTGGAAAAGCCCGCCACAATCGCCAAATTCTTGACACTTTGTTGTGTCTGCCCGAAAAAGTTTAATGAAAGCGAACTATAAAGCGACCAACAACCAGCACATGACACAACTAATACAGTAAGTTATTCAGGTAAAGCCCGAGCGAATGGATATCGCCTGGTATATAACACACTTCTAAGGGGTATTGGGGCGGGGGGAAGAATGGATGATTCTGAGAGGCAAGAGACCAGGTATGACGCCGGGCCTGTGGCGTCTCGTTGCGGGGGGCGGCCCCCTGGGGTACCCACAAACTATTGGCACGAAAACAACAAGCGCCCCCTATACACCCGCAGGCAAGATTCCCGCAGGTAGGGAAAAAAGACAGGCAAAGGATCAGCAGTGGCGGCAAGCCCTCGGCAGGCGACCTGCCGGCACGAGCTGTCTCCTAGCGACGGGACGAACTGCTTGAGAGATGGAGCCAAGTGGGGCTGGCAATCTATCTCTGACCCCTCCACGATCTACAGGTAGATCGCAATCTACCTGTTGGATATGCCTGGTATAGAGGATGAAGAATTTCTGTGTACAAAAGGAGAGAATTCTGGGCATGATCAGCATATTTGATAAGATGGATAGAATGGGTAGAAATGGGTAGAAAAGACAAAGAGTAAAGTCAGAAAGATGCTTGAGTGCACAGGAAGAGGAATGGTCAGCAAGGAAAAGGACATGGATCATGCCTCTGTAGTCACTGGTGAGACCTCTTTTGGCGTACTCTTTGCAATTCTGGAGACCATACCTTCAAAAGGATATAAATAGGATAGAACAGGTTCAGAAGGCAGTTACTGAAATGGTAAGTGGTCATATGGGGATAAACAAAGGAGAAATTAGACCTTACCTGCGTATTTATTTATTTATAAACTTTAATATACTGCCACTTCCAGAGATCAGTGGCAGTTTACAATGAACAAAAACTAGGTTTATATTATAGCGTCGTAGAACTTATTTACAGCGAACAGTAAATGTAACAGACAAGTTTAAATTGAACAATGTATAACATATTTACAATCAGATGAAAAGGTGAATTTTTTCCAGGACTATATACAAACCATGATGTACTAGTACATAAACTTCATTGATATGTTGGAATAGGTAGTATGTCTGAATTTGATAGAGGAAGGGTTAGTGTGATTGTGTGGACTGGTTAAAGTTACTGGGGCTATAGTATTGGATGAACAGGTGGGTTTTGAG
Organism: Ichthyophis bannanicus; assembly: GCA_033557465.1. Taxonomy (NCBI): domain Eukaryota; kingdom Metazoa; phylum Chordata; class Amphibia; order Gymnophiona; family Ichthyophiidae; genus Ichthyophis; species Ichthyophis bannanicus. The sequence continues at coordinate 430,406,649 of CM066034.1, read as the reverse complement.
TTCTTTTCGAAAAGACCAAAGGTCTTTTATCATCCTTAAGTTATCTGGGAGAGCGTTCCATAGGGTAGGAGCAACATAAATGAAGGCCCTTGAGCTGGTAGTTTTACTGGTGCTGTGGATGTGTACAGGTATTGTGAGAGTATTTTGAGAACATGGTCTTCTCGTTCTAGTAATGTCAGGATGGGTAAGGAGGGAGGAGAGGTAAGAGGGGGCAATCTTGTTATATAGTTTGAATATTATCATTCTAAATGTAATGGGTAACCAGTGGAGGTTATGTAGCAGTAGAGTGATGTGGTCGGAGTAATGAGCCTTGTGGATTATACGGGCAGTAAGGTTTTGTGCCATCTAGAGTTGTTGGGTGGCTTTTTTGGGTAATCTGTAGAGAAAGCACAGTTACTTACCTGTAACAGGTGATCTCTGGGAACAGCAGGAATAAGTCTTCACATATGGATACTCGGTACCGACGGAGCCCGTGCGGGAATGCTCCCCAGCGTCCAATCAGAAAGCTTTTGGGAGCATCCCTCAGCGCCTGCGTGCTGCCTTCCCGCCTTTCCAACTGTCTCTCCTCAGTTGAGTTTTATAGCTGAGACAAAGAGAAAGAGAGAGGAAAGGAAGATAGATAGAGAGATATAACTCCTAGGGGAGGTGGGTGGGTTGTGAAGACTTATTCCTGCTGTTCCCAGAGATCACCTGTTACAGGTAAGTAACTGTGCTATCTCCAGGAACAAGCAGGAATGAGTCTTCACATATGGGGACTCCCAAGCTAAGATGCCTGGAGCCTCCACAAGTTGGAGATTGAAAAATGCTACACCTCATACGGCCAGGCATCCAGAGGATGGAGGGCAGGAGTTAATAAGAGAGGAGCTGTAGGAAAATAGCTGACCTAAGGTAGGACTACAGGCGAGGAGTCCTTGTATGTGTGATACTCATCATGAATATATTGAAATGAACAATCACAATATGGACCTTACCTACTGGATTGCAGGAAGTAGAGAGGTTGATGGAATCTACTGGGGATCCAGTAGAGGAATCTTCAAGGTGACCTCACTGACGTAAAAGTGAAGGTCAAACTGTAGAAGTGACAGGGGACCCCAGGAATCAACTGGGGTAGTACAAAAAACGGTAGGTCTTTAGTGGAAAGCTTTATGGAAAAAGCTGAAAACTCTTTTGGCTACAGAGTTATTGATAGTCAAGAGCAAAAGAAGAAGACTGACCGATTTTGACAAAAACTGGCCTAGTCCTTGAGGGAAGAAGGGGTATGGAGAAAAACCCCGTATTCCCAAGGAAGGACAGATGTTCGAGGAGTTGAAAACCTGAGATCCACTGAAGATCCCCCATGTCTCTCCTAACTGACGAGAGGTAGGAAGATAAAGGAATAGGGAGCTTCAGGGATACCTGAACCTAGGGTTATGGTAAAAACTGTCAGTACCACAGCAGTGGTTGTGTGCATAATAGCTTAAACATACTGAGGAATAGTATGAACATGTGTAAGCCCGCTGTCTGGAACAGATAGGAAGGAAAACACCTTCATGAGCACAGACAGAGAGATAAGTATGTGAATACATATCCATCTAAAGGAAGTATCTCGACAGATACACACAGATATATATATAGATATAGGGATATATATATATATACCTATGTGTATGGCGGGATCCAGGGGGCATAACATATGCACACATGGCTGACAGACATAGGTATCTAAAGAATGCATATAGACATATGTACATATATGAATATATAGGTCTAGAGATAAATGTCTGCAATTAAGCAGACAGAGATATGTCTACAGGAAGCTTCACATGGGAGATGTGAAGAGGAATGATTCATCTTATAACAAGAAGGTGGAACCTACTTGAGAAGATATAGAGAATCTATTCCCTCTGGTTAAAATGGAGCAGGAATGCTATCCAGGGAAATAACCAGGATGGTTGCGAGAAACAGAGGATAATATTAGTCTGTAAACAGCAAGTCCTGAGTCCGGTAGAACTCTAACATGGTGAATGGACAGAACACGCATAGGAAGAGACACCAGTTAGACCCACTTGAGGGACAAGGGGTGGGGTATCATGCGTTATTTAGTTAAATATGTGCTGTCCATGAGGATTAGGATACCATGAGGACAAGCTGCAGGGAAAAAGAGCATATGTCCTGTAGGAATTTGGGAACTCCTTAGACTGTCACGTAGAGAAGGCTTATGTCCTTTATTAAAAGAAAATAGAAAGGTGTAAAGAACCCTCACTGTCATGGGGAATGACTGAGGAAGCCTTTTTCAACATATAAGATAGTCTTTAGAGAAAAAACCCTTATGCTCTCTAGCACGGGCCCATAGTGGAAAGCTTCTCTGTAGGATTGCAGAGAGCATTATGCATGAGAGTTGGGAAATAAAACTGGCTGTTGAAGACAACCAGCTGCCTCAACTATACTGCCAACTCCAAGGATTTGGAGATGGCAGAAAGAAGTTATAAGGATTATCCAAGATAGATGGGTACTATCTTGGAAGCACTACTAAGGCTAGACAGAAAGTAGTGGAAGACCTAAAAGACATGGGAAGGGGTGCACCTACTGCTGCCATATTGCTGGGCAGACTAGATGGACCATACTGGTCTTTATCTGCTGTCATTTACTATGTTACTATGTTACTAGACTGGAACAGTGGAAAAGTACCAGTAGTCTAATCATTGAAACTCCTGCATGGGCAGCTGCTGAATGGCACAGCATAGAGAATATTTCTGTTTTTAACAGAGAGAACAGACAGAACAAGAGGAGAATATCCTGTCTCTGTTTGACGAGCTGCCCAGATGAGAAAAAAGGGGGTTTACTCAAGAGAAAAAACTCTACACTGGAATAGAAAGGAAGACTGGAAAGGCTAAGAAAGCCTTCCATTGGTATGGTACCACTCTACAGGGGAAACCCTGGAAAAGAGGGTAGAGAAAATAGGAGCTGAAGGGTGACTTGCCATAAGGTAAGCCTGTAGAGGAAAATTCATGGAGGTACAGAAAAACTATCATGAGATAGATGGTAAACTCTGGTATATGGTATATAATTTTATATTTATGTAGATAGTTACCCCCAGTTTACACCCAGTTTATCCTCCCTGTTATATGTAAACCTAGATCAGTCATGTATTGACAGGTATATTGTTGTTCATTGTGAACCGCGCTGATGATGAATAGTGCGGTATATAAAAAATGTTAAATAAATAAAAATAAATAAAAATAAACCTCTCTTCATTGTAGGAAGAGGAGGAAACCTGTGACCCATAGACATGAATATCCTGACAGCTCAGCATACCTAAGAGTAAGTGGATGTCCTGGAAACAGGAATCCAAGTGTAGAGGTTTAAATGAAAAAACAGTGAAGAAACTTCTATTGAGAAGAAGTGAACTGTAAGGGATTAACTAGAACCCTATTTAGGGTTAATTTCCCTGGCTTGAGTTTGGATTCTTCAGACTAGGACGAGGTTTCCCTTGTTTGGGAACATCTGTATGATGGGCAGAAGAATAAAACCTTCTTCTTTTTGGGAAAGAAGGTTTGGTAGGGCATTTCCTACCTGCTGGAGAAGGAGAAGGCTTAGGATGGCCCTCAGAAACAGGGAGGTCAGTGGAGCAATGAGCAACCTGACGTAAAGACTCCCTATTGAAGAGATTTTCTCCAGTATGAGGAGTATTACCCAGTCTCTGCTGTGCCCATCTGTTCAAGTCTGAAGCTTGGAGCCAGGCTCTACGTCGTGCTCCTATGGCTATAGCAGAGGTTCTGCTAACAGACTCAAAAGAGTCTAAGGAAGCACGAGAAAGAAAGCAAGAGATATCCTGGCTATGACTAAGAAGTAAAGAATAGTCTGCAGCCTTGGGTTCTGATAGAAAAGGAGTCAAAAGAGATAATTTCTTTGTGACCTCCTGAAGGGATAGAGACTCATATAAAAATATATGAGAGAATCCTAGATGCCAGCATAGATGTTTGGAAGGTTTGACGTCCAAAAGCATCCAGTGTTCTAGAAGCACGACCTGGCGGATAAGAAGAATATTTATTATTTATTTATTTATTTATTTATTTACAGTCTCTTATATACTGCACTATTCAGCATCAGCGCGGTTTACATGGAACAAAATGCTCATTATAGTTAACATGTATGAGTTTACATATAACAGGGGACAGAAACTTGGATAACAGAGGTAAACTATTTACAAAACTTATTACATGGAGTCATAATCAAAGAAGTTGCATAGAAAACACAATTCACTTCATAGGTTTGGGTATCCACATGGTGAGTTGATTGTGATACTGTAAATTTGACTGAGAATGGTATCAGGGGTGTCATGAGGTTCTAGGGGATGCAGTCAGGCTCTATAAGGTATTTGTTGAAGAGGTGGGTTTTGAGGGCTTTCCTAAACTGTGGTAGGTTCTTAATAGCCCGGATGTCATGGGGTAATGCATTCCAGTATCTTGGGGCACTGAGACTGAAGGCCCTGTTGGCTGTTGATTTGGTGCAGACAGTAAGTGCCTTCGGGACTTTTAGGAAGTTTATAGCCGTGGATCTTCTTATTCTATTTGGGGATGTGGAATGGATGAAGGCAGTTACGGATGCAGGTGAGAGATTGTGAACAGCTTTAAAAGTGATTATCAAGGTCTTGAAGACAGTTCTTGCACGAATGGGTAGCCAATGTAGCTGTATCAGCAGAGGTGTCACGTGATCGCTTCTGGAGGCTCCGTGGAGGACTCTTGCTGCCGCATTCATGGCTAGCTGCAGCGGGTTTAACGTAGATTGGGGGAGACCTTGTAATATTGCATTGGCATAGTCAAAATGAGGTATGACCAATGCCTGGAAAATCGTCCGAAAATCAGTTGGTTCGAGGATGGAACGTAGATGCCTAAGTGAGCGGATCTTGTGGTAGACTGATTTGACTATGTTTCCTATGTGGGCCTTCATATCCAGGCATTGATCTAAGGTGACTCCCAGGTATCGTATTGAGGATTTAGATTGCAGCTCAGCTTCTTTTACTTTAAGATATTGCGGTGGGGTAAAGTTGGGGTTCCTCGTAATGAAGAGTACTTCCGTTTTCTTATGTTGTATTCTGAGGTTTTGAGAGAGAAGCCAGTCAGATATTGCATTGAAACAACTCGTCAGTGGGGAGAGGTCCAGATGCTCGGTAGAGAAGGGTATGTAGAGCAGGACATCGTCTGCGTATAACATGCAGTCAACATTGAAGGACCGGATAATATTACAAATTGGCTGCATGTAAATATTGAACAAGAGCGCCGAGAGGGAGGATCCTTGTGGGACTCCTTGACTTTGGTGGAAAGGTTCAGAAATTATCCCTCCAGAACGAACATGTTGCCATCTTTCGGACAGGTAGGATCTGCACCATTCGAGCGCTCGTCCATTAATGCCTTTGTCAATCAGTCGTCCTAATAGAAGCTCATGATTTACTGAATCAAAGGCTGCAGCTATGTCCAGAAAGATGAGAGCAAATCCTTGCCGGATGTCGTCAATGCCAGTGAGTATCTTGCAAAATAGAGTGGTAAGGAGGGTTTCAATGCCATGGCCTTACCTAAAACCATGTTGGCATGTGTCTAAAGGTGCAGCAAAGTCGATGTGCTCCTGCAGTTGACGTTGAGCTTCCTTTTCAATGATCTTCGCAAGTAGTGGAATGCTGGATATGGGTCTGTAGGATTCTACCTGTTGGGGATCGAGCTTGCAGTTTTTTAGCAGAGGTCTAATAGAGGTGTGTTTCAGGTCTGAAGGGAAAGAGCCGGAAGAGAAGGAGAGGTTAATTATTTTGGACAGTATTGGGCTGAAGTGACTGCGAAGCTCCTTGATCCAGAAGGCTGGGCATGGATCGGACTGGGCAGTAGTGGTATTAATGGCCGCAATAGTGTCTTCAAGACCTCTCTTAAAGGGGGTAGAAAACATGGTTAGTGTTGTTTGGCAGACTTGCTCTATTGCGGAGGTTGTATTAGAGGTTCTGTTGGTCTGGCATATCTTGGATTGGAGATAGGTTGCGAAATCTTGTGGGTGTATCTCGAATGGAGGTCCAGAGGATGGTTCCTTTGATAAGGTCTTAACCATGTCAAAAAGGTCATGTGGTTTATTAAGCGATCTCTTTAAGGTGTCGAAGTAGTACTGCTTCATGCTTCTTCTTGCTTTTTACCTTCCTCATTGCTGATTCCACTACAATGGAATGATGGGGAAGTTGAGCCTTTTGAAACCCTGGAGAGGGGGGCACCTGATACAGAAGATCAGTTGCTGTAGAAGGTGAGGAAACCCTTAAAAGGTGTTTCCCATATTCTCAGAAGAAGATCCTGCAAAGAATGATGTAAAGGAAGCATTATATTGTCCTTTTCCCCAGAAGAGCCTTGTGTAGGATCATAGCCAGGGATAGGAATAGCAAGGAATGTTGCCATGTCAAGGAGAAATTTCTGAAAAGAAGGATCTCCAATGGGAACGATCCCTGGACAGGCTAACTTTGAAGAGCTAGCCTGGGCACTGGAGGATGTACTGGGCCGGTGCAGAAAGGGAGCTCTAATGGATGAATACTGGTACTGGCGGATATGACTTGAGACAGTCAGTACTGCATCGTCCATGCCAGGTATCGACTCCAAACTGGGTATCAAATGGAGCGATCCCGGTGAAAAAGGCATGGAAGGAGCTGGTCCCGATGATACTGCAGGTACCGGCATCGATACCGATACCGGTGGCTGTGCCAGAATCGAAGGCGATACCGACATCGAAGTAGTCATCGGAGGCTGCTCAAACGGTACCGAGGTAACCAAAAACCCTTGGTGATTATCCTCGGTACCGAGCATCCAGAATCGGTAAGCATCGGTTCCGAGACGCGTCGGTACCCAGTCTTCCAGACTAGATATCGACTCTAGACTCGGCATCGAAGGAAGCGAGTCTATCGATGCATGTCTAGAGGGTACCGACGTCGGTGGTTGTATCGGCGGTGTTGCCGATACTGGAAAGTCAATCTGGGACGTATCGATCGGTCCCGAAGGTACCGAGAACGCCAGATGACGATCCCTGGTGAGGAGTGGATCGCTCAACACCAGTGCCGATGCCGGGGTATAGGTACCGCTCGAAGCGGATGCCACCACCAAGCATGGCTCAGGTATGTTCTGTGAGGGGTGAGCCCCAGGAACAACCTGAAACCCCTGAAATGCTTTGGAGACCAAAGACTCCCGCCGGGGTTTTGAAGCCAATTGGGTCTTGAGGGCAAGGCCGGAGCCGTCATCATGCTTTGCATGAGACCTACCACTCAAGGATTGGCTAGTCTTAATAGACTGTTTGTGGGTTACCTGATCCTGCAGAGAAGAGATGGTCGGTGCCCTGACACTGGAGGGGAAAACGGTATCGAGGGAAACTCGAAATGGAAAATCTCTTCTCACAAAATTGTAGCCTAATGGCTCCGGAGGAAAAGGGTCAGGACCCAAACAGGTTAGACACCAGTTATTGGAGTCTAGAAAGAAAACTGTGTTTCAACAGTTAAGGCACTTCTTAGGAGAAGAAGGCTCCATGATGGAGAGGCCTTACAGGCCCAAAAATTTAAGACAGAAACTGAGGGAAAAACTCTCCCTGAGTTTGAGAAAAAGAAAAGAAAAAACCCACCGGCGATACCGGTGGAGGCGGGGAAACAGCCGCAACCACAAGAAAACAAGAATGAAAGAATTAAAGAAAAAATTTTCTGCGGTGACAGGAAGACGTCCTGCCGGCTCCGCGGAAAAACGAAAACTGAGGAGAGACAGTTGGAAAGGCGGGAAGGCAGCACGCAGGCGCTGAGGGATGCTCCCAAAAGCTTTCTGATTGGACGCTGGGGAGCGTTCCCGCGCGGGCTCCGTCGGTACCGACGTACCCATATGTGAAGACTCATTCCTGCTTGTTCCTGGAGATTGCTATTACAATAATAAAAAAGTGTGGAGTTATAAGGGCCTGTAGAATGGAGCGGAAGTCGTGACTTCCCAGGAGGGGCCTGAGATGCTGTATTGTTTTTAGTTTGAAGTAAATTATCTTAGAAATAGATTTAATATGCAAAATCATGGTTAGGGACTGGCCAAGAATAATACCTAGGTATTTGGCTTCTTGTTTAACTTCAATGTCCGTGTTATTAATGTGGATTTTAGAATGGGGGGAGGGGGGTTGAAGCTTTGGTTGCGTGATATGTAAAGAACTTCTAGCTTATTGAAATTAATTCTTAAATTATGTGTGTTAAGCCAGTCAGCTATGTCCGTAAGACATGCTTAGATCTGAGGGCAAAGGGGTTTGAGATATCAATGGGGTAGTAGAACATTATATCATCTGCGTAAAGAAGATAATAAACTTTGTGTTTTTTTAAGGATTTTGCATATGGGTTACATATATAGATTAATGAGAAGGGCAGATAGAGAGGAAGCTTGAGGTACAACCTGAGTCTGATTGAATGTTGAGGAGGTTTTTGTAATCTGAACTTGCTGTGAGCGTTTGGTAAGGTAAAATTTGAACCACTGTAAAACTGTGTCCTGTAGGCCTATCTGTTAGAGTCTTGAGATAAGCAATTTGTGGCTAATGCTGTCAAAGGCAGCAGCAATGTCGAGAAATATAAGCATAAACACTTGTTTGCCATTGTTAAGTCCACAGAGGAGTCTGCTCATAAGTGATATCATAAGTGTCTCGACACTGTGATGTGGTTTAAAACCGTGCTGTTGATCATCCAGTGGGACATTTAAGTCAGTGAAATCTTCCAGTTGTATTTGTAATGTTTTTTTCAATGATTTTTGCTATAAACGGAAGACTGGATATGGGAAGGTAGGAGTTAGGGAGAGATTTATCTGTTACATTAGATTTTAGGATGGGGCGTATGATTGCCTGTTTAAGTGCATTTGTCCTGTCTCTAGGGATTGGTTTACAATATCAAATATGATTGGTGAGGGCTCATGTTTAATGGATTTAATCCAGCTGACTGGACATGGGTCACCTGGGGAGGTAGCAGTGTTAAGGTTTGTTAGTGTATTCTTAAGTTGCTTGATGTCTATTTGGTAGAATGTGGACCAAGTGACACGGTTTTGCTGATCAGCGACATTGAATTCAGGGTAATGTTGGTTTGAAGTGGATGTGTGTATGCGGATGAGTTTTGCCATGTAATAGTTAGCTAAGAGTTGGTGTTGATTTATGTCAGGGTTAGGTGTTTTAGTGACTGATTTTACGATGGAGAAAAGTTCTCATGGTCTGTTAAGGGATCGAGTAAGGAGTTTAGCGTAGTTACTCACCTGAAACAGGTGTTCTCTGGGGACAGCAGGAATCGGTCCTCACATATGGGTGACGTCGGTGACGACGGAGCCTGCACGGAGCAAATCCCCAGCTTTTAAAGAAAGCCTTTGGGAATTGCTACCATGCATGCGTGGTCCCCTTCCTGCCCAAGGGTGCCATCTTGCTAAGTCAACTGACAGCTAAAAAGACAGCAAAAACAAATGAAGATAATAGAACTGCAACTCCAAGGGGAGGAGGGAGGGTTGTGAGGACTGATTCCTCCTGTCCCCAGAGAACACCTGTTAGAGGTGAGTAACTACGCTTTCTCCAGAAACAAGCAGGAAGTCAGTCCTCACATATGGGATTCCCCAGCTACAGCCTACCATGAACCTATAGCCCAAAAAAGGCTCCCTTATCGAGAGCAGCAAGCAGCCGCAATGAAATCCGTATCATGGAGAAACAGGGCCTCTGTGTCCAAAGGAATTAGCACTCCGGTAGCCTGAACACAGAAGAGTCGGAGGGTAGGAGTTGCCTAGAACCCGAAAAGGTTATGGAGCATGGCCTGTCCAAAGACACTGTCCCATTGGGACTCCCTATCCAGGCAGTAATGAACTGTGAAGGTATGAACTGAAGACCAGGTGGGGGCCCGGCAGATGTCTGCCAAAGGAATGGAGCGCAGGTGAGCAACTGATGCCGCCATAGCCCTGACCCAGTGTGCCGTGACACAGCCTTCCAGCAGAAGCCTTGCCTCCTCATAAGCTTGGGCAATACAGTCCGCCACCATGTGGACAGCATACACTGCCTCCCCCAGCTTACTGGGGTCGTAAAAAACAAAAAGCTGGGAGGCTTTCGGTGGCCTTGAGTACGTTGAAGATAAAAGGACAAGGCCCTCTAATAGTCCAAGGTATGGAGGACCGCCTCTGCCTGACTGGCATGCGATCTGGGAAAGAAGGTAGGGAGGATCACCTCCTGGTTGAGCTGGAAAGAGGACACTACCTTCAGAAGAAATTTGGGATGCATGCAAAGCACTACTCTATTCTTGTAAAACCTGGTATAAGGCTTCTCCGCCACGAGGGCCTGGAGCTCACTCATCCTTCAGGCAGAAGTGAGTGCAACCAGGAAAACCATCTATCAGGAGAGATAACAAAGGTGACACATAGCCAGAGGCTCGAAGGGCGGCAGGGTGAGCTGTCCCAACACCACATTAAGGTCCTATTTGGTCACCGGAGGACGAACTGGGGGTTTAGACAGGAGTAGGCCCTTTAGAAAACGGGACACCACCGGATAAAGTGAGAGAGGTTTCCCGTCCACCTGATGGTGATTCACGGCCAGGGCACTGAAATGCACTCTAATAGAGTTAGACGAGCCCCGTCCTGGAGAGGTGGAGAAGGTATTGTAACACCACGAACACCGGGCAAGAAAAGGGGTCGACCCCCCGTTCAGTGCACCAAAGTGCAAACCTACGCCACTTAAAAGTGTAAGCCCATCTGGTAGACGCTCTGCATGAAGCCAGCAAAACATCCCACACTTCTTTCAGAAGGTGGAGCGGGGCTAAAGTCACCCTCTCAGCAGCCACGCAGTCAGCGAGAGGGAGCTGAGATTGGGATGCAGAAGAGGGCCCCCCTCCTGGGAAAGGAGCCATGGAGCTGACCCCAAGGGGATGGGGGCCTCCACTGCTAGCTGCAGAAGCAGTGGAAACCACGTGTGGCTACCAGGATGTCTGAGGCTCTGTCATGGAGAATCTTGAACAGAGTCCTGGCGATCAGTGGTGTCAGGGGAAAAGCATACAGAAATCTCTCCGACCATGAGACCAGGAAGGCATCGGCGGCCACCCTGATGGGGTGTAGCTGCCTTGAGCAGAAATGGGGTAGCTGGTGATTGTCCGGGCTCACAAACAGGTCCATCATGGGTTCTCCCCAGGCTTGGAAGAGCCCACTGACTACTCCTGGGTCCAGCTGCCACTTGTGCAGCTGGAGCAGCCTGCTGAGTCTGTCGGTCAGCCTTGAGGAGAATGCCCTGCCAGACTGCATAAGAGCACAGATCCAGGGCTTCCTGACAGAGGGCACGGGACCCTGTACCTCCCTGCTTGTTCACATAGAACATGGCTACCTGGTTGTCTGTCTGCACTAGGACAGACTTGTGGTCCAGGCGCTGCTGAAAAGCCCTCAGGGTGAAATGAATTGCTCGCAGTTCCAAGAGGTTGATCTGCTGAGCACTCTCACCCAGGGACCAAGTGCCCTGGGTGCGGTATCCCTGGCAATGGGCTCCCCAGTCCAGCAGGTAGGCATCTGTGGTTCCCCAGCCCAGCAGGGGCTGGTTCCCCCGAAGCCTGAAACAAACATCAATCAGACCACTGCTGAAAAACAATAAACTGGACCCTGCAAAGATGGACTCTTATAGGCCAATCTCGAGCATCCCGCTCCTAGCTAAAATTATGGAAAAGATAGTTCAATGCCAACTGAACCACCATATCGAGAACAATGCACCCCTTGATCCCTGCCAGCATGGATTCCAGGAGTCACACGGCGTTGATACTCTGCTGACCTCCTTACTCAGTACCCTAACCATAGCTCTGGACAATATCAGACAAGGCTTTGCTCTCATTTTCCTGGACATCCCAGCAGCCTTTAACTCTGTCACTCACAAACTACTTCTTTCCCGCCTCGCCGAGAAGGGAGTCCGTGGCACTGCGCTGGCCTGGTGTGCATCATACCTGAGTGACAGATGGCAACATGTCCGCTCTGGCCCCTCCAGATCAACACCCTTCCCGCAAGAGAAGGGCGTACCACAAGGATCATCACTTTCAGCCCTACTGTTCAGCGTTTACATGCAACCCATCTTCACCCTCATCCGATCCTTCAACATTGCCTAATCTACGCTGATGACGTTCTGATGTACACGCTGATATCCACTGAGCATCCAGACCTCTCTTGGTTGTCCACTTGCTTCGATGCAGTCACGGATTGGCTGCACACACAGAAGCTCAAAATAAATTTTTAAAAAACGGATGTCTGCTTCATCAGCAGAAACCAGGCATTCACTCCGCCCTCATCACTGAAGGTGCATGATGCAGAACTCCTCACCAAGCCTACGATACAATACCTCGGTATCATGCTCGACCAACATCTCAACATGAATGCCCAGATAGCTAACATGGTAAAGGCAGTATACCATAAAATTCGGACACTGCGCCACATGAGACAGTTGCTAGACCCGAAAGACTTCTGAACAGTCTTTCAAGCACTAGTAATGCCTCACTTTGACTACGCTAATTCCATACAGCACGGCCTTCCGAAGAGCTCATTGAATCCCTTGCAGCTCGCGATGAACGCTGCAGCAAGAATCCTTCACGGAGCATCTAGAAAGGACCATATCACTCCAGTTCTAAAACAGCTGCACTGGCTCCCTGTCCATTGCAGGATTTCCTTTAAGATCCTAATAATGACATTCAAGGCCATCAACAAATGCACTGCCATCTCCCTCTCAGACCTTGTCCAGGCCACTCCTCTCAACAGGCTAAGGAGATCAGCCGCCACCAACACCCTACGACTCCCGAAATCAATCACCAAATGCTCCAAGGCTACGAGAAACCGCGCCTTTGCTCTCTATGCACCTTCCTGCTGGAATGCCCTGCCACCAGACATCCGGGCCATCAACAACCTTCCCCAGTTTAGGAAAGCACTGAAACACCATCTGTTTCTTCAGTACTTTACCAGCTCAAACGACATCTCACAGCCACCCACACCCCATGTCCAACCAACACCTCCAGAATACCCACCCATCACACCATCCAGATCACCTAAGTGAACCCCCCCTCTGAAACCACCTCCCTTGATACCCGACACTAACCTAGATAACGATGAGCCGTCCACTACCCTGCAACATACAACCGGAATGAATATAGTCTCTTTGTTGTGTGACCTGTATATATTGCTGAGATGCATGAGAATCTCAGCTACCAAACTGTACATAGTTTACCTGTTAGCCCTGTTTAAACACCCCGTTTATTGTAAGTCCAATGTAGATATACTACATTGCCCAAATATGTTTCTTGTGAACCGAACTGATGATGAATAGCGCGGTATAGAAAAAAAACAATAAATAAATAAAATCTGTGGTGAGGACCCTCGAGTGGTGAAGGGCCTGGAAGGGCATCCCCGCCTCTAAGTGATGGGCGAGAGCCACCAGCTCAGGGACTGTACCAGCTGCCTGGTCATTCTGACTCTGTCCTGGAGATGTCCCGTGGCCTGGGACCATTGGTCCCTGAGGCACCACTATGCTGTTTGCATGTGGAGGTGGGCATCTGGAATAACATGCACCGTGGAGTCCATGTGTCCAAGGAGGCGCAGCAGATGCCTTGCTGGCACTGAGGGATGGTGCTGCATATCTTTGGCTAGCGTTATGGGCATGCCTGCCCTGTCTGCAGGCAGGAAGGCCTTTGACTGAAGGGTGTCGATCCTTGCCCCAAATAACTCCAGTCCTTGTGAGTGGCAAAGGTTTGACTTGGGGTAGTTGATAATGAACCCCAGGTTTTGCAGGACCTGGGTGGTGCGTACTGTGGCCTGCTGTACTTCAGGGGCTGTAGTGCTCTTGATGAGCCAGTCGTCAAGATAGGGGAAGACAAAGATTCCCTGAAGCCTGAGAAAGGCAGCGACCACTGCCAGGCACTTTGTGAATACCCTGGGGGCCGAGGCTAGGCCAAAGGGAAGCACCCTGTACTGGAAATGATTGCCTCCGACCACAAAGCATAGGCATTGCCTGTGGCTTGGGTGGATTATTAGGATGTGCATGTAGGCATCCTTTAAATCTAAGGAGCATAGCCAGTCTCCCTGGCGGAGGTAAGGCAGCAATGTTCCAAGGGAGAGCCATCTTGAACTTCTTCCTCACCAGGAATTTGTTGAGGTTGCGCAGATCGAGGACAGGCCTTAGACCCCCTGTCCTCTTTGGCACGAGGAAGTACCTGGAGTAGAACCCTTTGCCATTGATGTGGTGGGGCACCAGTTCCACCGCTTGGTCCTCGAGAAGACCTGCCAACTCCTTCAGAAAAAGGTTCCGGTGAAGGGGAGACCTAATGGGATCTCCTGGGAAGTAATGTGGAGGCACCTGGTTTAGATGGAGGAGGTAACCCTCCCTGAGCCCCTGTAATGCCCAGGAATCGGTGGTGATAGCTCCCCACCTGTGGGCATAAAAGGTGAGGCGACCTCCTGTAGGCTGCTGAGTTCCGGTTGGGAGAGGGGCCATGCTGCAGGAGTCAAAATCTCCTGCCAGGCTGGGCCAGAGCCGGAGCCTGGGGCTTGGGAGCCTTCTGCTTACGTGGGCTATGCTCCTGTCCCTTGGCCTGCTGCCCTTGCTGGGGAGCCGGGAAGGCCTGGTAAGGGGGGTAGTTTCGGTAAGCAGTGGACTTCGAGTAAAAGGGATTTTTACCCAAGCCCTTCCTTCGGGAAGGGGCATTGGTCTTCTTAGAGAGCCTAGTACTCGTCATGAACTTGGTCTCCAGCTCGGCGGCCTTGTTGGTCATGGGTTTGCCGAAGAGGTTTTCCCCCTGACATGGGACATTGACCAACTTGTCCTGTACCCATTGCTCTAGGTCAGGCAACTGTAGCCAAGCCCAAGACATAAACTTGGAGCATTCATGGACAGCTTTAGACAGGCCCTTGAAGTGCTGCAAAGGCTCCTCAGAGAGACCAGCCGAGAACCCAGTAAATCCCTTCACCGTGTCTCTCAGGTACATGCCCATGTACAGCTGGTAGGCTTGGATCCGATAATTCAGCATTGTTCCCTGGTAACACTTCCTACCAAGGGCATACAAGGTATGGGCCTCCCTGCCAGGGGGCACCGAGGAGTGCGTCTTCTGACTCTTCAGTTGACACATGGCTGACTCCACAACCATGGAGTTGTGTGGCAGTTGTGATTTCTGGAACCCAAGGCTCCGACGGACTCGGTACATTGCGTCGAGCCATTTGCTGATCGCTGGCGTCTCCCACATGCGGCGCATAAATTGTTCCAGGATAGAAAGAATGGGCACCGTGAAGGTCTCCTGAGGGGGAGCCTTGTACTGGAGGATCTCGAGCTCGTCAGCTTGAGGATCCTCCTCAGACTCCGTCGGAAAAACTAAGGCCTTGGAAATATCCTGGACAAAGTCCAAATAACACATATCCTCCGGTGGGGACCTTCTCCGAGGTTCAGACACTAGAGAATCGGACGGGACATCGTGATGATGACGGGTGTCCGGGGACTCCTCGTCCTCGGTCTCCCAGGTGGAGGCCTCTGAGGAAGACTAGTGGAGCTCCTCGGGCCTCGAGGGGCCTGGCGCCATCCGCCCCGATACCGGCAGACTCGCCGGTGACAACCTTGGCCCCGACGAACGGGAGGCCGAGAGCAACATCGGCCGAGAATCCACCCGGGCCCACAAGGCCTCGAGGATCGGCTAGGCCTCCAGGGACGTCTTTGATGTCGAACGCTCAGTGGTCGGGACAGAGGAACCGGATGTGCCAGACATCAGTGCCTGCTGCTGTTCCAAGAAGGCAGTGACACTGCGCTCCAAGGCCGCCATCCTGGACCCCAGTCCCGGAGTCTCCGCAGCCTGCGGCTCGGGCACTAACGCACTCGGGCCCAAAGCCGGTTCCCGCGGAGGCGAGTCCTCGACTAAGACAGTGTGTAATTGCCTAGGTCGATCCGCGACCGGGTCCTTCTGAGGAACCTTGGCTGGACGCTCCCTCTCCGACATATCGGGCAGATGCTCGGGGCTCCATGACCGGCCCCGGAAGGAGCCCAGCCAATTGGAGCCATCCAGAGACCCCGCCTTTGAGTTTTTCTTCTCTCTTTTCGGTTCCCTCAAGGGAGACCCCCTCACCGAGGACCCCCGACAATGCTCGGGTTCGGAGTGCTCCTCCTGAGGCATGGAGGCCTCAGACGAGGTCCTGGCTCTCGGAGGCATGGGAGTATCAGGAAAACTTTTATCATGCTGCTGCTGGCTGCTCCTCAAGGCCTTCGAGGACATCTTTTTGCACAGACCACAGATCGCTGGGTCGTGATCCGGGCCGAGGCACCGGAGGCAGCAGTCATGCGTATCAGTGAGGGACATGATCTTCCTGCACCAATCGCACTTTTTAAACTGCTGGTAGCCAAGGGGGAAAAAGAACCCCAGCAAGGTCGAAGACCCTTCGGGCTGCCAGTGAAGAAAAAAGGGCGCGAAGATGCCCAAAGAAAAATGAAACTTTAGTACAAAAAGGTATCGACCTGATACCGAGGTACCAAGGTCGGGATGGGAAAGGGTACTGGCGCAAGACCGGAGACAAGCCAAAATCAGCTTGAAAAATCAACTTTTTCCAGGACGGAAACAGTCGACGTCTGTGGGCTCTGCAGAAAAAAGGAGACTGAGCAAGATGGGACCCTTGGGCGGGAAGGGGAACTTGCATGTGTGGTAGTAATTCCCAAAGGCTTTCTTTGAAAGCTGGGGATTTGCTCCACGCGGGCTCCGTCAGCGCCAACGTCACCCATATGTGAGGACTGACTTCCTGCTTGTTCCCGGAGAAGGAATGATACTCTTTTTTTTCAGTTGTTTACTGCTTCTATGTAGGACTTAAGCATAGACATGTAAAGTTGATTGTCCATATCAGTTCTTGTAACTCTCCATCTGTGCTCTAATTTTCTACGTTTTTTGCTTTAGTTTTCGTAGGTCAGATGTGTACCAATTTTTAGCATCGGAGAGAGTGCGTAATCCTCGCAAATGATCTCCAGGACCCACTGGTCTGTGGTTACAGCGGTCCAGGTGGAATAAAACTGCTGCAACCGGTCTCCTATTGCCATCTCCGCATGGACCACCCTGACTTCATTGGGGTTTCCTCACCGCCACCTGTGAAGCCGAATAGCCTCTGCGACTGGAACCACAGAACCCCCAAATAGCTGACCCCACGTCCTGTAGTGCCCCCTCTGATATGAGGCAAAGTGGCTAGCCCTGAAGTGCCTGAAGTTCTGAGCCTGTCCTCGTAGAGGCAACCCCTGCTTGGGCCCTTTGGGCTTGTCCTCGGGCAAACCACTGCCTTTGGTCTCCCCAAGGTCTTTTATCAGTTTGCTCAGTGCTTCCCCAAAAAGCAGCTTGTCTTTATATGGGAGCTTACTGAGTCGAGACTTGGAGGCCGCGTCTGCCAACCAGTTTCAGAAACACAGGAACTGGTGCGCCGCAATCAGAGAAGCCATGGCCTTTGATGCTACCTTGATCAAAGTTGTAGAAGATATCCGCTAGATAAGCTGAAGCCAACTCCAGCTTGGCCCCTTCTGGGGAGCCCTGACACTCCAAGTCTCCTGGAGAAAGGCCCTGGAACCAATGGATAGAGGCCCTAGATACATATACCCCACAAATGGCTGGCTGTAGGGCCAAGGCATTTGAATCAAATGCCTGCATCAGGAGAGACTTCATCTTCCTGTCTTGCAGGTCCTTCAAGGCCACTCCATCTTCCACCAGTATGGTGGTCTTCTTCATGATCACAGAAACCAAGGAATCCACCTTGGGCATGTGAAGCTGCTTGCGTTCCTCTTGTGGTATAGGGTACATCGCCCTACCCCCCTGCAGGCTAGCCTCTGGGCTAAACTCCCATTCAGATTCAATTATTCTCTTAAATCACCCAATGAGTTGGGAAACAAGCCTGAGCTCCTCTGAACCCCTGCAGGAGTGGGTCCTCCAAGGGCTCCTCCACTGCCATCGGCGTAGTGGCAATATTTAGGGCTGCCAAGGAATGGCTGATCAATGCTGTCAGCTCTTCCCTGTGAAAAACTCTAAACACATTGGGATCATCCCCTGACGGGATTTCTCCATCTTCCTGGTCCATGATCCCCATTTCACCCCATGCTTCCAAGGGCTCTTCACCCAGATCCTCTAACATGGGCGAGAGTGGAGAGTCCTGACCTAGCCAGGCATCCGGCTCTCCCCCATGCTTTTGGGAGGGGGAAACCCTTGCTAAGAGTTCTGACTCTCCCCTAGGCTTTTTGGAGGGGGAACCCTTGCTAAGGGTTCCTCTGGCTGTGGAGATTCTCATGGCCCTAATGCATGACCTTGTACCATGGCCTCCCTAGCCTCTGCTTACTTTCTTTTTAACACATATGCCTTGTTCAGGGACAAAATAAAATTCGTAGAGAAGACTGCACCAAGCTGCTCAGGCTGCTCCCTTGCCTCCTGCATATTTGATTTGCTCCCCTTTGTCTTTGCAGCACATTTTCCATGCTTCTGGCTGCTCTCCTGCCCTGAAAATGAAGCCGAGCTGCTGGACAAAATGGCCATGGTTCTCCCCAAAGCCGCGGGAACCACGGGCCCTGCCAAACTCTGTTGTGTGGCCTCATTGTCCTCCATAATCCCCCCAACCATTAATTTCTCCAAGTCCCAGGCAACCCAATGGCAAGAGCGGCAGAGACCTGTCTTCATCATTCTGCCGCTGCCCCAACACTGCGCGCACATCGACCGAGCCTCCCACATGCTCTGCTGCCACTCAAAAGAGCCCAGAAATCCCCGCTGCACTGCCACTCCAGGAAGCTGCTGACCGTCTCACAAGAAAGAAGGGATGTTCCCCTGGACTTTCCCGTTCACTGACTGGACCCCAGAGAAGGCCTGCTTCACGCCGAAACCCCCCTGATATTGGCAAAGGGAGGGAGGGGGGGGGGAAGCAGGAGCTTTGATGAACTAAAACGGCACACTGACAGGGGAACAGTACTAAACACACTGCTAATGACCATGCTTGTTCCCAGCTGGGAGGGGAAAGGCACCTGGAGCTCTCAGGTGTTTGACCCCCGGACCATCCAACCTCCGCTAAGGCCTGGACCTGCAGTCTGCCTGCCACAGGCACCAACTTTCACTCCAAACCCTTGGCCTAGAGCTAGGGTATTCCCAGTCAACAAGGTATAGATAACTTCTGGGCATTTGATCCTTCTTTTCCTTTAGCTATCCTCCCTGTCTATCCGATTTTGAACACTCATCTCTGTCAAAAGTGATCCACCACATTTGGGAACTCCTCCACAGCTGCTGAGGACTGAGAGACTGGATTCAAGGACAGTAGAGGGAGTCCTTATATTCCTGTTGAGAATCCTGATATGTTCAGTCCCCAGCATGCTCAGGTCCCCCCTTCCATGAGTAACTGGGCTGGACTGGCGATAAGGAAGATCGAATGAGCCAATTTTCATAATGGCCGATATTCAAACACCACAGCGGTCAGCCATGACACTTAAATTTTGATGGAATATTTAGTGGCAATACCCAGATAGGAGCTAATGCTGAATATTCGGGCTGAGTGGGGCTAACCAGATAAATGGCGACTTTATCCAGTTAGCATATATTTTCACTTATTCACCTTGCAACTTAGGACAGCTTTTCAAGTGGCCTAAATTGGCTGGATAGGTGATGACTGAAAATTGCTGTTAACCAGATAGCGTTGTCATTTATTCAGGTAGCACTGATACAAACCTCGCCCTCCCATGGCCCACTCCTGCACTAACTAGATAGTGCCTGGGCAGTCTAGGGAGATATTCAGGAGTACTATCCGGATAGTGCCACTGAATATCACGGTCGGTGCCCTTAGCCAGCTGGCCTCCCATTGGCCAGCCAGTTAAGAGCTTTAAATATGGACCCCTATGTACGTATACAATGGAAGAAAGGAAGGAGAGGGGATATATGATTGATTAATGACACTTAAATACCTCTATGATATAAATGCACAGGAGGGGCCTCTTTCAATGGAAAGAAAGCTCTGAAATGAGGGGCCATAGGATGAAAATAAAAGCGGATAGACTTAGGAGTAATCTAAGGAAGGAGGTGAAGATGAGGATAGTAGCTGAACTCAAGAAAGCATGGGACAACCACAGAAGAGCTCAGAGGGAGAGGAAGAGATTTTAGGGTTTAGCAGCTGGTGTGGATAAGCAACCTGGATAGGCCATAGAGAGCCCGATATTTGAAAGGCATTTACACAGTTTACAGCCAAGCAAACCATGTAAATACCTTAAATAGGCATATTCAACGTCACCTACACGGTTAGTGCCGTGGAATATCCCCTACTAAGTTCCCTATGCACCCCAATGCTACCCAGTTAGCATTGAGGCAAGTTGGGGGCATTCTGGGGCAGAGACAGTAGCAAACTGTGTAGCAGCGATACCATATTCTGCCCGGTTAGCGACTTGTGCCTAAAAGATCGGCGTGGAAACCCCTCGATTTTATTATTCACTAAGGGATTAATATTCAGCCTATGGTAGTCAATATTTTTTTTAAACACTGGCCACCATAGGTTAAAAAAAAAGGATATTCAGTGGCAGTATACAAATAGTAGCTGTGGCTGCTGAATAACCAGGTGCAGTGGTCAGTACAAGCAAAATCCAGAGCATAATGATATTCAGCCACTGTCTAAATAGCCAATCCACATACTACTTGGGACAGATTCTTTGCTGTTCTAAGTTATGCAGATTGTTATCTGGACAGGGGCAGGGCTGGTCCAACCATTTGGCAAACTAGACAGTCACCTAGGCGGAAGCTTCTGCAAGGTGCTACTGATAGGAGATTTCAATATGCCAGATGTTGATTGGCACATTCCTGCTGCAGTATCATCTAGAAGTAAGGAGATCCTGGATTCTCTACAGGGAAAACTATTCAGGCAATTGGTAACAGACCCCACACGTGAAGGGGCCATACTGGACTTGGTGCTTACCAATGGTGAAAGTGTTTCTGATGTTGTAGTGGGAGATCATTTTGCATCCAGTGATCACCAGATGGTGTGGTTCAGTATTAGGACTAGGGCTGTTAGAATCCATTCCAAGGTGAGGATCTTAGACTTTAGGAAGACTAACTTTGCGAAGATGGGCCAATACCTCAGGGAGTCGTTAGTGGGATGGGAACAGCTGGGGGATGTAGAAAAACAGTGGGCAAAACTGAAAGGGGGTATTTTAAAGGCAACCAACCTTTTTGTTAAAATGGTAAATAAAGGCAAAAGGAACAGGAGACCGCTATGGTTTTCGAAGAAAGTAGCTGAAAAAGTGAAGAAAAAGAGAGAGGCCTTCATGAAATACAAGAGATCACAGAGAGAGGAAGATAGGCATCTGTATTTGGAAAAACTTAGAGAAGCTAGCAAAGTAGTCAAGAAGGCAAAGATTCAAAAGGAGGAGGAAATAGCCAATGCAATAAAATGGGGGAATAAGACATTTTTCAGATATATTAGTGAGAAGAGGAAGGGCAAAAGTGGTATTGTCAGACTCAAAGGTGCAGGGGGGGAATATGTAGAAGCTGATAAGGATAAAGCGGAATTGCTTAACAAATATTTCTGCTCTGTGTTCACAGATGAAGAACCAGGAGCAGGACCTCAGAAAACACCCACAAATAAGAACAGAAGCGAGGGACATCTTGAACAATTTTCAGAAGACTGTGTTCGTGAGAAACTAGCTCAACTTAAAGTAGACAAAGCGATGGGACCGGATGGGATACACCCTAGAATACTGAAGGAACTTGGGGATGTTCTAGCAACTCCACTGACTGACCTTTTCAATGCCTCGTTGGAGTCGGGAGTGGTGCCAAAAGACTGGAGAGGGGCTCATGTGGTGCCTTTACACAAAAGCGGAAGTAAGGATGTGGCTGAAAACTACAGGCCGGTTAGTTTAACTTCGGTGGTGAGTAAATTATTGGAAACGCTGCTGAAAGAGAAAATAGTGAGGTTTCTAGAGTCCAGCAGATTACAGGATCCGAAGCAGCATGGATTCACCAGAGGCAGGTCTTGTCAGACAAATCTGATTGATTTCTTTGACTGGGTGACCAGGGAGTTGGACCGAGGGAGAGCTCTAGATGTGGTGTATTTAGATTTCAGTAAAGCCTTTCACACTGTTCCTCACAGGCGACTTATAAACAAACTAAGCACCCTAGGGATGGACCCTAAAGTTACTGCTTGGGTTAGAAATTGGTTGGGTGGGAGGCGACAAAGAGTACAAGTAAATGGAGCTCACTCTGAGGAGAAGGATGTTACCAGTGGTGTGCCCCAGGGATCTGTCCTTGGTCCGATTCTTTTTAACATCTTTGTTAGTGATATAGCGGAAGGGCTGTCGGGTAAGGTTTGCCTCTTTGCAGATGATACCAAAATCTGCAATAGAGTAGACACCCAGGAAGGTGTAGATAACATGAGGAGGGATCTAGCTAAGCTTGAAGAATGGTCTAGAATTTGGCAGCTGGGATTTAATGTTAAAAAATGTAAGGTCATGCATTTGGGCTGCAGCAATCCAAGGGAGCAATACAGTATAGGAGGTGAAGTACTTTTGTCCACTAAAGAAGAGCGGGACCTAGGCATGGTTGTGTCTGATGATCTTAAAGTAGCTAAACAGGTAGAAAAGGCGACGGCAAAAGCTAGAAGGATGCTTGGGTGCATAAGGAGAGGAATGGCTAGCAGAAAAAAGAAGGTGATAATGCCTCTGTATAAGTCTTTGGTGCGACCTTATTTGGAGTATGGTGTGCAATTCTGGAGACCGCAACTTCAAAAGGATGTGAACAGGATGGAGTCGGTGCAGAGGGTTGCTACTAAAATGATTAATGGGCTTCATTATAAAGCATATGAGGACAGACTTAAGGATCTTTATATGTACACCTTGGAGGAAAGGCGGGATAGAGGTGATATGACAGATGTTTAAATACCTCCGTGGCATAAATGTTCAGGGAGAGAGCCTCTTTCAATTGAAAGCAAGTTCTGCTACGAGGGGACATGGGATGAGGGTGAAGGGAGATAGATTCAGGAGTGATATGCGGAAATATTTCTTTACAGAAAGAGTAGTGGATCCGTGGAATAGTCTCCCAGTGGAGGTGGTAGAGATGAGGACAGTAACTGAATTCAAAAAAGCATGGGACAAACACAGAGGATCTCTAAAGGTAAAAAGTGGACTGTTGTAGTTATTGTTATGGAAGGACAGACTAGATAGGCCATGTGGTCTTTTTCTGTCATCATGTTTCTATGTTTCTATGTTTTAAAAAACAGGGCATTCAAAGCTAAACAGCAGCTCCGGCGGCGGATTACCGCGGCCAGACACAGACTCGGGCCAGTAGGCCAAGGTTTAACCTTGGCGGTGGGCGGAGGGGAGGGCGTCGTAGCGTCCGGCTATAGAAGCGCCGGTCGCGCTGCGGTTCGCCCTCTTTCCCTCCTCCCGGCGCAGCACGAGCGGGCAACTGATTTTGAACGCGACCGCGAGGAGCAGCAGCACGGCGATTGATTTTTGAACGCGACCGCGAGGAGCAGCGGAGTCGGTGGCAGAACAGCCAGATTGAACAGGGAGATTGAAGGAGCGTCGGCAAGGGGTGAGCCGCAATGGAGAAGGGGGGGGGGGAGGGAGGGGGAAACAAATTAACTAAGGAGGCTCTACTCCGGGTGCTGCGGATGGAAGCACGAGCACTGTTCACTGTAGAGGGTGAGGGGGGGGGGCGAGGGGAGAGAGAGAGAGAGGAGAGCCCGCGGGGCGGACAATGCGGCCTAGCGCGTGGGGGAGTCGCTCGGGGCGGCCGGATGGCCATCGGTAGAGCCTACCCGATGTCGTAACCATCTAGGGAGCAAGTTCATGCAGCACGCACATGGAGGGAGGTGCTGGCCTAAAGGGCAGGGAGAGCTATGCTCTACGGAGGTCAGAGGGGCTGTTATCAAAAAAAAAAAAAATAGAAATGTTGCGGCTAGGGCAAAGTTCAGCTGTGGCAAGGTAAGTTAACACCATAAAGCTGCTCAAATGGGCACTGTTGAGGGTGTATAAGGTCGGACAAAGGGGTATAAGTTGAATTACCGGTTGTATATTTGCTGATATGGGGCGCCATCTGCTGGGAAGAAGTGGGATTGGATAATAAGCGAGTATAGGCAGTTGTTTTAGCTGAGGTGTAGCGTCATATGGTGGGAGCATGTGGGAGTGCAAAAAGAAAATAAAGGTATAAAGGGAAGGACTGCATATACTATATATTGGTACATATATATACACAGACTAGCAGAAGGTCACAGGTTCAAGTCCCAGCGGTGCCTCCTGCCAAACCAGTTCCCGCAGAAGTAGTACACGCGGTGCTATTAGCGCTGGATATATAGAATAAAGGAATGATTATGATGATTAATGGAAGAGATGAACAAAATATCTCTGTATATCTATATGCATGGACAGTCATACATACGGGGGAAAGGGGTAAGATATATATATAGATAGATATAGATATATAGATAGATATAGATAGATAGATATACATTTAAAAAAAAAAAAAAAAAAGAGGATAAGGAACAACAAAGGGCTCCACTGACTATAGTCAATATGAAAGGTTCCGAGATGGCCTCCACCAGACAATGTAAAAGAGTTTAATGAGAGCACTCCTGTCCCGTTGTTTTCTTTTGTAGCATTTTTTCCAAACAGGGTACTATGCCGCGGAAAGTTACACAGAGCGGTGGAAAGGGCTGCAGGAGACAACCAAGCTCTGAGAGAGCAGGGGCCAGGCAAGGTGCAGAACGTAGAACAACACGCAGTGCTGTAAAACGGGCACCGACAGCAGCAACACAGGGTAAAGCGAAGAACGGGGATGGGCCCCGCAGAAGCGAGGCGGAGAAGACTACATGGCGGAGCAGACGGGCTCCAACACTGCAACAAGCACCCGCCCCCTCGACAGCGACGTCCAGTCAGGAGCTAGACGAACTTTTCCGACTCATACGCGAACAGGTGAATCAGCACGGCCTTAGCGCTTTTAAGCAACGGCTCGAGGCAGCTAACACAGGATCAGCAGAACCACAAACAGTGAGCAACAGCACGCCAAGCACCAGCTACATCATGCCAGGCACCAGCAGCACGCCAGACACCAGCAGCAGCACGCCAGGCACCAGCAGCAGCGCGCCAAGCACCAGCAGCAGCATACCAAGCACCAGCACAGCGGCCGGTAAGTCTATGGGTGGGAAAGGAGCTTTTGTAGTGTCTTCCTCATCATCAGAGGAATCTACCTCTGATACAGAAGGGGATGTTTCCTTAGCAACTGCAATGCAGAGCATTTTGAAAACCTTCAAAAGGAAAAAGAGTAAATCCCATAAAGAGAAACACTTAGCAAGGGTATGGGCAGAGTGCAGAGAAACACCCACGCGGGGAACTGAGACCGGTGAGGCCAGTGTAACGGAGACAACAAGGACGGTCCCGGCTACGCTGGCAAGCCCAACAGCAGTGAGCGGAGACCCGCGTTGCGGAGTGAGCTCTCTAGCCAGCGCGGTGCCCCGGAAGTTAAAAAAAGCAGATTTGGCGGAGGGAATTTATCGATATATTCTCTTTGCTGATCAGGGACCAGGATGGGGAATCCAATGAGAATAAGGATAAAGATAGGAGATGGGAGAGGAAACCCAAGATTGTAAAATCTAACAATTGGGTCTCTGCCTTTCATATATTTATGAGCGTGGTTCTAGAACGGGAGCCGGAACTGAGCCAGTACCTGATCAAGTACCTAGACACCATAACCCAAGCGCATAAGCGTCTAGGCGGGTGGGCCTGGCTGAACTACGATGTTAAGTTCAGACAGAGCATGGCAGAGGATCCAACCATGGACTGGCAGCACAGGATTGTGGATTTATGGCTGGAAGAAATAGCCCCCAACAGACCATGGAGTCAGGAGGTGACCTCGCAGTCCTTTCAGGCGCCGCAATGGCAGCAGAACTCCCAGCAGGTCGGTCGCAGAGCGTGCCGGCAATACAATGCTGGGAGCTGCACCTGGCGGCCGTGCAAATTTAGGCATGTATGTTTCAGCTGCGGGGGCAATCACCCTGCCACCACATGCCGAGTCAGTAGGGATACCAAGACATTCCAGCCAATGCTGCAGAGAGGGAGCGATGGGCATGGCCCCAACCCCCATCAGGCTTGACCACCTGCGTGCATGGCTGAGGGCTTACCCCAAAAAGGACAAAGCTCTCAATATCGAGAACGGCTTTGCCCAGGGATTCGAGATTCCAGCCTCAGTCACACCACAGAGGCAAATAATCTGCAACTCACCATCAGTCAAAAAATTTGCCTGGGTGGTGCAGCACAAAATATTGAAAGAAAGGGAGTTAGGGAGGATGGCTGGCCCTTTCACCTACCTACCCCTCCCGAACTTGGTGCTGTCCCCGTTGGGAAAAGTCCCAAAAAAGGAGCCAGGAAAATTTTGCCTAATCCACAACCTATCGTACCCAGAAGGGAGTTCAGTCAACGACCACATTGACCCAGCCCTATGTTCTGTAAGATACTCGACGATCGATCATGCCGTGGGCATCATACGGAAATTGGGACGGCAGGCAAAGCTGGCGAAGGCGGATATCGAATCAGCCTTTCGACTGCTCCCGGTTCACCCAGAGTCCTTTTCACTACTTGGCTTCACCTTCAATGGGGAATATTATTATGACAAATGCCTGCCCATGGGTTACTCGATATCATGCGCATACTTCGAGCAGTTCAGTGCATTCGTACACTGGGTGGTGGAAGACATTGCTGGTCACAGCACCGTCGTACATTATCTGGACGACTTCCTATTCATCGGAAACGGGGGGAAGGCTGTAAAAGGATCCTCAACGTATTTGAGCACGTTGCCAAGCGCTTTGGGATTCCCCTGGCGAAGGAAAAGACTAGTGGACCCATGGGGACCATCACATTCTTGGGCATAGAGCTCGACGTAACAGCGCAACGGTCTCGTCTGCCCGATGAGAAAATCCAGCGGCTGCGAGCTGCCATCCGCGACATTCTGGAACGGACAAAGGCAACACTAGAACAATTCCAATCATTGCTGGGTCTGCTGTGTTTTGCATGCAGGATCATGCCAATGGGACGGGTGTTCTGCCGTTGCATGTCAATGGTGACAAGAGGGGTCAGGAGAAAACATCACAAGATTAGGATTACAAAGGGCATAAAGGAGGACCTGCGCATGTGGGAGCTCTTCTTGCAATCCTTTAACGGCCTGACATTCTGGCAGGAGCAGCCAGTGCCGAGTAGAGACCTGGACCTATTCACTGACGCTGCGGGAGGGAGCGGGTTCAGAATCTATTTCCGAGGCGCCTGGTGCTCGGTGGAATGGCCTTCTGAGTGGCAATCCGGGGGTATCACTAAGGATATTACTTTCCTGGAACTATTCCCCATCGCGGTAGCACTATACATCTGGGCCCCTCAGCTAGGCGATCATATTCCATACTGACAACGTAGCGGTGGTGTATGCTGTGAATGGAATGCGTGCTCATACTCCGGGGGTCGTGGCACTCCTAAGGCACATAGTAATGTTGTGCCTAAAGCATAATATAAATATCAGGGCGGAGCACATCCCCGGGCAGCATAATAACATTGCCGATGCTCTCTCTCGTTCCAAGACCCCGCTCTTCCGATCGCTCGCTCCCGAAGCTGAACCAGCCAAGACGGCTATCCCGCCACAGGTATGGGAACTTGGCCCACCGAAGTTTGGGAGCTTTTTCTGAGCTCCCTATCTGAGCGGACAAGACGAAAATACCTGGCGGCATGGGAGAAATTTCAAGCCTTCTGCAGAGGAATAGGGATTAAGGACGGCGGTCCCACGACGGAATCCATCCTGCAGTGGATCCTGCATTCTAAGAGTTGTGGAGTCAAAAAATCAATGGTGAAAACGCATTTGGCCGCAATTACCTTCTTTGCGAAGGTAATGGGTAAAACCAATCCAAGAGCGGACTTTGTTATAACCAAGGTGATGAAGGGCTGGATGACGGAACAGCGCGGCAAAACAGACGGGCGACGCCCTATAACACACGAAATATTGCAGAGACTGATAGCGATCACGGGCCAGCTATGCTTCAACAACTTTGAGACCTGGCTATTCAGATGTGCATTTTCATGGGCGTTTTTTGGAGCATTCAGAATAGGTGAACTGGTAGCCTCGGCAAGTCGCAAATCTGCTGAGGGAGGGATTCGGGAGAGGGATGTCAGCCTGCAGCATGGAAAACTCATACTGCATATACGTAGATCAAAAACTGACACTGAGGCGAAAGGAGCACAGATAGTGCTAGCCCCGCTGCCGGGGGACCCATCCTGCCCAGTAGCAACCTTCACCGAATACAAGCGTATACTGCCAGCAGGGGCCGAGCAATGGCTGGTGCATCCAAACAGAGCCCCCCTCTCACGTTTTCAGTTCGCCAGGGTACTAAAATTAACTCTAGAGGCAGCGGGTTTGGAAGCGTGCTTTTACGGCACCCATTCATTCCGTATAGGGGCCGCTTCCACGGCGGCCAGTATAGGGATGATGAGGGAGCAGATCATGAACATCGGGAGATGGCGCTCTGATAGATACAAATTATACGTACGCCCGGTTTGACGCCGGGTGTAGGTTGGCCCGCTTTTTAGGATAAGGTATATATTAAAAAAAAAAAAAAAAAGTGTTATTTCAGGGAAACTTCAAAATTTCATGAGTGATGCGAGTTCTGTTGTAGGTTAATCTGCGGGTAATATGCGACATAGACCCGTTATTTATACCATATATTGCTGCACCCGAATGTGATCTTAACGAGCTGTATTTTGTTTCTCGATAATAACGCTATATATAGGTGCCAATCCCCACTGCGAGGCGTGGATATGCGGCCATTCATTTGTTCATTGGGCTGAAAAGAGGACGAGACTAAGACCGCAAGGGCTTAATTTGGGCTTCCTTAAGGAGCAATTGGCAGTGAAATGGATGGGCCGTCGAGCACTGTTCCCTCTAAGCTGTGTGCGCGTGCGCGCGCACACACCTCGCCGAGCGAGCGCACATACTTTACAACAGAGCGCACAAAAATTACGGCTCTGATTCTGATAGAAGACAACACAGATGTCTTAAAATTTAAAAGTTATGATTGTAATTACTAGAAATTTCACACTTCATTTAGTAATCATCTATTTTCATTTAATTTGATTCAAATCAGTGGTGTACGTACTGTATTCTGACGTGTAGTCAAATTTTAAAGTATATAACTCCAAGTGTCATTATGTGGCGCACAAAAATTTAACCTTCCTTCAAAAGCTGCACACAGCTGATATTTTATGCGCACACAGCCAACAGAAAATTAGAGGGAACATTGCCGTCGAGGTATGGTGTGGGACCAGCTGATGCCACTCCTCTTACAATTGAAGAGGGCGGGTGGACAGCCATGAGCAATAGTGGTGCACCTCGGAGGTAATGACCGGATGGGTACGCGCAGTGTCGAGCTCACCAAGAAAATGCAGAGGGACATGCTGACACTGACGGGTGCCTTCCCAGGAACATTACTGGTTTGGTCACACATCATACCGCGGTGAGTGTGGAGGGGCGAATGGTCGCATCATGCAGTGGAAAGAACAAGGAAAAAGGTGAATCGGTGGATGGCCCGATTCATGGAGTCAATCGGAGGATATGGCATCGTCCACGACTTGATAGAAGAGAACTTCCCCGGATTGTATCGCGCGGACAGAATACATTTGTCAGATATTGGGATGGATGTTTACCTCTGTGCCATACAAGACACGATTGAACGCCTGTGGCAGAAAACGCGTGTTGGCCACAGCAGTGAGGGGTAAG
The DNA here is from genome assembly GCA_033557465.1 of Ichthyophis bannanicus. NCBI lineage: Eukaryota > Metazoa > Chordata > Amphibia > Gymnophiona > Ichthyophiidae > Ichthyophis > Ichthyophis bannanicus. The sequence continues at coordinate 430,376,921 of CM066034.1, read as the reverse complement.
GGGGGAACCTCCCGGCAAGCGAGGAGTCGCTGCCGGGAAGGATTGGCGGGAGAGATAGGGACCCCATCCTTATGAGAGAGCGCACAGCCCAGACATGAGAAGGGGGAGCGGGGCACATAGGAACTGATGTGTCCCCCAAGAGTATAAGATGTTGAAGCAGCAACAGTGTCCAGAGGGCCTCCCGAGGCTTTGACGGCGGGAGAGACGAACATACAGTTTCTCAACGTAGCCCTGCTCATGCCTTTGACGGGCCCTGGGCAGAGGTAGATATGGATGCTGCTGCAAAGAGTAATGGAGTCATGAAGGGCCGGGGGTTTAACTGAAGCACCCCTTATACATTGTCATGCTAGTTGGGACCGACGGCAGCGGGGAAATGGCTTCGACGGCCATTTTCCAGAATATCCCTGCCGGGCATCAGAAGACCTGATGAAAGTGGGCTGTGCCTCTTGGGAAGGGATGAGGCGAAGTGTTAAGTGAAGTTATAATCATGCTATTTATGATGGAATGCTGTTATGTTTGATGTTGTTAAGTTTTATGCTGTGGCCAACAGTTTTGATACTGTATTTCCACTTGTTATTGACAAATATAAATAAAGACATCTTTTGTGGCAAGTCCGGATGCAGGATAGTTATTTTGGGCGGGGAGAGGGGGGGAAGGGTAGTGACCCGAGGCCGTCATGCTGGTCCCCTGGCTGAGATTCTGACAACCAGGTAGGGTGTAAGGCTTAAGGTTTGTCTCTAGGGCACCAACACCGTGAACCAACTCTAGAGCTGGCTCTGGAGCACTGAAAATCGCCCCTATCTGGATAAATTATGGCTCCGCCCCAGACTGCCCTGTCACTATCTGCATACTGCCGTTGTGGTCAAAGATAATGTTCTGCTGAATATTAGGCTCTCAGCACTTACCTGTTCAGCAGCTACTGCTAACTGGATAAGTGCCTTTGAATATTGGCTCCTAAGACACTAAGAATTCTCTCAGTGAATCACACAGCAGAGCTGTACAAGTCAACTAACATTCATCATAAAACATCAATACACAAGTACAAACAGAGTACATGCACACTTTTATATCTGCTTAGAACAAGTGGAAATATTTGTGTCAGCATTTGTGTGCTACTGGAACTAGATTTGGGTGCCTATTTTATAAAGGCACATAGGTGCCTATATTGTCTTTATAAAATAGCCTTCAAATAGGCACCTTTTTAGGCTTTTCACATAGGTGTCCTGCTATAAAACCAGACCCTAAAAGACTACTACAAAATTCCAAATAAATAAGCTTGAACAACTTTCCTCATTTACCATATCCTAGCTGCATTCATCCAATTGGCAAGTCAGTACCCCAGCTTCACTTAGCCTATTTGAGTTCCTAATTGTTACCTGTACAATATTAATGGTGGTGCCATCGATGGTGGTGGTTTCAGAAAGCTCATCTAAATCCTCAATTCTAACTGAGAGTACCTAGAGAGAAAACAGGGTTACCAAGTGCTTCCCAGGCAAACTGATACAAATTAAAAATAGAAAGCAGGGAAAATGCAAAAACAAAAGGGAAGAAGAAAAGGTTTCCACTGCAGGAAATGAAATAGGAGATAAAAAGGAGTAATATAACAGTTCATTGATTCATGGTTTATTTAGGTATATTGCTGTATGCATTGCAATGTCTTCTGTTTCAGGCTCATCTCTCTTACGTTATCCAAGAAGATTGCTTGCATGTGGTTCCAAACTGTAGAGATGAGTATTTGTTACATATGATAGCAAAGCTACAAGTGTTCTTGAGGATAACAAGATATGAGTCCTCATGGATGAGTGACATCATCTATCAGAGCCCAGTGCAGTGAAAAGAGTAATTAGCTCTTGAATTTTACAGAACTTTCTAGCATAGTCACCCACATATGTGGAACTTCCCATGCTAGTGTAGTTGTTCAGAATCACCTCTGTTTTATATTTGTTTGTTTACATTCTCTTATATACCGCGCTATTCTACATCAGTGCGGTTTACATTGAACAAACTGAAATTACATTGAACAGGGCATTATAACTTGGAGATAACTATTTTATAGGGAACATGGGCTATGGAGGGTTAAGTGGCTTGCCCAAGACCACAAGGAGCACCTGTGGGACTAGAAACCCCAGTCCTTCCGGCCCAAGGTTGCTGTCCTCTAGTGGGAAGTCAAGAGCAGTTGGAATGCAGGAGAAGCCAACTCCTAGGGAAGGTGGGAGGATATTGTGAGGGCCTATATACTATTGTCCTTGGTGAACACTTGTTGCAAGTAAGAACTTTGCTTTCTACAAGAACAAACAGGATATAACGTTTTCCCTTATGAGGATCTCTAGCTATATGGTGCCTTTAACAAAAGAAGGGAAATTTAAAAAATGGGCAATAACTTGTCTTTTTGTTGATGCAGTGCAGCAGTGTGTAAAGATAACATACTCTACAGGAGAGATGAATTCTACTCCTCAAAGAGATTCTCAAGATTAAACAAACCTACTGCTGTGTTTGAAATCTCACTCCAGACAGTAACGCAGTGTGAATGTATGGACAGAAGTTCATGTTGCAGCTTTGCAGATATCTTACATGGAGCACAACCTCAAGTGAAGTGAAGTGGGCATAAGTAAAGGAGAAGCAATCTGCTAGTCAACTAGAATGTGTATACTTCACTACAGCACTCCCAGGTTGTCATAGAATGAAAGAAATAAAATGCTAGATGGACTTTCAAAGAGCTTTAATGAACTCTAGATACTGTAGGCGGCTGAACTCTTTAACAATCCACTGCACGCAAGGCATATTCATAAAGGTGAGCATATGGCTTAGGGAAAAATGTTGGATGGAAAATTGATGGGCTAAGTTGGAACTTGGGTTTGAGTCCCACTAGTACTACTTGTGCCCTTGGGCAAGTCACTTAACCCTCCATTGCCTGAGAAGAAAAGCCTGGCAATCTACCTCCTGTTACACTGCCAAGAAAACCCAGGAGTTGCTGGGTCGCAAAGAGTTAGCTTTGACTCAAAAGGCACACATTGCATTGTATTGCATTGTGCTGCATTACGCAAGAAGGAACTTAGTTTGGGTGCAAAGAGCCACCCTATTTCTGAAAGATTTTGTATAAGGCAGATCAGTCACTAAGGTTTGGTGCTCACTGATTCTGCATGCTGGGATAACCGCCAACAAAAACAAACCTTCCAGATCAGGTACTTCAGCTCATATGAGATCAGCAGCTCAAAGAAAGCTTTCATGAGCTGGGTAAGTACCATGCTGGAGTTCTAAGACACATTAGGAATATTAAAGGGAGGTTTCAATAGAAGCAAATCCTATATGAATCAAATAACTCAAGAGAGAGAGGAGGTTATCTTCTATATGGTGACAATATGTTCCAATCACAGTAAGGCAAATTCTTATAGAATTTATTTATTTAATGTCTCTTCTATACTGCGCTCTTTAAAAATCAGTGCGGTTTACAGGTAACAGATATGTGCAGTGCAGGCAGGCCTACACAGGACTTACAATAAACAGGGGATTATATACAGGGTTAACAGGGTAACTATGTACAAGATAACTTGTTGTCATAAGTTGTAAGAACAGCTCGACAGTATTACACATTGGCTCATGCTGTCATATGTCATGAGAATTGGTTTTGAAGCCTGACTTTGAGAAATGTGGAAAGCATTTAAGCAGTTTGTGTGTGGGATAGCAGGTCTAGGGCTTTTCCTGCACACCAAACAGCAAATCACTTCCATGCAAAACTATAAGATCATTTAGAAGAGTCTCATTTAGAAACCGGAAGAATTTCAGAGACATTTATAGGAACCTAGGGTCATGCTATCAATATCCAGGCTGCGAGGACTAGAGACCTGCAACATTCCCTGATTCAGCATGATTAGTCAAGAGAGCTCCCAGCAGGATCCGTTTCCTAATTGATAACTGCCAGAAGAGACCTGTCTCAGATACTGAAGGATATGTATACAGAAGACCCTTCTCCAATCTAGGAGGAAAGCATCTCTGGCTAAATTGTTGAAAGTCCCAATCCCAGAACAGAACTGAAGGGCTTTCCTGTTCAGAGGAGACAAAAGGAGATCCACCATAGGGGCATTCCACTGGCAGAATATCTGGTTTGCTATGCCCCTGTCACCATTTGTGGAATTGTAGGATTCAGCTCAGTTTGTCTACCAGGTATTGTCTCTCCCTGCCAGGCATGAAGTTCCAAGAATCATCCTTTAAGACAGTAGTTCTCAACCCAGTCCTCTGGGACTCCCAGGTCAGTCAGGTTTTCAGGATATCCACAATGAATATGCTTGGAGGGCATTCGTGATTACTCAAAGCTCGAGGAAGTTGATTTGTTGAACTGATTCCTGGGTTATCCACAGTCCTTGTGTGGAGATGGAATCTAGATGGGCTCCCCAACCGAGCTGTGTCGCATCTGTAGTCAGAATGTGTTGAGGTTGGGGCATCCAAAAAGGTGACCCCACGAGGAGATTTGTTGGGGTACACCACCAGAGAAGTGATTCGGCCAGATGACGCGTTACTTGAATGATATCCCGTAGATTCCCTGTGGCCTGGGTCCACTGCATTAGTTGCATATGTAGTCTTGCATATGGTATTACATGCACTGTGGATGCCATGTGGCCTAAGAGGCAGAGGAAAGCACAAGCCGTTGCAGTCTTCCACTGGAGCATGTGGGTGGCTAGGTCCACCAGTCTGTTCATGTGGTCCAGAGGAAGGAAGGCCCTGGATTGCTGGGTATCCAGTACAGCACTGATGAACTCGAATCTTTGGGATGGGGTGAGATGGGACTTTGGGAAGTTTATGACAAATCCCAGATGTTGCAATAGTGCAAGGTTTTGTTGAAGCGATGAGCAGGTTCTTCTGGAGAGTCTGTCTTTATCAGCTAGTTGTCAAAGTAAGGGAAGACAAAGACTTTGTTGCTTTGAAGATATGCTGCCACTATGGTCATGCACTCTGTGGAGACTCTTGGTGTAGATGTGAGGCCGAAAGGGAGGACCCTATATTGATAATGGGTGCCCTGACAGGTGAAGCAAAGATACTGCCTGTAGTCTGGGTGAATCAGGATGTGAGTGTAGGCTTCTTTGAGGTCTAGGGAACACAGCCAGTCTTGTTCCTGCAGATAGGGAAGCAGGGTTCCCAGAGAGATCATTTTGAACTTCCCCTTGACTAGGAATTTGTTGCGTTCTCTGAGGTCGCAAATGGGTCTGTAGCCCCCTGATTTCTTTGGAATGAGGAAGTAGGGGGGAGTAGAAGCCCTTTAGCAGTTGGTTTTGAGGAACTGCTTCTATGGCTCCTTGGGAAAGGAAATTGGTGACCTCTTGCTTGAGCAGGGCATTGAGGGGAGGTTGGGTGGGATAATCCCCTCTGAAATGGTTGGGGGGAAGTTCCTGAAAATGTAATTGGTAACCTCCCTGGACTATGGAAAGAGTCCACTGCTCTGTGGTGATGGAATGCCACTGATGTGAGAAGTGGCAGAGTCTCCCTGGAATGCTTGAAGGTTCTTGGATCTGCAGGAACAGATTGGCTATTCTCCCTAGATAGGAGTCAAAAGCTAGGTGCTGCTGGCACCTGGGTGGCTGGCTGTGGTTTGACTATTCTGCGTCTCTTGGCCTGCTTGGGACCCTGCTGTTTTTGTTGATAAGCAGCGTGAGAATAGGAGGGGTAGAATCTCCTCCTCTTTCGGCAGAAGGGTCTTTTAACTGATGCTTTTTTCTTTGTAATTTCAGTAGTCTTCCTGGAGAGCCTTTTTTTTTACATTTTACTATTTATTAAATTTAAACAATACATTCAAACAAGTGAATGAAGGCAAATCGGTAAAAAGGAAACAAGCAAACAAGCAAGCAAATACAAAGAGATTAAATCAATACATTACTAAAAATCAGCCCACAAAATTTAAGAAGCGAGGCATCAGGAAAATATATAACTACATAATAGGAAATTATCAGATAACATGGCAGTGCGAGACTTATGCGTCAGACGTATGAGACGCGGAAACAACAACTGGTTCCTCTCTAGCTAACAGAAACTCCAGCAGCTGGCGGGGCTCAAAAAACAGAAATCATTTTTCTTTATAAGAAACAAGACATCTAGCAGGAAACTTCAACAAAAATGTCCCGCCGAGGGAAAGTACCCTGGGCTTAAAACCCAGGAATTCCTTTCTCCTCAGCTCTGGTGTACCCCTAGCAAGGTCAGGAAAAATGCGGACATAAGAGCTCCTAAACTGCTCACTGAAATTCCTAAAATATAACCGAAGAATTAAAGCTTTATCGGTTTCAAGAGCCAATGTAATAAGGAGAGTAGTACGGGCAGTGACCAACTCCATGGAGCTCTCCAGAAACCCCATAATGTCTCCGTGAACCCCAGAAGCTCCACTACTAACTCCCTGGATACCCCTACCCTAGAGGACGGCAATCTTGGGCCAGAAGGACTGGGGTTTCTGGTCCCACAGGTGCTCCTTGTGGTCTTGGGCAAGCCACTTAACCCTGCATTGCCCATGTTCCCTGTAAGTATTAGTGTATGTGTCTCATATTCCCTTGTGTTAAATGTATCCCCCAATTGTGTTGTGACCACTTTGATTGAAGGATAAGGTGGTATACAAAACTGTCTAAATAATAAAAAAATATCCACAGATAGATACTGAGCCCTGGTTAATGGTGGGAGATCCTCCCTGGAAATCTTCAAGACCTCCTGGAAGTACCTCCGAACCATTTCCAGGGGGGAATGTAACAGAGATCTAGGAAAATTAATCAGTCCCAAATTGTTCTTCCGGACTTGATTATCGAGATATTCCATCCTCCTAGAAGTCAACTCCGATCTTTAATGTGGGCACAGTGTAAAGCCTGAAGTTGCTCCAGTTCTCCACTCAATCGGGCCAGCTTCCCCTCCTGCTCCTTGTGAACTCTGGAGACCTCATGAAAATCTTTAAGTAAAGCATTAATTTCAGTACTCACAGATGCAGCAATAGTCACAAGGGAAGAATTCATTGTTGAGATGAACTCTAGAGGGCCTCACCAACCCGCCAGCACCTGCAGTGACCAACGTGGAAGATACCTCCTGGGTAGTGCTGACCCCCAACCGAGAGACAGCCTCCGATCATACTTCAACTATAGGAGCCCCACACGGATCGGCAAAGCCAGCACCGGAGCCCTCTTCACCTCCCTGCATCGGCGTGCTGGTCATCACGCCAGAGGACAGCACTCCCCTGTCGGCTACAATGCTTCCGGAGCATGGCGGGGGGACCCGCTGTTCTGGGGATAAGAAAACCCCTGATGTGCTCAGGTCTGGTGAAAGCACCGTGCCTGCCGAAGAAGCCTGGGGCAGAAAATCCACACATCTGCAGCATTTTCTGGGCAGCGCAGGTGGAATGAGCTTCACCCGAGGGTAGGTAGGCTTGCTTTTGCTTTCTTCTGCCCATAGCAGCTCCCTGCAGCAAGAAACGCCAACACAGCACGCCGCTGAAGCGAGACTGCTCACCAGAAGCATCTCACCGCCACCATCTTGCCTCCTAAAACCCTGGAGAGCCTTTTAAGAGTTGTATTGTTGGTCTCCAGTCTTCTCCCTCCAGTTTTTACTGAAGAGGATTTCCCCTGTACAGGGATTACCACCAAGCTTGTCCTGGACCCATTGTTCCAGGTCTGATGATTGAAGCCATGCTAATCTGTGTGCACCTATGGCACTAGCTGAAGCCATACTGGTGGATTCAAAGGCATCAAATGTCGCCCTGTTTACAAATTTTGAAACATTTTGGCTGTGTGCAAGTGCAGCCTGAAATGCAGGCCTCTTTTCTTTGGGAAGGAAAGGAAGAAAACCTTCCCAGTCCTTATTGAGTTCTTTTAAAAACATTCCCATATAGAGAATGTAAGAGTTGATCCTGCTGGCTAGCATCGAAGCCTGGAAGGATCGGCGAGCAAAGGAATCGAGATTCCTGTATTCTCTTCCTGGGGGTATCGAAGAGTGTATTTTGCCACTCTTGATCGAATGCATGGCTGATTCAACCACCATGGAGTGGTGTGGTAATTGTGTTTTTTGAAAAGAGGACAATCTGGTACCCTGTACATGGTATTGAGCCGCCAGCTAATGGGCGACACCTTGAGAGGGGTCTCCTACATCCGGAGCATCAAGTTGTGGAGGATGCGATGCACCAGGAGGAATGCAGCTTCTATCGATGTTAGAGAATCTCCGGCTCCTCTGCACTCGGTTCTAGTTCCACTGAAGTAGGGGTGGATAAGCCCATCACCATGTCCCGGATAAATTCCAGGAAGGACATGTCCTCTGGTGGCGATATCCTCTGAGTGCTCCTGGTTGGAGGTGAAGGCTCTGAGACAATGACATGGAAGTCCATGGAATCAAAGGAGTGGTGGTCAGAACCGGAAGTATCTGAGTTCGACTCAGATGAGTATCGACAATGTCGATGCTGACATGGATGTAATTGATGCAGATGTTTGATATCTTCAGGGTCAAGTCCCGTAGGCCACGTCCAGAGGATGTCTGAGACTGATGTCGGTGTCAGTGCCGGGACATCGGACCTCAAGGCAGACTGGATCGGTGCCGATGGCGACATAGATATCGATCCCACGGTCTGCGGTCCTCCAGCCTTCAGTGTAAGTGGAATCAATGCTCCGAGGAGGGCCGCTAAAGTTCTCTTCAAGGATAGCATGTGCTGATCCAAGGAGGTTGCCTGTGTCTGGTCCAACACAAGAATGGGGCTTGCCGCCACTGTACCAGAGCAAGACATCGGGGGCTCTCCAGAGATCGAGGTCTCGGGAACCTCCCGATTCCCCACCGAGGTTTTGGAGGACAAGTACTCCCATCGGGGATGCTTGGATTGATGGCCAGTCGGAAGAGGTCCTGGGAGAATCCTGATGCCTGGAGCAGGATCTTTCCCTTGATTCCTGTGACTTGCTTGAGGAATTTTTGGACTTCTCTCTCTGGGTTTCTTAAGCCTCTGTTCCTTGGAAGACATCAAGGAAGACCTGGATTGTTTGTCCTTTTTTCTGATCCGAATGTTTGGAACCCTTGGCGAGCTTGGAAGCCTCGGAGGATGAGGATGCACTCGAGGAAGATGAGGCTAGTGACATTGGTTTTGATGGAAAGAGTTCACCAAACATTTTGGCCTAGTTCCCTAGGTTTCTCTTCGTCATCTGCTTACAGAGGGTGCAGGCTTGGGGAATATGGTCAGGACCAAGGCATTTCAGACACCAACCGTGTTTATCTGTAACCAAAATGGTGCTGGAGCACGTGATACATTTTTTTGAACCCAGTCAAGGGTTTGCCCATCGTGAAGATGGTAGGCCAAGGCCCGGTGGGCACGAGGCCCTGAGGAAAAGGTTTTGGGAAAAAAAGAAAAATATAATATTTTTAGAAAAAAATCAAAGGGAAAAAAGATACCGAAATCAGACGATATCGGTGCGGTGAGGCACTTTGGAAAACAAATTATTTAAATTCTCTTCTCTAGCGACAGGATTTTGACCTGCTGGCTCCGCAGAAAAAGAAGAACTGAGGAGAGGGAGTTGGGAGAGTGGGAAGGCAGCGGCGTGGGCACAGTGGACTGCTCCCAAAGACTTTCCTACTGGTAACTGGGGAGCTTCCCACGCGGGCTCCTTCAGTACCCGATGTCACCCATATGTGAAGATTACATTCATGCTCGTTCCTGGAGAATGTAATTATACTGGGCTAGATTTTATTCAGGAAGGACAAAGGTAGGAAGAAGGGGAGGAGGAGTGGCACTATATGTAAAAAATAATATTAAAGCTATAGAATTGCAGGGCTTAAAAGGGAGCAAGGAGGCACTGTGGGTTAAACTAGAAAGAAGAAAATGGAAATCCATTTGCAATGGTGTGATACACAGATATCCCTGACAGGGAGAAGTGGACAGGGTTTTAATAGAAGACATACGCAGTGTTGCCACGAAAGGAGAAGTGCTACTGATAGATGATTTCAATGTCGGATGTTGACTGGCATATCCCTGTATCATCTAGAAGTAAGGAGATCCTAGATTCTCTACAGGGAGAACTATTCTGGCAACTGGTAACAGAACCCACAGGTGAAGGGGCCATACTGACTTGGTGCTTGCCAATGTGGAAAGTGTTTCTGTTGTAATAGTGGGAGATCATTTTGCATCCAGTGATCACCAGATGGTGTGGTTCAGTATTAGAACTAGGACTGATAAAATCCATTCAAAAGCAAGGGTCTTAGACTTTAGGAAAATTAACTTTGCCAAGATGGGACAATACCTCAAGGAGTGGTTAGCGGGATGGGAACAACTGGGGGATGTAGAAAAGCAATGGGCAAAACTGAAAGAGGATATTTTAAGGGCAACCAACCTTTTTGTTAGAAAGGTAAATAAATGTAAAAGGAAAAGGAGGCTTCTATGGTTCTCAAAAGAAGTAGCTGAAAAGGTAAAGACAAAGAGGGTGGCCTTCATAAAATACAAGAGATCACAGAGGGAAGACAAGCATGTATATTTGGAAAAACCTAGAGAAGGTAGCAAAGTAGTCAGGACAGCAAAGGCAAAAAAGAAGATGAAATAGTCAGTGCAATAAAATGGGGAGATAAGACATTTTTCAGATATGTTAGTGAGAGGAGGAAGGGCAAAAGTGGTATTGTCAAATTCAAGGGTGAAAGGGAGGAATATGTAGAAGCTGATGAGAATAAAGTGGACTTGCTTTATAAATATTTCTGTTCTGTGTTCACAGATTCAGGGCCAGGAGCAGGACTTCAGAAAACACCCACAAATAGGAACAGAAGTAATGAGGATCTAGAACGATTTTCAGAAGACTGTGTTTGTGAAGACCTAGCTAAAGTAAGCAAAGGGATGGGACCAGATGTGATACATCCAAGAATATTGAAGGAACTTGGGTATGTTCTAGCAGCATCACTGACTGACCTTTTTAATGCTTCTTTAGAATTGGGAGCGATCCCAGAGGACTGGAAAAAGGCACATATGGTCCCTTTATACAAAAGCAGAAGCAAGGATAAGGTTGAAAACTTCAGGCCCATTAGTCTAATCTCTGTTGTGAGTAAATTATTGGAAACGCTGCCAAAACAGAGAATAGGGAGGTTTCTGGAGTCCAATAGATTGCAGGATCCAAGGCAGCATGGGATTATCAGAGGCAGGTCTAGTCAGACAAATCTGAGTGATCTCATTGACTGGGTGACCAGAAAGTTGGACCAAGGAAGAGCCTTAGATGTAGTGTACTTAGATTTCAGTAAAGCTTTTGACACCGTTCCTTACAGGCGATTTATAAACAAACTGAGCACCCTATGAATGGACCCTAAAGTTACCGACTGGGTTAGAAATTGGTTGAGTGGAAGGCGACAAAGAGTATAGGTAAATGGAGCTCACTCTGAGGAGAAGGATGTTACCAATGGTGTGCCGAAGGTATCTGGCCTTGGTCCGATTCTTAACACCTTTGTTAGTGATATTGCGGAAGGGCTGCCGGGTAAGGTTTGCCTCTTTGTGGATGATACCAAAATCTGCAATGGAGCAAACACCCAGGAAGGAGTAGATAACATGAGGAGGGATCTAGCTAAGCTTGAAGAATGGTCTAGAATTTGGCAGCTGACATTTAATGCTTAAAAATGCAAGGTCATGCATTTGGCCTGCAAAAATCTAAGAGAACAGTACAGTGTAGGGGGTGAAGTACTTCTGTCCACAAAAGAAGAGTGGGACACGGGCATGATTGGTTTTGATTTATTTTATTTATTTAGCCAGTTTTCTATACCACCTTATCCTTCAATCAAAGTGGTTTACATTATGTAATCACTACAGACAGGCACTGGATACATTCCCTTGTCCCCAAAGCGCTCACAATCTATGTGTACCTCAGGCAATGGAGAGTTAAGTGACTTGCCCAAGGGCACAAGGAGTGACTGTAGGACTAGAAACCCCAGTCCCTCCAGCCTGAGATTGCTGTCCCCAGGTGGGACTTGAACCCCCTGTCCTCTGGCCTGAGGTACCATCCACTAGGCCTCCTCCTCCCTAATGATCTTAAAGTGGCTAACAGGTAGAAAAGGCGACTTCGAAACCCAAAGGATGATTGTGTGCATGGGGAGAGGAATGACCATCAGAAAAAAGGAGGTGACAGTGTCTCTGTATAAGTCTCTGGTGCAGCCTCATTTGAAGTATTGTGTACAATTCTGGAGACCACACTTTCAAAAGAAAATAAATAGGATGGGAGTTTGTGCAGAGGATAGTTACTAAAATGGTCAGTGCCTTTGTTATAAAGCATATGAGAGCAGACTTAAAGATCTTAATACGTATACGTTAGAGGAAAGGCGGAATAGAGGAGATATGATAAAGACGTTTAAATGCCTCTATATCATAAATGCACAAGAGGAGAGCCTCTTTCGATTGAAAGCAAGCTCTGTAACAAGGAGACATAGGATGAGGTCTAAAAGAGAGAGACTGTGGAGTAATACAGTGTGTGGAAATATTTCTTTATGGAAAGAGTGCACAGAATAGTCTCCCAGTGGAGGCAGTAGAGGTGAGGGCAGTATCTGAATTTAAGAAAGCGTGGGACAAACAGAAGATTTCTAAAGGAAAAAAGGGGACTATTGTAGTTGATATAGAAGGGCAGACTAGATAGGCCATGTGGTCTTTTTCTGCCGTCATGTTTCTATACTTCTCATTGTCATGGATGCTTCTCAGCCTTGCTGTCTCTTCCCTCAGGTCCTTCATTTGTTTAGAAACATAGAAAAATGACAGAAAAAAAACCACATAGCCTATCTAGTCTGTCCTTCCATATCAACGACTACAATGGTCCCCCCTTTTTTCCTTTAGAGATCCTCTATGTTTGTCCCATGCTTTTTTGAATTCAGATACTGTCCTCATCTCTACCACGGATCCACCACCCTTTCTGTAAAGAAATATTCCTCCTGAATCTATCCCCTTTCACCCTCATCCCATGTCCCCTCATAGCAGAACTTGCTTTCAATCGAAAAAGGCTCTCCCCCTGTGCATTTATGCCATGGAGGTATTTAAACGTCTCAATCATATCACCTCTATCCCACCTTTCCTCTCAGGTGTACATATTAAGATTCTTAAGTCTGTCCTCATATGCTTTAGAAGGAAGACCACTAACCATTTTAGTAGCCACCCTCTGTATTGACACCATCCTGTTTATATCCTTTTGAAGGTGCGGTCTCCAGAAATGCACACAATACTCCAAATGAGGTCGCACCAAAGACTTATACAGAGGCACTATCATCTCCTTTTTTCTGCTAGCCATTCATCTCCTTATGCACCCAAGCATCCTTCTAGCTTTTGCTGTTGCCTTTTGTGTCTGTTCAGCTACTTTAAGATCATCAGACACAACCACGCCAAGGTCCTGCTCTTCTTTAGTGCACAAAAGTACATCACCATGACCTCAGCATACAAGGGCATACAGTGAAGGGGCAGCCAGAAAAAGATTCAGGCCACCTACACCAATATCAAGCCCAATAACATCAATGACCCAGTGATTGGCAGCTAGCGATAACCATGCCCCGCTTTTTAAGTGTGAAGAAATACTTTTTGTGTATAGAGAAAACCAAACTTAGCTTTAAAAGCAAGGCAGGGAAACACAACACACGCCAGCCACGTCTCCGACGTTATCACAGAAGAGCCCTTTAAACGTTTCGCGGGACTACCCGCTGCTTCAGGGGAATCTGCCAGCTAACCTTAAACCACGCTGTGATGGGTGGCGTTTTTCTGCACAGCGTGGTTTAAGGTTAGCTGGCAGATTCCCCTGAAGCAGCGGGTAGTCCCGCGAAACGTTTAAAGGGCTCTTCTGTGATAACGTCGGGGACGTGGCAGGCGTGTGTTGTGTTTCCCTGGCTTGCTTTTAAAGCTAAGTTTGGTTTTCTCTATACACAAAAAGTATTTCTTCACACTTAAAAAGCGTGGCATGGGTATCGCTAGCTGCCAATCACTGGGTCATTGATGTTATTGGGCTTGATATTGGTGTAGGTGGCCTGAATTTTTTTTTGGCTGCCCCTTCACCGTATGCCCTTGTATGCTGAGGCCCGGTGTAATTTTTTGATTATCAAGTGGTATTTAATAAGAAACACACATGTTTACATTGGAGTGAGTTTTCTGTTTTGTGATATTTTCCACTCTGTGAATTTTGACCAATTGCGTTTGCTTCACTATGACCTTGCATTTTTTAACATTAAATCCCAGCTGCCAAATTCTAGACCATTCTTCAAGCTTAGCTAGATCCCTCCTCATGTTATCTACACCTTCCTGGGTGTCTACTCTATTGCAGATTTTTGGTATCATCCGCAAAGAGGCAAACCTAACCCGACAGCCCTTCCGGTATATCACAAACAAAGATGTTAAAAAGAATCGGAACAAGGGCAGATCCCTGGGGCACACCACTGGTAACATCCTTCTCCTCAGAGTGAGCTCCATTTACCTGTACTCTTGGTTGCCTCCCACCCAACCAATTTCTAACCCAAGCAGTAACTTTATGGTCCATCCCTAGGGTGCTCAGTTTGTTTATAAGTCACCTGTGAGGAACAATGTCAAAGGCTTTAGTGAAATCTAAATGCACCACATCTACGGCTCTCCCTCGGTCCAACTCCCTGGTCACCCAGTCAAAGAAATCAATCAGATTTGTCTGACAAGACCTGCCTCTGGTGAATCCATGCTGCCTCATAGATGTTAAAAAGAATTGGACCAAGGACAGATCCCTGGGGCACACCATTGGTAACATACTTCTCCTCAGAGTGAGCTCCATTTACCTGTATCCTTTGTCGCCTCCCACTTAACCAATTTCTAACCCAAGCAGTAACTTTACCTAGGGCGCTGAGTTTGTTTATAATTCGCTTGTGAGGAACGGTGTCAAAGGCTTTACTGAAACCTAAATACACCACATCTAGGGCTCTCCCTTAGTCCAACTCCCTGGTCACCCAAACAAAGAAATCAATCAGATTTGTCTGACAAGACCTGCCTCTGGTGAATTCATGCTGCCTCGGATCCTGTAATCCGCTGGACTCCAGAAATCTCACTATTTTCTCTTTCATCAGCGTTTCCAATAATTTACTCACCACCGAAGTTAAACTAACCGGCCTGTAGTTTTCAACCACATCCTTACTTCCACTTTTGTGTAAAGGCACCACATGAGCCTCTCTTCAGTCCTTTGGCACCACTCCCGACTCCAATGAGGCATTGAAAAGGGTCAGTCAATGGAGCTGCTAGAACATCCCCAAGTTCCCTCAGTATTCTAGGGTGTATCCCATCCGATCCCATCAATTTGTCTACTTTAAGTTTAGCTAGTTTCTCAAGAACACGGACTTCTGAAAATTCTTCAAGATGCCCTCGCTTCTGTTCATGTTTGTGGGTGTTTTCTGAGGTCCTGTTCCTGGCTTTTCATCTGTGAACATAGAACAGAAATATTCCGCTTTATCCTCATCAGCTTCTACATATTCCTCCCCTTCACCCTTGAGTCTGACAATACCACTTTTGCCCTTCCTCTTCTCACTAACATATCTGAAAAATGTCTTATCCCCTCATTTTATTGCATTGGCTATTTCTTCCTCTTTTTGAATCTTTGTTTTCCTGACTACTTTGCTAGCTTCTCTAAGTTTTTCCAAATATAGATGCCTGTCTTCCTCTCTCTGTGATCTCTTGTATTTTATGAAGGCCTCCCTCTTTTTCTTCACCTTTTCAGCTACTTATTTCGAAAACCATAGCGGTCTCCTTTTCCTTTTACCTTTACTTACCATTTTAACACAAAGGTTGGTTGCCCTTAAAATATCCCCTTTCAGTTTTGCCCACTGATTTTCTACGTCCCCAAGCTGCTCCCATCCCGCTAACGACTCCCTGAGGTATTGGCCCATCTTGGCAAAGTTAGTTTTCCTAAAGTCTAAGACCCTCACTTTTGTATGGATTCTAACAGCCCTAGTCCTAATACGAACCACACCATCTGGTGATCACTGGATGCACCAAGTCCAGTATGGCCCCTTCATGTGTAGGTTCTGTTACCAGTTGTCTGAATAGTTCTCCCTGTAGAGAATCCAGGATCTCCTTACTTCTAGATGATACTGCAGCAGGAATGTTCCAATCAATATCTGGCATATTGAAATCCCCTATCAGTAGCACTTCTCCATTCCTAGCAATGCTGCGTATATCTTCAATTAACTCTCCATCCACCTCTTCCTCTTGTGAGGGAGGTCTGTATATCACACTATTGGAAATAGATTTCTCTTTCCTTCTCTCTAGTTTAACCCACAGTGCCTCCTCTCTCCCTTTTAAGCTCTGTAATTCCAAAGCTTTAATATTATTTTTTACATATAGTACCACTCCTCCTCCCCTTTTTCCTACCCTGTCCTTTCTGAATAAAGTATAGCCTGGTATAGTACATTCCAGTCATGGTTTTCTGTGAACCATGTTTCTGTAACTGCCACTAAATCCAAGTCAGCCACTCCCATTAAAGCTTCAACATCTGGGATCTTATTTCCCATGCTACGGGCATTTATACATACCGCTTTTCATATGTTGCCTCTTTTACCCATTTCCATAAAGGTATTTAATGTTTCACTTACCTGGGGGCTTTCTTCACCCATCCCCAAGGAATCTAGTTTAAAGCCCTCTTCAGTAGATTAGCCAGTCTGCTACTGAAGACACGTCAACCTTCCTTGGACAGATGGACTTCCTCTCTGCTCTGTAACCCTTGGAACAGTATCCCATGGTCCAGAAAACCAAAACGCTCTCGATGACACCATCCATGCAGCCATGCATTCATCTCCAGGATGCGAGATTCTCTGCCTTGGTCTTTACCCTCAACAGGGAGGATTGAAGAGAACACCACCTGTGCACCTATCCACCCTCTTTCCCAGAGCCATAAAGTCACTTTTGATATGCTCAGTGGGATACCTGGCAGTATCATTTGTGCTGGAGACACAACTCGCAAGAGGTGAAAGGAGATCACAGGTGCTTTTATTAGTGAAAGAACCCTACGCGTTCCGGTACAAGCCTTCTTCGGGGGGTACACATCTTCATGACATAATACAAAAGGGTAAATAAGAACAGAAATAAATTACATCAACAATAATTTAAAAATTTAAAAATATAATAAAATATCTATATAAAAACATCTAAATAATATCATTGATGTAATTTATTTCTGTTCTTATTTACCCTTTTGTATTATGTCTTGAAGATGCGCACCCCCCGAAGAAGGCTTGTGCCGGAACGCGTAGCGTTCTCTCACTAATAAAAGCACCTGTGACCTCCTTTCACTTCTCGCTAGTTGTGTCTTTGCTTGCTGTTGCGAGGATCTTGCTCCCTCTGTGTCTTTCCAGTATCATTTGTGCCGACATGGATTAGCAACATTGGGCTTGATGAGTCTTGGCAAACTCTCCGTAACATCTCAAATTTTGGCACCTGGCAGGCATTTTGCACATGGAACCTGTCCCTCGACTGGGATTGAGCTGTCTGTCTGGACAGAGGTAGAAGCTGTAATAGGGAGAACACATGTTTTTTTCCCAGTTATAGATCAGTTATTGGAGTTTTGGTACCTATTGAAGGAAAGATGAAAGACCTATCATAGTCCCTAATGTTTCCTCAGCTGTCCTTTAAGACAAAAGCAGCTAGCCTCTTTTATGTATGCTCTAATAGCTCTCTTCTATGTCCCTGTGTGTAGCCCTGCTTGCTTGCTAAACAGTTATCACTGTAAGCTACTAAAATCTGATATTATGTGTCTGAGGAATATAGTCTACTACTACTACTGATCATTTGTATAGTGCCAGAAGGCGTATGCAGTAATGTACATAGTGTGACACGGAAGATCCGCCCTGTGCCTTTAAAACACAGAAATCTGCTGGGTTTAGCTCAGATTCTGACAGGCAGGGAGATCAAAAGCTTCCCAGTTACCATAGGCAATCAAAACAGGCTGAGACACAGGTCTGAAGGCACGCCTAGCTAGCAAACACTCCCCAGTTAATCAGGAAAACAGTTTTCACATGGGCAAGAAAACGCCCCGAAGGCTGTATAAAGAATGTCCAAAGCAAACAGAGTTAGACCAGAGAGATCTCGGAGTTCACGAGGAACAGGAAGCTGCAGAAGCTTGGCAAGTAAGAGGGAACTTGCAGGTCTCAAACGGAGGTTCAGAATATTCCTATACTGACTCTGAATTACCTGACCCTTGGAGCAGAAAGCAAAGGAGGAATTTGCAAAGAGAAACAAAGCTACCTGCAACAAGAGGGATTAGTTACAGGAAATACTCACCTCTGACGCAGTGTGATTTTCCCAGGCACAGAGCTCAGTGGAAGGAACGTGAGGCAGCTGGTAAGAAGCCATATATAACTGAAAAGCAGAGCTGCTTGAAATACTTGCAACCCTGTGAGAGGGAAAGTAATTCGGTTGAAGATGTTTGTATGAGTGATGAGGATGAATGTATGTCTCTAAAACCCTGCAGAAGACTTCCAAGAGAAAAGTCTGTCAGGACCAGAACAGGACAGTGTTATGAGCTAATGCCAGGCACAAGAGGTAGGAGATTGAAAAGCTACAAAGAGAAAGCAGGTTTAAACCGAGCTGTTTCTCCGTCCTGCTTTTACAAGCTGTCTGATAACTACCTGCCTTACTGTGGAGAGGGCTGTGTTGAAAGCTCAGAGACTGATTTGAGGAGGTTTCAAACTTTCTGCCCTCGAGAAAATAATGTGGTTGAAGAACCAATGATTACAGAACCAAGTAGCTTAAATCCCTGTATTGAGGACATGGATTGCTCTTTGTTAATGGCTGATATAAGTTCTCTACGCTAGCTAAAGACAAGAGTGCCTTGTAGAGAGCTGAATGAGCACAGAAGAGACTGTCAGCATTTTCATTTGGTTTCTGTTCAACGTAATTACTGTTTTTGTTCAAGCGAGAAGCTGTGTTTTGTTTTCACCTTCAGTTTGCCAGAAGCATGGCTGTATTTTGAGTTCTTGTGTTTTTGTACTGTTTTTGAAAATCCAAACCCCGGGAGGGGAATAAAATCCTTCTTAAACCTGACCACTCAGTCTCAACTACTCCTTTTTATAAAGAAAGGTCAGGCCCAGCAGTGTGACTGGCTGCCTACGCCTCAGTCCAGCCACTGCTGGTGACAATAGACACGTAAGAGACGATCCCTGCTCATCAGAGCTTACAATGTGTTGCCTTTGTAAAACTACCTAATCAAGGCTCCTTCAAGTTTATTAAATTGTTTACTTTTAGTAGATATCCAAATGTTGAACTATTTACTTCCTAGACTTACCCTACCAAATAATAAAACATCTGTCATCTCTATAAACAAGCTAACTGGTGAGTTTCCCTACAAAGAAAGACTTCTCACATGGGGTAGGTGAGAGCTGGGGTGAGAAGAGAGGGATCTAACATCTGATGAGTGCAGTGACTTCAAAGAGCTTGCCTTCCTTTTTGAACCTGAAGGTTAGAGGAGAAGAAAAAGAAAGCAGCAGAGAAAAAAGGTTTTGCCTATGAAGAGAAAAAATTGCCTTCTGCAATACAGCTGCAAAAATTTATCAATAGTTAATGCAACAGAAAAAGTTATTAAAAATAAAATTAATTCCCTTTAAGAACTCTCAGGCAGAGGATGTATATTCAAGTGCCAAAGAATTACCTTGCTTGCAATGGTGACCCTCTAGAAATGGCAGTACTTGCAAGGCCATGTAGACCTTTGTACAACCTGGCTCCATATAACTACAACCTGTTACTTTTTTCTCTAACAGCACAACTCATCCCTTCCAAACAGGAAATACTAGCAAGACCCTTATGCACTCTCTTATTACCTCCCCTCTAAATTATTGTAACTTGCTCCGCACTGGCCTCCCACTGAATCATGTCTCTCCCTTTCAATCAGTTCATAACTCTGCTCTTCAGTTAATCTTCTGCCAGTGTCACTATGCTCACGGATCCTCTCTTCTGAAGTTGCTTCATTGGCTCCCTATCAGTTTCCACATACATTTCAAATTTCTTCTTCTGACTTACAAATGCATTCCTTCTGTGGCTCCTCACTATCTCTCTTCTATTATCACTCCATACACCCCTCTCTTATTCTCCTTCCCCCTTTGAGGGACTGCTGACTGAGGAGTTGTAACTGCTGGGAAGAAATCTGCACTTGTATTTACCTAGTGGGAAATTCTCAAAATCTTGGGAAAAGGGAATACTTTGGGTTTAAGTTGATAAAATTGGTCTATTTTAACATTCTGTGTTTCATAACATCAGTTTAGGGCATAGTACAATGAATACTGTGTATACCCATGAACTGCTGAAAGAATAAACCAGTCAGTACTAGCGATCAAACCAAAGCTTTCACTGCCGCTTCCATCTCAAGCCCTTCTGGATCCACTACACTCCACAGAAATGGCTCTTGCCAAAGTCTCCAGAGACTTGTTCTTCACAAAATCCAAGGGCGTTTACTCAATCCTCATCCTTCTTGATCTTTCTGCTGCCTTTGACACTGTTGATCACTGCCTTCTCCTACTGTCCTCGCTTGGATTTAGGAGCTCTGTTCTGTCCTGGTTTTCTTCTTATCTCTCTCCCAGCGCAGTTTTAGTGTATATTCTGGTGGATCCTCCTCTACTGCAATCCCGCTTTCAGTCAGTGTACCTTAGTCCCTTGGTGCACTTATTTTCTCCCATGATTTTCAGTACCATCTTTATGCTCTCTGATCTACCTCTCTGTGCCTGAAATCTCTAGGAATCCAGTCCCTGATCTCTGCCTGCTTATTCGACATTGATGTCTCACTGCAGTCTGAAACTGAACATGGCCAAAACAGAGCTCCTTATTTTTCTCCTTAAACCCACCTCCCCCCTTCTTCCCTTCACTATTTCTGTGGATGACACTACACTCCTCCCTGTTTCCTCAGCTCGCAATCTTGGGGTCATCTTTGACTCTACTCTCTCTCTCTCTTCACACATCCAACAGGTAGCTAAACCTGTCACTTCTTTCTCTACATTAGCAAAATTCATCCTTTCCTTTCTACACACACCACTAAG
This sequence comes from Ichthyophis bannanicus, assembly GCA_033557465.1. NCBI lineage: Eukaryota > Metazoa > Chordata > Amphibia > Gymnophiona > Ichthyophiidae > Ichthyophis > Ichthyophis bannanicus. The sequence continues at coordinate 430,355,972 of CM066034.1, read as the reverse complement.
ACCCTTATCTGCTCATTAGTCACCTCCCGTCTTGACTATTGTAACCTGCTCCTCGCTGGTCTCCCTCTTAATCATCTCTCTCCCCTTCAATCTGTTCAAAATTCAGCTTCACAGTTTATCTTCTGCCAGTGTTGCTATGCTCATATAACCCTCTTCTCAAGTCACTTCACTAGCTCCTTATCAGTTTCCATGTCCAGTTCAAATTTCTCCTACTGAACTACAAGTGCAGTCATTCTACGGCTCCTTACTACATTTCCTCTCTTATCTCAATCTACACTCCTCCTCAGGAACACTGCTCCTCTGGCAGATCCCTTTTATCTGCACCCTTCTCTGCCACTGCCAACTTTGTTCATTCCATCTTGCTGCTCCATATGCCTGAAACAAATTACTTGAGTTTGTGCACCGGGCTCCTTCTCAAGCCCTATTCAAATCCAGGCTAAAAACCCACTTCTTTGAGGCCGCTTTTGGATCCTGCTGCTCCTCACTCTCTTATTCACTACTTATGTGTAGCTTACCATACTCTAGTCCCCAGTTTCACTATGGGGGTCATCCCGTACTTCGAACAGCTCTGGTGTACATGTGGGCCGGACATCCAACCTGCACTCAGCTACTCCAGCATATTTTGCAGCCAGCGTGCCCTGCACGTACACAGAGTTTGTGCAGGGAGTGCTGTAAGTGGGAAGGAGGGGGCGGAGCAGGGGCGGGGCAAGGGCGTGCCCACCTGCCAGACCGAATAGAGCCTATTCAGGAAAGGCCTCTGTACATTTCTCAGCACCCTAACGGACACACATGTACCTGCTCCCAGTGGAATAAGTGTCAGGTGGAGCGACGAATGCTCGGAGAACCCCCCTTCCCCCAATGGAGATGGCCAGCTGTGGCTCCTGGGGGCCCAATTCAGTCCTTGCTGACCACTAGCAGCGAGTGGGCACCGGCATGCAGGGGCTGCAGGGTGACTGGTGATTTTGTGCTGCACAGTGGACGGGGTGCTGCCATGACGACGGGACACCATGGGGTACTTGCTCCACAGCTTGCATTGGCACATGGGGATGGGCAGGATTGGCTGGATACACCCATATGGAATATGGTGTCCGCCAGACCATCTAACTCCCCCATTCCTCCATCGCGGTTGCATCTAGACCCTGCAGTGGCAGAATCAGGCCCAACTCGGCCCTGTCCACATTTTGTGTGTGTCCATGCCCAGGCATATGGGGCTTGGAATCTGCCTCCATATGTTTTGTCTTGATTGGATTGTAAGCTCTGATGAGCAGGGACTGCCTTACATCTATAAGTATAGTGCTCGGTATGCCTTGTAATGCTATACAAATGATTATTAGCAGTAGAAAAGACTTTGACTTTCATACTTTGGACACATTAGAAAAAGACATAATGCTTTCCAAAATTGAAGGTCAACACAAAAGAGGAAGGCCAGCAATGAGATGGATCGATACAATAATAGCAGCTATGGATGCCACTCGATCAACAATGAGCCGCTTGACTGAAAAACTAAACACCGTTTAGGACAACTATGCAGAGGGTTGCCACAACAATAAGCCAACTTTCAGTTAAATTAAAGTTATTTAGGGCATATACAATAAGCTAACTCCAGGTAAATTAAACTCGGTTAGAACATAGCATAACAAGTTATTTTTTAGTTAGTGTTCATTTACCACCCACCTACTGGGCCACCTACCCATCCCAGGCATACTCTGATTTATCGCCTCTTAAACCAGTAAGGGGAAAGGAGTGATCTTATTCACTTTCAGAAACTGTATAACTGGTTATCCTCATCAGCAAATTGTTAGGCCTTAGGAATAGATTAATTAAGGCACTGCAGTTCACCTTGAGGTAAACACTAAACAAACTCCCTTAAATTTATTAGGTATACGTATGTTGGTTCAAGTACCCTAATTCCCCTAGCAACTTTAAATAACTGAACAACTTTAAATAGCTAAAACAAATCTTTAAAACTAAGATGTAGATCTGCAGCAAGATGTTCTTTGTACTGACTGTCACATGTATGATTTTCTTCCAGTTGGTGAGAGTTGTATGTGCACACTAGGTGCAGAAAGCTCCTTGCTCTCAGGGAACAAGTCTGATCTCTGGAGACTAGAATAGGAGACTTAGAGGATCTGAAACAGACAGGTATATAGACCAAACTTATGGGACACAGTAGACACGTCCCGCCTCCAGTCTGGCAGCCTCTCTGCTGCCATGTTAGAGAGAGGACATGTGAAAAGGAGATCATCACCTTGGTGTAGGAGAAAGTGATCCTGTAACTAGGATCTGTCCTCCAAGCGATGTAATACTCTCTTGCACCGAGGAAGTGTCACCAGATCCATGTGCCCATGAAGGAAGTGTAAGAATGACCATTATAGTTGGCGATCTGATCATTAGGCATGTAGATAGCTGAGTGGCTGGTGGACTTGAAGATCACCTGGTAACTTGCAGAACTCACATGCCACCTAGGTAAGGGTTTTAGATAGTGCTAGGGAGGAGCCCACTGCCTTGGTACATGTTGATACTAATGACAAAGCAAAATGTGGGAGGGAGGTTCTGGAAACCAAATTTAGCCTTTTAGATAGAAAGTTGAAATCCAGAACTTCAAAGGTAACGTTTATCAGAAATTCTTCCCATTCTGGAGGGGGCGGTGGTGCTCCTGAGCATCGACAAAGATAGTGGCATAATCACACTGCTTCTCCATGTGTACATGGATAATCGAGCCCATTCCATACTATTGTGCTAATTTTCTGGATCCTGGCAGCAATATGAGAAAGGCTTCCTATGGCAAATGCTTAACTCGGGCCTAAAAAGGAGTAAACAAGATCCACTGTCCTCAGATAAGTTGGCATCTGGCAAGCAGGGCCTACGCTTGACATGATGATGGAGGAATTACAAAGCCTGTGGATGACAGTTACTGCTAGAACCAGAGACAGATACCAGACTGGCAGAGTTTTTCAGGTTTGAAAAAAAACCCTCTCTTTATTACCCCTACACGTTTCGGCCTGTGGCCTTCCTCAGGGGGTGTCTTTAGGGTGCAAACCTCAAGAAAACAAACATCAGCAATTAAAACAAATCACAAACAATATTGAAATAAAAATCAAATGAAAAAGTTAAAATCAATAAATATAAAAAATAAAAATAATCATATAAAAACTGGAGAACCAAACCGCTACCACCTATAATCAACAAATGATAGAACGCAATCCATATAGTGCTCTGGATCCATACACAATCAGAACCTTAGAAAACAGTAAAAACAAGAAAGCAACAAACGAGATGAGGAGGACATAACTGTAAACATGAATATTACTATTGATACCTTCTCTGTATAGATCTTCTGTTAAATAAAAACATATATCACTAAAAAGAGTAAAGAGAACAAAAAATCATATATGTAATACATACAATTAAAATGCCACATAAATTCATCAGCAAACAATATGCTTTTCTTTAAAAAATAATAAAGCATAGTTAACATGATCATGATACGTACATTAAAAACAACTAAAGAGTGCAACTAAAGAGTGCAACTAAGAGTGCACTAATATGCATGAAATTCCTCTACGATTAAAATGAAGGTCACATATGTGACAAATTATATCTTTAAAAATGCATTGACTATACAAAAATGAATTAAAACATCTCATAAAAACCGCAGCAAAGGAGGAGCAATGCAATGAGGAAAAACCTTTAATTTTGGCATTATGCCCAAAAATGTCAATGAGTGATGTGATGTCATGTATTCAGTTTTCAAAAAGAATTGTGTGTAAACAAACCTACACACATAACCCCTAAAAAGGGAGGGGGGATGTTTAAAGAATTGTCATATGTACTACATAGGTCACATATTGATCTCTGCTGCACTAGCATTGTAACAACAAAATGAAAAATTGGTAAAAAAACTGGCCATGGCGGAAGCTATTCACCTTGCCGAAATGAAAAACAAATGAAAGAATAACCTTCCGTTATTGATTGTGTTGCATTGACAGCACTGAGTGAGCACATATATGTTTCCATATTCAAAAAAGAAAACTAATTTTAACGGAATTAGGGCACTGTACTAAAATGAAGACCTAGGTAAACTGCTGAACTTAAGCAATAAAACATTACTCAAATTTGTATATAATGAAAGAATAAAAACGGCGAGAAAGAGAAACGAAACAGAGCAATGCTGCTATATCGGCGTCTGCTGCCGAGCAGCTTAAAAAGCGAATTTTGACCTTCCCCATTAAAATTATGCACATGAGGCCTATATAATATCTGAAACAAACTTATAGGATGATTAAATAGCATTGCAGAACTTCATAGTAATAATATACACTAAGTATGGGAAGCATAAAGAAATGGCAAAAAAAGAAGAACGGGACAGAGCAGTGCTGCTGTATCGGCGTCTGCTGCTGTGCTGTTTGAAAATCTAACTCTGACCTGCCTCATTAAGTTTATCCACATAGGGCATATAACACATCCAAAAAACGAATTTCTAGAGAAACGAGTGCATAGAAATTATTTGTGTAAAATAACTATAACACACTCCACATAATTGCCTCGAAAAACTATATCAATCATAATGCTGCAACATTTTTAGAAAGAACAATCAGCTTACCGCAAGTTAAAGCGTTGTATGCACAGCAGTGGTGAAATGCTGAGTGAGGACTCGTGTGTATTTATACCGGCGTTTTTCCCGCCATGTGGAGGTGAAAGGTCGTGCTGCAAAAAGGCCAGCCCGCGAATTAAAAATAAACCAATTGTATAAAATCTGCTATCTACTGTAAATGACAAAAAGGAGAAAAGAGGGAAAAAAGAAAAAAGGAAGAAAGAGAAAGGTGGGGAAGAGGGAGAAAGGGGGGAAGAGGGGGAAGGGGAAGGGGAAGGCGTGGGGACGAAGGGGGAGAGGGGTGGCGGGGGGAGGAAAGGGGAGGGGGTGGGGAGGGGGGGAAGAAAGAGAGGGAGGGGGAAGGGGGAGGGGAGGGGGGAAAGATGGAGGTGGAGGGGGAGGGAAAGAGGGGAAAGAGGGGGAAGGGGGAGAGAGGAAAAGGAGGGGGGGAGGGGGAGGGGAAGGAAAAGGAAGGGAAAAGAAGGAAGGAAAAAAGGGGGAAGAAAAATCATTACAGAAAAACAGATAAATCTCTCTCTTGATTCAAACCTTGCAGATGCAGAGTATGTAATTCATAGATTAAACGTTGTTCCATCCATAGCAGAATGTTACTGATACTGCCGCCCCGCCAATGAGGCCTAACAACTTTTAAAACAAGAAACCGGAGGTCTGTGACCAAATGATTAGCCTCCAACCAATGTTGTACCAAAGGTTTATCTGTAGCCTTTCTACGAATGCAACTCTTATACTCAGTAATCCTTGTCTTTATGCTCCTTTCCGTTTTACCAATGTAGCACAAATTACATGGACACATTTATCAAATAAACAACATTGGTTGTATCACAATTGAAAAAGTTAGAAAGTGCTACTTTACATAAAGAAACAGGATGTACAAATTCCTTTTTAGTTACCAATATATTCGCACACACTCCACACTTCACACTTAAAGTGGCCATATGCCTTTGGAATGAAGCAAGGTTTATTGAGGGCTGAAGGTACCAAAATATCACGCAGATTCGCGTTTCTCTTGTATGCCACCAAAAGTCTCGTATCTTTCAGAAAAGGTAAGGAATCTAGAATATACCATGCTTCTCGCAATATCCGAGTGATATCTCTAGAGTACTCTGAAAAGGTTAATGTGCACACTATGTTATTGGGATTCTTTGGAATATGACCCTTCAAAAGTGAAGTTCTATCTGAGGAACGTGCACGATTTAATGCTTTTTCAATACACTTTAATGGATATCCTCTTTCCAAAAACCTCTTACTCATGTCCTTTGCATGAATCTCAAAATCATCCTCAGTAGTATAAAGTCTACGTACCCTTAGAAACTGACTAGTGGGTAGGTTTTCCTTGAAAGACCGATTATGAAAACTACTAAAATGTAAAAGAGAATTCCTATCAGTGGGCTTTCTGTAAAGTGTGGTTATAAACTTATCTGAGGTATTTTTGATCAAAATATCAGGTACGAAATTTGTTCAGGATCACAAGTGAACTCAAACTGTAAGTGTTGATGAAGAGAATTAAGCCACTCAATGAAATTTCAAAAAATGTGCATGTTCTCCTTCCCAGATGAAAAAGATATCATCAATGTATCGTTTCCATAGATGAACTTGTCGCTGAAATGGGTGAGTAGTCAAAAACACTTCTTCAAAGTTTGAAACATAAAGATTAGCAACATCCGGAGGATGTTTGAAACAAAGATTAGCAACATCCGGAGGAACCCATGGCGACCCCTCTAACCTGATAAAAGAGGTCTTGAAAACAGAAAAAATTGTTTTTTAAGGCTAATGTAGCAAGTTGCATCAAAAAACAAGTGGGTGTACGTTGTGATAAGGAAGCTTATCATAGCTCAGGAAGGAGCTATAGTAAAGGTGAAGTGACTCTGAACAAGCAACCTGTCAGTTCTGGTAGAAATAAGAAAACAGAATTTTCCCATAAAAGACTACCAGTCCCAGAATGCACCAGGTTTCCAACAGCCATTAGAGGAGCTGAAGTGGGGAAACGTGTGTTCAATCAGGAGGGCTATGAGGTAATCCCCAAGCACTCATCTCAAAGGGCAGGGCCTGATTCAGCACAGCTGTGCTGTGCTAGGGTGGAGCACTCATCTAAGCAAAATAAAGGTAGAGTTTATTCTACAGAGAATCATCTTCATGATCTTGGACAGCTTCATCATCTGGAGGATCATCAGAAGCAGAAGCCAGAGCGGACGGACAGAGAGGGCAAGAAACCCTTTGGAAGAAAGAAGAGAAAAGTTTTTGGGAGGTCTAAAGGAGTCCAGAGCAGTACGTATACTGGAAGGCATTCCAAAGGCAAGCTTACACCATTGGACTGGGGAAAGCCAGAGGAATGGTGCTGTAGAGCTAGGAATCTCCAGACGGTACCTGTGAGGGAGACGGCTGCACGTGGAAGGGACCCTAAGACCCGTGCCAGAAGGTATGTGAAGAGAGATCCAGTGTCCATGGATCTGGATTGGAAGGCTGGACATAAGAACTGGACTACATACTGGCCAGGCTATTTAGAGAGGAACTCTAACAGCAATGAAAGCTCAGGTATGAACACTGATCTATGCCCTAGCTATACCCTTGAAAGACAGCAGGGAAACAAGTATTCTCCTGAGAGTGCTCCATTGAGAAATTCCTCTGTGCCAATCCATGATATTGAACCCATGATTGTTGAAGAAGGGGGAGCGGTTATAGATACAGGCTGTGAATACATGGATTGCTCTCTGTCTAAACTCCTTTGGTAATTTACTGTTACAAAGTACAACAACCATCACAAAGAAATACAAACTTGTTCTTTAATCTACTCAGAAAAGCTCCTGAATAGGATTTGAGCCAAGCAGTAGAAAGTAAGCCGGCTAAGGGGTTTCAGCTGGGTAACTGCTAGCAATTGAGCCTTACTTAATTGCTTGTGAGCTCTGAGGAAATCACTTCTGAGTCTATGTGTGAAGATATAAGAAGTTAACCTGAAAAGAACAGTTTTTCCCTTCTTTGTGGGTTTTGCTTGTTGTTTGATGCACTGCTAAGAAAATATTAGCTAGAGCCTACAGAAAAGACCAGTTTGTTACCAACCAGGTCTTTATTCTTTTGATTTGATTGCCTGACAAGTTCAGCTGTTGTTTTCCTGATTTTGTTTTTCTAAGTTTAACACTGAAAGCAAGTATCCTGTTTTATGTGCTACCAAGCATATCTGTGTTGGGAGAAATAACCCCATAAATAAATATCTTATTGGCTTTACACTCAAGCACAACTAATTATTGTGAGCAGCTGTGACTGGTGTGAATGGACTGCATTTCCCACAATCCCTTGCAAATCATATTGATATATGCACTTGCCAAACCTGTGAACATTCTCACCCAGGCAGCCATCTGACAACGTACAGGCCTTGATCTTCTAATAAGATTGTATTCTAAAATCGTAAGTGCAGCACAGCATCTTATGGTATATTAGTGTATAAGGATCTTATGTCCAGTGTCACTAAAAAAATACCAGTATGTGTACCCTGATACATATCCAATAATTGTATCATATGAGAAGAATCACAAACATAGGAAGGTGCCAATTCAACAAAAGGATGTAAAAAAATATCTAAAAATTTAGAGACAGGTTCAAACAAAGAACCAATAGCCGATAAAATAGGTCTTCCAGGTGGGTTTTCTAAAGACTTATGGATCTTAGGTAAAACATAGATAGTTGGCATCACAGGACAATTCACCATAAGAAATTCACCCTCTTTTCGGGTGAGGTAACCTGCTTCTTGACCAAGAAAAACCAGAGTGTCAATTTTCCCTTTTAGGACTGTGGTCGGATCATCTTGTAATCTAATATAATATGTGGTGTCTTTAACCTGACGTAAGATTTCCTGTACATAGGAATCTCTATTTTGTATTACCAATGCTCCTCCTTTATCAGCTGGCTTTATGACTATTTCATAATTGTTCTTGAGTTGTATCAAAGCTATTCTTTCTTCACGACTAAGATTAAAATATGTACGTGGCTTTCTCTTGCTATATAATTTTTGTATTTCATGGAACACTACTTTTTGAACTGCCTCTATTATTGCATTATTAGTTTTGGGGGGAACCCAAATTGAGGATTTGCAAATTATAGAGGGGTCCATGTTACCTGTATCATGACCATCAAAAAACTCTTTTATCTGTAATTTACGGAAAAATTTAAATAATTCTACCTGTGTAATAAAAGGATCATGCCTTTTCGTAGGAACAAAAGAGAGTCCTTTGTTTAAAACAGATATCTCTAAGCTAGTCAAATTGTAGCTAGATAGATTAAAGATACCCTCTAATGTTCCTGTTGATGCTGATAATATTGACCCCTCCCCCTGCCCTGGCCCCGAGAGTAAAATTCTAAATGATCCCATGCTGGATGCGGGTAATCTTTCGAAGAATGAGGATGCTCTGAAAAGACAGGATCCTTCTTGTTCATATTGCCTCCTCCCTTCCATAGGTTGTCCATGGAAAAACTCTGTTTTGTCTTTTGCTGTTGATATGGTGGGGGATGAGAGGAAAAAAAAAGAGGGGCAGACGGGTCAGGGGATTCGAGGTGGTTACTTTTACTTCTCTTTTTAGTGTGTTCTGGACTTCCTAAATTGGAAGGATAACGAGATCTATTACTGTTATATTTCTCTGACTTCTGGTCATGCTTACGTTTGCGAGAGACACTCCTAGAAGAGGTAGTGTCCTTAGTCCAGAAGTACACATTGCCAGTTTCATAGTCCTCCTCATCTCGTTCGAACTTCTTACGTTTTCTATCTTTTATTACTTTCTTATATTCTAACACATTTTTATCATAGTCACTTTTAGATTTCTCAAAACATTTATTCGATTCTTTGAGCTACGTAAATCATCAGCCTAGACCTATAGATGAGCAGAATCATGAGATCCAAAGAGCACTTATTTAATATTTTAATCCAATCAGACATGAAATCATTGTCATCTCGGTACATCCCAGGTGCTTTATAAATCCTTAAGCCTCTGGGAATGATTTATGGCGGCAGTTTTCCAGGAGTGATGAGGCATGCATCTCTTCTTTTACTAGTTTTTGGGTGGACCACAAAGTCATTCCCCAAATATCTTCTATCCCATTGCAAATGTCATCAGGGTTGAAGAAAGGGTCCTCGGGTAGCACGTCTTGTAAATCTTTTTCATTATATCTGAGGACCTCTTTCCATGGGGAAAACGTGGCTTAACAAGAAGACGACCAAAGAAAGCAACAAAGTATCTGTAAGACACAATAGAACCAAAGAGACAGATACCAGACTGGCAGAGTTTTTCAGGTTTGAAAAAAAACCCTTTCTTTATTACCCCTACGCATTTCGGCCTATGGCCTTCCTCAGGGGGTGTCTTTAGGGTGCAAACCTCAAGAAAACAAATATCAGCAATTAAAACAAATCACATAAACAATATTGAAATAAAAATCAGTTACTGCTAGCCATATTGCTAGTTTGGAAATGAAGGCAGAGGTAAAACACTTTGGTGCAAGGATGAGGTTTTGGATTTGTTAGGAACTGGGGAACATTCTGGGGAAAGGAGGGGCTCTTCCGAAGGGATGGGCTTCACCTTAACCGGGATGGAACCAGGCTGCTGGCACTAACCTTTAAAAATGAGATAGAGCAGGTTTTAAACTAGATAATAGGGGAAGTCGACAGTCGCACAAGAGTGCATGGTTCGGAAGAATGTATCCTTGAAGGATACTACCAAAAGCAGAGAGGATCCAAAAAAGAGTAAAGTAGCCCAAATGCCCTTGATTATGGAGCAGACAGAGCTTAAAGATCCCAAATTACCCATGCCTACCAATAGCCAAATTAATATTCTAAAATGCCTGTATGCAAATTCTAGAAGTCTAAAAAATAAGATGGGAGCGTTAGAATATATAGCACTAAATGAGAGGTTAGATATGATTGGAATCTCAGAGACATGGTGGAAGGAGGACAACCAGTGGGACACTGTGATACCTGGGTACAACTATATCGTAATGATAGAGCTGATCAAATTAGTGGAGGGGTTGTGCTCTATGTTAGAGAGGCATTGAGTCAGAAAGGATTAAAGTTTTGCAGGAAACAAAATTTGCTGTAGAATCTCTATGGATTGAAATTCCATGTAAAAAGGGGAAGGCGATGGCAGTGGGGGTGTACTATCGACCACCTAGCCAGAATGCACAAATGGATGATGAAATGCTGAAAGAAATCAAGGAAGCTAACAAAAGTTACAGCACAGTAATAATAATGGGTGATTTCAATTATCCCGGTATCGACTTGGTCAGTGTCACGGCAGGACATGCTAGGGAGATAAAGTTCCTAGATGAAATAAATGACTGCTTCTTGGAGCAGCTGGTTCATGAACCAACCAGAGGGGAAGCCATATTGTACCTAGTCCTTTGTGGAACACCAAATCTGGTTGTTGGGGCCACTTGGCAATAGTGATCATAGCGTTTGATCTAATTAATGGAGAAGGGATGGTAAGTACTACCTTTTAACTTTCGAAAGGGAGAATATGATAAAATGAGGAAAATAGTTAAGAAAAAACTAAAAATAGCAGTTGCAAAGGTTAAAGAATTACATCAATTCACCCTATATCCCTTCTTCCTTTACTATCTTACCTATTCCCTGGTCCAACCATTCCTGCATATTTTTCTCCATTCCTTTCTCTCCTCTTTCACCTGTTGCTCCATCAGCTTCATCTCCTTCCCCAGCCCGTTTAGCTCACTGTATTACCACGAATACCCTTCCTCAGTTTCCATCCTCAGACAAGCTTTTCTCTAATGAGTTTCTTTCCCTTTCAGTTGACCTCCAGGCCCAATTCTGGGACTCTACACTCTCCTCCGCTTTATCTAAGGTTTCCCCTTTCTGCCCTACCTCTACCACCCAGTGCCGTCCCACCTCACCGTGGTTAAATCCGGGTCTTCTGATCCATCGTTCCTATCTCCGCCAAGCTATACGCTGTTGGCGTAAATGCCCCTCCCCAGCCACTTTGTCCATTTCTTTTCGGTACTGCTTTTATGATTTTATTGTAAACCGCTATATGCCTATGGTTTCGGTGATATATTAAGTTTTTAAATAAATATAAAGAAAGATAAAGAAAAAACTAAAAGGAGCAGTTGCAAAGGTTAAAGACTTACATCAAGCTTGGGTGTTGTTGAAAAATACTATCTTCGAAGTCCAGACCAGCTGTATTCCACGCTTTAAGAAAAGTGGAAGGAAGTCCAAAAAACTGCCAGCATGGTTTAAAGGTGAGGTCAGATAGGCTGTTATTGCCAAAAAAGGATCTTTCAGGAAATGGAAAAAAGAACCAAATGACGAAACCTGGAAACAGCACAAGCACTGGCAAGTTAAATGCAAGGCATTGATATGGCAGGCAAAGGGAGAATTTGAGAAGAAGCTTGCTGCGGAAGCAAAAATGCGTAATAAAGACTTTTTCAAGTACATTCGTAGCAAAAAACCCATGAGAGAGTCAGTTGGTCCATTAGATGATAGAGGGGTTAAAGGGGCACTAAGAGGCGACAAGGCGATAGCGGAGAGAAATGAATGTATACTTTGCTTCGGTCTTTACTGAGGAAGATATAGGGATGTTACCCATGACTGAAGTGGTATTTAAAGGTGTGGAAGAATTGAAGGAAATATCGATACATCGAGAAGATGTATTTCAACTATTAGATAAACTGAAGAGTAGCAAATCACCTGGGCCGGATGATATATACCCAAAGGTGTTGAAAGAACTGAAATATGAGATTGCAGACCTGCTATTAGTAATCTGTGAACTATCATTTAAATCATCTGTAATACCTGAAGATTGGAGGATGGCGAACGTAACACCAATTTTTAAAAAGGGTTCCAGGGGTGATCCGGGAAACTACAGACCGTTGAGCCTGACGTCAGTACTGGGAAAAATGGTAGAAACCATCATACAGAACAAAATTGCTGAACATGTAGATAGTCATGGCTTAATGGGAGACAGACAACATGGCTTTAGACAAGGAAGATCTTGTCTTACTAATCTGTTATGTTTTTTTGAAGGTGTGAACAAACAGGTAGACAAAGGTGAGTCGGTTGATAAAGTGTATCTGGACTTTCAGAAAGCCTTTGACAAGGTCCGTCATCAGAGACCTTTGGCAAAACTAGAGTCATGGGATAGGAAGCAGTGTGCTATTGTGGATCAGGAACTGGTTAAAAGATAGAAAGCAGAGGGTAGAGCTAAATGGACACTTTTCCCAATGGAGAAAGGTGTATAGTGGATCTGTGATGGGTCCGCTGCTTTTTGGGACACTTTTCCCAATGGAGAAAGGTGTATAGTGGATCTGTGATGGGTCCGCTGCTTTTTGAGATATTCATAAATGACCTGGAAAAGGGAATAACGAGTGAGGTTATCAAATTTGCAGATGACACAAAACTATTTAAAGTTGTTAAAACCCAAGAGGATTGTGGAAAACTGCAAGAGGATCTTGATAAATTGGAAGACTGGGCATCAAAATGGCAGATGAAATTTAATGTGGACAAGTGCAAAGTTATGCACCTAGGGAAGAACAACCCAAACTATGGTTACACGATGCAAGGTTCCACATTAGGAACCACCACCCAGGAAAAAGATTTAGGCATCATTGTGGTTAACATGTTAAAACCCTCAGCTCAGTGTGCAGCGGCGGCCAAGAGAGCAAATAGAAAGCTAGGTATCATAAGGAAAAGGAATGGAAAATAAAACAAAGGATATTATAATGCCTCTATATCGTTCCATGGTGAGACCGCACCTTGAATATTGTGTGCAATTCTGGTCACCATATCTTAAAAAGGACATAGCATTATTAGAAAAAGTTCAGAGAAGAGCCACCAAAATGGTAAAGGGGATGGAAAGATACCCCTATGAAGAAAGGCTAAAAAGGTTAGGGCTCTTACACCTGGAAAAGAGACATTTGTGGGGAGATATGATAGAAGTCTATAAAGTAATGAACCGAGTGGAATGGGTAAATGTAGATCGATTGTTTACGTTATCAGAATATAGAAAGACGAGGGGACATGCAATGAAGCTACAGGGTAAACTATTTAAGACTAATAAAAAAATATTTTTTCACTCAATGTGTAATCAAACTATGGAATTTGTTACCAGAGGATGTAGTAAAGGCTGTTAGTGTAGCTGGGTTTAAAAAAGGTTTGGACAAGTTCCTGGAGGAAAGGTCCATAAACCATTATTAAGAAGGGACCCAGGATATCAATGCTTGACCCAGTACAAGCATTGTGGAACCTGTGTCTTTTGGGGAAACTGCTAGGTACGTATGACCTAGATTGACCACTGTTGGAAACAGGATACTGGGCTTGATGGACCTTGGTCTAACCCAGTATGGCATATCTTATGTTCTTATTTATCAAGTTTTCAGGAACGCCTTGAGCAGCATGAGCTGAGACTTGTGATAGAGGAGAACAAAACGGCAGGCACGGACAGTGCAACGTAAAAGATTGTAGCCTTTCAAAGAGACTTGGAGGACCCTGCAAACAGATCTAGAAGAAATCTTATTGATATCCTGGGCTTGTCAGATGGGGTAGAAGGATTGGATATGCTCATCTTTTCGTCCAGATGAGAGAGCGCATCATGTCCTGTCACAGATGCCAAAGGATATGAATAGCCCATGACCAGTTGTGCCAAAATTGTTGCATCATTAACAAGCGCTGACCCTCATCACAGCAGTTCATGCCAAGAGCCCACTGTTACATGGTGGGTGGAAGACTTTATTGGTGGTGGATTTGGCAAAGACCACTGCAATATGGAGGAAACAGTTCTTGGCATAGCAACTTTGACTGAAGGATCTTGGAATAGGGTATTGAACCTTGACTGAAGGATCTTGGAGCAGAGTGTTGCCTGCTTTATGCTGCCTGCATGCAGGTTATTTCAAGAAAGACTACTATATCATATGAGGAGCCGGCCACATTATTTGCTTTCCTGGATTCTATCACCAATGGAGAAATTGCATGAATGCTGATGACAATGGTCACTATCAATCTTCAAGAGAACATGCAGTGTATCTATGTGCAGTATGCTCTCAGGACTCTGAGATAGGATATGGGATGGATGACTTTTTGAATTGCGTTGTATGAGGTAATTTAAGTGGTATGGATTGTATGGTTTGTATGCGAGTGATGTCAGAAGGATGTTGTTATTGTAATTTTCTTGTTCCTCTCCCCTTTCCTTATTGGTTGCTGCCATATTTGGGTCTAATAAAATGGGGGGATAAGACATTTTTCAGATATGTTAGTGAGAATAGGAAGGGCAAAAGCGGTATTGTCAGACTCAAGGGTGCAGGGGAGAAATATGTTGAAGCTGATAAGGATAAAGCGGAATGCTTAACAAATATTTCTGTTCTGTGTTCACAGATGAAGAACCAGGAGCAGGACCTCAGAAAACACCCACAAACAGGAACAGAAGCGATGGACATCTTGAGCAATTTTCAGAAGACTGTGTTCGTGAGAAACTAGCTCAACTTAAAGTAGACAAAGCGATGGGACCGGATGGGATACACCCTAGAATACTAAGGGAACTTGGGGACGTTCTAGCAGCTCCACTGACTGATCTTTTCAATGACTCGTTGGAGTTGGGAGTGGTGCCAAAGGACTGCAGAGAGGCTCATGTGGTGCCTTTACACAAAAGCGGAAGTAAGGATGTGGTTGAAAACTACAGGCCGGTTAGTTTAACTTCGGTGGTGAGTAAATTATTGGAAACGCTGTTGAAAGAGAAAACAGTGAGGTTTCTGGAGTCTAGCGGATTACAGGATCTGAGGCAGCACGGATTCACCAGAGGCAGGTCTTGTCAGACAAATCTGATTGATTTCTTTGACTGGGTGACCAGGGAGTTGGACCGAGGGAGAGCCATAGATGTGGTGCATTTAGATTTCAGTAAAGCCTTTGACATTGTTCCTCACAGGTGACTTATAAACAAATTGAGCACCCTAGGGATGGACCCTAAAGTTACTGCTTGGGTTAGAAATTGGTTGGGTGGAAGGCAACCAAGAGTACAGGTAAATGGAGCTCACTCTGAGGAGAAGGATGTTACCAGTGGTGTGCCCCAGGGATCTGTCCTTGGTCCGATTCTTTTTAACATCTTTGTTAGTGATATAGCGGAAGGGCTGTTGGGTAAAGTTTACCTCTTTGCTGATGATACCAAAATCTGCAATAGAGTAGACACCCAGGAAGGTGTAGACAACATGAGGAGGGATTTAGCTAAGCTTGAAGAATGGTCTAGAATTTGGCAGCTAGGACTTAATGTTAAAAAATGGAAGGTCATGCATTTGGGCTGCAGCAATCCAAGGGAGCAATATAGTATAGGGGGTGAAGTACTTTTGTCCACTAAAGAAGAGCGGGACCTAGGCGTGGTTGTGTCTGATGATCTTAAAGTTGATAAACAGGTAGAAAAGGCAACAGCAAAAGCTAGAAGGATGCTTGGGTGCATACGGAGAGGAATGGCTAGCAGAAAAAAGGAGGTGATAATGCCTCTGTATAAGTCTTTGGTGCGACCTCATTTGGAGTGTAGTGTGCAATTCTGGAGACCGCATCTTCAAAAGGATGTGAACAGGATGGAGGCGGTGCAGAGGGTGGCTACTAAAATGATTAGTGGTCTTCATTATAAAGCATATGAGAACAGACTTAAGGATCTTAATATGTACACCTTGGAGGAAAGGCGGGATAGAGGTGATGTGATTGAGATGTTTAAATATCTCCGTGGCATAAATGTTCAGGGAGAGAGCCTCTTTCAATTGAAAGCAAGTTCTGCTACGAGGGGACATGGGATTAGAGTGAAAGGAGATAGATTCAGGAGTGATATGCGGAAATATTTCTTTATGGATCCGTGGAATAGTCTCTCAGTGGAGGTGGTAGAGATGAGGACAGTAACTGAATTCAAAAAAGCATGGGACAAACACAGAGGATCTCTAAAGGTAAAAAGGGGACTGTTGTAGTTGTTGATATGGAAGGACAGACTAGATAGGCTATATGTGGTCTTTTTCTGTCGTCATATTTCTATGTTTCTATGTCTAG
This sequence comes from Ichthyophis bannanicus, assembly GCA_033557465.1. Lineage (NCBI taxonomy): Eukaryota > Metazoa > Chordata > Amphibia > Gymnophiona > Ichthyophiidae > Ichthyophis > Ichthyophis bannanicus. Next base: position 430,339,347 of record CM066034.1, on the reverse strand, counting down.
GAACCCATATGTTGGGGTGTTGTGTCGACTACTTGCCAATTTTGGGAGTTTTGTGTGAGGATGTCTGTATGTTCGGTATGTTCAGCTTTGGTATGGCTGGTCCTAATTAGAGGGAGGATCAGGCAGAAAGGTACAAGGGCTGTTTTTTGGGGGGCGGGGGTATGGGGCCTTATGTACTTTCTGTAGTATGCTCTGGCTAAGAAAATTAACTTTTTATCATTGAATGTTAAAGGTCTCAGTCATCCATGTAAGCAAACCAAGATCTTGATGTATATTAGGAAATACAAAGTGGGTGTGTTTTTTCTGAAGGAAATGCACCTAGCATTGAAGGACCATGCCCGATTGGAGTCAAAATGGTCTGGGCTTACTGTGTTTGCTGAGGGAGATTGAAAGAGGAGTTCCATTCTGATACATGCTAATCTTGATGATATGGGTATGGGTATGGAGTGGAGGAGTGGCCTAGTGGTTGGGGCAAGGTACTTCGGGCCGGAAGGTCGGAGGTGCAAATACCACTAGAGGACAGCAACCTTGGGCTGGAAGGACTGGGGTTTCTAGTCCCACAGGTGCTCCTTGTGGTCTTGGGCAAGCCACTTAACCCTCCATAGCCCATGTTCCCTGTAAAATAGTTCTCTGTGTGCTGTGCTTTCCTGTCTAATCAATGTGTTTATACCTCAAAAATTTCCTGTCATGATTTGACAATTTCCAATCTGTAATCAAACCGCTGCTGATCACTGGAAGTAGCGGTATACAAATGTATACTAAATAAATAAAATCATCGGTACCAATGGAGCCTGTGCAGGAACACTCCCCAGCGTCCAATAAGAATGCTTTTGGGAGCATCCCTCAGCACATGCGCACTGCCTTCCCGCCTTTCCAACTGTCCCTCTTCAGTTTGTAGCTGAGTGAAAGGATAGAGGGAGAGCGGAAAGAGACAAAGAGAGAGAGAGATACAACTCCTAGGGGAGGTGGGTGGGTTGTGAGGACTAAATTCCTGCTGTTCCCAGAGATCACCTGTTACAGGTGAGTAACTACGCTATCTCCAGGAACAAGCAGGAATGTAGTCCTCACATATGAGGACTCCCTAGCTGAAGATGCCAGGGAGATATCCCCAGGAAGGTGCCACGGTCAAAGGTGAGAATCCTTCCTCCCATGGATCTCTGGCATCCCACCAGGGTTGGTGGGTAGGAGTTGGTTTAAGTTTGAAAGAGATTTTGAAGAACAGCTTGGCCAAAGAAGGCATCCCGATGGGAGGCTTTATCTAGGCAGTAGTGGGCTGTGAAGGTGTGTACCGAAGCCCAAGTGGCTGCTCGACAAATGTCATCGATAGACACAGAGTGGAGATTAGCCATAGAAGCTGCCATGGCTCTCGCACTGTGAGCTGTGACATGGTCCTGAAGAGGAAGACCCTTACTCTCATAAGTAAAGGATATGCATTGGGCAATCCATTTAGATAAAGTTCTTTTGGAGACTGGAAGTCCCAAATGACTAGGGTCAAAAGCTACAAAAAGTTGCGAGGACTTTCTATGTTGCTGTGTTTTTTGAATGTAAAAGACTAAGGCCCTTTTACAATCCAAAGTATGAAGGTTCCTTTCTACATTAGAGGCGTGAGGCCTCGGAAAAAATACAAGAAGATAAATTGATTGGTTTAAATGAAAAGGCGAAACCACCTTTGGCATAAAGTGTGGGTGAGTTCGAAGAACAACCTTATCATTATGAAATCTAGTATAAGGAGGATCAGCCACTAAAGCTTGCAATTCACTAATGCGACGGGCAGAGGTGATTGCAATCAGGAAGATGACCTTCCAAGTCAAAAACCTAAGGGCTGTAGTGGCTAAAGGTTCAAAAGGCGGCTTCATGAGCTGCCCGAGAACTAGATTTAGATCCCATGCTACCGGTTGTGGCTTGATGGGAGGTTTAGTTAATAAAAGGCCTCTCATAAATCTTGATAGGAGTGGATGAGAGGAAATTGGTTGTCCATTTAGAGGCTTATAAGAAGCTGCAATTGCACTAAGATGGACTCTTACCGAATTGGTCTTTAACCCAGAATTCGATAAGTGAAGGAGATACTCTAGTATCGATTCTAAGAGTATGACCAGGGGGTTTAATCCCTTCTTGGAGCACCATATAGTAAAATGTTTCCACTTGAAGGCATAAGATCTTCTTGTGGAAAGTTTCCTAGAAGCCTGAGGATATCCTTTACCTGCTGGGACAGGTTGAAATCCTGGAGGTCTAAGCCTTCAACAACCAGGCCATGAGGTGCAGGGACTTGGGATTCGGGTGCCATAGCGTCCCGTTCTCCTGGGAAAGGAGATCTGGAGCATGCCCTAACTCCAGAGGTGCCACTTGAGAGAGATGCAGAAGCAGGGAATACCACATTTGGCGTGGCCATCGTGGTGCTATGAGAATCATGCGACCCTGTCTCTCTGAAGTTTGAAGAGTGTCTTGGGGATGAGGGGAATGGGTGGGAAGGCATAAAGGAAGTCCTGATCCCAGTGAAGGAGGAAGGCATCCCTTCCCTGACAGTTGTGCGCCGGAATCCTGGAACAGAACCGGGGAAGTTTGGCATTCAGTGGACTTGCAAAGAGGTCTATGTCTGGAGTGCCCCAGAGATGAAATATCTTTGCCACCTGGTCTAGGTGGAGTGACCACTCGTGAGGTAGCAGTACTCGACTGAGTTTGTCTGCCCAAAGGTTTTGAATACCTGGAAGATATACCACTAGAAGGTGCATTTGATGCTCTCTGGCGAGGGCCCATAGTCGTAAAGCTTCATTGCATAACGACAGAGAGCCTGTCCCGCCCTGCTTGTTCACATAGAACATGGCTACCTGATTGTCCGTCTGGACTAGGACTGTCTTGTAGCTGAGTTGGGCGTGGAACACTGGAAGAGCTAAATAAATTGCTCTTAACTCCAGGAGGTTTATGTGTAAACCAACCTCCTGTGGAGTCCAGGTGCCCTGGGTAGAGAGATGATTCAGGTGTGCTCCCCAACCCACCTGTGATGCATCTGTTGTTAGGGTGGTCTGAAAGAGGGGTTGATGGAAAGGAGACCCTACTGTCAGATTTTCTAATGATTGCCACCATTGGAGGGACAAATTTAGTCGTTGAGAGATTGTTATTTTGTCCGACAAATGACTCGTGGCCTGTGTCCACTGTGTGGAGAGGGTCCACTGAGCTGCTCACATGTGGAGGCGAGCATATGCGACTACATGAACTGTGGATGCCATGTGTCCCAGTAACTGCAGTAGCTCCAGAGCAGTGAGGGAGGATTTGCCTGCTGTTTGGAAGCTAACTGCATTATGCGAAGACACCGGGCTTGTGGAAGGAAAGCCCTTGCCTGTCTGGTATCCAGACAGGCTCCTATGAATTCTAGGCATTGGGAAGGAACTAGTTGAGGTTTCGGGAAGTTTATTACCAATCCTAGGTATTGGAGGATTCGCATTGTAGGAGACAGTGCAGTGCTGGCTTCTGCCACTGTGGAGGCTCGGATGAGCCAGTCGTCTAAGTCAGGGAAGACAAAAATCCCAAGGGTTCGTAGAAATGCAGCTACTACTGCCATGCATTTCGTGAATACCCTTGGTGCTGAAGCCAGACCAAAAGGAAGAACCCTGTACTGGAAATGTCTTCCCCTGAAAAGGAAACGTAAACATTTCCTGTGATCTGGATGGATAAGAATGTGAGTGTATGCATCCTTTAAGTCTAGAAAGCAAAGCCAGTCCTGGCTTTGCAGGTATGGCAGAAGAGTTCCCAGAGAAATAATTTTGAATTTCTCTTAAAACAGATATTTGTTCAATTCTCTGAGGTCTAGAATGGGTCCGTGTCCCCCCTGTTTTCTTTGGAATAAGAAAATAGGGGGAGTAGAACCCTGCACCCTGTTGAAGAATGGGAAATTCCTCTATTGCCCCTTGGGCAAGAAGTGTGGAGACCTCGTGATCTAGCAGATTGTCTTCAGGGGGTGCAGTTTCTTGTTTCCTGAGAGGAGTTCCTGTTTGCCTACCTGATTGGTTCCCGAGTCCTGCTGAGCCTGTTCCTGATTGGGGCGGTGTTCTCTGAGGGCTATAAGACCTAAGCCCTCCTCGCGGGACGCCAAGCGGGCGCGTCCCGTGGGTGTGCCCGAAGGGGCGTGACCAAAGGGGCAGGCCACGCCCCTTTGGCGCCCCTTCGGTGCAACATCAGCGTTCGAGGTTCCCTGTTATGGGGAAACGAAGGAGACGTTACTCGCAGCCGGTACAATCGAAAACTGGGAAAACCGTTGGAACGATGGATGCTCATGTTATTGTGGCTGAAGTACCGTTAACCTCTATTTCTATTTCTGGGGTGTTATCAGAAATTTCAACTGTGAGTACTCCTTCCTCGAGCAATGATTCCCGTGTTATGGGTCTTACTCCCCCCATCAAAGAACCTAAGCTAGATGCCTCTAGTGAATCTTTGCCTGAAGTAATTCAAGGTGGGAAAGTTCTTTCGGATTCATTTTTGCGAGTTTTAGAGCTGCCTCCCCCATTGCCTTCAGTCATTACCTTTCCGGTGGTAGCTGAAGTAGCAGCTCCTCCTGCTGACCTGTCTCTGAAAGACATTTGGTTGGTAACTTCGCGAATTGAGTCTGTTCTAGGGGCATCCTTGCAGAAAGTTTCTGATTTTTCTAAAGCTACAGTTCAGAAGCTGTCTGATCAAGAAAAGCGTTTGGTGATAGCTGATGAACGTATTACGGCATTGGAGTCTGACGGAGTTGTTCGTCAAGAGGTGTTAGCTACTTTTGTGAAAGACTTTAATGCCTTACATCGACAAGATGAAATGTTGGAAAATGTTATAAGATCAAAAAATCTTCGGTTGTTGAATTTTCCACGCACACATTACCTTTCTCCCATGATATTATTTCAGAAGTATCTTAAGGAAAATTTGTTAATTGCTGATTGTGATTCAATTATGGTATCAAAAATTTATTATGTGTTTCCACGTGTGTTTGATTTACCAGACCTTAAAGAAGGGGAAGAGATTCCTCTAAGTGATCAAAAGGCTTCTTCTACTCTGGATGTCTCAGCCTTTATAGAATCATCTTCAGATGATATTTCCTCTAGGGCCACTTTGTTGGTCACTTTAGGGTCTGAGATTGATAAAGATAGAATTATGAGAGCTTACTTTAAGAGAAAAATGGAGAAGTTTTGTGGTCAGACAGTTCAGGTTTTTCCTGATGTATCTAGGGCCACTCAAGTGAGGCGCAAGGCCTTTTTGGAATTGCGCCCACGTGTGGTGGCCCTGGGTGCAGTTTTTCATCTTAAATTTCCTTGCAAATGCTTAATATTGTATCAGGGCGATAGATATGTCTTTTTTGAGTCTGTTCAGTTATTAGAGTTTCTTAAAAGTAAGGGAGTATAGATGAATTTTTACTCTGGGAATCAAGTAAGGTACTTTGGAGTTAAATGTAATTGCACCTCCTTGATGTGGTTGAACACTTTGTTTTCCTGGTTGTTTTTTCAACAGATGGTTGTATTGATGTATATTTTTTTTTCTTTTAATGTATGTATAATTTTATAAATTAAAAATTAAAAAAAAAAAAAAGCAGATTGTCTTCAGAGGTTTGTGAATTGAACTGCTTTAGAATTGTAGGAGAGGGTAAGCTGTGAAAATGAAGTTTGTACCCCTCCCCTACAATGGACAAAGTCCAATCTTCTGCTGTTATCTGATGCCATCTGTTGACAAAGTGGCATGTAGTTTGTAGTTTAAATTTCATAATAATGTAGCTTGTAGTTTGTAGCTTGTAGTAGTTTGTAGCTTTTAAATTTCATAATAAGTTAGAGCCTAGCAGCAGCAAAGAGCTATAATTTAAATCAAATAAGAATATAGATTAGCACAAAAGGCAAAACAGGGTCAGTACTCTTTGAGCAGCAAATAAAGTTTTCTAGAGACCTTTACAAAGAGGCCTACTACCTAGGGGGCAAGAGACCTGTGAAACTTTTTCAATAGGTGTTAACACCAGGTGAAAGTTCAAAAGGCCATTTTGAAAGACTCCTTCTATCCAAGCAAAGGACTGTTAATCATCCAGGAAGTTGGTCACAGCTTACCTCAGCAGCACAGGCATAAATAGCTCATCCAGAGCTCTGTGATCCTCAGTCTTGAAGGACTAGAACAGGGGACTGTTACTTCTGGAGAGAGATCTGCAATTGTGAGTATATACTTCTGAGAATTTTCTGAAAGGAATTCTTTCTATTAAAGCTATTTAATCTGTGAACCCACTATTTTTTGTTAAATCAGTCAGGACCTAGTAGCAGCAGTTTAAGTTTAAATTTAACACACAGAAGAGAACTTTCTGGTTACATTTCATACCCAGCAGAGAGCTTGTAGTTTTAATTTAATAGTCACTCAGGGCCTAGTATCAGCAAAGTACTTTTAGTTTAAATTTAAAACACAGAAGAGAGCTTTCTGGTTAAATTTAGAACCCAGCAGAGAGCTTGTAATTTAAATTTCATAATAAGTTAGAGCCTAGCAGCAGCAAAGAGCTATAATTTAAATCAAATAAGAATATAGCTTACCTCAGCAGCACAGGACAGGGTACTGTGTAGCAGCCAACTTTTAATAAATGACTGCTTCTTGGAGCAGCTGGTTCATGAACCAACAAGAGGGGAAGCCATATTGTACCTAGTCCTTTGTGGAACACCAGATCTGGTTGTTGGGGCCACTTGGCAATAGTGATCATAGCGTTTGATCTAATTAATGGAGGAGGGATGGTAAGTACTACCTTTTAACTTTCGAAAGGGAAAATATGATAAAATGAGGAAAATAGTTAATAAAAAACTAAAAGGAGCAGTTGCAAAGGTTAAAGACTTACATCAAGCTTGGGTGTTGTTGAAAAATACTATCTTGGAAGCCCAGACCAGCTGTATTCCACGCTTTAAGAAAAGTGGAAGGAAGTCCAAAAAACTGCCAGCATGGTTTAAAGGTGAGGTCAGAGAGGCTGTTGTTGCCAAAAAAGCATCTTTCAGGAAATGGAAAAAAGAGCCAAACGACGAAACCTGGAAACACAAGCACTGGCAGGTCACATGCAAGGCATTGATAAAGAAGGCAAAGGGAGAATTTGAGAAGAAGCTTGCTGCGGAAGTAAAAACGCGAAATAAAGATTTTTTAAAGTACATTCGTAGCAAAAAACCTGTGAGAGAGTCAGTTGGACCATTAGATGATAGAGGAGTTAAAGGGGCACTAAGAGGCGACAAGGCGATAGCGGAGAGACTGAATGAATTCTTTGCTTCGGTCTTTACTGAGGAAGATGTAGGGATGTTACCCATGACTGAAGTGGTATTTATAGGTGCAGAAGAATTGAAGGAAAGAGTAGTTACTCACCTATAACAGCTGTTCTCCGGGAGCAGCAGGAATCAGTCCTCACATATGGGTGTCATCGGCGCCGATGAAGCCCCAGCGGAGCATTTCCCCAGCTTTCCATGAAAGCCTTTGGGAGTGCTGGCACGCATGTGCAGTTCCCTTCCCGCCTAAAGGTGCCATCTTACCTCAGTCAAATGACATAGTTAAGAGCAGCACACAAAAATGTAAAAACACAAACTATGTACTACTGCAACTCCAAGGGGAGGAGGGAGGGTTGTGAGGACTGATTCCTGCTGCTCCTGGAGAACACCTGTTACAGGTGAGTAACTACTCTTTCTCCAGGACAAAGCAGGAAGTCAGTCCTCACATATGGATGACTCCCTAGCTCTGGGCTACCGAGGAACCCAGGCTGAACAAGAGAACTCCCTCTAGTCCCAGCAGCAAAGAAAGGCTTTTCAAGGACACAACCACCACCAGTAGCCCAACAGAGGGCAGGAGGGCAGGAGTTGCCTAAACCTCAAAGAGATTCCGGAGTACTGCTTGGCCAAAAGCACTGTCCCTATGGGACTCCCTCTCCAGACAGTAATAGGCTGTAAAAGTCTGGCTTGAAGACCAAGTTGCAGCCCTGCAGATGTCTACTAAGGGCACAGAGCGGAGATGAGCCACTGAGGCAGCCATTGCCCTGACACGATGGGCCGTGACCCTACCCTGCAAAGGAAGGTCAGCCGCCTTGTAAGCCCAGGTGATACAGTCAGCCACCCAAATGGACAAGGTGGACAAGGAGTAGCCTAGTGGTTGGGGCAAGGTACTTCAGGCCGGAAGGTTGGTGGTTCAAATCCCACTAGAGGACAGCAACCTTGGGCCGGAAGGACTGGGGTTTCTAGTCCCACAGGTGCTCCTTGTGGTCTTGGGCAAGCCACTTAACCCTCCATAGCCCATGTTCCCTGTAAAATAGTTATCTCCAAGTTATAATGCCCTGTTCAATGTAATTTCAGTTTGTTCAACGTAAACCGCACTGATGCAGAATAGAGCGGTATATAAGAGAATGTAAATAAATAAATAAAAATAAAAAGGTACGCTTGGACACAGCTAACCCCAACTTATTGGGGTCAAAGGATACGAAGAGCTGAGTAGCCCTTCTATGCCCCTGCGTACGGTCAAGGTAGAAGGATAAGGCCCTCCTACAGTCCAGGGTATGCAGGACTGCTTCAGCCTGGCTTGCATGAGGCCTAGGGAAGAATGTTGGAAGAACCACCTCCCGATTGAGGTGGAAAGAGGAGACAACCTTAGGGAGGAACTTGGGATGAGTCCTGAGGACTACCCTGTTCCTATAAATCCTGGAGTAAGGCCTATCACAGACCAGGGCCTGAAGCTCACTCACTCGCCTAGCCGAGGTAAGGGCTATCAGGAAAAGTGTCTTCCAGGAGAGGAAGCGCAGTGGACAAGTAGCCATCGGCTCAAAGGGTGGGCGAGTCAGTTGCTGCAAGACCACATTCAGCTCCCACTCAGGAGCAGGAGGACGGATGGGGGGCTTGAGCAAAAGCAAGCCCCTGAGAAAGCGGGACACCAAGGGGTGACCCGACAAAGAATGTCCCTCCACCAGTGAGTGGTGAGCTGCTAAAGCTGAGAGGTGGACCCGAACAGAATTGGACTTAAGTCCCTGATTGGATAAGTGCAGCAAGTACTGAAGCACTACTTGCACAGTACAGGAGAAAGGATCCTCTGTATGTAGGTGACACCACACAGAAAACCTCTTCAATTTGAGAGCATAGGCTTTCCTAGTGGATTGTTTTCTAGAGGCTAAGACAACCTCCTCAACTTCCTGAGGCAGGCCCCAGGGAGCCAAGACTACCCTTGCAGCCTCCAGGCCATCAAATTGAGAGTCTTGAGATTGGGGTGTAGTAGGGAACCCTGCTCCTGAGAGAGAAGGTTGGGTTGCAACCCCAGAGGCAGTGGGGGATCCACCGCCAGTTGAAGCAGAAGAGGAAACCAAGGCTGTCTCGGCCATCTGGGAGCTACCAGCAGGACCGAGGCCTTGTCCCGAAGAATCTTGAACAGATTTCGGGCCACCAAGGGCGTGGGAGGAAACGCATACAGGAGGCCCTGAGACCAGGACATCAGAAAAGCATCTGGTGCGATCCTCAAAGGATGTGGTTGCCTGGAGCAGAACTTGGGTAGCTGCTTGTTTAGTGGACTGGCAAAGAGATCTATCCAAGGGAGACCCCACTTCAGGAAGATCTTTTGAACTACCAAGGGATGCAGCTCCCACTCGTGGGGCTGCAGAATCCTGCTCAACTGGTCGGCCAGGCAGTTCTCCTGGCCTGGGAGGTACACCGCCTTGAGAAGCATGTGGTGCTTCAGGGCAAAGGAACAAAGGTCCCGAGTCTCTCGACAAAGGATCTGGGACCCAGTGCCTCCCTGCTTGTTCACATAAAACATGGCCACCTGGTTGTCTGTTTGAATCAAGACTGAGCGGTGAGCCAGGGCTGGAGAAAAAACTCTGAGAGCCAAGCGGATAGCTCGAAGTTCCAGCAGATTGATCTGTTTGGCTGCCTCCCAGGGAGACCAGAGGCCTTGGGTGCACTTGTCCAGACAATGAGCCCCCCAGCCCTTTAGAGAGGCATCGGTGGTGAGGACCACTGAGTATTCTGGCATTTGGAAGGGCATTCCCTTGAGTAGATTGGGTGGATGTAGCCACCAGCTGAGGGAGGCCAAAAGGGGTTTGGACACCTTTATCTTGTCTCGTAAGTGGCCTATGGCTTGAGACCACTGAGTCTGAAGGCACCACTGTGCAGGCCTCATATGGAGCCTGGCATTGGGAGTCACATGTACTGTCGAAGCCATGTGACCCAGAAGCCTGAGGCAGAGTCTGGCGGAGACCAGGGACCTGTTCAGAAACTGCTTTGCCACGTCCATTAGCCTTTGAGCCCTGTCTTCTGGCAAGAATGTCTTTGCCAGTTGGGAATCCAACCTTGCCCCTATGAACTCCAAGTTCTGGGAGGGGAGCAAAGTGGACTTTGCGAAGTTTATGACAGAGCCCACCTTTTGAAGCAGAGCAATGGTGTTGAGAGTGGCTTGTCTGGCCTCCAGGGACGTCTGACCCCTGATGAGCCAGTCATCCAGATAGGGAAAGACAAAGATGCCTTGATTTCTCAGGTAGGCCGCAACCACTGCCAGGCACTTGGTAAAGACCCTGGGAGCGGAGGACAGGCCAAAAGGTAGTACTCTGTACTGATAATGGTTTCCTCCCACAATGAACCTGAGGTACTTTCTGTGGTCTGGATGAATGAGGATGTGAGTGTACGCATCCTTTAGATCTAAGGAGCATAGCCAATCTCCCTGCTGGAGGTAGGGCAGAAGTGTCCCAAGAGTAAGCATCTTGAACATTTCTTTCTCTAGGAACTTGTTGAGGTTTCTGAGGTCCAGAATGGGTCGAAGGCCACCGGTTCTTTTGGGTATCAGGAAATACCTGGAGTAGAATCCGTGACCTTGCAAGTGGGGAGGCACAGGCTCCACCGCCCTTTCCACCAACAGACCATGAAGCTCTTGTAGCAGGAGGTCTGTGTGCAGGGGAGGCCTTGGAGGCTCCCCTGGAAAATGTGGTGGTGGCAGTTGGTGAAAATGGAGGGCATAGCCATTGTGGACTATGTCCAGCACCCAACTGTCCCCGGTGATAAGGGGAAACAAAACAAGAAGCGGCAGGTTTACCACCAAACACCTTTATTAATACAAATTAAGTGGCCTAAACCCAACACAGGACCGTGTTTCGTGTATCACTTCATCAGGGGTTATCAGGGCACACTAAAAAAACATAAAATTATATTAAGAAGTACAATAAAAATTGAAACAATAAAAGTTAAAACAATAAATAATAAAAAGAAGGGTTTAAAACAAGGAAATATAACCATGAAAATACAATGTACTTAAAAAAGAGGCTGTATTGGACTATACTAAGCGGCTTGGGTCTCCAAGGAGACTAAAAATATAGTTTATAATTTAATTTATCATATTGACTCTAAAGAACCTAAACCCATCATGAATATCTGGATCGAAAACAGAGATAATACATAAATATACAAGAACAATTCTGGTATATTAATCAACCATGCATAATAAATAAACATATATACATATAAAAATACATAAATACTTATAATTATATGAATACTGATAAATAAATAATTAAAAATATAGAAGCATATAATGGAATACAATTAAAAGTACTACAAAATTTAAAGAAACAAAGGGAATTGAATTGCTTCAAACATACATAATTAAAATATACTTAACCAAACGCTTATGAGGGAACCACATAAAAACAGAGAAACAAAAGGGATGAGGAGACCCTGGAGATGAGTGGATCTAAAACCTAATACCAAGCACTAGATAAATTGTATAAAAGACATTACGTGAAAGGTGTATGGTATTCATAGACTTCGAGTCAATGGAAGTCGCTAAAATCTAAAAAGCTTCTAAAAATAAAAACATAACTTTAAAATTATGGAACATCTTAATAACTACCCCATTCAAATAACAGATCTCTTGAAAAATCTCTTAAAAAAAGGGGGGGATAATGAGGAGAAATGATAATAAATCAATAAGATTTATATAAATTTCTAAATGCTGTCCCGATTAAAATATCTCATGAAAGAGAGAATGGTTTTGAATGCTGCCCCAATTGAAATATTATTGCATAGAAAAAATGGCTAAAAATTATATAATTAAATAAATAAATAGTTGACCATCCCAATAAAGAGTTTCATCAAAGATTAAAGAAACTACTATAAAAAAAATTAATAATAAATATAAATTAGAATCAAATATAATTGTAAAATTTTTTTTATTTATATATACTTGTTTCCCAACTATTTAAGACATATTGACGGGTGAGTATTATTAATTAGTCCCTCATATATGAACTATGTAAATCACATCTTAACATTGAACTAAGAAGGCGTGAAACCGACTGGCCAGGGGTCTATAAAGGACAATAGCATCCAGAACAATAATATATTATGGTAAAAAGATTTCCACCCTTGAAAAATCAATTGTAAAGAATATAAAACAATGACGGGTGGGTACTATAAATTAGACTCCCATATGTAAACTGTGTGAACCGCATCCTAACACTGGACCAGGAAGCCGTAAAACCGACTGGCCAAGGGTCCACAAAGAAAATAAAAAATAAAATCCAGAACAATGATTTGTTATTGTAAAAGGATTTCCTCCCTTAAAACTCAATTGTAAATAATGTAAAAACATAAAAGGGGAGAAAAGAAAAACACCGTCACAGATGTGCAGGGAGCTTGAAGTGGGGGTCACATACGAAACCATTCGGCACCATAAAGACTTTAAAAGAACCTTATGAATTGTATAAAGGACCTAAAAAAACGCCGAAGACTGTCCATTGCAAATAAGAAACACGTGTGTAAAACCTTTTATTTATCTTGCTATACAAAACCCAAAGGACGCTTTGTGCCACGCAATTCACTTCGAGCTCCTGTCAAAATATATTAAAAAACTAAAAGAGCCTTGCTAGGTGAAAGCCGAAGGGGAACCACGCTATGATGTATCACCTACTACATTTCAGACAAGGACGGTAAACGCACTAGGGCATTCTAATTTATTAAAACGACAATGCTTAAGCCATATTTCTAATATAATGGAAAAGGACAACATAAAACCCAAATTTAAACAATTTACCTGTTGGAACCGTCTCAGGATAAAAACTGCGGAACCGCATGAAGTTTCTCAAGTAACTAAAAAACGCCGACGCATGCGCATTTAAGGGAACCAAACCGGAAATGTCAAAACAATGTGAGGCAATCCATGTGGGCTCAATGTATTCACGAAATAGAATGTGATCACTATCTAATGTGTTTTTTAAAATTTAACCAATACTTAAAATGCAAACTGCTTCCATAAAAACAAAATCCTAATGACATACACACTTGAAGAAACCAGAGAGGAATGTTAAAACAAAGTGAGATAATTCATACGGGCTGGGAGCATACCCAAAACTAAAAATAATTACTATCCAATGTTCTTAAAAACAGTCAATATTTAAAATACTAACAACATTCGTAAATTCAATATAATGAAAAACGGAGGGAAAACTAATTGCTCGACCATAAATATATAAATAATTAAAATAATTTAAAAAAATTAATTTAAATTAAAAACAAGGGATGATGTGGTAAAGGGGGAGGGGGAGGGGGAGGGGGAGGAAGGAAAGGGAAAGGGAGGGGAAGAGGGGCATCATCCCTTGTTTTTAATTTAAATTAATTTTTTTAAATTATTTTAATTATTTATATATTTATGGTCGAGCAATTAGTTTTCCCTCCGTTTTTCATTATATTGAATTTACGAATGTTGTTAGTATTTTAAATATTGGCTGTTTTTAAGAACATTGGATAGTAATTATTTTTAGTTTTGGGTATGCTCCCAGCCCGTATGAATTATCTCACTTTGTTTTAACATTCCTCTCTGGTTTCTTCAAGTGTGTATGTCATTAGGTTTTTGTTTTTATAGAAGCAGTTTGCATTTTAAGTATTGGTTAAATTTTAAAAAACACATTAGATAGTGATCACATTCTATTTCGTGAATACATTGAGCCCACATGGATTGTCTCACATTGTTTTGACATTTCCGGTTTGGTTCCCTTAAATGCGCATGCGTCGGCGTTTTTTAGTTACTTGAGAAACTTCATGCGGTTCCGCAGTTTTTATCCTGAGACGGTTCCAACAGGTAAATCGTTTAAATTTGGGTTTTATGTTGTCCTTTTCCATTATATTAGAAATATGGCTTAAGCATTGTCGTTTTAATAAATTAGAATGCCCTAGTGCGTTTACCGTCCTTGTCTGAAATGTAGTAGGTGATACATCATAGCGTGGTTCCCCTTCGGCTTTCACCTAGCAAGGCTCTTTTAGTTTTTTAATATATTTTGATAGGAGCTCGAAGTGAATTGCGTGGCACAAAGCGTCCTTTGGGTTTTGTATAGCAAGATAAATAAAAGGTTTTACACACGTGTTTCTTATTTGCAATGGACAGTCTTCGGTGTTTTTTTAGGTCCTTTATACAATTCATAAGGTTCTTTTAAAGTCTTTATGGTGCCGAATGGTTTCGTATGTGACCCCCACTTCAAGCTCCCTGCACATCTGTGACGGTGTTTTTCTTTTCTCCCCTTTTATGTTTTTACATTCTTTATAATTGAGTTTTAAGGGAGGAAATCCTTTTACAACAACAAATCATTGTTCTGGATTTTATTTTTTATTTTCTTTGTGGACTCTTGGCCAGTCGGTTTTACGGCTTCCTGGTCCAGTGTTAGGATGCGGTTCACACAATTTACATAAGGGAGTCTAATTTATAGTACCCACCCGTCATTGTTTTATATTCTTTACAATTGATTTTTCAAGGGTGGAAATCTTTTTACCATAATATATTATTGTTCTGGATGCTATTGTCCTTTATAGACCCCTGGCCAGTCGGTTTCACGCCTTCTTAGTTCAATGTTAAGATGTGATTTACATAGTTCATATATGAGGGACTAATTAATAATACTCACCCGTCAATATGTCTTAAATAGTTGGGAAACAAGTATATATAAATAAAAAATTTTTTACAATTATATTTGATTCTAATTTATATTTATTTTTAATTTTTTTATAGTAGTTTCTTTAATCTTTGATGAAACTCTTTATTGGGATGGTCAACTATTTATTTATTTAATTATATAATTTTTAGCCATTTTTTCTATGCAATAATATTTCAATTGGGGCAGCATTCAAAACCATTCTCTCTTTCATGAGATATTTTAATCGGGACAGCATTTAGAAATTTATATAAATCTTATTGATTTATTATCATTTCTCCTCATTATCCCCCCTTTTTTAAGAGATTTTTCAAGAGATCTGTTATTTGAATGGGGTAGTTATTAAGATGTTCCATAATTTTAAAGTTATGTTTTTATTTTTAGAAGCTTTTTAGATTTTAGCGACTTCCATTGACTCGAAGTCTATGAATACCATACACCTTTCACGTAATGTCTTTTATACAATTTATCTAGTGCTTGGTATTAGGTTTTAGATCCACTCATCTCCAGGGTCTCCTCATCCCTTTTGTTTCTCTGTTTTTATGTGGTTCCCTCATAAGCGTTTGGTTAAGTATATTTTAATTATGTATGTTTGAAGCAATTCAATTCCCTTTGTTTCATTAAATTTTGTAGTACTTTTAATTGTATTCCATTATATGCTTTAACCTTTCCCAGCATTCGCGGCTTCACAGAAACAGCCGCCAGCGTGAAGGAAAAGGCTCTTCACGCTGGCGGCTGTACAGAGGGAGCCGGGGCCTCGCGCGGACTTCCCCGGCTCCCTCTGAAGCCCTCCGGTGGGCCCAGGGGCGGCCCAAGGGGGGTGCGGGGCCATGTGCGGAGACTCGGTGCGGGGCCTCATTTGCATAAGGTGTCTCATTTGCACAAATATTTGCATAATGTTACCATACACCAGAGTTACTCAATTCCAGTCCTGGTGGTCCACAATCCTGCAGGTTTTCGGGATATCCCCTATAAATATGCATGAGATATATATGCATTGGAGGTATCCTGCCAACCTGACTGGTTTGTGGCCCTCCAGGGCTGGATTTGGAGACCCCTGCTTTACATCTCTGTCATTTAAGATTGTGAGTGAACAAGGTACAGATATCCTAGACATCAAAAGGGTAGATAGAATGTGTCACATTCCTCCTCGATTCTCACCACCACCAAAAAGTTGTCTAATAGATAATATTTTGGTGGTGGTGAGAAGCAAGGAGGAATGTGACAAATGCTATCTAACTTTTTTGATGTCTTGGACATCTGCACCTTGCCCACTCACAATCGTAAATGACAGAGATGTAAGGCAGGGGTCTCCAAATCCAGCCCTGGAGGGCCACAAACCAGTCAGGTTGGCAGGATATCTCCAATGCATATATATCTCATGCATATTTATTAGGGATATCCTGAAAACCTGTAGGATTGTGGACCACCAGGACTGGAATTGAGTAGCTCTGCCATACACTAACTTTTAGTAAACATGCCTCTTAATGAGTATATGGATAAAGAAAGACTAAAAGGTTTCTACATTACTATAATCCAGTACCAACCGCCAGGCACATTAGGAACTACTACAAACACTGCCCATTTAGAACCCATAGCAAACCCGCCATATCCTAACAGCACTACCAGGACTCACAAAGCACCATACCCTAACTATCAAAAGGCAACACTGCAAATATTAAACCAATACATTTCAGAGAACAACAATACATGACCTACTGGGGAAAGAACAAGTGGCAATGTCAAATAGGAATTATATAAACAGAATACCTCAGCTCAGTTACACATGCACAACATAGACCATCACCAAACAAGGAATCACAATTTAGAAACAGGAAGACAATAATTAAACTGGGAACCCCAAAAGCCAAACTTGGAATATACAACAACACTGTAGAAATAAAACTATAAATTTCCTCTTGTACTAAACAAAGCGCAAAAATTAATGATGCACATTTCCCAGAGCTGACATATTCCAGTTAATAAATTCAAAATAAAGAGATATTTTTCTACCTTTTGTGCATTTTTTTTCAGTTGCAATTGTTCCAGCCACTTTCTTCTGGTTTCTTCGTGTCTTCTGCTAACTCTCCATCTGCTGTCCATTTGTCCTTTCTTCTGTCTTCTTGGGTTTTTTTTTCCATTCTCTCTCTACATCTGCTTTAACATACTAATCTTTCTCCTTTTGCTCTTTCCTCATTCCTATTTCATCTACTCAAAATTTACCCCTCCATCCTCAATCCCCACTTACTCTCCCAATACCCGGCCAATTGTAGATTTTTTATCCCTCCCACACAAAATATTTTCCCCTCTCCATTTTACTCTCCCAGCCCCATCCCATTCTAATCCTCCCCCAACACCAGCTCCCTTCTAGTTCCAGCCTCACCCAGCATCCATTCCCTTCTAGTCCCTGCATCAGCCCATTTCCAGTCCTAGCCCCCCATTAGCCCATTTTCAGTCCTAGCCCCTCCCATCAACCCAATACCAGTCCTAGCCCCCCCATCAACCCACTTCCAGTCCTAACCCCCCATCACCCCATTTTCAGTTTAAGCCCCCCCTATAACCCATTACCAGTCCTAACCCCCCATCAGCCCACTTCCAGTCCTAACCCCCCATCAGCCCACTTCCAGTCCTAACCCCCATCAACCCATTTCCAGTCAGCCCCCCATAGTCCATTGCCAGTCCTAACCCCTCCCCCCATCAGCCCACAGTCGATTACCAGTCCTAACCCCATCAGCCCACCTGAAGTCCTAACACCTCCCCATCAGCCCATTTCCTGTCCTAGCCTCCCCCATAGTCCATTATCAGTCCTAACCCCCCATAGCCCATTACCAGACAGCCCCCATCAGCCAACAGCCCATTACCAGTCTTAACCCCCCCATAGCCCATTGCCAGTCCTAACCCCCCCATCAGCCCACAGTCCATTACCAGTCCTAACCCCATCAGCCCACCTCAAGTCCTAACCCCTTCCCATCAGCCCATTTCCTGTCCTAGCCCCCCATAGGCCATTACCCGTCCTAACCCCCCCAACAGCCCACAGCCCATTACCAGTCCTAACTCCATCAGCCCACCTCCAGTCTTAATCCCCCAACCCATTACCAGTCCTAGCCCCCCTAGCCCACTCCCAGTCCTAATCCCACCAGCCCATTTCCTGTTCTACACCCCCATAACCCAATTTTTAGTTTAAGCCCCCCCATAGCCCATTACCAGTCCTAAGCCCCCATCAACCCACTTCCAGTCCTAATCCCATCAGCCCATATAGACTTAGCTCCCCCATAGCCCATAGCCCCCCCATAGCCCATCACCACTCCTAACCCCCCCATAGCCCATTACCAGTCCTAACCCCCCCAACAGCCCACAGCCATTACCACTCCTAACCCCCCCCAACCCATCACCAGTCCTAACCCCCCCAACAGCCCACAGCCATTACCACTCCTAACCCCCCCACAGCCCATCACCAGTCCTAACCCCCCAGCAGCCCACAGCCATTACCACTCCTAACCCCCCCAGCCCATCACCACTCCAAACCCCCCCAACAGCCCACAGCCATTACCACTCCTACCACCCCAGCCCATCACCAGTCCTAACCCCCCAACAGCCCACAGCCATTACCACTCCGCCCCCCCCCAGCCCATCACCAGTCCTAACCCCCCCCGCCCACCCCCGCCCAGCAATTTTTTTTTTACAAAACAAGCTGTCGCTGCCGGGGCCGGGGCCACCGCGGCAGAATCGAGTGTGCCGCGGGGCCCCCCCTGCCCAGCAGAGCCTGGCCTGCCCTCCCCGGTATCACCTCTCGAGTCTCAGCTGCCTCCCTCCAGTCACACGCGCCGGCTTTCAGAGCGCGAGGGAAAGACCGGCCTTCCAGTGAAAAATGAAAAAAGGGCGCGAACGCCAGCCACGAAGGGCAAAAACCGAAAAATGAAGAAAACAGGCTCGATAGCGGTGTACCGAACCCGGCGGGAGGGGAACCGGCGTCGAACCGGAGAAAAAATAGCGAAAATCGCCGAAGAAAAAAATCATTTTTATCCGGGAGAATAGGACACACGTCCGATGGGCTTCTCGGAAAAAAAGAGACTGAGGTAAGATGGCACCTCTAGGCGGGAAGGGAACCGCGCATGCGTGCCAGCATTCCCAAAGGCTTTCATGGAAAGCTGGGGAAATGCTCCGCTGGGGCTTCATCGGCGCCGATGACACCCATATGTGAGGACTGACTTCCTGCTTGGTCCTGGAGAAATATCGATACATCGGGAAGATGTATTACGACTACTAGATAAACTGAAAAGTAGCGAATCACCTGGGCCGGATGGTATACATCCAAGGGTGTTGAAAGAACTGAAATATGAGATTGCAGACCTGCTATTAGTAAT
This sequence comes from Ichthyophis bannanicus, assembly GCA_033557465.1. Classification (NCBI taxonomy): domain Eukaryota; kingdom Metazoa; phylum Chordata; class Amphibia; order Gymnophiona; family Ichthyophiidae; genus Ichthyophis; species Ichthyophis bannanicus. The sequence continues at coordinate 430,320,084 of CM066034.1, read as the reverse complement.
CTGTGAACTATCATTAAAATCATCTCTAATACCTGAAGATTGGAGGATCGCCAATGTAACACCAATTTTTAAAAAGGGTTCCAGGGGCGATCCGGAAACTACAGACCGGTGAGCCTCACGTCAGTACCGGGAAAAATGATAGAAACCATCATAAAGAATAAAATTACTCAGCATGTAGATAGTCATGGTCTAATGGGAGACAGCCAACATGGCTTTAGACAAGGAAGATCTTGTCTTACTAATCTGTTAAGTTTTTTTGAAAGTGTGAGTAAACAGGTGGACAAAGGTGAGTCGGTTGATATAGTGTATCTGGACTTTCAGAAAGCCTTTGACAAGGTCCCTCATCAGAGACTTTTGGCAAAACTAAAGAGTCATGGGATAGGAGGCAGTGTACTACTGTGGATCAGGAACTGGTTAAAAGATAGAAAGCAGAGGGTTGGGCTGAATGGCCAATTTTCCCAATAGAGAAAGGTGAATAGTGGTGTACCCCAGGGATCTGTGCTGGGTCCGCTGCTTTTTGACATATTCATAAATGACCTGGAAAGTGGAATAACGAGTGAGGTTATGAAATTTGCAGATGACACAAAACTATTTAAAGTTGTTAAAACCCAAGAGGATTGTGGAAATTTGCAAGAGGATCTTGATAAATTGGAAGACTGGGCATCAAATTGGCAGATGAAATTTAATGTGGACAAGTGCAAAGTTATGCACCTAGGGAAGAACAACCCAAACTATGGTTACACAATGCAAGGTTCCACATTAGGAACCACCACCCAGGAAAAAGATTTAGGCGTCATTGTGGATAACATGTTAAAACCCTCGGCCCAGTGTGCAGCGGCAGCCAAGAGAGCAAATAGAATGCTAGGTATCATAAGGAAAGGAATGGAAAATAAAACAAAAGATATTATAATGCCTCTATACCGTTCCATGTTGAGACCGCACCTTGAATATTGTGTGCAATTCTGGTCACCGTATCTTAAAAAGGATATAGCGTTATTACAAAAGGTTCAGAGAAGAGCCACCAAAATGGTAAAGGGGATGGAAGGATACTCCTATGAGGAAAGGCTAAAAGGATTAGGGCTCTTTAACCTGGAAAAGAGACGGCTGAGGGGAGATATGATAGAAGTCTATAAATTAATGAACGGAGTGGAACGGGTAAACGTAGATCGATTGTTTACGTTATCAGAATATAGAAAGAATAGGGGACATGCAATGAAGCTACAGGGTAAACTATTTAAGACTAATAAAAGAAAATATTTTTTCACTCAACGTGTAATCAAACTCTGGAATTTGTTACCTGAGGATGTAGTAAAGGCTGTTAGTGTAGCTGGGTTTAAAAAAGGTTTGGACAAGTTCCTGGAGGAAAGGTCCATAAACCATTATTAAGAAGGGACCAAGGATATCAATGCTTGACCCAGTACAAGCATTGTGGAACCTGTGTCTTTTGGGGAAACTGCTAGGTACGTATGACCTAGATTGGCCACTGTTGGAAACAGGATACTGGGCTTGATGGACCTTGGTCTGACCCAGTATTGCATATCTTATGTTCTTATGGCATAACCTGCCGGGAATATTGGGGGGTTGAGGACCCCTCAGAGGCAGGAAGGCAAAGCTCTCTAGGAAGGAGTCAAAGCCCTTGAGGGGGCTGAACCTGGAGAGCTGGTTGGGCTCTCAGGCCTTTTGGTTTCTTTTGTTGTCTAGTTTGTCTCTTTTGGGCAACCTGACCTGGAGTCTGAGTCTGATGGGTATAGGAAGGATAAAACTTCCTCTTTTTGGTAAAAGAGGGTTTTTTTATAAGGCTGCCTTTTGGCTGGAGTGGCTGTAGACTTTGACAATCTATCTAAGGTAGAATTGTCAGCATCTAACTCGTTAGCCTTCTCCTGCCAGTTCTTGCCGAAGAGATTTTCTTCCATGCAAGGAATGTTGCCTAACTTGTCCTGTACCCAAGTCTCCAAGTTGGATGCCTGTAGCCAGGCAATCCGTCGTGCGCCAATGGCAATAGCAGATGTTCTGCTGATGCATTCGAAGCAGTCAAAAGCTGCACGATTGACAAACTTGGAGACATCCTGAGCATGCTTAACCAGAGTAAGAAAGTCTTGTCTCTTATCATCTGGGAGAAATGGGCTCAAAAGTTCCAAGTCTCCTGTGATTTCTTTGGGGAACATTCCCATATATAGGATATATGAGCTGATCCTAGCTGAAAGCATGGAAGCTTGAAAAGTTCTGCGTCCAAAAGCATCCAGAGTCCTGCATTCACGACCTGGAGGATTGGATGCATGTCTTTTTGCACTTTTCATCCTACGCATGGGCTGACTCCACTACCATTGAATGGTGTGGCAGCTGAGTTTTCTGAAATCCAGGACATGGTGGGACTTGATTCATAGTATCAAGTCTCCTAGAGTGAGGAGAAGTAGTCAGAGGTGTTTCCCACATTCTGAGCATCAAGTTATGCAGAATTTCATGGATAGGCAGAGTAGCTGCCTCCTTAGGAGCTTTAGGATATCGGAGTATTTCCAATTCCTTTGCTCTGGGTTCCTCTTCAGGAGCTACTGTGATTGAAAGACCTTCAGCCATATCATGGATGAAATCCTGAAATGACATGTCCTCTGGAGGTGACATTCTGCGTTGGGGAGAAGAGGGATCTTCTAAGAGAAACCCTCTGGTACCAGCAGAATTGTCAGAGTCTTCGGAATCAGAGGAATCGAAGTATTCCTGACACTGATGCTCCTGCAAAGCACGATCCCAGTACCGATTGAAGTCGGTACTGAGGTGACCTGGTACCACTTTACCCACTCCAGCCAGAGATGGAATGGGAAGAGTTATCATCGGGGCTGGTATCGTCGGTACCGGTGTCGGTACCGGCACCGGTGCCCTTGGGACCACCGGTACTGCAGCTGAGAGAAGAGCTGCGATACTGCGTTCGATAGCAAGAAATCTCTGGTCTATCGATGCTGCCGATGCCTGGGTGTCAGTACTGGTAAGAACAGCCGGAACCCCTGAGTATGGCAGAGGTAGTTCTTGCGAGGTTGAGGCCTCGAGAACATCCTAAAGCCCCATCGATGCTTTGGAAGCCGAAGCCTCCTGCCAGGGCTGTTTTGCCGGTGTGGTTCCGTCAAGGGCAATGCCAATGGCCTCTCGATGCTTAGCAGGAGAGTTACCCTTTGAGGACCGGCTTTTGTGTTTAGTTACCTGAGATCCATGGGAGGAAGAAGAGGCCCTTGATGATGTTGATGCAATGAATCTGGCTTCTGAAGAAAAGAGGGTACTGAGCTTTGCAGCCCGGTTATGTCTTCCTCTTTTAGTCATCCCCATGCAGGAGAGACATTCAGTTGGAGAATGATCAGGTCCTAAACATTTTAGACACCAATCATGGGTGTCATTGATGGAAATGGTACCTCCACACTTAGTACATTTTTTAAAACCACTAGTTGGCTTTTCCATGATTTTGGAAAAATGGGGCCTAATGCCCAAAATGGTGCCTAGCACTAAAAAACAAGGAAAGTTTCTGAAAAGAAACAGTCAAAGTCTAGGGTTTTTTTTTTTTAGGAAAAGAAAAGAAAAGAACCGGCGGTACCGGTAGGCAAACACAACCACAAAAAAGAATTTTAAAGACGGAATTTTCTGCGGTGACAGGGAATAGGTCCTGTTGCCTCCGCGGAAAACGAAGAACTGAAGAGGGACAGTTGGAAAGGCAGGAAGGCAGCGTGCATGTGCTGAGGGATGCTCCCAAAAGCGTTCCTATTGGACGCTGGGGAGCATTCCCGTGCAGGCTCAGTCGGTACCGACGATACCCATATGTGAGGACTACATTCCTGCTTGTTCCTGGAGATATGGTATTCTGCACAGTATATGCTCCAACCTGATATTTGCCTGATTTTTTTTTTTTTGAAATCTCACTGAACAATTGACAGAATATATGGGGTCTCCTTTAATTGTGGGAGGAGAATTCAATCAGCCTATGGATCCTTTGTTAGATAGGTAATCTCGGTGTAGACCAGCTAAGTCTAAAGCTCTTGAGGTTTTGAAACAAATGCAAGCAGATTATCATCTGGCCAATTCTTGGAGTTGGTTGAATCTCACTGGAAAGGAGTTCACCTTATTTATTTTATTTATTTAGCTAGGCTTATATACTGCTTTTCACTGGGTCAAAGCGGTTTACATTGAACAAAACATTAAGTACATAGAACAGGAGAGAACTTAGTTACCTGAATAACTCACTAATTACATAGTATCTAATGACCAATTATTTGCAAATCATGAACTATATACACTGATGAATTATATACAATAGAACAGCCATACATAACGGTATATGCTTTGCTATTACAGTTGTAGGTTCTGTCTTGAGGGTGTCTGTCTTTTTGGCGTTATGTCGGTTGGCTGGTTAGGTGATGGGTCCAAAATGATCGTTTTTCAAGTGTTTGCGGAAAGACTGGTGGTTGGATATATTCCTTATTGTGTCTGGCAGAGAGTTCCAAAGGGATGATAGGTATAGCTTCAATGCTCTGTGGCAAGTTTGTTGATTAAAATTTGTTTTAGATTGTGGTATTTAGTAAATCTTCTTGGTCTATTTGTAGAGAGTTTCTGAAGTAGGGGTTGGAAGTGAGTGGCAGGGTGACAATGAAGTGCTTTGTGCATTAATAGTAAGGATTTATATTTAATTCTGCTGGGGAGGGACAGCCAGTGAAGTTATTTTAGGAAAGGAGTGATGTGGTCATATTTAGCAGCTCCTTGAATTGTATCTGCAGCAGTGTAAAGTGCTAATTGAAGGGGGAGGAGGATGGTTTGTGATAGGCCCTGGTAGATAACGTTGAAGTAGTCTATTCTAATCCCCACTGATCATATTCTAGGATTGATATTTTCATGGTATCAAAGTTCTTATTACTGGACTTGTTGAATGTTCATATTTATCCCACCTTAGTATCTGACCACGCTACCATTTCTATGACTTTGGCTGATAATTTTCAGCAAAGGGGAGATTGACAATAGCGATTTAATACAAGGTTGTTTCAGGATGCAGAGTTTTGCAAACAACTGTTACAATGGACAGGAGAATTGTTTCAATAGAATAGAAACATAAAAACGTAGAAACAAAACGGCAGAAAAAGACCACTGGCCTATCTAGCCTTCCATATCAACCCCTACAACAGTCCCCTCTTTTCCTTTAGAAATCCTCTGTGTTTATCCCATGTTTTTTTAAATTCAGATACTGTCCTTATCTCCACTGGGAGACTATTACATGCATCCACCACTCTTTCCGTAAAGAAATATTTCCGCATATTACTCCTGAGTCTATCCCCTTTCACCCTCATCCTATGTCCCCTCATAGCAGAGCTTGCTTTCAATAGAAAGAGGCTGATTTGGGATATCTATAAGGCATACATCAGAGGAGAGATTATAGCTTTTAATGCCCATAAAAAGGTTGGTTGGTACAAACTGAGCTGAAGAAGTTGGCTGTGGAAACTGTGTCTTAGGCTAGATTATGTGCTACCATTACCAAAGAGAAGGTCACTCTTGCAATTTGGCACCAGGCCCTGCTGGCTTGCTGGCTGAATTCTACAAATAATTCAGCGCCTGCCTTAGCCCCTATTTAGTTTCTTTATTTCAGAGTTTTATTGCAGAAGGCATGACCAAATGTACATTTACAGAGGCCTCCATTATTGTACTGGAAACACCTGGGAGGGATAACTTGTAAGTTGGTAATTATCGGCCTATTTCCTTCATAAATCAAGCTCTATGCCAAAGGTTTAGCGTCTAGACTGTCTGAGGCCCACCCCCAGCTGGAACATCCAAGTCAGACTGGATTTGTGAAAGGACGTTTGCTGGTGGACAATGCCTGCCATTTATGCATGTGCTCTTACAGCTAACTGGGGGAGCTTGCCTGCAGTGGTTATTTCACTGGATGCAGAAAAAGACTTTGATTGGCTTGAGTGGAGTTCCAGTATCGTTTTGCAGCTATCAAATGGTTTCAGCTGGGGGATGACTTCATTCAGATGGTTAAGGTTCTGTATTCCAATCTGATGGCTCACATTTATGCTAACTCCACATTGTCCTCTAGTTTTTCATAATATCAAGGAACACGACAAGGCTGCCCTTGCTCCCTTCTATTCTTTGTGTTTGCTTTGGAACCTCTATTAATTAAAGTGCAGGAGAATACTGGAATATATAAGGTTAAATTTGAAGAACATTATATTAAACTCTCTGCCTATGCTGATGATGTCTTACTATATATATTATAAATGCACATATTTCTATTCCAGTTCTTTTGCAGCTCATTCAGGGGTACTCGGCTTTATCTGGATGTAAGTTGAATGTATCTACCTCAGAGATGATGCCTTTCAACATAACCAGCTCTCCATGACTGGCTGAGCAGAGCAAAATGAAATGGGTCCCAGAGCATTAAATATCTTGGGATATTATTTTACAGAGACTTGGAGGTTAGGCTGGAGCTTGACACTAAAAAGATTTTTGCTTTAATATGTAAGGAGGTAGATGGTTGGTTGCCACTTCATTTAACATGGTGGAGTCGGGCAGAAACTATCAACTCTTTGCCCCCACTACCATCTGCAGCTCTCCCCAGCACGGGGATAGAGCCTCCGGCAGCGGGAACAGCAGCGGCTCATCTTCCGCCCAATCGTGGTGCTCCGGGGACTTTAAAAGTTCGCGCCATCGGGCGCGTGGTCCTCTTTGCCCCCACTACCATCTGCAGCTCTCCCCAGCACGGGGATAGAGCCTCCGGCAGCGGGAACAGCAGCGGCTCATCTTCCGCCCAATCGGGGCGCTCCGGGGACTTTAAAAGTTCCCGCCATCGGGCGCGCCCGCGCCTTGTGGGCCCGCGCCTGAGGGCCTCGCCAGAGGGCCCTTTGGCGTGGCCCTTAGGCGGCGGCACTACCATAGATCTTAACACCAAACAACAAGAAATCCACCTATACTTGGACTCATAGCCTGATCCGCAAGTATTACCAAATGACACCAGAACTGTATTAATTAATGTCATGATATCTATCTCCTCTTTACCCAGTAAAATTCACTGGGGTGTCCACCTAACCCCACTTATCTATCCCTGTTGCCAATATTTCTTCTACACCTGCCTTTACATTGAAAGTGACCTTTACTGTTGCCAGTATTTCTCAACTGTACCTGCCTTTACATTGAATTTAACCTTTTACTGTTGCCAGTACTCTCAACTGTACCCACATTTACATTGAAATTAACCTATTAAGGTTGCCAGTATAATACCTCAGTCAAAATGCAACTATTTAACCCTCCCAAATGTAAATTTACATTAATTAGCATCACTATAGCAGTGCTAATAACTCTTGCTCAAAGCCTACATAACAACAATGTTAAAAACATCCCCATCATACATAGTCAAATACGAAACAACCCCCCATCATGGAATCCATACATCGCACATCATCCCAAAATGAACAACCATAGATTAATTCACATAAAACATTCTTCACCCCCTCAGCCAACAAACACTAAGCTATGCAAAAATCTAAAATCATTATCAATAATACTAATTAATGCCAGATCAATGAAAAATAAGTTACCTATATTCACAGAAATACTAGACAATCAAAAACCAGATATACTATGTAGAACCGAGACATGGCTATCAGACACAGACAACGTCTACTTAAATCAATTAAGCAACAATGACTATGACACTTTCTACACACATAGAACTAAAAAAAAAGGTGGTGGAGTACTAATAATGTTAAAAAAAGAACTAAAAGCCAAAAAACTAACATCAAACCTACCCACCAACATAGATACCGTCATTGTGAAAATTGGCAACATAACAATCTGCCTAATTTACAGACCACCAGACCAACAGTCAGAAAACCTGGACCCATTAATTGATTTGCTAAGCTCCTCCACTGATCAAAACCCAATTCTAATGCTTGGAGACTTTAACCTCCCCTCCTTACTAGCCTCAGATGTCTCCCTCTTCCTAAAATCAACAGTAGATATGGATTTTCACCAAATAATAAATACTAGCACACATGGAAAAGGCAGTATTCTTGACATGGTCTTCTTGCCAAATGTACTCCACCAACTCTATAACCCCACCTCCCTCAATTGCACATCGATCCCATGGTCAGACCATTACCTCATTAATTTTAATATCACAATAAACAACACATCAGTTTAAACGAATACCAACTAAAGCACCAACCTCAAGATTTAAAAAATACAATGAAGTAGAATTCCTAGACCTCATAGTTCCTAACTTATCAACATCACCACTAAACTTAGACGCAGCAGTAACTAACTGGCACAAAACTATTAATAACGCCGCAACTAAAAAACAAATTAAGAAAAACACGCATTCTAAAGCTGGTCATACCCCCTGGCACAATAAGGATTTAAAACTAATGAAAAAGAATTTAAGGAAAGCTGAATGTAAATGGAGGAAAAATAAGAACACAAATACAAATGATTTATATCTCACGCTCCTTAACAAGTATAAAGACGCAATAAACAATGCCAAGAAAAACTACCATGCCTCCATCCTAAATAACGCAATAAATAGACCCAGAGAACTTTTCTCAATAGTCCAAAAACTGACAAATAATACTCACAACTCCAGCAACGAAATCACAAACATTACCCCACAGACATTGGCAAACTACTACATGAACAAAACAACATCTAAACCAGTAAATACCTCTCAAACACTTAACATAGACGAATGGTCTGTATTCCAACCCCTAACCAAGGTTGAGCTCAAGAACATTATCACAAACATTAACACCACAACCTCACTACTTGACCCTTGTCCAGTAACCTGGATAAAGAACTCCCTACCTATACTCTCCCAATTCATCCTCCCAATAATAAATCTTTCCTTAAAAAACGGATACCTTCCCCCTACACTAAAACACGCACAGATCCGTCCAATCCTAAAAAACACCACCCTTGACAAATCATCACCAAAATCCTACAGACCCATATCGAGTATTCCATTTATGGCTAAATTAATTGAAAAAGCCGTACAAATTCAAACACAAGAGTACATTGATAGCTCAGCCCCACTCGATGACCAGCAGTATGGGTTTCGCCCCAGACATGGAGTAGAATCACTCCTAACAGTCCTAATCGATACACTTGTAAGGGGAATAGACAACTCAAAACAAGCATTCTTACTCATATTCATTGATGTCTCCGCAGCATTCGACAGTGTTCACCATTCAACAATGATTAATAAACTTAGGCAAATAGGTATAAAATCTACTGTTCTAAAATGGTTTACCTCTTATCTAACAGACCGAACTCAAACAGTACAAATCGGTAATCTCACCTCAAAAACATACAACCAAGAACTAGGTCTCCCACAAGGTTCAGCACTGTCAGCGTTACTATTTAACATATACTTAAAACACATCTGTAAAATCTTTAAAAAATTCAATGTACACTATCACCTATATGCGGACGACATTATGATGTATGTCCCATTCAAAATACCAAATATCCCTATACAACTCATTAACGATTGCCTCAATGAAATAAACACCTGGCTAAACGAAAACAATCTGTACATCAATCACTCAAAAACAGAAGCTCTAATAGTAACCAAAAGCACAACGTTCATTCCCCCCTCACATATTACATTGCAGAATAACGACATCAAACTAAAATCTGAAATACGTTACTTAGGCGTTATACTGGACAAACACCTCAGCATGGACACACATGTAAGAAATATAACGAAAAAAGTATACTTTAAACTGAAAATATTAAAGCAACTCTGCCCCCTAATGCACTTACAGGATTTTCAACGAGTCATACAAGCAATTATAACCCTCCATTTCGACTTTGCAAATCAAATTCTACTTGGAGTCTCTAAGCAAGCCTTAAAAAAACTTTAATTAGTACAAAACGCAGCAGCAAGGACCATTACGAAGGCCCCACCTTTCTAACATATAACCCCGATTTTAGAATATTTACACTGGCTCCCGATTCAAAGCAGAATAGAATACAAAACTCTCTTAACCACCTACAAAGCCATAACTAAAACAGCACCACTGACCATAAATAATCTCATCAAAACAGAACCCACCCATAATCTCCAAAGGAGGGACCAGTTAAATAAACTTACAACACCAAAAGAATTCATTAGGGCCAAAAAAGCCACAAACAAGAAAGCCTTCTCCCATGCAGCCCCCATCTTGTGGAACACAATCCCAATAGAATTAAGACAATTACCTGAAATCATGGAGTTTAGGAAAAAAATTAAAACACACTTATTTACAATGTACTATGGATCTGTGATGAACTCACCTCTCACCTAGATAAAGGATAACCCTGCGCCAGATAATACATTACTCAACAAAGGAATGAAGTACTGTACCCCTAAAACAATGTATTGAAGAAAAATAACTCTGTATATAGTTTAATCCTGTTTCATTTGTACAAAGTTCACTAATTGTTAATTGTTAATTGTTAACTGTAATATCTAAGTTACAAATTGTTATATGTAAAAACAGCTTGCAAGCACTGTTTATTGTTGTTCTATGGGAACCGCATCTGATCAATGGAAGGAGCAGTATATAAAAAATGATGATTGCTACTAAAGCAAATTTCTTTCTTAGCATAGTACCAATACTCTTTCCTGACAGCTTCTATAAAGAGTTTAAAAGGTTGTTTTTGAAATTTTTGTGGCAGGCTGTCTGCAAGAACTGCATGGTGTCAGTTGAGGGCTTCCAGAGATTCAGCAGGAATCCAATTGCCAGATTTTCTGTTATATCACAAAGCTTTTTTGCTCAGAACGGGGAGTTATTGGATTGTTGGTGCGGGACAAGATGGGGGTGTTCCCCCTTGGATTTTGGTTGAGATTGCTATAGTCTATTCAGAATCCCTGCAAGATCTCCTAAGGGTGATGCTTCCACAGATACTTAAGGATAATAAGATCATTACTGCAACGTATAAAGTGTTAAATGAGATTGATCATCACCTTAAGCTCCGTTGGCAGAGTACTTTGTCTTGAAGCATCTGGTTCAAACGGGAGTTCCAGATAGACATGAAACCTTTCTATTAGAGTGCCCTGCCTAAATGAGCCCTTTAAAGACCTTCTGAGTTTCAGTTATCTGGGAATCAGTTTTTCAAGCGGCTCAACTTCAGCATTGTTTGAATCTCTGTCATAGTGTTCGTACCCTAGTGCCATCTGAGCCAGGTGTGATTAAAATGTTTGACAGAAATGCTTCCTTCAGGGCATCTAGCTTCTCAGTGTTATAAATGACTACTGATACTACAACCATCTTCCAATTTGGGCTTAATCTTAATATGGACCGAGGAGTTGCAGTGTTGTTTGAGGAGCAGTTGATAGCATGTCTGGGATGTGTGGCAGCCAGTGTTCTTCAGGCTTCCTACTTTGTTACTCATCATTCATTATGGACCCCTGTTAAAATGTATCAAGTGAAATTATGTACTGATAAAAAATAATGGTTCTGCCATTTAGAATGCAGTAGTTTTGCACATATGATCATGTAATCTGCAGATCGGCTTTATGGCTGGGACATTTGTCGAGAAGTCAACAAAATCTACTGGACATTTTGAATGGAATTGCCTTTTATGTGATAGTGTCCAACTGGAAACATTTTTCTTTAGTTGATTTTCACTTTAAATCTTATTAGGAAGTATGCAGCTGTGAAAGCACAGAGATTGCAGGATGGCCTTCGACAGCACCGTACCTAGGCCTGTGCAAGTGGTGCAGCTGCACAGGGCGCAAAAGATTGGGGTACATTTAGGGTTGCCGACTGCCGACTTTGGCTCCCCCCCACACTACCTGCCCTTGCCCCGCCACCACTTTTCATGTTCCCTTGGCGGCGGCGGCAGACCTCCAATTTAAAAAAACAAATGCATGTCTTTGCAACTCTGTGCTTACATGGCTAGTCTGGTCCCTCCCTCTTCTGACACGAGCAGACATCAGAAAAGGGAGGGATCAGACCAGCCATACAAGCATGGAGTTGGAAAGATCCACTTTTTATTTAAAATTGGAGGTCTACTGCCACCACTGCCTGCTCCAAGGGAATAGGAAATGTGCAGGTGGAGCAAGGGCAGGCAATGGGGGTGGGGGGGGGGGGGGAAAGTCGGCTGGACATGAAGAGGTGGGGTAAGATGGGGAAATGCTGGGCAAGGGGGTAGAGAAGCAGAAGGGCTATGCTGGGCATAGGGGGATGGGGAAAATGACTAAAGTCTGATGTCATTGGTGGATGTGCTAGGTTTGCAAGTCACCCAGGGCACATTTATTGCTTGGTACGGCCCTGGCCTTTGCAGTCGTGTGTGGGAACCAATGAATACTTTTATGTTATTTTTATGATTTTTCTCACATGGAAGTGTTTGGAATGTTTATTATATTGTTTTATTATATTGTTTTACAGTTTTGTATTCTTTTTTTTCATACTTCCCGTTCCATGTGCAGGATACAAAAGGCAGACAGAGCTCCGGAGTTTTCAATGCATAGATGAGACGATGGTGCAAGGAAGAGGATTTTGGATTTGTTAGGAACTGGGTAACATTCTGGGGAAAGGCAGCTTCTCCAAAAGGATGGGTTCCACCTTACCCAGGGTTGAACCAGGCTGCTGGCATTAAACTTTAAAAAAGAGGTAGAGTGAGGTCACATAATGTGATAAGAGCAGGGTGGACACACTTCTCTGCTCTCAGGAGCCCTGCTGGATTTTTTCACCCTGAATTGTTGTCCATTACCCCCAAAAAAGGCAGTACCCAAATTCTGAGGAGTTTGGGAGTGCAGTGAAGTATTATAGAAAGCGCTTTTCACCTCAATAACCAGATGGCATCCAAAACAGCCCACAAAGACAAGGCCTGCATGCGGCTGTGTGATAAGGAAGCTTATCATAGCTCAGGTAGGAGCTATAGAAAAGATGATGTGACTCTGAACAAGCAACCTGTCAGTTCTGGTAGAAGCAAGAAAACAGAGTTTTCACATAAAAGACTACCAGTCCCAGAATGCACCAGGTTTCCAGCAGCCATGAGGGAGGCTGAAGAGAGAAAATGTGTGTGCAATCAAGAGAGCTATGAGGTAATCCGTAAGCACTCATCTCAAAGGGCAGGGCCTGATTCAAGACAGCTGCACTGTGTTAGGGAGCAGCACACATTAGGAAAGAATAAGAATAGAGCTGATTCTTCAGATAACAGTTACTACGAGCTTCAGGGAGAGTTTCAGCAACAGTTTCAAGAACGGCAAGGCCGCGGAGCCATGTGCTCGCGGCCGCCATTAACCGGGGGGGCGGCTGGGCGCATTCCCCCGGCGGAAGCGGGGCCGTCGTGAGACCAGGGGGGGCGGAGCGAGGGGATAAGACCTTCCCATTGGCGGCGGCGGGTGACTGCTCGGCGCCGCGGCCAATGGGAAGAAGGACCCATGAGCAGGTGCGGGGACGCGGCGTGGCTCCGGCCTCTTTTGGGTGGATGCCGGAGCCGCCGGACGTGTATCAGGTATCGGGGGAGCTTTTGGGGGCCGGCGGCGCGTTGGAGGGGGGGTTTCTTTTCGGGCGCATAGCAGCGTAGCTGGGGTTTATTTTCGGGCGCATAGCAGCCCTGCCTCCGTGCAGCTTCAGTCCCGTTCGGGAGTGAGTGGCTGCGCGAGGAGTCCTTGCCGCCTCCTTCCTGGTGCAAGCTTCCAGGCAGTAAAAAAAAACAAAAAAAAAAAACGCAAGACCCAGGAATCTCCGGGGAGGCTTAACGAGGGCGGCAGGGAGTTTGAAGGGTGCCGTTGGTGCTTAGGCACTCGTGGAGGGGGGGGGGTTTCTGGGGCTGACATTTAAAAAAAAAAAAAAAAAAAGGACACATAAACGAAGAGGGCAGGCTATCCCGGGAAAGATGCCCAAGAGTAAATCAGGGGGCAAGCGGGCTGCGAGCAGCAGTGAGGCAAGTGGGGTGGGAGCCCCGGTGGAGGGGCGGAGGGAGTCCGGGGCCCGCGCGGAGCGTTTGGCTAGCAGGGCACGGGGTCCAGCAGGGCATGGAAAGGAAGCGCGGGGGGGGCTAAGGGCAGAACTCCTCAAACTGCTGGGTCAGTTCAGGGCAGGGGGCAGCCAGCGGGGGAGTCCGCCAGGGGAAATAGGGGGCGGGGGGGGCAGAGGGGGGGCAGGAGGACCATCGCGGAGGGGGATGGAAGGGGAAGGGGGGCGGCAGGGTCGGGTGGGGAGCTGGGGGTCCCTCGGGATGGTCAGGTTGGCGGGAATGGGGAGCCTGTGGGGGGGAGGCTGGGACACGGAACCGCTGGGCCACCAGAGTACCGGCCGGATGGGGGGCCGCCACCCCTGGACGGTACAGATAGGTGGGGGTTTGCGGGCAGATGGGGATGGCCTCAGGAGGCGGGGGCGGCCCGTCCCCCTCGTGGGAGCGGTGGCAGAGCGGAGGACAGGGTTCCTCGAGGGCGGAGTGGCTCGGGGCGTGGCAGTCTCCCTGGGGTGGGGCGGGTGTCTCGGCGCCTCTCCCTTTCTTCTCTCCACAGGTACCTCCAGCGTGGCAGTGTGCGGGGAATCCTCGATGGAGCGGGTTTCGGCCCAGTGACGACACTAGCGGTCAGGCGGACGGCGGTCCGTCTGTTGCGACGGAGGCAGCGGTATCGACGGCAGCGGAGCGTCCTGAGCTCGGAGTACCGGCTGGAACAGCGGCGAGTGCTGCGGGTGAGTTGGCAGTTGACCACGGGGAGGAGCATGGGCAGGGTACTGAGACGGCGGGTGGGGATCGGGTCAAGAGAAGTCGAAAGCGACGGCGAGCGTGTCATAGGCACCGGCGATCGGATTCGTCGTTCACGTCGTCCACGGACTCGTCGTCTAGCTCGGCATCGCGAGAGGGGCGGCAGAGTCAGGCATCTGGGAGGGGGGCCAGCGAAACGCAGCTCTATCGGCGCAATTCCCACAGTGGCGGCGTTCTCGGAGTTGTGGGAGGGCGTACCGAAGAAATTGCGGAAGAAGATACAGAAGCGGCGCTATATTGACATTTTCCGGTTGCTGGAGGGTAGGAAGCGGTCGGGGGATAGTAGACGAAAGAGGAAAGAAGACGAAAAAGCCGGTCGGGTGCGGAGAGTCGCAAGGAATGTAGTGAATTGGGCGAGGGCCTTTCTCCGGCTCGCCAGTGTGTGGGGGTGCGTGCATCCGGAGCAGTATGGGATGTTGTTGGCGTACGCGGACTCCATCTTAGAAGCGTCTCAAACCCATGACAGTTGGGCCTGGCTCAACTACGATGAAAAGTTTCGGGACAAGATGGAGGAGAACCGGTTGTTATCGTGGGGTACCCAAGATATCAACCTGTGGCTGACACAGATGGCGGTTAAACCGGGAGGGGGGAACGTGGGTAGAGGAGGCTTGGTCAGTGCGGCGGGGTCCGGGAAGCCCTTTCGCGGGAGCGTGTCCCCGGCGGTGCAGAGACCGGCGGGGGGAGGGGGCACGGGCGACGTATGTTGGCGTTTCAACAAGTCTACCTGCCCCTTTCCGGACTGTAAATTCCGACACGCCTGCTCTGTCTGCGGAGGACCTCATTCCGCCCTCAAATGTGTCAAACGTGGCCCGACGGGTTCCAACGCCCCCACCGCGAAACAATAGGTCTGTGATGAGCCTTGCGCCTACTCCCATTCAGGTTCAGGCTCTTCGGCCGTGGTTAGCTCGGTATCCCCGGAGGGCGGACGGTAACGTTTTGGGACAGGGATTCGAGGGGGGGTTTCGGATTCCTATTATTGGGAGAGTGGCCGCGGGTGTAGCGAGGAATTCACCGTCGGTGCGTCGTTTTGCTAGTATTGTGAGAGACAAGCTGGCTGGGGAAATTTCGCTGGGGCGGGTAGCTGGCCCTTTTCAGGTTCAGCCCTTCGGGGACTTTGTGGTTTTCCCCTTGGTCATAATCCCGAAGAAAGAGCGAGGTAAATATAGACTAATCCACAATCTTTCCTTCCCGGAGGGTACTTCTGTGAATGATCATATCCCGAAGGATTTGTGTTCGGTGCGTTACGCATCGTTTGATGAGGCGGTTGCATTAGTAAGGGATTGTGGTCCCGGGTGCCTGATGGCTAAGGCCGATATCGAGTCAGCCTTCCGTTTGCTGCCGGTGCACCCTTCGGCGTTTCATTTGTTGGGTTTTCGCTTCGAGGGGCACTTTTACTTCGACAAATGCATGCCTATGGGTTGCGCAATATCCTGCTCGTATTTCGAGCGTTTCAGTTCATTCCTGCACTGGGCCGTGGTTCAGCATTCGGGTTGTAGGCAAATGGTGCACTACTTGGATGACTTCCTTTTCGTAGGGTCGGCGCAGTCCAGGCAGTGCCGGGATTTATTGGATGATTTCAACCAATTGGCACAGGAATGGGGAGTACCGTTGGCAGTGGGGAAGACGGAGGGGCCAGCTACGCGTCTTACTTTTCTGGGGGTGGAACTAGATTCGCTTTTCATGGTGGCGAGATTACCGGTAGACAAGGTCGAGAAGCTGCGGGTTTTGATTGCGAATGCGATGTTAGCCACGAAGCTGTCGCTGCGGGATATGCAGGCGCTTATCGGCTCACTCAATTTTGCATGTCGGGTCATTCCCATGGACGGGTATTCCTCCGCCGCCTGTCGTTGGCTACGGCGGGGGTGCGTAAACCTCATCATCGGGTTAGGGTGTCCCGGAATATAAGAGCGGACTTGGGCGTATGGGATGAGTTTTTGAGGGAATTTAACGGTGTATCGGTGTTGCGGGAGCCGGTCGTGTCGAGTGAGGAGTTACATTTATTTACAGATGCTGCCGGCGGGGCCGGTTTGGGGATTTACTTTGGGGGCTCGTGGTGTGCGGCGGAATGGCCTCCGTCCTGGCGCGAAGCCGGCCTTACCAGTAATATCACCTTCCTAGAGTTGTTCCCAATCCTGGTGGTGTTGTCCATATGGCCGGGGAGGCTGCGGAATCGCCAGATATTATGGAGCTGCGACAACGAGTCCGTGGTGAGTGTCGTGAATAATTATACCCCAAGGTGCAGGCAGGTCGCAGAATTGATGCGGCAGGTGGTTTTGTCCTGTTTACGTTTGAATGTGGTGCTTAAGGCTCGCCACATTCCGGGGAGTATTAACACTATTGCCGATGCTCTTTCCCGTTTCAAGTGGGAGCTGTTTCGGACCTTGGCGCCGGCGGCCGAAGAGCGGGGGGCCTCGGTCCCGGAGACTTTATGGCAGATTGGCCTGCAAGCATGATCGACTTGTTGAAAAACTCTGTGTCGGCAGCGACGTGGGAGGCCTACCGAAGAGGCTACAGCAGTGTGAGGTCCTTCCTGTCGGAGCGGGGATGGAGAGGGGGCCCAGCATCGGATTGGCTACTGGGTCAGTATGTTTGGGCAGCAAAGGGTGCGGGATTGTCGCGTTCTACGGTTAGGAAGAATCTGGCGGGATTTTCCTTTTTCATGAAAGCAGTGGGATGGGGCGCGGGGCGGAGGGGGGGTTTTTTGACGGCCTGGCTCTTGCAAGGATGGGAGCGTGAGGCGCCGCCGGTCGGGGATACCAGGCAGCCGATCACGCATGCACTGTTGGAGCGGTTGTGCGTGGTGTTGCCTCAGGTGGCCTCGTCCAGTTACGAGTGTTGCTTATTTCGGGCGGTTTTCGCCGTAGCGTTTTTCGGGGCCTTCCGAGTGGGCGAATTGGTGGCAGACTCGGGTAGAGGTGCGGCGGTTGGGGGTTTGCAGTTGCACCAAGTACGGTTGGTACCGGGTCAAGTTCGAATTCATGTCGCGCGTTCAAAAACAGATCAGCTGGGCAAAGGTGTTTGGGTAATCCTGAGTCAAGTGTCCGGGGCCTCGACTTGCCCGGTCGGGTTGTTACAAGCGTACTTAGGGGTGCGGCCCTCGGGCGCCGGTCATTTATTTGTCCATGAGGACGGGCGGGTTCTGACGCGCTTCCAGTTTACGGCGGTTCTGCGGATGTCTCTGCGGGCGTTGGGGGAGGACGCTGGTCAGTTTGCTCCTCATTCATTCCGGATCGGGGCGGCTACCAGTGCGGCAGCGGAGGGATTGCCGGAGAGGGAGATCAAGCGTATCGGTCGCTGGAGGTCCCAGGCTTTCCAAACATATGTGAGGTTGTCGGGGGGGGGGGGGGGGGTGCCTAACCTATCTTCTTTTTGTTGCAGATGTGGGATATGACCGGTGTCGCTGTTGGGTGACTGGCCATTCGTTCGTTTACTGGGCTGGTCAGCGAGCAGCAACACGTCCTCTTGGCGCGAATCTTGGACTGGACGTCTCTGCGGTGTCCGTCACATGGCTGGGAGAGCGCGGACTGCGGTGGATTCAGCTCCTGCCTTTGCTACGGCACCACGGAAGTCGGAGGGAGAAGCCTGCTGTTCTGTTGATTCATTTGGGAGGCAACGACTTGACGTCCTGGACTTGTCGCCAGTTGATTCGTGCGGTGCACAAGGACTTGGGGCTGGTTTTAGGGATGTTCCCGGGGGTAATCTTGGTGTGGTCAGATATACTTCCAAGGCCTGCTTGCAGGGTTCAGCGGCGCTGGTCCAGGGGGCTGTCCAAAATCAATCGCCAAATAGGCAGATGGGTCGTTGAGAATGGGGGGCGCCAAATTTTGCACCCATGGGTGGACGTCGATTGTGCAGGTTTGTTCAGGTCGGACGGGGTGCATTTATCCCCGATCGGGTTGGACTTGCTGCTTAACGATTGGCAGGAGGCCTTGGAAGTGGTTCTGCGTAGGAGACGGGCTGGTTGCAGCTTTTTGTAAGGGGGGCGGCTCAGGACGGAGGTGTCCTGAGCCGGTGGCGGGATCCCGGAGGTTTCCGGGGTCCGGAGCCGGATGCAAGCAGTACGGCGGGGGTGGGGTACCCCCGCCCGGACAATCCCTCGGCTTTTGCTAATAATATGGCGAAGCCGGATGAGGGAGGGCGAGGCAATTTTGTCGGGGTCTGTACCCGGGGGAAGCGGCAGCGGCGGCACCTTGCTAATAACATGGCGGGTGCTGGCTCGCGCTGCTGGTGGGGGGGGGGGGGGAGATGTTAATTTGTTAATTGGAAAGTTATGATTGTTGTAAGTTAATAAAGCTGCGACCAGTTCAATTCCAAATGAGTGGTAATGGTTTTCTTTGAAAGTTTAAGTGTGCCTCTTATAAGCGAGGGGAAAAAGGGGGTGGGGGGGGGAATCAGGGTGGAATCGCCCGGTCCGCCTTACCCGGTTACAGCTTCAGGAAGAGATACAGAGGGGAGAGCTTCAGCAACGGCTACAAGCACCAGTATCACCTGGAGAAACAGAAGCCAAGCCAAGCAGATAGAGAGAGAAGGAAACTCTCTGGAAGGAAGAGAAGAAAGGCCATTGGAAGGTCTGGGAGATTCCAAGGCAGTACTCATACTGGGAGGTATTCCAAAGGCCAGCAGAGTCCATTGGACTGGATTCAGCCAGAGGAATGGAGTGGCAGAGATAGGAATCACCAGTGGCTACCTGGAAGAGAGAAGACTGCATGTGGAAGGGACTTTCAGACCAAGGCCAGAAGGTATGTGAGAGAAGATCCAGTGTCCAGGGATCAAGATTGGAAGGCTGGACATCAGAATTGGATTACATATTGGCCAGGCTATACAGAGAGGAATAATGATAGCAGGAGAGGCTCAGGTATGAACACTGATCCAGACCCTATCTATAATAGAGAATGGCAGCAAGGGAATAAGCATTCTCATGATAGTGCCTTAATGAAAGACTCATCTGTGCCAATGTATGATATTGACCCTATGATTGTTGATGCAGGGGGAAATACAGCAGATGAAACTATTTACATGGACTGTTCTTTATCTAAATGCTATTGCTAGTTTTCTATGAGCAAACACATCAGCCATCACAAAGAAACCTAACTTTGTTCTTTATTTCCACTGCAAACAGCTCTTAAAACAGGATTTGGGCTCACACAGTAGCAGCCAACCAGCTAAAGGCTTTCAGCTGGTCCATGGATAGTAATTAGGGCTGCACCTGATTGTGTGTGTGAGCAAGGGAGAATCACTGCTGAGATCAGCGTGGAAAATAAGCAGAAGTTAACCTAACCAGCAAAGTTTATTCTTTTCGTTGTGCCTTTGTATTTGGTAATTATTTGCTAAGAAAACATTAGCTAATTGCCTGACAAGCTGAAGGTTGTTTTCTGGTTTACTTTGTGACTTTTTGTTATCCATTTAAACACTGCAAGCAAGTAACCTCATTTATAGTGCTATCAAGCATACATGTGCTGGGTGAATTAAACCCCATCAATAAAAGAAGTATTTTATTGATCTTACCACTTGGTTTCACAACTCAATCAATTATTGTCAACAGCTGTGTTTGGGAGTGAATGAACTACAATACCCACAATACCTTGCAAGAATCATATGAATATATGCATCGTCAAGATTGTGTAAGTTCTCACCCTAGGCAGCCGTCTGACAGGCTGCTGGAAGGCAAAATGGCAGATGACATTCTACCCAGCACCAGCCTCCCACTCACGAGGTGCTCGCGACAGAGGTGATCACTGCAGAGTGGTGGATGCTCTGACAGGCAAGTTTGAGGCAGTGTGCGAGAAGTTTGACTTTATGTACCAGGCTTTGGAGGGCTACGGAAAGCCGTTGTTGGAGGCAGAACAGAGTGTTTCAGTGGTGAAGAACACATCACAAACTGCAATAAGGAAGCTAGTGGACAAACATGCAGAATAACTGGATCATCTTGAAAATCGTAGTTGCTGCAACAACCTCATGTTTGTTTGGGTAACTAAGAATGTTAAAGACACTGAGCTAGTAGGCTTTCTGAAGACCTGGATGCTGCTAAACCTCTCTTTCGGGATGGAGTGTGGCCCTATTGTCTTGGAGCGTGCACACTGCCTTGGTGTGCTACGAGAAGGGGAGAACAGACTTCGGGTAGTGAGAGTGCGTTTCCTGAACTATGCCCAGAAGGAGAAAGCTCTCCAGGCAGTCAGAATGCAGAAGCAATTGCAGCATGAGGGGTGCTGCATTTTAATATTTCCTGACTATTCCAATATGGTGGCCGAAAGCAGAAAGGTGTATGCGGGACTTTGTCAGTGCTTATTTACAGCCAACATAAAATTTGCACTGCAGTACCCAGTATGGCTGTGTATAATGCATAATGAAGTGTCCAAAGTGCTGGTGGATCCAGAGGAGGCTAAGAGATTTGTGGACACTATCTGCCCTATGTGAGAATCTGGAGGAGACTGAGCCATTGGCTGAATACACTTGAAAGACTAGCCGGTCTGGGCTAGCGACTTGTGAGAGCATGAGAGAACCTGAAGATTTGGCTCGTACATCATAGCCTTGCCCTCTAGATTGTCTACGATGCCATCTATGGACGATTTACTAACGTTACTGATGTTATCTTATGGACGGGAGACACTTGTGAGGCCTGTTTCCATCTCTTGAGTGGTGGCCTTGGTGGGCTGTGGTAGGCTCCCGTGGAAGGCGGTGAGAAGAGGCAGTAGTAGTGATGCTCTGTAAACTGCTTCAGCACTCCAGACTTGTGTCTGTTATTTCAAAAGACCCTAGTGTTGAGTTGCCGTTGCACCCTAACTGTTCAGTTTTATGCATTGTTAACAGTGAAGAGGAGACGTGAATGTATGGTGATTTAATTTATCGGTGAGTTAAGAGCTAAATGTCTGTTTGACTTTATGGGATGTTATCAAGGGGCTGGAATATGCCCTTTTGGGTGGGCTTGATAAGAGTGCAGAGTACTTTAGACATTTGATTGAGGGATTGGAGTTTCTAGTGTTGTGTGTTACTAATGGAGGGGTGCTCATCACTCATCAGGGCCGATAGTGAGTGATGGCAGGTTGAGTTGGAATAAGGGAAGTGGAAGGGTGGGGCGCTTGGGGGGGGGGGGAAGAAAGGTGAGCACAGCTAGGATATAGTTTTGGGGAGGGGAGTAGGCTTTCAGGATTGATCGGTGCAGGAGTAGGGCATGCCAGGAGTTGGGAAGAAGTTCTAGGCTAGGAGAAATCCTTTCTGGGTTCTAATGGACTGAGTGGTGTAACTATGTATGAATATGAGAAAGGATGAGCCTGCGAGTATTGTCAAGGAATGTATGTAGTCTGGGTTTGCGAATTAAACGAGATAAGGTCTTGAGGTGCTATAAACCTATGCGGCGTTGTTGCAGGAAACACATCAGAGTGCCACAGAGCACAAGAAATTGAAAAGAGGTTGTGTGGGACAAGTCTATGGGGTGGGGGTGGCTGTGGCAGATGGGAAAGGTAGTGTGGCTATTCTGATTAGGAAAGGCGTGCAATTTGACAGTAAGCATGCTGCAGGTAGGTATATAATTGTGCGGGGTTGTTTGAGAAGGTTCCTGTTACTCTTTGTAATGTCTATAATCAGGGGTTTTTGCACAGCTTGCTGGACCAACACACAGTCCTAGGGAGGATTTGAATGGGGTGTTAGACATGAGCATGGGTTGTTCCGAGGTACATGATGACAGTCGGCACTGAGCAGTTCTGAGCCTACTTCATTTTGTGTGGTGGCTGTAGTTCATGGATGCCTGGCGTATCCTCCACTCACAGGTGAAGGATTATACTCATCTCTCTAGGGCCCATGATACCAGCTCCTGCATGAACGTGCTAAGAAGTTGCTTATGTACTATAAGTCTCTGCTATTGTTCATTGTAACCTGCTACCCTGCTATTGTTTATTGTAACCTCTCTGATTAAACTCTCTTTGGCTGTTCACTCTTTTCACTGGTAGAAAAATGATATCCCAAAATCAGTTAAATATATAAATAAAAGTTTAAGTTGTACCAGCACGGGGACAAGGTCAGCAAGCTCCTTTCATGCTGCTTAATGGGAAGGCAGGGTTCACAGTACATGTCTGCTCTTTGGGATAAACAGAGAAAGATTCAATCAGCAACCCTCCTTCTTGGAATTATTTTCTGTGATTACTATCGAGAGCTTTATACTCATTCCGAGGTAAGCAGCATGGAGTTACATGACTATTTGTCAAGGGTTCCTTTCCTGAAGTTGTAGGAGGAGCAACAATCTCGGCAGTCCCATTACAAAGATTATATTTACTGTTCAATGTAAATAGTTGATTTCTATTGTTCTATGTAAAATGTATACAAACTGTGTACAATGTTCAATGTAAATAGTTGATTTCTATTGTTCTATGTAAAATGTATACAAACTGTGTACAAGACTGTTAACCTGTTATATGTAAACCGCCCTTGATCTCTGGAAGGGGCGGTATAAAAGAAATAGTTAAATAAATAAATAAATAAATAAATAAAAATTATGGCAGAGGAAGTTCAGAGAGTTATTAAGGGGGTGCCACAATAAAAGGCTCCAGTTCCAGATGAGTATTCCGAAGAATTGTATAAGTTTATGCAGGAAAAGCTATGTCTCCCATTGCCGAAGGTGTTTAATGACCTTATAGAGCTAAGCCACTTTCCATACAACACAAATCACGCTTTGATTACAGTGCAGCACAAATCTGGAAGGGACCTGCTCAGCTCAGAGTCTTATCAGCCAATTTATTTGCTAAATTCTGATTCCAAGATCCTGGCAAAAATTGTGACAGATGCTTGGTTTTGGTGCTTCCTGGTTTGATTCATGAAAGTCAGGAAGGGTTTGTTAGGCGGAGATATTTTCCCAATGGGGAAAGGTGAAGTGGAGTACCCCAGGGATCTGTGCTGAATCCACTGCTTTTTAACATATTCATAAATGACCTGTAAATGGGAATAACGAGTGAGGTAATCAAATTTGTAGATGACACAAAATTATTCAAAGTTGTTAAAACCCATGAGGATTGTGAAAAATTGCAAGAGGACCCAAGCGAGGACCATTAATCACCTAGGAAGTTGGTCACAGCTTACCTCAGCAGGACAGGCATAAATAGTTCAACCAGAAGTTCTGTGATCCTCAGTCTTGAAGGACTAGAAAAGGGGACTGCTACTTCTGGAGAGAGATCTGCAATTGTGAGTATATACTTCTGGGAATTTTTCTGAAGGGGCTTCTTTGGATTAAAGCTTATTAATCTGTGAACCCAGTGTATTTGTTAAATCAGTCAGGGCCTAGTAGCAGCAGTTTAAGTTTAAATTTAAAACACAGAATGGAACTTTCTGGTTAGATTTCATACCCAGCAGAGAGCTTGTAGTTTAAATTTAATACTCACTCAGGGCCTAGTATCAGCAAAGTACTTTTAGTTTAAATTTAAAACACAGAAGAGAGCTTTCTGGTTACATTTAGAACCCAGCAGAGAGCTTGTAGTTTAAATTTAATACTCAATCAGGGCCTAGTAACAGCAAAGTACTTTTAGTTTAAATTTAAAACACAGAAGAGAGCTTTCTAGTTAAATTTAGAACCCAGCAGAGAGCGTGTAGTTTAAATTTCATAATAAATCAGAGCCTAGCAGCAGCACAGAGCTTTAATTTAAATCTAATCAGAATAAAAGGCAAAACAGGGTCAGTATTATTTGAGCAACAAATAAAATCTTCTAGAGACCTTTACAAAGAGGCAGACCAGTGAAACTTTTTCAATAGGTGTTAACGCCAGGTGGAAGATCAAAGGGCCATTTTGAAAGACTCCTTCTATCCAAGCAAGGACTGTTAATCACCCAGGAAGTTGGTCAGAGCTTACCTCAGAAGAACAGGTCAGGGTACTGTGTAGCAGCCCTCTTTTAATAAGTGATATTTCCCTCCCTCTCTCCCTCCCCAACACCCACCCACCCACCCCTGGGATAATAGTAGCTTTATAGGTACTAACACATCTTAAAGGAAAGGAGCTGGTCTCAGGTGCAGCTCTTTATACAAATCAGTCATACACTAAGGACCTGAGATTAATTAAGCTTCAGGTGAACAAGGTATATTAAACGTATTAGGTACAATCTTAATAGTATAAGTATCCATAGCAACCCTTAGTAAGTAAAGAACTTAAAAGATCTAAACACAAGCTTAAAACTGAGATGCAGACAGCAGTCCAGCTGCAAGATGGGGGCTTTCCAGTCTTTTGCATTGAGTGTCACATATATGATTTTTTCCCAGTTGGTGAGAGGTCTTACGTGTGCACAAGGTGCAAGGAGCTCTTTGCTCTCAGGGAACGAGTCCAATCTCTAGAGGCTAGAGTAGCAGACTTGGAAGACATAAGAAAGACAGAGAGGTACATAGACGAGACCTACAGGGATATAGTACTGAAGTCCACTTCCAGTCTGGCAGCATTCCTGTTACACGATGTTATGGTTACACGATGCAAGGTTCCACATTAGGAACCACCACCCAGGAAAAAGATTTAGGCGTCATTGTGGATAAAACGTTGAAACCCTCGGCCCAGTGTGCAGCGGCAGCCAAGAGAGCAAATAGAATGCTAGGTATCATAAGGAAAGGAATGGAAAATAAAACAAAAGATATTATAATGCCTCTATACCGTTCCATGGTGAGACCGCACCTTGAATATTGTGTGCAATTCTGGTCACCGTATCTTAGAAAGGATATAAATCCCTAAGACAGCCACAAAATGCACACTAGCGACGTCTAACAGGGCTTTCTGTTTCTATGCCCCCAAGTGCTGGAACTCTTTACCACCTGAGATTCGGGCCATCGCCGATCTAACTCTATTCAGAAAAGCACTCAAATCTTACCTGTTCCCACAATACTACCATACCAGCCAACCACCGACCTGATTGGCCATCCCCTTTTGACCTCCTGTTCTACAAGACTTGATCAAACTAAGAATAATTCTTACTGTACATACATGTATATATAGCATGTAAATAGTTTCAGTTAACCATGTTCAGTTAACCATGTTCCCCATGTATATCCAAGTTGCTCATACCTGTTCTATGTAAAACCTGTTCTATGTAAAACCAAACAGCCTGTTGCTCTGGTCTTTTGTTATACTGTAAACCGCGCTGATACCAAATAGTGCGGTATATAAGAGCCTGTAATAAATAATAAATAATAATAAATAGCGTTATTAGAAAAGGTTCAGAGAAGAGCCACCAAAATGGTAAAGGGGATGGAAGGATACTCCTATGAGAAAGGCTAAAAAGGTTAGGGCTCTTTAACCTGAAAAAGAGACGGCCGAGGGGAGATATGATAGAAGTCTATAAATTAATGAACGGAGTGGAACGGGTAAACGTAGATCGATTGTTTACATTATCAGAATATAGAAAGACTAGGGGACATGCAATGAAGCTACAGGGTAAACTATTTAAGACTAGTAAAAGAAAATATTTTTTCACTCAACATGTAATCAAACTCTGGAATTTGTTACCGGAGGATGTAGTAAAGGCTGTTAGTGTAGCTGGGTTTAAAAAAGGCTTGGACAAGTTCCTGGAGGAAAGGTCCATAAACCATTATTAAGAAGGGACCCAGGATATCAATGCTTGACCCAGTACAAGCATTGTGGAACCTGTGTCTTTTGGGGAAACTGCTAGGTACATATGACCTAGATTGACCACTGTTGGAAACAGGATACTGGGCTTGATGGACCATTGGTTTGACCCAGTATAGCAAATCTTTTATGTTCAAATTCCTGGAGGAAAAATCTATAAACTGTTAAGGTAAAAGATATAAGAAAAGCCATTACTTATCCCTGTGGTTAGGCAGCCCAGAATCCTGCTACTGAATTTGCCACTGTTGAAACAAGATACTGAAGTTGATGGACCATCGGTCTTGTCCAGTATGGCAATTCTTATGTTCTTATATCCTAGGAAAGAGCCACTTATGCTGGGGTTAAGGCTGCAAATTTGGAATGGGCCAGCTGTAACCCAGAAGTATACAGACAACAGTCCCTCAAGACAGATGATGCCTGAAGGGTTCTATCAACTGAAAGAAATAGAATGGAAGTGCCCAAGATACTTTTGTTGGAACAGCTTGTAGAGGGTTTAAATCTACCTAAGAAACAATGGATCCAACAACATTCATATCTTATGTTAGAGGGCACCCTGGAAGTAGTAAAGACCTTCCTCTAAGATCAATTTATGCTTCAGAGCCCCAGGCCAAAGGAAAGGAAGACATTTCATGAATCCATGAATCACAGGCAACAAGGGGACTGCCTACAGTCAGGCACAGAGAAAGGACAGTTTTAAGTCATCTATTGGCCTCAGGATCCAGAACCCTCAACCTGCTTTAGCTGTAGTAAAAGACAGCCATTTTGCAAAAGAATGCCAAGAGGTCAAGGAAGAAGCTATGGATGTTCACCTAACAGCAGCCCACACTTTGAAACTTTGTTGACACCCCACAACCTGAAGCCTGTAATTTTCTCATCTGAGTTGAATTAGATGGATCCTACATTTGAGCCCTGATAACTTGGGAATGTAAAGATATTGATTTGAAGGGAAATGAGGAAAAGAAACCAGATTAATTATGAGCAGAAAGTGATTTTGTTTTTTTCTCCATGGAGATCAGAGGCAGTACCTGATGCCCAAGTCTCAATAAAGACAACACTGAAGCAAGCTAATTTAGAAGTTAGACTGTTACCTTAGCTTCTCTATCTTATAGTTTTTAGATGGGATTACCTAGATTTCAGGGTCCTGTGGACCTAGCTAACTACTGGATTGGTAGCTACTAAAGAATCATCATTCTGGGAGATTTTTCCCTTGGAGGATCTGGACTTTTATATTACAGACCCCAAGATATCTAAGCCTTACTGGCAACACTGACTAAATTTGTCTCAATATGCTAAGGGGCTAATATTCAAGGCAATTAGAGTCGTCAGTAGACTCTCTAACTGTGTTAATCGTGATGACCAGAATATTCAGCGGCACTAACATGGTTACAGTCGGGTACATCCCAGTCCCTGGAGAGGGTTAAATGAGTTGCCCAGGGACATGAGGAATATCACTGGAAGTCTGTTTGGTCACCAGAACACTGCTCTAAGCACTAAACTACTCCTCCACTCTGATGTCCCTGGATGCTGTCGCTAAACGCCCTGATGCTAGATGGCTAGCATCAGGCATTCCATCGGGCGTTCCATGGGCGGAGTGCAGATGGCATCCGAGGATAACTGGCTAGTGGTGATTTTCAGCCACTAGCTAGTTATCCAATGGTGGTGAATGTTAGGCACTTTAAAGGCTGGCCTAACTTTTACTATGGTAGCTAATTGGGCAGTGGCTGAATATCACTGCTGCCCAGTTAGCTGCAGTGCTATCTGGCTAACCTGGATATTCAATGCTGGTGGCCAGATATGGCCTCGGCAATGAACATCCAGGTTATAAGTTTTCAAGGGCTAGCTGCCACCGCTGAATATCCCCCCTAAGAATTTAGGGATGGCAGTAGATAGAAGCCAGGGTCAGTCAAGGGTGCCCTAATCCCCAGGTGCCCTTACCTGATTTGTCCGAGTGGGTTGGGGAAAGAAGAGTGGAGGAGTGGTTAGAGCAGTGGTCTGGTGACCAAAACGACTTCCATTGATATTCCTCATGCCCTTGGGCAACTCATTTATCTTTATACAGGAAAACAGTTGATCGTAACAAGCTTTTACATTTTGAGTCCCATCATCTTTAAATGGGCTCTTCCAATTAGCCAGTTTCTATGTATACGTCACATTTGCTCTAAGGGAGAAGAATTTAAATTACAAGCTAAGGCACTCACTGAACACTTGACACAGAGGGGTTATCCTGAAAGAGTCATATGTCAAGCATACTTAAGGGCTAAGTATGCTAACAGATCCCTGTTATTACAGAAACAAAAAGCAGACATTATGGAGAAAACAGTTTGTGTCCTACAGTATACAGACCATGCACAACCTTTGGCCAAGAGTGTGCCGTCCTTGTGTTCCTGTATGATGATGCAAAAAGTCTGAATGCACCATGTCCCCTAAGTTCTTAGCATGAGTGAAAGCTATTCATGGTCCCTTCTGGAAAATCTTGTGCAACTTCAAAATATGCCAATGGGAAAAGACACTTTTGGCCAAAAGCTGTGCATTGTTTCTCCATGTCGTCTGCTTCTTATTTCTGTAATAACAGGGATCTATTAGCATCCTTAGCTCTTAAGTATGCTTGACATATGATTCTTTTAGGATAACCGCTCTGTATCAAGCGTTCAGTGAGTGCCTTAGCTTGTAATTTAAATTCTTCTCCCTCAGAGCAAATGCAACATATACGTAGAAACTGGCCAATTGGAAGAGCCTGTTTAAGGATGATGGGACTCAAAATGTAAAAGCACGTTACGATCAACCATTTTTCTGTATAAAGATATACATAGCTGACCAGCTTTCACTGTGACTAATATATCCAAGAAAGAAACTTGTGTTATGGAATATATCCTAGTAAATTGTAAGTTAGTGTCCTGTTGATTTAACCAACATATAAAACTGTGAAGGGTGGCCTCAGTGTTCCGTATGCAAAAGATATCATCTATGAATCACATCCAGCATTTAATATGCGAGAACCATTCAGATGGATACAAAGTCTTCTCTTTGAAATTGGATACGTATAGATTGGCTATACTGGATGCTACTGTAGTGCCCATAGATACATCTTGTATTTGCAAATAAAATTCTTTCCCAAAATGGAAATAATTCTTCATAATAACTAATTCCGCCCCTTGTATCAAAAATGAGATTTAATACATTTGGAACTTGAGTGCTGGGCTAATAACTGTTTCGCCAACAACAAAGACGAACTCTGGTATACAATGCTGCTATAACAGACGTTACTAGTATATCTGTACCAGTCTCGAATGTGACATCTAATAATTTCCTCAAAAAGTCTGAAGTATCTTGTAGGTAAGAACTAGCTTTTTTGACCTAAGGCTGCAAGAAATAATCAAGAAAGACATCTTCCCTGAAACTATAGGTCATCCCGGTGGTGACTGCAAAGTTTTGTGTACTTTAGGGACTGTGTAAATAATGGGGACATGAGGATGTTGCACTCTTAAGTATTTATATTCATGAGCTGTGAGAGTCTCAAATTGGAACTCCTCATGAATGACATGAAAAATTTGATTATGTAAATCTGTGGAAGGGTCCGCCTCAAGACGTTTGTAATACTGTGTGTCTATGAGTTGGCAGTGTATCTCAGCTTAGTATTGATCCCTATGTTGGATCACTATAGATCCTGCCTTTATCTGCAGGCTTGATAACTAAGTCATAAGAACATAAGATATGCCATATTGGGTCAGACCAAGGTCCAACAGTGGCCAATCTAGGTCATACGTACCTAGCAGTTTCCCCAAAAGACACAGGTTCCACAATGCTTGTACTCAGTCAAGCATTGATATCCTGGGTCCCTTCTTAATAATGGTTTATGGACCTTTCCTCCAGGAACTTGACCAAACCTTTTTTAAACCCAGCTACACTAACAGCCTTTACTACATCCTCTGGTAACAAATTCCAGAGTTTGATTACACGGTGAGTGAAAAAAATGTTTTCTTTTATTAGTCTTAAATAGTTTACCCTGTAGCTTCATTGCATGTCCCCTAGTCTTTCTATATTCTGATAACGTAAACAATCGATCTATGTTTACCTGTCCTCATGTGTCTTTAATTGCTGCAAGGCTGGGTACTTAGAAAATGTCAAATTATGATATTTCCAGGATTTCGGAATTTGTGCTTCCATATGTGCTAGATCACGTAGCAACAAATCTCTAAATGTAGCTATATGTGGATCTAAAGGGCCAGGGGGAACCCAATGAGATCTAGGTTGAAACAGAGATTGAGGAATAAATCGTGAGTCGTCCCTGTTTGCAAAAAAAGACCTTAATTTGTAAAGTTCGGATGAGTCGAAAAACATCTAACCTAGCCTGAAAGGGATTGTGCCGACTAGTGGGTGCAAACGATAACCCTTTATTTAATAAAGATTCTTGTTCTGGTGACAGAGCTATCCAAGATAAATTAATCACTGTTGATTCTGTTTGCTGTACTACCTCGTCTCTGGTCGGTTGTTGTCTCCCTTGGGGCTGTGACTCCATCCCTGCCATCGGGTGCCTCTTCTTCCCTGACAGCTTGTAAAGTTTCCTCACTGTTGATAGGGAGGCTTTGACATCATCACCATTTGGCATGTCCTGATGCAGCCTGTCTAAAAGAGGGCGAAACTTGAGTTGACTGTGTTCTCATGGTCTGGTTGGAGTGTTTGGAGCTCGTAGAGTATCTGGGACTACATTGACAGTTAATGGAGTGGAGGAGTGGCCTAGTGGTTGAGGCAAGGTACCTCAGGCTGGAAGGTCAGGGGTTCAAATCCCACTAGAGGACAGCAATCTTGGGGCAGGAGGACTGGGGTTTCTAATCCCACAGATGCTCCTTGTGGTCTTGGGCAAGCACTTAACCCACCATTGCCCATGTTCCCTGTAAAATAGTTATCTCCAAGTTATATTGCCCTGTTCAATGTAATTTCAGTTTGTTCAATGTAAACCACCATGATATTATGAAAGGTGGTATATAAGAAATGTTAAATAAATAAGTGCTAGTGGAGTGTTTTTCTGTTGTTTTAAATGCATTTAAAGATTGTAAAAATCTAGATGACACTATTGAAGCCTATGAATGACATTTTGGGGCCAGTTAATGAGCTGTTTTAAGCAGTTACAAACTGCAGTTATACAGCCGTTAGCCCCTTTCTGAGGCTTCCACCCTCTCTTACAGGGTTTAATATTCCCTTCTTTTACGCTCCGATTAAGCAGACTAATTATCTACACTTAGATGAGCCTGGTAGGGGTTTATTTTGGCACATGGCCGCCTCCTTTGGTGTTCTACAGTTAATTCGATTGTAAGCTCTATGAGCAGGGACTGTCTTCTATATGTATTTGTACAGTGCTGCGTATGCCTTGTAGTGCTATATAAATGATTAATAGTAGTAATAGTAGCATCATCACTATCAGATTAAAGTTTTGGGAACTCAGAGTCTGTACTGGGCAATAGGGTATGAGTAAAGAAGAAAGGTAGAGGGGTAAGCCAGTATAAAAAGTGAAAATGATATTGAAGAGAGAGCTAATGATGTTTGAATAGAAAAGGAGAAACATAATCAAACAAAGTAGCATTGGATAAGAGATGGATGGTGGTGTTCTTGATAAGTTGTAGTTTTTTAAGATAAGTGGAGTGAAGACCACAGTAGATGGGGTTGTAATAATTAATGTACCAAATTATCATAGAATGAATAAGGGAATATAAAGCATTTTTATAAAGAAACAGTTTTACTAAATGTATGTGACAGAGGACAAAAAATGCAGACCGAACCTTCGCAGCCACCTGACGATCGAAAGATATCCGAATGTCGAATATAATTCCTAAATGCGTTAGGTAGTTACCAGCGGTACCAGAGTGCTGAGTATTTCAGGCCCAAGGATCGAAACTTGAGAATTTTTGGTAATCAATAAAGCCTGGGACTTATCAGAATTAAGTTTCAGACAATGAGCTGATAACCAGACAGTGACAGAGTCAAGACAGGCATTGAGTGGAGTCGGATTCAGAGAGAGGGGTAGAGGAGTAGTACACAAGAAAATGTTGTTTGCATAACAAAATGACATAATACCCAAATCTTGTATCAAGGTGAGGAGAGGTGCAAGAAAGATATTAAAGAGAATGGGAGACAGAATAGAACCCTGAGGAACACAAGGGACTGAGGAAAATGGAGATTGGCATTCAGGGCAAAGTTCTACAGTGGTTCCAAGTCTTACCTCACCAACAGACATCAACTAATCCGCATCAGCATGGTAACCTCCCTCCCCCTTCCAACAGACTCAAGGAATACTGCAAGGCTCAGCTCTCTCCGCCATGCTCTTTAATATCTACCTTCAAGCACTCTGCACAATAATACGCTCTCACATCAACTACCATATCTACGCAGACGACATAATGCTTTACAGACCCATCACAACCTCAAATCCAACGAACACTCATCTAACAAACTGCTTCAATGATGTCTCAATCTGGCTCCAAGAAAACAACCTTTCCATAAACCTTAAAAAAACTGACGCCCTATTTGTTACTAAGGATCAAACCTTTGCCCCCCCTTCTCCCCTCACCCTGGGGGCAACCTAAATATGAGTTCAACCTTTCATAAAATACCTGGGGATCATTCTCGATCAAACGCTTTCATTTAAGCAACAGATCGCAAAAACAGCAAAACAATATTCCTCAAAGCAAAGATGGTACAACGTCTCAGGCGACTTGTTGACCCTCAGGATTTCAGAACGGTCATGCAAGAAATGACGCTCCCTCACCTAGATTATTGTAATGCAATATACCTGGGACTACCGGTCACCCACACCAACCCACTACGGACAGCCCTCAACACCACAGCAAGAGTCATCCAGAGTCAAGAAAGATAGTCAATGTCAGCGTCATGTACTTTTCCCTACCATGTTAGGATCATCAATGTTGACCTCCCGGTGTTGCCCCCTCCCCCCTTAATTGTGAGCTGATTAATGTACCCCCTTTTTTGTGATTGTAAACCGCTTTGACCCGGTGAAAAGCAGTATATAAATACAGCTAAATAAATAAATAAGAAGGCAGGAGATTGCCAGTCTCAACTTGAAATGTACGAACTTCTAAAAATGACAAAAAACATTTGAGAACTGTATCACAAATGCCAAACTCAGAGAGACAACGCAAAAGGAGAGAATGATTGACAATGTTAAAGGCCACAGATAAGTCTAGGGAGACTAACAAGGCCGATTCATGGGCATCCAGATGATTGTGTCAGTCACCAACTAGAGCTGTCACAGACATTTCAGTACTGTGCTGTTCAAAAACCCAAGTGCCTTGGGTGCAAATTATTGGTTGTAGAGATGTAATCAGATAGCTGTTGGAAAAGGGCCTTCTCAATAATTTTGGACAACAAAGGCAGGTGAGCTACTGGATGATAGTTAACCAGCAAGGTGGGATCCAAGGAGGGTTTCTTCAGGATTGAACATGTGATTGCTTGTTTCAAATGTAGCAGAAGGTGGCCAGAAGAGAGACTGCGATTTATCAAAGAATGAAGGAATGGTAAACTCTCCAGTTTGGGTAACTTGAACCAACTTGAAAGAACAGGATTTAAGTTCATTGAGCAGCTTCTCAACTGCCAATAAGGGCACTGTTTTGAACGATGACCAAGAATTGGTGAGAGCCAGGGGGACTTGGAGGGTGAGGGTGGACAGATGACTATAGGAGTAAATCCACTCTGAATTGTCATGATTTTGGATTTAAAGAAATCCGCTAAGAGTAAACAATTGATTCATGTTTACCTGTTCCACTCCACTCAGGATTTTATAGACCACTATCATATCTCCAATGTTGTCTCTTCTCCAAGCTGAGGAGCCCTAACCTCTTTAGCCTTTTCACATAGGAGAGTCGTTCCACCCCATTAATCATTCTGGTTGCCCTTCTTCTAATTCTGATATATCTTTTTTGAGGTATGGTGACAAGAACTGCATATAATACTCAAGCTGCGGTTTCACCATAGAATGATCATTGTCATTACAACATTCATTGTTTTATTCTTTATTTCTTTCCTAATTTCTAATATTCTGTTTACGTTTTTGGCTGTTCTGCACACTGGACAAAAGGTTTCAGTATATTGCCTATATTGGCACATAGATCCTTTTCCTGAGTGGTGACTCCTAATGTGGAATGTAGCTTTGTGACGGTTTATGGTTATTTGGTTTTTGATATACTGCTTTTCATAAACAATAACGTGGTTTACAACAACAACTATGGGACAATAAATTAGAAAAAAATGAGAACATAATAAAATTTAAATAGAAGAAAATGCTGCATACTGATGGGTTCTGGAGGTATGGGTTAGTAAATAAACGGGTAGTTAACAGGAGAATAGATTAACCTTCTGTAGTGCAGTCCTCAGTGCTCAGGTGTTATAGCCAAAGACAGATTCAAGAATGAATAGTTTAAATTCTTCTTGAATTTTTTTGGATGATGTTTTAGAGTGGTGGAATAGAGGCAATGAGTTCTAGAGTGCAGGAGCTGCAAAACAGAGTGCAGAGTTTCTACTGGATTCCAGATGTGCCTGATATGTAGAAGGAGTGACTAGGAGGTTAGCATTTTGTGATTGGAGGGCATGAGTATAAGGACATAGATGTCTTGGTAGATACTATGGTAATCCCGTGTAAAATTTACAGTTATGTCCCTCCTCCCTATGGAGTTATTTTCTTTTTATGCTTCTTTGAGCTATGTCATCATACTGAGGTGTAAGATGGTACCTTTGCGCGGGAAGGTGACCATGCATGCATGGTAGAATTCCCAAAGGTTTTTATTAAAGCTGGGGAATAGAAACCATGCGGGCTGCATCGGTGCTGACGTAATCCATATGTGAGTACTGACTTCCTGCTTGTTCCCGGAGAAAGGTAGAAGTAACCCAGATGCCTTTAAGTAAAGAGCAGAAAAAGTTGAGACACTAAATTACCCGTCAACTGATAACCAGATTGTTAATATCAACAAAATACAACTTCTGAAATGCCTGTATGCAAATCCTAGAAGTCTAAAAAATAAGACAGGAGAGTTAGAATATATATAGAATATAAATGAAAGGTTATATTAGGTTAAAATTGCAAGAGGATCTTGATAAACTGGAAGACTGGGCATCCAAATGGCAGATGAAATTTAATGTGGACAAGTGCAAAGTTATGCACCTAGGAAAGAACAACCTAAACTATGGTTACACAATGCAAGGTTCCACATTGGGAACCACTACCCAGGAAAAAGATGTAGGCGTCATCGTGGATAACATGTTAACACCCTCTGCCCAGTGTGCAGCGGCAGCCAAGAGAGCAAATAGGATGCTAGGTATCATAAGGAAAGGAATACAAAATAAAACAAAGGATATCATAATGCCTCTGTATCGTTCCATGGTGCGACCGCACCTTGAATATTGTGTGCAATTCTGGTCACTGTATCTTAAAAAGGATATAGCGTTATTAGAAAAAGTACAGAGAAGAGCCACCAAAATGGTAAAGCTGATGGAAGGATACTCCTATGAAGAGAGGTTAAAAAGGTTAGGGCTCTTCAACCTGGAAAAGAGATGGCTGAGGGGAGATATGATAGAGGTCTATAAATTAATGAATGGAGTGGAACGGGTAAACATAGATCGATTGTTTATGTCATCAGAATATAAAAAGACTAGGGGACATGCAATGAAGCTAAGACTAATAAGAGAAAATATTTTTTCATTCAATGTGTAATCAAACTCTGGAATTTGTTACCGGAGGATGTAGTAAAAGCTGTTAGTGTAGCTGGGTTTAAAAAAGGTTTGGACAAGTTCCTGAAGGAAAGGTCCATAAACCATTATTAAAAGGGATCCAGGATATCACTGCTTGACCCATTACAAACATTGAGGAACCTGTGTCTTTTGAGGAGACTGCTAGATACTTATGATCTAGATTGGCCACTGTTGGAAACAGGATACTGGGCCTGATGGACCTTGGTCTGACCCAGTATGGCATATCTTATGTTCTTAGATATAATTGCCATCTCAAAGACCTGTGGAAGGAGGATAACCAATGGGAGACTGTGATACCAGCCTATAAACTATATTGTAATGATAGGGTAGATCACATAGATGGAATGGTAGTGCTATATGTTAAAGAGGGCATTAAGTCAAACTGGATAAACGTTTTGAAGGTTTGCAGAATCATTATGGATAGAAATTCCATGTGAGAAGGGGAAGGGAATAGCAAAGAAGTATACTATCACCTCACTGTCCAGAATGAGCAGATGATAAATTTCAATAGAATTTAGGGTCTCTAGCAAAGTTTACAACATAGTAATAATGGGAGATTTTAATTACCCCAGTAGTGAATGGTTCATTATCACATCAGGACATGCTAGGGAGATTAGCTTTCTAGCTGAAATAAAAGACTGCTTCATTGAGCAGCTAGTTCATGAATCAACAAGAGAGGAAGCTATTTTAGACCTAGTCCTTAGAATACAGGATCTAGTGCAAGAGCTAATGGTGTGGGTTCACCTGGCATTAGGGATCATAACATGATCACATTTGATATAATACATGAAGGGAGAAAAGCAAGGAAATCCACAGTACTTGCTTTTAACCTTCAAAAAGAAGACTATGATAATATGAGGTAAATAGTTAAGAAAAAAGTAAAAGGAGCAGCTCCAAAGGTTAAAGTTTTACATCAAGCATGGGCATTGCTTAAAAGTACTATCTTGGAAGCTCAGACCACATGCATTCCATGCTTTAAGAAAGATGGAAGGAAGGCCAAACAATTGTCGGCATGGTTTAAATGTGAGGTTAGAGTGGCTGTTGTAGCCAAAAACGCATCTTTCAGAAAATTGAAAACGGAGCCAAATGATAAAACAGTAAACAACATAAGCATTGGCAAGTTTGATGCAAGGCAATGATAAGGCAGGAACAGAAAGAAACTGAAAAGAATCTTGCTGTGGAAGCATAAATGCCTAATAAAACTTCTTCAAGTACATTCGTAACAAAAAACCTGCGAGAGTCAGTTGGACCATTAGATCAGTGCTGCTCAATTGGTGTGCCTTGGGAAAGGTCCTTAGTGCTCCCTGGTGGTGACAGTCAGAAATATGGCTAGGCATTGGTTCATGAAATGCTAGTCCCATCTGGAATGGACAAAACCCCTGAAAATAGTGATCTGCTTTCAGCTCCATCTCCTCCAAAGCAGAACACAGAGACCAAGAGAAAACAGTGTAAAGTTTGGAGCAGATAGGTTAGATCTTCTTTACTCTATCTCTTAATCCATTTCTCCCTTTCTAATATTCCAGGATGAGCAGGAGAGGACTGTGGCTGACTGGAGCACACACTCCAGATCAATGTAGAGTGCCTCTCTCACACCTTTTTTTTTCAATTTTCTATTTATGCAATTTCAATAATATATCCATCAATGAATGATCATGGAAAAAGGGAAAAAACCCAGAAGCAATTAAACAATTGTCAAATAAGAAATTAACATTATGAAATAGAGCATAAAAAAATCCCCCCAATGAGGCAAGAACAGGTATTAAGAATGTTACAAGGTTACCTAAGAAATAAAACAGAACCAGCGGCGACAGCCCATATGCAGTAGACAACAGCTGTCTAACTCGTTAACCTCTCAGGACTATCCACCCGAGTAGCAGAGCCCTCTCTGGAAACTAAGAATTGAAGCAATTGATCTGGTTCAAACTGTTTAGACTGATAAGAAATCAAACATTTGCAAGGAAATAAAACTTTCATAGATGAACATCAGGGCCAGAAACTCCCAGCGCTTCTTCTGTGTATCTCTAGAAACATCTGGAAACACATATCTTTGAACCAAAAAATTCAGCAGACATATTATGAAAAAAC
The DNA here is from genome assembly GCA_033557465.1 of Ichthyophis bannanicus. Classification (NCBI taxonomy): domain Eukaryota; kingdom Metazoa; phylum Chordata; class Amphibia; order Gymnophiona; family Ichthyophiidae; genus Ichthyophis; species Ichthyophis bannanicus. The sequence continues at coordinate 430,281,938 of CM066034.1, read as the reverse complement.
AGGCACAAAACAGCATTTCTGTCTGACCCAAAGGCAAAGCATACTACTAAACTTGTTCTTTCCGTAACCACCTCTAATGATGACTCCAAAAAGGCAGTTAAACTCCCTACATCAGAGGGCTGCGCCAGCCTAGGACCTCCCTCAGCACCCCGAATTGAAGGACTCTGGACAAATACTGGGGCCTATTGGTGGAACAGCGTCCCCAGTGATCTTCAGTACTTCTCCAAGATACTTCCTAAGCATGTCCAAAGGTGGTATAATTGGGCACTTAAGAAAGTTTAAAAATCTTAAATTGTTCCTCCAAACTCGATTTTCCAGGAAAAAGACCTTCCTATTCAGGACTTCCTTGTCCCTTAACTGAGCATTACCCACAGCATGGAGGCCTTCCCAGGCAGCTTCCATACATCCCAATCTAGTAGCATGTTCAGCCAGAGTAGCCTCACAGTCCACAGTCTTAGCCACTACTTGATCCACAAACTTGAAATTTGCCTGCATAATCAGCCAAGGAAGTATGTACAGCTTTAATGGTGTCCCACAATGCTCCCAGCATTACAACAGCCAGTCCATCAGCCACCGCTAGACGATATCCTGAACCAGTGATTCCACTGAAGTCTCAAAAGATGCCTTAATCACAGAGGGGGAGGGGGAAACTCCGTAATACTCCTCTGGAGTCCCCCTGCCTCTCCTTAGCTGGTGCCGGTCTTGGCATTGGGGGGGCTGTTCATTGCTCAGGGTTCAAAGATGACCCACTTAAGCTAGCATCCAATAGTGGAACACTGGACTGAGCGGAGGAAGTCAGCAGCATTGGATCAGGCACTGCAAACAGAAGGGTAGACTGCGCCAAAGGCTTCAGCATGGAAGAGGACACCACCACTGAGGCTTTTCCCTTCCTCTTACGAGGCATTCAGGTAAGCACAAGAGAAGCTCTCTGCACAGCCCCCTGTGCAACCGCTACGTCACCATCTTGCCTCCTCTCACACTTTTTAAAATCTAAAATCCTATCTAGGTGAGGCATGAGGTCCACCACCTTTGTACCAAGCAGATAAGTCACCAAGTGATCTTATGTCCATCATTCACTTAGCTATCTACATGCCTAATTTTGTAGATCACTTCTCATTTTGCCTGCTCCCCATGGGGTTGTCCACTTTGTTGCATATCTTTATGCATTCCATAAAAAGGCACATTTTTACTTTTAACCCTTTGATAATTTCACTCACAAAAATACTGAACAGACTTGCACTGACTCACCGCTGAGGAAGTTTGCTACTCCCCTTTCTTTCTTCTGAATGAATGCCATTTACCACAACCCTCTTTCAACTGTCAGTCAACTAATTTTTAATCTAGTTGACTATCGGACTCATCCCCAAGCTACTCAGTTTATTTACAGGCCTTCTATGAAGAATTATATCAAAACCTTTATGAATATGACATCCAGCATGTACATAATTATAGTTCTTTGGTCACCCAGTTGAAGAAAACAATCAAATTCATTTGACATAGCCTGCAGCTGGTGAAAGCATATCTACTTTGGATCTTGCAACCCACTGGACTGTAAAAAGCTCATTATACTGTCCTTCAGCAGCTTTTCCATCACTTTCCCTACCACCAAGCTGAGGCTCATTGTAGTTAAGAACATAAGATATGCCATACTGGCACAGACCAAGGGTCCATCAAGCCTAGTATCGTGTTTCCAAAAGCGGCCAATCCAGGTCACAAGTACCTGTCAGGCTCCCAAAAAAGGTACACAGATTCAATGCTGCTTATCCCAGGGGTGAGCAGTGGATTTCCCTGGTCCTCTTTAATAATGCTTTATGGATTTTTTTTCTCCAGGAAGTTGTCCCAACCCTTTTTTAAACCCAGTTACAACAACAACTTTTACTACAGGATATCACTGCTTGATCCAGAAATTGGTTGGGTAGGAGGCGACAAAGAGTACAGGTAAATGGAGCTCACTCTGAGGAGATGTTACAAATGGTGTGCCCCAGGGATCTGTCCTCGGTCCGATTCTTCTTAACATCTTTGTTAGTGATACAGCGGAAGGGCTGTTGGGTAAAGTTTACCTCTTTGCGGATGATACCAAAATTTGCAATAGAGTAGACACACAGGAAGGTGTAGGTAACATGAGGAGGGATTTAGCAATGCTTGAAGAATGGTCTAGAATCTGGCAGCTGGGATTTAATGTTAAAAAATGTAAGGTCATGCATTTGGGCTACAGCAATCCAAGGGAGCAATATAGTATGGGGGTGAAGTACTTCTGTCCACTAAAGAAGAGCGGGACCTGGGCGTGGTTGTCTCTGATGATCTTAAAGTAGCTAAACAGGCGACGGTAAAAGCTAGAGGTATGCTTGGGTGCATATGGAGAGGAATGGCTAGCAGAAAAAAGGAGGTGATAGTGCCTCTGTACAAGTCTTTGGTGCGACCTCATTTGGAGTATAGTGTGCAATTCTGGAGACCACACTTTCAAAGGGATGTGAACAGGATGGAGTCGGTGCAGAGGGTGGCTACTAAAATGCTTAGTGGTCTTCATTATAAAGCATATGAGGACAGACTTAAGGATCTTAATATGTACACCTTAGAGGAAAGGCAGGATAGAGATGATATGATTGAGATGTTTAAATACCTCCGTGGCATAAATGTTGAGGGGGAGAGCCTCTTTCAATTGAAAGCAAGTTCTGCTACGAGGGGACATGGGATGTGGGTGAAGGGGAATAGATTCAGGAGTGATTTGCAGAAATATTTCTTTACAGAAAGAGTGGTGGATCTGTGGAATAGTCTCCCAGTGGAGGTGGTAGAGATGAGGACAGTAACTGAATTAAAAAAAACATGGGACAAATACAGAGGATCTCTAAAGGAAAAAAGGGGACTGTTGTAGTTGTTGATATGGAAGGACAGACTAGACAGGCCATGTGGTCTTTTTCTGTCGTCATATTTCTATGTTTCTATAAGTCTCTGGCATGACCTCATTTGGAGTATTGTGTACAATTCTGAAGACCACACCTTCAAAAGGATATAAACAGGATGGAGTCAGTGCAGAGGGTGTCTATTAAAATGGTTAGTGGTCTTTGTTATAAAGCCTACAAGGACAGACTTAAAGTTCTTAATATGTATACACATTAGAGGAAGAGCTGGATTGAGGAGAAATGATAATGTTTAAATACCTCCGTGGCATAAATGCTCAAGAGGAGAGCCTCTTTTGATTAAAAGCAAGCTCTGCTACAAGGGAAATAGAATGAGGGTGAAAGGGGATAAACTCAGGAGTAATATGTGGAATTATTTCTTTATGGAAAGGGTAGTAAATGTGTGGAATAGTCTCCCAATTGAGGTAGTAGAGACAAGGACAGTATCTGAATTCAAAATAGCATGGGACAAATACAGAAGCTCTCTAAAGGAAGAAAGGTAACTATTGTAGTTGATATGGAAGGACCGACTAGGTAGACCATATGGTCTGTTTCTGCCATCATGGTTCTGTTTCTATCTATCCCCAAATAATAGAAGCTCTTAAATTACAATATTCCACATTGCAAGCACATTCACCATAGGTTCAGAAGCAATGTGACCTCAGGAACGCTCGATATCTCACACAAAGTGAAAATTTTCCAATTAATTTTCAAAATACATCAATCTACAACAGGATCCGTCGAGACTACATAAAACCCCTAAAAGAAAAAAGGAAAAAACAGATGGTAAATATATAATAGAATCACTAACCCAAGCGGGTCCGCAATTACTTATCTTTAAGAAGAAACTCTCCAGCAGTCACGAACGGGTCCATTAGTGAAATGCAATCTTCAACAGCTATTAAGCTATAAATTCAGCGAAGAAGGAAATAGCATTGAACTTCCATCATATAAAATCTAAACCACAACCCTACAGAAGCTGCTGTTTCGCCAACCAAGAGGCGTCATCAGGGGTTACACAGTAATCAAAAGTTACTTCATAGCCATTCTAACTGCCAGCCTTCCACCGTCAAACAAAGACGGCGTATGACGCACCACTTATAACCCATACCAGCCAATCATAACCTCCAACTCAAAACGACGTCAACATCCACACACACCTCACCTTCGCTGAATTTTGTAGTCTTGACGGATCCTGTTGTAGATTGATGTATTTTGAAAATTAATTGGAAAATTACTTTAAAGTATGTTTGACGCTATTCGTATGTGTGGTGTGGTAGTGTGGTTGTGAATAAGTGTATGATGCAATTAGGAACTTTCCCTTGGAGTTCTTTGATTGGGTTGTTATAAAGTTTTGATATGTATGAGTACTGTGGATGAATTTGTGATGGGCTTTGGTGACCAATGATGTAAGCGTCAGCTGCTCTTTAAGTGAGATTTTCACTTTGTGTGAGATATCGAGTGTTCCTGAGGTCACATTGCTTCTGAGCCTATGGTGAATGTGCTTGTAATGTGGAATATTGTAATTTAAGAGCTTCTATTATTTGGGTTTACTACTTAGCTCTTGCACAGCTGTTTTTTGTAGTATCACTAACTCTGTTTCTATCTATACCATTTTCATATGTTCTTCTGCTCTTTATCTGTGGTCTGTTGCCGGGTTATTTTTTTTAATGAATAGTGAACAGATGTATTTGTTTAGCATTGCTGCCTTTTCCTTATAATTGTCAACATATCTGGCATCAGAATCTTTCAGTTTTAAAATTCTACCCCTGGCATTTCTCCTTTCTTGCATATCCCTCAACATCTTTTTCCAGTTTTTCTTCTGCCTTTGCTTTTGTCTTTCTGATTTCTCTCTGTTTCTCTCAGCTTTACCTAAAATTCCTTTCTGTATTCTTCTTTTGTGATGTTTTGTACTTTGCCAACATTAGATATTTAGTTTTATTTTGTCAATCAACTCTTTTGAAAATCATAATGGCTTTTTTTTACTTTCCTTGTATTTACCTTCTTTACATAAAGATCCGTTGCCCCATTGTCTTTCCACTTCCCCTATCTTCTCCCACCCAGCTAGCTCCTCCTTCAAGTAAAAGCTCATTTGCCTAAGTAGAGCTCCTTCAAAGTCACTCATGATTTCTCTACTTCTTTCAGATTCTACAAATGGGATACTCCATTCTGCCCTGGGTTGGTTAAAATGTACTAGCAACAGTACTTTCCCTTTCATTGCCAACTTTTGAATATCTATCACCAGATTGCAGTTCCATTTCCTTTGTGTGAGATGGAGGTTTGCAGACAGCATCAGTGTGGATTTCAGTGTCATCTTCTCTTTCAAAAACAATTCACAGTACTTCCTCTTTTCCCCACACCCCCTGCATTTATATCAAGAATTATATCAAAGTGACTGAAAGTGTTATCCCTCCCTCTTTTCAGCCATCTCTATCCCTCCAAAGCAGATTATAAGATGGTGTGGTCATATTCCATTCATGGGACTCATTGAACCAGGTATCTATAATAAGAACAATATCTGAGTCCTGCAACATTACAGCTTGCTGATGTGGAATTTTGTTACTTAGGCTCAAAGCATTTTCTTACTACTTTCCCATTTTGAGTTGTCTGGCTTATGGACTATTTAGTCTCGTGCTTGTCTTCCCTTGTACTTTGTTGCAGATGAGTGACTTGCTGAGATGGTGTCCTAGGCTATGTTTTCCACTGTCATGATGCATTTGCTGGGGGTGACATCCCAGACTTGTGCACTTCTATATGTCCTCTCCCCAGTCTCGTTTAAATGCTCGGCAACATACTGTCACCAACAACAAGAGTCCAACTACTGGAGTCAACTATCACTAAAACCTTTCTCATATCAAAAATGAGAACTTCTATTATTCAAAATAATTTTAAAACAATACTTTGGTATTCACCTAGTCCCTTTTAAGTTTAAAATGCTATGCAATTGCAAATACCACTTGACTTTCAATAATCCAAAAATACTTGTATGATATTATCTCGAAACTGCATTGTGCTGAACATACAAATACACGGCTGCAGAAAAGCATGAAAAGCCCACTGATATGGGAAATGAAAAAAAGTTGAAGTGGACTGTTCAGATAAGGGATTATGTTAGTTTTCACTGATAAAGAACTTGATTAATGCTGCAAAATACAGTGCTGTGTAGAAATGAGTAAAAAGGGCAAGATCTGGAAAGCAGTGTACATTTACACCGGTAGTATGGGAAATAAGATTCCAGAGGTTGAGGCATTAATGGCTGACTTGGATTTAGTGGTGGTTATGGAGATATTGTTCACAGACAACTACGATTGGGATGTAATTATACCGGGCTATATTTTATTCGGGAAGGACAGGGGAGGAAGAAGGGCAGGAGGAGTGGCACTATTTTGTAAAAAATAATATTAAAGCTACAGAATTACAGGGCTTATAAGGGAAGGAGGCAGCACTGTGGGCTCAACCAGGAAGAAAGAATGGGGCATCCATTTTCATTGGTGTGATATACAGATCTCCTTCACAGGCAGAAGAAATGGACAGATTTAATTTCAGACATTCACAGTATTACCACAAAAAAGAAGTGCTACTGATAGGTGATTTCAATATGCCAGATGTTGATTGGCACATCCCTCCTGTGGTGCCATCTAGAAATATTTGTTTATTATTTATTTAACATTTCTTATATACCGCCTTCCATATCATCAAGGCGGTTTACAATGAAGTAAGGAGATACTTGATTCTCCACAGGCAGAACTATTCCAGCAACTAGTAACAGAACCCACACATGACAGGGCCATAATGGACCTGATGCTTACCAATGGGTAAAGTGTTTCTGCTGTTATATTGGGTGATCATCTCACATCCAGTGATCACCAGATGGTGCGGTTCAGTATTAGGACTGTGCTGATAAAGTCCATTCAAAAGTGAGGGTCCTAGACTATAGGAAAACAAACTCTGCCAAAATGGAACAATACCTCAAGGATTCATTAGTGGGATGAAAATACCTGGGGAATGCAGAAAAGCAGTGGGCAAAACTGAAAGGGGATATTTTAAGGGCAACAAACCTTTTTGTTAGGAAAGTAAATAAATGTAAAAGGAAAAGGAGGCCACTGTGGTTCTGAAAAGAAGTAGCTTAAAAGAAGAAGAGAGAGAGGGTGGCCTTCATATAAGAGATCCAGAAAGAGGAAGACAAGCACCAATATTTGAAAAGCTAAGAGAAGCTAGGAAAGAAGACAGACATGCAAAGACAGAAATAGAAGAAAAAATAGCCAATACAGTAAAATGGGACTGGGGGGATGGGGGGGGGGAGGGATAAGACATTTTTCAGATATACTAGTGAGAAGAGATAGTGCAAAAGTGTTATTGTTAGACTCAAGGATGAAGGGAAAGAATATGTAGAAACTGAGGATAAAGCAGAAATGCTCAACAAATATTTTTGTTGTATTCACAGATGAAGGGCCAGGAGCAAGACCTCAGAAAGCACCTATAAATAGGAACAGAAGTGAAGGAGATCTTGAACGATTTTCAGAATATTGTGTTCATGAGGACCTAGCTAAACTAAAAATAGCGATGGGGCCAGATCGGATACATCCGAGAGTATTGAAGAGACTTGAAGAGACTTAGTTAGTCTGACCTCTGTGGTGAGTAAATTACCGGAAAAGCTGCTAAAACAGAGGCTAGTGAGTTGTCTGGAGTCCAATGAATTCCAGGAACCGAGGCGGCGTGGTTTTACAAGAGGCAGGTCTTGTCAGACAAATCTAATTAATTTCTTTGACTGGGCAACCAGGCAGTTGGATCGAGGGAGAGCCCTAGATGATATATTTAGATTTCAGTAAAGCCTTTGACACCATTCCACATAAGGCGACTTATAAATAAATTGATCACCCGAGGGATGGACTCTAAAGTGACTGCATGGTTTAGAAACTGGTTGAGTGAGAGGCAACAATAGGTACATGTAAATGGAGCTCATTCTGAGAAGGATGTTACAAATGGTGTGCTGCAGGGGTCTGTCTTGGTCCGATTCTCTCATTTTTGTTAGTGATATTGTCAAAGGGCTTTGGGGTAAGGTTTGCCTTTTTGTGGATGAAACCAAAATCTGCAATAGAGTAGACATGCAGGAAGGAGTAGATAACATGAGGAGGGATCTAACAAAGCTTGAAGACTGGTCAACAATTTGCAGCTAAGATTTAATGCTAAAAAAATGTAGGGTTATGCATTTGGGTTGCAAACTTATTTTATTTATTTATTTAACTGTATTTATATCCCGCTTTTCACCGGGTCAAAGCGGTGGGACATATAACCAGGGGGGGGGGGAATCAAATGTGGGGGGGGGGGGGGCCATCACCGGGGGTTCAACATTGATGATTTTTTGGGGTGGACATAGAGACTGACAAGATAGCATAGTTACTGGTTCCTATTCAGAGATGTTCCTGGAATAGGATGGTTTTTAGCTGCTTTTTGAATGATGGGAGATCACCGTTGTTCTTGATGTGGTTTGGTAGAGAGTTCCAGAGGGATGGGGCATAGAGTTCAAAGGCTTTGTTGCAGGTCCGTTGAGTTGCTTTGGTTCTTTTGTGGGGGATGGCAACGGAGCTGTTGGAGGATTGTCTGGTTGTTCTGTTGTGGGTTGGGCGAGGCAGTAGGGCGCGGAGTGGGGTGCCCTGTGTTTGGTGGACGGTTTTGTGAGTGAGTAGAAGGGTTTTGTACTTAATTCTTGCTTCGATGGGGAGGATATGAAGGTCCCTCAGAATTGGGGTGATGTGGTCTCGTTTCCTTGCATTGTGAATTATTCTCGCCGTGGTGTTTAGGGCAGTTCGGAGGGGATTGGTCTGTGTTGCAGGTAGGCCATGGTAGATTATGTTGCAGTAGTCCAGATGAGGGAGTGCTAGAGCTTGCATTACTGTCCTGAAGTCTTGTGGTTCGAGGAGGGGTCGGAGGCGTTGTACCGTTTTCGCCTTGTGGAATGCAGTTCTCGTGGTCTTGTTGATTTGTTGCTTAAGAGTTAGGGCTTGGTCAATGATAATGCCAAGATATCTTATGTGTGGTTGTACTTGAATCTGTGTGGTTCCCATGGTGAGGTGAGTGGGTGGTTTGAAGTCTGGGTCTTTTGTTACTATAAGGGCTTCGGTCTTCTTTATGTTAATGGATAAGTTGTTCTCTTGTAGCCAGTTGGATACGTCGGTGAAACAGGTTGATAGCTGGTCGTTTGTTGGGTCCGTGGTTGTAATTGGGGCGTAGAGCATTATGTCGTCGGCGTATATGTGGAAGTTGACATTGTGAGTGCGTATGACTGAGCAGAGTGGACGGAGGTAGATGTTGAAAAGCATGGCTGATAGTGTGGATCCTTGTGGTACTCCTTGATGTTGCTGAAAGGGGGATGAGGTGGAGGTTTTGGTGCGGATCAGTTGCTGTCGGTCGGTTAGATAGGATCTGAACCATTGGAGTACAGTGCCTTTGATCCCAATTGTTAGGAGTCTGTGGATAAGGGTGTTATGGGAGATGGTGTCGAATGCCGCTGATATATCCAGAAAAATTAGAATATATCCGGAGTGTTTCTCTTGGGTTCCTATGATAAGGGTGTTCATCAGCATGGTCAGCATGGTCTCGACCCCGTGTAATGGTCGGAATCCGTGTTGCTGCGGGTCCAGTATGTTGTTAATGTCTAGATGTTCTTGAAGCTGACGTTAGACTATCTTCTCAATTATTTTCGCAGTGAGCGGGAGGCTTGCTACTGGCCTGTAGGAGGCGGGGTCTAGGGGATCTAGGTTGTGCTTTTTTAGAGTTGGTCGGATGATTGTGGTCTTGAGGGCGTCTGGCATGTGTCCTTGTTTAAAGGATTCATTTACGATGTGGATTAGTGGTGCACTGAGGTCTTCTTTGGTTTTCTTTATCCAGTCGGCAGGGCAAGGATCCAGCGGGGAGGTGGTGGTGTTCAAGCAGGAGATGGTGGAGGATATTTCTTCTTTTGAGGCTGTGTCGAATGTATTCCAGTCACTGATCAGGGTAGTGTATGAAGATGTCTTGGTTGTTGTTTCAGCGTAGTGATGTGGGAGCAGTACAGTAAAGGAGGTGAAATAATTCTGTCCAGCGGTGAAAGCCAGAAAGATGCTTGGGTGCAGAGAAGAATGGCCAGCAGGAAGGAGGAGGTGATGCCTCTGTGTAAGTCTTTGGTGAGACTTCAATTGGAGTACTATGTGCAATTCTTGAGACCACACCTTCAAGAAGATATAAACCAGATGGAGTCAGTGCAGAGGATAGCTATCAAAATGGTCAATGAGACTTGTCATAAGGCATAGGGGGACAGACTTAAAGATCTCAATATGTACACGCTTCGGAGAAAGGGTAGGAGAGAAGAGATATGACAGACACTTTTTTAAATACCTCTGTGGCATAAATGCACAGGAGGAGAACCTCTTTAAACTGAAAGAAAGCTCTGCAATGAAGGGACATAAGATGAAGGTGAAAGGGCATAGATTCAGGAGTAATATGCGGAAATATTTCTTTAGGAAAAGAGTGGTAGATGCGTGGCATAGTCTCCCAGTGAAGGTAGGAGAGACGAGGTCAGTTTCTGAATTCAAAGACGGCATGTGACAAACACAGTAGATCTCTAAAGGAAAAAAAGAGACTATAGTAGTTGGTATGGAAGGGCAGACTGGATAGGCCATACGGTCTTTTTCTGCAGCCATGTTTCTATACAAGTATTTATGGTTATTTGGAAAGAGTCAAACAATATTTGTTATGAAGCATTTGGACTCAATAAAACTGACTTTTTAAATACTAGATTATTTATCGATTGCTTGCAGATGAGAAACAGTTTGAGAAAAATTTTAAAGAAATATTTTGAATATTTAGAAGTAAATGGGCTCAATTGTGGCAACATACTGTGACAGACCTTCTATCTTGTAACAAAGATTCTTCATATATTGGCGCATGAAGAGCTGATAAGAAGATACGTGGGAAGTGAGCATTTTGATAAACATTTCTTTGAGAAGACCCACAGTATAGGCATCCATCTACTGTGGCACCAGAGTGGGTACTCATCCTCCTTCTTGAGACAGAGTCAACTACCACGGATTACTATAGTATTTGTTTATACTTGCTTGTGATTTTCTATGCCACCATTCACTGGATAAGTAACAAAGCAGTTTACAATACTAATTATAAGAAATGGAAAGGAACTAAATTTGTCTAAAGTAAAAGGGACAGCACAGTAAGGTCAGAAAGTGGGAGAGGGAGATATAGCATTGAGGTGTCTCCTGTCAATGTTCACAACCCAGCCAGCCAGTCAGGCACATTGGTCCAGAAAAAGCAGTTTCAAAGAAGTAATCCTTCAGCGCAATTCTGAACTTTTTATAGGAGGACTCATTTCAAATAAATAGTAGAAAATTCCATAGGGATAGGGCTGATTATTTTTCAAATACATAAGTCTTTTGGATTCCATACACAGGGTCCACCATTTTGTTAACAGGATGTACAGAAAGAGGGGTCTCCCACATAAATCTTGTACATGGGCCTGGTCATGCTTTCCTTGAGGGGCTCAACAAACTCCAGGTATTGTGCACGAAGAGAGACATCTCTCTTTTTAGAAGCTAGGATCACAATTTAATCATACTGGGATTAAACTTTCTTGGATGCTGAGCTGATTAGATGTGTACTTTTCTGTTCATTTTTATTATTATTTTATTGTATTGTGTGAATATTTTTATTGTTAATTGTTTTGAACTCTCTTTGCTGAGCAGTAAGGTGGTACATAAAAAATAAATACATGAAAATGCTCAACCTCTCTGCCGTGAGCTCATCCTTTTTTCCTAAAGGAAATGGAATGGTCTCAGTCATTTCCCACACAAAGATTCTCTGGTGAAGACTTTCTCCTTTCCTGGCAAAGGAAGGGGGCAGAGAGAAGATCAGTTAATTCCTACTGTTCAGAGAAGTTGGCCATTTTAAAGGGGAACCTACATGAGAGTTCAGATCCCGTCAGAAAAGTATTCTGTATGGGACGTTTAGTGCCTGGCTAGCAAACAAGGCTCTGTAAGGACATCTCTTGCCTGTTGGGCCTAGACTTTGCTTATCAGTGTCTTAGAGCAGCTTTTTGCTAATGTTCATGGGATAAGAGCATCAAGGTAGCCCATGCCAATATCAAGGCACTTCCGCACACTGTTGTCAATGTTGCAGCTCCAAGCAATGTCTTGAGAATAGGTTGCACTGGAGCCTGCCTTGATCTCTGTTGTAATGTAAGGAATCAAGGCAAGCACTTGAACCAAAATGTTTTTCTTCTCTTCATGGCCAAGAAGTCTTTAAATAGTTAAGTTGCTACTTATAGCACTTCTAGGAATTGTGATCAGGTCCAAGGCATGCTAGGCAGCTTCTGGGACACTGAAAGAAAAATGGCAAAAGCAAAATCAAATGGCTTGGTGTCCAAAGTTCAACTGCACCACTAGATACACCAGAACCAGTGAAGGTTGTGACCATGCAAAAAGTGAAGAAAACACAGGTTTTGGGCCATCTATCTAGGGAAACAATATACAGAGGCGACATTGAAAATTGTGAACAAGTTACTCCCAAGATAAAAACTGAACAGACTATGGTGTCTGACAGGCTTCATGGAGGAAAACAAACCTAAGGGGGTCCTGCACATGCATGAATGACCTGCTGAAAATCTTTGAAAACTTCAAGTTAGTTACTCTTTTCGTCACATTGGGCTTCATTGGATGGTATCTTCCATCAAGGTGTACTTCATGTCTGGCTTGTGCTTGGAGAAAACCTTTCTTAACATAAAGAGGAGCACAATCATTTTTGCACTACATATAAGGCTCCCCTACAGATCTACAAATCCTAGACAGTTAGGTCCTTATTTCCCTTCCCCCGTGTCAATATTTGCCTTTCATGGACCACTTTAACTGCTAATCTTCCAGATTAAGTAAATGAGAGGAGAAATGGACCCCTGAGCTGAGGCCCAAGCATTAACCATGATAGCTGGAGACCAGTTTTTCTTATACCATCTTTTTGGATTTTATGCACAGTTTCCAGGACACTCATCATTTTTTGCATTCAACAAAGAATTATTTTACAGCTTTTCACAGCTGTTTTAGTCCGATAGGAAAAAGGAAGCTTTGTAAGTTGTGGGGGACTTAATGGATTAACGTAAGAATTATCTGAACATGATTACATGCCTGAGCCAAGACCATAGGATTCGTTCCTTCCATGTGACAGCAAGGATGAAGCAAAGATGTGTACCTACACCAGCTCCCAAAGAGTGTCCTCACCTCGGGATGTTTGCGCCTCATGTGTCTGCTCATGGAGGCCCTTGTGGACACCTTGGTTCCGCACAACTGACAGCTCTGAGCTTCCACTTTGTCATGTGTCAGTTGAACGTGCTTCTGCAGCATGTATTCCGTCACGTACTTTCTATCGCAAACACCACACGAAAACTGCTTCCCCACTGCAAAGGGGAAAGGGAAGCAAAGGAGCAACTGTCAGCAATGCAATATCTGCCTCCTTTGCACTCACACTATGACACAAGACATTGGAGGCAGATATCACAAAAGCATATAAACAGGACGAGACACATCTAGTGCACATATCACAGGCCAGTGACATGGTAAGCGATGTCCAGCACAGATAACATAGGCCAGTAACGCCACCATGAGTCAGATAGGGCATATCACAGACCAGTAACATTGTCATGAGCCACTGAGGCAGATGTTATAGGCTGTTAATGCTGTAAATGTGAGATGCTCAAAGCTGACAAGCACAGACCTGTAGCTACAAGTTAACAGCAAGACCTGTTCAGGGATTATGTTATAAAGAAAGGAACTGGCAACACTGCTCCTTGCTATATTCAATTTAGCTTTAGATACCGTTCTGTATCACTGCAGAATATTTATATTTATATTTTATTTACTTGATATACTTCCTCTCGAAGCAAGGAATTAAATACAAATCTATCCTACTCATCCACAAAGCCCTCCATCAAACGCAGACTTCCCAACTCCGGACTCTACTACCCCAGCCTACCCCCAACATACCAACCCGTCAGAGTACCAGCAACACACTCACCATCCCCCACAAACGAACTAAGTTCAATCAACAAACCTGCAACACAGCATTCAAACTGTATGCGCCCTTCCTCTGGAACTCCCTCCCGAACCTGATCCGAAGCAACAGGAATATCACCACATTCCGGAAACAACTAAAAACCATCCTATTTCAAGACTATCTTGAACCAGAAAAAGTCTTTTCTCACTGACTACACTGACCTACCCTCTCCACCACCAACTAAGAGACTAATGTCCTCTGTCTAATTTGTTACTTTCTATTCGAATCAATGATGGCCCTCTTGGTGACGGCCCCCCCCCCTTTTTTCTGTCGACTTGATTACGTCCCCCCCCCCCCTTTTTGGTTAAACCGCTTTGACCTGGTGAAAAGCGGGATATAAATGTAGCTAAATAAATAAATATACCGCCTATAGTATCATTAAAAGACCTGTGAGGATGTGTCTATGGTCTATATATTCACTAGTTTACTTCTAAAAGTTGAGCCTTGTGAAGTCTTAAATGCTTCACCCAGAGAGCTTGACAGGCAAAGTCCTTGGAGACCTCCCTGCCATGTGGAAACATATGGTTGCTGCCCCAGCAATGGGCATTTACTCCTCCCCTAATGCTCAAATGAATTACTTTTGATACCCACCCACATTCAGCCATGAGGCCAGAACACATCACCTCCATCTCAAGAAGTTCAAGCACATAACTTCCGGTGCCCCTCCTCCCATCAACAGCAGGACCAAAGTGAACATATTTATTTATTTTAACAATTTTTACCCCATCCTCCTAACTTTACAAAGTCACCCAGGGTGGCTTACAAACATACAGTAACATTATCACAAGCAATAGCCTCACATAAAATCATTTAAAAAATAATCACATTCAGTCTCCCCAATTCTACAAAGCCAAAAACACCATCTTCAGTCCCTGCAACCCCATCAACCCACAGGGTCCAAGTGCATCAGCTCCAGTCCCTGCAATCTGTGGAGCACAAGTGAATCATCTTCATAGTTCCCAACCTGTGGAACCCAAGCACATCTTTTTCAGCTCCCTCCGCCCACAGGCCTAAGCACATCCCCCCCAGTCCTCTGTTTACACACTACATGCAACACCACTCCAATGTGTCCCAAATCACTGACTCTCCTGCATGGCAGCACTGCAGCCCACTTACAGCAGAAGGCCGAAGAGCCACTCTTCCAACGTTTGTCAAACCTCCACTGGCTTGTTTATGAATCCAGATTAAAATAGGCTTGACCGTACAGTAATCACCTTAATCAAACAGCAAACCACCATCACTACCATGGTACCTTGTGATGAGGTATTTCCTTTAATCACTCGTTCTTGGAGGCTAGCTTAGAGAAAGCTGCTGTCTCTTAGGACCTATAAGTGCTGCCACTGTTCAGACATATTTCTCGCCACATATCTCAGGCGTTGATCTGGTCCTTTTTGCAGCTGATGACACAGATTCAGTTATATGCTGTTAATGGGGCATCATTCTTACTTTGCTCAATTTAACTATCCATTTATAATACAGTAACATTATATGGGTGTCCTGCTTGCTCCATTTTTTTTTAATTTGTGGATTGATTTAGGCCCACTTTTCTCCCAATGTATGCAGGAACTTATGATTTGGATTTCTATAACAAAACAGGACTACACTTCCATATTTGCAATGGGATAAAATCAGGACTGGATCTGCCTATCTGTAAAACAATAAATGAAGCACTGGTAGCTACAAAGCCTTAGCTGTTTTTCCTAATTGGTTGCTAATATCATCTTGGGTATGCTATTTTCTAGTGTGCTGTTGGAGAATGATCACCTGAAGTCTACAGCCCACCTAACCTGCAAGTTCAGGTGTACAGAGTGGAACCCCTGCCTAGTCCTTGACAGGAATGAGGACAAGAAAAAGCTCATTGGAATGAAGTGCATCTAATTAATGAATAAAAAAGGAAAAGCTTAGGAGAAAGGGGGGGGGGGGAACACAAGGAAGGTTATGCTTTAGCGTTCCGAAACATTCTCAAGTAACCCTTCAGATCAAGTTTTTGGCTCTCCTTGTTCTGAAATGTCCTGTGGTGGTTTACATTCACCTAAGCAAATAATTTTCTAGACTCTTAATGTTTCCAGAATGTCCCATTGTCATATCTCAGCAAGGAATCAAATTTATCAATTTTCTTGTTCTGGAATGTTCTACTGTAGTGTTTTGGGTGGGAATCAGTTTGTGTGTCTCCCTACAGGGTTTTGGAGTAAACAGTTACCTGTGTGAATCAGCTTATGGGTCTCCATGGTATTTTTCTCACTAAAAGTCTTCCCACACAGCTCACACATGTAATCCTTGATCCCTGCATAAGAAGGAGGGAAAAGTTTACAGTGGCAGTGGGTTATCTAGCATGACCTCCCTTCTATAGGGACTGGCATCTAAGCAGCTTTATTCACAGCCTGTGATTTCTCCCCTCATGCTCCAGCTTAAATCTAGGCATTGCAGCCTCTCCTTTCCAAGCTGAAGAGCAAGGAGGCAGTGTTTGCTGGTTTCCACCTGCACTTCATATATGTTAGGGGCTGTGATTGCTGCAGGCTAGCATGGGAAATCTACGTGCTATCTCCATTGGGCTTGTCCTAGAAATAATATATGGGTCAATATTTAAATACCACGGTTAGCATTTTTTAAAATGCTGGCATCAGTGTTTAATTAAAATATGTATATTCAGCATTATTTCTCAACAGTGAGTGGGGCTGAATATATGTATAGAGCAGTCAGCGGTGCTCACTATCTGGAGAGTAGCAATTTTCAGCCCACTCTCTGGATAAATGTAAGATAGCAAGAAAGCTGTCCTAAATTTATCTGGAGGGTGGGCTTAATACTGTGCTCTCTGAATAACTAAATGGAACATCTACCTCCACCCTGGCACTACCCAGATAGTGCAGGATGGTCTGTAATGATCTTCAGTGGCACTATCTGTATTGTGTCACTAAAAATCAATGGGCTAAAACAATTATTTGGGTAACTATACCTGTTATCTGGATAATTGCCTTTAAATATTGAGCCAAATACAGCAGTCAAAAATCTGATGAATAGGCCATTCCTTGCCAGTAAATGTCCTATGTAAAGCCAACTTTGGTTACAGTAATACCTTCAAGTAAAATGAAGCCACTCAAAGATCTGTTTATAGACTCATTTTTTTTTTAAGGATAAGCAGGTATTTCACATCTTTAGACATGAGCATGATGTAACTAAGGTATCTCTTATTGTGTAAGAATGTCATATCCATCTCCTGCTTTTCTGTGATAGAATGATGAGGTATATAGTCATACTATTAGTAATGGACATGCCAGTAAAACTTATACAATAAGAAGTACCTCAACCAAAGTAGGTAAACGTATAAGGAAGAGCCTACAAATTTCACACACTGCAGAGCAAAAATAATCACAGACCTTTATTTCAGGGAACAGAAGGCTTACCTTGCCAGGTAAAAGAATTTGTTACAATGCAGAAACAAAAAAATTAAATCTTAAAATTGTGATTCCAAACAATCATCTTGATCAGCTAAATGATCACTGCCCAGTGTTACAGAAAATGATGTTTATGAGTCCCCTTTACAAGGGAAGGTCATTTGTTCAATCTCTCGCAGCAACAGCTTCCTAGAGAAAAGGCCTCAGCCACAGTTTGTGCTGTTTGCATTACTGCATGCCTGTCTCATTCTTTTACAGTCCTTTTGGATATGATTTCTCTGGGCTTAAATGTCACATTATGTATCTTGCTGGAGAAAGTATGAAGCTCATCTTCTCACAGATATACATTGTGGGGGCTATATTATAAATGACTTGAGTGTGTAGAATAGCATTGGCCAGCATATATGTGTAAAAATAGACACACAGAAATCATACTGCCTCCTTTGGACAGGCATACTCAGGGGGTGGAGATTAGGAAGTTCTTATGACTGTATTTTATAAAATCTGCACATATGTGCCAATTCTTACACCTGCCTCAAAGTAGGTGAGACTTTCTGTGGGAGCTTTTGGGGAGTAAAATTTGTAAAGGCACATATGTTGCTAAAAAAGGTGCAACACATGCGCCAACGCGTCTTTTCTATCTAAATTATATAAAATTAACCCATGTGAGACAAATGATTACCAAGATATTTCAGGATGTGTCAGTGCCCTGATGGCCCAGAGCCAGTGTTGCACGCTGTCAAGAAGAGATATGGATTTTATTCCTGATCCTGATTTCTGCTCTTCAGGCGTGTTGGGATTGGGGATGCTGGGAAATGGAGGAGAGAAGGGCAAATGGGAGAAGTCTCAGCCATTATGTAATGGTGGCAGCCACTGGCCAGACTCAGAGCCTATATTAACTAGGTTCTACAGGAAACCTGCAGTTTGTGGCCCTGCTCAAGGACTGTGGCTGCAGTGGCTAAGTTAGACAGGGTGAGGAGGGAAAGGGTAAAAATCCCTCGGTAGCTGTAAATGAAAGTTCATTGCACCATAGTCCAATGATGGTTGAATCCAACTGAAATGGAAGCACAAAGGGATAGAAAGAAACTGCCAAGGGGAAAATATTGTACAGATGTGGTATGAATACATCTCAACATGAAACTCTGGAACTTCTGGCATTCTGATTGATGGGTGCTTTAATCAAAAATAATTTTTTTCATTCCTCGGTGCATGTATATGAGGAAATGCTCTCAGTCAATCAGAAAGCTCACTCAGTCCCCCCATTTTATAACAGATTCTTTTGCACAGCCACATGATGCCATCTGACAAATCACAATGCTGGATTTTCCACAGGCACGTCACCACACTCGTTCTTGATAGTGCATCCAGGAATTTGGACTGAGATTTCAGTCCCCTCCCCAGACACCACAGGGGCAGTGCTCCCCTGCCCGCTCTCACCCGTGTGTCTCTTGTAGTGCTTCAGCATGTTGACCTTCTGAGCAAACCTGCGATGGCACTCTTTGCACTCATATTCCTTTATCCCCTTGTGCAGCTTCATATGGTGGCGCAATGCATGCTTTGTCTTCATTCCTGTATGGGGGAAGGAGAGGGGTATGCAAGAAAGAACTTTAGGATATGTGCGGTCTCAAACACTAGATCCTCTCAGCATGCCAGCACAAGCTGCACATGTCAAAGCTACAGAGAATGATGACACAAAGCCCCAAATATAGATATAGCATAGAAACCCTACAATGAGCCAAAATATCCTGAATGAGGTGCAAAAGTGCTTTGATAATTGAAAAGGGCCCATAAGTGGCCAATTACGAAAGCCTGAGTTACATTTTTAGCTGGTTCCTGCTTGCCTGCAGGCTGGGACTGAAAATTCTATGGCTGCAGTTCTTGCAGTATCTGGAGGGACAGTAAGGTGCTGCATTTAAATTGCTTCTAGTAGTCGGTCCATACCTGCACTAGAAGGGAATTGTGGGCTGCTTTCACACTGGTGGGCATGGAAGAGGATAACAACAACAACAACATGGATTTCATACAACACAAATGTAGATTGTAAACCCTCCAGGGACAGGGAAATACCTATTGTACCTGAATCTAATCCTGCCTTGTTGCACACTGCTCTATGACTTGAAACGTGGAATATAAGCACTTGGGCCAATATTCAGCTCATAGCAGTTAGTGATTTCTTTAACCACTGGCCACTGCGGGCAAAGTATATTGAATATTTGGCAACATTAATTGGAAAATGGCTCCCACTGAAAGTGAAATTTTACTTACCAGATCTTTTCTTTTCCTGGAGTCCTGCTAGACCAATCCAGACAAGTGGGTTGTGTTCCCCTACCAGCAGATTGTGGAGACAGAGAAAAACTAGAAACTTCCAGTGACATCATCATTGTTATAGTGCTGGTGCAGCTAGGGGCACACCTCAGCATTTATACCCAAGCATATAGGCAAGAAACTTGACTGCACCCAACCTCACTGAGGATAACACACAGAGAACTATGTACAAAAACTGGATACAGGACAGCCACCCTACAGAATATCTGCCGGTAAGGTCAGAAGCCTGCAAGGTAAAACTGCAGAGAGAGCAGAGCTCAAAGGAATGGATCCTGGAATGCTCTAGCAGGACTCCAGGAAAGGAAATTATCTGATAAGTAAAATTTCCCCTTCCAGATCATCCTGGTAGACCAGTCCAGACAAGCAGGAAATGCAAAACTTATGACTCCACCACAAAGAAGATACAGCCGCCTTCAAATCTTTGTATAGAAGGCCATATTTGCCCTGACATTGATATTCAAGCGGAAATGCTTGACAAAGGGACACCCAGGTCACAGCCCTACCAGTGTCAATGGGGCAACAGAACTGCACTCTACCCAGGATGAAGCCTGTGCCCAAGAGGAGTGCATCTGTAATCCCTCCAGAATAGATACACTGATGACATTGCTTTCTTTATCCAACAGGCCAAGGCAGCCTCAGAAGCTGCTTCACCCTTGCACAGTGCCGCAATTTAAATTATCTGAGAAGAACTCTTTGGACGTCAACAAAGCACTGGTACTTGTCCTTCCCTTTACACTGTTGCATAGAATAGGATGGGAGGCAAATCACCTGACTGACAAGATAATCAGACACTATCTTGAGCAAGAAAGAAGGGAACCTCTTCTGAGGATAGAAACGGGTTTCTACATGAAAGAGCCCTGCAACTCCGATATGTAATGCACCAAATAGAATGTGACCAGAAAGTCGGTCTCAAAGGACAGATTCTTAAGCATAATCCATCTCTAAGGCTTGAAGGGTGCAGACATTAAGCCCAAAGAACTACGCTCAATCCCAAGGGCAAGTAATTGACTGCAAGGGAGGACACGGGAAGTGGGCAATGTCTGGGTGCAAAGCAATCAGCAACTGGCCTTTGAAAACACACTAAATATACAAACTGAACCCTCAAGGAATAAGGGACAGATCTTTGGGAAATCCAACTTGCAGGATGGAGAGTAAGGATGGCAAATCCAGGAGCTAAGTCATGCTTTCGACACCAGTCCTCAAGAGACACCTGACCCGCACATAGGACAGATAAGCATAATTGTGTTTCATCTGCAAAAACATTCAGACAACAGCAGACAAATATCCCTTACATTTTAGGCACCACCTCTCAAGGGTCAGGCTGTAAGCAAAAAAGGGGAGCGATGTCATCCACCATGACTGGCTCCTGATTAATAGGCCCAGCCTCGCGGGAGGTGCAGAGGTGTCCCCTCCAACAGATCTGCAAACCAGGGCCTCTGTGGCCAATCCGGTGCCACTAGAATCACTAGGTTAGGTGGTGCTCTATGTGGCGAATCACACACCCTATAATAGGCCACAGTGGAAATACATACAGTAGTGGCTTTCAAGGCCAAGGCTGAACAAGGGTATTGACATCCTCAGAGCCAATCTTCTTGAGGTGACTGAAGTCCCAAATTGACAATGGTCTGGGTCGCCATCAAGTCTATCCAGGGATGGCCCCACCTATCTAGAACTTCACTGGAACATTGACAGGACTAATACCCACTCCCCCGGATCGAGGGTTTGGCGAATGTGATAATCTGCCTCTGCATTTTTGATGCCTGCAATGCACCGAGCCAAGAGCACCAGCAGATTCCATTCCGCTGAGGGAAATAAGATGGCCATCTCAAGGGAACTCCCACTGCTGTGGCTCTGTCTGAGAAGATCAGGCCCATTTGGCCTCAGACCAGGTGATGAAAGCACAAGAGGGATAAGCAAATGGCCTGTGCTTTGAAGTGATTAAGGGGCCATGCCAACTCATGGTTGCTCCAGCAGCCCTGAGCTGCCTCTTGCATTGGGCCCCCCAGCCAGACAGGCTGACATCCAATCACATGAGGAACCACTGAGGATTGTCAAGGGGCATCCTGAGATCGAGGTAACCCATGTGTCTTTTGGAGCGGCCTCATATAAGCCTGTTTCCAACAGACTTATTCTATGGTGGCCATCATCGAGCCCAAGAACTGAAAATAGTCCCAAATCTTGGGAATCTGCTGCTAACAGAAGGCTGCCAGCTGAGTGAGTAACTTGGTCATTCTCTCAGCATCATGAAGACTCTGCCTCATGGGTGTCGCAAGGGCTCTAAGATACTCCGACCGATAGGACCCAAGATAACACTTGTTCCGATTAACCACTCGGCCAAGGTTCTCCAGAAATTGCACTTTTCCAGCTGTTGCTTTTGACTCATGCTAGGTACTTATGACCTAGATTGGCCACTGTTGGAAACAGGATACTGGGCTTGATGGACCTTGGTCTGACCCAGTATGGCATGTCTTATGTTTTTATGTTCCTCCGACTGGGACGAAGTCTGAATAAGCCAACTGCCGAGATAAGGCTGTACACAGGTCCTCATGCCACAGAGTTACAGCCGCAACCACCATGATCCAGAAGAAGGTCCTTGGGCTGTAGTTTGGCTGAAGGGTAGGACACAGAACTAAAGGAGTGCGCCGAGAATAGCGAAGTGCAGAAACTACTGCTGATCCTCCTGAATGGGGATACGCTTTTGTCCAGTTCAGTGATGTGAGAACCTCCCTGCACCATACCGCATGAATAACTGACCCAAGAGGATTGTGAAAAATTGCAAGAGGACCTTGATAAATCTGAAGATTGGATGTCCAAATGGCAGATGATTTTTAATGTGGACAAGAGCAAAGATATGCACCTAGGAAAGAACAACCCAAACTATGATTACACGATGCAAGGTTCCTGATTAGGAACCACCACCCAGGAATACGAAATTAGTTCTTACCTGCTAATTATCTTTCCTTGAGACTTCTCCAGGCCAGTCCAGGGACAGGTAGGGTTGTCAATCCTCTATAGCAGCTGAGGGCTGAAAACTTCAAGCTTTGAAGAGAGGTGAAGCCACTCCCCCTGAGCATTACCCAGCAGTCTTCAAATGACAAAGCAACTAAAAGAAAGAACTGAAAACACGAGATACAGCCTGAAACACTGACAGTGTTCTATAGTCCTTGAAAATGCTGAAGCTACAATTGGTCCGCAAAAGATAATTTTTTTTTTTTTCCAAAAACTTTAGTCGGCATTGAAGGAAATCTGAAACCCCCAAATGTGAGCTCTGCCGTGAACGACTGCCGGAACCTCACAGTTATCCTTAGCCGGCGATGAACAAAAAGTCTATATACACAGCAAGAGGTGGGACCCTGGACTGGCCCGGAGAAGTCTCAAGGAAAGATAATTAGCAGGTAAGAACTAATTTCGTATTCCTATTCGCTTCTCCGGGCCAGTCCAGGGACAGGTAGGGCAGTACCAAAGCAGTACCTAAATCTGGGAGGGACCCGCGAGCCCTGCGATAAGAGTCGCAGCCCCCACTTTTGCATCGTCCCGTGCATGAACATCCAGTCTATAATGCTTAGTAAAAGAATGTAAGGACGACCAAGTAGCCGCTCTGCAAATATCTATTGGCGGTACAAACGCAAACTCCGCCCAAGAAGTGGCTAGAGCCCGAGTAGAATGAGCCCTTAATCCCACCGGCGGAGAAATCCCTTTGGCAGTATAAGCCGCTAATATGGCACTTCGAACCCAACGCGCTATGGTGGCTTTGGTGGCCGGTTGACCCTTACGTGGTCCGGCGTATTGAACAAAAAGCCTATCCGTTTTCCTAAAAGGTTTGGAAAGTCGTAAGTACCTCCGTAAGACCCGCGCAAGATCCAACTGCTTGAGAGCCTGATCCATGGCAGAACTGGAAGAATCGGTAAACACCGGCAAGGCGACAGATTGATTCACATGAAAAACAGACAAAACTTTAGGCAAATAGGAAGGTACAGTGCGCAGCAACACCCGTTCTGGTAGAAACTGAAGATAAGGCTCTCGACAAGACAAAGCTTGCAAATCGGAAATCCGACGAGCTGAACACAAGGCAACTAAAAAAGCCGTCTTCCAGGAACACTCGCGAATCTCACGAGAACCAAGGGAAGCTAAGGATGATTGAGAAAAAGCTTCCAATACCACGTTCAAATCCCAGGGAGGAACGATAGACCGCACCGGAGGGCGAAGAAGTCTTGCGGCCCGTAAAAAACGTTGGACATCGGGAATCGCCGAAAGACGGCGATGCTGAACGTATCCCCGAAAACAAGCAAGTGCGGCTACATGGACCTTAAGGGTACTGAGAGCCAAACCTTTGTCGAACCCATGTTGAAGAAAAAGAAGAAGCTGAGGCAATGTAGACAACATAGGACGAATATTACGCTGGCCACACCAAAATTCAAAGAGACGCCAGACGCGCACATAAGCTAAAGAAGTCGTAGGCCGCTTAGACTGAAGCAAGGTGGCAATTACGGATTCCACATAGCCTTTGCGTTTTAAGCGATCCCTCTCAAGAGCCAAGCCATAAGTAAGAATCGATCCACCCTGGGCATGAGAATCGGACCTTGATGTAACAGATTGAGCCGAACCGGAAGAGGCCAAGGCGGAGCTATGAGCAGGCGAACGAGATCGGCATACCACGGACGACGAGGCCAATCCGGAGCAATGAGAATCACCACACCTCGGTGATGCGCGATCCGCTGAATGACCCGACTCAACATTGGCCAAGGAGGAAAAACGTACAAGAGAGAGTCCTGAGGCCACGGTTGGACAAGAGCATCGAGGCCCTCGGACATGCGCTCCCTGCGTCTGCTGAAAAACCGGCTGGTCTTGGCACTGGCAAACGTCGCCATGAGATCCATCACTGGAGATCCCCAACGCAGAGTCAAGTCGTGATAAACCACCGCATTGAGTTCCCACTCCCCGGGATCGAGGACATTGCGGCTGAGATAATCGGCTTGGACACTGTCCTTGCCCGCGACATGCGCTGCTGAGATCGCTTGGAGATTGGCTTCTGCCCAAGACATTAACTCTTGACACTCGGACAGGAGAGGGAGAGATCTGGTGCCGCCTTGACGATTGATATAAGACACCGTCACCGCATTGTCGGAAAACATCTTGACCGCCTTGCCCCTGAGTATGACCGCGAAGTGAAGCAGGGCAAGCCGAACCGCACGCAGCTCTAGTCGATTGATCGACCACGAACTCTCTACTGGAGACCAGGAGCCCTGAGTCACCTGAGCTTGACAATGAGCTCCCCAGCCCGAGAGACTGGCATCGGTCGTAACCAAGACCCACGAGGGCTCCTCTAAAGGAACGCCCTTCGTAAGATGCTGCGGAAGTAACCACCACTGCAGACTGAGCCGCACCTGCTCCGGACAGGGAAGGCGCTGCGAGAGCGGGTGAAGTTGCGGCGACCAGCGGGAAAGAAGCGCCTGCTGTAACGGTCGCATGTGGGCTTTGGCCCATGGAACCAGATCTAGAGCCGCCGCCATGGATCCCAAAAGCTGTAAATAGGTCCATGCCGACGGAGCCGAAAGACCCAGGAAAGCCTGAACCTGCCGGAAAAGCTTCTCTACCCGCAGATCGGGCAAGAAAACTATCCCCCGCTCCGTGTCGAAACAAGCTCCGAGATAGGTTAGCTGCTGGCTTGGTATCAAATGGCTCTTGGGATGATTGATCACCCATCCGAGTTGTTCGAGAAGCTGAACGACGCGAGCTGTCGCCGTCACCGAAGCCTCCCGAGAATCGGCCCGGATCAGCCAATCGTCGAGATAGGGATGGACCCGAATACCCTCCTTGCGAAGCGCCACCGCGACTAC
Source organism: Ichthyophis bannanicus (assembly GCA_033557465.1). Classification (NCBI taxonomy): domain Eukaryota; kingdom Metazoa; phylum Chordata; class Amphibia; order Gymnophiona; family Ichthyophiidae; genus Ichthyophis; species Ichthyophis bannanicus. Next base: position 430,256,399 of record CM066034.1, on the reverse strand, counting down.
TACCATCAGTTTCGTGAACGTACGCGGAGCCGTCGCGAGACCGAACGGCAAGGCGCGAAACTGGAAATGCCCCATCGGAAGAGCGAAACGCAAATAGCGCTGATGAGATTGTCTGATGGGTATATGAAGATATGCTTCTGTGAGATCCATGGACGAGAGAAATTCTCCCGGCTGAACCGCTCGGAGTACGGTGCGCAAGGTTTCCATGCGAAAGTGTGGCACTCGCAACGTACGGTTGACCCCTTTGAGATCCAGCAGGGGCGAAAAGAACCTCCCGTTTTGGGAACCACAAAATAGATCGAGTATCGACCGCAGCCGCACTGGTCCAACGGCACGGGAACGACTGCCTGGAGATGCAAAAGACGATCGAGCGTATCGGAAATGGCTTGCCGCTTCATTCCGTTCGTACACGGGGACATCACAAAGGAGGGTGGCAAGGGGCAGGCGAAGTCCAGAGCATAACCTTTCTGAACCACCTCCAACACCCACTTGTCCGAAGTGACCGAGGTCCAGGCCGCTAGAAAATTCCAGAGACGACCGCCGATCGGAACTAACGGCTGGACCTGCCGACCGTCATTGTGACTTTTTAATGGAAGGTTGAGAAGCCGCCCCGTACGAGCGGGCAAAACCTCTGGCTCCTCGAAAGGACTGACCCCGAAAACCGGAACGCCCCCTAAAATAGGGCGCGGAACGCGCTCCCCGAAACCTGCGGGAATCTCGCGAGGAACCCCGTAGGGTTGCAGAGGCACGCAGCGGCTTAGGCCTATCCTCAGGCAAGCGGCCGCCCTTGGAGTCACTTAAATCCTTTACAAGCCTTTCCAAAGCCTCTCCAAACAGCAACTTTCCCTTAAAAGGCAGCTTACTAAGTCGTACCTTCGGGGAAACATCCGCTGACCAATTTCGCAACCAGAGAAAACGTCTAGCTGCCTCCAGCGAAGCCATCGTCTTCGCTGCTATTCTCACCAAGTCATAAAAAGCATCAGCCGCATAAGCAGCAGCTGACTCCAACTTTGCAGCTTCCGGAAGCTCTGAAGTGGCGTCTCCGTCCACGCTGCCCTGCAACCAGCGAATAGATGCCCGCGAAACATAGGCCCCGCAAACAGCCGCTTGCAGCGCCAAAGCGCTAGAATCAAATGCTTGTTTGAGCAGAACTTCTAATTTCTTATCTTGAAGATCCTTAAGCGCCGCAGCGCCTTCCACCAGGATGGTAGTTTTCTTAGTGACAGCTGACACGAGGGCATCAACCTTCGGCATGCGTAACAAATCCCGCTCCTCTTGCGGGAGAGGGTACAGGCGCGATAAAGCGCGTCCACCCCGCAGGGTAGCTTCAGGACACTCTCATTCCGACTCTATCATCTGTTTAATTACCCGATGCATGGGAAAACAGCGTTGCTGAGATTTAACACCCTGCAACAAGGGATCTTCCAAAGGTTCCTGTGAGGACGAAGGAGGAAGCAGGTGAAGAGCTGACAAAGATTGCGCAATGAGAGCCGCGAGCTCCTCCTTGCGGAAAACTCTGAAAATATTGGGATCTTCCCCGGGAACAATCTCTCCCTCCTCCAATTCGTCAGCGTCCTGCTCCAGAAAGGGTTCTGCCAGAACCTCTGTGTCCCCCAGATCAAATTTCATAGAATCTTGGGACAAAGCAGGACCCAAGGGATCTGGTAGAGCACTCCTAGCAGCAGAAGTCCCTTCCCCAGGATCCTCAGCGCTGTGGGGCTGGGGAGATGGTGTTTCCATAAGAGGACCCTCATTTTGAGATGACCTGAGGAGAAATGCCCTGTGCATTGCAAGAATAAACTCAGGTGAGAAAAAGGAAGCAATATCCCCCTGAGCCCCAATTTTGGGAGGTGAAGGCTGCGAGACAGGCAAAGGATTTTTCGGTGTCTTTGCCTTCCTTTTGTGCGGTCTCGGCTGCTCTGAGTGAGAGCTGACAGGCGCCGTTAAAATGGCCGACTTTCCCGCCTTTTCGGCGGGTAAAGAAGGCTCTTGTAATGGACCCTCATGACTGTCGGTCATTGTGAACGTGAGAGCCGCTTTCAGAACACACACCCGGCGAAAAAATAGGCGCGGAGCAGGCGAACCGCACCGCTAAAAAGAAGCGCTAAACGGAGGACCCGGCAGAAAACGGAAACGGCGAAAATAAATCAAAGAAAGAAAAAGAAACTCACCGCGACCTAGCAAACACTGTCGGGTCAGAGAAGGAAGTCCCGCAGCCAGCGAGCACCCCCTAACTCAGAAGCGGCTGCGGCAGAGGCACAACTGGGGCTCCCAGAGAATCCTCTGCCGACTGAGACGGAGCCGGTACAGGGAGACAGGCTCTGCCTCTCACCGGACTTACTCGACGTCTCCTTAAATTTTTAAAGATACAGCACCACAAATCTTGAAGGCACAAGGACTGAAGAAACTAATCAGCTCTGCTAGAGCTAATCTTTATCAATAGAAAAGAAAATTGAAAAGAAAAGCGAGGGAGAACACCCAATTCGACCCTCTATAGCTGCTGAGGACTGAAAGACTGCTGGGTAATGCTCAGGGGGAGTGGCTTCACCTCTCTTCAAAGCTTGAAGTTTTCAGCCCTCAGCTGCTATAGAGGATTGACAACCCTACCTGTCCCTGGACTGGCCCGGAGAAGCGAATAGGAAAAAGATTTAGGTGTCACCATGGATAATACATGTGCAGCAGCAGACAAGAAAGCAAATAGAATGCTAAGTATCATAAAGAAAGGAATGAAGAATAAAATCAAGGATATTATAATGCCTCTGTATCGTTCCATGGTGTGATCGCACCTTGAATATTGTGTGCAATTCTGGTAGCCATATCTTAAAAAGGATCTAGCGGAATTAGAAAAGGTACAGAGAAGAGCCACCAAAATGGTAAAAGGGATGGAAGTATACTTCTATGAGGAGGGGCTTGAAAAGTTAGGGATCTTCAACTTGGAAAAGAGATGACTGAGGGGAGATAGGATAGAGGTCTATAAATTAATAAATGGAATGGTACAGGTAAACGTAGATAGGAAGTGGAAGGAATAGGGGACACACAATGAAGCTACAATTGAAGCTACATTCAGCACTTCTATTTAACATATACATAAAACCAGTTTGCAATATCTTTAAAAAATTTGGTGTACTCTATCATCTATATGCAGATGATATCATGATGTACATCCCGTTCACAATCCCCAACTTACCGATGCAACTCCTGTCAGATTGCTTCAATGAAACCACATCCTGGCTAAATGCCCATAATCTCCAAATAAACCACTCTAAAACGGAAGTGCTAATTGTTACTAAAAACCAATCCTATACTCCCCCAACACACATAACGCTTCAAAACCAAGAAATTAAAATAAAAAACGAAGTAAGATATCTAGGAGTTATTCTAGATAAACACCTTACATTGGATACCCATATTAGAAATACCACAAAGAAAATCTATTTCAAGCTTAAAATCCTTAAACAACAAAGACCCCTTGTATACATACAAGATTTTATCATCATAATTCAAGCCACCATAAACCCCCACTTTGACTACGCTAACCTAATTTTATTAGGTACAACAAAACAAAACATTAAAAGAATTCAACTGGCACAGAATGCAGCAGCTCGGATAATAACGAAAGTACACTCACAACAACATATAACACCAATACTAGCATCCCTTCACTGGCTGCCAATACAAAGTAGGGTAGTATACAAAACATTAATAACTGCATTTAAAACTCTAAATGATTTGGCCCCAGTCACCCTAAGTAACTTAATCAGTAAAGAGCATTCAAAATCTACTCAAAGAAAAGGACAAGTAAATAAACTAAAAACTCCCAAAGACTTCATAAAAGCAAATAAACTTACAAACAACAGAGCTTTTTCACATGCAGCTCCAACAATCTGGAATTCCCTCCCAGATGATCTAAGAATGTTAACCGAGATCATTGAATTCCACAAAAAAGTGAAAACCTATCTATTTTCTAAGCATTACAACAATACAGATCATCCCTCAATAGATTTAGATAAAGGCTAACCAGTTTTTTGTCTAATATATCCCAACGACCTAAACATACAATTCTTTATAGCTGAAACTGTACTTTGCACAATGCTTAAGCCCTACATAATGTGTATCTGTATATAATGTATATAGTTTGCACTGTTCCGTGCTGTTCAGTTTTAACATTTGTTGTTTACTTATTTTATTGCTTTTGGTTATATGATGTTACATGTAAAACAAACTCTGCTTTGTTAATTGTTGTTTATTTGTGAACTGCAACTGATCTATGGAAGATGCGGTATATAAATGATTGTTAAATAAATAAATAAACCCATTTAAGACTACTAAGAGAAAGCATAGTTACTCACCTGTAATAGGTAATCTCTGGGAACAGCAGGAATTTAGTTTTCACATATAGGAATGTAGTCTTCAATGACGGAGCCCGCGCGGGAACGCTCCCCAGCATCCAGTAGGAAAGCTTTTGGGAGCATCCCACTGCACCTGCGTAGCTGCCTTTCCGCCTTTCCAGCTCTCCCTCCTCAGTTGAGTTTGTAGCTGAGATAAAAGGAGAGAAAGAAAAAGAAGACCTACAACTCCTAGGGGAGGCGGGTGGGTTGTGAAGACTAAATTTATGCTGTTCCTGGAGATCACCTGTTACAGATGAGTAACTACGCTATCTCCAGGAACAAGCAAGAATGTAGTCTTCACATATGGGACTCCCTAGCTTGGAGATGCCAGAGAGGTGACCTCAGGGTCGGCTGTGGAATCACAGGTATGCCTAAAGAGGTCATGTATCCTCCAAGGATGTCTGGTATCGAAACCCGGGATGGAGGGCAGAAGTTGATCCAAGTTTGAAAGAGATGCCGGAGAACAGCTTGGCCAAACAAGGCATCTCAGCGGGAGTTCTTGTCCAGGCAAAAGTGTGGACAGAAGACCAAGTTGCTGCTTTGAATATCTCATCAATAGCTACAGAGCTTAGATTTGACATAGAGCCAGCCAGGGCTCGAACATTATGTGCAGTGACGTGACCCTCGAGAGAGAGTCCTGCCTTTTCATAAGCAAAGGAGATGCAGTCTGCTATCTACTTAGAGAGAGTTTGTTTGGAAACTGGTAAATCCAGGTGACTCGAGCCAAAGAAGATGAAAAGTTGGGAAGCTTTTCGGTGCTCTCGAGTTCTCTGGAGATAAAAAGCCAAGGCATGTTTGCAATCCAGAGTTTGGAGGGTTGCCTCTGCCCTAGAGGAATGAGGTCTAGGGAAGACAGGAAGGTAGACTGACTGGTTTAAATGGAAGGGCGAGACCACCTATGGCATAAAATGAGGATGAGTCCTAAGGACAAACTTATCATGGTGGAATCGTGTATAAGGAGGGTCAGCCACCAAAGCTTGGAGCTCACTAATGTGCCTTGCTGAAGTGAGGGCAATAAGGAATATGACCTTCCACATGAGAAACTTCAGTGAAGTAGTGGCTAGAGGTTCAAAGGGCGGCTTTAGAAGCTGTCCTAGAACAACATTAAGATCCCATGCCACTGGAGGGGGCTTAATGAGAGGTTTAGTTAATAAAATGTGCTACTAACGGCTGAGAAGAGATGGGCTGGCCATCTAAGGGCATGTGAGAGGCTGCAATTGCACTTAGATGTACTCTTACTGAATTGTTTTTGAGTCCAGAAGAAGATAGGTGGAGGAGATACTCAAGTAATGCTGGCATCGGAGCTGAGAAGGGGTTAAGATCCCTCTGAGAACACCAGAGAGAAAATCTATGCCACTTGAAGGCGTAGGAGTGCCTGGTGGATGGTTTCCTAGAAGCTAAGAGGATGTTCTTAACCTCCCGGGAAAGGTTAATGTCCTGGAAGGCTATGCATTCAGCAGCCATGCTGTGAGATGGAGGGACTGCGGATTGGGATGGAGCAGCGTCCCCTCCTCCTGAAAGAGGAGATATGGATATGGAGCCATAGCTCTATGGGTTGAGTCCAAGACAGACGTAGAAGGAGAGGGTACCATGGTTGACATGGCCAGTGTGAGGCTATGAGTATCATGCAGCCCTTGTCTTTTTGGAGTTTGAAGAGAGTCTTGGGAATTAGGGGAATGGGAGGGAAGGCATATAGGAAGCCTTGACCCCGGTGGAGGTGAAAAGCATCCACTTGCTGGCTCTGCAGTGCAGGAGTCCTGGTGCAGAAGTGAGGGAGCTTGGCATTCTGAAGACTTGCGAACAGGTCTATCTCTGAAGTCCCCCAGATTTGAAAAATGTAAGAGACTTTGTCTACATGAAGAGACCACTCGTGGGGGAGAAGGACTCAACTTAGTTGTCCATTAAGACATTGTGTTTGCCTGGAAGATACACTGAATGCAATGCTGTATGGCAAAGAACCACAGATGTAGAGCCTCGCTGCAGAGGGTCCAAGAGCCTGTTCTGCCCTGCTTGATTGTCTGTCTGGACTAGAACTGTGTGGTATCGAAGATGGTCATGGAACACGTTGAGAGCATTGTGAATGGCTCCGAGTTCCAGCAGATTTATGTGGAATTGTGACTCCTGATGAGACCAGAGTCCCGAGTGGAGAGAGTGTCCAGATGAGCTCCCCAGCCCAATCTGGACACATCCAGTTCCCCTGTTTACCACCATTTTATCTCCCTGTTATCTGTAAACGAAGGCCAGTCATCTGACCTATGTGTTTTATTGTTACACTGTGAACCACACTGATGATAAATAGCGCGGTATATAAGAAATATTAAATAAATAAATAAATCCGTCGTCAGGGTACATTGATGTGCTGGCATCTGAAAAGGTAACCCTGCCAGGAGGTTTTCTGGGGACTGCCACCACTGAAGAGATGAGATTAGGAGGGTAGCAACCGCTATTTTGTCTCCCAGGTGACCCGAAGCCTGAGACCACTGGGATGCCAGTGTCCATTGCGTTGTGCGCATATGTAGACGAGCATATGGAACAACATGCACCGTTGATGCCATATGGCCCAGAAGCTGTTGCATTTCTCGAGCAGTGAGAAGGTTTTTGAGGCATGCCTGAGATGCTAACTGATTGAGTTGAGCACAGCAGAGCTGGGGCAGAAATGCCCTTGATTGCTGAGTGTCTAGGAGAGCCCCTATAAACTCTAGAGTTTGAAAGGGGATGAGTTGGGACTTTGGAAGATTTATTACAAATCCCAAGTGTTATATAGAACCTGCATGGTACACGAGAGGGATAGGCTGTCCTCTAGAGAGGCGCTTGCTTGAATGAGCCAGTCATCTAAGTAAGGGAAGACAAATATCCCTAGAGTCCTTAGGAATGCAGCCACTAATGCCATGCATTTTTTGAAGACTCTTGGGGCAGAGGCAAGGCCGAAAGGCAGGACTCTGTATTGATAATGTCTCCCTTGAAACATGAAGCGCGGGAACTTTCTATGCTGCAAATGAATAAGTATGTGAGTGTAATGCCTCCTTTAGATCTAGAGAACATAGCCAATCCTGACTCTGGAGATAGGGGAGAAAGGTTCCTAGGGAGATCATTTTTAACTTCTCCCGTAATAGGTACTTGTTCAATTCTCTGAGGTCCAGAATGGGCCTGTACCATCCTGGTTTCTTCGGAATGAGGAAGTATGGAGAATAAAAGCCAATTCTCTGTTGGATGGTGGAACCTCCTCTATTGCACCCTGCAAGAGAAGGGAGGTGACCTCTTGAAGCAACAGAGCAGTGAGAGAAGGTTGAGAGTTGAACTCTCTTGAAGGAGTGCGGGGGGGTAGATTTTGTAGATGAAGCTTGTACCCCTCCCATACTATGGACAAAGTCCACTGCTCTGATGTTATAAGATGCCACCTGTGGGCAAAGTGACAGAGTCTGCCGGGGATATGGACAAGATCTGGAATCTCCAGAGGCAGAGCTGCTATGCTCTCTAGAAAATAGTCAAAGACCCTGAGGAGGCTGGGTCTGCTGAGGTAGCTGTGACTTAAGAGTCTGAGCCTTTTTTTGCTGTTTTGATGGTTGCTGCCCCTTATGAGGAGCATGATGTTGACAGTGAACAGCAGGAGTATAAGGAGGATAGTACTTTTATTGAAGAAAGTTTTCTTTGCTGCTTTTTTCCTAGCTGGGTTGGTGGTAGATCAAGAATGCCTATTGAGGGTAGTATTCTCAGATTCTGAGTGGCCTTGTCTTGCTAATCTTTGCCAAAAATGGTTTTCACCAGTACAAGGGATATTACCCAGCTTATCTTGAACCCATTGTTCAAGATCCGATGCTTGAAGCCAAGCAATCCTACATGCATTGATGCAGATGGATGAAGTCCTGCTGATGCTCTCAAAACAGTCAAAAGTTGCCCTGTTAACAAACTCTGAAACATTTTGAGCATGCTTTACAAGGATGAGATAATCTTCTCTCTTGTCATCGGGGAGAAGAGGAGCCATTAACTCCAAATCCTTAGCCACCTCTATAAGGAACATACCCATACAGAGTATGTAGGAACTGATCCTGGCCGATAACAAGGAGGCCTGAAAACAACGTCGACCAAAGGCATCGAGGATTTTTGATTCCCTACCTGGAGGAATGTGCCTTAGCACTCTATATTTGACGCATTGCCGATTCCACCACCATGGGACTGTAGGGTATTGAAGAATTTCAAGTTCTTCGGCCCTAGGCTCTTTCTCAGATGTCACTGTTATGGACAGACCCCTAGCAACATCGCGAATAAAATCTTGAAAAGACATGTCCTCTGGAGGGGACATGCGACATTGTGGAGACCGAGATGGGTCTTCCGGGATAGTTCTCATGTCCCGGGTATCGACTGATTCATCATCCGATGAACTGGAATCCGAAGACTCAAAGTATCGACAAGCAGGGTGTTCCCACTCTGCACAAACTCGGTACCGATCAAAACCGGTAGCTGAGGCTTGCAGTGCCGGTACCTCAGTACTGGAAATGGATTTGAGGCCGGCATGGGCGGTAGCGTGGTAAGCAGCACAAAAGTCGATGCGGGTTGTATTGGTACCGGAGCCGGTACAGACGCCTGCGGAACTGACTGTAAAGGTTTTACTGGTACCAAGGCTGCCAGTAAGGCCACTAAGCTCCGCTCGATGGCCAGGATATGTCAATCCATGGAGCTTGCCAATGCTTGGGTATCGGTACTGGAATTGTGGGCCACGATCCCTGAGCATGGTACCAGGAGCTCTCCGGAGGTGGAGGCCACGGAAGCATCCTGGGACCCCACTAAGACTTTGAAGGGAAGGTCCTCCCGCCGGGTTTATTTGGCTGCTTTGTCCCCCTCTTGGGCAACCCTGAGGCATCCTGATACTTAGAAGGAGATTTTCCCTTGGAGGGCTGGCCAGCCTTTGATGAAGACTTAGGTTTCGATACCTTAGATCCTTGGGAGGAAGATGAAGCTCTCAATGACGTCATTGCTAAAGATACTGCATCGGAGAAAAAGAGGGTGCCCAGCTTTGTAGCTTGATTCTGTAGGCCTCTCTTTGTCATCTTCCTACACAGAGGACATTCTGACGACTGATGATCTGGCCCCAAGCATTTCAGACACCAGTCATGGGTGTCTGCGGCCGAAATGGTACCGCCATATTTGGAACACTTTTTAAAACCACTGGATGCTTTTTCCATTTTGTCTCTGACAAAAAGGAAGGCCTAAGCCTAAGATGACGTTGATGCGCCTGAAGGAAAGAATAATTCTTTCCCTCACAGACATTTTTTTTTTAAAAGAAAGCAAGCACCAACGGAAGTCAGTACCAGCATCGATGGGAAGGCAGACGCAACCACAAAAAATATGAAAAAGATACATTTTCTGCGGTGACAGGAATTGCTTCTTGTCGGCTCCGCAGAAAACGAAGAACTGAGGAGGGAGAGCTGGAAAGGCAGGAAGGCAACTACGCAGCCGCAGTGGGATGCTCCCAAAAGCTTTCCTATTGGATGCTGGCTCTGTCGGTACCAACATCACCCATATGTGAAGACTACATTCCTATATGTGAAGACTACATTCTTGCTTGTTCCTGGAGATAATATTTTTTCACTCAACACTTTAACTCTGGAATTCGTTACCAGAGATGTAGTAAAAGCTGTTACTGTAGTTGGGTTTAAAAAAGGTCTGGACAAGTTTATGGAGGAAAGGTCCAAAAACCATTATTAAAGAGGACCCAGGAAAGCCACTGCTTGCCCTAGGACAAGCAATGTGGAACCTGTGTGCCTTTTTGGGAACCTGACAAGTACCTGTGACCTAGATTGGCCACTGTTGGAAACAGGATACTGGGCTTGATGTACCATGGTCTGACCCAGTATGGCATTTCTTATGTTCTTATGTATTTTCTGCTATAAATTCAGAAAGCATTTCTGCCTCAACTGAAAGCCTGAGCTGCACAGATTTTCTCCCAGCTAAAACATTTTACCTGCTGTCCCTCAGCTGAAGGAACCATCATACAAAGTGCAATCAAAATGTATGAGATTTTTACAATGATACAATGCAACACTGACAGTTATTGCACTCAGTCTCACTCAAAGTAGTCCCCTTCCAATAAAATACACGTCTTCCAGCATTCCTGCCACTGCTGGAAACAATTTTTGAGCACTGGCTTGGGAACCAAATGACCATGATTTGATTCCGACTAGCAATCCTGTTTAATGTACATTACCAAGTTTAAATTACAATGTAAACTACTTTGACTAAATCAGTGGTTCTCAACCCAGTCTCCTCTGGGAACCCCAGGCCAGTCAGGTTTTCAGGATATCCACAATGAATATGCATGAGATCGATCTGCATGCACTGCTTCCATTGTATGCAAATATATCTCATGCATATTCATTGTGGATATCCTGAAACCCTGACTGGCCTGGGGGTCCCAGAGGACTGGGTTGAGAACCACTGAACTAAATGATAAAGTGGTGTAAAAGACCTGTTAAATAAATACATTTTGAAATGCTTCTTTCATTATGCTGTGTCAAAGTTTGCTTAATAGTCTCATAGTCATCGAATCTCCTTCCTTTCAGTAGTAATTTCAGTTTTCGAAACAAGAAAGTCACAGGGTGCGTGGTCAGGTGAGTACGGAGGCTGACGGACTTCCTTGATTTGGTGTTTGGCCAAGAACTGCTGGACAAGATATGATGTGTGAGCTGGGGCAACTCTGGCTTCTTACGACGAAGTGCATCTCTCAAACAAGTCAGAACTTGGACATAGTACTCCTTATTGATGGTTTGGCCTTTTGGAGCATACTCATGATAAACAATACCCTGGCAATCAAATAAAAGTATGAGCATGACCTTGACATTGCTCCTCACCTGATGGGCTTTCTTGGGTCTGGGAGAGTCTGGAGTCTTCCATTGTGAGGATTTAGCCTTAGTTTCCGGGTCATAACCATAAACCCATGATTCATCACCAGTAATAAACTTTTTGATGAAATCTGAATCATTTATGCATTTCAACAACTCCTTGGCTGCAGATAGTCAATCTTCTTTTTAGTCAGGGGACAGGAGTTTTGGCACAAATTTTGCAGACACATATCTCATTCCCAAATCGACAGGGAGAATGGACTGTACTGACCTGAAATTGATGTTCATGTCCCTCAGCAAGTTCCCTGATAGTCAAGTGACGATTAAAGCATACTGCTTCAACTTTGTCTTCATTCCTGCTCATGGACGGCTTTCCAGAACATTCATCACTGTCAACACTTTGGCGGCCCTCTTGGAAACCAGTCAAACTCTAGCATGACTCATGCATTCATCGCCATACACTTGCTGTAACTTGTCACAAATCTCTTTGCACAAAGCTCCAAGTTTCTGGCAGAATTTAATGCAATTTCACTGGTCAATTTTTTCACTCATCATAAATCTGACGATATCAAACATCACTTGATTAAAAAAAGTATAGGTGTGCTGCAGCTAAGCTACATTCTGCACATGCAGAGTGCATAACTAGATCACTGCATGCTTAATAGCATAATGGTGCAATGTATTGCTATGTAGCTACACAAGTCATGATACTTTTTTAAAATTCTATATATTTGTAACTTTTATAACAATACTCAAGAATATAGTCTTGAAACAGAAATTGAGCTGTGGTAATGAAATTAACAATACACTAGGACAAAAAGCATAGGAATGAAACAAAGTTCAAATTCACCTAGTTCAGTTTAGCCCACAAAGGACAAAACCAAAGGGACAAACAAGAGAGGAAAAAAAAAAAAAACATACAAAGAAGAAATGAAAGCATGCAAGCAGTCAGTATTTATTTATTTAACAGGTTTTATACGAGGGTTGCTATTTATATTTCTGGCCTAATAATGAAAAAAAGAAATATTTATGATCGAAATTGGTTTTATTGTTTTTCAAAATATTCTCCATGAAGATCAATACACTTTTGCATGCGTTTGAACCAATTTTCGAAGCACTTTTTCCACTCCGATTGAGGTAACTCCAAAACAGGCGTTTTGAATGCATCAACTGCATCTTCGGGTGTTGAAAATCGTTGACCACGTAATTTGTTTTTGATGTGCAGGAATAAAAAGAAGTCATTTGGTGCCAAATCAGGGCTGTACGGTGGATGACCCATCAATTCGATGTTTTGGCCGGTCAAAAATTCCTTTGTTTGAGCCGATGTGTGAGAGCTCGCATTGTCATGATGAAGAATTATTCGCCTCTTCTTCGACTTTTTCCGAATTTCTCCGAAGACTTCTAATAAACATATGGCCGTGTACCATTCAGAATTGACCGTCCTACGTTGCTCTAACGGCACTGTCGCCACGTGACCGGTAATGCCGAAGAAACAGGCAACCATATGCTTCAATGTGCTTCTTCCGCGAACAACTTTTGTTGGATTTGGCTCGTCTTGGAAGACCCATACAGTTCCATTGCTGTTTTGTTTCGGGCTCATATGCATAGATCCATGATTCATCACCTGTGTAGATGTTATACACAGTCTTTGATGCACCTTGAACGTGTTTTTTCAACATTTCCTTGCACCAATCAACACGAGCCTTCTTTTGAGCGTTTGTCAGATTATGCGGGATGCAACGCGAACAAATCTTTTTTACGGCCAAATGATCATGCAATATCTTATTGATGCTTGTCATACTAATGCCCAAAGATGCCTCAATCTCACGGTATGTCACATGACGATCTTGCTTTATCAGTTCACACACAGCATCGATAATTTCTGGCACAACAACTGATTTTGGACGACCTGACGGAATTCGTCCTGGAGCGAATGTCGATTGAATTCGTTATACCAGTTTTTTACAGTGCTGTAGGATGGTGCTTTATCGCCGTATAAAAAATTAAGTTCATCGATGCACTCTTGTCTTGATAATCCACGTCGAAAGTTATGAAAAATAATCGCACGAAAATGTTCACGAGTTAATTCCATTTTTCGCCCGAGATGAATTTTTCAAGTTACTGTAAACAACAAATCGCACTCAAATGATAAACTGTTATGAATGAGGTTATGTTCAACAATGTTTTCCAATGGAACCATTGGATGGCACCTGGCAACACTTACTGTTGCTAAGGCCAGAAATATAAATAGCAACCCTCGTATACCACTTTATCATTTCAATCAAAGCAGTTTACATTGAAACTTAAACTTGGTAATGTGCGAGAGTTATTTTTAAAGTAAGGTCCGATTGGCTGTAGCTTTGTAAATTTTTTCCCCCTGTAGCAACAAGCATGCGTGCCAGCTCCCGGCATGCCTTGTGCAAAAGCAGATGCCATTTGCAGTTGTAGCGTCACTTTGTACAGTTTATACTGAGATGTTAAAATGTTTAAGACAATTGAGTGCCCTCCGACTGTGAAATACGGTCTGCGATTCGGTTTTTGACAGCAAGGACCATGTCATCAGTGGACATTCATCACCAGATATGTGAGGTGTACGGCCCCAATGCGATGAGTGACAGCAAAGTGTGTAAATGGGTGAGATTGTTCAAGGATGGGCGGGACAAACTGTGCTCACGATCAATGTTCCCTCTAATTTTCTGTAGGCTGTGTGCGCATAAAATATCAGCTGTGCAGCTTTTGAAGGAAGGTTAAATTTTTGTGCGCCACATAACGACTCTCGGGGTTATATACTTTAAAATTTGACTACACATCAGAATACAGTATGTACACCACATTGATTGCACTAGAAAATATTGTAGAACTTGTGAAAACTGGAAATACACAACAACTTTTCAATTTTAAGATGTCTGTGTTGTTTTCTATCAGAATCAGAACTGTAATTTTTGTGCGCTCTGTTGTAAAGTATGTGCGCTCGCTCGGCAAGGTGTGTGCGCGCGCACACGTGCACAGCTTAGAGGGAACAGTGCTCACGATGGGTTCCCAGGCTGCTTTCCGAGGAACACCAAAAAAGGAGAATGGCTAGTGCTTTGACATTTTTGATCCGATACAATGAGGAAGGAGATGAACGTTTGGACCACATTGTCACAGGGGATGAGACATGGGTTTCTCACATGACTCGAGAATCAAAGCGGCAGTCAATGGAATGGAGACACATGTCATCTCCAGTCAAAGTGAAAGCCAAACAGACAATCTCAACATGCAAGATTATGGCAACTGTGTTCCTCGGAAAGCAGCCTGGGAATCCATCGCGAGCACAGTTTTCTGAACTGCAATTTTTCAGAAACAATTTTGTATAGCACTGACCTTGAAACGTGCAGAAATTTCAGTGACAAAGTGGAAATCGTGAATCGCCGTTCTTCATGAATTTTTGCATCAACTGTGCGCAGCAAATCTTCTGTGATTACTGAAGGTCGACCCTATCGTGGTTCATCATGGACATTGTCCCGCCCTTCCTTGAACAATCTCACCCATTTACGCACTTTGCTGTCACTCATCGCATTGGGGCGATGAATGTCCGCTGATGACATGGTCCTTGCTTTCAAAAACCAAATCACAGACCGTATTTCACAGTCGGAGGGCCGCTCAATTGTCTTAAACATTTTAACATCTCAGTATAAACCATACAAAGTGATGCTACGACTGCAAATGGCATCTGCTTTTGCACAAGGCATGCCGGGAGCCGGCACGCACGCTTGTTTCTACAGGAGGAAAAAATTTACAAAGCTATAGCCAATCGGACCTTACTTTAAAAATAGCCCTCGTATATTAAACAGGGACATTGATAACTTGGATTTTTCTGAGGCAAGTGACTTGCCCAAGGCCACAAGGTGTGCTAGTGGGAATCGAACCCTGGTCTCTGGGTTCCCAAGACAGTGTTCTTAACCATTAGGCTAATAAACAAGCTCGTTATGAGACAGAAGGAAAGGCACCCCCACCCTCTGAACGCCGAGTGTTTATGAAGGCCAGCAGTTGGGAAGGCTCATAGAAAATATACGACAAAGACTGATACTTGATCAGACACTTACAAGGATATTTAAGAAAGAAGAGCCCCCCCCCCAACTGCTGGATCCCCAGGCAGAGAAGAAGGAACTCCCGTCTCCTCTTCTGTGTATCCCTAGAAACATAGAAACATGATGACAGAAAAAGACCACATGGCCTATCTAGTCTGTCCTTCCATATCAACAACAACAACAGTCCACTTTTTACCTTTAGAGATCCTCTGTGTTGGTCCCATGCTTTTTTGAATTCAGTTACTGTCCTCATCTCTACCACCTCCACTGGGAGACTATTCCATGGATCCACTACTCTTTCTGTAAAGAAATATTTCCGCATATCACTCCTGAATCTATCTCCCTTCACCCTCATCCCATGTCCCCTCGTAGCAGAACTTGCTTTCAATTGAAAGAGGCTCTCTCCCTGAACATTTATGCCACGGAGGTATTTAAACATCTCAATCATATCACCTCTATCCCGCCTTTCCTCTAAGGTGTACATATTAAGATCCTTAAGTCTGTCCTCATATGCTTCATAATGAAGCCCACTAATCATTTTAGTAGCCACCCTCTGCACTGACTCCATCCTGTTCACATCCTTTTGAAGGTGCAGTCTCCAGAATTGCACACTATACTCCAAATGAGGTCGCACCAAAGACTTATACAGAGGCATTATCACCTCCTTTTTTCTGCTAGCCATTCCTCTCCGTATGCACCCAAGCAAGGTCTGGAAACATACGAACAGTCAGACCTTTCAATGGAAGATGCCACTTCTTAATAAAAAGTTTCATAGACCTTACTTTATCAGATAGTAATGCTTGTGTAATAAATAAAGCAGAAGGAACAACATTTTCTTCCTGCGATGACTCTAAGAAAGCAGCCACATTTATGGCATCCGCATGAAATAACTCCACAACAGCCCCCGAATTCCTCTTCTTTTTTCCCCAAAGGCAAATAATATAACTTAGCTATAGGGGGGTAGGATCCAGGTGAAATACCCAAAATCTCAATTAAATAAGCACGAAACATGTCCCTTGCAGACACAGTCACTACTCTGGGAAAGTTCACCAAACGTAAATTTACAGCTCGAGTTGCATTCTCCAACATCTCTAATTTAACTTTCATAGGAATAGACCTATTAGAAGAATCTGAAAGTCCTACAGCCATAACCAGTTTGTAAGTCAGAAACAACAGTCTGAAGAGATGATATCTTATTCACATTGTCCTGAATGGCAGTAGTATTACCCAAAACCTGAGTGGACAGGCTGGACATCTGTGGTACAAGGTTTTTCCGAACTTGCACAATGGCAGCCCAAATTAGATCCAAAGTTATAACCTCCGGAGGCACTGAAGACACAGAAGGAAGGTCCTCCGCTCCCCCCAGGCATATCCTCCAATCTGCTCCATGTCGAATCAGGTGCCCTTGAAGCGGGAAACCCTGCTAAGCTTCCCTCTGCCATCACCACTGGGACCTCTGCTCTCTGACTCTGTTCCGAGGGAAAGCATCTGACCAAACTGGGACCTGAGACCAGCCCCCGCCTACAGGCAGAATCCACCAACACCAGCCCCTCTGCCTGTTTCGCCGACTCAGGCACCTCTTGCCAGCAAATGACTTTAGAAGCTCAAACTGAGCCAGGGGAGAGAGAATCATTGCCCGATACAGAAGCCAAGATCTCCATCTCTGATGGCCGCAACGCCAAGCTGTCCGCCCCAAATCCAACCAATTTCCACGGCACAGGAGAGAAAAAGGAATGCAAAGGGCCAGAAGCCTGAAGAGGTAAGGGCGTCGAAGCTGAGGGGGGCCATAGAGGACTGTTTAGCTCCCCTAGCTTTCCGCTTTTTTCCCATACAAAACTCCAGTGCCGCTTAAGCATGCCTGCAGAACGCCATCTTGAAACATGCCCCTCCAAAATGACACTTTTTAAAGGTTATGAAGATTTATGATTGGAGCATCTCGATATTTTTTGATCACACCTCGTATTGTTAGAAATTTGAAATTCCAATAAAAAATGATCAGACGAGTTTTTTTTTTAAAGTGTCATCATGTTAATGCTGACTCCTGGCGATCCTGGGCATTTTTGGTAGGCATAAGTGGAAGTAGATTGCCAAACATTTTCTTCCAAGGCAATTTAGGGTAAAGTGACTTGCCCAAGATCACAAGGAATGTGAGTGGGAGTTGAACCCTGATATCTTGGGGATGAGGCTATTGCTTTAACCACTAGACTACTCCTTTACTGCAGACCAGATTAGTGGTGATATAAAACAATTATCCATAAGGTTACAACCTCTATCATTACTAGGTGACACAATAAGATCAAGCAAATGGCCACCTAGGTGAGCTGGCAGAAATTTACCTGTTGTAGGCCCAAAAATTGCATCAAAGCTAGAAAAGATTAGCCATGTAACCTCCAGAATCATCGAAGTGCAAGTTAAAATCACCAAGCACAACCACTGTACTAAACTGTATACAATATTATGCACTAACTGTTTAAGTCCTCCACATCCTGAACCCAAGAGGGACAAGAAAGCAAAAACAACCCAACTCTTTACAAACTCATTCATAACACCATTCCCCCACCCGTGCATCTTTTAGATGAGTGTAAATTCTTATTATCCTTCTAAATGATTGTCACTTCTCCTTTTTTTTTGCCCTCTCAAGGACAGTGTTCAAACTTCAACCACATTGAGCATATTTCCCAAACCGCACCCTCAATTTCAGTTAACCATGTTTCCATAATGAATGCAACATCTATGTGCAAATCTTCAATCATATCCTCAATAAAAAGTCTTCAGCACACATCAAACAGAAATTAAAAAAACAACTACGCAAAGAATCTGAATACAATTTCAGTCCCCTCCTAATCTCTTTTTCACTCTATCACTCTTTTCTCCATGACTTCAATCCTGTTATCATATGCACAAAGGGGAATAGAGGGATGTTAATGTTCAATCCTCACTACTGGACATTCTCACCCCCCATGTCCCCATTCACCCCTTCATCAATCTCCCATCATCTACCTATTTATCTGTTTATCTTGTCCCCTCTTGGCCATCTCTTCTCCAACTGAAAGAGCCCTGAACTGTCTAAACTTTCTTCATAGCTGTTTCATCCACTTTATCATTTTTGGTTGCCCTTCCCTGTACATCTTTCTTCCAATATATTTTTCTTGAAATGGGGTGACTAGAACTGCACATGATATTCAAGATGTGTTCATATCCCATGGATTGATACAGAGACATGATGATAGTCTCTATTTTATTTTCCATTCATTTCCTAATTGACTCTTAGGAACGATTTCCTTTTTGGACTATCACCATACAATGAGTTGAGAATTTCAACATATTATCCACATTAATTCCAAGATTTTTCACCTAGTATGTAGTGGGGATTATTTTGCACTAGTCCACATTAAATTGAATTTGTCCAAGATCCTCAAGGTCTTCCTGCAATTCTTTGCAATCTATTCCCAACTTAACAACTTTGAATAACTGTGTCATCTGCAAATCAGATTTCCTCACCCGCTGTTCTCTTGTCCAGACAATTTATAAACTTTAAGAAGCAGTCCCAGTGCAGATTCCTCAGGTACTCTATCTTTCTCCACTGAGAGAACTAACCAATTAGTCCTACGGAGAAATTAGGTCTTACCTGCTAATTGTCTTTCCTTGAGTTCTCTCCGGGCCAGTCCAGGGAACGGTAGGGTTGTCAATCCCATTCAGCAGCTGAGGACTGAAAACTGTAAGTTTTTCCATGACAGGCTTAGCCACACCTCCTGCTGTTCCTGCTCCAGTCTCCTCTTGGCAAAGCAGCTTAACACCTAAGACTAGAAACAGAACAAAACGAAAAAGAACATTGCAAACTTCCCTAGCAGGAAGCACAGTCGCTAATAAGCAATGTGACCTCCGGAAAGTGCTCACTTTAGCCAAACCCAAGCAAGCAACCAAGGATTCTTTTTTTTTTTGCATTTGCATTTGCAATGGAAAGGGCAACATCAAAGGGAGCAGAGCCCCTCCCCCAAACACGAGGGAGCCCCAAGAAACCCTCTACGCCAATATACTGAAAGCTTACGTGAAAGGTTCACATTCTCCTGCAGATGCACACCCTTGCTGACAAAGAGAACTGAATCAGAAGCAAAA
The DNA here is from genome assembly GCA_033557465.1 of Ichthyophis bannanicus. Lineage (NCBI taxonomy): Eukaryota > Metazoa > Chordata > Amphibia > Gymnophiona > Ichthyophiidae > Ichthyophis > Ichthyophis bannanicus. Next base: position 430,236,989 of record CM066034.1, on the reverse strand, counting down.
AATGTCACACTGGGTGGGCCCTGGACTGGCCCGGAGAGAACTCAAGGAAAGACAATTAGCAGGTAAGACCTAATTTCCCCTTCCTTATCGTTTCTCCAGGCCAGTCCAGGGAACGGTAGGGCAGTACCAAAGCAGTACCTAAGAACGGGAGGGACCCGCTAGCCCTGCTACAATGGCTGAAGCCCCCATATTCGCATCTGCTCTGGCCAGCACGTCCAATCTATAGTGCTTAGTAAAAGTATGCAGAGAGGACCACGTCGCCGCTCGACAGATATCCACCGGAGGAACCAGCGCATGTTCCGCCCAGGAGGTCGCTAGACTACGGGTAGAATGAGCCTTAAGCCCCTGCGGAGGAGTTTTCCCCGCAGATTCGTAAGCCGCTACAACAGCATTTTTCACCCATCTGGCAATTGAAGCCTTAGACACTGCCGCACCTTTGCGTGGTCCCCCAAAAAGCACAAACAACCTATCGGACTTACGGAAAGATTGTGTAGCCTTGAGATATCTCCGCAACACTCTCCCGAGATCCAACCGTTTAAGCGAACGATGTATAGGCAATCCCGACAAATCGGAGAAAACGGGTAACGATACGGATTGATTCACATGAAACGACGAAACCACCTTAGGCAGAAAAGAAGGAACCGGACGCAGCACCACCTTTTCCGGCAAAAACTGAAGATACGGTTCTTGACAGGAGAGAGCTTGGAGATCGGAAACTCTCCGAGCCGAACACAACGCCACCAAGAAAGCTGTCTTCCAAGACAGTTCCCTCAACCGGGAAGCCGAATGGAACGAGGACCGAGACAACGCTTTGAGAACGACGTTCAAATCCCACGGAGGGATTACTGTCCTCACCGGTGGCCTGATCAGCTTGGCCGCACGGAAAAACCGTTGCACCTCCGCATGAGCTGTCAAACGACGCCCGCGAACCGAACCTCTATAGCAGGACAACACCGCCAAATGAACCTTGAGAGTATTGAGAGCTAAACCTTTTTCCAGACCATTTTGCAGAAAGGATAAGAGTGTTGGAAGAGATGTCAACAAAGGGTTAAAACCCCGTTCCGCACACCATGATTCAAAAACTCTCCAGACCCGAACATACGCGAGAGAAGTGGACGGTCTCTTTGACTGAAGCATCGTGGCGACTATCGACTCCGAGAAACCGCGACGCGTCAGCCGTCACCCTTCAAGAGCCAAGCCGTAAGCAAGAAGCGATCCACCTGCGGCATTAGCACCGGTCCCTGGGCCAACAGGTTGACACGAACCGGCAGACGCCAGGGAGGCTCTTTCAGGAGCCGTACGAGATCTGCGTACCAAGGTCGACGAGGCCAATCCGGAGCAATGAGAATCACGGTCCCCCTGTTCTGCGCTATCTGCTGGAGAACTCTGCCGATCACCGGCCAAGGCGGGAAAACATAAAGCAGACTGTCCAACGGCCAAGGTTGCACCAGCCCATCCAGGCCTTCCGACATGCGTTCCCTGCGTCTGCTGTAAAATCGGGACGCCTTGGCATTGAGGAAGGTAGCCATGAGGTCCATCACCGGCAACCCCCAGCGGCTGGTAATATCGTGAAACACCGCCGCGTTCAACTCCCATTCTCTGGGATCTAGAGTATGGCGACTGAGAAAATCGGCTTGCACATTGTCCTTTCCTGCAACATGAGCCGCTGACAGGGCGAGGAGATGAGATTCCGCCCAAAGGAACAAGTCCTGACTCTCTTCCAGCAGAGGCACACTGCCGGTACCCCCTTGATGATTGATATACGAGACCATTACGAGATTGTCCGAGAAAACTCGTACCGCCTTCCCGTGAATCAAGTCCTCGAACCGAGGCAACGCAAGACGAACTGCCCTGAGTTCCAAACGATTGATCAACCACGTCCTTTCTTCCGATGACCAGAGACCTTGCGTCACTTGCCCCAGACAATGAGCCCCCCAGCCGGACAGACTCGCATCCGTGGTGACGAGCACCCACTCGGGATCCTGCAGAGGGACCCCTGCTCGAAGATGAGATGCATTCAGCCACCACTCCAGACTGACGCGCACTTCCAATGGGCAAACCAAGCTCTGCGTGAGTGGGTGAAGCTGCGGAGACCAGCGGGACAGCAACGCCTGCTGAAGCGGACGCATATGCGCTCTGGCCCACGGTACCAAGTCCAACGCCGCCGCCATCGACCCCAAGAGTTGCAAGTACTTCCACGCCGAAGGAGCCGACAGAAGCAAGAACGCCCGAACCTGACTGATGATCTTCAACACCTTGTTCTCGGGCAGGAAAACCGATCCCACTGCTGTGCTGAAGAAAGCCCCTAGATAGGTAAGCTGTTGCACCGGTTGCAAGTGACTCTTTGCCCGGTTGAGAACCCAGCCGAGTTCCTCCAGGACCTGCACAACTCGCGTGGTTGCCGCGATCGCTTCCGGAAAAGATCCGGCCCTGACCAGCCAGTCGTCCAGATAAGGATGCACCCGGACGCATTCTTTTCGCAGCGCCGCCGCTATGACCACCATTACCTTCGTGAAAGTTCGTCGTGCTGTGGCTAGACCGAAGGGCAAGGCCCGAAACTGAAAATGCCCCATCGGAACTGCAAACCGCAAGAACCGCTGATGATCTGCTCTGATGGGAATGTGCAGATAAGCCTCCGTGAGATCGATGGACGAGAGAAGTTCCCCAGGACGAACTGCCCGAATAACGGAACACAGGGTCTCCATATGAAAATGGGGCACACGCAACGAACGATTCACGCCCTTGAGATCGAGAATGGGGCGAAATGAACCCTATTTCTTTGGAATGATAAAATAGATCGAGTATCGACCTAACCCGTATTGGTCGGGAGGCACTGGAACAATCGCCCGAAGGCGGAGCAAGCGCAGAAGCGTGTCTGTAACCGCTTGTCTCTTGGGACCTTGACCACAGGGAGAGACCATAAAGGCCTCCTCTAACGGCTGCGCAAACTCCAGGGCATACCCATTTCGAATAATCTCTAGTACCCTCTTGTCTGTGGTTATTGCGGTCCAGGCGGAAAGAAAACTTTGTAGGCGCCCCCCCACAGGTACTTCCCCCTGGACCAGCGCACCTTAATTGCGGCTTCTTAGCGGAACTTTGCGGGGAGTTGAAATAGTTCCTGCCAAAGCCGCGCGCTCCATGAAAGGACTGGCCTCGGGGACCGAACCGACCTCTGGAATAGGGTGCAAAGCGCGCGCCGCGGAATCTTCGGGAATCTCGATTTTGCCCCCGCTGAAGCGTACCCCCTCAGAGAGCTTTCGGCCGATCCTCTGGCAAGCAACCCCCTTTGGAGTCTCCCAAATCTTTCACAATTTTTTCTAAGGCCTCACCAAAGAGCAACCTGCCTTTATATGGAAGCTTACTCAACCTGGACTTGTAAGAGGCATCCGCCGCCCAATTCCGAAGCCAAAGGAACCGCCTGGCCGCAATGAGCGAGGCCATAGTTTTTGCCGAAATTCTAACCAAATCATAACAAGCATCCGCTAAATATGCCGCCGCCGATTCCAACTTAGCGCCCTCAATGGAAGAACCGTCACCCCCATCCGGAGGAACCTCTCCTTGCAGCCAGCGGATGGAAGCCCGAGACACATACGCTCCGCAAATGGACGCCTGCAGTGCCAGAGCACTGGAATCAAAAGCCTGCTTCAAGAGCACTTCCAGCTTGCGGTCCTGTAAATCTTTAAGCGCCGCACCCCCTTCCACAGGGACAGTGGTCTTCTTCGTCACTGTGGAGACTAGAGCATCCACCTTCGGCATTTTCAAAAGATCCTTCTCGTCCTGCGGAACAGGGTAGAGACGGCTTAAAGCTCGACCACCACGCAGAGTAGCCTCAGGGAATTCCCATTCCGCCTCAATCATCTGTTTGATTACGCGGTGCACTGGAAAACAGCGACTCTCTGTTCTGAAACCTTGTAACAAAGGATCTTCCAGAGGCTCCTGAGCTAAGGAGGGAAGAGGAATATTGAGAGCTGCTAAGGAGTGGGAGATGAGCGCCCCAAGCTCCTCTTTGCGAAAAACCCTAAAGACATTAGGGTCCTCGCCCGGCGCAATCTCCCCTTCCTCCAATTCACCTAGACCAAAGTCCAAGCCCGCCTCGGATAGGAGTTCCCCCTCCTCTATCCCCAGAGGATCAGGCAGGTGAGGTTCCAGGCCTCCTAAGCCGGAGCCCCCCTTCATGTCCTTCGGAGAAGGACCCTCTCCAGGATCTTCCCCAGACAATTTAGAAGTAGTGCCATCTAGAAGGGAGGGAGAAGGAATAGAACTGTCCCCCTGAGAGGTTTTCAATAAATAGGCCTTATGTAGCGCCAAAATAAATTCTGGAGAGAATAAGGAGGAAAACCCCTGCGGAGACGGTGGTAATAGTTTAGAGGGCTCACTTTCCGTAAGCGCAGGCTTATGTGACTTTGCCTTTCTTTTTCCTTGTTTGTGAGGAACCGTGATAGGAACGGCCGGCTCCATCAAAATGGCCGCCGTTCCCGCCTTTTCCGAGGTGTTCAGAGGCCTTTCCAAGTCACCCGGAGCCTTGCCATCCATGTCCTAAGACCCCGACGAAACAAGAAGAAAAAAGAACTAAACTGCGCCAACAAAAACAGGCTCTCCGAAAAAAGAAAACGAGCAGACAGAACGGCGCGCTCTGAACTGCAGAGCCGGAGGTGACGCCGCGCCGTTTCCCCGGAAACCAGAAGCCTCTGACTCACCTCCAGAAGCTGCAGGCAGGCCCGGCTTGCGTTCCGGCAACCCCACCGCTAGCGGAGAATGGAACCGTGGCGGTAGATCAGAGGGAGAGGTTCGTGGGGCTCCCAGAACCGATCCCTTCACCGTTAGGAACCCCAAGAAGGCAGGCTCTGCCTTTTAAGGCTGTAGGCACTCGCAGCCAGGGAACCGCAGGTTTACCATGTAAATTTAAAAGTAGTGCCAGGAAGCTTGCAGAAAACAGCCCCGCTAGGACCAACTGCACCAAAACAGAAAGAAATAAAAGAAAAGAACTGCTAACAAATTTAGAGCAGGGAGATGAGACCATCGACGTCCTATTCAGCTGCTGAGGACTGAAAGACTGGAGCAGGAACAGCAGGAGGTGTGGCTAAGCCTGTCATAGAAAAACTTACAGTTTTCAGTCCTCAGCTGCTGAATGGGATTGACAACCCTACCGTTCCCTGGACTGGCCCGGAGAAACGATAAAGAATCTGTTTTTATTTTCTAGTCGGTTACCAGTTTACAATAAGACATTGCCTTCTATCCCATAATTTTGTGATTTCCTGAGGAGTCTCTCATAAGGAACTCTATTAAACGCCTTCTGAAAACCATATACACTAAATTAACTGGTTTACCCTTGTCGACATGTTTAACATGTTAAAAAAATCTAATCAACTGGTAAATGCAAGACTTTCCTTTGCTAAATCCATGTTGACCATGCCTTTTCATATGGTCAGTAATTTTGTTTTTCTTAACAGTTGCTAGCATTTTGCTTTCACCAACAACTGGTTCACCCATTCTATAATTTCCTAGATCACCACAGAATCCTTTTTAAAAGTTGGCATTACATTGGCTGCTCTTCAATTCTCAGGTACTGTAGTGGATTTTAATAACATACAGATTACTAAACATAGGTCTGCAGATTCATTTCTGAGAGTTTTCTCCAGAACTCTGGGATGCATATCACCTAATACTGGTTACTTGTTACTATTTAGTTTGTCGATTTTCTTACATCACCCAATTTCACAATGATTTGCTCCAGTTACTAAACAATAACCATCAAAGAATATTTTCAATACCTTTCTCCAGATGGGTTTGTTTTGCACATATACAAAAAATACCCTTAGTAAATAGACTTCCAAAGTCAATTATTCTTATCAAAAAACTTTTTTTAATTCAACTAACTCAGTAATAATGAAAGGCAAATAAGACCTCAGGATGGCTCAAACCCTACATTTAGTGAAATTGAATTTAAAAAAGTTTTTTGATAAGAATAATTGAATTTGGAAGTCTATTTAGTAAGGGTATTTTTTGTATATGGTTTAGTTGGCCCTTAGGTGGTTATTTGTGTTTTGTTAGTTTTGCACATACCATGATAGTCAGGAACCTCACTTCTAAGCCAAGGTATGTGGAGTATGATCTCAGTCTCTCAAATTTACTGCTAATGCTCGGCATAGTATCTGTATCGTGACAAAGAGAGCCTCCTGCTGGAATTCATATGATGTAACGTGTGTAGGTAGTTTGTCAAGATATACGTGGAAATTTGTCTTTTTCAAGCCTGTGGCTCCCAGTACAATGGGAAATATTTCTGTATCTTTCTGCCACATTTTCTTGGTTTCTGACTACATTTCTTGGTACTTCAGAATGTTCTGCCTCTCCACGCGATTCACAGAATATTCACTGGGTACAGACACTTCTACAGTATTATCAATGCTGTTCTGGTATTCTTTTCCTTTACCACTATGACAGGTTTCCTGACATCCAGTTTCTTATCCGTTGGAATGGGAATGTCCCAGGTGATCATAACCTCTTCATTCTCTGTTATTCTCTTAGGGTCATGATCCCAGTGTTTTTCAGGGATAGTGATGCTGTAGTGTTTAGAGTTTCCAGTGGAGGAAGCATGCTACTTTGTTGTGCCTTTCTGTATAGAAATTTTTCACTATCAGAAATTCACAACCTGCTATAAGCTGAGTCACTGTTTCCAGCTCTTTCTTACAGAATTAGCATATGTCTGTTTTTCCAGCCTTTTCAATGCCTGCTGTAAACCATCTTGTCCATAATCTGCTGTCCTTGGCTGCAACTATCAATCTTCCAACCTTTGGTGTCAGTTCACCTTTCCTTAACCATTCATGTGTCCGTTCTCGATCGACAAAAGGTTCTTGGAGTAACACTGTATTTTCCACTGTATTTGTGCATTTGCCATTTGTTTTTCCTCGCCTGTTGATCTAAGAGTTTTTCTCTTGTTTTGCAAATTCTGTTACTTCCTGTCCCATGCATGCTGTGGATTCTCTCTTATTCATTCTAATGGTCGGAATGCTTGTCCAAGTTTGATGATGGAGACGGATTCTGCTATGCACATCCTCAAGTGCCCCTTTAGACCTTGGTCATCTAGTATATTTTCAAACATACACACCTATATTTTCAAAAATCACCTCTGAATGGAAGGCAGCATTGGCATGGAAGAGGACTCATGTCCTCTCAAAAGAAAATCTAGGGAGACAATGAAAATTCTAGCAGAGGCTGGAAAGACACATAGGGAAGTCGCAGCACAACACTAAACAAGGCCCAGCTATCGATGTCTGACATATTACCATATTCTGAGTCTCATACTATTTCTAGAAAGGAAACAGGAACTCCTGCATTTCTAAGAGCCACTGCTGGTCTCTCTTGATGCAAGTTACAAATCTTGACTTGAGCATCTGGCAATAGTGATTTTTTTTCTGGTACATTTCTGACTTTTTAATTAAATATATTTTAATGTAAAACACATTTTGATACCAAATAAAGCTTTGTATCAAAATTTTTAATAAACTATAATCAATGTTTCCCAACGAGTGTGCCATGGCAAACTGGTGTGCATTTAGAACAGCTTACGTGTGCCACAGAAAAAAAAATCACCATTGCCTGATGTTCGTGACCCCCTCACATTCTCCTTGCAATGTAACACACACAACTCATTCTGGAGATAACTAGAGGGAATGTTTGTGAAATGCATTTGAAATCAGCCCTTTCAACTTGATAAAGCTGAGATGCATCTTCAGTATACCCACTTTACAAGCTATCAATGAGACCACTAAAAATGCACCCAATTATATATTGAACATCGAGAATACATTACAGTACAATGAACTTAACCATGTTCCTGGTGTGACTCTGAAAAAAACCTTATGCAATCCTTAGATGATAAGCACTTTATATAAGGGCATGTTTACTAAACTCTGACAGCTGTTAACATGGGCTTGAATGCATGCCAGTGGCCCATGGTAACAGCATGCATGCTAGAGAGAGCGGGGGGATAATTCTGTGCTATTTAGTACGTGACAGGGAGAGGAAATGGACAGGACAAGGGCGGAGTATGGGCGTATCTGCACATTGTTGTTAGCAAGGTGGTTGACAAGGTGACATTTTACTTACCAGTTAATATCCTTTCCTTGAGTTCTGCTAGACCAGTCCAGACAAGTAGGTTGTGTCCCCCTACCAGCAGATTGATGGAGACAAAGAACCAATGAAAGACCCAGGTTTCAATGACATCACTCTTATGCTTCTATCAGCCACCAGAGGTCTCCTTAGTATTCATCCCAAAGCATATGGGAGAAAAATGGCAAGCCTCACACAACTTCAATTGTGGGCAACAATGCATAATGTACAGGAAAACATAAACAGAAGGCTCTAAGTAGAAGATGAACCTGCAAAGCCAAGTATAAAAATCATAACGGACCCAAGGGTACCACAGCAGAAGAACAGAGCAAATACAGCTTCATGGGTGGGCCCTGGACTGGTCTAGCAGAACTTAAGGAAAGGACATTAAATGTTAAGTAAAATGTCATCTTCCATATCTTCCTGCTAAACCAGTCCAGACATAGTAACATAGTAAATGACGGCAGATAAAGACCAGCATGGTCCATCTAGTCTGCCCAGCAAGATGGCAAGAGTAGGTGCACCTGTCACTCTGTGCAGGCCACCCCTCCCCATGTCTTTGTTTAGGGGTAAACCCACCACTCCATGTAGGACACCCCTATTTGTTGAGACGTTATATGGTTCAGAAGTTAGATGGTACCGTTAATTTTGTTTTTATCCTATTGCTGTAAAGGGATCCACTGTGTTTGTCCCATGCTGTTTTGAATTCCGTCACCGTGTTTGCCCCCACCACTTCCTTCGGGAGGGTATTCCAAGCATCCACCACCCTTTCAGTGAAAAAATATTTCCTGATATTGCCCTTCAATTTACCACCTTGCAGCTTCATGTTATGCCCTCTAGTTTTACAGCTTCCCCGTCTTTGGAAGAGGTTTGTTTGTTCATCATTTCTCTTTAAGTATTTAAAGGTCTGAATCATATCTCCCCTGTCCCTCCTCTCCTCCAAAGTGTACATATTTAGGTCTTCAAGTCTCTTCTCATAAGGCTTCTGACGCAGGCTCCAAATCATTTTGGTCGCTTTCCTCTGAACAGTTTCCAGTCTTTTTACATCTTTTGCAAGATATGGTCTCCAAAACTGAACACAGTATTCCAAGTGAGGCCTCACCAGTGACTTGTACAGTGGCATAAGTACCTCTTCCTTTCTGCTGGTAATCCCTCTCTGTATGCAGCCCAACATCCTCCTGGCTTTTGCCACCGCCTTGTCGCACTGTTTTGCCACCTTGAGATCATCAGAGATAATCACACCAAGGTCTTTCTCCTGAACCGTGCATACCAACCTCTCGCCCCCTATCGTGTACATTTCCCTTGGATTTCTGCTACCCAAGTGCATGACACTGCACTTTTTCACATTAAATCGTAGTTGCCAAGCATTAGACCAGTCTTCCAGCTTTTGTAGATCTTTCCTCATGTTAACCACTCCCTCAGGGGAGTCCACTCTGTTGCAAATTTTTGTGTCGTCTGCAAAAAGACAGACTTTTCCATTCAGTCCTTCAGCAATATCACTCACAAATACATTGAACAGTGCCGGACCCAGGACCGAACCCTGGGGCACCCCGCTAATTACCTTCCTCTCATCCGAGTGAGCTCCATGTACAATCACCTTCTGTCGTCTGTCAGTCAACCAATTTCTAATCCAGTTTACCATCTTGGGACCCATACCCAAGCTACTGAGTTTGTTGACAAGCCTCCTATGAGGAATAGTATCAAAGGCTTTGCTGAAATCCAGGTAGATGACATCCATTGCATGCCCCAGATCTAGTTCCTTGGTCACCCAATCAAAGAACTCAATCAGATTTGTTTGGCAAGACCGTCCTTCGGTAAAACCATGTTGCCTTGGATCTTGCAACCTGTTGGTTTTGAGAAAGTTCACTATTCGCTCTTTCAGGAGTGCCTCCATTACTTTTCCTGCCACCGAGGTAAGGCTCACGGGCCTGTAATTTGACACTTCTTCCCTGTCACCACTTTTGTGTAGAGGTACGACATCAGCCATTCTCCAGTCCTGAGGAACCTTTCCTGTTTCCCAGGATCTGTTGAAGACATCCTTTAACGGTCCTGCAAGAACCTCTCTGAGCTCTTTCAGTATCCTAGGATGTATCCCATCCGGTCCCATGGCTTTGTCCACTTTCAGTTTAGCAAGTTGTTCTAACACCTCGTCTTCTGTGAATGGTGTGGTATCTACTTCATTCCCATTTTTATGTTTGGGAGTCACAGCTGGTTCATCTCCAGGATCTTCTTTAGTAAAAACAGAGCAGAAGTATTTATTTAGCAATTCCGCTTTTTCAGTGTCACTTTCCACGAGTCCTTTCCCAGCACTTCTGAGTCCTGCAATTCCAACTCTGATCTTCTTCCTTTCCCGAATATACCTGAAGAAAGTTTTGTTGCTACCCTTAACATCTTTAGCCATCCTTTCCTCTGCCTTTGATTTTGCTATCCTTATTACTCTTTTAGACTCTTTGAGTTGGATCCTGTATTCATTTCTGTGTTCTTCTGTTTGCAAGCTTTTGAATTTTGCGAAAGTTGTGTTTTTTGCCTTTATTTGAGCAGCTACCTCTTTGGAAAACCAAATAGATTTCCTTCTCCTCTTGTTTTTATTTACTTTACCTACATATTTATCTGTTGCCCCATTTATTGCCTTCTTTAGTTTAGCCCATTGCAATTCCACTTCCTTTATCTCCTTCCACCCCGTCATCTCCTCCTTTAAGTACTCTGCCATTTTATTGAAGTCAGTGTATTTGAAGTTTAGGACTTTGAGCTTGCTATGATTGGCCTGTACCATGGCTTTTATCTCAAACCACACCGTGTGATGGTCGCTGTTGCTCACAGGGGCACTCACGCAGACATTCAACACACTATCACTGTTGGTGAGCACTACATCCAGCATTGAGCTTTCCCTGGTTGGTTCCATCACCATTTGTCTAAATAATGCATCTTGGAGAGCATCCACAATCTTTTTGCTTCTTTCCAGATGCACAGAAGGAGTAATCCAATCCACATCAGGTAGATTAAAGTCACCCAATATGATCGCTTCCCCCTTTGCTGCTATCTTGGCAATATCTTTAATCAATTTGTTATCTCTCTCTTCAATTTGAGTCGGAGGTCTGTAGACTACAGCAATATGGATGACAGTGCCATTTCCTCTTTCCAACGCAATCCAGAGCGCTTCTTCTTTTCCCCATGTTCCCTGCATTTCAGTAGCTTTAATATTGCTTTTGGCATACAAGGCTACTCCACCTCCTTTTCCATTTTCTCTGTCTCTTCTGAATAGATTATAGCCAGACAAGTGGGATAGATTATAGCCAGACAAGTGGGATGTACCAAAGCTACAACTCCACTGGGCGTGAGGAAAACACAGGAGTTCACAAAACCCTTGAGCCAAGGCCATGTCCGCTCCTGCATGGACATCCAAACGGTAATGCTTGAGAAAAGCGGAAAGTGATGCCCACGTTTTTGCCCAACAAATGTCTGCAAGGGTTACTGAGCTCTGCTCCGCCCAACTGGCACACAAACCATCCGGAACCAGCTGATTCCGCAACAGACACACTGAGGCCATGGCCAACTGAATACGTTGCCCCAAAGGTGACATAGCCACCATGTCACCTTTGCATGGGCTAGCAAACAGCACAAAACAAATGGTTGGAATTATGAAAGGAATTTGTAACTGCCCAATACCAGAGAAGCATCCTTATTTTTTTCACTCAACGTGTAATCAAACTCTGGAATTTGTTACCGGAGGATGTAGTAAAGGCTGTTAGTGTAGCTGGGTTTAAAAAAGGTTAGAGTAGTTACTCACCTGTAACAGGTGTTCTCCAGGAGCAGCAGGAATCAGTCCTCACATATGGGTGATGTTGGCACCGACGGAGCCCCTGTGAGGAGCATATCCCCAGCTTTCAAAGAAAGCCTTTGGGAATGCAGCGCGCATGTGCGGTCCCCTTCCCGCCCAAGGGTGCCATCTTGCTCAGTCTGATGCCATAGCTAAAAGACAGCAAAAATAGCAAAAATAAAGCATATGACTGCATCTCCAAGGGGAGGAGGGACAGTTGTGAGGACTGATTCCTGCTGCTCCTGGAGAACACCTCTTACAGGTGAGTAACTACTTTTTCTCCAGGTCCAAGCAGGAAGTCAGTCCTCACATATGGGACTCCCCAGCTCAGGGCTACCAGAGGCCCCAAACCGAAACAATGAACTCCCTCTAGAGCCTCAGCATGGAAGAACAGAATCTTCTCTGATAACGCCCCCGAAAGGTAGCCCAACACCAGGGCCGGAGGGTAGGAGTTGCCTAAACCCCAAAGAGATTATGGAGTACCGCTTGCCCGAAAGCACTGTCCCTGCGGGACTCCCTCTCAAGGCAGTAGTGGGCCGCAAAAGTCTGGCTTGAAGACCAAGTAGTGGCCCGGCAGATGTCTGCCAACGGAACAGAGCGGAGATGAGCCACTGACGCAGCCTTCGCCCTGACACGATGAGCCATAACTCGACCCTGCATCGAGAGGCCGGCTGCCCTGTAAGCCCAGGCGATGCAGTCAGCTACCCATATGGACAAAATACGCTTGGAGACAGTCAACCCCAACTTATTGGGGTCAAAAGAGACGAAGAGCTGAACCGCCCTCCGGTGCTCCCGCGTACGGTCAAGGTAGAAGGACAACGCCCTCCTACAGTCCAGGGTATGCAAGACCATCTCAGCCCGGCTGGCATGAGGCCTGGGAAAGAAAGTCAGAAGAACCACCTCCTGATTGAGGTGGAAGGAGGAGACAACCTTTGGAAGGAACTTAGGGTGAGTCCGTAAGACTACTCTGTTCCTATAGAACCTAGTATATGGTGCTTCTGATACTAGGGCCTGAAGCTCACTCATTCGCCTTGCTGAGGTAAGGGCTACCAGAAATAGCGCTTTCCAGGATAGAAAACGCAGAGGGCAAGTAGCCATAGGTCCAAATGGTGGGCAAGTAAGCCGTTGCAAGACCACATTTAAATCCCATTCAGGGGCAGGTGGACGCACTGGAGGCTTAAGCAAAAACAGGCCTCTGAGAAAGAAAGCCACCAAAGGATGGCTGGATAGAGACTGACCCTCCACCTGTGAGTGGTGTGCTGAAAGGGCACTAAGATGAACTCTAACATAATTGGACTTAAGGCCTAGGTTGGACAGGTGAAGCAAATATTGCAGCACCACTGGTATCAGGCATGAGAAAGGATTCTCGTTGTGTTGAGTACACCAGGTAGAGAATGTACACCAGGTAGAGAATGTACAGGGTTCAAAAAGGTACACCTTTTTGAACCCTGAGGTAGGCTGCTACCACCGCCAGGCACTTGGTGAATACCCTGGGGGCGGATCTAAGGCCAAAAGGCCGTACCCTGTAATGATAGTGGTTTCCTCCCACTACAAATCTGAGATATTGTCTGTGGTCTGGATGAATGAGGATGTGAGTATAAGCATCCTTTACGTCTAAGGAGCATAGCCAATCTCCCTGCTGGAGGTAGGGCAGCAGGATTCCAAGGGTAAGCATCTTGAACTTTTCCCTCTCCAGGAACTTGTTCAGATTTCGCAAGTCTAGGATGGGTCTGAGGCCTCCTGATCTTTTTGGTACCAGGAAGTACCTGGAATAGAAGCCTTGACCTCTCAGGTGGTGGGGCACCGGTTCCACTGCCTGTTCCTTTAGAAGACTTGCCAACTCCTGCAGGAGTAAGTCCCTGTGCAGAGGAAGTCTGGGAGGCTCCCCTGGAAAATAGGAGGGGTGTACCTGGTGGAAGTAGAGAAGATAGCCCTTCTGGAATATACTTAGAACCCAGGTATCCCTTGTGACGGCTGACCACCTGTGGGCATACAGGGCCAGCCGGCCTCCAGTGCTGACAGGGGCCAGCTGAGGAGGAGAGGCTATGCCATTGGAGTCAAAACCCTGCTCCCTGCTGTGCAGGAGCCAGAGCTGGTGGCTTGGGGTTTTTCTGCCTACGGGGCCCATGTCCCTGCCCCTTGGCCTGCTGACCCTGTTGGGGAGCTACAGAGGCCTGAAAATGAGGGTACTGTTTAAAGGCAGATGACTTCCTCGGGTAAAAGGTCTTTTTCCCCAAGCCCTTCTTCTTCTGAGAAGGGGCAGAGGTTTTCCTGGACAGCCTTGTCCGGGTAAGAGTCTCGGTCTCGAGTTCTGCAGCCTTTCAGCCATGGGCTTGCCAAAGAGGTTTTCACCCCGGCAGGGGACATCGACCAACTTGTCCTGCACCCATAGCTCGAGGTCCGATGATTGTAGCCAGGCCTGACGGCGTGCACCGATGCCGGCAGCTGCTACCCGGGCCAAAGCCTCAAAGCCATCATAGGCTGCTCGAGAGATAAACTTCGAGCACTCACGAATACCCGAGGACAGAGCATTGAATCTCTGCAAAGGTTCCTCGGAGAGACCAGCAGAGAACCCGGCAATCTCCTTTGCCAGGTCTCGAAGGTACATGCCCATGTACAGCTGGTAGGTCTGGACACGGCAAGCAAGCATAAAGCCCTGGAAGCACTTCTTACCGAGGGCATCCAGGTTTCGGGCCTCCCGGCCGGGAGGCACCGAGGAGTGCATCTTCTGACTCTTCAGACGATGCATGGCCAATTCCACAACCATGGAGTGGTGCGGTAATTGTGCCTTTTGGAACACGGGGCTCTTGCAGACTCAATAGATGGAATCGACCTGCTTGCTTAAAACCGGCATCGACGCCTCCCACATGCGGAAGAGCAACCGTTCCAGCATTGGAGGAACTGGAACAGTAAAGGCCTCCTTCGGAGGAGAGTCATACTGTAGGGCCTCGAGCTCCTCGGCTCGAGGCTCCTCCTCGGGATCCGCAGGGAATGCCAAACCTTGGCCATTGGCCATATCCCGCACGAAGTCCGAGAACCGGGTATCCTCCGGTGGGGACCTTCTCCGAAGCTCGGACTCAGGTGAGTCCGAAGGGACGCACCGAGTCCGAAAGGTGTCGGGTGACTCCTCATCCTCCATCTCCCAGCCGGACTCCTCGGAGGAGGAATCAAGCGGCTCCGGTCGGGCAGGCATCGATGCCATCCTCCCGACGCCGACGACCTCGGTCCCAAATGGGAGGCCGAGGGAGACCTTGGCCGAGGATCGACTGAAGCGCGCATGGACTCGAGGATCGGCTCGGCCTCCGGGGTCGACTTGGACGTCGATGTCCCGGTGGTCGGGGCAGATGCACCGGTGAGACCGGCAATCAGTACCCGCTACTGTTCCATGAAGGCAGCCAAGCTGCTCTCCAAGGCCGTCAACCTGAGTCCGAGCTCAGCACCCCCCGACTTGGGCCCCGGTGGCGCCGGGCCTGATGTCGGCTCCCCTGGAGGAGAGTCCACGAGGACTACAGTACTCACGTGACCCGGGGACTCCATTTCCACACGCGGTTGTTTTGCAGACCTCTCCGACTCCGAAGACCCAGGACGGCGCTCGGGGCTATGCGACTTGGCCCTCGAGGAGCCAAGTGCGTCCACTGACGCTGCCCTCGCGGGTTTTTTCTTCTTGCGATGCTCCCGCGAGGGAGACCCCCTTTCAGAGGAGCCTCGACGCTGCTCGGGGCCGGAGTCCCGAGATGTCGAGGCCTCTGACGAGGTCTGGGCCCAACCGGACGCAGAGTCAGAGAAGATTCTTTCCTTTTGGTGCTGCCGACTCCTTAACGCCTTAGAGGACATTTTCCCACACGCACCACAGATCATCGGGTCATGATCGGGTCCGAAGCACCGGAGGCAGCAGTCATGTGTGTCGGTGAGAGACATGAGTTTCTTACACCGATCACACTTCTTAAACCCGCTGGCAGCCATCGGGGGAAAAAGGGCCCCTGTGAGGTCAAAAGACAGGGCTGCCAGTGAAAACAGAAAAAATGGCGCGTATGCTAGTCACTAAGGACAAAACCGAAAAAAGAGATCCGGGCTCAATACCGATGTATCGGGCCCAGGCGGGAAAGGGAAACCGGTGTTGAACCGAAGAAAAAACAGGTTCACGCAGAATAAAATCAACTTTTTCCTCAAGTGAAATGAAAATACATCCGTCGGGCTCCGCGGAAAAAAGAAGACTGAGCAAGATGGCACCCTTGGGCGGGAAGGGGACTGCGCATGCGCGCTGCATTCCCAAAGGCTTTCTTTGAAAGCTGGGGAAATGCTCCACACGGGGGCTCTGTCGGCGCTGACATCACCCATATGTGAGGACTGACTTCCTGCTTGGTCCTGGAGAATGGACAAGTTCCTGGAGGAAAGGTCCATAAACCATTATTAAGAAGGGACCCAGGATATCAATGCTTGACCCAATACAAGCACTGTGGAATCTGTGTCTTTTGGGGAAAATTCTAGGTATGTATGACCTAGATTGGCCACTGTTGGAAACAGGATATTGGGCTTGATGGACCTTGGTCTGACCCAGTATGGCATATCTTATGTTCTTATGGACATCCACAAGGCAGAGATCCTTATCCTTCCCCTGACACTGTTCCTTCGGGAACAAAGACAGACAGACCCCATGGTTCACATGAAAAGGAGAAGGCACCTGAGACAAGAAGGATGGCACAGACCGAATGGAAACGGCCTCCTTTGAAAAGACAGATAGGGTTCTCAGCAAGACTGAGCTTGTTCAAAAATGCGCCTTATGGAACAAATCGCAACCAACAAGACCATCTTGAGCATCAAATCCTTTAAAGTAGCATGCTTCAAAGGCTCAAGTGGCACCACCACCAGACACAGACCTCTGGAAGAGATCACAGACCGGAGGGGGAAGGATGTAGATGCCGAATCCCTGGAAAAAACAAGAGATGTCCGGGAGCAAGGCTAGAGACTTACCAGCCACCAGACCTCAAAAACAGGCCAAAACTGCCACCTGAATTTTCAGGGAGCTAAGGGAAAGGCCCTTCTCCAGGCCATCTTGTAGAGATGGCAACTTGGTTGCCTCAGGAGCCAACTGCCGGGCACTGCACTATTGCGCAAAGAGGCACCAGTTCTGTATATATGCTAGCTTGATAGACCACCTCTGGACTCTGAGCAGAGTAGAGACCACTGATGGAAAGAAGCCCTTACATGCTAGCCACCTCCTTCCAAGAGGATGAGAGGAAGGTAATTAGCGGGGTGCCCCAGGATCGAACCCTGGGGCACCCCACTAATTACCTTCCTCCACTCCTTCCAAGAGTCAAGCTGAAAGCGAGAAGGGAACGGGTCCTCCAGGATGATCAGTCCCTGCCGCAATAGGCCCCGAGACAGAGGCAACTGAAGAGGAGAGGGAGGCAACTGAAGAGGAGGCGCCTGCAGGAGCTGCTTCAGGTATCCAAACCACATTCTCCTTGGCTAATCCAACACCATCAGAACAATCCTGCCTAGGTGGTGGTCCATACGCTGAATCACATGCCCCACCAAGGGCCACTGATGAACACACAACAGGTACTGACTTGACCAAAGCTGGGTCAGGGTGATGATGCCCTCGGACCCCATCTTTGTGTAGTGACTGAAGAAGCAGCAAACTTTGGCACTGGAGTGGGTAATCATCAGATCCATTCCTGGGTGACCCCAGCAGCGCAAAATCAACTGAAATGCCTTCTAAGGCAACTCCCACTCTCCAGAGTCCAGAGAGTGCCGGCTGAGGAAGTCTGCTTCCACACTGTCCACAATGGCAATGTGCTGAACTGACAAGGCTCAGAGGTTCTTCTCTACTCAGGAAAACAGGAGATCTATCTCCAGAGCTACCCCAGCACTCCTCATGCCACCTTGCTGCTTTCAGACAATGTCACGGGGGTGAACATAAGAACATAAGAACATAAGATATGCCATACTGGGTCAGACCAAGGTCCATCAAGCCCAGTATTCTGTTTCCAACAGTGGCCAATCTAGGTCATACGTACCTAGCAGTTTCCCCAAGGGACACAGGTTCCACAATGCTTGTATTGGTTCAAGCATTGATATCCTGGGTCCCTTCTTAATAATGGTTTATGGACCTTTCCTCCAGGAACTTGTCCAAACCTTTTTTAAACCCAGCTACACTAACAGCCTTTACTACATCCTCCGGTAACAAATTCCAGAGTTTGATTACACGTTGAGTGAAAAAATATTTTCTTTTATTAGTCTTAAATAGTTTACCCTGTAGCTTCATTGCATGTCCCCTAGTCTTTCTATATTCTGATAAGGTAAACAATCGATCTACGTTTACCCGTTCCACTCCGTTCATTAATTTATAGACTTCTATCATATCTCCCCTCAGCCGTCTCTTTTCCAGGTTAAAGAGCCCCAACCTTTTTAGCCTTTCTTCATAGGAGTAGCCTTCCATCCCCTTTACCATTTTGGTGGCTCTTCTCTGAACCTTTTCTAAAATTGCTATATCCTTTTTAAGATATGGCGACCAGAATTGCACACAATATTCAAGGTGCGGTCTCACCATGGAACGATATAGAGGCATTATAATATCTTTTGTTTTATTTTCCATTCCTTTCCTTATCATACCTAGCATTCTATTTGCTCTCTTGGCCGCCGCTGCACACTGGGCCGAGGGTTTTAACATGGTATCCACAAGGACGCCTAAATCTTTTTCTTGGGTGGTGGTTCCTAATGTGGAACCTTGCATCGTGTAACCATAGTTTGGGTTGTTCTTCCCTAGGTGCATAACCTTGCACTTCTCCACATTAAATTTCATCTGCCATTTTGATGCCCAGTCTTCCAATTTATCAAGATCCTCTTGCAATTTTCCACAATCCTCCTGGGTTTTAACAACTTTAAATAGTTTTGTGTCATCAGCAAATTTGATAACCTCACTCGTTATTCCACTTTCCAGGTCATTTATGAATATGTCAAAAAGCAGCGGACCCAGCACAGATCCCTGGGGTACACCACTATTCACCTTTCTCCATTGGGAAAATTGGCCATTTAGCCCTACCCTCTGCTTTCTATCTTTTAACCAGTTCCTGATCCACAGTAGTACACTGCCTCCTATCCCATGACTCTTTAGTTTTGCCAAAAGTCTCTCATGAGGGACCTTGTCAAAGGCTTTCTGAAAGTCCAGATACACAATATCAACCGACTCACCTTTGTCCACCTGTTTATTCACTCCTTCAAAAAAACATAACAGATTAGTAAGACAAGATCTTCCTTGTCTAAAGCCATGTTGGCTGTCTCCCATTAGGTCATGACTATCTATATGCTGAGTAATTTTATTCTTTATGATGGTTTCTACCATTTTTCCCGGTACTGATGTCAGGCTCACCGGTCTGTAGTTTCCCGGATCACCCCTCGAACCCTTTTTAAAAATTGGTGTTACATTGGCGATCCTCCAATCCTCAGGTATTAGAGATGATTTTAATGATAGTTCACAGATTACTGATAGCAGGTCTGCAATCTCAAATTTCAGTTCTTTCAACACCCTTGGATGTATACCATCCGGCCCAGGTGATTTGCTACTCTTCAGTTTATCTAATAGTTGTAGGACATCTTCCCGATGTATCGATATTTCCTTCAATTCTTCCACACCTTTAAATACCACTTCAGTCGTGGGTAACATCCCTACATCTTCCTCAGTAAAGACCGAAGCAAAGAATTCATTCAGTCTCTCCGCTATCGCCTTGTCGCCTCTTAGTGCTCCTTTAACCCCTTTATCATCTAATGGACCAACTGACTCTCTCACGGGTTTTTTGCTACGAATGTACTTGAAAAGGTCTTTATTTCGCGTTTTTGCTTCCGCAGCAAGCTTCTTCTCAAATTCTCTCTTTGCCTGCCTTATCAATGCCTTGCATTTGACTTGCCAGTGCTTGTGCTGTTTCCAGGTTTCATCATTTGGCTCTTTTTTCCATTTCTTGAAAGATGCTTTTTGGCAACAACAGCCTCTCTGACCTCAGCTTTAAACCATGCTGGCAATTTTTTGGACTTCCTTCCACTTTTCTTAAAGCGTGGAATACAGCTGGTCTGGGCTTCCAAGATAGTATTTTTCAACAACACCCAAGCTTGATGTACGTCTTTAACCTTTGCAACTGCTCCTTTTAGTTTTTTCTTAACTGTTTTCCTCATTCTATCATAGTCTCCCTTTCGAAAGTTAAAGGGTAGTACTGTGGATTTCCTTACTTTCCCTCCTCCACTAATTAAATCAAAGGCGATCATGCTATGATCACTATTGCCAAGTGGCCCCAACACCCTTATCTCTTGCACTACATCTGGTGTTCCACTAAGGACTAGGTCTAATATTGCTTCCCCTCTGGTCGGTTCATGAACCAGCTGCTCCAAGAAGCAGTCATTTATTTCATCTAGGAACTTTATCTCCCTAGCATGTCCTGTTGTGACACTGACCCAGTCGATGCCGGGGTAATTGAAATCACCCATTATTATTACTGCACTGTAACTTTTGCTAGCTTCCTTGATTTCTTTGAGCATTTCATCATCCATTTGTTCATTCTGGCCAGGCGGACGATAGTACACCCCCACTGCCATCGCCTTCCCCTTTTTACATGGAATTTCAATCCATAGAGATTCTACAGCAAATTTTGTTTCTTGCAAAACTTTAATCCTTTCTGACTCAATGCCCTCTCTAACATAGAGCGCAACCCCTCCACCAATTTGATCAGCTCTATCATTTCGATATAGTTTGTACCCAGGTATCACAGTGTCCCACTGGTTGTCCTCCTTCCACCATGTCTCTGATATTCCAATCATATCTAACCTCTCGTTTAGTGCTATATATTCTAACTCTCCCATCTTGTTTTGTAGACTTCTAGCATTTGCATACAAGCATTTTAGAGACTGTATTTTATTCATATTAATTTGGCTATTGGTAGACATGGGTAATTTGGGATCTTTAAGTTCTGTCTGCTCCATACTCGAGGGCATTTGGGCTACTTTACTCTTTTTTGGAACCTCTCTGCTTTTTGTAGTATCCTTCAAGGATACATTCTTCCGAACCATGCGCTCTTGGGCGACTGTCGGCTTTCCCCTATTATCTAGTTTAAAAGCTGCTCTATCTCCTTTTTAAAGGTTAATGCCAGCAGCCTGGTTCCATCCCGGTTAAGGTGAAGCCCATCCCTTCGGAAGAGCCCCTCCTTTCCCCAGAATGTTCCCCAGTTCCTAACAAATCCGAACCCCTCATCTCTGCACCATTGTCTCATCCACGCATTGAGAGTCCGGAGCTCTGCCTGCCTATTGGGTCCTGCGCGTGGAACGGGAAGCATTTCGGAGAACGCTACCCTGGAAGTTCTGGATTTCAACTTCCTACCTAAAAGCCTAAATTTAGCTTCCAGAACCTCCCTACCACATTTTCCTATGTCATTGGTACCAACATGTACCAAGACAGCAGACTCCTCCCCAGCACTATCTAAGACCTTATCTAGGTGGCGTGTGAGGTCCGCTACCTTCGCACCAGGCAGGCATGTTACCAGGCGATCCTCACGTCCACCAGCCACCCAGCTATCTACATGCCTAATGATCGAATCACCAACTATAACTGCTGTCCTAACCCTTATGTCAAACACTCAAACCGCCAAGCCGTTGATCAGGGGCCGGAAACACAGAAGAGCTAACCCTCGCCTCAAGGCAGTTGATGGCCACACTGCTTCCCTGTGGTTCCAATGGCCCTGAGCCATATGGTCTTGGCAACGGGCTCCACCACAAAATAGATGGAATATCTGCCCTTGTCCCGCTTGTCCGGCGGGAAGGGCATCACTACCTTTAGGCGCAGCAACTTATCCAAGGTAGTCCACAAAGCAGCACTTTTGATTGCAGACCCACAAGGGGAGATGACAAAGGCATCCGGAATTGGCTGTTTGCATTCCAGAGCATAGTAGAACTGAATGGTGTCTAGCACCCAGTGATCCTTGGTAACCCAGGCCCATTCCTGAAAGAAAAGGCAAAGCCTGCCTCCAACTAGAGGAAACCGGGAATGGGCCTCCAAACCGTCCTTGCACAGCCAGGAGGGTCCTCCTCTGGAAGGGACCAAGTCTCTGGGCCCACATACTCTACAAAGGACTGAGGAGAGGCTTGAGACACCTGGGAATCCAGCCAGTGTGCCCTCAGTGAACAGGCAGAGGCTGACGAGAAGGGGTACCAGCCTGCTTCACAGGCCCCTTAGACCCATCTTCTGGAAGACGGCAAGATTTTACCTTGTTCAGGTCCTTAACCAGCTTCTCCAAACTGACCCCAAACAGAAGCTTCCCCTGAAAAGCCATTTAGGTCAACCAGGCTGTGTAAGATGTGTCCGCTACCCAGTGCCTGAGCCAAATCAAACACCATGACATTGTCATCAGGGCACCATTCCTGGCTGCCAAACGTACTGGGCCATACATGGCATCAGAAAGGAAGGCATTAGGAGACTACAAAAGAGGGGTAGTATCATCAAGTCAAAGAGACTGAATCCACTGGAGCAGGGCTTGAGCTGGTACATTCCGCCAGCTGCAAAATAGCCACCAACAATGAATCCACCTTATGGTCCAGAAAATCCTTTAAGGCCGATATGCCTTGCACGGGAATGGTGGTCCGTCTGGTAACTGCGATGACCTGTGCATCCTCCTTGGGAATGCTACAAACCTCAACACCTCCTCTGAGAGAGCATAGATCTCTTATACACCCATAATCCTTTAGGCAGAGTGTCGGGAGAGTCCTACTCTGATCGGATCACATCCTTGATCACATCAGGGAACGGGAAGACGTAGTGGATTTTAGAACTCCTTGAAGGAGCGGGTGTACCTTCAGCTCCTGCTACATGCTAGAAACATTCGTCAAGTTAAAGATGGAGGAGATCCTGGCAATCAATGCCACCAGCTCCTCCTTCCAGAATAGGCGGATCACATGGCTTCCTCACAATCTTCTGAAGGTGAAAGTACTTCTTCATCCATGTCAGAGCCCAGTACCGAGCCATCTGAATCCAAAGCCTAGTCAAAATCTTGGACAGATCCTAGCAGTTTCCATCTCTAGGAGAAGCCCCACATTGGGGGCGCTTAGCCAAAGGCAATCGAATAGGGTTTCCACTCTCCACTTGCCCAAGAGACTGCACCTGGGGGCACCCAGAGGCTGCAAAGTTTGAATTTCCATACTAGAAAGACCAGGCCAGTTCCAACAAAGAAAGAATTCCAGGAGGACAATTCGGAGCCCAGAAGCTCTCCTTTCAGAAATGAGCCCCCCCCAACACCAAGGTGCACAGCTGCCACAGTCCCCTTTCAGGAAAATGAACGGCTCACAGCATAGTCACCAGATCCATCGACCAGCTGGATATCCTTACCCATAATTGCATCTCCCAACTGAAAGCGGGGGAGCAGGCCCTCCAGCGATGACTCAGAAATTTCCATGCCAGAAGAGCAGAGTCCAGAATCCAGAGATGAGGCACCTCGCTTGTCACAGGTCAAACGTCGCTTCCTCAAAGAAGACATAGAGAGTTAAGGCAAGTCTCACAACAGCACATGCTAAGGATGCAACAGCATGAAGGCGTATGTAAACTGCACTTTTACTGCAGCGCACATTGACTGTGTTTTTATGGCGACACGCATTTATTTATTTATTTAACAGGTTTTCTATACCGCCTTTTCCTTAAATCAAAGCGGTTACCAAGACACAAGAAGGGAGAACAGAGACAGGGGGGCATACACTGACTAAACTAAAGAGTGAAGGTAAAATTGGGATACACAACATCAAGGAACCGTTACAGTAAAACAAGTTACATGCAGGCTATAATAATAGAGACTGTTAGATGTCTGTGCCATAGTACTCAGTGAAGAGTACAAATTTCAGTTGTTTTCTGAACTCCTTTAAATCATCCATGGATCGCACATTGGGAGGGAGAGAGTTCCATATAAGTGGGGCCGATAAGGAAATTGCCCTTTGTGTAGTACATTTACACGCTTTTCTGAAACTACTTGGGGTGCTGAGGGTGTTTGATGTAGTTATTCGTTACAGGCATTAGGGTAGGAACGTGCGTCGCAGCCACTTGGGCGGAACGTGCATACAGACCGTGCGACCACCGGGTGCACAGTAGGAGAAAACGCTACTAATGCGTGTAGAAAACAGTGGGAAACTCCCACAGTCATCAGCAATCTACCCCAAATTGCATCCCACACAGATGGAATTGGAAATCCCCAATAAGGACAATGATATGGTCAAGCCTTGGTACTCACCCCTTGAGAGCCCCAGGTAAAGGATCCATGCCAGGGTCAGCTCTACTCCCATGATAGTTTCACTGTTTTTTGCGGCACTACGTTTAAGGTGGCTGGCAGACAGATCCCTCTGAGAGCCTTCTGCAAGCTTTGGAAGACAGCAGGGTAGAATCGAGGAGAGAGGGGGCATAAAAGGCTGTATGAGGCTGCTGCACTCTTACAGATCCTTCCAATTTTATGGTTGCTCATCAGATTCTTATCATGATAACAGTGTGGAGCTGAACCAATTTTCCCTCCTCCTATGGCTACCGAAAAGACTGACGTCTAGAGGAGCTTCTCACATCATGCTCAAGTGCAAATGCATGACTCTGATCATGGAAACATCTGCCAAGATGTGGGAAGCTTACAAGGCATATTCGGCATGCCTGTTAGGGATCAGGACAAACCCTGGGTGTCTCATTTCATTTGCGAGCACTGCAAGAAAACTCTGGAAGGTAAGTTGGACATGGAAGCTGGTTTAGACTATGGCATTTTATGTTATAAAATCTTTATGTTTTTAAGTGAGAGTTATCCTCAAAGTTCATGGGCATTTAATCAATCTTTTCCTCTCAATCCTCAGATTTTCTTCAGAGAGAAGAAAATCCCTCCACCATCTGCTGGAGACAAAGAAATACTGAGAAGACCTCCGGTGGCTGAGGCGAATAGGAGGGATGTCATTGAAACCTGGGCTTTTCGTTGGTTCCTCGTCTCTACCAATCCGCTGGTAAGGGGACACAACCCACTTATATTGACTGGTCTAGGACAACGATATGGAACATGTACTTGCCATCAATGCTGCATTCAGCACTGGCACACTTACTGTAAGTGCATCTGTGTTGCTGCCAGCACACATTAGGGATTGAATCAATATGGTGCTGGGGCCATGCTGCAAGCATCACCAACACATGACTTCTGCATGTACCACATGTTGATATCTACTCTAAATGTGCAATCCTGCAAAACTCTACTGCACTTTAGTAAACATACACCTTAGTGTTTTGCTCAATGTATAAAATAACATAACACCGTGTAGCAAATTTTAACTTTTTTCTTGTTCCTGGGTAATAAGTGTTATTTTCAGATATCTTATGTCTCAAAACCATAGAAAATGGCAATTATGGCCACAAACATTGCTTTCGGGATCAGGAGAGTGATATTTTTGAAAATGATCTATTTTGCAGGACATTCTAGGTGACCGTTATAACGCCACTTCCACCTCGCGTCTGTATAAACAACAGTTTTGTGCGGAGTAAGCACAGTCGTTCAGCAGCCTCCTTACTGACTGGAAACCTAGGAGCGAGCAACAACATGTGTCTTAAGCTCACCAGTTTATTTTCATTCTAGCTTCTTAAGTGGACTGACATGGCATCAAGAGGCTGTAAGCATCTGGCAGGCACATTCTGCTATGTCTGTGGCGATTTTATCACGACAAGAGCGAAAAATTACTCCATGGAAGCATCTGCCAAGATATGTGAAGCTTACAAGGCATATTTCGGCATGCCTGTTGGGGATCATGACAAACCCTGGGCGCCTCATTTCACTTGCGAGCACTGCAAGAAAACTGGAAGGTAAGATAGACAATTGATGCTGGCTTAGACTGGCATTTTATGTTATAAAATCTTTATCATTACTGAAGTTTTACATAATGTATGAAATATTTAGCAAGAACATCATTAATTCAATTAATTTTATGATAATTATATATATATATATATATATATATATATATATAGGTTATGACTTTTTGACTTTTTGCAAAATTATTGAATTCCTGTGTCATGAATCAATGAACTTTAGCTAAAAAGTGATGATAAAAGGTTTAATTCTGTTTTGTTTTCAAAAAATGTCACCCCGCACACGAAATTTCTAAAATCGTATACAAGTAGTATATGCAGGTAATAGAACTATCTGGAGCCCATTAGAGCTTTCATAAAATTTCTGGAACTTTATGGAACTTTCTATAAGCTTTATGATTAAGCATGCTAATTGATTTTCTGTATCATATTTAGATCTCTGAGATTATATTTATTCACAATGTCTCATAAGAAAAGTGCTTCTACAATTGAAAAAAACAAGAAGATTTGGACTAAGAATCTCATGCGATTTAAAGAAACACATTTAAAGAAACACATAGTCTTATCCAAACTGTTGTTTTACTGCTCTTGTAAATAATTTCAATTGTAATTAGTTCCGTTATGTTCCATGTAATATTACCTGTATATAGTTAAAAACTCTGTAATTAGTTCCGTTATGTTCCATGTAATATTACCTGTATATAGTTAAAAACTCTGTTCCATGTAAAGTATACAGAAGTATACAAAATTTTGTTAACTGTTCCATGTAAACCGCCCTTGATCTCTGGAAGGGGCGGTATAGAAGAAATTGTTAAATAAATAAATAAATAAAAAGAAGAACTGTTCCACTGGAAGAAGAATCACTGGAAAACAAAACCAGAATACCACCCAAAATCCAAATTGTTGGTTGCTATCTGTTCCTTGGAGCATCAATAAAAGGAAGGAAAGAATGTGTAAAGGAAATCGCGACAGAAGTAACAAGTTTATGGCAAAAGAAATTTCATTTTCCAACTTTATCAATTCAAGTCGCACAAGCTAAACTGGACCAAATCCTGCACACCTACGATAAATGTGTAAAACGAAGAAAATATGATCCTTTGAATGAAGTTTTTGACATCACAAAAGAAAATGGTGAATGGTTATGCAGCGAGGACTGAAGGTTATATCACCTTCAGATCGAAAGCAAGGGCCAGGTTGGGTATGCAACTGGGAAGGCTTTGAGTTTCAAAACTATCCATCCATCCAAAAGAAGGAAAATGACCTTGGAGCCTACGTCAACAATAGCAACAACAACAATCCCAACTGCTGAATCAGAAACTGAGAATGAATATGAGGAGTCTGAAAAATCAGAACTGTCCACAACCAAACAAAGAAAGTATAGCAAAACTAAAACTGCACAAGCACTATCAAATTATAACAGAATACCTCTAAAAATTATGTTTTAAAATATTCAGTTATATACGGCATTACACGCATATATCTTAAAATCGAATTTTCATTTTGGGGGTGACCTTTTTCAAAAACTAAATCAAACTGATACCTTTTTCATTACTTTTGAGTAACTGTTCATTGAATTATGACACAGGAACAAAGGGTTACAAAAAAAGTCATAACCCTAATATATATATATATATAATTATTTTTTATTTTCACATTTTTATTTTTTCTTTGGTAGGATGGTACAGAGGGGAATAGAGAATCATGAAGTTCGCTATCCCAAGAATTTGGTGGGAACCCACTGATCACTTGAGCAATTGCTACTTCTGCATGGTGAATCCTTCCAAAATTCAGACTGGCAAGAATGCTCTTTCTGTCATGTATCTGAGCGTTCCTTCATCCATTGCCCCGGTGCCACAGTGTCCAGAGCTCCCTGTACCCACTCCTCTGCAGAGAAAGCAGCTGTCTTCAGAAGAAAACAGCAATTCACAAAATGAAGAAGACATTGCATATCTAGATTACAATATTAGAGGTGGAGCTGAGGAGAGAAACCCTTACTATCCAAACCAAAATGACATCAATTACTTGGTCAGAGATGTCCAGGTTCAAGCAGTGGAACTTGTTGGATGAAAGTGTGCAAGTCACAGATCAGAGGAAGCGTCACCACACTTTTTCTAACTTCTTCACTAGTCAAGTTGGGTTCTGCTTTTGCCACAATGTGACCGGTCTGTTCGACACTATCGGAATTGCATGTAACCCGAAGGAGTGGCGCCAGTTCATTGACAGCTCCTCCAGGAGCCTCAAAGCCATGCTGCTACATAACGGGAACAAGTACCCGTCTCTTCCCCTAGCTCACTCAGTGAGCCTCAAAGAAGACTACAGCAGCATCAAGACCTTGCTAGAAGCTTTGAAGTATGCTGAGTATGGCTGGGAGATTATCAGAGACTTTAAAATAGTGGCATTTCTAATTGGTCTCCACAGCAGTTTTACCAAGTTTCCCTGCTATCTTTGTCTTTGGGACAGCAGGGACACCACTGCGCACTACCACAGGTGGGACTGGCCATGGCAAAATGAATTTTCTGTTGGGACAAAGATCGTGAAGTGGGAGCCACTGGCAGAACCACAGAAGGTGCTGATGCCACCACGGCACATCAAATTGGGCCTTTTGAAACAATCTGTCACAGCTCTAGAAAAAGAGTCGACAGCCTTCAAGTACCTTCAAGACTTCTTCCCTAAACTGTCTGAGGCAGAGATCAAAGCTGGTGTCTTTGTTGGACCACAAATAAAAAAAATTCTTGAGTGCATGGAATTTCCCATGCTGCTTACGAGAAGGAGAAAGTGGCTTGGAAAAGCTTTGTTGCAGTGGTTCGTGGCTTTTTGGGAAATCACAAGGCCGAAAACTATGTAAAGCTGGTTGAGACTCTTGTTAAGAATTACTGCAAAATGGGCTGCAGGATGTCTCTCAAAATCCATATCCTTGATGCTCATCTTGATAAATTCAAGGAGAACATGGGAGCATACTCAGAGGAGCAAGGCGAATGTTTCCACCAGGATATACTGGAATTTAAGTGCCACTGCCAAGGACTGTATAACGAGAACATGATAGGAGACTACATTTGGGGGCTTATTCGTGAAAGTGATTTACAATATACTCAGAAATATCGAAAATCTAGTCACTTCTAAATGTTTTATTGTCTTTCTTGAATAACTTAAATATAAGTAAACTTAATTTTATATGAACAAAAAGGCACAAATAAGCCTGTTTTAACAATGGGAAAATGTAAATTTCACAAATATCAATCTCCTTTTCACAAAAGCAAAGAATAACCACCATTTTCCATACTTTTAAGTTATAAGCAATTAGGAAATAACAGTCACTACTCAGGAACAAAAATTGTGTTACACAAGAGCTATGCTCTCTTAATTGTTTTAAAATTGGAGAGACTTTCTTTGTTTTATAGATCAAAAAGCATCTGAATGTTTGTGAGGAATTCCGAGCAGGGGAGCCTCTGGCCATTTCTTTAGTTCTGTTCTGCACTATAGGTGAAAATTATTTATTTATTATTTATTTATTTATTTATTACAGGCTCTTATATACCGCTCTATTCAGCATCAGCGCGGTTCACAATATAACAACAGACCAGAACAACAAACTGTTTGGTTTTACAGAGAACAAGGTCAGAGAACTTGGATAAAACATGGGACGTCATTACTGCAACTATTTACATGAGTATTTACAAGTATACACAACAGGATTTGTTATTAGTTATAGGGTAAGGATCGAGATTGGTTAGCTGGTCAAGTAATATTGGGGGAAAAGGTGGGATTTAAGAGCCTTTCTAAAAAGGGATAGATCAGTGATAGCACGAATCTCTGGAGGTAGGGCGTTCCAGCACTTAGGGGCATAGAATCTGAAGGCCCTGTTAGATGTCGTTGATAGGCATTTTGTCGCTGCTTTAGGAATAACTAGTGCATTTGTTGATATCGTTCTCCTGGATCTATTGGGTGGAACAGTCTGAACGAGGTCTACTAGAGAGGAAGAGGTGATGATTTTAGTGGCCTTGAAGGTTAGTAGTAATGTTTTGAACAATATTCTGCCATGTATGGGGAGCCAGTGGAGTTGCTCTAGGATGGGTGTTATATGGTCCCTTCTTGATGCTCCGTAGAGGACTCTAGCAGCGGTATTCATGGCGAGTTGCAATGGGTTTAATGTGGAGTGTGGGAGGCCTTGGAGAATGGCATTAGCATAGTCAAGGTGTGGTAGGGTTAAGGCTTGAAATATCGTCCGGAAGTCATCAGGATCAAGCAGGGGGCGAAGATGGCGGAGTGTCCGGATCTTGAGGTAGATGGCTCTGACTACGTTGGTTATATGTAGTTTCAAATCCATGCGCTGGTCCAAAGTGACTCCAAGGTAACGAATGGAAGGTTTGGATTGGAGCTCAGCTTCTTTGACCTTTATATGGGATGGGGGGGTGAAAAGTGGGTCTCTGGTGATGAAAAGAACCTCGGTCTTTTTGTGTTGAATTCGGAGGTTCTGGGATTGAAGCCATTCAGATACTGCATCAAAACATTTTGCTAGCGGGGAAAGGTCCATATGGACTGTGGAGAAAGGCATGTATAGAAGGATGTCGTCAGCGTATATCAAGCATTCAACCTTGAAGGACCTAATGATATTGCAAACAGGCTGTATGTATATATTGAAGAAGAGTGAAGATAGGGATGATCCTTGTGGTACGCCTTGTTTTTGGTGGTAAGGTGCGGATGTTGCGGTTCCTGAGGTAACATACTGCCATCTCTGATCAAGGTATGATTTACACCACTCCAGGGCAGTGTTATTGATGCCTTTTTCTTTTAGTCGCCCTATTAAAAGATCATGATGAACAGAGTCAAAAGCCGCGGCAATGTCTAAGAAGATAAGAGCAAAGCCTTGGCGGATGTTATCAATGCCTGTGATGATGTTGTTGCATAGAGTGGTTAGGAGGGTTTCAACACCATGGAACTCTCTGAAGCCATGTTGGCATTGGTCAAGAGGGGAGGCAGTGTCGATGTGGTCCTGTATTTGTCTTTGAGCTTCCTTTTCAATTATTTTAGCTAGCAGGGGAATGCTAGCTATGGGTCTATAAGATTCAACCTTTTGTGGGTCGAGTTTGTGGTTTTTCAAGAGGGGTCTGATGGATGTTCTCTTGAGGACTGATGGGAAGGAACCAGTTGTAAAGGATAATTAGGACAGGGCTGGAAAAAATGAGAGTAGCCACAACCATGATAAGAGATTGGTTCATAACCAAGACAATGTATTCCATGAGTTTTCAGACTACAGACCTGAAGACAATAACTGATAGTCTTGAAAGTGTGTTTGTCATACGATCTTTGGTTTATTCTTATGTTGGTCCAATAAATGGTATTAGAACTTATAAAGATATCAATGGGCCTTATGGTAAATAAGATGTGTTAACAGTGTTAGTGCATGCTGTTAATAAATAGCCTTCTGGATTGCCTAATAGTCTCTGTCTTGTTATTTGAGAGATTGGGAAAATTGTAGTGGCTATGATATTCATGATAAGTACTTAAAAGTGAGATCCTTGAAAAGATAAAAGAATACCAAAAGGATATTCACAAGGGTTTTATTGACTACAGAAAGGCTTTTGACTGTGTAAACCATGAAAGACTCTGGGCCACATTAAGAAGCATGGGTATATTAGAACACCTGATTGTTCTCTTGCACACCTTTACATTGCTCAAGAAGCAACAGTTTGAACGGAACTAGGAGAAAAAGAATAGTTTAAAATCAGCAAAGGTGTACGACTTTTTGCAGATGACACGAAAATTTGCAACAGAGTGGACTCCCCTTAGGGAGTGGTTAACATGAGGAAAGATCTACAATAGCTGGAAGAATGGCAATTAAGATTTAATGTGAAGAAGTGCAGTGTCATGCACTTGGGAAGCAGAAATTCAAGGGAAATGTACACGATAGGGGGCGAGAGGTTGGTGTGCACGGATCAGGAGAAGGACCTTGGTGTGATTATTTCTCAAGATCTCAAGGTGGGAAAACAGTGCGACAAGGCAGTGGCAAAAGTCAGGAGGATGTTGGGCTGCATACAAAGAGGAATTACCAGAAGAAAGGAAGAGGTACTAATGCCACTGTATAAGTCACTGGTGAGGCCTCACTTGGAATACTGTGTTCAGTTTTGGAGACCATATCTTGCAAAGGATGTAAAAAGACTGGAAACTGTTCAGAGGAAGGCGACCAAAATGATTTAGAGCCTGCGTCAGAAGCCTTATGAGAAGAGACTTGAAGACCAAAATATCTACACTTTGGAGGAGAGGAGGGATAGGGGAGATATGATTCAGACCTTTAAATACTTAAAGAGAAATAATGAACAGACAAACCTCTTCCAAAGACAGGGAAGCTGTAAAACTAGAGGGCATAACATGAAGCTGCAAGGGAGTAAATTGAAAGGCAATGTCAGGAAATACTTTTTCACTCAAAGGGTGGTGGATGCTTGGAATGCCCTCCCGATGGAAGTGGTGTGGGCAAATACAGTGACGGAATTCAAAATAGCATGGGACAGACACAGTGGATCCTTTTACAGCAACAGGATAAAATCAAAATAAACTGAACTATCTAATTTCTCAACAAATAGGGGTATCCTACATGGAGCGGTGGGTTCACCCCTAAACAAAGACATGGGAAGGGGTGGGCTGCACAGAGAGGCAGGTGCACCTTCTCTTGCAATCTTACTGGGCAGACTAGATGGACCATACTGGTCTTTATCTGCCATCATTTACTATGTTACTATGACAAGGCTGCATACTTTCCCCCCTACCAGTTTAATTTATATGCAGAACAAATTATTAGAGAAGAGGGACTGTATGAAGATAAGAGGTGTGAAGATTAGTGGAAGACTCATCAACAACCTTCGCTATGCTGATACCACCACATTACTGGCTGAAAGTGAAGATGAATGGAAACATTTGCTTCTTAAGATCAAGTAATATAGTCTTAAAATGGGTCTGCACCTTAATGTTAAGACAACAAAGATCCTGACAACTGGCAAAATCAATAAGTTCATCCTTGATGGTTAATAATTTGAAATACTTGGCAGCTTTAACTTACTTGGATCAACAATCAATAAAGGACGGACTAGGAGTCAAGAAATCCAATGATGTTTTGCTTTCAGTAGAAAGGCTATGAAGGACCTAGACAAGATAAGATTCTCAAGAGCAGAGATGTCTCTCTGCATAGAAAGATTCAACTTGTCTAGGCCATGGTATTTTCAATAACGTCATATGAATGAGAAAGTTGGACAGTGAAAAAGATAGACAGGAAGAAAATTGATGCCTTTGAATTATGGTGTTGGTGACGAACACTATGTATATCATGGACTGCCCAAAGAACAAACCTTGAGTATGGAGCAGACAGTTTAAAGATTCCAAATTACCCCTGCCTACTGATAGCCAGATTACTATGAATAAAATACAGTCTCTAAAATGCTTGTATGCAAATGCTAGAAGTCTAAAAAATAAGATGGGAGAGTTAGAATATATAGCACTAAATGAGAGGTTAGATATGATTGGTATCTCAGACATGGTGGAAGGAGGACAACCAGTGGGACACTGTAATACCTGGGTACACACTATATCGTAATGATAGAGCTGATCAAATTGATGGAGGGGTTGTGCTCTATGTTAGAGAGGGCATTGAGTCACAAAGGATTAAAGTTTTTCAGAAAACAAAATACACTGTAGAATCTCTAAGGATTGGCAGTGTACTGTTATGAATCAGGAACTGGTTAAAAGACAGAAAGCAGAGGGTAGGGCTAAATGGCCAATTTTCCCAGTGGGGAAAAGTGAATAGTGGAGTATCCCAGGGATCTGTGCTGGGTCCGCTGCTTTTTAACATATTCTTAAATGACCTGTAAATGGGAATAACGAGTGAGGTTATCAAATTTGCAGATGACACAAAACTAAAGTTGTTAAAACCCATGAGGATTGTGGAAAATTGCTAGAGGATCTTGATAAATTGCAAGACTGGGCATCCAAATGGCAGATGAAATTTAATGTGGACAAGTGAAAAGTTATACACCTAGGAAAGAACAAGCCAAACTATGGTTATATGATGCAAGATTCCACATTAGTAGCCACCACCCAGGAAAAACATTTAGGCGTCATCATGGATAACATGTTAAAACCCTCCACCCAGTGTGCAGTGGGGGGCAAAGAGAGCAAACAGAATGCTAGGTATTATAAGGAAAGGAATGGAAAATAAAACAAAGGGTATTATAATGCCTCTGTATCGTTCATTGGTGCAACTGCATCTTGAATATTTTATGCAGTTCCGGTAGCTGTATCATAAAAGGATATAGTGTTATTAGAAAAGGTACAGAGAAGAGCCACCAACCAAAATGGTAAAGGGGATGAAAGATACCCCTATGAAGAGAGACTAAAAAGGTTAGAGCTCTTCAGCCTGGAAAAGAGACAGTTGACGGTAGATATGATAGAGGTCTATAAATAATGAATGGAGTGGAATGGGTAAATGTAGATCGACTGTTTATGTCATCAGAATATAGAAAGACTAGGGGACATGGAATGAAGCTACAA
The DNA here is from genome assembly GCA_033557465.1 of Ichthyophis bannanicus. Lineage (NCBI taxonomy): Eukaryota > Metazoa > Chordata > Amphibia > Gymnophiona > Ichthyophiidae > Ichthyophis > Ichthyophis bannanicus. The sequence goes on along the minus strand of CM066034.1, from coordinate 430,202,685 downwards.
GGTAACCTATTAAGACTAATAAGAGAAAATATTTTTTCACTCAACGTGTAATCAAACTCTGGAATTTGTTACCGGAGGATGTATTAAAAGCTGTTAGTGTAGCTGGGTTTAAAAAAGGCTTGGTCAATTTCCTGGAGGAAAGGTCTATAAACCATTATTAAAAGGGACCGGGTATCTGTGCTTGACCAAATACAAGCATTGTGGAACCTGTGTCTTTTGGGGAAACTGCTAGGTACTTATGACCTAGATTGGCCACTGTTGGAAACAGGATACTGGGCTTGATGGACCTTGGTCTGACACAGTACGGCATATCTTATGTTCAGTCAGTACTTGAGGAGATCAAACCTAAGCTTTCCTTAGAAGCTCAGATGACAAGACTTCGACTTTCATACTTTGGACACATCATGCAAAGACAGAGATCATTAGAGAAAGACATCATGCTTGGCAAGATAGAAGGTCTCCGCAAAAGAGGAAGGCCAGTAATGAGATGGATCCATACAATAGCAGCAGCTATGGGTGCCACTTTGAAGACCGAACACAGTTTAGGTCAACTACCCAGAGGGTCGCCAGGAGTCGACATGGAAGTGGTGAGGGCAAATACAGTGACAGAATTCAAAATGGCATGGGAAGGACACAGTGGATTCCTTTATAGCAACAGGATCTTTATCTTTATTCTTTATCTTTATTCCAACATTTGATAGACCGCTTCGGCCGAAACATTAAAGCGGTGTACAATAAAAATCAAAGGATAAAATCAAAATAAACATAGCTATCTCTTATAGCTCAACAAACAGGAGTGACCTACACGGAGCGGTAGATACACCCCTAAACAAAGGCATGGGGAGGGGTGATCCGCACAGAGCAGGAGGTATACCTTCTCTTGCCACATTGCTGGGCAGACTAGATGGACCATACTGATCTTTATCTGTTACTGTATACTATGTTCTTATATTACTATGACACCAACTCGACAGCACTTAACAACAACTTAAAAGCTGGTATATGCTATTTTGGCTGTATATTTGTCTCACTTCTTGGTGGAGTTTGCCAGAATAGCCAAATTTTCTCACTTTGACTGTCAAGTTGCACATAGTATTCCAATGATGTACAAAAGTAGTATTATTCAAAACAAGCAGATGCTCCCATAAGCACTTATTTTCAAAACCAATTCCAAGCACAAGTTGAAATAAATAGACTGTTAAGGATTGGTGGCTTACTGGTGGTTTAAAATAGGGGAAGAAACACCAGAACACAAAGCAGAAATCTCAGAATAAATTGTAATTGCATGATGACATGGAGTCAAGCTGTGAATTAGGATGGCTAGTTACAAATGTAAAGGGTTCACTGGTGATTTACAGTGCTGCTGTTCCATATCATCGACAGTACCTGCGCTGCCACCACAAATGTGCCTAACCTGCCTCCACCATTGTCCCAGCCTCTGTGGTGGCCACAATTAAAAAACAAAATGTGCAGGTATTATTACAACTCATCCCACTTCAAAGGCTTTTCAGATCCCGTTCCCTCTGATGCATACTTTTCAAGTCAAAGGCGGCAGGGACAAGGAGGCCCTTAGAAGCGCACAAGAGTTACAAAGACCCTGCATTTTTTGTTTTTTTTCTTATTGGTAGCAGCCACCACTGCTTCTCACCAGAGGAGACACTGCCACTTGACTTTTTTTAAAGGCATTAGTGAGGCGGTCACTGGGGGAAGGGGAGGAGGATATTTTTTGTACTCCCAAAACTTTGCTGCCTCAAGAGACCACTTCATTATGCCTAATGGTAGAGCCACCTCTGCTCTCCTGAGTAGGTTTTCCTTGAAAATAATGTGCATAGATATGATAACGTAATCCACATCCTGAACTAAATGTGCCCTTAGGGCCTGCCTACTTTTTAACCAGCTAAAAGCATGTGAATTGTTGATCTGTCATGTACTTTTAGATAAGGAATGAACAATTTTCAAACAATTTACTTGTATAAACTGATACTAAAAATTGCTCTCCCTATCATCTACATCAAAAGAGTAGCATAAAGGGCTTGGCACAACTTACTCACCTTTTCCACACTCTGCACACAGGTACTCCCGTATATTGTCATGCACTCTCATGTGTTCCTTCAGCATGTCCTTTCTGGCAAAGGATTTGCTGCACTGGCTGCAAGTGTGACTCTTTACACCTGAAAGACAGACATGTTACAGACAAAAATGTGTCTATGAATCAATGAAAGGTGGTCTACAAATCCAGAAACCAAACTGCAAGCATGAAATCCTACCTGGGCAAACTAGATGGACCATACTGTTTTTTATCTGCCAACATATACTATGTCATGTACTATGTTACCTTTTCCCATGGGAAATTTACTTTCACCGAGTACTGGGCCTGCAGTATCCACAAAAGGAACTCGACAGCCTGTTCAGTGGACTGTCCTCTGCTGATACAGACCTTTCCACTCTTCCATCAGCTAATAATGGCTTTACATGAGCAATGTTCCTATAACAAGGACACCAGCAAAAGACCTAGAAGGAAAGCCACAACTGACACCCTCAGCACCCCAAGTAGCTACTCTAAAGTCTGTAAATTCACCTCACAAAGAGCTCTTTCCTTATCGGCCCCTCTAATATGGAACTCTCTCCCCCCGACCTACGATCAATTGAGGAACTGAAGGAATTCCGAAAACAACTAAAATTTGTTCTTTTCATTGAGCACTATGGCTATGACACCTAACTAACTCATATTAATTGTAATCTCTCAATATTGTGTTTTTTGTAATTGTTCACCATGTTATGTTTCCCTTCTTTCACTTCCCTTGCCTATGTTTAGCCTTTGTATGTCTTTGTAACCGCTTTGATTTAAGGAAAAGGCGGTATAAAAAACCTGTTAAATAAATAAATAAATGCTGGGACTGCATACAACTGAAATGTGATTTAGTGATTCTCTCCATAGGGAGGAATACCAAAGAGATCACTGATAAATAGTACTTTTCTTTCCAAATAATATTTTATTGCATGGAGTATGCCTTATTAAAATCACTAACAAGAAAGCATTGAAGAAACATCAGAAATTACTCAAAACAATCACATTTCAATGAACCCCCAATGCCATTCAGAAAGTGTTGGCCTGAGTGTCTCCTCAGTTTTTAAGTTGGGGAAGAAAGGTTATGAATGTGGCAATCTCACAGCAGAGGGACATGCCACGTTTCTTAGTAACTTTGATTGCTCTTTATCATTTGCCATTAGCACAGTTTTCATGTGTATCTGAAGGAAACTATGAAAGAGGAACCTGAGGTGAGGAGAAAAAAAAACAGGTGTGAGGACTGGATGAAAAGGCTGAGGGATGAGAGAAGTGGGAGGGATGTGGGGTTGGAAAGAGAGTGAAATGATAAATGACAAAGGGGAAAAGATAAGAGGAGTGTGAGGGAAATGGAGTTAGAGTGGAAGGATAGATGGAATGAGGAGGGAAAGATAAAGGCAGAAAGGGAGAAAAGAGGATGATTAAGGGGTGAGAAACCTAGCCAATGGCATTATAATATCATTTCACTAGACTACTCTTCTTGATAAATGCTTTCAAAGAGAGATTTCCAGTTTCATCCCAAATCCATAGGATCCTAGAAATGACGTAGCCTATAATACAGGGCTGTATGATCCACATACAGAGGGTGTTTTGGATGGACTGACTGCAAGAGAGTCACAGCTGTGATTGGCTCATACTATCTATGTCATCATAGACGATATAAATATACTAAATGAATAAATCAAATATCAGGCTAGCAGGCTATATGACTCTGGAAAGCATGGCTCCTCTGGGAGTGCAATGGAACATTTCAGTTTATCTATAGAAAGAGAGCTCCATTTTTAAACAAATTTTATTAAAGTTTTCAATTTTCCACAATCAATAGATGATTGTTCAAGTGCAAAATACATTAAGTAATATCCAATCATATATAAAAAGGAAGCGCAAATATTTGCTAAACATAAGGAATGTTTGGAGGAGAGAAAAAACCTGAAGCACAGTATAATACCCGCAGAATAAATCAGCAGACTATATAGATCAACAGCTCTAACACTAACTGCCCTATTTATATGTTTTAGACCTTAGAGTCCACAGGTAGTTCCAGCTTTTTAGCATCCAGAAGAAAACGCAATTGCTGTGGTTCAAAAAGAAAAAATTAGGACTTAACCGGTAATTGTCTTTCCTTGAGCTCACTTCAGGCCAGTCCTGTTGCCTGTGAGTTGTCAGCCCTTTCCAGCAGCTGAGGAGTGATCATGACAGAATCTTGTTGCATCAGTATAAGAGCTCCCCCTTCAGCCCAAGACTCCATTCTCCTCTCGACAAAGCAGACCAACACCATAAATGAATCTAACTAATCATAACCAACAAACCACCACCAAATTACATTTAATAGCCCCCCTGCAGAGAGCTTTCATTCTGGCCAAAGGAAGGCGATGAAGACATGCTCCATTAGCATTTTGCCACAAAACAATGTACCCAAGAAGGCCTATGTAAAATATACCCCGAGACAGGAGAACAGGACCCTACACCCCTGTAACCATTTCCGGTCGTTATTTCATTATCTTTTCATAGTCCAACAAAGAAACGTGGATAGCAAAGGAGGACGTGTGAAAATCTTTATTGGTCAAATCAGCCAAAGGCCCGACACAGGCCGTGTTTCGGAATTCCCTTCTTCAGGGGCTAAATGGCTAAAGACAAATACACAAATTAAAATAAACAACAAAAATAGTTATTTAAAAACAATGAAATAAAATAAAACTGGCTAAAACCACGGACATCAATGAATGCATACTAAAACAATTTTAAATGTAAAAATAATAACAAATTAAAACCATTTTTCTAATAAACGGTTGTATCAATATAAATATATGAATATAAATATAAATGGTGGAACAAATAAGTACGGCTAACAGCAGAACGACACAAAAAAACAAAACAGTACAATTAAAATTAAATAAAAATATATAAATGTATATAAGAAAATATAAATATATAAATATAAATTTGTAAATAAATAATAAATGTTTCAACAGACGATAAACATTTCATAAAAAAATTAATGTTGTATCTAAAAAACATATAAATTACACATACCTGAATCAACAGACTATATCAATTAACCAAAAAGAACTAAAACAATGTGTGTCTTCAAAAATGTACTATAACAAATATGACACCTAAACAGTACAATTAATAAAAACATATAAATATATATAAAAAATAAGATATATGAGTGTATAAATATAAATATGTAGATGGATAATAAATGTTTCAACAAACGATAAATATTTGATAATATAGCATAAAAATAATGTATTTAAAAAACATATAAATTACACATACCTGAATCAACAGACTGTATAAATTAACCAAAAAGGACTAAAACAGTGTGTGTCTTCAAAATTGTGCTATAACAAAAAACAAGCATTTAAATTGAAAACTTATAAATAAATTACTCTTAAATAGAAAAAACAAACATCATGAAATCCATACATATATATAAAAAATATTAAAGATTAATTATAAAAAATTTTATAAAAAATAATTTTGAAAAATATAAATAGAAAACGGCCTGATTTAAAGAGAGATGAAGACAACCCATGTAAATTAATATTTAAAAAGAGTAATAAAATGAGAGAATGAAAATAAAAATAATACCTGACCAAGAAACTCTTCCTACGACCATAAATGTGCAATCTGTGAAACGTGAAGAATGTATAAATAATTAAATTGTTCTTAAAAGATAATAATTTGCCAAGATAATGATGTAAAAACAAAGGCTAAAATCTGACCAAAATTGACAAAATATGATTTTAAAACCAACGACCATTCGGAATCTCAAAACGGTATGAGTGGCGTCTGTGAAAACAATCAAATGAATTTATGAGAAATACAAAAAATTGGGGGACACAGCGGAACATAAATGCATGGAAGTAGTCACAGAGTATATTCAAAAGTGATGCATAATAGTCACAAACTGCCCATTTCACCGGTTGTTATACTACACAGGCCACTTCACTTAAAAAAAGGCTAAAAACATCAATTCTAAACAAATAAAATGTTGTCATTGACAAAAGCCTCTGACCACCTCAAACCATGTATCGATGATTTCAAGAGGGATGGAAAAACTGTTTATTTATGTGAACAATTAGAAAACATCGAAAGACTTTTAAACCCACTCAACCATTATCAAAAATTAAAAATTATCAATGATAGTGATATAACGGATACAATAAAAGTTTTTAATTCATTTATAAAAAAGTTTTAGGAATCGCATTATAAACTGCTACGTATACTCTAAGTTTAAGCAGCATCGATGAGGAAAATATAAAATAAAAAATTAAATAAAATCAGAACGACCAATAAAGATTTTCACACGTCCTCCTTTGCTATCCACGTTTCTTTGTTGGACAGCTTTTGCACGTGGTGTTGTGCCCCTTGTTGGACCCATTATCTTTTCATAGTCCATACTCAGATCCGAGCTGAAGAACTAGCTGGACCCATAGCAGAAAAGCTCACATGGTGGGACCGGGACTCCTCCTGAGTAAACTCAAGGAAAGACAATTAACCCTCCATTGCCTCAGGTACACTTAAGATTGTGAGCCCTTTGGGGACAAGGGAATAAAAAGTACCTGTTAGTATACATGTAAACCGCACTGATTCTAAAGAGCGCGGTATAAAAAAAAAAGGAAAATAAATAAATTAGCAGATAAGGCCTAATTTCTCCTTCTTTATCGTCCCTCCAGGCCAGTCCTGTTATGTATGGGACGTAGCAGAGCAGTACCTAATCATGGGAGGGGTATGCCAGTACAGCCCGAAGCACTAAAGCTCCAAGCACTGCATCCACAGCTGCTTGCACATCAAGACGGTAGTACTTAATGAATGAATGGAGAGACGACCAAGTTGCCGCTCTGCAAATGTCTGCTAGAGGAACTAGACTATGTTTCGCCCAAGACGTTGCCTGAACCCAAATTGAATGAGCCCAAAGCCCCAAAGGCAGGACCCTCCCTCTGGAATCAAATGCTGCACAGATGGCATGCTTCACCTATCTGGCAATGGAGGCTTTTGAAGCTGCCTTCCCTGTACGCGGACCCCGAAGAGGATAAACAACCAATCCGACTTGCAAAAAGATTCTGTACTCTTGATATAGCACTTCATCAAATTGGTGAAGTCGCCGCTCACCCTCGGAGTTTCTGAGGGTTGGAAAAGCTGGCAGGGAAATGACCTGATTAACATGAAACTTAACCACCTTGGGCAAGAAAGACGGTACAGATCGCATGAGTACCTTCTCCTCACTAAACTGCAGAAAAGGTTCCTGACACAAGAGAGCCTGCAGTTCAGAGATTCTCCGCGTGGAACATAACGCTACTAGCAACATGATTGTTAGAGTGAGGTCTTTGATGAACGCCCTTGGAGAATGGCTCAAAAGGAGTTCCCGCTAAGGCCTCTAGCACTAAGTTGAGATCCCAAGGAGGAACCACACATTGAACAGGCGGACGAACGAGCTTAACAGCCCCAAGAAACCGAACGATGTCCAGATGCTTCTTGGAGCAGCTGGTTCATGAACCGACCAGAGGGGAAGCCATATTGAACCTAGTCCTTAGTGCAACACCAGATCTGGAGCAGGAGATAGCGGTGTTGGGGCCACTTGGCAATAGTGATCATAGCATGATCTCGTTTGATTTAATTAATGGAGGAGGGATGGTAAGGAAATCCACAGTACTACCTTTTAACTTTCGGAAGGGAGACTATGATAAAATGAGGACAATATTTAAGAAAAAACTAAAAGGAGCTGTTGCAAACGTTAAAGACTTACATCAAGCTTGGGTGTTGTTTAAAAATACTATCTTGGAAGCCCAGACCAGCTGTATTCCACGCATTAAGAAAAGTGGAAGGAAGTCCAAAATCTGCCAGCATGGTTTAAAGGTGAGGTCAGAGAGGCTGCTGTTGCCAAAAAAGCATCTTTCAGGAAATGGAAAAAAGAGCCAAATGACAAAAATTGGAAACAGCACAAGCACTGGCAACTTAAATGCAAGGCATAAGAGAGAATTTGAGAAGAAACTTGCTACAGAAGCAAAAATGCATAATAAAGACTTTTTCAAGTACATTCATAGCAAAAAACCTGTGAGAGAGTCAGTTGGTCCATTAGATGATAGAGGGGTAAAAGGGGCAGTAAGAGGGGACAAGGCTATAGCGGAGATACTGAATGAATTCTTTTCTTCGGTCTTTACATTACCTATGACTGAAGTGATATTTAAAGGTGATACTGTAGAAGAATTGAAAGAAATATCGCTACACTGGGAAGATGTATTACAACTATTTGACAAACTGAAGAGTAGCAAATCACCTGGACCGGATGGTACACATTCAAGGGTGTTGAAAGAACTGAAATATGAGATTGCAGACCTGCTATTAGTAATCTGTGAACTATCATTAAAATCATCTGTAATATCTGAAGATTGGAGGATCGCCAATGTAACGCCAATTTTTAAAAAGGGTCATGGGGTGATCCGGGAAACTACAGACCGGTGAGCCTGTCATCAGTACCAGGAAAAATGGTAGAAACCATCATAAAGAACAAAATTACTCAGCATGTAGATAGTCATGGCCTAATGGGAGATAGCCAACATGGCTTTAGACAAGGAAGATCTTGTCTTACTAATCTGTTATGTTTTTTTGAAGGTGTGAATAAACAGGTAGACAAAGGTCAGTCGGTTGAAATAGTGTATTTGGACTTTCAGAAAGCCTTTGACAAAGTCCCTCATCAGAGACTTTTGGCAAAACTAAAGAGTAATGGGATAGGAGGCAGTGTACTATTGTGGACAAGGAACTGGTTAAAAGATAGAAAGCAGAGGGTAGGGCTAAATGGCCAGTTTTCCTAATGGAGAAAGGTGAATAGTGGTGTACCTAGGGATCTGTGCTGGGTTCGCTGCTTTTTGACATATTCATAAGTGACCTGGAAAAGGGAATGAGGAGTGAGGTTATTAAATTTGCAGATGACACAAAACTATTTAAAGTTGTTAAAACCCATGAGGAATGTGGAAATTTGCAAGAGGATCTTGATAAATTGGAAGACTGGGCATCAAAATGGCAGATGAAATTTAATGTGGACAAGTGCAAAGTTATGCACCTAGGGAAGAACAACCCAAACTATAGTTACACGGTGCAAGGTTCCACATTAGGAACTAACACCCAGGAAAAAGATTGAGGCGTCATTGTGGATAACATGTTAAAACCCTCTGGCCAGTGTGCAGCGGCAGCCAAGAGAGCAAATAGAATGCTAGGTATCATAAGAAAAGGAATGGAAAATAAAACAAAGGATATTATAATGCCTCTGTATCGTTCCATGGTGCGACCGCACCTTGAATATTGTGTGCAATTCTGGTCGCCATATCTTAAAAAGGATATAGCATTATTAGAAAAGATTCAGATAAGAGCCACCAAAATGGTAAAGGGGATGGAAGGATACCCCTATGAAGAAAAGCTAAAAAGGTTAGGGCTCTTTAACCTGGAAAACAGAAGGCTGTGGGGAGATATGATAGAAGTCTATAAATTAATGAACGGAGTGGAATGGGTAAACGTAGATCAATTGTTTACGTTATCAGAATATAGGAAGACTAGGGGACATGGAATGAAGCTACAGGGTAAACTATTTAAGACTAATAAGAGAAAATATTTTTTCACTCAACGTGTAATCAAACTGTGGAATTTGTTACTGGAGGATGTAGTAAAAGCTGTTAGTGTAGCTGGGTTTAAAAAAGGTTTGGACAAGTTTCTGGAGGAAAGGTCCATAAACCATTATTAAAAAGGGACCCAGGATATCAATGCCTGACCCAATACAAGCACTGTGGAACCTGTGTCTTTTGGGGAAACTGCTAGGTACGTATGACCTAGATTGGCCACTGTTGGAAACAGGATACTGGGCTCGATGGACCTTGGTCTGACCCAATATGGCATATCTTATGTTCTTATGTGCCGCCAGTGAACGCCCCTGAACATGCCCCCGGTAGCAGAACAAGGCCACCACCTGTACCTTTAAAGAACCAAGGGCCAAATCTTTCTCCAGTCTCCGTTGCAAAAACATCAAAATGTCCATAAGGGAGACCCCAAACGGCCGCACATCCCTATCCGCACACCATGCTTCGAACACTTGCCAGACCCTGATATAGGCCAGAATGGTGGACTGCTTTTTGGATTTCAGCATAGTAGCAATCATTGCTAGTGTCTAGACTCGGCGACATAACCATGCCCTCTCAATAGCCAAGCCATAAGCAAGAATTGTTCCACCTGCAGCACTAGCACCGGTCCCTGAGCCGAAGATTGTTCCTGTTGGGCAATCTCCAAGGATGATCGACCAGAGTCAGGTGAGGTCCGCATAGCATGGCCTCTGTGACCAATCCAGCACTATTAGGACCACCGTGTCTCTCTATTCTCTGCAACAGATGACCAATGAGTGCCCATGGCGGGAAGATGTACAGGAGCCCCTCTGTCAGCCATGCCTGCTCAAGAGCATCGAGCCCTTCCGACATGTGCTCTATGCATCTGCTGAAGAAGCAACTGGCCTTGAAATTGGACAGAGTAGCCATGAGATCCATCACTGGCATCCCTCAACGCACGGTGATGTCGTAGAACACTGCCGCGTTGAGTTCCCATTCACTGGGATCCACCCTATGCTGACTGAGATAGTTTGCCTGCACATTGTCCTTTCCTGCGACGTGCACTGCCAACAGAGCCATCAAATTCTCCTCTGCCCACTGCAGGAGGGGCTGACATTTGCCCAGCAGAGTTGCACTGCCCATGCCCCCTTGCCGCTTGATATAGGCTACTGTCATCGCATTGTCGGAGAAGACTTGGACCACCTGCCCTGCTACCAATGTCTGGAAGCTTTGAAGCGCCAATAACACTGCTCTCATCTCTAGCCAGTTGATCGACCAAGCACTCTCCTCTTGAGACCAGACTCCCTGAGTCATTTAAGTATGACAGTGCACCCCCCCAGTCGATGAGGCTGTCATCCATGGTCACCAGAATCCATTGTTGGAGTTCCAACGGCAGGCCCACCAGTAAGTCTGCAGCCACCACTCCAGACTTGTTTCTGCCTTTTCAGGGCACCTAAATCTCTGAGACAAGGAGTGCTTTTGCGGTGACCTCTAAGACAAAAAGGCCTGCTGTAATAGACGCATATGAGCTCTGGCCCACAGCACTAGATCCAGTGTTGCAGCCATTGAACTTAGCAGCTGCAAGTAATGTCATGCTGTCAGAGTGGCCCTGCGCAGGAAATTCCTCACCTGCACTATCATCTTCTGTGCCCTGTCCTCGGGTAGGGAGAGCACCCCCTTTTATATGTTGAACTGAGCCCCTAGATACACCAGACATTGTACAGGCTGAAGCCGACTCTTGGTGACATTGATCACCCAGCCTAGTTGCTGTAAGAAACCCCCCACTCCCCGCATTGTGGAGAGGGCCTCTGCCTTAGACTTGGCCCTGATGAGCCAATCGTCTAAGTATGCGTGCACCAGAATGTCTTCCTGTCACAGTGTCACCGCCGCCACCACCACCACCATAATCTTTGTGAAGGTGTGTGGTACTGTGGCGAGGCCAAAGGGTAATGCTCAGAACTGAAACTGTCCCTTGGGCACCGTGAACCATAAAAAACGCTGGTGATCCAGCCTGATGGGTATATGCAGATAGGCCTCTGTTAGATCCAGGAACTCACCCTCCTGCACTGCTAAGATAATCGACTGCAAGGTCTCCATCCGAAAATGGGGCACTCGCAACGCCTTGTTCATATGCTTGAGATCAAGGATGGGTCTGAAGGAGCCTGCCTTTTTGGGCACCACAAAGTAAATGGAGTACCGACCGGTACCGCACTGATCTGGCAGCACCGGTTGCAACGCTTCCAGCTGTATTAAATGCTGGAGGGTGGAGTGAACGGCATCTCTCTTCCTTGGAGCTCGGCAGGATGAGGCGACGAAAGCATCGGATAGGAGTCTGTCAAATCCAGTGCACAACCTTCGCGAATTATCTCCAGGACCCACTGATCAGACGTCATAGCGGTCCAGATGAAATAGAACTGTTTTAAACGCCCTCATATCACTACTTCTGGACCTCCATGGCCTCATTGTGGTTTCTTAGCTGAAGCCAATGGAGAAGAGAAATAACCCCGGCCGAAAGCTCTGGCCCCTCGATAGGGCTGTCCTGTCACTCTGTAGCGTCCCCTCTGATAGGGTGCAAAGCGACTGGCTCAAAATCTTCAGAAATCTCTGGGTTGTCCCCTCTGCAGATCTCCTGGCTTCGGCCCTTTGGGTCTATCCTCTGGCAGATGCCCCCCTTTTGAGTCACCCAAGTCCTTCACGATCTTGTCCAGAGCCTCCCCAAAGAGCAATTTCCCATTAAAGGGGAGCCTACTGAGCCATGTTTGGATGAGGCATCTGCCACCCAATTGCGGAGCCATAGAAAATGATGTGCCGCAATGATGGAGGCAATCGTTTTGGATGTCAGTCAAACTAGGTCATAGAAGGCGTCCGCCATATAAGCAGCGGCAGACTCCAGTTTGGCCCCTTCTGAGTCCGCCTGGCCCTCTGTGTCCATTGTCGCTAAACTCTGGATCCAGTGAATGGATGCCCGGGAGACATAGACCTCGCAGATGGAAGCCTGTAGCGCCAATGCACTTGAATCAAAAGCCTGCTTAAGAAGGGACTCCAGCTTTCTATCCTGCAGATCCTTCAGGGAAGCGCCCCCTCTATGGGAATCATGATCTTCTTAGTTACCACTGACACCAAGGCATCTACATTGGGCATGCACAGGAGGTCCCTCTCCTCTTGTGCAATTGGGTATAAGCGGCCCAAGAGGCGATTACCCCTTAAGGTAGCCTCCGGAAACTCCCATTCCGATTCGATCATCTTTTTGATCACTCTATGAACCGAGAAGCAGGCCTGTGCCCCTTTGAAACCCTGGAGCAGCAGATATTCCAGTGGCTCCTCCACATGAGGAGAGGCCTGCAGAATACTGAGGGCCGAGAGCGAATGGGAGATAAGTGCTGCCAGCTCCTCCTTGTGGAAGACACAAAGTACATTAGGGTCCTTTCCCTGTGCCATTTCGTCATCCTCCCACTCTGGCTTCCATGGCTCACCCTAAAGATCGGATGGGCCTAACCGCAGCTCATCGGATGCCTGGGTATGAGGTGATACAGGACCCTGCCATACGTCTGCCTCACCCCCAGCTTGTCCTCCCATATTGCATCTCCAGAGGAAAGAACCGCAACCTTCCTGGGTGGTCCTAATTCCTCTCCCTGCTTTCTTTTGAGGCAGTAGTGTAATAGCGAAGGGCCCGCAACGAATAAAACCAGGAGTCTATTGACTAGAATTCAAACCAGTTTAATGTGCACAGTCTCAGGCCAATGTCACATACAAAATGTCTGAGCCCTGAGCTCAGAAAAACGACAGTTTATATACTGTTCTTCTCCAGTCTAATACAGGCAAAACTCCTCATTGGTCTTGGTGGCGCCCCTCAGGCCTAGCTGACAGGCCTCTGCTACAGGATGAACTAGGCCATCGCCTATCACATTCCCCCCTTTTGATTATTCACACCCGCAAGTGAGAAAGGGTGAGAATCAAATCACACACACATAGGAAAGTACCTTAAACTATGGTAGAGGGATCACTCCGTGGTATAGGGTAGTAGTCCCACATTGCTAATATTTGTGCTGCTGCCTTGCGGTCAATAATATTATCAATAATGGAGCGTAGCATATGCAAGCACAGGGGAAGGAAACATGGGATACATAAGCAAACAGTCACAATCAAAAATACAAGCACTATAAGTGTCTTCAGGCCGCCTAGGCCTGAAAACCAAGAACCAAACCAGCCATCTAGTTGCAAGCCATGCCACGTTTGGACTGGGACATGTTTGCTTTCTCATGTGATTGGCTATATCTTCTACAACCTGTCCTTCATTATCTATTTGCAAGCAGCAGTTAGTTAAATTCAGCTTGCCACATACTCCTCCTTCAGCTGCAAGCAGATAATCTAAAGCTAAGCGGTTCTGGTAAATGGCTGTACGCATCTGTGTGGCTTGTTTAGCTAACAAGGTTAGCGCTCTACTAGTTTCATTGGTTATAATTTCAACAACAGCTTGCAAACGTATAATACGGTCTAACATATATACAGGGGTGCGGTAGCCCCAAAAACCATCTTGCGCCCAGGTAGCAGGTCCATAGTAAGAAACAATTCGCTCTGGTGGCCATTCTTCAGAGGTTGCATCCCATTTGTCCCACTGGCCGATTTTCAGAGCTTCTCGTTTCTGTCGACTTTTATATACAGGGAACCCCAATTGTTCTCCGTGGGAAAGGGGCAAAAGAAAGAAAGACGGTCGTATTGTTCCAAGAACACACGCTCCTCCCCATTTGGCAGGGAGTTTAGCATATGCTCTGGTACCACAAATCCAATATAGTCCAGGTGGGGCTTGCCAAGGTGCTGTGGGTAGCCAGATTTGTCCATATCCTGGCCAAATAAGGAAAGATGATCAGAGGGTTAGACGGTTCTGGAGTATTGGCACCTGACCACCAAGAAGTCTTCCCAGTTGTGGCATTGTAATATTTCTGGTTCAAACAGACTAATTGTCCCACAGGTGCATTCAATTGTGGTCCTGCTCGTGCAAAACATAGTTTACCCACTATGGAGTGGGCGAGGACCCATTCATTGGCAGTGTTATGCACATCAATTTGGTTATATGGTACGGAATAGTTCAATTCTTGTGCTTCCCAAGGCCATTGGTCTCCCATCTGAGTTCCTCCACAAAAGAGACAGTCCGAGACATGGAGGCTGGATGCCACAGCTCCAGCTAGTTCGATGAACAAATTCTGCCTTCATGGCCTCGTAGAAGGTATGATGTAGGCAATAAGGTGAAGAAACATGAGTCTTTACATTCAGCTGGATGAATACAATGGTTCCAGGATCAGTTCCACCTCCTGCTATGCGCAGGCCGAATCGAAATCCTTGCTTCCACTGGCTGGGGTCGAAGATCTGAAGCCGCAGGGGATTGCAGGCGCTTTTCTTGCACTGTTCAGGTTTCAGTAAGTGTAATCTTTCCAGCAGCGCTTTGCGATTATCTCCAGTCTGTCCTGTAGGGCTACCAGACCAGGTAGCATAGTACACACAATCCCTTTTCGGACAGAAGTAGTCTCCCTCTACTGATTTGCTATATGTTGTTGGGGAATATATCCCAGTGCAAATTCCCCAGCTGTACGCATCTTCAGGACACATATACTTCTCATCATAATAGTAAGCTTGTTCCCATGATCCACACCTGTAGTAATTATTTCTATTAATCAAGTCACAAGCATCAAAATACAAGTAAGCAGGTTGGTTAGGATCAGAGAGTTGACTTGTGGCATTGATGAGGGCTCCATCTTCATCATTCCATCTCAGTTCCAGGACATAGTAAGATGGATTCTGGCGAGGTCTGAAGCAAGTATGAGTCTTTCCCTTTGTGCAGACATTCAGTTCTGTACCATTATAGATACACCGGCTGACTACACCGGTACAAATGTAGTAAGAGTGATAAAGCAAAGTCTGAGTAACTTACATACCAGTTCGGGTGGTGGTTATACAGGCTGCACAAGGGGGCAAAGCAAGAGTGGTTCTCAAGTGTCCCAGGGCTACCGCAAGAAGGAAATAGCAGCAAATAGTAATCATCATGATTATAGTCTTTGATAATTAATGAGGTAGTTAATGGTTGATTGAGGTAGATAGAGAGAGGATAGAGTCTGAAATGTAGATGTTCAGGAGCAAGCTGGCAAAGTCTTTATGATGAGGGATCTCTCCTTCGCAGCGTGAGTCGCAACGGTGATGCAGGATTAGCGATCGAAGTCCAGGGGCGACTCTCAGGAGCTGCTGCTGGCTTCACTCGACTGTGATGGATCCAGGAGTCGATCTCGGCCACTTTAATTGCGGTTGGGGTTGATAGCAAAACGATATACGGTCCCTTCCAATGAGGCGACAAGGGTGTCTTCTTCCACTCCTTTACCCACACCGAGGCTCCAGGCTTGAAAGGATGCAATGGTTCTGTTAGATTGATAGGCAACTGGTCCTGCACCCAGGTATGAAGGCTCTGCAAAACAGAACTTAGAGCCAACAATTCTTGCCTAGTAATTACGGATCCAATATGATTCATATCCCCTCTTATCTCCTGTACTATGGGCGGGGGCCTCCCATACAAAATCTCAAATGGGGATACCCCTAATGGCGTGGTGGGGGCTGAACGTATTCGGAGAAGGGCTATGGGAAGAGCTTGGGGCCACTTCAAGTGGGCTTCCTGACAAAGTTTGGATAACTGAGATTTTAGGGTTCGGTTCATTCTCTCCACTTTCCCTGAACTTTGGGGCCTGTAGGCTGTGTGTAACTTCCATTTTATTTGCAGGGCATGGGCTAACTGCTGGGTTACTTGTGATATAAAAGAGGGCCCATTGCAATGAGGTAGAGAAATGGGGTGTAATGAGGTAGACAAATGAGGTAGAGGTGCAAAGTCATATTCCTATTGCTAATGCCCCAGAGAGGGCTAGCAGCAAAAAGTCATTTTTCCTATAAATAATGCCCTGTTGAGGGCTAGCATCTTGAGGTTCTTGGGGTAACTTGCACACAATCAGTTTCATTGTTGGTGGCTATGAGCAAATCATCCACATATTGGAGTAGGATTCTCTTTCCCGGAGTTACAGGGTAACTTGACAGATCTTGACTGAGGGCTGCACAGAAGATAGTGGGTGAATTCTTGAATAAACAAAAGCTGACTGGCATCTTCCAAGTCCAAAACAGTGAAATGAGTGGCTTCTGCTGGAATCAGTCCCAGGAGGGTGCAAGGATTTGGTACTACTGGATGTATGGTTTCAACTGCACTGTTTACTCGACGTAGATCCTGCACTGGGTGGTAGTCACCTGTCCCAAGCTTTTTGATTGGGAGAAGGAGGGTGTTCCAGGGTGATTGGCATTCTCTAAGAAGTCCATACTGCAGTAATTTCTTCAGGTGGCGATGAATACCTTCAATTGCTGATCGTGGGAGGGGATACTGACGCACATGCACTGGTTCTGCTCCTGGCTTAAGGGTAACAAGTACAGGAGCTATATTTTTCGCTAGGCCAGGTGGATTATTCTCTGCCCATACTCCAGGCGGGGCTGCAATGCTGAGAGGTGTACAGAGGCTTACTGCTTTGGATGCAGATGAATAGAACCGCCATTCTTCTTCTCGGGGGACAGTTAACACCATCAGGCCGACAGGTTTTGAGTTTATAGTCATTTCCATTTTTCCCCCTTCAACAAAGGATATCTGTGCTTGAAGCTTTGCAAGCATGTCTCGGCCCAACAGGGGAACTGGGCATTCAGGCATATACAAGAACTGGTGTGTTATCTTCTGTCCCCCTAGTTCACAGGCGCGGTTCTGCAGAAAGGGTCTCGTGGTTCTTGTTCCTGTAGCTCCCATGATTGTAACAGATCGAGAGGACACAGGGGCCACCGGCTTGGCTACTACTGAATGTTCGGCCCCTGTGTCTACCATAAAGTTCATATGCTGGTCTCCAATTTTTACATTGACCATAGGCTCCTGGAGACCTAAGAAGAACTTGGAGCCTGGTCTGGCCTATTCCTCATCATCCATAGAATCGTCCTCGGCGGTTGCCACTCCTGCTATGGCAACCTCTTCTTGCTGTTGAAACTGCGCGCGCTGCATCCCCCCTCGCTGCTGGAATCGCCCCCCCCGCTCTCCTGGCGCTCCCGCGTCCCCTCCAGGGGGTGGAGCTCATGTTCAGGCACGCATCCTTCCAATGTCCTTCCTCTTTACAATAAGCGCACTGATTTGCACCTAAGGGGGGGCCGAGTGCTCCCTCGGCCCCTTCCCCATCCTCTGGCTCTTCTGTTAGGATATCCTCCTCCGCGTCCTTCAATTAGTGCTGCAGCGAGCAGATCCACTTTCTTCCTCATCCTTCTTTCACTTTCCCATTTGCTTTCTTGATCACGATTCACATATACCTTTTGTGCGACTTCCATTAACTGTGTTGCGTTCATGCCCGCAAATCCTTCTAATTTTTGCAGTTTTTGTTTTATGTCTCCCTGGGACTGACTCACAAAAGCGGCATTCACCATGTATAAATTCTCCTGAGCTGCTGGGTCATAGGGGGTGTAAAGTCTATAAGCTTCAGTTAATCGTTCGTAGAAAGCAGCTGGACTCTCATCTGGGCGCTGAAGAACGTCCGCTACTTTCCCAATATTCATAGCTCTCTGGCCTCCTTTCTTTAGGCCCTGCAGTATCGCCTGGCAGAACCGGGTGAGGACCTTTTCTCCTACATCACTATTTGGGTCCCATCCAGGGTCTTCATTCGGGAAATCTGCGGCTGCTGCGTCTGGGATCTAGGTTTCTCCCCACTTCAGGGTTCTCTTCCAACCATCGAGTGGTCGCTCGCACTATCCGTGCCCGCTCTTCAGTTGTAAAGAGGGTAGCCAAAAGCTGGCGACAGTCAGACCAGGTGGGCTGATGGGTTTGCATAATACTAGTCATTAACTCTGTTAAATCTTGGGGCTTTTCAGTATAGGAGGCATAATGCGTTGTGGAGAAGGGCACATACACCAGACTGGTCGGTCCGACCACAACCTGACCGTTCTCCTGAATGGGTAATCCCGGGACCTGCCGCAGCGGCAGTTGGTGAGCTTCTCTCGTTCTACTTCTGAAATCATAGCGCATTTCAGTGGGCCTATGGGTGACGCCGCTACTGGTACCTGGACTAGTGGATTACCCTGGACTGGCATCTAACTCTCCACTAGCGGATTCTTTGGGGGATGATTGTTCCACCTCAGAGCGCTGCTCAGGACTAGGGCTCCGACTTCTTAGGGGACTGGTCCGCACTTCAGATTTTGGAGGCGGATGGGCGGGTGGAGGCACCTCGGCTGGGGGTATGCTCGCTTCCTCTGGCTCTACTAGGGGTGTTAGCGGGGGTTCTTGGAGTACTGGCGGAGCTGATGGGACAGGCGTATACAGAAAGGTGGGTGGATACCTTGGGGTCTCTGGAGACTCTTGGGCTACATAAATAGGGGGTTTTTCTTTCTTGGCAGGGACTCTCATGGCGGTTGCTAACATAATCTTACTCTGTCCCTCACAGCAACGCTTCATCCAAGAGGGCTGTTTTTCACATATCCCTAACCATGAGTCTATATAGGAAAACTGTTCAGGACTATAGCTGCGCACTACCTTGTGCACACGGGACACAATTTGGATATCAAAAGTACCTTCTGTTGGCCACCGGCGTCCAGCGCCGGCCACACCCTACTACACAATATTTCTAAGCGGGTCGGTGACATTTTCACCCCATAATCACCACTAAATCCTTTCTTAAAATTCGTGATCATACAGTTCAGTGGAGTTTGTACGGACTCCGCCCCTCCCATTATAACGTACAAGACAGCAAACAGAAAGGTTAGGTAGGATGGCTACGGGTAAGGGGTCCGCGCAGCCCACAAAACAATGAGGGGGGACAAACACCAAACGCTTCCTCCTGTTCGCGACCTGAACGCGGTCGCCCGGTCAGGAATTGCGCTACTTAGGAGTCCGCTCTCGCTTGGCCTGTATTGCAAGACCTCTCAATCACACTTCACACAACCAAACATGCTAGCATTTCCCAAATTCCCGGGCTAACTGACTGAACCTAAATTACCCAACCAAAAGGGTCGATAGCTTCGCCCCGCGCATACTCATGCAGGGGTACTAGGATCGCCCTGGAAGTTGATCAGATTTCCTTTACCTGCTACTGTACCAAATCAGTCTCGAGACTTTCCCAGAGCTAACTGACTAAGAACCAGAAAAATCAATACTCACCAGATCCGGTAGCTAATGCGCTGCGCAACCAGTTCCACCATGGGTTGAATCCTGGACTCCCCTGGGTTCAAGGTGTTGGCCAGCCGGACCCAGCAGGCCGCCGAGGCAGGGCGGAACCCTCCGATGCAAGGGACCGGTCGGCGCCTGGGATCCTCTCCATGTTGGTCGGCTGTGGGCCCAGGCGGACCAAACCTGGAGGCGGTAATACGTGGTAGTATTCACTTGCGCACTATTCGCGTATTACGCCTTCCCGGCCAACGCACCAAGAATATGTAATAGCGAAGGGCCCGCAACGAATAAAACCAGGAGTCTATTGACTAGAATTCAAACCAGTTTAATGTGCACAGTCTCAGGCCAATGTCACATACAAAATGTCTGAGCCCTGAGCTCAGAAAAACGACAGTTTGTATACTGTTCTTCTCCAGTCTAATACAGGCAAAACTCCTCATTGGTCTCGGTGGCCCCCCTCCCTCTCCCAATAGCCATCTCTGATCTGGCTTGAACCTGTTCTTATTCTGTGCAGGCTATTCTAACAGTGGCTCAAATCTCTAGACATAATACTTCTGCTACAGTACATTTCGCTACTTTTCCACGGTCAATTAGCCAGCAGAGATACAGTGGAAAGCACAGCTGTGATTATCATAACAGTGGAAAAGTTTTATTTTTGTTTATCAGAAGCATTCTTATCAAAAGCAGAGCTGAGCAAAGCAGCTACTGGTATTTTCTGTCTGTCTGGTTCTGCTATAATATTCCAAAGTCAGTTATAATATTCTAAAGTAAGGGAGGGGGACTCAGGCCTAGCTGACAGGCCTCTGCTACAGGATGAACTAGGCCATCACCTATCACAGTAGGCCTTATGCAACGATAAAATAAACTCCAGAGCAAAAATGGATTCGAGCACCTCCTTACCTTCAGGACTCTCTGTACTAGAGGCTGACTCTGTCCCTGCCATCTTCTTTGCCTTAGATTTACATTTCTCATGCTTCTCTGGAAATGCAAGGGAAACGGCCGCCGTTTGTGAAATGGCTGAAGTTCCTGCCAAAACCGCAGGAGCCACCAGCCTCAAGGGATCCACTCCTGCCTCTGCTGGGCTTATTTCCATATGGGTGGTCAACTCCCAATGCACCAGACTTCCCTGCCACACACATCGTCAGCACCAGTCTACTGCTGACAAACTGTGGCTGCTTCCACACTGAACGCAGGCAGTAGGAGTTGGGAGCATGCAACTGCACCGCAGAGGATTGCAAAAACAAAAGCAATTCAGCCCCGGCAGCTCTACCTGACTCTGCCACCTTCACGCATGCACTAACCCCGATGCGATGGACTCTCCCCCTTAATGAGGAAGGACCTGCAGACGGGGACCTCAGCGGCAGCACTACCTTTTTTTTTTTCTCCTGATAGGATAATGGCACCAGAAGGATAGCAGAATCCCCGAAGCTAACAGGGCTCTTGCTATCCTGCTAGTAAGGAAATTAGAGAGCCACTGCAGTCAACAGCGCTTCACCTCTTGCTGGGACTAGGAGGGAGGGACTTGGGGCTTCTAGGTATCACACCCCTGGGCAGACTTTGGTCCCATAGACCCTGGTACCGGAGCAGGCTCTGCCCCCCTGTCCATCTCACTTTTTTTTTTTTTTTTAACGGGTTATCTCCAGCCTTCCCCTTACCAGCACCAACGCTCTCACCAGGGATTGCCTTCTAATTACCTAAATAAAAAATTCTTCCTAAGCTTCCTGTGAGGGAGACTTTCAGAGGCAGCTCTTTCCCAGCTGCTGGACTGATAGACTGGAGTCCGGGGCTGAAGGGGGAGCTCTTATATTGATGCAACAAGACTCTGTCATGATCAGTCCTCAGCTGTTGGAGGGGGCTGACAACCCACACATACAGGACTGGCCTGGAGGGACGATAAGAAAATACATACTTCACATTAGAAATTCTAACTAAACATTTACAGGGAAATGTAACAAATTTGACTCCAAGAGATAAAACCCCATGGTGCATCTTCAGGAAATCTTTCATTCTTTCCTGCACAATGTGACAAATGTCAGGGTAAATCCATACTTTTCACAAGAAATAAGGAATTTCTATTACAGAAAAAAAGTCGTATTACATGAGCTCTCCGCCACCAAAGAGTGCTCCAAATAATTGTACAAGTCCAAACTATCAACAGATATCTCAGATTTCTTCTCTCCAACTGCTTCTTTATTTCTTCTTGATGACTCTATAACATAGCATCTAGATATTGGTGGCTCTGTCCATCTTCCCGGCCCTGTATTCAAGTAAATAGAGAATGTGTTTTAAACTATTACCTGAGTGTATAAGTTTATGGCGCTCTAGATTCCCAATGCTGTTGAAAATTCTTCCACAGTTTTCACAGGGATGAATGTACCTGAAATACAGGAGAAAACATTCATTGAGATAGGGGTCTTCAAGGATACCTTCCACATTTAGGATTAAGCATCATTTATACATATGTAAACTGATTTATAGATGCAAATATCCATAAGAACATAAGATATGCCATACTGGGTCAGACCAAGGTCCATCAAGCCCAGTATTCTGTTTCCAACAGTGGCCAATTTAGGTCATATGTACCTAGCAGTTTCCCCAAGAGACACAAGTTCCACAATGCTTGTATCTTCGGTCACTTCTTAATAATGGTTTATGGACCTTTCCTCCAGGAACTTGTCCAAACCTTTTTTAAACCCAGCTACACTAACAGCCTTTACTACGTCCTCCGGTAACAAATTCCAGAGTTTGATTACACGTTGAGTGAAAAAATATTTTCTTTTATTAATCTTAAATAGTTTACCCTGCAGCTTCATTGCATGTCCCCTAGTCTTTCTATATTCTGATAAGGTAAACAATCGATCTACGTTTACCCGTTCCACTCCGTTCATTAATTTATAGACTTCTATCATATCTCCCCTCAGCTGTCTCTTTCCCAGGTTAAAGAGCCCTAACCTTTTTAGCCTTTCTTCATAAGAGTATCCTTCCATCCCCTTTACCATTCTCTTTTCTAAAATCGCTATATCCTTTTTAAGATACGGCGACCAGAATTGCACACAATATTCAAGGTGCGGTCTCACCATGGAACGATATAGAGGCATTATAATATCTTTTGTTTTATTTTCCATTCCTTTCCTTATCATACCTAGCATTCTATTTGCTCTCTTGGCCGCCGCTGCACACTGGGCCGAGGGTTTTAACATGGTATCCACAATGACGCCTAAATCTTTTTCCTGGGTGGTGGTTCCTAATGTGGAACCTTGCATCGTGTAACCATAGTTTGGGTTGTTCTTCCCTAGGTGCATAACCTTGCACTTGTCCACATTAAATTTCATCTGCCATTTTGATGCCCAGTCTTCCAATTTATCAAGATCCTCTTGCAATTTTTCACAATCCTCTTGGGTTTTAACAACTTTAAATAGTTTTGTGTCATCTGCAAATTTGATAACCTCACTCGTTATTCCACTTTCCAGGTCATTTATGAATATGTCAAAAAGCAGCGGACCCAGCACAGATCCCTGGGGTACACCACTATTCACCTTTCTCCATTGGGAAAATTGGCCATTTAGCCCTACCCTCTGCTTTCTATCTTTAAACCAGTTCCTGATCCACAATAGTACACTGCCTCCTATCCCATGACTCTTTAGTTCTGCCAAACGTCTCTCATGAGGGACCTTGTCAAAGGCTTTCTGAAAGTCCAGATACACAATATCAACCGACTCACCTTTGTCCACCTGTTTATTCACTCCTTCAAAAAAACATAACAGATTAGTAAGACAAGATCTTCCTTGTCTAAAGCCATGTTGGCTGTCTCCCATTAGGTTGTGACTATCTACATGCTGAGTAATTTTATTCTTTATGATGGTTTCTACCATTTTTCCCGGTACTGACGTCAGGCTCACCAGTCTGTAGTTTCCCGGATCACCCCTGGAACCTTTTTTAAAAATTGGGGTTACATTGGCAATCCTCCAATCTTCAGGTATTAGAGATGATTTTAATGATAGTTCACAGATTACTGATAGCAGTTCTGCAATCTCATATTTCAGTTCTTTCAACACCCTTGCATGTATACCATCCGGCCCAGGTGATTTGCTACTCTTCAGTTTATCTAATAGTTCTAAGACATCTTCCCGATGTATCGATATTTCCTTCAATTCTTCTGCACCTTTAAATACCACTTCAGTCATGGGTAACATCCCTACATCTTCCTCAGTAAAGACCGAAGCAAAGAATTCATTCAGTCTCTCCGCTATCGCCTTGTCGCCTCTTAGTGCTCCTTTAACCCCTTTATCATCTAATGGACCAACTGACTCCTCTCACAGGTTTTTTGCTACGAATGTACTTGAAAAGGTCTTTATTTCGCGTTTTTGCTTCCCCAGCAAGCTTCTTCTCAAATTCTCTCTTTGCCTGCCTTATTAATGCCTTGCATTTGACTTGCCAGTGCTTGTGCTGTTTCCAGGTTTCGTCGTTTGGCTCTTTTTTCCATTTCCTGAAAGATGCTCTTTTGACAACAACAGCCTCTCTGACCTCACCTTTAAACCATGCTGGCAGTTTTTTGGACTTCCTTCCACTTTTCTTAAAGCGTGGAATACATATGTAACTAGTGATTTTAGAAAATTACTTCTCACATATTTATTTACATGACACACACAGTTTTGGGCATTCTTTGGGCAGCAAGAACAGTGCAAGAATTTAAGGTGAACCACCAGCCCCCTCCCCCCGCAAGATTTTAATAATTAAACTCATCAATCGTGATCATACCAACACTATCGCTCCCACAACAATTCTACAATAATGCATAATTGGACAACACTTAAATATTAAATTTTATTTTGTATGTATGTGTGGGCCCACCCTCGCTGCAGGTTAAAAAGATGTGCTGATAGCGCTTTGAGTTTATGTGGCCATCAGGATCTATTATTTTAATTTTCCATGTTTAACTCTAGTCTTCTCTCTGGCTCCTTCCCGTCTCCCTTGAAACACGCCTTAATCCGACCTATCCTTAAGAAAGCTTCCCTGGATCCCTCTGTCCCTGCTAATTGGCATCCCATATCTAATCTCCCTTTTCTCTCCAAGCTCCTAGAGAAACTGTTCTTCTCCAACTCTCCTCTCACCTCGATGCCACCCTTTCCCTCCAACCCCATCAGTCTGGTTTCCATCCCAGTCACAGCACAGAATCTATTCTTTTCGCTATCCTGAACGAACTTCACTCTGCACACGATCATGGTTCCATTTCTATCGCAGTTACTCTTGACCTGTCCTCTGCTTTTGATCTTGTTGACCACCATACTCTGCTCACTTGTTTCTACGATGTTGGGATCTCGGGCTCTGTTCTCCTTTGGGTCCGCTCTTTCTTGACCAACAGATCTTTCTCAGTTCTCTTTAGTTCCTCATCCTCGCCTGCACATCCGCTCACCTGTGGTGTTCCTCAGGGCTCTGTCCTAGCTTCCCTCTTGTTCAATGTTTTTCTGGCCTTCCTCACTCTCCTGGTGCAGCAATTTGGTATTTCTGCCTATTACTATGCTGATGATGTCTTCCTCCTCCACCACACTGACCCTGTCTCACCAGATCTGACCCCCCCTTAATTCTTGTCTTTCCTCCATTGAGTCATGGATGTTGTCACCAGCAGGAGCTGGACTGTGGCCTAAGCTAACAGCCAGACTGCTGGACCTGACCTTTCTTATAGAAAGTTGTAGTTGTGAGTCAAGTGGTCAGGTTTTTCAAAAGGATTTTTATTCCCCTCCCGGGGTTGGATTTTCAAAAAGGTTATAATACAAAAAACTCAGGATACAACCATACTTCTGGTAAACTGAAGAAAACTTAAACATAGCATCTTGCTTCAACAGAACTCATAAATCACAGTATAAAGCTTATCCGATATGCTAGCGGTCTCTTCTTAGCTTTCTCAGCACTCACGAGGCACTCTTATCCTGGCTTCAGCATAAGGAGGAAACCATATCGGATAACAACAGCGTACAATCCATGGCTTCATCACATGGGCTTTCCATACCAGCCTCTGTAATCATAGGCTCACACTTTGCTTTATCATTTACAGTATTTTCATTAGAACAGAAGGTTTGCACCTTTCTTAGTCCCGTATCTCTATCAGTGCTCTCTGAACAGCCTTCTTCACAGCAGGGCAAATAGCTGTCATATAACTTGTAATAGCAGGAAGGAGAAACACCTTTCTCAGAGTAAGCTTTATCCTTAAAACTTTTAAACTTCCTGCCTTTTACATTTGGCTGTAAACCATAACACTGTTCTCTTCTATTATGTGAGGATTTCTCTCTTGGAAATCTTTTGCAGGGTTTCACTGGCACACACTCTTCAGGGTCAGACATACACACATCTTCAATAACATTTCTTTCCCTCTCTAGGGTTTGTAACTGTTTTAAGCTGCCATGCTTTTCAGATACATACGGTTTGCCTTCCACTGCCTCCCATTCATTCAGCACAGCCCGGTGCTTAGGAAATTCAAGCTGCGTCAGAGGTAAGTGCTTCTTACAGCTGACCTCTCTGTGTGAAACTCTCCGTGTTTCTTTCTGTGAATTCCTTTGTGGCTTCCTGCTAGAAGTTCCAGGCAGTTCTGACTCTGTGTCTGTATTTCCTGAATATTCTGAGCTTTCTTCTGAGTCTTGCAAGTCTCTCGTGTCTTGCAAGTTTCTCGTGTCCTGCCAGTCTAACTCTGACTGCACTGAGTATTTTTTATACAGCTTCTTAGGCGTTCCCTTGCACAGGTGAAAGCCGTTTTCATCAGCAGCTGGGGAATGCTTACTAGCTAGGCGTGACTGCAGACCTCGTGTCTGAGTTTGTTTACGTTGCCTATGGTAACTGGGAACCTTGTGACTTGCCTGCCTGTCAGAATCTAAACTGCAAACAGCAGATTTCTGTGCTTCTGAGGCAGAGGGCAGATCTTCCGTGTTACAATGTCCACCAATTTCCTACATGTCAACCTGTCCAAAACCATGGCCATATGATTCACGTTCGGTGGCTCCATTCCCTCTATCTCTCCCTTGCTCTCCTCCTCCCCCATTCCTGTCGTCCCCTCCCTCCGCTATCTCAGTGTCACTCTGGACTCTTCTCTGTCATTTCAAGAACACATTTCTTCTGTAGTTCAACGATCTTTTCTCTCTCTCTAAGAAAATCCGTGCTGTCCGTCCTTTTCTCCCTGTTTCCTCCTTGACCACTCTGCTCATCTCCCTCGTTCTGTCCCATTTAGATTATTGTAACATCTCTCTTGCCGGACTCCCCGAGTACCAACTGCGCAGGCTACAGCTCATCCAAAATACTGCTGGCTCGGATCCTCACACACACTACCTCCGTTTCAATCACATCATTCCCCTCCTCATCCGTCTCCACTGGCTTCCCATATTCTTTCGGATCCAGTTTAAAATACTCACCTTCGTCCATAAAGTCATTCACACCGGTGTCCCCCAGTACCTCTCCAACTTGGTTCACCTTCATGCACCCCAAGGTTCACTCATATCCATCCATGCCAACAGCATGTTCCTCCCCTTCCTCTGCCCGCATAGAATACACCCGCTCCGCTGCCTTTTTGTTCCTTGGCCCCAAGCTCTGGAATTCGCTCCCCCTCTCCACCCTCCTTTGTCAGATTCAAGGCTGGTCTAAAGACCCATCTTTTTTGTGCCGTCTTTGACCTGGCACCTCCTTCCTCCCCTCCTCCAGCCCCCCCCCCCCCTTAGCCTCCTGCATAGTTTGTTCTCCCGCTAGTCTGTTCCTCTGAATACCATGCCTATTTGCTTATCTTTACCTTTGGCTCTGTCCCTTTCCTATCAAACCAATGGAGTTCTGTTTCCTTTTCTACAGCCCAAAATTTTGATTTTATATTGTAAACCGCTCTGGTGCCTCGGTGTGGGCGGTATATAAAGCAACGAATAAAGATAAAGAAAGATAAAGACTACTGTTCCTCTTTGCTGCCCCTCAGAAGCTGTTGCTCTAGATGAGCACCTAGTCTTGCCAAATGGTTGTGCTGGACAAGCCAACAAGTATAGTGCATTTTCTTTTTTGCAACAGAAATACATATACACCTCAAAACATTTTTCCATCATCATTTATTTGTGCTCCCTGGTATGCATATTAACTAACCGCTGGTTTTGACTTGGGTTTGGTAGAGTCAATGAGGGTGCAATTATGCTTATTTCTCTGGCATTTAAAACCACCACAAACTTCCAAAAATTGAATTCTGGAACCTGGCTCCTTAGTTTTGTAAAATCTGCAACTTACATGTGTAAATGGCAGCAAAATCTACAGCCTAGCATTTACATAACACAGCCCTGAGTGATACCACTCTTTCTTTCTGAATGTTTTTTTTTGTAAATTGGGTGTGCCTGCTGTATGTGTCACCAAATACACATTTTACCTCTAGCTTTATATGTATTTTACAAGATGCTACACATGCAGTGTGTCTGCAGATTGTGAACATCCTGACTTAGTGCCCCTTTTCCTACCTAGATGATTATACAAAATTGGGCTTTTAGAGGGTAATTCCGTAAGTAGCAGCTAGATTTCCATGTGTGTTAAAGTACGCAAATGACAACTTACGTGAGTAGTTTAGCTGGTCGTTATTCTGAAAGTATGTGCCACAGACCAATGGTGCATACTTTACTGTGGGTGCAGAATTTTGGCAGAGCATAGGCAGAATGCATATTTACATAGTAACATAGTAAATGACGGCAGATAAAGACCAATATGGTCCATCTAGTCTGCCCAGTAAGATGGCAAGATGCCCAGTAAGATCTTATAGAATATGGCCTAATGCACGCAAGACACATGCGGTCATATACACCTGCTTTAAATCTGACTTTATAGAATAGGCACCATTAATGCATATAAATACACGTGTATGAATAGATGCTACTCGCCTAAAACTAGAGGGCATATGATGAAGCTGCAAGGCGGTAAACTTAAAAGCAACATCAGGAAATACTTTTTCCCTGAACGGGTGGTGGATGCTTGGAATGCCCTCCCAATGGAAGTGGTGGGGGAAAATACAGTGATGGAGTTCAAAATGGCATGGGACAGATACAGTGGATCCCTTTATAGCAAGAGGGTGAAATCAAAGCAAACTTAAATAGCTTTTATACGTCAATAAATAGAGGGGGGCTAACCTGCACAGGTCAACCACTCTAACCACCTTAGCGGGCAGACAAAATGGACCATACTGGTCTTTATCTGCCATCATATACTATGTTACCATGTGTGAAGGCCACATTGGTGCCTGTTTTTAGCTTACTTTATAAAGATATATAGGCATCAAATCCTTCAGAAATAGGGATAGACTGAGGCTGTAGACATTTACTTTTAGTTATTGCAAACCACATAGACTGCTTGCACTGTTGCGGTATATCAAATAAAATTAACCATAACCATTTACACGTTTGGGAGCAAGCATAAATGTTAGCACATAAAGCATGCACGTATATGCATATTTTATAAAATACACATATAAATCATGACTCTGCCTGCGCTCTACCCATCTCCTCTCCTGAGCATGTCTATTTATTTTTCTTTATTTTGGATTTAGCTCATGGTTTTTCAGTAGCTCATGGCTTTTCAGTGAGTTACATCCAGGTTTTAGGACTGAGTCAACCATCAGGAAAGAATAGATGGCTGTCAATGGTGACAGCTTATGAGAGGCGGTAAAGAGCAACAGCAATCAAAGCAAAGCAAATGATCCTGACAGTCACACAAACTCAAAGAGCCATCAGAATATTTCTTGACCTGCAGAGAGAGTGGGCACACACATACATATAAAGCAAAGATTAATATTGAAAAATATGGAGGGTAACTTTACAAGAGATGGACGTGACTTGAACATCTGAAATGAGCAATATGGACATGTTAATGGCAGGGACATAAACAATTAAATTACAGAACCTGGCAAATCTGAACATCATAGAAGACAGCACCTCTAAATACAGGTGTTCCAAAATGGGCATGTCAAAGGGCGTTCCTGGGCACAGAGAAAGGACGTAGACATCCAAAGCGCATTTCGTATAGCATCTTGGACTTGCTGGGTGCAACAGCCAGACATCTCAGCCTAGACCTACTATAAAGCACGAACGGATAGGGGACTTTCTGTCCATGCTGACTATAAATGTGATTGTGCTAGGATGAGTGTAAAGTTGAGAAAGGAGGAGAGAGAGAGGAGCCTGCTTGTTATCCCTGCTGCAGCATGCTGTGCTCAGTGATCCCATGTCACAAACCTTCACCCCTTAAATTTGTCCATTATGACCCAGATCCGATAGGCATCCCCATGATCCTGTACCCACTTCCTGGCCACAAGCACCCATCCAACCCCCCCCAGCTGATTCACGACCCCCACTCCCTGCATCTCAAGTCACCCCTGCCAGTGCTTGAGCGGTTGAAGACTTGTGTCTTTGTGTGCAGTAGTGAAAGAGTTGAGAAAGGTGCGTGAATATCTGCATTGATACAGGTCCCTTTTCCGTGTGTCTGTCCATATCCATCTGTGTCTGTGCCTCACAAAACACACAGCACTTGTGTTGGCGGTCCTAGCACATGGATGCCGATGCTGGGTGAGAGGGGTGTCTGTGGTGGTCCCCATGGGTGCTGGTGCAGAGTCTGATCTGGTGGTTTGGCGTAGCCATTGACGGTGAGCTGGAAAGAGCAGGAGGGTTCACAAAGGGCACCCATACCAGAGGGGATACCAGCCAAGAGCCCAGCACATGCAGCTCACAGATGAACAGTGCCAATTTGATAAACCCATCATACACCAGCTTTGCCAGGATCTAGAGCAAGTCCTCAATGGCAGCATACACAGAGGCCATATCACCCCTGTGTACCTAAAGGTCACCACTGCCCTTGCATTCCTGGTGACTAGCAGCTTCCAGGCCATGCTAGCTGCCATGGCAGGCATCAGCCAGTCAGCCGTGTCACTGTGTCTCAACAGCATTCTACCCCAAGATGGTGAAATACATCAGTTTTCTGAGCAGGGCCCAGCAGCAACACCAGACCATACTGGACTTTCATCAGGTAGTAGGCTTTTCCAAGGTGCTGGGTGTCAGACTGCACACATGTGTTCCTGCATCCCCAATGGGTGCGGGAAGCCAACTACATAAATCACAAGTCGTACCATTCCATGAACATGCAAGTGGTTTGCAATGGTGAGGATGAAATAACCGATGACCTCCCCATTTTCCAGAGTCATTCCACGATGCCTACATCCTAGTGCAATCAGGCATTCATGAGCACTTCAACAGTGGGGAGATCACTAGTGGCTGACTCTTTGGTAAGTACCACTCTCCACCCCTGCATTATTGCATGCTGCCAACACTTAGGACAGTGCAGCCCTGGGAGATGGGGGTGAGGGGGGAGTCAGTATAGAGAAGCAAATGAGAGCTAGAAAGCAGACACTGGAGTTAGAAATGGCTGGGTGGGGTCCTGAGCAATAGCAGGCCAAACTGTGAGGGCTCAGAGTGCAGATCAAATCTCGGGTAGAAGCAAGAAATCCAAGAAGGAGCACTGCAGGATCAAGAATTGCGAGGAGATGGCCACAAACAGCATTGTGTCTACACCTAGAAATGGGGGCACTCTGTAGATGGTAGCTCACACAAGGGAGCTGGGTGTTTTCTTGGAGGGGGAAGATGAATGCTGGACCCACTGCACTGGGCACTGATATGAACAATGGACAGGAGAGAGATATGTAGGCTACCCAGCAAAGAGGGTCATATAATGGAGGCAGAGAACTGGAGGTCACAGGACATGGGGGGCATGCCACAACATGGTGCAGATATGGACCCTGGCAGGGGTGCCCACAATAGACCAACAAGGAAACAGCACAAGCCACTCAGGGCAGAACAGAGACAAAAAAACAAAAGAGTGGCTGGTTCACACACACAACTCTTTTATTGACCAAATAATAAGTGGCCTAAACCCAACACAGGACCGTGTTTCGTAGCATACTTCATCAGGGGTTTATCAGGACACACTAAAAAAACATATAAATAAATAATACAATTACAAATTATTGTTAAAAAACTGAAACAATACTTTAAATAAAAGGCTAAAAACAATATATATAAATAATAATATATAAATGTTAATGAGTTAAAAATTACATATTATTCCATAACAGGCTTTAGTCTCAGTTGAGACGCGGAATATATTTAATCTCTAATGTGTCTCATAAATACAATATAATTTTCAAAAATTGATTAAAGATACAATTAAAAATACAATCAAAAATATGATTCAAAGGAACAAAATCTATATACATATTTAATATGTTGCGTGCAACTGATATGGAACACAAAAACAACATTAAAAGTGCACAAAGTTATTAAAAATTATAATTAATAATATTTAAAATAAATGAGACTTAAAATGAAGGATCAGAATGTGATAAGATAAATCAAACATCAAATCTATCCACTAAAACATGAAACATGATAAGAAAAGTACATGTAAATCAAAGAAGAAACTAGAGGTATGAGGAGAACAAATAATAGAGAGGGGAGGTATTTAAAACAAATTACTAATGTCAATCAAAATTTGATATTACCTGACTCACCTATAACAAAAAACTCTTCTGTAAAAAAGAACATAACTTTAGAGAAATCAAGCAACAAACAATTATAAATGCAGCCCAAAACAGATAAATATCCATTATCAAAAAAACATCCATTATCAAAAGAAAGGGCGGAGGTATATAACGGACCTTTCTTTTGATAATGGATGGTTTTTTGATAATGGATATTTATCTGTTTTGGGCTGCATTTATAATTGTTTGTTGCTTGATTTCTCTAAAGTTATGTTCTTTTTTACAGAAGAGCTTTTTGTTTAGGATTTTAGCGACTTCAATCACACAATTTAGTGTATTGTGTAGTTTGTGATCACCACAACCAGTCAGGTAATATCAAATTTTGATTGAGAGACAACTCCTAGGGGAGGTGGGTGGGTTGTGAAGACTAAATTCCTGCTGTTCCCGGAGATCACCTGTTACAGGTGAGTAACTACGCTATCTCCAGGAACAAGCAGGAATGTAGTCTTCACATATGGGGACTCCCTAGCTGAAGATGTTGGGGAGATGGCCCCAGGAAGCTGCCACCTATAGTGAGGTGGGCCATGCTTCTTCCCATGGATCTCAGGCATCCTAGCAGGGTTGGTGGGTAGGAGTTGAATTAAGTCTGAAAGAGATGTTGAAGAACAGCCTGGCCAAAGAAGGCATCCCGATGGGAGGCTTTATCTAGGCAGTAGAGGGCAGTGAAGGTGTGCACTGAAGCCCAGGTGGCTGCTCGACAGATGTCATTGATAGACACAGAGTGAAGGTTAGCCATAGAGGCTGCCATGGCTCTCACATTATGTGCTGTGACATGGCCTTGAAAAGGAAGACTCTTACTCTCATAAGTAAACGATATGCATTGTGCAATCCATTTAGATAGAATTCTTTTGGAGACTGGAAGTCCCAAATTACTAGAATCAAAAGCAACAAAAAGTTGAGAAGACTTTCTATGAAGCTGTGTTCTTTGTAGATAAAAAGCAAAGGTTCTTTTACAGTCCAAAGTATGAACGTTCCTTTCTGTATTAGAGGGCATGAGGCCTCAGAAAGAATACAGGAAGGTAAATCGATTGATTTAAATGAAAAGGCGAAACCACCTTTGGCATAAAATGTGGATGAGTTCTGAGAACAACCTTATCATGGTGAAACCTTGTATAACGGGGATCAGCCATTAAAGCTTGCAATTCACTAATGCGACATGCGGAGGTGATTGCAATTAGGAAGATGACCTTCCAGGATAAAAACTTTAGGGTTGTAGTGGCTAAAGGTTCAAAGGGCGGTTTCATGAGCTGTCCGAGAACTAGATTTAAATCCCATGCCACTGGTGGTGGCCTGATGGGAGACTTTGTTAATAGAAGACCTCTCATAAATCTTGCTATGAGTGGATGAGAGGAAATTGGCTGTCCATTTTCGCAACCCCCAGTCGCCACAGGATTTAGCAGGGGTCGCCTCGCCTCACCTCACTCCGCCGTTAAAAAAAAAAAAAAAGCACCCAAGTTGCTGCCGCTGCCGCTGCCGAGTCCACTTCTCGGCAGCGGCAAACTCACCGCCTCCCAGTCCCTTCTAATGCAGCTGCGGCTCCCTGCCTCTTAGGGAACCATGGCTATGCCAGTAAAACCGTTGCGGAGCCTTCCTGTCTCTTGACGGGTTCCGTGCAGCATTGTCCCACCTCCAAAGGAAGTTGTTTACCACTTCCTTTGGAGGAGGGACAATGCTGCACGGAGCCCGTCGAGAGACGGTAAGGCTCCGCAACGGTTTTACAGGTATAGCCGCGGTTCCCTAAGAGACAGGGAGCGGCGGCTGTAGAGGAACAGCAGGGCAGTAGCAGGCAGACAGGGAGAGGGGAGGAGGGGACAGGGAACCTGCAACGGGGTGACATGGATGGATGGATGGAGGGAGGGAGGGATCTGACATTGACAGGGGGGCTGACATGGAGGGAGGGGGGCTGACATGGAGGGAGGGAGGACTGACATGGACAGGTGGGCTGACATGGACAGGGGGGCTGACATGGAGGGATGGAGGAAGGGAGGGCTGACATGGATGGAGGGAAGGAGGGAGGGGAGGGCTGACATGAGGGGGTGGAGGGGTGGCTGACATTGATGGATGGATGGATGGAGGAAGGGGGGCTGACATGGACAGAGGGGGGCTGATATGGAGGGAGGGAGGGAGGGCTGACATGGATGGATGGATGGAGGGGGACTGACATGGACAAAGGGAAGAGACAGGGGGACATACTGTACAGACGGGCAATAAATGCTGGACAGAGGGGAGAGACAGTGCGGCAGATGGGGGGGCTAGGACTGGTAATGGGTTGATTAGGGAAGGCTAGGCCTGGGAATGGACTGATCAAGGGGGGGTTGGGACTGGCAATGTGCTGATAGGGGGGTAGGACTGGTAATGGACTGATGGGGGGCTAGCACTGGAAATGAGCTGATCGTGGAGGTTAGGACTGGAAATGGGCTGATGGAGGGGGGGGGGTGTAGGACTGGTAATGGGCTGATTAGGGGAGCCTAGCACTGGTAATGGGGTTGAGGAGGGACTAGCACTGGAAATGAGCTGATTAGGGGAGGCTAGCACTGGTAATGGGGTTGAGGGGGGACTAGCACTGGAAGCAAGCTGATTGGGGGGCTTCGACTGGGAATGGGCTGATTGTGGGGAGGAGAGGATAGAGCTGCTGGTCCTGGAAGAAAACTGGGGGCTAAGGCTACAAATGGGCTGATACGAGGGGATGGGAGAATGGAACTGGAAGAGAGGGGATCTGAGAGGGACTGCCATGGTATTTGTACTAGAAGGGACTGCTCAGTGGGGAAGTAGGGGGACTGGAAGGGAATGGACACCAGTGGCAGTCATGGGAATGCAAGTTGACATTGGAAGGTACTGAGAGTGAGGACTGGAAAGGGGCTGATACTGGGGATGGTTACTGGAAATAGGCTGATGGAAAGAAGTGAAGAGATAAGAGATGGCAGATGGACCATAGACCACAGAAAGAGAGCTAAGAGAAGACAGGAAAGCAGAAGCCTCAGATCGGGAACCGCATGATCAGAGAATAAATTGGTTAGACAACAAAGGTAGAAAAATAATTTTATTTCATATTAGTGATTTGACTACAAAATCATCATAATTTTGAAATCAAATATTGTTACTTGTTATTGTGATTAATTACACAGGTACACTAAAAATTTTTTTTTTTAAACTGCCTCTAATGTTTCGATTGATTTTTACGTTTTTTGGTGCGCTGAATCCAAATCTGGTAACCAATTTGCTCCATCACGTACAGATTTTTTGCTACATTGGGTTAGCAGTTTGAGGTGAACGTTTCAGATTGAGTGCGATCGAGATAAAAGTTTCTTGGATGAATTCTTTATACTAATTGTTTAGTAGTTATTCAAATAAGAATAAAGAAAATTGTAACAAGGCAGCACATAAGAATAGAGTAATGTCAACAAAACACACTGTGATGGTAGCAAAATTGTCTGCACTTAAAACAGCCACATACATGTGCACAAACATTGAGCATATAAGAGCGAGGTTAGACACAAAGCAAAGCAAAGAAATGTGCAAAAAATGTTGTACAGGTATGTATGTAAGAATAGAAAACGCAAACCGCACCATTGCAATACATGAAGACAAACACCCGATGGTGTGAAAATAAAATTCTAATAAATGAGATCCGACACTGTGGTAATAACTAGCAAATTTTTATTTCAAAGTTTAGTAAAAACACGATATTTGTCAACACAGTTTAGATTTTAAAGTCATTCTTGGGTCAATCAATCTCCTGGTGGGCCCGTTTCTTCTTCCCCCGAATGCTTCTCTTGGTGCGCTGCTTGGCGTATTTTTCATCTGGGGTTTCCCGCAGCAGCAACCAGCAGAAATCAGCCATCATAGTGGTGTTCCATCTTCCTTGGTACCTTCTCTCTGCGTCCTTGATGTCCTGGTGAAACCTTTCACCTTGTTCTTCACTGTACGCCCCCAAGTTTTCGGGAAAGTAGTTCACATGGGAGTGCAAGAAATGGACTTTCAGGCTCATGTTACAGCCTTGTTCTTTGAAGGCATTGAGCATCCTGGCAACAATATCCTTATAGTTTCTCATCCCGCCTGTTCCCCAAGAATTTGAGAACAACATCCTTGAAGGAATCCCAGGCTTCTTTTTCCTTCTCAGACATCGTTTCAGCGAATGCTCCATCTGAAATGAGTTTCCTTATATCAGGGCCAACAAACACTCCTTCCTTTAGCTTTGCTTCAGAAAGTCGGGGGAACTTTGAGCAAAGGTACCGAAAGCACTCACCATCTTTTGGAAGGGACTTGATGAATTGCTTAATGAGACCCAACTTAATGTGGAGAGGTGGTAATAGAATTTTATCACGAGGTACCAAGCTCTCATGAAGAACATTTTTCTCACCGGGTCTCAAATACTCCCGAATTGGCCAGTCTTTTTTTCCCCCAGTGTAGGTCGCGGGCCCGGCTATCCCACAAGCAAAGGAAGCAGGGATATTTGGTGAAACCGGATTGCTGCCCTAATAGCATGGATAGAATTTTAAAGTCTCCACAAATCATCCACTTATGCTCATCATAACGAATCTTCTGAAGAATCAGGGCAAAATTCTCGTATTTTTCTTGGAGAATAACAGAGTGAGCAATAGGAACTGAAGCGAATGTGTTGCCATTATGAAGAAGAACACCTTTTATGCTGTCTTTTGACGAATCAATGAACAGCCGCCATTCAGCAGGATCATACTTGAGTTTAAACTTTTCCATCACTCCGTATATATCGTTGCAAAATACCAAATCTTCCTCTTTGCTGAAATACTTCAAAAATTGTGTCTCGCGGTTGCGGTACCAATAAAAAGTTGTTCCTGGTGACAATAGATTTTTCTATTTAAGCCGAGAACCTAGCAGTTGGGCAGCATCTTTTGGGAGTCCTAAATCCCGGACTAAATCATTCAATTCAGCTTGAGAGAAAAGTTCAGGTTTCGGATCTGGTTCAGTTTCAAACTCGGAAGTACTGGACTCATCGGGAAAAGCCATCTGATGAGTCTCATCATGATCAGAACCGTCCACACAAATATGATCCAAAGATTTTGGTGGTTCAGGCACAGGTACTTCGTTGCTATGAGGCATAGGCCTAATTGCTGAGGGAAGGTTGGGGTAACTTATTACGTTCTTATTTTTTAAGTTGTATCCCTTCACAATGCAAGAGCAAAAATAGCAGTCACTGCTGTGGTCTCTTTGTTCACGCCACATCATAGGTATTCCGAAACGAAATGCTTGTTTTTTACCTTTCATCCATAAGCGTAGATCTTCCTCACATGTCTTGCACACTTTGTGAGGAGCCCACGGTTTGTCTTGATCGCCTAACTTCAAACCGAAATAGGCGAAATATACTTTTTTAATAAATGCAGAAATGTTCCTCTGCCGCTTTTTCACGGTATATTCCCCACAAATAAAACAAAAACTGTCCGGAGAGTAGACGCAACCTCTGGCTCTGTGAGCCATCACAAATACACAGCACTGCAAACTACAACTGTAGTGAACCACTTCGGAATAAAGCTGGATTACGACTGAGCAAACAAAAGGTAATAATGAACTTGCAAGAAACTAAAATTTGACAGGAACGTTCATGTCGCAACCACCGTGTTTGAGCGAGCGAACGAGGCGAGGCGAGGCGAGGCAAACAGGAAAGAACATGCGCCAGCGCGAGTACTGGATTTAGCCCCCCGCCTCCCAATTGTCCTGTTAATGTATAAAATGAATACAAAACACTCTAAAATATCATGAGGGAGTGTTTCTAGTTAGTTAACCATTACAACCTCTATTTTGGGCCAAGAAAATAAACTGCAGTCGGCTAAAAAGAAATTATGTGAACATTCCTTATATGGGTAAGAAATCTAATTTTGCAAGAAAACGTGACGTGATGGAACATTTTGGCTATTTTTCCTGGATTCAGCACCCCAAAATCTATAGGAATCAGTTGCAAAACTGGAGGCAGTTTTTTGGTAGTGTACCTGTGTTATTGTGGTTTAAATAAGTAAATTTTATAAATAAAAACATATTGCAAAGGCCTATAATATATTAATAATTCAACAAATGATTACAGCGACAATGCGTTAATGGTAAAGGAAGAGAGACGCATTTGATTTTATCATTGGGGGTCACCACAAATTGACCAATGGTAAAAGGGGTCACGGTACAAAAAAGGTTGAGAACCACTGATTTAGAGGCTTATAGGAAGCTGCAATTGCACTAAGATGGACTCTTACTGAATTTGTCTTTAGACCAGAATTTGATAAATGAAGTAGGTAGTCTATTACCGATTCCAAAGGTATCACAAGGGGGTTTAAGTCCTTTTGAGAACACCATATAGTAAAACGTTTCCACTTGAAGGCGTAAGAACGTCTTGTGAAAGGTTTTCTGGAAGCCTGAAGGACATCCTTTACCTGTTGGGAAAGGTTAAGATCCTGCAAGTCTAGGCTTTCAGCAACCAGGACCTGAGATGCAGGGACTGGGGATTCGGGTGCCATAGCATCCCGTTCTCTTGAGAGAGACGGTCTGGAGCACACCCTAACTCCAGAGGTGCAGCTTGAGAGAGATGTAGAAGCAGGGGATACCACGTTTGTCGTGGCCACCATGGCGCTATGAGGATCATACGACCTCTGTCTCTCTGAAGCTTGAAGAGTGTTTTGGGGATGAGGGGAATGGGTGGGAAAGCATAGAGGAAGTCCTGACCCCAGTGAAGGAGGAAGGCGTCCTTTACCTGGCAATTGTGAGCCAGAATTCTGGAACAGAATCGGGGAATTTGGCATTCAGTGGACTTGCAAAGAGGTCTATGTCTGGGGTTCCCCAGATGTGAAATATCTTTATCACCTGGTCTAGGTGGAGAGACCATTCATGAGGCAGCAGTACTCGACTGAGTTTGTCTGCCCAAAGGTTTTGAATGCCTGGAAGATAGACCATGAGACGGTGAATTTGATGCTCTATGGTGAGGGCCCATAGTCGTAAAGCTTTGTTGCATAACGACACAGAGCCTGTTCCGCCCTGCTTGTTCACGTAGAACATGGCTACTTGATTGTCCATTTGGACTAGGACTGTCTTGTAGCTGATGTTTTTATATGATTTATTTCTTCCCCTGCAGTTCTATCTCTGTTTTTCCTGCAGTTCCGTTCTATGGCTCCTCCCCCAAGTGGTCAGTACGTACAGCGCATGCTCTGGCGTTTTTTCAGTCTGTCGAAAGCAATTGACACGCTTAGAAGGTTTTCCTCAATCGTAAGTGTTGTTTTTCCTGCAGCTGTCCGGTTACAGTACTCACATACGATATGCCATTCGGTTTATTTTTCCTTTGGTTTTAAGATTAGGTGACATTGTTGGATACACTATAGAAAGCTTTTCTCCAAATTGTTAGTTGTTTTTGATGATTAAAGTTTGTTTTTGGGCACTATTGGATTTATACATTGCTGGATGCCTCCCTTTAGCGCCACATTTGTAGGTTCATTTTTGCGTTTCCTATATAAAACTGGTGATCATCAGATTCTTTTGGATTTTCTATTTTTGGAGTCTCTGCTCCGTATTACTTTGCAATGATTCCGTTTTATCTGTATGCGCTACAAATGTAATTGCAGCACGTGTACATGGTGTTCACAGTAATTTTCACTCTTATTTATTTATTTATTTAGCATACATTTATATACCGCTTCTTCCAGCGATCAGGAGCGGTTTGATTAAATGAAGGAAGCTGTCAGATCAGGACAGTGAAATTTCAAAATGTGTACAAGGTAATTTACAGGATTATGTGACGGAAATTGTCAGATCAAGGACAAAGATCTTTTCAAAATATGTACAAAGTGATTTCCAGGATAAGCACAGCACACAGTAAGGGAGGGAAAGGGAGGAGGTTTTTACATATATACATTTTTACACGTAAGTACATTTTGTTTCTGCAGATGGTAATAGTTGGTTATTACTGTTTAGGCCATATTGTAGGATTGTTGAAAGAGGTACGTCTTTAGTTTTTTCCTGACGTCCATTAGGTCGTTGCTAGAGCGTAGCTCAGGTGGGAGTTGGTTCCAGAGTGTGGGTGCAGTGTAGGAGTAAGCTCTGTTGCTTGTAACGGTTTTGACAGATCTAATACTTATTGGTACGTATAGGGTGTTTAGATTGGTGGTTCTTCTGTTTCTGTTAGGAGGTTGCATGTCGATTAGGGTTGTGAGGAAGGTTGGTGCAATGTTGTGGATGAGTTTGAAAGTGGTTATTAGGGTTTTGTATTTTATTCGAGCTACGATGGGGAGCCAGTGTAGTTCGATTAGTACTGGTGTGATATGTTCAGCAAAGCTTTTTTTCATGATGATTCTGGCCACGACGTTTTGTGCCATTTGGAGTATGTTTAGGGTTTTCTTTGGAAGGCCCTGTAGAATTGTGTTGCAGTAGTCGAAATGAGGTGTGATGAGGGCTTGAGCTATTGTCCTGAAATCGTTAGCTTCAATGATGCTCCTTAGTGGCTGCAGGACTCTAAGTTTGTGGAAAATGGCCCTGTTTACTATGCGGAGGTGCTTTTCCATCTTTAGTTCCCTATCAAGCGTTACCCCT
Source organism: Ichthyophis bannanicus (assembly GCA_033557465.1). NCBI lineage: Eukaryota > Metazoa > Chordata > Amphibia > Gymnophiona > Ichthyophiidae > Ichthyophis > Ichthyophis bannanicus. Next base: position 430,161,706 of record CM066034.1, on the reverse strand, counting down.
AGGTATTTTATTTCACTCTTTGTGTGATAGGTATTCTTGCAGAGGGAGATTGTTTCAGGCTGGTTGAACTCCGGTTTTCTTGAGATGAACATGACTTCAGTTTTTTTATGGTTTATGGCCATGTTGTTTCGTTGAAGCCATGTCTGCATCTCGCTTATGCATTCTTCTAGTTGTGTGTAGTTTGGGTTGTTTGTGTCAAGTTGAGTATACAGCATAATACCGTCAGCGTATACGTGGTAGTTGATTTTGTGCTTTTTGAATATTTCGCAGATTGGTTGCATGTATACGTTGAAGAGAAGCGAGGAAAGGGCTGAGCCTTGTGGTATGCCCTGTGTTTGGGGGAACACCTTTGCTTTTTCATTGTTAAACTGTACCTGTTGCATTCTGTTTGTAATATAGGATGAGAACCATTTTAGGGGGGTTCCCAATATTCAAATTGCTTCAATTCTATTCAGGAGAGTTTGATGGTGAACTGTATTGAAAGCCGCTGAAATGTTAATGAATATGAGAATGAACATTTTCTTTTTGTTTTCTATGACTTTGAGCAGGTTGTCCAGTAGTGCAATAAGCAGGGTTTCGACCCCATGATGTTGCCTGAAGCCGTATTGGTGCTCGTCTAGGGTTCCGTTGTTGTCCAGGTGGTCTTGCAGTTGTTGCTGGACTGCCTTTTCAATAATCTTTGCTAGGAGGGCTATGCTGGATATTGGGCGATAGGATGCCGGGTCGTCCTTATTGAGTGTTTTGTTTTTCAGTATTGGCCTTATGATGGATTTCTTAAGTTGCGCTGGCATGGTTCCTTGTTGGAGTGATTGGTTTACTATATGGGAGACGTGCTGGGCGGTTTCTGTTTTCGTTGCCTTGACCCATGCAGCAGGGCAGGGATCTAGTGGAGAGGTTGTGGTGTTAATGCTGGTGATTATATTCATGATGTGCTTGTCTCCAATTTTCAGGAAGTTGTTCCAGTTGGTGATGCGGGTTTCGCTCGTCATCATGCTGAGTTGTGGCGTGGGGGGGTTGTATCCATGGGTTGCGTGGGTTTTGTGGCCACATGTGGGTTTAGTTTGCTAGCGTAGTGATCTGCTAGGGCTTGAGCCTTGATTTTGTCATTGTAGGGATCCTCATGGGTGGTCTTAGTGAGGGATTTAACCAGGGCGAACAGTTCCCTGGGCTTGTTTATAGCTTTGTTTAGTAAGTTTGTATGATGTGTTCGCTTTGACATGTTGACTTCATTTTTGTATTTCGAGAGTAGTGTTAGGTATTCTGCTTTATGTTCGTCGGTTTTGTTTTGCCGCCATTTTCTCTCCGTTCTTCGTAGTTCTCTCTTCAGTCTGGTCAAAGTTTTTGTGTACCACGGTTCGGTTTTGGATTTGGTTGAGTTAGTTGTGGCTTTCCATTTTGGTTCTGACGTCGCTTGAATTCCTGAGTTCCAATTGGTTATTAGGTTGTCGAGGTCGGCGCTTTCCAGATCTATGTGTGATGTGATAGAGCTTATGAGGGCTTCTCTACTTGAATTTTAAGGCTAAAGTAGTTCCGTTTATAAATATAAGTTAGTTAGAAGTTTATTTTGTCTTATATAGTTCTACACATTTTTTAACATAGAGTCGCACAGCTCTTCAAGTTTGTTAAAAGGGTTTGGTAACATCGCTGGATATACCATAGAAGGCTTTTTTTAAAATTGTAAGTTATTTTCATTCATATCTGGAGGCCCATCTGCTTGATTCTCACATTAGATCAATGATTAATTGTTTCATTTGTATTTTCCATATATCTGGATACATTTTTATCTACCATTTCTCATACATTCTTTATTGTACCAAAACACAAAAGTTCATCTTTTACAACATTAGTATGCGCTACAAGGGTTTCTTGTAGCACACGCACATGGCTTCCACAGTTATTCTTAATTTTCAAATTAACACAAGTTAGTTAGAAGATTAGATAGGTGCTTTTGTACAGACTATTTTACTATTCATTTACCTATTTATTTATTTATTATTATTATTTTTTTTTTTAAGGTACATGATTCATAGGATCCCATCAGAGAAAGGGTTTTGTTCAGACCACATATGGTTTAGTGGTAGGTGCTATTGATTTACAATCCTCTGTCCCCGTATTCTTCATTTATTCACCACTGGCCTCCTCCTGCTGCTCCTGTTTTGCTCTATAGTCCCCCTCAGAAACATGAATTGTTAGACATATAATCTTTATTTTTACAGTTTATTTATTAATATGTTTAATGGATTATATTTATAGTTTTAGTCTACATTTTCAGTTCATTATGTCATTATTAGTCCTCTCCTGCCTGTTCTCCTCTTTTTATTCTTTTTTTATTCCTCTTTTTATTCTTTTAACTGTATTTATTTATCTTTTATCATGTATTTACAATGTTATTTATTATGGAATTTTACATTATTCATGCATTATATTTATTTATTGGGTTGTTCCCTCTTATATTTATATGCATTTTGGTGCATTTTGAGGCATTTTTGATGTATATCGCTGCTGTCTTATGTTTTTAACCTATAATTTATCAATCTTTATTGTTTATACATGACGTTTATTTATACATTTGTAACAATATATTTTTTCATCGTTTGTTTAATAGCATCACCCTTCCTGGGTTATGTTTTTAGACATTCCTAAAGTAACATTGATATTGATTGCAAGTTTTTAATTATTTAAATGTATTTTTATGTTTTGGTTTACTTTATTTATGTATTTACCTGTAGTTGAGCCATACCCCTGAAGAAGTTTCACACGAAACACGGTCAGTGTCGGGTTTTGGCACCACTCACTCCCTGGATAATAAAGGCTTAGTTTTACCCTTTCTGCCACGTTTTTGGACTGGTGTTTGTAGCTGAGCTGGGCATGGAATACTCCAAAACGCTAGATAGATTGCTCTGAGTTCTAGGAGGTTTATGTGAAGACAAGCCTCTTGTGAAATCCAGGTACCCTGGGTGGAGAGATGGTGCATGTGTGCTCCCCATCCCACCTGTGATGCATCTGTTGTTAGGGTGGCCTCGAATGGGGGTTATTGGAAAGGAGACCCCCACTAAAAGATTCTCCAGTGATTGCCACCATTGTAGGGACAAGATCAGTCATTATGAGTTTGATATCTTGTCCGACAGACGTCCTGTGGCCTTTGTTCACTGTGTGGATAGTGTCCCCTGGGCTGCTCGCATGCGGAGGCGAGTATAGGGAACTACATGAACTGTGGATGCCATATGTCCCAGTAATTGCAGCAGTTCTCGAGCAGTTAGGGAGGACCTTCCCGCTGCTTGAGAAGCTAGTTGCATTATGCGAAGATAGCGGGGCTGTGGGAGGAAAGCCCTTGACTGTCTGGTATCCAAACAAGCTCCTATGAACTCCAGGGTCTGAGAAGGAACAAGTTGGGATTTTAGGAAGTTTATGACCAATCCCAAGTATTGGAGAATTCGCATTGTGCGAGACAGTGCAGAGCTGGCTTCTGGAATCGTGGGGGCTCGAATGAGCCAGTCGTCCAAGTAAGGGAAGACGAATATCCCTAGGGTTCGCAGGAATGCAGCTACTACTGCCATGCATTTCGTGAATACTCTTGGTGCCGAAGCCAGACCAAAAGCAAGAACCCTGTATTGGAGGTGTTTTCCCCTGAAAAGGAATCGTAAGAATTTCCTGTGATCTGGATGGATCAGAATATGAGTATATGCATCCTTTAGATCTAGAGAGCAAAGCCAATCCTGAGATTGAAGGTATGGCAGAAGAGTTCCCAGAGAAATCATTTTGAACTTTTCTCAGAACAGATATTTGTTCAATTCTCTGAGGTCTAGAATGGGTCTGTGTCCTTCTGTTTCCTTTGGAATAAGAGTGGAGGAGTGGCCTAGTGGTTGGGGCAAGGTACTTCAGGCCGGAAGGTTGGGGGTTCAAATCCCACTAGAGGACAGCAACCTTGGGCCGGAAGGACTGGGGTTTCTAGTCCCACAGGTGCTCCTTGTGGTCTTGGGCAAGCCACTTAACCCTCCATAGCCCATGTTCCCTGTAAAATAGTTATCTCCAAGTTATAATGCCCTGTTCAATGTAATTTCAGTTTGTTCAATGTAAACCGCACTGATGCAGAATAGCGCGGTATATAAGAGAATGTAAATAAATAAATAAATAAAATAAGGGGAGTAGAACCCTGTACCCTGTTGGGGAATGGGCACTTGCTTTATTGCTTCCTGAGCAAGGAATGTTGAGACCTCTTGATCCAGTAGATTGTCTAGAGAGATTTGGGAATTGAACTGTCTTACGACTGTAGGAGGGGGCATGCTGTGAAAATGAAGCTCGTACCCCTCCCCCACAATGGACAGAGTCCAATTTTCTGCTGTTATTTGGTGCCATCTGTTGACAAAATGACACAACCTGCCTGGAATGTTTAGGGGTTCTGGACCCTTCAGAGGCAGGAAAGCTAAGCTCTCTAGGAAGGAGTCAAAGCCTTTGAGGGGGCTGAGCCTGTGGAGCTGGTCTTTTGGCTTCTTTTGTTGTCTGGATTGTTGCTGTTGTCCCTTTTGGGCAATTTGACCCTGAGCTTGCTCTTGCTGGGTATAGGATGGATAAAACTTCCTTTTTTTGCTGAAAAAGGTTTTTTATAGGGTTTCTTTTTGGCTGGAGGGGCTGTAGATTTTGACAGTCTGTCTAAAGTGAGATTGTCAGTATCTATCTCATTAGCCTTTTCTTGCCAATTCTTGCCAAAGAGGTTTTCTCCTGTGCAAGGGATGTTTCTTAATTTGTCCTGTACCCAAGTCTCCAAGTCTGATGCCTGAAGCAAGGCAATCTGACGTGCACCAGTGACAATAGCAGAAGTTCTGCTGATGCAGTCAAAGAAGTCAAAGGCTGCACAATTTACAAACTTGGAAAAGTCTTGAGCATGCTTGACAAAAGTAAGGAAGTCTTGTCATTTGTCATCAGGGAGAAGGGGGCTCATTCCCATTTATAAAATATGTGAGCTGATCCTAGTTGAAAGCATGGAAGCCTGAAATGTTCGATGCCCAAAGGCGTCAAGAGTCCTGCATTCACGACCTGGAGGATTGGATGCATGTCTTTTTGCACTTTTCATCCTATGCATGGCTGATTTCACTACCATTGAATGGTATGGCAGCTGAGTCTTATGAAAACCAGGACATGGTGGAACTCGACATATGGTATCGAGTCTCCTAGAATGAGGAAATGTGGTCAGAGGTGTTTCCCACATTCTGAGCATCAAATCATGTAGAATTTCATGAATGGGCAGGGTAGCTGCCTCTTTGGGAGCCTTAAGGTATTGGAGTATTTCCAATTCCTTTGCTCTAGGTTCTTTTTCAGGAGCAACCGTGATTTATAGGCCTCGGGCCACATCACGAATAAAATCCTGAAAAGATATGTCCTCCGGAGGAGACATTCTGCGTTGAGGAGAAGAGGAGTGTTCTGGAAGAAGTACTCTGGTACCGACCGAGTTATCCGAGTCATCGGAATCGGAAGATTCGAAGCATCTCTGATCCCAATGTACATGCAAAGCACGGTATCGGTACCGATCGAAGTCGGCACCGAATTGGTCCGGTATTGATCTGTCGATGCCTGAAAAAGTCGGAATGGGCAGAATTCCCATCGGGGCCGGTACCGTCGGTACCAGCACCGGTATCAGTGTCAGTACTGGTGCCCGTTGAACTGTCGGTAGCGGTGTCAATGCTGTAAGGAGAGCTGCAAGACTGCGTTAGATAGAGAGAAATTTCTGGTCTATTGACGCTGCCGATGCCTGGGTGTCGGTACCGGTAAAAGTGTCTGGAACCCCTGAGCATGGCACCAGTAGTTCTGCTGAGGTCGAGGGCTTGAGAACATTCTGGAGCCCCGTTAGGGCTTTGGAGGCCGAAGCCTCCCGCCGGGGCTGTTTTGCTGGTATAGTTTCCTCATGGGCAATGTCAATGGCTTCTCAATGCTTGGAAGGTGATCTACCCTTTGAGGACCGGCTCTTATGTTTAGTTACCTGAGATCCATGGGAGGAAGACGAGGCTCTGGAAGACGTCGACGCAATGGACATCGCATCTGAAGAAAAGAGGGTACCGAGCTTTGCAGCCCGGTTCTTTCTTCCTCTTTTAGTCATCCCCATACAAGAGGAACACTCCAAAGGAGAATGGTCAGGGCCTAAACATTTGAGACACCAGTCATGGGTGTCGGTGATGGAAATGGTACCGCCATACTTAGTACATTTTTTTAAAACTACTAGCTGGTTTTTCCATTTTTAGGAAAATGGCGCCTAGCACCAAAAAGAAAAAGTTTCTGAAGAGAAACACTTAAGATAGTAATTTTTTTTTTTTTTTGAAAAGAAGAAGAAAAGAGAACCAGTGGTACCGGTAGGCGTCAAGCGGAGAGAGGCGCGATCACAAGAAAAACAAGTTTAAAGAAGAAATTTTCTGCGGTGACAGGGTATGTGAACTGTCGGCTCCGCGGAAAACGAAGAACTGAAGAGGGACAGTTGGAAAGGCGGGAAGGCAGCGCGCATGTGCTGAGGGATGCTTCCAAAAGCGTTCCTATTGGATGCTGGTAAGCATTCCCGCGCAGGCTCCGTCGGTACTAATGATACCCATATGTGAAGACTACATTCCTGCTTGTTCCTGGAGATTAAGTCAATGTGGATGTGCTGCAGCAGGGACAATGATGGTGCCATCCATGCCTGTGTAAACCAGCATCCTCCCCCGTCCTCCTTCCCCTGTATGTCCTCTTCTGTAGGTGACTGTGACTGTGGCTACCCACCGAGAAGCTGGCTGATGACCCCCCATAATGAGGCAGAGAAGTGTTACAACCGGGCCCTCAGGACCATCATCAAACAAATATTCAGCCAGTTGAAAAACCTGCTTTCAGTGCCTGGAAGTTTAGGGAGAGAGCTGCTGTATAGCCCGCAAAAGGTTTGCAAGATCTTTATGGCCTGCTGCATGTTACATAACCTGGCAAAGAGGAGGTGCCTGTGCCTGCCTCTGGAGAATGCACCAGAAGAGGGCACAGACGTCACTGCCCAGCCATAAAGACAGGGAGAGGGAGCAGAGTGATCCAGGAACAGAGTGACCCAGAATCACTTAACACAAGAAACGTTTTACTGACAAGTATTCAAGTCCCGGTATAGATAATCCCCCCTGACTGCCCTTCTCCTCATCCATGGCTCCTGGAACCAATGCCCCATTATCCACTAGCCCTGGTTCGAAGGACTCTCCCCCCCCACCGCATCATCAGCCATCACACACTTTGCCCCCCCCTCCACTACGGCCATTTGCCACCAACACACATCGTTAAACTCCACACATGCAGCTCGCCTACATTGCCCTCCTTCCCCTACCCTTGGCACATCTCCTTGCACCACATCCCCTCCCCTTACCCTCAGGGATAGTTACAGACTGTGTGGATATGGGTGATGCATCCAGACTAGTTGGTGCACTCAGATGTGCTGTCCCCCTCCTCATCCCCCAGTCCCCAGCAAAGTGTAAATTGGGGAATCTCAGGTGGGAGCCTGTGCCCCATGGGAAAGCACTCAGAATACTGCTTTATGATGGGTCATAGGTTCCATGAGTCCAGATCCTTGTGAATCTGGATGGGTTGGTATGGAGGCATCAAATGAAGGAGCTGGGGGAGGAGGCACATTGCCAAAGACCTCCACCAACTGGGTGAGGTATGACACCAGAACATAAGATATGCCATACTGGGTCAGACCAAGGTCCATCAAGCCCAGTATTCTGTTTCCAACAGTGGCCAATCTAGGTCACATGTACCTAGCAGTTTCCCCAAGAGACACAAGTTCCACAATGCTTGTACTGGGTCAAGCATTGATATCCTGGGTCCCTTCCTAATAATGGTTTATGGACCTTTCCTCCAGGAACTTGTCCAAACCTTTTTTAAACCTAGCTACACTAACAGCCTTTACTACATCCTCCAGTAACAAATTCCAGAGTTTGATAACACGTTGAGTAAAAAAATATTTTCTTTTATTAGTCTTAAATAGTTTACCCTGTAGCTTCATTGCATGTCCCCTAGTCTTTCTATATTCTGATAAGGTAAACAATCGATCTACGTTTACCCGTTCCACTCCGTTCATTAATTTATAGACTTCTATCATATCTCCCCTCAGCCGTCTCTTTTCCAGGTTAAAGAGCCCTAACCTTTTTAGCCTTTCTTCATAGGAGTATCCTTCCATCCCCTTTACCATTTTGGTGGCTCTTCTCTGTACCTTTTCTAAAATCGCTATATCCTTTTTAAGATACGGCGACCAGAATTGCACACAATATTCAAGGTGCGGTGTCACCATCGAACGATATAGAGGCATTATAATATCTTTTGTTTTATCTTCCATTCCTTTCCTTATGATACCTAGCATTCTATTTGCTCTCTTGGCCGCCGCTGCACATTGGGCCGAGGGTTTTAACATGTTATCCACAATGATGCCTAAATCTTTTTCCTGGGTGGTGGTTCCTAATGTGGAACCTTGCATCATGTAACCATAGTTTGGTTTGTTCTTCCCTAGGTGCATAACTTTGCACTTGTCCACATTAAATTTCATCTGCCATTATGATGCCCAGTCTTCCAATTTATCAAGATCCTCTTGCAAGTTTCCACAATCCTCTTTGGTTTTAACAACTTTAAATAGTTTTGTGTCATCTGAAAATTTGATAACCTCACTCGTTATTCCACTTTCCAGGTCATTTATGAATATGTCAAAAAGCAGCGGACCCAGCACAGATCCCTGGGGTACACCACTATTCACCTTTCTCCATTGGGAAAATTGGCCATTTAGCCCAACCCTCTGCTTTCTATCTTTTAACCAGTTCCTGATCCACAGTAGTACACTGCCTCCTATCCCATGACTCTTTAGTTTTGCCAAAAGTCTCTGATGGGGGACTTTGTCAAAGGCTTTCTGAAAGTCCAGATACACTATATCAACTGACTCACCTTTGTCCACCTGTTTATTCACACCTTCAAAAAAACATAACAGATTTGTAAGACAAGATCTTCCTTGTCTAAAGCCATGTTGGCTGTCTCCCATTAGGCCATGACTATCTACATGCTGAGTAATTTTATTCTTTATGATGGTTTCTACCATTTTTCCCGGTATTGACGTGAGGCTCACCGGTCTGTATTTTCCCGGATCACCCCTGGAACCCTTTTTAAAAATTGATGTTACATTGGCGATCCTCCAATCTTCAGGTATTACAGATGATTTTAATGATAGTTCACAGATTACTAATAGCAGGTCTGCAATCTCATATTTCTGTTCTTTCAACACCCTTGGATGTATACCATCTGGCCCAGGTGATTTGCTACTCTTTAGTTTATCTAATAGTTATAATACATCTTCCCGATGTATCGATATTTCCTTCAATTCTTCTGCACCTTTAAATACCACTTCAGTCATGGGTAACATCCCTACATCTTCCTCAGTAAAGACCGAAGCAAAGAATTCATTCAGTCTCTCAGCTATCGCCTTGTCGCCTCTTAGTGCCCCTTTAACTCCTCTATTATCTAATGGACCAACTGACTCTCTCACAGGTTTTTTGCTACGAATGTACTTGAAAAAACCTTTATTTCGCCTTTTTGCTTCCGCAGCAAGCTTCTTCTCAAATTCTCCCTTTGCCTTCTTTATCAATGCCTTGCATTTGACTTGCCAGTGCTTGTGCTGTTTTCAGGTTTCGTCGTTTGGATCTTTTTTCCATTTCCTGAAAGTTGCTTTTTTGGCAACAACAGCCTCTCTGACCTCACCTTTAAACCATGCTGGCAGTCTTTTGGACATCCTTCCACTTTTCTTAAAGCGTGGAATAAAGCTGGTTTGGGCTGGAAGGATACTCCTATGAAGAAAGGCTAAAAAGGTTAGGGCTCTTTAACCTGGAAAAGAGATGGCTGAGGGGAGACAGAAGTCTATAAATTAATGAACGGAGTGGAACGGGTAAACGTAGATCGATTGTTTACGTTATCAGAATATATAATGACTAGGGGACATGCAATGAAGCTACAGGGTAAACTATTTAAAACTAATAAAAGAAAATATTTCTTCACTCAACGTGTAATCAAACTCTGGAATTTGTTACCGGAGGATGTAGTAAAGGCTGTTAGTAGCTGGGTTTAAAAAAGGTTTGGACAAGTTCCTGGAGGAAAGGTCCATAAACCATTATTAAGAAGGGACCCAGGATATCAGTGCTTGACCCAGTACAAGCATTGCGGAACCTGTGTCTTTTGGGGAAACTGCTAGGTACGTATGACCTAGACTGGCCACTGTTGGAAACAGGATACTAGGCTTGATGGGCCTTGGTCTGACCCAGTATGGCATATCTTATGTTCTTATGTTCTTATTGGCTTCCAAGATAGTATTTTTCAACAACACCCAAGCTTGATGCAAGTCTTTAACCTTTGCAACTGCTCCTTTTAGTTTTTTCTTAACTATTTTCCTCATTTTATTATAGTCTCCCTTTCGAAAGTTAAAAGGTAGTACTGTGGATTTCCTTACTATCCCTCCTCCACTAATTAAATCAAAGGCGATCATGCTATGATCACTATTGCCAAGTGGCCCCAACACCCTTATCTCTTGCACTAGATCTGGTGTTCCACTAAGGACTAGGTCTAATATTGCTTCCCCTCTGGTCGTTTCATGAACCAGCTGCTCCAAGAAGCAGTCATTTATTTAATTTAGGAACTTTATCTCCCTAGCATGTCCTGCTGTGACACTGACCCATTCAATACCAGGGTAATTGAAATCACCCATTATTATTACTGCGCTGTAACTTTTGTTAGCTTCCTTGATTTCTTTGAGCATTTCATCATCCATTTGTTCATTCTGGCCAGGTGGTCGATAGTACACCCCCAATGCCATCGCCTTCCCCTTTTTACATGGAATTTCAATCCATAGAGATTCTACAGCAAATTTTGTTTCCTGCAAAACTTTAATAAATATTGAATGTGAGAAGTGTTGGATACCTAAGGATACCTAATAAAAATTAAAAAAATAAATTTTTTATAAATGGTATACATGCAGTTGTAAAATATATTTATGAGATTGACACTTAGAAAATCATCCAGTTAGTTAATAATAAAAATAAGAAGGTTTTTCCTTTGTAGGCATAGGGTTATATTGGATATTGTTTATGGTTCTTTTCTTTTTGTAACCTTGCATTGGTGATTTGCTTTTGTTTTCTCAATGCACAGACATTGCAATAGTGGTGTTGTCTACCAAATCCATGCCCCGCCTCATAAGGGTCATGCACAGAGGTCTGCAACTGCCCTTCCTGCACATTCCCAGTGACAGCGAATTATCAGCAGCCAGCCTGACTGATCTACAGATGATGGTGCTGTTGGCGATGGAATGCAGTCCTCCATGAACAATGATGAGGGGACTGCAGAGAGAGACAGCCATGAGCCTCATCCAGGCATATCTGAGGCAAAGCACAGCCAGAGGCAGGAGGAGTCCAGCGCTGGAGTAGACAATCCAGTGGAAGCGCAAATGCAACGAGACCTGGAAGAGGAGATGAGCTCAGAGAGGAGATAATGCTGCAGGAAGAGGCTCAGGCCCCTATTGTTACACATAACCCACCTGAAAAAAAAGCATTACTTGGTACAGCTGAGGAGGGCCAACAGCACAGCAATTGCAGTTACCAACAAATCTGCTGTGGGGAGCACCTCCTACAGCAGAATGAAGACCGCCTAACGATGGAGAAGGTGCAAATCACTATTTTCACAACATTCTACAGGCGCTGCAGGAGAGGAATGAGAAAGAAGAACTGCAAAGGTTTGATCACATCAGCCAATCCCTTGATAATCTGGTCTCACATGTCGGTACCAATGACATAGGAAAATGTGGTAGGGAGGTTCTGGAGGCAAAATTTAGGCTTTTAGGTAGGAAGTTGAAATCCAGAACTTCCAGGGTAGCATTCTCCGAAATGCTACCTGTTCAACGCGCAGGACCCAAAAGGCAGGCAGAGCTCCGGAGTCTCAATGCGTGGATGAGACAATGGTGCAGAGATGAGGGTTTTGGATTTGTTAGGAACTGGGGAACATTCTAGGGAAAGGAGGGGCTCTTCCGAAGGGATGGGCTTCACCTTAACCAGGATGGAACCAGGCTGCTGGCATTAACCTTTAAAAAGGAGATAGAGCAGCTTTTAAACTAGATATTAGGGGAAAGCCGACAGTCGCCCAAGAGCCGATGGTTCGGAAGAATTTATCCTTGAAGGATACTACCAAAAGCAGAGAGGTTCCACAAAAGAGTAAAGTAGCCCAAATGCCCTCAAGTATGGAGCAGACAGAACATAAAGATCCCAATTTACCCATGTCTAACAATAGCCAAATTAACATGAATAAAATACATTCTCTAAAATGCTGAATGCAAATACTAGAAGTCTAAAGAATAAGATGGGAGAGTTAGAATATATAGCACTAAATGAAAGGTTAGATATGATTGGAATATCAGAGACATGGTGGAAGGAGGACAACCAGTGGGACACTGATACCTGGGTACAAACTATATCATAATTATAGAGCTGATCAAATTGGTGGAGGGGTTGCGCTCTATGTGAAAGAGGGCATTGACTCAGAAAGGATTAAAGTTTTGCAGGAAACAAAATCTGCTGTAGAATCTATATGTATTGAAATTCCATATAAAAGGGGGAAGGCAATGGCAGTGGGGGTGTACTATTGAGCACCTGGCCAGAATGACCAAATAGATGATGAAATGCTCAAAGAAATCAAGGAAGCTAACAAAAGTTACAGCGCAGTAATAATAATGGGTGATTTCAATTACCCCGGTATCGACTGGGTCAGTGTCACGTCAGGACATGCTAGGGAGATAAAGTTCCTAGATGAAATAAATGACTGCTTCTTGGAGCAGCTGGTTCATGAACCGACCAGAGGGGAAGCCATATTAGACCTAGTCCTTAGTGGAACACCAGATCTAGTGCAAGAGATAAGGGTGTTGGGGCCACTTGGCAATAGTGATCATAGCATGATCGCCTTTGATTTAATTAGTGGAGGAGGGATAGTAAGGAAATCCACAGTACTACCTTTTAACTTTCGAAAGGGAGACTATGATAAAATGAGGAAAACAGTTAAGAAAAAACTAAAAGGAGCAGTTGCGAAGGTTAAAGACGTACATCAAGCTTGGGTGTTGTTGAAAAATACTATCTTGGAAGCCCAGACCAGCTGTATTCCACGCTTTAAGAAAAGTGGAAGGAAGTCCAAAAAACTGCCAGCATGGTTTAAAGGTGAGGTCAGAGAGGCTGTTGTTGCCAAAAAAGCATCTTTCAGGAAATGGAAAAAAGAGCCAAACGACGAAACCTGGAAACAGCACAAGCACTGGCAAGTCAAATGCAAGGCATTGATAAGGCAGGCAAAGAGAGAATTTGAGAAGAAGCTTGCTGCGGAAGTAAAAACGCGAAATAAAGACCTTTTCAAATACATTCGTAGCAATAAACCTGTAAGAGAGTCAGTTGGTCCATTAGATGATAAAGGGGTTAAAGGAGCACTAAGAGGCGATAAGGCGATAGCGGAGAGACTGAATGAATTCTTTGCTTCGGTCTTTACTGAGGAAGATGTAGGGATGTTACCCATGACTGAAGTGGTATTTAAAGGTGCGGAAGAATTGAAGGAAATATCGATACATCGGGAAGATGTCTTACAACTATTAGGTATACTGAAGAGTAGCAAATCACCTGGGCCGGATGGTATACATGCAAGGGTGTTGAAAGAACTGAAATATGAGATTGAAGAACTGCTATCAGTAATCTGTGAACTATCATTAAAATCATCTCTAATACCTGAAGATTGGAGGATCGCCAATGTAACACCAATTTTTAAAAAGGGTTCCAGGGGTGATCCGGGAAACTACAGACCGGTGAGCCTGACGTCAGTACCGGGAAAAATGGTAGAAACCATCATAAAGAATAAAATTACTCAGCATGTAGATAGTCACAACCTAATGGGAGACAGCCAACATGGCTTTAGACAAGGAAGATCTTGTCTTACAAATCTGTTATGTTTTTTTGAAGGTGTGAATAAACAGGTGGACAAAGGTGAGTCAGTTGATATAGTGTATCTGGACTTTCAGAAAGCCTTTGACAAGTTCCCTCATCAGAGACTTTTGGCAAAACAAAAGAGTCATGGGATAGGAGGCAGTGTACTATTGTGGATCAGGAACTGGTTAAAAGATAGAAAGCAGAGGGTAGGGCTAAATGGCCAATTTTCCCAATGGAGAAAGGTGAATAGTGGTGTACCCCATGGATCTGTGCTGGGTCCGCTGCTTTTTGACATATTCATAAATGACCTGGAAAGTGGAATAACGAGTGAGGTTATCAAATTTGCAGATGACACAAAACTATTTAAAGTTGTTAAAACCAAAGAGGATTGTGGAAACTTGCAAGAGGATCTTGATAAATTGGAAGACTGGGCATCATAATGGCAGATGAAATTTAATGTGGACAAGTGCAAAGTTATGCACCTAGGGAAGAACAAACCAAACTATGGTTACATGATGCAAGGTTCCACATTAGGAACCACCACCCAGGAAAAAGATTTAGGCATCATTGTGGATAACATGTTAAAACCCTCGGCCCAATGTGCAGCGGCGGCCAAGAGAGCAAATAGAATGCTAGGTATCATAAGGAAAGGAATGGAAGATAAAACAAAAGATATTATAATGCCTCTATATCGTTCGATGGTGACACCGCACCTTGAATATTGTGTGCAATTCTGGTCGCCGTATCTTAAAAAGGATATAGTGTTATTAGAAAAGGTTCAGAGAAGAGCCATCAAAATGGTAAAGAGGATGGAAGGATACTCCTATGAAGAAAGGCTAAAAAGGTTAGGGCTCTTTAACCTGGAAAAGAGACGGCTGAGTGGAGATATGATAGAAGTCTATAAATTAATGAACGGAGTGGAACGGGTAAACGTAGATCGATTGTTTATGTTATCAGAATATAGAAAGACTAGGGGACATGCAATGAAGCTACAGGTTAAACTATTTAAGACTCAACGTGTAATCAAACTCTGGAATTTGTTACCGGAGGATGTAGTAAAGGCTGTTAGTGTAGCTGGGTTTAAAAAAGGTTTGGACAAGTTCCTGGAAGAAAGGTCCATAAACCATCATTAAGAATGGACCCAGGATATCAATGCTTGACCGAGTACAAGCATTGTGGAACCTGTGTCTTTTGGGGAAACTACTAGGTACGTATGACCTAGATTGGCCACTGTTGGAAACAGGATACTGTGCTTGATGGACCTTGGTCTGACCCAGTATGGCATATCTTATGTTTTTAACTTTGCAAATTAAGGTAAAGCACCCCTCATAAATTTTATAAGACAAATTTTCATATGAAATACACCTCACAAACTCTCATAAAAAATCATTCTATTAATATAATTACTCATCATACTATACTAAATAATCTCTCATTCTTACAGCATACACACAATGCATACAGTATAGACACCGCAAAACATGGAGGCCCACCCCCCCAAAAAACATTTCAGCAAATCATACAGTGATTTTTTCAAAAACAACTTTTCACAATGTGTAATTAAATAATTCAAAGTTTAAATAACTTCACAAAACAAGGTAAATGCCTTTCACAACTTCAAAGAAGGTGTCCACAAATAAACATTCTAAACACCCTCTAAAGCTGTTATATCACCCCAGGAACACCAAAGGAACATCTGATGACTCTGCTTAATCCTCTTTACACAGAGAATTGAAACAATACAAAGTAACAATATAAAAAGACCATGCTTCAAAAAACCTTACAATGTCTCTACAATGTCTCACTCGCTTCAGGATGGAGTCGGTGCATAGGGTGGCTACTAAAATGATTAGTGGGCTTCACTATAAAGCATATGAGGACAAACTTAAGGATCTTCATATGTACACCTTAGAGGAAAGGCAGGATAGAGGTGATATGATTGAGATGTTTAAATACCTCCGTGGCATAAATGTTCAGGGAGAGAGCCTCTTTCAATTGAAAGCAAGTTCTGCTACGAGGGGACATGGGATGAGGGTGAAGGGAGATAGATTCAGGAGTGATATGCGGAAATATTTCTTTACGGAAAGAGTAGTGGATCCATGGAATAGTCTCCCAGTGGAGGTGGTAGAGATGAGGACAGTAACTGAATTCAAAAAAGCATGGGACCAACACAGAGGATCTCTAAAGGTAAAAAGTGGACTGTTGTAGTTGTTGATATGGAAGGACAGACTAGATAGGCCATGTGGTCTTTTTCTGTCATCATGTTTCTATGTTTCATTGCACTTCGTTCATTTTGTGTGTTTTCACCAATGACAACAGACTTATGTTCTCCTTCACTTCACTCCCAGGGTATTATAACTCCACTCTCATTACATTACCATTCACTTTATTTACACCCATAACCGCAGGCTTCTTATGCATCCCGTCACTATGTATATATATAAAAACCAAAATGATTTTGCATCCCGTCACTATGTATATATATAAAAACCATGACGTTTGACTGATGTAGATCCAACACAGTCAAGATCACTTTATTTCACTTCACTGCACGATTCCACATTGTGATGTTTGGCATATTACTTCTGCTGTTATTGCAGGTTATACTCCATGCCTTATTGCCACAACCACTCTTATGCAAACCCATCCAATCCAACCATGGATCATAGTTTCGCCTCTCCTGTCTTCGTCAGGGAAACTTCATCCATCCTGCACAGCCTCCCGACTTACAAAAAGACGCCCCTTTTAGGCAAATGTCTACAATGTCTCACTTGCTTCAGGAGACCGCTATCCTTGCCATGATTCAGTATAGATTCTGTACAACAGGGTCACCACATGAAGGTACCCAGCAAGATTTGTGGAGGGAACTATAATCTCACCCCCTATGAAAAGCACAGCAGTTCACTAACATTGTGAGCCATTGTGAGCTCTGACATTGTGAGCCGTGACCACTGTTCCCTCTAAGCTGTGCGCATGTGCGCGCGCACACACCTCGCCAAGCGAGCGCAGATACTTTACAACAGAGCGCACAAAAATTACGGCTCTGATTCTGATAGAAAACAACACAGACGTCTTAAAATTCCCGCTTCATTTAGTAATCGTCTATTTTCATTTAATTTGATTAAAATCAATGTGGTGTACATACTGTATTCTGATGTGTAGTCAAATTTTAAAGTATATAACTCCGAGTGTTGTTATGTGGCGCAGAAAAATGTAACCTTCCTTCAAAAGCTGCACACAGCTGATATTTTATGCGCACACAGCCTACAGAAAATTATTGTTGTTTATTGTTTATTTGAATTTGATATACCGCTCAGACCAAAATTAGAGGGAACATTGGCCGTGACATGACCATCAAGGCTCAGGCCTGCTTGGGCAAAAGCAAAAGAGATGCAGTCTGCTAGCCAAATTGAAAGAGAGTGCTTAGAGATGGCTGCCCATAGCTTATTGGGGTCAAAAGAAACAAAACGTTGGAGGGACCTTCTATGGGCTTTTGTCTGCTTCAGGTAGAAGGCTAAGGCTCCTTTGCAGTTCAACATGTGTAACAGTTTCCCCTTTGTGGGCATGAGGTTTTGGGAAAAATATTGGTAAGAAAATTGACTGAATAAAGTAGAAATCCAATACCACTTTTGGAAGGAATTTGGGATGTGTACGGAGGACCACTCTATTATGATGGAATTTGATATAAGGTGGATGAACTATGAGAGCCTGAAGCTTGCTCATTCTGCATGCTGAAGTGACTGCCACCAGAAACAAAATCTTCCAGGTCAAAAACTTCAGAGGGCAGGAATTGAGTGACTCAAAAGGAGCTTTCATCAGATGTGCAAGGACCAGATTGAGATTCCATGACACTATGGAAGGTTTGTAGGGTGGCTTCGAGAGAAGCAAACCCTGCATAAAATGTACAACTAAAGGCTCTACAGAGATGAGCTTTCCTTCTATACCTCTATGGTATGCTCCTAAAGGGGGTTCATCTTAAGTCCAGACTCAGGAAGGTGTAGAAGCTACTCAAGCTATTTTTTGTGGAACAGGCAAAGGGGTCTACGGCATGGTCCTCTCACCAGACAGCAACCTCTTCCATTTCCATGAATAGGATCTTCTTGTTGAGGCCCTCCTGGAGGCCAAAAGGACATTGGTCACACCGGCTGGCAGACTGAGTCGAATAACGTTAGCCTATCAGCATCCATGCCTTGAGGGCCAAGGGCATGGTGTTGGGATGCAACATCATTCTGTTCTACAAGATTAAGTCCGGTGCATGGCCTACTCAGAGTGGTTCCTGACTGGAAAGCTGCATCAGGAGAGGAAACCAAGGTTGCCCAGACCAATAGGAAGCGATGAGAATCATCGTGCCTCCATCTGTATTGAGCTTCAAGAGGGTCTTTGCATTGAGAGGGATTGGAGCATACAAAAAGACCCTCCCCTCCAATGAAGGAGGAAAGCATCTGATGCTAGTCTGCTGTGTGACCTTACGGTGGAACAGAACTGATCTACCTAGGCATTCTGAGTAGTTGCAAACAGATCTATTGAGGGGTTACCCCACGCTTGAAAGAGTATTATGCCCCACTCATGGAGCATTATGGCAACATCACCTGATGAGCACCCTCTTGTACAACTTTGCACAATCAGTCCCCTTCACATACCCTCCCTACTACCCCTTGCAATAACCCAATATAACAGACAATTGAACTCAAAGTCCTAATGTTCCACATTATAATCCTATTGTCTGTAATAACTATTATCTGTAATAACTACTCACTATACTGTTGACAGTAAAAACTAACTCCATTTTCACACACTGTTATACTAAGTCTAGAAATCAATAATCATTATACTGTTGTCAGTAGCCACTCAGATCATAAGGAACTACTGTCAGACATATCTCTTAGTATCAGTAAAAATCAAACCTTCTGCCCATCCTCTATACAATATCATACTGTTGATCATAACCTTCTATACCTTCATAACCTTCTATCATAACCTCTACTCATCAGCTAACCCCCTTTACACTAAAAGACCCCCTCTGAAATACACACAATGCCTCCTACAAAACAAATAAGCATCCCCTTCACTCTCCTCCTAACAACACTCCTAATACAACATATCTATACATACAAAACCAATCAAAACCCCTACAAAAACATCCCCATCATCCATAATCACCACAGAAGCTCACAATACATTAACCCCATCATACAAGTTCCTTACCAAAATCCATCACATAGCTCAATACACTCCAATAATCACTATGCACGACATGACTCAAACAAATACCAACGAAGACTCATACAAATAAAGCAGAATCCATACAGACGTATAACTGACAAAACCACAATCATAGACGCAAAAACAAAGCTCATCTTAATAAACATTCGATCCATACGAAACAAAATACCAATAATCAACGACATGATAAAAGAAGAAAAACCTGAAATTATATGCATCACCGAAACATGGCTCTCTCCCACAGACACTGTACTACTAAACCAGCTAACCACACACCAGTATGACATTTTCAGCTGTCATCGAGATGCAAAGAGAGGTGGTGGTACTCTCATACTCACCAAAAAAGACCTACAATACACCTTAACAAGTTTAAATAATATAGACGGAATGGACATAATCAACATAGAAAATAGAACCCTTGCACTCACCCTCATATATAGACCTCCTACAACTGATCAAAAAAACCTCTCTCCCATCCTTGAACTTGCTTGCACAACATCACCAAGCAAACCGCTCATAATCCTAGGTGATTTAAACCTCCCCTTCCTAAATGATTCCCAATCAAATAACTTTATGGACACTATGTTCCAAATGGGATATACACAGATAGTACAAGCACCCACCCACACAAAAGGTAACACCCTAGATCTCATCTTCCTCCCCAGTTCCTTTATCAACCACCAGCAGCACACCCCTCCAACAATAACAGAAGTACCATGGTCCGACCATCACCTCATCACACTCCACCTCCCAATACAAGCAATGCAGAACTCTACGCACCACACACCCCATATATCACGATTTGCACACTTCAACAAAGACACTTTCCTGGACAAAGTACTACCCATACTCAACACAAACCTCCCAGACATCAACTCCACCGTAAATCACTGGAACCTTACAGTTCAAAAAGCAGCTGCCCCCACACAACCCACACATAGACAGTTAAAAAAAACAGAAAAATGGTTCACGAAGGAACTAGTGAACCTAAAAAACAACTGAGAAAACAAGAAAAGAAATGGAGGAAAACTAAATCTGCTGAGAATAAATCCCAATACTTAAACACACTCAACGAATACAAGAATGCGATTAATAAATCAAAAAAGGATTACCACTCCAAGGTAATAAACTCAGCTATCAATCGTCCCAGAGAACTATTTGCAATTGTAAATACACTGACAAAAGTCAAAAATCCAGAACCAAAACAATCTGCAATAAGTATACAAGCCCTTGCAACCCACTTTGCAGAAAAACTAAAATGCAAACTTAATACTACACCAACACTAACCCACACAAACACCGAAACTAATAACAACAGCTGGACAACCTTTCATACGATAGACCGGAAACACCTCCTCAGGATTATAACAATTATCAACACCACAACTTCCCCACTCGATCCATGCCCCGTATCATGGATCAAAAATACTAAGGAAGAACTAGCTGGAAACATTCAATACATAGTAAATCAATCCCTCTCCCAGGGCATTATGCCTGATGCCCTAAAACTCACAACAATCCGCCCAATAATAAAAAATAACAAACTCGACCCAAAAGACCCAAACTCATATAGACCAATAGCCAGCATTCCATTTATGGCTAAAATAATAGAAAAAACTGTTCAACTTCAATTGCAAGATCATATAGATGACCACAACTCCCTTGACTCCCACCAATTCGGTTTCCGCCCCTTCCATGGGGTAGAAACCCTATTAATTACTCTGATGGACTTCCTCATAAGACATACAGATGATAACACCCAAGGCCTCCTACTCCTTTTCATAGACATCTCCGCTGCATTTGACAACATCAACCACCTTACACTGATTAATAGATTAGAAAACTTAGGAATAGGTGGGACTGTCCTTAATTGGTTCAAGTCCTACATCACACACAGACTAATACGAGTTCAATTAAACCAGGAAGCATCGGAAACCTTCCCCCAAGGACAAGGAATACCACAAGGATCAGCCCTTTCTGCTCTCCTTTTCAACCTGTACCTGCAACCCATCACAAAAATATTTAAAAAACACAAAATCAATCACTTTATCTACGCCGACGACATCATGCTCGCCCTCCCCATAACCACGAAAAACCCCAATTATAACACTCTATCCGAATGCATGGCGGAAACCTCATCCTGGATGGGAACCAACTTCCTCAGCATCAATCTCAAAAAAACTGAGGCAATGTTTGTATCAAGATCGCCTGTGGCTGAAGATACCTACCCAACAACAATCTCCATCAATAACACATCGATACCTGTTAAAAAAAGAGGTAAAATACCTAGGCGTTATAATCGATCACACACTCACCATGCTACCTCACATAAAACAGACGGTAAAAACTATATTTTACAAACTCAAAACTATTCAACACTTAAGGCTCCTCCTTGACACGCATGACTTTAGATCAGTCGTTAGTGCCCTCATAACCCCTCACTTTGACTATTGTAATAGTCTCCTAACCGGCCTCCCACAAAAGAATATCTACTTATTACAAAGAGCACAGAACATTTGTGCAAAAGTAGTCACTAAAGCCCACCTAACAGACCATGTAACCCCTATACTGCTAGAGCTACACTGGCTCCCCATAAATTATCGAATCAAATACAAAATACTACTAACAACCTTCAAACTACTAAACGATATTGCCCCCTCACATCTATCTACACTCCTTCACGTCCCAAACGAATTAAGAGCCCGCAGACTAAATGCAACCCTCTCACTAGAGCTGCCAAAAACATTCACGAGGACCAAAAACTCCACCAGTGCCAGAGCCTTCTCATTCACCGCTCCCACACTTTGGAATGACCTCCCAATAGACATCCGAATCATAAAGGACCTCTCCCAATTCAGGAAAGAACTCAAGACATACCTATTCTCTGAGCACTTCGGAATCCCCTACCCTCCAAGTCCAGACACACAGCGTCCACAAAAAACCCCGCAGAAACACAATTAACTGAACACACTACTCCTCTAACAGCCCCCAAAGACACCCCAAACAACCCACGAAAAAAAAAAAAAAATGCAAATAAATTCCATCACACACAAACCCATCACATACACACACAAACTCACGCACACTCATACACACACACACTCACACACACCTGAATAGCGAATCATGTAATCTTGTAAATAATTTTCTATAAATAGCAATGTCAGCTCACTGACATTCCCCTGTAAATTCAGCAGTATACAAAAGTATACACCCTGTAAATAGTTCTGACAATTTACTGTTCTGTTATATGTAAAAAGTTACGAAGTTCTTGTTCTATGTAATGTTATGCAAATGTATGCAATTGTTCCATGTAAACCGCCCCTGATCTCTGGAAGGGGCGGTATAGAAGAAATAGATAAATAAATAAAATAAAATAAATAAATATTGTATATTGAAGCTCATGTATGTTATATGTATATATAGCAACATAGAAATATGATGGCAGAAAAAGACCACATGACTTATCTAGTCTGCCCTTCCACATCACTCACTACAAGAGTCCCTTTTTTGTCTTTTGAGAGCCTCTGTGTTTCTCCCATGCTTTTTTGAATTTAGATACTGTCCTCATTCCTATCACCTCCACTGGGAGACAATTCAACACATCCGTAAAGAAATATTTCTGCATATTAATCCTGAATCTATCCCCTTTCACCGTCATCCTATGTCCTCTCAATTGAAAGAGGCTCTCCTCCTGTGCATTTATGCTACAGAGGTATTTAAACGTCTCAGTCATATCACCTCTGTCCCGTCTTTCCCCTAAAATATAAATATTAAAGTCCTTAAGTCTGTCCTCATATGCTATATAACGAAGACCATTAACCATTTTAGTAGCCACCCTCTACACTGACTCTAACCTCTAACTCAACACAATACTCAAAATGAGGTCGCACCAAAGACTTATACAGAGGCACTATCACCTCCTTTCTTCTGCTGGCCATTCCTCTCCCTATGCACCCAAGCATCTTTCTAGCTCTTGCAGTCGCCTTTTCTACCTGTTTAGCTACTTTGAGATCTTCAGATACAATCACGCCTAGGTCCCATTCTTCTTTCATGGATAGAAATACTGCTGTACTGCTCCCTTGGATTGTTGCAGCCCAAATGCATGACCCTACATTTTTTAGCATTAAATCCCAGCTGCCAAATTCTAGACCATTCTTCAAGCCTAGCTAGATCCCTCCTCATGTTATCTACAACTTCCTGGGTGTCTACTCTGTTGCAGATTTTGGTATCATCCGCAAAGAGGTAAACCTTACTCGACAGCCCTTACTCAATATCACTAACATAGATGTTAAAAATAAGCAGACCAAAGACAGATCCCTGCGGCACTCCGCTGGTAACCTCCTTCTCCTCAGAGTGAAAGCACAGTTACTTACCTGTAACAGGTGATCTCTGGGAACAGCAGGAATAAGTCTTCACATATTGGTACGTCGGTACCGACGGAGTCTGCGTGGGAACGCTTCCCAGCGTCCAATCAAGAGCTTTTGGAAGCATCCCAGCACGCCTGCGTGCTGCCTTCCCGCCTTTCCCAACTGCCTCTCCTCAGTTAAGTTTTAAAGCTGAGACAAAGAGAGAGAGAGGGGAAAGGAAAGATAGATAGAGATACAACTCCTGGGGAGGTGGGTGGGTTGTGAAGACTTATTCCTGCTGTTCCCAGAGATCACCTGTTACAGGTAAGTAACTGTGCTATCTCAAGGAACAAGCAGGAATGAGTCTTCACATATGGGGACTCCCAAGCTGAGATGCCTGGAGTCCCAGCATGTCATAGGTTGGAACATGCTATCTCCCTGAACACCAGGCATCCTGAGGATGGAGGGTAGGAGTTGATGAAAGAAGGATGCTGTGGAACAGCTAAGCTAGCATAGGACTGCAGAGAAGGAGTCCATGTAAGGATGATGATGGTCATCAATAATATTGCAAAGGATACTGCAATATGGACCTCCCCTGACAGGATTTCACAGAAGTATGGAGGTTCATGGATGTACTGGGAAACCTAGTAGAGGAACCTTGAAGAGGACCTCACTGTAAGTGGAGGTAATAATCCTGTAGGAAAATCAGTGGAGGTCAGAATCCTGAAAGGTAACAGGTAACCCCAGTAGGAAAACTGGGGTAGTCCAATAACGGTGGGCCTTCAGCGGAAGGCTTTATGTCAAAAAACCTAGCTCTTTTGGAGGCAGAGTGAGTCACTCTTAGGAGCAAAAAGAGAAAGGCTAACAGATTTGGACAAACAGGCACAGTCCTTGTGGGGAGAAAGGGTGTGGGAACTCCTTGTATCCCAAAAAGAGAGGACAAAGGCCTGAGGTGTTAAGCATGTGATGAACTGAAGATCCACAATGTCTCTCCTAACTGGGATAAGCTAGGAGAGATATTGGGCACAAAGAGCTTCAGAGGTACCTAAACCGTTAGGTTATGGTATAAAAATTGTTGACTACCACAGGAGTGGTTGAGTGTGTAGAATTCCAAACCTGTTAGATAGCATAGGTATGGGTAAAGCCCCTCTGTCAGAAACATATAGCTATATGAGGATAGACAGTGAGATAGATAAGTATGTGGATACATATCTATCTATAATAAAATATCTCAACAGATACATATATATATATGCATATATATATAGATATATAGATAGACATATAAGAATATATTTATAGTGAGATATGGAAGGGCATAAAATACACACAAAAATAAATATGAATATGTAGGCCTACATATGGGTGTCTGCAATTAAACAGACAGAGATATGCCTACAGCACAGTGATCACAGAGGATATGTGGAGAGGAAAGATTCATCTAACAACAAGGAGGTGGAACCTACTTGAGAAGACGTATAGAGAATCTATTCCTCCTGGTCATGATCTGCAAGAATGCTAGGTAGTGAAAAATAACCAGCATTGTTACGAGAAAAACAAAGGATAATGTCAATGTGCAGCCAGCAAGTCCTGAGTCTTCCAGGACTCTAGCATGGTAAGTAGACAGAAGATGCCTAGAGATGAGATACCATGTTGACCTGTTTAAGGGCAAAGGTATCATGCGTTCTTACCATGAAGACGAGCATATCCCCGATTGGGAATACTATGGACCAAAGCAGGGAACTGGCAACTCCTTGAGCTTTCACGTAAGAGAAGGCCTATGACCTTTATATAAAAAAAGGAGATAGTAAAAGAAGGGAGAATCTTCTAGTCATGGGAGACATGACTGAAAAGCCTTTTCTAACCAGCTAGGATAGCTGTTGGAGAAAAAAAAAACCATGCTCTCTAGCAAGGGCCCATAGTGGAAAGCTTCTCTGTAGATTGCAGAGAGCATGATGCAGGAGAATGAGGAGATAGAACTGGCTGCTAGAGAGCCAGTATCTCTGCCAACTATGCTGCCAAACCCAGGAAAATGGAGATGGCAGAATAGAAGACAATCTAGAAAGCTTGTAGTGAGATGATCTCCAAGAGAGATGAAGCACTGACTTGGAGCCACTACTAAGACTAGTCAGAATGTTAGTGGAGGACAATCTGGTTGTTTGAAGACCAGAACCAGTGGTCCAACATTAAGGCTCCTGCATAGACAGCTGCTAGCAGGACAGCAGAAAGAATCTTACTGTTGAAAACAGAAAGAACAGACAGAACAGGAGTAGCAAACTCTGGACATGTCTGATAAGCTGCCCCAAAGCAAGATTGAAGTAGAGGAGGTAACTCAGAGAGGAAAACTCCGCACTGGAAAGTGAGAAAAGTAGAGAGGCTGAGTAAAAAAGCCTCTCAGTAAGTAATTCCCTCTTACAGTGGAAAGACTTGGTAGAGGGTGAAGGGAATGGAGCTGAAGAAGACCTACAAAGTAGGAAGTCTATAGAAAGGGAAAAAGACATGCTGGCACAGGAACTATCATTTGATAGTGGTTAGACCTCTTTCCCTAGTAGGAAAAAGAGGAGAAACCTGTGACCTATAGGCATGAATATCCTGACAGCTCATAGAAACATAGAAAAAATGGATATCTTTTGGAAAGAGATCCATGTGTAGGGGTTAGAATGAAGCGGTGGATTGTCTTCATTGAGAAGAAGCAACTGTAGATGCTAACCCCCAGAGTCACAAACATCTGATGATCAGAAACCCTGCAGATGCTGGGTTTGCTGAGCCTGGTGAAAGGTTGGATGCTTCAGACCAGGACGATGCCTCCCCTGTTGGGGAACATCTGTATGATGGGCAAGTGATGAATAAAACCTTCTTCTCCTGAGGGAAGAAAGTTTGGTAGGAGATTTCCTACCTAGTGGGACAGAAGAAGGTGTAGAACAACCCTTAGGAACAGGTAAATCAGTGGATAACTGAGCAACCTGACGTAAAGACTCCTTGTTGAAACGATTTTCTCCAGTGCAAGGAGTATGTCCCAGATGTTGCTGTGCCCATTGTCCAAGTCTGAAGCTTGGAGCCAGGTTCTACGTCGTGCCCCTATAGCAATAGCAGAAATTCTGCTAACAGACTCAAAAGAGTCTAGGGAAGCACGAGAAAGAAACCAAGAAATATTCTGGATATGCTTAAGCAGTGAAGAATAGTCTTTACTCCTAGAAACTGGAAGGAAAGGAGTCAAAAGATGTAACTGCTTTGTGACCTCCTCAAGAGAAAGACTCATATAGAAAATATATGAGAGAATTCTTGCAGAAAGCATAGATGTCTGGAAGGCT
The DNA here is from genome assembly GCA_033557465.1 of Ichthyophis bannanicus. Taxonomy (NCBI): domain Eukaryota; kingdom Metazoa; phylum Chordata; class Amphibia; order Gymnophiona; family Ichthyophiidae; genus Ichthyophis; species Ichthyophis bannanicus. Next base: position 430,134,859 of record CM066034.1, on the reverse strand, counting down.
TGACGTCCAAAGGCATCTAGTGTCTTAGACTCACGACCTGGCGGGTAAGAAGAGTGCTTTTTCTTACTCTTTACCCGCCTCACTGCTGATTCCACTACTATGGAATGATGAGGAAGTTGAGTCTTTTGAAACCCTGGAGAGGGGGGCACCTGATATAAGAGATCAGTTGCCCTGGGAGGTGGGGGTACCCTTAAAGGTGTTTCCCACATTCCTAGAAGGAGATCCTGCAAGGAATGATGCAAAGGAAGCATTATGTTGTCCTTTGCTTTTGTAGAAACAGAGCCTTGTGTAGGATCATGACCTGGAATAGGAATGGCAAGGGATCTTGCTATATCCAGGAGGAAACTCTGAAAAGAGGGATCCCAAACAGGAATCTCCCTTGGGCAGGGTAGATCCAAAGAACTAGCCTGAGCATGTACAGAGTTATCCAAATATATAGGAATAGAAGATCCTGCAGAGCAGTGTGGAATGCTTAAAAGATGGTTGCTGATACTGGCTGTCAGGAGCAGCCAACATCCTTACCACATTGTCCATGCCAGGTATCGACTCCAAGCTTGGTATAGAATGGAGTGATCCTGTTGAAAAAAAGCATGGCAGGAGTTGGCCACGATGCTACTGTGGGTACCGGTAGGGATGGCAATACCGGTACCGATGTCGGAGTCGAACCCGACAAAGACATCGGAGCAGTTATCAGTGACAGTTCAAACGGTACCGAGGAGACCGAACCCATCCGGGCACTATCCCCGGTACCGAAGCACCGGTATCGATCGATGTCGGTACCAAAAGCTATTGGTACTGAGTCCTCTAGACTAGAGATCGATTCCAGACTCGGCATCGAAGGCAGAGAGCCTGATAAGCAAAGCCTGGAAGGCAATGACCGCAAAGGTAATGAGGTCGTCGGTACCGATTTCGGTACCGTGTTTGACACCGGTGAAGGAAGGTCAACCAGTGGCAACTCAATCGGCCTCAAGGGAACCGAGAGTTGTGGATCCGAATGATCGGAACCGAGCCTTCGGTACCGCCGAGAGCCGATACCAAGGCGAGTCGGTACCCAGTCCTCCAGACTGGAGATCGATTCCAGACTCGGCATCGAAGGAAGCGAGTCTATCGATGCACGTCTGGAGGGTACCGACGGCAGTGGTAGTATCGGTGCTAGTACCGATAATGGAAAGTCAGTCTGGGGTGTATCCACCGGTCCCGAAGGTACCGAGGACGCCAGATGACGATCCCTGGTGAGGAGTGTTCCATCCAACACCAGTGCCGATGCCGGGGTATCGGTACCGCTCGAAGCGGATGCCACCACCGGACACAGCTGAGGTATGTTCTGTGGGGGGTGAACCCCAGGAACAACCTGGAACCCCTTATTTGCTTTGGAGACCGAAGACTCCCGCCGGGGTTTTGAAGCCAGTGGGTCCTCGAGAGCAAGGCCAGAGCCGTCTTCATGCAGTGCATGAGACCTACCACTTGAGGACTGGCTAGTCTTAACAGACTGTTTGTGGGTTACCTGATCCTGTGTGGAAGAAGAAGGGGACGGTTCCCCGAAGTTGGAGGGCAACCGTGTATCGAGGAAAACTCGATGTTGAAAACCTCTTCTCACCAAACTGTTGTCAGAACCCAAGCAGGTTAGACACCGACTTTGAGGGTCTAAAAATAAAGTTGTACCGCCACAGTGTGAACATTTCTTGGAGAAAGCGTTTGGCGGTTCCATGATGGAAAAAGAAGAGGCCTAAAAGACCGTGGGACACTATGAAGAAAATATCCTTTGGAAAAGGAAAAAGTTTTTCAGGAAAAGAAAAGAAAACACCGGCACTACCGGTGGCGTCGGGAAGACAGCCGCAACCATAAGAAAACTAAAAAATAAAAACAAGAATTTTCTGCGGTGACAGGAAGACGTCCTGCCGGCTTCGCGGAAAAACGAAAACTGAGGAGAGGCAGTTGGGAAAGGCAGCACGCAGGTGTGCTGGGATGCTTCCAAAAGCTCTTGATTGGACGCTGGGAAGCGTTCCCGCGCAGACTCCGTCGGTACCGACGTACCCATATGTGAAGTCTCATTCCTGCTTGTTCCTGGAGATTGCCATTTACCTGTACCCTTTGTTGCCTCCCACTCAACTGATTTCTAACCCAAGTGGTAACTTTAGGGTCCATCCCAAGGGTGCTTAGTTTGCTTATAAGTCACCTGTGCGAAACAGTGTTAAATATTTTACTGAAATCTAAATATACCACATCTAGAACTCTCCCTTGGTGAAATTCCCTAGTCATGCAGTCAAAGAAATCAATCATATTTGTCTGATTGATTTCCCATGCTGCGGTTCTGGTGAATCCATGCTGTCTCGGATCCTGCAATCTGTTGGACTCCAGAAACCTCACTAATTTCTCTTTCAGCAGTGTTTCCAATAATTTACTCACCACCAAAGTTAAACTAACCGACCTGTAGTTTTCAACCACACCATTACTTATGCTTTTGTGTAAAGGAACCACATGTGCCTCTCCTCCAGTCCTCTGGCACCACCGCCAACTCCAAAGAGGCATTGAAAAGATCAGTCAGTGGTGCTGCTAGAATGTCCCCAAGTTCCTTCAGTATTCTTGGATGTGTCCTATCGCTTAGCCCACTTTTAGTTCAGCTAGTTTCTCACAGTCTTCTGAAAATCGTTTGAGATGCCTCTCACTTTTGTTCCTGTTTGTGGGTGTTGTCTGAGGTTCTACTCCTGGCCCTTTATCTGTGAACACAGAACAGAAATATTTGTTAAGCAATTCCTCTTCATCCTCATCAGCTTCTACATATTCCTCCCCTTCACCCTTGAGTCTGACAATACCACATTTGCCCTTCCTCCTCTCACTAACATATCTGAAAAATGTCTTATCCCCCCATTTTATTGCATTGGCTATTTCTTCTTCTTTTTGTACCTTTGCTTTCCTGACTACTTTGCCAGCCTCTCTAAGTTTTTCCAAATATAGATGCCTGTCTTCCTCTCTGTGATCTCTTGTATTTCATGAAATCCTCCCTTTTTTTCTTCACCTTTTCAGCTACCTCTTTTGAGAACCATAGCTGCCTCATTTTCCTTTTATCATTCTAACAAAAAGGTTGGTTGCCCTTAAAATATACCCTTTCAGTTTTGCCCACATTCCCCAGCTATTCCCATCCTGCTAATGACTCCTTGAGGGATTGGCCCATCTTGGCAAAGTTAGTTTTCCTAAAGTCTAAGATCCTCGCTTTTGAATGGATTTTATCAGCCCTAGTCCTAATACTGAACCACATTCATATAATTCTTGTATTCCATTCATTCACCACTCTGTAATATAATTTTGTATGCAATGACTTTCTGACTCCCTTTATTGTATGCCTGCATCCTGGAAGGAGAGACTATGTGGCTAGTAATACGTAGTCTGTCACAGGTGCGGAAGTACAAAGAAGTGGAGTGAGACAGTATTAACCAATGAGTTATAGACATGCTGGAAGAGGGAGAGGACATTGTACTATAAAAGAACTGTGAAACAGAGGATAGGTGTGTCTGCTCAGTCAAGCGGGCACCTTCTTGCAAGAATGTAATGTAATTAAAGTAACTCTTTGCTTCACTGAGGAGTCTGTTATTGTGCAAAACGTTATGTTTATTACAACATCATCTGGTGATCATTGGATGTGAGATGATCTCCCATTATAACATCAGAAATACTTTCCCCATTATTAAGCACAAAGTCCAGTATGGCCCCTTCATGTGTGGTTTTTGAATACTTCTTCATGTGTGAGTTGCTTGAATACGTCTTCCTGTAAAGAATCCAGGATCTCTTTGCTTCTAGATGACACAGCAGCAGGGATGCGCCAATCAAAGTCCGGCATATTGAAATCCCCTTTCAGTAGCACTTCCTCTTTCCCGGCAAAGCTGCGTGTGTCTTCTATAAAATCTCTGTCCATGTCGTCTCCCTATGATGGAGGTCTGTATATCACACCAAAGCAAATGGATTTCTCTTTCCCTCTTTCTAGTTTAACCCACACTGCCTCCTCTCTCTTTTAAGCCCTGTATTTCCATAGCTTTAACATTATTTTTTTACATATAATGTCACTCCTCCTCCCCTTCTTCCTACTCTATCATTTCTGAATAACGTATAGCCTGGTATAGTTATGTTCCAGTCATGATTGTCCGTGAACCATGTCTCTGCAACTGCCGCTAAGTCCAAGTCAGCCTCTATCATTAAAGCCTCAACATCTGGGATCTTATTTCCCATGCTACGGGCATTTATAGACACTGCTTTCCAGATGTTGCCCCTTTTACCTATTTCTATAAAGGTATTTAATGTCTCACTTACCTGGGGGGTTTCTTCACCCATTCCTAGCTAATCTAGTTTAAAGCCCTCTTAAATAAGTTAGCCAGACATGTTGACCCTTCTTGGACAGATGGACACCATCTCTGCTCTGCAGCCCTTGGAGCATCACCCCATGGTCCAGGAAACCAAAACGCTCTCAATGACACCATCCATATAACCATGCATTTATCTCCAGGATGCAAGCTTCTCTGCCCTGCCCTGGAGGATTGAAGAGAACACCATCTGCATCCCTATCTGATTCACCTTCTGTCCCAGAGCCATGAAGTCACTCTTGATATGCTCAGAAGGATACTTGGTAGTATTACTTGTGCCGACATGGATGAACAACATTGGGTAATAGTAAGTAGGCTTGATGAGTCTCAGCAAACTCTCTGTAACATCTTGGATTTTAGCACCTGGCAGACAGCATACCTCTTTGGACATCAAGTCTGGTCAGTAGATGGATGCCTCAGTACTGCTCAGAAGAGAGTCACCAACCGCTACTACCTTTCACTTCCTAGTGGTCACTGATTCAGCAACTTGGGGTGCTCGAGCTCTGGTTCTTCCCTTTCCTGGGATGCCTCCACCTCCTCCACTTCCAGGGCTGCATAATGGTTCTTCAATTCAAGGGCTTGAGGAGTTGGAATGGTGATTCTGCAGGCCCTGCTGACTCGTGTCTAACCTTGGTCCTTCTGTAGGCTCCCATCCTCACTTCTGCTGGAGAACTTGGATGTTTTAAGCAGCATCTCATCAATGTACCTCTCACTGTCTTGAATGCTCCTCAGCCTTACCACCTCTTCTCTGAGCTCCTCCACTTGTTTCCTGAGAGTTTCAGCATGTAGGCTTCCCGTACATAGAACCGGTCCTTCAACTGGCACTGGGATCTCTGTCTGGACAGAGGTAGAAGCTGTAACGGGGGCAACAGCTTTGGCAATACGATTTTTCCAAGCCATTGTTCAGTTGATGGAGCTTTGGTACCTGTTGAAGTAAGAGAGACCTACTAAAGTAGCAGCCTGTTTCTCAGCTGTCCTTTCCAACAAAAAGCAGCTAACCTATTTTAAGAATTTAAATCCCTGTTCAATGTAAAGTTGTTGTTGTTATAATGTAAACTTGCCCTGAATGGAAGATAGGGCAGTGTAGAAACCTGTTAAATAAATAAATAAATGTGAACTGCAACTTCCCTGTCCATTTGTGCGATTGAAGGACTGAACTCAGCCTGTCCGCCAGTGTTTTACTTGTCTGATAGGTATGTGGCTCTCAAGTCCATCCCGTCAGCAATGGCAAATTTCTACAACCTAACTGTTTCCGAACACAGGAGGTACAAGCCCGTTCCTCTCTGCTTATTGATGTAGAACATTGCTACTTGTCGGTCTGAATAAGCACAATTTGGTTGGCCAACCAATCTCTGAAACCCTTAGAACATTTGCTATGGCGCTTAATTCCAAGAAGTTGATCTGGTGGAGACTTTCTTGGAAGGACCAGTTACCCTGGGTGTGAAAACCCATTGAGGTGAGCTCACCAACACAGATTGGATGTCTCTGCCATCAAAATGTTTTGTGGCGAAGCAACTTGGAAGGGGAGACATTTGACCAAATTGTGATGGACTGTCCATAACTGCAATGACTGAATGAATGGACTGGTGATATCTCTGAGTCATCTTGTGGACTGGGTCTACTGAATCCTCAAAGTCCACTGAACCTGTCTCATATGGAGACGTGCCAAGGGGGTTACGCACACCGTAAAGGCCATGTGACCTAGTACAGTTAACATCCTGCGAGCTTTGACCTGCTGATTCAAGTGAGTCTCCCGCACCAGAGCTGTCAATTTATGAAGTTTTTTGTGCAGGATGAAGGCACTCGCTTGAGTCGTATCGAGCAAGGCTCTAATGAATTCTAATTGATGTGAGGGCTAAAGGTAGGATTTTGGTTAATTTATGATGAACCCTAGTAGCTCCAGCAACCGAATGGTCAACCGTGTGGATTCTCGCACCCCTTCATAATTGGTGCTCTTGTCTGCCGATCGTCTAACTAGGGGAAGACAAAAACTCCCAGCATCCGAAGGTAAGCTGCTACTACCACAAGGCATTTTGTGAAGATGTAGGGTGCTGAGGCTAGGCAAAAGGGCAATACCCAGTACTGGAAGTGCTGTCCCCCCCAGAACGAATCTGAGATACTTCCGGTAGAGAGCTGTATCTGTATATAGGTATACGCATCCTTCAGATCCTGAGAGTATAGACAATTTCCTTTTTGTAGACAGAGTAATAGAGTGCCTAGAGAAATCATTTGAACTTTTCTTTGACGAGATACCTGTTGAGATTTCTCAGTCTAGGATGAGACAGTATCCCCCCATTTTCTTGGGGATCAGGAAAAACCTGGCATAAAACCCTCACCCTCTTTGCTCTGGTGACACGAGCTCGATCACAAGATCTGCCAAGAGGAAGTTAATTCCGCTCTGAAGTAGCTCCTGATGCAGAGGGTCGATGGAATGAGCCCTCCGGGGGTAATTTGGAGGAATTTTGAATAAATGTAATTTGTAACCGCTCTGGGCAATTTGCAAAACTCAAGTTTACGAGGAGCCACCTTTGGAGTGAGCCTCCCCCCGACAGGAGAGTTTTCCACTGTGGTAACCAGAAGAGTGGCTATGTTCTGAAGGAACCAGTCAAACCCCATCCTAGGCTTTGGGTGAGATGCAGGCTGGGGCTTCTCATGCTGTGCTTGTGGTCAAGAAGCCTGTTTCGGTTGGGAAGTTTGGGGCCCAGAAAAGTAGCTAGACCTATAAGAGTACTAGGAAATTTTCTGGGAGTCACCTTGGTACCTCCTGCAGTAGGAGGCCGGCTCAGATGTACACCTTGAGAGATTTCAAAGGGCGACATGCTGCATTTCGATGAAGCCAAACTTCTCTTTGATTTGTTCTCTGAAGAGATTCTCTCTACAGCATATCAGCAAGCTTATCCTGCACTGGTTGTTCTAGGTCTGAGGACCAGAGCCAGGAAAGTCTCCAGGCACCAAAACCCTGTGTCAGTCCTCATGATGCTCCTCTAGTTGCCGCAACTCCTCCGTATAGTCACTCTGTCTCCAGCAAGTCCTATCCCAGCTTCTACCTTTCCATCCCAGTCCATGACATCTCCAGGAGAGGTTGGGGAACTCTCTTTTTGAAGTCTCCAAGGCCTGAGAATCTATGGATAATAGTCCCTGTATGCTCAGGGTGAAAAAAACAAACAGTTATATACTCCAATATAGCTCAACAAAAGAGTTCCATCAGTTTCCTCCCCAAAATCAGCATTTGTTACTTCCTGGTTTCCTCCCAGGTCCGAGGACACTCTCCCTTGTAGTGGTCCCATTGCTATATGCAAGTGAGGTTATACTTCTGCACTATCATGCTTCAATAACAGGTGTCTCTCTCTCGCTCAAGTCTCTTACACACAGTCTTTAACCTCCATAGTCTTTAAAAGTCTTAAGCCCACCTAGGTAATTGACTCAGGCCTCCAGCTGCCTGGTCGGCCTGCCACCTCCCATGTAGCGGTCACAGCCACTTCCACCCCTTGGCAGGCCTTACCTGGTGTCCATCATGGAGCCATCCATGGGGGTGTTGGCTATTTAGTCCTCCCCGGGCTTGGGTCTTCAGGTCCTCTGAAGGGAGTTCCATCTCTATGTCCTGGTCGAAGGCAGGGGGTTCCCTCCCATACTGTATATACAGTAGTTACCCCAGTTCTAAATCCAAGTTGCTATACCTATTCAATGTAAGTTCAAAGCAGGTCCTCCCTGTTTTGTACAAAGAAATGTTACTTGTAAACCACACTGACTTTAAAGAGCGCAGTATAGAAAAGCTTTAAATAAATAAATAAAAATAAACTGGGGTGTGGTCTCCGTCTCCTGACTCGTGGCTCTAGGGGTTTCCCCTGTGTGGGACATATACCCCATCATATATCTCCCCCCTTTGGAAAGACCCTCCAGGTCCCTTACTCTGTTCTGACAATACTTTACCTGCCCCCCCCCCCCCAACAGATAACTGGCATTAATGTATTGCTTCCTGGCCCTATGCTCCATTGAAAAATTATATGCCTGCAGGGACAAATACCAATGTATTAAGCAAGCGTTAGTTCTCTTCATAGAAAGCACAGTTACTTACCTGTAACAGGTGATCTCTGGGAACAGCAGGAATAAGTCTTCACATATGGGTACATCGGTACCGACGGAGTCTGCGCGGGAACGCTTCCCAGCTTCCAATCAGAAAACTTTTGGAAGCATCCCACCACGCCTGCGTGCTGCCTTCCCGCCCTTCCCAAATGTCTCTCCTCAGTTAAGTTTTAAACCTGAGACAAAGAGAAAGAGAGAGGAAAGAAAAGATAGATAGAGAGAAACAACTCCTAGGGGAGGTGGGTGGGTTGTGAAGACTTATTCTTGCTGTTCCCAGAGATCACCTGTTACAGGTAAGTAACTGTGCTATCTCCAGGAACAAGCAGGAATGAGTCTTCACATATGGGGACTCCCAAGCTAAGATGCCTTCAGCCCTAGCATGTTGGGATTTGAAAACATGCTACACCTCAAATGGCCAGGCATCCTGAGGATGGAGGGTAGGAGTTGAAATGGAAAGGAGCTGTAGAAAACAGCTAACCTAAGATAGGACTACAGGCAGGGAGTCCTTGTATGTATGATAATTATCATGAATATATATTGAACAGAACATTGCAATATGGATCTCACCTACTGGAATGCAGGAAGTAGAGAGGCTCATAGAATCTACTGGGGATCCAGTAGAGGAATCTTCAAGGTGACCTCACTGAGTGAAGGTGAAGGTCAGAATCTGGAAGAGAAAAGGTGACCCCAGGATTCAACTGGGGTAGTACAAAAACGGCAGGCCTTCAGTGGGAAGCTTTATGGAAAAAGCTGCAAACTCTTTTGGCTGCAGAGTTATTCAGACTTAGGAGCAAAAGAGGAAGACTGACCAATTTGGACAAACTGGCCTAGTCCCAGAGGGAAGAAGGGGTACGGAAAGAAACCCCGTATTCCCAGGGAAAGGATAGGTGTCTGAGGATTTGGAATCTCAGATGTACTGAAGATCCGCCATGTCTTTCCGAACTGGTGAGAGGTAGGAAAGATATTGGAGCATGGAGCTTCAGGAATACCTAACCCTTAGGGTTATGATAGGGCTGTCAGTACCACAGGAGTGGTTGTGTGTGTAGCACCCCAAACATGCTGTGGAACAGCATGGACATGGGTAGCCCACTGTTTGGAACATATAGGAAGGTAAAACCTATATGAGCATAGACAGTCAGATAGATAAGTATGTAAATACATATCTACCTATAAAAAAGTATCTCGGCAGATACACACACACATATATATATATATATATATATATATATATATGGATATATGTATATATTGTCACAGGGTAGACATAGGGCAGCCTGAGAAGGTGCAGAGCAGTGTGAATGATCACGGTGAAAGTGACAGAATAAACAGGAGAATGTTTATTGGTTGCCAGCGACAACCTAAGCACACGTGCATAGAGCCCAGAAAGACACACCCAGAGAGCAAAGCAAGGGAGTCTGCTTTACCTAATAGAATGCACCTGAGGGAAGGTGGAGTCAGGAAATATGCAGATAAAACAGACTACCAAACATTTGGAGATGGGGAACCTTTGAGAGAGAGGGACTCCTGGAGAGAGGAGCCAAGGAGGGAATCCTGGAGAGAGGAATTAAAGCAGCAGAGGTCACAAGCTGAAAGGCAGCAGGGGAGCCGGTGTGAATGTTGGAAAGAGTCCAGAGACCTGTGTGGTTCTGGGAGAAGGCAACACCCTGACAGCGTGAATGTGTTTGGAAAGCAAGAAGAATACAGGAAGACTGCAACAGCAGGTACAGGGGAAAAGAGTAGATACAAGGGCTATTTGCCATTTGAAAGAGAAGGGCCCTGGAGGCTTAGAGATAGCCATATAAAGCCCAGATATTCAGAGGCTAATAATAGCTTTTCTCCTGATTATAGAAGTGTTAAAAGAAGAGGGCTTCACTTACTTAGAGAAGCTGAAGAAATCCCTTCTCACGGTGAGTTCCCAGCTTCTAGGGAAACACCGTTACACCGGTTGCAATCAGGCACAGTTGGGCCTGGAAAGCTAGGGCAGACCCGGCAGGGACCCTATCAAAATTACCCAGCTAGCAGGTCAAACCAGGACCTGAGCTATGCATTGAGGCACCAGCGGGGGCAGGGCTCTGAAAGACATCACTCAGAGTTTGGTGATAATCCCCAGAGAGGCAGTGCAGTTCACAGGAAGAGAAACTTCTTGACTGACGAGGCAAGCCTTCCATATTTTTATTCCACGTTGGAAGTGGATAGTGGAGATACCAATGAGCAAGAAATAATGGAATATGAGAATTTTGAAGTATTAACAGATACAGAATTGATGGACTGTTCTTTCTCTGTGATAGAGCCAGAGATATCATTAAGGTAAATGTGATTTGTGTAACCTTAAATTCCAGTATACAAGTGGCAGAGCTGCAACTCTCTCCCTCTCTCCAAGCCAAGCAGTCAGTTAGGCTGTTTATTATTTACCTTTGGTTTAAAGTTATCAGCTGAAGGAAGCTACTTTTGTTACATAGTTATCTTTTGTTTGAAGCCAAGTGAGCTGTTAATTTCTGTTGTTTGAAAAGAAGAAACCTCAAGGGACGGGGAATAAAACCCTAAAAGAAAAGAAAGTTCTTCTGTGTGATTTATATATAGAAGCAAGGCACAACTACCACCCTCATAATAGCCCAACAATACCAGCAGTCACGGCTGGGGCGGATGAGGTGTGACAATATATATGTATATACATATAGATATATAGGATATATATATCTATAGTGAGATCTAGAAGGGCATAACATATGCACACACAGCTGACAGACATATATATCTATAGAGATGTATATATATATATATATTGTTACCCTGCACCCACTCCCTAACCTTGAGGGTTAAGGAGGGATGGGCCTTTTGTAGTTGTGGGGGCCAAATGATAGTCGGGAACAAAAATATTTATTTTATTTACCCCGCTCCTTGGTGGAATGGAACAGGCGTGAGGATTACCAAAACAGGAACAAAGAAAAAATCCAGGCTTTGCAATACTGTGCTTAAATTATTCTTCCCACTGGAGTGCACATTACATCATGTGTCCTTTTACTTTATATTCACAAATAATCAAGTGAGAAACAATAATGCTCATGTGTTGTAACCAGATTATATTTTTAGCTTATTTTCCTAATGCTTCATAAGCTCTTGATCCAGGTACTTAAACACTACTCATTTTCATAAGCTTTGCATCCAGGTATTTGAACAGCATACCATTCAGGATAAGGTAGAAAAATGACCATTCAAGCTTTGCTTTAGTCAGCTTTGTCAATCAGCCCAATTGAGCAGTCCATTGGCTGATTAATTTCAATCATGGGCAACGGAGCAGGTAATGGTATTCCTGTCTCAGGACTATTTCCTGCTTGGACTGGGTTTTGTTCAGCAACAGCTCTTTTATCTAAGAACTGTTTAAACTCACTGAGAAGAAGTTCAGCCTGCCTTCTAGCTGGGCTAGATTGAGGATATTCTCCTCCTTTAGGTAAGAGATTATTTACTTCTGGAAAGCAAGTAATGCCGTCTCTGTTTAAACAATCAATGCCTGCAGTGGAGTTACCCCTCCCCCACTTATCTCTGTTTGCAAGTGTTGGGTTAACAAGTTCCTCTGCACGAGATCTGCTTTTAAAGAGTGATTCAAAGGTAGGACCTCCTGAATTATCTTGGCTTAATTCTCTTCTGAACAGTTCAGCTGAATTCTTTATGTCAGCCTGCTTGCTAAAAGCTTGAGCTGTTTGGTGAGAAAAGCTGGGTTTGTTTAAAGAGACTTCAGGCTGTAGCCAACGGCTCTCACACTGCCTGAAACTGTCCTGAGCTTTAAAGTCGGCATTCACTCTTTCTGGCTCCTCATAAAACTTGTCATATGAATTAAATACAGCAGGTACCTTAAAATGAGGCTTGTCTGAGAATGCCTTGCCACGGTGCCTTTTTCTCCAAGGGTCAACTGTGTCTTCCAGAAACCTAGGATTTAATCCTGGGTCTCTCAGTGCTTCTAACCTCTGTTGCTCCCAGAAGGTTCTTTCAGGCACCGAGTATCCCTGGTACCTACTTCCTGGTTCTGAATCCCTTTTCCTTGTATTACGGCTGGGCAGTGTTTCTCTTGCTAGGTCAAAGGATTCTGTATCCAAGAGAGCTTCTTGCTTTTCCAACGTCCTTTGCCTTCTCACTCGTGGGCTCAATCCACTTTCACTTCTCATTCCATTCGTCCTACTCCTCAACCTACTACTGTCTTCCTTCTCTCTGCTTAACAAGGTGCCCCTGCTCTGGGAAGCCCGCCTCCCGCTAGGGCGTGCCCAATCAGCAGCTCTGCTTCTCTCCTCCCCTGAGGTGAGCTGTGTTAGCTGATTAGCTCCCTGCAGCTTGTGCTGAGAAGGGAAAACCTTGCCTTTTCCTGCAATACCTGAACCAACCAGCGGGTCAGTATCAGTTTCCATGGCTTCCAGTCCTGCCACTGTGTCACAATATATATATATGAATATATAGGTCGAAGATAAATGCCTGCAATTAAGCAGACAGAGATATGCCTATAAGTACATTCACATGAGAGATGTGAAGAGGAAAGATTCATCTGATAACAAGAAGGAAGAACCTACTTGAAAAGATATATAGAGAATCCATTCCCCCTGGTTATAATGGGAATGCTGTCCAGTGAAATAGCAGGATGGTTACGTGAAAAAACCGTCAGTAAGCAGTAAGTCCTGAGTCTTGGAGAACTCTAGCATGGTAAAAGGGACAGAGAACGCATAAGAAAGAGATACCAGATTGACCCACTTGAGGGACAAAAAGGGTACCATGCGTTCTTTAGTTAAATATGTGCTGTCCCTGAAGGAGTAGGATACCAGGAGGACAAGCTGCAAGGAAAAAAGAGCATATTCCCTATAGGAATTGACCACTCTTTAGGCTTTCACGTAGATAAGGCTTATGTCCTTTGTTTTAAAAGGAAATAGTAGGGTATGAAGAACCCTCACAGTCATGGGGGGGCATGACTGAGGAAGCCTTTTTTCAACCATGTAGGATAGCTATTCGAGAAAAAAAACCCATGCTCTCTAGCAAGGGCCCATAGTGGAAAGCTTCTCTGTGAAATTGCAGAGAGCATTATGCAGGAGAATTGGGAGATAGAACTGGCTGTTGGGAAAGCCAGCAGCCACGTCAACTATGCTGCCAAACCCAAAGGAATTGGAGATGGCGAGGATAGAAGATAGTGTGATAAGCCTGTAGTGATAAGGATTGCCCAAGAAAGATGTATGCACTGTCTTGGAATCACTACTAAGGCCAGACAGAAAGTGGTGGAGGACAACTGTGTATACTTGTGGAAAAGTACCAGTGGTCCAATCACTAAAGCTCCTGCATGGGCAGCTGCTGATAAGACAGCAGAGAGAATCTTTCTGTGTAAAACAGAAAGAACAGACAGAACAAGAGTAAGAAAGGTCTGTCCCTGTCTGATGAGCTGCCCAAGCAAAAAGAACGGAGTTTATTCGAGAGAAAAAATTCCGCACTGGAATGGAAAGACTAGAAAGGCTGAAGAAGAAGCCCTCCAGTGCAAAGGTACCACTCTTACAGGGGAAAAACTGGATAAGAGGGTAGAGAAACAAGAGCTGAAAAGTGACTTACCATGTGGTAAGTCTGTAGAAGGAAAGAATTCATGTTGGTACAGAAAACTATCATGTGATAGTCGTTAAATCCCTCTTCTTAGCAGGAAGAAGAGGAGAAAGCTGTGACCCATAGACATGAATATCCTGACAGCTCAGTATATCTAGGAGAACTGGATGCCGTGTGTAAAGTTTAGAATGAAAACAGTGAAAACTTCTGCTGAGAAGAAGTCAACTATAGGTTCTAAACTCCAAGAGGCAGAAAAAAGATTAATCAGAACCCTATGGAGGGGCTGGGTTTGTTTAGCCTGGCAAGAGTTTGGATTCTTCAGACCAGGGCGATGGTTCCCCTGCTTGGGTACATCTGTATGATGGGCAGGAGAAGAGTAAAACCTTCTCCTCCTAGGAAAAGAAGGTTTGACAGGGCATTTCCTACCTACTGGGGAAGGAGAAGGCTTAGGATAGCCTTCAGAAACAGGGAAGTCAGTGGACCACTGAGCAACCTGATGTAAAGACTCCTTATTGAAGAGATTTTCTCCAGTACAAGGAGTATTACCCAGTGTTTGTTGTGCCCATTTGTCTAAGTCTGAAGCTTGGAGCCAGGCTCTACGTCGTGCCCCTATGGCTATAGCGGAAGTTCTGCTAACAGACTCAAGAGTCTAGGGAAGCACGAGTAAGAAACCAAGAGATATTTTGAATATGACTAAGTAGTACTAGCCAGTCGGTACTAGAGGAGATCAAACCTAAGCTTTCTTTAGAAGCTCAGATGACAAGACTTCGACTTTCATACTTTGGACACATCATGCGAAGAGAGAAATCATTAGAGAAAGACATTATGCTTGGCAAGATAGAAGGTCAACGCAAAAGAGGAAGGCCAGCAATGAGATGGATCGATACAATAACAGCAGCTACAGGTACCAGTCTGTCAACAATGAGCCGCCTGACTGAAGACCGAACACAATTTAGGATAGCTATCCAGAGGGTCGCCATGAGTCGACTCTGACTCGACGGCACTTAACAACAAAGTAGTAAGGAATAGTCTGCAGTCTTGGGCTCTGAAAGAAAAGGAGTCAAAAGACAATTTCTTTGTGACCTCCTGAAGAGATAGACTCATATAAAAAATATAAGAGAGAATCCTTGCTGACAGCATGGATGTCTGGAAGGTTTGACGTCCAAAGGCATCTAGTGTCCTAGACTCACGACCTGGTGGGTAAGAAGAGTGCTTCTTCTTACTTTTCACCTTCCTCATTGCTGATTCCACTACAATGGAGTGATGGGGAAGTTGAGTCTTTTGAAACCCTGGAGAGGGGGGCACCTGATACAGAAGATCAGTTGCTCTAGAAGGTGAGGGTACCTTTAAAAGTGCTTCCCACATTCTTAGAAGATCCTGCAAGGAATGATGCAAAGGAAGCATTATGTCTTCCTTTGCTTCAGTGGAAACAGAGCCTTGTATAGGATCATGGCCAGGGATAGGAATGGCAAAAGATCTCACCATATCCAGGAGGAATTTCTGAAAAGAAGGATCTCCAAAGAGAACCTTCCCTGGACAGGCTAGACCTGAAGAACTAGCCTGGGCACCGGAGGATCTACCTGAGTATATAGGAATATAATATCCTGCACGGTGCAAAAAAGGAACCTTAAGGGATGGATGCTGGTACTGGAGGTCAGGACCTGTGACAGTCAGTACTGCATCGTCCATGCCAGGTATTGACTCCAGACTTGGTATAGAAAGGAGCGACTCTGGGGAAAGAAGCATGGAAGGAGCTGGCCCCGATGTTACTGCGGATACCGGTACCGATACCGATAGCACTGTCGGAATCGAAGGCGACACCGACATCGGAGCAGTCATCGGTGGCTGCTCAATCGGTACCGAGGTAATCGAATGCCTTTGGTAATCACCCTCGGTACCGAGCATCCGGTACTGGTAAGTATCGGTACCGAGACGTGTCGGTACACAGTCTTCCAGACTAGAGATCGATTCCAGACTCGGCATCGAAGGAAGCGAGTCTATCGATACATGTCTAGAGGGTACCGACGTCTGTGGTATCATCGGCATTGATGCCGATACTGGAAAGTCAATCTGGAGCATATCCACCGGTCCCGAAGGTACCAAGAAAGCCAGATGACGATCCCTGGTGAGGAGTGTACCGTCCAACACCAGTGCTGATGCCGGGGTATCGGTACCGCTCGAAGCGGATGCCACCACCGAGCATGGCTCAGGTATGTTCTGTGAGGGGTGAGCCCCAGGAACAACCTGAAACCCCTCATAGGTTTTAGAGGCCGAAGACTCCTGCCGGGGTTTTGAAGCCAATGGACCCTCGATGGCAAGGCCGGAGCCATCATCATGCTGTGCATGAGACCTACCACTCGAGGGTTGGCTAGTCTTAACAGACTGTTTGTGGGTTACCCGATCCTGTGTAGAAGAAGAAACGGTCGGTGCCCTGACACTGGAAGGGAACCCGGTATCGAGGGAAACTCGATGTTGAAAATCTCTTCTCACAATACTGTAGCCCAAGGGCTCCGGAGGAAAACGGTCAGGACCCAAACAGGTTAGACACCAGTTTTTGGAGTCTAAAAATAAAACTGTACTGCCACAGCTTAGACATTTCTTAGAGAAAGAGGTTGGCGGTTCCATGAGGGATATGGAGAGGCCTAGAAGGCCTAAAAAATTTAAGACAAAAAACTGAGGGAAAAATATTCCCTGAATTTCAGAAAAAGAAAAAAGAAACACCGGCAGTACCGGTGGAGTCGGGGAGACAGCCGCGACCACAAGAAAACAAAAGAATTAAAGAAGAATTTTCTGCGGTGACAGGACGACGTCCTGCCGGCTCCGCGGAAAAACGAAAACTGAGGAGAGACAGTTGGGAAGGGCGGGAAGGCAGCACGCAGGCGTGGTGGGATGCTTCCAAAAGCTTTCTGATTGGAAGCTGGGAAGCGTTCCCGCGCAGACTCCGTCGTTACCGATGTACCCATATGTGAAGACTCATTCCTGCTTGTTCCTGGAGATATGGAAATATCCTTTGAAACTATCTCCTGAAAACAGGGGAAACTGTACTCATATCACAATCATATTTAAAAATGGACCTCAAGCATATAGAGCTATCAAACTTCCAACAAGTAGAGTCTGTAGTCAAAATAACCTAAGGCCACCAAACCAGAAATGCTCTTATGTCATCATCAGTCCATAAATCGCTTATAATACCCGGAGCTGTATTCAATTATTTACTTTTTCACTTTTGCATATAAAATAGTTTATAGCAAAAATCTGTTAGGAGTTCATATTCATACACAAGGTCTCTGACACAATATTGTGTTTCAACTAACTTACCTGCATCGGTGATTCTCCATAAAGTATTCCTTATTAATAGGCTCTGCTATAAGATCCATCATCCTTTTATCGTTGCCAAATTTGTAGAAGAATTAGCACTGGCTCAATTGGCTCTACACCTCCCTGATCACGTCTCCAAAGATAAAGAAGACGGCTACTCACAATCACAATTCAACCAATCCCAAAGTGTTCATTATACTAACTGCCTCAATATGATGTTAAATCAGTCATACAATCAATTGCTTGAATTGAGCCAAAAAATCCATGAATGCTCTTTTGTGCTAAGTTTCCATTCATAATTTCCTCCTCACCACGATTGCCCTTGCTGATCAATCACACACCAACATATGTCTGTGATCGTATGACTGAACTGAATTCAATGATTCACCAAGGATGCTGACAGCGTAGTTACTCACCTGTAACAGGTGTTCTCCAGGAACAGCAGGAATCAGTCCTCACTTATGGGTGACGTCGGCGCCGACGGAGCCCTCGCGGAGCAATTTTCCCCAGCTTTCAAAGAAAGCCTTTGGGAATTGCAGCGCGCATGCGCGGTCCTCTTCCCGCCCAAGGGTGCCATCTTAGCCAGTCAGATGACATAGCTAAAAAAGACAGCATAAAAATTTGCAAAAAAAGTAAAGCAGACGATTGCAACTCCAAGGGGAGGAGGGAGGGTAGTGAGGACTGATTCCTGCTGCTCCTGGAGAACACCTGTTACAGGTGAGTAACTACGCTTTCTCCAGGACCAAGCAGGAAGTCAGTCCTCACTTATGGGACTCCCAAGCTCAAGGCTACCGGAGACCCTAAGCACAAAAATGAGCTCCCTCTAGCTCAGCAGCACAGAAGGAAAGAATCTTCGCTGAATCATTACCCACCGGTAGCCCACATCCGGGATGGAGGGTAGGAGTTGCTCAGACCTCAAAGAGATTACGAAGGACTGCCTGTCCGAAAGCACTGTCCCTGCGGGACTCCCTCTCGAGACAGTAATGGACCGCAAAAGTCTGGCTCGAAGACCAAGTAGCGGCCCGGCAGATGTCTGCCAGCGGAACAGAGCGGAGGTAAGCCACTGACGTAGCCTTTGCCCGAACGCAATGAGCCGTGACTCGACTTTCCAAGGAGAGTCCGGCTGCCCCATAAGCCCAAGAGATACAGTCCGCAACCCAGATGGACAGAGTACGCTTGGAGACCGGGAGCCCCAATTTATTGGGGTCAAAAGACACAAAAAGCTGAGCAGCTTTACGGTGCTCCCGCGTACGGTCAAGGTAGAAGTTCAAAGCCCTTCTACAGTCCAGGGTATGGAGGACCGTTTCAGCTCGGCTGGAGTGTGGCCTGGGAAAGAAGGTTGGAAGTACCACCTCCTGATTGACGTGAAAAGGGGAGACCACTTTTGGAAGAAATTTTGGGTGAGTCCGTAGGACTACCCTATTTTTGTAGAACCGAGTGTAAGGGGGATCAGACACGAGGGCCTGCAATTCACTTACGCGTCTAGCGGAAGTGAGGGCTATCAAGAACAGTGTTTTCCAAGACAGAAAACGGAGAGAACAGGTAGCCATAGGTTCAAAAGGCGGACAGGTGATCCGCTGCAAAACCACATTCAGGTCCCAGTCAGGCGCTGGCGGGCGCAGAGGTGGTTTAAGTAGAAGGAGACCCCGGAGAAACCTCGCTACGAGAGGGTCGCTGGAGAGAGGTCTGCCGTCCACCGGCACATGATGTGCCGAAAGAGCACTGAGGTGAACTTTGATGGAGTTGGACTTAAGTCCCAGATTAGAGAGGTGCAGCAAGTACTGCAAGATCACCGACACCGGGCAGGAGAAGGGATCCTGAGACTGTTGGGTACACCAAACGGAAAAGCGACGCCATTTAAGGGCGTAGCATTTGCGGGTAGAAGGCCGTCGCGAAGCCAAGACGACCTCCTCCACCTCTGCCGGCAGGAGAAGGGGAGCAAGGACTACCCTCTCAGCAGCCAGGCCATGAGGTTGAGAGACCTGAGGTTGGGGTGTAGCAGAGACCCCTGATCCTGAGTGAGGAGATCCGGTTGAAACCCCAGAGGGAATGGATCCTCCACCGCTAATTGCAGCAGGAGGGGAAACCACGGCTGTCTGGGCCAGCGAGGGGCCACCAGAATCATGAAGGCATTGTCTCGGAGAACCTTGAAAAGAGTCCGAGAGACTAGCGGGATGGGAGGGAAAGCGTACAGTAGGCTTCCCGACCATGAGAGTAGAAAAGCGTCCGCCGCAACCCGAAGGGGGTGGGGCTGACGAGAGCAGAAGCGAGGAAGTTGCCGGTTGTGAGGACTGGCAAAGAGATCCACCGTGGGGAGGCCCCACTTTAGAAAGAGCTTCTGAACTACCAAGGGATCCAGACGCCACTCGTGCGGCTGGAGGATCCTGCTGAGTTTGTCCGCCAGGTAATTCTCTTGGCCTGGGAGATAAACTGCCCTGAGGAGAATGCCGTGACTGACGGCCCAAGAGCAGAGCTTCTGTGCCTCCCGGCAGAGGAGGAAGGAGCCCGTGCCCCCTTGCTTGTTCACGTAGAACATGGCAACTTGATTGTCCGTCTGGACAAGGACGGACTGGTGAGAAGTCAGGTGGGAGAAAGCCTTGAGAGCCAGGCGGATCACCCTGAGCTCCAGGAAGTTGATCTGCTGAGCAGACTCCCACGTGGTCCAGAGGCCCTGAGTACGTGCCCCTTGGCAATGCGCACCCCAGCCCAGGAGGGATGCATCTGTTGTCAGCACCCGGGCCGGCTGAGGTGACTGGAAAGGCATTCCGAACAACAGGTTCGGCTGCTGAAGCCACCACCGGAGAGACGAGATCAGCGGCTCGGAGACGCGCACTAGGTCTGCTAGGCCGCCTGTGGCTTGTCGCCACTGCTGGCGGAGACACCATTGAGCAGGCCGCATATTCAGGCGGGCATTGGGGGTCACATGGACGGTGGAAGCCATATGGCCGAGTAGTCTCAGGAAGCGCCTGGCGGAGACCAGGGGCTGGCTGCGAAAACGGTCGGCTAGGTCCATGAGCCGTTGAGCTCTGTCGAGCGGTAGGTATGCTCGTGCCTGAGGAGTGTGCAGCCTTGCGCCGATGAACTCGAGATCCTGTGAGGGGAGCAAAGTGGACTTTGCGAAGTTTATAACAAAGCCCAAGTGCTGCAGAAGAGTCACCGTGCGGCGCGTGGCGTTGGCGACCTCCCGAGCGGACGCTGCTCTGATGAGCCAGTCGTCGAGGTACGGAAAGACATAGAGGCCGTGAAGCCGGAGATGGGCCGCCACCACCGCGAGACATTTTGTGAAGACTCGCGGTGCGGAGGACAGGCCAAAGGGCAGTACTCTGTACTGGTAATGATTTCCCGCCACCACAAACCTTAGGTATTGTCGGTGGTTTGGGTGGATGAGGATGTGCGTGTAGGCATCCTTTAGATCCAAGGAGCATAGCCAATCTCCCTGCCGGAGGTAGGGCAGAAGGATTCCAAGGGTAAGCATCTTGAACTTCTCTCGCACGAGGAACTTGTTGAGGTTGCGCAGGTCCAGGATGGGTCTGAGGCCTCCTGTTCTCTTTGGTATCAGAAAATACCTGGAGTAAAAGCCTTGACCTTTCAGGTGGTGGGGCACCGGTTCCACCGCCTGCTCCTGTAGAAGACCTGCTAACTCCTGAAGGAGTAATTCCCTGTGCAGAGGGGGTCGTGGAGGTTCTCCCGGAAAAAAGGAGGGAGGGACCTGATGGAAGTGGAGAAGATAGCCTTCTCGCACGACTTGAAGCACCCAGGCATCTGAGGTGATGCTGGACCACCTGTGGGCGAAGTGAACCAGCCGGCCTCCGGTGCTGGGAGGAACCAGCGGGGGGGAGAGGCTATGCTTAGTGAGTCAAAAACCCCCACCCTGCTGAGCAGGGGCTGGTGGTGCAGGCTTGGGGGCTTGCTGCCTACGGGACCCGTTACCCCGTCCCTTGGCCTGCTGGCCCTGTTGGGGAGCTGCAGGGGCCTGATAATGGGGGTATTGTTTGTAGGCAGTCGCCTTCCTCGGGTAAAAGGACTTTTTACCCGAGCCCTTCTTTTTCTGGGAAGGGGCGGAGGTCTTCCTAGAAAGCCTGGTCCTGGTGAGAGTCTCAGTCTCAATTTGTGCAGCCTTTTCAGCCATGGGCTTGCCAAAGAGGTTTTCGCCTTGGCAGGGGACATCGACCAACTTGTCCTGCACCCAGGGCTCAAGGTCTGACGACTGAAGCCAAGCCTGTCGGCGGGCACCGATGCCGGCTGCGGCCACTCGAGCCGATGCTTCAAAGCCATCATAGGCTGCTCGGGACATGAACTTTGAGCATTCCCGAATGCCAGTGGACAAGGCCAGGAACCTCCGCAAGGGTTCCTCGGACAAACCAGCGGAGAATCCGGCTAGCTCTTTAGCCAGGTCTCGGAGATACATGCCCATGTATAGCTGGTAGGTCTGGACACGACACGCAAGCATAGAGCCCTGGAAGCACTTCTTACCAAGGCCATCCAGGTTACGGGCCTCCCTGCCAGGAGGCACCGAGGAGTGCATCTTCTGGCTCTTAAGACGATGCATGGCCGATTCCACTACCATGGAATGGTGTGGTAGCTGTGCTTTTTGGAAGCCAGGGCTCTTGCGGACTCGATAGATAGAATCGACCCGCTTGCTCAGGACCGGCGAGGAGGCCGGACTCTCCCACATGCGGAAGAGTAGTCGTTCCAGCATGGGAGGAACCGGTACAGTAAAGTGTTCCCTGGCGGGAGAGTCATACTGGAGGGCGTCGAGCTCTTCGGCTCGAGGCTCCTCCTCGGGATCCGCAGGGAAGGCCAAAGCCTTGGCCATATCCCTGACGAAGTCCGAGAACCGGGCATCCTCCGGGGGGGACTGCTTCCGAGGCTCGGACTCCGGTGAGTCCGAGGGGACACACCGAGTCCAGAAAGAATCAGGCGACTCTTCCTCTCCTCTTCAGACTCCCAGACCGACTCCGACGAGGACTCGGTGGGGTCGGCCCGGGCAGGGCGCGGCGCCTGCCGCCCCGACGCCGAGGGAGTCGGCGTCGGCGACCTCGGTCCCGAACGGGAGGCCGAGGGTGACCTCAACCGAGGATCGACTCGAGTTCGCATCGACTCGAGGATCGGCTCGGTCTCCGGGGGTCGACTTGGACGTCGACGTCCCGGCGGTCGGGGCAGCGACGCCAGCGAAGCCAGCGAGCAGTGCCTGCTGCTGGTCCATGAAGGCAGACAGTCTGCTCTCCAAGGCCGTCAAGTCCGAGCTCAGGTGATCCAGCAGCCCCCGACTCGGGCCCCGACGGCGTCGGGCCCGACGTCGGCTGTCGCGGAGGCGAGTCCAGGAGGACCACAGGACTTACCCGAGCAGGCAGCTCCGACTCCAGGCGAGGTCGCTTCATGAGGTGCTCCTTCTCCAAGGACCCGGGGCGGCTATCGGGGCTATGCGACCTGGCCCTCGCGGAGCCAGGAGCGTCCACCGACGCCGCCCTCGCGGGTTTCACCTGACGTCGATGGTCCCCGGAGGGAGAACCCCTGTCGGAGGAACTCCGGCGATGGTCCGAGCTGGAACCTTTAGACGCGGAGGCCTCCGACGAGGTCCGGGTACGGCTGGGGTCAGCGAAGATCCTATCCCGCTGATGCCGCCGACTTCTCAACGCTTTGGAGGACATTTTGCCGCAGGGTCCACAGATCATTTCTTCATGATCCGGGCCCAGGCAGCGGAGGCAAAAGTCGTGTGTGTCAGTTAGTGACATATTTCGGTCACACTGACCACACCGCTTAAAACCACTGGCAGCCATCGGGGGAAAAAGGGCCCCGGCGAGGTCAAAGGACCGGGCTGCCAGGGAAAAATCGAAAACGAAAACTGAATAAGTCAGAAAAACCGAAAAAAGAAGAGGACTCGTGACCGGCGTCGCGAGTCCGGGCGGGAAAAAGACCGGCGTCGAACCGAAGGAAAAAGAATAAAATTATGAAGAAATATCAACTTTTTCGCGGGGACACGACGGGTACGTCTGTAGGGCTCCGCGGAAAAAAGAAGACTGGCTAAGATGGCACCCTTGGGCGGGAAGAGGACCGCGCATGCGCGCTGCAATTCCCAAAGGCTTTCTTTGAAAGCTGGGGAAAATTGCTCCGCGAGGGCTCCGTCGGCGCCGACGTCACCCATAAGTGAGGACTGACTTCCTGCTTGGTCCTGGAGAATCTACGTTATGCAATATCTGGCTCTTATGTTAATTTAAATGCAATCGGATCCTTCTCTTTGTTCATCCAACATATACTAACGAGCAGGGGCATACAATGATATATTCAACCCATGCTGAATCACAATTGGTGGAACCCAACTCAGAAAGGACTTTCCATTAGAGTGGGTCCAGTCAATGCATATTGGCACCAATAACAGGCCAGATGCAATCCTAAATTCATCATCAGTAGAGCATATCTGTTTTGCTCGCAAAAATTGACTAACCGATAAACTTGATTTCAAAGAGTAAGGAAAGAATCAAACTGTTAAGATTGTTTGCATTTCCCCCCATGTACATCCCTTTCCAGACTATTGTTACAATGTATACAAGTTACAGAGTTGAATGGAAATTGTATTGTTACACTGTAAACAATCTTGACTTAAGGAAAAGGTGGTATATAAAGACTGTCCAATAAATCTGAGTTTGAAAACCTTTGAACTCTTTTTTGATTAACACATCAAAAACTCAATACAGTCTGGATGGTACTGCACAGTGTATTCAAGCATTGCCTAAATTCCTGCAGATCTTCCTTAGAACCAATCCACAATACAAAAACATCATCAAGATATTGTTCCATAGGGCAATATTAGAAAAATAGGAAGATCCATAAAATATAATCCTCCTCAAACGGAGCAATGTACACTGAAGTGACTGAAGGTACCACGGTCGCCCCATCGCTACTCCATAACATTGTTGATAGTATACACCGCCATACCAAAAATTGTTGCTGGTCAGAACTAGAGTGGCTAGCTCACTGAAAAATTCCAACAGAACCCTATGAGCATCCAACCCAAGGAAGGCCCTCTCCTGTTTCTTATTAGTACTATTGATCATTTGTATAGTGCTACAGGGCGAATGCAGTGCTGTATAGACACATGTAAAAGATGGTCCCTGCTCATCAGAGTTTACAGTCTAGTCAAGACAGCACAACAGCTGAGGACAAGGGTACATCTAGAGGAATGGTAAGAAAACACATTGGAAGCTAAGCGTTTCAGGATCCAAAAGCGGCCTCAAAGAGATAAGTTTTCACCCTGTATTTGACAAGGGCTAAAGATGAAACCTGACACACAGACTCAAGTAGTTTGTTCCAGGCATAAGGAGCAGCAAGGTGAAAGGATCAAAGTCTGGAGTTAGCAGTAGAAGAGAAGGGCACAGATAGAAGCACTCTGCCAAAAGAGTGGAGTTCACAAGCAGGGTGTAGGGAGAGACAGGAATGGAAAGGTAGTGAGAAGCAGCAGAATGAGTGCACTTATAGGTCAATAGGAAGGAGGAAGGAGCAGGTTACAATAGTCTAGGTGAGAGTGCCAAAAGTGGATGAGTATCTTAGTAGTGTATTCAGAAAGAAAGGGTCGAATTTTGCCGAAGGTATAGAGAAAGAAACGATGGGTTTTAGCTATCAGTTGGATGTTTGTGGAGAAGGAGAGGAAGGAGTCAAAGACGACCCCAAGGTTGCGAGCTGAGAACACAGGGAGAGTAGGGTATTATCCATAGAGATTGAGAAAGGAGGAAGGGGGGAGGTGGGTTTAGGGGTAAAAACAAAAAGCTCAGTTTTGGCCATATTCAATTTTAAATGGCAGTGAGACATCCAAGTAGCAATGTCAGATAGGCAGGCAGAGATCCAGGCCTGGATTGCCAGAGAGATTTCAAGTTTAGAGAGGTAGATCTGAGAGTCATCAGCATAAGATGGCACTGAAAGCCATAGGAAGAGATGAGTGTATGAAGGGATTGGGTATAGAGAGAGAAAAGGAGTGGGCCCAAGACAGCCCCTTGGGGTACACCAACCGAGGGCAGGATAGCAGTAGAGGAGGATCCACCAGAACAGACTCTGAAAGTATGATGGAAGAGATAAGAAGAGAACCATGATATCATAGGGCCCTTAAAACAAAGAGAGGACAAGGTATCGAGGAGAAGTTGGTGGTCAACAGTGTTAGTTTCTTGGTATGGGGAAAAGCTTTCTCCCTAATGGCTTGTATCTTGCTGACTGTTGATCTAACCCAGCTATTTTCTACCATGCCCTAAATACTGCCCCCTCCTGGTATCCCAGGGTACACTTTTTAGGGTTAGCAGTGGGTCCCGCCCATCCTAAGGACTTGCACACCTTTTAGAGAACCTGTATATGAGCTCCCAGATTTCAGAGTAGATTACCACATTATCCAGGTAGGTATTGGCATATCCCTGATGTGGCTTCAGAACTTTATTAGTAATTCTCTGAAACATTGCAGGGGCTTAATGTAACCCAAATGATAACACTATGAAGTGAAAGAGTCCCCGAGGTGTGCTAAAAGCTGTCTTTTCTCTGGAGGATTTCTTGAGGGGAATTGGTCAATAGCTTAGCCCTCCCCAGCTAGTCTACCAAGATCTTAATCCTAGGCATTGGGTACACATTGAACTGGGATATAGCACCGACCTGGCAAAAGTCAATGCAGAACTGAGTGGACCCGTCTGGCTTGGGCACTAGGACAATGGGGCCATACTATTTGTTATTAAACTCTTTGATTATACTCAATTTCAGCATTTCCTCAATCTCTTTTTCCACTTCCGGTCTTTTTGCCTGAGGCAAACAATAGGGCCTCTGCCTTACTATCTTTCACTGTCTCAATGATAATTCATTCTCCCTTTCCCTCCTGGTGGTTCACTTAACACAGTAAATTGCTTTTCTTTATATAATATGGGGTTTTCTCCATCTCCCGACCCCCGATACCCCCACTTTATCCCAATATTTCTGCAGGGTCAGATCTTTGGTCTGTTCCCTGGGAAAATCTTTCAGCAGGGATAACATCTCTTCCCCTAGGGCTTTGACTCTCCCAGGAGATAATAGCCCTTTCCACTTCTCCTTTTTTCTCTGGGCCTTACCCTTCCGGGACTTCCCTGGCTCCCCAACCACCTCCGGAGCTGCGAAGGGAAACAGCTCACCAAAAATTACCTCGGGTTCACCCTCTTTAGTGTAGGAACATGTCCTAGTCAAAACTAAGGCCAACTTGGGATCCACCATTCCTGCCCATTCCACCTTAGAATGGAAGGCAGACTAGATAGGCCATGTGGTCTTTTTCTGTCATCATTTTTCTATGTTTCTATGTTTCAGTGAGTCCCCAGATGTGTTCTCTCCACGTCCTGGACATACACATCTGAAAACTGGGATATCAGGTTACGTACCCGAGCTTGTTTGCACGGCATTAGTGCGTCCCCTAAAAACATGGTAAACTCTCCCTTTGTCTGGGTAACAGCAAATCCCAAATCCTCATTTTCTTCTAGAACTTTGACTGCCAACCCATCATGACATACCCACAGCTTCAACATATTGATGTGGAAGGTTTGAACCCATCCCCTGCCCTGGAACACTACATTATCAGTCGGACCTAGTCTCCTAGGAATCACAAATGGGCCTTTCCACTGTGCCAGTAATTTGTTATTGAAAGTAGGAATTAAAACTAGTACTTTGCTCCCAGCTTTACAGCTCCTTTCACAGGCTTTCCTATCATAATATAGTTTCTGCTTCCGCTGAATGCCAGGGTTAAGGAGGTCTCTAGGATGGCCTTCACTTGTTGGGCATATTCTATCACTGAATCTAGATTCCTCTCCACTTTTACCCAGGTTTCCTTAAGAATATCCATCAAACTTCGGGGTTGTCTGCCCATCATCAGTTCAAAAGGGGAGAAGCCCAAAGATGCCTATGGGACCTCTCACTAGGCAAATAGAACAAGTGGCACTACATGCTCCCACCCCTTAATATTCTCACCTACACACTTTCTCAGCATCTGTACTAAGGTCTGATTAAACCGTTTCACCAAATCGTCAGTTTGTGGAGGATATGCAGTGTTTTTATTTGTCATATCCCGAATATCTCATAGCAGCACCGCCCAGGGATACCTAGTCGCATAATCCACAACCACCAGAAAATGATGATACCCATCCAAGCTCTTGTCTAAGGGCCCCACAAAATTCACTGCCACACGATCTAAGGGGTGTTCTATGGCTGGTTTTGGTATGAGAGGTTTTTCTTAGGTAAGGTCTTAGTTTTCTGCCACACCAGCTAGGATTAGCAGAACTCCCTCACCTCCTGGTAGATATTTGGCCAAAAGAACCACTGAAGTATCCTCTCTACCACACCATGTTCCCCTAGATGTCCTGCCAAGGGATGGCTATGTGCAATAGTTAAGAGTGTTTTCCTAAAAACCTTAGGAATCATCAAATGGTTTCATTCTCCCTTTCCCTCCTGGTGGTTCACTTAGCACAGTAAATTGTTTTTCTTTATATAATACAGGTATATGGGTTCTTCTCCATCTCCCGACCCCCAGTATCCCACTTTATCCCAATATTTCTGCAGGGTCATTTCTTTGGTCTGTTCCCTAGGAAAATCTTTCAGTAGGAATAACATCTCTTCCCCTAGGGCTTTGACTCTCCCAAGAGATAATAGCCCTTTTCACTTCTCCTTTTTTTCTCTGGGCCTTACCCTTCCGGGACTTCCCTGGCTCCCCAACCACCTCAGGAGGTGTGAAGGGAAACAACTCACCAAAGATTACCTCGGGTTCAGCCTCTTTAGTGTAGGAATGTGTCCTAGTCAAAACTAAGGCTAACTTGGGACCCACCAGTGCTATCATCCACCCTAGAATAAAAGGAAAAGGTAGTTTCTCAACTATAGCAATGGGGAGCAGTTGGCTTGTCCTATTCTAGGCGACTCTTACTTCAAAGGATGCTTCCCTCCTGACATCTCTGTGGACACAGTGCACCTGTACTGGCCCCTTATATGTGCCCTGGCCCCTTCCAATACATAAGCATTGAGCGAAGACATTGGTTGTTACCCATGTCTATCAATGCCTCTATATCCACCCCCTCCTTAAGGCATCTGCCTTTTGGTAAACCTCCATGGTTTGGCCAATCTCATCCCTGAAAAGGAGCAGTCCATTTTGTGACATTCCTGTTTAAAATGCCCTTCCTCCCCAGAGGAGGAACATTTGATTTCTCCTCTGGTTTCTTGTTTTGGCTAGAACCCTAGGATACCCCAAACCTTTTTAGAGGACTCCTTTTGACTGGTCAGCCTGTTCTCCTTGTGCCCAAGTTTCAGTCTTTCCCTGGGGTTTGCTGGGAGTTGTTTAGGATCCTCAGCATCAAAATATTTTTCGGCTAATGTAAGAGCCTCATTAATAGTCTTCGGGCCTTGTTGGGAAACTCAGGCTTTCACTACAGGTGAGAGAATAATCAGAAATTGCTCCAAAACCTCTTTCTGAACCAATTATTCTTTCATAGCTGATTCAAGCTCTAGCCAATGTGTGGCCAGGCCAGTCAATTGATAGGCAATGGCCCTTGGGCGATTGGCTCTCTAAAATACATGAGCCTGGGATCACTTTCTATAATTCTCTGGGCTTAACCCCAATCTATCTTGGATAGAGTTTTTCACTTCAGCAGAGTCTAGGGCTTTTGCACTGTCCAAGGCCCAGTAAGCAGTCTGTGTTTCCCCCATTAGGTAGAGCATGAGACGTATAGCTCAATGTTCAGCCAGCCAACCCACTGATTTCTTTATTTCTTTATTTAACTTTTCTTACATACCACCTTTCTGGTTTATCAAGGCGGTTTACATTGAATACAACAGAACTTAAGTTACATAGAACATTCATGGAACACTGTAACAAATACAAGATATAAGGTTATTTTAACTAACCATAGAAGGGTGGGGAGTATGACATGCTGAATACAGGTAACTTATTTACAGTGAAAATCAAGGTTGGACATACTGAACTTATTTACAGTGAGAATCAAGGAGGGTCTAATTCTGTGTATGATTGAGGACGCTTATCTCAGTCATACATATTATGGGACAGTTACATAGCCCTGTTATGCGACTATCCCATAATATTCCTGGAAGATATGTATTTTGAGCCTCTTTCTGAAATCTTTTAAGTCTTTCATTGCTCTTATATTGGTTGGTAGGGAGTTCCATAGAGTTGGACAGTAGATGGAGAAAGTGCGCTGGCATGTTTCTTGTGCATTTGTTGTTTTGAGTTTGGGGACTTTAAGTAGATTTGCAGTTTGGTTTCTTCTTGGTCTGCTCTCTAAGGTTGTGTGAACGAGTGACCACAAGCAATCAGCAGATAAGTTATGTATACTTTTAAATGTGTTCATGAGAGATTTATATTTGATGCATGCTTGGATGGGCAGCCAATATAGCTCTTTCAGGACTGGGGTGATATGCTCTTGTCGGGATGTCCATGAGATCAAGTGAGCTGCAATGTTTTGGGCAATTTGTAGAGGAAGTTGTACTTTTTGGTAGTCCTTGGAATATAGAATTACAGTAATCCAAGGGGGTGGGGGGGTAATGATCGCTTCACAGACAGTGCAGAATAGATTATGATCCAATAGCAGGCGGAGGTTGTGAAGGATCTTTATTCTTTGGTATGTTGCTGTAATTGCTTTCTTGATATGCATTTTGAAATTCAGTTTCTAGTCTAGTATTACTCTAAGGCATTTGACCTCATATCTGATGGGGATATCCTAAGTGTTGATTGCAATCTTCTCTGGAGGTGTGAAGGTGGAGTCTCAGTTTATGACCAGTGCCTTGGTTTTGCTGAAATTTAATGTTAGAAATTGCTCTTGTAGCCAGTGAGCCATTTCAATAAGGCATGAGAGTATAGTAGAGAAGTCTGTATTCTTTGTTGTGAATGGGGTATATAACAATGTTGTTGGCATAAATGTGATACCTTATCCTGTATTTATGGAGGATGAGACATATGGGTTGTATATATAAGTTGAATAAGAGGGCGGAAAGCGCTGATCCCTGGGACAATCCTTGTACTTGGATTTGTTCCTAGGTCTTGTTGTGTAGTTTGACTTGTGTGTGTCCAGAAAGGTATGAACAAAACCATCTTAGTGGAGTCTCATTTACTCCAATTTCTACAAGGTGATCAAAGAGTTTCTGGTGATTTATGGAGTCAAATCCTGCAGAGATATCAGTGAAAATGAGGATGAAGGCTTATGTGGATCTTTGCTATTCCCTTTATCAGGTTGTCTAGGAGGGAGGTGAGGAGCATTTCAATGCCATAATTTTGCCAGAACCCATGCTGTTGGTCATCAAGGGGGGCATTTAAATCTACAAAGTCCTGGAGCTATAGTTGAACAGTCTTCTCTATTATTTTGGTCAAGAGAGGTATACTAGAAATGGGTCTGTATGATGTGGGTAAGTCGGGGCCTGCTGAAGAGTTCTTTAGAGTAGGTCTGACTGAGAAGGTCTTCAGGTTAGATGGCATCAGTCCTTGAATGAAAGAGGAGTTTATTATTCTGAGCAGTGGTGGTGTTAGCTCTTTTCTGGCCACTTTGATCCATGCTGTGGGACATGGGTCTAGTGGGTATGTGATGATATTTATCATCAATAAGATTTGGCTAGTTGATTGTTTGATATAGGGGTAAATGAACTTCATTTTGGCATGCTACTTGCCTCATTTGATATCATCTGATCTAGTGGAGTTGTATCTTTAATAGGAGGGAGTTTGCTCTGTAGGTAGGAGGCATATTTTTGTGGGTTCAAGCTTGAGACTTTCAGGGTAGGTGAGGCTCTTGTGAGTGACTTGTGTGATCCTCCCCCCTTTCTGATACCCGTAGGTATGTAGGGTTTAAGGAGGTTAAGTTCCTTCCTGAACCAAGGTTTCGCTATTTCCTGCAGAAATGCTTGTAGGGAAATGTAGTTCCTTTAATAGTTCAATGAAGGGTAGTGTGGCTCAAGTGGATAAAGCAAAAGGATTTATTCCCCTCCCGGGGTGGATTTCACAAGGAATAAAGGTAACACAAATATCTTGCACTTCTGGCAGAAAAAAGGACAAAATAAGATATCCAACTTAAACAACTTCATTCAGCATTAAACATTTGCTTCCAGCAAAATTAAGCACCACAGTACTGTTTTACAGCTCTGTTCCTTTCTCACAGTAAGTGTGTATTTTCTTCACAGCACAACTTTAACATAAGAGATATTATCTCCTCAGCCATTGAAATCGTACAGTCCATTTCTTCCATAGGAGTATTTACAAAGGATGGCTCAATTTCCATGCCCTCCTCCTCTGAGGCAGGAATTGTTTGCCACGTTCTCTCTGGAGCCACGCCCGTTCCCACGCTAGGCCTTGGGATAAGCTCTGGGGTTTGGTACAGCTCTAAACAATCATTCTCATTATAGTCCTTTGCACCGTAGCCCCAACCTTCCTGGTCAATAAACTCACAGTGATTATTGTATTTCCAGCCCTTGGGCTTACCTTTTATTCTGGCTGTGGAAGGTTTTCTCTGGGGTTTGTAAATTGTTGTAGGTTCCCAACCTGACTTGTGCAGAGTAGAATTCAACGGCCTTCCTGGCCTTTTCTCCTGTTTATAATCCAGAGAGTATTTCAACTGACCAGGTCTGCTCCTGCTGTATCTCTCGCTCAGAGCCTCTGACCTTTCCTTAGCTAGAGACTCAGTCCACCTCCTTACTGGAAGCTGGCTTTTCTTCCTCCAAGGGGACTCTGCTTGTCTCTCCTCTCTCTCTCTGACCTCGTCTTCGTCTCTCTCCTCTCTCTCACTCTGGCTTTCTTCCTCTCTCTCACTCTGAATTACTTTGTAACTCTCTGTTAAACTGGTAGCAGGGGCGTGTTTCTCTCTCTTGGGCTTGGTTTCCCTGACAACCAATAGCCATGTGCTTTTGTTTATATTGCAGCCCTGCACTTTTTACCTGGTTTTTGGGAGTTTCTACAGGGCTAGAAGGACTCACTATGTCACACTTGGTAATTTCAAACAGTTCCTCAGTCGCTTTAGTGCTTTAATGATGAGACTACTGTGGTACTGTCTTTTCCTCTAATTTATCTGTTTATTGTAGTCCTCCTGGTTGGTGATGTATTCTCGGAGATGTTCAGGGTATTGTGTTCTGTTCAATCAGAACATCCTGTTCAAAAGTCACCAAATAAGCAGTGGGATCACCATCCGGTCCTATCTTAGTTAATGAGAGTCCCTTAGCTCCCTCAGATGGCTGTCCTGCCAGTATCGTATTCAGACCCCTTCCCACCTCTGTACTGGTGGCAGTCCCTCGCTGCTGTAGTCCCAAGGTAAGTTTCTGCAGTTCAACGGTATGAGCTTCCAGTAGCTGGTATAGAGGTTGCTGGATCTGGACCTGCTGTTCCAAAGTTCTTGCCAAGCATGAGTCAAAAGCTTCCTGCTGGGCGTTCTGCTGCTCTGTCATCCACTTGAGCCACTCTTCTGGATCCCTTGTCCTTCTGCACAAGTGAGTTTTCATTCTGCCAGTCTGTTCTTGGATCTAGCAGTCATGCTCCTGCAATCCTCCAGTCACAGGCAGTTTCACAGTCCCATGATCCCACCATTTGTCTGTCTTCACGATGCCCTTCTGGCCTGGAATGGGGATACCGGAGTTGTCTCCTGCTGCTGCAACTCCATTGTATGGTCAATCTGTCTCCAGCAAGTCCTCTCCCGGCCTCTACCTCTCTATCCCAGTCCATTTGACATCTCCAGGAGAGGCTGAGGAACTCTCTTTTCAAAGCCTCCAATATAACTCAACAAAAGAGCTCCATCACTAACCTCCCTGGAATCAACTTTTGTGACTTACTCACAGGTCCAAGGAAACCCTCCCGTGTAGTGGTCCTGTTTGTGTATGCAAATGAGGTCATACCTATGCACTATTGCGCTTCACAAAAAAGTTACTCTCTCCCTCTCGAGTCTCTTACACATAGTCTTTAACCTCCAAAGTCTTTAACACACTCAAGTCCACCTAGGTAATTGACTCAGGCCTCCAGTTGCCTGGTCGGCCTGCCACCTCTCACGTACCAATTTCAGTCGCTTCCACCTCTTAGCAGTCCTTACCCGGTGTCCAGCCCGGAGACATCCATAAGGGTTTTGGATATCGAGTCCTCCCCCATGTTTGGGTATTCTTGTTCCCACTCCATTTCATTCGAGTCCTCTGAAGGGAAAGGGTTCCATCTCTACATCCTGGTCGGAGGCATAGGTGCCTTCCCATACTGTTGATTCCATAGGGCTTATTTTTGGGGACTCAACTACTCCCTAGTTCTAGTCCCAAGGGGCTTTCCTTCTTCTTACCTGCCTATCCCAGGGATCAGAAGCCCTCCAATCAATGGCGGGACCCTGGGTTTCGGGTTAAGTTTGGGAAGTAGGGTGTGATCTCCTTCTCCTGACCCATGGCTCTACGGGTTTCCCTGTGACAGAAGAAGCGCTTGATGCAGTTTCAAAAATATCATAAGTCGCCCAGACCATGAACTTTGAGCAGTAGTTGCTGTGACCCACTTTGGAACAGTTTCTCTGGAGGACAGTACTGGGACAGATTAGCTAGGTCACAGATAATGTTCTTCAGAAACATGCCCATGTAGAGCTGGTAAGAGGTCATGCAGGCCATAAGCATGGAACTCTGAAAAACCCTTCTCCCAAAACAGTCTAATGTCCAAGCTTTCCTCCCAGGGGGTTCTGAAGAGCGAGTTTTGGAACTTTTGGATCTCTTAAGAGTGGATTCGTCCACCAAGGAATGGTGAGGAAGTTGGGACTTCTTGAATCCGGGAGCCTTCTGAACTCAATACAAGGAGTCAAGCCTTCTACTAACTGGAGGTACAGTGAGGGGGTTCTCCCACATTCTCATCTGCACTCCCTGAAGGATACTTAAAGATCTTAATATGTATACTTTAGAGGAAAGGCAGGATAGGGGTGATATGATAGAGACATTTAAATATCTCTGTGGCATAAATGCACAGGAGGGTCTCTTTCAATTGAAGGCAAGCTCTGTTACGATGGGACACAGCATGAGAGTGAAAGGTGATAGACTCAGAAGTACTATGCGGAAATATTTCTTTATGGAAAGAGTGGTAGATTTGTGGAATACTCTCAGTGGAGGTGACAGACACAAGGACAGTATCTGAATTCAAAAAAGCATGGAACAAACACAGAGGATCTCTAAAGGTAAAAAGAGGACTATTGTAGTTGATATGGAAGGGCAGACTAGATAGGCCATGTGGTCTTTTTCTGCCGTCATGTTTCTACAGTACACAGGGGGCTGAAGAGTACTTCAGGATCTCCAATTCTTCTGTCCTGGGCTCATCTTCTGTCTCTAGAGAAAATAGTATGGCTTTGGCCATATCTTTGACAAACTCGGAAGATCATATCCTCAGGAGGAGACTTGTACCACTCATGAAGAGGAGAAGGGTAAGATGGAAGCTCTGGGGACTTTCCTCCAAAGAGTCCTCAAATTCGACATCAGTGACTCAGCCTTCTGAGTCCAACTCAGGAAGGAAGTTGAAATACTTCTGAATCTCTGCCTGGATCTCTCTCCTGACCTTTGGGGATCGGGAGCTCCTTCAGGAGCGATGATGCACTTATGCTCATCTAGTTTTGGAGGGGGGATTGGACCCTGAAACACTAAAATGTCAGACTGGCTGTTGCAGGCTCCGGTATCGGGGTCTTTCGATGCCGCGATGTTGATGCCTCTTTCCATAGGCAAACTGTGCGATTCGAGGATCGGTTGGATGGGTGCTGATGTCAACACAACCAACACTGAGGCAATGACATGCTGCATGGCAAACAGCATCATGATCTGTTCCCCGAAAGCCCTCAGAAGACACTTCTCCATGGCTGCCAACTCTGAAGGCTACGGGGCCTCAGCAACCTTGGCCAATGTTCCTGGAATCTGTAAGGGGGGATTGGCAGCTTAGTCTCGGCATTCAGTAGG
Source organism: Ichthyophis bannanicus (assembly GCA_033557465.1). Classification (NCBI taxonomy): domain Eukaryota; kingdom Metazoa; phylum Chordata; class Amphibia; order Gymnophiona; family Ichthyophiidae; genus Ichthyophis; species Ichthyophis bannanicus. The sequence continues at coordinate 430,099,634 of CM066034.1, read as the reverse complement.
CCATCACTGCCCCTCCAGTGTCTTAGAGGATGAGTTCTCCTCCCATGAGGGTAGCTTAGAGGGCTGCTCTCATGGACCCTCATCACTCTCAGCAACATGCCTCTAGGAGCTTCAATGTCAATGCATCGCATTCTCCACTCAGTGCTCTGGACAATCACCCTGCAGCGCTGATGAAGACAAAGCCAAATCCTTCCTCATCTTCGGATGGGCATCAATTGATGACCAATGCTCCAGGGCACTAAGGGTGCTCAGCTCAAAGTGAGCTCAAGAACTCCTTAATGTGAATCACTGCCAGCATTCGATTCAGCCTTCAATGCTATTGTGACTGGTGCTGCCAATGCCGATAATGATGGATTGGTCTCAAACAGAGTCCTCTTTTTGTTATCTGCAAATTACAAGAAGAGGGCTGATGATCAGGTTCCAGGCACTGAAGGCTCCAGTTATGGGTATCCATGGTGTATATGGTCCTTGAGCACCGAGAACACGCCTTAAAACCACTGGAAAGTTTCTGGGACATATTGGCTAGAAAAACAGCTACAGTAAAATCAAACGACTCGATGGTGAAAAATGAACCAGTTCCCATGGCTGGAGCAGCAGGGCCTAAGGGGGCAGAAGTGCTGCAGAAAAGAAAGGAAACTTTAAATGACCAAAAGAAGTTATTAAACTAAGAAAAGAGAAAAAATATGATAAGCAGGTGGGAAAATGTAAAAGACACTGGCGGAGAAGGCAGAGATCCAGAGGAGAGGAAAAAATTACTAACTGAAGAGACAGTCTTGAAGATGCATCCGCTGGGCTATGCAATAAAATGAAGACTGATCCAAAATGGTGCTGCAGCGGCAGGTAGGAAGATGATTTGCATGAGCAGAGGAAGCTCCCAAAAGCTTTGATTAGTAGCTGGAGAGAGTTCCCATGTGGGCTCTATTGGATGACATCACCCATATGTGAGTCATCAGCATAAACATGGTACTGAAAACAATGGGAGGAGATCAAGACACCAAGAGAACCACTGTAGTGAGAGAAGTGAAAAGGTCCTAAGAGACAACCCAGGGGTACACCTCCTCAGCTCGCAACCTTGGTGTCGTCTTTGACTCCTCTCTCTTTCTCCACAAACACTTCCAACTGATAGCTAAAACCTGCTGTTTCTTTCTCTATAACATCAAAAAAATTCACCCATTCCTTTCTGAACACACTACTAAGCCACTTATCCACTTCTAAGTCTCCTCCCGTCTAGACTATTGTAACCTATTCCTTGATGATCTCCCTCTGAATCATCTCTCTCCCCTTCAATCTGTTCAACATGCTACTGCACAGCTAATCTTCCTCCAGTCTCGTTATGCTCATAATATGCCCTCTTCTCAAGTCTCTTCATTTGCTCCCTATCTGTTTCCGCATCCAGTTTAAACTTCTCCTGCTGACCTCTTATCTCTCCCTACACCCCTCCTCGGGAACTCCGTTCTTCTGGCAAATCACTTCTATCTGTGTCTTTCTCTTCTACTGCTAACTCCAAACTTTGCTCCTTTCACCTTGCTGCTCCTTATGCCTGGAACAAAGTACCTAAGTCTGTATGTCAGGCTCCTTCTCTGGCCCTTTTCAGATCCAGGCTGAAAACTCACCTCTTCGCTGCCACTTTCGGATCTTGACTCGCCTATCTCCTTTGTGATTCCTTACTATTCCTCCTAGATGTATCCTATGTCTACAGCTACTGTGTTGTCTGTCTTGACTAGACTGTAAGCTCTGATGAGCAGTGACCATCTTTTACATGTGTCTGTGCAGCGCTGCATACATCTTGTAGCACTATACAAATGTTCAGTAGTAGTAGTAGACATAGCAAAAGAGAAGTATCCAATAGAGTGAAAGTGCAATGCGAGAGATAAAAAGAAAACCAAGACAAAACAAAGATCTGAAATCCAAGTGAAAACAGGGTATCGAAAACAAGGTGAAGATGAACAGAATCAAAAGCAGCAGATAGGTCAAGAAGGATGAGAATCAAATAAAGACCCCTGGATTTGGCCAGGAACAGGTGAATGGAGACTTTGGCAAGGGCCATTTCTGTAGAGTGTAGAGGGCAAAAACCAGATTGCAGTGGATACAGAATGGCTTGAGGAAAAAAAGTCAAGACAGCAGCAGTGAACCACACATTCAAGTAGTTAATATGCAAAAGGGAATAAGGATATGGGCCGGTAAATGGAAGGCAGGTAGGGCCCAGTGAAGGTTTTTTGAGAAGCGGTGTAACCACAGCATGTTTGAAGGCAGTAGGAACATTTGCAGTGTAAAGAAAGAGGTTGAGGAAATGACAGATGGAAGGGATGACAATGGTGGAAAGAGAGTTTAGTAGACAGGTGGGATGGGATGAAATCCATGGAGCAGATAGTGAGTTTGGAGGAGGGTGAAGATGTATTGATTCCTCCTCAGTGATTTTAGTAAATGAAGAAAGAGTGACAAGAGTTGAAGGAAGGATCTGACTGTGAAGAGGGGAAAAGGGGGATGAAGGTAGCCTCCATGATAAAGGGCAGCAGCTGAAGCAGAATCTTCAGGGGGAAGCCAAGTCCCAGTTAAACAAGAAGATGCAGAGCATTAGAGATAAACAGATTGTGAATGTACGTAAATCTGTTGAAGGCAGAGTGTGCGTTCCACAGGGCGTATGAGAAGGGACTAGAAGGAGGAGGAAGGAGAGGAATAGGAATAAGATTAGAGGGGCTGTGGTTGTGAGATGCTTAGGTGGACTAGGATTGGGAATGATAGCCCCAGAAGAAAGTAGTTCAAAGAGAAGAAAAGTATGGGGAAGAGAAAAAGAGGTGCAATGGTAACAAGGGTGATGTGCTCTCACATTGAGTGGAGATTGGTGAATGGGAGGAAGAAAATTATGAAGCTGACAGGGCTGAGGACAAAATGGCCGGAGAGGTGAAGAAAGTAGGGGACTAGTGATTAGAGCTTGGAATTTGAAGTTATGTGTTCAAAATTGTCTGAATGAAGGGAAAAGCATCAGGAGTACAATGTAGTGTGGAGTCATGAAGTTGGATAGGGAAGAGGAACTATCGATCTAAGCAGATACTGCATATATATGATATGATCAGGTAAGGCAGGAGAGAATGCCTAAGCGGATTGGGGTGCAGCTGGGAACAATACTGTTAATGAGATAGAGGAAGGCTGTATATTAAATTTAAACCAAATGATGGGCAGGCGTGGGGAGGGAGGGAATTTTAAAAAAATCAGCAGATAAGAAGGAAAGTACTCGGTTTAGTAATCGTGGCAAACATTAATTTCAACTAGGGAATGAAAGGAAAGAGAAAGGCACAGAAAGACATTCAGAAAGAACTAGAATGAGGGCAGAAAGTCACAGATAGGAACAGCAGCTCTATGAAGGAAGAGGAGCAAGCTACAAATGAACACACCCAATTCAATAAATAAATCAAGATATACACAGACTGACGCAATAAGATAAATAGCAATAAGCTTAAAAGTCATAGCAAGCACAGGTATGAAGTCTAGCTAAATGCAAAACTCTAAATTTCTCTGTAGTTTTCTCACCAGCAGAGGGGAGTCCAAGAAAGGTCGACGCATCTTCAGTAATAGACTGGCTAATCTACTGAAGAGGACTTTATACTAGATTCGTTGGGGATAGGTGAAGAAAGCCCCCAGGTAAGTGAAAGCCCCCAGGTAAGTGATACATTAAATACCTTTATGGAAATGGGTAACAGGGGTAACATATGGAAAGCAGTGTGTATCAATGCCCGTAGCATGGAAAATAAGATCCCTGATGTTGAAGCTTTGGTGGGAGTGGCTGACTTGAATTTAGTGGCAGTTACAGAAACATGGTTCACAGAAAACCATGACTGGAACGTAACTATACCTGGCTATACTTTATTCAGAAAGGACAGGGTAGGAAGAAGGGGAGGAGGAGTGGCACTATATGTAAAAAATACTATTAAATCTTTGGAATTACAGAGCTTAAAAGGGAGAGAGGAGGCATTGTGGGTTAAACACCAATTTTTAAAAAGGGTTCCAGGGGTGATCCGGGAAACTACAGACCGGTGAGCCTGACGTCAGTACCGGGAAAAATGGTAGAAACCATCATAAAGATTAAAATTACTCAGCATGTAGATAGTCACAACCTAATGGGAGACAGCCAACATGGCTTTAGACAAGGAAGATCTTGTCTTACTAATCTGTTATGTTTTTTTGAAGGATTTAATAAACAGGTGGACAAAGGTGAGTCAGTGGATATTGTGTATCTGGACATTCAGAAAGCCTTTGACAAGGTCCCTCATCAGAGACTTTTGGCAAAACTAAAGAGTCATGGGATAGGAGGCAGTGTACTATTGTGGATCGGGAACTGGTTAAAAGATAGAAAGCAGAGGGTAGGGCTAAATGGCCAATTTTCCCAATGGAGAAAGGTGAATAGTGGTGTACCCCAGGGATCTGTGCTGGGTCCGCTGCTTTTTGACATATTCATAAATGACCTGGAAAGTGGAATAACGAGTGAGGTTATCAAATTTGCAAATGACACAAAACTATTTAAAGTTGTTAAAATCCAAGAGGATTGTGAAAAATTGCAAGAGGATCTTGATAAATTGGAAGACTGGGCATCAAAATGGCAGATGAAATTTAATGTGGACAAGTGCAAGGTTATGCACCTAGGGAAGAACAACCCAAACTATGGTTACACGATGCAAGGTTCCACATTAGGAACCACCACCCAGGAAAGATTTAGGCGTCATTGTGGATACCATGTTAAAACCCTCGGCCCAGTGTGCAGCGGCGGCCAAGAGAGCAAATAGAATGCTAGGTATGATAAGGAAAGGAATGGAAAATAAAACAAAAGATATTATAATGCCTCTATATCGTTCCATGGTGAGACCGCACCTTGAATATTGTGTGCAATTCTGGTCGCCGTATCTTAAAAAGGATATAGAGATTTTAGAAAAGGTACAGAGAAGAGCCACCAAAATAGTAAAGGGGATGGAAGGATACTCCTATGAAGAAAGGCTAAAAAGGTTAGGGCTCTTTAACCTGGAAAAGAGACGGCTGAGGGGAGATATGATAGAATTCTATAAATTAATGAACGGAGTGGAACGGGTAAACGTAGATCGATTGTTCACCTTATCAGAATATAGAAAGACTAGGGGACATGCAATGAAGCTACAGGGTAAACTATTTAAGACTAATAAAAGAAAATATTTTTTCACTCAACATGTAATCAAACTCTGGAATTTGTTACCGGAGGATGTAGTAAAGGCTGTTAGTGTAGCTGGGTTTAAAAAAGGTTTGGAGAAGTTCCTGGAGGAAAGGTCCATAAAACATTATTAAGAAGTGACCGAAGATATCAATGCTTGACCCAGTACAAGCATTGTGGAACTTGTGTCTCTTGGGGAAACAGCTAGGTACATATGACCTAGATTGGCCACTGTTGGAAACAGAATACTGGGCTTGATGGACCTTGGTCTGACCCAGTATGGCATATCTTATGTTCTTATGTTAAACTACAAAGAGGGAAAGAGAAATCTATTTGCATTGGCATGATATATAGACCTCCATCACGATAGGAAGAGGTGGAAAGAGAGTTAATTGAAGACATAAGCAGCATTGCTAGGAAAGGGGAAATGCTACTGAGAGGGGATTTCAATATGCCAGATGTTGATTGGCACATTCCTGCCGCAGTATCATCTAGAAGTAAAGAGATCCTGGATTCTCTACAGGGGAGAAGTATTCAGGCAATTGGTAACAGACCCCACACATGAAGGGGCAATACTGGACTTGGTGCTTACCAATGGTGAAAGTGTTTCTGATGTTATAATGAGAGATCATTTTGCATCCAGTGGTCACCAGATGGTGTGGTTCAGTATTAGGATTAGGGTTGTTAGAATCCATTCAAAGGTGAGGATCTTATTTATTTATTTAAGTGTATTTATATCCCGCTTTTCTCCGGGTCAAAGCGGCGTTACATATAAGGGTGGGGAAATCTTAGACTTTAGGAAGACTAACTTTGCCAAGATGGGCCAATACCTCAGGGAGTAGTTAGCAGGATGGGAACAGCTGGGGGATGTAGAAAAACAGTGGGCAAAACTGAAAGGGGATATTTTAAGGGCAACCAACCTTTTTGCTAAAATGGTAAATAAAGGTAAAGGGAAAAGGGGACCGCTATGGCTTTCGAAAGAAGTAGCTGAAAAAGTGAAGAAAAAGAGGGAGGCCTTCATGAAATACAAGAGATCACAGAGCGAGGAAGACAGGCATCTATATTTGGAAAAACTTAGAGAAGCTAGCAAAGTAGTCAGGAAAGCAAAGATTCAAAAAGAGGAGGAAATAGCCAATGCAATAAAATGGGGGGATAAGACATTTTTCGAGATATGTTAGTGAGAAGAGGAAGGGCAAAAGTGGTATTGTCAGACTCAAGGGTGAAGGGGAGGAATATGTAGAAGCTGATGAGGATAAAGCGGAATTGCTTAACAAATATTTCTGTTCTGTGTTCACAGATGAAGAACCAGGAGCAGGACCTCAGAAAACACGAACAAACAGGAACAGATGCGAAGGACATTTTGAACAATTTTCAGAAGACTGTGTTCGTGAGAAACTAGCTCAAATTAAAGTAGACAAAGCAATGGGACACACCCTAGAATACTGAGGGCACTTGGGAACATTCTAGCAGCTCCACTGACTGACCTTTTCAATGCCTCATTAGTCGGGAGTGTTGCCAAAGGACTGGAGAGAGGCTCATGTGGTGCCTTTACACAAAAGCGGAAGTAAGGATGTGGTTGAAAACTACAGGCCGGTTAGTTTAACTTTGGTGGTGAGTAAATTATTGGAAACGCTGCTGAAAGAGAAAATAGTGAGGTTTCTGGAGTCCAGCAGATTACAGGATCCGAGGCAGCATGGATTCATCAGAAGCAGGTCTTGTCAGACAAATCTGATTGATTTCTTTGACTGGGTGTCCAGAGAGGTGGACTGAAGAAGAGCCCTAGATGTGGTGTATTTAAATTTCAGTAAAGCCGTTGACACTGTTCCACTGTTCAGGTGACTTATAAACAAACTGAGCACCCTAGGGATGGACCGTAAAGTTACTGCTTGGCTTAGAAATTGGTTGGGTGGGAGGCAACAAAGAGTACAGGTAAATGGAGCTCACTCTGAGGAGAAGGATGTAACCAATGGTGTGCCCCAGGGATCTGTCCTTGGTCCAATTCTTTTTAGCATCTTTGTTAGTGATATAGCGGAAGGGCTGTCGGGCAAGGTTTGCCTCTTTGCGGATGATAACAAAATCTGCAAGAGTAGACACCTAGGAAGGTGTAGATAACATGAGGAGGGATCTAGCTAAGCTTGAAGAATAGTCTAGAATTTGGCAGCTGGGATTTAATGTTAAAAAATGTAAGGTCATGCATTTGGGCTGCAGCAATCCAAGGGAGCGATATAGTATAGGGGATGAAGTACTTTTGTCCACTAAAGAAGAGCGGAACCTAGGTGTGGTTGTGTCTGATGATCTTAAAGTAGCTAAACAAGTAGAAAAGGCGATGGCAAAAGCTAGAGGGATGGTTGGGTGCATACGGAGAGGAATGGCTAGCAGAAAAAAGGAGGTGATAGTGCCTCTGTATAAGTTTTTGGTGCGACCTCATTTGGAGAACAGTGTGCAATTCTGGAGACCGCACCTTCAAAAGGATGTGAACAGGATGGAGTTGGTGCAGAGGGTGGCTACTAAAATGGTTAGTGGTCTTCATTATAAAGCATATGAGGGCAGACTTAAGGATCGTAATATGAACACCTTAGAGGAAAGGCGGGATAGAGGTAATATGATTGAGATGTTTAAATACCTCTGTGGCATAAATGTTCAGGGGAAGAGCCTCTTTCAATTGAAAGCAAGTTCTGCTATGAGGGGACATGGGATGAGGGTGAAGGGAGACAGATTCAGGAATGATATTCGGAAATAGCATAGTTACTCACCTGTAACAGGTGATCTCCGGGAAAAGCAGGAATTTAGTCATCACATATGGGTATCGTTGGTACCGACGGAGCCTGCACGGGAATGCTCCCCAGCATCCAATTAGAAAGCTTTTGGGAGCATCCCACAGCGCCTGTGTGCTGCCTTCCCGCCTTTCCCAACTGCCTCTCTCCAGTTGAGTTTTAAAGCTGAGACAAAGAGAGAGAGGGAAAGGGAAAGAGATAGATAGAGAAATACAACTCCTAGGGGAGGTGGGTGGGTTGTGAGGACTAAATTCCTGCTGCTCCCGGAGATCACCTGTTACAGGTGAGTAACTATGCTATCTCCAGGAACAAGCAGGAATGTAGTCATCACATATGGGGACTCCCTAGCTTTAGATGCCAGGAAGAGACCCCAGAAGTTGTGCGTCGCTGAGAAGGGCTCCACTTCCCCCCATGGATCTCTGGCATCCTACCAGGGACGGTGGGTAGGAGTTGATTAGGTATGGAACAGGTGTTGGAGAACAGCCTGACCAAACAAGGCATCCCGGCGGGAGTCCTTGTCCAAGCAGTAATGGGCTGTGAAGGTATGAACCGAGGCCCAGTTGGCTGCTCGACAGATGTCGTCGATAGACACAGAGTGCAGATGAGCCATTGAGGCTGCCATGGCTCTCACATTGTGAGCTGTGACATGGCCCTCCAGAGGAAGATTCTTACTCTGATAAGCAAAGGAAATACACTGAGCAATCCAGTTAGATAGTGTTCTCTTGGAGACTGGAAGTCCCAAATGAGAAGGATCAAAAGCAACAAAGAGTTGAAAGGACTTTCTATGTTGCTGTGTTCTTTGTAAGTAAAAGGCTAAAGCTCTTTTACAGTCCAAAGTATGAAGGTTCCTTTCTGCATTCGATGCATGAGGCCTTGGAAAGAACACAGGTAGGTAGACCGCTTGGTTTAGATGAAAGGGCGAGACCACCTTTGGCATAAAGTGTGGATGAGTCCTAAGGACTACCTTGTCATGATGGAACCTTGTATAAAGTGGATCAGCTACTAGTGCTTGCAATTCACTGATGCAACGTGCTGATGTGATTGCAATGAGAAAGATAACCTTCCAAGAAAGGAATTTCATGGCGGTAGTAGCTAAGGCTTCGAAAGGTGGCTTCATGAGCTGACGAAGAACCAAATTTAAGTCCCATGCCATAGGAGGTGGCTTAATGGGAGGCTTAGTTAGCAAAAGGCCTCTCATAAATCTTGCTGTAAGAGGATGGGAGGAAATAGGTTGTCCATTGAGGGGCTTGAAGGAAGCTGCAATAGTACTCAAATGGACCCTCACTGAGTTAGTCTTAAGTCCTGCATTGGATAAATGAAGGAGATACTCCAGTAATGATTCCAGAGGTATGGCAATGGGGTTAAGACCCTTCTGCGAACACTATATGGTAAACCTTTTCCACTTGAAAGCATAAGAGCGCCTTGTGGAAGGCTTCCTGGAAGCATAAAGGATATCCTTTATTTGCTGAGGGAGGTTAAGATCATGGAGATCTAGGCCTTCAGCAACCAAGCCCTCAGATGCAGAGACTGGGGATTGGGATGCCATAACATTCTGTCCTCCTGAGATAGGAGATCTGGAGCAGACCCTAACTCCAGGGAGGGAGCTTGAGAGAGATGTAGAAGCAGAGGGTACCACACTTGCCATGGCCAAAGTGGAGGTATGAGAATCATATGGCCTCTGTCTCTCTGAAGCTTGAACAGGGTTTTGGGAATTAGGGGAATGGGTGGAAAGGCATACGGGAAGTCTTGACCCCAGTAAAGGAGGAAAGCATCCCTGGCCTGAGCCCCCTGAGCCGGAATTCTGGAACAGAACCGGGGACGTTTGGCATTCAATGGACTTGCAAAGAGGTCTATGTCCGGGGTTCCCCAAATTTGAAAATTCTTGGCCACCTGGTCTGCATGCAGAGACCACTCGTGTGGAAGCAGAACTCGACTGAGTCTGTCTGCCCAAGAGTTTTGTATGCCTGGATGTTACACTGCCAGGAGATGAATCTGATGCTCTCTGGCTAGGGCCCATAGTCGCAAAGCTTTGTTGCAAAGCAACAGAGAGCCTGTTCCCCTCTGCTTGTTCACGTAGAACATGGCTACTGGATTGTCCGTATGAATGAGGACTGTCTTGTAGCTGAGCAGGGTGTGGAACACTTTAAAAGCAAGAAAGATTGCTCTGAGCTCCAAGAGATTGATATGTAGATGACTCTCCTGTGGAGACCAGGTGCCTTGGTTGGAGAGGTCTTGCAGATGAGCTCCTCAACCCATAGGAGAAGCATCTGTTGTGAGAGTTACCTGGGGTAAGGGTTGTTGAAAAGGGAACCCCAGCAACAGGTTTTGAGTGGACTTCCACCACTGGAGGGACAAAATAAGGCGACTTGTGTTTGCTATTTTGTCTGACAAGCATCCTGATGCCTGGGTCCATTAAGTGGATAAAGTCCACTGGGCTGCTCTCATGTGGAGGCGAGCATAGGGAACCACATGCACAGTAGATGCCATGTGGCCTAGTAGTTGTAGCATTTCTCGGGCAGTGAGATGAGGCTTTAGCACTGCTCGAGAAGCTAACTGCACCATGCGAAGGCAGTGGGCCTGGGGGAGATAGGCCCTTGCCTTTCTGGTATCCAGCAAAGCTCCTATGAACTCTAAAGACTGAGTGGGAGTTAGACTGGATTTTGGGATGTTTATTACCAGACCCAAATACTGAAGGATACGCATTGTGCAGGATAGAGAAGCCCTGGCCTCTGACTCTGATGGGGCTCGAATGAGCCAGTCGTCTAAATAGGGGAAGACGAATATCCCTAGAGTGTGGAGAAATGCTGCTACCACAGCCATGCATTTCGTGAACACCCTTGGTGCTGAGGCCAGGCCAAAAGGAAGCACCCTGTATTGGTAGTGCTTTCCTTGAAAAAGGAACCGAAGGAACCTTCTGTGAGTTGGATGGATGAGAACATGGGTGTACGCATCCTTGAGATCTAGAGAACAAAGCCAATCCTGACTCTAAAGGTATGGCAGCAGTGTTCTAAGAGAAATCATCTTGAATTTCTCTTTGACAAGGAATTTGTTCAATTCTCTGAGGTCCAGTATAGGTCTGTATCCCCCTGTTTTTTTGGGATAAGGAAATAGGGGGAGTAAAACCCTGTACCCTGCTGATGGATGGGTACTTCTTCTATTGCCCCTTGGGCAAGAAGCATAGTGACCTCCTGACCTAACAGGTTGATGAGAGAGGTCGGAGAATTGAACTGCCTTAACATTGTGGGAGGGGGCATGCTCGAAAAATGAAGCTTGTACCGCTCTTTTATGATGGAGGGTGTCCAATGCTCTGCTGTTATCTGCCCCCATCTGGGGGCAAAGTGACGCAACCTTCCTGGAATGGTGGAAGGCTCTGGTCCAATGAGAGCCAGGAAGGCTAGGTTCTCTAGCTGAAAGTCAAAGGCCTTGTGGAGGCTGAGACTGCTGGGATGGCTGAGGCTTAGCAGTCTTTGCTTTTCTTTGTTTGGGTGGTTGCTGACCTTTCCTGACAAGCTGACCTGCAGAACATCCCTGCTGAGAATAAGCAGGATAATATCTTTTCTTTTTAGAAAAGAATGGTTTCTTTAAAGATTTCTTTCTAGCGGGGTCAGCTGTGGACTTGGATCTATCCAAGGTGGAGTTGTCAGCATCCAACTCATTGGCCTTTTCCTTCCAATCTTTACCAAACAGGTTCTCACCAGTACAAGGGATATTTCCCAGTTTGTCTTGTACCCAGAGCTCCAGATCAGATGCCTGGAACCAAGCAATTCTACGTGTACCTATGGCAATAGCAGAGGTTCTGCTTATGCACTCAAAACAGTCAAAAGCTGCACGGTTGACAAATTTAGAAACATCTTGGGCATGTTTGACCAATGCGAGAAAATCCTCAGGAAGAAGAGGACTCAAAGCCTCTAAATCACCAGTGACCTCCTTCAGGAACATTCCCATGTATAGACTATAGGAACTGATCCTGGCAGAAAGCAGAGAAGCTTGGAAGACACGATGTCCAAAAGCATTCAAAGTTCTGCACTCACGTCCTGGAGGATTAGAGGCATGCCTCTTTGCACTCTTGATCCTTCTCATAGCTGATTCCACTACAATAGAGTGGTGAGGAAGCTGAGTTTTTTGGAAACCAGGACAAGAAGGGACTTGATACAAAGTATCCAGTCTACGAGAATGAGGAGAGGTGGTAAGAGGTGTCTCCCACATTCTTAACATGAGATCATGCAAGATCTCATGGATGGGCAAGGTAGCTGCCTCGTTAGGAGTTTTGGGATATTGTAAAATTTCCAACTCCTTTGCTCTGGGCTCTGTTTCAGGGGCCACAATAATGGACAGACCCCGAGCCACCTCCCTGATAAAATCCTGAAAGGAAATATCCTCCGGAGGAGACATCCTGCGCTTTGGGGAGGAGGGCTCCTCTGGGAGAACCATTCCTGCATCGACTGAACTGTCAGAATCCTCAGATTCTTCTGAGGACTCGAAGTACCGCCTGTCCGGATGCTCCTGAAGAGCCCAATACCCGTACCGACCGAAGTCGGTACCAGGAGTAATCGGTACCGGAGTATCGGTACCAGAAGGCATTGGATGACTGGGTACCGGCAATGCGGACACCGATGTCGATGTCGATGCTATCGGTACCGGTACCGATACCGGTGTCGGCACCAGTTGAATTGTCTGATGCGGTTCCGAAGGCGTTGATGCCGCAAGGAGAGCCGCCAGACTGCGCTCAATAGCCAGAACTCTCTGGTCTATCGACGCTGCCGATGCCTGGATGTCGGTACCGGAGAAGACCGCCGGTACCCCAGAGCATGGCACCAGTAGTTCTGCCGAGGTCGAGGCCTCGAGAACGTCCTGGAGCCCTGATAATGCTTTGGAAGCCGAAGCCTCCCGCCGGGGCAATTTTGCCGGTGCAGAATCCTCAAGGGCAACGCCAGAGGCATCTCGATGCTTAGAAGGAGATCTACCCTTTGAGGACCGGCTAGACTTATGTTTAGTTACCTGAGATCCACGGGAGGAAGACGAAGCCCTGGAAGACGTCGATGCCACCGAAGCTGCAACAGAGGGAAACAGGGTACTGAGCTTGGCAGCTCGGTTCTGTCGACCTCTCTTGGACATCATGGCACAGGCCATACATTCCGAAATGGAATGGTCAGGACCTAAACATTTCAGACACCACTGATGGGTGTCGGTGACGGAGATGGTACTGCCACACTTGGTGCACTTTTTAAAACCCGAAGAGGGTTTTTCCATTATGGAAAAAAATCCTGGGCCTAAGGCCCAAAATGGCGTGTGCAACTGGAAAAAATGGGAAAAAAAGTACTAAGAATTTTTTTTTTTTTTTTAAAGAAAAGAAAGAAAGAAAGAAAAACCGGCGGTACCAGTAAAGTGTCGAGGAAGGCAGACGCGACCACAAAAAGAAGGAAAATTTTCTGCGGTGACAGGAACACGACCTGCTGGCTCCGTGGAAAACAAAGAACTGGAGAGAGGCAGTTGGGAAAGGCGGGAAGGCAGCACGCAGGCGCTGTGGGATGATCCCAAAAGCTTTCTAATTGGACGCTGGGGAGCGTTCCCGCGCAGGATCCGTCGGTACCGACGATACCCATATGTGATGACTACATTCCTGCTTGTTCCTGGAGATATTTCTTTATGGAAAGAGTGGTGGGTCCGTGAAATAGTCTCCCAGTGGAGGTGGTGGAGATGAGGACAGTAACTGAATTCAAAAAAGCATGGGGCAAACACAGAGGATCTCTAAAGGAAAAAAGGGGACTGTTGTAGTTGTTGATATGGAAGGACAGACTAGATAGGCCGTGTGGTCTTTTTCTGTCGTCATATTTCTATGTTTCTATATTTCTAAGCAACACGTGTGCTTAAAAATATCTAGTTCCTGCTCTCTTTGTAAAGGCTCAGCAGGAAGGTGGGAATGTGATTTTATGTGTGAAAATGATATTTTATAAAGTCTTTAGTGCCTATGTGGCCACATAACAACATAAAAAGCCTTTTATAAAATACAGACTAGCTTAAATATCAGGAATTGTGTAGGGGTGTTCTGGGAAGAGTTTGCAAGTATACTTGCTGATTACAAAATATTATAATTGGAAGCACGTACTTTTGAAATGTATGTGCAAACGTTTACACCTTCTTGGAATAAATGTCTGCACTTGCATTCAAGGTGCAATTTCTGCGACTTGCACTAGTACTTTATAAAGACAAATAGAACCCAAATCTTGAAGCAGGATGTCCGGGCTGTCCCCGCTGAAGATGGGGCCGCTAGGACCCGATTCTGGTCCTGTTTCCGCGGGAGCCATAATCAGGCCCGAAGACAGCACGGAGTGCCCCTCTGCCTGCAGGGATGTCCTCCCCACAGGCGACCCGGACAACTCCGGCCCCCAATATCCCTACTGCCCAACAACCTATGGCTGGCCTCCTGCAGCCTGGATCGGGTGGGGGGGACCATGGGTGGCTGTTGTGGCCCGATGCCATGAAAAATACTGCTTATCCCATCTCTGAAGTGATATGAGCAGTACGGCCCAGCAGGCCCGGCAGCATGTACAGGGCTGTGACCTGAATTGGCTCTGTTTGTGCTGCTGGGCGGCCCACCCCTGCTAAACCCCCGATCAAATAAATAAATAAATAAATAAATAAATAAATTAAAATAAAATAAAATAAATAAATAAATAAAATAAATAAGATCCCCGCCGGCTCTCCCTATCCTGAAACACAGGATGCATAGGGAGTGCTGGGACAGGAATAGGGTTTAGGCAGATGGCAGTACATACAGCCCCACAATCCGCAATCGTGAATGACGGCCATAGACTCCTATGTGTCTTTATAAAATAGCACCTACTGTAAGCAGGCACCTACTTGATCTCTTAACCTAGGCATCCTGTTATAAAATCACAGCCGTTGCAGAATTCCTAAGTCATGTAAATGGGCAAATGTCAGGAGGCATTTTCTCTGACTTGCAGGGGAACATTTCCGTGCTTCACATTATGCATACTTGTGAACTTCAAAGAACAGAGGTCTGCATGACATAAGCAGCACGAATAACTAACCTGGATGATCAGTTCTTTCTACTTTTTAAGACTAAAATTCACTCAAAGGAGGGGGGAAATACCCATCTTTAAAAATGCAATCCTCGTATGATATATTGTGCTCCTGAGGACAACTCCAAATATTATATTGTATAAAGTTATAGCGTACAAGGCCAAATGTACAAAGTTATAATGTTCAAGGTTAAATGTTATAATGTAAAGTTACAAATAGTCTTTGTAACATGTTAAGTTTTATGTAAACCGCCCCTGATTTCTGGAAGGGGCGGTATAGAAAAACACAACAAATAAATAAAATAAACTCCCGTTTATGGGAGGAATGCTAGAAGCAGGATACCACAGTGCAGGATACCACAGTGTGAGACACTACACAATGGAAGATGGGAAGTGGAATCCTGCCATATCAGGTTCTGCAATAAATGCAGGGCTGGCTCAATGACTAGGGCAAAATGGGTGACTGTCAAGAGCAGCAATTACTTTGGGGGGAGGGAGGGTGACAAAGACAAGGACATTCAAAGCCAAACAATAGATTTTGACAGCCAGGGGGGGTGTAAGACTTAAGGTTTGCCTAGAATGCCAACACCATGAACCAACTCTGGGGTCAGCCCTGAGTAAAGGACACTGGAAGTAAAACACAATATCAAGGGACAGTGTAGTGACAAATGCCAGAGGTGGAAATGTTCAGTTTGGGACACTGTAGCAACTCTTACACTGTAGCAACTCTTACTTCTGCACCTCAGGATCCGGCAGGTTTTCTCGGTGGATGACCATGTGGGCATGGTATGTGGCCTTCAGCGCAAAGCGGCGGTTACAGATGCTGCAGCCATAGCCATTCTCCTTGTGAATTTCCATGATATGCTTCAGGTAATCTTTTCCTCTAGCAAAAGACAACTGAAAATGCAGCAACAGTGAATGGTAAGGATAGTCTTATGCACCTTAACAAAAATCACAGAATAGGCAGCAGCAAAGAGATTACAGCATAGTAAAAAAGGTGTCAGGCCTGTTAGCTCTGTCACTCAGATTATTCTAGCAAGTTAACAAAAACATAAAACCCACGTCAGCGCTAATAGAGAATAACCTATCATAGGTTCTTCAACCAATCTCAAGAGTAACTCAAGCAACCTGTTTAATCCACCCGGACCCAAATCTATGCTAACCAGTTTACACAGGTGAAGAATTAATGCTCAATGTGCAACCTTTTGTAAACCTTAATGTGTAACCTTTCCCATTTGTATATCTCACTTTAAGCAAAATTTGATAACATAGTTATGCTTGATCAGATAATCTGTATCTGTGCAAATACTATTGCTCTCTCATTTAGCAGGATTCTGATAACTGATAACTCCTTGTAATACTTAGCCAAACAACTTGTAATCCAGACTGTTTTTCTCTCAGTATATAAATTCCATGCAGCTATCTGTCTATGCTATGCTAGATAATAATTACTTTTCTATTGAATTTTGCTTCGCATTAAGCAAGTTTCTTGTAACATTTATCCGTGCTTGACTAAACACTATATAATTGTCTTTGCCTGGCTAGATAATAAGTACCTTCCTACAGAATTTTGTTTCTCATTAAGCAAGCTTCTGCTAACATCTGTTCATTGCTTGGCTAAACACTAGACAACCTCTTACAAGCGTTTTACAAAACAACTCTCCAATTTCCTGCTATAAATTCCCCCCTCCCTAGCAGTATTCTTCTCCTCATTAATATAGGCCGAGAATGGCCCTCCACATCAAGATAACATTAGGCCTATACCTCTTTCTCATAGGTCTGCTACCAAATATTCTAGCTCTAATCTCTTCACACAATTATATACCCATCCTACATAACAACTGGAGAAAATGGTCAGGCACAAGTCACCACAATATAAACTGGGCCCACCGATCTCATCACCATTATCTATTACATATACCTCTTCAACACACTACAAATTTAAATTTAGAAAACCACAATCAACCCCGCACTCTAAAATGTGCCCTCATTAATGCTCGCTCTCTTTGTAAAAATGGCCAGTTGTCACAGACATAATAACATCTCACAACCTAGACATCCTTATGGTCACCGAAACATGGTTGTCTCCTGAAGATAATATAATTCTCAATCAGCTCCTCCCCAATAACTTCGTAGTTTTCACCAGCAGCAGACAAAATAGAAGAGGAGGAGGGGTACTAATCCTCACCAAGACAGAACTCCAGTTCAAAATGGACGACTCTACTAGCAACAACCACCTGGAAACCGTCTCTATCTCTAATAACCTCTGTTCTATAAACTTACTATACAGAGCTCCATCATCCTCCCCAGACGAATTGTCAACTATTATAAACCTCGCCTCCAACACACTGAACCCAAATAGACCCAACTGGATTCTAGGAGACATTAACTTACCATCCCTACAAGACAACCAATCATACGCCTTTATAGATGCCCTGGAAATCCTAGGATACAAGCAAGTAGTACAACAATCCACGCACGTAAAAGGCAATATCTTGACCTCATATTTGTCCCACAATCAATTCATAATCAACTTCAAAACATACTGTTATCAATTACAGCGGTCCCATGGTCAGACCATAAGCTCATTATGTTCCAGATTCCCACTCAAAACAAACAACATTCAAGCGACATGGACCTAAACAAACACACAAACACTACAGCCAGATTCTTCCAACATTTTAATAGGGAACGTATCCTGGCCGAAACTGATGCACTCTTCAAAGACACCACCCTAAACTTGGAAGAGATTATCACCTGTTGGAACAACAGACTCAACTTCATTGCCTCGCGCCCACCTAAGAATAGGTCCTCAAGGAAAAAAGCGACAGCCCCATGGTTCACATTAGAGCTGGAAGAATCTCTAAAATTACTACGAAAGCTTGAGAAGAGATGGAGGAGGTCACACACCAACAGCAACCAGACTGCATACATGCAACATCTTGACACTCACCGCAAATCCATTTCAGAAAAAATGAAACAGTACCACACAGACACCCTGAGACGTGCTCTAAATAAACCCCATGACCTGTTTAGTCTAGTCAAGAAACTAGCCAAGGAACTGTCACCTGAGCACCAGTGTGAAATCAACCCGCAAGAATACGCTACTTACATACAATCTAAGATGTGCCGCACAAATAAAATTGCAATACCCTCTGCCCCAATTATTCAAGGGCACCCAACTCCTTTAGTATCATTCACTACTCCCTCTTTGAAGCTGATTGAAGACATTATCTCATCTCTCAACTTGTCCACAGCACACACTGATCCTTGCCCAGCCTTCTGGATAAAGGATCTTCGCAAAGATCTCGCTCCAATAATATCCAAGATTATAAGGCTATCATTTGACACCGGCTCATTCCCTGCTGCTCTCAAACAGACATCCATCAGACCATTACTGAAAAACCTCAAGTTAGATCCACAAAAAACAGACTCATACAGACCCATTTCCAGCACACCTACGCTTGCAAAAATAATTGAAAAAATAGTCTACAGGCAGCTGCAAGACCACATTGACGCTGAAGCGCCGTTGGATACTTGTCAACATGGATTCAGAGAATCTCATGGTGTCGAGACGCTCCTTACCACCCTCCTCAATAGCCTAAACTCTGGTATTGACAACATCCGACAGGGTTTTGTTCTCATCTTTTTGGATATTGCGGCTGCTTTTGATTCGATTTGTCACGAGCTTCTTATTATCCGCCTAAAAGAGAAAGGCCTCTGTGGAAACGCACTCGAATGGTGTAACTCATACCTGTCAGGTAGATGGCAGCATGTGCAATCAAATGGGGAAACATCAGATCCGTTTCATCAAGGACAAGGAGTCCCGCAAGGATCCTCTCTATCATCATTACTATTTAACATATACATTGTCAGACGGCTGCCTGGGTGAGAATTTTCACAGTCTTGGCAAGTGCATATATCTATATGATTTGCAAGGTATTGTGGGCAATGTAGTTCATTCACACCAGACACAGCTGCTGACAATAATTTAGTTGTGCTCTTGGGTAAAGCCAATAAGATATTTATTTATGGGGTTATTTCTCCCAACACAGATATGCTTGGTAGCACATAAATTAGGTTACTTGCTTTCAGTGTTAACTTGGAAAAACAAAGTCAAAATCAGGAAAACAACAAATGAAAAGCCACAAAGCAAGAAACAAACTGTTCTTTTCAGGTTAACTTCTGATTACTTCCCACATAGATACAGAAGTGATTCTCTCCTAGCTCACAAGCATTTAGGTAAGGCTTAATTGCTAGCAGTTACCAGCTGAAACCCCTTAGCTGGCTTGCCTTCCACTGTGTGGGTCAAATCCTGCTTCAGGAGCTTTTCTGAGTAGATTAAAGAACAAATTTGTATTTCTTTGTGATGGTTGCTGTACTTTATAACAGAAAGTTACCAACGGAGTTTAGATAGAGA
The DNA here is from genome assembly GCA_033557465.1 of Ichthyophis bannanicus. Taxonomy (NCBI): domain Eukaryota; kingdom Metazoa; phylum Chordata; class Amphibia; order Gymnophiona; family Ichthyophiidae; genus Ichthyophis; species Ichthyophis bannanicus. The sequence continues at coordinate 430,080,224 of CM066034.1, read as the reverse complement.
GCAGTCCATATAAACAGGATCCTCATCTGCTATTATTCCCCCTTGTTCCACAAGCATGGGTTCAATATCATGGATTGGCACAGATGAATCTCTCAATGGAGCATTTTCAGGAGAATACTTTTTCCCTGCTGTCTTTCAAGGTTATAGCTAGGGCATAGATCAGTGTTCATACCTGAGCTTCCATTGCTGCTAGAGTTCCTCTCTATATAGCCTGGCCAGTATGTAGTCCAGTTCTTATGTCCAGCCTTCCAATCCAGATCCCTGGACACTGGATCTCTCTTCACATACCTTCTGGCACAGGTCTTAGGGTCCCTTCCACATGCAGCCGTTTCCCTCACAGGTAGCCTCTGGTGATTCCTAGCTCTGCAGCACCATTCCTCTGGCTTTCCCCAGTCCAATGGTGTATGCTGGCCCTTGGAATACCTCCCAGTATACGTACTGCTTTGGACTCTTCTAGACCTCTCAAAGGCTTTTCTCTTCCTTCTTCCAAAGGGTCTCTTTCCCTCTCTGTCCGTCCGGTTTTGCTTCTGCTTCTGATGATCCCTCAGATGAAACTGATGATCAAACTCAAGCTGATTCTCAGGATACTGAGGACAATTCTCTGGATATCCAAGGTGATCATGAAGATGGTCATCTGTAGAATAAACTCTACTCTTATTCTGCCTAGATGAGTGCTCCTCCCTAACACAGCGCAGCTGTGATGAATCAGGCCCTGCCCTTTGAGATGAGTGCTTAGGGATTACCTCATAGCCCTCCTGATTGAACACACGTTTCCCCACTTCAGCTCCTCTAATGGCTGTTGGAAACCTGGTGCATTCTGGGACTGGTAGTCTTTTATGGGAAAATTCTGTTTTCTTATTTCTACCAGAACTGACAGGTTGCTTGTTCAGAGTCACTTCACCTTTTCTATAGCCCCTTCCTGAGCTATGATAAGCTTCCTTATCACAACATGCAACCTACAGTCAAACCTCGGTTTTCATGATTAATCCGTTCGAAAAAGTCTGACTAAAACCGAAACGTATGAAAACTGAAGCAATATTTCCCATAAGAAATAATGTAAATCCAATTAATCCGTTCCAGACACCCAAAAATATTCACAAAAATACATTTTATAGAGAATAACTATATTTTTACATACAGAAAACAATGAGAAATAAATATAAATGACTAATGAAATGGATAAATGAACATTTAACATCACTGAAAGCAAGCTAAGTTCAGTACTGTACAGTACAGTATGTTAACATCTGGCCTTAGCCACCCCTGACAAGCTGCTGTGCCCAGCTCTCTTCGGAATCACATTGGATTCAGCCCATTAAAATACCTTTACATTATCTGCTCAATGCTTCAGAATGGCAGAAAATCTTAATGATATAGCTTCAGACGTACCATGCAAGAGAAAGAACTGCCTCCCACATTCATGCAACATCTCCTGCTTACGTTGACAGCTTTTCTTCCCTGCTACCTCCGAGCCTGAGGGGGCGCTCCAGAGAACGGGCAGGCGGTGGACGAGATCGGGGGCCTTCCTCTCTGCGCAATCCTTGCCTCTCTGACTCTGACCAGGCTCGAGGATGTGTTTCATTTACGTGCTCAGCTGGCTTTTGCTTCTCATCACGCTGGCGATCGGTGAGTCCGGGGGGCAGTGCTGCCGGGACCGGGCAGGCGTTCTGGCAGTGTATACAGAATGGTGTGCAGCGCAAGGGTGTATGTATTTACAGTACTGTACTTTACGAAAACCGAGGCGATGTACGAGAACCGGGACAAAATCTCAGTCAAAAGACGTTGAAAACCGAAGCGATGTATGAAAACCGGGACAAAATCTCAGTCAAAAAAGACGTTGAAAACCGAAGCGTATGAAAACCGGGGCAAATGAAAACCGAGGTTTGACTGTATATGTAACATCATCAGATCTTTTAATGTCAACTGTATGATATATGCTGATGACGTGTTATTATACATGCCGTTCTGCATAGATAAGATGGACCTCACCCCCTTAACCAACTGTTTTAATTCCATATCAAATTGGCTACTGACTCAAAATCTCAGAATCCAACATAAAAAAACTGAAGTTCTCTTTATCTCAAGGAACACGAATTTCATACCACCTACATTCCTGGATGTTCAAGATGCCAAGCTTCAAGTAAAATCCCATATCCGATACCTAGGAGTGATTCTGGATCAAAATCTGGACATGAAGACTCACATATCCAACACAGTAAGGGCAGTTTATTTCAAGATCCGCTCCCTCAGACATCTCCGGCAACTGATTGATCTGGATGATTTCCGTACTGTTTACCAGGCTTTAATCATTCCCCATTTTGACTACTCAAACTCCATACTACAAGGGCTTCCTCAATCTACCTTAAACCCTCTTCAACTCGCCTTGAACAGTGCAGCAAGAGTGCTTTTTGGAGTACCCAAAAGAGAACATGTAACACCCCTTCTAAAACAACTACATTGGCTTCCTATTCAAGCGAGAATCACTTTCAAGACTCTGCTCCAACCAATCACACCCATCAGACTAAGAAGAACCGCGGAACTAAATATGCTAATTGTACCAAAGGAAATTTTAAGATACAACTCTACAACAGCAAGCCGAGCCTTCAGTTTATGTGCTCCAAAACTTTGGAACACCCTTCCAGCACACATTAGGGCCATCTCTGATCTCATCCAGTTCAAGAAGGCCCTGAAACATCACCTTTTCCTCAAATACTTCCCACAGAACAATGAAATACAGTTACACCCAAATAGCAATAATTACCTTCCGACCACATAATCTTCCCTGACTCAACAATACATTACACTACTTTACCAGATTAATAGTACACTTTTCAGACAATATGACACTTGTATGTAAATAGTTGCTCTTGTTGTTGTTTTGTTGTAAATAGTTGCTCCTGTTATCCAAGTTAATTTTCCTGTTATATGTAATAACCAGATAAATGTAACTTGTCTGAAGTTTTCTTGTTCCATGTCAACCGCGCTGATAAGGAATAGTGCGGTATATTAAAAATGTTAATAAATAAATAAATAAATAAAACGTACCATACTGGGTTAGACAAAAGGCCGATCAAGTCTATCTTTCTCTTCCCAACAGGATCCTATCCAGATTACAAATACTCAGCAGATCTCAAAGAGTTAGGGTTGCCAACTTTTTCACCGAGAAAAACCCGACTCCTGTGGCTCGCCATGCTCCACCAATTCTCCGCCCCTAGTCCCACCCCTGCCCCGCCCCCAGCCCCACCCACAAAAATTACCGAGGATAAGTGTAGGTTAACTTCCTTGGTCAGATAATAATTAAACTGGGAACCCCAAAATCCAAACATGAAATGTACAACACTGGAGAAATAAAACTATAAAGTAATTTCCTCTTGCACTAAACAAAAACGCAAAGATGTTAGCAATACACACTTCCCAGACCAGACATATTCCAGTTAATAAATTCAAAATAAAAAGTATTTTTCTACCTTCTGTTTGGCCATTTCATTTTTCAGTTGCAATTGCTCCAGTCACTTTCTTCTGGTTTCTTTGTGTCTTCTGTGAGCTATCCATTTGTCCTTTCTTCTCTTTTAGATGTTTTTCCATTCTCTCTCTATTTCTGCTTTAACATACTGATTGTTTCCCTTTTGCTCTTTCCCCCAATTCTTTCCTTATTCCTTTATCATCCGTTTAAATTTCACCCTTCCATTCTCAAGCCCCTCTTACTCTCCCAATACCCGGCCCATCATAGACTTTTCTTCCACACAAAATATTTTTCCCCTCTCCATTCTCATTCCCCATCCATTCTAGTCCTCCCCCAAAATCAGTTCCCTTATAGTTCTAGACCCACCCAGCATCCACTCCCTTCTAGTTCCATTCTCCCATGCCCCACATCAGCCCATTTCCAGTCCTATTCCAGCTCATCAGCCCATTTCCAGTGCTAGCCCTCACATCACAGGCCATTTCCAGTCCTAGCCCCCCCCCCCAATCACAGCCCATTTCAAGTCCAAGTCCCCCATCACAGCCTATTTCCAGTCCTAGGCCCCCCCACGATCACAGCCCATTTGCAGTCCGAGTCCCCCCGCACCATCACAGCCCATTTGCAGTCCTAGCCCCCCTAATCACAGCCTATTTCCAGTCCAAGTTCCCCCTCCCTCCACCATAGCCCATTTCCAGTCCAAGTTCCCCCCCCCCATAGCCCTTTTCCAGTCCAGGTCCCCTCCACCCCCATCACAACCCATTTCCAGTCCATGTCCCCCCCCATAACCCTTTTACAGTCCAGGTCCCCCCGAATCCCTGCCTTTTTCCAGTCCAATCCCCCACCCCCATAGCCCTTTTCCGGTCCAGGTCCCCCCCCCCATCACAGCCTATTTCCAGTTCAACTCCCCCCCCCCCCCCCATAGCCCTTTTCCGGTCCAGGTCCCCCCCCATCACAACCCATTTCCAGTCCAAGTCCCCCCTCCCATTGCCCATTTCCAGTCCAGGTCCCCCCCATCACAGCCCATTTGTAGTCCTTGCCCCCCCCCATCACAGCCCATGCAGTCCTTGGCCGGCCTCCCCCCACCCCCCCGACCAGCACCACGGTTGTCTGAGGGGCTTTAGAGGGAGCCAGGGAAGCCCGCGCGAGGCCCCGGCTCCCTCTGTACAGCCGCCAGCGTGAAGAGCATTTTCCTTTACGCTGGCGGCTGTTTCAGTGAAGCCGTGAATGCTGGGAAAGGTTAAAGGGCATCAGGTCTGTGGGCCGGCCCTGGGTGGGTTTTTTTTTTTAACTTCGGGTTGGAAGAAAAGCCGGTCTTTTGCTCTGGCCGCTCCCGATCTTGCGGCCAGAGCAAAAAAACGGCTTTTCAAGGGCCGGTTTGCATCTGCGCCGGCAGCCGGCCTGGCCATGGAAAAACCGGCCAGGCCGGCTGAAAACCGGCCAGTTGGCAACCCTACAAAGAGTAGATCCATTCCTTGATGCTCATATCTAGAAATAAGTAGTGGCCTTTCTGAAGTTCCTCCAAGAATTTGTTTAAATCCTTTATGAACCTAATTATACTAACTGCTTTGAACACATCCACAGGCAACAAATTCCATAGCATGACTGATTTATTTTAAACGTGCTCTTTATTTATTTATATTCTTATACAGCTTTATCTATAAATCAAAGCAGTTCACAAAGAACATGTGGTTTACATAGAACAGTAACATTGCAGAGCATTAGGTGATGTCATCAAATAGAAAAGAGAATGAATTAACAGGAAGTGTAGGCATAAATAACTGGGGAGGCTATCAAAAAACTCATTGTTGGTGGTCATATCAGAGGAAGTTATTGGGATGGAGTCATCGATGAAAGATAAGCAGTGTGTGCCTTTCCACAGAGTATTCTCTACTTACTAATCTCCAAAAGGTTAAGAGACACTAGTCATTTTCCAGCACACTTCAAGGACCCCTACCTCTCAACAGCAAGCTCTCTTTATTGCCCTTCCCTTTCCTGTTTTCACTAGTCTCCACAAGGCCTGTCTTGTATTTGAAGTTTTATACCTTGCCTGAGTTTAACTAGGGCACTTCCTGTGGAATCTGCCTGCTTCCACTTACCAGCCTTCAGCACTTGCCCAGCCCCTTCCCCCCTGGTTGGGGCTTTTCTTTGTTCAGAAGCTTTCCTCTGCATAGTTGCAGCTGACCCTCCATTTGGAGGTACCTGCTTGGTGAGGACACCCTCTTTGCAAGCCTCTGTTAACTCTGTATGCTCTATTCAGGCATTTTCCTGTGCCTGCTTAGAATCTAGCTTATTATTTATTTATTGTTCCATCTATAATTCTGTTTTGGTCAGCGTGTGTCCTATTTTCTGTCTGTCCTTTAGCCAGATCCTGCTCTCTGCAATGCTGTGTCTCCCTTCTCAACACTTTATTACCCACGCAGATACGCACCCCTGGCTTAATATTCTTTCATAGCCTTCCTCTGCTTATTGATGCAATTACTCAGGTGCTCCTGAACCCACTAGGACTTAAAGAACAAAAGATATGCCATACTGGGTGAGACCAAGATCCATCAAGCCCAATATCCTGTTTCCAACAGTTGCCAATCTAGGTCACAAGTACCTAGCAGTTTCCCCAAAGGACACAGGTTCCACAATGCTTGTATTGGGCAAGCAGTGGATTTCCCAGGTCCCCTTTAATAATGGTTTATGGACCTTTCCTCTAGGAACTTGTCCAAAACTTTTTTTAAAGCCAGCTACGCTACCAGCTTTTACTACATCCTCTGGTAATGAATTCCAGATTTTGATTATGCATTGAGTGAAAAAATATTAGTCTTAAATAGGTTACACTCTAGCATCATTGCATGTCCCCTAGTCTTTCTATATTTTGATGGCATAAACATCGATCTACCTTTACCCGTTCCACTCCATTCATTAATTTATAGACCTCTATCAGATCTCCCCTCAGTCATCACTTTTCCAGGTTAAAGAGCCCTAACCTTTTCAGCCTCTCCTCATAGGGGTATCCTTCATCCCCTTTACCCATTTTGGATACTCTTCTCTGTACTTTTTCTAATAACGCTATATAATTTTTAAGATACGGCGTCCAGAATAGCACACAATATTCAACATGCGGTCGCAACATGGAACGATACAGAGGCATTATAATATTCTTTGTTTTATTCTGCATTCCTTTCCTTATGATTCCTAGCATTATATTTGCTTTCTTGGCCGCTGTGGAGGGCTTCAACATGTTATCCATGATGATGCCTAAATCTTTTTCTTGGGTGGTGGTTTCTAATGTGGAACCTTGCATCATGTAATCATAGTTTGGGTTGTTTTTCCTAGGTGCATAACTTTGTACTTGTCCACATTAAATTTCATCTGCCATTTTAACATCTAGTCTTTAAATTTATCAAGGTCCTCTTGAACGTTTTTCACAATCCTCTTGGATTTTAACAACTTTGAATAATTTTGGGTCATCTGCAAATTTGATTACCTCACTCATTATTCCCATTTCCAGGTCATTTAAGAATATGTTAAAAAGCAGTGGACCTAGCACAGATCCCTGGGGTACTCCACTATTCACCTTTCTACTATTACTACTGCTACTATTTACCAATTATAGAGTGCCACGCACACAAAGCCGTACAGCTAACCTACAAGAGGCAGTCCCTGCCCGTCAGAGTCATGCTCATCGGAGCTAACAATCTAGTCAGAACATTACAGAGCATTGGTTGGATTAGTGCAAGGCACGGTATGGTCTATACAGTTTGGTCATGAGAGTTGACAGGAGTTAAGATAAGATAAGGATAGAAGTCAGGAACTGAAAGCGACGGTGAAAAGGTGGGTCTTCAACCTGGATTTGAAGAGGGCCAGGGAGGGTGCCTGGCGTATAGACACAGATAGGCTGTTCCAGGTGTGAGGTGCAGCAAGGTGAAAGGAGCGAAGTCGGGAGTTAACTGTGCGGGTGAAAGGCATAGATAGAAGTAATCTGCTAGTGGAGCAAATTGGCCATTTAGCTCTACCATCTGTTTTTTGTCTTTTAACTAGTTCCTGATCCACAATAATTTACTGCCTCCTATCCCATGACTTTTTAATTTCACCAAGAGCCTCTCATGAGGGACCTTGTCAAAGGCTTTCTGAAAATCCAGATGCACTATATCAACTGACTCACTTTTGTCTACCTGTTTATTCACACCTTCAAAAAAACATAACAGATTAGTAAGACAAGACCTTCCTTGGCTAAAGCTATGTTGGCTGTCTCCCATTAAGCCAAGACTATCTAAATGTTCAGTAATTTTGTTCTTTATAATGGTTTCTACCGTTTTTCCCGGTACTGACGTCCAGCTCACTGGTCTGTATTTTTCCGGATCACCGCTGGAACCCTTTTTAAAAATTGGTATTACATTGGCCATCCTCCAATCTTCAGGTATTACAGATGATTTTAATGATAGTTCATGGATTACTAATAGTAGGTCTGTAATATCATATTTCGGTACTTTCAAAACCCTTGTATGTATAATATCCGGTCCAGGTGATTTGCTACTCTTCAGTTTATCAAATAGTTGTAATACATTTTCCTGGTGTATCAATATTTCTTTCAATTCTTCTGCGGCATCACCTTTAAATACCATTTCAGTTATGGATAACATCCCTACATCTTTCTCAGTAAAGACTAAAGCAAAGAATTCATTCAGTCTCTCCTCTATGGCCTTGTTCCCTCTTAGTGCCCCTTTTACCCCTCTAACATCTAATGGTCCCAACTGACTCTCTCACAGGTTTTTTGCTACGAATGTACTTGAAAAAGTCTTTATTATGTGTTTTTGCTTCCACAGCAAGCTTCTTCTCAAATTCTCTTTGCCTGCCTTATCAATGCCTTGCATCTAACTTGCCAGTGCTTGTGCTGTTTCCAGTTTTCATCATTCGGCTCCTTTTTCCATTTCCTGAAAGATGCTTTTTTGGCAACAACAACCTCTCATGCTGGCAGTTTTTTTGGACTTCCTTCCACTTTTCTTAAAGTGTGGTTTGAGCTTCCAAGATAATATTTGTAAACAGCACACATGCTTGATGTAAATCTTTAACCTTTGCAGCTGCTCCTTTTAGTTTTTTCTTAACTATTTTTCCTTATTTTATCATAGTCTCCCTTTTGAAAGTTAAAAGGTAGTACTGTGGATTTCCTTGCCATCCTTCCTCCATTTATCAAATCAAATGCGATCATGCTATGATCACTATTGCCAAGTGGCCCCAACACCCTTATCTCTTGCACCAGATCTTGTGTCCCACTAAGGACTATGTCCAGAATTGTTTCCCCTCTTGTCTGTTCATGAACCAGCTGCTCCAAGAAGCAGTCATTTATTTCATCTAGAAACTTTATCTCCCTAGCATGTCCTGCCGTGTCACTGACCCAATCGATAACGGGGTAATTGAAATCACCCATTGTTATTATTGTGCTGTAATGTTTGCTAGCTTCTCTGATTTCTTTTAGCATTTCATTATCCATTTATTCATTCTGGCTGGCGATCAGTAGTATACTCCCACTGCCATCGTTTTCCCCTTTTTATATGGAATTTCAATCCATAAAGATACAACAGAGTATTTTGTTTCCTGCACTTTAATCCTTTGTGTCTCAATTCCCTCTCTAACATAGAGCGCAACCTCTCCACTAATTTGATCTGCTCTGTCATTAAGATATAGTTTGTACCCAGGTATCACAGTGTCATACTGGTTGTCCTCCTTCCACCATGTCACTGAGATACCAATCATATCTAACCTCTCATTTAGAACTATATATTCTAACTCTCCCATCTTATTTTTTAGACTTCCAGCATTTGCATACAAGCATTTTAGAGGCTGTATTTTATTCATATTAATCTGGTTATTGGTAGGCAGGGGTAATTTGGAATCTTTAAGCTTTGTGTGCTCTGTACTTAAGGGCATTTGGTTTACTTTTGTCTTTATTGGAACCTCTCTGTCGATATTTATTTATTTATTTATTTAACAGTTCTTCTATACCGCTCTATTTTAGATCAGAGCGGTTTACATTTAACATCAACTATACAACACAAGGAAATTTGAGTTGTATTTACAATAAACAGGGAGATCAACTTGGAAGTAACTGGGTGAACTATGTACATTGTATAACTATATACATTAACTATATATATACATTGTATTACACTGGTACCTGATTTCAGGTAGAACATATCTACATCTTATTTACACTGGGGGTCATAATTCTATTTCAGTCATTTGCTAGTATCCTTCAAGGATACATTGTTCCGAACCATGCACTCTTGGGTGACTGTCGGCTTTCCCCTGTTATCTAGATTAAAAGCTGCTTTATCTCCTTTTTAAAGGTTAATGCCAGCAGTCTGGTTCCTTCCCAGATAAGGTGGAGCCCATTCCTTTGGAAAAGCCCCTCCTTTCCCCAGAATGCTCCGTAGTTCCTAACAATTGTAAAACCCTCTTCCTTGCACCATCATCTCATCCACGCATTGAGACTCCGGAGCTCTGCCTGCCTTTGTGTCCTGCGCATGGAACGGAAAGCATTTCGGAGAATGTTATCCTGGAAGTCCTGGATTTCAACTTCCTACATAAAAGCCTAAATTTGGCCTCCAGAACTTCCCTACCACACTTTCCTATGTCATTGGTACCAACATGTACCAAGACAGCAGACTCCTCCCCAGCACTATCTATGACCTTGTCTAGATGGCGCATGAGGTCCACTAGCTTCGCACCAGGCAGGCATGTTACCAGGCGATCCTCACTTCCACCTGCTACCCAACTATCTACATGTCTAACGATTGAATCAACAACTATAATGGCTGTCCTAACCCTTCTCTCATGGGCACATGGCCCTGGATAAACTTCCTTGATGCAAGAGAATTTTACATCACCTGGAGGACAGGTCCTAGCTTCAGGATCACTTCGTGCCACACCAAGGTAATGCTCTCCTGTCACGTGACCTCTCTCCTCCATGGCAACAGGGATGCTGCCAGACTGGAGGTGGGACTTCAGTACTACATCCCTATAGGTCTCATCTATGTATCTCTCTGTCTTTGTTTTGTCCTCCAAGTCTGCTACTCTAGCCTTCAGAGATTGGACTCATTCCCTGAGAGCAAAGAGCTCCTTACACCTAGTGCACATTTAAGACCCCTCACCAACTGGGAGAAAATCATACATGTGACACTCAATGCAAAAGACTGGAAAGCCCCCATCTTGCTGCTAGACTGTTGTCTGCACCTTACGTTTTAAGGTTCTGTTTAGGTATTTAAGGTGTTTACTTACTTAGGTTTGCTGGGATACTTATCCTAATAAAACTATACCGAATACGTTTAATGGACTTTGTTCATCTCAAGATTAATCAATCTCAGGTCCTTAATGTGTGCCTGATGAGTATAAATAGCTGTACCTGAGAGTGAATATGGGCACCTCCTTCACTTTAAGAGGTCTAAGCATCTGTAAAGCTATGATTATCTGAGGGTGGGTGGGAGTTGGGGAGGGAGGGAGGGATGGAAAGAAGACGTATTAAAAGTTGGCTGCTACATAGCACCCTGTTCTGTGTTTCTAAGGGAAAGTCTTACCAAGTTCCTGGGTGATTCACACAGCCCTTGGTTTGATAGAAGGGGCCTTTTAAATTTCCCCTTTTATCTGTCACTTGCCTTTAACACTTATTTAAGGCAACTTCACAGATCTTTTGCCTCCTAATTGGAAGGGCTGTTTGTAAAGGTCACTAGAAACAAGTTTATTTTTCTTTCTACTCAGAGACTATTCTGCTTGTATGCTAAGCTTTATTCTGATTTGATTTAAGTAAAAACGCTCTCTAGAAACAAATTTATTTCAGTAATTATTTACTATATTTTACTTTCTAGGTTAAGCTAAACTCTGACTTGATTTAAATGAAAATCTTTCTAGAAACACATTTATTTCAAAGTCTATTTACTTCTACTTTATGTTCTATGCTATGCTATACTCTGTTTTGATTTAAATACAAAGCTCACTGGTGCTACTAAGACCTGACTGACTTAGCAAAAACACTGAATTATAAAATACACAGATTTATCTGCTTTAACCCCAAGAAGTCCCTTTTACCCCAAGATTTAGAGTTTATTCCAGAAGATTATACTCACAAATAGTGATCTACTTCCAGTTGTAGCAGTCCTTTTTGGTAGTCCTTCAAGACTTTCTCCACCTTCTCCACCTGTATCTCCTCCGATTTGCATTCTCTCCTCCCTATCTCTCCTATGGCTTTACATCACTGTGTGTTCTTGATGTTAGCTCTCCCTAATCTTTTCCTCTCATTCCGACAATTCCATGGCCCTGCTTCACATTCCCCACTCCTTACAATTCCCACCTCCCCTACGTTATCCTAATTGTAGTTCCTTTAGTGACGACAGTGCAGTCCTCAACCTCTGGGTTGTCAACCTCCACCTGCAGCTAAGAGACTGGCATGTCAAAATTATGACATCACTGGATATAGGCTGCTGCTCTCGCTCCACCTCCCCAGTGTGAACTATTAACAAAGCAGACTCAAGAGAGCAACAAATAAGTAGCTACAAGAAACATAATCAACTGAACTGAACACTGACCAACCTAGAAAAGGTGGTCTTGAACCTTCCCTGCAGTACGCCAAGGAAACTAAAATGACTGACAGGAGACCTACCTGAAATTCGTCTCCACTTGATCCGAATGCTGAGCTGAACCTGAAAGAACTCCGGGCGGGACTGAGGACTGCACTGTCGTCACTAAAGGAACTACAATTACCAGGTAAGTGTAATTATCATTTCCTTATCGTTCCTCCAGTGCAGTCCTCAACCTCTGGGATGTACCAGAGCAGTAATCATGGGGCGGGACCTTTCTATCCGGCACGTAAAACCGCCGAACCGAAACAGGCATCATTGGCCGCCGCCACGTCAAGACGGTAATGCTTACTGAAAGTATGCAAAGACGACCAAGTCGCCGCCCTACAAATTTCCCCTGGGGGCACCAAACTGTGCTCCGCCCAGGAAGCCGCTTGAGCTCTAGTAGAATGAGCCCGGAAACAGACGGGTACGGGCCGCCCCTGAAGCATGTAAGCGGACGCAATCACCTCTCGGATCCATCTGGCAATAGAGGCCTTAGCCGCCGCCTCCCCTTTGCGAACACCTCCAAACAGCACAAAGAGCCGATCTGACCTACGAAAAGGCTGAGTCACCTTCAGATAACGCCGTAACACCCGTTTCACATCCAACCGGTGCAAATAGCGATCCTGATCCGAACCGCTTAGCGACCCCAAAACCGGCAAGGTAACCGCTTGATTCAAGTGGAAGGACGACACCACCTTAGGCAAAAAGGATGGGACAGGCCGCAAGACAACTTTCTCCTTAGAAAAAGACAGGAAAGGATCCCTGCATGATAAGTCCTGCAGCTCGGAAACGCGCCGGGCAGAACATATAGCCACTAGGAAGACCACTTTCAAGGTCAAATCCTTCACCGACGCCTTACTCAACGGTTCAAAGGGAGAAGCGGACAAAGCTTTCAGCACGAGATTGAGATCCCAAGGCGGCACCACCACCCTGCACGATGGCCGCAGCCGAGAGACCGCCCTGAGAAACCGCAAAACATCAGAGTGAGCCCCGAGAGCCACTCCTTGTACCTTGCCCCGATAACAAGATAGGGCCGCCAGCTGAACCCGCAATGAACTGGCCGCAAGCCCCTTATCGAAGCCATCTTGAAGAAAATTGAGAACCACCGGAATAGATGCAGTCGCAGCTCGAATCCCCCGCCGCGAACACCAATCTTCAAATATACGCCAAACGCGCACATAGGCCAAAGAAGTAGACTGTTTTCTGGCCCTGAGCAAGGTATCCAGAAATGAAGGCGAATAACCCTTTTTCTTCAGCCGAGCCCTTTCAATGGCCAGACCGTAAGCGAGAACCGATCCACCTGCGGCATGAAGAGGGGCCCTTGTCTCAACAGATCTGCCCTCTCTGGCAACCGCCACGGCTCCCTGTCCAGAAGACGTACCAGATCGGCATACCAAGGGCGCCGCGGCCAGTCGGGAGCTACCATCAAGACTCTTCCTGGATGAGCCCCGATCCTTTGAATCATGCGACCTATCAAGGCCCACGGAGGAAACACGTACAGAAGACCCGACACCGGCCAGCGCTGCAACAGCGCGTCTATGCCTTCGGACATTGTCTCCCGTCTCCTGCTGTAAAACCGATTGGCCTTCGCAGAGTGAAAGGTCGCCATCAAATCCATTATGGGCATCCCCCAACGCAGGACGATCTGATCGAACACCTCTGGATGCAGTTCCCACTCCCCTGCATCCACCTGAACCCGGCTGAGAAAGTCGGCCCGCACGTTGTCTTTCCCTGCGATGTGTGCCGCCGAAATTGCCGCTAAGCGACCTTCTATCCAAGAGAAGAGGAGATCTGCCTCCTCCTCCATCGCTGCACTTCCGGTGCCGCCCTGGCGATTGATGTAGGCGACTGTCGCCGAGTTGTCGGATAGAACCCGAACCGACCGACCCATCACTAATTGCTCGAATGCGAGAAGCGCCCGAGCCACCGCACGAAGTTCCAGGCGATTGATCGACCAGGAAACCTCCAGAGGAGACCAACGCCCCTGCGCAAACCGGCCCTCGCAGTGAGCCCCCCAGCCCATCAGGCTGGCATCCGACAAGAGCGGCAGCCACTCCGGAGGCTCCAGCGGCATCCCGGCCTCCAGAGATGGCAGCTGCAGCCACCACCGCAGAGGTTGTTTGACTTTGGACGGAACCGGCAAACGACGGCCCAGGGAATCCAACTGATGAGACCAGCGACGAAGCAGCGCTCTCTGTAGCGGACGCATATGGAACCGGGCCCAAGGAACTGCCTCTAAGGTCGCCGCCATCGTCCCTAGCACCCGAAGGTAGTCCCAAGCCGACGGTGAAGACGTGACCCGGAACGTGCGCACCATACTCCGCAGAGCCTGAGCTCTCTTGGACGGCAAGAAGACCTTTCCCTGTCTCGTGTCGAACCGGACTCCCAGATACTCTAGCACCTGAGAAGGCTCCAGACAACTCTTGGTCGGGTTGACCACCCAACCGAGACTCTGCAGAAACTCGACCACCCTGCCGGTCACCTGCCTGCTTTCCGCTTCGGATTTGGCCCGAATCAACCAATCGTCGAGATAGGGATGCACCAGAATGCCTTCCTTTCACAACGCCGCCGCCACCACCACCATAATTTTGGTGAACATGCGGGCGGCGGTGGCGAGACCAAATGGCAAGGCTTGGAATTGATAGTGACCCCAAGGCAGAGCGAATCTCAAAACCTTTTGATGCGTCGGACGAATCGGGATGTGCAAGTACGCCTCCGTCAGGTCGAGCGATGTGAGAAACTCTCCCTGACGAACCACTACAATGACGGATCGCAAGGTTTCCATGCGGAAATGAGGGACCCGCAAACAGCGGTTCACGCCTTTGAGATCCAAAATGGGCCGTAATGCTCCGCCTTTCTTTGGCACCACGAAATAAATAGAGTAACGACCCAGTCCGCGATCCACCTCTGGAACCTCCACGACCGCGCCCAAGCGCAGTAGGCGTTCTAAGGTGCTGCGGACTTCCAGGGTCTTCCTGCGGCCCCGACAGGGGGACAGTACAAAGGAATCGTGCACGGGCCGCACGAACTCCAGCGTGTAACCGTCCCGAACAATTTCCAACACCCATTGATCTAAGGTGATGTGGGTCCAAGCAGAGAGAAACTCCCGAAGCCTCCCGCCTATGGCAGGTTCCTCCGCTAGGACCCGCCTCATCTCATTGCGACTTGCGGGCTGCTGGGGAGGCAGTCGAGGGGAAACCCCTATTGGCTCCCCGAAAGCCCCGAAACCCCTGGGCCCGTGTCGAAAAACGGCCCCGCTGGTAGCCGCTATACCGAGAAGTGCGAAACCTCCGAACGTCCCGAAACTGGCCACGAAAACTTTGCGGAGTCTTACTCTGTTTTGGTCTATCCTCCGGGAGCCTACCAGCCTTGGACTCCCCGAGATCCTTCACCAATTTATCGAGATCTTCTCCAAAAAGCAATCTCCCTCGAAAGGGGAGTTTACTCAACCGGGACTTAGAAGACCCGTCCACCGCCCAGTTACGCAGCCAGACCGACCTACGGGCGGCTACCACTGACGCCGTACTATTAGCCAACGCCCGGATCAAATCATAATGGACATCCGCCAAATATGCAGCCCCTGACTCCAACCTGCCGAGTTCCTGCAGCTCCTCAGTAGCTAACTGCGGAGACTGGCGTAAACGCTGAACCCAGCGCAAACACGCCCGGGCTACCCAGGCACCACAGATGGAGACCTGCAAGGATATAGCATCCGCTTCAAAAACCTGCTTCAGCAACCCGTCAACCTTCCGGTCCTGAGTATCCTTTAAGGCAGCACTGCCCTCAACCGGAATTGTGGTCTTTTTAGTGACAGCAGATACCACTGCGTCCACCCTCGGGGCACGGAACCTATCCTTATCTTTGTCAGCCAGCGGATAAAGCCGATTCATAGTTCGAATGCCTCGGAGCCCTGCTTCCGGCTGATCCCATTCGTCTTGAATCATTTTGTCAATTACTCTATGCAGAGGAAACACCACCTGCGTACAGCGCACTGCTTGGATCACGGGATCCTCCAGCTCCTCCTCAGCAGCGGTCGGCGACTGGAGGTTTAAGATCCGCATAGACTCCGTAATTAGTGCTGTCAGCTCTTCCCTACGGAAGACCCGGATGATCTTGGCTTGATCTTCGGGTTCGGGAATCTCACCGTCTTCGAGATCCTCAAACCCCTCCTCAGGCTGCCAGTCAGCATCCTCGACCTCTAGCCGCTCAGTATCCGTCTCACACGACGTCTTCGCCTTTTTAGGTGCGGAGGGACCTTCGCCCCCCAGCTCCGGCCCTTCGAGAAGTGGTGGTGGGAGGAAGGGCGGAAGCGTAGATGTCAGCTTACCTTGCCGGCGTAGGCAAAAGGCTTGGTGCATCAACAACACAAAATCCGGGGAAAAATCCCCAAGATCCGCCGACTGAGCACTCGGGAGCGAATCCGACGGCCCCCCCGCGTCCTCAACCGCAGGGCCGGGCTCCGAACTCTGCACGGGAAGCCCCCCCGCCAATTGCGGGGTCACCTGCCGCTCAGAGGCTTCCTTAAGGTCCATCTGCTGTTCCACAGATGACGAAAGGGATGCACAGCCGCGGCAAACCCCCGAGTCCGCTACTGATCCCCTCCGAGTGCTGCAAACTACATACTGCGGTCGGGTGGTCATAACCGCCAAAAAGTTCCCCTGGCTTTTTTTTTTTTTTTTTTTTTAAAGTATTTGGCCCCGCATGCAGCTAGGCATGAATGTGCACGGACACCAGAGCCCCACAAAAAGGGGTAAGCAGAAAACAGCAAACTTAAACTCCCAAATCCTGAACTGAAGAGCACAGTCCCGCCCCCCAAACCGGAGGCAGAAACGCCAAAAGAAAGTACTGCTCAAATCAAAGAAATAAAGAAAAGGAAAGAAAAATAAAGAAAAGGACAAATAAATCGCATGAAAGAACAGGGATTAAACAGTACCCCCGTCCTCCGGAGCAGCACGAAGAGCGCCGGCAAACACGCGGCTCTCTGCCGCGTTCAAAATGGCCACCGCAGGACCCGAAGAGGAGAAAAAAGGGCGCGAACGAACGCCTCGGGCCGCTGGAACGGCGGAAAATAAAGAACCGACCCGCAAGCACCAGTCGCAGCCTGAACCGGTTACTTGCTTACCGGACAGGTCTGCGCTGGGGTAAGGCCGATTCCCGATCCTGCAAGTGGACTCGGGTACACCCCCGCGAGCCTGCAGGAGTACAGCCCAGCTCAGCTCCTCACCGCCAGCACTGCACCAGCCGAGCTCGAGAGTGCGGTTCTTTGAGCAGACACAGACCTGAGGGAGGGCTCTCACCCGAAAGTCCTGGGTGAGAGATACGTCGGTCCCCGGGAAGGCACTGAGGTAATTAAATAACCTGGCCCCTGACAGGGAAGGTGTAAGAACCGCCAAAAACCTTTCTCCCACCTCCCCTGTGTGAGAAACCGGCACCCTTAGATAAGAGCTCCACGTCTTGGGGCTAAATCTTTTTTTTTTTTTTTTTAAAGGACAGAACCCACAGCATTAGCCTAAACTCTAAAGTAGCTACCCTAGCCTATAGTGCTCCTTATCCGTTCCTCTAGTGAGCCCCAGAATAGGCTCACAACTTCCTCCTGCTGCAAGGAGACTGGTCACACTGGGGAGGTGGAGCGAGAGCAGCAGCCTATATCCAGTGATGTCATAATTTTGACATGCCAGTCTCCTAGCTGCAGGTGGAGGTTGACAACCCAGAGGTTGAGGACTGCACTGGAGGAACGATAAGGAACGTATTGGAAACACTGCTAAAAGGAAGGATAGTGAGGTTTCTGGAGTCCAGGCAGCATGGGTTTACCAGAGGCTGGACTTGTCAGACAAATCTGATTGATTTCTTTGACTGGGTGACCAGGGAGTTGGACAGAGGGAGAGTCCTAGATGTGGTGTACTTAGATTTCAGTACAGCCTTTGACACCATTCTGCATAGGCGACTTATAAACAAACTGAGCACCCTAGGGATGGACCCTAAAGTGACTGACTGGGTTAGAAATTGGTTGAGTGGGAGGCGACAAAGGGTATAGGCAAATGGAGCTCACCGTGAGGAGAAGAAAGTTACCAATGGTATGCTGCAGTGGTGGTCCTTGCTCTGATTCTTTTTAAAATCTTTGTTAGTGGTATTGTAGAAACGCTGTTATGTAAGATTTGGCGCTTTGTGGATGATACCAAAATCAGCAATAGAACAGACACCCAGGAAGGAGTAGATAACATGAGGAGGGATCTAGCTAAGCTTGAGGAATGGTCAAGAATTTGGCAGCTGAAATTTAATGCTAAAAAATGCAGGGTCATGCATTTGGGCTGCAAATATCCAAGGGAGCAGGGTACAGTGTAGGGGGCGAAGTACTTCTATCCACAAAAGAAGAGCGGGGCCTGGGCGTGATGGTTTCTGATGATCTTAAGTTGGCTAGACAGGTAGAAAAGGTGATGGCGAAAGCCAGAAGGATGCTCAGGTGTATAGGGAGAGGAATAGCCAGCAGAAAAAAGGAGGCAATAGTGCCTCTGTATTAGTGCAACCTCATTTGGAGTATTGTGTGCAATTTTGGAGACCACACCTTCAAATGGACATAAATAGGATGGAGTCAGTGCAGAGGGTGGCTACTAAAACGGTTAGTGGTCTTCGTTATAAAGCATAGGAGGACAGACTTAAAGGTCTTAATATGTATATTTTAGAGGAAAGGTGGGATAGAGGAGATATGATAGAGATAGTTAAATACCTTCATGGCATAAATGCACAAGAGGAGAGCCTCTCGATTGAAAGCAAGTTCTGCTATAAGAGGACAAGAGGAGGGTGAAAGAGGATAGACTCGGGACTACGGAAAAGGTGGAGGATGCATGGAACAGTCTCCAAGTGGAGGTAGTAGAGATGAAGACAGTATCTGAATTTAAAAAAGCATGGGACGAACACAGAAGATCTCTAAAGGAAAAGAAAGGACTTTAGTAGAAGGGCAGATTAGATAGGCCATGTGGTCTTTTTCTACCATCATGTTTTTATGTTTCTGCTGCCTTTGACACTATTGAAAATCACCTTCTCCTTGATACTCCATCCTTGATTGGATTTTGGGGCTCTGTTCTGTCCTGGTTTTCTTCTTTTCTCTTCTAGTGCACATTTAGTGTATGTTCTGATGGATCCTCCTCTACCGCCATCCTGCTTTCCATTGGTGTATCTCAAGGTTCTGTCTGGGAACCTCTTTTTCCTCTCTCTACACTCAGTCCCTTGAGTGCACTTATTTCCTCCCATGGTTTTCACTACCATCTTTATGTTAATGACTCTCAGATCTACCTCTCTGCACCTGAAATCCATGCTTGGATTTCTGCCTGCTTATCAGACATTGCTGCATGGATATCATGTTGTAACTCACCCGTAGCAGGTGTTCTCTGGGAACAGCAGGAAACAGTCCTCACTTATGGGTGACATCACCGATGCAGCCCACGCAATAATTCTCCCCAGCTTTCAAAGAAAGCCTTTGGGAGATAAACCACACATGCGTGATTGCCTTCCCACCCAAGGTAGCCATCTTACCTCGGTGGAATGACATAGCTTAAACAAGTAAAGAAGAAAAAACAACTCCATGGGGAGAAGGGGGGGGGTACTGAGGACTGTTTCCTGCTGCTCCCTGAGAAAGCACAGTTACTTACCTGTAACAGGTGATCTCTGGGAACAGCAGGAATTAGTCTTCACATATGGGTACGTCGGTACCGACGGAGCCTGCACGGGAATGCTCCCCAGCATCCAATCAGAAAGCTTTTGGGAGCATCCCTCGCGCCTGCGCGCTGACTTCCCGCCTTTCCCACTGCCTCTCCTCAGTTGAGTTTCATAGCTGAGACAGGAGGAGAGAAAGAGGAAAGGAGATAGATAGATACAACTCCTAGGGGAGGTGGGTGGGTTGTGAAGACTAATTCCTGCTGTTCCCAGAGATCACCTGTTACAGGTAAGTAACTGTGCTATCTCCAGGAACAAGCAGGAATGAGTCTTCACATATGGGGACTCCCTAGCTGTGGGTGCCAGGGGAGATCCCATAAAATGTGAATCCCTGGAACAGGACGGCATTTCCCAAACCTGGATCCCCGGCATCCTCTGAGGGATGGGGGGTAGGAGTTGAATAGAGAAGAGCTGTAGAGGAACAGCGAATCTAAAGACTACAGAGAAAAAGAGTCTTTAGAATGTAGGTCAAGTATCATTAAAATATTTAATGAACTAGTACAATATAGAGCTTACCTACTGGATTGTAGGAAGTAGAACTGTGATGGAGTGTACTGTAGATGCAGTAGCGGAATCCTCAAGGTAACTTCACAGCAGTGAGGATGAAGTTCCAAACCTGGAATGGGCAGGTGACCCTGGTGTCAACTGGGGTAGGAGAGGAACGGCAGGTCTTCAATGGAAAGTTTTATGGGAAAAAGCTGAAAACTCTTTTAGGTACAGAGTTATTAACATTGAGGACTAAAAGAAGAAGACTGACCGATCTGGAGAATTAGCCCAGTCCTGAAGGGAAGAGGGGGTATGGAAAAAAGCCCCTATTCCCAGGGAGAACAGAAGTGTACTCAGAAATACTGAAGATGTACACTGTCTTTCCTAGCTGGTAAGAGATAGGAAGACATTGAAGTTTGATACTTCATAGACAGGGAGATCTATAACAAAAATAGAAGCTGTTGACATCACAGCAATAATTGTGTGTATAACCGCTCCCACTTGCTGAGCCGTATGAGAATAGGCAAGCGGACTGTCTGGACCCCTTAAGAAGGGATAGGCTTTATAGCACAGACAGTTAGGGAGATAGCAGGTAATACTTAGCGTCCTATGGACATCTCCCAATGGGCACATATATATATATACACACATACAATATATATATATATATATATATATATATATATATATATGGAGAGACATACATATCTATATATATGTGCATATATGTCTAGATATATATAGATGGGTATGACTTATGCCCACACAGACTACAGAAATATGTATGTATAGGACATATACATACATGAATATAAGTCTGAGGATACATGCCTGCAACTGAGCCCCACAAAAACATTCACATGGGGAATGTGATGGGAAAAGATTCATCTAATAATGAGGGGGTAAAAACCACCTGAAGATATATAGAGAATCTATTTCTGCGGTGCAGGAATGTAGTTCAGTGGAATAACCAGTATGGTTGCGTGGAAAAACAGAGGATAATAGCAGTCTGGCAAGAGCACGTCAGGAGTACTTTGGGACTCTGACATGTCCAAAGGACAAAAAAACGCATAGACTAAGACACCAGGATGACCCAGCCAAGGGACACAGGGGTATCATGTACAGTAAAAGAGTATGCGTTGTCCAAGTGGAGCAGAAAAGCAAAAAAGGGGTAGATTCCTGCAAGATTGGGAACTCCTTGGACATTCACGCCATGGAATGATTATATAAGCTTTTTCTACTATATGGAAAAAACCCTCAGAGACAAAGTTCAATGCTCTGTAGCAAGGGTCCATAGTAGAAAGCTTCTCTGAAGATTGCAAAGAGCATTGTGCAGGAGAATTATAAAATAAAACTGACAGAAGTCAGGTGTGTTGCCACATCCTAGGAAAGGATATGGCTAGAAAAAGATAACCTGCAGAGAGTAGTATTATGCAAGATAGTTGAAAGTAGCTTGCAATGAGCATTAAAGTAATCACTGGAACTCCTGCATACACAGCAAGTGAACAAAACAGCAGAGGGGATTCTCCTGTATAAAAACATAGTAACATAGTAACATAGTAAGTGACGGCAGATAAAGACCAGCATGGTCCATCTAGTCTGCCCAGCAAGATGGCAAGAGTAGGTGCACCTGTCGCTCTGTGCAGGCCACCCCTCCCCATGTTTTTGTTTCTGTTTAGGGGTGAACCCACCACTCCATGTAGGACACCCTTATTTGTTCAGACGCTAGATAGTTCAGAAGTTAGATGGTACCGTTTATTTTGCTTTTATCCTGTTGCTGTAAAGGGATCCACTGTGTTTGTCCCATGCCGTTTTGAATTCCATCACCGTGTTTGCCCTCACCACTTCCATCGGGAGGGCATTCCAAGCATCCACCACCCTTTCAGTGAAGAAATATTTCCTGACATTGCCTTTCAATTTACCACCTTGCAGCTTCATGTTATGCCCTCTAGTTTTACAGCTTCACCGTCTTTGGAAGAGGTTTGTTTGTTCATCATTTCTCTTTAAGTATTTAAAGGTCTGAATCATATCTCCCCTGTCCCTCCTCTCCTCCAAAGTGTACATATTTAGGTCTTCAAGTCTCTTCTCATAAGGCTTCTGACGCAGGCTCCAAATCATTTTGGTCGCCTTTCTCTGAACAGTTTCCAGTCTTTTTACATCTTTTGCAAGATATGGCCTCCAAAACTGAACACAGTATTCCAAGTGAGGCCTTACCAGTGACTTGTATAGTGGCATAAGTACCTCTTCCTTTCTGCTGGTAATCCCTCTTTGTATGCAGCCCAACATCCTCCTGGCTTTTGCCACCGCCTTGTCGCACTGTTTTGCCACCTTGAGATCATCAGAGATAATCACACCAAGGTCTTTCTCCTGAACCGTGCATACCAACCTCTCACCCCCTATTGTGTACTTTTCCCTAGGATTTCTGCTACCCAAGTGCATGACACTGCACTTTTTCACATTAAATCGTAGTTGCCAAGCATTAGATCAGTCTTCCAGCTTTTGTAGATCTTTCCTCATGTTATCCACTCCCTCGGGGGAGTCCACTCTGTTGCAAATTTTTGTGTCATCTGCAAAAAGACAGACTTTTCCATTCAGTCCTTCAGCAATATCACTCACAAATATATTGAACAGTGCCGGGCCCAGGACCGACCCCTGAGGCACCCCGCTAATCACCTTCCTCTCATCCGAGTGAGCTCCATGTACCATCACCCTCTGTTGTCTGTCAGTCAACCAATTTCTAATCCAGTTTACTATCTTGGGACCCATCCCCAAGCTACTGAGTTTATTGACAAGCCTCCTATGAGGAACAGTATCAAAGGCTTTGCTGAAATCCAGATAGATGACATCCATTGCATGCCCCAGATCTAGTTCCTTGGTCACCCAATCAAAGAACTCAATCAGATTTGTTTGGCAAGACCGTCCTTCGGTAAAACCATGTTGCCTTGGATCTTGCAACCTGTTGGTTTTGAGAAAGTTCACTATTCGCTCTTTCAGGAGTGCCTCCATTACTTTTCCTGCCACCGAGGTAAGGCTCACGGGCCTGTAATTTGACACTTCTTCCCTGTCACCACTTTTGTGTAGAGGTACAACATTAGCCATTCTCCAGTCCTGAGGAACCACTCCTGTTTCCAAGGATCTGTTGAAGACATTCTTTAATGGTCCTGCAAGAACCTCTCTGAGCTCTTTCAGTATCCTGGGATGTATCCCATCCGGTCCCATGGCTTTGTCCACTTTCAGTTTAGCAACTTGTTCTAACACCTCATCTTCTGTGAATGGTGTGGTATCTACTTCAGTCCTATTTTTATATTTGGGAGTCACAGCTGGTCCATCTCCAGGATCTTCTTTAGTAAAAACAGAGCAGAAGTATTTGTTTAACAATTTCGCTTTTTCAGTGTCACTTTCCACGAGTCCTTTCCCAGCACTTCTGAGTCCTGCAATTCCAACTCTGATCTTCTTCCTTTCCTGAATATACCTGAAGAAAGTTTTGTTGCCACCCTTAACATCTTTAGCCATCTTTTCTTCTGCCTTTGATTTTGCTATCCTTATTACTCTTTTAGACTCTTTGAGTTGGATCCTGTATTCATTTCTGTGTTCTTCTGTTTGCAAGCTTTTGAATTTTGCGAAAGCTGTGTTTTTTGCCTTTATTTGCGCAGCCACCTCTTTGGAAAACCAAATAGGTTTCCTTCTCCTCTTGTTTTTATTTATTTTTCTTACATATTTATCTGTTGCCCCTTTTATTGCCGCCTTTAGTTTGGTCCATTGCAATTCCACTTCCCTTATCTCCTTCCACCCCGTCATCTCCTCCTTTAAGTATTCGGCCATTTTATTGAAGTCAGTGTTTTTGAAGTTCAGGACTTTGAGCTTGCTATGATTGGCCTGTACCATGGCTTTTATCTCAAACCACACTGTGTGATGGTCGCTGTTGCTCACAGGGGCACTCACGCAGACATTCGACACGTTATCACTGTTGGTAAGCAGTACATCCAGCGTTGAGCTTTCCCTGGTTGGTTCCATCACCAGTTGTCTAAGTAATGCATCTTGGAGAGCATCCACAATTTTTTTGCTTCTTTCCAGATGTGCAGAAGGAGTAATCCAATCCACATCAGGTAGATTAAAGTCACCTAATATGATCGCTTCCCCCTTTGTTGCTATCTTGGCAATATCTATAATCAATTCGTTATCTCTCTCTTCAATTTGAGTCGGAGGTCTGTAGACTACAGCAATATGGATGACAGTGCCATCTCCTCTTTCCAACGCAATCCAGAGCGCTTCTTCTTCTTTTCCCCATGTTCCCTGCATTTCAGAGAGAAAACAGACAAAGGGAACGGAGATATTCCCGTCCCTGTCTGATGAGTTGTTCAGGAGCATGCATTGAAGGATAACAAAAGGTCTACACTGGAAAGAAAGAGAAGTGTTTCAGCATGGTACCAACTCAAGCAGGGGAAACCCTGGAAGAGAGGGGGTTGGAAGGTGACTTACCATATGGTAAGACAGCTGAAGGAAAAGATGTCCATGTGGGGACAGAAACTATCATGGGATAGTTGTAACCTCCCTTCGTAGTAGTAAGAAGGGGAGAATTCTGTAACCCATGGACAAAAGTATCCTAACAGCTTAACATACTGAAAAAGAAAAAAAACAGTGTAGAGTTTGAAGAATAAACTTCTGCTAAGAAGAAGTGAACTGTAGATTGCAACATACAGGAACCTATGGTTGCTGGTTATGATTAGACTGGCTAGAGTCTGGAGACTTCAGACTAGGATGAGATGTCCCTTGCTTGGGTACATCTGGAGGATGGGCAGGAGAAAGGTGAAACCTTCTTTTCTTAGGGATAGAAGGTTTGGTAGGACACTTCCTACGTCCTGGGGAAAAAGAAGGCTTAGGATGATTTCTAGAACCAGGGAAGTCAGTGGAGCAATGAGCAACCTGACGTAAAGCCTCTTTATTGAAGAGATTTTCTCCAGTACAAGGAGAATTACCCAGTGTATGCTGTGCCCATCTGCTCAAGTCTGAAGCTTGCAGCCAGGCTGTACGACGTGCTCCAATGGCAATAGCAGAGGATCTGCTAACAGACTCAAAAGAGTCTAGAGAAGCATGAGAAAGAAACCAAGAGATATTCCTGCTATAATTAAGAAGCAAGGAATAGTCAGTGGCCTTAGGTTCTGACAAAAAAGGGGACAAAAGAGATAATTTCTCTGTGACCTCCTGAAGTGTCAGACTCATATAAAAAATATATAGAAACCTAGAAACATGACGACAGAAAAAGACCACAAGGCCTATCTAGTCTGTCCTTCCATAACAACAACTACAACAGTCCACTTTTTACCTTTAGAGATCCTCTGTGTTGGTCCCATGCTTTTTTAAATTCAGTTACTGTCCTCATCTCTACCACCTCCACTGGGAGACTATTCCACGGATCCACTACTCTTTCTGTAAAGAAATATTTCCGCATATCACTCCTGAATCTATCTCCCTTCACCCTCATCCCATGTCCCCTCGTAGCAGAACTTGCTTTCAATTGAAAGAGGCTCTCTCCCTGAACATTTATGCCACGGAGGTATTTAAACATCTCAATCATATCACCTCTATCCCGCCTTTCCTCTAAGGTGTACATATTAAGATCCTTAAGTCTGTCCTCATATGCTTTATAATGAAGCCCATTAATCATTTTAGTAGCAACCCTCTGTACCGACTCCATCCTGTTCACATCCTTTTGAAGGTGCGGTCTCCAGAATTGCACACCATACTCCAAATGAGGTTGCACCAAAGACTTATACAGAGGCATTATCACCTCCTTTTTTCTGCTAGCCATTCCTCTCCGAATGCACCCAAGCATCCTTTTAGCTTTTGCCGTCGCCTTTTCTACCTGTTTAGCTACTTTAAGAACATCAGACACAACCACGCCTAGGTCCCGCTCTTCTTTAGTGGACAAAAGTACTTCACCTCCTATACTGTATTGCTCCCTTGGATTGCTGCAGCCCAAATGCATGACCTTACATTTTTTAACATTAAATCCCAGCTGCCAAATTCTAGACCATTCTTCAAGCTTAGCTAGATCCCTCCTCATGTTATCTACACCTTCCTGGGTGTCTACTCTATTGCAGATTTTGGTATCATCCGCAAAGAGGCAAACCTTACCCGACAGCCCTTCCGCTATATCACTAACAAAGATGTCAAAAAGAAATAATTCTTGAAGCCAGCATAGAAGTTTGGAAGGTTTGACGTCCAAAGGCATCAAGTGCTTTAGATGCACGACCTGGCGGATAAGAAGAATGCTTCTTCTTGCTTCTTACCTTCCTCATTGCTGATTCCACTACAATGGAATGATGTGGAAGTTGTTTTTTTTTGAAACCCCGGAGAGGGAGGCACCTGATACAGAACATTAATGGCTGTAGAAGGCGAAGGAACCTTTAAAGGTGATTCCCATATCCTCAGAAGAAGATCCTGCAAAGAATGATGTAAAGGAAGCATTATATTTTCCTTTTCTGCAGGATCTTGGTCAAGAGTATAGTCAGGAATAGGAATGGCAAGAAAGGTTGCCATGTCAAGGAGAAATTTCTGAAAAGAAGGATCTCCAATAGGAACTATTCCTGTGTAAGCTAAGGTTGAAGGAGCAGCTTGAGCACCAGAAGACATACTGGACTGGTGCAGAAAAAGAATCCTGCTAGATGGACAGTGATACTGACAGTTCTGATTCGAGGCAGTTAGTACTGCATCGTCAGTGCATGGTATCGATTCCAAGCTAGGCATAGAAAGGATCGATGGCACCAATGGAACTGCAGGAATCGACATCGATACCGATACTGGTATCGGAGACGATAATGTCATCGAAGCAGTAATCGGGGGCTGCTGAAGCGGTACCGAGGTAGCCAGAGAACCTTGGTGAATATCCTCGGTACTGCGTAGTCGGAAACGATATGGATCAGTTCCGAAATGCGTCGGTACCAAATCATCTAGACTGGAGATCGATTCTAGACTCGGTATCGAAGGGAGCGAGTCTATCGATGCATGTCTAGAAGGTACCGACATTGGTGGTGGTATCGGCGATGCCGATACAGGAAAGTCAATCGGAATCGTATCAATCGGTTCCGAAGGTACCGAGGATGTCCGAAGACGATACCTGGTGAAGAGAGGAATACTCGACACCGGCGCCGATGTCGGGGTATCGGTACCGCTCGAAGCTGATACCAACCCCGAGCATGGCGAAGATACAGGAAAGTCATTCTGGGTGGTATCGATCGGCCCCGAAGGTACCGAGGATACCAGATGACGATCCCAGGTGAAGAGTGGAACACTTGACACCGATGCCGATGCCGGGGTATCGGTACCGCTCGAAGCCGGTACCAACCCCGAGCATGGCGGAGATACAGGAAAGCCAATCTGTGTCGTATCGATCGGCCCCGAAGGTACCGAGGACACCAGATGACGATCCCTGGTGAAGAGTGGAACACTCGACACCGGTGCCGGGTTATCGGTACCGCTCGAAGCGGATACCACCCCGAGCACGGCTCAGGTATGTTCTGTGAGGGGTGAGCCCCAGGAACAACCTGAAACCCCGTAAATGCTTTGGAGCCCGAAGACTCCCGCCGGGGTTTTATTGCCAATGGGGTCTTGAGGGCAAGGCCGGAGCCGTCATCATGCTGGGCATGAGACTTACCCTTCAAGAATTGGCTAGTCTTAACAGACTGTTTGTGGGTTACCTGATCCTGGAGAGAAGAATAAACCGGTGTCCTCACCTCAGGAGGAAAAACGGCATCGAGGGAAACTCGAAAAAGGGAAGGTCTTCTCCCAATAATACAGCCTGATGGATCAGGGAAAAAAGGGTCAGGACCCAAACAGGTTAGACACCAAACATTGGAGTCTAAAAAGAAAACTATGTTTCCACAGTGAAGGCACTTCTTAGGGGAAGAAGGCTCCATGTTGGAGAGGCCTGGTAGGCCCAAAAAGTTAAAACAAAAAACTGAGGAGAAAAAATTTCTCTAAGTTTAGAAAAGAAAAGAATAAAGCACCGGCAGTACCGGTATCGGCAGGAAAGACAGCCGCGACCACAAGAAAACAAGGAAATAAGAATTTTAAAGAGAAAAGTTTCTGCGGTGACAGGAGGACGTCCTGTCGGCTCCGCGGAAAAACGAAAACTGAGGAGAGGCAGTGGGAAAGGCAGGAAGTCAGCACGCAGGCACGAGGGATGCTCCTAAAAGCTTTCTGATTGGATGCTGGGGAGCATTCCCGTGCAGGCTCCGTCGGTACCGACGTACCCATATGTGAAGACTCATTCCTGCTTGTTCCTGGAGATCACCTACTACAGTTGAATAACTATACTTTCTCCGGGACCAAGCAGTAAACAGTACTCACTTATGGGACTCCTTAGCTACAGGCTACTGAAAAAACCTGTAAAAAGCCCAATGGGGCAACCAGAAGAACTCGAACAGTGAAGGACAGCAAAGTAGCGCTGAGTGGTTCCGAGGGTCGACAGGTAGCTTTGGGATCAGTGAGGAATCCACTCTCCGGTAGCCTGGACAGACAGAAGGGCCAGAGGGAAGGAGTTGCACTAATCCCCAAAGAGATGCTGGAGAACAGCCTGGCCATGCACCATCAAGCCTGGAGACCTCCTCCAGGCAGTACTGGGCTGCGAAAGTATAGACAGAAGACCATGTTGCGGCCCTGCAGATCTCCAACAAGGAGACTGAGCACAAGTTTGCCACAAAGGCTGCCATAGCCCGGACATTGTGAGCTGTAACATGACGCTCCAGGGAGAGTACAGCCTGGGCAAAGGCGAAGGAAATGCAGTCAGCACCCATATGGAAAGGGTGGGCTTTGAAATAGCAGCTTCCAGCAGATTCGGGTCTAACAAATGAACAGCTGGGGTGAGCGGCGATGTGGCTTGGTTTGCTGAAGGTAGAAAGCCAATACTCTTTTATATTCCAATGTGTGCAGGGTGGCCTGAACTCTATTAGCATGAGGATGGGGAAAGAAAGTGGGAAGAACCACCGACTGATTGAGATGAAAAGGCAAGACCACCTTAGGAAGAAACATAGTATGAGTGTGGAGCACCACCCTATTCTTATGAAACTTGGTATATGGAGCATGCATAACCAGCGCTTGTAGTTCACTGACTCTGTGTGCAGAGGTGAGTGCCACCAGGAAAAGGACTTTCCAGGAAAGGAACTTTAGAGAGCAGGTGGCGAGCGGTTCAAAAGGGGTTATGATAAGCTTCTCAAGGACAACATTAAGGTGGGTGAACTGGGGGCCAGGAGAGAAGGAGGCCCCTTCATGAAGCGGCCTATGAAAGGATGAATGGATAGGACTGTCTGTCCACTTGATGATGATATGCTGCTAGAGCGCTAAGGTGCACCCAGATAGACTTCAAACCCACATGGGAGAGGTGCAACGGGTAGGTCAAGACCATTTGCACTAAGCAGGAGAACGGGTTAAAACTTCTACTGGCACACCAGACAGAGAATCTGCATCACTTGAAGGCATATGCATGCCTGGTAGAATCCTTTCGGGAGGCAAGTAGAACATCCTCAACCTCCCTGTGAAGGTGGAATTGAGCAAGAGCTACCCTCTCAGCATCCACCCAGTGAGGGCTAGAGATCAGAGAATGGGATGCAGGAGGGATCCCCCCCATCCTGTGAGAGGAGATGCGGCGTGCAGCCGAGCGGAATTAAGGTTGCAGATTTTGGTGTCATCCGCAAACAAGCAAACCTTATCCAACAGCTCTTCCGCAATGCCTCCAAAAAATGTCAAAAAGAATTGAAGCAAGGACAGATCCCTGCAGAACACCACTGGTAACATCCTTCTCCTCAGAGAAAGCTCCATTTACTTGTACCCTTTAATGCCTCCCACTTAACCAATTTCTAACCCAGTCAGTCACTTTAGGGCAGGGGTCTCAAACACGCGGCCCGCGGGCCGCATGCGGCCCGCGAGACAACTTTGTGCGGCCCGCGACAGCGGAAAACCAAAAATCCCCCAAAACCCTGGCTTCTGCTGCTGCCGTTGCCGCCGTGGCAGCAGCAGAATCAATTGTCAAATTAAAAAAAAAAAAAGACTTCTGCTGCTCAAGCAGCTGTCCTGCGGCCCCTTTCCCTCTGCCCGGAGATCCGACTCTGCTCTCAGCGGCGTGCTTTTCAAGCCGCGAAGAGAGTATTCCCCTCTCGCGCGGCTTGAAAAACCGCGCGAGAGGGGAAGACTCTCGTCGCGGCTTGAAAAGCACGCCGCTGATAGAGCAGAGTCGGATCTCCGGGCAGAGGGAAAGGGGCCGCAGGACAGCTGCTTGAGCAGCAGAAGTCAGTTTTTTTTTTAATTTGACAATTGATTCTGCTGCTGCCACGGCGGCAACGGCAGCAGCAGAAGCCAGGGTTTTGGGGTTTTTTTTGTTGGCCGGTAATGAGCTATGGAGGGGCTGACTGAACTGGAAGTGGGCTATTGGCAGAGGGGGGAGGGGGGGGGATTATGACTGGTAATGGGCTGGGGGGGGGGGTTATAACTGGTAATGGGCTATGGTGGGGGCTAGGACTGGAAATGGGCAGATGGGGGTTAGGACTGGAAGTGGGCTAATGGCAGGGGGGGATATGACAGGTAATGGGCTGGGGGAGGTTAAAACTAGTAATGGGCTATGGTGGGGGCTAGGACTGGAAATGGGCAGATGGGGGTTAGGACTGGAAGTGGGCTATTGGCAGGGGGGGGGGGTTATGACTGGTAATGGGCTATGGTGGGGGCTAGGACTGAAAATGGGGTGATGGGGGTTAGGACTGGAGGTGGGCTGATTGGGGGGTTAGGACTGGTAATGGCCTATGAGGGGAGGTAAGACTGAAAATGGGGTGATGGGGGATACGACTGCAAGTGGGCTATGGGGGGGACTAGGACTGGTAATGGGCTATGGGGGGGGTAAGACTGAAAATGGGGTGATGGGGGGGTAAGACTGGAAGTGCGCTATGGGGAGGTTAGGACTGGTTATGGGCTATGGGGGGTCTAGGACTGGTAATGGGCTGGGGGGGTTGCTAGGACTGGAAATGGGCTGAGTGGAAGGGGGGCTTGAACTGCAAATGGCTGATGGGGAGGGGGGCTTGGAATGGAAATGGGCTGTGAGGGGAGGGAGCTAGGATTGGAAATGGGCTGATGGGAGGCTAGGATTGGAAATGGGCTGATGGTGAGGCTAGGTAGGACTGGAAATGGACTGATGCAGGGACTAGAAAGGAGCAGATGCTGGGTGGGGCTGGAACTAGAAGGGAGCTGATGTTGGGGGAGGATTAGAATGGGATGGAGCTGGGAAAGTGAAATGGAGAGGGGAAAAATATTTTGTCTGGAAGAGAAGACAAATCTACAATTGGCCAGGTATTGGGAGAGTAAGTGGGGATTGAGGATGGAGGGGTAAAATTTGAGTGGATGAAATAGGAATGAGGAAAGAGCAAAAGGAGAAAGATTAGTATGTTAAAGCAGATGTAGAGAGAGAGAATGGAAAAAAACTAGAAGAGAGAAGAAAGGACAAATGGACAGCAGACGATGGAGATAGCAGAAGACACGAAGAAACCAGAAGTGGCTGGAGCAATTGCAACTGAAAAAAAATGCACAAAAGGTAGAAAAATATCTCTTTATTTTGAATTTATTAACTGGAATATGTCAGCTCTGGGAAATGTGCATCATTAATGTCTGTGCTTTGGTACAAGAAATTATTTATAGTTTTATTTCTACAGTGCTGAGGTATTCTGTGTAATTCCTATTTGACATTGCTACTTGTTCTCTTTTCCCAGTAGGTCATGTATTGTTCTCTGAAATGTATTGATTTAATATTTGCAGTGTTGCCTTTTGATAGGTAGGGTCTGGTGCTTTGTGAGTCCTGGTAGTGCTGTTATGATACGGGGGGTTTGCTATGGGTTCCAAATGGGCAGTGTTAGTAGTAGTTCCTAATGTGCCTGGCGGTTGGCACTGGATTATAGTAATATAGAAATTTTCTAGTCTTTCTTTATCCATGCACTCATTATGCAACATTATGCAAATATTTATGCAAATGAGGCCCCTTATGCAAATGAGGCCCGTGTCTTATGTGGCCCCCGGGTTACTTTACAAGTCCTCATTCGGCCCTCAAAGCAATTTGAGTTTGAGACCCCTGCTTTAGGGTCTATCCCTAGGATGCTCAATTTATTTATAAGTCGCCTGTGAAGAACAGTGTCAAAACCTTTACTGAAATCTAGGGCTTCGCCTCGGTCCAATTCTCTGGTCGCCCAGTCAAAGACATTAGATTTGTTTGACAAGACCTGCCTCTCGTAAAACCATGCTGCCTCGGATCCTGCAATCTATTGGACTCCAGAAACCTCTCTCTCCTCTGTTTTAGCAGCATTTATATTAATTTACTCACCACAAAGGTCAGACGAACCAGCCTCATGCTTACTTCCGCTTCTGTGTAAAGGGACCACATGCATTAAAGCTTTGACATGGGGGCCCGAAAGGTAACCACTGTAAATGGGCATCATCCTAGAGAGGCAGCAAAGCTAGACAGTTGGCAAATGCCCCTCAGTACAACCCTCCAAATTTCTTTTCCCAGTCAAATGAAAATGAAGGGAAACCAACCAAGGGGAGGTTTGTCTTCAGAAACACTAGCTTTTCCACCAACTCGAATGATAGCTGTGAACAAGGGAGAGCCAGGATATCTCCTGCCATGGAGAATATATATTCACTGGGCTCAGTGCTTGGAGGGCAGGACAAGAAATGCTGCATAAACTTGGCCAACTCTGTCAGACTGCTGACTTGAGTGCCCAGTATGACAAGGGATCTATCTGCATGGCCTCAATTGGTTCTGTAAGATAGTGTGTCAATGAAATCCATGCAGGAGTCCAGCTTGTGGTTGGCAAATTTCTGCAGCTTAGCACTGCAGCTAGGGCTTCAGTAACCAAAGTATTCCTTGGCTGGGGCTCATGAACTCATGTAAGGCTGGGGTGGGAATGGGAGTTGAGGTGGGGGAATAGCAGTTGCAGGTGACAGAATGGTGCTCATGGTACCAGTACTGCTTGCTGGCATGTATACTATTCCCCTGCTGCATGACAACTGCCACCATCCCCCTGCCTCTAAAATTTCCTTTCCTCCATTTCCATCATCAACTTTTACCTTTCTCTACATCACAAAAACCAGCTAACATATAAGTATTCCACTTGACCTTGCATGAAGTCCACCATCACCAAAACATCTGCGGTGAATCCCTGTCACTAATGAAAACCCTCTAACTTTGACTGTATGAGAAGCCTCAAGGGAGCCTTTGTGGAATTCAGTTCCTGAGTGGCATCCTTAAAGGGATTTAGGACTTCTATAATCTGTGGGATATTTGCCCAAACCTGGCATGCCAGGGACCTTTCAATGTCAATCTCAGTCTCCACTGACATCTGATACAGGGCCAGCAATTGCTTCACTAACATCTCCAGCATTTCATAAGTGGAATTCCACTTGGTGCCAATATCCTGCTTGGTGCCAATATCCTGCTTGAGCTGATGTGGAGGTACCCCCTTCTTCTCATGAGACTCACACTCACTCTTCACACTCCAGTGACAATACCTTGCTATTTTTTGACAATACCATCAGTTACCTCAGGACAGGGCTGCTGTTTTCCTTGATCTCTAGGCCTAGGCAGTCTCTGCCAATTAGGCACAGCAAATATGCAAAGCATCTGATCCCCTGAAAGACTTTCTCCTTCACTGCCTTGACCATGTTCATCCTACCATGTTACAAAGAAATTTGGAAGCACTATGCTCTGTTTATGCCCTATATGCCAGCCCTGCAGCATTATGTTTATGTTTATTATCTTGATTTACCGCTATTCAAATAATAACATAGCAGTTTACAAAATTTTAAATACAGGAAAGCCAATCCAGCAGAAAGGAAAAGAATTACAATGGGAAAAGAATTACAATTACAAAGCACACAATTGTCATTATCTCTGCTAAGATATGCTTCCATGTATGGCTGTCATCTACTAGTTGGCTGTGTGGTAGAACCCACTGGTACCCACCTCCTCTTGCTCCCGTTATACCTACAACTTGGTCCTGTCTCATCCAGTTACCACCAGTGTGCAGTCTGGAAGAGGTAGGAATGTGTAGTGTTCTGACTAGTCCAGATGTTAGTGGTGAAATGCACGCTACTACCGGCTTCTGCATTTGCCAACCCTGCCTGCAGCTGGTGAAGCAACTGATTATATAGGCTGGGGATTATCTGCCTAATAAAAGTTGTCCTGTGGAGCATTCGGTAATTGGAAGCTAAGAGATGCAGCAGCTTCTTAAACCTTACCTTCTGAACCATCTTCAGGGGATGGTCATCCAGGGCTACCATTTCCTTGATACACCATGTCACCACCTTCAATGCTGCCTGCCGCTTGCTCTGTGACAGTGCCCCCGAAAGCTATCCCATCTCTTCCATGGTGGCTTGCTTTGATGCATGTCAGGCCTGTTGCCTTGGCACCTGACTGGTGGAAGAGGTTCAGAGCTCTGCTTGAGAAAGGGATCTTGTTTTTCCTGTACCTTTCCTACCATTGCTATTTCCATTCCTGGATGGAATCCCCAGCCCAGAATTTCTTTATATTGAGCTGAAATGGTGCTGTTTTTCCAAATGATTCAGCATACCACTGCTCATAAGCAATGTTCCCTCTAATTTTCTGTAGGGTGTGTGCCCATAAAATATCAGCTGTGCAGCTTTTGAAGGCAGGTTAAATTTTTATGCACCACATAACGACACTCGGATTATATACTTTAAAATCTGACTACATGTCAGAATACAGTATGTGCACCACATTGATTTTAATCAAATTAAATGAAAATAGACGATTACTAAATGAAGCGGAAAATTTCTAGTAATTACAATCACAACTTTTAAATTTTAAGACATCTGTGTTGTTTTCTATCAGAATCAGAACCATAATTTTTGTGCGCTCTGTTGTAAAGTATGTGCGCTCGCTCAGCGAGGTGTGTGCGCGCGCACACGCGCACAGCTTAGAGGGAACAGTGCTCATAAGATGACCCATCAGCTTCCTAATGTGCTTCCTATAGTAATTCCATTTTGCATGCCACAGGTCGTCAAGCACTTGAAATGCTTCCACATGTGTAAGGTTTTACAAGACTTCTCCTGTCCTTCTTGCAGGGGGGGGAGGGAGTGGGGAGGGACGAAGGGCTGCTGGATCTGTGGCTGGGGATGGAAGAGAGGATTAAAGGCCATCGGCATGCTTTCCACTCTCTATTGTCCCCTCTACCTGTGTGGTGCTCTTGACTCCAACCCCCACTCGGTGGCAGAAAGGATCTGAAACTACTGCTGCAGCAAAAAAAAGGCGCTTGCAGCCAGCAGGAACTGTAGCCTTAAAATGCCAATGGGAGTTCCAGAGTCCTGCTGCAATTTAAGGCAGTTAGAGAAGGGGTGAATCATCAATCTGACAAGGGTGATGAGGATTTCTAAAAGCTTAGCCACTATTGATCAAGCAGCTAACAAAAAAGCTCCGACCATGTTTAACTGGTTACTTACTAGAGATAAACCCTTATTGTAGCCCAGCAAAGCCAATTGGGGTGATAAATCAAAATAGACCTTAAAGATATTTTGTAAACAAGCAAAGACCTTTTGCCAGAACATTTGGATGATGAGATATCATCATTAAATATGAAAAAATAAAATCAGCCTATTGCCTGCAATTACACCAACAGACATCTGCACAAGCTTAAGACCAATTGTGCAAGAGAACTGGTGTAAGGTAACAGCGCATTAATAATTTTAACCGAGTGTTCTGTAAAGCCCCAAATCTGAAGCCAAAAATCCTTCAAGTCCACATCATGCAACTCTAGTTCTGTTACCCATTTGATATCATATAGAATCAGTTCAGGAGTATATATATTCACAAGAATAGTGTAAAGTTGGGAAATAAACTTTTTCTATATCCATTTCTGAAAGAGAAAAAAATTCAGAGTGCTAATAACATGCGAAAAAATGTGTTCAGTTTGGACAGAGTACAAAATGGTTTATTTGAAAATACTGAAAAATATAAAGATAAATCTACTTCTGAGATTAAATTGTCTTTGGACATGAAAGTACCTCCATGAAAAAGCTGTGAAAAAGTGAGTGAGGCCTGTAGGGTGCAGATGCAATATGAATATTTGAAGTTGGATTTATTTCCCTCAATCATTTTTTTTGTGCTTTCAAGTAGCAAAAATCACTTCCCCAGTAGCTCCATGTCATCCTTCAAAGCTCTCTGTATTTTTCTACTTTCTAAAATCCTAGGAGTCCTTCCCAACACCCTCAAAAGGTGCTGGGGGGGGGGGGGGGTTCATTCCTTTTCGTCTCCTTTCCAATTCTAAACCTCACCTCTTCCTCACTCTCTGAAAGCCAGAAACAAAATAGTTCTCAGGGTTTGGGCTAGGTTATATGTTCCAGATCTGCTGTGACATCATGACCCAGGGGATTTGCAAAACGTAGGCAGGGATATGTTTTTCTTTGGCTACCTGTCATGGATTTGCGGCATGATTAGCTAAAGTGCCACGTTTTAGCTGCTGGTAAGCCCTTCAGGATCTTCTCCCCTCCCAGATCGGCTCAAATGTGTCTAGCAGTGCCTGTGCAGTCGATGAAAATGAAGTCAATAAATGGCAATTTGAGATATTTTTCCGAGCATGCGCAGTCAGTTAATTGGCCCCAGGATGAATCAAAAATCATTTTTGCATTTACATGAACACTAATGCACATGCCTTGAGCCTATATACCATTATAAAACTCCCTTAGGGAGAGTAGGAGCAAAGATACAGTATATATATGCTTCCAGGCATGTATGGGTAACATGTATGTGTCAGAAAGAATAGGTCATCTGGGAATATCTATATATATGGGGGTAATTTTATAGGAAGCTACCTATATTTAGCTGGCAAGAACATGTGCCAGTGGGGGTATTTTACTCATTTACATGCAGAAGTGGTTACATAGGCAGCTAAATAGTGCTTCTGATTTTAGGTTTTAATCACAAGACTCCCCCAATGCAAAAAAATTAAAGAATGTGTTTTTATTGGATAAACACCAGAAAAACACTTCACCAGTACTTTTTACCCCTCTTCTTGCTTGTCTTGTATCCTCCCCTCCATTTTTATTTCTTTTCTGTGTTAACGATTCCTAAATGACACAAACTTATATGTTTGATTCCACCAGAAAAGATACCTAGCAATTGTATGTGAGGCTCGAAAACACACAGGCATCAGTTTATAAAGACTAGTAGGCATTAACCTGTTTTTCTAAAATACTGACATAAATGGCTTAGCATATGCCTACATTGCAGGTGCATCAGCCCTTGAGCTGGCATAATACCTACACTTAAATTTTAAAAGAATCTCTGTAAATTACAGTATTTTATAATCTACATGCGCACTTGCACACTCTGCCCATGTGTACTCACAACGGCAAAGTTCGTGCCATGATGCCAACGTGCATAATTTTATGCTGGAGGTTATTTTATAAGAAGTCATTTATGCACATATGTGGCCACATATACACAGGAATGACTTTATGGTTTATTAGAGTTTGATATACCGCCTTCGGCATGCATCAAAGCAGTTTACAAAAGCAAAGCAAAATCAAAGGAGGTTTAGAAAGGAACTACAATATGTGATAGGACAGAAGAGGGCAGTGGAGGAGGGTTATTTAATAAAAAAATTTTGCACTTATTTATTTATTTTGAAACATCTATATACCGCCATTTGCCAAAGCATTCAAGACGATGTACAATCAATCCAAAATGCAGAAATAATCACATGGTCCCACCCTGCAGGACCCCATGACTCCCCTCCCCAACAATTCCAGCTACTGCCATCTCCCCATCACTACTCGGCTGTCACCAGCCACTCAAGGAGCTCTGGGAAAAATAAAGGTTTTTAACACTTTATGGAAGGACAACAAATTAGTTTCTACCCGAATCACTGCTGGCAAAGCATTCCACAGAGTTGGAACTACCATATAGAAAACCTGCGCATGCCAGCACTGTAAACAGATATGAAAGAGTCCAAAGTATTACTAACTGTTCCCCCGCAGACCGCAAGACCTGCTAGTTACCAGTATACTAGCTCTCGCAAGTCCCAAGGCCCAGAACTTTAAATGTAGGAACCAGAAGTTTAAATTCACATCTTTGTTTTATTGGAAGCCAATGAAACTGCTTTAAAACTCCAGCCACTGAATCTTGCCTCTGAAGAACCCAGATGTCACGGGTGGCTGAATTTTGAACCACTTGCAATTTCCTTAGCAGGTAATCCAGCAGCCCAAGTATAGGGCATTACAATAATCCAGGAGTGATAATACCAACACCTGAACTACTAAACACAAGGCCTCCTGATCTAAATAAGGCCTGAGCTGGTGGGCTATACGCAGGTGCCCAAATGCTACTTGAACTACTTATGACACCTGCTGCTGGAGACAGAGTTCTCCATCTAAAATGACCCCTAAATCCCGAATCTTGCTCTGCCAGGATAAACAAGTTTCCCCTGTAGAAAGCCCTGTCCTCCAGCTATCTTCCTTCAACTTCCCACTAAACAGTACTTCAGATTTGGTAACATTAAGCACCAAGCGATGAGACAGCAGCCAAACAGCGATATCAACCAAACAGCGATATCAACCAAACAGCGATTAGTGCGTTGAAGCACTACAGCCTCATCCTCATCTATCTCAATCAGAAGCTGTATATCATCTGCATCTATGAAGCCCACAAACCCTTGACTCCTACAAATCGCCCCCACGGGACTCATATAGATATTAAAGAGAGTTGGTGATGGGCAGAACACTGTGGGACCCCGCAAATCCACTTCTAAACTGTGGAGGAACACACCCCGCAATGTATGCGAAAGCGCCAATCAGTCATAAAAGAGATCAACCCTTGAAGAACCAAACCTCCAATCCCTAAGGCTCTACATCGCATCCCCATGTTGTCTGGATGTACAAGATCAAATGTTTTAATTCCACAATATTGTATAAAGGCAATAATGCAATGTGTGCCTTTGAGTCAGTGCTGACTCCTGGCGACGAAGCAGTTCCTGGGTTTTCCTGGCAGTGTAAACGGAAGTAGATTGTCAGGCCTTTCTGCCAAGGCTTAGTGATTTGCCCAGGGCCACAAGGAATGCTACTGGGAATCGAACTCTGGTCTCTTGGTGGGTGCATTTGATAGAGGTCTATAAATTAATTAATGGAGTAGAATGTGTAAATGTACAGTAGATACATAGAAACATGATGACAGAAAAAGACCAAAGACGGGGAACAAACAAACCTCTTCCAAAGATGGGGAAGCTGTAAAACTAGAGGGCATAACATGAAGCTGCAAGGTGGAAAATTGAAAGGCAATGTCAGGAAATATTTTTTCACTGAAAGGGTGGTGGATGCTTGGAATGCCCTCCCGATGGAAGTGGTGGGGGCAAACACGGTGACGGAATTCAAAAAGGCATGGGACAAACACAGTGGATCCCTTTACAGCAATAGGATAAAAACAAGATAAACGGTACCATCTAACTTCTGAACCATATAACGTCTCAACAAATAGGGGTGTCCAACATAGAGTGGTGGGTTTACCCCTAAACAAAGACATGGGGAAGGGTGGCTTGCACAGAGCGACAGGTGCACCTACTCTTGCCATCTTGCTGGGCAGACTAGATGGACCATGCTGGTCTTTATCTGCTGTCATTTACTATGTTACTATGTTACTATGACCACATGGCCTATCTAGTCTGTCCTTCCATATCAACAACTACAACAGTCCCCTTTTTTCCTTTAGAGATCCTCTGTGTTTGTCCCATGCTTTTTTGAATTCAGTTACTGTCCTCATCTCTACCATCTCCACTGGGAGACTATTCCACGGATCCACCACTCTTTCCGTAAAAAAATATTTCCGCATATCACTCCTGAATCTATCCCATGTCCCCTCGTAGTAGAACTTGCTTTCAATCGAAAGAGGCTCTCCCCCTGTACATTTATGCCACGGAGGTATTTAAACATCTCAATCATATCACCTAAATTCCGCCTTTCCTCTAATGTGTACATATTAAGATCCTTAAGTCTGTCCTCGTATGCTTTATAATGAAGACCACTAACCATTTTAGTAGCCACCCTCTCTACTGACTCCATCCTCTTTATATCCTTTTGAAGGTGCGGTCTCCAGAATTGCACACTATACTCCAAATGATATCGCACCAAAGACCTATACAGAGGCACTATCACCTCCTTTTTTCTGCTAGCCATTCCTCTCCGTATGCACCCAAGCATCCCTCTAGCTTTTGCCGTCGCCTTTTCTACCTGTTTAGCTACTTTAAGATCATCAGACACAACCACGCCAAGGTCCCGCTCTTCTTTGGGGAAAAAAGTACTTCACCCCCCTATACTATATTGCTCCCTTGGATTGCTGCAGCACAAATGCATGACCTTACATTTTTTAACATTAAATCCCAGATGCCAAATTCTAGACCATTCTTCAAGCTTAGCTAGATCCCTCCTCATGTTATCTACACCTTCCTGGGTGTCTACTCTATTGCAGATTTTGGTATCATATGCAAAGAGGCAAACCTTACCCGACAGCCATTCCGCTATATCACTAACAAAGATGTTAAAAAGAATCGGACCAAGGACAGATCCCTGGGGCACACCACTGGTAGCATCCTTCTCCTCAAAGTGATCTCCATTTACCTGTACTCTTTGTTGCCTCCCACCCAACCAATTTCTAACCTAAGCAGTAACTTTAGCGTCCATCCCTAGGGTGCTCAGTTTGTTTATAAGTCGCCTGTGAGGAACAGTGTCAAAGGCTTTACTGAAATCTAAAGATACCACATCTAGGGTTCTCCCTCGGTCCAACTCCCTGGTCACCCAGTCAAAGAAATGAATCAGATTTGTCTGACAAGACCTGCCTCTGGAGAATCCATGCTGCCTCGGATCCTGTAATCCGCTGGACTCCAGAAACCTCACTATTTTCTCTTTCAGCAGCGTTTCCAATAATTTACTCACCACCGAAGTTAAACTAATCGGCCTGTAGTTTTCAACCACATCCTTACTTCTGCTTTTGTGTGAAGGCACCACATGAGCCTCTCTCCAGTCCTCTGGCACCACTCCCGACTCCAATGAGGCACTTAAAAGGTCAGTCAGTGGAGCTGCTATTACGTCCCCAAGTTCCCTCAGTATTCTAGGGTGTATCCCATCCAGTCCCATCGCTTTGTCTACTTTAAGTTGAGCTAGTTTCTCATGAACACAGTCTTCTGAAAATTGTTCAAGATGTCCCTCACTTCTTTTCCTGTTTATGGGTGTTTTCTGAGGTCCTGTTCCTGGATCTTCATCTGTGAATACAGAACAGAAATATTTGTTAAGCAATTCTGCTTTATCCTCATCAGCTTCTACATATTCCTCCCCTTCACCCTTGAGTCTGACAATACCACTTTTGCCCTTCCTCTTCTCGTTAGCATATCTGAAAAATGTCTTATCCCCCCATTTTATTGCATTGGCTATTTCCTCCTCTTTTTGAATCTTTGCTTTCCTGACTACTTTGCTAGCTTCTCTAAGTTTTTCCAAATATAGATGTCTGTCTTCCTCGCTCTGTGATCTCTTGTATTTCATGAAGGCCTTCCTCTTTTTCTTCACCTTTTCAGCTACTTCTTTCGAAAGCCATAGCGGTCTCCTTTTCCTTTTACCTTTATTTACCATTTTAACAAAAAGGTTGGTTGCCCTTAAAATATCCCTTTTCAGTTTTTCCCACTGTTTTTCTACATCCCCCATCTGTTCCCATCCCGCTAATGACTCCCTGAGGTATTGGCCCATCTTGGCAAAGTTAGTCTTCCTAAAGTCTAAGACCCTCACCTTTGAATGGATTCTAACATCCCTAGTCCTAATACTGAACTACACCATCTGGTGATTACTGGATGAAAAATTATCTCCCATTATAACATCAGAAACACTTTCACCATTGGTAAGCACCAAGTCCAATATGGCCCCTTCACATTGGGGTCTGTTACCAATTGCCTGAATAGTTCTCCCTGTAGATAAAGCGTAGTTACTCAACTGTAACAGGTGTTCTCCAGGGACAGCAGGAATCAGTCCTCACATATGGGTGACGTCGGCACCGACGGAGCCCTCGTGTGGAGCAATTCTCCAGCTTTCAAAGAAAGCCTTTGGGATTGCATCGCGCATGCGTGGTCCCCTTCCCGCCCAAGGGTGCCATCTTGCTGAGTCTAATGACATAGCTAAAAAGACGGCAAAATAAATAAAAATCAATAATTTATTTATTTATTTATTTGCAAAACTTTTATATACCGCCAATTCCAAAGATCAGTGGCGGTTTACATCAAACATTATCGAAATACATGGAACAATGAAGTATTATGAAACTGATACATAGAACTGAAATCAACTATATACAGGTAGTATAACAGTGTCTAGAACTATTTAGAAGTAATTGCATAGTTTTTACAAATTATATAATGATTCATCATAAGTTCAGTTATCAAAGATGAGGAGTATCTATTTGAGAGGTTGTAAACATACTGAGTTATGGAGGATGAGAGGACTTATCCACGTCACAATCTGTATTGGAGTAGTGTTGCGTGAAAAGATACGTTTTTATATCTTTTCGGAATTGTTGTAGATCTTTTATCTCTCTAAGTTGATCAGGGAGGTTATTCCATAATGTTGGTGCTACAAATGAGAAAGCGCTGACACTTGTTGTATGTTTTGCCTTTCTTATACAGTCAGGTACTAAGATTGTATTAAGGTTCCTTCTTCGTCTTATTCTATTTTCAGGGGGGTTATGAATCAGTTTGGAAAGATACGATGGGGCAATCTCATTAATTTGAAGGTGATCAATAAGATTTTATATTGAATCCTGCTATAGATAGATAACCAATGTAGAGAGAAGAGAATCGGGGTAATGCGGTCAGTTAGCTTGGCTTTAGAAATTATCCTTGCAGTAACGTTTTGGGCTATTTGGAGAGTTTTTAGGTTCTTTTTTGTTACTCCTTGAAGTATACCATTACAATAGTCAAAGTGTGTGGGGGGGGGGGGGGTATTAAAGCCTGGGTTATAGTTCTGAAATCTTCATTATCTAAAAGGGGCCTCAGTTGTTGAATGGAACGAAGCTTGTAATAAATTGTTTTGGTTATTTTCTTAATGTGGGTGGTAAAACTAAGTGTCTTGTCAAGGGTAACTCCTAGGTATTTAATCTCTTCTTTAACTGGTAGGGTAAAATTCAGAAGTTTGATGTCAGTTGGTGGCGTATAATTCGTGTTTCTTGTAGTGATTAAAAGGGCATTAGCCTTCTATTTGGATAATAGGACTGCAACTCCAGGGGAGGAGGGAGGGTTGTGAGGACTGATTCCTGCTGTCCCTGGAGAATACCTGTTACAGGTGAGTAACTACGCTTTCTCCAGGAACAAACAAGCAGGAAGTCAGTCCTCACATATGGGACTCCCTAACTATAGGCTACTGAGAACCCATAGCTGAAAAATGGCTCCCTCTAGAACAGCCGCAGCAGCTGTGATAGGAATCCAGCAGAGACACAACACCCCCAGTAGCCTGATACCAGAGGGCCGGAGGGTAGGAGTTGCCTAAACCTCAAATAAATTCCGGAGTACCGCATGGCCGAAAACACCGTCTCGTCAGGACTCCCCATCCAAGTAGTAATGGGCTGCAAAAGTCTGGCTTGAAGACCAGGTGGCGGCCCGGCAGATGTCTGCCAGAGAAACAGAGTGGAAGTGAGCCACTGATGCAGCCTTAGCCCTGACACGGTGGGCCATGATTCGACCCTGTAACGGAAGGTCGGCTGCCCTGTACGCCCAGGCAATGCAGTCTGTCACCCAGGTGGACAACGTGCACTTGGAGACAGGTAGCCCCAGCTTACTGGGGTCAGAAGAGACTGAGCTGAGGAGCCCTTCGATGTCCCCGCGTACTCTCCAAATAGAAGGTAATGCCCTTTTACAATCAAGGGTATGCAGAACCGCCTCTGCCCGGCTAGCATGCGGTCTGGGAAAGAATGCTGGAAGAACCACCTCTTGGTTGTGGTGGAATGGAGAGACCACTTTCAGGAGGAACTTAGGGTGGGTGCGTAAGACCACCATGTTCCGATAAAACCGTGTGTACGGTCTTTCTGAAACCAGAGCCTGTAGCTCACTTACTCTCCTGGCAGATGTGAGCGCCACTAGGAAGAGTGCCTTCCAGGAGAGGAAGCGCAGATGGCAAGTGGACATCGGCCCAAAGGGTGGGCGAGTAAGCTGTTGCAAGACCACATTCAGATCCCACTCGGTCGCCGGGGGACAAACTGGGGGTTTTAGTAAAAGCAGACCTCTGAGGAATCCTTCCACTGGGGAGTGGTGTGCCGACAGAGCACTCAGGTGGACCCTGACAGAGTTAGACTTGAGGCCTAAGTCAGAGAGGTGAAACAGGTACTGCAACACCACTGGTACAAGGCAAGAGAAAGGGTTTTCATTGTGCTGGTTATACCATGCCTCAAACCTACACAACATGAAGGCACAGGCTTTCCT
This sequence comes from Ichthyophis bannanicus, assembly GCA_033557465.1. NCBI lineage: Eukaryota > Metazoa > Chordata > Amphibia > Gymnophiona > Ichthyophiidae > Ichthyophis > Ichthyophis bannanicus. The sequence continues at coordinate 430,035,480 of CM066034.1, read as the reverse complement.
AGTGGACTGCCTCCTTGAGGCCAGTAACACTTCCTCTATGTTCTTAGGTAGAAGGAGAGGAGCCAGCACTACCCTTTCAGCAGCCATGCCACTAGGTTGAAAGACCTGAGGTTGGGATATAGGCTCGAGCCCTGCTCTTGGGAGAGAAGGTCGGGCCTCGTCCCCAGAGGGCATGGGGTCTCCACTGCCAACTGTAGAAGAAGTCGGAACCAAGGTTGTCTTGGCCATCTGGGGGCTACCAGGATGACCGAGGCCTTGTCCCGAAGGATCTTGAACAGAGTTTAGGCCACCAGAGGCGTGGGAGGAAACGCATACAGGAGGCCCACAGACCAGGAGATCAGAAAAACATCTGCAGCCATCCTTTGGGGATGTGGCTGTCTGGAGCAAACGTTGGGCAACTGATGATTCTGCGGACTGGCAAAGAGATCTATGGATGGATGTCCCCAGCAGTGGAAGATCTGTTGGGCCACTTCCGGATTCAGTTGCCATTCGTGAGGTTGAAGAATTCTGCTCAGTTTGTCTGCTAGGTAGTTCTCTTGACCTGGCAGGTAAACCGCCTTGAGAGACATACCCTGTCTGATGGCAAAGGAGCAGAGGTCCAGCGTCTCCTGGCACAGGATACAGGACCCTGTCCCTCCCTGCTTGTTCACGTAGAACAAGACAGACTGATGTGAGAGCACATGGCAGAAAGCTCAAAGAGCTAGGCGTATCACTTGGAGCTCTAAGAGGTTGATTTGTTGTGTCCTCTCTTGAGGAGACCACAACCCCTGAGTGCATGAGTCCTGGCAGTGGGCTCCCCAGCCCAGCAGGGACGCATCTGTCCTCAGGACTCTTGAGTACGCTGGAGGCTGGAAAGGCACTCCTCCGAGCAGGTTGGGTGGTCAAAGCCACCAGGCCAACGACTTCAGCAGTCGTTTGGTCATCTTTATCCTGTCTCAGAGTCGCCCTGTGGCCTGCGTCCACTGATCCCGGAGGCACCACTGAGCTGTTCTCATGTTGAGACGGGCGTTTGGGGTTACATGAACCGTGGAGACCATGTGCCCTAAAAAGGCGCAGAAGTTGCCTTGCCGATATCTGAGACTTGTGGCTGATTTGGTGCACTAGCTCCAGAAGCCTCTGTGCCCTGTCTTCTGGCAGGTAAGGCTTTGCATGAAGGGTGTCTAGTCTCACCCCTATGAACTCTAAGTTCTGTGTGGGGAGCAGGGTGGACTTTGCCTGATTTATGACAAAGCCTAGATGCTGCAGTATGTGGATAGTGCGATCTGTGGCCTGTTGGGCCTCCTACGGCGACAGGGCCCTGATGAGACAGTCGTCCAGGTACGGGAAGACCAAAGATTCCCTGGTTTCTAAGAAAGGCCGCCGCCACCACCGCCAGACACTTGGTGAACACTCTGGGGGTGGAGGACAGGCCAAATGGAAGTACTCTGTACTGAAAATGGTGTCCTCCCACCACATAGTAACATAGTAAATGACGGCAGATAAAGACCAGTATGGTCCATCTAGTCTGCCCAGTAAGATGGCCGGAGTAAGATGGCAGGAGTAGGTGCCACTGTGCAGGCCACCTCTCTCCATGTCTTTGTTTAGGGATGAACCCACTGCTCCATGCAGGACACCCCTATTTGTTGAAAAGTTAGGTGGTTCAGTTTATTTTAATTTTATTCTGTTGCTATAAATGGATTCATTGTGTCTGTCCCATGCCATTTTGAATTCTGTCACTGTATTTGCCCCCACCATCTCCATCGGGAGGGCATTCCAAGCATCCACCACCCTTCTCAGTGAAAAAGTATTTCCTGACATTGCCTTTCAATTTACCACATTGCAGCTTCATGTTATGCCCTCTCGTTTTAAAGCTTCCCCATCTTTGGAAGAGGTTTGTTTGTTCATTATTTCTCATTAAGTATTTAAAGGTCTGAATCATATCTCCCCTATCCCTCCTCTCCTCCAAATTGTAAATATTTAGGTCTTCAAGTCTCTTCTCATAAGGATTCTGATGCAGGCTCCAAATCTGAGATATTGTCTGTGGTTTGGATGTATAAGGATGTGAGTGTAGGCATCCTTCAGGTCTAAGGAACATACCAATCTCCCTGGTGGAGGTATGGCAGCAATATTCCAAGGGAAAGCATCTTGAACTTTTCCCTCACCAGGAACTTGTTTAAGTTTCGCAGGTCGAGGAAGGGTCTGAGGCATCCTGTTCTCTTTGGTATCAAAAAATACCTGGCGTAGAAGCCTTGCCCTTGTAGGCTGTGGGGCACTGGCTTCACCGCCTGATCTTCCAGAAGACCGGCCAACTCCTGTAGGAGGAGGTTCCATGTAGAGGGGGTCTGAGAGGCTCTCCTGGAAAGTAGGAGGGAGACACCTGGTTGAAGTGGAGTAAATAGCCATTTTGGATTATTTGTAGGACCCAGGTGTCTGTGGTGATTGCTGGCCACCTGTGGGTGTACAGGGCCAGCCTTCCTCATGTGCCAAGTCTCACCCCTGGCTGGAGAGAGACTATGCTGTGGCTGTCAAAAAACCCCAACCGGCTGGGAAGGAGCTGGTGCCTGGGGCTTGGGGGTCTTCTGCTTATGCAGGCCATGCCCCTGTCCCTTGGCCTGCTGCCCCTGATGGAGAGCCGGGGAGACCTTGTGAGTGGGGTAGTTGCGGTAAGCAGCACCTTCCTCGGAAAAAAGGGCTTTTTACCCGAGCCCTTCTTTTTAGAAGGGGCAGAAGTCTTTTTGGAGTCTTGTCCAGGTCAAGTACTCGGACTCGATTTCCGCAGCCTTCTCAGTCATGGGTTTCCCAAATAGGTTTTCATCTCTGCTGGGACATCGACCAACTTGTCCTGTACCCATGACTCTAGTATGCCTGGCATCGGGCACCAATGCCAGCTGTAGCTACTCGGGCCGAAGCCTCGAAGCCGTCATAGGCTGCTCGAGACATAACGGCCTTTACTACATCCTCCAGTAACAAATTCCAGAGTTTGATTATATGTTAACTATTTTCCTCATTTTATCATAGTCTCCCTTTCGAAAGTTAAAAGGTTGTACTGTGGATTTCCTTACTATCCCTCCGCCACTAATTAAATCAAATGCGATCATGCTATGATCACTATTGCCAAGTGGCCCCAACACCCTTATCTCTTGCACTAGATGTGGTGTTCCACTAAGGACTAGGTCTAATATGGCTTCCCCTCTGGTTGGTTCATGAACCAGCTGCTCGAAGAAGCAGTCATTTATTTCATCTAGGAACTTTATCTCCCTAGCATGTCCTGCCGTGACACTGACCCAGTCGATACCGGGGTAACTGAAATCACCCATTATTATTACTGAACTGTAACTTTTGTTAGCTTCCTTGATTTCTTTGAGCATTTCATCATCCATTTGTTCATTCTGGCCAGGTGGTCGATAGTATACCCCCACTGCCATCGCCTTCCCCTTTTTACATGGAATTTCGATCCATAGAGATTCTACAGCAAATTTTGTTTCCTGCAAAACTTTAATCCTTTCTGACTCAATGCCCTCTCTAACATAGAGCGCAACCCCTCCACCAATTTTATCAGCTCTATCATTACGATATAGTTTGTACCCAGGTATCACAGTGTCCCACTGATTGTCCTCCTTCCACCATGTCTCTGATATTCCAATCATATCTAACCTCTCCTTTAGTGCTATATATTCTAACTCTCCCATCTTATTTTTTAGACTTCTAGCATTTGCATACAAGCATTTTAAAGACTGTATTTTATTCATATTAATAGGCATGGGTAATTTGGGATCTTTAAGCTCTGTGTGCTCCATACGCGAGGGCATTTGGGCTGCTTTACTCTTTTTTGGAACCTCTCTGCTTTTAGTTGTATCCTTCAAGGATACATTCTTCCAAACCATGAACTCTTGGGCGACTGTCGGCTTTCCCCTGTTATCTAGTTTAAAAGCTGCTCTATCTCCTTTTTAAAGGTTAATGCCAGCAGCCTGGTTCCATCCCAGTTGTGGAATTGGCCATGCAGAGGCTGAAGAGCCAGAAAATGCATTCCTCGGTGCCTCCTGGTAGGGAAGCCCGGAACCTGGATGCCCTTGGCAGAAAGTGCTACCAGGGTTCGATGCTATCATGCCGTGTCCAAACATACCAGCTGGTTGAACAAAAGAAGCAACAAAATATCTGTAGGATCTACAGGAACAAGGGAACAGATACCAAGACTGGCAGGACTTCAGGTTTAGTCAAACCCCTTTTTTAATGACCCCTACGCGTTTCGGCCAACGGCCTTCTTCAGGGGGATATCAAAATGAGGAAACAAACCTTGCAAAAACAAATATAAAATTAAAACAAATACACTATATAACAATATAACGACAGATATAATTATAAAATAAAACATCCTATATGTTTTCATTATTTTTTTATTATTCTAGTTCATTAAGTTATTTGATAATCTGTTGTAATTTTTATTATTTATTTCAGTGGTCAGTTATTTATATGAAAGATTTTATTCAAAGGTATTGGTGTCTTGGAACCCAGGACTCTTTCGGACTCGATAGACAGAATCGACCTGCCTGCTGAGAACTGGCATCAAGGCCGGTGATTCCCACATATGGAACATCAGCCGTTCCAACATCAGAGGAACCGGTACAGTAAGGGCTTCTTTCGGGGGAAAACCATACTGGAGGGCATCAAGCTCCTTGGCTCGAGGCTCCTCTTCAGTATCCGCCGGGAATGCCGAGGCCTTGGCCATGTCCCTGACGAACTCCGAGAACCAGGTTTCCTCCGGAGGGGACCTTCTCCGAGGCTCGGACCCCGGCGAGTCCGATGGGACACAACGGGTCCGGTGGTTCCTAGGGAGTCTTCATTCCTCCGAGGAGGAATTGATGGGCTCTGGCCGTGAGGGCTTCAGTCTCAACCGCCCTGGTGCTGATGGCACCTGCGTCGATGACCTCGGTCCCAAACGGGAGGTCGAGGGAGACCTCGGCCGAGGATCGACTCGAGCTCGAAGAGTCTCGAGGATCGGCTGGGCCTCTGGTTGGGGTGGATGGATTGGTGAGACCGGTCATCAGCGCCCGCTGCTGCTCCATGAAGGCAGACATACTGCGCTCCAATGCCGCCATTCTGAGACCTAGCTCAGAAGGCTCCGCAGCCTCCGGCTCGGGTCCCGAAGCCATCGGGTCCGATGCCGGTTCTCCCAGAGGAGAGTCCACGAGGACAACAGCAGTTACCTTCCTCGGTGTTTCCAGCTCCGTGCGATGTACCTTGGCAGGCCGCTCCAGTTCCAAGGACCCAGGGCGGCGGTCAGGACTCCGCGACCTGGCCCGCAAGGACCCAGGCCTATCAGAGGCATCCAACGACGCCACCCTCACAAGTTTTTTCTTCCTCCGGTGTTCCCTGGAGGGAGACCCCCGCTCAGAAGACCCCTGACGATGCTTGGAGTCAGACAGCTCCCGAGACGTCGAGGCTTCTGAAGAGGTCCATACCCAGATGGATGCGGACTCAGAGAAAGCAGAGTTACTCACCTCCGGGAACAGCAGGAATTTAGTCTTCACATATGGGTATCGTCGGTACCGACGGAGCCTGCGCGGGAACGCTCCCCAGCGTCCAATTAGAAAGCTTTAGGGAGCATCCCACAGCACCTGCATGCTGCCTTCCCGCCTTTCCCAACTGCCTCTCTCCAGTTGAGTTTTAAAGCTGAGACAAAGAGAGAGAGAGGAAAAGAGAAAGAGAGAGAAAAAGAGATACAACTCCTAGGGGAGGTGGGTGGGTTGTGAAGACTAAATTCTTGCTGTTCCCGGAGATCACCTGTTACAGGTGAGTAACTATGCTATTTCCAGGAACAAGCAGGAATGTAGTCATCACATATGGGGACTCCCTAGCTTTAGATGCCAGGGAGAGACCACAGAAGTTGTGCGTCGATGAGAAAGGCTCCACTTCCCCCCATGGATCTCTGGCATCCTACCAGGGACGGTGGGTAGGAGTTGATTAGGTATGGAACAGGTGTTGGAGAACAGCCTGACCAAACAAGGCATCTCGGTGGGAGTCCCTGTGAAAGCAGTAATGGGCTGTGAAGGTATTAACCGAGGCCCAGGAGGCTGCTCAACAGATGTCGTCGATAGACACAGAGTGCAGATGAGCCATTGAAGCTGCAATGGCTCTCACATTGTGAGCTGTGACATGGCCCTCCAGAGGAAGATTCTTACTCTGATAGGCAAAGGAGACACACTGAGCAATCCAGTTAGACAGTGCTCTCTTGGAGACTGGAAGTCCCAAATGAGAAGGATCAAAAGCAACAAAGAGTTGAGAGGACTTTCTATGTTGCAGGGTTCTTTGTAAGTAAAAGGCTAAAGCTCTTTTACAGTCCAAAGTATGAAGATTCCTTTCTGCATTTGATGCATGAGGCCTTGGAAAAAACACAGGCAGTTAGACCGCTTGGTTTAGATGAACAGGCGAGACCATCTTTGGCATAAAGTGTGGATGAGTCCTAAGGACTACCTTGTCATGATGGAACCTTGTATAAGGTGGATCAGCCACTAGTGCCTGCAACTCACTGATGCGACATGCTGATGTGATTGCAATGAGAAAGATAACCTTCCAAGAAAGGAATTTCAATGAGGTAGTAGCTAAGGCTTCAAAAGGTGGCTTCATGAGTTGACCAAGAACCAGGTTTAAGTCCCATGCCACCGGTGGTGGCCTAATGGGAGGCTTAGTTAGAAGAAGGCCTCTCATAAATCTTGCTATAAGAGGATGGGAGGAAATACGTTGTCCATTTAGAGGCTTGAAAGAAGCTGCAATAGCACTCAAATGGACTCTTACTGAGTTAGTCTTAAGTCCTGCATTGGATAAATGAAGGAGATACTCTAGTATGATTCCAGAGGTATCGCAAGGGGGTTAAGACCTTCTGCGAACACCATATGGTAAACCTTTTCCACTTGAAAGCATAAGAGCGTCCTGTGGAAGGCTTCCTGGAAGCATAAAGGATATCCTTTACTTGCTGAGGGAGATTAAGATCGGAGATCTAGGCCTTCAGCAACCAAGCCCTGGGATGCAGAGACTGGGGATTGTGATAACATAACATTCCGTCCTCCTGGGACAGGAGATCTGGAGCAGACCCTAACTCCAGAGAGGGAGCTTGAGAGAGATGTAGAAGCAGAGGGTACCACACTTGCTGTGGCCAATGTGGAGCTATGAGAATCATACGGCCTCTGTCTCTCTGAAGCTTGAACAGGGTTTTGGGAATTAGGGGAATGGGTGGAAAGGCATAAAGGAAGTCCTGACCCCAGTGAAGGAGGAAAGCATCCCTGGCCTTAGAGCCCTGAGCCGGAATTCTGGAACAAAACCGGGGAGGTTTGGCATTCAACAGACTTGCAAAAAGGTCTATATCTGGGGTTCCCCAAATTTGAAAAATCTTGGCCACCTGGTCTGCATGTAGAGACCGTTCGTGTGGAAGCAGAACTCGACTGAGTCTGTCTGCCCAAGAGTTTTGTATGCCTGGAAGATACACTGCCAGGAGATGAATCTGATGCTCTCTGGCGAGGGCCCATAGTTGCAAAGCTTCCTTGCAAAGCAACAGAGAGCCTGTTCCCCCCTGCTTGTGCACGTAGAACATGGCTACTTGATTGTCCGTGTGAATGAGGACTGTCTTGTAGCTGAGTAGGGTGTGGAACACTTAAAGAGCAAGGAAGATTGCTCTGAGCTCTAAGAGATTGATATGTAGATGAGTCTCCTGTGGCGTCCAAGTGCCTTGGGTGGAGAGGTCTTGCAGATGAGCTCCCCAACCCATTGGAGAAGCATCTGTTGTAAGAGTTGCCTGGGGTAAAGGTTGTTGAAATGGGGAACCCAGCAACAGGTTTTGAGTGGACTGCCATCATTGGAGGGACAAAATAAGGCAATTTGTGTTTGCTATTTTGTCTGACAGGCACCCTGATGCCTGGGTCCATTGAGTGGATAAAGTCCACTGGGCTGCTCTCATATGGAGGCGAGCATAAGGAACCACATGCACAGTAGATGCCATGTGGCCTAGTAGTTGTAACATCTCTCGAGCATTGAGATGAGGCTTTAGCACTGCTTGATAAGCTAACTGCACCATGCGAAGGCAACGGGTCTGAGGAAGATAGGCCCTTGCTTTTCTGGCATCCAGCAAAGCTCCTATGAACTCTAAAGACTGAGTGGGAGTTAGAATGGATTTTGGGATGTTTATGACCAGACCCAAATACTGAAGGATACGGACTGTGCAAGACAGAGAAATCCTGGCCTCTGACTCTGATGAGCCAGTCGTCTAAGTAAGGGAAGACAAATATTCCTAGAGTGCGAAGAAATGCTGCTACCACAGTCATGCATTTCGTAAATACCCTTGGTGCTGAGGCCAGGCCAAAAGGAAGCACCCTGTTGTGGTAGTGCTTTCCTTGAAAAAGGAACCGAAGGAACTTTCTGTGAGTTGGATGGATGAGAACATGAGTGTACGCATCCTTGAGATCTAGAGAACAAAGCCAATCCTGAAGGTATGGCAGCAGAGTTCCCAGAGAAATCATCTTGAATTTCTCCTTGAACAGGAATTTGTTCAATTCTCTGAGGTCTAAAATAGTTCTGTGTCCCCCTGTTTTCTTTGGGATAAGGAAATAGGGGGAGTAAAACCATGTACCCTGTTGATGAATGGGTACTTCTTCTTTTGCTCCTTGGGCAAGAAGCATAGTGACCCCTTGATCTAACAGGTTGATGAGAGAGGTTTGAGACTTGAACTGTCTTACCATTGTGGGAGGGGGCATGCACAGAAAGTGAAGTTTGTACCCCTCTTTTATAATGGAGAGTGTCCAATGTTCTGCTGTTATCTGCCCCCATCTGGGGCAAAATGACACAACCTTCCTGGAATGGTGGAAGGCTCTGGTCCCTTGAGAGCCAGGAAGGTTAAGTTCACTAGATGAAAGTCAAAGGCCTTGTGGAGGCTGAGACTGCTGAGACGGTTGAGGCTTAGCAGTCTTTGCTTTCCTTTGTTTAGGTGGTTGCTGACTCTTTCGGGCAGATTGACCTGCAGAACGTCCCTGCTGGGAATAAGAGGGATAGAACCTCTTCTTCTTGGAGAAGAATGGTTTCTTGAAAGATTTCTTTCTTGCAGGATCAGCTGTGGCTTTGGATAATGTATCCAAAGTAGAGTTGTCAGCATCTAATTCATTGGCTTTCTCTTGCCAATTCTTGCCAAATAGATTCTCACCTGTACAAGGAATATTGCCCAGTTTGTTCTGCACCCAGAGCTCCAAATCGGATGCCTGGAGCCAGGCAATTCTACGTGCACCTATGGCAATGGCAGAGGTTCTGCTTATGCACTAAAAGCAGTCAAAAGCTGCACGGTTGACAAACTTAGAAACATCCTGGGCATGTTTAACCAGTGTGAGAAAATCCTGCCTCTTATCATCAGGAAGAAGAGGGCTCTAAACCTCTAAATCTCCTGTGACTTCCCTTAAGGAACATTCCCATATATAAAATATAGGAACTGATCCTGGCAGAAACCATGGAAGCCTGGAAAGTACGACGTCCAAAGGCATCCAAAGTTCTACACTCACGTCCTGGAGGATAAGAGGCATGCCTTTTTGCACTGCTGATACTTCTCATAGCTGATTTCAGTACAATAGAGTGGTGAGGAAGCTGAGTCTTCTGGAACCCAGGACAAGGAGGGACTCGATACATGGTATCCAGTCTACGAGAGTGATGAGAGGTGGTAAGAGGTGTTTCCCACATTCTTAGCATGAGATCATGTAAGATCTCATGGATAGGCAAAGTAGTTGCCTCTTTAGGAGCCTTGGGATATTGTAGAATCTCCAACTCCTTTGCCCTGGACTCTGTTTCGGGAGCCATGGAAAGACCTCGAGCCACCTCCCTGATGAAATCCTGAAAGGAGATATCTTCTGGAGGAGACATCCTAGGTTTAGGAGAGGAAGGCTCCTCCGGGAGAAGTATTCCGGTACCGACAGAGCTGTTAGAATCCTCGGACTCCTCCAAGGATTCGAAGTACCTTCTGTCCGGATGCTCTTGAAGAGCTCGATACCCGTACCGACCAAAGTCGGTACTGGGGGGAATCGGTACGGGTGTATCGGTACCGGAAGGCATTGCATGACTGGGTGCCGGCAAGGCAGACACCGATGTCGATGCTGATGTTGTCAGTACCGGTACCGGTACCGATACCGGAGTCAGTACCAGTTGAATTGTCTGATGCGGTTCCGAGGGTGTCGATGCTGCAAGGAGAGCCGCCAGACTGCGTTCAATAGCCAGGAACCTCTGGTCTATTGATGCTGCCGATGCCTGGGTATCGGTACCGGAGAAAGCAGCCGGTACCCCAGAGCATGGCACCAGTAGTTCTGCCGTGGTTGAGGCCTCGAGAACATCCTGGAGCCCTGATAATGCTTTGGAAGCCGAAGCCTCCCGCTGGGGCAATTTTGCCGGTACAGAACTCTTAAGGGCAACGCCAGACGCATCTTGATGCTTGGAAGGAGATCTACCCTTTGAGGACCGGCCAGACTTATGTTTAGTTACCTGAGATCCATGGGAGGAAGACGAAGCCCTGGGAGACGTCGATGCTACAGAAGCTGCATCAGAGAGAAAAAGGGTGCTGAGCTTAGCAGCTCAGTTTTGTCGACCCCTCTTGGACATCATGGCACAAGCCATACACTCGGAGATGGAGTGGTCAGGACCTAAACATTTAAGACACCACTCATGGGTGTCTGTGACGGAGATGGTACCACCATACTTAGTGCACTTTTTGAAACCCGAAGCGGGTTTTTACATAGTGGAGGAAATTTTGGGCCTAAGGCCCAAAATGGCGCGTGCACCTGGAAAGAAAAGTTTGGAAAAAAATACTATCTGGTTTTTTGTTTTTTTTTTAAAGAAAGAAAGAAAGAAGAACCGGTGGTACCAGTATAGCGTCGAGGAAGGCAGATGCGACCACAAAAAAGGAGAATAAGGAAAACTTTTCTGCGGTGACAGGAACCACGACCTGCTGGCTCAGCGGAAAATGAAGAACTGGAGAGAGGCAGCTGGGAAAGGCAGCACGCAGGCGCTGTGGGATGCTCCCAAAAGCTTTCTAATTGGACGCTGGGGAGCGTTCCCACACAGGCTCCGTCGGTACCGACAATACCCATATGTGAAGACTACATTCCTGCTTGTTCCTGGAGATAATCCTTTCATGCTGCTGCTGCCTACTTCTAAGTGCCTTAGAAGACATCTTGCCGCACGGGCCAAAGGCCATCGGGTCATGGTCGGCCCCGAGGCAGCAGAGACAGCAGTCATGTGTGTTGGTGAGGGACATTAACTTTTTATACCGATCACACTTCTTAAACCTGCTGGCAGACATCGGGGGAAAAAGGGCCCCTGCGAGCTCAAATGACCGGGCTGGCAGTGAAAAAGAAAAAAGGCGCGAACGCTAGTCACCAAGGACAAAAACGAAAAATAGGGACTGGACTCGATACCGGTGTACCGAACCAAGGCGGGAAGGGGAACCGGTGTCGAACCGGGTCGAAGAACAGAATCTTCAGAAGATTTGATGCACTTTTTCTGCGAGGGAATTTGAACCATATCCGTTGGGCTCCACGGAAAAAGGAAGACTGAGCAAGATGGCACCCTTGGGCGGGAAGGGGATTGCGCTGGGGAATTGCTCCGCCGGCGCCGACGTCACCCATATGTGAGGACTGACTTCCTGCTTGTTCCTGGAGAATCCAGGATCTCTTTACTTCTAGATGATACTACAGCCGGAATGTGCCAATCAACATCTGGCATATTGAACTTCCCTATCAGTAGCACTTCCCCTTTCCTAGCAATGTATGTCTTCAATTAACTCTCTGTCCACCTCTTCCTCTTGTGAGGGAGGTCTGTATATTACGCCAATGCAAATAGATTTCTCTTTCCCTCTTTCTAGTTTAACCCACAATGCCTCCTCTCTCCCTTTAAAGCTCTGTAATTCTAGATGTTCGTAGCATGGGTTAGAGATACCTACTATCTAAAATCCTCCAGTCAGGGTTACGCAGTTGTAATGTACATGGACTGTGTCTCGCTCCAAACTTCAATGCTTCCACACAGAGATGAATGGCAATGACAAGTCTGCAGTGACCTGGTGTGCCTACTGTCTGGGAGAACAAAACATGCAGTGGAAAAGAATAGAATGCACAGGTGAGGGACGTTTGTACGCTAAAGTTCAGTAAAAAACACCCCAACAGAAATGTAACGCATTGCAATAATTGGTATTCTGCCATGTGCTGTATATGCCAAAGGGGCTATGCAGGTATCACCAATCTTCAGGTACTGCAGATGATTTTAATGTTAGTTCACAGATTACTAATAGTAGGTCTGCAATCTCATATTTCAGTTCTTTCAACACCCTCGGATGTATACGATCTGGTCCAGGTGATTTGTTACTCTTCAGTTCTTCTAATATATCACCTTTAAATACCATTTCAGGCATAAGTAAGTTCAGTAAAGAGGAAAGCAAAGAATTCATTCAGTTTCTCCACTATGGCCTTGTTCTCCCTTAGCGCCTCTTTTACCCCTCTATCACCCAGTGGTCCAGCTGACTCTCACAGGTTTTTTGTTACGAATGTACTGGAAAAAGATTTTACTGTGTATTTTTGCTTCCATGGCAAACATTTTTTCAAATTCTCTCTTTGCCTGCCTTATCAATGCCTTGCATATAACTTGCCAGTGTTGGTTCCTCTTTTCATCATTTGGTTCCTTTTTCCATTTCCTGAAAGATGCTTTTTTGGCTGAAACAGTCTCCCTGAACTCATCTTTCAACCATGCTGGCAGTTTTTTGGCCTTCCTTCCACCTTTCTTAAAGCATGGAATACATGTATTTATTTATTTATTTATTTTATTTATTTAATGTCTTTTTTATACCATGCTCTTTGGAATCAGTGTGGTTTACACTCAACAACATTTGTACAGTGCAGGTGGACCTTCACTGGACTTACAATGAACAGGTGTATCAACATGGGACTAACAAGGGTAACTACGTACAGCTGGGCGCTCGGTCACAGGTGACCTGGCCTGACTGCAACTATTTACAGGTTGTCTAACTATATACAGATTGGTCGCCCAGGTGCGGATGTATAGACTTACTCGGTGACCATGTGCGGTATTCTGTGGCTATATACACTTGGCATCTATTACACGGTGGTATCATTACAGTATTACACATTTGTGTCATTTACAGTATATACGCTTGGCATCTATTACACGGGGTATCATTACAGTACTACACATTGGTGTCATTTACACTATGAGGTCGCTATATGCACATTCCATAGACTGGGTGTATCGTTGATCTAGATGGTGGGGCTGCAATCATGTGGCGTGGGTGCACTGAGGGTGAAGTCCTGGTTGTTAAGTGTGTCTGATTGTGATATGTCATTTGCATGAGAGCAGTGCTGGAGATAGAGATGGTGCTTCAGTGCTTTCCTAAATTGGGTGAGGTCGGTGATGGCCCGGATGGCAGGTGGAAGGGCGTTCCAGCATGTGGGTGCATAGAGGGCAAAGGCTCTGTTTCTTGTTGTTTGCAAACATTTTGTTATTGCCTTTGGGATTATCAGAGTGTTGGCAGCAACTGATCTCCTGGCTGTGTTGGGGGGGGGGGGGGGTGGATGAGGTCTGTGAGGGAGGTGGAGGAGCACTTGTTGATGACTTTTAAGGTCATCAATAGTATTTTGAAGGAAAGTCTGCAGTGGACTGGCAGCCAGTGCAGGTGTTTCAAAATTGGGGTTACATGTTCCCTCCTGGAGGCTCCGTGCAATATTCTTGTGGCTGCATTCATCGCAAGCTGCAGTGGGTTTAGCGTGTTCTTCGGGAGTCCTTGCAAAATTGCATTGGCGTAGTCAAAGTGAGGGATTAATAGCACCTGATAGATTGTTCGGAAGTCGTCTGGCTCAAGCAGATGTCGTAGGTTGTCGGATTGTCCTTATCTTGTGGTAAACTGCTTTGACCATGTTGCTTATATGGACCTTCATGTCTAGCTGCTGGTCTAGTGTGACCCCAAGGTAACGTAACGTAGGCTTGCTGAGGAGCTCGGTGTCTCGTACTTTCAGTGAGGTGGGTGGAGTAAATGCTTGGTTCCTGGTGATGAAGAGGACATCCGTTTTGTTGATGTTTATTCTGAGCCTTTGTGAATGGAGCCAGTCAGTAACCGCATCGAAGTAGGTTGTTAATGGTGAGAAATCTGGGTGGTCAGTTGAGAAAGGCATATAGAGCAGTACGTTGTCAGCGTATACCAGGCAGTTGACGTTGAAGGATCGGATGAGAGAGCAAATGGGCTGCATATATATATTGAACAGGAGGGCCGAGAGTGAGGATCCGTGAGGCACGCCTTGTTCTTGATGGAAAGGTTTGGAGGGGGTGGGGCTGGTTCGCACATGCTGCCACCTGTCTGATAAATATGACTCGCACCAACTTAACACTGTATTGTGGATACCCTTCTCTTTGAGGCGTGCCCGATCTGGCCGTCCACCCACCTCCGTTCTGCCCAATCGGGGCAGCCGACGCCGAGCTCAAAAGGAGCACCATCGGGCGCAACAACAGACGCCTTGCAGCCCCGGCCCAGCAGCAGCTCTCTTTTCGGGGATTGAGCCAGCTCCAGCCAGCCCGATCCAGCCGTCCACCCACCTCCGCTCTGCCCAATCGGGGCAGCCGACGCCAAGCTCAAAAGGAGCGCCATCGAGCGCAACAACAGATGCCTTGAAGCCCCGGCCCAGCAGCAGCTCTCCTTTCGGGGATTGAGCCAGCTCCAGCCAGCCCGATCCGGCCGTCCACCCACCTCCGCTCTGCCCAATCGGGGCAGCCGACGCCAAACTCAAAAGGAGCGCCATCGGGCGCACTCGCACCTGAGGGCCTCGCCAGAGGGCTCTTTGGCATGGCCCTAAGGCAGAGGCCAAAATCTCGAGGCCCACTGCTCACCAGCGAGCTTGCCTGGACAGTACAGAGAACAAGAAATGTCCACAACTACGACACAGCCACAGTACAGTCCTTAACATACTCTGCATAACAGGAAAGAGTCTCTTCCCCAAATGCTAACACCCGGACAGCCGAGTCTCCATAACGTATGACATAACCGCTAGGACAATCCTTCCAGAATTTATGATCTATACCGGGTAAGTCACTGAGTTATGGAACAAACAAACAGCTGGTTAGGGATATATTATACTGCCCTGCCTGCTATACCGTTCTGATTCTCTGAACTACCTGATATGCTGCCTAATTCTGAGCTGCCTGATATACTGCCTGTTGCTCTAAGCTACCTGATACACTGAATGATATCCTGACTTGCCTGGTGCTCTAAACTGCCTGATATACTCTCTGATTCTCTGAACTGCCTGATACACTGAATGATATCCTGAACTGCTCTGCCTGATTACTGTCTAAAATACTGTCTAAACATACCGAGCTGCAACAGAACACACTTGATTAGCCCTGATAGAGATACATTCTTGTTGCTGGGTACCACAGAGTAAAACACCCAAGATGGCACCCTACCCCCAAGCATCAACCAGCTGCCTTATTCTCTTAGGCCTACTCCACAGTGCCCTCTCCCTCACCACCGTCTACAATCCCATACCAGTCCTACAGGACTCAGGGAGGAGATGGTCGGGTTGCTCCCGCCAGCCATCAGCTGATGCTAAGCACACGCTGCACACACATCTACTTTACATTTCTTTCCAACATGCCAAGAAACCCCAGCTAGAGAAGCACACACAACCCCGCAACCTGAAGTGCGCTCTCATAAATGCACGCTCGGTCTGCAGGAAATGGCCAGCCATTTCCGACCTGGTATCAGCCCATAACCTAGACATCCTACTAGTCACTGAGACATGGTTGTCCAACGCAGACTCAGTCCTCCTTCACCAGCTCATCCCCCCCAGCTTCTCTATCCATACCTGCCACAGGATGGACCATAGAGGCGGAGGAGCACTCATCCTGACCAAAACAGAGCTACAATTCCAGCTGATCTCTGCCACCAGCACAGTGCACCTCGACTCAATCACCATAGCCAACAAGCACAGTTCCATCAACTTAGTCTACAGAGCCCCCTCCCCCTCCTCGGAGGACTTATCAACAATAATTGATCTCGCCTGCAACCCCAAGAACCCTCGTACGCCAACAACTGATCCGCACAAACCTATCAACCTCCCCCCCGTTCCAGCAACACCAAGGCGTACCCCAAGGATCCACATTATCTGCCATGCTCTTCAACATCTACCTGCAACCACTCTGCTCAATCATAAGCACATACAACATTAACTACCATATCTATGCGGACGACATAATGCTCTATGCTCCAATCACAACATCCAACCCAACCAATAAACACCTATCGGAATGCTTCACCGAGGTATCCAGCTGGCTACAAAAGAACAACCTATCCATCAACATAAAGAAAACTGAAGCCCTCATAGTAACAAAGGACCCAGACTTCACACCACCTACACACCTTGACATTGGAACCACAAAATACAAATACAACCACAAATAAGATACCTGGGAATCATCATAGACCAAGCACTCACACTCAATCAACAGATCAAAAAAACCACCGCAATAATCTACCACAAGGCTAAAACAGTACAACGTCTCAGACCTCTTCTTAAACCACAGGACTTCAGAACAGTGATGCAAGCCTTGACACTCCCCCACCTGGACTACTGCAATATAATATACCATGGACTTCCAGCCACTCATACCAACCCACTTCGAATTGCCTTAAACACCACAGTAAGAATTATCAAGAATGCAAAAAAACAGGACCATATCACCCCAGTCCTGAGGGAGCTACATATACTCCCTCTAGAAGCAAGAATCAAATACAAATCCGCCCTACTCACCCACAAAGCTCTCTACCAAACTCAAACCTCCCAGCTCCGCACTCTACTGCCTCAGCCAGCCCACAACAGAACAACCAGACAAACCACCAATAACTCCCTCACCATCCCACACAAAAGAATGAAATACAATCAACGGACCTGCAACAGAGCCTTCGAACTATATGCACCATCCCTCTGGAACTCTCTACCAAATCACATCAGAAGCAACACAGACCTCTTATCCTTCAGGAAACAACTTAAAACTGCACTATTCCAAGAATTTCCTCGGACCAGAGACAAGCACCCACCACTGACTCCCTCCCAACCACCATATTTCGTCCCCCTGAACATATGTCATATGTAACCATAACACAATGTCTATGTCTACGTCCCAATTAATTGTTAACAATCATTATTGTTGGCCACCAGGTGACAGCCCCAAACCCTTGTAATTGATTATTGTATGTTCCACCGCTTTGACCCGGTGAAAAGCGGGATATAAATACAGCTAAATAAATAAATAAAATAAGCTGGCTATTGGGCGATTTCAACCTCCCTGCTCTCCAAGACACCCACTCCAAAGCCTTCCTTGAGGCACTTAAGGAGCTGGGTTACCAAAAAATAATCAACACCCCCACTCACATAAAAGAAAACAAGCTGGACCTGATATTCGCCCCATGGTCAGCCATAGACCCAAGACACGACCTCGTACTATCCATCACCGCAGTGCCAGAATAGATGTCATTTGGGCTTCCAAGATAGTATTTTTAAGCAATGCCCATGCTTGATGTAAACCTTTAACCTTTGCAGCTGCTCTTTTTAGTTTTTTCTTCACTGTTTTCCTCATTTTATATATTGTCTTCCTTTTCAAAGTTAAAAGGTGATTTCCTTGCTGGCCTCCCTCCATTTATTAAATCAAATGCAATCATGCTATGATCACTACTGCCATGTGGCCCTAACATACTATCTTTTGCACCAGATCCTTTGTTCCACTAAAGTCTAGGTCCAGAATAGCTGCCCCTCTTGTCGGTTCATGAACCAGCTACTCCAAGAAGCAGTCGTTCATTTAATCTAGAAACATTAACTTCCTAGCATGTCCTGCTGTGACACTGACCCAGTCAATACGGAGGTAACTGAAATCACCCATTATTACTGTATTGCAACTTCTGTTAGCTTCCCTGATTTCTTTTAGGCCAGGCGGACGGTAGCACACTCTCACTGCCATTGCCTTCCCCTTCTTAGATGGAATTTCTATTTATAGCAATGTGCTTTGTTTCCTGCAACATTTTTATACTGTGTGACTCCATGCCCTCTCTAACATAAAGTGCAACCTTTCACCAATTTGATCTAACCTATCATTGTGATATAGTTTCTACCCAGGTATCATGGTATCCCATTGGTTGTCCTCCTTTCACCAGGTCTCTGAGATACCAATTATATCTAACCTTTAATTTACTACTATATATTCTAGCTCTTCCATCTTATTTTTTAGACTTTTAGCATTTGCATACAGGCATTTTAGAGGTTGTATGTTAATGATAGTTTAAAAGGAGATAGAGCAGCTTTTAAACTAGATATTAGGGGAAAGCCGACAGTCGCCCAAGAGCGGATGGTTCGGAAGAATGTATCCTTGAAGGATACTACCAAAAGCAGAGAGGTTCCACAAAAGAGTAAAGTAGCCCAAATGCCCTCAAGTATGGAGCAGACAGAGCTTAAAGATCACAATTTACCCATGTCTAACAATAGCCAAATTAACATGAATAAAATACATTCTCTAAAATGCTTGTATGCAAATGCTAGAAGTCTAAAGAATAAGATGGGAGAGTTAGAATATATAGCACTAAATGAAAGGTTAGATATGATTGGAATATCAGAGACATGGTGGAAGGAGGACAACCAGTGGGACACTGTGATACCTGGGTACAAACTATATCGTAATGATAGAGCTGATCAAATTGGTGGAGGGGTTGCGCTCTATGTTAGAGAGGGCATTGACTCAGAAAGGATTAAAGTTTTGCAGGAAACAAAATCTGCTGTAGAATCTATATGGATTGAAATTCCATATAAAAGGGGGAAGGCAATGGCAGTGGGGGTGTACTATCGAGCACCTGGCCAGAATGACCAAATGGATGATGAAATGCTCAAAGAAATCAAGGAAGCTAACAAAAGTTACAGCGCAGTAATAATAATGGGTGATTTCAATTACCCCGGTATCGACTGGGTCAGTGTCACGGCAGGACATGCTAGGGAGATAAAGTTCCTAGATGAAATAAATGACTGCTTCTTGGAGCAGCTGGTTCATGAACCGACCAGAGGGGAAGCCATATTAGACCTAGTCCTTAGTGGAACACCAGATCTAGTGCAAGAGATAAGGGTGTTGGGGCCACTTGGCAATAGTGATCATAGCATGATCGCCTTTGATTTAATTAGTGGAGGAGGGATAGTAAGGAAATCCACAGTACTACCTTTTAACTTTCGAAAGGGAGACTATGATAAAATGAGGAAAACAGTTAAGAAAAAACTAAAAGGAGCAGTTGCGAAGGTTAAAGACGTACATCAAGCTTGGGTGTTGCTGAAAAATACTATCTTGGAAGCCCAGACTAGCTGTATTCCACGCTTTAAGAAAAGTGGAAGGAAGTCCAAAAAACTGCCAGCATGGTTTAAAGGTGAGGTCAGAGAGGCTGTTGTTGCCAAAAAAGCATCTTTCAGGAAATGGAAAAAAGAGCCAAACGACGAAACCTGGAAACAGCACAAGCACTGGCAAGTCAAATGCAAGGCACTGATAAGGCAGGCAAAGAGAGAATTTTGAGAAGATACTTGCTGCGGAAGCAAAAACGTGAAATAAAGACCTTTTCAAGTACATTCGTAGCAAAAAACGTGTGAGAGAGTCAGTTGGTCCATTAGATGATAAAGGGGTTAAAGGAGCACTAAGAGGCGACAAGGTGATAGCGGAGAGACTGAATGAATTCTTTGCTTCGGTCTTTACTGAGGAAGATGTAGGGATGTTACCCATGACTGAAGTGGTATTTAAAGGTGCGGAAGAATTGAAGGAAATATCGATACATCGGGAAGATGTCTTACAACTATTAGATAAACTGAAGAGTAGCAAAGCGCCTGGGCCGGATGGTATACATCCAAGGGTGTTGAAAGAACTGAAATATGAGATTTCAGAACTGCTATCAGTAATCTGTGAACTATCATTAAAATCATCTCTAATACCTGAAAATTGGAGGATCGCCAATGTAACACCAATTTTTAAAAAGGGTTCCAGGGGTGATCCGGGAAACTACAGACCGGTGAGCCTGACGTCAGTACCGGGAAAAATGGTAGAAACCATCATAAAGAATAAAATTACTCAGCATGTAGATAGTCACAACCTAATGGGAGACAGCCAACATGGCTTTAGACAAGGAAGATCTTGTCTTACTAATCTGTTATGTTTTTTTGAAGGAGTGAATAAACAGGTGGACAAAGGTGAGTCGGTTGATATTGTGTATCTGGACTTTCAGAAAGCCTTTGACAAGGTCCCTCATCAGAGACTTTTGGCAAAACTAAAGAGTCATGGGATAGGAGGCAGTGTACTATTGTGGATCAGGAACTGGTTAAAAGATGGCCAATTTTCCCAATGGAGAAAGGTGAATAGTGGTGTACCCCAGGGATCTGTGCTGGGTCCGCTGCTTTTTGACATATTCATAAATGACCTGGAAAGTGGAATAACGAGTGAGGTTATCAAATTTGCAGATGACACAAAACTATTTAAAGTTGTTAAAACCCAAGAGGATTGTGAAAAATTGCAAGAGGATCTTGATAAATTGGAAGACTGGGCATCAAAATGGCAGATGAAATTTAATGTGGACAAGTGCAAGGTTATGCACCTAGGGAAGAACAACCCAAACTATGGTTACACGATGCAAGGTTCCACATTAGGAACCACCACCCAGGAAAAAGATTTAGGCGTCATTGTGGATACCATGTTAAAACCCTCGGCCCAGTGTGCAGCGGCAGCCAAGAGAGCAAGTAGAATGCTAGGTATGATAAGGAAAGGAATGGAAAATAAAACAAAAGATATTATAATGCCTCTATATCGTTCCATGGTGAGACCGCACCTTGAATACTGTGTGCAATTCTGGTCGCCGTATCTTAAAAAGGATATAGCGATTTTAGAAAAGGTACAGAGAAGAGCCACCAAAATGGTAAAGGGGATGGAAGGATACTCCTATGAAGAAAGGTTAGGGCTCTTTAACCTGGAAAAGAGACGGCTGAGGGGAGATATGATAGAAGTCTATAAATTAATGAACGGAGTGGAACGGGTAAACGTAGATCGATTGTTTACCTTATCAGAATATAGAAAGACTAGGGGACATGCAATGAAGCTACAGGGTAAACTATTTAAGACTAATAAAAGAAAATATTTTTTCACTCAACGTGTAATCAAACTCTGGAATTTGTTACCGGAGGCTGTAGTAAAGGCTGTTAGTGTAGCTGGGTTTAAAAAAGGTTTGGACAAGTTCCTGGAGGAAAGGTCCATAAACCATTATTAAGAAGTGACCGAAGATATCAATGCTTGACCCAGTACAAGCATTGTGGAACTTGTGTCTCTTGGGGAAACTGCTAGGTGCATATGACCTGGATTGGCCACTGTTGGAAACAGAATGCTGGGCTTGATGGACCTTGGTCTGACCCAGTATGGCATATCTTATGTTCTTATCAGGTTATTTATTTATTTATTTAACATTTCTTATATACCGCGCTCTTTGTCATCAGTGCGGTTTACATTGAAACAATATAACACTTGGTCAAGTAAATTTGGCCGTCGTTTACATAGAACAGGGATTTAACTTGGAGGTAAACTTAGGGAAGTTGACAAGGATAATTTGGAAACTTTCATAGAAACATGACGGCAGAAAAAGACCACATGACCTATCTAGTCTGCCCTTCCATATCACCCACTACAAGTGTCCCCTTTTTTCCTTTAGAGAGTCTGTGTTTGTCCTATACTTTTTTAAATTTAGATACTGTTCTCATCTCTACCACCTCCATTGGTAGCCACCCTCTGCACCGACTCCAACCTGTTTATATCGTTTGGAAAGTGCAGTCTCCAGAATTGCACACAGTACTCCAAATGAGGTTGCATATACAGAGGCACTATCCCTCCTTTCTTCTGTTGGCTATTCCTCTACCTATGCACCCAAGCATCCTTCTAGCTTTCGCCATCACCTTTTCTACCTTTCAGCTCTGTTTGCTCTGTACTTAAAGACATCTGGGTTATTTTTATCTTTATTGGAACCTTCCTATCAGGATATCTGAATGTCCCTCTCAAGGATACCTCATTCCAAACCACACGCTCTTGGGCAACTGTCGGCTTTCTCTATTATCTAGTTTAAAAGCTGCTCTATCTCCTTTTTAAGGGTTAATGCCAGCAGCCTGGTTCCACCTTGGTTAAGGTGGAGACCTTCCTTTCAGAAAAGCTCTTCCCTTCCCTAGAATGTTGCCAATTCCTAACAAATCCAAAACCCTCTTGCTTGCACCATCATCTCATCCACGCACTGAGACTCCGGAACTCTACCGGCCCTTTGGGTCCTGGAGTTAATTTAGATTTAGCAGTGCCTTTTCAGTAGCAGCTCAAGGTGAATTATATTCAGCTACAGTAGGTATTTCTCTGTCCCCAGAAGGCTTACAAGTCTTTAGTTTGTACCTGAGGCAATGGAAGGTGAATTATTACTGCCAAAGGCCTCAGGTGTGTCAGTGGAATTTGAACCATAATTTCTCCATGGACAAGCATGAAGCATCAATCACACTAGGTGATACCCTTCTGACGGCGCCACATAGTGGAGAGTGTGACTGGTGTAATAGAGGTTAGGGTACTTGTAGGTAGAATGTTGTGGGATGTATGAGTTGGGAATGGTGGGGGAAGGGTTGTGTGTGGTGGTTATCATGCCAACAGTAGTGAATATTCAAGTGTGGGAATGATCGTGATCTGAATAGCAATGAGGAGAGCCAAGAGGGACCAGGATGGAAGTGGGAGAGGGATGTGGGGGGATAAGGGGCAATTTGGCCAGGAAATGCAATATTCCCTGTAGGCAAGGAGTGAGACATGTTCCAGATTTTCCACCACTGTGAGGTTGGAGACGGAGTGGCATAATAACTGGGACTTAGGGAAGGGACATATAGGCTTCTATAATGGTGAGGACTAGCTATAAGGTGCTAACATATAATGTCAGGGGATTAAATGTGCCAGCTGAGAGAGCATCCCTATTACAGGAACTGGAGCTCCTACAAATGTCAGTGGTTCTCCTACAGCAGACTACCTGTTGAGGAAAGATGAGCAGTTGCTTTGGTTTCATTTTCCAAGATAACAGAAAAGAAAAAGCTGCGGTTGCAATCCCATTTTCAAAATTGCTTCTCTCTTCATTCTTAAACAGGTGGTTGACCCAGGGGTTTTCTTTGTTTGCTATGAGAGTGAAGCTATGGGGGTTGAACTAGAATATAGTCAATGTGTATGTTCCAAACAAGGAGTAGGGGATCTTTTTACACAAACTGGGCGACCGTCTACTGCATATGACTGAGGGTAGGTGGGTAGTGAGAAAGGATTTTACTTTGACCCAAGATCCAGAAATGGATAATTTGGTGGGAGTGCAGTATGCGGGGGGGTGGGGGGGGGGGGGGGGGTTGGGGGGGGAGAGATAGGAAAATGCCAAAGGGAGATCCTATTCTTATTATTTGTCACTTCAAAAGTCCTACTCAGGGACTGACTTTATCCTAACATAGTATATGACGGCAGATAGACTAGTATGATTTATCTAGTCTGCCCAGAAGGGCAGCAAGAGTAGGTCCACCTACCGCTCTGTGCAGATCACCCCTCCCCATGCTTTTGTTTAAGGGTGTACCCACCACTCCATGCAGGTCACCTCTATTTGTTGAGATATAAGAGATAGTTATGTTTATTTTGATTTTATCCTGTTGCTATAAAGGGATCCACTGTATCTGTCCCATGCCATTTTGAATTCTGTCACTGTATTTGTCCCCACCACGTCCATCGGGAAGGCATTCCAAGCATCCACCACCCTTTCAGTGAAAAAGTATTTCCTGACATTGCCTTTCAGTTTACCCCCTTGCAGCTTCATGTTATACCTAGTTTTACAGCTTCCCCGTCCTTGGAAGAGGTTTATTTGCTCATTAATACTCTTAAGTATTTAAAAGACTGAATCATATCTCCCCTGCCCCTACTCTCCTTTAGAGTGTACATAATTAGGTTTTCAAGTCTCTTCTCTGATGGACAATAGGTACCCAGTGGAGGAGGTGAAGGCTGAAGTGGAGGCCATAGCTTGGTCAGACCACATGCCGGTATAGGTGGAGTTGAGAGTAGTCCCTGTAACTTAAAATTATGGAGGTTAAATGATTCTATACTGAATTGACCTAAGGTGCTGAATGGTGTGGAAAGAGACATTTGAAACGTTTTTGATCTGAATGCAGGAAGGGTAGTCTCAGGAGCTAATGTATGAGATGGCTTCAATGCTACTGTAAGGGGTGGTTGCCTAGTGTGAAGAAGCAGCAAGACAACAGTGAGGGACCTTTTACAAAAGACTGAGGTGAAAGATGAGGAGAATAGGCAGAACCCATCAACAGAACTGGAGAAAGAGCTGGAAAGAAGGGCTCTCAGCTGAGGTGAGGGACTGCATGATAGAAAGGGTGAAACAAAAAATGGAGCTGACAAAGCAGAAATACTTTTACTATGGTAACATGGCTAATAAGCTGCTGACCTCCCAGTTGAAAGCTCAGAGGAAGCGGTGCCATATGGCACAAAATGAGGAGAGCGCTCTACCTCCTGACCAGATTCAGAAGTGCTTTGTGGAGTTCTAAGGCCACTCTGCATTTTGCAACTTTGTAGACCGTCCTGATGTTTACGAAGGGTGGTTAATCAAGTCTTGTAATAAAGATAAAGAATAAAGATATTCTCCAGAGTTTAAGTTGGGTCGAGGGACTAGGCAGGGTGCCCCTTGTCATCCCTCTTATTTCTACTCAGACTAGAGCTCCTGGCAGCAGTGATCAAGGGAAATGGGGGGATAGAGGTAGGAGGAGTGGATTAAAAAATGGCTATGCTTGTAGACAATATCATGTTTCCTGTGGGCATACCGCAGACATATTTTCCAGTGATAATAGAGGAGCTGCAGCAGTATGAGGCCTTATCTGGGTTAAAGGTAAATATTTCAATGTCAGAACTCCCAAATGTCTCTCTCCCTAAGGATCAACTTAAAGAAACTATAAAAGAGTTTCCCTTTAAAGTTATGAAGAGAGGAATGAGGTATCTGGATATCTTGTTGGGCACGGATATTAGAACTATCCACCTTTACTCAAACAATTGATGGCTAATAGGGGAAGATGGGGGCGGATTAAGCATTTCTGGCTTGGCTAGACTGCGGTGCTAAAGATGTCGGTCCTTCCTCAGTTTCTCTATCTATTTATGGCCCTACCAGTGGAGTTTCCAAGGATGGAGCTCCAGAACCTAAACAGGAAACTGTTTGCCTATATCTGGAAGCATAGACTTCCTATAGTAGCACAACAGATCCTCACATTGCCTAAAGCTGAAGGCGGGCTGGGAGTGATGGATATTCAGCTGTGGTGGAATGAGGATGAGCCCAGAAAACAGTGGGTTCGTATTATGCAGGTAATCTATGGTGCAGATTCTCTGCAGCTGCTATAAGGAGACCCTTTTATAAAATATCTGCTGGGGGATATGGAAACAGGAGAGGAAAGGACTCTTAGTAGGAAAACCTTTTTTTTGCAATGTATTTTAATCATGTTCAGCAGTTGACCCAGGAGTATCTGTAGGGGGTGCTCAGTAAATGGCAAGAGAAAGAGTTAACCAATGCACCTCAGTTCTTTGAAAGGGATGTTTTGCTTTCTTTTGTGGGAAAGCTATGATTGGTGTAAGAACAACATATTTGCTTACTTATAAGTCCATTTTCTGCAGAGCAAGACAGATCTAAAGTTGATGGAGCGGCATGAGTTTTGGGCTGCTGTTTTTGGGGTGACTGGGCTATTAGAGAATGTGACACATTTAAGTGGTTGCATGGGAGTGTGCAAAGTAAACTTCCATAAATGAGGAAAATGGAGCAGTTGGTTAGGAAATCTTTAGACTTGAAGGACGGTCTCCGAGTGGTAGCCGGTATTTCTAATATTTTAGTTTAAGCTATTATTGAGATGGATATAAAGTTTTATTGTGCTGGTATCTTACACCAGAGAGACTGCATCAAACTTGTGTATCACAGTCTGAAAACGTTTGGAGGAATTATGGGAGGCTTGGAGACATACCCAGTGGGGATGCCTTCTTATCCAACAGTTTTGGAAAGAGGTGTGGGCATTTATCAGTACAGTGGGGGGCTTAGCTGTTCTGGATGATGATCCGTGGTTATACTTACTCCTCTATGTCTCGCAGGAAGGGGGTCCTTGGCTGTGAAGCTGGAATATTTGTTGTTTAATGTCAGCTAGATGCAAGATAGCAAGAGCCTGGAGAAGGCCGGAGGCACCTACCTTTCAGAACTTTCTTGCTAAATTGCAGTGGATAGATAGAGACTAACTGCACTTCAAAATGAGCAGATTGGAAATTTTTTGAAAATTTGGGGTCCCTACCTTTAATGGAGTGGCTTGGGTCAAGATTAAGGTTGATGTTTATATCTATGGGGAAGCACCATTGGAGGTGCAATTTTATTGTACTGTGCTGTTAAAACTGGTACTCTATGGTTGTGTATTGTGGTGAAGAGCACCCTCCTGAGGAAATGGAGACTGAAGGAAATCCTGAAAAGCAGCAGGATTTACACAGGATTTTCAATCCTAGAAGAAAAAAACCCTCTTCCGTTGAGCTGAGAATGGAGACCAGCCCAGGGGAGGAGTTGAGCAGTGCTGATTGGGCACACCCAGGGGTTGGACGGGGTGTGGCTGGAAAATAATCCCTTTTTGAAGTGGTGAATGACGCTGCTAAGGAGAAAGGGAGACAGAAAAAGAAAAGCCATGAGCAGGTGACCTGTGAGCAGAGGGCCTGTGAACAGACGAGCTGTGAGAGGACGTTTGGGATGTCAGATGAGACTGAGTCAAGCAGTGAGTGCAAGTCCAGGAAGCAGTTTGGATGCACGTCTGAGCCTGGTAGCAACAGAGGACCTGCAAGGATTTTTACAGGTGCTGTGAAAGGAAGTCCTGGGAGAAGTGGACGGAGCCCTAGTTTAGAGTCCTGGGAAAAGGCAGAGCCCTCAAATAGAAAGCCTCCAAGGCAGACACCTGCAAAAGGTAACTCATTTTATGGGATACAATTTGGACCGGAGAGACCCAGAAGCACTCACAGCTGGAAAGCTTTTGAGCTACCTAAGAGGAGAGGAGCCTGGCAGAGAGAAAGCAGTTCCAATAGGAGTCATGATAGAGAAGGTAAAATTCAATCTCCTATGTTTGGGGCTTTGTTAAAGGATCCCAATTGTTACCCTGATTTATTTAAGCCAAGAGCTGAAGGGGGAAGCATTACTGACCGGGAGAGAAACCCAGTATTTGCTGACAACTGCTTGTCAGGAAATGAACAGGCTGAATTGCTCCTCCAGGAGTTTAAACAATTCTTAGAGTTGAAAGCAGGCAGACAGCCAAAGCTGAATGAGGACGCTAGTTCTGTGCAGTCAGAAGATTTAATGCAGATAGATTATGCCTTGCCTTCTACAAACTCTGACAATTGTAGCATGGACTGTTCAGTATGCTGTAAGGAAATAACAGTATAAAGAAGCTTGCTATACCTTGTATGGAAAGAATACAACGTGGTAGTTTCTGCTGCCGTGCTTGGAAACTTGATTGTTTGCACCTGAGTTTGAGCTCACACTGTGAAAGGAACAGTGACTGTTATGAGGCTGCAATGTATGTGAGTCACCTCTTGAGGCAGAGCTGAGTTAAGCTCCATAAGAAGGAAAGCTGATCCTATTTTTGGTTGTCTTATATTCCTGAGTTTCTTCTGTTCCTATTTAAAAGCACCATTTATGTTCATGTATTTGAATTTTGATGCGCTGGAGGAATTTCCCCAACACGAATAAATATTCTTGCAAAAGCCTTACCGTCTCTGGCACAACTACATTTATTCCTGAGAGAAGGGAGAACAAACTACATTACCCATCATTCCAAGGGAAGAGTTTACCTCCATTCCTCACGGGACAATTGGCCACTCCTGTCCGTTAGCCCTAGGGCGGGGGCAGGAGCGTCGCAGTATGCAGATTCAACTGTCCTCTCCTTAGGTGTATTAATGTTTTAGTAAAATGTTTTAACTTGCCAAAGGGGGGTGGGGGCGAGGTGGAGTTATATTTGTAACTACAAATGTATCGCAAGAAGTAGACTTTAAAAAACTGGTTTGGTTTTATTAAATGTAAATTCAAATTAAAATGTAAAAAAAAGCAAAACTTTTAGATTTCAATTGCAAAATGGCGAGGCCACGGGCCATGTGCTCGCGGCTGGCATTAGCCAGGGAGGCGGCTGGCATTAGCCAGGGAGGCGGCTGCGCGTCGCCCCGTCGGAGTATGCCGGCATGGGGGGGGGGAGGTGGGGGCAGGGTGGCAGGTAGGAGTCCTCCCATTGGCCCCGCGAGATGTTGTGGGGTGCGGGAGCCAATGGGAGGGCTAGAGCGAGCATTTGCTGGGGGTTAAGGATGGGGGTGCGGCGTGGCTCCGGCCTCTTTCGATGGATGCCGGGGACGCCGGTCGCGTGTCAAGAGTAGCGGTGAGAGTGTGGTGGGCCTAATTTGACGGTTTTACTTGGGGGAATCGGCGGACCAGGAGTCGGGTGGGATTTCCTGTGCTGCGAGTCGTTGGTGGGAACGGGTCTTAGAAGTGCTTCGGTGATCGGGGGGGGGGGGGGCGGTGCAACGGGGAAAGGGTGTGAGTCGTTGGCCGCTAGGGGTTTTGGCGCTCTGCGCTGTGCGCCTTGTTCCTCGTGCTGTAGCAGGAGCGGGGAGCAGGGAGCGGGTTGGGGGATTTTACTGCTGCGGCGCCTATAGCCCAAAAATATAATAAAACCTTGAGGCTCCGGCGGGACGGCTTTGGCTGGGGGGTTTAAGTCGGCCCGGGTGAACCTGATTAAAAAAAAAAAACCCAAGCAAAAGAGGGATAATACAGCAGTAACCTCAATTATAATAAGGACAGACAATGCTAATTCCGAACAGCGCCTTTTTACATGGGGGGTCCACGTCGTGGTATTGCCAAAGGAGGGGGTTCCCGCAAGGGGAAGGGGCCTGGTAGGGGGAGGGGGTCGGAGAGGCCACCTGGGGATGGGGAGTTGCTGAGGCCCAATCATGGAGTTGCGCAGGGTGGGTGATGCTGCTCTGGCGCAAGGGGGGAGGTCCCAAGGTACGCGTGGGAGGAGGGGAAATGGGGGGACTGTGGCCTCCGCTGGTGGAAAAGGGAGTCGGGGGCAGAGGGGCAGTGGGCTTTCCACGGTTAGTGGGGGGCGGGGTGGCAGTGGGTCGGGAGGGGGACAGACTCAAGGGCCGGTTGCGGGTGCTGTTGCTGTATCGAGTGGGGAGCTACCGGGCGACCGTCGGTCCTATAGAGGCGGTAGGGGCGGTTTGACGGGGCGGGTCTTAGGCAGTGTAGAACGGCCGGATAGGGGACAGGAGTCCATTGGCTGCTCGGGCCATATCTCAGTGCCCGGGGAAGGGAGGGTCGGCGCTGTCGGGAACGGCGATGTGGGGGGGTTTCCCGGCCCGTACGGATGGCAAGGGGCGGTTGGCAGGGGGCCTATGGCCTCTTGGGAGCACTGGCAGGGCGGTGGGCAGGGATCCTCCCGAGCGGAGTGGCTGGGAGCGTGGCAGCCACCTTGGGCTATGGCAGGTGTCTCTCCGCCCTTTCTTGTCTTCTCTCTACAGGTTCAACAGGCTTGGCCGTATGCGGGGATCCCTTGGTGGGGTGTGTCACGGCCAGGTGATGGCTCCGAGGGACGTCGGGCGCCGGGACGAGCAGCAGGAGCAGAGGACCCGGCCGTGCAGACAGAGGCAGAGCGTCCGGTGAACGATGTTTCTAGGGGACCAGTGGAGATCGCTTCAGGTGAGTTGGTTGTTGCCCAAAATGCGGGGGTTGGGGAAGCAGCGGGTACGGGTGGCATTGGTCGGAAAAAACTAAGCAGGAAGCGTAGACATTCGTGTTATAGGCGTAGGCGGTCGGAGTCTTCGTCTTCGTCCTCGTCCCTATCGTCGTCTGGTTCGTGCTCCGAGGAGGGCAGTAAGGCTGCAATCCAAGGAGCGGCGGCCGAGGGGCTTACAAAAGGCGCGGCGCAGCCCACTGTGGTGGCGTTCTCGGAGTTATGGGAGGGCGTGCCTAGGCGGTTGCGGCGGAAAATACAAAAGCAGAGATACATAGACATTTTCCGATTATTGGAGGGTCGGAAGCGGTCAGGGGACAGTAGGAAGAAGAGGAAGGCAGACGAGAAAGCCGGGAGGGTGCGGAGAGTTGGGCGGAACATGGTGAATTGGACGCGAGCCTTTCTGCGGTTAGTTAGTGTTTGGGGACAGGTGCACCCGGAGCAGTACGGTATGATGTTGGGCTTACGCTGATTCCATCTTAGAGGCGTCGCAGACGCATGACAGTTGGGCCTGGCTCAACTATGATGAGAAATTCCGCGATAAGATGGAAGAAAATCAAGGGTTGTCCTGGGGGACTCAAGATATCAATTTGTGGCTGACGCAGATGGCTGTTCGGCAGAGCGTCGGGGGGGCTGGTGGACAAAAAGGGGGGTCGGTTGCGGCGGGGGGCTCGGGGAAGCCCTTTCGAGGGGGCGTGCCCGCGGCAGGACAGAGAACTGCGGGGGGGGTAGGCACTGGGGATGTCTGTTGGCGATTCAATAAGTCCTCATGCCCCTTTCCGGACTGTAAATTCCGGCACGCTTGCTCTGTCTGCGGCGGAGGACATTCTGCCCTCAAATGTGCATGAAAGGGTGTTGCGGGAGCCCCCCCCCCCGGCTAAGCAATAGGTGCGGGGAGGGCATTGCCCCCACTCCTATCAAGCTACAAGCCTTGCAACCATGGTTGCACCGTTATCCCAAACAGGCAGACAGTTTTATTTTGGAAGAGGGGTTCTGCTGTGGGTTTCGAATTCCCGTGGTGGGTAAGGTAGTGGGGGTTCAGGCTAGGAATTCTTCATCCCTTAGGCGGTTAGCCGATATTGTACGGGCAAAGGTGGCGGGAGAGATGCAGTTAGGACGGATCGCTGGCCCCTTCATGGAGCCGCCATTTGAGGACTTTGTGGTCTCCCCTTTGGTTATCATTCCGAAGAAGGAGCCGGGAAAGTATCGTTTGATCCATAATTTGTCCTCCCCTGTGGGTGCGTCTGTTAATGACCGCATTCCGCGGGAATTGTGCGCCGTGCGATATGCATCTTTCGATGAGGCCTTAGCTTTAGTCAAAAAATGTGGCCCGGGGTGCTGCATGGCGAAGGCGGATATAGAGTCCGCTTTCCGGTTATTACCGGTGCACCCGTCGGCTTTTCCTTTGTTGGGATTTCGCTTTGAGGGGCAATTTTATTTTGACAAGTGTATGCCCATGAGTTGTGCGATATCCTGTGCTTATTTCGAGCGGTTTAGTTCCTTCATGCATTGGGCTATTGTGGCGCGGCTGGGTTGTAGCCAGATCGTCCATTATTTGGACGATTTCTTTTTCGTGGGGACGGCTCAGTCTGAGCAGTGTCGCGCCTTGTTGGATGGCTTTAGATTGCTGGCTCAGGAGTGGGGGGTGCCGTTGGCGGCTGGTAAGACGGAGGGCCCCGCGACTTGTATTACCTTTTTAGGGGTGGAGCTCGATTCTGAGTTGATGGTAGCCTGTTTGCCGGCTGATAAGGTGCTCCAACTGTGTGTGTTGGTAGCCAACGTGCTCGTCTCCTCGAAAATGACGTTGCGAGAGATGCAGTCCCTTATCGGTTCTCTGAATTTTGCTTGTAGAGTCATTCCCATGGGCAGGGTCTTCTTGCAGCATCTCGCATCGGCTACAGCGGGGGTGCGTAAACCTCATCATCGGATCAGGGTGTCTCAGAGCATGCGGGCGGACTTAAGAGTCTGGGATGAATTTTTGAGCGGTTTTAACGGTGTCACGGTGATGCGTGAGGCGGTTATATCCAGTGCGGCCTTACAATTATATACGGATGCGGCTGGCGGGGCAGAGTTGGGGGTGTACTTTGGAGGCGCTTGGCGTGCGGCGGAGTGGCCGCAGTCCTGGCGCGCGGCTGGCCTCACTAAGAACATAACCTTTTTAGAGTTGTTCCCGATTGTGGTAGTGCTGTCCTTGTGGCCGGATCGGTTACGGAATCGCCAGGTCGTCTGGTGGTGCGACAATGCGGCAGTCGTCAGCGTGATTAATAATTATGCCCCTCGGTGCAGACCGGTAGCCGATTTAATGCGTCAGGTGGTTTTAGCTTGTTTGCGCTTGAACTTAGTGTTCAGAGCGTGTCACATTCCGGGACATACTAATTTAATTGCGGATGCTCTTTCCCGTTTTAAGTGGGAGCATTTTCGGGCATTGGCGCCGGATGCCAAGGAGGACGGGGCTGTGATCCCAGAGCAACTATGGCAGATTGGCCTGGGGACATTGCAGACTTACTGAAGAAGTCCGTATCGGCTGCGACTTGGGAGGTGTACCAGCGGGGATGCAGCAGTGTGGTGGCGTTCCTGCAGAACCAGTGATGGAGTCCAGGCCCCGTTTCGGATTTCCTGCTTGGTCAGTATGTGCTGGCGGCGAAAGCGGCGGGATTTTCGCGGTCCTCGGTGCGGAGGAATTTGGCAGGATTTTCATTTTTTATGCAGGCGGTGGGGTGGGGTGCCGCGGGGGGGGGGGGGCTTTCTAACTCGCAGGCTTCTGCAAGGCTGGTAGCGGTCTTGTCCATCTTCGGGTGATGGGCATCAGCCGATAACGCATGACCTTTTAGGCCGGTTATGCAGCGCATTAACGCAGGTTGTCTCGTCCAGCTATGAAGGCCTGCTTTTTAGGGCGGTGTTTTCCGTGGCCTTTTTTGGTGCCTTCCGTGTGGGGGAATTGGTGGCAGAGTCAGGTCGACGCGACAGGGGCGGGGGCTTACAGGTGCAGCATGCATCTGTGGGGGAGGGATGGGTTCGCATTCTGTTGGCGCGTTCCAAAATGGATCAGAGGGGAAAAGGGGCCTGCGTAGTTTTGCGTGCGGTGTCGGGTTCTCCCACGTGTCCGGTCACCTTGCTGACGGAGTATTTGCGGGTACGGCCGGCCGGTGCAGGCTGTCTGTTTGTGCATGCGGACGCACGGGTGCTTACCCGGTTTCAGTTTACGGCGGTATTGCGGTTGTCGCTTCAGCAGATAGGGGAGGACCCGCATCGTTATGTCCCGCACTCCTTCCGGATTGGTGCGGCTACCAGTGCGGCGGTGGAAGGGCTCTCGGAGAGGGAGATCCAGCGGATTGGCCAATGGAGGTCCCAGGCCTTCCGCGGTTATGTGCGGTTATAAGGGGGGGGGACTAACTTTCTCTATTTATGTTGCAGATATAGCGCCAGGACTGTGTCGCTTTTGGGTGATTGGCCACTCCTTCGTTTACTGGGCTGGTTGGCGAGCAGCAACACGGCCGGTGGGAGTGAATCTTGGATTAGACGCTTCTCAGGTGACCGTCTCATGGCTGGGTGAGCGCGGATTGCGGTGGATTCAGCTCTTACCTTTTCTATGGCACCACGAACGCCTGCTGCAGATGCATCCGGATATATTGTTGATTCACCTTGGAGGCAACGACTTGAGTTCCTGGACTTGCCAGCAGTTGATTCGGGCGGTGCTCAAGGACTTGAGGGTGGTTATGGCTATGCTCCCGGGCATAGTGGTGGTGTGGTCTGACATCATTCCAAGGCCTGCTTGCTGGGTGCAGCGACGTTGGTCCAGAGGGCTGGCTAAGATTAATCGCCAAATTGGCAGATGGGTGGGGGAGCACGGGGGGGGGGTGCCAAATCTTGCACCCGTGGGTGGATGTTGACTGTGCTGGCCTTTTTCGGTCAGATGGAGTACATCTGTCTCCGGTGGGGATGGATTTGCTCCTCAACGATTGGCAGGAGGCCTTGGAGTGTATCATCGTGTGGATGCGTGCTGGTCGCAGCTTTGACTTTGGGGGGCGGCTCAGTGCCAGGGTGGCCTGAGCCGGTGGCGGGATCCCGGAGGTTTACGGAGTCCAGAGCCGGATGCAAGCATTCAGGGAGGGGGTGGGGTACCCCCGACCCGGGCAATCCCTCAGGTTTTTGCTAATATGGCGAAGCCGGATGAGGGAGGTGGAAGCGATTTACTCGGGACTTGTACCCACTTGAGGGAGAAGCGGCGTCACCTTGCTAATAATACGGCTGGTGATGGCTCGCTCTGCTGGTGGGGGGGGGGGGGGTTTAAGTTATGTGTTGAGTTTGTAAATCGTTATTGTTTGAAGTAATAAAGCTGCAACCAGTTTGAGTCCAAAATGTGTATTGGTTTGTGTTGTGATGGATTAGGAAAAAAGGGGAGGGTGGGGGAAAGGGGTAAGAGGATTTGGGCGGAGTGCGCAGTTCCGCCATACCCGGTTATGGCGAGGCCGCGGGCCATGTGCTCGCGGCCGGCATTAACCGGGGGGGGCGGCTGCGCATCGCCCCGTCGGAGTATGCCGGCGTGGGGGGGGCGGGGTGGCAGGTAGGAGTCCTCCCATTGGCCCCGCGAGTAGTTGTGGGGTGCGGGAGCCAATGGGAGGGCTAGAGCGAGCATTTGCTGGGGGTTAATGGTGGGGGTGCGGCGTGGCTCTGGCCTCTTTCGATGGATGCCGGGGACGCCGGTCGCCCACCCACCCTCCCACGCTGACTGGAGTTCCCGGTTAAGGGTGTTGGGGTGTTGCAGCTGGAGGGGGTTGGCGGGATCCCGGAGCCGGATGCAAGCATTCAGGGCGGGGGTGGGGTACCCCCGACCCGGGCAATCCCTCAGGTTTTTGCTAATAATATGGCGAAGCCGGATGAGGGAGGTGGAAGCGATTTACTCGGGACTTGTACCCGCTTGAGGCAGAAGCGGCGTCACCTTGCTAATAATACGGCTGGTGATGGCTCGCTCTGCTGGTGGGGGAGGGGAGGGGGTTAAGTTATGTGTTGAGTTTGTAAATCGTTATTGTTTGAAGTAATAAAGCTGCGACCAGTTTGAGTCCAAAATGTGTATTGGTTTGTGTTGTGATGGATTAGGAAAAAAGGGGCGGGTGGGGGAAAGGGGTAAGAGGATTTGGGCGGAGTGCGCAGGTCCGCCGTACCCGGTTAAAAGATTTCCAACCAGAGATCTGACAACCTTAAAGTCCCTACAGAATACCTAGTGTTTAATTTACCTGTTTAATTGTAAACTTACCCTCGGTTATCCAAGTTTTGCTGTCCTGTTAATTGTAATCTCAGGCATATGTATCCTGTCTGATTTTTCTGTTCCATGTAAACCGCGCTGATGCCGAATAGTGCGGTATATAAGAAATTGTAAATAAATAAATAGTGGAGTTGGCAAGAATAGCACTTACTAGAAAATTACTTTTTCTTTCAAGGCTCCTATTATTAACAAATCAAGGGTACTGCCATGGGTGCTGCGATGGCACCTGATATCGCAAATCTTTATGTTGCCGAACTTGAATTGTTCCATTTAAGTGATTCACCTTTTGTAACAGAACTTATATTCTGGAAACAATATATTGACGATGTTTTGATCCTATGGAGAGATAGTGAGGTCCATTTACATAATTTTCTAGGCTGGTTGAACACCAGAGATAGTAATCTGAGATTTCAAATCAATATCAGAGTAACCACATTCCTTTTTTGGACATCCGTATTACAATTTCCACATACAGGTTTAGAACATCTATTTATAGAAAACCAGCAGCTACTTAGATATGATAGCTTCCATACAAGGTTTGAAATATAATCTTCCCTATTCACAGTTGTTACGATTTCAAAAGTCATGCTCAACCACAGAAGATTATAAATATCATGTCCAAGATAGGTCAAGAAGATTTTCTAACAGACGGTACCCTTTGGAATGTATAGGAGCAGGTTACCATAAAGCAAATGTGGCAGAGAGGAATTATTATAAAGTGAATACAGGAAGTATGAACCAAAATGTATTTGCACATTAACATTTTCAAGTGTAGCTTACCAAATCCAAAAAACATTAAGAAAATATTGATATATTTTACAAAATCACAAATACTTTAAAGATCAAAAGTTGGTGGCTGCTTACAAGAGAAAGGACTTGTTAGTGTCATCTGTGCTACCTGCTATGGTGAAAGACACTGTTGCACAAATAGGACAATTTAAGTGTATGAAATGTACCTTTTGCTCTAACAATTTGCAAGTAGAATCTTTTGAACACCCAGTTACACGTCAATGCTATCGATTAATAGATAGATCTGTAGATCTGACTGCAATACATCACAAGCAGTTTATTTTCCAAATATTGATGCTTGTCCTCCTATTTCTGTGATCTCTTGTATTTTACAAAGGCCACCCTCTTTTTCTTCACCTTTTCTGCTACTTCTTTTGAAAACCATAGTAGGTTCTTTTTCCTTTTATATTTATTTACTTTTCTAACAAAAATGTTGTTGCCCTTAAAATATCCCCTTTCAGTTTTGCCCATTGCTTTTCTACATCCCTCTGCTGTTCCCATCTCACTAAAAATACTCCATGAGGTACTGTCCCATCTTGGCAAAGTTAGTTTTTCTAAAGTCTTAAGACCCTCGCTTTTGAATGGACTCTTTCAGCCATAGTCCTAATATAGAACCAAACTATCTGGTTATCACTGGATGCAAGATGATCTCCCATTATAAATCAGAAACACTTTCCCCATTGGTTTAAAAAAGGTCTGGTCAAGTTCCTGGAAGAAACGTAAGAACATAAGAAATGCCATACTGGGACAGACCAAGGTCCATCAAGACCAGTATCCTCTTAACAACAGTGGCCAATCGAGGTCACAAGTACCTGGCAGGTTCCCAAAAAGGTAAATAGGTACATGCTTGTCTCAGGGTAAGCAGTGGATGTCCCAGGTCCTCTTTAATAATGGTTTGTGGCATCTGTGTGCCTTTTTGGGAACCTGCCTGGTACTTGTGACCTGGACTGGCCACTGTTTGAAACAGGATACGGGGCTTGATGGATCTTGGTCTGACCCAGTATGGTATTTCTTATGTTCTTATATAATTTGGCAGATAAAGTTTAATGCCAAAAATGCAAAGGAGTGGTACAGTATACGGAATGAAGCACTTCAATGCATGAAAGAAGGGTGGAGCAGGGGGTTAATACATCAGATGATTTTAAATTGGCAAGACAGGTAGAAAAGTGATGGCAAAAGCCAGAAGAATGCTTAGGTGCATAGGAAGGGAATAGTCAGCAGGAAAAAGGAGATAATAGTGCCTTTCTACAAGGTTCTAGAGAGACTTCATTTGGTGTACTGTGTACTATTCTAGAGCCTGCACCTTCAAAAGGATATAAACAGGATGGAGCCGGTCCAGAGGCAGCTACAAAATGGTCAGTGGTCTTCGTCAAAAAGATATATTTAAAAATCTCAGTATGTATACTCTTGAGGAAAAACGAGAGAGGGGCAATATAACAGACATTTAAATATCTACATGGAATAAATGCATAGGAGTTGTCCCTCTTCCAGATGAAGGGAAGCTCTAGAATGAGAGATCATAAGAAGAAGGTGAAAGGGGATTTACACAGGAGTAATCTGAGGAAATATTTGTTTGTGAACAGGATGGTGGATGAATAGAACAACCTTCAGCAGAGGTGGCGAAGACAAGAACTGTATCTGAACTCAAAATGAATGGGATAAATACGGAGGATCTTTGAGGGAGAGAAAGGGATTGTAGAACTTAATTTATGGATGGGCAGACCGGATAAACCATATGGTCTTTATCTGCCATCACTTTCTACATGTATGCTTCTGTGTTTCTGTGTAGCACAGTTCTATATTTATCTGCCACCCCGTTCAGGGCCCTTGTCATTCTATAGAACTGTCTGCTCTAAATAACTGGATGTCTCAGAGAGAGTTCCTGTTACAACACATCTTCATTATGACCTTGCCCTGACTAGTAGGGTTCTGGTATAAGACTATCAGAGGTTCATATCACACATTCCATTGGCTGTGCCCATTTTGTGAGACATACATCCTAAGAGGAGAATGAGCCAGAACTGCAAATGTTGGAAATGATAAGGATAGCCTTAACTAGTAGTACACTCAAGTACAATCTTGTGAGTTGGCAGTCGCATTTCAATACTCTGCTCATCTTAAATATGCCAGCATGTATCCTCTCACACTCTTCTTCTCCATCTGACAACAAAGCCACCTCATCTTTTCCCTTCATTTTCTTGAGGAAACACAAATGCACATCCCAGTGGCTATTTGGTAATAGTTGAATGGTTTGCAGCTACATGTAAATAAATCAGAAGCTCTGTGGGTGGGGAAGATGGATCCAGTAGGGGATTTTAAGATCGAACTGCAGGATCAAGTGATACTGTTTAAGGTTTCTGTTAGAAACCAAAGGAACTGGTTAGATACTCAATTGACATCTGATGTTCAGGTAAATAAGTTAAGTCAGACTGACTTGTACCATCTGAAGATTTTCAGACAGCTGCGTGGACTTTTGACACTAGGCAAGTTGAGGATTGTGACTCAGGCAGTTATACTGATGAGGTTGAACTATAGAAATAGCGTGTATGTGGGTCTTCCTAAAAAAGTAATATAAAGATTCAATTATTGCAAAATATAGCAGCTAAGTTGGTGGAGAGTAAGAACAGATTAGATCAGATCATGCCACCCCTATCTTATGGTTTCCAAATGAGCAACAAAATGTTTTTAAATTACTGATGTTGGTGTTCAGGTCCCTTCATGGAATGGGACCTTTGTATTTGAGAGATCAGTTAAGGGAATATGTTCCAAATAGCTTTCTTCAATCTTTAAAAGAAAATTGACCAAGTTTCCACGAGTTAAGGAGGTACATTTGCACAGGGGAAAGCATTCTCAGCAGGAGTCCTGTTATGGTGGAATAAGATACCTTTGACCTTACGACTGGAGATGGACTATTTGCGATTTAGGAAAGCAGTGAAACCTTAGCTATGGGTGCAGGATTTTGGAGAATAGTGAGAGTTGTTGAGAACTTGGCCTAGTTTTATGACTGAGGAGAAGAACTGTTAGTTAGAAATTGGATTGTATTAGTTAATGTGGGTTGATCTGTAGTATGTGGAATGTTATGTTTAAATATTATGTATTGCTGTAAATCACTTTGAATTGTTTTATTAAAACAATTTATAAAGAAAAATAATGCAAAGCCACACAAGTGTTTGCTTTCTGTCACCACATACACACACGTCTGAGTCCTGTGTCAGAAAGTTACAGCAGGAAAATCTAAAACATCACTCCAAAACACCAGCAATAATATGGAAGAGGTAAACGTAAACACACATTTTGTTTTCAGAAGTGCCATTCACTCAACAGCACTGAAACCTGCCAATTACAGATCTTTGAGCCACAAGGAAATACAAGTCAGAGATGGAAGTGCAGATATCAAGTCTGCATGTAAACTCACTATGCATTCAAACACAATGCACTTTTTACACCCCATCCATCAGCAACTTCAGAATACATAGCAACATTGTGGATCAGATGAGTTGCAACAACCATGAAGCAGCATCTACATATTATGAAATAGCTATGCACAACACCCACCAGAACTATATAGAAAATAAGAAGATAAGCACGCTTCCCCCATATCTATATAGAAACATATACATCTGAGTAAAAAGGAGCACCACCCCCCTCCAAACACCTACCTGGCCCTGTAGTATAAGCTCAAGCAAGATGGAGGCATCTCAGTAGTAAAACATGCTGCTAAATCAACCATTAAGCAGAGGCTTTTGCTACGCCACTTTGACAATCAATGTCTGCCAATCCGAAGCTGCAGTTCCAGGATGTCAATGATGCGTTCCTCCTTTCACTGTGATTCTTTCTGTTTGATCCTAACCACAGTGTTCCAGTGACAGCATGTTACCTTTATGGACCTGCCACCAATCTGTTCCACTCCCAATAGAAGCCTTCTGTCTTTACTTCCTACATGTATCCCACATTGGTCCTATAACCCACACTACAGAGTAATTGTTCAAAATGTGAGCCGTTCTCCCTAGGGATATTTGAGTGAGAGAAAGATAGAAATGCTAGGAGAACCTACCAGGAATGAAGGCATGAGCGTCATAGGCCTGATTGCATGTGCACCTAATAAGCACATCCTCGTTAGACAGCACCACCATGCAACCATGCCCTCAAGGCCAAAGATACACAAAGAGCAGGAGACGTCGGATGAGATAAAACTTCTTTATTATAAAGGAACCCCAACGCGTTTCGGCAACGCCTTCCTCAGGGGGAGTAGCTCCAATAATCTCTTAATAAACAAACAGAGTAAATAAATAATTAGAATAATACATGATAACAATTAAAACAATAAAACAAATAGGACACCTGGCATGTTGGACATACACGCATATTAAAACGAAACACAAACAAATAAAACATGCTCATACTATATAATAAACAAATAAAAAATGAATAATTACATAAGAACTATTGTGTAAGAAACTCATATGTAAATAACCTTGATGGAACACAACAAAGCAAACGCAGGGCTGAGAACACATAAAATAAACCAAAAAATGAGTATCTCAAAGTGATGTAATCGAGCAAAAAGGGTGAGCAATTCAAAACATGAAGTAGGAAGCTGCGTAATACAGATAACTTCCAGGGACACAAATAATTATATCAATAAATATATAAACGGACAATTACATCATAAAACCACAATAAAAGAGGAACAGTAAAAAGAGGGACCAATAAGGGACATGAGTAATATAAATGATCATAAACACAATATATAAGCATTGAACACAATAAATAATAAAAGCAATAATATAAAGAATCACATAAAAATACCAAATAAGAAATGACCAACCATCTATATGTATATAACAAATAAGAACACAAGTAAAAATGCATAAAAATATATCTAATATGATAAAAGACATATACCTTACATAATAAACAGTCTGGAACAATAAATAATAGAGATAATAATATGAAAATATTAAATGTCTTAAAAAAATAAATAATAAAATACAACAATAGGGAAATTAAAAAATAAATAAATGAAGGTGGTCATATTATGGGTATAATAAACAATAAAAATAATAATAATAATAATAAATATAAACATGTCTATTGATGACAGGCAAAAATTCATACTAAAATAGATAACTATATGTAAAGATCAGAGGAAACAAATGTAATATATTATGAATTAAAACCTGGTAAAGGGAAAGAATATATATATATATGTCATCATCAAGCCTGACTAAGCATATGCTGAGCTAAACAGACATATTTGATAATGAATAAGTGTATATGAAAATAGAGAAGCACTTGTACGTGTACCCATAAGGACTAACTAATAACGAGTAAAAATGCACAACGGCTGTGTGGAATTAAAAAGTATCAGAACAAAGTGGAGCAGCACTTAGAACCAACCAATTTATAAACAGAGCACAAAAAAAACGTTGTATAAATTACAAAAGAAAGCTAAGGTATGACAATATGAAACGTAAAAGGCAATAAAAGCAGTAAAAGCAAATTTAAATAATGTACAGCCTGATTGTGTAACACGAAAAAGGATGATTCAAGTACTGTGGAACAACAAGCCATAATATACAATTATTCTGCATAATTGAGAAATTTGCATTACGAAGGATGTATTGTAATAAATATACCACTATATGGAAAGTTAAAAAACGATCAGAGCAGCCACGCTAGTAAGAGAAACGTGATCATAATGAAACAGTACAAACACAGACAGTTCAAATCCTACTTCAGAATGAAGGCATTCAGAACCAGGCTAAAAAACTTACGGAGGTAACTACTGGACAGATACTGAGTGTGTAACAGGGTGAAGAGAAAAAAATATAATTGCACTATCGGTACTATCCACAGATAGAAGAGAGAAGTGCCAGATCTGATTCGTTTATATGACAATAAATAGTTTTTATTCCACCTTTTTTATCTCTTATGGCCATATTTTCATACCTATTATTATTTGTAACTATAGCCGTTCCATTGTTTATAGCCCTCTATATGAAACGTCTATTTTATGTCACTATAGATAGTCATTCTCAACCCCTCCCACGGTGTCGGGTTACTATCTTTTGGCGGGAAAACCGGCGTCATATAAACAAATCAGATCTGGCACTTCTCTCTTCTATCTGTGGATAGTACCGATAGTGCAATTATCCTTTCTACGGAGCTGTTCTCTCAGGTTGGTCCTCTGTTTACAATTCCTTTTATTTTCAATTTATCTCAGCGTTTCACAACCTCCCTTCTCCACAATAGTGTTTATCTATATTTTTTTCATGTTTGCATTCAACAATTTGCCAATTTTTTTCTCTTTATTATACTAGGTGAGGCTACATTTAGTAGTTTGTTTCATCTCCCCATTTTTTCTTTGGGTCTCGTTGCAGTGTTTAAAGTCTCTAACTGTGTTAAAACTACGTTCCACCCTATATGTATACCTAACACGAACA
Source organism: Ichthyophis bannanicus (assembly GCA_033557465.1). Classification (NCBI taxonomy): domain Eukaryota; kingdom Metazoa; phylum Chordata; class Amphibia; order Gymnophiona; family Ichthyophiidae; genus Ichthyophis; species Ichthyophis bannanicus. Next base: position 429,993,109 of record CM066034.1, on the reverse strand, counting down.
TCAAGGTGAGTGCGTTTTGGTTTTTAAATGCATTAGTGCAGTTCTCTAGGTATGATAATTTTGTTTTATAAATGTTTGCTCTGCGGGGCACATAATAACGTTGTTAGATGGCACTTTTTACTTATATTCGTTTGCCGAAATACTTTGTCTACAGATTCCCGGTGTTTGTCCAAACTAGAGCATTCCTTTTCTCTTCACCCTGTTACACACTCAGTATCTGTCCAGAAGTTACCTCCGTAAGTTTTTTAGCCTGGTTCTGAATGCCTTCATTCTGAAGTAGGATTTGAACTGTCTGTGTTTGTAGTGTTTCATTATGATCACGTTTCTCTTACTAGCGTGGCTGCTCTGATCGTTTTTTAACTTTCCATATAGCGGTATATTTATTACAATACATCCTTCGTAATGCAAATTTCTCAATTATGCAGAATAATTGTATATTATGGCTTGTTGTTCCACAGTACTTGAATCATCCTTTTTCGTGTTACACAATCAGGCTGTACATTATTTAAATTTGCTTTTACTGCTTTTATTGCCTTTTACGTTTCATATTGTCATACCTTAGCTTTCTTTTGTAATTTATACAACGTTTTTTTTGTGCTCTGTTTATAAATTGGTTGGTTCTAAGTGCTGCACCACTTTGTTCTGATACTTTTTAATTCCACACAGCCGTTGTGCATTTTTACTCGTTATTAGTTAGTCCTTATGGGTACACGTACAAGTGCTTCTCTATTTTCATATACACTTATTCATTATCAAATATGTCTGTTTAGCTCAGCATATGCTTAGTCAGGCTTGATGATGACATATATATATATATACTTTCCCTTTACCAGGTTTTAATTCATAATATATTACATTTGTTTCCTCTGATCTTTACATATAGTTATCTATTTTAGTATGAATTTTTGCCTGTCATCAATAGACATGTTTATATTTATTATTATTATTATTATTATTTTTATTGTTTAATATACCCATAATATGACCTTCTTAATTTATTTATTTTTTAATTTCCCTATTGTTGTATTTTATTATTTATTTTTTTAAGACATTTAATATTTTCATATTATTATCTCTATTATTTATTGTTCCAGACTGTTTATTATGTAAGGTATTTGTCTTTTATCATATTAGATATATTTTTATGCATTTTTACTTGTGTTCTTATTTGTTATATACATATAGATGGTTGGTCATTTCTTATTTGGTATTTTTATGTGATTCTTTATATTATTGCTTTTATTATTTATTGTGTTCAATGCTTATATATTGTTTTTATGATCATTTATATTACTCATGTCCCTTATTGGTCCCTCTTTTTACTGTTCCTCTTTTATTGTGGTTTTATGATGTAATTGTTCGTTTATATATTTATTGATATAATTATTTGTGTCCCTGGAAGTTGTTATCTGTATTACGCAGCTTCCCACTTCATGTTTTGAATTGCTCACCCTTTTTGCTTGATTACATCACTTTGAGATACTCATTTTTTGGTTTATTTTATGTGTTCTCAGCCCTGCGTTTGCTTTGTTGTGTTCCATCAAGGTTATTTACATATGAGTTTCTTACACAATAGTTCTTATGTAATTATTCATTTTTTATTTGTTTATTATATAGTATGAGCATGTTTTATTTGTTTGTGTTTCGTTTTAATATGCGTGTATGTCCAATATGCCAGGTGTCCTATTTGTTTTATTGTTTTAATTGTTATTATCATGTATTATTCTAATTATTTATTTACTCTGTTTGTTTATTAAGAGATTATTGGAGCTACTCCCCCTGAGGAAGGCGTTGCCGAAACGCGTTGGGGTTCCTTTATAATAAAGAAGTTTTATCTCATCCGACGTCTCCTGCTCTTTGTGTTTCTCTGGATTACCTGCAGGAGGACCTGCTCCCCTTTGTGTGTGCTCAAGGCCAAAGATGCCAGCATTAGCAGCTGTCACTCAAATACAGTACCCACGAGTGAGACCCCTCTCTATTCTTCTCCAAGATGGCACATCTGTCCATACCTAAGATCATCACTCTTACAGCACTATTTATTTATTTATTTATTTAGCTGCATTTATATCCCGCTTTTCACTAGGTCAAAGTGGTTTAGCACAAAAAAAGGGGGGGTACAATAATTATCGAGAGAGAGAGGGGGGGGAGGGTCCAGCACCAGGGGGGGGGGCCAACATTGAAGATTTAAACTGAGTGTAACAGTACTAGACTTTAAACGCGAGTCTCTCAGTTGGGCAGGTCAGATACAGCTTGATTGGGAGGCTGATAGAAAGTAGGCAGTTAGTGAGAGTTGTCCATCCCAGGCCCAAGGTATTCACGAAACAGGATGTTTTTTTGCTGTTTCCTGAATGTGGGGAGGTCTCTGTTGATTTGGATCTGGTTGGGGAGGGAGTTCCAGAGGGAGGGTGCATATAGTTCAAATGCCCTGTTGCAGGCTTGTTGATTAAACTTTGATCGTTCATGAGGGCTGGTAAGAGTGTTATTGGTGGTCTGGCAGGTTTGTCTGTTGTGGGTAGGCTGAGGGAGTAGAGTCCAGAGCTGGGAGGTCTGCACTTGATGGAGGGCTCTGTGGATAAGTAACAGAGATCTGTATTTAATCCTTGCTTCCCGAGGCATTATGTGAAGCTCTCTCAAGACTGCGGTGATGTGACAGTGTTTCTTGATCCGTTGGATGATTCTTACAGTGGTGTTGAGGGCAGTTCGTAGAGGGTTTGTGTGGGTGGCCGGGAGTCCATGATAGATTGCATTGCAGTAGTCCAGGTGGGGGAGCGTCATGGCCTGCATGACTGTTCTGAAATCTTGTGGGTCAATGAGTGGTCTTAGTCATTGTACCATCTTTGCTTTGAGGTGTATTGTTCTGGCTGTTTTTTCAATCTGTTGCGTAAATGTAAGCGCTTGATCAATGATGATTCCCAAGTATTTTATGTGGGGTTGAACTTGTATTTGGATGGTACCCAAGGTGAGGTGCGGTGGTGGAATGAAGGTTTGGTCCTTGGTCACAAAGAGGGCTACGACTTTTCTAAGGTTTATTGACAGGTTGTTCTTTTGGAGCCAGTTGGTGACATCAGCGAAGCAGGTAGATAGATGTTTGTTTGTTGGATTTCTGGTCAAAATGGGTCCATAAAGCATAATGTCATCCATGCAGATATGGTAGTTGATGTTGTGAGAGCGTATTATCGTGCAGAGGGGCTGAAGGTAGATGTTGAAGAGCATGGCGGAGAGTGTAGAGCCTTGGAGTACTCCTTGATGCTGGCGAAAGGGGGGGGGGGAGGTTGCAATACTGGTGCGGATCAGTTGTTGTCTGTTGGTCAGGTAGGAGTGGAATCATTGTAACACGATGTCCTTGATGCCAATCTCTTGTAGTCTGCGTAGGAGGATGCTGTGGGAGATGGTGTCAAAAGCTGCGGATATATTCAGGAAGACCATAGAATATCCAGACTGTTTGGCCTGTCTTCCTTTGATCAGAGTGTTCAGTAGGGATATCATGAGGGTCTCGACCCCATGACCTGGGCGGAATACATGTTGTTGTGGGTCCAGTGAGTTGTTTGTGTACAGATGGTCTTGGAGCTACTGCTGAACTATCTTTTCGATGATTTTGGCAGTGAATGGGAGACTTGCTATTGGCCTGAAGGATTCAGGGTCAAGAGGGGCCAGGTATGTTTCTTGAAGGTAGGGCGAATGATGGAGGTTTTGAGGCTGTCTGGCATGTGTCCTTGCTTGAGGGATTCGTTTGCTATGTGGGCTAGGGCAGTGCTTATGTCCAGATTGGTTTTCTTTATCCACTCCACAGGACAGGGGTCTAATGGGGAGGTGGTGGTGTTTAGGCAGGAGATGGTGGATTCTATCTTTTCTTTGGTGATTTTCTCGAATGTCCTCCATTCCGTATCCTGAGCAGCATGATAGGTTATTGTGGTTGTTTCCACAGGTGAGCTGAGTGGTTGTTGGAGCTGTTTATATTGTCGAGCCAGCTGTTCTGGTGGAATGTCCGGGAGTTGGTCAGAGTGATTCGGTGTCGCTGTCAGCTTCTTAACAATCTCAAAGAGCTCACGTGGTCTGTTGATGGAGGTATTTATGATTTTTGAGTGGTAAGCCCTTTTTGCATTATCAGTTTCTGTGCGGTAGGCATTTAGTTCATTCATGTATCTTGCTTTGTCTGTTTCATTTTTAGTCTTTCTCCATTTCCTCTTGGTCCTTCTGAGCTGGGTCTTTAGTCTCCGCAGGTTGGGGGTGAACCAGCGGGCTCTGGTTGTGCTACTCTGGTTTTAGTGTTGTTTTTTTGTTGTTGTAGTACATGCCACAGAGGTGATTGTAGTATTCCAGTTGTTGATTAGGTCTTCGATATTGGAGGAGTCTGTTTGTAGATTAGGTAGTACTTGGGCTAAGAAGTCCTCTTTGCTATATGGTTTGAATCTTCGTGCGAGTTGACTGTTCTCTTTGGTGTGGGTATGCTGGTATGTGCAGGTGAAGTTGATGAGATGGTGGTCAGACCATGGCACGTTTGTGATCCTGGGGTTCTTGCAGGAGATGGCACTTTGGGAGTTGAGGAATATTAGATCCAGGATGTTTCCTTTTTCATGAGTTGGTTCGTGTATAATTTGGGTCAGGTCCATTGCTTCCATAGCACTAATAAAGGATTCGGCATGTTTTTCTTGCAATGAGGGGAGGCTAAAGTCTCCGAGGATTAATTGTTCTTTCGTGGTGATGGTACTCTCTGATATATGCTGTAAGTCAGCGCTTGCAGTAGGTGTTCGGTAGATTAGGCATATTGAGAGGAGTTTATTGGAGACTGTGAGTATGTCTGCCTCATTAATTGTTTCGGATGCATAGCTTCTGAGGTGGAGGTTGGATCTCGCTATGATAGCTATCCCCCCTCCTCTGGCGTGCGCCTGTAAGCAGTTGTGCATGCTGTATCCGGTTGGTGTTAGTTCGTTCATAAGTACCGTGTCGGAGTCTGTTAGCCAGGTCTCTGTTATGCAGAAGATATCAGGAACAGAAGCGAGGGACATCTTGAACAATTTTCAGAAGACTATGTTCGTGAGAAACTAACTCAACTTAAAGTAGACAAAGCGATGGGACCGGATGGGATACACCCTGGAATACTAAGGGAACTTTAGGACGTTCTAGCAGCTCCACTGACTGACCTTTTCAATGCCTCGTTGGAGTCGGGAGTGGTGCCAAAGGACTGGAGAGAGGCTCATGTGGTGCCTTTCACACAAAAGCGGAAATAAGGATGTGGTTGAAAACTACAGGCTGGTTAGTTTAACTTCGGTGGTGAGTAAATTATTTGAAACGCTGCTGAAAGAGAAAATAGTGAGGATTCTGGAGTCCAGCGGATTAGAGGATCCGAGGCAGCATGGATTCACCAGAGACAGGTCTTGTCAGACAAATCTGATTGATTTCTTTGACTGGGTGACCAGGGAGTTGGACCGAGGGAGAGCCCTAAATGTGGTGTATTTAGATTTCAGTAAAGCCTTTGACACCGTTCCTCACAGGCGACTTATAAACACAAACTGAGCACCCTAGGGATGGACCCTAAAGTTACTGCTTGGGTTAGAAATTGGTTGAGTGGGAGGTGACGAAGAGTACAGGTAAATGGAGCTCACTCTGAGGAGAAGGAAGCTACCAGTGGTGTGCCCCAGGGATCTGTCCTTGGTCCAATTCTTTTTAACATCTTTGTTAGTGATGTAACGGAAGGGCTGTCGGGTAAGGTTTGTCTCTTTGCAGATGATAACAAAATCTGCAATAGAGTAGACTTCCAGGAAAGTGTAGATAACATAAGAAGGGATCTAGCTAAGCTTGAAGAATGGTCTAGAATTTGGCAGCTAGGATTTAATGTTAAAATATGTAAGGTCATGCATTTGGGCTGCAGTAATCCGAGGGAGCAATATAGTATAGGGGGTGAAGTACTTTTTTCCACTAAAGAAGAGCGGGACCTAGGCGTGGTTGTGTCTTATGATCTTAAGGTAGCCAAATAGGTAGAAAAGGCAACTGCAAAAGCTAGAAGGATGCTTGGGTGCATACGGAGAAGAATGACTAGCAGAAAAAAGGAGGTGATAGTGCCTCTGCATAAGTCTTTGGTGCAACCTCATTTGGAGTATAGTGTGCAATTCTGGAGACCACACCTTCAAAAGGATATAAACAGGATGGGGTCAGTACAGAGGGTGGCTACTAAAATAGTTAGTCGTCTTCATTATAAAGCATATGAGGACAGACTTCAGGATCTTAATATGTACACCTTAGAGGAAAGGCGGGATAGAGGTGATATGATTGAGATATTTAAATACCTCCGTGGCATAAATGCACAGGGGGAGAGCTTCTTTCGATTGAAAGGAAGTTCTGCTACGAGGGGACATGGGATTCAGGAGTGATATGCGGAAATATTTCTTTTTTGGAAAGAGCAGTGGATCCGTGGAATAGTCTCCCAGTGGAGGTGGTAGAGATGAGGACAGTAACAGAATTCAAAAAAGCATGGGACAAACACAGAGGATCTCTAAAGGTAAAAAGGGGACTGTTGTAGTTGTTGATATGGAAGGACAGACTAGATAGGCCATGTGGTCTTTTTCTGTTGTCATATTTCTATGTTTCTATATCAGTCTTTTGGGATATAATCAGGTCTTGGAGCATGGGGAGTTTATTTCTCACTGAGCGTGCATTTATTAGGGTGATTAAGAGTGTGTGTTTGCGAGGGAAGAGGTGTGGGTTGGGATGGGTGGTGTGCGTGAGCTTCTCCTTGTGGGGGGAGGATTGGTGGTGTTTATTGGTTGAGAAGGTGTAGTGTTTAAAATGGAGTGGTGTGGGTATGTGCTGACAAGGGTGAGTATGGCAGGGTGAGTGCGAGTGGTGTTAGGAAGTGTGTTGGGTGGTGTCCAGTGAGCCCAGATTGGGCTGGAGCCTCAGAGCGGGGGTGATGCTGTCCTCCCGCTCTGGCGCTCAACCCCGATCGGGGGAGCTGCTCAGCTTCAAGATGGTGGTGTGCTTTTCCTGCTGCTTAAATTCCCTTCGCAGAGGTGTCCGGTGAGCCCTGACTGGGCTGGAGCCTCAGAGCGGGCCTGAGACCACTGGTCCCCAAGACACCTCTGCGCCGCCCTCATGTGGAGGTGAGCGTCAGGGGTGACGTGGACCATGGAGGCCATGTGCTCGAGGAGGCGGAGGAGAAGTCGAGCGGGCACTGAGAGACGGTACTGTATGTTCCGAGTCAAAGTTCTGAGACGATTGGCTTGGTCCCTGGGCAAGAAAGTCTTCGACTGGAGAGTGTCGATCTTTGACCCAATGAACACTGTGTCAAGAGGAGGTGAGACTTGGGGTAGTTTATGAAAAACCCCAAGTGCTGCAGTAGCTGGATGTTGTGTACGGTGGCCTGCTGCACCTCTGAGGCCATGTCTCCCTTTATGAGCGAGTTGTCCAGATAGAGAAATATGAAGACCTCCTGGAGTTGGAGGAAGGCGGCCATGACTGCCAAGCATTTTGTGAAAACTCTTGGGGCCGAAGCTAGGCTGAAGGGGAGCACCCTGTACTGAAAATGCCTGCCCCCAACTACGAACCACAGGTATTGCCTGTGGTTGGGGTGGATGAGGATGTTGGTATAAGCATCCTTGAGGTCTAAGGAGCATAGCCAGTCTCCCTGCTGGAGGAAGGGCAGCAATGTTCCAAGGGGGAGCATCTTGAACTTCTCCCTCACCAGGAATCTGTTGAGGTTGCGCAGGTCGAGGATGGGCCTTAAGGTCCCCTGTCCTTTTTGGCACGAGGAAGTACCTGGAGTAGAACCCCTTGCCCTTGAGATGGGGGGGGGGGCACCGGTTCAACCGCTTTGTCCTCGAGAATACCTGCCAACTCCTTCAAAAGGTGGTCTCGGTGGAGGGGAGACCTGAAGGGCTCTCTGAGGAAATAAGGGGGAGGTGTCTGAGTCAGGTGGAGGAGGTAACCCTCCCTGACTACCCTTAGTGCCCAGGAATCGGTGGTGATGGTCACCCACCTCTGGGCATAGAGGGCCAGACAGTCCCATCATGCCGGACCTTATCTCCTGGGTCTGCTCCTTGGAGACCTCGACGAAGCAATCCATTAGACCCCTACTGGAAGGCTGGGTCTCCGAGGGCAAGGCCCTCACCTTCCCCTTGCATTTAGGCATAGAAAGATAAGGAGGAAAAGGCAAAATGCTCACAGCGCCATCTTGAACATGCCCCCTCCCTGCCTGCCACACTTGAGGAGAGATATATTTTATAAATTACATGCATAAACTTGCACTCTGCTCCTGTGCATCCCAACACTGAAATAATGCACAATTGGTCCATGAACTTACGGAATAGTGACTACCTAAAGTACATACATAAATCCTTGAAAATAGATTACTTACATGCATAAAAGTGCCCGATATTCAGCGGTGACGGCTAGTGCTGCTAAATTGGCTAGCCGCCACTGAACTTCCTTCCTTGTGGTGACTGGCTATAAACTAGATATGTTGGAGATGGGTGAAGAAAGCCCACAGGTAAGTAAAACATTAAATACCACTGTAAATGTAGGAAAAAGGGGCAATATCTGGAAAGCGGTGTGTACAAATGCTCGTAGCATGGGCAATAACATCCTAGATATTGAGGTTTTAATGGAAGAGGCTGACTTGGATTTAGTGGCGGTTACGGAGACATCGTTCATGGACAACCATGACTGGGATGTAATTATACCGAACTGTATGTAAAAAATAGTACAAAAACTAGAATTGCAGGGCTTAAAAGGAAGAGAAGAGGCACTGTGGGTTAAAATAAAATGAGGGATGGTAAATCCATTTGCACTGGAGTTATACACAGATCCCCCTCACAGGGAGTAGAAGTGGACGAAGATCTAATAGAAAACATACGCAGGTTTGCCATGAATGGAAAAGTGCTACTGATAGATTTCAATCAGGGGCTGCCAAAGGGGGGTGCGGGGCCATGTACAGAGAGTCACTGAGGGGTCTCATTTGCATAAGGGACCTCATTTGCATAAGTATTTGCATAATGCTAACATGCACTAACTTTTAATAAATATGCCTAATGAGTGTCTGGATAAAGAAAGACTACCAGATTTCTACATTACCATACTCCAGTGCCAACTGCCAGGCACATTAGGAAGTACTACAAACACTGCCCATTTAGAACCATAGCAAACCTGCCGTATCATAATAGTACTACTAGGACTCACAAAGCACCATACCCTATCAAAAGGCAACATTGCAAATATTAAACCAAAACATCTCGGAGAATACCAATACATCTCCTACTGTGGAAAGAGAATAAGTGGCACTGTCAAAAAGAAACTAAACGAATAGAATACCTCAGCTCGGTTTCACATGCAGAACAGACTGTCACCAAACAATTACAATCACAATTTAGAAATAGGAAGACAATAATTAAACTGGGAACCCCAAAAGCAAAACTTGGAATGTACAACAACACTGGAGAAATAAAACTACAAATGAATTCTTTTTCTTGTACTAAACAAAACGCAAAGATGTTAATGATGTTTTCTACCTTTTGTTATCTGGGCATTTTATTTTTCAGTTGCAATTGCTCCAGTCACTTTCTTCTGGTTTCTTTGTGTCTTCTGTTAACCCTCCATTGTCTGCTGTCCATTTGTCCTTTCTTCTCTCTTCTAATTTTTTCCATTCTCTCTCTACATCTGCTTTAACAAACTGATCTTTTGCTCTTTCCTCCATTTCGTTCTTTATTCCTTTTTGGTCCACTCCAATTTCACCCTTCCATCCTCAATCCCCACTTACTTTCCCAATACCTGACCAATCATAGATTTTTCTTCCCTCCCACACAAAATATCTTTTCCCCTCTCCATCCCCACTCCCCCAACCCCATCCCCCCAACATCCGTTTCCTTCTAGTTCTAGCCCCACCCAGCATCAGCTCTTTCCAGTTCTATTCTAGCTCCCTCCATCAGTCCATTTCCAGTCCTATCCTAGCCCTTCCATCAGCCCATTTCAAGTCCTAAACCCCCCAACAGTCCATTTCCAGTCCTAGTGCCCCCCCATAAGCCATTTCCAGTCCTAGCCCCACCCCCCTCGAAGATCCCCATGCCTGTATGACTAGCTTTAGAGGGAGTCGGAGAGGCCCTGGCTCACCTCTGTACAGCTGAGAAAGTGAAGAGCAGCGTTTTCCTTCACTTCGTCAGCTGTGTTCTGGTGTAGCCCACTGGCACACCGGAGGTTTAAGGTCATTTCCTGCTTCACGGCACTCAGTGCACAAGCAGGCTACATAGCTGCTGAAGTAAAGGAAAATGCTGCTCTTCACTCCGGCAGCTGTAGAGAGGTGAGCCGGGTCCTTGGGCAGGATGTTGTTAACGCAGGGCCCCCTGAAGCTTGGGGCCCTGTGCAACAAGATTCTCACAGAATGGACAGGCCGGCCCTGATTTCAATATGCCGGATGTGGAATGGCACATCCCTGCTGCGGTGTCATCTGGAAGTAAGGAGATCCTGGATTCTCTATAGTGAGAACTATTCAGGCAACTGGTAACAGAGCCTAAGACGACAAAAAAGGAATTAAATTCCAGCACCTACACCAATATCTACCCCATACACCACACACACCACACGCTGTAAATATACATTTGTAAAAAGTTTGATGTTTTGTTTTGCATTAATACCTACAAAGTTTAAATTCATTGTTCAATGTAAATAGTTGATTTCTATTGTTCTATGTAAAATGTATACAAATGTGTACAAGACTGTTAATCTGTTATATGTAAACCGCCCTTGATCTCTGGAAGGGGCGGTATAAAAGAAATAGTTAAATAAATAAATAAATAAATAAAAACAGAGCCCACACGTGATGGGGCCATACTGGACTTAGTGCTTACCAATCGAAAAAGTGCTTCTGATGTTACAGTGGGAGATCATCTCACATCCAGTGATCACCAAATGGTATGGCTCAGTATTAGGACTAGGGATGATAAAATCCATTCAAAAGCAAGGGTCAGACTTTAGGAAAACTAACTTTGCCAAGATGGAACAATATCTCCAAGAGTCATTAGCGGGATGTGAACAGTTGGGGGATGAAGAAAAACAATGGGAAAAACTGAAAGGGGATATATATTAAGGGCAACAAATCTTTTTGTTAAACAAGTAAATTTATTTAACAATTTTTCTATACTGCCTTATCTTAAAATCAAGGCGGTGTATAATAAAACTTCAATTTATAGAGAAATTTCAATAGGAACAATTAAAAACGTATCCCATTACAGAATAACTTCCTTAGCAATAAGAGGGAGGAGGAGAACTGGGAATGATAACGTATAACTTATGTACAATGTGTATGTAAGTGTTCATGAGAGGGGGGGGCATCAGTTTCATTGAGGTGCTCGATGAAAAGAAGGGTCTTGAGCTGTTTCCGAAATTCCTTTATGTCTGTGGTGGCTCTTATTTCCTCCGGGAGAGTGTTCCAGATAGACGGAGCGGCAAGTGAGAGGGCCCTCTTGGAAGTGGTTTGTTTGGCTTTTGTGAATAGGTTGGGTGTTGGTATGGTATTGATGTTGCTGTTTCTCTCAGATCTATTAGGTCTGGTACAGATGAGGTCCTGCAGACTTCTGGCTGTTAGGTTGTTTTTGATCTTGAAGATGATCAGGGCAGATTTGTATTTGGCATGTAATGTAATTGGCAACCAGTTCAGTTGGTGCAGAAGGGGAGTTATATGCTCTCACCGAGATGATCCCATGATGGTTTGGGCAGTGGCGTATTGGACTAGTTGCAGAGATCGGGTAGTTTGTTTAGGCAGACCTTGGAATCCAGAGATGGCATTATGATGGACTGACATACTGTGCAAAAGTGTTCTTGACTGAGGAGAGGTTTTAATCTGATTATTGCAAGCTTGTGGAAGGCAGACTTGGAGGTTTTGTTGATATGAGCTTGTAGGTTGAGATATTTGTCACTGATGATACCCAGGTATTGAACTTCATCCTTTATTGTGATTAGTGAATTGGCAATTTTGATTGAGGCGGAAGGGTTCAAATCAGTGTTCCTTGTAATGATTATTGCTTCAGTTTTCTTGATGTTGATGTTGTTTTTGATAAGCCAGGTTATCATTTCCTGGAGGCACATTGACATTGTAGTGAAGTCTTCTGGATTGGGGTGTAGGCCATAATATAATCTGCATATATGGCATATTGTATGTTGTGTTTCCTGAATATGTTGCAGACTGGTTGTACATAAATGTTAAATAGGAGAGCAGAGAATGAAGATCCTTGAAGAACTCCTTGGTCGGTGTGGAAAGTAGTTGAAGTGAGCGGACCAGATTTGACTTTCTGTTGTCTGCCTCCGAGGTATGACTGGAACCACTTAAGGGTGATGTTTTGGATCCTGATTGATGCTAGTCGCTAAAGAAGGATGTCATAGGGGACTGTGTCAAAGGCAGATGATATGTCGACGAAGATTAATAGGAAACCTCTTCTTATGTTGTCAATACCTTTGAGCAGGTTATCAAATAGATGGATGAGTAATGTCTCTATGCTGTGATCTGGGCGAAAACCATGTTGGTGAGGATCCAGAGGGGCGTGTACGTCAATGTGGTCCTGGAGCTGTCTCTGAACAATCTTCTCAATTATTTTGGAGAGGATTGGGAGGCTGGATATTGGGCGGTAGTTTGATCGGTCGTTGCTGTGTGGAGGTGTAAACTTTGGAATAGGGCGGATGGTAGCTTGCTTTAGAGCCATGGGCATGTAGCCTTGGGTAAGTGAGGTACTTATTATCTTTTGTATGAATTTGATTAGGTCATACTTGGCAGATTTGATTCATGCCACGGGACAGGGATCGGATAGTGCTGTGGTGTTCAGCTCAGTTATGGTACGGGCGATTTGCTCTGTTGACGGGATGTTGAACTTTCTCAAGTGGTTTGGGGCGATGGTGCTCACGCTGATAGGTAGAGTGTCAGGTTTTGCAGTGTCCTTGTAAAGTGTGGTTTGAAGGGGTTTATTCTTGGATATGAGGTTTGAGGGTGTATTGGGTTTTCATTCTTCAGAGTTGGGTCCTTCGTTAATGTTTGGACGACACTGAAGAGCTCTTTGGGTTTGTTACAGGCTTTTAGAATAAGATTAGTATAGTATTGATTGTGTTTATTTATTAGAGCATTTTACTCGTTGCATTATTTGGTATTGTTTTAGTGAGATTTCAGTCTTGTCAAGTCGCCATTGATGCTCATATTGATGTAGTTTCCTCTTTGATTCTCTTCTTTTTGGTGGCGTACCATGGAGCTCATCTTGGTCTGCTGTCTAGATGGCGTGGGATGGTTTGGCTTGGGAGTCTCAGTGCAGCACTGATGGTAGTGTTCCAGATGTTGACAGCATCATCCAGGTCGGTAAAGTCTTGGGGCAGGAATTGAAGGGTGTCCCTGAGGAATTGCTCTTTGTTGAATGCTTTGAAGTGTCTGGTAGGGTTCTCTGGTTTCAGTGATTCTTGTTGAAAAAGAAAAAGGAACCACTATGATTTTCAAAATTAGTAGCTGAAAAAGTGAAGAAAAAGAGGGAGGCCTTCATGAAATACAAGCGATAACAGAGAGATGAAGACAGGTATCAATATTTGGAAAAACTTAGAGAAGCTAGCAAAGTAGTCAGGAAAGCAAAGGTACAAAAAGAAGAAATAGCCAATGAAATAAAATGTGGGGATAAAACAATTTTCAGATATGTTAGTGAGAGGAGAAAGGGCAAAAGTGGTATTGTCAGATTTAAGGGGGAAGAGGAGGAATATGTAGAAACTGAAGAGGATAAAGCAGAATTGCTTAACAAATATTTTTGTTCTATGTTCACAGATGAAGAACCGGGAGCAGGACCTGAGAAAAAAAACACAAACAGGAAAAGAGCTGAGGGGCATCTTGAACGATTTTCAGAAGACTGTGTTCATGAGGAACTAGCTAAACTTAAAATAGACAAAGCGATGGCACCAGATGGGATACACCCAAGAAAATTGAGGGAACCTGGGGACGGTTCTAGCAGCTCCACTGAACAACCTTTTCAATGCCTCTTTTTAGAGTCTGGAGTGGTACCAGAGGGCTGGAGAGAGGCACATGTGGTCCCTTTACACAAAAGTGGAAGTAGGATGTGGTTGAAAACTACAAGCCGGTTATTCTGTGGTGAGTAAATTATTGAAAATGGTGCTGAAAGAAAACAGTGAAGTTTCTGGAGTCCAACGGATTACCAGATCCAAGGCAGCATGGATTCACCAGAGACAGGTCTTGTCAGACAAATCTGTTTGATTTCTTTGACTGGGTGACTAGGGAGCTGGACTGAGGGAGAGCCCTAAATGTGGTATGTTTAGATTTCAATAAAGCCTTAGACACTGTTCCGCACAGGCGACTTATAAACAAACTGAGCACCCTAGGGATGGACCCTATTGTATACATATTCTCTGTACATAAGTTATACTTCATTGCATCACCTGCATGGTTCCAGGCCCCCCTCTGTACATATGTTTGGCTTCTTTGCATCACCTGCATGTCTCCATCCCCCCTTCCCCACTCCACCCCCTTTATAAGTTGTTGGAATTGCAAGTTTCATAAGTTCTCTGTAACATGTGAGTTTATAAGTTATTGTAACTGCAAGTTTCATAAGAACATAAGATATGCCATACTTGGTCAGATCAAGGTCCATCAAGCTCAGTATCCTGTTTTTAACAGTGGCCAATCTAGGTCATACGTACTTAGCAGTTTCCCCAAAAGACACAGGTTCCACAATGCTTGTACTGGGTCAAGCATTGATATCCTGGGTCCCTTCTTAATAATGGTTTATGGACCTTTCCTCCAGGAACTTGTCCAAACCTTTTTTAAACCCAGCTACACTAACAGCCTTTACTACATCCTCTGGTAACAAATTCCAGAGTTTGATTACATGTTGAGTGAAAAAATATTTTATTAGTCTTAAATAGTTTACCCTGTAGCTTCATTGCATGTCCCCTAGTCTTTCTATATTCTGATAATGTAAACAATCGATCTACGTTTACCAGTTCCACTCCGTTCATTAATTTATAGACCTCTATCATATCTCCCCTCAGCCATCTCTTTTCCAGGTTAAAGAGCCCTAACCTTTTTAGCCTTTCTTCATAAGAGTATCCTTCCATCTCCTTTACCATTTTGGTGGCTCTTCTCTGATCCTTTTCTAATAACGCTATATCCTTTTTAAGATACGGCGACCAGAATTGCACACAATATTCAAGGTGCGGTCTCACCATGGAACGATATAAAGGCATTATAATATCTTTTGTTTTATTTTCCATTCCTTTCCTTATGATACCTAGCATTCTATTTGCTCTCTTGGCCGCCGCTGCACTCTGGGCCGAGGGTTTTAACATATTATCCACAATGACGCCTAAATCTTTTTCCTGGGTGGTGGTTCCTAATGTGGAACCTTGCATCGTGTAACCATAGTTTGGGTTGTTCTTCCCTAGGTGCATAACTTTGCACTTGTCCACATTAAATTTCATCTGCCATTTTGATGCCCAGTCTTCCAATTAGAGTAGTTACTCACCTGTAACAGGTGTTCTCCAGGAGCAGCAGGAATCAGTCCTCACCATATGGGTGACGTCGGCATCGACGGAGCCCCATGCGGAGCATTTCCCTAGCTTTCAAAGAAAGCTTTTGGGAATGCAGGCACGCATGCACGGTCCCCTTCCCGCCCAAAGGTGCCATCTTGCTCAGTCAAATGACATAGCTAAAAGCCAGCACAAAAAAAGAAAATGAACTATATACAACTGCAACTCCAAGGGGAGGAGGGAGGGTCGTGAGGACTGATTCCTGCTGCTCCTGGAGAACACCTGCTACAGGTGAGTAACTACTCTTTCTCCAGGACCAAGCAGGAAGTCAGTCCTCACATATGGGTGACTCCCTAGCTCTGGGCTACCAGGAACCCAGGCTGAAAAATAGAGCTCCCTCTAGAGCCCCAGCAACAGTGAGAGAATCTTCTCTGAGACCACACCTGAACGGTAGCCCAACACCAGGGCCGGAGGGTAGGAGTTGCCTAAACCTCAAAGAGATTACGGAGTACCACTTGCCCGAAAGCACCGTCCCTACGGGACTCCCTCTCGAGGCAGTAGTGGTCCGCAAAAGTCTGGCTTGAAGACCAAGTAGCGGCCCGGCAGATGTCTGCCAACGGAACAGAGCGGAAGTGAGCTACTGATGCGGCCTTCACCCTAACTCGGTGGGCCGTGACTCGACCCTCCAGGGAGAGGCCGGCTGACCTGTACGCCCAGGCGATACAGTCTGCCACCCAGATGGACAATGTACGCTTAGTGACAGGCAACCCCAATTTATTAGGGTCAAAGGAAATGAAGAGCTGAGAAGCCCTTATGCCCCTGCGTACGTTCAAGGTAAAAGGACAGTGCCCTTCTACAATCCAGGGTATGCAAGACAGTCTCTGCCCTACTGGCGTGCAGCCTAGGAAAGAACGTTGGAAGTACCACCTCCTGGTTGAGGTGGAAGGAGGACACCACCTTTGGAAGGAACTTAGGATGAGTCCGCAATACTACCCTGTTCCTATAGAACCTGGTATACGGCCTATCCGAGACCAGGGCCTGAAGCTTACTCACCCGCCTAGCCGAGGTGAGTGCCACAAGGAACAATACCTTCCAAGAGGCTCAAAAGGTGGGCGAATCAGTTGCTGCAAGACCACATTGAGATCCCACTCAGGGACTGGTGGACAAATAGGAGGCTTAAGCAGAAGCAGGCCTCTTAGAAAATGGGACACCAGAGGGTGGCCTGAGAGAGATTGTCCATCCACCTGCAAGTGGTGAGCTGAGGGGGCACTGAGGTGAACCCGGACAGAGTTGGACTGAAGTCCTAGGTTGGAAAGGTGGAGCAGGTATTGAAGCACCACCTGGACAGAGCAGGAGAAAGGGTCCTCTTGCTGTTGAGAACACCAAGTAGAGAACCTACGCCACTTTAGAGCATAGGCCTTCCTAGTGGAATGCTTCCTGGAGGTCAGCACCACCTCTTCAACCTCCCTAGATAGGAGCAAGGGAGCAAGGACTAGCCTTTCAGCAGCCAGGCCATCAAATTGAGGGATTTGAGGTTGGGATGCAAGAGGGACCCCTGGTCCTGAGTCAGAAGGTCGGGTTGCAACCCCAGAGGAAGTGGAGTATCCACTGCCAATTGCAGAAGAAGAGGGAACCACGGCTGCCTGGGCCACCTGGAGGCTATCAGGATCACCGTGGCTCGGTCCTGCTGGATTTTGAATAGAGTCCGGGCCACCAGAGGTGTGGGAGGAAAGGCATACAGCAGGCCCTCTGACCAAGGGATCTGGCGCTGTTCTCAAGGGATGCGGTTGCCTGGAACAGAACCGGGGTAGTTGCCTGTTCAGCGGACTGGCAAAAAGATCCATGGTCGGAAGACCCCACTTCAGGAAGATCTTTTGAACTACCAGAGGATCCAACCGCCACTCGTGAGGCTTCAGGAGTCTGCTGAGTCTGTCCGCCAGGTAGTTTTCCTGGCCTGGGAGGTAGACTGCCCTGAGGGTCATGCCCTGGGTGACAGCCCAGGAACAGAGAGCTTGTGCTTCCAGGCACAGAAGTCTGGATCCTGTGCCTCCCTGCTTGTTGACGTAGAACATAGCCACCTGGTTGTCCGTCTGAACTAGGACAGACTGGTGAGACAGGATCTGAGAGAAAGTCCGTAAGGCCAGTTGAATGGCCCTCAATTCCAATAGGTTGATCTGCTGGGCGGCCTCCCACGGAGACCACAGGCCTTGGGTGCAGGCTCCCTGGCAGTGTGCCCCCCAGCCCTGCAGGGAAGCATCAAGCTGTCAGTACCTGAGTATGTGGTGAGGCCTGAAAAGGAACACCCCTGACCAGATTTGGGAGATGCCTCCACCAGCGTAAGGAATCCACCAAGAGTTTGGACACCTTTATTCTGTCTGACAATTTCCCTGTGGCCTGCAGCCACTGCGCCCTGAGGTGCCACTGAGCCGGCCTCATGTGTAGCCAGGCATGTGGGGTGACATGCACTGTGGAAGCCATGTGACCTAAGAGCAGGAGGAAGTGTCTGGCCGAGATCAGAGAGTTCGCCCAAAACTGGCCGGCCAACTTTTTCAGCCTGTGAGCTCTGTCCACAGGCAAATAGGCCTTTGCATGGATGGTATCCAACCTTGCCCCTATGAGCTCCACGTCCTGTGAGGGGACCAAAGTGGACTTTGGAAAATTTATAACGAACCCCAGGTGCTGAAGCAGGGATATGGTTCTGTAGGTGGCCTGTCTGGCCTCTTGTGGAGGCTGGCCTCTGATTAGCCAGTCATCCAGGTAAGGGAACACAAAGATTCCCTGGTTTCTGAGGTAGGCCGCAACCACCGCCAGGCATTTTGTAAAAACCCTGGGGGCGGAGGTGAGGCTAAAAGGAAGCACTCTGTACTGGAAGTGCTTTCCTCCCACCACAAATCTGAGGAATTGTCTGTGACCTGAATGGATGAGGATGTGAGTATAAGCATCCTTCAGGTCTAAGGAGCATAGCCAATCTCCCTGCTGGAGGTAGGGCAGTAAGATCCCAAGGGTAAGCATCTTGAACTTTTCCCTCTCCAGAAATTTGTTCAGATTTCTCAGGTCGAGGATGGGTCTGAGGCCTCCTGTGCTTTTTGGTACCAGGAAGTACCTGGAGTAGAAGCCTTGCCCTTCCAGGTGGTGAGGCACCAGTTCCACCGCCTAGTCCCTTAGTAGACCTTCCAACTCCTACGTTTCTGTGCAGAGGGAGCCTTGGAGTCTCCCCTGGAAAGTAGGAGGGGGGTATCTGGGTGAAGTGGAGCAGACAGCCCCTTTCGATGATACTTAACACCCAAGTATCCCCTGTGATGGCTGGCCACCTGTCTGCATACAGGGTCAGCCGACCTCCTGTGCCCTGGAGAGGAGGAGAGGCTATGCTGGCATAGTCAAAAACCCCCTCCCTGCAGAGCAGGAGCCGGAGTAGAAGGCTTAGGGGCCTTCTGCCTACGGGGCACATGACCCTGCCCCTTGGCCTGCTGGCCCTGTTGGGGAGCTGCAGAGGCCTGGTAGTGAGGGTAGGTTTTGTAGGCAGTGGTCTTCCTCGGGTAAAAGGTATTTTTCCCCGAGCCCTTCTTTTTCTGAAAGGGGCAGAGGTTTTCCTGGTAAGAGTCTCGGTCTTGAGTTCTACAGCCTTTTCGGCCATGGGCTTGCCAAAGAGGTTTTCACCTCGGCAAGGGACATCGACCAAATTGTCCTGTACCCATGGCTCGAAGTCCGAGGATTGTAGCCAGGCCTGACAGCGTGCACCGATGCCGAGCCCTGCTACCCGGGCCGAAGCCTCAAATCCATCGTAGGCTGCTCGTGAAATAAACTTCGAGCACTCTCGAATACCGGAAGGCAAGGCCTTGAACCTCTGCAAAGTTTCCTCGGACAGACCAGCAGAGAACCCGGCAATCTCCTTTGCCAGGTCTCGAAGGTACATGCCCATGTACAGCTGGTAGGTCTGGACACCGCAAGCACGCATAGAGCCCTGGAAGCACTTTCTACCGAGGGCATCCAGGATTTGGGCTTCCCTGCCGGGAGGCACCGAGGAGTGCATCTTCTGACTCTTCAGGAGATGCATGGCCGATTCCATAACCATGGAATGGTGCGGTAGCTGTGCCTTCTGAAACCCGGGGCTCTTGCGGACTCGATAGATGGAATCGACCCACTTGCTTAGAACTGGCATCGAGGCCGGCACCTCCCACATGCGGAAGAGCAAGTGCTCCAGCATCAGAGGAACCAGGACAGTAAAGGCCTCCTTGGGAGGAGAGTCATACTGCAGAGCCTCGAGCTCCTTGGCTCAAGGCTCCTCCTCGGGGTCCGCAGGGAATGCCAGTGCCTTGGCCATGTCCCTCACGAAATCCGAGAACCTAGTATCCTCCAGAGGGGACCTTGTCCGAGGCTCGGAACCCGGTGAGTCCGAAGGGACGCACCGAGTCCGGAAGGTGTCAGGGGACTCCTCCTCCTCCGTTTCCCATGCCGATTCCTCCAAGGAAGAATCGAACGGCTCCGAGTGGGAGGGCACCGATGCCATCTGCCCCGACACCGAGGGAATCGGCGTCGACGACCTCGGCCCCGAATGGGAGGCCGACAGTGACCTCGGCCGAGGATCGACTCGAGTTCGCATGGTCTCGAGGATCGGCTCGGCCTCCGGGGTCGACTTGGACGTCGATGTCCCGGTGGTCGGGGCAGATGCGCCGGTGAGACCGGTGATCAGCACTCGCTGCTGCTTCATGAAGGCAGACAATCTGCTCTCCAAGGCCGTCAACCTGAGTCTGAGCTCAGGAGACCCAGCAGTCTCTGCCTCGGGCCCCGACGTTGGCTCCCCCGGAGGAGAGTCCATGAGGACTACAGTACTCACGTGACTCGGGGCCTCCGACTCTACACGAGGATGCTTTGCAGGTCTCTCCGACTCCAAAGACCTGGGACGGCGATCGGGGCTATGCGACCTGGCCCTCGAGGAGCCAAGAGCGTCCACCGATGCCGCCCACGCGGGTTTCTTCTTCCTTCGGTGCTCCCTCGAGGGGGACTCCCTTTCACAGGAGCCCCGACGATGCTCGGGGTCAGACCTCCGAGACGTCGAGGCCTCTGACGTCCGGACCCGTCCAGAGGCAGACTCGGAGAAGATCCTCTCACGCTGGTGCTGACGGCTCTGCAATGCCTTGGAAGACATTTTGCCACAGGGACTACAGACCGTAGAATCATGGTCTGGACCCAGGCACCGGAGGCAGCAGTCGTGTGTGTCGGTGAGAGACATCAGTTTCTTGCACCAATCACACTTCTTAAAGCCACTGGCAGCCATCAGGGGAAAAAGGGCCCCTGCAAGATCAAAAAACTGGGCTGCCGGGGAAAAGAAAAAAGGCGCGAACGTAGTCTCTAAGGACAAAAAACGAATAATGAGATCCGGGCTCGGCACCGATGTACCGAGTCCAGGCGGGAAAGGAACCGACGTAGAACCGAAGAAAAAACTTGACCCAACACAGAAAAATCAACTTTTTTCACGGGTGACAAGGACAGGTGTCCGTAGGGCTCCGTGGAAAAAAGAAGACTGAGCAAGATGGCACCTTAGGGCGGGAAGGGGACCGCGCATGCGTGCCTGCATTCCCAAAGGCTTTCTTTGAAAGCTGGGGAAATGCTCCGCATGGGGGCTCCGTCGACGCCGACGTCACCCATATGTGAGGACTGACTTCCTGCTTGGTCCTGGAGATATCAAGATCCTCTTGCAATTTTCCACAATCCACTTGGGTTTTAACAACTTTAAATAGTTTTGCGTCATCTGCAAATTGAATAACCTCACTCGTTATTCCCTTTTCCAGGTCATATAAGTTCTCTGTAAACTGCTTTGATTTAACGATAAGGCGGTATATTAAAACTGTTAAATAAAATAAAATAAATAAAGTTATTACTTGGGTTAGAAACTGGTTGAGTGGGAGGTTACCAGTGGTGTGCACCAGGGATCGGTCCTTGATCCGATTCTTTTTAACATCTTAGTGATATTGCGGAAGGGCTGTCAGGTAAGGTTTGCCTCTTTGCGGATGATACCAAAATCTGTAATAGAGAAGACACCCAGGAAGATGTAGATAGCATGAGGAGGGATCTAGCTATGTTTGAAGAATGGTCTAGAATTTGGCAGCTGAGATATAATGTTTAAAAATGCAAGGGCATGCATTTGGGCTGCAGCAATACATGAGAGTGATATGGTATAGGGGGTGAAGTACCTCTATCCACAAAAGAAGAGCAAGACCTAGGTGTGATTGTGTCTGATGATCTTAAAGTAGCTAAACAAGTCTTAGAAGGATGCTTGGGAGCATAGGGAGAGGAATGGCCAGCAGAAGAAAGGAGGTGATAGTGCCTCTGTATAAATCTTTGGTGAGACCTCATTTGGAGTATTGTGTGCAATTCTAGAGACCTCACCTTCAAAAGGATATAAACAGGATGGAGTCAGTACAGAGGGTAGCTACTAAAATGGTTAGTGGTCTTCATTATAAAGCATATGAGGACAGACTTAAGGATCTTACTATGTACACCTCATAGAGGTGATATGATTGAGATGTTTAAATTCCTCTGTGGCATAAATGCACAGGGGGAGAGACTCTTTCGATTGAAAGCAAACTCTGCTATGAGGGGACATGAGATGAGGATGAAAGGAGATAGATTCAGGAGTGATATGCGGAAATATTTAGTTACGGAAAGAGTGGTGGATCCGTGGAATAGTCTCCCAGTTGAGGTGGTAGAGATGAGGACGGTATCTGAATTCAAAAAAGCATGGGACAATCACAGAGGATCTGTAAAGGAAAAGAGGGGACTGTTGTAGTTGTTGATATGGAAGGACAGACTAGATAGGCCATGTGGTCTTTTTCTGTCGTCATTTTTCTATGTTTCTACGAGGGGTGCCCAATATTAAAGGTATAGGCCAAAATTACACTAACATTTGAATTTAAAGAAATTATTCAATACATTCCACCAAAAACTAATTACTTTTGTTTACTTCTCCACATAATTGCCGTAAACATTGAGACATTTATACCAGCATGACACTAGTTTGAACCCTTCACGGTACAGTTGCGTGTCAAGTTGCTTGAAGTAGTCCATAACGGTGTCTTGCAATTCCTCCTGATCCGCAAAGCGTTTCCCCGCCAAGAATTTCTTCAAAGAAACGAATAAATGAAAATCTGAAGGGGCTAAGTCCAGACTATACGGAGGATTAGCAGGACCTCCCACTTCCGCTGTGTCAACCACAGATTGGTTTGTTTTGATGTGTGTGCCGTTGTGCAGAAGTTTAACTCCTTTGCGTAATCATCCCGGCCTTTTCCGCCTTATGGCTGTATACAATGTCCAGACGTAGCCCCTTCGGATTTTCATTTATTCGGACCTTTGAAGAAATTCTTAGCGGGGAAACGGTTTGCGGATCAGGAGGAATTGCAAGACACCATTATGGACTACTTCAAGCAACTTGACATGCAACTGTACCATGAAGGGATGTTCAATTAGTGTCACGCTGGGATAAATGTTTCAATGTTTACGGTGATTATGTGGAGAAGTAAACAAAAGTATGTAGTTTTTGGTGGAATGTATTGAATAATTTCTTTAAATACAAATGTTAGTGTAATTTTGGCCTATACCTTTAATATCGGACACCCCTTGTATGAGGTGGAAGGGAGAAACCACCTCATGAATTAACTTGGGGTGCGTGCGTGCAGAGAACCACCGTGTTCTAATGAAACCTAATGTAATAGGTCTGAGTCACCAATGCTTATAGTTTGCTAACCCTGCGCGTTGATATGAGTGCTACCAGGAAGATGACCATCCAGGAAAGGTACTCATTTATTTATTTATTTATTTATTTATTTATTTATTTTAGCTGCATTTATATCCTGCTTTTCACCGGGTCAAAGCAGTTGGGGGATACATTTAACACGAGGGGATATGAGACACATACACTAACACTTACAGGGAACATGGGCAATGGAGGGTTAAGTGGCTTGCACAAGACCACAAGGAGCACCTGTGGGACTAGAAACCCCAGTCCTTCCGGCCCAGGGTTGCTGTCCTCTAGTGGGATTTGAACCACCGACCTTCCAGCCTGTAGTACCTTGCCCCAACCACTAGGCCACTCCTCCCTTGAGATGGCAGGAAGCTAGTGCTTCAAAAGGAGAGTCAAAGAGCTTACCCAGGATCAGGTTAAGGCCCCAGGCTGCTGAGTGAATGAGAGGCTGCGAGAGCAAGAGACCCCACATGAAGTGACCAATGAGGATGAACTGATAGGGAATGCCTGTCCACCACACGAATGTAGGCCGCCAGGGCACTCACATGCACCTTGATGGAACTGGACTTTAATCCAGTCTGGGAGAAGTGCAGAAGATACTCCAGAATCATCTGAACGGGACAGATGAAAGGATAGAAACCTCTATCTGCACACCAGACCGAGAACCTGCACCATTTCAAGGCATATGCTTGCTTGGGGAATCCTTGCGAGACCCGAGGAGGACAACCTCAACTGGCAACTGGTGCTGAGCGAGGGCTATCCTTTCATCATCTATACTGTCAAATTAACAACTTGAGATTGGGATGCAGGAAGGTCCTGTCATTCTGAGATATCAGATCCAGGGCAAAACCCAGAGGAATGGACTGTGTCTGAGAATGGCGGAGCATCAGCAGATACCATGGCTGCTGGGGCCAGCACAGGGCAATAAGGATGATCGCGGCCCTGCCCATCTGGACTGAAGAGCTTGGCCACTAGGGGCATGGTTGGGTAAGGATACAGCAAGCCCATGCCTCAGTGGAAGAGAAACGCATGGACAAACGCAGCAGCTGCAAGGTGGTTTCAGCAAGAAATCCTGGAGCAGAACTTCGGAAGCTGAGCGTTGTTGGACTGTTTAAAAGGTCCACTGCCAGGGTACCCCACTTCTGGAAGATATCTTGCGCTACTGGGGGCCGAGGATACAATCTTAAGGCTGCAGCACCCTGCTGAGCCAGTCCACCAGGACATTTTCCTGCCCCAGAAGGTAGATGGCCCGGAGGTATACCCCACCGGTTTGCAAAATTCCAGAGTCTGATCACCTCCCAGCAGAGAAGGTAGGACCCCATGCCACCCTGCTTGTTGATGTAGAACATTGCCACTTGATTGTCTGTTCGAACCAGGACAACCAAATACGCCAGGTAGTGCTGGAAGACTTGCATGGCATTCACAACCTCTCGGAGCTTGAGGAAGTTGATTTGGAGCTGGCTCTCCTCCTGTGACCAGAGACCTTGGGACTAAAAACCATTCCAATGGGCTCCCCAGCCGGGTTTGGAGGCATCTGTGGTGAGGACCTGCTGATGCGGGAAATCCTGAAAGGGAGCCCCGCCAGAGGATTGCGTGACCGTTGCCACCTGGCGAGGGAGCGGGAGAGCAGCAGGGTGACCATACCCTGTCCGACAGGTGCCCCATTGCTTGCTTCCACCGAGTGCAGAGTCCATTGGGCAAGATACATGTGGAGACAGGCTGAGGGTGTAACATGGACCGTCGAGGCCATGTGTTCCAGAAGGCAGAGCATCTCCTGAGCTCAGACAGTTGGAGAGGATTGGACCTCCTCTGCCAAGATGGAGAAGCACTTAGCCCTGTCAGATGGAAAAAAGGCCTGGGCACTGGGCAGGCTGTAGGTGGGATGTGGGATAGTTTATCATGAAACCCAAGGTCTCCAGGAGCTGGATGGTGTGACGTAGAGCCTGTCAGATCTCGTTCCTGCAGAAGTAGGAAGGCAGCGACCACTGCCAGGCACTTTATGAATACCCCAGGAGTAGACATCAGACCAAACGGGAGGACTTGGTACTGGTAGTGATACCCTCCGACAATAAAGCAGAGGCATTGCCAGTGCAAGGGGTGGGTCAGGATGTCAGTATAAGCATCTTTGAGGTCCAAAGAGCATAGCCGGTCTCCCCAGAAAAGGTAAGTTAGGAACATTCCAAGAGATACCATCTTAAACGTCTCCTATACCAAGAAGCGGTTGAGATACCATAGGTCCAGAATAATTCGCAACTTGCTCATCTTCTTGGGAACAAGGGAGTAGCAGGCAATGGGACGAGCTCTACCACCCTGTCGGTGAGAAGGGCTGCAAGCTACCTTTGAAAGAGGTCTCGATGCAAGGGGAGACTTCTGGTTGAAAGAGGTAGCCGTCCTTTACCACCACAGGTGTCTGTCATAATGCTAGGCCACCGGTGGGCTAAGAACATGAGATGTCCTCCTATGTACTTTAGTTCCTGACCTCCCATGGGAAGAGGGGCTATGCCGCGGGAGTCAAACCCCCCAGGCTGCAGCACAGGGTTTGGGGGCTTTAGGCCTATGGGGTCCCTGTCCCTGGCCTTTTGTCGACTGCCCCTGTGGGGGGACCCTGATAGAACTGATAAACCTTATGTTGGGGGTAAGGCTGCCTTCTTTTTCAGGTTTTCCCCCCAAAGACTTCCATCAGGAAGGATCAGCAGTCTTCCAAGAGAGCCTGGTTCTGTTCATCAGCTTGGTCTCCAACTCGGTGGCCTTGCCAGTCATGGGCTTGCCTTAGCAATTCTACGCCCTGGCAGGAGGACATAAACCAACTTGTCCTGAACCCATTGCTCCAGGTCCAAGGACTATAGCCATGCCAGGCAGCGGGCAATAATGCCCACTACGGCCTCTCTAGCCACAGATTCGAAGCAGTCATAGGCTGCTCGAGTCACATACTTGGAGCACTCCTTGACCATGGTCACCAGGCCCTGGAAGCACCAGAGGTGGTCATTGGACAGCCCAGCTGAGAATCTGGAGAGCTCCTTCACCAGGTCTCTCAGGTACAGGTACAGCTAAGTAAGCCTGGATATGGGCCATAAGCATCGAGCCAAACCCATCCATGGTGTGGGCCTCCTGACCCTGGGGGCACCGAGAAGTGCATCTTCTGGCTCTTGATTCAGCGCATGGCAGACTCCACCACCATGGAATTATGTGGTAATTGGGTTTTTTCAAAGCTCTTTCAGACCCGATACATGGAATTGAGCCACCTACTCACAATGGGAACCGTAACTACGGCTTCCCAAATCCTGAAAAGGAGACGCTCCAAGATGGGAGGCACCAGCGAAGTTATGTCCTGCTTGGGAGGACAGTCATACTGAAGTAGGTCCAGGTCCTCCACCTGAGTCTCTTATTCTGCCTCGATGGTGAAAGTGAGGGCCTTGCCCATGTCCTGGATGAAATCCAGGAAGGATACTGTCCTCCAGAAGGGACCTCTGATGCTCCTGAGGAGGAGAGGGGTCCAATGGAATATCCCGATGCTGAGAGATATCGGGAGACTCGTCAGCCTTCTCCCTTTCTGAATCGGAAGGGAGCCCAAAGCGGTGACGGAAATTGCACTGGTGTGCAGTCAGGGGCGAGGATGGCAGCCCGGGTTCTCGGCAGTCTGACCCTGACGCACTGGATGGAGAAACCCTAGGCATGGATTGAGACCGGTCATCAGAATCGGCCCACAGGGAATGCTGTTCCAGGACAGGCTGGATATCCACTAGAGATTCACCTGCAGGGGAGGGGCCCATCACCAGCCCTGAAGAATTGGAGGTAACTGAGTCCGGGGACTTTAGGCTCACCAGGAAGGCAGCCAGGCTGTGTTCCAGGGATGCCATTCTGGTCTTGAGGCCCGAATCTCCACAGTGACCAGCGTAGGCACTGAGGGTATCTGTACCGATGCCAGTTCCCTCAGTGGGGACTCACCGATGGTGATTGCCTCAGCAGCCTTAAGGCAATCCTTTGAGGGGGTGGGAACTGCTTCCCACCGAGGTAGCTTCGAGGGCTGCTATCAGCCCTCACCCTTGGAATCCCATTGAAACATGATGGCAGAAAAAGACCATATGGCCTATCTAGTCTGCCCTGACAGAAGCAGGAAACGAACCACCAATGGAAGAGCTTTATTAATATGAGGTCTGCACGACACGTGTTCCGGACACACGGCCTTCTTCAGGGGACCATGAATATCAAAGGAAAACAAAGAAACTTGCTCTCAAAAGTACCTATGCTGGAATGTCGAAACTGATTGCCGGTTTTATAAGCAGATCAAAGGTGTGACCCTGCCAGTAGTTAGCTGAGGTGCTGAGGTGCCAGACCAAGACAAACCACCCATCTGGGCAGCAGCAGAATGGGACAGTGTTGACGGCGGAGGATCACATTTTTGTGACAACGGCAACAACACCAAACTTAAACTGCGCGGAAGAAAGGCCCGGCAATCTACTTCTGTATCTTGCCATGAAAACCCAATGGATAGTTACAACAAAACAAATTGTGCTATGGTGCTGGAAGATGAGACCCCCAGGTCAGAAGGCACTCAACTAGCTACTGGGGAAGAGTTGAAGACTTTTCAGAGTAAAGCCAGCATTTATGATGTGGTTGGATCAAAGCCCTCGGGAAGTCTGACTGCTGATGTAGCTGCGCATGAAATGAGAGTCAGAAGCTGTAAAGATGTCTTACACATTGGAACATGGAACGTACGAAGCATGAACCAAGGGAAGTTGGAGGTGGTCAAGAATGAAATGGAACGTGTACAACTTGATCTGTTGGGTGTCAGCAAACTGAAATGGACTGGCATGGGGCACTTTGCATCAGATGATCACATGGTCTACTATGATGGAAATGAAAGACAAAGAAGAAATGGTGTTGCATTTATAATAAAGAAGAAACTTGCAAGAACTGTAATGAAATACAATGCAGTCAGCGAACGCTTAATCTCTATTCGTCTACGAGGATTGCCTATCAACACAACTATAATTCAAGTATATGCCCCAACAACAGCTGCTGAAGAGAATGAAATTGAAGAGTTCTATGAACAAGTACAAGCTGAAATTGACAGAACATGCAAACAGGATATCCTGATAGTCATGGGTGACTGGAATGCAAAGGTTGGCAACAAAGAAGAAGGCAAAGTAGTTGGAAAATATGGACTTGGCAACAGAAATGAAGCTGGAGAAAGACTGATAGAATTCTGCAAGACCAATGATCTATTCATCTCAAACACCTTCTTCCAGCAACACAAGCGGCGACTGTACACATGGACTTCACCGAATGGATTATAAAAATCAAATTGACTACATATGTGGAAGTCAACGATGGAAAAGCTCTGTAACATGAACAAAGACAAAACCTGGAGCTGACTGTGGTACAGATCATCAACTACTAGTATGCAAACTCAAGCTAAAGCTGAAAAAGAGCAAACCACTCATGAATGCAGCAAAATATGACCTTGAGAATATACCACTGGAATTTAAAGACTGCCTGCAAAATCGATTTGCTGCTTTAGATACAAATGACAGAGCTCCGGAAGAGTTATGGAATGACATCAAGAAGGTTGTGTTGGAAGAAAGCAAGAAGTCTCTACAAAAGGTGAAAAAGCAAAAACGGCCAAAATGGATGACAGAAGAAACTCTGAAAATTGCCCAGAAACGCAGAGAAGCTAAAGCCAGAGGAGAAAGAAAGACAATCGCAGAACTCAACAGAGATTTCCAATGTGCAGCAAGACAGGACAAGGAAAAGTACTACAATGACACTTGCAAGGAAATAGAAGCAGAAACTATTAGAGGAAGAACAAGATCGGCTTTCCTAAAGCTACGAGAGTTAAAGAAAAAGTTACAGCCTCGAATTGGAATGTTACAAGATGCTCAAGGTTCTATGTTGAATGATGCTGAGATCATCAAGAAAAGGTGGAAGGAATATACAGAGTTTTTATATGATAAAGATCAAGTGGACCAACAGCCATTTCAACCTGTACCTTATGATCAGGAACCATTGGTGATGAAAGAAGAAGTTGAAGCAGCATTGAAAGCCTTATCAAAGAACAAAGCACCAGGCATTGATAGCATTCCCATAGAGGTACTTCAGCAATCTGATGCAGCTGTTACCGTACTCACAAGGCTCTGCCAAGAAATATGGAAGACAACATCATGGCCAACTGACTGGAAAAGATCTGTGTTTATACCAATACTAAAGAAAGGTGATCCAACTGACTGTGGAAATTATCGCACAATCGCTCTGATCCCACATGCCAGCAAGATTCTACTGAAGATTATTCAAAAGAGACTACAACCATACCTGGAACAAGAACTACCTGAAGTGCAAGCAGGGTTCAGGAAAGGGCGAGGAACGAGAGACATCATTGCGGATGTGAGATGGATCCTTGAAAAGACTAAAGAATACCAAAAGGATATCTATTTGTGCTTTATCGACTATAGCAAGGCTTTTGACTGTGTAAACCATGAGAAACTCTGGGCCACATTAAGAAGCATGGGTATACCAGAACACCTGATCGTTCTCTTGCGCAATCTGTACATTGATCAAGAAGCAACAGTTCGAACGGAACAAGGAGAAACAGAATGGTTTAAAATAAGCAAAGGTGTAAGACAAGGCTGAGGAAATAGGCTGTCCATTTAGAGGTTTAAGAGAAGCTGCAATAGCACTCAAATGGACTCTTACTGAATTTGTCTTAAGGCCTGCATTAGATAAATGGAGGAGATACTCCAGCAAAGATTGCAGAGGTATCGCAAGGGGGTTAAGACCCTTTTCCGCACACCAAATAGTAAACCTTTTCCACTTGAAAGCATAAGAGCGTCTAGTGGAAGGTTTTCTGGAAGCATAAAGAACATCTTTCACTTGCTGAGAAAGATTAAGATCTTGGAGATCTAGGCCTTCAGCAATCAAGCCCTGAGATGCAGAGACTGGGGATTGGGATGCCATAACATTCCGTCCTCCGGAGATAGGAGATCTGGAGCAGACCATAACTCCAGGGAGGAAGCTTGAGAGAGATGAAGTAGCAGAGGGTACCACACTTGCCGTGGCCAATGTGGTGCTATGAGAATCATGTGGCCTCTGTCTCTCTGAAGCTTGAAGAGGATTTTGGGAATTAGGGGAATGGGTGGAAAGGCATACAGGAAGTCTTGACCTCAGTGAAGGAGGAAAGCATCCCTGGCCTGAGCCCCCTGAGCCGGAATTCTGGAACAGAACCGGGGAAGTTTGGCATTTCACGGACTTGCAAAGAGGTCTATTTCCGGGGTTCCCCAAAGTTGAAATATCCTGGTCACCTGGTCTGCATGCAGAGACCACTAGTGTGGAAGCAGAACTCGACTGAGTCTGTCCGCCCAAGAGTTTTGAATGCCTGGAAGATATACTGCCAGTAGATGAATCTGATGCTCTCTGGCGAGGGCCCATAGTCGCAAAGCTTCGTTGCAAAGCGACAGAGAGCCCATCCACCCCTGCTTGTTCACATAGAACATGGCTATTTGATTGTACGTATGAATGAGGACTGTCTTGTAGCTGAGCAGGGAGTGGAACACTCACAGAGCCAGGAAAATTTCTCTGAGTTCCAAGAGGTTGATATGTAGACAACTCTCTTGTGGAGACCAGGTGCCCTGGGTGGAGAAGTCTTGCAGATGAGCTCCCCAACCCTTTGGAGAAACATCTGTTGTGAGAGTTGCTTGGGGTAAGGGTAGTTGAAAAGGGCACCCCAGCAACAGGTTTTGAGTGGACCTCCACCATTGGAGGGACAAAATGAGGCGACTTGTGTTTGCTATTTTGTCTGACAGGCACCCTGATGCCTGGGTCCATTGGGTGGATAAAGTCCACTGAGCTGCCCTCATATGAAGGCGAGCATATGGAACCACATGCACGGTGGATGCCATGTGGCCTAGTAATTGCAACATTTCTCGAGCAGTTAGATGGGGCTTTGGCACTGCTTGAGAAACTAACTGCACCATGCAAAGGCAATGGGCCTGAGGAAGATAGGCCCTTGCTTTTCTGGTATCCAGCAAAGCTCCTATGAACTCTAAAGACTGAGTGGGAGTTAGACTGGACTTTGGGACGTTTATGACTAGACCCAAATACTGAAGGATACGCATTGTGCAAGATAGAGAAATCATGGTCTCTGATTCTGATGGGGCTCGAATGAGCCAGTCGTCCAAGTAAGGGAAGACGAATATTCCTAGAGTGCGGAGAAATGCTGCTACTACAGCCATGCATTTCGTGAACACCCTTGGTGCTGAGGCCAGACCAAAAGGAAGTACCCTGTATTGGTAGTGCTTTCCTTGAAAAAGGAACCGAAGGAACCTTCTGTGGGTTGGATGGATGAGGACATGGGTGTACGCATCCTTGAGATCTAGCGAACAAAGCCAATCCTGACTCTGAAGGTATGGTAGCAGAGCTCCGAGAGAAATCATCTTGAATTTCTCCTTGACAAGGAATTTGTTCAATTCTCTGAGATCTAAGATAGGTCTGTAACCCCCTGTCTTCTTTTGAATAAGAACATAAGGGGAATAGAACCCTATGCCCTGTTGATGAAGAGGTACTTCTTCTATTGCCCATTGGGCAAGAAGGATGGCAACCTCCTGATCTAACAGGTCGATGAGAGAGGTCGTAGAATTGATCTGCTTCACTATTATGTGAGGGGGCATGCTTGAAAAATGAAGTTTGTACCCCTCCTTTATGATGGAGAGTGTCCAATGCTCTGCTGTTATTTGCCCCCATCTGGGGGCAAAATGACATAACCTTCCTGGAATGGTGGACGGTTCTGGACCTTCCAGAACCAGAAAGGCTAAGTTCTCTAGCTGAAAGTCAAAGGCCCTGAGAAGGCTGAGGCTGCTGGGCCGGTGGAGGCCTAGCAGCCTTTGCTTTCTTCTGTTTGGGTGGTTGCTGACGTTTGCTTGAAAACTGACCTGCAGAAGATGCCTGCTGACCATAAGCAGGATAAAATATTTTCTTTTTAGAAAAAGATGTTTTCTTGAACAACTTCTTTCTAACAGGATCAGCAGTAGACTTGGATAGTCTATCCAAGGTGGAATTTTCAGCATCCATTTCATTGGCTTTTTCCTGCCAATCTTTACCAAACAGGTTCTCACCAGTACAAGGGATATTTCCCAATTTATCTTGTACCCAGAGCTCCAAATCAGATGCCTGGAGCCAAGCAATTCTACGTGCACCTATGGCGATAGCTGAGGTTCTGCTTATACACTCAAAGCAGTCAAAGGCTGCACGGTTGGAGAATTTAGAAACATCTTGGGCATATTTAACCCAAGTGAGAAAATCCTGTCTTTTATCCTCAGAAATGAAAGGACTTAAAGTCTGTAAATTATCTGTGACCTCCTTTAGGAACATTCCCATGTAGAGACTATAGGAACTGATTCTTGCAGCTAGCATGGAAGCTTGGAAGACTCTACGTCCAAAAGTATCCAGGGTTCTGCACTCACGTCCTGGAGGATTAGAGGCATGTCTTTTTGCACTTCTGATCCTTCTCATAGCTGACTCCACCACAATAGAGTGGTGAGGCAGTTGAGTCTTATGGAACCCAGGACAAGGAGGGACTCGATACATAGTATCCAATCTACAAGAATGAGGGGAGGTGGTAAGAGGTGTTTCCCACATCCTCAACATGACATCATATAGAATCTCATGAATGGGTAAGGTAGCTGCCTCCTTAGGAGTTTTGGGATATTGTAAAATTTCCAACTCCTTGGCCCTTGGTTCTGTTTCAGGGGCCACTGTAATGGACAGGCCCCGAGCCACCTCCCTGATGAAGTCTTGGAAGGACATATCCTCTGGAAGAGACATCCTGCGTTTAGGGGAGGAGGACTCCTCTGGAAGAAGCATCGCTGCATCGACAGAACTTTCAGAATCCTCAGATGAGCCTGAGGTCGGTACCGGGAATAACCGGTACCGGAGGGCATCGGAGGATAGGTTACCAGTAGAGCAGACACCGATGCCGATGTCGATGCTATCGGTACCGGTGCCGATACCGATGCCGGTGTCAGTACCGGTGGAGTTGTCTGTCGCGGTACCAAGGGCGTCGATGCCGCAAGGAAAGCCGCCAGACTGCATTCCATAGTCAGAATTCTCTGGTCCATGGACGCCGCCAATGCCTGGAAGTCAGTACCGGTGTACCCCAGAGCATGGCACCAGGAGATCTGTTGAGGCTGAGCCATCGAGAACATCCTGGAACCCCGATAATGCTTTGGAAGCTGAAGCCTCCCGCCGGGGTAATTTTGCCAGTGCAGAATCCTCGAGGGCAACGCCAGAGGCATCTCGATGCTTAGAAGGAGATCTACCCTTCGAGGACCGGCTGGATTTATGTTTAGTTACCTGAGATCCACGGGAGGAAGAAGAAGCCCTGGAAGACGTCGATGCCACCGAAGCCGCATCAGAGGGAAACAGAGTACTGAGCTTGGCAGCTTGGTTCTGCCGACCTCTTTTAGACATCATGGAGTGGTCAGGACCTAAACATTTTAAACACCATTCATGGGTGTCGGTGACGGAAATGGTACCGCCACACTTGGTGCACTTTTTAAAACCTGAGGCAGGCTTTTCCATGTCTTTGGGCCTAAGGCCCAAAAAAAAAACCGAGTGCACCTGAAGAAAAGAAAAAAGGGAATTTTTTTTTTTACAGAAATAAGAAAGAAAAGACCGGCGGTACCGGTAGAGCATCGAAGAAGGCAGACGCGACCACAAAAAGAAAGAAAGAAAAAAGAAATTCTTCTGCGGTGACAGGAACACGACCTGCTGGCTCTGCGGAAAAAGAAGAACTGGAGAGAGGCAGTTGGGAAAGGCGGGAAGGCAGCATGCAGGCGCTGTGGGATGCTCCCAAAAGCGTTCTGATTGGACGCTGGGGAGCGTTCCTGCGCGGGCTCCGTCGGTACCGACGATACCCATATGTGATGACTACATTCCTGCTTGTTCCTGGAGATAAGGCTAAGGCTCTTTTACAATCTAGAGTATGTAAATTCCTTTCTTCATTTCAGACGTGAGGCCTAGGAAAGAATACAGGAAGGTAAACCGATTGCTTTAAATGAAAAGGCAAAACCATCTTTGGCATAAAGTGAGGATGAGTCCCGAGAACTACTTTATCATGGTGGAACCCTGTATAAGGAGGATCAGCCACTAAAGCCTGTAGCTCACTGATGCATCTTGCAGAAGTGAGGGCAATCAGGAAGATTACATTCCAAGAAAGAAATTTCAGGGATGTAGTGGCTAAGAGTTTGAAGGGCAGTTTCATGATCTGCCTAAGGACGATATTTAAATCACATGCCACTGGCAGTGGCTTAATGGAAGGTTTTGTTAAGAATAGACCTCTCATAAATCTTGTTACAAGTGGTTGAGAGGAAACCGGTTGTCCATCCAAGGGCTTGGGGAAAACTGCAATGGCACTAAGATGGACTCTTACTGAAATGGTCTTAAGACCAGAGGATGACAAGTGGAGGAGATATTCCAGCAACACCTCCACTGGTACTGAAAAAGGATTGAGTTCCTTTTTTGAACACCAAATAGAGAACCTTTTCCACTTAAAGGCGTAGGCTCGCCTTGTGGAAGGTTTTCTTGAAGCCAGAAGGAGCCACGTCCTGAGGTGTAGAGACTGAGGATTCGGGTGCAATAGTGTCCCGTTCTCATGGGAAAGAAGATCTGGAGCACATCCCAACTCCAGAGGTCTGGCTCCAGAGAGACGTAGAAGCAGAGGATACCACCGTTGCCGTGGCCAGCGTGGGGCTATGAGGATCATATAGCCCCTGTCTCTCTGAAGCTTGAAGATTGTTTTGGGAATGAGGGGAATGGGTGGGAAGGCATAGAGGAAGTCTTGACCCCAGTGGAGGTGGAAGTCGTCCCTTGCCTGACAGTTCTGAGCTGGCATTCTGGAACAGAACCAGGGAAGTTTGGCATTCTGAGGACTTGCAAAGAGGTCTATATCTGGGGTTCCCCAGATCTGAAAAATTCGAGCAATTTGCTCTGGATGAAGAGACCACTCATGTGGCAGCAGTACTCGACCGAGTTTGTCTGCTAAGAGATTTTGCATGCCTGGAAGAAGGTGGATTTGAAGATTTCTGGCAAAGGCCCTGAGGCGTAGAGCTTCGTTGCACAAGGCTTGAGACCCCATCCCACCCTGTTTGTTCATATAGAACATGGCTACTTGATTGTCAGTCTGTACCAGGGCTGTCCTGTAGCTGAGGTGGGTTTGGAACACTTGAAGAACATAAAAGATAGCTCTGAGTTCCAGGAGGTTTATGTGAAGAAAAGCCTCTTGCTGTGTCCATAGTCCCTGAGTGGATAGATGGTCCAAGTAAGTCCCCAGCCTGACAGGGACACATCTGTCATCAAGGTGGCTTGATGTAGTGGCTGCTGGAAGGGAGAGCCTATGAGAAAGTTTTCCAGTGATTGCCACCACTGTAGGGACAAAATGAGATGGAATGAAATGAGATTTTGGGAAGTTTATAACCAGTCCCAAGTACTGCAGGATTTGCATCATGCGGGAGAGAGCAAAGCTGGCTTCTGGAGCTGTTGATGCTTGGATGAGCCAGTCGTCTAAGTAGGGGAAGACGAATATCCCCAGAGTTCTCAGGAATGCTGCTACTACTGCCATGCATTTTGTGAAGACTCTTGGGGCAGAAGCCAGTCCAAAGGATATTACCCTGTACTGCTAATGTCTTCCTTGAAAAAGGAATCGAAGAAACCTCCTGTGATCTGTATGGATGAGAATATGCGTGTATGCATCCTTTAGATCTAGAGAACATAGCCAATCCTGACTCTGAATATAGGGAAGAAGTGTTCCGAGGGAGATCATCTTGAACTTTTCTCGGAACAGATACTTGTTCAACTCTCTGAGGTCCAGTATGGGCCTGTATCCCCCTGTTTTCTTTGGGATGAAGAAGTAGGGGGAGTGAAACCCATGCCCTGTTGGGATATGGGTACCTCTTCTATTGCCCCTTGAGCAAGTAGTGAGGTGATCTCTTGACACAAGAGAGTGGTGGTAGGGCCCTGAGAATTGAACTGTCTTGTGATGGTGGGAGGGGGCATACTGTGAAAATGGAGTTTGTACCCCTCTCGTACAATGGAAAAAGTCCAGTTTTCTGATGTTATTTGTTTCCATCTTTTAGCAAAATGACAAAGTCTACTGGGGATGATGAGAGGTTCCGGACCTTTCAGGGGCAGGATGACTAAGTTCTCTAGGAAGGAGTCAAAGTGCCCGAGGAGGCTGAGTCTGTTGAGCTGGTTGAGCTCTTGTGCCTTCCTTTGCTGTCTGGGCTGTTGTTGTCCCTTCTGGGGAGCATGAACTGGACAGTGGACAGCTTGGGTGTAAGATGGCTAGAATTTATTTTTCTTGTTGAAAAAGGGTTTCTTAGTTGTCTTTTTCTTTGCTGGGTTGGCTGTAACCTTTGATAATCTGTTGAAGGTTGTATTTTCAGATTCAATCTGATTAGCCTTGTCTTGCCAATCCTTGCCAAAGAGATTTTCTCCTATGCAAGGAATGTTCCCCAGCTTATCTTGCACCCATTGTTCTAAATCTGATACCTGAAGCCAGGCAATGCGACTTGCACCGATGGAAATAGCAGAGATTCTGCTAATGCATTCAAAGCAATCAAAGGTTGCACTATTCATGAACTTAAGACACATTCTGGGGATGTCTGACCAGGGTGAGGAAGTCTGTCCTTTTATCATCAGGGAGAAGTGGAGCCCATAAGCTCTAGAGCCCTTGTAACCTCTTTGAGAAACATTCCCATGTAGAGAATGTAAGAGCTGACCCTGGTTGATAACATCGAGGATTGAAAGCATTGATGTCCAAAGGCATCGAGTGTCCTCGCTTCCCAACCTGGAGGATCGGAAGAATGTGTTTTAGCACTCTTGATCCTACGCATCGCCGATTCCACTACCATTGAATGGTGTGTAATTGTGTCTTCTGAAAACCAGTGCATTGAGGAACTCGGTACATGGTATCGAGTCTCCGAGAGTGTGAAGATATCGTTAAAGGAGCTTCCCACAGCCTTAGCATGAGATCATGCAAGATTCGGTGAATGGGAAGGGTAGCTGCTTCTTTAGGAGCTTCCGGATATTGAAGAATTTCTAATTCTTCTGCTCTCGGTTCCTTCTCAGGAGTCACCGTGATTGAAAGTCCTCGGGCTACATCACGTATGAAATCCTGAAACGACATGTCCTCTGGAGGAGACATCCTGCGTTGAGGAGAAGGAGATGGATCCTCCGGTAGAATCAGCGTAGTTACTCACCTGTAACAGGTGTTCTCCAGGAGCAGCAGGAATCAGTCCTCACTTATGGGTGACGTCGGCGCCGACGGAGCCCTCGCGGAGCAATTTTCCCCAGCTTTCAAAGAAAGCCTTTGGGAATTGCAGCGCGCATGCGCGGTCGTCTTCCCGCCCGAAGGTGCCATCTTAGCCAGTCAGATGACATAGCTAAAAAAGACAGCATAAAAATTTGCAAAAAGAACATAAGCAGACGATTGCAACTCCAAGGGGAGGAGGGAGGGTAGTGAGGACTGATTCCTGCTGCTCCTGGAGAACACCTGTTACAGGTGAGTAACTACGCTTTCTCCAGGACCAAGCAGGAAGTCAGTCCTCACTTATGGGACTCCCAAGCTCAAGGCTACCGGAGACCCTAAGCACAAAAATGAGCTCCCTCTAGCTCAGCAGCACAGAAGGATAGAATCTTCGCTGAATTATCACCCACCGGTAGCCCACATCCGGGATGGAGGGTAGGAGTTGCTCAGACCTCAAAGAGATTACGGAGGACTGCCTGTCCGAAAGCACTGTCCCTACGGGACTCCCTCTCGAGACAGTAATGGACCGCAAAAGTCTGGCTCGAAGACCAAGTAGCGGCCCGGCAGATGTCTGCCAGCGGAACAGAGCGGAGGTAAGCCACTGACGTGGCCTTTGCCCGAACGCAATGAGCCGTGACTCGACTTTCTAAGGCGAGTCCGGCTGCCCCATAAGCCCAAGAGATACAGTCCGCAACCCAGATGGACAGAGTACGCTTGGAGACCGGGAGTCCCAATTTATTGGGGTCAAAAGACACA
Organism: Ichthyophis bannanicus; assembly: GCA_033557465.1. NCBI lineage: Eukaryota > Metazoa > Chordata > Amphibia > Gymnophiona > Ichthyophiidae > Ichthyophis > Ichthyophis bannanicus. The sequence goes on along the minus strand of CM066034.1, from coordinate 429,954,836 downwards.
AAAAGCTGAGCAGCTTTACGGTGCTCCCGCGTACGGTCAAGGTAGAAGTTCAATGCCCTTCTACAGTCCAGGGTATGGAGGACTGTCTCAGCTCGGCTGGAGTGTGGTCTGGGAAAGAAGGTTGGAAGTACCACCTCCTGATTCATGTGAAAAGGGGAGACCACTTTAGGCAGAAACTTTGGGTGAGTCCGTAGGACTACCCTATTCTTGTAGAACCGAGTGTAGGGGGGATCAGACACGAGGGCCTGCAATTCACTTACGCGCCTAGCGGAAGTGAGGGCTATCAAGAACAGTGTTTTTCAAGACAGAAAACGGAGAGAACATGTAGCCATAGGTTCAAAAGGCGGACAGGTGATCCGCTGCAAAACCACATTCAGGTCCCAGTCCGGCGCTGGCGGGCGCAGAGGTGGTTTAAGTAGAAGGAGACCTCGGAGAAACCTCGCTACGAGAGGGTCGTTGGAGAGAGGTCTGCCGTCCACCGGCACATGATGTGCTGAAAGAGCACTGAGGTGAACTTTGACGGAGTTGGACTTAAGTCCCAGATTAGAGAGGTGTAGCAAGTACTGTAAGATCACCGACACCGGGCAGGAGAAGGGATCCTGAGACAGTTGGGAACACCAGATTGCAAAGCGACGCCATTTAAGGGCGTAGCATTTGCGGGTAGAAGGCCGTCGCGAAGCCAAGACGACCTCCTCCACCTCCGCCGGCAAGAGAAGAGGAGCAAGGACTACCCTTTCAGCAGCCAGGCCATGAGGTTGAGAGACCTGAGGTTGGGGTGCAGTAGGGACCCCTGATCCTGAGTGAGGAGATCCGGTTGTACCCCCAGAGGGATTGGATCCTCCACCGCCAGTTGCAGCAGGAGCGGAAACCACGGCTGCCTGGGCCAGCGAGGGGCCACCAGGATCATGAAGGCTTTGTCTCGGAGAACCTTGAAAAGAGTCCGAGAGACTAACGGGATGGGAGGGAAAGCGTACAGAAGGCTCCCCGACCATGAGATCAGAAAGGCGTCCGCCGCAACCCGAAGGGGGTGTGGCTGACGAGAGCAGAAGCGAGGAAGCTGCCGGTTTTGAGGACTGGCAAAGAGATCCACCGTGGGGAGGCCCCACCTGAGGAAGAGCTTCTGAACGATCAAGGGATCCAGACGCCACTCGTGCGGCTGGAGGACCCTGCTGAGTTTGTCCGCCAGGCAATTTTCTTGGCCTGGGAGATAAACTGCCTTGAGGAGAATGCCGTGACTGACGGCCCAAGAGCAGAGCTTCTGTGCCTCCCGGCAGAGGAGGAAGGAGCCCGTGCCCCCCTGCTTGTTCACGTAGAACATGGCAACTTGATTGTCCGTCTGGACAAGGACGGACTGTTGGGAGGTCAGGTGGGAGAAGGCCTTGAGAGCTAGGCGGATCGCCCTGAGCTCCAGGAAGTTGATCTGCTGAGCAGACTCCCACTTGGTCCAGAGGCCCTGAGTACGTGCCTCTTGGCAATGTGCTCCCCAGCCCAGGAGGGATGCATCGGTGGTCAGCACCCGGGTCGGCTGAGGTGACTGGAAAGGCATTCCTAATATCAGGTTCGGCTGCCGGAGCCACCACCGGATAGACGAGACCAGCGGCTCGGAGACGCGCACTAGGTCTGCTAGGCCGCCTGTGGCTTGTCGCCACTGCCGGCGGAGACACCATTGAGCAGACCGCATATTCAGGCGGGCATTGGGGGTCACATGGACGGTGGAAGCCATATGGCCGAGCAGTCTCAGGAAGCGCCTGGCGGAGACCAGGGGCTGGCTGCGAAAGCGGTCGGCTAGGTCCATGAGCCGCTGAGCCCTGTCGAGCGGTAGGCACGCTCGCGCCTGAGGAGTGTGCAGCCTTGCGCCGATGAACTCGAGATCCTGTGAGGGGAGCAAAGTGGACTTTGCGAAGTTTATGACAAAGCCCAAGTGCTGCAGCAGAGTCACCGTGCGGCACGTGGCGTTGGTGACCTCCTGAGCGGACGCTGCTCTGATGAGCCAGTCGTCGAGGTACGGAAAGACATAGAGGCCGTGAAGCCGGAGATGGGCCGCCACGACCGCGAGACATTTTGTGAAGACTCGCGGTGCGGAGGACAGGCCAAAGGGCAGTACTCTGTACTGGTAATGATTTCCTGCCACCACAAACCTTAGGTATTGGCGGTGGCTTGGGTGGATGAGGATGTGCGTGTAGGCATCCTTTAGATCCAAGGAGCATAGCCAATCTCCCTGCTGGAGGTAGGGCAGAAGGATTCCAAGGGTAAGCATTTTGAACTTCTCCCGCACAAGGAACTTGTTGAGGTTGCGCAAGTCCAGGATGGGTCTGAGGCCTCCTGTTCTCTTTGGTATCAGAAAATACCTTGAATAGAAGCCTTGACCTCTCAGGTGGTGTGGCACCGGTTCCACCGCCTGTTCCTGCAGAAGACCTGCTAACTCCTGAAGGAGCAACTCCCTGTGCAGAGGGGGGCGCGGAGGCTCTCCCGGAAAATCGGAGGGAGGGACCTGATGGAAGTGGAGAAGGTAGCCCTCTCGCACGACCTGAAGCACCCAGGCATCTGCGGTGATGCTGGACCACCTGTGGGCGAAGTGAACCAGCCGGCCTCCGGTGCTGGGGGGAACCAGCGGGGGGGAGAGGCTATGCTGAGCAAGTCAAAAGCCCCCACCCTGCTGAGCAGGGGCTGGTGGTGCAGGCTTGGGGGCTTGCTGCCTACGGGACCCGTTACCCCGTCCCTTGGCCTGCTGGCCCTCTTGGGGAGCTGCAGGGGCCTGATAATGGGGGTATTGTTTGTAGGCAGCTGCCTTCCTCGGGTAAAAGGACTTTTTGCCCGAGCCCTTCTTTTTCTGGGAAGGGGCGGAGGTCTTCCTAGAAAGCCTGGTCCTGGTGAGAGTCTCAGTCTCAATTTGTGCAGCCTTTTCCGCCATGGGCTTGCCAAAGAGGTTCTCGCCTCGGCAGGGGACATCGACCAACTTGTCCTGTACCCAGGGCTCAAGGTCAGACGACTGAAGCCAAGCCTGTCGGCGGGCACCGATGCCGGCTGCGGCTACTCGAGCCGAGGCTTCAAAGCCATCATAGGCTGCTCGGGACATGAACTTTGAGCATTCCCGAATGCCCGTGGACAAGGCTAGGAACCTCCGCAAGGTCTCCTCGGAGAGACCAGCGGAGAAACCGGCTAGCTCTTTAGCCAGATCCCGGAGATACATGCCCATGTATAGCTGGTAAGTCTGGACACGACATGCGAGCATAGAGCCCTGGAAGCACTTCTTGCCAAGGCCATCCAGGTTACGGGCCTCCCTTCCAGGAGGCACCGAGGAGTGCATCTTCTGGCTCTTAAGACGATGCATGGCCGATTCCACTACCATGGAATGGTGTGGCAACTGTGCCTTTTGGAAGCCAGGGCTCTTGCGGACCCGATAGATAGAATCGACCCGCTTGCTCAGGACCGGCGAGGAGGCCGGACTCTCCCACATGCGGAAGAGTAGTCGTTCCAGCATAGGAGGAACCGGCACAGTAAAGTGTTCCCTCGCGGGAGAGTCATACTGGAGGGCGTCGAGCTCTTCGGCTCGAGGCTCCTCCTCGGGATCCGCAGGGAAGGCCAAAGCCTTGGCCATATCCCTAACAAAGTCCGAGAACCGGGCATCCTCCGGGGGGGACTGCTTCCGAGGCTCGGACTCCGGTGAGTCCGATGGGACACACCGAGTCCGGAAAGAATCAGGTGACTCTTCCTCCTCAGACTCCCAGACCGACTCCGACGAGGACTCGGTGGGGTCGGCCCGGGCAGGGTGCGGCGCCAGCCGCCCCGACGCCGAGGGAGTCGGCGTCGGCGACCTCGGTCCCGAACGGGAGGCCGAGGGTGACCTCGACCGAGGATCGACTCGAGTTCTCATCGACTCGAGGATCGGCTCGGCCTCCGGGGTCGACTTGGACGTCGACGTCCCGGCGGTCGGGGCAGCGACGCCAGCGAGCATTGCCCTCTGCTGGTCCATGAAGGCAGACAGTCTGCTCTCCAAGGCCGTCAACCTGAGTCCGAGCTCAGGTGACCCAGCAGCCCCCGACTCGGGCCCCGACGGCGTCGGGCCCGACGTCGGCTGTCGCAGAGGCGAGTCCAGAAGGACCACAGGACTTACCCGGGCAGGCATCTCCGACTCCAGGCGAGGTCGCTTCGGGAGGTGTTCCTTCTCCAAGGACCCGGCGCGGCTGTCGGGGCTATGCGACCTGGCCCTCGCGGAGCCAGGAGCGTCCACCGACGCCGCCCTCGCGGGTTTTTACTTCCGACGATGGTCCCCGGAGGGAGAACCCCGGTCGGAGGAGCTCCGGCGACGGTCCGAGCTGGAGCCTTTCGACACGGAGGCCTCCGACGAGGTCCGGGTACGGCTGGGGTCAGCGAAGATTCTCTCACGCTGATGCCGCCAACTTCTCAACGCCTTCGAGGACAGTTTGCTGCAGGGCCCACAGATCAGTTCCTCATGATCCGGGCCCAGGCAGCGGAGGCAAAAGTCGTGTGTGTCGGTTAGTGACATATTACGGTCACACCGACCACACCGCTTAAACCCACTGGCAGCCATCGGGGGAAAAAGGGCCCCTGCGAGGTCAAAGGACCGGGCTGCCAGGGAAAACGAAAACGAAAGCTGACTAAGTCAGAAAAAACGAAAAAAGTAAGAGGACTCGAGACCGGCGTCGCGAGTCCGGGCGGGAAAACGATCGGCGTCGAACCGAAAGAAAAAAGGATAAAATAAAGAAGAAAATCAACTTTTTCGCGGGGACAAGACGGGGACGTCTGTAGGGCTCCGCGGAAAAAAGAAGACTGGCTAAGATGGCACCTTCGGGCGGGAAGACGACCGCGCATGCGCGCTGCAATTCCCAAAGGCTTTCTTTGAAAGCTGGGGAAAATTGCTCCGCGAGGGCTCCGTCGGCGCCGACATCACCCATAAGTGAGGACTGACTTCCTGCTTGGTCCTGGAGAAACCCCGGTACCGGTAGAGTCATCAGAGTCATTGGAATCGGAGGACTCGAAATATCTGCCCGCTGGGTGTTCTGGCATTGCTCGGCACCGGTATCGATTGAAATTGGCGTTGGACTGTCTCGATACCGGGACCTCAATGCCGGATATTGATTCAAGAGCTGGCATGGGGGGAAACACATCGGTTAAAGCAGGTGCAGTCGGTACCGGTACCGATGACTGCGGAACCGTCTGAAGCGGTCTTAGCGGTACGGAAGCTGCTAAGAGGGCCGCTAGATTGCGTTCGATGGCTAGGATTCGTTGATCCATAGCCCCTGCCGATGCCTGGAAGTCAGTATTGGAAGAAGCGGCTATGACACCAGAACATGGCACCAGTTCTCCCTAGGTGGAAGCCTCTGGAACATCCTGGAGCCCCGTTAGTGCTTTGGAGGCCGGGGCCTCCCACTGGGGCTGTTTTGCCGGTATGTTATCCTCAAGGGCAACGCTAATAGCATCTCAATGCTTCGAAGGAGATATACCCTTTGAGGACCGGCCGGTCTTGGAAGACCTGGGTTTAGTTACCTGAGACCCATGGGAGGAAGATGAAACCCTGGAAGACATCAATGCAAAGGACATCGCATTTGCAGCAAAGAGGGTGCCGAGTTTTGCAGCTCTGTTCTGCAGGCCTCTCTTGGTCATCTTTCTACAGAGGAGACACTCGATGGTAAATGATCAGGACCTAAACATTTAAGACACCAGTCATGGGTGTCGGTAGCGAAATGGTACCCGTTACACTTTGAACATTTTTTGAAACCACTTGTTGGTTTCTCCATTTTAGAAGAAAAGAGGGCCTAGTGCCCAAAATGGCGCCTGGCACCTAGAGGGGACAAACCCTCGAAAAAGAAGGATTCTTTATTCTTTTTAAGAAAAGAAGGAAGAAAATGAAGAAAAGACCGGTGGTACCAGTATAGGCGTCGACAGTGAAGGCAGACGCGACCACATAAAGAACGTTTTCTGCGGTGACAGGGTTTGCTGTCTGTCAGCTCCGCGGAAAACAAAAAAACTGAAGAGGGAGAGTTGGAAAGGCAGGAAGGCAGCGACGCAGGCGCTGTGGGATGCTCCCAAAAGCTTTCCCATTGGATGCTGGGGAGCGTTCCCACGCAGGCTCCGTCGGTACTGACGATACCCATGTGTGAAGATTACATTCCTGCTTGTTCCTGGAGATAAACAATATCCAGAGGCATCTATACATAAGGCCTACATACGGGCCAAACAAAGTGAACATGAGTCCTTGGCTCCTACCTAAGAAGCAACACACTGACAAAATGGTTTGTCCTCTCCTCTTCTCAAGCAAATCGAAACAGATTTCATCAATTATATGTAAAGAATGGCATATCATTCAAACTGTACCAGCTTTTGAAACACAAGATATTATGATTGCATATAAGAAATTCTAATTTGTCTAATCTTCTAGTGCAGCAGTTCTCAGTCTGTGGGTCGCGACCCCCATAGGGGTCGCCACAGGATTTAGCAGGGGTCATCTCACTCCGCCAAGTAAAAAAAAAATAATAAAAAAGCGCACAAGTTGCTGCTGCTGCCGAGTCCGCTTCTCCGCAGTGGCAAACTCACCGCCTCCCTTCTTCTGCAGCCACGGCTCCCTGCCTCTTAGGGAACTGTGACTGTACCTGTGAAAATGTTGCATATCCTTCCTGTCTCTCGACAGGCTCCATGCAGCATTGTTCCACCTCCAAAGGAAGTTGTTTACAGGAAGGCATTGCAACTTCTTTACGGGCACAGCCACGGTTCCCTAAGAGACAGGGAACCGCAGCTGCAGAAGAACAGGGCAGTAGCAGGCAGACATAGGTAAAGGTGAGGAGGGGGCAGGGAACCTGCAACGGGGCTGACATGGGGGAGGGACGGGGCTGACATGGAGGGATGGATGGAGGGAGGGAGGGAGGGACAGAGGGAGGGAGGGAGAGGGGGCTGACATGGATAGAGGGGGGGCTGACATGGATGGATGGATGAAGGGATGGGGGCTGACATGGACAGAGGGGGGGCTGACATGGACAGAGGGGGGGCTGACATGGACAAAGGGTATAGACAGGGAGACATACTGGACAGACAGGGAATAAATGCTGAACAGAGGGGAGAGACAGTGCGAGTTAGGATTATAATGGGCTGATGGGGGGGGCTAGCACTGGTAATGGGCAGATGGGGTGGGGCTAGGACTGGTAATGGGTTGATTAGGGAAGGCTAGGACTGGGAATAGACTGATCAATGGGGGGGTTGGGACTGGTAATGGGTTGATAGGGGGTAGGACCGGTAATGGGCTGATAGGGGGGTAGGACTGGTAATGGACTAATGGGGGCTAGCATTGAAATGAGCTGATTGGGGAGGTTAGGACTGGAAATGGACTGATTAGAGGAGGCTAGGACTGATAATGGACTGATGGGGGGTAGGACTAGTAATGGGCTGATTAGGAGAGCCTAGTACTGGTAATGGGGTTGAGGGGGGACTAGCACTGGAAGTGAACTGACTGGGGGGGGGGGCTTCAACTGGAAATGGGCTGATGCGGGGGGGGGGTTGTAAGAATGGTAATGGGCTGATTAGGGGAGCCTAGCACTGGTAATGGGGTTGAGGGGGGACTAGCACTGGAAGTGAGCTGACTGGGGGGGCTTAAACTGGAAATAGGCTGATGGTGGGGAGGGGAGGATAGAGCTGCTGGCCTTGGAAGAAAACTGGGGGCTAGGGCTACAAATGGGCTGATGCAAGGGGATGGGAGAATGGGACTGGAAGGGAGTGGATGCTGAGAGGGGCCGCCATGGTATTTGGACTAGAAGGGGACTGGAAATAGACTGATGGAAAGAAGTGAAGAAAACAAAAGAAGAGATAAGAAATGGCAGATGGACCATAGACCACAGAAAGAGAGCTAAGAGAAGACAGGAAAGCAGAAGCCTCAGATCGGGACCAGCATGATTCGAGAATAAATTGGTCAGACAACAAAGGTAGAAAAAATAATTTTATTTCATATTAGTGATTTGACTACAAAATCATCATAATTTTGAAATCAAATATTGTTACTTGTTATTGTGATTAATTATTGTGGTTTAAATAAGTAAATTTTATAAATAAAAACATATTGCAAAGGCCTATAATATATTAATAATTCAACAAATGATTACAGCGACAATGCGTTAATGATAAAGGAAGAGAGACACATTTGATTTTATCATTGGGGGTCATCACAGGTTGACCAATGGTAAAAGGGGTTGCGGTACAAAAAAAGGTTGAGAACCACTTTTCTAGTGCCTTCCGCCTTGCCAGTTCCGTGTCGCAAACCTATTACTATAGGTCATTTCAGATGTGGCTCATATTCAGTACGTGACCATGTTATCATTACAAAAGGAACGTTTATCCATACTGGTATGAATTTCAAGTTTTCTCTGATGGGCTTCACCAACTGCTCATCAGAGAATGTCATTTATGTGATCAAATGTTCTTGCAATTTACTGTATATAGGAAAAACGAGCAGGAGTGTCAATAAGGATTATAGAACATGTGATAAGGAAGCTTATCATAGCTCAGGAAGGAGCTATCGAAAAGGTGAAGTGACTCTGAACAAGCAACCTGTCAGTTCTGGTAGAAATAAGAAAACAGAATTTTCCCATAAAAGACTACCAGTCCCAGAATGCACCAGGTTTCCAACAGCCACTAGAGGAGCTGAAGAGGGGAAACGTGTGTTCAATCAGGAGGGCTATGAGGTAATCCCCAAGCACTCATCTCAAAGGGCAGGGCCTGATTCAGCACAGCTGCGCTGTGATAAGGTGGAGCACTCATCAAGGCAGAATAAAGGTAGAGTTTATTCTACAGAGAATCATCATCATCATCTTCATGATCAACTTGGATATCCTCATCCTCAGTTTCATCTGGAGGATCATCAGAAGCAGAAGCCAAACCGGACGGACAGAGAGGGCAAGAAACCCTTTGGAAGAAAGGAGAGAAAAGCCTTTGGGAGGTCTAGAGGAGTCTGGAGCAGTACGTATACTGGGAGGCATTCCAAGGGCCAGCATACACCATTGGACTGGGGAAAGCCAGAGGAATGGTGCTGCAGAATCTCCAGACGGTACCTGTGAGGGAGACGGCTGCACTTGGAAGGGACCCTAAGACCCGTGCCAGAAGGTATGTGAAGAGAGACCCTGTGTCCAGGGATCTGGATTGGAAGGCTGGACATAAGAACTGGGCTACATACTGGCCAGGCTATATAGAGAGGAACTCTAACAGCAATGGAAGCTCAGGTATGAACACTGATCTATGCCCTAGCTATAACCTTGAAAGACAGCAGGGAAACAAGTATTCTCCTGAAAGTGCTCCATTGAGAAATTCATCTGTGCCAATCCATGATATTGAACCCATGATTGTTGAAGAAGGGGGAGAGATTGCAGATGAAGGATGTGTTTACATGGATTGCTCTCTGTCTAAACTCCTTTGGTAATTTTCTGTTACAAAGTACAGCAACCATCACAAAGAAATACAAACTTGTTCTTTAATCTACTCAGAAAAGCTCCTGAGTAGGATTTTTAGCCACGCAGTAGAAAGCAAGCCAGCTAAGGGGTTTCAGCTGGGTAACTGCTAGCAATTGAGCCTTACCTAATTGCTTGTGAGCTCTGAGGGAATCACTTCTGAATCTATGTGGGAAGATATAAGAAGTTAACCTGAAAAGAACAGTTTTTCTCTTCTTTGTGGATATTGTTTGTTATTTGATACACTGCTAAGAAAATATTAGCTAAAGCCTACAGAAAAGACCAGTTTGTTACCAACCAGGTCTTATTTCTTTTGCTTTGATTGCCTGACAAGTTCAAATGTTGTTTTCCTGATTTTGTTTTTCCAAGTTTAACACTGAAAGCAAGAATCTTGTTTTATGTGCTACCAAGCATGTCTGTGTTGGGAGAAATAACCCCATAAATAAATATCTTATTGGCTTTACCCTCAAGCACAACTAATTATTGTGAGCAGCTGTGTCTGGTGTGAATGAACTGCATTGCCCACAATCCCTTGCAAATCATATTGATATATGCACTTGCCAAGACTGTGAACATTCTCACCCAGGCAGCCGTCTGACAAACATCGCACCTGAATGTGACGCAACATTTCCCAAAAACCACTGGTGGATCACTGGACTAGTGCCAAACATCAGATCAACGATCTCAAGTTTCTGGTTCTCAAAAAGATTCATCTTCACTGGCGAGGAGATGATGTCGGTAAGAGGCTTCTTCTTCTATAGCATTAGCTGATTTTCCAGATGAAGACCTTACATCCATCAGGTCTCAATCAAGAATTTGACCTCAGCTCATTTCTCTAACAATTCCCTAGCCTAGTGTGCACAGTTAACCATGGGTTAACCATGATAGACCTATATGTCATGTGACCTTCCAGAGATGATTATTTTTAATAACCCTCCCACTAACTTATCATCTTTTAGGTGTCTTTTTATCCAGTACTTTTGAACTTTTAACCTTTTAATTTTGTTCAATTTTTTTCTTACATTTTATCATTTTTATTATTTATTTCTTTATTTATGTATCTGTTTTTGATACCAGTGATAGTGTTTTATAATTTTGCAATTTCAACATATTTATGGTTTCCTGTCTTTTCAGTTTTTAAAGTTCTTTTTAAAATAAAGTGTTTTTAAATGATTATACTTATATATACACACTGATACACTCAAAAGATCCCTAAATAAACCACGGGATCTTTTCAACTTAGTCAAATCCCTATCGAAGAAACCATCACCATGTCCTCCTGAGGAGATCCACCCACAAGCCTTCGCGGACCATCTACAATCAAAACTATTACAAACAAACAAAATCGCTGCCTTCAAGCCACAAGACACCACCTGCCTAAACTACCTCTCAATGCTCTCCACACCACCCAAGAAACATGTGGAAGATACCATTGCGGCCATCAACACCACCACTGCTCATACTGATCCTTGTCCAGCTTACTGGATAAAGAATTTACGCAGTGACATCAGTCCATTAATCATAAGAATGTTAAGACTATCGTTCACAACGGGATCCTTCCCCTCAGCACTCAAACAAACTTCAATTAGACCTCTTCTAAAAAAACCCAAGCTTGACCCCAGTAAAGTGGAATCATACAGACCCATAGCTAGCATACCATTTCTAGCTAAGATATTTGAAAAGGAAGCACAACGACAAATACAAGACCACATCGACACTGCATCCCCACTAGACCCCCATCAACATGGCTTCAGGGAGTTCCATGGCGTGGAAACCCTTCTTATCTCCCTTCTCAATAATATCATCACTTGTGTTGACAACATCCACCAAGGTTGTGTACTTATCTTCATAAACATAGCTGCAGCCTTCGACTCGGTACACCACGGCCTGCTCATAGAACGCCTAAAAGAAAAAGGCATTAACGACCTCGCCCTTGATTGGTGCAGATCATACCTTGAAGGAAGGTGGCAGCAGGTAAGATCAAGATCAACAAAATCAGAGCCCTTCCACCAAGATCAGGGCATTCCACAAGGCTCATCATTATCATCTCTCATGTTTAACATTTACGTACAACCTGTCTGTAACATCATCAGATCTTTCAATGTTCAATGTCAGATATACGCCGATGACATCCTTCTCTACATGCCATTCTCCACAAAGCAAATGGACCTCTCACCTCTCATTGAAGGTTTTGATGCAGTATCAGAATGGTTTCTATCTCAAAACCTCTGTATTCAACATAAGAAAACGGAGGTACTCTTCATCACAAAAAATCCGAATTTTACCCCACCACCTCATATAAAAGTGAGAGAAGCTGAACTCCAAACGAAATCTACAATTCGATACTTAGGAGTCACACTAGATCAACACTTGGACATGAAGCTACACATATCCCACATTGTCAGAGCCGTATACTTCAAGATTCGGACACTCAAACACCTCCGATCCTTAATGGACCCAAGTGATTTCCGGACTGTATACCAAGCTCTTATCCTACCCCACTTTGATTTCGCCAATGCCATTCTCCAAGGTCTCCCACAGTCTACCTTGAATCCTCTACAACTTGCCATGAACGCCGCTGCTAGAGTTCTATCTGGAGCATCGAAATATGACCACATCACGCCCATCTTAATTCAGCTCCACTGGCTCCCAACACAAGGAAGAATACTATTCAAGACTCTGATACTTACCTTTAATGCAATCAACGGCATAACCGCTTCATCACTAGTTAATCTAGTTCAGCCCACTCCGCCTAACAGATCCAGAAGATCCACATCAACAAACACTCTAATTATCCGAAGTGCATCAACAAAATGCACACTAACAACGTCAAACAGGGCGTTCAGTTGTTATGCTCCCAAGTGTTGGAACGCATTACTACCAGGAATCCGAGCCATTACCGATCTCACACAATTCAGGAAGGCACTAAAACACTATTTATTCAACATTACCAGATCAACCATACTCCACCATAGCCACACCTCTTCCTCTAGAAACCTTTGTATATTAGTCCATTTTCTTAATATCTTCCCGTAGGTTCATAATCCATTATTCAAAGCTTACTGTTACATATGTAAATAGTTGATGTGCATGTTTCCCCTAAGTTATCCAAGTTGTATTACCCTGTTCTCTGTAAAACCTAACATTTGTTCATTATGGTTCGTTGTTCCATGTAAACCGCGCTGATACTAAATAGTGCGGTATATAAGAAACTAAAATAAATAAATAAATAAATATTATTATTTGATTTGTACTGTTATCTTGCCATGGTCTATTTTAATTTATTTATTATTTAAAAGCAACATTTTGACTTCACCACATTCATATTTGTTTTAGCAACACTGGCACCAGAGGTTTACTCAAGACACCAGCACAACGTTTAGTGTATGACAGTTGGACAACTCATTCAGGGTCCAATCTTTTATTTTCGCATTGCAATAAAGCTTTGGGGCTGCTATTTATAGGGAATTTAACGATTGGAATACATGAAAAGATTATTTGATAAGCAGAGTGCAATGGTCTGTCACAGATATTATTCTTAGCTTGACCTTCAGTTTTGCACAATACTGAAGGTGGTTGTATGATTGCTCCTAGTTTTAAGTGTCCGCTGAGCTTCCCCGCAGGACCCTACGGCGGGGGCACCTGAGGCTGCTATCTGCATTGAGGATTTTTAGAAAGTAGATTCCATGTTCATGCAGTTTATATTATCGATGATGAAGCTGATTATATTGTTTATATATGCCTTTTTTCCAACACCTAAGTTATTTATGGTGATCATTATAAGTTGAGATAGCATAGTTACTCACCTGTAACAGGTGATCTCCGGGAACAGCAGGAATTTAATCTTCACATATGGGTATCGTCGGTACTGATGGAGCCTGCATGGGAACGCTCCCCAGCGTCCAATTAGAAAGCTTTTGGGAACATCCCACAGCGCCTGTGTGCTGCCTTCCCGCTTTTCCCAACTGCCTCTCTCCAGTTGAGTTTAAAGCTGAGACAAAGAGAGCGAGAGGGAAAGAGAAAGAGATAGGAAACAAAATTTGCTATAGAATCTCTATGGATTGAAATTCCATGTAAAAACGGGAAGGCGATGGCAGTGGGGGTGTACTATCGACCGCCTGGCCAGAATGAACAAATGGATGATGAAATGCTCAAAGAAATAAAGGAAGCTAACAAAAGTTATAGCGCAGTAATAATAATGGGTGATTTCAATTACCCCGGTATCGACTGGGTCAGTGTCACGGCAGGACATGCTAGGGAGATACAGTTCCTAGATGACATAAATGACTGCTTCTTGGAGCAGCTGGTTCATGAACCGACCAGAGGGGAAGCCATATTAGACCTAGTCCTTAGTGAACACCAGATCTAGTGCAAGAGATAAGGGTGTTGGGGCCACTTGGCAATTGTGATCATAGCATGATCGCCTTTGATTTAATTAGTGGAGGAGGGATAGTAAGGAAATCCACAGTACTACCAGGGAGACTATGATAAAATGAGGAAAATAGTTAAGAAAAAATTAAAAGGAGCAGTTGCAAAGGTTAAAGACTTACATCAAGCTTGGGTGTTGTTGAAAAATACTATCTTGGAAGCCCAGACCAGCTGTATTCCACGCTTTAAGAAAAGTGAAAGGAAGTCCAAAAAACTGACAGCCTGGTTTAAAGGGAGGTCAGAGAGGTTGTTGTTTCCAAAAAAGCATCTTTCAGGAAATGGAAAAAAGAGCCAAACGACGAAACCTGGAAACAGCACAAGCACTGGCAAGTCAAATGCAAAGGGAGAATTTGAGAAGAAGCTTGCAGTGGAAGCAAAAATGCGAAATAAAGATTTTTTCAAGTACATTCGTAGCAAAAAACCTGTGAGAGAGTCAGTTGGTCCATCAGATGATAGAGGAGTTAAAGGGGCACTAAGAGGCGACAAGGCGATAGCGGAGAGACGGAATGAATTCTTTGCTTCGGTCTTTACTGAGGAAGATGTAGAGATGTTACCCATGACTGAAGTGGTATTTAAAGGTGCGGAAGAATTGAAGGAAATATCGATACATCGGGAAGATGTATTAAAACTATTAGATAAACTGAAGAGTAGCAAATCACTTGGGCCGGATGGTATACATCCAAGGGTGTTGAAAGAACTGAAATATGAGATTGCAGACCTGCTATTAGTAATCTGTGAATTTTCATTAAAATCATCTGTAATACCTGAAGATTGGAGGACTGCCAATGTAATGCCAATTTTTAAAAAGGGTTCGAGGGGTGATCTGGGAAACTACAGACCGGTGAGCCTCACGTCAGTACCAGGAAAAATGGTAGAAACCATCACAAAGAATAAAATTACTCAGCATGTAGATAGTCATGGCCTAATGGGAGACAGCCAACATGGCTTTAGACAAGGAAGATCTTGTCTTACTAATCTATTATGTTTTTTTGAAAGTGTGAATAAACAGGTGGACAAAGGTGAGTCAGTTGATATAGTGTATCTGGACTTTCAGAAAGCCTTTGACAAGGTCCCTCATCAGAGACTTTTGGCAAAACTAAAGAGTCATGGGATAGGAGGCAGTGTACTACTGTGGATCAAGAACTGGTTAAAAGATAGAAAGCAAAGGGTTGGGCTAAATGGCCAATTTTCCCAATGGAGAAAAGTGAATAGTGGTGTACCCCAGGGATCTGTGCTGGGTCCGCTGCTTTTTGACATATTCATAAATGACCTGGAAAGTGGAATAACTATGGTTACACGATGCAAGGTTCCACATTAGGAACCACCACCCAGGAAAAAGATTTAGGCGTCATTGTGGATAGCATGTTAAAACCCTCGGCCCAGTGTGCAGCGGCAGCCAAGAGAGCAAATAGAATGCTAGGTATCATAAGGAAAGGAATGGAAAATAAAACAAAAGATATTATAATGCCTCTATATCGTTCCATGGTGAGACCGCACCTTGAATATTGTGTGCAATTCTGGTCGCCGTATCTTAAAAAGGATATAGCGTTATTAGAAAAGGTTCAGAAAAGAGCCACCAAAATGCTAAAGGGGATGGAAGGATAATCCTATGAAGAAAGGCTAAAAAGGTTAGGGCTCTTTAACCTGGAAAAGAGACGGCTGAGGGGAGATATGATAGAAGTCTATAAATTAATGAACAGAGTGGAACGGGTAAACGTAGATCGATTGTTTACGTTATCAGAATATAGAAAGACTAGGGGACATGCAATGAAGCTACAGTGTTAACTATTTAAAACTAATAAAAGAAAATATTTCTTCACTCAACGTGTAATCAAACTTTGGAATTTGTTTCCGGAGGATGTAGTAAAGGCTGTTAGTGTAGCTGGGTTTAAAAAAGGTTTGGACAAGTTCCTGGAGGAAAGGTCCATAAACCATTATTAGGAAGGGACCCAGGATATCAATGCTTTACCCAGTATAAGCATTGCGGAACCTGTGTCTTTTGGGGAAACTGCTAGGTACGTATGACCTGGATTGGCCACTGTTGGAAACAGGATACTGGGCTTGATGGACCTTGGTCTGACCCAGTATGGCATATCTTAAGTTCTTATGTTCTTAGATAGAGAGATACAACTCCTAGGGGAGGTGGGTGGGTTGTGAAGGCTAAATTCCTGCTGTTCCCGGAGATCACCTGTTACAGGTGAGTAACTATGCTATCTCCAGGAACAAGCAGGAATGTAGTCGTCACATATGGGGACTCCTTAGCTTTAGATGCCAGGGAGAGAGTCCAGAAGTTATATGTCCCTAAGAAAGGGCTCCACTTCCCCCATGGATCTCTGGCGTCCAGCCAGGGATGGTGGGTAGGAGTTGATTAGGTATGGAATAGGTGTTGGAGAACAGCCTGACCAAACAAGGCATCCCGGCGGGAGTCCTTGTCCAAGCAGTAATGGGCTGTGAAGGTATGAACCGAGGCCCAGGTGGCTGCTCGACAGATGTCGTCGATAGACACAGAGTGCAGATGAGCCATTGAAGCTGCCATGGCTCTCACATTGTGAGCTGTGACATGGCTCTCCAGATTCTGCCATGGCTCTCACATGGCTCTCCAGAAGCTGCCATGGCTCTCACATTGTGAGCTGTGACATGGCTCTCCAGATTCTTACTCTGATAGGCAAAGGAAATACACTGAGCAATCCAGTTAGACAGTGTTCTCTTGGAGACTGGAAGTCCCAAATGAGAAGGATCAAAAGCAACAAAGAGTTGAGAGGACTTTCTATGTTGCTGTGTTCTTTGTAAGTAAAAAGCTAAAGCTCTTTTACAGTCCAAAATATGAAGATTTCTTTCTGCATTTGATGCATGAGGCCTTGGAAAAAACACAGGCAGGTAGACCGCTTGGTTTAGATGAAAAGGCGAGACCACCTTTGGCAAAAAGTGTGGATGAGTCCTAAGGACTACCTTGTCATGATGGAACCTTGTATAAGGTGGATCAGCCACTAGTGCCTGCAACTCACTGATGCGACGTGCTGATGTGATAGCAATGAGAAAGATAACCTTCCAAGAAAGGAATTTCAATGAGGTAGTAGCTAAGGCTTCGCAAGGTGGCTTCATGAGCTGACCAAGACCCAGGTTTAAGTCCGATGCCACCGGTGGTGGCCTTATGGGAGAGGCTTAGTTAGAAGAAGGCCTCTCATAAATCTTGCTATAAGAGGATGGGAGGAAATAGGTTGTCCATTTAGAGGCTTGAAAGAAGCTGCAATAGCACTCAAATGGACTCTTACTGAGTTAGTCTTAAGTCCTGCATTGGAAAAATGAAGGAAATACTCCAGTAATGATTCCAGAGGTATCGCAAGGGGGTTAAGACCCTTCTGCGAACACCATATGGTAAACTTTTTCCACTTGAAAGCATAACAGCGTCTTGTGGAAGGCTTCCTGAAAGCATAAAGGATATCCTTTACTTGCTGAGGGAGGTTAAGATCATGGAGATCTAGGCCTTCAGCAACCAAGCCCTGAGATGCAGAGACTGGGGAGTGGGATGCCATAACATTCCGTCCTCCTGGGACAGGAGATCTGGAGCAGACTCTAACTCCAGAGAGGGAGCTTGAGAGAGATGTAGAAGCAGAGGGTACCACGCTTGCCGTGGCCAATGTGGAGCTATTAGAATCATATGGCCTCTGTCTCTCTGAAGCTTGAACAGGTTTTTGGGAATTAGGGGAATGGGTGGAAAGGCATAAAGGAAGTCTTGACCCCAGTGAAGGAGGAAAGCATCCCTGGCCTGAGATCCATGAGCCGGAATTCTGGAACAGAACCGGGGATGTTTGGCATTCAACGGACTTGCAAAGAGGTCTATGTACGGGGTTACCCAAATATGAAAAATCTTGGCCACCTGGTCTGCATGCAGAGACCATTCATGTGGAAGCCGAACTCAACTGAGTCTGTCTGCCCAAGAGTTTTGTATGCCTGGAAGATACACTGCCAGGAGATGAATCTGATGCTCTCTGGCGAGGGCCCATAGTCGCAAAGCTTCGCTGCAAAGCGACAGAGAGCCTGTTCCCCCCTGCTTGTTCACGTAGAACATGGCTACTTGATTGTCTGTATGAATGAGGACTGTCTTGTAGCTGAGCAGGGTGTGGAACACTCGAGGAGCAAGGAAGATTGCTCTGAGCTCCGAGAGATTAATATGTAGATGAGTCTCCTGTGGAGTCCAAGTGCCTTGGGTGGAGAGGTCTTGCAGATGAGCTCCCCAACCCATTGGAAAAGCATCTGTTGTGAGAGTTGCCTGGGGTAAAGGTTGTTGAAATGGGGACCCCAGCAACAGGTTTTGAGTGGACTGCCACCAATGGAGGGACAAAATAAGGCGATTTGTGTTTGCTATTTTGTATGACAGGCACCGTGATGCCTGGGTCCATTGAGTGGATAAAGTCCACTGGGCTGCTCTCATATGGAGGCGAGCATAGGGAACCACATGCACGGTAGATGCCATGTGGCCTAGTAGTTGTAACATCTCTCGAGCAGTGAGATGAGGTTTTAGCACTGCTTGAGAAGCTAACTGCACCATGCAAAGGCAACGGGTCTGAGGAAGATAGGCCCTTGCTTTTCTGGTATCCAGCAAAGCTCCTATGAACTCTAGAGACTGAGTGGGTGTTAGACTGGACTTTGGGACGTTTATGACTAGACCCAAATACTGAAGGATACTCATTGTGCAAGATAGAGAATTCCTGGCCTCTGATTCTGATGGGGCTCAAATGAGCCAGTCGTCTAAGTAAGGGAAGACGAATATTCCTAGAGTGCGAAGAAATGCTGCTACCACAGCCATGCATTTCGTAAACACCCTTGGTGCAGAGGCCAGGCCAAAAGGATGCACCCTGTACTGGTAGTGCTTTCCTTGAAAAAGGAACCGAAGGAACTTTCTGTGAGTTGGATGGATGAGAACATGAGTGTACGCATCCTTGAGATCTAGAGAACAAAGCCAATCCTGACTCTGAAGGTATGGCAGCAGAGTTCCTAGAGAAATCATCTTGAACTTCTTGAACAGGAATTTGTTCAATTCTCTGAGGTCTAAAATGGGTCTGTGTCCCCCTGTTTTCTTTGAGATAAGGAAATAGGGGGAGTAAAACCCTGTACCCTGTTGATGAATGGATACTTCTTCTATTCTTCTACACTTCAGAAGCTGCATCGGAGGGAAAAAGGGTGCTGAGCTTAGCAGCTCGGTTTTGTCGACCCCTCTTGGACATCATGGCGGATGGGGAAGGTCAAGTTCTGGACGTCGCCCCCTGCAAAAGCAGAATAACAACAGAAACAACCACACTTTTAAACCACACATCAAAAGCAACTGGGAAGAAGTGGGTAGAACAAAATCAATGCAAAATACACACAAGCCAGTTAAATGCTGGAAAGCAATGAGCAGAAATGCTCGAGGCTTAGCCAACAAAGTTTCGGACCTAGAATCCAGGAGAGATCACGTAACACCCCTTCTAAAACAGCTACACTGGCTCCCCATTCAAGCAAGGATCAGTTTCAAGACCTTATTGCTAACATTCAAAGCGGCTAAGGGGCTCACCTCTTCCTCTCTCTCCAACCTCATACAACCACTTGCACCAAACAGGCCACAAAGAACAGCAGAATTAAACACACTAGTTATCCCAAATGACACCACAAGATGCACTAGATCAACAGCCAACAGAGCCTTCCAATTCTGCGCCCCATCTCTATGGAACACCTTACCAGCACAAATCAGAGCAATACCTAATCTAAGTCAGTTCAGAAAGGCTTTAAAGCATTTCCTCTTCCTTAAATATCTCAATGACAGCTCCGAACATAACCCCCAGGTGAATAGCAGAAGTGGTCAAACCAGATAGACTCCCGCAACAGACCAACTTCA
Source organism: Ichthyophis bannanicus (assembly GCA_033557465.1). Lineage (NCBI taxonomy): Eukaryota > Metazoa > Chordata > Amphibia > Gymnophiona > Ichthyophiidae > Ichthyophis > Ichthyophis bannanicus. The sequence goes on along the minus strand of CM066034.1, from coordinate 429,935,090 downwards.
CAATGTAAATAACTAGTTGTTCCATATACTATTTGTACCACTATTGTATATAGTTAACCAGGATATCCTTTATCAGATAACCCTGCATTGTATTTAGTTTCCCTATTTCGCCAAGTTATTCTTCCTGTTAAATGTAATGACAGACATATGTAAACTGTCGGATGTTTTCTGTTCAATGTAAACCGCGCTGATGTCTAATAGTGCGGTATATAAGAATTGTTAATAAATAAATAAATAATAAATAAATAGAAGCCCTAATGGTGGAAAAGGACTTGGACATTGTGGCCATTACAGAAACATGTTTTTTTTATAACTTTTATTTAAGTTTTGCCTGAATACAAGGAACAAAATATCAAGAAATACTACAAACGTAATACAATAAATTCAAGAACAAAGATATCCACATAGAAAGACCACATCAAGGGAGAAGAACAGCATTTATAAACAGGAAAAAACAAAAAGGAAAAAAGGAGTTAAAAAATATAATACTCCACATTAGGGAGCTAATTATTATGCATACCTCCAATTATTTCTCAACTAATTCCTTTCCAGACAGAAACGTCTGCAACTGAGTCACATCAGTATAAACATAAGTTTGTCCCTCATGTGTGATAATACAACGACAAGGAAATTTCAAAAAGAAAGTAGCTCCCAAAGCCACTACCCGAGATTTTAACTCCAAAAACTGCTTACGCCGAATCTGGGTAGTCCGACCCACATCTGGAAAAACTTGAAGTTTAAAAACACAAAATGGAGCCTCTCTATACTTAAAGTAAGCTCTCAAAACACCTAATTTAGTGGACTCAGACCCAAATGCTACTACCAAGGTACAACGTTTGGGGATGATGTCCGTTGAATCTTCCAAGAAAGCAGTTAGATTCTGGCCCACCGAATTATCCAGAGGGGAACCAGACCCCCAACGTTCGGTAGGTTAGAAGGGAAGGGAATATATTTGGACTACATCTGAATTTCCTCCCTACTGCAAAATTTCAGTAAAATATTTTTGCAATAAAATCTCCGAAGATAGCAAGTGAGTGGAGGGAAAATTAAGGAAACGTAAGTTTCTTGCTCGAGACTGATTCTCCAAAGATTCCAAACAATAAGATACCGCTAGAACATCTCTAATTAAAGCAACATTACAATCACGATAGGACTGGAGCTGAGAATCAGTACGAGCAGTCAACTTTGTTAAAGAACTTAACTGCTGATGTATATATTTCATTTTACCAACCACAGCATGAGCAAAACCACAAAGAGAAGAAACAGTAGAGGACAAACGCGTATCAATCTTTTGAATAGCAGTCCAAATGTCTTTAAGAGTCACCTCACCAGAAGGGGGGGGTGACCACACCTTCAGACACTGCCAGGTCTACCGGTTGTAGGGATGGGGACACACCATCCGAGGACAAATCCAAGAAAGTAGACGAGAAAGGAGGTTGAGGAAAAAGAGGCGGAGACTGGTTCTCAGGGCTTAAAGAAGTCCCTTCCGGCGATTGATTAGCAGGCAACAGGGAAGTTACGTGCTTGTCCATATGGCCTTCCACCTTACCTCTTGCAATCCTCCTCCTGCTCCAGACTTAGCTGCCAACCTTGCCTTACGTTTCCCCATGGGTTCAGCACTTCAACTTCCGGCATTCTCGAGAGCTTCTTGTGAGTGCTGAAGGGGCGCCAAAGGGGCGTGTCCTGCCCCTTGAGCCACACTTAGATCGATTGTTTACGCTATCAGAATATAGAAAGACTAGGGGACATGCAATGAAGCTACAGGGTAAACTATTTAAAACTAATAAAAGAAAATATTTCTTCACTCAACGTGTAATCAAACTCTGGAATTTGTTACCGGAGGATGTAGTAAAGGCTGTTAGTGTAGCTGGGTTTAAAAAAGGTTTGGACAAGTTCCTGGAGGAAAGGTCCATAAACCATTATTAAGAAGGGACCCAGGATATCAATGCTTGACCCAGTACAAGCATTGCGGAACCTGTGTCTTTTGGGGAAACTGCTAGGTACGTATGACCTAGATTGGCCACTGTTATGTTCTTGCAACAGAGTGGCCTCCCCCAAGGGAGTGCTTAACATGAGGAAAGATCTACAAAAGCTGGAAGAATGGTCTAATGCTTGGCAATTAGGATTTAATGCAAAGAAGTGCAGTGTCATACACTTGGGTAGCAGAAATCAAAGGGAAATGTACGTGAGAGGTTGGTGTGCACGGAGCAGGAGAAAAACCTCGGTGTGATTATTTCTGTAGATCTCAAGGTGGCAAAACAGTGCGACAAGACGGTGGCAAAAGCCAGGAGGATGTTGAGCTGCATTCGAAGAGGAATTACCAGCAGAAAGGAAGAGGTACTAGTGCCACTGTATAAGTCTCTGGTGAGGCCTCACTTGGAATACTGTGTTCAGTTTTGGAGACCGTATCTTGCAAAGGATGTAAAAAGAATGGAAGCTATTCAGAGGAAGGCAACCAAAATAATTTGTAGCCTGCGTCAGAAGCCTTATGAGACTTGAAGGCCTAAATATGTACACTTTGGAGGAGAGGAGGGATAGGGGAGATATGATTCAGACCTTTAAATACTTAAAGAGAAATAATGAACAAACAAACCTCTTCCAGAGATGGGGAAGCTGTAAAACTAGAGGGCATGACATGAAGCTGCAAGGTGGTAAACTGAAAGGCAATGTCAGGAAATACTTTTTCATTGAAAGGGTGGTGGATGCTTGGAATGCCCTCACGACGGAGGTGGTGGGGGCAAACACAGTGACAGAATTCAAAGTGGCCTGGGACAGACACAGTGGATCACTTTACAGCAAGAAGACTAAATCAAAATAAACGGAACCATCTAATTTCTCAACAAATAGGGGTGTCCTACATGGAGCGATGGGGGGAGGAGCGGTGGGTTCACCTCTAAACAAAGATATGGGGCGGGGTGAAGACATGGGGAGGGGTGCACCTGTTCCTGGTGGGTGCACCCTTAAACAAAGACATGGGAAGGGGTGCACCTACTCCCTAAAGATGTCTCTTTTCTAGGTTAAAGAGCGCTAACCTTTTTAGCCTCTCTTCATAGGGGTATCCTTCCATCCCCTTTACCATTTTGGTGGCCCTTCTCTGTACCTTTACTAATAACGCTATATCCTTTTTTGAGATACGGTGACCAGAATTGCACACAATATTCAAGATGCGGTCGCACCATGGAACAATACAGAGGCATTATAATATCCTTGGTTTTATTCTCCATTCCTTTCCTTATGATACTTAGAATTCTGTTTGCTCTCTTGGCCGCCACTGCACACTGGGCAAAGGGTTTCAACATGTTATCTACAATGATGCCTAAATCTTTTTTCTGGGTGGTGGTTATTAATGTGGAACCTTGCATTGTGTAACCATAGTTTGGGTTGTTCTTTCCTAGGTGCATAACGTTTCACTTTTCCACATTAAATTTCATCTGCTATTTGGATGCCCAGTCCTCCAATTTATCAAGGACCTCTTGCAATTTTCCATAATCCTTATGGATTTTAACAACTTTGAATGGTTTTGTGTCATCTGCAAATTTGATTACCTCACTCGTTATTACCCATTTCCAGGTCATTTATGAATATGTTAAAAAGCAGCGGATCCAGCACAGATCCCTGGGGTACTCCACTATTCACCTTTCTTCATTGGGAAAATTGGCCATTTAGCACTATCCTCTACTTTCTATCTTTTAACCAGTTCCTGATCCATAATAGTACACTGCCTCCTATCCCATAACTTTTTAATTTCACCAAAAGTCTCTCATGAGGGACCTTGTCAAAGGCTTTCTGAAAATACAGATACACTATATCAACTGACTCACCTTTGTCTACCTGTTTATTCACTAACCTGTTATATTTATTTGAAAGTGCAAGACAAGGTCTTCCTTGGCTAAAGCCATGTTGGCTGTCTCCCATTAAGCCATGACTATCTACATGTTCAGTAATTTTGTTCTTTATAATGGTTTCTACCATTTTTCCCGGTACTGACATCAGGCTCACTGGTCTGTAGTTTCCCGGATCACCTCTGGAACCCTTTCTAAAAATTGGCGTTACATTGGCCATCCTTCAATCTTCAGGTATTACAAATGATTTTAGTGATAGTTCACAGATTACTAATAGTAGGTCTGATATTTTTTCAGCTCTTTCAACACCCTTGGATATATACCATCCGGTCCAGGTGATTTACTACTCTTCAGTTTATCAAATAGTTGTAATACATCTTCCTGGTTTATCGATATTTCTTTCACTTCTTCTGCAGCATCACTTTTAAATACTATTTCAGTCGTGGATAACATCCCTATATCTTCCTCAGTACAGACTGAGGCAAATAATTCTTTCAGTCTCTCCACTATGGCCTTGTCTCCTCTTAGTGCCCCTTTGACCCCTCTATCATCTAATGGTTCAACTGATTCTGTCACAGGTTTTTTGCTACAAATATACTTGAAAAAGTCTTTATCACATATTTTTTGCTTCCACAGCAAGCTTCTTCTCAAATTCTCTCTTTGCCTGCCTCATCAATGTCTTACATCTAATTTGCCAGTGCTTGTGTTGTTTCCAGTTTTCATCATTTGTCTCCTTTTTCTATTTAAAGAAAGATGCTTTTTTGGCAACATCCGCCTCTCTGACATCACCTTTAAACCATGCTGGCAGTTTTTTGTTCCTCTACTTTTCTTAAAGCATGGAATACAGCTGGTCTGGGCTTCCAAGATAGTATTTTTAAACAACACCCATGCTTGATGTAAATCTTTAACCTTTGCAACTGTTCCTTTTAGTTTTTTCGTAACTATTTTCCTCATTTTATTATAGTCGCCCTTTTGAAAGTTAATAGATAGTACCGTGGATTTCCTTACTGTCCCTCCTCCATTTCGGCTTCAGTACTCCGACATCTTAGTAAAGAAGGAAGTGAAATACCTAGGAGTCACGCTTGACCAGACCCTAAGCATGCAAACACACATCGAGAATACAGTCACCAAAATACATTATAAACTTAAACTCCTAAGGCAGCTCCGACGCCTAATCCACCTACAGGACTTTATATTAGTAATACAGGCACTCATCACGCCTCACTTTGACTTCGCCAATGCAATTCTTCAGGGAGCACCTAAACACTCACTCAGAAGGCTCCAACTAGTTCAAAACGTTGCAGCCAGAACTATCAGGAACATCAGCACCATTGAACACATCACACCCATCCTCTACGAACTACATGGCTACCTATTTACAGCCATATAAAATATAAAATACCGGTAACAATCTTTAAAATTATCAATAATTTAGCACCCTCATTCATATACACACTCATCAAATGGAAAAACCCAACAGAAATCAAAGAAGTAAAAATAATAAACTAGCATTTCCAAAGGAATTCAGAAAAGGCAAAAAAGTAACTAACAGCAAAGCATTCTCGCACTTTGCACAGACTCTCTGGAATGAGCTACCTGTCGAACTCAGTGAGGTGAATGAACTCAAAACATTCCACAAAAACCTAAAAACGCACCTATTTATGTTACACTTTAGCCCACAAACTTCCTCACACAAAAGAACAGAAAACAATACATTTATTTATTTATTTATTTAACTGTATTTATATCACGCTTTTCACCGGGTCAAAGCGGTGTAACATAAAAAGAGGGGGGGGGGGGGGGTTGGACAGGAATCAGTTTTTTGGGGTCGGGACCATCACCAGGTGACCAACAGTAATGATTTCGACAAACAATTGGGATATAGATATAGACATCACAATCTCACATCAGTCAGCCAGAGCAGTTAATCTCCTCTTCAGCCCGATTGCACCTCGTCATGTACGCATATACTATATAACCACTGTAAATAGTTTTCCTTTTATTTTTGTTCCAAGTTTGGTTTTTTGGTTCACGCATTGTAAATAGTTCCAACAGCTTTAATGTAAGTGAATAAGTACATGTTTGGTACAATTCATATACTTGTTCCTTGTATACCGTGCTTGATACTTGGGAAAGCACGGTATATAAAAGTATGCTAAATAAAATAAAAAAATAAATTTCCACTAAGGACTGGGTCCAAAATGGCTTCCCCTCTGGTCGGTTCATGAACCAGCTGCTCCAAGAAGCAGTCATTTATTTCATCCAGAAACTTTATCTCCCTAGCATGTCCTGCTGTGACACTGACCCAGTCAATACTGGGGTAATTGAAATGCAATGTGTGTCTCCGAGTCAAATGCTGACTCCTGGTAACCCAGAAGCTTCTGGGTTTTCTTGGCAGTGTGACGAGAAGTAGATTGCCAGGCCTTTCTTCCGAGGCAACAGAGGGTTAAGTGACTTGCCCAAGGTCACAAGGAGTGCTAATGGGAATTGAACCCTGGTTGCTTGGTTACCAAGCCAGTGTTCTAACCACTAGACTACTCCTCCACTCCATTATTATTACTGTGTTGTAACTTTTGTTAGCTTCCCTAATTTCTTTGAGCATTTTGTCATCCATTTGTTCATTCTGGCCAGACAGTCGATAGTACACCCCCACTGAAATTGCCTTCCCCTTCCCATTTTTACATGAGATTTCAATCCATAGAGATTCTACAGTGAATTTAGTTTCCTGCAAAACTTTAATCCTTTGTGACTCAATGTCCTCTCTTACATAGAGTGCAACACCTCCACCAATTTGATCTGCTCTATCATTACGATATAGTTTGCACCCAGGTAACACAGTGTCATACTGGTTGTCTTCCCTCCACCATGTCTACGAGATATCAACCACATCCAACCTCCCATCCAGTGCCAGACCACTCATTTGTCCAGCCCCTCCCATCTGGAAGTAATGCAGCCGCGACCCTTGGGTAATAGTGGACCCGCATTCAAAGACCTTCACAGCAGCATTTTGCGCTGGAGCAACACACGCTCAAGGAGCAGGATGTGCTCCTTGGGCAAGCTCCTTGGGGCGACTCCAGGGGCACGTCCTAGATGCAGGCCTTCAGTCCTCACATTGCCTTGTTAGGTCTACCTTCCCCCTCAGGGACTGTGCCATTACCCTTTTATTTCTGGGTCTGTATCTCGTCACAACTGTGTTTTCCATACCTGTGCTGTGGGGCTAGCACCCACCCCCCCCCCCCCCCATGCCCCTACACTTCTGTGTATACCATCCCCCCTCGTGTACCTGAAAACGTGGTACCCTGCGTTATCTCTGCTTTACCCTCTTCCTTTTCAGTCCTTTTCTCTATCCCCCTCTGTTCTGCTTTCCTAAACTGCTGTTCTCTCAGGGCTAAAATCCTGCTTATACATGACCTCCTAGAACTTCATTCCGTTGACATTATTTTTCTGATGGAAACCTGGCTGAGGGGAGGTGAGGAGCCCCTCCTTCACTGGTGCCATCCAACTGGTTATGTTGCTTTCTTAACTCCCAGGTTGAGTCGCTCCGGTGGGGGGATAGCCGCCTTGCCCATTCTACACTTCTTCTCACTCTAATTTCCTCCCTTATCCTGTCCTATCAAGAGTCCCTCCTTAACTGCCTTGATAGCTCTCCCTCCCTCTATCTCCTTCTTATTTATGCACCTCCATCTCTACGTCCTCACCTCTGGGACTCCCTTCTTCATACCCTTTCGGAGTCCTCCCATCTCTACCCTTATCTCATCGCTTTAGGTGATTTCAGTGCCCACTATTCTTCTCAGATAAAGGCCCATAACAAGTCCCTTCTCTATCTCCTCTCTGATCTTTCTCTCCAACAACATGCACCTTTTCCTACTCACTTGGCTGGCCATATCCTTGATCTTCCCTCTCTCCATATCTCTCCTCCTTTTCTTCCCTTCCCATCCCATGGTCTAATCATGTCTGCATTTTCTTTTCTTTCTGGCATTATGCTACTCCTATATCCCTTGCTCACAGCTCCCCATCCCCCTCAGCTCTAGCCTACTCTCGAAACCTATCCTCCTCCACCCTTGAATGTTTTCCTGTTACCCATGACATATTCCCTCCTAACTTCCTCTCACTTTTGGTTGATATACAGGCCAATCTCTGGTTTTCCACATTCTCCTATGCCCTGGATTTTATTGCCTCTCTTCACCCCCTTAAGTATGCCTCCAGACATAATCATCCATGGTTCCACTGCAAGCTCCTCCTTCATCACCGACAGCTTCACCGTTCAGAGCATCTGTGGTGCTAACATCCTTCTTCTACTAACCTCTCACACTTTAAATCTGTTCATCACTACTATCGTTCTCAAATTCACCTGGCCAAGAAGAACTACTATTCTACTATCATCTCCTCCTCCATAAACTCCTCCCATCATTTGTACTTTGTCCTTTTATCTCTCTAAGTCCTCTACCACTTTATCCTATCCCTCAGATTATATGCTGCCTCCACTGCAACTCCTTGCCAAAGTCTCCTCTCTTCGGTCTTCCTTTGCAAACTGCGCTTCCCTCCCTTTCTCCTCTGTCACCCCCCTCCTCTCCTGTCTCTCTAGTCTTAGATATGGCCTCCTCATCTTCTAGCTCTTCTTTATCTCACATCTAGTCATCCTTCTCTGAGATCTCCTCTGCCGATCTCCTTAAGTCCTTCAACTCATCACACAACACTACCTCTGCTAGTGACCCTATTCCCTCCTCCTGGATTGCCACCCCTTCTCTTGCTTTGCTCCCCTGTAGCTCTGTCCATCCTCAGCAATAGTTAATAATCTGGAGTCTTTCTATCCTGCTGGAAACATGCCATTGTCCACCCTATCCTCAAAAATTCTTCTCTTGACCCTTCCTCTTCAGCTAATTATTGTCCCGTTTTCACACTTCTTTTCCTCTCTATGCTTCTTCAGAAATTATTCTTTTACCAATTTTCCTCTCACTTGGACCCTACCCTTGCTTTGCATCCCCGCCAATCTGGATTTTGCTGGGTCACAACACTGATACTGTTCCCTTTTCTCTCTTTCCTCGGTGAACTTCACCAAACTCATGATCATGGTGACATCTCGGTGACGGTTTCTCTTAATCTATCTGCAGCATTTAACCTTGTCAATCATACCACTTTGTTTTCTCATCTATGCGATCTCAGGCTTAGAGGCACTGTCTTCCATTGGTTTCACTCTTTTCTTTTGCACCAGTTCTTTTCTGTATTGTATGGCAGTGCTTCCTCATCCCCTTTGCCTTTATCTTGTGGTGTCCCACAGGGTTGGGTTTTGTGCCCCTTCTGTTTAATGTCTACCTGACCCCCCTAGCCTTCCTGATCCAACAACATGGTATTTCCACCCACTATTATGCTGATTACATTATCTTGCTCCATCACACCAGTCCAATTGCTCCTGATCTTTCTTCTTTCAACGCCTGTCTCAACTTTGCTATTTGACAATTTTCTCCATCTGAACCCCAACAAATCGGCAGCTATCAGGTTTATTTTTGTAAGTCCTTCACCCTCCTTGGCCCCCTCTCTTCCTGGGTCCTCCATTCCACTAATCAATTCAATCCAATACCTGAGCATTATTCTCGACTCTGCTGTATCCTTCCAGGTCCATCTCTCTTCCCTTTCCCACTATTTCCTTTCACTCCACCAAATTCGTACCATGCGGCTTTATCGCTCTCCTCACTCCATAACTACCCTGCTCCTCTCGTTAGTCATATCCAATTTGACTACTGTAGCATTGTCTACGTTGGTCTTCCCCAGTATCAACTGCACCGTATTCAGCTCATCCAAAACACTGCCATCCATATCCTTGCCCATGCTTCTAAGTTTGATCAAATAACAACACTTCTCATCTGTCATCACTGGCCCCCTGTACTCCAATGGTTCAGGTCCTATCTAACCAACCGACAGCAACTGATCCGCACCAAAACCTCAACCTCACCCCCCTTCCAGCAACATCAAGGAGTACCTCAAGAATCCATATTATCAGCCATGCTTTTCAACATCTACCTCCATCCACTCTGTTCAGTCATACCCACTTACAATGTCAACTTCCACATATACGCCGACGACATAATGCTCTACGCCCCAATTACAACCACAGACCCAACAAACGACCAGCTATCAGCCTGCTTCACCGACGTATCCAACTGGCTACAAGAGAACAACTTATCCATTAACATAAAGAAGACCGAAGCTCTTATAGTGACAAAAGACCCAGACTTCAAACCACCCACTCACCTCACCATGGGAACCACGCAAATTCAAATACAACCACACATAAGATATCTCGGCATTATCATTGACCAAGCCCTAACCCTTAAGCAGCAAATCAACAAGACCACTAGAACTGTATTCCACAAGGCGAAAACGGTACAACGTCTCCGACCTCTCCTCGAACCACAGGACTTCAGGACAGTAATGCAAGCTCTGACACTCCCTCATCTGGACTACTGCAACATAATCTACCATGGCCTACCTGCCACACAAACCAACCCCCTCCGAACTGCCCTAAACACCACGGCGAGAATAATTCACAATGCAAAGAAACGGGACCACATCACCCCAATTCTGAGAGACCTTCATATTCTCCCCATCGAAGCAAGAATCAAGTACAAAGCTCTTCTACTCACCCACAAAACCATCCACCAAACACAAGGCACCCCACTCCACACCCTACTACCTTGCCCAACCCACAGCAGAACAACCAGACAATCCTCCAACAGCTCCATTGCCGTCCCCCACAAAAGAACCAAGGCAACACAACGGACCTGCAACAGAGCCTTTGAACTCTATGCCCCATCCCTCTGAAACTCTCTACCAAACCACATCAGGAACAACGGTGATCTCCCATCATTCAAAAAGCAGCTAAAAACCGTCCTATTCCAAGAACATCTCTGAATAGGAATCCCTCCTATTTCTCTTCAAGAACTCCAGACCAGTAACTCTGCTATCCTGTCAGTCTCTATGTTCATCCCAAAATCATCAATGTTGAGCTCCCGGTGATGGGCCCCCCCCCCCCCCACTATTGATACCCCCCCCCCCCCTTGTTATATGTCCCACAGCTTTGACCCGGTGAAAAGCAGGATATAAATACAGTTAAATAAATAAATAAATAAATTTTGAATAGAGTCCGGGCCACCAGAGGTGTGGGAGGAAACACATACAGCAGGCCCGCTTACCAGGGGATCAGGAATGCATCTGCCACTGCCCTCAGAGGATCCAGTTGTCTGGAACAGAACCTGTCCAGTTGCCTGTTCAGCGGACTGACAAAAAGATCCATGGTTGGAAGTCCCCACTTCAGAAAGATCTGTTGGACTACCCGAGGATCCAACTGCCACTCGTGAGGCTGCAGGAGAATGCTTAGCCTGTCCGCCAGGTAGTTTTCCTGGCCTGGGAGGTAGACCTCCCTGAGGGTCATGCCCTGATTGACAGCCCAGGAGCAGAGAGCTTGTGCTTCCAGGCACAGGAGTCGGGATCCTCTGCCACCCTGCTTGTTGACGTAGAACATAGCCACCTGGTTGTCCGTCTGAACTAGGACAGACTGGTGAGAGAGGACCCAAGAGAAAGTCCGTAAGCCAGTCGAATGGCTCTCAATTCCAACAGGTTGATCTTCTGGGCAGCCTCCCACGGAGACCACAGGCCTTGGGTGCAGGTCCCCTGGCAATGTGCCCCCAGCCTTGTAGGGAAGCATCGGTTGTCAGTACCTGAGTGTGTGGGGAGGCCCGAAAAGGAACTCCCTCGACCAGGTTTGGGAGATGCCTCCACCAGCGTAAGGAGTCCACCAAGAGTTTCGACAGCTTTATCCTGTCTGACAACTTCCCTGTGGCCTGTACCCACTGTGCCCGGAGGCACCACTGAGCCGGACTCATGTGCAGACGGGCATTTGGGGTGACATGCACAGTGGAAGCCATGTGACCTAAGAGCCGGAGGAAGTGTCTGGCAGAAACCAGAGAGTCCGTCTGAAACTGGCCAGCCAATTTGATTAGCCTGTGAGCTCTGCCCACAGGCAAATAGGCCTTTGCATGATTGGTATCCAACCTTGCCCCTATGAACTCCACGTCCTGTGAGGGGACTAAAGTAGACTTTGGGAAGTTTATAACAAACCCCAGGTGCTGAAGCAAGGATATGGTTCTGAAGGTGGCTTGCCTTGCCTCTTCTGGAGACTGGCCCCTGATAAGCCAGTCGTCCAGGTAAGGGAACACAAAGATCCCCTGGTTCCTGAGGTAGGCCGCAACCACCGCCAGGCATTTTGTAAAAACCCTGGGGGCGGAGGTGAGGCCAAAGGGAAGCACTCTGTACTGGAAGTGTTTCCCTCCCACCACAAATCTGAGGTATTGCCTGTGACTTGAATGGATGAGGATGTGAGTATAAGCATCCTTCAGGTCTAAGGAGCATAGCCAATCTCCCTGCTGGAGGTAGGGCAGCAAGATTCCAAGGGTAAGCATCTTGAACTTTTCCCTCTCCAGAAACTTGCTCAGATTTCTGAGGTCTAGGATGGGTCTGAGGCCTCCTGTTCTTTTTGGTACCAGGAAGTATCTTGAGTAGAAGTCTTGCCCTTCCAATGGTGAGGCACCGGTTCCACCGCCTGGTCCTGTAGCAGACCTTCCAACTCCTGAAGGAGTAAGTTTCTGTGCACAGGGGGTCTTGGAGGCTCCCCTGGAAAGTAGGAGGGGGGTATCTGGGTGAAGTGGAGCAGATAGCCCCTCTCGATGATGCTTAACACCCAAGTATCCCCTTTGATGGCTGGCCACCTGTCTGCGTACAGGGTCAGCCGACCTCCTGTGCCCTGGAGAGGAGGAGAGGCTATGCTGGCATAGTCAAAAAAACCCTCCCTGCTGAGCAGGAGCCGGAGTAGGAGGCTTGGGAGCCTTCTGCCTATGGGGCCCATGACCCTGCCCCTTGGCCTGATGGCCCTGTTGGGGAGCTGCAGAGGCCTGGTAGTGAGGGTAGGTTTTGTAGGCAGTGGTCCTCCTCAGGTAAAAGGCCTTTTTCCCCGAGCCCTTCGTCTTCTGAGAAGGGCCAGAGGTTTTCCTGGACAGCCTTGTCTGGGTAAGAGTCTCGGTCTCGAGTTCTGCAGCCTTTTCAGCCATGGGCTTGCCAAAGAGGTTTTCACCTCGACATCAACCAACTTGTCCTGTACCCTTGGCTCAAGGTCCGAGGATTGTAGCCAGGCCTGGCGGTGTGCACCGATGCCGGCCCCTGCTACTCGGGCCGAAGCCTCAAATCCATCATAGGCTGCTCGAGAGATAAACTTCGAGCACTCTCGAATTCCTTAAGACAAGGCCTTGAACCTCTGCAAAGGTTCCTCGGACAGACCAGCAGAGAACCCGTCAATCTCCTTTGCCAGGTCTCGAAGGTACATGCCCATGTACAGCTGGTACGTCTGGACGCGGCAAGCAAGCATAGAGCCCTGGAAGCATTTTCTACCGAGGGCATCCAGGTTCTGGGCTTCCCTGCCGGGAGGCACTGAGGAGTGCATCTTCTGACTCTTCAGGCGATGCATGGCCGATTCCACAAGCATGGAGTGGTGCGGAAGCTGTGGCTTTTGGAACCCGGGGCTCTTGCGGACTCGATAGATGGAATCGACCCGCTTGCTTAGAACCGGCATCGAGGCCGGCGCCTTCCACATGCGGAAGAGCAACTGCTCCAGCATCGGAGGAACCGGTACAGTTTTTAGGCCTCCTTGGGAGGAGAGTCATACTGCAAGGCCTCGAGCTCCTTGGCTCGAGGCTCCTCCTCGGGGTCCGCAGGGAAGGTCAAGGCTTTGGTCATGGCCCGTACGAAATCCGAGAACCGGGTATCCTCTGGAGGGGACCTTGTCCGAGGCTTGGATCCCGGTGAATCCGAAGGAACGCACTGAGTCCAGAAGGTGTCCGGGGACTCCTCTTCATCAGTTTCCCACGCCGATTACTCCGAGGAGGAATTGAGCGGCTCCGAGTGGGCGGGCATTGACGCCATCTGCCTGGAAACCGAGAGTACCGGTGTCGACGACCTCGGTCCCGAACGGGAGGCCAAGGGTGACCTCGGCCGAGGATCAACTCGAGTTCGCATGGTCTCGAGAATCGGCTTGGCCTCCGGGGTCGACTTGGATGTTGAGGTCCCGGTGGTCGGGGCAGATACGCCGGTGAGACCGGTGATCAGCACCTGCTGCTGCTCCATGAAGGCAGACAATCTGCTCTCCAAGGCCGTCAACCTGAGGCCAAGCTCAGGAGATCCAGCAGCCTCCGACTCGGGCCCCGACGGCGTCGGGCCCAACGTCGGCTCCCCCGGAGGAGAGTCCACGAGGACTACAGTACTCACGTGACTCGGGGCCTCTGACTCTACACTTTGCAGGCCTCTCCAACTCCAAAGACCCGGGACGGCGATTGGGGCTATGCGACCTGGCCCTCGAGGGGCCAAGAGTGTCCACCGATGCCGCCCTCGCGGGTTTATTCTTCCTTCGGTGCTCCCTCGAGGGGGACTCCCTCTCAGAGGAGCCTCAATGATGCTCGGGGTCAGACTCCTGAGACGTCGAGGCCTCTGATGAAGTCCGGACTCGTCCAGACGCAGAGTCGGAGAAGATCCTCTCACGCTGGTGCTGACGGCTCCTCAATGCCTTCGAGGACATTTTGCCACAGGGACTACAAACCTTGGGATCATGGTAAGGCCCCAGAGGCAGCAGTCGTGTGTGTCGGTGAGAGACATCAGTTTCTTGCACCGATCACACTTCTTAAAGCCACTGGCAGCCATCGGGGGAAAAAGGGCCCCTGCAAGATTAAAAAATCGGGCTGCCAGGGATAAGAAAAATTGGCATGAACGCAGTCTCGAAGGACAAAAACCGAAAAAAGAGATCCGGGCTCGGCACCGGTGTACCGAGTCCAGATGGGAAAGGGAACAGACGTCGAACCGAAGATAAAAACACGACTCAATGCAGGAAAATCCACTTTTTCCACGGGTGACAAGGACACATGTCTGTAGGGCTCAGCAGAAAAAAGAAAACTGAGCAAGATGGCACCTTTGGGTGGGAAGGGGACCGCGCATGAGTGGCTGCATTCCCAAAGGCTTTCTTTGAAAGCTGGGGAAATGCTCCGCATGGGGGCTCCGTCAGCGCCAACGTCACCCATATGTGAGGACTGACTTCCTGCTTGGTCCTGGAGAAACTTGGGTATCAGGCGAGGGGAGTCGGTGGGAATGCATAAAGCAAGCCCTGTAACCATAATATTAGAAAAGCATCTGCTGCCACCCTCTTGTGGTGTGGCTGAGAGGAGCAGAACCACGGTAGCTGCGAGTTTTCTGGGAGGTGAACAGATCCAGGCTGGGCCTGCCACAGAATCGGAAGACCCTCTTGGCCACCTCGGGGTCCACGCACAAGGACCCTGCTGAGCTTGTCTGCCAGGACGTTGTCCTGGCCCGGTAGGTACACAGCTCTTAGGATCATGCGGTTGTGTACTGCAAAGGAGTGAAGTGCTATGGCCTCCTGGCAGAGGGGTTAGGAACCCATTCCACCCCGCTTGCTCACATAGAATATGGCCACCTGGTTGTCCATCTGTATGTGGATTGGAAGACCTCGGAGAAGTTGGCAGAAGGTCTGCAGAGCCAGAAAGATGGCCAGGAGCTTGAGGAGGTTGATCTGCATGAGAAACTCCTCAGAAAACCAGCCCTGAGTGTGTTGGCCCTCGCAATGCACACCCCAGCCCGTCAGGGAGGCATCTGTAGTCAGAACCCTCTGGGGTGCTGATGCCTGGAAAGGCAACCCCGCCCTGAGGTGGCATTGGGATTGCCACGAGGCAAGGGAGGCCACTACCCACCAGGTGACCCCCACCCTGTCCCCCAGTCCGCCCGTGGCCTGAGACCACTGAGACCAGAGGCACCACTGGGCCCCCGCATGTGTAGGCAGGCTAGGGCGTAACGTGTATGGTTGAGGCCATGTGGCCCAACAAGTGGCGGAGCCGCTGGGCCAGCACTGACCTGCAGGCTTGCACCTCCCTGGCCAACTGCATCAGGCACTGAGCTCTGTTTTCTGGGAGGAAAGCCTTGGCCTGCAGAGTGTCCAGCTGGGCCCCTATGAATTCCAGGATCTGAACTGGGGAGAGCCTGGATTTGGCATAGCTGACAACGAAACCCAACTGGTGGAGGATGTGAATGGTCAACCTTATGGTCCAGTCCACCTCCCGGGTGGTGCTGCCCCTGATGAGCTAGTCATCTAGACATGGGAAGATGTGAGCCCCTTGAAAGCGCACGGGCGCGGCCACTGTGCCCAGGCACTTTGTGAAGACCCTTGGGGAGGAGACAAGGCTGAATGGGAGCATCCTGTATTGGAAGTGCAGACCCCCCACTACAAACCTCAGGTATCGTCTGTGGGAGAGGTGAATCAGGATGTGGGAATAAGCATCCTTGAGCTCCAAGAAGCAGAGCCAGTCTCCCTGGCGGAGGAAGGGCAGTAGTGTTCCAAGGGAGAGCATCTTGAACCTCTCCCTCACCAGGAATCTGATGAGGTTACACAGATCCAGGATAGGCCAGAGGCCTCCTGTTCTTTTAGGAACAAGGAAATACCTTGAGTAGAAGCTTCTGCCTCAGAGGTGGTGGGACACAGGTTCCACCACCCTGTCTTTGAGCACTTTTGCAAGCTCTGTGATGAGCAAGGCCTGATGAAGGGGTGGACAGGATGGCTTCCCTGGAAAGAAATCTGGAGGGTTTTGCTGTAAGTGGAAAAATAACCCTCTCTCATCACCCGCAGGACCCACTGGTCTGTAATGATGGTGGCTCAACTGTTGGCTAAGGAGGCCAGTCAAACTCCTATAGGCTGAGGTGGATCTCCTTGGGGAGGGGAGACCCTGCCCACCAAATCAAAAACTCCCCCCTGGCTGAGAAGGAGCTGGTGCCTGGGGCTTTAGGGCCTTGGGTTTCCTGGGCCCATGCCCCTGGCCCTTTGGCTGTGCGGGTTGGTGAGGCTGACCCTGGTAAGCTGGTAATGGCTAGCCGAGGGGTAACCCTTTTTCCTTGGGAAAAAGCCTTCTTTCCTGTGGGCTTCTTCTTGGGGAGAGCCAAGGTCTTTTTAGAAAGTATCTGCCGGGTTACTACCTTAACCTCGATCTCGGCGGCCTTATCTGACATAGGCTTTCCAAAAAGATTCTCCCCATTGCAGGGCACGTCCAGGAGCTTCTCTTGCACCCACTGCTCCAGGTCCGAAGTCAGCAGTCATGCCTGGCATCGGGCACTGATGCCCGCAGCCGCCACATGGGCTAAGGCATAGAACCCATCATAGACAGCTCTAGAGAGAGCATAAGAACATAAGATATGCCATACCGGGTCAGACCGAGGTCCATCAAGCCCAGTATCCTGTTTCCAAAAGTGGCCAATCTAGATCATAAGTACTGTGATGATGAAAGTGCATCTGAACCCATGAAATTAGGGGAAAAACAAACATTTACCTTCAACCAGAGGGATAGCCCAGAGAGCAGTAGGTTTCAAATTGCAGCCAAGGAAAAAAAACACACAGAGGTGCTGAGTGCAGGCCACGCCCAAGCTCTGAGGCAAGCGGGGGAGGTAATGGGAGACACCTGGGGGAGGAGTTGGAACCGGTAATGCAGCCACACTCATTTAAGCTCCAGGGAACAGGAGGAGTGGAGTCCACCAGGGAAAAGGAAGGAGAAAAGACTTCCAAGGGAACGGAAGGAAAAAGAAGCTTCAGGAGAGCTGAAGAAGAAAGGTTTTCCAGGGACAGTCTCACTGGGGAGTCCCAAAGCAGCCAGCACACAGAAAGCCACAGTCCAGAAAGAAGCCTGGGCTGCAGAGGAATTGCAGCTAGGTCTGGAGATAGGACGGTTTGGCCTGAGAGAGTTGCTAACCTTAAGCAAGGTACGAGAGCAGCAGTGCAAGGGGCTGCAGGAAAATCATCAGCTGTGAAAAGGTGTGTGAATAGACCGGTTACTAAGAATAATGTGAGCCAGTTAGAGGCCCTGAGCCGTCTAATGAAAGATAAGAATCTCTACAGCCCTACTAAAAGCCATGAGTGTAAAGAGAGGTCTCGATGGGAAAAATGTTTAGAGCTGTTAGAGGAAATTAAGCCTACGTTTATACAAGCTGATTCAACCCCAGAAATAACAAACCCTGGTTATGAAGATATGCAGACAGAAATTTGTGATTCTGAGCAAGAGTCCGTAGAGTCTTTAATGGATTGTTCCCTTTGTAAGAAGACAGGGTAGAGAAGTATTGGGTTTTTAAAAAGGAGAAAGAAAACCCCAAAAGCTAATTACCTGAATGAGTTATACCTTGAATGCTGAAAAGTTTGAGAGAGAAAGTTGCCAATGTCTAAAGCTAAGAGCAAACATTTTAAAGGGTTAATTTGAATATCTGAGGCTTTGAGAAGAAGCTGCTGTCTGAGAGTAAAACAGACAAAAACATTTAAAGATTTGCTTAGAATGTGGGACACTGTGGGAAAAGCAGATTCCTGTTCTTGTAGTTGGAAGGAACAGTAAACGCTATATTCTTGACTGAAGGAAGTCTAGAAGAAGCACCTATCTGTGTAACAACCTGAGTGAAGCCATTGTAACGTTATGTCACTGTAAGAATCCTTTTTGTGAAGAAGTTTTTGTGCTGGAGAAGCATCCTACTTTTTGTTGTCATGCGTTGAACTTCAAAGAAGTTTCTATTGGAAAGGAAGTAAATAAAAATTCCTGTACTTGCCTTTAAAACCCTCGGCATTCACTATTATTTGACACAACTACAACCTCCAGAAGCCTCGGCTCTGGACCCCCTGCTTGAAAGGGACAACACAAGGGCATGCCCCCGCCCCTAGGCAACCGCCTGGGCGGTGGTGGGCGCGACAGTACCTAGCAGTCTCCCCAAAAGACACAGGTTCCGCAATGCTTGTATTGGGTCAAGCAGTGATATCCTGGGTCCCTTTTAATAATGGTTTATGGATGTTTCCTCCAGGAACTTGTCCAAACCTTTTCTTAACCACACCTACACTAACAGCTTTTACTACATCCTCCGGTAACAAATTCCAGAGTTTGATTACACGTTGAGTGAAAAAATATTTTCTCTTATTAGTCTTAAATAGGTTACCATGTAGCTTCATTACATGTCCCCTAGTCTTTTTATATTCTGATGACGTAAACAATCGATTTACGTTTACCCGTTCCATTCCATTCATTAATTTATAGACCTCTATCATATCTCCCCTCAGCCATCTCTTTCCCAGGTTGAAGAGCCCTAACCTTTTTAGCCTCTCTTGATAGGAGTATCCTTCCATCCCCTTTACCATTTTGGTGGTTCTTCTCTGTATCTTTTCTAATAACACTATATCCTTTTTAAGATACGGTGACCAGAAATGCACACAATATTCAAGGTGTGGTCGCACCATGGAACGATACAGAGGCACTATAATATCCTTTGTTTTATTTTCCATTCCTTTCCTTATGATATCTAGCATTCTATTTGCTCTCTTGACCGCCACTGCACACTGGGCGGAGGGTTTTAACATGTCATCCTCGATGACGCCTAAATCTTTTTCCTGGGTGGTGGTTCCAAATGTGGAACCTTGCATCGTGTAACCATAGTTTGAGTTGTTCTTTCCTAGGTGCATAACTTTGCACTTCTCCACATTAAATTTCATCTGCTATTTGGATGCCCAGTCTTCCAATTTATCAAGATCCTCTTGCTATTTTCCACAGCCCCGGTCAAGGACAGGAAGCGCTGGAGGGGTTCCCGGCAAGGCCCACCGAGAAAACTGAGAGCTCCTGGACCAGGCCCTTCAAATACATATCCAAATACAGCTTGTAGGCATGTATATGGCACCTGAGCATGGCACCCTGGTAGCACTTATGGCCCAGGGCATCGAGGGCCTGGGCCATAAGTGCTTTTGACTCTTGAGCCTCTGCATTGACGACTCTACCATCATTGAGTTGTGGGGGAGTTGGGGCTTATGGAACCACGGACTCTTCCGGACCCGGTAAATGGAGTCAAGATGCTGGCTGACCACCGGCACCGAGGATGGCATCTCCCAGGTCCGAAGAAGTATCCTCTCAAGGATGGGCGGGATCGGGACTGTGAAAGTCTCCTTGGGTGGAGACTCATATGGCAAAATTTCCAGGTCCTCCTCGGACTCCGTCTGCACCGAGAGAGCTTGGGCCATGTCCCGAATGAAATCATGGAATGCCACGTCCTCGGGAGGGAAGTGGCATTGAGGCTGCGGGGGTGAGGGCTCTGAGGGAACATCCTGATGTCGGGAGGTCTTGGGAGAAGCCTCGTCTTCGGTCTTCCATTTAGATCCCGAGGTAGTCGAGGCCTCGAGGGTAGCCCCGAGGAACCAGGGACCACCTGAGGACCGGGGGTCAGAGTCCCGTAGGCTCACTGGGGAGGACCGGAGCCCTGAGGATCGGGACCAGGACCTCGACCAGGGCAGAGGACTTTCCCGAGGCCAATGGCACTCGATGCCTGGCTCGATGCTCCAAGGATCCCCCAAGGCCAGTATGGAAGAGAGGCTCTGCTCCATGGCCACCATACGGGCCTCGAGACCTGATGGCTCAGCAGCCTTCGGCGTAGACATAGAGGGCCTCGGGTCTGATGCCGGCACTCTGGAGAGTGCATCCTCCAGGAGGACTATAGGCTCTTGAGCCCTGGCGCGGTCACCGCCAGCCGAGGGCTCCTGCCTCGAGAGTTTAGGAGGGCGCTGCATCGAGTCACCTGAGTCCCACTGCAGGACCTTCCCAGGTTTCATTGGCAACTCGGGAGGCCACACCTTTTTCTTCTTCTTAGGAGGGTCCGCCCTCTACTGGAGGAACTGCTGCCACAGGACTCTGAAGATGTCCAGACCTCCCACGAGGAACCCTCCTTCAGACTGGGAGAGAGAGATGCCAGAGCGGAGTCTGGCTTAGAGAACAGCTTCCCCTGCAATTCTGACCTCTTCCTGTTGGTCTTGGGCATCATGACCTGGCACCGGTCACCGGAGAAGCAGTCATGGTCCAGGCTCAGAGAGTGGAGGCAGCATTCATGTGTATTGGTAACCAATATGGTTTGGCCACATTGGTCACATTTTTTGAATCCACCAGGAGTCATGGTGGAGAACATCCGGCCGGGATCGAGGACTCCCGGGCAAAAAAAAGGCATGAATGCTGGTCAAGGAGGAACCTTGACAGAAAAGGGGACCATATGAGGCTGAGAACGGCACTGAGGTACCGACTCGAGGCAGAGGACGGTACAAGACCGAAGCAAATGGGAGAGATGAGGACCATGTCCGTTGGGCTCTGTGAAAAAAATGAGACTGAACAAGATGGCACCCTTGGGCAGGAAGGGGACCACGCATGCGTGGTAGCATTCTCAAAGGCTTTCTTTGAAAGCTGGGGAAATGCTCCGCTCGGGCTCCATCAGCGCTGACATCACCCATATGTGAGGACTGACTTCCTGCTTGTCCCTGGAGAAAACCGGTTCGCTTTGGCGTCTTGAAGGTCACCATCAAATCCATGACTGAAGGCCCCCAGCGCCAGACCACCTGCGCAAACACCTCCGTGCTGATTGACCACTCTCCGGGATCCACCTGCACATGGCTGAGATAGTCAGCCTCCACATTCTCTATGCCAGCCACATGAGCTGCTGACAGTGCCTGCAGATTCGCCTCTGCCCACTCCAGCAATGGGACTATCTCACTCTCCAGCAGGACACTGCTTGTGTTCCCCTGTGAATTGACGTACACCACCATGGTGGCGTTGTCTGAGAACATGTGCATTGCCTTCCTCCTCAGAACTCTGTGGAAGGTTTGCAGCACCAGGAACACCACACATCTCTAACCAGTTGATGGACCATATGGCCTCCTCCAGAGTCCAGACCCCCTACGCAATCTGGTTCTTAAAATGCACCTCCCAGTCTGACAGGCTGGCATCAGTCGTCAGAGGCACCCAGTTGGAGCCTCCAGGAGCATCTCTGCCAAGAGCTTGTTGGTGCATAACCATCACCGGAGCACATGACGGATTGGTACTGAACAGGGCAAGCGCACTCTATCAGATGAAGCTGTGCCGACCACCTTTGCAGGACAGCCCTCTGCAAGAATCTCATGTGGGCCCATGCTCACAAGACTAAGTCAACTGTAGCTGCCAACGAACCTAACACTTGAATATAATGCCACATCGTTGGAGAATTCCTCGTGAGAAACTCCCGGACTTGCTGCTGCAGCTTGAGCATGCAGTCCCAAGGCAAGAACATCCTGCCCTTGCTCATCTGGAAATGGGCCCCCAGATACACCGACCTGGTGTAGGGCGGAGCAGACTCTTGGACAAGTAGATGACCCAACCAAGGATCTGGAGAAACTTGACTACTTGAGCAGTGGCCTGGACACATTCAGCCTGAGACTTTGCTCGAATAAGCCAGTCGTCTAAGTAGGGGTGCATTAAAATGCCCATCTGCCACAAAGCAGCTGCAGCCACTACTAAGATCTTTGTGAAGGTGTGCGTCGAGGTTGCAAGACCGAAGGGCAGCGCTTGGAACTGGAAATGTCCAATGGGCACCGCAAAGCGCAGAAACTGCCTGTGATCCAGGCGAATGTGAATGTGCAGATAGGCCTCTGTGAGATCCAAAGAGGCCAAGAACTTGCCATCCCCGACAGCCACGATAACTGACCGGAGCGTCACATGAAACAGAGGCATATCTCACTGACAGACAACAACAAATAAAGATGGGTTCAAACATCTCCAAACCTTACCAACACACAAATTCAAGACTGCTTCACAGAAGTCACCCACTGGCTCTCAACAAATAACCTATCAATCATCTTTAAAAAGACTAAGGCTATGTTCATTACAAAGGATGCCTCCTTCACACCTCCAACCACTATAACATTAAACAACATCCAGATGTAAAAACGGAGCTGAAATACCTCGGAATTATTATCGACCAGCAACTCTCTTTCAAAACCCAAGTAGCAATGACAACCAGAACAATCTATTGTAAATAAATGTAAAAAAGGACAATTTCTGTATATAGTTATGAAAGCCCGCCATGTTGTTAACAGCTCATTGACAGAGGGCTCAGCCTGTATATAATTACCCCAGTTATAAATCCAAGTTACAATATCTGTTCAATGTAAGTGCAATGCAAGTCCTGCATTGTACAAAGAAATGTTAATTGTAAACCGCACTGATTTCAAAAAAGCATGGTATAGAAAAGCTTTTAAATAAATAAATAAAACAAAGACCCTATAAATGACTCTGTTCCCTCCTCAAACCTATAGATTTTAGATAAGCACTTCAAGCACTCACTCTCCCCCATGCAGACTACTACAACGATATCTACCAGGGTCTGCCTCAATCCACCTCCCTCCTCAAACCGCGCTACACACAGCTACTCGTACCTCCAAGGAGCTGCTAAATACAACCACATTACCCCCATCCTGAAACAATTACATTGGCTATCCCTTACCAATAGAATCAAATATAAATGCATCCTCCTCACTCACAAAGCTCTTCACTCCCACCAGGAAACCTGCCTCCAATCCCTGCTACAGAAACCCTCTACAAACAGACCATGAAGACATACTACAATCAACAACATACCATTCAGATGTAAATAGTTAATACTGTTATCCAAGTTGTATTACCTGTTCTATGTAATTACGGTGTAACCCCCCACTGTAAAACTCTCCTATGTTCCATGTAAACCGCACTGATATCGAAGAGCGCGGTATATAAGAAAAATAAATAAATACCGCAATCCAATACTAAATACAACCTACAGACATGCCGCAAAGCTTTTGAACTCTACACTCCTTCCCTATGGACCTCCAACCTAATACCCTAAGAAATATTGCCAGTCTCCCCTCCTTCCGTAAACACTTGAAAACCCACCTATTCTCTGAACACTTTGGTCTCTCCACCTATTTATTTATTTTATTTACATTCTCTTATATACCGCGCTATTCTGCATCAGTGCAGAATAGCGCGGTATATAACATCTCCATCAACATGACACTATGAAATCAGACTCACAATTGTAAATAGTTGATGAACATACCATTTAGATTCAAAGTTTGTATATAGCGTTCTATTATTTATACTATGTAAACCTTAAAATAATTTTATCATCAAAATGTTGTCTGTTCCATGTATGGCATATGTTCATTGTAAAAACATTCTGTTCCCTGTAAACCGCTTTGACCCGATGAAAAGCGATATATAAGCCTAGTTAAATAAATCTGCCTTTTATTTCCTTGCCCCTGCCCTCTGGAATTCCCTTCCACCTACCCTCAGAATTGAGTCCTCCTATCCTAAATTTAAATCCCTTTTAAAGACTCACTTATTCAACCTTGCCTTTGACCTGCCACCCTCCTGAGTACCCTCTTTCTCATTCCTTGCATGCATGAGTTTTAACTGTCCAATGATTTTATGGCATTCCTTTTTTGCCTTTATTTTATCTTTGTTTTTTTTAAGTTGGTACACCACCCTGCTGCTTACGTTTAGAGCGATTAAGAAAATCTTAATAAACAAACATATTAGCAGTAAATCTGAGAAACTGAAGGAATGTCCACCATTGGAGTGAGGTTCATTTCTGTCATGGTATGTGCAAAATTAATCCTTTTGAAGATATTATCCATCCACTCCCACTCCATGAGCTATTCCTCCAAGGAACATTTTAACCTCTCCTACATTTTGAGTAAGCACAATCAATGTGTGTTTCTAACAGGCACTTGGCTTTCCCTTCATCTTTGTACTTCTGCTCTGGGAAACTGTCAGTGCTGATCAAATGTCTCGCATAGTCTTTTTAAAAGGTGCCACTCTTAAGTTATGCCAAAGTGCAGCAATAGATAAATCCAGATGTGCGACATGGGAGGAGATGTGGGAGAAAAGAGAAATAACTGCATACCTCACTTAGTTGATCTTTGAAGAGTTCAGTGGAAATGAGAAAGACCTTGCCTGGGAAGGTAACAACAGAGTAATAGCAACTCTGAATTTAAAGCTGACCTGAGCTGTGCCTTAATCTAGTTAGAAATAAGGAGCCACACACAACTAACAAGTGAACAAAATGGTCTCACTGTGATTTATGACTTTTACATTCCAAAAGCTGTAAAGCAATCTATATAATCTGGCATTGTGATGATCCAATCTAAGACCAGAAGTGTTGTAGTTACCTGACATCTTTTACAGCTGTATTTATGGGGTTGATTATCAGTATTTTCATCAGAATTGTCTTCGTTATCTTCAGATGAGATCCCAATCTTGCCAATGAACTCCTCTCGTTGCTGGTCATCCATCAGTGCAATGTCCTGTAAAAAGAGAAAACGGGAATGTTCAGTAGTACAGTCCTTCCAAGTAATATTCCAATGATGCTCCATTTACTGCCCTAACTTTTTATGCAGCCACGTGGGAGGAAAGGTATGCTAGCCATGTCTGATATAAAGGCAGCATCTATCTGTCTGTCAAAGGAACAGTGCCTCCTATTGGCTAGGCAAGAAATAGTGCCGAGAATAAGTTTGTGAACACCAAGTGCAATAATGACAAGTTTTTATCAGGATACCTTTCTTTAACTGAAACCAGTCTTTACTTAGGTAATAAATAGGGCAAAAATAAACAATTCCATATTTCTTGACATACAATCATGTACAAAGAGGGTCTCCATTTCAAGCAAGGTAATTCTGTGGCTCTTAATACAAATTTTCTGCCTTAGATTTCTTAAGAAAGGATGATATTTTTATTGCTAAACTTTTGGCTACTTTGGCTGCTGATTTATTTTTGTAGCCTTTTACAGAAAGGGACTTTTTTGATATCGTTAGGCAAAGCTTTTCTGCTGCCATTTTTTTCTCCGCTTACCTTTGAAGTCACAACTACTGAGGTGTTAGATCCCTCCCTTCCCACCTCAGCTCCTACCCACCTTATATAGGGTAACTCATCAATTAGTTCGTTGATAAAGCTAAAAGATTTTGGTATTGGCTGGAAGGAAAAATCTAGGAAGTAAATTACTACACATTTGGGTATCTGCTAAAAGTAAACAATTTGTTAGATAATTTTAGGGAGAAGTGGCCTAGTGATTGGGGCAAGTTGCTTCAAGTTGGAGATTTGAATCCTGCTGGAGGACAGCAACCTCAGGCCGGAGTGACTGGGGCTTCTAGTACCACAGGCGCTCCTTTTGACCTTGGGCAAGCCACTTAACCCTCCGTTGCCTCAGGTACACAAAAATGTAGAATGTGAGCCCTTCGGGGATAAGGTAAATATATACCATACCTGAATATACACTGTTTTGACCCAGTGAAAAGTGGTATATAAACATTGCTAAATAAATAAATAAATTTTACAAAGGGAATGCATTAGACTATACACCTCAGACACATATATTAGATTTTAATAGTTTAAGTGATAAGAAACTGCTCCCTATCCAAATAACAGATTAGGAAGCAAGCAGAACTGCATACAGGGAATTAGAACAGAAGTGTTAGATCTCACACAAACGAGGCTAGCTGTTTTTTGTCTTAAAGAATAGCTGAGGAAAAGACTTTGGTAGGTCTTTTTCATTTCCTTCAACAGGTGTCAAAAAGCTCAACAACTGAGCTATGGTTGGGAAAAATTGTGTTTTCAAAGTTGTCCCCGTTACAGCTTCTTCTTCTGTCCAGAAAGATAGACTTATTTCAGACAACAACTGGTTCCGTGTGAAATATGCCTACACACTGAATCCCTCATGAAACAAATGGAGGACTTGACAGAAGAGGTTGCAAGGCTGAGAAGCATCTGTGACAGTGAGAAGTACATTGAAGAAATACTTCTGGAGGCATCTCTAACAGAGGTGAAGATGGTATGGTACAAAAAAAAGAGAGCTGGACATGGATCACTGAGTCTTCAGAATAGAAACTCCTTCTTCCACCATGTCTCTGAGATACCAATCATATCTAACCTCTCATTTAGTGCTATATATTCTAACTCTCCCATGTTATTTTTTAGACTTCTAGCATTTGCATACAAGCATTTTAGGTAATGTATTTTATTCATATTAATCTAGCTATCGGTAGGCAGGGGTAAGTTGTAATCTTTAAACTCTGTCTGCTCTGTACTCAAGGGCATTTGGGTTACTTTTGTCTTTATTAGAACCGCTCTGTTGATATGCCCTAACTTCAATCTTTTGCTAGTATCCTTCAAGGATACATTGCTCCGAACCATGCACTCTTGGCCTCCTGCCACCATGAAGCGGAGGTACTGCCTGTGGCTGAGGTGAGTGAGGATGTGGGTATAAGCATCCTTCAGATCCAAAGAGCATAGCCAATCTCCCTGCTGGAGGTAAGGCTGCAATGTTCCAAGAGAGAGTATCCTGAACTTTTCCCTCACCAGGAACTTGTTCATGTTCCACAGGTCCAGGATGGGACATAGGCCCCCTGTCCTTTTTGGCACAAGGAAGTACCTTAGTAGAACCCTTTGCCCTTGAGACGGTGGAGTACTGGTTCCACTGCCTTGTCCTTGAGCAGGCCTGCGAGTTCCTGCAGTAGGTGGTTCCAGTGAAGGGGAGACCTGAGGGGCTCTCCTGTTAAGTAAGGGGGAGGTGTATGTGCCAGGTGGAGGAGGTAGCCTTCCTTGACCACCTGAAGTGCTCAGGAATTGGCTGGCCACCTGTGACTGTAGTGGATTAGACGTCCCCCTATGGGTTGCTGTCTCCAGGGTGGAGAGGCTATTCCCAAGGAGTCAAAAACTCCCCCCAGGCTGGGCTGGAGCCAGCGTCTGGGGCTTGGGAGCCCTTCTGCTTACAAGGGCCTTGCCCATGTATCTTGGCCTGCTGACCCTGCTGGGGAGGCTTGAAAATGTGGGTAGTTTTTGTAAGCAGCCCCTTTCCTAGGGTAAAAGGGCTTTTTACCCAAGCCCTTCCATCAAGGAGGGCCAGCGGCCTTTTTGGAGAGTCTGGTCCTCGTCACAAACACGGTCTCCAACTCGGTAGCCTTTTCCGTCATGGGTTTGCCAAAGAAGTTCTCCCCTTAGCATGGGACATCAATCAGTTTGTCCTGAACCCATTGCGTGAGGTCGGAAGACTGTAGCCAAGCCTGGCATCTGGCACCATTGCCCACTACAGCTACTCTAGTTGCTGACTCGAAGTCATCATATGCTGTTCGAGTCATGAATTTGAAGCATTCACAGACAGCTTTGGCCAGGTTCTTGAACCACTGCAGGGGTTCCTCGGAGAGACCAGCTGAGAACCTGGCAAGCTCCTTTGCTGGGTCTCTCAGGTAAATGAGCATCGAGGCCAGGTAGCACTTTCTGCCGAGGGCATCCAGAGTGTGGACCTCCCTACCTAGGGACACCGAGGAGTGCGTCTTCTGGCTCTTTCTCTGACGCATGGCTGACTCAGTCACTATGGAGTTATGCGGCAGCTGTGCCTTCTGGAAGGACCCAATGCATCAAGTCAAGCTGCTTGCTCAAGACGGGCACAGATGCCGGTGTTTCCCTCATGTGGAGCATTAGCAATTCCAGAATGGGAGGGATGGGTACCGTGAACAATTCCCTTGGTGGGGCCTCGTATTGGAGGATTTCTAGTTCCCCATCTGAGGGTCCTCCTCCGATTCCGTTGGGAACACTAGGGTTTTTGACATGTCCGCACAAAGTCAGGAATGCCATGTCCTCGGGTGGGGATCGATGCTGAGACTCGGAAGCTGGCAAGTCTGAGGGGACGCTGCGGTGGTGATGGGTGTCTGGGGACTCCTTGTCCTTGGTCTCCCATTCTGAGTAATCGGCGAAGACTCGAGGGAGAGGCAGCTCATGGGATCCAAGCCTGAGTTCCGCTCATGTCCCTCGGAGGCTCCAAGGCTGGTGCCTTGTGCACTAGCTGGTAAATACCTCGGTCCCATAGAATGGGACTCAGATCTAGACCTCATCTGAGGATCGACTCGAGACTGCATGGTCTCAAGGATTGACTCAGCCTCCGGGAATGTCCTCAATGTTGAGGGCCCGGTGGTCTGGGAAGAGGAACCAGCTGTGCTGGACCACCCCCCCCTCCCCCATTCTGGTTTCCAGTTGAGAAGGCTCCGCAAGTATCGGCGTGGACATCGAGGAACTCGGGCCTGATGCCAGTGCCCCTGAAGGGGAGTCCTCAACAAGGATGGGCTTGGGGGTCCAAAGCCAATCTTTGGGCGATTCCTTCCAGGAGACCTTGGTGGGCCACTCCCACTCTGAGCCCTTGGAAGAATGTCATGGACTGCGGGACCTGGCTTGGGACTTACCCGATCCGCTGGAACCATCCAGGGATGCTGCTTTCTAAGGCTTCTTCTTCTTCTTGTGTTCCCTCGAGGGAGACCCCCTTTCTGAAGATCCAAAGCATCGACTGGGGTCCACAAGGGAGCCACGGCAGTCCGTGGCTTCAGAGGGGCCTTGGCTTTTGGAGGCACGGGGGACTCCAGGAAGAACTTATCGTGCCGCTGCTGGCAGCTTTTGAGGGCCTCGTAAGACATCTTCTTACAGAGACCTCAGGCCACGGGGTCATGGTCTAGCCCTAGGCAGCAGTTGTGTGTATCAGTAAGGGACATGATTTTTGCACACTGATCACACTTTTTAAAACTGCTAGTAGCCATGGGGCGAAAAAAGTACCCCAACAAAGTCGAAGACCCGTGGTGCTACCAGTTGGAAAAAAGGCACGAAGGCGCCGAGAGAAAAAAAGTATCTATGGACCCGAGACTCAATGCCGGGAAGAGTACCGGTGTACAACCGGAGGAGAGTATGAAATTCAGGCAACTTTTTCCGGGAGAAAGCAGACAGACGTCTGAAGGGCTCTGCAGAAAAAATGAGACTGAGCAAGATGGCACCCTTGGGCGGAACGGGGACCATGCATGCATGGTGTCATCTCCCAAAGGCTTTCTTTGAAAGCTGGGGAGATGCTTCCATGAGGGCTCCATCAGCACCAACATCAGCCATATGTGAGGACTGACTTCCTGCTTGTTCCCACAAAATGTTTATGATCTTGTGCATGCTGAGGATGACTCTGTATTTGATTCTGCTCATAATGGGTAACCAATGAAGCTGTTTAAGGAGTGGAGTAGTGTGAGTTTGCTAGGATTTTGAAAGTATAACTCTGGCTACAGTGTTTTGTGCCAATTGCATTGGGTATAGTGTGCTCTTAGGTAGACCATGATAGATCGTGTTGCAGTAGTCAAATACTGGGATGATAATGGTTTGGCATACTGTGCGGAAGTCCATGGGGGTAAGAGGTTTGTGTAGGTTCTTTATGATCCTGTGTTGGTGGTAGACTAATTTGGTGATACAGTTTATTTGTGGTTGTAGATTGAGTTCTTGATCTAGTGTGATGCTTAGGTAATTGATTTCAGTTTTGACTGTGAACAAAGTGCTGTTTTTCATGATTGTTGATGGGGGGTTGAAATTCGGGTCCCTGGTGATGTGTAAGATTTCAGTTTTGTTGTGACTGATGTTTAGGTTGTGCCCTTGTAGCCACTGAGTGATTACAGTAAAAACAATTAGAAATTTTGGTGTAATCATGAGATTTGTTGGAGAAGAGTGTGAAGATCATAATATCATCAGAGTATATTAGGTATATGTGATGGCAAAGTTCTTGATAACCTCACATAACAGTTGGATATAGATGCTGAATAGAATGGATGACAGTGCAGATTCTTGTGGCATGCCTTGGCTGAGGGAGAATGGTAATGATTTTTGAGTTCCTATTCTTGCGTGCAGTCTGATAAGTAGAAATGAAACCATTTTAAAGTGTTGCCTTGGATACCAATATTGTGGAGTCTGTTTAATAGAAGTCGATGAGAGACAAAGTCGAATGCAGCTGAAATGTTTAAGAAAATGAGTATAAATCCCTGCAAAATGATTTCCATGCCTTTGATTAAAGTATTGAACAAGGAGGCATGTAGGGTTTCGACACTGGTATGGGTGGAAGCTATGTTGATGCAGATCTAGTGGTGAGTGTTTGTACAGGTGATCTTGAAGTTGAAACTGAACCACCTTTTCAATAATCTTAGCTATGAATGGGATGCTGGAAATAGGTCTGTATGAAGTTGGGCAGGATGAGAACAGGTTAGGTTTCTTTAGGATGGGACGTATGGAAGACTTCTTTAGTGCGGGGAGGGGGGGAAGTGATCCTAGGCTTAACGAGATATTGATGATGTTGTGGATGAATGGGATAAGATGTGTTCTTGTCAACTTGATCCAGGATACTAGGCAGGGGTCAAGGGGAGAAGTGGTTGTATTTAGAGCCGATATTATACCGTCAAGCTGTTCGTGGTTGAGGGGATTAAAGATAATCCAAATGTTTTCTTTATTTGTACCACTGCATTGCGGGGGGAGCTCAAGTATTATGCATATACAATTATTGTGGTTGGCTTGAGATGTAGAGCCATCTGGTGTGGATTAGTGGGGTCCCATTATGTGTCGAGGTGGGGTTCTTTGTGAGAGTTTGCTATATTGAATAGTTCCCTGGGCTTGTTGATTGCAGGCCTACTTTTCCACAGCAATTTCCTCCGTGCCAAATCAAACCCATCACCTTTATATTGTTCTTCAGTTCCTTATATCTCTCCGCCCATGCTCCGCTCCTGTTCCCTCCTCATCTTCCCCTTCCTCTTCTCAACTAGCAGCTCACTTCAATAACAAGGTCCTTGATCTTGCCTCACTGCCCCCTCCCTATCTCCACTCCTCCTCCTTCTACCCCCCCCCCCCTGTCTCTCAGCTCTCACATGTCTGGGCCTCGTTCCACACAATTACTACTTCTGAGTTCATTGGACTGATTTCTTCCTCTAATAAAACCACTGGACCCTATCCCCTCTTCCTGGCTACTTGCTCCTTCTCTTGCTCTTATCCCTTCAATCCTCACTATGATTAATACTAATCTTTCCACAGGTGTCTTTCCACACTCTTGGACGCATGCCCTTATCCACCCTATCCTCAAGAAACCCTCGCTTGACCCCCAGATCCCTGCCCACTATTGCCCTGTCTCTAATCTCCCTTTTCTTTCAAAAATATTGGAAAAAACAGTTTTTGCACAGCTATCCCGTCACCTTGACTCTACCCACTTTTTTCACCCCCGTCAATCAGGTTTTCGGCCAGGTCACAGTGTGGAGACTGTTCTTCTTGCATTTCTTAATGAACTTCATGTGGTTCACGATCGTGGTGATTTCTCGGTGACGGTACCTTTGGACCTCTCTGCAGCTTTCAACCTAGTTGATCACTCTTGTAGAAATGGACAAGTAAAGGGATACCAGAATCCCCAATATGTAATTTAAGATGGATGAATTTCTTAGTACAGAATGTGTTTAGAAGTTTGGCTTTTCACCTACTTCCTCTTAAATAGAATAGGATATCATGAGTTCTGTGTAACTGTCTTTAAAATAGTTTGAGAACATTGTTAACGCAAGCATAAAGAGTAAACATAGGCTATGAACTGTGCAACCATAGTTCATTGTACAGTCAATGCTGACACAACATAATTTTTGCAACTTTGCAATTATAAATAATTTTGTCATAATCAAGTAAATTTCATCTAATACACTGTAATCAGCTCTTACTTTGTAAAAAGAACTTTGGTGACACCTTGTATTATTTCATGTTTATAATAAATGACTGTTACTTCCCTTTTTTCTTTAATAAAAGGAGCTTTTCAGAAGGAAGAATTTGAATCCGGCAGACGTGGAATTGTGCAACGTCCACAGACCGTCTGTTGTTTTCCCTCTGAGCTCAAAGAAAGTAGAACTTTGTGTGTTTGTGTTCTGTGTTACTCTCTGCCTGTTTCTCGCTGCTTGAGGAACCAGAGACTGAAAGAGCCGTGGTATTGTGGCCAGATCACGGGGTTTTCTTCAACTCTTTCCTTCTATCTCGCCTGCATGAGGTTGGCCTCTGTAGCATGGTTTTTCATTGGTTCCACTCTTACCTTTCCTCCCGGTCCTGTACTGTACTTTCCTTATCTGCTCCAGTGGCATCTTCTAAGCCCTTTCCACTCCTCTGTGGTGTGCCTCAAGGTTCTGTATTAGCTCCCCCTTCTCTTTAATATATTCCTGGCACCACTTGCTCTTCTGGTGCAACAATATGGGATTTCTGCCTTTTACTACACTGATGATCTGGTTCTCCTCTATCATACCTCTCCTCTTCACCCCGATCTTTCCCCCCTCAATTCTTGTCTCTCTCTGCTGTTGCTGATTGGCTCACTTCTAACTGTCTACACTTGAATTTAACAAAAACTCTTGCTATCTGGTTCACTTACAGCAGTCCCTCCCTCCTACTGGCACCTTCTCTCTCTGGCTCGCCTATCCCTTTAGTTTCTTGTTTCCGGTATTTAGGCGTTCTCTTTGATTCGTATCTTTCCTTCCAGGATCACATTTCACAAGTTACTAAGACTTCTTTCTTCTTTCTGCGTCAAGTCCGTGCCATCCGACCTTTTCTTACCCCACAGGCCCTCACTACTCTCCTTGTGTCCTTGGTTATGTCACGTGTTGATTTTTGTAATTCTGTTCTTGTTGGCCTTCCTCGTTCACAGCTGCACCGCCTGCAACGTATCCAGAACACAGCTGCACGCTTTATCTCTCACTCCTCGCATTGGGATCACGTCACCCCTCTTTTCATCCATCTTCACTGGCTCCTCATTGACTTCCATATTCGTTACAAAATTCTCTCACTGGTTCATCAAGTCCTTTACACTCATACACCTCAATACCTGGCATATCTTATCCAGTTTCATACTCCCAATCGCTTACTCAGGTCATTACACATCAATCGCCTCCTTCTTCCCTCCCCCTCTCGCGCCCATCTACAGCCCACCTGCTCCTCTGCCTTCTTCTTCATTGGTCCTGTCCTCTGGAACTCCCTACCCACCTCCCTCATGCTTGAGCAACAATATACCACCTTCAAGAAAAATCTGAAAACTCACCTCTTCTCCTCTGCTTTTGACCTCCCTTCCCCTTTTGTGTGATAATACTTTTCCCACTCCCTCTCTCACTCCTTCTCTCCTCTGTCTCGTGTGTGTCAGCTTGCTATCCTATCCTTTATTGTAACTTCCTTTCCTTCTCTGGCCATTTGGCACCCTCTGTATAAACTTGATTATTTATTTTATTTATTTAAAGTCTTTTCTATACCGCGCTTTTTAAAATCAGTTCGTTTTACAGTCAACAACACATTTGTACAGTCCCGGCAGGGCCGGTGCTGTACTTACAATGAACAGGATTTGCAACTTGGATTAACTGGGGTAACTATGTACAGGCTGCACAGCTAGGCAGTGTGGCAGCTCTTTTAAGTAACTATATACAGGCTATGCAGTCAGGCCACCGATGGGCAGTGGCAACAGGGGCTGCTTGGCCACTATTTACACAATTAGGTGACTATTTACAAGTGCATACCCGGGTGTCTGTTAGTGCTGTTGTGCCAGGCTGGGTCTGTGTATTGTGGGTGTGTTGGGGGTTGTCTTTGTGGTTGAGTGTGACTGGTTGTATTGTGGGTGTCTTGGTGGTTGAGTGAGACTGGTTGTGGCATGTCCCCTTTGTGAGAGTAGTGCTGGAGGAAGAGGTGGAGTTTCAGGGCCTTCTTGAATTGGGTAATGTCGTTGATGGACCGGATGGTGGGCGGGAGGGCATTCCAGCATGTGGGTGCATAGTACATGAAGGCTCTGTTTCTTGTTGCTTGAGAGCACTTTGTAATTTTGCTGGGGATTCTCAGTGTGTTGGCGGCGACTGACCTTCTGACTGTCTAGGGGAGTGGGGAAGATGAGGTCAGTGATGGAGGCGGCGGTGAGGCCATTTATGGCCTTGAAGGTTAGCAGTAGAATTTTAAAGGAGAGTCTGCAGTGGACCGGCAGCCAATGAAGGTGTTTCAGGATTGGTGTTATATGGTCTCTCCTGGCGGCTCCGTGTAGTATTCTGGCGGCTGCATTCATTGCAAGCTGAAGTGGGTTCAGCGTGTTTTTTGGAAGTCCTTGTAGGATTGCATTGGCATAATCGAAGTGGAGGATTATCAAGGCTTGATAGATTGTGTAGAAGTCGTCAGGCTCAAGTAAAGGTTGTAGATGCCAGACTGTCCGTATTTTGTGGTAAACTGCCTTGACAGTGTTCTTTATGTGGGCTTTCATATCCAGCTGTTGGTCTAGTGTGACCCCTAGGTAGCGGATCGTGGACTTGCTTTGGAGCTTGGCGCATCTTACTTTTAGTGATGCAGGGGGGGGGGTGTAAGCTTGGTTCCTGCTAATGAATAGTGCCTCCGTTTTCTTGAAGTTTATTCTGAGGTTTTGGGTGTGGAGCCATTCAGTGACAGCATCGAAGCAGGTTGTTAGTGGTGAAAAGTCCGGCTGGTCAGTTGAGAATGGCATGTAGAGTAGTATGTCGTCGGCGTATACCAGGCATGCGACGTTGAAGGAGCGGGTGATTGCAGAGATGGGCTGCATATATATTTGAAGAACAGGGCCGAGAGCGAGGAGCCCTGTGGCACGCCCTGTTCCTGTTGGAACGGTTTAGAAGTCATGGGGCCAGTCCGTACCTGTTGCCATTTGTCTGTCAGGTATGATTTGCACCAGCTTAAGGCTGTGCCCTGGATCCCTTTCTCTGCGAGGCGTGCCAGGAGCAGTTCATGGTCAACGGAGTCGAATGCCGTGGCGATATCCAAGAAGATTAGGGCATATCCTTATCTGATGTTGTCCAATCCGGTAATTAATGTGCTGAAGAGGGTGGTCAGGAGCGTCTCGACTCCGTGCGACTCCCTGAATCCGTGTTGACATGGGTCGAAGGGAGCAGTGGTCTCAATGTGGTGCTGGATCTGGCGTTGGATGACTTTTTCAATTATTTTGGCCATTAGCGGGATGCTTGAGATTTGTCTGTATGAATTGTGATAAGGAAGCTTATCATAGCTCAGGTAGGAGCTATAGAAAAGATGATGTGACTCTGAACAAGCAACCTGTCAGTTCTGGTAGAATTGAGAAAACAGAGTTTTCACATAAAAGACTACCAGTCCCAGAATGCACCAGCTTTCCAGCAGCCATGAGAGGGGCTGAAGTGAGAGAATGTGTGTGCAATCAAGAGAGCTATGAGGTAATCCCTAAGCACTCATCTCAAAGGGCAGGGCTTGATTCAACACAGCTGCGCTGTGTTAGGGAGCAGCACACATTAGGAATGAATAAGAATAGAGATTATTCTTCAGGAAACAGTTTCAGCAACAGTTTCAAGAACAGCTTCAGGAAGAGATACAGAGGGGAGAGCTTCAGCAACGGCTACAAGCACCAGTATCACCTGGAGAAACAGAAGCCAAGCCAAGCAGATAGAGAGAGAAGGAAACTCTCTGGAAGGAAGAGAAGAAAGGCCATTGGAAGGTCTGGGAGATTCCAAGGCAGTACTCATACTGGGAGGTATTCCAAAGGCCAGCAGAGTCCATTGGACTGGATTCAGCCAGAGGAATGGAGTGGCAGAGATAGGAATCACCCGTGGCTACCTGGAAGAGAGAAGACTGCATGTGGAAGGGACTTTCAGACCAAGGCCAGAAGGTATGTGAGAGAAGATCCAGTGTCCAGGGATCAAGATTGGAAGGCTGGACATCAGAATTGGATTACATATTGGCCAGGCTATACAGAGAGGAATAATGATAGCAGGAGAGGCTCAGGTATGAACACTGATCCAGACCCTATCTATAATAGAGAATGGCAGCAAGGGAATAAGCATTCTCATGATAGTGCCTTAATGAAAGACTCATCTGTGCCAATGTATGATATTGACCCTATGATTGTTGATGCAGGGGGAAATACAGCAGATGAAACTATTTACATGGACTGTTCTTTATCTAAATGCTATTGCTAGTTTTCTATGAGCAAACACATCAGCCATCACAAAGAAACCTAACTTTGTTCTTTATTTCCACTGCAAACAGCTCTTAAAGCAGGCTTTGGGCTCACACAGTAGCAGCCAGCCAGCTAAAGGCTTTTAGCTGGTCCATGGATAGTAATTAGGGCTGCACCTGATTGTGTGTGTGAGCAAGGGAGAATCACTGCTGAGATCTGCGTGGAAAATAAGCAGAAGTTAACCTAACCAGCAAAGTTTATTCTTTTCGTTGTGCCTTTGTATTTGGTAATTATTTGCTAAGAAAACATTAGCTAATTGCCTGACAAGCTGAAGGTTGTTTTCTGGTTTACTTTGTGACTTTTTGTTATCCATTTTAAACACTGCAAGCAAGTAACCTCATTTATAGTGCTATCAAGCATACATGTGCTGGGTGAATTAAACCCCATCAATAAAAGAAGTATTTTATTGATCTTACCACTTGGTTTCACAACTCAAATTATTGTCATCAGCTGTGTTTGGGAGTGAATGAACTACAATACCCACAATACCTTGCAAGAATCATATGAATATATGCATCGTCAAGATTGTGTAAGTTCTCACCCTAGGCAGCCGTCTGACAGAATCTACCTTCTGGGGGTCATTTGCTGGGTTTTTTTGGAGTGGTCTAATGGAAGTTTGCTTCAAGCTGCTTGGGAATGACCCTGCTGAGAAGCATAGATCCATGAGTTTGGTTAGGAATGGGCTAAAGTCCTTGCGTAGTGATTTTATCCAGAACGCTGGGCAGGGGTCGTTTGGAGCTGTGGTGGTGTTAGCCGTGATGGTGTCCTCAATGCTTCTCTCTGATGGTGTTGAGAATGTGGTTAGTGGTGTTGGGTGGCGTAGTCCATGCTCAGCATTGGGGGGTATGGTTTCATCGGTCTGGATTGTTTTCGACTGGAGATAGTCCGCGAAGTCCTGTGGATTTGGCATGTTCAGTTGGGTGGGGGATGGCTCTTTTGTGAGGGTCCTCACTAGATTGAATAGGTCCTGTGGTTTGTTCAGGTAGCGCTGTAGGATTTCTGCGTGGCATTGTTTTATTCTTTCCGTGACTGCCTCGCGGTGTTTCTTCAGGTGGGTGGTGTACGATCCCAGGTCGGCGGCGGAGCGTGATCAACGCCATCTCCTTTCAATCTTCCTTAGGTGGAAGAGTGATGCTCATAGTTCGGGAAAGTACCATGGAGCAGTCCTTCTTCTTCTTGGTGGTGTATTCACAGTTGGTCGGTGGGCAATGGAGCCTAGACTATTGTTCCAGGTGGAGAGCATTATCTCGAGGCTAGGTTCTGTGAAGTCGAGTAGTGGTTGGGTTTTGCTGAGTATTTCTTCCCTGTCGAAGGGCCGTAAACGTGACTTTGATGCTGAGGATGCTTCGGCTGTGGTACGGGAGCTTGTGTTATCCAGATGTGTGGGCATTTGGAATCTTATTAGGCTGTGGTCAGACCATGGAACTGGAGTGATGGATAGGGCAGATGCGTGGCACAGGTCTGTGGTCGACCTCGGGGCGAAGATCAGGTCCAGCTTGTTTCCCTTTGAATGAGTGGGAGCGTTGATTAACTGTTCATAGTCCAATTCGTTAAGTGCATCTAGGAAGGTTCTGGATTGAGCGTCTGGTAAGGCAGGCAAGTTGAAGTCTCCTATAATCCAGTTTGGTGTGCATGGGTTTTTGGTATTGCAGGCAAGGTCGATTATTGTCGAGAGGTCATCTGGGGAGGGAGATGGGGATCTGTAGATTAGGTTGATGGAGATGTGCTTGT
The DNA here is from genome assembly GCA_033557465.1 of Ichthyophis bannanicus. Lineage (NCBI taxonomy): Eukaryota > Metazoa > Chordata > Amphibia > Gymnophiona > Ichthyophiidae > Ichthyophis > Ichthyophis bannanicus. The sequence goes on along the minus strand of CM066034.1, from coordinate 429,896,757 downwards.
TGGTTATGGTAATAGAGTCGAGGTGTATGGTGCTGCTGGCAGAGGTCTGATGAAATTGGAGCTCTGTTTTTGTAAGGGCGAATATTCCTCCACCTCTGCAGTCTGTTCTGTGGCAGGTGTGAATTGAGAAGTTGGGTGGGATGAGTTGGTTAAGGATGACAGCATCAGAGAGATAGCCATATCTCAGTGACCAGTAGGATGTCTAGGCTGTGGCTTGTAATCAGGTCGGAGATGACTGGCCATTTCTTCTGGACTGAACGAGCATTTATGAGGGCGCATTTCAGGTTATGGGGGTGTGGATACTTCTCCGATTGGGATTTTTTGGCGTGCTGAAATGAGACGTAGAGTAGGTGCGGGTATGGGGTGTGTTTAACTTCCACTGCTGCTTGGCGGGAGGTACCTGACCATCTCCTCCCAGGGCCCAGTAGGACTGGTATGGGGTTGCATGTTGTGGTGAGGGTGTGGGCACTGTGGAGTAGGCTGGCAAGGAGGTAACAGCTGGCTATTGCTAGAAGGGAGGGTGCCATTTTGGGTGTCTACTTTGTGGTTCGGGTGATTTGAATCTACGAAACAACTGTGTGATACAATTCTAGCAAGCAATTTTAAGGCGGATTCAAGAACAACAGTTTCAGCAAGCAATTCTAAGGCGGAGTCAAGAACAATAGTTTCAGCAAGCAATTCTAAGGCGGATTCAAGAACAACAGTTTCAGCAAGCAATTTTAAGGCGGAGTCAAGAACAACAGTTTCAGCAAGCAATTCTAAGGCAGAGTCAATTACAATAGTTTCAGCAAGCAGTTCTAAGGCGGATTCAAGAACAACAGTTTCAGCAAGCAATTCTAAAGGCGGATTCAAGAACAACAGTTTCAGCAAGCAATTCTAAGGCGGATTCAAGAACAACAGTTTCAGCAAGCAATTCTAAGGCGGAGTCAAGAACAATAGTTTCAGCAAGCAATTCTAAGGCGGATTCAAGAACAACAGTTTCAGCAAGCAATTTTAAGGCGGAGTCAAGAACAACAGTTTCAGCAAGCAATTCTAAGGCAGAGTCAATTACAATAGTTTCAGCAAGCAGTTCTAAGGCGGATTCAAGAACAACAGTTTCAGCAAGCAATTCTAAAGGCGGATTCAAGAACAACAGTTTCAGCAAGCAATTCTAAGGCGGAGTCAAGAACAATAGTTTCAGCAAGCAATTCTAAGGCAGATTCAAGAACAACAGTTTCAGCAAGCAATTTTAAGGTGGAGTCAAGAACAACAGTTTCAGCAAGCAATTCTAAGGTGGAGTCAAGAACAGCAATTCTAGCAAGCAATTCTGTCGTTCTAATCGCTACTTGATGGGTCACATAAGTGGAGCATTACAAGTGCTTCAGCGTCCGGGGACTGTTTTCTTTTGGTCAACCGAGGATGGGGTAGTGGATACTACTCACTTTGACTTTGTTCCTGTGGGGGTTGTAGTCATCTGCCTTGCCGTTTGTTGGGTGGGCTTACTGGTGTGGATGGCCTCACGGTTTGGCCTCCGCCTAAGGGCCACGCCAAAGAGCCCTCTGGCGAGGCTGCCAGGCACAGGTGTGCCCGATGGTGCTCCTTTTGAACTGTGCCGGGCTGCCCCGATTGGGCAGAGCACGCTGCGAGACAGCTGTTTCTGGTTCCAGCAAGCTCAATCCCGTCTGGGAGAGCTGTGGCTGGGTCAGAGGGACAAGGAGGCTGGAGCCAGCATCGGCGCCCGATGGTGCTCCTTTTGAACTGTGCTGGGCTACCCCGATTGGGCAGAGCACGCTGCCTGGATGGCTGTTTCCGGCTCCAGCAAGCTCAATCCCACCTGGGAGAGCTGTGGCTGGGCCGGAGGGACGAGGAGGCTGGAGTCAGCATCGGTGCCCGATGGCGCTCCTTTTGAACTGTGCCGGGCTGCCCCGATTGGGCAGAGCACGCTGCGGGATGGCTGTTTCCGGCTCTAGCAGATTGGTGTAGTATTCCTGTTTAGCTTTGGTGGCGAGTTCACATTATCTGTTTAGCTCCTGAAGATAATTTGCTTGTGTATGTTTGTATAAGGTACTTCTCCACTTACGCTCAAGGAAACATAACCTGGATTTCGACTCCTTTAATTTTGCTGAGTAAGAGGGGGTGGTGTTTTGCTGTTTACTTTTGTAGAATGTAGTTGAGGCTTGGGCAGCAGCTGAGATTGTGGTGTTCCATCTATTTATCAAAGAATCAATATTCTTGCTAGGGCAGTGAGATTTTAGTATGGGAGATATTTTGCGAATGAAGTCCTGGTTATCGAATGGTAGGAACCTACAGTTGGTGGTGTTGACTTCGGATATCTGTTTTTCAGTGTTCTGTTAAGGATGCCTGAAGGTGATTAAGTGACCAGGGGATCGAGATGATGGATGAGTGTGTTACGTTAGTGCTGTTGGTTGTAGGGGTTGGGAAGAATATTAGGTCCAGTATTCTTCCTTTGTTGTGTGTGGGATTGCTGATAATCTGTGAGAGCTGGAGGTCGCTCATGGTGTCTAGAAATGCTGAGGCTTGTGGTTTAGGTATTGAGGTTAAATTTAAATCTCCAAGCAGAATGAATGCGCTTTGTTTGTTGGAGTGGGTGCAGGCTGTGTCAAGTATGGTCGATACCTCATCTGAGTTGGTGGTAGGAGCTTTATATAAGACAAATCGTGAACTGCTTATTTGAGATGGTGATTAGTTCAGTGTTGCTTTTGGAGAATATTTCCACATTGATGAAGCGTAGCTGTTTGTTTGTGAGGATGCAAATCCCACCACCACTGCTGGCCAACCTCGGGCAGCTGTATATTGTATGGGTGGATGTGTTTAACTGGTTTAACAGAACGTTGTCTGTTTCCATGAACCAAGTTTCTGTCAGGCACATAATGTCAATATTGTTATCTTCTATGAGCTCAGGTAATGTGTGGACTTTGTTTTGAACAGATCTGGTGTTGATGAGGGCACATCTGATTGCACTTCTACTGTTTGAGCATTTATACTGGTTGTGAGCCTTCGAGGTGTTTTGTAGTAGAATTTTGATGACATTGTTGTAGTTGGTATTCCTTGGTGGGTGCCAAGTGGATCATTGGTTGAGTTGTTTTAGGTGTTGTACATTGTGGATGATTTGGATTGATGTATGATAATGCAGGGGGGAGGGCCAGCCTGTAAGGTAAGTGAGGAAGAGTCCCAGTAGAGAAAATCACATTCCACAATGCTGCATGATTGTGGGGTGCAAGAATAGGTTGTTGTAGATTGCTTATGGTGTGGTGTGCTGATGTTAGGGTCCAATCCGGTGCTGGGGATTGTGGTGCGTGTTTGATGGTCCACCTCATTCAGGTGCAGAGTAGTATGATGGAGAGTCACAAGAGGGTCAGCCAGGTATGCATGTGGTCATGATAGGGCCTGAGATTGAGAGTTTCGGCAGAGTTTCGACTACTGGGGGCTGAGTGACAAAGCAGGTGCTGTTATAGACTCTTTATGAGCAAGTGAGAGGACCAGAGATTTCTTGCCTTCCCTCTGCGGAAGCAAATGCTGACGCTTTGCTGTGCAAAGGTCTGCAGTTTTGGTACATAGAGATCAAGTGTTATTCCTTGGGGATAGTCTGTTAAAGGGGAGAGTTGAGGCTGAACTGTCATAATGTTTCTCTGCAATCGAGTTAGGCCTGAGGCACTGAGGTCCATACCTAAGGGCCACACCAAAGGGTCCTCTGGCAAGGCACAGAACCACTGAGAGCACTTCTTTTAAGAATCCGCTGGACAACTGATATTGGTGCCAGTGGGGAGAGGGGAGGAGCTTACCTTCCAGCTCCTCGGTGTGCCGATGGTAGGGCCTGTGAACGCTTCTTTTAAGAATCTGTTGGGCGGCTGGTATTGGTGCCGGTGGGGAGCAGGAAGGAGCCACAATCAAAAGAAATTTCAGAAAACCTACAAGAGTAGTTGATGCTCATCCATGTGGACTAGTCAAAACATTTGGGACTACATCTACATTTCCACTGACAGAGCGTTTGCAAATAGAAAATGCTGACTTTACCCAGGAGCAGTCATCTCGCCAAAATCATCCCAAACACAAATCAGAAAATCATCCACAAAATCACAAAGAACAGCTAAAATTATTACTGCAAGAATACTACCAACTAAAGTGCAGGGCCAGAAGAAAAAGCAGAAATTTCACTTACCGTTAATTTCCTTTCCTGGAATACTGCTAGACCAGTCCAGACATGCGGGTTATGCACCCCTGCCAGCAGATAGGGAGACAGAGAAAAAAACTCCAGAGCTGTGATTGGTCAGAATCTGGGTGACATAGGCATACCCCTAGGGGTCCTATTCAGTAACAATGTAACAAGCCAAAAAGGCAACATCTGAGGGACAAAACGCCACTATGAACCCTTAAAAAAGGAACCAACTCAACCCCTCAACGCGAACGAAAAACGGAAGAGGAGGATCAAATATCATTTCCAAGGGAAGAAGCCTGAAATGACTGCTTTGACACATTCCCAGGAAACAAACTCCGGATGTGCTCGCAGAGCCTATGACTGTCGGCTGCTCTGCACACGTATCAGTGCCTCTGACAAGCTGGGTGGGTTCTGGACTGGTCTAGCAGTATTCCAGGAAAGGAAATTAATGGTAAGTGAAATTTCTCCTTCCAGATCATACTGCTAGACCAGTCCAGACAAGCGGGAAGTACCCAAGCTAATTACCCTCAGGGTGGGCAGATAGAGCCGCCGACAGCACCGCAATGTCTATTTCAAAATCCGTTCACTCAAGCACCTACACTCCCTGTTGGACCAAGAGGATTTCCGAACCATATATCAAGCGTTGATCCTGCCGCATTTTGACTTTGCAAATGCCATCTTACAAGGTCTCCCCCAATCCACACTAACCCCCTTACAGTTGGCCATGAATGCCGCAGCTAGGGTCCTTTACGGAGCATCCAGAAACGACCACGTGACCCCCATTCTCAAACAGCTGCACTGGCTACCGATCCATGGGAGGATTTATTTATTTATTTATTTATTTAACTGCATTTATATCCCGCTTTTCACCGGGTCAAAGCGGTGTAACATGTAACATCGGGGGGGTAAATTTTTTTTTAGGGTGGGGCCATCACCAGGGTCAACATTTAATGATTTGGGTAGACATGGACATATTTACTTTATCTAATTCTTCTATTTATTTATTTATCTAATTCTTCTATACCGCCCCTTCCAGAGATCAGGGGCGGTTTACATGGAACAAAGTAAACAAATTTGTACACTAATGTATACATTACATGGAACATAGTTTTTTAACTTTATACAGATAATATTTAGTAACTTTATACAGATAATATTTAGTAACTTTATAACTTTCTAACTTTATACAGATAACTGTGCATTAATTGTTGTAACTATTTAACTGTTGTAACTATTCCTCCATATCTTTTCTTGTTTCCTCAATTGTTTTTTTAGATTTGCTAGTTCTCTTGTGAACCATTTTTCTGTCTTTTTTATTTGTTTATGCATGGTATGTGTGGGGGTAGCTGCTTTCTGGACTGTTAGATTCCAGTTGTTTACAGTAGAGTCAATGTCAGGGAGGTTTGTGTCGAGTATGGGTAGTACTTTGTCAAGGAAGTTAGCTTTGTCAAAGTGTGCAAATCGAGATATGTGGGGTGAGGAGTTTGTTTTATTCAGTGTTGTCTGAGCTGGGAGGTGGAGTGTAATAAGGTAATGATCAGACCATGGTACTTCTGTTATAGTTGGAGGGGTATGTTGGTGGTGATTATTATGAAGAGAGGAGGGGAGGAAGATGAGATCTAGGGTGTTGCCTTTTATGTGGGTGGGAGCATGTATTATCTGTGTATAACCCATTTGGGTCATGGCATCCATGAAGTTGTCTGATTGGGAGTTATGTAGGGAAGGGAGATTCAAATCACCTAAGATTATGAGTGGTTTGTTTGGTGATGCTGTGCATGCATGTTCTAAGATGGGGGAGAGGTTTTTTTGATCAGTTGAAGGGGGTCTATATATGAGAGTAAGTGCAAGGGTTCTATTTTCTATGTTGATGATGTCTATTCCATCTATATTATTTAAGCTTGTTAAGGTGAACTGTAGGTCTTTTTTAGCGAATATGAGAGCGCCACCTCCTCTTTTTGCATCTCGATGGCAGCTGAATGTGTCATATTGATGTGATGTTAGCTGGTTTAGTAGTACGGTGTCCGTGGGAGTGAGCCATGTCTCAGTAATGCAGATGATTTCAGGGTTTGTGTCTTTTATCATGTCATTGATGATTGGTATTTTATTTCGTATAGATCTAACGTTTATTAAGATGAGCTTTGTTTGGTTGTCTATGTTGGATGTGTTGTTGCTTAAGCCAGTGTGTGGCTGGTGTCTTATTTGGATGAGTCTGCGATGGTGTCTGTTTGAGTTATGGCTTGAGTAATTATTGTGGGTGTGTGTGTAGGTTGAACAGTGTGGTGTGTTTTGGTGAGGATTGTGGGTATTGATAATGTTGTTATATGGGTTTCGGTAATGAGTATGTATGATGGGGATATGATTGTATGTGTTTTGATTGGTTTTGTACGAGTAGATGTGTTGAGTTAGGAGAGTTATTAGGATGAGAGTGAGTGGGAGGTGTAGCTGCCTTGTGGGAGACATTGTGTATATATTCAGATGGGGGAGTGAACTCTGAGAACGTGGTTCAGAGAATGGGGGACTAGTGGATGTGTCAGTGTATTAATGGTATTTAGCTGTCTGACAGTTCTCAGTGAACTGAGTGACAACTGGCAGTAGAAGATGACTAATAGTTTACACTCTATATTGTTGTGGCTACTGGGTTACAAATAATAATATGATAGTTCCTGTGTTACAGATGACAGTATAACAATAAATCAGTATCAGAGGGGAAGGTGAGAGAACTAGTTACTGTTAACAATACTAGCCACTGGTAATAATACAATGTGTGGATTAATTGCTATCAACAGTATAAAGGTTGGCTGCTGTCAACAGCATATAAGCTAACTACTGGTAACAGTATAAAGATCTAATTTACTGGCAACAGTAAGTTGAGGGATTATTACTAACAGTAACCAACAACGGTCACTGACATCAGTAACCAATTACTGACAACAGTAACCGGTAACAGCTACTGACAACAGTAACCAATCACTGACAACAGTAACCAACAACAGTCACCGACAACAATCAATGTCACCAGCAGTGGAATGAGTTTCTAGGATTGGTTTCAGAGACTTGTACAGATAATATGTGGTTATTGGCAATTAGTAGAATTGTACAATTGGATATACTGCTATTGTCTGAGGTACATTTAATTTTAGTTATTGTTAATAGAACAGTTGTACTTGCTGTGTTCTGGTATTTTTTTGGTCGTGTTACTAAAAGGGGTGAACGCAGTTTTCCCGTATCTCTGGCTGTCAGATACTTGTGTATCTAAGTGTTTAGGTCATGGTGTTGTTTCCGTTCAGAGATGTTCACGGAATAGGATTGTCTTTAGCTGTTTCTTAAATGATGTGATGTCAGCGTTGCTCCTGATGTGTTTTGGTAGAGAGTTCCAGAGGGATGGAGCATAGAGTTCGAATGCTCTGTTGCAGGTCCGTTGTGTGGATTTGGTTCTTTTGTAAGGGACAACGATAGAGTTATTGCAGGAATATCTGGTTGATCTGTTGTGGGATGGTCGAGGCAGTAATGAGTGTAGGGAGGTGATCTGTTTTTGGTGGATAGTTTTGTGGGTGAGTAAGATAGCTTTGTACTTGATTCTTGCTTGCACTGGAAGGAGGTGAAGGTTTCTTAGGATTGGAGTTATGTGATCCCGTTTTTTTGCATTCTGAATGATCCTTGCTGTAGTGTTTAAGGCAGTACGGAGGGAGCTGGTGTGCGAGGCAGGAAGTCCATGATAGATTATGTTGCAGAAATCCAGATGAGGGAGTGTCACAGCTTGCATCACGGTCCTGAAGTCGTGAGGTTCTAGGAGGGGCCGGAGGTGTTGAATAGTTTTGGCTTTGTGGAATATCATCCCAGCAGTTTTGCTGATTTGTTGTTTGAGGGTGAGAGCTTGGTCGATGATGACCCCTAGATATCTTATTTGAGGCTGGACTTGGATTTGTGTGGTTCCCATGTTGAGGTGGGTAGGTGGTTTGAAATCAGGTTCTTTTGTTACTATTATGGCTTCGGTTTTCTTTATGTTGATGGATAGATTGTTCTCCTGCAGCCAGTTGGCTACGTCATTGAAGCAGGCAGACAGCTGTTCGTTTTTCGGGTTGGTGGTTGTAATCGGTGCGTAGAGCATTATGTCGTCCGCGTAGATGTGGAAGTTGATGTCGTGGGTGCGTATGATTGAGCATAGTGGACGGAGATATATGTTGAACAACATGGCGGACAGGGTGGATCCTTGGGGCACTCCTTGTAGTTGTTGGTAGGGGGGCGATGTTGTGGAGAGGGTGCGGATCCGTTGCTGTCTGTTAGTTAAGTAGGATCTGAACCATTGGAGTACAGTGTCTTTGATTCCAATTGCTTGTAGTCTGTGTATGAGGATTTCGTGTGAGATTGTGTCGAAGGCCGCTGATATGTCTAGGAAGATCAGGATGTATCCAGAGTTTTTCTCTTGGGTTCCGATGATGAGTGTGTTCATTAGGATGGTCATGAGGGTCTCAACTCCATGTAGTGGTCGGAAACCGTGTTGCTGCGGGTCAAGTATGTCGTTGGTGTCTAGATGATCTTGAAGCTGGTGTTGGACTATCTTTTCTATTATCTTGGTGGCGAGGGGGAGGCTTGCCACTGGTCTGTATGAGGTGGGGTCCGTGGGGTCCAGGTTGTTCTTCTTTATGGCAATCAAAGGTATTTCAGCCTCCTCACTCACACATCTTATCCACATTGTCCCCCCCCCAACAGATCCAGAAGAGCAACAGCTGTCAACTTGCTAGCAATACCAAAGACATCGACAAAGTCCAACACGACAACCACACAGGGCATTCAGTTTTTATGTCCCCAAATGCTGGAATGCTCTACCCCCTGACATTAGGGCCATAGCCAATCTATATCAGTTCAGGAAGGCTCTCAAAACCCACCTTTTCCTCCAATACTTCCCAGACAGCAATTGAACCTAGATATACCTCTCAGGAAATGACCCAATCTAGAAAGGCCCTTACATGCATTATCTGATTTTTACCTATCCTTCCAGTGTAAATAGCTTATGTATATAGTTAACCCCGTTATCCAAGTTTGTACTCCTGTTCGATGTAAAACCTGACAGCTTGTTGTTATGGTCGTTAAGTTATGATGTAAACCGCACTGATACTAAATAGCGCGGTATATAAGAAATTGTAATAAATATAATAAATAATAAATAAATAACTCCGAAACGACTGTCCTCTTGGGCCTGTATATCCAACCGATAGTGCTGAACAAAAGAGGACAAGGACGACCAGGTGCCCGCTCGACAAATATCAAAAGGAAGGACGTGGGACCTCTCGGCCCATGACGTGGATTGGGCTCGAGTGGAATGAGCTCGAAGCCTTTCTGGAACCGGCTGGCCTTGGAGAATGTAAGCTGATTCAATGGCACGACGCAGCCATCTAGCGATAGAAGACTTGGAAGCAGCCAAACCCTTGCGCGGCCCCGAAAGGAGAACAAAAAGATGGTCAGTCTTGCGAAAGGAATTGGTAACTTTCCAATAGTGAAGGAGAACTCGCTTGAGGTCGAGGAAGGGAAGACTTTTGCGCCTACCCGCACACTGTTTGTTAGAGAAGGCAGGAAATAGCAGGGGCTGATTGACATGAAAAGGAGTAACCACTTTGGGCAGGAAGGAAAGAACCGTGTGAAGAGTTACCCCCTCAGGAGAGAAAGAAAGATACGGATCCCTGCACGAGAGAGCTAGAAGCTCCGCGATTCTTCGAGCCGACGTGACTGCTACCAAAAACACCGTTTTGAGCATCAAATTTAGAAGAGACACTTCCTTCAAAGGCTCAAAGGGCGGATTTCCGAGCGCCCTGAGAACTAGTGTGAGATCCCAAGGAGGAACTACCGGACGGATCGGAGGACGAAGCAGTTTGACCCCTTTCAGAAACCGAGACACATCAGGGTGGGAAGCAAGGGATCTACCGAGCACTGGACCCCGATAACATGTGCACTCAAAGCGAACTGAGCACCAACCCTTTATCAAGACCGTCCTGTAAAAATGCAGAATATCAGGAATTGAGGTACGCCACGGGGACAAGTGATGACGTGAACATCAAGCCTCGAAGACGTGCCACACTCTCGCAGCAGCAGCGGATGTTGAAGACTGTCGTGCGCTAAGGAGGGTAGCCACCACCTTAGGCGAATACCCCTTACGGGTCAAACGGCGGCGTTCAAGAGCCAAGCCATAAGCGAGTAGGGAGCTGGATTTTCCATAAAGATCGGTCCCTGTCTGAGGAGTCCGGAGGGAGCTGCCAGCCGCAATGGCGACCCCCGAGAAAGCCTTATGAGATCGGCATACCATGGACTTCTTGGCCAATCCGGGGCCACGAGGACTACCGGCCCCCTGTGCGACCGAATTCGCTGCAGGATCCTGCCAATAATGGACCAGGGTGTAAAAACATAAAGAAGCTGGTTTTCCGGCCAAGTCTAAGTCAACGCATCGATGCCGAGTCCCGCGTTCTCTCCAACGGCTGAAGAAACTCGGAACTTAGGCATCCACTGCCGACGCCATGAGATCTATCGCCGGCGACCCCCATTTTTGAACTATCCTCTGGAAGGCTAGCGGGGCCAGTTCCCACTCGCCGGGGTCGAGGGTATTGCGACTCAGAAAGTCTGCCTTCACATTGCTGGTTCCTGCAATGTGTTGGACGGAGAGGGTTTGGAGATTTCTCTCTGCCCAAGGAAGAAGAAGAAGAAGAGCCATCTCGTTCAACACTCCAGTGCACTTGGTCCCTCCTTGACGGTTGATGTAGGAAACTGTGGTCGCGTTGTCGGATAGTATCCGAACCGCTTTCCTGTGCAGAAGAGTGTGAAATCTCAGTAGAGCCAGACATACTGCTCGTGCCTCTAGTCGATTGATCGTCCAGCGGGATTCGCGTGCTGTCCAAGTGCCCTGCGCAGTGTGAGATCGACAGTGTGTGCCCAACCGGACAGACAGGCATCCATTGTTAGAACGATCCAACATGGAGTCTCTAAGGGAACCCCCTTCAGGAGGTTTCTGGAGAAGAGCCATCACCGTAGGTTTAGTCTGACCCTGGAGTGAAGCGGAAGGCGAAAGTGGTAGTCTTCCGAAACTGGCGACCATCGTGTCAGGAGAGCTTTCTGTAGACAGCGCATGTGCGCTCTGGCCCAAGGCACGAGATCTATGGATGCCGCCATGGATCCCAGGACTTGAAGGTAATCCCATGCTCATGGTGAGACCTGTGCTAGGAGACTGCGAACTTGAGAAGTTAACTTCAGGAATCGAGGCATTGACAAAAAGACCCGACCTAAGGCTGATTCAAATTGAGCCTCCAAACATTCGATCTCCTGGGATGGCTGAAGACAACTCTTGTCGCGGTTGATTACCCAGCCGAGGTTCTCGAGAAAGGCAACAACCACCGAGACTGTGCTGCAAGCCTCAGGGAGAGAGTCTGCGCGAATGAGCCAGTCGTCCAGATAAGGATGAACTCTGATGCCACGGCTGCGTAAGGCCGCAGCTACTACCACCATTACCTTGGAGAAGGTTCGAGGCGCCGAAGCTAGACCGAAGGGCATCGCACGAAATTGGAAATGTTGACCGAGTACCGCGAATCGAAGGAATCGCTGATGCCCCTCTCGAATGGGAATGTGAAAGAATGCTTCCGCGAGATCAAGGGAAGCTAGAATTCCCCCTTGCGTACCGCTTGAATAACGGATCGCAGAGTCTCCATTTGAAAGTGTGGTACCGGCAGACTGCGATTGATGCCTTTGAGATCCAAGATAGGACGAAAGGAGCCGTCCTTTTTTTTTTTTTTTGCACCCCGAAATAGACAGAGTAACGGCCTAGTCCTCTTTCCAATGGTGGAACTGGACGAATGGCATCTAAATGCTGGAGTCTTTGAACGAAGCAACATCCGCTGCCCATTGACTCAGCTAAAGTCATCTCCGAGCTACTGTCACTGGTGCTAGGGAGCGAGCTGACAGCCGCAAGAAATCATAGAAGGCCTCTGCCAGGAATGCAGCAATGGATTCTAAATGAGCCAACTCGGGATCACCTGGAAGCTGCTGAATCCATCGAAGGGAGGCCCGTGCTGCTAGAACTCCGCACTCCCCTGCTTGAAGGGAAAGAGCGGATGACGAAAAACCTGTCTTTAGCAGACTCTCAACTTTTTAGGTCTTGCTGGTCGTGGAGTGCCGCGCCGCCGTCAACCGGAATTGTGGTATGCTTGGTGACCCCGGTCACTAACGCATCAACTTTCGGGTATGTCAGCCAACGGTCCAAGTCAAAGGGAGACCAAGGGTATAACTGACCAATACCGCGTGCCGTACATAGAGAGGACTCTGGAGAGTCCCACTCTCGAGATACCATTTGCTGTAACTCGGCTGGAAAGGAAAAAGCTTTGGAAGGCTTACGAATGCCCTGTAAAATGGGATCCGGCTGCAACAGGGTTTGAGAACTCTGAGGATCAGGCATGTCGGCTAGGCGTAGCGACTCCATCACCTGTGTGATAAGGGCCGGCAACTCCTCTTTCCAAAAAAGTCTGATATCTTGAGAATCCTCGTGAACTGTCAGCGAAGAATCAGACGGAGAATATTCCCCATCTTCTTTCTCCAACGAGTCAGGGCTCACACCTCCGAAGATTTAAAGTCTTCTTGAATATCCGCAGTGTTCCGCAAGCCACATGCAACGTTCCTGGGAGGACGTACTGCTTTAAGGTCTGAGGACTTTGGGGATCGCTTGCGAGACCCCGCCATATCCTTGTCTGCTACGGGCGGGTGCTGGAGGTATACCAAAAGACTCCGAACGCCACAGGTGCAATGCCTGGCGGAAGAGCGTCAGGAACTCACTGTCAGCCAAGGCTGCTGTGGCTTCTAGCGGCTGTGGAAGCAAAATGGGAGCTGACTGAGTCCTTTCTGCAGGTAGATCCTGCTGCAGGGGCTCTAAGGAGGGAGGAGTTAAGGCGCTGATGTCCCCAGCTGGCAGCGCAGTGGGAATGGAGGAAGAAGATTCTCCTGGATGCAGCATGCAGGTGTAACACAAGCAATCTATTAACTCCTTCTTCTTATTATTACATATAACACAGCTGTGCAGAGAAACAGGCATTGCAGAGGCTTAAACCTTTCTTTCATTTTTTTTTTTAAACAAAAATCAAGGTAGGCTTAGGGAAACAGAAGACTCTTCAAAGAAAAGGGATTTTGAAACTCCCTGTGCCTTCACAGCATGCTTAAATGTTTTGAAATGGCTGCCCAGAGTTGCTCCCTCCAAAAAAAAACACTGAAGAGAAATCCCTCCCGATTTTCAAAATGGCCGCCGGCACAGAAAAACTGCAAAATAAAAGTTTCATAAGCTCTAAAAACCTTAAAAATGCAGCGAAATTGCTGGGGAAGAGGCAAGGAGTGCTGCTAGCAACTTAAAAATTCAAATCCTAACGAACCCTGAAACACCAGAAACAGAGGGGAGAAGGAAACTGTCAGTTATTCACTGTGCTGGTACAGGGGAGCTGAGTTCCCATGGAGGAGAAGAGAAACTTTCAAAGTCAGTGTAAGGTAATTACAGTGACTGAAAGGTAGGGAAATTAGAGTTTGATCCCTCTGCAGCCACTTAGACCCTCATGGCAGGGGCTGGAAGGTGTTTCTGAGGAGGGATGGAGAGAAGGGGAGCTGCACTGACAGTGTAATCAGGAGCTCAAACCCTGCTGTATTGCTGATTACAGAAAATACAGCTATTAAGGAGGGAAGCCTGGGAAACCCAGAGAAACACCTCTTGTGTGCTCTGGGTGCATCCAGGAAATAAAAATGAAGAAAAGAAAATAGAAACTTCAAAACCCAGTTTAACAGACCCCGACGAAACCAGAAGTGAAGGAATCAGGTCAGAGACAGCCAGTCCCGATGCAGTTGAAATAAACCCAGGGCAGCTGAGGCAAGTAAGAAAACAGTTTACTTACAGTTTCTCTCAGAAATTGATACCTGATCCTCCTGCTAATGTCTAAGCCCTCGTGGCAAAGACTCAGCGCTGCTTAAAGAAAATCAGGAGCTCTACTGAAGCCAGGCTCAGGAGCTCCACAAGTTTATCTGCGGAATCAAGTTGCTGGGAAGCCCAGAGTAACACCTCTTGTGCACTCTGGGTGCATCCAGAAGCCTCAAGATACAGTGAAAAAGGAAAAAACAAATTATAGAACAAGCTTGAAGAACACCCTCATCTGCTGAGACAGAGAAAATACTGAATAGGATCATCCCTAGAGGTATGCCTATGTCACCCAGAGCCTGACCAATCACAGCTCTGGAGTTTTTTTCTCTGTCTCCCTATCTGCTGGCAGGGGTGCATAACCCGCTTGTCTGGACTGGTCTAGCAGTATGATCTGGAAGAGAACATTAATAGTTCATCCTTGGATAAAGCGCATTGAAGGAAAAATACAATCAATGAATATAGAGGATTAAAGGATTAAGGTCATCAAAGATACTGAGGAAGATCCAAAACATCAAACGGAAGCATGCTGCATTAACAGAAGAAGATCTGAAATTTGTATGTTCCACCAATAAATTACAGATGCACAAAAAATGCAAAGATATGAAGAAAACAGAAAAGAAAGATATCAAAATAAACTATTTAGAGAGAACTCAAAACAGTTCTACGGGGAACTGGGAAAGAGTATAAATATGGTAAAAATATCACCAACCAAAGCTGAAACAGAAACCTTCTGGAGAAGCCTATACGAGGACCCCATAGAGCACAATCAAGAAGCAGAATAGTTACCCTGCATATAGTAATATTTAAAAAAATCAAACATCAAACCTATCGAATGCCCTGTAGTAACAACAAAAGAGCTGGAAAGCAGGTTAAAATGAGCCCCAAATTGGAAAAGCCCTGGCCCAGATGAAGTGACCAACTTGTAGCTCAAACAGTTAACATCACTTCACCAAAAGCTGGTAAACTGCAAAAATCAATTGTTCGAACAGCCAGACTTAACACCACAATGGCTTACAATAGGAAGAACATTTCTCCTCCCAAAGGAGGACCCAAGTAACATTCCCAATAATTACAGACCAATAAGCTCTTCACTGCAATATGATCATATCGAATCCAATGATATCATGGCAATAGAGCAAAAGGGCAATAAGAGGGGAGCATATGGAATCAAAGACAAGATAATGTTTAATAAGTCATCACGGCCAATGCTAAGAAAAGCAGAAATCTCAGTATAGCATGGATTGATTATAAGAAAGTTTTTGACAGTGCCCCACACTCTTGGATAATAAATTTCCTTGAGATCTATAAGATAAATTCTGTTTTGAAAGGGTACATTAAGTTCACCATGACAATGCGGCAAACCATCCTATTTTTGAAGTATGAAGATGGTCAGTACATCGTTCCTAGTATCAAGATCCAGTGAGGAATATTTCAGGGAGATTCCATGTCTCCACGTCTGTTTTGTATGGCACTTAATTCAATGAGCACTCTCATCTACTCATTAGGATACAGATTTAGCCTATATCCTAAAGAAGGTAACAACCCAGAGGTAGCATCCCATTTACTATGTGTAGACGACCTGAAGTTCTACAGTTCCAATGACCACCAATTACCCAAGCAACCCCATGTAGTGAAAAGCTTTTCTAAAGACATCAGGATAAATTTTGACCTAGACAGACGTGCTAAGACAACTTTTTTTTTTTAGAAAAAAATTGAGCAACATGGAAAATATCTCCCTGGCTGAGGGCTGTGACATCAAGGACCTTTAACAGGAAGGCACATATAAATATCTAGGAGTACAGGAAGGAATGACACTCAAGCAGAAATTACCGAAAGAAAAGATCAGTAAAGAATACTACAGAAGATTAAAATCATTATTGAAAAGTGCCTTAAGATCATGGAATAAGATACACACCATGAATCAGATGGCAAATCCTGTACTCTTATACAACTTTGGGACTGTAGACTGGCCTCTTAAAGATCTTGAAAAACTGGATGTGCGAACAAGAAAACTCCTCCATGCCCATAAGCTATTTTACAAGAATCAGTGTATGCCAAGACTGTACATTCCTAGAACTGAAGGAGGGCAAGGCCTCATAGAAATTGATTACACATATAGAGAGCTGCTATCATATGCCTCCAGGCCTCCCTAACAGCATCACCAGATCCAAATAGGCAAAAAGTACTGAAATATTTAAGAAAACATCCAGAATCTGTCTCCATCACCAAACTTGGACAAGCATTCTGATGACAATTAGAAGGAATAAGTGAGAATCCACAAGCTCACACAGGGAAGGAAGCAACAGAATTTGTAAAACAAGAGAAAAAAAACTCTTCAAAGAATTAGATCAGCAAACAAGGAAGAACCAGTGGCAAATGCACAAATACAGTGGGAAATAGAAAGTGTTACTCTAGGAACATTTTGTCGATCAAGAACGGATACATGAATGGTTAAGGAGAGGTTAACTGAACCGAAGGATGAGAGATTGTAAATTGCAGTCCAGACAGCAGATTATGGACGAGATGGTTTACAGCGAGCACTGAAAAAACTGGCAAAACAGACATATGAAAATTCTGTAAGAAAGGCCTGGAAACAGCAACTCACCTCATAGCTGTGAAGTTCTGATGGCGGAATATTTCTATACAAAAAGGCACAGCAAGCAGCATGCCTCATCCTTTGGAAACTTTGAAACTACAACATCACTGTGCCTGAAAAGCACTGGCATCAAGACCCTAAGAGAATTACAGAGAATGAAGAGGTTATGATCACCATTCCAACGGATGAGAAACTGGATGCGAGGAAACCCAACATAGTGGTAAAGGAGAAAAACACCAGATAATAGAGGAGTCGATTCCAAATGATTATTCTGTGAACTGCATGGAGATGCAGAAGATCCTGAAGTACCAAGAAATGCAGTCAGAGACCAAGAAAACATCTTTGTTAGTGATATTGTGAAAGGGCTGACAGGTAAGGTTTGTCTCTTTGCAGATGATACCAAAATCTACCAGGAAGGTGTAGATAACATGAGGAGGGATCTAGCTAAGCTTGAAGAATGGTTGAGAATTTGGCAGCTGAGATTTAATGCTAAAAAATGCAGGGTCATTCATTTGGGCTGCAAAATTCCAAGGTAGTGGTACAGTGTAGGGGATAAAGTACTTCTGTCCACAAAAGAAGAGCGGGACCTGGGTGTGATTGTGTCAGAATCTTAAAGTAGCTAAACAGGTAGAAAAGGTGATGGCGAAAGCTAGAAGGATGCTTAGGTGCATAGGTGCAATCCAATATTCACCGGGCTACCAAAGCAGACCCTCAGACCACTACAACTGGCCCAAAACACAGCTGCCCGCATAATAGCCGGCACTACAAGACACGATCACATCACACCCATACTGAAAGAACTGCACTGGCTCCCAATCATCTCACGCATCAAATACAAGACTATCATAAACATATTCAAGATCAAACAACACTCCTCCGCCATAAGCCTACACACACTCATACAACCCGACACAAGCACACGGCCAAGAAGAAGAGGCACCTCCAATCGGGTTAACACCCCAAAAGACTTCACCAAGACCTGCAAAGACACCGCACAACGAGCAATCTCCCTGGCTGCTCCATCCATATGGAACTCCCTCCCAGATGATCTGAGACTAACCACAGAAATCAAGGACTTCCGAAAACAGCTGAAGACAACCCTGTTCATCGATTACTATGGACATACCCCCTGAACCAGCATACAAGTCAGATCATCAACCCTCCCCCCACTACCCCAAGACTGTATATAAGACTGTATAATAGCTCATGATGTATAATAGCGCACTATGTAGATAAACCAAATCTAATCACATCCCCGCCAACACATACACACCATTCTGTACACTGCATGAAAACATTTGCCCCCTTGATTGTTTGCCGTGGAAACCGCTTTGATTGAATGATAAGGCGGTATATAAATACCATTAAATAAATAAATAAATAAAATAGGGAGAGGAATGGCCAGCAGAAGAAAGGAGGTGAGAATGCCTCTATTTGGTGCGTCCTCATTTGGAGTATTGTATGCAGTTCTGAAATCTGCATCTTCAGAATTTCACACAAGGATATAAACAGGTTGGAGTCGGTGCAGAGGGTGATTACTAAAATGGTTAGTGGTCTTTGTTAGAAAGTATATGAGGACAGATTTAAGGATCTCAATATGTATACTTTAGAGGAAAGGCATGATAAAGGATATATGATTGAGATGTTTAAATACCTCTGTGGCATAAATGCACAGGAGGAGAGCCTCTTTCAATTGAAAGCAAGCTCTGCTACAAGGGGATATAGGATGAGGGTGAAAGGGGATAGACTCAGGAACAATATGCAGCAATACTTCTTTACAGAAAGAGTGGTGAATGCATGGAATAGTCTCCCAGTGGCATGGTAGAGATGAGGACAGTATTTGAATTCAAAAAAGCATGGGACAAACACAGAGGACCTCTAAAGCAAAAGAGTGGACTATTGTAGTGGTTGATATGGAGCCACAGGCTTGATAAAGAATTTCCAAGCACATCCTGACAAACTATCCATACATGTTACATCTTACAAACTCCAGAAAGAAGATCTCTTTGGCACAATGCAAGTACTAAGTCGAGCATTAGCAGTAAATTTGAGAGACTGAGATCATATTCCACATACCCTGGCTTAGAAATGAGGTTCATGACAGTCATAGTATGCGCATTTGAAGAAACTGCCATGAGAGGAACCTCAGAGTAATATCCAAAAATCTCCAGGTTTCCATCTCTGTCACTAAAGTGAAGGTTCATGCAGCAGTCATTAAGGAAAAAATTAAACGAAAATCATCATGGAAGGATAGCTAGGAAGAAACTACTGCATTCTAAAAAGAATATAGCTGCCCTTTTCCAGTTCACGAAAGCATCTGAGTGACCCACAAGACACCTCTGCTGACAGAGGTGTTAAATATTTAACTTTTTCATCACAATAACAAAATTGTCTTGTTTGGCATAAAACAAACATTGCTTTCCAAAATAAGAACCTCATCCTGACTGTCAAACATGGTGATGGAGGTATCAGGGTGTAGGGCTGCTTTGCTGCATCAGGACCTGAAAAGTTGTCATCACTGATGGAACCAAGAATTTTATCAGAGAATTCTAGAGGAAAATGTCAGGTCATAATATATAAGCTGAAGCTGAGCTTCAAGTGGTCATGTAGCATGAAAATGACCCCAAACATTCAAGTAAATTTGTGTTTTGTCAGAGTTGAAACACTTCTGTATGGAAGAATGGCCCTCAATTCCTCAAGGGCATCATGAGAGACTAATCAACAGTTATAGGAAATATTTAGTTGATTTTATTGGTGATTAAGGAGGTGCCCCCAGTTACTAAATTAATGGTTCACATACTTTTTCACACAAGGATATTTAGGATATTTATATCCCGCTTTGACCCGGTGAAAAGCGGGATATAAATACAGCTAAATAAATAAATAAAATGTTTACTAAAATGCGGGTGCTTACCACACATTCATCCCCAAAAATGAGCATGGGAGTGGCATTGGACTGGTGCTAAAATATGAAGGCATGCTTGGCATGTCCCCACGTATTTAGCATGGGTTGTGCATCACCCCAACACTGAGTTGTTTGGCATGAACAATGCGGGTGCACTTACTGCCACACAGGGAGGTGGCAAAAAGTGAACCTGTGCTAAGTACAACATTGCTACCCAGTCTCTGCCTCAATCTGCGCTATGTGGTTTTTCATGGGACTTGGTTTTTTTTGTTTGTTTTGCACATTTGTTTTCATATTAATCAACTTAAACACTGTTAAATAAACTTAGTGTTCACTAAAAGTTTTTTTAAACTAAACACTAATGAACCAAATGTGCATCCTTAGCATCTATTTATTCAGCTGCAGTTTTTCCCTCTCACCACTAGGGTAACATCTGGAAACAAAAAAATTAGATATATGATATGATCCATCCCAATGCTGTTCTCTGATGCTGTCCCCCTATTACATGTGCAAGTGCCAGATTATACAAAACCGGACATTCAGCAAGAGACAAACTGCCAAATGAGAAAAACTCTGAAGGGTAATATTCAGTTCACAGCAATCAGCATAAGAATGCTAGCTGCTTCAGGTAAAAAACAAAAATTTGGATCCAAGATTGTGGCGGAGTAGGATGCCGAAGTGGAAGCTCTAAGTTGGATCTCTGTCTGAACGGTTTTCGATGGGGAGGAAGAGGAAACAATGCACCCAAAAACCTTCTGGTGTTACCTCCCCTGTGGCTGGTTTGGTGCAGCCCTGCATTGCTCAGTTTTGTCTCCCCTCTGCGTTGTCCATGGCCTCAGCTGATCTGCTGGGTTCCTTGGCAGATCAGAGCAATGAGGTTGATCTGAGCCCCTTCTAAGCGCTGCCACTGCAAACCGGAAGTGCTTTCTTTGGCAGTGGGGAGCATCAGGTCGTGGCTCAGTGCCGGGAGGATCTCGAAGCTTCAGAGAATTCCCCTGTGAAGCCAGTTCTGGTTGTGTCAACTGCGGGGACTGGAGAGATAGTTTCCTCCCCCGAATGTGTCTTGCGGACAGAGCAAGTTCAGACCAGCACTCTGGCTATCCCGAGTATCGGCTGTTTGGAAAAAACAGCACTACTAACAGTTGATATGGGAGGCAATCTCTTTGTTTCAGAAAGCCCTTCTATCTGTGGGAACTTTTACACAGGATTTGGCTGCTGTTAAAGTTCAGTACTCGACGGTGGAGGCGAACTTAGCAGGGCATACCACACGGATGACTCAGCTGGAGACCAGGATGGAAGAACTACGCACACTTGGTGGAGTGCATTCCAGGCAGCATTTAATCCAAGCACAGCAGATTGAATTTATGGATAATCAGTTGCGCCGGAATAATCTGAGATTTTTGAATTTTCCTTGATTCCCCTTATTGTCACCTGTTGAACTGGTCTGTAAGTATTTCATGGATGTCCTGCGAATGCCTGCTGAGTCATTGCCCCCTATAGTGAGGGCACATTATGTTGTAGTTCCAAACATGGAGTCGGACTCTGGAGGTACTGCGGAAGATACCCAGTTGGACCTTTCGGGGTTCTTGTAGAGCTCCCTGGAGGTGGTGACCAGTCGAGCCACCCTGTTCGTGGGCTTTGCTTTTGAGTCCGACCATAACTCTGTTTTACGCTTGTATTTCCATAATATGTCTGTTTCTCAGTTTATGGGGTCAAAAGTTTCAATATTTCCTGATTTAGCTAGAGATACCCAAAAAAGGCGGAGGGATTTTCTGGCCTTGCGCCAGAGTCTCACCATGTTAGGGGCACAATTTAGGTTAAAATATCCTTGTAAGTGTATTGTAATTTATCAGTCAAAACAATTTCCTTTTTTTGAACCTCAGCAACTTGTGCAATTTCTACAAAATAGGGAAAGTGGGGAGTGAGAATGTGTCTCCTGTACCGGCTGCCATGGTTTTACATCTTATCCTCCTGATGATGTTTTTCTTTTTCTCTTAGGCTGAGCCTTTTTTTTGTTTGATTTTTATTTCTTTTGGATCCTTATAGTGATTATTCTATATTTTGTGGTCCAAACCAATGTTGAGTTATTTTCTATTGTGGGAATTTTCTTTGTATGATTTCTGTTATGCATATTCAGATTTGTATTTTCTGGATAAATTGTTAAACTTTATAAAAATTAAAATTAAAAAAAAATTATGATATTCAGTGATGGTATCCAGATACTGGCTGGCACCGAGTATCCAGATTTAGCAGTCAGCAGTGGTTTTATCTATAAAGGCAATCCACATAGCAATTAAGAACAGCTTATGCTGTCCTAAGTTGTGTGGATTTTTATCCACATAGTATCACTGAAAATTGCTACTATTAGGATAAGTGTTGGCTCCACCTGGGCTTCGCCTACAGACCAGTTCCAGCACTATTTGGATAGTGCCAAGGGGATCAGAAGAAATATTCAACAGTTTTATCTGGATAGTACTGCGGGATATCCCTTTCAGTGGGATTTATCCAGCCACAGATCTCACATCAGTACTTATCACCATGCTTAATCGTGTTACTCCTGCAAACAAAAAAAAAATCTGCCCAAGCAAAATGGAAAGTCACATGGAAGAACATTAACATAAAACTCTCCTGAGCTTGTTTTGGGGAGGAAGTAAGATGGCGGCAGGAAGTGCTGCTGGAGTCTAACTGCGCTTACCGGAGTTGCTCTGTGTTCGAGCTGTGTTTCTCAGCTGTGGTTATGGGCCATAGGAAACGGAAGCAAGAGTGCCTGCCCTCAGGACCTCCTGCCCTCAGGACCTCACCACGAGCTCATGCGGCGTCTTCAGCGGGGCCGTTTGAGGGAGTGTCGGCTCTGGGCACCCAGGGTGTTGTGCTCTCCCTGGAGTTCCGAACCCAGCCCCCCCACCCCCCCACCGCCGAGACCAGGAAATGTATCGGCGGATGGAGAAGTGCTTCCCCAAGGCCTGCCGACCAGCACGGCAGTGAGGGATAGCAGATAGGGCTCTTCGTCGACAGAAGCAGCAGCTCCTGTGGAGAGTGAATTTATGAGAACACAGGACTCTGTGGTCCCGATAGTGGCTGCGGAGACCTTGCCACCTCGGTCAGGGGTAGTGCTGGCTTCTGGGCTTAAGATCTTGGTGAAACCAAAGACCATTTTGATGGAGGTGCTATGGGATGCGATAGCTACGGTAAACTCTTCCTTAGGAGCTGTTGTGGGAACTGTGAGTTCTGATTAGATTGAGGTGAAGAGGAATTGTGAAACTGTTTCTACTGCCCAGAAACCTCAAGCAGGGAGAATCCTCGCTATTGAGCAGGGGCTGGGGCATCTCTGAGAGCTGGTTGGAGCCCAGATTAAGGACAGTGTGCTGAATCGGAAGATGGAGTATTTGGAAAATCAAGCCCGTCGTAATAACATCAGACTTTTGAACTTCCCCAGGTCTCCAATTTTGTCACCTATGGAGATGGTGAGAAAATACTTCGGTGAGGTTTTAAAAATCTCCTTGGAGCATTTTCCTCCCTTGACTCGAGTGCAATATTTGTCCTTGGGCCCAGTGGCCATGGGGTAGTCCCAGAGGCTGTTTGTTTGGGGGGAGGGGATCTAACTGGATTCCTTGACAATTTATTACAGATTATCACGGATAGATCTACCATGCTGATTACCTTGACTTTGGAGACAGATAAGGCTATGATTTTTCGTTTATATTTTAGGAACTTTAATCAGCATTTTTTGGGTCACAGGTCAGAATGTTTCCTGATTTATCTTGTGGTTCTCAATTGAGAAGGAAGGAATTCCTTGGCCTTCGACCTAGAGTCTTGGCAATGGGGCAACCTGTCAATTGAAATTTCCTGTTAAATGTTGTGTATTATATAAGAATAATGTTTACCTGTTCTTTGACCCAAAACGGCTAGTTGAGTTCTTAATTGCTAGAGAAGAAATAGGTTCCGTTCAAGTTGTTGTCCCTTCCCATATGGCTGACATTTAAGTCTCCGCCTATTTATTTTTGCTGTTGCTTGGGCGGATTTCACCTCAGTTATATGTATTTTTTCCTTGGACCTCCCCTTATTTCCTTTATTTAATTGTGGACTAATTTTGGAGATTTTTGCTTCTCTTTTCTTTTGTGGTTAACGCAATGCTGTTTAGTTTGATTTTGTGCTCCTTTCTTTCATTCATTAGTATATTGGATGTGTAATATCTAAACTTCAATAAAAACAAAACAAAACATACAACTTTCCTAGGCGCTTACAGTACACATAGTTTGAAGGGAGCAGGGTCCTATAACCGGTAAGTACTCTTGAATATTGATCCTCCCTCTTTTTTGTTATTTTTGAGATGGCTTTAAATACCAGAGATGTACAATTGTCCCCTGAATCATTGGTACAAACCCAAGTCCAAATAAAAAGTTAGTTACCACTTACACCTGCTTCAGAGTAGGTATAAATGCCAATATCTAGATCTTTTGAAAGTATGCATGCAATACCATTATAAAATCAGAAATACATGCATACTTTGCAAGTCCAGGCAAACCATATCCACAACATGCCTCTTTCAAAATAATGTGTGCTAAGGATATAAAAATGTAAATAGTGGCTTACTAAAATAGTTACTTTACAAGCATAGGCCATTTATTTATAAGCTTTTATATACTGCCACTTCTATACATCAGTGGCGGTTTACAATGAAACACAACTAAGTTACATTATAACATTCATGAACCTATGTTTAAATAACATGTTGAGTAACAAAGTAACTAAACATGGTATCAGCTTTGTAACTTATTTATAATTAAGTGATGGTGAGGTAAGTAATGTCGCCTGAGCAATGTATATCTTGGCAATTGAGTAGTTCTTAGGAGATTTGAAGTGTTATGATGGATTGTGATGGATATGCTGAATAGGTGCTGGGTTAAATTGTTTGTGACTGTTGATCCAAGGTAGTAAGGCCATAGAAAACACCCACAAATAAGAACAGAAGCGAGGGACATCTTGAACAATTTTCAGAAGACTGTGTTCATGAGAAACTAGCTCAACTTAAATTAGACAAAGCGATGGGACCGGATCGGATACACCCTAGAATACTGAGGGGACGTTCTAGCAACTCCACTGACTGACCTTTTCAATGCCTCGTTGGAGTCGGGAGTTGTACCAAAGGACTGGAGAGAGGCTCATGTGGTGCCTTTACACAAAAGCGGAAGTAAGGATGTGGTTGAAAACTACAGGCCGGTTAGTTTAACTTCGGTGGTGAGTAAATTATTGGAAACGCTGCTGAAAGAGAAAATAGTGAGGTTTCTGGAGTCCAGAGGATTACAGGATCCGAGGCAGCATGGATTCACCAGAGGCAGGTCCTGTCAGACAAATATGATTGATTTCTTTGACTGGGTGACCAGGGAGTTGGACCGAGGGAGAGCTCTAGATGTGGTGTATTTAGATTTCAGTAAAGCCTTTGACACTGTTCCTCACAGACGACTTATAAACAAACTGAGCACCCTAGGATGGACCCTAAAGTTACTGCTTGGGTTAGAAATTGGTTGGGTGGGAGGCGACAAAGTGTACAAGTAAATGGAGCTCACTCTGAGGAGAAGGATGTTACCAGTGGTGTGCCCCAGGGATCTGTCCTTGGTCCGATTCTTTTTAACATCTTTGTTAGTGATATAGCGGAAGGGCTGTCGGGTAAGGTTTGCCTCTTTGCGGATGATACCAAAATCTGCAATAGAGTAGACACCCAGGAAGGTGTAGATAACATGAGGAGGGATCTAGCTAAGCTTGAAGAATGGTCTAGAATTTGGCAGCTGGGATTTAATGTTAAAAAATGTAAGGTCATGCATTTGGGCTGCAGTAATCCAAGGGAGCAATACAGTATAGGAGGTGAAGTACTTTTGTCCACTAAAGAAGAGCAGGACCTAGGCGTGGTTGTGTCTGATGATCTTAAAGTAACTAAACAGGTAGAAAAGGCGACGGCAAAAGCTAGAAGGATGCTTGGGTGCATACGGAGAGGAATGGCTAGCAGAAAAAAGGAGGTGATAATGCCTCTGTATAAGTCTTTGGTGCGACCTCATTTGGAGTATGGTGTGCAATTCTGGAGACCGCACCTTCAAAAGGATGTGAACAGGATGGAGTCGGTGCAGAGGGTTGCTACTAAAATGATTAATGGGCTTCATTATAAAGCATATGAGGACAGACTTAAGGAAAGGCGGGATAGAGGTGATATGATTGAGATGTTTAAATACCTCCGTGGCATAAATGTTCAGGGAGAGAGCCTCTTTCAATTGAAAGCAAGTTCTGCTACGAGGGGACATGGGATGAGGGTGAAGGGAGATAGATTCAGGAGTGATATGCGGAAATATTTCTTTACAGAAAGAGTAGTGGATCCATGGAATAGTCTCCCAGTGGAGGTGGTAGAGATGAGGACAGTAACTGAATTCAAAAAAGCATGGGACCAACACAGAGGATCTCTAGAGGTAAAAAGTGGACTGTTGTAGTTGTTGTTATCTTTATCCTTATTTAAAAACTTATTATACCGCCTAAACCTGAAAGGCATACAGCGGTGTACAATAAAAACAGGAGACTACTGGGGAAACAGAAAAGAATGCCAATTATTCACAAAAAGAGACAGCAAAGAAAAGAAATAGGAAAACAGAAAATGCAGAAAGGGGGAAGAAGACCAATCAACTGTGAGCAGGAGGGGAAGGGATGTCAAAAGCAGTACAAAAGAGGTGAGTCTTGAGAGAGGCCTTAAAAGTGCAGAAAGATGATTCCAGATGTAAGGCTAAGGGGAGGGAATTCCAAAGGCGGGGGCCGAGGAAAAAGAAAGCGGAAGAGCGTGTCGATTCAAGACGAGCCCTAGAAGGAGGTGGAAGAAAAAGACGGTTAGCGTGAATTGACCGAAGAGTTCTGGAGGGACAGTGAAAGTGGACCAAGTCAGAGAGATAAAGAGGAACACCAGTGTGCAAAGCCCTATGAACGAAAATCAGAATCTTATATTGAATACGGAAAGGAATAGGCAACCAGTGTAAACGGATGAGAAGAGGAGTGATATGAGCTGAACGAGAGGAGTTGGTCAAAAGACGGGCAGCGGTATGGTGGACCAGTTGAAGACGACAAAGCTGAGAAAGAGGAAGGCCGGCCAGAGAGGCGTTACAATAGTCTAGATGAGAAACAACGAGAGAAAGAAGAAGTGTGGTCAAAGAGGAGAAAGAAAGGAAAGGTCGGACAGCGCAAAGTCGCCGCAGTGTATAGAAGGAACGCTGAACAATAGAGGAAACGTGATCTTTAAAAGTTAAAGCCGAGTCCAAGGTGACACCAAGATATTGCATAGATGAAACGAGAGGAATAGGCCCAGCAGACAGAGAAGGGGTGAGGGTGGAATGGGGGCACCGGCAGTGAACCAGATAGCGGAAGTCTTAGACAAATTGACGTGCAGAAAGTACTCAGAAAACCAAGAAGAAACAGCGGAAAGACAGATGCTGAGGGGACCAATATCAGGGGCAAGTGTGGTAGAGGAGGATATCATTTGCATAATAGTGCGCAGAGATACCGTGCTGCTGGACAAGTAAAGCAAGGGGGGCCAGAAAAATGTTAAACAACAGAGGGGCTAACACAGAACCTTGAGGGACACCACAAGGCAGAAGTGAAGGAGAAGACGAATTAGAGCCTGAGAGAACTGAGAACGACCGCTCGAAAAGAAATGAGTGAAACCAGCGAAGAACCGAACCAGAAAGACCAATAGAATGAATCCTTAGGAGAAGGGTATGGTGATCAACGATATCGAAAGCGGCAGAGAGATCAAGTGAGACAGCCAAAGAGATAGAACCGTGATCGTGGGCAACGTGCAATTCGTTAAGAAAAGAAATGAGAATAGCTTCAGTGCTGTGCCCAGGATGAAAACCAGATTGGCGGGGGTGAAGAACCAAAGAATCCTCTAGGTGTGAAGATAGCTGAGAGAAAACCAACCTTTCGAGAAGCTTAGAGAGGAAAGGGAGATTAGAGATAGGACGCCAATTAGAAGGAGAAGAAGGATCCAGAGAGGGTTTCTTCAAAAGAGGACGTATGAGCGTGCTTCCAGTGGGAGGGGAAGGTACCGGATGAAAGACTGGTGTTAAAGATAGAGGGAGCGAAAGGAAGCAGAGCCAGTGAGGACTCGGTGAGCCAGTGAGAGGGAATAGGATCGGAAGGGCAAGTGGTTTTCCAGGTAGAGGAAAGGGCAGCAGAAAGTTTGGGAAGTGTGATGGGCCGGAAAACCGACCAGCAGTGGGAAAGAGGAGGAACACAAGGGGAAACTGCTGTTGAGGAGGAAACTGGGGAAAAAGGAGGGGGGGTGAGAGAGGAGGGGGGGAGGTGGGGAAGAGCTGCCGAATAGAAAGGACCTTGCTGACAAAATGTGAGGCCAAACAGGGGGAAGACGAAGCAGGAAGAGGAGCGTCGGGGGACGAGGAGGATGCAGAGAGGGAGTGGAGGATGCGATAAAGCTGACAAGTAGAATTTGCCGAGGAGGAGATAAGCTTAGAAAAGTAATCCTGCTTAGCAGAGTTCAGAAGGGTGCGATAATGAGAGTGACAGTAACGAAAATGAGAGGGTAGCAGGTGAAGGAGACTTACGCCAGCGGCGAAGAGCCCGACGAAGGTAAGAGCGGTGGAGACGGAAACCTGGGAGATACCAAGGGGAGTTGGGGCAATGGTGAGCTACAGAGAGAGGACGCAAAGGAGCAACCGTATCTAAGGCAGAAGAGAGAGAGGAGTCCCAGCACTGAGCTTGAAGGTCCACAGGAAGCAGAGGGAAGTCACCAGGAAAGAGAGTATCCGAGGACGAAAATCGTTGAAGAGAATCAGGGGTGAAACGACGGACCGAACGGGTGAGGGGTAATAAAGGGGACGAGGGGGGGGGGGGGAGAAGAAAAAGGACAAGAGAGGACAAAACATAAACAATAATGGTCTGACCAGGGAAGGGGCTGGGAAGAGAAAGAGGAAGGGGCAAAGGAGGAAGAGTGGCGAGAGATAACTAGGTCCAAGGTATGGCCAGCCGCATGAGTAGGGAGCTGCACATGCTGAGAAAGGGAAAGATCAGAGAGCAGAGAAAGAAAAGAGAGGTCACGTTGGGAGGAAGGAGAGTCAACGTGAACATTAAAATCACCAAGAAGCAAAAAGTGCTGATACCTAAGAGAAGGACAGACTAGATAGGCCATGTGGTCTTTTTCTGTCATCATGTTTCTATGTTTCTATGAATAGGTGAGTTTTGAGTTCTTTGCGAAAAGTTAGATCTTTAATCATTCTTAAATTGTCAGGAAGGGCATTCCACAGCGTAGGGGCGACATAGGTTAATGCCCTGGAGCTGGTAGTTTTATTGATGCTATGTACGTGTGTGGGTATGGTTAGCGTATTTTGAGAGCTGATTCTTATAATTCTAGTGTGATCAGGTAGATGTAGAAGGGACGATAGATAGGAGGGAGCAATTTTGTTGTATAGCTTAAATACTATCATTATATATTTGTATTTGGTTCTAGTTGCAATAGGAAGCCAGTGGAGGTTATATAGTAAAGGGGTGATGTGATCATTGTGGTGGGCAATGAAAATTATGCGGGCCACTAGGTTTTGAGCCATTTGAAGTTGCTGGGTGTTTTTTTTGGGTAGGCCATAAAGGATACTATTACAATAATCAAAATGTGCAGTTATAAGGGCTTGCAGAACTGTGCGGAAATCATGGCTTTCCAGGAGTGGTCAAAGATGCGGAATCTTTTTTTTTTTTATTTTTTTTTTATTTTTTATTTATATGAGTTTTCAATTATACAGCAAAGAATACAAATTCCTTACCAGATTACAGAGTATGGAGAATCATCAAATACAGGAAAATAAATAAACTAGGAAACAATAAATTACATAAACTGTTGCAGTTCATTAAATCGGGGGAAAGAGAAAGGAAAACATTCAGCCAAATCGAAGCCTTTGACTGAAAACACATCGATAAAGGCAAAGGAAACAACAATAAAAAAAAAATACAAGGTGGCTGCAGGAACCACGGAATTACATCTAGGAGGACTTACAATATGGTAAGCAGTGTTACTCAGATGGAACAACCTCAGAGAGTCTGGCATTAATGAAGGCATTAAGATCATTAGGATCAGTAAATACATATTTCAAATCTTTATATAACACCAAACATCTACATGGGTATCTCAGGAAAAACGTTCCCCCGATTTGTGATACACCAGACTTATACAATAGAAACTGTTTCCTCCTCTTTTGAGTTTCCTTAACCAAATCTGGAAACATTGAAAGTTTAAACCCTAGGAAGTTTTCCAATCGTTTCTTAAAGAACATCTTCAGAAGCCAATTTTTATCAGAAATTAAAGCACACTGAACAAATAAAGTCGAAGAAACAATAGAGGAAACCCCTCCCCAGTGTCCTCGAGTAAACCGGTCACATCTAGAACGTTAAAGTTCACTTGGGATAACATCTCAACAGTTTCAGCCTTCTTCTTTAAACGTGGTAAATAATAGACCTTAGTAAGAGGTGGTATCAACTCCACAGGAACTTTCAAAACTTCGTTCAGGTAGCGTTTAAACATATCAAGGGCCGACACCCCAGGCATACATGGAAAATTCAGAATTCTCAAATTCGCTGCCCTTGAAGCGTTTTCCAATACCTCCAGCTTACACCGAAGTAATCCATTATCTTTCATCAAAGCAGACGAAGCATCAGAAACTGTAGCCAGCTGAGAACTGAAAGCAGTATTCTGTACCTTAAGTTGCTCACAAGCAGATAACGCCAAATCAACATTAACAGCATTCTTCTGTATGTTAGCCGCGTTTTCACGGACATGGGTCATCATAGCTGAAGATTGTGCATTAATTGAAGAAGAAAGCGAAGAAATAGCTTCCCATATGGTCTCCAAAGTAAACACGGGAGGACGACTCAATACTGGTAAAGGAAGCAACGGCGTTGACACAGACAACGGGGGAGAAAAGTCCTCCGAGGTACACGGCTCCAAACTTCCACCCGATACCTCCCCGAGACTATCGGGGGTCAATGAGCTCATCTCCTCAACCTGCGCCCTCTCCACGCTCGGTGCCCCCACCTCGGGAGACACCGACGTCACAGGGTCAGAGGTAGGCTTCATCGCAGTCGGGCGTGATGGAGGAGTCCTCGCTGCAGGAGAGAGAGAAATCTCACCTTCCGACGGCAGCGACGTGGCCTCGACAACCGGCGCTGCCAAGCCGGCTCGAATCTCCTGCTTTTCCTCCGTGGATAAGGTGACAAAACGGTCCATTGGACCAACACTGGGTAGTTGCGGCTCTGAGGGAAGAACCCTCAACTTCCCCTTCCTCTTAGGCATAGAATCTCAGTGGAAAGAACGCACCGCAGCCATCTTGAATTAACTCCTCCCCGATGCGGAATCATTTTTAATTTAAACTAAATGATCTTGCAGAAGGATTTTTGTGTGAGATCATAGTTAACGATTGATCAAGGATAATTCCTAAGTATCTGACTTCCTGTTTTACTTCCAGCTCAGTACTGTTTATGTGGATTTTGGCAGGGTTGAAGTTCTGGTTACGTGTAATGTAAAGTATTTCTGTATTTGGTAGAGGAAAGGGTCAGATGTGTCAATGGGGTGGTAAAACATAATATCATCTGCGTAGAGATGATAGAATACTTTGTGTTTTCTGAACATGTCACATATGGGTTGCATGTAAAGGTTAAATAGCAGGGCGGAGAGTATGGAGCCTTGTGGGACACCCTGAGATTGTATGAAGGTTGAGGAAGAATATGTGCCTATATTTACTTGTTGGTTTCAATCTGCATGGTATGATTTAAACCACTGTAATACCATTCCTTGGAGACCAATTTGTTGCAATCTGGAAAATTAGTATTTTATGGTTAATGCTATCAAAAGCAGCAGCGATGTCAAGAAACACAAGCATGTATCCTTGTTTATTGTTATTTAAACAACAGAGGAGATTGTTCATGAGAGATAACATAAGCGTCTCGACACTGTGATGTTGCTGTTCATCGAGCGGGGTGTTTAAGTCGATAAAGTTTTGTAGTTGTATTTGTACAGTGTTTTCAATGACTTTTGTTAAAAAGGGCAAACTGGAAATAAGTCTATATGAGTTTGGGAGGGTTTTGTTTATTGCATTAGGTTTGAGAATTGGCCTTATGCATGCATGTTTTAGTGCAGAAGGAATATGTCCAGTGTCTAAGGATCGGTTAACTATCTCTAGGATGATAGGAGAAAAAGTGTCTTGAGTGATTTTTAGCCAGCTGACTGGACAGGGATCTGATGGGAAGGCGGTAGTATTTATGTTTGTAATTATTTTTTTAAGTTGTTTAATGTCAATATGGAAGAAAGAAATCCAGGGGGTTTATTTTATTTAACAGTTCTTCTATACCGCGCTTTTCAGATCAGTGCGGTTTACATTCAACGTCAACTATACAACACAGGCATTCTGAGTTGTAAACTTTACAATAAACAGGGAAATCAACATGGAAACAACTGGGGAAACTATCTACATTGTATTTACACTATTACCTTTTTCAAGCAGGGTCTATCTACATCTTATTACTTTTGAAGGATCGGTGGGTTAGCCTTTTTCATACTTTTTCATTGATTGTTCTCTATAATTTTATTAGGATTTGAGCACTGGGGATTAATGGGAGTAACAGAAGTATGCAGTGGGGTGAGCTTAGAAACATAGAAACATGACGAAAGAAAAAGACCACAAGGCCATATTCTTCCATATCAACCACTACAACAATCCCCTTTTTTTCCTTTAGAGATCCTCTGTGTTTGTCCCATGCTTCTGCTAATTATTTCTCTGAGCTGACCTGTATTTTCCTCTGAGCCTGACTCTGTGTACTTCTACTCAAAGCAAGGCCTCCAGACTGCAGCAGGCCGCAAAGCTCTCTTGTAGCATATACTTTCTTGGATAGCCCACAGGATCTTCTTGTATCATCGTGCAAACTTCAGGCAGGCCAGGATTACAGTCACAGACAGCATATGAAGCAAACCTTGCAAAACTATCCCTAAACCAAAATATAAACCCAAAATATCCCAACACTTTGAATTCAGATACTGTCCCCATTTCTACCACCTCCACTGGGAGACTATTCCACGGATCCACCACTCTTTCTGTAAAGAAATATTTCCGCATATCACTCCTGAATCTATCCCCCTTCACCCTCATCCCATGTCCCCTCGTAGCAGAGCTTTCTTTCAATCGAAAGAGGCTCTCTTCCTGTGCATTTATGCTACAGAGGAATTTAAACATCTCCATTCCTCTAAGGTGTACATATTAAGATCCTTAAGTCTGTCCTCGTATGCTTTATAATGAAGACCACTAACCATTTTAGTAGCCACCCTCTGTACTGACTCCAGCCTGTTTATATCCTACTGAAGGTGCGATCTCCAGAATTGCACACAATATTCCAAATGAGGTCACACCAAAGACTTATACCGAGGCACTATCACCTCCTTTCTTCTGCTGGCCATTCCTCTCCCTATCTATGTAATAGATGGCTAGGTCTTGTGGTTCTGTGGGGATGTTGTCCGTTTCAGGGTTGGGCGTTTTTGTGAGAGATTTAACAATGGAGAATAACTCTCTCGGTCTATTGAGGGCACTGAGTAGTAGGTTAGAGTGATACTCTTTATTTCTGCTATATATGGCATCCTTGTATGATTTAAGCATAGCCATGTATGATTGGTTATCAGTGTCACTTCTTGTGGCTCGCAATTTGTGCTAAACTTTTCTTAGTTTTTGTTTTAATTTTCTTAACTCGACGGTGTACCAGTTTTTGGTTTCCTTTTGTCTCTTAAATTGTGTTTTATTGGATTGCACTGCTTTCAAAATATTAGTGTTGCAGCAGGTGATAATATCATCTAGATTTGAGCTTTGAGTGTTTATGTATGGGATGGTATCTTTGAGGAATGTTTCCTTGTTAAATGTTTTGAACTTGTTTATGAAGCAAGATGATTCATTGGTTTTGAGGTGTGTGAGCATGGCTGGGATGGTAAAGTCCAATTGAAAATGATCAGTCCATGGAAAGGGAAGCGCTCGTCTTGTAAAATATGGAAGGGCAGCAAAATGAGGTCTAAGGTGTTTCCTTTTCTGTGGGTAGGTGATTGGACTGTTTGTTGGAACCCTAGGTCTTGCATAGCATTTAAGAAATGTGATATGTGTGTAGGTTGGAGGGATGGCATGTTAAAATCGCCAAGGATGATGTGGAGTTTGTTCAATGTTGAGGTGCAGGCAGTTTCAAGAATAGAGGAAAGGTTGTCTGGGCTGCCGGAGGGTGGTCTATAAAATAGGTTGATTTTGGTATGTGGTATGTTTATTCTCGATGATGATCATATCCATGTTTTCAATATTTTTGCTTAAATGGAGTGAGAAGCTAAGGTCTCTTTTGGCTAAAATCAGAATGCTCCCTCCCCATTTGTCAGATCTTGGACAGTGAAATAAATTGTAATTGGGGACTGTTAGTTGGTTAATAGCCAAGTTTCTGTAAGGCAAAGAATACTGGGTTTGTCATCCTTGATAAGATCTATGATTACTGGAATTTTCTTCCTAATGGATCTGCAGTTCAGGAGCGTTATTTTCATAGGGTGGGTGGTATGATTGGTGAAGGTTTTAGAGTGATTCTGGGTGGGTGTAATATAAATAAGTCTGTGTTTAAGGTGTGTTTGGGATGTGGAAGGGGAGGTGTAATAAGCAAAAGATTGAATGTTTCTATAATGGTGAGGTATGATGGGTATTTGATAAATTGGATATTGTATTTGGAGTACATTGCTTATTGTTGTCTGCATAAGTAAGAGAGTGATAGTGATGAGGAGTTTCATGTTTGTGCTGTGTGTGTCTATGTTATGTGCATAGGAGATAAGTGTAAAAAAGATGAATTCAGAAATAGTACAGCAATGAATGATAAATATGTTCAGGAAAAGAAGAATAAGTTGCAGATTACACAATTGAGTAGAGAGAGCTGTATTATTAATCGTTATCACTAGTATCTATTGAGATGTACACAGTATTTTAATACGTCTAGCGATAATTTATTACAGGTGCTATATTAGTGCTGATTATCTATCTATTGGAAGAGGTAAGAGAAAACTCACAATAACGTCCGTCTGGAGTGGGAAGCGCCAAAATTCCTTGCCTAAGGGCCGTGCCAAAGGGCCCTTTGGCGTGGCCTTTAGGTGAGGCCTGCCAAGCGCAGGCACGCCTAGGTGCACTGTTGAATTTATAGTGGTGTGGGAGTCAGTTGCAGCTAGAGTAGCGCCGCTCTGATTGGGTGCTTTGGCTGTGACCAGGGAGGAGCTTACCTCCTTGCTGATGCCTCGATCAGTCCAGCGTGGTGGAGAGCAGAAAGGAAGTTTCCAGTAGGAGCAGCAGTTTTAAAGCAGTCCCTGTGCAAATGCAGTACAAGCCTTCTAAAATAAGGCTTGTACTGCATTTACAGTCCCTATGCAAATGCAGTACAAGCCTTCTAAAATAATCTTAATAGTTTAAAGAAACAAATGAGCAGACAGTGAGGAAGAAGGGACAGAAACACATGAAGCTAATATTCTCAATGATAGTCAAGATAGAGAGTCCTCACACGAATGATGTTACTGATGGAATCTGAGTACCGGTGCAACTCCCTAACTTCCATATGTTATAGAAGCTTTTGAAGCTGCATCAGCATGCATGTGCGCCACTTTCCACCTGCCACTGCCATATGGGAATGCTGCTTGTCTTTATTTTCCAAGTTTTCTCAGTTGGTAAAACACTGTCTGTTTTCTCCTTTTTAATGATGCCATTGTTGTCGCTGCCATGCAGTTATCGCTAGACCCGTAGCGTCCTTAGTTAGGTTTTATTGACTGTTTTTAAGTTTCCTTATTTTTATTGTCACCACTATAGGTCACATTTAGGCCTCAAGTGCCCCAACCAGGTGTTTTTAGTAAAAATTTAGTCATTTGATTTTTCCAGATGATATATCCTCAAACTGCCCATTGGATTTAAAGGAAATGCTAAGTGTAATGGGACCATATCCATCACTGATGCTCATAACTGGCGCCTGTAATACTTGGGCCATGACTATGAACTCACTCATTGTTAATTGTGTTTACAGATAAAGAGAGGTCTCAAGGGTCAAAGAACAGCACAGAAAAAAGTTTGATGTGGATAAGACTGGCCCATTGACATCAGCATCGGCAGCATCAGTCCCCATGGCTCATGGACCAGTGCACTGGATGCTAGGGGTGCATCTACACCAAGAAGACATCAATCACCCTGAGCATCAAGCACTGATAGAGCCCATTAGAAATAGGTAACCTCTGATCCCCTCCTGAAGAAGAGGAAGGGTTTGTCCTTCTTTTCATCCAATGAACAAGCACCCAGCAAAGGTTGTAGTGCATCGGAGTCATTGCTCATCAGAGCACAATGTCAATTAACACAGATGTACTGGGAAACCAGTGCCCTCACGTTGGGGATATTTCAAGGAACCCTCATCCTGTTCAGTATTATTAGAGCATGACAATCTGCCGATACACTCCTGACAGTTCAGGAGGATGTTGCAATCCTACTATAGGCCCCACATCTTTGTTGATGACAGCCCTTGAGGAGAATCTCATGAAGGTCTTTGAGGAGAAGATAGAAAGCTGTATCTTTTGGGGAGACTGCTAGGTACTTATGACCTAGATTGGCCACTGTTGGAAACAGGATACAAGGCTTGATGGACCTTGGTGTGACCCAGTATGGCATATCTTAAGTTCTTATTTGCATGGCATGAAGCAGCTGTTTTGATTGCATTGGTGTCGAAGTATCAAGAGGTTCAATCAATTTTGGAAGCTCATGCCCTGCTTGCAGGAAAGGCATTGTCACCAAGGCATCAAAAGGTCTTGATTCCAGTGACTATCCAGCCAGTGTCCCTTTCCAGTATGTTGGGAAGGGAGACTTCACAGAGACATAGGAAATCAGGGCATTGACACTTCTGTCGAGATCTGCTCTCCTAGAGAAGTAGGAAATTAACCCAGGCAGTTACCTAGACCTCCTTGGGTCAGAATCTGAGCGCACCTGGGTGTTTGAGTACGACTCAGAAATGATCTTGGAGGACAGATCTCCAGGCTCCTCCATGAAATAAGAAAATCACCTCCTGAGGAGGTGTTCTTCATCGGATTTTGTACGGGAAATAGCTAAATCCATTTGAGATGGAAGAGGAACTCAGGACCAAAGCATTTGAAATCCTCCAATCCCTTAATCACTGCTAAGGAAGCTGTAACAGTGCCTGTTCACAGAATCTTCAAGAATGTAAATGAAACCCTATTCTCTATTGCTAGTGTTAGGTGCTGTCGAGTCAATGTCGACTCATGGCCAACCAGTGGATAGTTGTCCTACACTGTGTTTGATCTTCAGTCAGGAGGCCAATTGCTGGACGACTTCAACCTCCCTTCCCTGCAACAAAACATGGCTGACACCTTCCTCACAGCCATGGCATCGATGGATCACACACAAAACGTAACATCCCACACACACAACAAGGGCAACATCCTCGACTTAATCTTCACCCCCACCCTCCCAATCCACACCAGCCCTGCCCACACGCATCAAACATATACCATGCTCTGGACTGACCACAACCTCATTACCTTCCCTCTCCCCCTCAAATCCCCAATACCCCAGACAAAACATCAAATCACTCAATGATTCAGACAATTCAATAAGGACCCCTTCCTAGAGAACATCATACCAAGACTAGAGATGGTCACAACCGACCCAACTATACTTACAGGCAACTGGAATAAAGTACTTGGAAAAGTACATGATACAACCAGAGAATAACTTGACACTGTTTGTTGGAAACCTAGGTCTTGCATAGCATTTAAGAAATGCATATGGGACTCCCTAGCTACAGGCTACCGAAAGCCCATAGAAAAAAACCACGGTTGCCCTCAAGGGGAGCAGTGAGCAGCAGCAATTGAGTCGGCAGATACAGATTACCGTAGGATCCATGTATCCGATGGGAACCAACGCTCCGGTAGCCTGAACACAGAAGGGTAGGAGCTGCTTAGATCCCGAAAAGATTACGGAGCACAGCCTGGCTGAAGGTGCTGTCCCTTTGGGACTCCCTTTCCAGGCAGAAATGCGTTGCAAAGGTATGGGCTGAAGACCAGGTGGCGGCCCAGCAGACATCCAGCAACGGGACAAAGTGCAGGTTTTCCACAGAAGCCACTATTGCCCTGATGCTATGAGCCATGACCTGGCCATCCAGCATGAGCCCAGCCTGCTCATAGGCTAAAGCGATGCAGTCTGCCACCCAGGTGGACAGTGTCCATTTGGTCACTGCTTCCCCCAGCCGACAGGAATCATAAGAAACAAAAGCTGAGAAGCTTTCTGGTGGCCCTGGGTCCAATGAATGTAGAATAACAGCGCCCTCTTACAACCCAATGTGTGAAAGACAGTCTCTGCCCTATCGGAGTGAGGTCTTG
The DNA here is from genome assembly GCA_033557465.1 of Ichthyophis bannanicus. Lineage (NCBI taxonomy): Eukaryota > Metazoa > Chordata > Amphibia > Gymnophiona > Ichthyophiidae > Ichthyophis > Ichthyophis bannanicus. The sequence goes on along the minus strand of CM066034.1, from coordinate 429,858,730 downwards.
GGAAGAAGGTAGGTAACACCATCTCCTGGTTGAGGTGGAAAGAAGATACCACTTTCGGAAGGAACTTGGGGTATGCACATAGCACGATCCTCTTCTTATAGAATCTGATATATGGTGCCTCTGCTACCAGGACTTGGAGCTCGCTGACCCTACGAGCTGAGGTGAGCGTTACCAGGAACACGACCTTCCACAAGATGTACCTCTGGTTGCATGTAGCTAGAGGCTCAAATGTTGGCGAGTGAGCTGTGCCAATACTACAAAAAAAAAAAAAAAAAGATGGGAGAGTTAGAATTTATAGCACTAAATGAGAAGTTAGATATGATTGGTATCTCAGAGACATGGTAGAAGGAGGACAAGTAGTGGGACACTGTGATACCTTGGGTACATACTATATCGTAATGATAGAGTAGATCAAATTGGTGGAGGGGTTGCACTTTATGTTAGAGAGGACATTGAGTCACAAAGGACTAAGGTTTTGCAGGAAACAAAATTCAGTGTAGAATCTCTATGGATTGAAATTCCAATTAAAAAGGGGAAGAGGAAGGGGAAGGCGATGGCGACCACCTGGCCAGAATGAACAAATGGATGATGAAATCTTCAAAGAAATCAGGGAAGCTAACAAAAGTTACAGCACAGTAATAATGGTGATTTCAATTACTCCGGTATCGACTAGGTCAGTATCATGGCATGCTAGGGAGATAAAGTTTCTAGATGAAATAAATGACTGCTTCTTGGAGCAGCTGGTTCATAAACCAACTAGAGGGGAAGCCATTTTGGACCTAGTCCTTAGTGGAACACAAGATCTGGTGCAAGAGATAAGCATGTTGGAGCCACTTGGCAATAGTCATCATAGCATAAACGCGTTTGATTTCATAAATGGAGGAAGGATAGTAAGAAAATCCACAGTACTACCTTTTAACTTTTGAAAGGGAGACTACGATAAAATGAGGAAAATAGTTACTAAAAGGAGAAGTTGCTAAGAGTAAAGATTTACATCAAGAATGGGTGTTGTTTAAACTACTACTATTTTGGAAGCCCAGACCAGCTGTATTTTTTGGACTTCCTTCCACTTTTCATAAAGCGTGGAATACAGCTGGTCTGGGCTTGATGTAAATCTTTAACTTTTGCAACTGCTCCTTTCAGCTTTTTCTTAACTATTTTCCTCATTTTATCATGTGGCCCCCAACACCCTTATCTCTTGCACCAAATCTTGTGTTCCACTAAGGACTAGGTCCAAAATGGCTTAACCTCTTGTGGTTCATGAACCAGTTGCTCCAAGAATCAGTCATTTATTTCATCTAGAAACTATCTCCTGCCATGACACTAATTAATTGATACAGAGGTAACTGAAATCACCCATTATTATTACTGTGCCGTAATTTTTGTTAGCTTTCCTGATTTCTTTGAGCTTTTCGTCATCCATTTGTTCATTCTTGCCAGGTGGTCGATGGTATACCCCCCACTGCCAACGCCTTCCCCTTTTAACATGGAATTTCAATCCATAGAGATTCTACAGTGTATTTTATTTCCTGCAAAGCTTTAATCCTGTGTGACTCAATGCTCTCTCTAACATAGAGCGCAACCCCTCCACCAATTTGATCTGCTCTATCATTGTGATATAGTTTGTAACCAGGTATTACAGTGTCCCACTGGTTGTCCTCCTTCCACCATGTCTCTGAGATACCAATCATAACTAACCTCTCATTTAGTGCTATATATTCTAATTCTCCCATCTTATTTTTTAGACTTCTAGCATTTGCATACAAACATTTTAGAGCGTGTATTTTATTCATATTAATCTGGTTATTGGTAGGAAGGGGTAATTTTGAATCTCTAAGCTCTGTCTGCTCTGTATTTAAGGGCATTTGGGTTACTTTTGTCTTTATTGGAACCTCTGGGTCGATATGCCCTAACTTCAATCTTTATCTAGTTTAAAAGCCGCTCTAAATCATTTTTAAATGTTAATGCCAGTAGCTTGGTTCCATTCCGGTTAAGGTGGAGCCCCATCCCTTCAGAAAAGCCTCTCTTTTCCCCAAAATGTTCCCTTGTTCCTAACAAATCCAAAACCCTCTTCCTTGAACCATCCATGCATTGAGACTCCAGAACTCTCCCTGCTTTTAGGGTCCTGCACATGGAACAGGAAGCATTTCAGAGAATGCTATCCTGAAAGTTCTGGATTTCAACTTCCTACCTAAAAGACTAAGTTTGGCCTCCAGAACCTCCCTCCACACTTTTCTATGTCATTGGTACCAATATGTACCAAGACAGCAGACTCCTCCCCCAGCACTATCTAAGACCTTGTCTAGGTGGCGCATGAGGTCCGCTACCTTCGCACCAGGCAGGCATGTTACCAGGCGATGCTCACATCCACCAGCCACTCAGATATCTACATGCTTAATGATCAAATCATCAACTATAATGGCTGTTCTAACCCTTCCCTCATGGGCACATGGCCCTGGAGAAACCTCCTCTGTGCAAGAGTGTTTTACTTCACCTGGAGGACAGGTCCTAGCTACAGGATCGCTTCCTGCCACACCAGGGTGATGCTCTCCTGTCACGTGACCTCTCTCCTCCATAGCAACAGGGATGTTGCCTGACTGGAGGTGGGACTTCAGTACTATGTTAATGTAAGTCTCATCTATGTACCTCTCTGCCTTCCTTATGTTCTCCAAATCTGCTACTCTAGCTTCCAGATATCGGACTCGCTCCCTGAGAGCAAATAGCTCCTTGCACCCAGTGCACATCTAAGACCCTCACCAACTGGGAGAAAGTCATACATTTGACACTCAGTGCAAAAGAATGGAAAGCCCCCATCTCGCTGCTGGACTGCTGTCTGCATCTAGTTTTAAGGTTGTGTTTAGGCATTTAAGTTGTTTACTTACCTAGGTTTGCTGGGGATAATTATACTAATAAAACTATACCTACTACGTTTAATGGACTTTGTTCACCTCAAGATTAATTAATCTCAGGTCCTTAATGTATGCCTGATGAGGATAAACAGCTGCACCTGAGAGTGAATATGGGAACCTCCTTCCCTTTAAGCGCCTATAAAGCTAGGATTATCCCAGGGGTGGGTGGCAGTCGGTAAGGGCGGGAGGGAAAGAAGACTTATTAAAAGATGACTGCTACACTGTTGCCCTGTCCTGTGCTTCTAAGGTAAAGGTTTACAAATTTCCTGGCTGATTCACACAGCCCTTTTTTTGATAGAAGGGGCCTTTTAAATTGCCCCTTTGATCTATTATTTGCCTTTAACGTCTATTTTAACAACTTCACAGATCGTTTGCCTCCTAACTGGAAGGTCTCTTTGTAAAGGTCACTAGAAACAAGTTTAGTTTTTCTTTCTACTCAGAGACTATTGTACTTATATGCTAAGCTATACTCTGATTTGAGTTAAATAAAAAAGCTCTCTAGAAAGAAAATTTATTTCAGTAACTATTTACTCTGTTTTACTTTCTAAGTTAAGCTATACTCTGATTTGATTTAAATGAAAGGTTCTCTAGAAACACATTTATTTCAAAGTCTATTTACTCTTATTTCATATTCTCTGTTACATCATACTCTGCTTTGACTTAAATACACAGCTCTGGTGGCACTAAGACTTGACTGATTCAGCAAAAACACTGAATCCTAAAATACACAGATTTGTCAGCATTAATCCCAAGAAGTCCCTTTTCCCCAAAATTTAGAGTTTATTCCAGAAGATTATACTCACAAGTGTAGATCTACTTGCTTTGTAGCAGCCCCTTTTGATAGTCCTTCAAGACTACCACACATGCGTGGTGGCATTTCCCAAAGGCCAGTGCTGACATAACCCATATATGAGGACTGACTTACTGCTTGTTACCAAAGAACCTTTATCGGAGTGTCCGCGTGCCTACTCGGGTATCGCAGGGGCTATATGGGACTCCAAGGATCCGTGCGGAGACTTAGAGCACGCAGCTACTGGGTATACCGGGGCTGAATCTGACCTGTGGAAGATGTCCATCCTGATTCTGCCGATGACTCTGGATGGCCTTAGCGGACATCTTTTTACACAGGGAGCACACTTCTGGTTCATGTTCAGCACCTAGACACCGGAGGCAACGGTCATGTGTGTCGGTAAGGGACATGTTCTTCGAGCACCCATCACACTTTTTAAACCCACTGGCCATTGGGGCAATAAAGGACCCCAGTAAGGTTGAAGACCTTTGACGTGCTGGATGAAAAAAACTACACTGAAAAGGTTCCTAATCTCGAAGCCAAGGCAATGGGGCTCAGAAGCAGCAAAGGGACCGGTGCTAACTGGACAATGCACTTTAGTACACAAGAAAATCAACTTTTTTCCAGGGAAGAAAGACGAACGTCTGTAGGGCTCTATGGAAAAAGGGAGACTGAGTCAGATAGCACCCTTGGGCAAGAAGGGGACCACACATATGCGGTGGCATCTCCCAAAGAATTTCTTTGAAAGCTGAGAAGATGCTTCCGCGGGGGCTCCATCGGCATCACCCATATGCGAGGACTGACTACCTGCTTGTTCCTGGAGAATCTTAGTATTACTATCCTTACCCATCTCAACATTCGTTAAAATCTTTCAATGGGGATCACATGATGCGATGAGCCAGGCGGCTGCGAGTTCGCTGGGCTCCGGGATTTCCCACTCGTTTTAATTAATTTTATCATTTAAAAAAATCCCGTTCTTCCGGCTCACTTTAGCCAAAGGGAGGGTGAGCCGTCATCAGTGGTGAAGAGATCTACGAATTTCCACCACTGATTGCCACAAAAACAATGAAAAAAGAGAAAAGCCGAGTGATGGACACTAAAATGGCCGATGCGAATGCCAAAAGCCAGCAGAACGGCCTATCTTCCAATGTGGTGGATGAGGTATCTAGTGTGATGGTGGCAGCTCTGGAAGGAAGATTACAAATAATATCTGAGCAACTGCAACAGGTAAACCAGGCGGTAGCGGAGATAGGCAACCGTATAGTGCAAGCAGAAGGGCACATTTCAGCAGTCGAAGACACACAGCTAATGCATACTGTGATGACGAAGGTTGTTCAGGGGACATGGAGTGGCAAGAAAGTGAATCCTGTTCCTTTAAAAATAGTAGCAAACAGGGTTTCCCTAGCAACCACAAACCTCTGAGTCAGAGTGCAGCCAGTATCAAGCCCCGCCCACTTCAGCACGTCAGAGCTAGGTTAAGTCCTAACAGCTCCCACGTGGGCTGGGAGAAGGGTGTGGTCCCTAAGAAGGATCAGTTTAAAACTGCAGTGTTTGAGCAGTCAGAACAAGAACAGGAGCAGCAGGAACAGGAGCAGCAGGAACGAGAAGCACAAGAACAGCTGGAACCAGCTAAAAGGGAAATTGCCAGGAGAGAGGCAATTCTATGAGGAGAGAAGGCAGCATGGCACAGAGCAGGAAGTATTGAAACAGCTAAGAGGCCCAGAGTCAAGGCATGTGCGTGTTTCAAAGTCCCTGCATGAAAGAAAGCTGAAAGAGTCAGTTCCTAGTGGGGGAAGCAATTCAGCTAGCCAGCTAAGCTGCAAAGGTAGAGAAAATAGCTTTTCTGTGTTCCCTAGCCAAAGTCTCTCTGCTGAGATAGAGCAAAAGAAACTCTTGTTAGCAAAGCTGAATGAGTTGTTGCAGAATCAGAGTAGTAAGCTCTATGACCCTGTTCCACCTGAAAATAGCTGCAATGAATCCACTGAAGAGATGGAGATAGAAAGCTGCATTGAACCGTATGAAAGTGAGTCTGAGGAAATGCAGTGCTCATATTGCAGAGCTAATGAGTTTGAGATGTGCTGAGCCTAAGCACATGTAAAAGAATGAGTGTTTAAAGTAGAGCGAAGCTTGTTTGTGTGAAGCTGAAAGACACAGCAAGAAAAACTAACCAGAAGTTTTAAGCCAATGTGTTTTCCTCAATGCTCTGAAGAGAAGTAAAATTTACTGGGCGTTTTAGAAACTGTGTGCCTCCTTGTGAAAGATGTGAGAAAAACAGTCTTCTTATGAAAGTTGAGTTACCTTGGAAAGTTAACAGCCTGAGCTTTGTAAGCCAGTTCCAAGTACTAAAGTTAACTGCTGATTGACCAACTCTGTGAATACAACCTGTTGGACTTTATTCTTTGTTTTGGAGACGTATCCAATTTATGTTCAGTGCTATTGAATTTGATGCGAGGGGGAAATCCCGAAAAATAAAAATATTCTCTGTTTTTCGCCTAACACCGTGTGGTCACACTATTTGCTCTAAAGAATAAGTAAACTACATTTCCCAGCAGTCCTAGCTGGCAGCCATATTTATGGACATTATTTGAAGAGGGCAATAAGGCGACGCCCTCCTGCTTACTGGCTATCGGCCTGGGCAGGAAGCGCGGCGACAATACCCAGTTCTTGAAAAAACTGGAGGAGACTATAAAACAACAAGGAGATAAGATAGACGACTTGGAAAATTGGAGGAGGAAGAATCTAAGGTTTATCGGGATCGCTGAGACAGTGGTAGATGCAGAGTTAGTCAGGAAAGCAAAGATTCAAAAACAGGAGGAAACAGCACATTTTGAATATAATTAAAGTGATTTAACTGCTTTTTCTCTGAAAGGACAGCTGGGAAACCGGCTGGTACTTTGGTAGGTCTCTCTCTTTTGCTTTAACAGATATCTAAGCTCTACGACCAGAACAATGGCTGGGAAAAATCGTATCGCTAAAGCTGTTGCCTCCGTTACAGCTTCTGCCTCTGTCCAGACAGAGGTCCCAATGCCAGTTGAAGGACCGGTTCCATGTGCAGGGTGCCTGCATTCTGAAGCTCTTAGGAAACAAGTGGAGGAACTGGCGAGGCTGAGGAGCATTCAAGACAGTGAGAAGTACATTGATGAGATGCCTCTTGAAACATCCAAGCTCTCTAGCAGAGGAGATGATGGGTGCCAACAGAATGACGGAGGTTGGACACAAGTTACCAGGGCATGCAGAATCACCCATCCAACTTCTCCACCCCTTGAATTGGAGAACCATTATGCAGCCCTGGAAGTGAAGGTGGTGAAAGCATCCCTGGAAAGGGAAGACCAGAGCTCAAGTACCCCAGTTGCAGAATCAGTGGCCACAAGGAAGCGAAGGGTAGTGGTGGTTGGTGACTCTCTTCTGAGGGGTACTGAGGCGTCCATTTGCCAACCAGACTTGATGTCCAGAGAGGTATGCTGTCTGCCTGGTGCCAAAATCCAAGATGTTACGGAGAGTTTGCCAAGACTCATCAAGTCCACTGACTATTACCCAGTGTTGCTAATCCATGTTGGAGCAAATGATACTGCCAGGTATCCCTCTGAGCATATCAAAAGTGACTTCATGGCTCTGGGACAGAGGGTGAAGCAGTTAAGTGCACAGCTGGTGTTCTCTTCAATTCTCCCTGTTGAGGGTAAAGGCCAAGGCAGAGAGGCTCGTATCCTGGAGATGAATGCATGGCTGCATGGATGGTGTGATCGAGAGCCTTTTGGTTTCCTAGACCATGGGATGCTGTTCCAAGGGTTGCAGAGCGGAGATGGCATCCACCCTGTCCAAGAAAGGTCAACACGTCTTCAGTAGTAGACTGGCTAATCTACAGAAGAGGGTTTTAAACTAGATTCGTTGGGGATGGGTGAAAAAAGCCCACAGGTAAGTGATGCATTAAATACATTTATGGAAATGGGTAACAGGGGTAACATATGGAAAGCAGTGTGTATAAATCCCCGTAGCATGGGGAATAAGATCCCTGATGTTGAAGTTTTTGTGGGAGTGGCCGACTTGGATTTAGTGGCAGTTACAGAAACATGGTTCACAGAAAACCATGACTGGGATGTAAGTATACCTGGCTATACTTTATTCAGAAAGGACAGGGTAGGAAGAAGGGGAGGGGGAGTGGCACTATATGTAAAGAATACTATTAAAGCTTTGGAATTACAGAGCTTAAAAGGGAGAGAGGAGGCATTGTGGGTTAAACTAGAAAGAGGGAAAGAGAAATCTATTTGCATTGGCGTGATATACAGACCTCCCTCACAAGAGGAAGAGGGACAGAGAGTTAATTGAAGACATACGCAGCATTGCTAGGAAAGGGGAAGTGCTACTGATAGGGGAATTCAATATGCCAGATGTTGATTGGCACATTCCTACTGCAGTATCATCTAGAAGTAAAGAGATCCTGGATTCTCTACAGGGAGAACTATTCAGGCAATTGGTAACAGACCCCACGCATGAAGGGGCCATACTGGACTTGGTGCTTACCAATGGTGAAAGTGTTTCTGATGTTATAGGAGATCATTTTGCATCCAGTGATCACCAGATGGTGTGGTTCAGTATTAGAAGATCAGGGGTCTTAGACTTTAGGAAGACTAATTTGCCAAGATGGCCCAATACCTCAGGGAGTCGTTAGCGGGATGGGAACAGCTGGGGGATGTAGAAAAACAGTGGGCAAAACTGAAAGGAGATATTTTAAGGGCAACCAACGTTTTTGTTAAAATGGTGAATAAAGGTAAAAGGAAAAGGAGACCGCTATGGCTTTCAAAACAGGTAGCTGAAAAAGTGAAGAAAAAGAGGGAGGCCTTCATGAAATACAAAAGATCACAGAGAGAGGAAGACAGACATCTATATTTGTAAAAACTTAAGAGAAGCTAGAAAAGTAGTCAGGAAAGCAAAGATTCAAAAAGAGGAGGAAACAGCCAATGCAATAAAATGCAGGGATAAGACATTTTTTCAGATATGTTAGTGAGAAGAGGAAGGGCAAAAGTGGTATTGTCAGACTCAAGGCTGAAGGGGAGGAATATGTAGAAGCTGATGTGGATAAAGCGGAATTGCTTAACAAATATTTCTGTTCTGTGTTCACAGATGAAGAACCAGGAACAGGAGCAGGACCTCAGAAAACACCCACAAACAGGAAAAGAAGCGAGGGACATCTTGAACAATTTTCAGAAGACTGTGTCCGTGAGAAACTAGCTCAACTTAAAGTAAACAAAGCAATGGGACTGGATGGGATATACCCTACAATACTGAGGGAACTTGGGGACGTTCTAGCAGCTCCACTGACTGACCTTTTCAATGCCTCGCTGGAGTCGGGAGTGGTGCCAAGGACTGGAGAGAGGCACATGTGGTGCCTTTACACAAAAGCGGAAGTAAGGATGTGGTTGAAAACTACAGGCCGGTTAGTTTAACTTCGGTGGTGAGTAAATTATTGGAAACACTGCTGAAAGAGAAAATAGTGAGGTTTCTGGAGTCCAGCGGATTACTGGATCTGAGGCAGCATGGATTCACCAGAGGCAGGTCTTGTCAGACAAATTTGATTGATTTCTTTGAATGGGTGACCAGGGAGTTGGACCGAGGGAGATCCCTAGATGTGGTGTATTTAGATTTCAGTAAAGCCTTTGACACTGTTCCTCACAGGCGACTTATAAACAAACTGAGCACCCTAGGGATGGACCCTAAAGTTACTGCTTGGGTTAGAAATTGGTTGGGTGGGAGGCGACAAAGAGTACAGGTAAATGGGGCTCACTCTGAGGAGAAGGATGTTACCAGTGGTGTGCCCCAGTGATCTGTCCTTGGTCCGATTCTTTTTAACATCTTTGTTAGTGATATAGCAGAAGAGCTGTTGGGTAAGGTTTGCCTTTTTGTGGATGATACCAAAATCTGCAATAGAGTAGACACCCTGGAAGGTGTAGATAACATGAGGAGGGATCTAGCTAAGCTTGAAGAATGGTCTAGAATCTGGCAGCTGGGATTTAATGTTACAAAATGTAAGGTCATGCATTTGGGCTGCAGCAATCCAAGGGAGCAACATAGTATAGGGGGTGAAGTACTTTTGTCCACTAAAGAAAAGCGGGACCTGGGCGTAGTTGTGTTTTAAGTAGCTAAACAGGTAGAAAAGGTGACGGCAAAAGCTAGGAAGGTGCTTGGGTGCATACGGAGAGGAATGGCAAGCAGAAAAAAGGAGGTGATAGTGCCTTTGTATAAGTCTTTGGTGCGACCTCATTTGGAGTATAGTGTGCAATTCTGGAGACCGCACCTTCAAAAGGATATAAACAGGATGGAGTCAGTACAGAGGGTGGCTACTAAAATGCTTAGTGGTCTTCATTATAAAGCATATGAGGACAGACTTAAGGATCTTAACATGTACACCACAGAGGAAAGGCGGGATAGAGGTGATATGATTGAGATGTTTAAATACCTCCATGGCATAAATGTTCAGGGGGAGAGCCTCTTTCAATTGAAAGCAAGTTCTGCTATGAGGGCTCATGGGATGAGAGTGAAGGGAGATAGATTCAGGAGTTATTTGCGGAAATATTTCTTTACGGAAAGAGTGGTGGATCCATGGAATAGTCTCCCAGTGGAGGTGGTAGAGATGAGGACAGTAACTGAATTCAAAAAAGCATGGGACAAACACAGAGGATCTCTAAAGGAAAAAAGGGGACTGTTGTAGTTGTTGATATGGAAGGACAGACTAAATAGGCCATGTGGTCTTTTTTTGTCATCATGTTTCTATGTTTCTATAAACGAACAAGGAGATAAGATAGACGTCTTGGAAAATTGGGGAAGGAGGAAGAATCTAAGGTTTATCAGGATCGCTGAGACCGTGGCAGACGCAGAGTTACGAGGATATTTGGAAACTTAGCTGCCCCTGAGCTACCCTCTAAATACAGCTGTAGGGCTCATCGTAATTAAGAGAGCGCATCGTTTGGGTCCATGCAAACGAGGATTGGACAGACCATGAGTGGTAATTGCTAGATTTTTCAACTTTGCACAGAAGGAGGCGGTTTTGTGGGCAGCCAGATCATAGCGAGATCGAGCAGAGGGATGCAGCAGGAAAAACGTGATGGTTTTTCAGGACTACTCCCCGTCAGTGAGCAGACAACAGTGTGAATACTCAGAGGCCTGATAAAGAGAGGCCTCCGGTTTGCACTATTGTACCCAGCCCGCCTGAGAGTGGACTACCAGAATCAACAGCGCTTTTTCATTTCCGCCACCGAGGCTAGAACCTTTGTGGAAACATTACCACCTGTGGATTCATTGGGCAGGGGGTCGGAGGGAGAGGGAGAGCCTAAATTGATAGCCCAACTGGAGAGATGAATACCATGATACCACTAACAATTATAACTACATATGGGTCGAGGAACTGAACTAGCTAAAGCTGCAATGTAATAGACAGAAATTAGAATAAAAGAGAGACACCGTGGAGGTGACCATGACAAGACCAGCTATTAATCGTCTCATGGAGAGCTGCAGTGTATGGAGTGTACTCGCTGGTTAAAACTGCTTATCTTTAGAACACTACATGACCAGGTCAGTAACATGTTTTTGTATTTCTCCCTAGGGCCTTTAAGTTGTAGGGTTTTTTTGGGGGGGAGGGAGGCAGTGGGAAGTGTTGATGTGAATAAGGCTGACAGGGTTAGCTTGCTTGCCCTCTTGCTCGTCAACAACTTGTTTTCCACATAACATGTATTATGCTGATATGAGGAGGATCAATGTACATAAGGTAATTGATTTCAATGCATAGATCATCTAGTGGTGGTGCTTTCAAGATAATAGATTTAATGGGAAGATGTATCAGAATATGTTTGTATATTAGGGCGTATAATAACTTTATGATACAAAAAATATTGTCATCATACAATATAAGGTAGTATTTAAGATGGACCTTTATCAGAGTTGAGTTAAAATAGACATCAAAAGAGGGGAGGTTTTAGGGCAGCATCTCACTCTGATACCTCACTCTGTTTAGAAGGGAGAAATTGAGGAGAGATTTGGATGACATTGTTAGTGTAGGTAGATAAGGAGTACCTATAGGTAAACAGATAGAGTAAGGTGGGGAGAGGATCACAGGAGTAGGGGAGAGGATCACAGGAGTAGGGGAGAGGATCACAGGAGTAGGGGAGTGGCGGGGGAGAGGGGAGTGGTCAAATTTAAAGGCCTTAAAGCACGCAAAGTAGTGAGCAAGATAAAAGATGACATTATAGAGGTGATGGGATAGTTACATAGCTGTGGGCATTCAACCTTAGTCCCTGAGTTAACTAAGCAATATTTTAATTAAAGAAGGGTGGGTGGATTAGGCTGCGACAGGCCAGTGATAACACAGGGGAGGGAGGGGGATGAGGGTATTAGGTTCAAAGAGTGGGAGTCTGACACAGTCATAGTGTTCCACATGGAGGTCTCCATAGATGAGAGGAAAGGAGGGAAGTTAGCAAGGGGAGGGGATGGGAGGATGGGTTATCTTATTAAAAGTCACCAGATTGGCGAAGAAGGGGAAGGGGTAGACATCCGGAGACAGAAGGGGACGCTGAAGCTTTGTCTGATATTTATTTATTTATTTATTTAACAGCTTTTATATACCGCACTTTTGACATCAGCGCGGTTTACATTTCAACAAATTTTGTACTTAAACATAAAACAAATGTTAAGTTTACAGAGAACAGGGAATAAAAACATGGATAACAGGGATAAACAACTAACAGATATATTCAATTATTTACAATAGATTCTTAAATGCTCTAGCTCTAAAGGTAGGGTTTGTGATAAATGGTCTATATCAAGTGATAAGATTTCGGGAGCTTATTTGACTAGCCATGATCGATGGTCTGTGTGGGTGGGGAGTCAGTGTATTGTGAAAAGTGTTGTAGAAAGAGATGTGTTTTCAGGGATTTTCTGAACTGGGATAGGTCTTTTTGTGATCTAATACTAGGTGGTAGAGTGTTCCAACATTTAGGGGCGAAGGAAGAGAATGATCTTAAAGTGGTTGTTTGAGTGAGTTTTTTGCTGTCTTTTGGGACTGTTAGCATGTTCTCTGTTACAGAACGTCTAGATCTGGTGTTCTGTGTGTGTTGGAGGAGATCAGATAAGGAGGATGATGAGATATGGTGGAATGCTTTGAAGGTCAGAATGAGAGCTTTGTATAAAATCCTGCATGCTAGTGGGAGCCAGTGGAGGTCAAACAGGATGGGAGTAATATGTTGGTTCTTTGGGGATCCATGAAGAACTCTGGCCGCTGTATTCATGGCCAATTGAAGGGGGTTTAGAGTACTCTTGGGTAGGCCATGAAGAACGATATTTGCATAGTCAAAATGAGGAATGACTAATGCCTGGAAGGTTGTACGGAAATCAGATGGTTCAAGCATAGGTCTGAGTTGTCGAAGAGTTCTGATTTTGTAGTAAATGGCTTTTACAGTATTTTTTATGTGATCTTTGAATTCAAGTCGTTGGTCGAGTATAACACCCAGATAACGTATTGATGTTTTGAGTGGTAGATCAGCATCTCGTGTTTTTAGAGTTGGTGGAGGAGAGAAGTCTTTGTTCCTAGTGACAATCAGGACTTCAGTTTTTTTAAAATTGATTCTGAGATTTTGTGAGAGTAGCCAATCTGATATAGAGTTGAAGCAGGTGATTAGTGCAGTGTAGTCAGGATTTAATACATTAATTGGAGTGAATAAGAGCACGTCATCTGCGTAGATAAGACATGATATTCCGAAAGAGCGGGAGATGTTGCAGAGAGGTTGCATATAGATGTTAAATAGAAGGGCTGAGAGAGAGGAACCTTGCGGAACTCCTTGCTTCTGATGAAAAGGTTGAGATGTGGTATCACCAGTCCTTACTTGTTGCCAGCGATCTTCTAGGTAAGATCTGCACCAATTCAATGCCGTTCCTTGAATTCCTTTTTCGTGGAGCCTGGTGAGTAGTTGGTTGTGGTCAACAGTATCAAAAGCTGCTGCTATGTCTAGGAAGATCATAGCAACTCCATTTCTGATATTGTCTGTTGTATTAATGAGTGTGTTCAATAGGGAAGTTAGGAGGGTTTCGACTCCGTGGGCTTCCCTGAAGCCATGTTGGTTTGGATCTAGTGGGGCCTCGGAATCAATGTGTTGTTGGATTTGTCTAAGTATGACTTTTTCTAGGATCTTGGCTAATAAAGGAATGCTTGAAATTGGGCGATAGGAGTCTTCCTTTTTCGGATCCAGTTTGTTGTTTTTCAGTAGGGGACGGATGGAAGTGTGCTTGAGAGCTGTTGGAAATATCCCGGATCTAAGGGACTGGTCAGCTAAGGCTGATATGTATGGGCTAAGTTCTGTTTTCAGTGATTTGATCCAGAAGGCTGGGCATGGATCATTTGGAGCGGTAGTGGCGTTGATAGATGTAATAATTTCTTCAATAGTCTTTGGAGTTGGAGATGAGAAATTATTGAGTATGAATTGGACGTTGGAGGGTTGCTTGGTTACACTTGTGGTTGTTTTAGTGATCTTGATTGCCTTGGATTGGATGTAATCAGCATATAGTTGTGGGTGTATATATTCCTGTTGTGGTGAGGGGGGTTCAGTAGTTAGGGATTTTACTATTTGGAAGAGATCTCTTGGTTTGTTGAGGGAGCGGCTAAGTAGCTTTGTATGGTGTTCTCTTCTCTTATCCCAGGTTAGCTGGCGATGGGATTTCAAGTTGGCTAGGTAAATGGACTGGTCGTGAGGGTTTAGGGAGTGTCTCCATTTCTTCTCTAGTCTCCTCAGTTGTTGAAGGGAGGTTCGTAACTCTGAGGAGAACCATGGTGCGTTCTTTTTCTTGGTGATAGAAGAGTTGGTAGAGGTTTTATCATGTGTAGTGGTAGGCTGTGCTGATAGTCGAAGAGCGTTGTTCCAGTTTGAAACAGTGTCGTCGATGTTGTTAGGTAAAAACCTTGCAACCAGCATACATAAGTGCAATGAAAGAAAGGGACGTATGTGGGAGGGGGGGGGGGCCATAGGCTGGGTGGCGGTCCTCCTATGAAAAAGAGAAAGAAAAAACCACACATTTGTGCAGCCAAACAAGGGAAAAAACAGATAATATAGAGAAAGATTGTTTTGTATCCTGGAATGTATGGCTTAGGCAACCCTATAAAACACCATAAAGTATTAAGAGATCTATGAGATAAACACGCAGATTTTACATTTCTACAGGAAATGCATCAGACAGAGCAAGAACATGCAAAGTTAAAGAGATGGTGGGTAGGTGATGTTTATGGGGCATCCTCGGGAAAGAAAGAGTAGTTACTCACCAGTAACAGGTGTTCTCCAGGAGCAGCAAGGATCAGTCCTCACATATGGGTGACGTCGGCGCCGACGGAGCCCCCGTGCGGAGCATTTCCCCAGCTTTCAAGGAAAGCCTTTGGGAATGCAGTGCGCATGCGCGGTCCCCTCCCCGCCCAAGGGTGCCATCTTGCTCAGTCTGACATAGCTAAAAGACAGCAAAAAACAAAAATGAAGTATATGACTGCAACTCCAAGGGGAGGAGGGATGGTCGTGAGGACTGATTCTTGCTGCGCCTGGAGAACACTTGTTACAGGTGAGTAACTATTTTTCTCCAGGACCAAGCAGGAAGTCAGTCCTCACATATGGGACTCCCCAGCTCTAGGCTACCGAGAATCCAAAGTTGAAAAAATTAGCTCCCTCTAGAGCCTCAGCATGCGTGATAAAAATCTGCTCTGAGAACGCCCCCGTACGGTAGCCCAACACAAGGGCCGGAGGGTAGGAGTTGCCTAAACCTACAAAGAGATTACGGAGTACCGCCTATCCGAAAGCACTGTCCCTTCGGGACTCCCTCTTGAGGCAGTAATGGGCCGCAAAAGTCTGGCTTGAAGACCAAGTAGCAGCCTGGCAGATGTCTGCCAACGGAACAGAGCGGAGATGAGCTACTGACGCGGCTTTCGCCCTGACACGGTGGGCCGTGACTCGACCCTGCAAGGAGAGGCTGGCTGCCCTGTACTGCCCTGCCCAGGTGATACAATCTGCTACCCAAATGGACAACGTACGCTTGGAGACAGGTAACCCCAGTTTATTAGGTTCAAAAGATACGAAGAGCTGAGCAGCCCTTCGATGCCCCTGCGTACGGTCTATGTAAAAGGACAACGCCCTTCTATAGTCCAGGGTATGCAAGACTGTTTCAGCCCGGCTGGTGTGCGGCCTGGGAAAGAATGTTGGAAGAACCACCTCCTGAATGAATGGTTGAAAGGAACTTAGGATGAGTTGGTAAGACCACCTTGTTCCTATAGAACCGTGTGTACGGTCTATCAGAAACCAGAGCTTGGAGTTCACTCACACACCTGGCCGAGGTAAGAGTCACTAAGAACAATGCCTTCCATGAAAGGAAGCTTAAATGACAGGTAGCCATTGGCTCAAACGGTGGGCAAGTAAATTGCTGTAAGACCACATTCAAATCCCACTCAGTGGCCGGTGGACGAATCGGAGGCTTGAGCAGAAGCAGGCTTCTGAGGAAGCGAGACACCAAGGGGTGGCCCGACAGACACTGTCCCTCCACCGGTGAGTGGTGCGCTGATAGAGCACTGAGGTGGACTCGAACAGAGTTGGATTTAAGGCCCAGGTCCGACAGGTGAAGCAGGTACTACAGCACCAACACCACCTCTTCCACTTCCTTAGGTAGAGGTAACCCTTTCAGCAGCCAGGCCATCAAATTGAGGGATATGAGGTTGGGGTGCAGGAGAGATCCCTGATCCTGAGACAGGAGATCGGGTTGCACCCCCAGAGGGAGTGGAGAGTCCACCGCTAACTGCAGAAGGAGTGGAAACCACGGTTGCCTCGGCCATCTGGGGGCTACCAGAATCACCGAGGCCTTGTCCTGAAGAACCTTGAACAAGGTTCGGGCCACGAGAGGCGTGGGAGGAAACGCATACAGTAGGCCCGTAGACCATGAGATTAGAAACGCATCTGCTGCTATTCTCAGAGGATGCGGTTGTCTGGAACAGAACCTGGGTAGCTGACGGTTCAGTGGACTCGCAAAGAGATCGATGGTTGGAAGACCCCATCTTAAAAAGATCTGTTGGACCACTAGTGGATCCAATTGCCATTCGTGAGGCTGTAGAAGCCTGCTTAACCTGTCTGCTAGGTAATTCACCTGGCCAGGTAGATAAACTGCTTTGAGAAACATGCCCTGTTTGACTGCCAGGGAGCAAAGGGCTTGTGCTTCCTGACACAGAAGTCTGGATCCTGTGCCGCCCTGCTTGTTCACATAGAACATTGCTACTTGATTGTCTGTCTGAACTAAGACAGACTGGTGAGAGAGGACATGAGAGAAAGTCTGTAGAGCTAACTGGATAGCTCGCAACTCCAACAGATTGATCTGCTGTGTGGCCTCCCAAGGAGACCAGAGGCCTTGAGTACATGCACCCTGGCAATGTGCACCCCAGCAATGTGCACCCCAACCCTGTAAGGAAGCATCGGTTGTCAGCACCTGTGTGGATGGCGGTGCCTGAAAAGGCACTCCTCTGACAAGGTTTGGGAGATGTAGCCACCACCGTAAGGAGTCCACTAGGAGTTTGGACACCCTTACTCTGTCTCCAAAGTCTCCTGTGGCTTGCATCCACTGAACTCTGAGGCACCACTGAGCAGGCCGCCTGTGCAGACAGGCATTCGGAGTAAAAATGGACCGTGGATGCCATGTGGCCTAAGAGCCTCAGGAAGTGTCTGGCGGAGACCAGAGAACCGCTCTGGAACTGTTTGGCCAACCCCATCAGTCTGTGGGCCCTGTCCCTGGGCAAATAAGCTGTTGCCTGAAGGGTATCTAGTCTTGCCCCTATGAACTTTATGTTCTGTGAGGGGAGAAAAGTGGACTTTGCGAAGTTTATGACAAAGCCTAAATGTTGGGGAAGAGATACAGTGCGAAAGGGTGGCTTGTCTGGTCTCCTGTGGAGACTGACCCCTGATGAGCCAGTCATCCAGGTATGGAAAGACAAAGATGCCCTGATTTCTGAGATAGGCCACCACCACAGCCAGGCATTTGGTGAAAACCCTGGGAGCGGAGGTTAGGCCAAATGGAAGTACTCTGTACTGAAAATGATTTCCTTCCACTACAAATCGGAGATATTGTCTGTGGTCTGGATGAATGAGGATGTGAGTATAAGGATCCTTTAGGCCTAAGGAGCATAGCCAATCTCCCTGCTGGAGGTAGGGCAGCAGTATTCCAAGGGTAAGCATCTTGAACTTTTCCCTCTCCAGGAACTTGTTGAGATTTCGCAAGTCTAGGATGGGCCTGAGGCCTCCTGTCCTTTTTGGTACAAGAAACTACCTGGAATAGAAGCCTTGCCCTATCAGGTGGTGAGGCACCGGTTCCACCGCCTGTCCTTTAGAAGACTTGCCAACTCCTGAATGAGGAGGTTCCTGTGCAAAGGGAGTCTTGGAGGCTCCCCTGGAAAATAGGAGGGGGGTAACTTCTTGAAGTGGAGCAAGTAGCCCTTTTGGACTATGCTCAGCACCCAGGTATCCCCTGTTATGGCTGACCACCTGTGGGCGTACTGTGTCAGCCGGCCTCCTGTGCTGAGTGGAGCCAACTGTGGAGGAGAGGCTATGCAGTGGGAGTCAAAACCTTGCTCCCTGCTGTGCAGGAGCCGGAGCTGGCGGCTTGGGGGTTTTCTGCCTACGGGGCCCATGACCCTGCCCCTTGGCCTGCTGACCCTGTTGGGGAGCTGCAGAGGCCTGGAATTGAGGGTAGGATATGTAGGCAGTACCCTTCCTTGAGAAAAAGGGCTTCTTTCCCAAGCCCTTCTTTTTCTGAGAAGGGGCAGAAGTCTTTCTGGACAGCCTTGTCCTGGTGAGAGTCTCAGTCTCGATTTCTTCAGCCTTTTCAGCCATGGGTTTGCCAAAGAGGTTCTCACCTCGGCAAGGGACATCGACGAACTTGTCCTGTAGGCCTGACGGCGTGCATCGATGCCGGCCGTGGCTACCCGGGCCGAAGCCTCGAAGCCATCATAAGCTGCTCGAGAGATAAACTTTGAGCACTCTTGGATCCCCGATGACAAAGCTTTGAACCTCTGCAAATGTTCCTCGGAGAGGCCCGCTGAGAACCCGGCAATCTCCTTTGCCAGGTCCCGGAGGTACATGCCCATATAGAGCTGGTAAGTCTGGACACGGCAAGACAGCATAGAGCCCTGGAAGCACTTTCTACTGAGGGCATCCAGGTTCCAGGCCTCCCAGCCAGGGGGCACCAAGGAGTGCATCTTCTGAGTCTTCAGATGATGCATGGCCGATTCCACAACTATGGAGTGGTGCGGTAGCTGTGCCTTCTGGAACCCAGGGCTCTTACGGACTCAATAAATGGAATTGACCCATTTGCTAAGAACCGGCACCGAGACCGGTGCCTTCCACATGCGGAAGAGCAGCCGTTCCAGCATCAGAGGAACCGGTACAGTAAAGGCCTCCTTAGGCAGAGAGTAGTACTGGAGTGCATTGAGCTCTTCGGCTCGAGGCTCCTCCTCGGCATCCGCGGGGAAGGCCAAGGCTTTGGCCATGTCCCTCATGAAGTCCGAGAAAGAGTAGTTACTCACCTGTAACAGGTGTTCTCCAGGAGCAGCAGGAATCAGTCCTCACATATGGGTGACATCAACGTCGATGAAGCCCTTGCGGAGCATTTCCCCAGCTTTCCATGAAAGCCTTTGGGAATGCAGGCATGCATGCGTGGTTCCCTTCCCACCTAAAGGTGCCATCTTGCTTCAGTCAAATGACATAGCTAAGAACAACACACAAAAAATGTAAAATAAACTATGTACAACTGCAACTCCAAAGGGAGGAGGGAGGGTTGTGAGGACTGATTCCTGCTGCTCCTGGAGAACACCTGTTACAGGTGAGTAACTACTCTTTCTCCAGGACCAAGCAGGAAGTCAGTCCTCACATATGGGTGACTCCCAAGCTCTGGGCTACCAAAGAACCCAAGCTGAACAAGAGAACTCCCTCTAGTCCCAGCATCAAAGAAAGGCTTTTCACTGACAGAACCTCCACCGGTAGCCCAACGGAGAGCAGGAGTTGCCTAAACCTCAAAGAGATTCCGGAGTACTGCCTGGCCAAAAGCACTGTCCCTACGGGACTCCCTCTCCAGACAGTAATGGGTCGCAAAAGTCTGGCTTGAAGACCAAGTTGTAGCCATGCAGATGTCTGCCAACGGTACAGAGCGGAGATGAGCCACTGAGGCAGCCATTGCCCTGACACGATGGGCCATGACCACTGTTCCCTCTAAGCTGTGCGCGTGTGCGCGCGCACACACCTCGCCGAGCGAGCGCACATACTTTACAACAGAGCGCACAAAAATTACGACTCTGATTCTGATAGAAAACAACACAGACGTCTTAAAATTTAAAAGTTATGATTGTAATTACTAGAAATTTCCCGCTTCATTTAGTAATCATCTATTTTCATTTAATTTGATTAAAATCAGTGTGGTGTACATACTGTATTCTGATGTGTAGTCAAATTTTAAAGTATATAACTCCGAGTGTCGTTATGTGGCGCACAAAAATTTAACCTTCCTTCAAAAGTTGCACAAAGCTGATATTTTATGCGCACACAGCCTACAGAAAATTAGAGGGAACATTGGCCATGACCCGACCCTGCAAAGGAAGGTCAGCCGCCCTGTAAGCCCAGGTGATACAGTCAGCCACCCAGGTGGATAAGGTATGCTTGGACACAGCTAACTCCAAATTATTAGGGTCAAAAGAGATGAAGAGCTGAGTAGCCCTTCTATGTCCCTGCGTACGGTCAAGGTAGAAGGATAAGGCCCTCCTACAGTCCAGGGTATGCAGAACTGCTTCAGCCTGGCTTGCATGAGGCCTAGGGAAGAATGTTGGAAGAACCACCTCCTGGCTGAGGTGGAAAGAGGAGACAACCTTGGGGAGGAACTTTGGATGAGTCCTGAGGACTACCCTGTTCCTATAAAATCTGGTGTAAGGCCTGTCACAGACCAGGGCCTGAAGCTCACTCACTCACCTAGCTGAGGTAAGGGCTATCAGGAAGAGTGTCTTCCAGGACAGGAAGCGTAGTGGACAAGTAGCCATCGGCTCAAAAGGTGGGCGAGTCAGCTGCTGCAAGACCACATTCAACTCCCACTCAGGAGCAGGAGGACGGATTGGAGGCTTGAGCAAGAGCAAGCCTCTGAGAAACCGGGACACCAAGGGGTGAACTGACAGAGAATGTCCTTCCACCAGAGAGTGGTGAGCTGCTAGAGCTGAGAGATGGACCCGAACAGAATTGGACTTAAGCCCCTGATTGGATAAGTGCAGTAAGTACTGAAGCACTACTGGTACAGTACAGGAGAAAGGATCCTCTGTACGTAACTGACACCACATGGAAAACCTTTTCCATTTAAGGGCATAGGTTTTCCTAGTGGACTGTTTCCTAGAGGCTAGGACAACCTCCTCATCCTCCTGAGGTAGGCCCCAGGGAGCCAAAACTACCCTTGCAGCCTCCATGCCATCAAATTGAGAGCTTTGAGATTGGGGTGCAGAAGGGTACCCTGATCCTGAGAGAGAAGGTCGGGTTGCAACCCCAGAGGCAGAGGGGGATCCACTGCCAACTGAAGCAGAAGTGGAAACCAAGGCTGTCTGGGCCACCTTGGAGCCATCAGCAGGACGGAGGCCTTGTCCTGAAGAATCTTGAACAGAGTTCGGGCCACCAAGGGCGTGGGAGGAAACGTATACAGGAGGTCCTGAGACTAGGGAATCAGAAAAGCATCTGCTGCTATCCGCAGAGAATGCAGTTGCCTGGAGCAGAACTTTGGCAGCTGTTTGTTCAGAGGACTGGCAAACAGGTCTATGGATGGAAGTCCCCATTTCAGGAAAATCTTTTGAACTACCAAAGGATGGAAATTTTGAGTTTATTAAACAAGCAACAAAATACATACAAAAAGCAGAAGAAACAATCACCCCAACCAAGTCCCACACCCCCCCAAAACCCCCACCCCCCCCCCGACATATCACAAAACAAATATCACAACCCCCCCCCGTGACCCACCTCCCCAAACCCACCACCAAACCCAGCAATCAACACGCGTGCCCCTCCTCCCGACAACAACCCACAAACGTCTCTGACAATGTCCATGTCCCCTCCCCCCCCTCGGTCCATTGTCCCTGCCCGACCCAACCCCTCCCTGCAAGAACACCCCAAAGCAGTCCACACATTGTCCGTCTTGCAATCCCTGAACCCCTCCCCCACACAACAGTCCCCACCAGTCCAAATGTTCATGCAGTCCTCCAGTGTGTGGGAACTGCCAGACTCCCCCTCCCCCAACCCCCCTCAAAGACAGAGTCCCCTGTCCCCATCCCTCCCCCTGCAGCGGGAGCAGCAGCTCCCCCTCCCTCCACTCCAATCCCTACCCCCTCCCCATCCGTCCCACAGAACCAAACACATCAAAAACAAGCCTCCCTACCCCTACCCCCCAAACAGAAACATAAGGGCATCTTAAGCCCATCCCCAACATAATCCCACCAAAACAAAGCATAACTAATCATACAAATCAAAGGCTAAAAACAAAGCAAAAATAACATAACCCCTGTGCTGCCCTGCGATCAGCCAGCGGAGCGGGATGCCCAGGACACAAAAAGGACATACAAAACCACTAACAACAACAACAATTGGGACAGCCCCCTCGAAGAGGAAAGGGAGAGCGGACAAGTGGTCTCACCCCTGGAGCAGCACCAGCTCACCCCCCCCCCCCGGGAGAACAAAAACAACCCCAAAGTCATACTCAGAAATAAACCCCAGGGAAGGAAACCCAACCCCTCCTGCCACACCCCTCCCCTAGTGAAACAAAAACAAACCTCAGAGCCCTACAGGGACGATAACCCCAGGGAACCCCTCCCCCTCACGGGGGGCGGAGGGTGAGGTGACGCCACAGACGCTCCCAACGATGGGCTTCCACCACCCGCCTTTCACGTTGCGCCATGCTGGACACTTCCTCCAGAATGTCCCGCACCACCTCGTCGAGGGGCAGGACCAACCCCCGGGTCGAGACATGACAGCGCGCTTGCCACAGGTGGTAGCGCACTACAGCCGTGACGAGGTAGAGGGTCCCGGAGTCCTGCCTTAGAGGAAAGGACCAGGCCCCGTACACCCACTCCGCATACGTGAGGAGGGAAAGGTCGCGCAGGTGAAGAGCAGCGGACACCAACCGGCAGGCCTCCACGTTAAAGGGGCACTGCCGGAGGAAATGGTCCATGGTCTCCGCCTGCCCCTCACACCCGGCCCTCGGACAGACCCGCTCGGCCTGTGACCTGTACTTGAGGTTGTCCCTCACGTACAAACGCCCGTGGAAAGACAACCAGGCTACATCCCGAACCTTCTTCGGTAGCCGAGGGGAGTTCAACAGCTGAAGGCCCCGCTGCATCACATCCGCCGGACAGTCCCGCAGGGCCCACCGTGGTTGATAGTGAGAGGTGAGTACCATCCGGTATAATCCTTTTCGCCCCAAGGACTGGGCGAGCGGGTCGGTCACCCCCCACCGCCGAATGAGCCCCACCATCACAAATACATACGATGGGGCCTGTTCCCCTCTCCGGCGCACACGTGGGACCGAGGACGCCCCCTCCCACTGCTCCCAGAAGCGGGAGAACCATTCCCGATAGGAGGCCACCCACCAAACCCCACCCCCTTCCCTCATCCTACCTAAGTGAAACGCCATAGACAAGACTGACAGGAAAACAAGGGGGTGCAACATACCCAAACCACCCTCTGCCCGATCCAGGCAGACGATGTTGCGCTGGACGGGGTTCAAGCGGTTACCCCACAGAAAACAGAAAAAGACAGCACAGACAGACGCCTGACGGGACAACGGAAGGACGAAGACAGTGCCACGTGCCGCACGAGAGGACGCAGACACGTCCCGAGGCGTTTGATCTTCTCCTCGTACGTACACCTCCACCCCCTCCACCGCAGCACCCGACACCGTGCAGTCTCGAGACAACGGTCCCAATTGGACTCCGCACAGTCCTCCGACCCGAAGACGAGGCCCAAAACGCGGACCTCCCCCACGGGAGGAGGAAAGGGGGCGCAGGAAGGCGGGGAGGCCTCCGAGGAGCCCAACCACAGCGTCTGGCACTTGCTGTGGTTTACAACAGAATGGGCTACCTCCGAGTACTCCTCCACGGCCTCCCGCAGGGCCTCTACCCCTTCAGTGCCGTCCACGTAAACTGAGATGTCGTCAGCGTAGGCAACGACGGACACCGGGGGCGCACCGGGCGCCTCCAGGCCCCGCAACCCACCTGAGGACAATCTCCGGAGGAAGGGGTCGAGGGAGAAAACATACAGCAGGGGGCTCAAAGGGCACCCCTGCCGCACCCCCGAGGCGACACCAAACGGCCGTCCGAGCCACCCGTTAATAAACGGGAAGCTCACCCCCCCTCGGTACAGCGCCTGCACGACGAAGAGGAAACCTGCGGGGAGGCCGAAGTGCTGGAGCACCACCCACAGGTACCGGTGACTGACTCGATCAAAGGCCTTGGACTGATCCAAGGAGACCAACCAGTGGTCCCGTTGGAGCGACCGGCCTCTTTCCACCATCTCCCGGACTGTGGCGACAGCGTCCAGAACCCCTCTCCCCCGAACGGAACAATACTGGGAAGGGGACAGCAAATCGCCCGACACCTCCACCAGTCGGTTGGCCAAACACTTGGCCAGGATCTTCCGGTCCGCGTTCAGAAGAGAGAGCGGCCGCCAGAAGTCCAAGGAGCTATCGTCCTTCCCCTTGGAGAGCAGCAGCAGGACAGACTCGCGAAATGACCGCGGGAGATACCCCGTGTCCATGATCTCCTGAAACAGGGAGGTCAGGAAGGGGGCCAGCTGGGCAATGAAAGTGCGATAGAACTCCACAGGGAGCCCATCGCGCCCAGGCACCTTCCCCAACGGCATAGCACGAATCGCCCTCTCCACCTCCACCTGCTGAATCGGTGCAGCGAGTGCATCAACCTGTGCCTGGACCACAGCCGAATACACCGGGGGAAGGCCCAGGTACGTTCGGATATGGGTGAGGTCCACGGGGCGATCCCCAAACAGGTCCGAGAAGTATTCCCCCACCATCCGCAAAAGGTCCTCCTGGGAGGTATGAATGGTACCGTCCTCGCCCCGCAGGGCCATGACCTCCCGACGCTGAACCCTCTCCCTGCAAGTCCGGAAAGGGTCTGGAGTGGCGCCCCCACCGGCCGCCCCCTCGAAGCATAGGGAGGCATGGCGATCGTAAAGCAGGCCACGGAGCTGGACGCGCACCTCTTCAACCTCCTCCCGCGCTGCCCCTCGGGATACCAAACGATCCAGCGACCTCCGGAGGACAGTGTAGGTGAGGTAGCGGGATCGAGCCATGGAGGTACCCCGGGAACGGAAGAGTTGTCGGGCACGCGTCTTCACCTCATCCCACCACGCGCCACGGGAAGGAAAAACACCCAACAGGGTCTCCTGGTCTGCGAGAAAGGCCAAGAACTCCTGGACCACCTCTGATGTTGCCAACAACTGCACATTCAGTCGCCACAGGCCAGGACCCCTGCTAAGCTCCTCGTGGTTAGCCAGGAAGGACACGGAGAGGACGCGGTGGTCCGAAAAGTCAACCGCCTGCAACTGCGGAGGGGAACACTCCACCCGGGCACTCACATATATCCGATCGATACGACTCCTGCAGGTCCCATGGTAGTAGGTGAACCCCGGCGACCGTGGAAAGGCCCGGTGGAAAACATCCACCAGGTCAGCCGTCCGGGTCATCTCGGCCAAAAAGAGGCCCTCGTAACTAGGTGGGCAACGCTCCCCCCCTCGGTCCTGCAAAAAGGTGGTGGTGTTGAAATCCCCGGCGAGGACCACCAAACGGGAGGTGTGTAGGTAGGGGCGGATGACCCCAAACAGGGTCTTCCGCGCCAACTTAGACTGGGGGCCGTAGACCACCACGAAACGAAACCGATGAGGCCCACAGTAGCCGTCTAAGAGCAGACACCGGCCCTGCTCCAGTTCCCACACGTACTGCACCTGAAATCGGTTAGACGTGAACAAAACCGCTACTCCTGCGTAGGGCTGTGCCGCAAGTGACCAGTACGAAGGGCCCCACCTCCACTCTCGCTTCGCCCGATGAAGGCTAGCGAGCGAGGTGAGCCTGGTCTCCTGCAAGAAGATGACATCCAGCCCACTCGTAGAAAGAAAATCATAGGCCATAGCCCGCGCCTGGTCTGAGAAAATGCTGGCCACGTTGATGGTGGCGCACGAGAACGCAGGAGTGCACGCCATGCCTATTTCGAGTGCAGTGACCCTTTCCTCCTCTTCTCACCAACCCCGGGATCCCCAGAATCCCGCTTGCAGGACAAGCCCGCGAGCTGGAACAACTCCTCCTGGTCCACGTCGACCACCTCGAGGATCTCCTCCTCCTCCCGCTCGACCCTGTCACCCCAGGAGGTGCTGGCGCCCCGGGACCACCAGGCAAAGCTGTCGCGAGGGCAGGCCCAGCCCCCACCGGAGGAGGAGGTACAAACGGGTCAGGGGTCGGAGGAATGACCTCCTCCGTGGGGTCCACCACCTGTGCAGCCCCCCCCTCCCCGGACAAAGACTGAGACAATACGACAGTGCCCACCCCCGCGGGGGAGGCCAGGGCGGCCGGGTCAGCAGGGGGCTCCTGCGAAGGCCCCGAACCCAACTGCGGGGGTACAAACCCATCCTCCCTCACCCGTCGGGCGCCAGTATCCCCCTTGATTGGAGGACCCTGACTGCGGCGCGCCTTCGGCATCTTTGAAGGTCGCCGCTGAGGAAGAGGGGCCGCCCCCGCCGCTAACCGCTCCGAGCGCCGCACAGGAAGCCCTGCCTCCACAGGCAAGCCCTCATCTGCCTCAGCCGCATCAGCAGCCAAAAAGACAAAACGGTTGATGTCCAACACAGGCTCTGCATCCGGCAACGGGGATGTCTCCCGTTTCTTCCTTTTGGACTTGCCACCCTTGGAAGGGACCGTAGTCCATTCCTCAGGTGGCACCACCCTCAACCCACTATCCTGTCGTGATACATTAACCTCCACCACATCAACCCTCTCCTCCGTCCTACCCGAATCCCCTCCCCCTGGTGGCCCCCTCGGCTCGATGGACTCCTCTACCCTAGGGCCCTCGGACTCCTCCTGAGGGAGAGGGGCCTCCACAACCTCCTCCCGCACAGAAGCCCGAGGTGGAGTGACGGCATCCCCCCCCGGTCCATTGTGTGACGCGGAGGGGCAGCGGGCGAAGGGGTGGCCCAACTCCCCGCAAAGGTTACACCGAATTAGCAGACACCCGGCCGAGGCGTGACCCCGTCCACCACAACGGGTGCAGACCTGCTCGGGACAGTTCATGCTCAAATGGCGAAATGAGCCACAGCGGTGACACTCGCGGGGTTGCCCGGGGTAATAGCACAAGATGCGATCCCGACCGAGAAAACCGGCCGAGGGCACGTGCTGCACCACGTTTCCCACCTCACGCAAACGGATCCTGCCCTTCCACGACCCGTCCCACACCCCTAGGGGCCCAGCGCCCTTAACCAGGGGTGCGAGGAGCACCGCATGGCGCGACAACCAAAACTGGATGTCCTGCCCTGGGAGCGACTCATTCCTGGATAGGATGGTCACAGGTACCGTCCCCTGGCGAGAGATAGGCACAACACGAAAGTCAGCCCACCCTCCCTGCCCCCTCTGCTGCTGGTATCGGTCCCAGAAAATCTCCAGCCCCCGTCTCAGCATGAAACTAACATCATATTCAATGGTGTTGTTCATGTGGATAAAGGCGTAGAGATCTCCTGGGAGAAACCCCAGCCCAAGGACCATCCTCAAGACCTGTTCCCTGGCTGGAGGGGACCCCTCCCCAGCCCATCGGATCTGCGCCACGTTGCGCCGTCGGACCTCACCCCCTACCCCTCTTTGGAACCCTCCCCCACCTCCTCCCCCTCCTGCGGGATCATTCCCCTGGGAGTTCCCCCTCCCCCCACCTTCACCCGACTTCCCCGGAGTGGTGCCCGACCCCCTCAGAGCCTCCGCAAAGGTACGGGGGGGGGAAGCCGACCCCCCAGCTCCCATCCCCTGCCTACCTTGGCCTTCCCCTGCTGCTACCTGCGGGGGATCCTGCTGCTGGTCTGCAGGATCCACAATCTCCGCACATGGGGCGACCTGAGAACTGGGCAAGATCATCTCTGCCAAAACCGAATCTGGAATGCTATCCTTTCCGGATCCCTGGGTGCCACCGAGAACCCCTGGATCACCCCCTGCCGCCACCTCCATCTGCTGAAAGGCAGCAAAGGCCCCAGGAGGGCCCGTCGGGGTCTCCAAGGCTAATCGCAGGGCATCACAAACCTGGTTCTCGGTGACACCCAGGGGACCGGAAGGCTCCCCCAAACCTCCTTCCCGCGTTCCCGACCCAGCGCAAGGCTCCTGGGTCTCGGCCACCACTACCGGGGACGGACCCCGCTCCCCTTCATTCCCGGGATCCAGGGGGACCACCGCCCCCCCTGACCCTACTGAGGACAACTCCTTCCCTTGTTCCAAATCAGCCACTCCCTCCTTCCCCACTATATGACCAGTCATCCGCTCCCCCCTTTCCTCCATCCGCCCTTCCCCTAACCCACCGTCCGCTACCCCCTTTACGGCTACCGACAACAAGGCAGGACCTGCCCGAGACAACAGGGCAGATCCCCCACCCAGAACATCCCCCACACCTCCACCCCCCTGCCCCTTGTCCCTCTCAGGTCCTACCTGGTTGTCGGTGCCAGACGTGGCACATGGGTCCAGAACCACCTGGCCGGTAGCCAAGGCTCCAGCAGGAAGGGCGGACGCCCCCCTGCGAGCCAGGCCCCCTTCAGCCACACTGGCGGAAACTGCAGGCGCCTGTTCATCCCGCTCCGCTGACACAGAAGACAAAGAAACATTCTGTCCCTGCTCTTGACTCCCCTCAATGGCTGCAGAAAACGAACAGCAGCCCCTACCCTGCTCCTTCCCTTGTCCTGCACCCCTCCGGTGCCAGACAGCCACTTCTGAAAAAGATGGGCGGCCATCCTGCAGCCGTCGAGGAGCAGGAAGAGCAGCCAAAACAGGGGAGTCGCTGTTCACAGCAGCCCCCCCACCCCAAGTCCGCACTGAAAATCCGGTATCCACCGCAGGGGAATGAACTCGGCGGTCAAACAGCACAGAGCCTTGAGATCCCCGACGCTGCTGCATCGGATCCGAGTGCGAATCACCACCTCGAGGACATTTTTCAGCGGAGGTCGAGCGGGGAAATTCAGGCAGAGCCTCCTCAGACCGCCGTCGCTGCTCCTGCGGCAAGGCAAAGACAGAATCCCGGCTCGCTTCACACTTCCGGGAATACCCGGAAGTGACGTTACACCCCTGGCGGCGGCCATCTTGGAGTGTCGATCGGGCTGGGGGAAGCCCTGCAGAGACCTCCTCCATCGGGGCAATCCTTGCATCGGCGGCAACGGTGAGAAGCCTGACGTCACGGGGAACTGCCTGGCAGCCATCTTGGGGCACCCCACCAACACACGCTGATGTCGGGAGAGCAGGAAAATGAAAGGGAAAGGCCTGCTGATGGGAAAGATCAACTCCTCGGACACCCTGCTCACTGCCCCAATCATTAGTGCAGGAAATCGATGTCTGCAATCGGGTCGTCGGCGGGGCTGTCATCATTGGCTCCAAAGAATCTAGGTGGGCAGGGACCCCGCCCCCAAACGCCCAGGCACCAGCTTTCACCAATTCAACTTCACCCTGAAAGGGCAACAGAGAACGAGACTGTCGATTTCCTACCGGCTTACCCACCCCCGGGGGTCTCCCCTGGACTACAGATCTACCCTGCCATCTATCATAGTTATGATACACTTCAGACAGGGACCCACAACCCTGGCTCCTCAGATAGATGATTTCCTGGTGTTTAGCCTTCAAGGCCCGCTTTACCCCCTTTCTATAGATGGTATAGGCCACCCACTCCTCACCGGGAATGGTGGCCTGCAGGCTCTCCAGGTGGGAGAGCTGAGTTTCCAGCTGGGCCGCCTCCTTCTGGAGACCCTGGAGCCGCCGTACTGCCACCACAATCTCCTCTGGGGCCCTAGCTGGTTTCTGGAAGGATGGCAGGCCCGACCCTCCGTCCTCATCCTCACTGGAAGAGGTAGAGGCCTCCTCCAGGACCCGAGGCGGAGGGGGGAACCCACCTCCTCCAGCACCGTATGGGGCAGGCTTCCAAGGCCTCCCCAGGGCCTCTCCCTGCCTCCACCCAGCCTCCACACCCTGCCTGGGGAGGAGAGAGGAGCCTCCTCCCTGGGGCAGCGGGCCCAAACCTCCGGGCAAGTGGGTCCCTGTTCCCTGACCATCTGTAGTCCTACCTGGGGAGGCCCCCTCCTGGGGTATCGGCTGAAGACAGGTCCCAGCATCCTCAGTAGTCTGCACCAAAGGAGGCCTACCAGGCCTGGTAGGCCTCTGAGCCTGGGCCTTTCCTGCTGGAGGTGGCCCAGGGCCCGACATCCAGCCACAGGAAGGAAGCAGGAACTCCTCCCTACCAGGAGCTCTTCAGAACAGGTCTGCTCACCACAACAGCTGAACAGGAAGTGGGAGGAGCTGCCACTCGTGGGGCTGCAGAATCCTGCTCAACCTGTCCGCCAGGTAGTTCTCCTGGCCAGGTAGATACACTGCCTTGAGGAGCAGGTTGTGTCTGAGAGCAAACAAGCAAAGGTCCTGTGCCTCCTGACAAAGGAGCCTGGACCCAGTTCCGCCCTTCTTTTTCACATAAAACATGGCTACCTCGTTGTCTGTTTGAACTATGACAGACTGATGAGCCAGGGTTTGAGAAAAAGTCTTGAGGGCTAACCGAATAGCCCTGAGTTCCAGGAGATTGATTTGCTGTGCGGCTTCCCAGGGAGACCACAGACCCTGGGTGCACTTGCCTAGACAATGAGCCCCCCAGCCTTGCAGGGAGGCATCCGTGGTCAACACCACTGTGAACCCAGGACTCTGAAAGGGTACCCCTTGTAGCAGATTGGGTGGGTGCAGCCACCAGCTGAGGGAGTTCAGAAATTGTCTGGACACCCTTATCCTGTCCCTGAGGCTGCCTGTGGCCTGTGACCACTGAGTCTGAAGGCACCACTGAGCAGGCCTGATATGGAGCCTGGCATTGGGGGTCACATGTACTGTCGAAGCCATGTGGCCTAGAAGCCTCAGGCAGAGTCAGGCGGAGACCAGGGACCTGTTGAGAAACTGGTTTGCTAAGTTGATCAGTCTTTGGGCTCTGTCTTCTGGCAAGAATGCCTTTGCAAGCAGAGAGTCCAACCTCGCCCCTATGAACTCCAAGTTCTGGGAGGGGAGCAAAGTGGACTTTGCGAAGTTTATGACGAACCCCAAGCTTTGAAGAAGAGCAATAGTTCTGAGAGTAGCTTGTCTGGCCTCCTGGCATATCTGACCTCTTATGAGCCAGTCGTCCAGATATGGGAAGACAAAGACTCCCTGATTTCGCAGGTAGGCCGCCACCACTGCCAGGCACTTGGTAAAGACCCTGGGAGCGGAGGTGAGGCCAAAAGGCAGTACTCTGTACTGATAATGGTTTCCTCCCACAATGAACCTGAGGTACTTTCTGTGGTCTGGATGAATGAGGATGTGAGTATACACATCCTTTAGATTTAAGTAGCATAGCCAATCTCCCTGCTGGAGGTAGGGCAGAAGTGTTCCAAGAGTAAGCATCTTGAACTTTTCCTTCTCCAGGAACTTGTTGAGGTTTTGGAGATCCAGAATAGGTCGAAGGCCACCAGTTCTTTTGGGTACCAGGAAATACCTGGAGTAGAACCCTCGACCGTGCAAGTGGGGAGGCGGAGGCACAGGCACAGGCACAGGGGTCCACCAACAGACCTTGGAGCTCCTGAAGGAGAAGATCTGTGTGCAGGGGAGGCCTTGGAGGCTCCCCTGGGAAGTATGGAGGAGGCAGTTGTTGGAAGTGTAGTGCATAGCCCCTGTGGACTATGCTTAACACCCAGCTGTCTCCAGTGATGAGTGGCCACTGGTGGGCAAACAGGGCGAGGCAACCTCCTGTGCAGGGTTGGGAGAGCAGGGACGGAGAGGCTATGCCTAAGGAGTAAAAAACCCCCACCCTGCTGAGTGGGAGCAGGGGCCGGAGGCTTGGAGGTCCTCTGCCTACGGGGCCCA
Organism: Ichthyophis bannanicus; assembly: GCA_033557465.1. Classification (NCBI taxonomy): domain Eukaryota; kingdom Metazoa; phylum Chordata; class Amphibia; order Gymnophiona; family Ichthyophiidae; genus Ichthyophis; species Ichthyophis bannanicus. Next base: position 429,826,867 of record CM066034.1, on the reverse strand, counting down.
TTACCCTGCCCCTTGGCTTGCTGACCCTGAGGACCAGCTTGGGCAGCCTGATATTGTGGGTACTGTTTGTAGGCAGTGCCCTTCCTCGGGTAAAAGGGCTTTTTACCCGAGCCCTTCTTCTTGTGAGAAGGGGCAGAAGTCTTTCTAGACAGCCTTGTCCTTGTGAGGTGCTCGGTTTCGAGCTGTGCGGCCTTCTCGGTCATGGGCTTGCCAAAAGGTTCTCACCTTGGCAAGGGACATTGACCAACTTGTCCTGAACCCATGGCTCGAGGTCCGATGACTGCAGCCATGCCTGGCGTTGAGCCACGATGCCGGCTGCCGCAACACGGGCCGAAGCCTCGAAGCCATCGTAAGCAGCACAGGACATAAACTTGGAGCATTCCCGGATCCCCGAGGACAAGGACTTGAACCTCCGCAAGGGTTCCCCGGAGAGACCAGCAGAGAACCCGGCCAACTCCTTGGCCAGGTCTCGCAAGTACATGCCCATGTACAGCTGGTAAGACTGGACAGGGCAAGCAAGCATCGAGCCCTGGAAGCACTTTCTACCAAAACCATCGAGGTTTCGGACCTCCCTGCAAGGGGGCACCGCAGAGTGCATCTTCTGACTTTTCAGGCGATGCATGGTCGATTCCACCACCATGGAATGGTGTGGTAGCTGTGCCTTTTGAAAGCCAGGACTCTTCCGGAGTCGATAGATCAAATCAACCCGCTTGCTTAGAACTGGCGCCGAGGCCGGTGCCTCCCACATCCGGAAGAGGAGCCGTTCCAGCATCGGAGGAACCGGGACAGTAAAGGCCTCCTTCGGAGGAGAGTCGTATTGCAGGGCCGCAAGCTCCTCGGCTCGAGGCCCCTCCTCAGGATCCGCAGGGATAGCCAATGCGGTAGCCATATCCCGGACGAACTCTGAGAACTGGGTATCCTCCGGAGGGGAGCTACTCCGGGGTTCAGACTGTGGTGAGTCCGACAGGATGCACCGAGTCCTGAAGGTGTCGGGGGACTCCTCGTCCTCCGTCTCCTAGGCAGACTCGTCCGATGAGGAATCGGGGTCCGACCGCGCGTCGACACCCTCGGTCCCAAATGGGAGGTCGAGGGAGACCGCGACCGAGGTCGACCTCGAGCCTTCATGGTCTCGAGCATCGGCTCGGTCTCCGGGGTCGACTTCGAGGTCGATGTCCCGGTGGTTGGGGCAGATGCGCCAGACAGGCTGGCCATCAGTGCCCGCTGCTGTTCCATGAAGGCAGACAGTCTGCTCTCCAAGGCTGTCAACCTGAGACCCAGCTCAGGAGACTCAGCATCCCCTGACTCGGGCCCCGATGGCGCCGGGCCCGACGTCGGCTCTCTGGGAGGAGAGTCCACGAGGACTACAGGACTTACGTGTCCAGCAGACTCCGGCTTCACTCGAGGAACTTTGGAAGGCTTCTCCTGTTCCATAGGCCTGGGGCGACGGTCGGGGGTCTGGGACCTAGCCCTCGAGGAGCCAGGGACCTCTTCCAACGACGCCCTCGCGAGCCTCTTCTTCCTCTTTCGTTCCTGGTTGGGGGACCCCTGTCCGAAAGCCACGACGGTGCTCGGGATCCGATTCCCGAGATGTCGAGGCCTCAGACGAGGTCCAGGCCCGGCCGGAGGCCGAGTCAGGAAAAAGCCTTTCCTTTTGGTGCTGACGACTTCGCAGTGCCTTGGAAGACATTTTCCCACATGGTCCACACGTCTTAGGATCGTGATCGGGACCGAGGCACTGAAGGCAGCAGTTGTGTGTGTCGGTGAGAGACATTAGCTTCTTGCACCGATCACACTTTTTAAAACCACTGGAAGCCATCAGGGAAAAAAGAGTCCCCGCGAGGTCAAAGGACTGGCCTTCCAGGGAAACGAAAAAAAGGGCGCGAACGCCAGCTACGAAGGGCAAAAACCGAAAAAAGAAAGTCGGGCTCGATACCGGTGTACCGAACCCGGCGGGAGGGGAACCGGCGTCGAACCGGAGAAGAAGAAATAGCGAAGGATCGCCAAAAAATCAAGCTATTTTCCGGGATGACTAGGACACACGTCCGGTGGGCTACACGGAAAAAGAGAGACTGAAGCAAGATGGCACCTTTAGGCGGGAAGGGAACCGCGCATGCGTGCCTGCATTCCCAAAGGCTTTCATGGAAAGCTGGGGAAATGCTCCGCAAGGGTTTCATCGACGTCGATGTCACCCATATGTGAGGACAGACTTCCTGCTTGGTCCTGGAGAACCGGGTATCCTCTGGGGGGGACCTTCTCCGAGGCTCGGACTCCAGTGAGTCCGAAGGGACGCACCGGGTCCGGAAGGTGTCCGGGGACTCCTCGTCCTCAGTTTCCCAGTCCGACTCCTCTGAGGAGGAATCGAGCGGTTCCGGCCGTGGGGGCTTCGGTGCCACCCGCCCCAATGCTGAGGATATCGGCATCGACGACCTCTGCCCCGCACGGGAGGTCGAGGGGGACCTCGACCGACTCGAGACTTCATTGACTCGAGGATCGGCTCGGTCTCCCGGGTCGACTTGGACATCGAGGTCCCAGTGGGTCGGGGCAGATGCACCAGTCAGACCGGCGATCAGCACCCGCTGCTGTTCCATTAAGGCAGCCAAGCTGCTCTCCAAGGCCGTCAACCTGAGTCAGAGCTCAGGAGACTCAGCAGTCCCCGACTCCGGCCCCGACGGCGTCGAGCCTGACGTCGGCTCCCCCGGAGGGAGTCCACGAGGACAACGGCACTCACATGACTCGGGGACTCTGGCTCCACACGAGGTAACTTCAAAGGCCTCTCCGACTCCGAGAGCCCGGGACGGCAGTCGGGGCTATGCAACCTGGCCCTCGAGGAGCCAGGAGCGTCCACTGACGCCGTCCTCACGAGCTTTTTCTTCCTTTTGTGTTCCCGAGAAGGAGACCACCTCTCAGAGGAGCCTTGACAGTGCTCGGGATCGTACTCCCGAGATGTCGAGGCCTCTGATGAAGTCCGGGCCCGGCCGGATGCGGAGTCAGAGAAGATCCGCTCACACTGGTGTTGAAGGCTCCTCAGCGCCTTCGATGACATCTTGCCGCACGGGCCACAGGCCATCGGGTCATGGTCAGGCCCGAGGCATTGGAGGCAGCAGTCATGTGTGTCGGTGAGAGACATAAGTTTCTTGCACTGATCACACTTCTTGAACCCGCTGGCAGCCATCGGGGGAAAAAGGGCCCCTGCGAGGTCAAAAGACCAGGCTGCCAGTGAAAAACACAAAAAAAGCGCAAACTCTAGTCTCGAAGGACAAAAACCAAAAAACTAACTCCGGGCTCGATACCGGTGTACCGGGCCCAGGTGGGAAGAGGAACTGGCGTTGAACCGGGTAAAAACATGAAAAAACGTAGAAAAATCCCTTTTTTACCGGGTGACACAAACTCACGTCCGTCGGGCTCCGCGGAAAAAAGAAGACTGAGCAAGATGGCACCCTTGGGCGGGAAGGAGACCGCGCATGCGCGCTGCATTCCCAAAGGCTTTCCTTGAAAGCTGGGGAAATGCTCCGCACGGGGGATCCGTCAGCACCGACGTCACCCATATGTGAGGACTGACTTCCTGCTTGGTCCTGGAGAAAAAAGCAGGCGTGGTAATACTCATACATAAATAGGTGGAGTTTGTAGTGGAAAGGACCATATCAGACCCGGGAGGCCAATAATTATTGGCAAGATGGGAAATCAACGTATGGCCCTGGTAAATGTGTACGCGCCTAATATGTATGAGGCAGAATTTTACAAGAAATTAGCCCATTGCTTTGCTAGTATGGGACCCATCCCTATGATAGCTGGAGGGGATTCAATTGTGTAATGGATGAGTCCATAGATAGATCTGGCCAAATGAGAAGATCCATTTATCATCGAGTGAAATGGCTATGAGTGAGGGATATGACCTCATTGACTGTTGGAGGGCTTTGCATCCACTAGAAAGGAATTGTACCCATGTCTCAAGAGCCCATGATAAGGAATCTTTGATTACACAGGTACACTACCAAAAAACTGCCTCCAGTTTTGCAATTGATTCCTATAGATTTTGGGGTGCTGAATCCAGGAAAAATAGCCAAAATGTTCCATCACGTCACGTTTTCTTGCAAAATTAGATTTCTTACCCATATAAGGAATGTTCACAAAATTTCTTTTTAGCCGACTGCAGTTTATTTTCTTGGCCCAAAATAGAGGTTGTAATGGTTAACTAACTAGAAACACTCCCTCATGATATTTTAGAGTGTTTTGTATTCATTTTATACATTAACAGGACAATTGGGAGGCGGGGGGCTAAATCCAGTACTCGCGCTGGCGCATGTTCTTTCCTGTTCGCCTCGCCTCGTTCGCTCGCTCAAACACGGTGGTTGCGACATGAACGTTCCTGTCAAATTTCAGTTTCTTGCAAGTTCATTATTACCTTTTGTTTGCTCAGTCGTAATCCAGCTTTATTCCGAAGTGGTTCACTACAGTTGTAGTTTGCAGTGCTGTGTATTTGTGATGGCTCACAGAGCCAGAGGTTGCATCAACTCTCCGGACAGTTTTTGTTTTATTTGTGGGGAATATACCGTGAAAAAGCGGCAGAGGAACATTTCTGCATTTATTAAAAAAGTATATTTCGCCTATTTCAGTTCGAAGTTAGGCGATCAAGACAAACCGTGGGCTCCTCACAAAGTGTGCAAGACATGTGAGGAAGATCTACGCTTATGGATGAAAGGTAAAAAACAAGCATTTCGTTTCGGAATACCTATGATGTGGCGTGAACAAAGAGACCACAGCAGTGACTGCTATTTTTGCTCTTGCATTGTGAAGGGATACAACTTAAAAAATAAGAAAGTAATAAGTTACCACAACCTTCCCTCAGCAATTAGGCCTATGCCTCATAGCAACGAAGTACCTGTGCCTGAACCACCAAAATCTTTGGATCATATTTGTGTGGACGGTTCTGATCATGATGAGACTCATCAGATGGCTTTTCCCGATGAGTCCAGTACTTCCGAGTTTGAAACTGAACCAGATCTGAAACCTGAACTTTTCTCTCAAGCTGAATTGAATGATTTAGTCCGGGATTTAGGACTCCCAAAAGATGCTGCCCAACTGCTAGGTTCTCGGCTTAAACAGAAAAATCTATTGTCACCAGGAACAACTTTTTATTGGTACCGCAACCGCGAGACACAATTTTTGAAGTATTTCAGCAAAGAGGAAGATTTGGTATTTTGCAACGATATATACGGAGTGATGGAAAAGTTTAAACTCAAGTATGATCCTGCTGAATGGCGGCTATTCATTGATTCGTCAAAAGACAGCATAAAAGGTGTTCTTCTTCATAATGGCAACACATTCGCTTCAGTTCCTATTGCTCACTCTGTTATTCTCCAAGAAAAATACGAGAATTTGGCCCTGATTCTTCAGAAGATTCGTTATGATGAGCATAAGTGGATGATTTGTGGAGACTTTAAAATTCTATCCATGCTATTAGGGCAGCAATCCGGTTTCACCAAATATCCCTGCTTCCTTTGCTTGTGGGATAGCCGGGCCCGCGACCTACACTGGGGGAAAAAAGACTGGCCAATTCGGGAGTATTTGAGACCCGGTGAGAAAAATGTTCTTCATGAGAGCTTGGTACCTCGTGATAAAATTCTATTACCACCTCTCCACATTAAGTTGGGTCTCATTAAGCAATTCATCAAGTCCCTTCCAAAAGATGGTGAGTGCTTTCGGTACCTTTGCTCAAAGTTCCCCCGACTTTCTGAAGCAAAGCTAAAGGAAGGAGTGTTTGTTGGCCCTGATATAAGGAAACTCATTTCAGATGGAGCATTTGCTGAAACAATGTCTGAGAAGGAAAAAGAAGCCTGTGATTCCTTCAAGGATGTTGTTCTCAAATTCTTGGGGAACAGGCGGGATGAGAACTATAAGGATATTGTTGCCAGGATGCTCAATGCCTTCAAAGAACAAGGCTGTAACATGAGCCTGAAAGTCCATTTCTTGCACTCCCATGTGAACTACTTTCCCGAAAACCTGGGGCGTACAGTGAAGAACAAGGTGAAAGGTTTCACCAGGACATCAAGGACGCAGAGAGAAGGTACCAAGGAAGATGGACCACCACTATGATGGCTGATTTCTGCTGGTTGCTGCTGCGGGAAACCCCAGATGAAAAATACGCCAAGCAGCGCACCAAGAGAAGCATTCGGGGGAAGAAGAAACGGGCCCACCAGCAGATTGATTGACCCAAGAATGACTTTAAAATCTAAACTGTGTTGACAAATATCGTGTTTTTACTAAACTTTGAAATAAAAATTTGCTAGTTATTACCACAGTGTCAGATCTCATTTATTAGAATTTTATTTTCACACCATCGGGTGTTTGTCTTCATGTATTGCAATGGTGCGTTTTGCGTTTTCTATTCTTACATACATACCTGTACAACATTTTTTGCACATTTCTTTGCTTTGCTTTGTGTCTAACCTCGCTCTTATATGCTCAATGTTTGTGCACATGTATGTGGCTGTTTTAAGTGCAGACAATTTTGCTACCATCACAGTGTGTTTTGTTGACATTACTCTATTCTTATGTGCTGCCTTGTTACAATTTTCTTTATTCTTATTTGAATAACTACTAAACAATTAGTATAAAGAATTCATCCAAGAAACTTTTATCTCGATCGCACTCAATCTGAAACGTTCACCTCAAACTTCTAACCCAATGTAGCAAAAAATCTGTACGTGATGGAGCAAATTGGTTACCAGATTTGGATTCAGCGCACCAAAAAACGTAAAAATCAATCGAAACATTAGAGGCAGTTTAAAAAAAAATTTTTTTAGTGTACCTGTTATCTGTTTGGATCAGACCATGCATTAATATGGACTGATATACAATGGAGACAAAATCCTAAAGGCAACACAAGGGAATTGTGCAAAACCCAGTACCGGTTTACGGTGCATCCCACGACCGCAAATAAAATCAATATGATCATATTACAGACTGAGTTAAATGTACTTCTACAGGACAGGGCGATGAAATCGGAACTAAAATAAATACTAACTGTATAAACATGGGAATAAAGCGGGACATCTACTATCTGGGCTTATAAAAGGAAGTAGAGGAAAGCAGCAAATAGTAGCAGTATTTTCATGCCTTGTGCATGAAGCAGATATCTCAATGACAGGGGTGATGCTATCCATTCTTTATCTTTATTTATTGCTTGATATACCGCCAAAGCATATGCGTCATTGTTCCAAGACTACCGGAGTGTAGTCCGTAATTGTGTTGAGCCAATCTCGTATGTTCCGCAGGAGACAAGCAATGTTATAATTTCTAATATTTGGGATCCCCATCCCTCCTCTCCCCCATAGTTGTTGCAATATATTTAGTCTTAGGCTGCGGTTTTCCCCCCTGCCAAAGGAAGGCACCCAGCACACATTCCAATACCCACACATCCTTCTGGGACACCAATATGGGAAGAGTCTGCATCACATACAGCCATTTAGGAAATATAACCATTTTAAATAAGGCGATCCGTCCACTGAAGGAGAAGGACAGGTTCTTTCAACTTGTCAGTCGCGCCTGGGTCTCTGCCATTAAAGGCTGGACATTCAGAGCGTATAAGTAATGAAGGTTCGCAGGTAATTGCGTGCCTAGGTATTTAAAATGATTGATTGCCCATTTTAGGGGAAATTCCCCAGGCCATGCTGCTTTATCTGTGGCTTGTAATGGCAACACCTCCGATTTGTCTAGATTTAGAGTCCCACGAGAACTCCAAATACAACAAAGTTGTCTAACAAAAGGTCTAATGTATCTTTTGGGTTAAGTAAATATATCAGCATATCATCTGCAAATGAGGCTATCCGAAATTCTTCCCCCCCCCCCCAAATTGGGCCCCTTGCAGTGTACGATGTGTCCTTATTCTCTCCAACATGGGTTCCAAAGTTAGAACAAATAGGAGAGGGGATACAGGGCAACCTTGCCTTGTTCCTCTTTGAAGCGAAAAATCCATTGTAAGTGATCTATTAATCAGTATCTGTCCTCTCAGATCAGAGTATATCACATCCAGGAAAAATCCACTTATCCCAAATCTCTCTAGTATAATGTGCATATCTCATATCTCTAGCTCACCCGATCAAACGCTTTTTCGGCATCAAAGCTAATTATAAATGCAGGATCTCCCCTCCCCATGTGTTTTTGTATAGAGGATAAAATCAGTCTCATGTTCTTGGTTATATATCTGCCTCTCAGAAAACCGACTTGATCTTCATGTATCAATATTGGTAAGAGTGGAGCCAATCTTTCTGCCATTATTTTGGCCAGGATTTTCACATCCACATACACTAACTTCTTACACGTAAATCATGACATTTCTTTCACTGCATGAAAAACACATCCACTACTTTTGATTGTATTGCTGTGACACCGCCTTGATTCTAGGATAAGGCAGTATAGAAATACTGTTATATAAATTCAAAAGTGATATAGGTCGATATGATCCTGGCATAGTTGGGTCCCTTCCAGGTTTGGGCAGAACCGTTATTATCGTTTTTTTCTCGTATGGAAATCTTTGTTTGTCGACTAAGTCTATAAAATATGCTGTTACATGTGCCACCATTTGAGGATACATTAACTTGTAAAATTCTCCTCTGAAACCGTCTGGTCCTGGTGCCTGCTGCAGTGGTACAGTTTTTATTGCCTTTATTACCTCCAAAGGCATGATTGGCATACTAAGTATTTCCTGTTGTTGTTCAATGGATCTTCTCATTTGGCAAGATCTATCTATGGACTCATCCATTACACAACTGAAATCCCCTCCAGCTATCATAGGGATGGGTCCCATACTAGCAAAGCAATGGGCTAATTTCTTGTAAAATTCTGCCTCATACATATTAGGCACGTACACATTTACCAGGGCCATACGTTGATTTCCCATCTTGCCAATAACGAATATATATCGGCCTCCCAAGTCTGACACGGTCCTTTCCACTACAAACTCCACCTGTTTATGTATGAGTATTACCACATGATCGTTAAAGTGATGAGACGTGCATGGCGACTATTTTGTCGCCAAGGGGGAATAAACCCAGAGGTAACGCTGTTTCTCCCATTTTATGGTAACGGAGCTTTCCAACCTGGAATGGAGGGAATGTGTTTCAAACAGTGGGAAGCTAAAGGTATAATGAACATTGAACATACTGTTGACTGTGAAGGCACACCTCTATCTTTTGAGGAATTGCAGATAAGATATAACATTTCTAAACAACAGGTCATGCACTATAACCAAATTGCCTAATTGCCTCTCCTCTTACCTCCTCAAGATAACATCTCAACCCTACTGTACACATGTAACACCCTAAATTCTCAGCAATCAATCTCATTGTACATATGTAAGTAGTTCAGTTTGCATCCCCCGCGTTATCCAAGTTGTTACTCCTGTTCTCTGTAAAGCAAAACATGTTATCCAAGTTGTTACTCCTGTTCTATGTGAAGCCAAACAGTTTGTTATGGTCATTTTGTTGTATGTAAACCGCGCTGACAATAGTGCGGTATATAAGAAATTGTAATAAATAATAAATAAATAAATTTCCGATCTCTACCAAAGAAGGACCTGCACGAACAAGTTTGTTCCACCATAAAGGAGGTGCTTCACTCAGGGGGAGAGGAGCGTGTATGGATCGCCACTCTGCAGAGAGAATTTTTAGAAATGAGGACAGCCCCAGCGGAAGATGCCTTGGCACAGGCGTGGACAGGGGAGTTAGGAGAGAGAATCGAGGGACAAGATATTAAGGATGCCATTGGGCTTATACCTAAATCTAGTGATTGTGTAAACCGTAGCGACGTGCAATACAAAATAATAACATGCGTTCATTACGCCCCAAATAGAGCCTTCAAAGTGGGCTATGCTACCTCATCAGAATGCCCATGGTGTGGTCATGAACATGCTAACTTTGGGCACATGTTCTGGAGTTGCCCTCTGTCGACTAGGTATTGCGAATTTGCAGGGGCGGCCCGAGGGGGGTGCGGGGCCATGTGCGGAGACTCGGTGAGGGGCCTCATTTGCATAAGTGGCCTTATTTGCATAAATATTTGCATAATGTTACCATACACTAACTTTTAGTAAACATGTCTCTTAATGAGTATATGGATAAAGAAAGACTAAAAGACTTCTACATTACTATAATCCAGTGCCAACCGCCAGGCACATTAGGAACTACTACAAACGCTGCCCATTTAGAACCTATAGCAAACCCGCCGTATCCTGACAGCATTACCAGGACTCACAAAGCACCATACCCTACCTATCAAAAGGCAACACTGCAAATATTAAACCAATACATTTCAGAGAATACTGGGGAAAGAGAACAAGTGGCAATGTCAAATAGGAATTACATAAACAGAATACCTCAGCTCAGTTACACATGCAGAACATAGACCATCACCAAATCACAATTTAGAAACAGGAAGGCAATAATTAAACTGGGAACCCCAAAAGCCAAACTTGGAATGTACAACAACACTGTAGAAATAAAACTATAAATTAATTTCCTCTTGTACCAAACAAAGCACAAACGTTAATGATGCACATTTCCCAGAGCTTTCATATTCCAGTTAATAAATTCAAAATAAAGAGATATCTTTCTACCTTTTGTGCATTTTTTTCAGTTGCAATTGCTCCAGCCACTTTCTTCTGGTTTCTTCATGTTTTCTGCTAACTCTCCATCGTCTGCTGTCCATTTGTCCTTTCTTCTCTCTTCTAGTTTTTTTTCCATTCTCTCTCTCTACATCTGCTTTAACATACTAATCTTTCTCCTTTTGCTCTTTCCTCATTCCTATTTCATCCACTCAAATTTTACCCCTCCATCCTCAATCCTCACTTACTCTCCCAATACCCGGCCAATTGTAGATTTTTTATTCCTCCCACACAAAATATTTTTCCCCTCTCCATTTTACTCTCCCAGCCCCATCCCATTCTAATCCTCCCCCAACATCAGCTCCCTTCTAGTTCCAGCCTCACCCAGCATCCATTCCCTTCTAGTCCCTGCATCAGCCCATTTCCAGTCCTAGCCCCCCATCAGCCCATTTCCAGTCCTAGCTCCCCCATCCATTTCCAGTCCGAGTCCCTTCATCAGCTCATTTCCAATCCTAGCCCCCCATCAGCCCATTTCTAGTCATTTCCTAGCCCCACCATCAGCCCATGTCAAATCCTAGCTCCCCTCCACTCAGCCCAATTCCAGTCCAAGCCACCCCAAGAGCCTACTTCCAGTTCTAGCCCCTCCATGAGTCCATTTCAATCCAAGCCCCCACCACAGCCCATTTCCAATCTTAGCTCCCCCCAACAGCCTATTTCCAGTCCTATCCTAGCTGCTCCATCAGCCCATTTCCAGTCCTAGCTCCCTTCCCTCACAGCCCATTTCCATTCCAAGCCCCCTCCCCATCAGCTATTTGCAGTTCAATCCCCCCCCTTTCACTCAGCCCATTTCCATTCCAAGTCCCCGTCCTCATCAGCTATTTGCAGTTCAAGCCTCCCCTTCCACTCAGCCCATTTCCAGTCCTAGCAACCCCCCAACCCATTACCAGTCCTAGCCCCCCATCAACCCACTTCCAGTCCTAACCCCCATCACCCCGTTTTCAGTTTAAGCCCCCCCCTATAACCCATTACCAGTCCTAACCCCCCATCAGCCCACTTGCAGTCCTAACCCCATCAGCCCATTTCCAGTCAGCCCCCCATAGCCCATTGCCAGTCCTACCCCCCCCATCAGCCCAATTTCAGTCAGCCCCCCCTAGCCCATTACCAGTCCTAACCCCCTCAGCCCACCTCGTCCTAACCCCTCCCCCTCAGCCCATTTCTTGTCCTAGCCCCCCCATAGCCCATAGCCCATTACCAGTCCTAAACCCATCAGCCCACTTCAAGTCCTAACCCCTCCCCATCAGCCCATTTCCTGTCCTAGCCCCCCCCCATAGCCCATTATCAGTCCTAACCCCCCATAGCCCATTACCAACCCTAACCCCCACATAGCCCATTACCAGTCCTAATCTCCCATCACCCCATTTCCAGACAGGCCCCCTCAGCCCACAGCCCATTACCAGTCTTAACCCCCCCATAGCCCATTACCAGTCCTAACCCCCCCAACAGCCCATAGTCCATTACCAGTCCTAACCCCCCCAACAACCCACCTCAAGTCCTAACCCCTCCCCATCAGCCCATTTCCTGTCCTAGCCCCACCCCTAGCCCATTACCAGTCATCACGCACCCATAGACCATTACCTCTCCTAACCCCCCATCACCCCATTTCCAGACAGGCCCCATCAGCCCACAGCCCATTACCGTCTTAACCCCCCCATAGCCCATTACCAGTCCTAACCGCCCCCCAACAGCCCACAGCCCATTACCAGTCCTAACCCCATCAGCCCACCTCAAGTCCTAACCCCGCCCCATCAGCCCATTTCCTGTCATAGCCCCCCCCATATCCCATTATCTGTACTAACCCACCATAGCCCATTACCAGTCCTAAACCCCCATCAGCCCACATCCCATTACCAGTCTTAACCCCCCATAGCCCATTACCAGTCCTAACCCCCCCCCAACAGCCCACCTCAAGTCCTAACCCCTCCCCATCAGCCCATTTCCTGTCCTAGCCCCCCATAGCCCATTACCAGTCCTAACCCCCCCAACAGCCCACAGCCCATTTTCAGTCCTAACCCCATCAGCCCACCTCCAGTCTTAATCCCCCCCATCAGCCCATTTCCAGTCCTAGCCCCCCCCCCATAGCCCATTACCAGTCCTAACCCCCCCCATCAACCCACAGCCCACCTCAAGTCCTAAGCCCTCCCCATCAGCCCATTTCCTGTCCTAGCCCCCCCCATAGCCCATTACCAGTCCTAACCCCCCCCCAACAGCCCACAGCCCATTACCAGTCCTAACCCCATCAGCCCACTTCCAGTCTTAACCCCCCCATCAGCCCATTTCCGGTCCTAGCCCCCCCATAGCCCATTACCAGTCCTAACCCCCGCCCAGCAACCCACAGCCAACCGCAAGTCAAGTCCTAACACCCACCATAGCCCAGTACCAGTCCTCACCCCATCAGCCCACCTACATTCTTAACCCCCCCCATCAGCCCATTTCCAGTCCTAGCCCCTCCATAGCCCATTACCAGTCCTAACCCCCCCCCCAACAGCCCACAGCCCATTACCAGTCCTAACCCCCCCACATCGGCTCAGGGAAAATTTAAAAAAAAAAAAAAGCTGGCTGCTGCTGCTGCCGCCATGGCAGCAGCAGAATGGAGTGTCCCGCGGGGCCCCCTCTGCCCGGCTGAACTCTCCCTGCCCGGCTGAGCTCCTCTGCGATGGCTTTCAGATCCACGAAGGGAGAGTGTCTCCCTCGCGTCTCTGTTAAGCCTGCAGGGGCAGATGGGAAATTTCCCATCAGCCCTTGCGGGCTTAACAGAGATGCGAGGGAGACACTCTCCCTTCGTGGATCTGAAAGCCATCGCAGAGGGGCTCAGCCGGGCAGAGGGGGCCAAACGGGACACTCCATTCTGCTGCTGCCGCGGCGGCAGCAGCAGCAGCCAGCTTTTTTTTTTTTAATTTAATTTTTAAAAAAGCAGAATGTTCTTTGCGCGGGGCCCCCTGAAACGCAGGGCCCTGTGCAAAAAACATTCTTGCTCAATGGACAGGCCGGCCCTGGGAACTTGTATATACGCAGATGGGTTTAATACTGGAAACATGGATGGAAACTAACCCCCCAAGGGGTAATATTGGGACTGGTATCCAGAATGGAAGGAATTACAGCACTGCAAAGAAAGTGGATAGGATAGATATTATTAATCACAAGGCGCCTTCTTCTGAAATATTGGAAAATAGCAAAAAGCCCCACCAAGGCGAAATGGGAAAAGGAAGTAAAGAATCTCTTAATATTGGTATATGTTGAGGCACAAAAGAGTGGGCATCAGTGGGAACGTTTTCTAGCTGAATGGGGCCCATACATTGATACATTGACCCCCAACGCCCAAGGTCATATTTTGAACAATCTCAGATAGTTTCATAAATATCTAATAAATATTAAATAAAGGAAGTTATAAGCTGCCAAAGGATGGGAAAGGAGGTATCCCCCCGGATGACTCCCGAAAAAGAAGGGGAGAGGTAGTGGGGAGGGTAAGGGGTAATGAAGGCAGATAGAGTTAGAATAGGAGGGAAGGGACTTTAAAGGTGGAGAGGGCAGCCCTCTCCACCTTTAAAAAGAAGCACTGCAGGCGCACCCACGCCATGCGGGCCCGCGCCTGAGGGCCTCGCCAGAGGGCCCTTTGGCACGGCCCTTAGGCAGCGGCCCACAGCAAAACGGCCGATCAACATCCAAAGGATCCAGCTACACCTGTACCATCAAGCAGCAGCTTGAGCTCTCCCAGGGTTGAGCTCGCTCTCAACAACAACACAGCCATTGTTACAACGACAGCACGTAAATATAGACAGTACCAGCAACTTCCCATTCATACTGCCAGTAGCTTTCTATACCTAGTTACTCTAGCCAATTTTACTATTACCAGTAGCATACATCTCCTTTGTTCCCTGAACAAGTTTACTGTTGCCAGTAATCTTGATACACCTATATTATTCTGACCAGTGTTACTGTTGCCAGTATTTTGCTATACCTAGTTACCCTAGCCAATTTTACTGTTGCCAGTAATCTTAATATACCTATATTACTCTGTCCAGTGTTACTGTTGCCAGTATTTTTGCTATACCTAGTTACCCTAGCCAATTTTACTGTTGCCAGTAATCTTGATACACCTATATTACTCTGTCCAGTGTTACTGTTGCCAGTATTTTGCTATACCTAGTTACTCTAGCCAATTCTACTGTTGCCAGTAGCCTGCTAACCCGGTGTTACCTTGACTAAGTTTTCTGTTTACTGAATCTTACTATCTCTGTTACCAGAAACATCCTATTACTGCATCCTCAATCTATTATTACTGTCTCTAGCTTTTAATAGCAATATTGTTGACATCCCAACAACCTACCATGGCCATCTCCTTATTTACCACACTTAGTTTTTACCTCCTAGCTAACACCATTCAGAATTCATCTGCATTTTCACCTACCCATAACAACATCCCTATCCTGCACAGCCTGGGAAGAAGAAATCACACCAGCTACCATCATTCATCACAACATACTCACCATACCAGACATTCACAATTCCTCTATATATCCCTCAATAACACCTATAGCCCCAAGCCGGAACCCACTCTCTTACATAGTAACCTAAAGTGTGCCCTCATTAATTCACGTTCAGTTCGCAAAAAATGGCCAGCCATCACAGATCTTATTGCTAATCTTAACTTGGATATCCTTATGGTCACTGAATCCTGGCTGTCAGATACAGATACTGTCCTCACAAATCAACTCATCCCTCCAGGCTATTCAATACACACATGCAACAGAACCAACCGGAAAGGTGATGGAGTATTCATTCTGGCAAGAACTAATCTTCAGTTCCAACTAATATCTTCTAGGAGTCTCATACACATGGACATAGTGTCTGTTGCCAATAAACACATCAGTATAGGAACGCGGCTGGGAACTGCGCCGGAGGCATTTGGGGCCACGGTCTGGCCTCTGGGACGACTGCTGTGTGCACCGTTCCACTCGGGTGCCTGTGACATCCCCGGAACATCTGACAGGCATCGGGGAGAGAGCCCGCAGCTGCGAGAGGACCCCCCCTGAGAGGATAAGAACTGCCAGCTTGTAATTACATCTGAACGCGGCTGGGAACTGCGCCGGAGGCATTTGGGGCCACGGTCTGGCCTCTGGGATGACTGCTGTGTGCACCGTTCCACTCGGGCGCCTGTGACTTCCCCGGAACATCTGACAGGAATCGGGGAGAGAGCCCGCAGCTGCGAGAGGACCCCCCCCTGAGAGGATAAGAACTGCCAGCTTGTAATTACATCTGAACGCGGCTGGGAACTGCGCCGGAGGCATTTGGGGCCACGGTCTGTCCTCTGGGACGACTGCTGTGTGCACCGTTCCACTCGGGCGCCTGTGACTTCCTTGGAACATCTGACAGGCATCGGGGAGAGAGCCCGCAGCTGCGAGAGGACCCCCCCTGAGAGGATAAGAACTGCCAGCTTGTAATTACATCTGAACGCGGCTGGGAACTGCGCCGGAGGCATTTGGGGCCACGGTCTGGCCTCTGGGACGACTGCTGTGTGCACCGTTCCACTCGGGCGCCTGTGACTTCCCCGGAACATCTGACAGGCATCGTGGAGAGAGCCCGCAGCTGCGAGAGGACCCCCCCTGAGAGGCTTTACATTGTCTCCTTATATTTTGCCCTCTTCCTTTCCGCGGAGCGTGTTTCACGGAGTGTGGTTCGAAGGGGCGTGTTCAAAGGGGCAGGTTTGCCCCTTTGACGCCCCTTTGACGCCACAGCGACGTCACAGTAACATTCTGTTGGCTACACGCTCCTGGATAGTGGAGAAGTGGGCATTAATTACTTCTGGATTAGTCTTGTGGTTTCTATTCTGCCTATATGGGGAAACGGAAGGCTAAGGGTGGGGGTGCTTCTGGGGGTGAGCCCGCCGGGAGTGCGAAACCGACGGGCCCCCTAGATAAGCATTTTTCTTCATTGCCAATTGCTCATTCGTCTCCTGAGGGCGTGTCCCTATGCTCAGGAGGACGCTCTCCTCCACCGTGTCCTCTCCCATCTGTGCTTTCTGCTTCTACCGGGGACTCCCCTGATAAGGTAAGGAGTTTTAATATTCCCTTTTCTCTACCTCAACCGGTTTTCTCTGTAGAGTCGGGCAGCGTTAATTCGCTCTCGACTATGCCTTCTGATACTGAAATTACATTGAAGGATGTCTGGGGGGTTTTGACCTCCATTGATAATAAGATTTCTGGTACTTTAAATTCCTTGTCTAAATTTTCTCAAGAGACTGTTGTCTCTTTACAGCAGTTAGATGGTAAGATAAGTTGACTTGATACTAGCGTTTCTAGAATAGAGGGCCAGATTGGGCCTATACACGCTGCTCAGGCAGCGGGTATTAAAGACTCACTGGCTCTTCATAATAAAATTGAGGCGATGGAAAATATTGCACGTTCTTGCAATTTACGTTTCCTAAATTTCCCCTTTTCTAGACTTCTCGCTCCAAATCTTTTGTTAGATAAATACTTCAAGGAGGTTCTCTTACTCACAGACTCTATAGCAGTTTCTCAGCTTTATTATATTTCTCCTAAATCCAAGAGGGTAAATCCGGTTGAGGGAGAGTTTGATTTAATCGAGCCTACTATCTCTAATCTCACTGCCTTCTTGGAGGACTCCCAGGACAACATTGATACTCGTTCTACTTTGATAGTGACTTTTTTGTCTAAAGACGTAAAGCAGTCTGTACTCCGTGCTTTTTTTAAGCATAAGGCCACTAAGTTTTGTGGTCATCTAGTTAACGTATTTCCAGATGTGTCACGAAGTACTCAGCTCAGGCGTAGGCTGTTTTTAGCCTTAAAGCCTCAGGTGTTGGCCTTAGGAGATGCTTCTTTTTTTCTTCGCTTCCCTTGTAAGTGTCTAATTACTTGGAAGGATGCTTCTTATGTCTTTACTGAAGTTACTCATTTGGAAAGTTTTCTATCTGAGAAGCAGAAAGCACAGGCTGTAATACAGGGTGAAACACAGAGTGCTCTTGATTAGTTGTTGCCTCCTTATATGGATTTTGTGTCTTATTTTCCCGATAGACATTTTGTTATTTTGTCAATACTCAGCCAAGTTTCTTAACATGGGCTATATCAGAGATGTTTTGTCTTTATTTGCTGTTTGCATCTGCTGTATCAATTTTGTTCTGGATTGACCTGTTTGTAATGTGTAATTGCATTATTGTGAAAATTAATTTTAAAAAAACAACAAAAAACCACATCAGTATAAACCTCATCTACAGAGCTCCTTCTTCCCCCCCAGAAGACCTCTCTGTCATACTTGACCTGGCCTGCAACCCTGCAAGCCCACGAAAATCTAATTGGTTGACTGGCGATTTTAACCTCGCTTCCCTACAACCCACCTACGCTAATAATTTCCTTGATGCTATGACTGATCTCAAGTATATACAGATGGTGAACTCTCCAACTCACCTCAAGGGAAATGCTCTTGACCTCATTTTTGTCCCCCAATCAGAATCAAATAATATCAACCTCTCTTTTACTCCCGTTCCATGGTCAGACCACAACTTAATCTCCTTCCAAATCCCATTCCAACAAAATCGAGTCATAACCAATCAAGCAAATACAGCTTCTTCAGGATCCACAACTAGCTTCAAATCCCTAGACAAAGATGAGTTCATCAACAGTGCTCTGCCAGCCCTCCGTCAATCAGTTCAGAATCTCGACGATATGATCAACAAATGGAATACCACCTTGACCTCTTGTTCGCAGCTACCAATCTCAAATAAATTACCTGCATCCATCAAACCACCAAGAAACAGAAAACCAGCCCCTTGGTTCTCTGCTGAATTACGGTCATCTCTTCAGCATCTAAGAAAGCAGGAAAGAAAATGGTGTCGATCCCGAACCACATCCAACCAAATGAATTATGAGAACACCCTGAAACAACACTGTGAAAAAATAGCTGAAAAAAATGTGAGAATACCATACAGAGCTCCTCCTCCGCTCATTAAATAAACCACGTGACCACTTCAGCATTGCTAAATCTTTAACCAAAGTACCCTCCGCCAATCAGCCGATATCAATTCAACCCCAGGCCTATGCCGTATACCTGCAATCTAAAATCATTAAAACAACAGCAGTATCAAAGGCCTCCCTCAGCTACATTGTCCAAGGACAACCACTGTTAACAAACTTCATCCCCCCAGCAGAGAAATACATCGCCGACCTTAATGCTATTATTAACACCACCACAGCCCCAAATGATCCTTGTCCTGCTTACTGGATCAGAATGATGCGTGCAGAGCTCAGCCCAACATTAGCCTACATCATGCAGCTCTCCTTCTCAACAGGAACATTCCCAGCAGCACTGAAACAAACGTCTATACGCCCTCTCCTGAAAAACAACAAACTTGACCCAACAATGACAGATTCATATCGCCCGATCTCAAGCATACCCCTTCTAGCCAAACTTATTGAAAAGGTGGTGCAAATCCAACTACATCGACATAGCATCCCCTCTTGATCCCTGCCAACATGGATTCCGAGAATCCCATGGGGTAGAGACTCTTCTCACCTTACTTATCAATACTTTATCCAGAGGTATTGACAAGATCGAAAACGGATTTGTACTCATCTTCCTTGATATTGCGGCTGCATTTGATTCTGTTAACCACGAGCAACTCCTCTCTCGCCTGCAGGAAAAGGAAATTCATGGCCTGGCCTGGGAATGGTGCAAATCTTATCTAACCGACCGCTGGCAACATGTTCGGATAGGACCAGCAACATCTAATCCATTCCAACAACAACAAGGAGTACCCCAAGGATCCTCACTATCTGCTCTACTTTTCAATATATATATGTAACCCATTTGCGATATAATCCGCTCATTTAAAATATCCAGCTTGATCTATGCGGACGATGTCTTGATATTTGCACCAATAAAAATCACGCACCCTGACCTCTCCCCAATAATAGAGTGCTTCAATGCAATCACTGATTGACTCTTATTACAAAATCTACGCATAAACTAAGAAAACAGAAGTACTTTTCATAACCAAGAACAAGAACTTCTCTCCCCCTACCTCATTGAAGGTGTGAGATGCTGAGCTCCCATGTAAATCTGTAATATGCTACCTAGGTGTCACAATTGACCAACAGCTCAACTTCAAAGAACATATAAAGAACACCACCAAATCCATCTACAATAAAATACGGACACTAAGACACCTAAGATCTCTACTAACCCAAGATGATTTCAGAACAATATTTCAAACGCTTGTAATGCCTCACTTTGACTATGCCAACATCATCCTACATGGCCTACCTAACAGCACCATCAATCCACTACAGTTGGCAATGAATGCAGCAGCCCGCATTCTCTACGGCATTTCTAGAAGAGATCACATTACACCCATACTTATGGAACTACACTGGCTACAGTTACAATGTAGAATCACCTACAAGGCACTACTCCTATCCTTTAAGGCAATAAACCAGCTATCCCCTTCATCCCTCTCTGCACTACTGACTAGCACCCCTACAATCAGACTAAGGAGGTCA
Source organism: Ichthyophis bannanicus (assembly GCA_033557465.1). Lineage (NCBI taxonomy): Eukaryota > Metazoa > Chordata > Amphibia > Gymnophiona > Ichthyophiidae > Ichthyophis > Ichthyophis bannanicus. The sequence goes on along the minus strand of CM066034.1, from coordinate 429,806,701 downwards.
GTATCTGACAACACGCTGACTATCCCACTTGAGTCTACCAGATGCACTCAAACAACTAGGAACAGAGCCTTCACCTTTTATGCCCCCAGATGCTGGAACAATCTCCCACATCATAACCGAGCAATCAAAGACCTCTCACAGTTCAGAAAAGCCCTTAAACACCAACTATTCTGCCTTCACTTCTACCCTAATCTAACACAATCACCCCCCGCACCTCAACTCAGCCTCTGACACTCCAACAACATAACTCCTTACAATGTACATAACAGATCCACCTCAAGTACACTTATGATGTCTATAGATTACACTGTCTCATGCATTACGATTCTATCTAGCTTTATAAACTGTAAATAGTTTCTACAACCACTGTTGTTGATTTGTATATAGTTACCCTCGTTATAGCCCAAGTTACTATTCCTGTTACAATGTAAGCAAAAGACTGTTTGTTCTGATGCAGTATTATGTTATATGTAAACCGCGCTGATTCTAAAAATCGCGGTATATAAGAACTGTAAATAAATAAATACATAAATAAAATATATAACAATATACAATAAATAGATAGATACATGTGGATAGGCCTCTTAGATAGATTGGTGGAGATCATAGGGCTAACAGGAGTAGGAATGGGGAAATTAGGCTGTTTTCCAGACAACTTTGACTAGCGATTCAGGAGTGTTACATTAATGAAGTTGACGAGGTACTCACTTATGGACATAAGTATTGTTAAATATTTGGTACTGTTAATGGAAAAAGGTTTTATTGTTACCATTATTCACAGTTCTTAATTTTAGGCACAAATGTTACCCACCTTGTTGAGATTGAGGTAACTACAGCAGCATTTGTAATTGCAAGTAACAAAATCTGTAAGATGGGTTATTATTATTATGCAGTGCTTGGGATGCATTTGGAATAAAATGATTGGGGGGATGAATGGATGAGGGAGGAAGATGGAACTGTAATGAAATGTGAAGATAGAAAATTGAATTCATGAGTGTATGTTAGTCAACGGGCATGTGCAAAAGTAATCACATGTCAGGGACAATGTTTATTATATGTTATGTGATAAGGAAGCTTATCATAGCTCAGGTAGGAGCTATAGAAAAGATGATGTGACTCTGAACAAGCAACCTGTCAGTTCTGGTAGAAGCAAGAAAACAGAGTTTTCACATAAAAGACTACCAGTCCCAGAATGCACCAGGTTTCCAGCAGCCATGAGAGGGGCTGAAGTGAGAGAATGTGTGTGCAATCAAGAGAGCTATGAGGTAATCCCTAAGCACTCATCTCAAAGGGCAGGGCCTGATTCAACACAGCTGCGCTGTGTTAGGGAGCAGCACACATTAGAACAGGATAAGAATAGAGATTATTCTTCAGGAAACAGTTTTTTTCAGCAACAGTTTCAAGAACAGCTTCAGGAAGAGATACAGAGGGGAGAGCTTCAGCAACGGCTACAAGCACCAGTATCACCTGGAGAAACAGAAGCCAAGCCAAGCAGATAGAGAGAGAAGGAAACTCTCTGGAAGGAAGAGAAGAAAGGCCATTGGAAGGTCTGGGAGATTCCAAGGCAGTACTCATACTGGGAGGTATTCCAAAGGCCAGCAGAGTCCATTGGACTGGATTCAGCCAGAGGAATGGAGTGGCAGAGATAGGAATCACCAGTGGCTACCTGGAAGAGAGAAGACTGCATGTGGAAGGGACTTTCAGACCAAGGCCAGAAGGTATGTGAGAGAAGATCCAGTGTCCAGGGATCAAGATTGGAAGGCTGGACATCAGAATTGGATTACATATTGGCCAGGCTATACAGAGAGGAATAATGATAGCAGGAGAGGCTCAGGTATGAACACTGATCCAGACCCTATCTATAATAGAGAATGGCAGCAAGGGAATAAGCATTCTCATGATAGTGCCTTAATGAAAGACTCATCTGTGCCAATGTATGATATTGACCCTATGATTGTTGATGCAGGGGGAAATACAGCAGATGAAACTATTTACATGGACTGTTCTTTATCTAAATGCTATTGCTAGTTTTCTATGAGCAAACACATCAGCCATCACAAAGAAACCTAACTTTGTTCTTTATTTCCACTGCAAACAGCTCTTAAAGCAGGATTTGGGCTCACACAGTAGCAGCCAGCTGATTGTGTGGGTGAGCAAGGGAGAATCACTGCTGAGATCTGCGTGGAAAATAAGCAGAAGTTAACCTAACCAGCAAAGTTTATTCTTTTCTTTGTGCCTTTGTATTTGGTAATTGTTTGCTAAGAAAACATTAGCTAATTGCCTGACAAGCTGAAGGTTGTTTCTGGTTTACTTTGTGACTTTTTGTTATCCATTTTAAACACTGCAAGCAAGTAACCTCATTTATAGTGCTATCAAGCATACATGTGCTGGGTGAATTAAACCCCATCAATAAAAGAAGTATTTTATTGATCTTACCACTTGGTTTCACAACTCAAATTATTGTCATCAGCTGTGTTTGGGAGTGAATGAACTACAATACCCACAATACCTTGCAAGAATCATATGAATATATGCATCGTCAAGATTGTGTAAGTTCTCACCCTAGGCAGCCGTCTGACAAATGGCGTAGTTTTTCGGATTGCTCTTGCACCAAGAGGATTTACTTGTTGTGGATTACAAATAAAAGTCAAGTTTAAAGCTGTAAGAAGATTTTTCCCACATCTGCACTTTGGAAGAAAAGTGGTTGTTCCAGGAAGCTGTCCCAGAGGAAAAGACCCTGTGCAAAGCTGGATTCATCACTGAGACAAGGTAATATGTACCTGGGCATGTCTAGTGGTGGATGTGTGTAAGCACAGGGGGTAATTGAAAAAAAAAAAAAAGTTGAAAAAAAAAAAACACACCTGGTTGGAAGGTGCTGCTCTTTGGTTTTTTTTTTCTCTCTTTTCTTGCAGGGGTCAAGATGGATCCGAGGGAGATGGCTCAGTGAATGGCAGCCCAATTTAGCAAGCAGCAGGAGCTATCACAGCAGGCCCAGGACACTGCTATGAAGGCCATAATGGAACAGCAGAAACCAGTGCTTGATCTGGTGCAAGCTCTAGTTCAGCTGCAGAGCCAAAGTGGAACAGATGCAAGACCAGCAGTTAGTACTGGTACACCACATATGGACAATGTGGGACTCAATCAAGGGATTGGGGCATTTAATTTTGGGAAATTAACTCCAGAAGATAATGTTGATGATTTTCTAGAGTCTTTTGAAAGAGTGGCACAGGCTTTAGCATGGCCAGAGACCCAGTGGGCAGTAAGGCTGGCAGCCTCATTAACTGGTGAGGCACTAGCAGCTTACAGAGCAATGCCAGCAGCCCAGGCTTTGATTTATAAGGATGTAAAGGCAGCTATTAGAGATCGCCTAGGGTTGTCTATTTCAGAGTATAGGCGAATGTTTAGAGCTGTTACATTGAAAGTGGGTGAGACACCCAGGGCTCTGAGTCAGAGAATCAGAAGTTTAGCTGTAAAATGGTTGGAGCCTGAGCAAAAGACAGTAGAAATGTTATTAGATATTATAATGCTGGAAAAATTTATGCTTGGGGTACCTAAAGATTTGAATGTTTTTCTTATACAGCAAAATTGCCAAAATCTTGGAGAGGCAACCATGCTAGCAGAGAGATTCTTGGAAGCCACGCAGGTTTGCCATAGAATGGGTGGCCCTCTAAAGATGGATGCTGAGGCTAGATGTGCTGTATCAGAAAAGAGAATAATTAAGAATGTTTCTGAAAATGAATGTACTGTATCAAACCAGATGACACAGTGGAATAGAAAGAAATGTTTCAAGTGTGGGAAATTGGGACATTTAGAGAAGAGATGCCAGACACACACTAGTTTAATGGGTCTGGATTTAAAACAGCCCAAGGAAGGATTTCTTTTGATGGTTGATGTGCAAGGAATTACCACAAATGCATTATTAGACTCTGGGGCAGACCAGAGTATGATGTCAAAAAGGCTTTGGAAGAGGATAGAGGCCCAAGAAAGATTTGTGCCTAGAACCCCTGAAAGCCAAGTTCACATCAGATGCATTCATGGTGCTGCATCATCATATCCCACCTATAGGCTAAAGGTTAAGTGCCTAGGGAAACAAGAGGAAATCCTATTAGCAGTGGTGCCTAGGCTACCCTTTGATTTGGTTCTAGGAAGAGACTGGCCAAGATTTAAGCAGGGTCTAGTGGAAGGACTAGGAAAAAAGGAGGGAGAAGGTTTAATGGTAGTAGCTCCCGGGCCTTTATTTGGAAGTCCTCAGACCCCAGCTAAAAAGATGGTTAAGCGTCCAGAAGACCAAGCTACCCCAAAGCAGATATTTGTCCTAAAGTACCATAAGGTCTCTGAGAAGGCCCAAGCTCCTAGGCGGGCAACCCCTCAGTCTGCTGGGTTTGACCTGTGCAGCATAGAAAATGTGATTGTACCTAGCCAAGGGAGAGCCCTGGTTGACACCGGTCTCCAAGTGGAAATACCAATTGGATGTTATGGGAGAGTAGCCCCAAGGTCCGGATTAGCCCTTAAATATTTCATCGATGTGGGTGCGGGAGTAATTGATCCCGATTACAGGGGCAGTATTAAAGTTCTGTTGTTTAACTTTGGACAGAATGAGTATCATGTGAAGACAGGAGACAAAATTGCCCAATTGATTTGTGAGAGGCTGGGTTTTCCACCTGTGGAGGAGGTCACATCCCTAGAGAATTCTGAACGTGGAGCCAAAGGCTTTGGTTCTACTGATGTCAAAGGGGTTAAAAGCTTAGCTGCCACCTGTGCCCAAGAGAGGGAGGTGAGTGAAGAGGAAGATTTGGGACCCCAGGTATCTGATTGTAAAGAAAAATCAGAGCCCCAAATAGGTGAGGACCTGACAATGGTACAACAGGAAGAAATTAGGAAGTTGCTTAAGGAATTCCCAGATGTGTTGACACCCATACCTGGGGAGACCCATTTGGTGGCCCATGAAATAATAACTCCACCTGGGAAATTGGTTCGTCAAAGGCCATACCGCTTGCCTGAAGCCAAAAGACAGGAGGTAGTGGCACAAGTCCAGGAGATGTTGGACATGGGGGTAATAGAGGAGTCAAAGAGTCCCTGGAATAGCCCCATAGTCCTGGTGCCGAAGCCTGATGGATCCTTAAGATTTTGTATTGACTTCCGGCAGGTAAACGCCATATCAGTTTTTGATGCATATCCAATGCCAAGAATTGAGGAGCTGCTAGACCAGCTGGGACAGGCTCAATACTTAACCACCCTTGATATGACAAAAGGATATTGGCAAATCCCGCTCACCAGGGAGTCGAAGCCGACAACTGTGTTCAGCACCCCCGTTGGCCTTTTCCAGTTCAAGAGAATGCCTTTCGGACTGCATGGAGCAGCGGCTACCTGCCAAAGGTTAGTGGATCAGGTACTTCGACCCCACCAAAGTTATGCTTTTGCATACATGGATGATGTCATAATCCATAGTAACACCTGGGCGGAGCATTTGAAGAGGATCAGGGCAGTCTTGTGCTCTATGAAGCAAGCAGGAATCACTTTAAACCCAAAGAAGTGTGCCTTTGCAAATAGGGAGGTAAAATACCTAGGCCACCTAGTGGGAAGAGGAAAAATTAAACCTCTATTAAGCAAAATAGATAGCATCAGGAATTTTCCTCCTCCAACAACCAAGAAACAACTAAGAAGTTTCTTAGGACTTATTGGATACTACCGCCGGTTTATACCGCAATTCGCAGAGAAAAGTGCCATTTTCACGGATATGCTGCGAAAGAATTGTCCAAACCAGATAAAGTGGACACCAGAAGCTGAAAAAGCGTTTTCAGTATTAAAAGAAAAATTGTGTACAGGACCGGTACTGAAAGGAGTAGACTTCAAGAAACCCTTTCTGGTTCAAACCGATGCATCGGATGTAGGGCTAGGAGCAGTCCTATCCCAGTGCCATGATGGGGAGGAGCATCCTGTGATGTACCTGAGCAGGAAGTTGTCACTGGCTGAACAAAAGTATTCCACGATAGAAAAAGAGTGTTTGGCTATCAAGTGGTCAGTGGAGGCGTTAAGGTTTTACCTTACAGGGAGAAAGTTCCAGTTGGTCACGGACCATGCCCCACTTAAGTGGTTGCAGCAAATGAAGAACCACAATGCCAGGTTGACACGCTGGTACATGGCCTTACAGGCGTTTGATTTTCAGGTTGAACATCGTGCCGGGAAGTTACACAAGAATGCGGATGCACTTTCCCGTATTACGGACTGTAGAGAAGAAGTTTTACCAGTAAAACCAGTCCGTAATAACTTAAGCAGGGGGGTATGTGATAAGAAAGCTTATCATAGCTCAGGTAGGAGCTATAGAAAAGATGATGTGACTCTGAACAAGCAACCTGTCAGTTCTGGTAGAAGCAAGAAAACAGAGTTTTCACATAAAAGACTACCAGTCCCAGAATGCACCAGGTTTCCAGCAGCCATGAGAGGGGCTGAAGTGAGAGAATGTGTGTGCAATCAAGAGAGCTATGAGGTAATCCCTAAGCACTCATCTCAAAGGGCAGGGCCTGATTCAACACAGCTGCGCTGTGTTAGGGAGCAGCACACATTAGAACAGGATAAGAATAGAGATTATTCTTCAGGAAACAGTTTTTTCAGCAACAGTTTCAAGAACAGCTTCAGGAAGAGATACAGAGGGGAGAGCTTCAGCAACGGCTACAAGCACCAGTATCACCTGGAGAAACAGAAGCCAAGCCAAGCAGATAGAGAGAGAAGGAAACTCTCTGGAAGGAAGAGAAGAAAGGCCATTGGAAGGTCTGGGAGATTCCAAGGCAGTACTCATACTGGGAGGTATTCCAAAGGCCAGCAGAGTCCATTGGACTGGATTCAGCCAGAGGAATGGAGTGGCAGAGATAGGAATCACCAGTGGCTACCTGGAAGAGAGAAGACTGCATGTGGAAGGGACTTTCAGACCAAGGCCAGAAGGTATGTGAGAGAAGATCCAGTGTCCAGGGATCAAGATTGGAAGGCTGGACATCAGAATTGGATTACATATTGGCCAGGCTATACAGAGAGGAATAATGATAGCAGGAGAGGCTCAGGTATGAACACTGATCCAGACCCTATCTATAATAGAGAATGGCAGCAAGGGAATAAGCATTCTCATGATAGTGCCTTAATGAAAGACTCATCTGTGCCAATGTATGATATTGACCCTATGATTGTTGATGCAGGGGGAAATACAGCAGATGAAACTATTTACATGGACTGTTCTTTATCTAAATGCTATTGCTAGTTTTCTATGAGCAAACACATCAGCCATCACAAAGAAACCTAACTTTGTTCTTTATTTCCACTGCAAACAGCTCTTAAAGCAGGATTTGGGCTCACACAGTAGCAGCCAGCCAGCTAAAGGCTTTCAGCTGGTCCATTGATAGTAATTAGGGCTGCACCTGATTGTGTGGGTGAGCAAGGGAGAATCACTGCTGAGATCTGCGTGGAAAATAAGCAGAAGTTAACCTAACCAGCAAAGTTTATTCTTTTCTTTGTGCCTTTGTATTTGGTAATTGTTTGCTAAGAAAACATTAGCTAATTGCCTGACAAGCTGAAGGTTGTTTCTGGTTTACTTTGTGACTTTTTGTTATCCATTTTAAACACTGCAAGCAAGTAACCTCATTTATAGTGCTATCAAGCATACATGTGCTGGGTGAATTAAACCCCATCAATAAAAGAAGTATTTTATTGATCTTACCACTTGGTTTCACAACTCAAATTATTGTCATCAGCTGTGTTTGGGAGTGAATGAACTACAATACCCACAATACCTTGCAAGAATCATATGAATATATGCATCGTCAAGATTGTGTAAGTTCTCACCCTAGGCAGCCGTCTGACAGTTATCAATAAAAAAGATTTGAACTAAAATCTTTCAACAACTCTGAGTAAGTAGTTTAAATTTTTTTCAAAAAGGTTTTAGAGTTGTTGAAAGATTTTAAAGAATGTTGAGATGGGTAAGGATAGTAATATGAAGGTTTTTATTTTTATTTTAGTTCCATACTGACGGCGCACAAGCCCTTTGATAAAGCCATTGTGTAGATGGTGAAACCAGTGGCCAGGGTCAGTTTCAGTGAACCGCCAGGCTAAGTCGTTGTGATATATGAATTTATGGCTTATATAATATGTGAAGATATGGAAAAGTTGTACTTTTATAGAGTTATGCTTGTTTTGCACAAATTGCAAATATCATAGAAATGGTGCACTTGTTAAGTGTTTTGGGAAAAGACATTGGATTTTAAAAAAAGTTGATGATAAATAAAAGCTTTGAAGATTAATAGTTTTGCATTTATACTAGCGTGGGTCCCAAGAGACTTCTGGCTTACATTTTAAATTTTGGCACCTTTGTAAGTAGCGTGAATTTCTTGATCGGTTGCTTACGCCATCAAAAAGTAGAAAGATTAGAGGACACATAAGGAAACTACATTGTAACCCATTTAAGACTAAGAAGAGAAAATATTTTTTTCACTCTACGTGTAATCAAACTCTGGAATTCGTTACCAGAGGCTGTAATAAATGCTGTTAGTGTAGCTGGACGTCCGCTACAAAAGGTTTTTTTTAAATCGGGTATTTAAAAACGGAGCTATATTTCGGTATTTACTCCCCTGGTTTTGAGCTTGTGATTGAAAGGGCAGTAAGACAGTCAAGCAGATTTTTAATTTAATTTATTTATTTTCCCCCTTTTTTTATGACTGGCTTCATGATCTGCTCTGGTTCAACGGAATGCCGTTTCTACGACCCACATTTCTATTATGTATATTTTGATTGGATATGCCACCAGATAAAAAATTAACTATTTTATTAAAATGAATACTCTTCTTTATTCTTGAGCCATATATTTTTGTTTCGATATTGCCCAGATATGTCAGTATATTTAGACAATTGCAGGTTTAACGGACTTGTTTTTAAGATGCACTGGGTTCAAGAGATTCATGATTATATATATTTTTGTTGCTTTTTATTTATCTTCTTCATGAGCGTTTTCAAAGCAGATTTGACGAAGTGTTTTTTAATGTTTTTTTAATTTGTTCATTTTCCGTTTTTTAACCATATATTAGAGCAGTTTGGCTCATAATTCATTTTTACTCATCCTCCTTTCCATTATTTTATTTTGTGATTATATTTATTCTAATTAAACAATTTTAGCTTTATTTTTAATGTCCCTATTTAGGTGCTGCTCCCTAAATGTTATATTATCTATGGGTATTAATCTCCTTCTGTGAATAGTATAGAGTTACATTAGTATATCAATATATCCTCCTCTCTATTAGCATCAATTATAGCTTGTTTGCACAACAGGATATTTCTTTTTTTTTTTGTTTTAACCCTTTCAAGGCCTACTTTAAATTTTTAATCCACATTCTGCAGCTGGGTAAATTTTTGCATATTTCAGGAAAATTGTACCCGTCTTATTCAATATGTTCTAATAGTGATTTTCCTTCTGCTATGGCCATGTATTATATACCATTTGATAGGAATATTTAGGGGCTTGTTTACAAAGCTGCGGTAGCGGTTCGTGATCGTTATCGGAGCCGCGACCCTTTTGATTTCAATGGGGCCGCGGCTCCGATAACGACCGCGAACCGCTACCGCGGCTTTGTAAACAAGCCCCTTAGTCAGAATTTTGGATCCCAAGAGTTTTGGGCTCGACCTGGAAAGGGTTTCGCTATTAATTGCTGCTTCTCCTTCATGATACAGTTATGTTGAATTCATGGGAATAATGTTCCACCCTTTTTTATTGCCTCTAGCACAGAGATACAATTGCAGATTAGTATTCTCTTAAAAGATTTTCACAGAGTGCATATGTGAGTATTTTTATGGAATAAGAAAAGTATGTTCACTATATTACTCCATTCTTCATATTACCCTCTGCCCTACGTTCTCTCCTTTTTTATGTTACTAAGTTTTATTGATATATACTTTTCAATGGTTTTCAACTTTTTTTTTTTTTTAGTTTAAATTTCTTTATTGAGAAATACAAGGAAAATTACAGATATCCAAGCAAATATTATCATAGAAAAACAAATACAATAGAAAAACCATGGTATCCATAATACAGTCCACGTCAAGAGGAGCGAGCAAATAGGGGAGGGTGCCAACTCAATTAAACAAACTCTTTTGAAAACTATCAGTTGTCAAGAAATTAACATAATGAAAACAATTTTAAGGAGCCGGGGCACCTTTAGATAGAAGGAAGGATTCCAATGCCGATGTCTCCAGGAAAACAAACTTGGTGCCTTTCAAAGAAACAATGCATTTACAAGGAAATTTAAGAAAAAACGTGGCACCGAGGGCCAAGATGCGTGGCTTCAACAACAAAAAAGCCTTACAACGTAGCTGAGTTTTCCTGGAAACATCGGGGAAAATACTGACCCTCTCTCCACAAAAATTGGATGCTTTATTCGAGAAATATAAACGCATTACAGCATTTCTATCAACGTCCGAGGCAAAAGACACCAGAAGGGTAGCTCTAGTAGGAATATTATCCTGAGAAGACTCAATATAATCAGAAATATTCAAAGATTCATGAGGTATAACTGGGGCTAAGCCAGCAGAACTATCTGCCGCAGAAGCCCCTTTAGAGGGAATATAAAACAGTTTAATCAAAGATGGCTTACTATCTTCCCGATATCCCAAAATATCTACCAAAAATTTATCAAATAAAATTTGAGGAGATATAAACCTAGTATAAGGAAAATTTAAGCACCTTAAATTCAAGGCACGCAGACTATTCTCCAAAACCTCTTGTTGGGCATGGAGAATAAGACTGTCCTTCATAAAAGACAGAGAAGAATTTTGTAACACAGAGCAATGAGCTTCCAACTTCTGGCATCTTCCCTCCAAAGTATCTATCTGAGAATCATGTTGAGAAAATTTCGCCACCGAGTCCCTAGGGGAGCGTGCGAGGAGAGGAGGCTGCTACTCACTATTGTGCTCCGCTGGTGCTTCTCCGGACGGCGTTGGAGTGCTGTTCCATCACGGTGGCGCCTGCCCCCTGACATCATCTTTGGGGGTTTAAAGCCCGGAGGTTTCCTCTTGCTGGTGGGAGCGTGCGAGGAGAGGAGGCTGCTACTCACTATTGTGCTCCGCTGGTGCTTCTCCGGACGGCGTTGGAGTGCTGTTCCATCACGGCAGCGCCTGCCCCCTGATGTCATCTTTGGGGGTTTAAAGCCTGGAGGTTTCCTCTTGCTGGTGGGAGCGTGCGAGGAGAGGAGGCTGCTACTCTCTATTGTGCTCCGCTGGTGCTTCTCCGGACGGCGTTGGAGTGCTGTTCCATCACGGCGGCGCCTATCCCCTGACGTCATCTTTGGGGGTTTAAAGATCGATCGCTAAGCGGTACGCGGAAGTGGTTGCGTTCTAAAGGGGCGCGTTATTAAGGGGTTCGCTCCTTATGCGCTCCTTTGGCGCTCGAGGAGCTCGAGAGCTGGCTGGTGGTGCTGCGGAATGGGTAGACGGAAGAAATGACCACTGAATGTGAGTACTGTTATTCCTTCTAAAGCGGTAAAGATTGCTGGCCCAATGGATCGCCATCTTATTGCTTTAAACAGTACTGTGGGAGAGGTTGTTGCTGCAGCTCCGCTTCAGCTCCCTGGACATGGCTCCTCTTTATCTTTGGGGGTTAGTATCTCTTCCCCCTCCGCTGTCTCATTTGATTCCGATCCTGTCTCTTCTTCTCCTTTGAGAAAGAAGGTGCCTTTACAAGTGGACTCTGTACCTGTTTCATCTGTGTCTGGGCCTTTGGTGGTTACCAAGAGAGTTCCACTTCCTCGGATCATATCGGCCCCGGAGAGTTCTGCTGTGGTACAACAGGACGGTGTTTCTATCTTGCCAGGGGCGTCACAGGAAATATCCCTTTCAGATGTATGGAATGTTCTTACTCGGATTGAGTCTTCATTGAAATCTGTCGTTTTGCAAACGTCGGTTTTCAACTTTTTAAGTGTATATTTTTAATTGTATTGTTTGGGTGTTGATTTGTATTAATTTGTTTTTATTATTATTATGAGTATTTATTCTTGTAACACATTTATTCTTATAACATATTTATTTGATTACTGTATTGTGTTTTTATTGATTTTAATTTTTTTATGTATTGTTATTACTCATTATTTGTTATTTATTATTTTTTAAGCTGCATACCCCCGAGGAAAGTGTTTACCGAAACGCGTTGGGGATGAATAATAAAGGCACCTGTGACCTCAGTACGCCTCTCACCTTCTGTGTTTGTGTCTCCTTGCTGTAAGGGCTTCGTGCTCTTTGTTGTGCTCCTTTTGGGAACCTGCCAGTTACCTGTGACCTAGATTGGCCACTTTTGGAAACAGGATACTGGACTTGTTGGACCTTGGTCTGACCCAGTATGGCATTTCTTATATTCTGAACCATGATTCTCATACTGCCACATTATTTCTATTAATTTATTTATTAGTATTTAGCTCATGCCTTTCCAGTAGTAGTTCAAGGCGAGTCACATTTAGGTACAGTAGACATATTGGCCCAGATAAAGAGTAGTTACTCACCTGTAACAGGTGTTCTCCAGGAGCACCAGGAATCAGTCCTCACATATGGGATGTCGGCGCCGATGGAGCCCTCGTGCGGAGCATTTCCCCAGCTTTCAAAGAAAGCCTTTGGGAATGCAGTGCGCATGCTTGGTCCCCTTCCTGCCATCTTGCCCAGTCTCATGACATAGCTAAAAGACAGCAAAAAAATAACAAAAATGAATCATATGACTGCAACTCCAAGGGGAGGAGGGAGGGTCGTGAGGACTGATTCCTGCTGCTCCTGGAGAACACCTGTTACAGGTGAGTAACTACTCTTTCTACAGGACCAAGCAGGAAGTCAGTCCTCACACATGGGACTCCCCCGCTCTAGGCTACCGAGAACCCAAAGCTGAAAAATAAGCTCCTTCTGGAGCCTCAGCATGCATGATAAAAATCTTCTCTGAGAACGCCCCCGAACGGTAGCCCAACAGAAGGGCCGGAGGGTAGGAGTTGCCTAAACCTCAAAGAGATTACGGAGTACTGCCTGTCCGAAAGTACTGTCCCTGCGGGACTCCCTCTCGAGGCAGTAATGGGCCACAAAAGTCTGGCTTGAAGACCAAGTAGCGGCCCGAAAGATGTCAGCCAACGGAACAGAGCAGAGATGAGCTACTGACGCAGCCTTTGCCCTGACACGGTGGGCCGTGACTCGACCCTGCAAGGAGATGCCAGCTGCCATGTACGCCCAGGCGATATGGTCTGCTACCCAAATGGACAGGGTACGCTTGGACACAGGTAACCCCCAAGCTTGTTAGGGTCAAAAGATACGAAGAGCTGAACAGCCCTTCGATGCCCCTGTGTTCGGTCAATGTAGAAAGACAACGCCCTCCTACACTGCTACCCAAATGGACAGGGTATGCTTGGACACAGGTAATCCCAGCTTGTTAGGGTCAAAAGATATGAACAGCTGAACAGCCCTTCGATGCCCCTGCGTACGGTCAATGTAGAAAGACAACGCCCTCCTACAGTCCAGGGTATGCAAGACCATCTCAGCCCGGCTGGCATGTGGCCTGGGAAAGAAGGTCGGAAGAACCACCTCCTGATTGAGGTGGAAGGAGGAGACAACCTTTGGAAGGAACTTAGGATGAGTCCGTAAGACCACCCTGTTCCTATAGAACCATGTGTACGGTCTATCAGAAACCAGAGCCTGTAGTTCACTCACACGCCTGGCCGAGGTAAGAGCTACCAAGAATAATGCCTTCCAGGAAAGGAAGCGAAAATGACAGGTAGCCATCGGCTCAAACGGTGGGCGAGTAAGTTGTTGCAAGACCACATTCAAATCCCACTCAGGTGCTGGTGGACGAATAGAGGCTTGACCAAAAGCAGGCCTCTGAGGAAGTGGGCCACTAAGGGATGGACCGACAGAGACTGACCGTCCACCGGGGAGTGGTGCGCTGACAGAGCACTGAGGTGGACCCGCACAGAGTTGGATTTAAGGCCTAGATCCGACATGTGCAGCAGATACTGCAGCACCACTGGTACCAGGCACAAAAACGGGTCCTCTTGACGCTGAGCACACCAGGTGGAGAACCTACGCCACTTGAGGGCATAAGATTTCTGGGTGGATTGTCTCCTAGAGGCCAAAACCACCCCCTCCATTTCCCTAGGTAGAAGTAAGGGGGCTAGAGCTACCCTTTCAGCAGCCAGGCCATCAAATGGAGAGACTGAAGGTTGGGGTGCAGGAGAGATCCCTGATCCTGAGACAGGAGATCGGGTTGCATCCCCAGAGGGAGTGGAGTGTCTACCGCCAATTGAAGAAGGAGTGGAAACCATGGTTGCCTCGGCCATTTGGGGGCTACCAGGATCAGCGAGGCCCTGTCCCGAAGAACCTTGAATAGGGTTCGGGACACTAGAGGCGTTGGAGGAAACGCATACAGCAGGCCCATAGACCAAGAGATTAGGAAGGCATCTGCTGCCATTCGCAGAAGATGGGGTTGTCTGGAACAGAACCTGGCAGCTGACGGTTCAGTGGACTCGCAAAGAGATCGATGGTTGGAAGACCCCATTTTAGGAAGATCTGTTGGACCACTAGGGGATTCAAATGCCATTCGTGAGGCTGTAGAATCCTGCTCAACCTGTCTGCCAGGTAATTTTCTTGGCCAGGTAGATAAACTGCCTTGAGAAACATGCCATGCTGGACTGCAAAGGCACACAGGGCCTGCGCCTCCTGACACAGAAGCCTGGATCCCGTGCCTCCTTCTTTGTTCACATAGAACATTGCTACTTGGTTGTCCGTCTGAATCAAGACAGACTGGTGAGAGAGGGCATGAGAGAAAGTTTGTAGAGCTAATCGAATAGCTCGCAATTACAACAGATTGATCTGCTGAGTGGCTTCCCAAGGGAACCAGAGGCCCTGAGTGCATGTCCCCTGGCAATGTGCACCGCAACCCTGAAGAGAAGCATTGGTCGTCAGCACCCATGTGTGTGGTGGCGCCTGGAAAGGCACCCCTTTGATCAGGTTCGGGAGATGCAGCCACCACTGCAGGGAGGCCACTAGAGGTTTGGACACTCTTACTCTGTCTCTCAAGTCCCCTGTGGCCTGTGTCCACTGAGCTCTGAGACACCATTGAGCAGGCCACATATGCAGACGAGCATTTGGAGTTACATGGACCATAGAAGCCATGTGGCCCAAAAGCCTCAGGAAATGTCTGGCAGAGACCAGAGATCCACTGTGAAACTGCTGGGCCAGAGCCATCAGTCTGTGAGCCCTGTTCCCGGGCAAATAAGCCATTGCTTGTAAGGTATCCAACTTTGCCCCTATGAACTCTACGTCCTTTGAGGGGAGCAAAGTGGACTTTGCGAAGTTTATGATGAAGCCCAGGTGCTGGAGAAGGGAGACAGTGCGAAGAGTGGCTTGTCTGGCCTCCTGTGGAGACTGACCCCTGATGAGCCAGTCGTCCAGGTATGGAAAGACAAAGATGCCCTGGTTTCTGAGATAGGCCGCCACCACAGCCAGGCATTTGGTGAAAACCACGGGTGCGGAGGTTAGGCCAAATGATTGGCTGTACTGAAAATGATTTCCTCCCAATACAAATCTGAGATATTGTCTGTGGTCTGGATGAATGAGGATGAGTATAAGCATCCTTTAGGTCTAAGGAGCATAGCCAATCTCCCTGCTGGAGGGAGGGCAGCAGTATCCCAAGGGTAAGCATCTTGAACTTTTCCCTCTCCAGGAACTTGTTGAGATTTCGCAAGTCTAGGATGGGCCTGAGGCCCCCTGTCCTTTTTGGTACCAGAAAGTACCTGGAATAGAAGCCTTGCCCTTTCAGGTGGTGAGGCACCGGTTCCACTGCCTGCTCCTGTAGAAGACTTGCCAACTCCTGAAGGAGGAGGTTCCTGTGCAGAGGGAGTCTGGGAGGATCCCCTGGAAAATAGGAGGGAGGTAACTGGTTGAAGTGGAGCAAGTAACCCTTTTGGACTATGCTCAGTACCCAGGTATCCCCTGTTATAGCTTACCATCTGTGGGCGTAGTGTCAGCCGGCCTCCTGTGCTGAGTGGAGGCAGCTGTGGGGGAGAGGCTATGCAGTGGGAGTCAAAACCTCGCTCCCTGCTGTGTAGGAGCCGGAGCTGGCGGCTTGGGGGTTTTCTGCCTACGGGGCCCATGTCCCTGCCCCTTGGCCTGCTGACCATGTTGGGGAGCTGCAGAGGCCTGGAACTGAGGGTAGGATTTGTAGGCAGAGGCCTTCCTCAGGTAAAAGGGCTTTACCCCTGAGCCCTTCTTCTTCTGAGAAGGGGCAAAAGTCTTCCTGGTGAGAGTCTCAGTCTTGATTTCTGCAGCCTTTTCAGCCATGGGTTTGCCAAAGAGATTCTCACCTCGGCAAGGGGCATACGGGAGGCCGAGGGAGACCTTGGCCGAGGATCGACTCGAGACTGCATGGACTCGAGTATCGGCTTGGCCTCCGGGGTCGACTTGGATGTCGAGGTACCAGTGGTCGGGGCAGATGTACCGGTCAGACCGGCGATCAGCACCCACTGCTGTTCCAAGAAGGCAGCCAAGCTGCTCTCCAAGGCCATCAACCTGAGTCCGAGCTCAGGAAACTCAGGAGCTCCCGACTTGGCCCCCGATGGCGTCGGGGCCGACGTTGGCTCCCCCGGAGGAGAGTCCATGAGGACAACAGCACTCACGTGACGCGGGGACTCCGGCTCCACACGAGGCAACTTGGCAGGCCTCTCCAACTCTGAGGACCCAGGACGGCGGTCGGGGCTATGCGACCTGGCCCTCGAGGGACCAAGAGTGTCCACCGACGCTGCCCTCGTGGGTTTCTTCTTCCTTTTGTGTTCCCGTGAGGGAGACCCCCACTCAGAGGAGCCCCGACGATGCTCGGGGTTGGACTCCCGAGATGTCGAGGCCTCTGACGAAGTCTGGGCCCGGCCGGACGTGGAGTCGGAGAAGATCCTTTCTCGCTGATGTTGACGGCTCCTTAGCGCCTTAGAGGACATTTTGCCGCACGGGCCACAGATCATCGGGTCATGATAGGGCCCGAAGCACAGGAGGCAGCAGTCGTGTGTGTCAGTGAGCGACATTACTTTCTTACAATGATCACACTTCTTGAACCCGCTGGCAGCCATGGGGGGAAAAAGGGCCCCTGCACGGTCAAAAGACCGGGCTGCCAGTGAAAAAGGGAAAAAATGCACGAACACTAGTCTCAAAGGACAAAAAACAAAATAGTAGCTCCAGGCTCGATACCGGTGTAACGTGCCCAGGCGGGAAGGGGTACCAGCGTTGAACTGGCAAAAAACTACAAATCTTCGAAGGAAAAATCAACTTTTAACTGGGTGACTAAGACACACGTCCGTCGGGCTCCCCGGAAAAAAGAAGACTGGGCAAGATGGCACCCTTGGGCGGGAAGGGGACCGTGCATGTGTGCTGCATTCCCAAAGGCTTTCTTTGAAAGCTGGGGAAATGCTCCGTATGAGGGCTCTGTCGGCGCCGACATCCCATATGTGAGGACTGACTTCCTGCTTGGTCCTGGAGAACTGTGGTTCCCTCTCTCTGGATCTCTCCATAAAGAATCCCATACATTCTAATCATTCAGGACCAGGGAGTACTATTCCACCGCAACAAGTCCCTAGCTGTCACAGCTTGGATGTTCAGGAGTTAACCTTTGCATCCTTGAACCTGGCTGTTATAAGAACATAAGAACATAAGATATGCCATACTGGGTCAGACCAAGGTCCATCAAGCCCAGTATTCTGTTTCCAACAGTGGCCAATCTAGGTCATATGTACCTAGCAGTTTCCCCAAGGGACACAGGTTCCACAATGCTTGTATTGGTTCAAGCACTGATATCCTGGGTCCCTTCTTAATAATGGCTTATGGACCTTTCCTCCAGGAACTTGTCCAAACCTTTTTTAAACCCAGCTACACTAACAGCCTTTACTACATCCTCCGGTAACAAATTCCAGAGTTTGATTACACGTTGAGTGAAAAAATATTTTCTTTTATTAGTCTTAAATAGTTTACCCTGTAGCTTCATTGCATGTCCCCTAGTCTTTCTATATTCTGATAAGGTAAACAATCGATCTACGTTTACCCGTTCCACTCCGCTCATTAATTTATAGACTTCTATCATATCTCCCCTCAGCCGTCTCTTTTCCAGGTTAAAGAGCCCTAACCTTTTTAGCCTTTCTTCATAGGAGTATCCTTCCATCCCCTTTACCATTTTGGTGGCTCTTCTCTGAACCTTTTCTAATAACTCTATATCCTTTTTAAGATACGGCGACCAGAATTGCACACAATATTCAAGGTGCGGTCTCACCATGGAACGATATAGAGGCATTATAATATCCTTTGTTTTATTTTCCATTCCTTTCCTTATCATACCTAGCATTCTATTTGCTCTCTTGGCCGCCGCTGCACACTGGGCCGAGGGTTTTAACATGGTATCCACAATGACGCCTAAATCTTTTTCCTGGGTGGTGGTTCTTGGGTGGTGGCTGTTAGTTACTCAGGAGTCATTCTGGCTTCTAGGAGATTCCTTTAGAAGCTTATATAACTTTGAATGTGAGAGATTTGTTGTCTCATAGTGTGAGTGAAAGATCCTTGGACCTTTTTTCTATCCCACACAAAAACTGCTTGAAAACCTTTCATCTTTATCAGAGTAAGGTCTAAAAACCAATTCACTTAGGGGGTCATTCCAATTACAAATAGCGGGGGCTATTCACTCTGCCAAGTTCTGTGCACTGAAGTTCCTTCCTATGGCATTGTCGGAATTCCACCTTAATCAGTCAGTCATCCTGTAACATTTTTCCCCGGGCCTTATGCCCACAAAATTGAAAGAGCAGTGCACACTTTGGACCGCAAGAGAGGTTTGGAGCCTATTTGGAACAAACTGAAGCCCTTAGAAAGTGCACCCAAGATTTTGCTTCTTCTGACCCTAACAAACCAGGGGCTGCTATCAAAAAATACACTTTATCCAACTAGCATCTCTTTCATTTCTGCCCAGGGAAGCTTGACTCTTGAGGTTCAATGTCATGGTTCATAATGTCAGCCCACAAGATTGGTCTCCATGGAGGAGATTTGCAAAGCTGTGAGATGGAGTTCTGTCCATACATTCACATCTAATTACTGTCTAGAAAGAGACTCCCAACATGATAGTAGGATTGGCCAATCCATTCTCCAGAATCTGTTTGGGGAATAGAATCCAATCCCATTCTCCTTAGCCCGGTTATTTTTCGTTCCAACCTGCCTTCAAGAAAAAAATAAAGAGACAAAAATCATATAAAGGCTGGTTGTCACCAAAAAAGAAACAGACAGTACTACTCAGTGTCTGCTGGTTGCGACACTTTGTTTATTGTATTTTCCTCGTCTTTCTTTCAAGGTAGTCTATAGCTAGGGATTCCCATGTTTAAGGGCAGTCTATCCTGCTTGTCCATGGAGAAAAAAATGTTATTTACATGTAGTAAATTTTCTCGGGGCAGTTTCTCCAAATGAGTTCGTTTTGTGCATAGTCACGAACCTCACTTTTAAGCCAGGTGTAGGCAGCAGTATATGAATCCTCACAAAACTGTATACTCCATACAAAGCTATTGAGTCAGACTGAGGCAGTCCCAACAGCAGTGACAGGTGGAAAGCTACACACCACGTGCAGTGATGCACTTCCAAAAGCTTCTAAAACATGTGGAAGCTAGAGAGCTACTCCAGTGCTCATGCTCTATCGGTGAT
This sequence comes from Ichthyophis bannanicus, assembly GCA_033557465.1. NCBI lineage: Eukaryota > Metazoa > Chordata > Amphibia > Gymnophiona > Ichthyophiidae > Ichthyophis > Ichthyophis bannanicus. The sequence goes on along the minus strand of CM066034.1, from coordinate 429,786,997 downwards.
GCCACCTATTTGTGAGGAATCATATCCTCTTGTCTAGGGAAAACACTACCTGCTACAAAGTAAGTAACTTTGTTTTATCTTTCCTTCAACTTTCCTTCATACATACAAGGATATTAGTCTATAAATACCTTGAAATGAACATGGATGTGATCCCTCAACACATCGACACGGAAGAACTTGCGGCCACAGATCTCACATGTGTACTTCTTATCACCGTGTGTCAGGAGGTGCTTGTTCATGTTACTCCTGCAGGAAAACATCTGCCACAGCAAGAGGGAAAGTCACATGGAAGAATGCTAACATACAGCTCTCATCTCCTGTCCTCAGAGATTCATCAAGACATTACACCTAAAGAAGACATCATATGTAAATATTTATCCAACTGTAATGCATCCACAGATTTTATGTAACACTGTGGCTTACAACACTTGTGGGGTGGGGAGTGAGTGGGAGATAATTAAATTGCCTGTTTTGTTAACACTGAGTACTTTTTATTTATAGGCTTTGCACGAATAACCAAAGAAAAACAATGGGCCCTTTTTACTAGGAGATGTTTACTAAAATGCAGTAATGGTTACCATATGCTAAATCCCACACTAAATGTTCAGCATGGGACTGCACACTAAAAGAGCCACTGTGATAAAAATCCCGCAGTTAACATCTTAATGCAGGTTGGGGTGGGGGAATAGGCAGGAAAGTGGCAGAGAGAGGGTGTTGACTGCATGGCACGGTTAGCGTAGGCATCATTAATTCACGTGGTTGTTGCAGATAGCATAGATGCACTTATACCACTACTTTGATAGGTGACATTAAGAACACCAGTACTAAGTGCAGCTGCCTCTTACCTGGGCTAACTGTACAGGGCATGTCAGGAACACTCCTTCAGTCTACGTGGGTCTGACCCAGTCCCCATGATAAGTTTTGTCTACAACTGCGCACTAAGGGACATACCCTTAGTGCACTTTAGTAAACATGTCCCAGACACAGAAAATGGCATGCACTAACAGTTAACAAAGAGGCTTGACACTTACTTAATTCCTACTGAATAGCATGGGGACTGGGTGGTGCACCTTACACTTGAGAGGTAATTTTATAAGACGGATGTAAATCACAATATTTTACTGACTTACGCATTTATAAGGCTGGCAAAAATGCTCAAGCCTAGTTTAACATGCATTTTAGACCGCTTACACCCCTATTTTATAAAGTATGTACGCACTATATAAAATAGGTGTGAAATGCATATGTTCGAATGCATGTTAACCTAGATGGTCCTTATAAAATCATCCTTTTAGAGGGCAATTTTATGAACCATTTTCACATTCAAAGCAGTGTTTTTAAGTCATATTTAAAAGTATGCATGGTGCAAGCAGATATGTATTCGTAGAGCAGGTGTACACAGGTGCGGACTTTGGATAGATCATGGATGGAATCATGATTTTTTAAAATACACGTATAAGTACACGCTGACAGTTACACCTGCAGATGAAATTTCTATGCCTTCAAACTACAATGTGATTTTGGCAGGATTTGAACTACTATTTTATAAATCAGATAGGTGCCAATGTGTCTTTATAAAACAGGTGGTTTCCTGGCCACTTACTGTAACTTATAAAATTGCCCCTATGGAAGGTAATTTTATAAAATTGAGCCTAGTTTATGCGTGTTTTCATGTGTGTACTTGACTTTATGAAATACTAGCATAAACAGCGAAGAATGTACCTTAAATTAAGGTGCAATCACTTATGCCAACCCTAGTTCTAATGTAAATGACTGCACCTACCTTTTGAAAGTGTGCATATAAATTATCACATTCTATAATCAAAGCTCATTATTTATGCACCTTTTTGTCTTCCTTCTTTGTGCTCCATCATTCAGAAAGTTAGAACATTCAAGATGCCCATTAGCTTCCTCTAGAATCCATCTCTACCATGCCTAAGCACAAAGCATCGCCACTTCCCCATCAGCCAGTATGGCTCCAACTTCAATATCCAGCCTCCTAGGTCCCCTGTGTAACTCAGTAGATGGACCCAACTACAGGAGCACCTGTATTTATGCCAGGACCTCTAGATAATACAGAACTCGTAATCTGCCTGATAAATGCAGTTGTCAGTCCATGCTACCATCAGAATCTGACACAAACTTGACTGCATGGATGGCTAGAATTTCTAACATTTAATATTAACCTGCAGATATGTGTGTCTGATTTTTCTGCAGGTAATTTTTTCAGACAAAACATTGTATCTCGTTTTAAAAAGCTAAAATGATGCAAGCCATTGCTTCCCCTCCTGCAGGAATGTCTTGGCAGTATATGGGCAAAAGGATGAGAACTGCTCAACAAAACATATCCTTTTATAAGCAAGGAAAGTTAAATAGCTTGCCTGTGAAAATGGTTTTTGTTATTGCCCTCCCTGTGACTAACAGCATGTCCAAATAAAATTGTGGTCAAAATTATTGACACCTTTGCATTTTAGGTTGATGTGTACAATATCTTGAGAAATAATTGGAAATATTCCAACTGTATGCCATCATAATATTTTAACAGTATGTTCAAAGGTATACAACTCAAAAGAAGATGTCTATGCAACATAAACATAGTAATTTTAAAAACCAAGCACCTCCAGGTGCGGGAAGACCCCGTCACAGCCGCCAGCAGCCCAATCAGCGTTGGGGAAGGGAGCGGGAAGGATAGCCCCTCCCTGCTCACCACCACAAGGCCTATTGGGCCAATAGGAGCACTGAGCAGGGACTTTTAAAAACGAAGCACCTCCAGGCATGCCTGCGCCTGAAGGCCTCACCAGAGAGCCCTTAGTATGAACCAAAGTATGATCAAGACGTGTGAGACCCCTGTTTGCACAGATGAACTGGACAAGTCATGCAATGCGACATGAGAAACCTGAATAGGGTGTAAGGTGCAGATCGTGCACCCGCTACATCCTCACTTGATAACAAGGTAAGTGCTTGCCAGTGGCAAAAATCTGCACATTCAAAATTTTACTGCACAGTAGGCCATTCTGCAATTCAGAAGTCATGAATCTCCCCATGAGTCTGACCATTCTCCTCCTCATGCTCTTGCTGATAAGGTTAGCTAACACAGGCCACATAGAGAACAGTACGATACCAAACATACACACAGAGGCACCACCTAGCCAGATATACTTGCCACCCGCACTTCCAAAGGAAGCCTCAGTGGCTCATATCCATACTACCAATCCCATCCTCAACCTTTCGCCAATCAAACAGCCAATATGCTCAGCAACTTAGATGTGGTCCTGTCAACGCCCGTTCAGCTCACAATAAAATTCACATAATTTCTGACTATGTATAAGATCATGAACTAGATATCATGTTTGCAAATGAATCCTTGCTTATGAACACTGACACTGTGCTAATAAACCAGCTAACAACTGAAACAATGACCCTCCATAATTGCTCAAGACTTAATCGTAGAGTAGAGGGATATTCTTCCTCTCTAAAAAACATCTCAACCTCAGAGATATCTCATGTCACAAACACAATTAACATGCTTCTAGTAGAAAACAAGCACATATAGATCACTAAATACTAAAGACGATGATCTCTCTTCTCTGCTGGACATAGCCTGCCTCTATTCCAGTAGAGCCAAACCTTATTATTCTTTTCAGAGACTTTAGCTTCAGCTCACTACCCACAACAGGTGCCATCTCTTTTTTAGATGTTTTGAATGCAATGGATCTCGCCCAAATTTTAACAGCTCATAGGTGGAGACATGCTTGACCTCATATTTATCTTCTGCATTCTACAATGCAGCACCACCACTTGCATCCCCCACTGGGTTACACCCATACCCTGGTCTGGCCACCACATGGTCACTTTTGAGATACCAGCACAACCTCTAAGTGAAAGTCCACAACAAATATATAACCCAAGAAGATTTTACCAATTCAAAAAGAAAGCCATGACTGACCTTATAATACCAGACCTCAATGCCACCTCAACTGACTTACATCCCTCATAGAAAACTGAAATAACACCATTGCACCGGTAGCCTCTGTACCCAGGAAAAAGCCCTCACCAAGAGCTGTCCCCCGCAGCCCCCTCTGGTGGCGGCGTAGTGTTTCCACCGAAGAGCTGGGGAGCGCACAAGATTAGGGGTATTGGGGTTGGCCAGGTGCGAGGGTCAAAGGTAGTGGTCCTTTGTGCCGACCTCGCTACCAACTTCCCAAAAGAGTGACTTCACACCAAAGTGGAGGGAAAAAGAAAAAGGCTTTATTTCTCCTTTACGCGAAAATGGTTCAAAACATACGGCTTGGAAAGCAACAGGATTGTATCAGTCCTTACATCAGGTTCAACGCATACAAAAACGGTCAAAGTAACAACTGTTAATCTTCACAGTAACTTAAAGTAAAATGAATCCTGCATTCACTTTATACATTCTTTGAACTCCAAACAGACTATAGCTTCACTACTGTACAATATGTACATTCCATGGCTTCTTCAGCCTCCTCACCCCCAGATTCCACTGGCATCCATTCCATATCGGATGGCTCTGAGTCTGAAGCTTCGGTAGGGCTGAGTTCTGGCTTTTTAAAAGCGTGCCATACAGTTTTCCAGTGTTTGTTTGTTAGCTTAGGGCGTCGGTTTCTGGCTACAGGATAGAACAATGGCTGTTCATCCGCTATAGTTTTAAAAGCTCTCTTGTCACCACTTTTAATACTGGCAGTTTTCTTCTTAGGGAAATTATCTGTTAATCCCTGCTTATAAGTATCATTGTTATACAGATAAGGTTCTTTCCTCTGCCTTTCTTCTGTGCTAGGCCTAAGCAAACAATCACAAGAAATGGTTGCTTTACCTTTGAGCTTTTTTCTGTCTTTTCCAGGGAAGGCTTGAGGCCTAGTCAGGTTATCCTCCAACTCTTGCTGGCCCAAGTATTCCCACAGTGTCTCTCTTTCCTTAGTGTGTGGAGAAACCCCTCTGAGGCAAGGCTGCAGCTGTTGCCATCGGCCTTTGCTTCCACTCCTGTGGCTGTTGTCTGGTGGCCGCGCCCTTGCAGCTTCTCCCTGCTCACCAGGCCTCTGAGTTCTCCCCTTTTCTCTCCAGTTACTTCTATAGATATCTCTCTGAGTACCTTTCTCTCCTTGGATATCTTTTCTAGCTGGATATCTTTCTCCTGGATATCTTTTCACTGGAGGCCTTTCCTCCACGTCATTCCTCGCATGTCTTTCTCTCAGGCTATGTCTTAGCCCTTCTCCCTGGATAGGACTCTCTCTCAGGCTGGATGTTGAAACATCTCTCTCCTGGACTGCTCTCTCAGCTTGTCCTTCCTTGACTGCTCTCTGGGCTTGTCCTTCCTTGACTGCTCCCACTTCAACTGCTCTCTGGGCTTGTCTTTCCTTGACTGCCCTCTCCTTGACTGCTCTGTTTGATTCAGGACTGCCTCTCCTTAAATCGGAACTGACTGGGCCTAAGTCCTGCCCATAGAGGCGTGGTTCTTCTGAATCTATGCTGGCTCTCCTGCTCCCTCTATGTGGACCTTCAGGATATTGCATCTGAAACTTGTTTTTTTCTAAATTTAAAACTTTTTTTCCTTCTGCAAGAGGGTCCGCTACATCACAGAGCTCACAAAGCACCATGGTACTCCAGGAAGATCAAAGAGGCCAAACTCAAGCTAAGACACCTAGAAAAGCAGTGGAGACATAGCCGGGACCGAATCCACCTGCAGGAATACACATCAAAGCAGAGAGAATACAATGATTTAATTCACAAGACCCTAAGCTGTCCCAGAAAACCGTTTGACATTGTAAAATCATTTACATGACCTCCACTAAGCCATGATACACCAACGGTACAGCCAGATGAATTTGTAGCATATCTGGAAAACAAACTAACTTTGAAGAGGGATAACATACCGTCAGAGTCTTCATCCCAGACCCACTCAATGAACAACAAATGCTGGACTTCCTTCCATCCAATTTCAGAAGATCTACTGGAATATATACTGAACTGCCTATACACTACCACCTCTCCCTTTGACCCATGCCCCAACTCCTGGATCAAGATGTCAAAACAAGAGCTGTCACCTTTCCCACTCAGAATAAAACTTAGAGAAGCTAGCAAAGTAGTCAGGAAAGCAAAGATTCAAAAAGAGGAGGAAATAATGCACTAAAATGGGGGGATAAGACATTTTTCAGATATGTTAATGAGAAGAGGAAGGGCAAAAGTGGTATTGTCAGACTCAAGGATGAAGGGGAGGAACATGTAGAAACTGATGAGGATAAAGCGGAATTGCTTAACAAATATTTCTGTTCTGTTTTCACAGATGAAGAACCAGGAACAGGACCTCAAAATACCCATAAACAGGAATAAAAATGAGGGAAGTCTTGAACAATTTTCAGAAGGTAGTGCTTGTGAGAAACTAGATAAACTTACAACCCGGCCCGGGGTATGCAGGCATTGAATTTTGACTATATATTGGAAAATCTTGAAGCAACTTTGTAATTGTTGTTGTATTGTGTGAAGTGCTTCTAATAAACATTTCTTTGAAAAAAAAAAAAAAAAAGTAGACAAAGTGATGGGACCGGATGGGATACACCTTAGAATACTGAGGGAACCTGGGGACATTCTAGTAGCTCCACTGACTGACCTTTTCAATGCCTCATTGGAGACGGGAGTGGTGCCAAAGGACTGGTGTCTTTACACAAAAGCAGAAGTAAGGATGTGGTTGAAAACTACAGGCCGGTTAGTTTAACTTCGGAAGTGAGCAAATTATTGAAAACACTGCTGAAAGAGAAAATAGTGAGGTTTCTGGAGTCCAGCGGATTACAGGACCCAAGGCAGCATGGTCTCATAAGAACATAAGATATGTCATACTGGGTCAGACCAAGGTCATACGTACCTAGCAGTTTCCCCAAAAGACACAGGTTCCACAATGCTTGTATTGGGTCAAGCATTGATATCCTGGGTCCCTTCTTAATAATGGTTTATGGACCTTTCCTCCAGGAACTTGTCCAAACCTTTTTTAAACCCAGCTACACTAACAGCCTTTACTACATCCTCCGGTAACAAATTCCAGAGTTTGATTACACGTTGAGTGAAAAACTATTTTCTTTTATTAGTCTTAAATAGTTTACCCTGTAGCTTCATTGCATGTCCCCTACTCTTTCTATATTCTGATAACGTAAACAATCAATCTACGTTTACCCGTTCCACTCCGTTCATTAATTTATAGACTTCTATCATATCTCCCCTCAGCCGTCTCTTTTCCAGGTTAAAGAGCCCTAACCTTTTTAGCCTCTCTTCATAGGGGTATCCTTCCATCCCCTATACCATTTTGGTGGCTCTTCTCTGAACCTTTTCTAATAACTCTATATCCTTTTTAAGATACGGTGACCAGAATTGCACACAATATTCAAGGTGCGGTCTCACCATGGAACGATATAGAGGCATTATAATATCCTTTGTTTTATTTTCCATTCCTTTCCTTATGATACCTAGCATTCTATTTGCTCTCTTGGCCGCCACTGCACACTGGGCCGAGAGTTTTAACATGTTATCCACAATGACGCCTAAATCTTTTTCCTGGGTGGTGGTTCCTAATGTGGAACCTTGCATCGTGTAACCATAGTTTGGGCTGTTCTTCCCTAGGTGCATAACTTTGCACTTGTCCACATTAAATTTCATCTGCCATTTTGATAGCCTCACTCGTTATTCCCTTTTTCAGGTCACCAGAGGCAGGCCTTGTCAGACAAATCTGATTGATTTCTTTGACTGGGTGACCAGGGAGTTGGACCGAGGGAGAGCCCTAGATGTGGTGTATTTAGATTTCAGTAAAGCCTTTGACACTGGAAGTTACCAGTGGTGTGACCCAGGGATCTGTCCTTGGTCCGATTCTTTTTAACATCTTTGTTAGTGATATAGCGGAAGGGCTGTCGGGTAAGGTTTGCCTCTTTGCGGATGATACCAAAATCTGCAATAGAGCAGACACCCAGGAAGGTGTAGATAACATGAGGAGGGATCTAGCAAAATTGAAGAATGGTCTAGAATTTGGCAGCTGAGATTTAATGTTAAAAAAGCAAGGTCATGCATTTGAGCTGCAGCAATCCAAGAGAGCAATATAGTATAGTGGGTGAAATACTTTTGTCCACTAAAGAAGAGCGGGACCTAGGCGTAGTGGTGTCTGATGATTTTAAAGTAGCTAAACAGGTAGAAAAGGCGACAGCAAAAGCTAGAAGGATGCTCGGATGCATCGGGAGAGGAATGGCTAGCAGAAAAAAGGAGGTGATAGTGCCTCTGGATAAGTCTTTAGTGCAACCTCATTCGGAGTATTGCGTGCAATTCTGGAGACCGCACCTTCAAAAGGATATAAACAGAATGGAGTTAGTACAGAGGGTGGCTACTAAAATGGATAGTGGTCTTCATTATTTTTATTTATTTTTTATTTATTTAGACAGATTTGTATACCACCTTATCCTTCAATCAAGTGGTCACATCACAATTGGAGGGTTACACTTAACATGAGGACACTTAACAACATTTAGACAGCACAGTTGGGGTTACATTTAACATGAGGGTACTTAACAACATTGTACAATGTATGTCTAGTTGGCATGAGTGGGTATCGAGTTGGCGGATATAGTTGCATTACCGTTTGGGTGGAGGCCATTGTCTGTCTGATCATAGGTTTCTGTAAAGAACAGGTTTTTTAAGAGCCTTGTGGAAGTCTATGATGTCATTTAATGCCCTCAGGCTCGATCGGAGAGAGTTCGAAAGTGTGGATGCCAGTAGTGAAGGAGCTCTTCTTGAAGTTGTTTGCTTAGCCTTGTGATATCCTGCAGGTGTGCCAATCATGTTGTCATTATTGGTCCTTCTTGGTCTATCGCTGATATCCCTTGTTATGATGTCTTGGAGTGCATCTGCCGAGAGATGGTGAATGATTTTAAAAATGATTAGGACTGTTTTAAATTTTGCTCTGGCTATCATTGGGAGCCAGTGTGGTTGCTGTGATGTGCTCAGTTCTTGGAGTGTCCGTAATGATGCGTGCTGCAGTGTTTTACATCATTTGGAGTGGGTGTAAGGTCTGCTGAGGGAGGCCTTGATATAACGAGTTTCCATAATCAAGCAGAGGTGTGATGAGTGCTTGGCAAACTGTGCAGAAGTGGTCCTGTCTGAGTATTGGCTTGATTTTTCTGATAGTCCTCAAGCGTTGATAGGCCTTGTTTTCGGTTTTGGTGATGTGGGATTTCATGTTCAGAGCTCTGTCCATTGTGATGCCCAGGTACTTAACTTCATCTTTGACTACTATGAGTTTGTCTAGAATGCTGATAGTTTGTGGTGAAATGAAGGTGGTGATGAACCTGGTGATGAACATTGCCTCAGTTTTATCATAGTTGACGGTCAGGTTACTGGCTGTGAGCCAGGCATTCATGTCTTCAAGGCATCTGATTATTGTTGTGGTGTTAAGTGCTAGTAGGTTGACTGGAGCATACACCATGATGTCGTCAGCATAGATGTGATAGTGGAGTTTGTGGCATTTGATGTTGCATATGGGTTGGATATATATGTTAAAGAGCATTGATGACAAGGCTGAACCTTGTGGTATTCCCTGCGTGACTGGGAACTGCAGTAATTTCTTTTTGGCACATTTGACTTGTTGCGTTCGATTTTCCAAGTAAGAAGTAAACCACTTCAGAGTGTTCTTACATACTCCTATCTGCTGCAGGCGTTGCAGTAAACTGGCATGGAATACAGTGTCAAATGCTGCTGAGATGTCCATGAACACTAGCAGGAATCTGTTCTTTATGTTATCCATGCCTCTTAGGAGATTGTCAAAGAAGGTAGTGAATAGTGTTTCCACGCTGTGTTGTGGTTTAAAGCCATGTTGATGGATGTCCAGTGGGGCATTCATGTCAATAAGGTCCTGAAGTTGTCTTTGCACTGTCTTTTCAATGACTTTCGGAAGGAATGGTAGGCTGGAGATGGGACCGTATGATTTTGGTTCAGAGCGGCTTAGGTTGTTGCTTTTAAGTATCGGTCGTATCATGGTGTGCTTCAGGGTCTGTGGCATGTATCCTTGTTGGAGTGAATCTTTAATGATTTTGTGAATGTGAAGAGAGAGCTGGCTTCTCGTGGCTTTGAACCAAGACACTGGGCATGGGTCTGATGGTGATGTTGTTGCGTTCAGTCCATTTATTATGCCCTCTACTTGATGTGTTGATGGTATGCTAAAGTCCTCCCAGGTTTGATGCTGCTCTTTTATCTCAAGGTCATCTGTCTGTTGTGTAATGGAGCATGTCTGGATGGTGTTTTTTGATTTCATGTAGTCTGCAAATTCCTGTGGGTCAAGATGATGGGTACAGTGCTGCGTGGTGTCCTTAGTGAGCTTTTGGACAATGCTAAAGATTTCTCTCGCTTTGTTGACAGATTTCATGATTAGGTTGGTATGGTGTTGCTGTTTACGCTCATTTATCAAGTTGTTATATTCCAGTTGCTTGGTTCTGTATTGAGTCAGGGAGTTATGCGACTTGTTCCGCCTCCATTTTCTCTCCAGTCTTCTGAGAGTGCGCTTTGCATCTCCGATATCACTTGAGTACCAGGGGGCGTTGTACATCCTGCATGCTTGTAGTTCTGTACTCATAGGGGTTGATGCTGCATTAGATATTATAGAGTTCCATTTCTCTCTGTTTAGGTCAAGGGTGTTGTATTCCTGCTGGAGTTGTGGAATGATTTCGTTTATGAATGATTCTTTGTTGAATGCTCTAAAACGCCTGGCTATGTTCTCATCTTCTATGTGTTGGGTGGGGTTATTCAGGGTCAAGGTGAAGTTAATCACATGATGATCTGACCAAGGGACCGGCATGATTGTTGGTGTTGTGGCCTTACCCTGTTCCACCAAGTGCATTGGAATAAAGACCATATCCGGAGTTGTACCGTGCTGGTGCATTGGGGCGTTGATTGTCTGGCAATATTTTAGTGACTCTATGGCTTTTAGGAATGCTGCGGATTCCTTGGTGGGTGCAGAGGTTAGGTTGTAGTCTCCAAGTACAATGAGGGATTTGTGTTTTCTACTGTATGCACATATTGCTTCAAGCACTGTGGAGAGATGTTCAGTTGTGGTTCCAGGAGGACTGTAGGTGAGTGAGATGCTTAGGTACTTGTTAGCTATAGTGATTGTGTTGAATTTGATTGTATTAATGGTAGCGATTGTTTTAAATCTATATTCCTTTCTGGCCAGTATTAGCACACCTCCTCCTCTCTTTTGTGCTCTGATGCAGTTGAATGCTGAGTAGTCTGTTGGGGCTACTTGGTTTAATATGACCTGGTCTGAGTCATCAAGCCAGGTCTCAGTGATGCAGATTATATCCAGTTTTTTGTCTAGGATGAGGTCTAGGATAGTATTTGGTTTGTTCCTGATTGATCTGGCATTTAATAAAGCGCACCTAATGTTGGCCGTTATGATTGGGTTGGTGTGTGCATTATTTGTGAGATAAGTGGTCGTAGTATGCGTGGCATTGTGCTGTTTGTGAACTGCTGGCTTACAGTAGAATGCTGGTGTTCTTTAGAGATGGATGATCCTTGTGTTCATATAGGTTGGGTAGTATGTAGGTGGAGCAAGGGGATTTGCATATGAGGACAGACTTAAGGATCTTAATATGTACACCTTAGAGGAAAGGCGGGATAGAGGTGATATGATTGAGACGTTTAAATACCTCTGTGGCGTAAATGCATAGGGGGAGAGCCTCTTTCGATTGAAAGCAAGTTCTGTTACAAGGGGACATGGGATGAGGGTGAAAGGGGATAGAGTCAGGAGTGATATGTGGAAATATTTCTTTACGGAAAGAGTAGTGGATCTGTGAAATAGTCTCTCAGTGGAGGTGGTAGAGATGAGGACAGTATCTGAATTCAAAAAAGCATGGGGCAAATACAGAGGATCTCTAAAGGAAAAAAGGGGACTGTTGTAGTTGTTGATATGGAAGGACAGACTAGATAGGCCATGTGGTCTCTTTCTGTTGTCATTTTTCTATGTTTCTAATAAACCTATCAGCCTCACTTGGCTACATGCCCACGAACTTAAAAACTGCCTCCATTAAAGCATTGCCAAAAAACCTTGCGTCTGACTCCAAATCACCTCTTCCTACTGACTTATATCTAGCATCCCACTTCTTGCTAAGTTAGTAGAAAAGGCAGTCCAGTTCCAGCTACAGAATTTCATAGATACTTCCGTCCCCTTGGACCCTCAGCAACATGTTTTTAAGTTAAACCATAACGTAGAAACCCTGCTAACCTCACTAATTAACACTCTACTCACAGGAATTGAGAATCCTAAGCAGGGTTGTATACTCATCTTTTATAAATATAGCTGCTTCCTTTGATTCTCTAAACCATAACAAGCTCATATCCATACTGATGGAGTTGAGAATTAGTGATACTCCCCTTTCTTGGTTCAGTTCCTACATCACAGATTGTGCCTTCCAAATCAAGGTAAAGAACAAAACTTCAAAATTAATTAAGCAGCAACAAGGTATACCTCAGGGATCCTCCTCATCTGCCCTGCTATTCAACCTAAAATTATGTATCCACTCAGAATACAACTGAAAAGTAAAGATGTACTACATGTATTACTTATAAGTACACTCACACATGTCTCAAATCATAGATTCCTTTCTTCATCAGGGGAGGTTCTCAGACTATATGGCACTGATCTTGACTTTGGAATTGTCAAACTGAAGTGCCTATTTGCATCAACGATCTTCCCCAGAGATTATATCATTCTTAATTTTATGTTATGCCTGAAAGGTTCTTTCTCACAATACTTAGATCTTATTGTAAAAAAGTTGTTTAACTGATTCTCCAAATTATTCAACTTATTTCGTCGTTATAGAGAAATTGCTTAGCTTAGCTTATTTTCCAAGATGTTTAGCTTTAATCCCAATGCCGTCCTTCGGTACCTCATACACGTTTCACTTCAAGTTTCCTCAGGGGCTTTTCAAAGCATAAATCGCTACAAAGACAGGAAAACACATACCCTCTAAAATACCTTTAAAAGTCATCTCCTCTCACTCATGTAAACCTCTAATATGACTACATCCAGATCACCTACCAAAGTTACCATTGATGCTGCACACGTTCCAATTGATTGAGCTCTCTACTGACACCTCGTCTGGAAAAAACGCCGCGCATGCGGAGTGCTTACTCAATCCCGGTTTTAAACCCTCATTCATCTTAAAAAACACATATCACGCAGGAGGGGCGCTCACTCAATCCCATGCTTTAAATCCTAACAACATAAACCCAATCAATCGCAGCTGATCTTCTTATACCATAAATATACTGACTTTCCCCCACCTAACTTATGGATTTACCTTATACCTACGAACACAGACACCACAATGTTCTCCTAATATCTAATGCGGCATAAAGCCAATATCCAACCTAAACAACTATTGTCAAAGATTAACAATTAGTTCTTACAATGTTCAACAACTGACAGGCATTTGTTGGCCTCACACACATGATTTCCAATCTATAGACATATTTAAACCTCCTGGTGACACTGAATCTAAATCAAAAATCCATCTCTGATCTCTTACAAGCAGTGATTGCTCTTGTGATTTACCCGCCAATCCCGACCGTATTCTATCCAAACAGAAGCACCAGAGATCTTCAAAAATATGCCCTTCAACCAAGCAATGGTGCACCAGTGGTGTTTCTTTTATCTTACACTTCAGCAGGCTTTTATGTTTGCCCATTCTGATCTTAAAAGGTCAAATTATTTTTCCCACGTAAATTAAATCACACGGACATTGTACTGCATACACTACAAACGTGGAATCACACGATATTGACTCTCTTAAGGTGTATATCTTCCCATGGTATGTGTAACTATCTACTTACTTAGTGATCTCACAAATTCCACAGCTACCACATTTTCTATGCCCCTTTCCTAATTTTTGCAGCATATCTACACTCACTGGAGTTTTTAATATTGCTGGACTAAGTTGTTCTTTCAAATTTTTATTGCGCTGCCAAACGCAGCATATTTTTCTATGCTCCAATCCTGGAACATTACTTAGTACATTAGCATGTTTCTTCAATATACGTTGTATTCTAAAACTCAATGGGGAGTATTTCGTAATTAAATTTATATGTTCTACACTATCATTTGTCCTCTCATCACGGGATTCCAACAGGAGCCTCCTATCATTATATAGAGCCCTCTGGTATGCTCGCTTTATCACAGGTGAAGGATATCCTCTCTCCTTAAAATTATGCGATAACTATTTGAACAAGCTCTTAAAATCCTGACTATCAGAACAATTCCTTCGATATCTCAGAAATTGGGAAAAAGGAAGACCATTCTATAACCGTGAAGGATGTGCATTCTCATAATGTAAAAAAGTATTACAGTCTGTCTGTTTTCGAAAAACTAATGTCTCCCAGCACCCTTCACTTTTGATGACCTTCACAGTGTCAACATCCGGTTGTGGTGTATATATGTGAATTGTATATTTTTATCGCATTGATTAACCCATTGACAGAACTGCTGAAAACATTCTTCTGAACCCTTCCATAGCATAAAAACATCGTCAATGTAGCGGCACCACAATTTCACATTGACTGCATACGGGGACCCGATTATCCACTGCTCCTCAACTTTGCCCATGTATAGATTTGCGATGGAAGGGGCACAAGTGGCCCCCATCTCTACCCCTGAAATTTGTTTGTAGATCACCTTCTCAAATACAAAGTAATTTTGAAAGATAGTTAAATGTGCTAACCGTAAAAGAAATTTTATCTGTTCCTCCGAGAGATCTCCCCTTTTTTTAAAAAAACACTCCACTACTTCATATGCCACTTGGGGGATATTTGTGTACAAAGATGTGACGTCCATAAGTCACCAGGATTACGTCACTACAACTAGCCCACTGTGAATTACTGGCAAGAATCCTAAGGAAATGTGTAGTATCCTTCACATAAGAAGGGATATCAACCAACAATAGGCGCAAATATGAATCAACAAACGTAGATAGATTTTCTAAAATCGTCCCCCTAGTGGAGACTATAGGTCTTCCTGGAGGTCCGTTCATATTTTTATGGATCTTAGGGACTGCATAAAATGTTGCTACTGTTGGAGACAGAGTGTTCAAAATAAGTCCATTCCTTTCGGGAAATCAACTTGTTGTGTATGTTTATGTTTATGTTTATTTATTTGCTTGACCGCCCTTCAATAATAAGCAGGGCGGTTTACAATAAAATCTTCGATACAGAGTGGCACGAGGCCGGAAAGTGAAAAAGAAGTTACAATTCAATAGGGGAGAGAGAAAGAAGAGAACAAGAAAGGGCAACGGGTGCGGGAGGAGGGTTAGGGCTAGGGGAGAGGGAGGTCAAAGGCAAGGGAAAAGAGATAAGTCTTAAGGGAACATTTGAAGGTAGGGTGGTGGGGTTCGAGGCGGAGAGCGGAGGGAAGGGAGTTCCATAGAGCAGGAGCTATGAAAAAGAAGGCTGAGGAGCGTGTGGATTGCAGGTGAGCGCGTGAGGGGGAGGGCAGTGCAAGGCGATTGAGGTGGAAGGAACGGGGAGTGTGCCTAGGGGTGTGGTAGTGGATGAGGTCGGCCAGATATTGAGGAGTGGAGGTGTGCAGAGCCTTGTGAACGAGTGTGAGGAGTTTGAATTGAATGTGGAAGGGTATAGGAAGCCAGTGAAGATGAAGGAGAAGGGAGGTGACATGATCTCTAGAGGAAGAGTGGGAGATAAGTCGGGCGGCAGTGTTTTGAATTCTCTGCAGTCGCGAAAGCTGTAGTTTGGAGATGCCAGAAAGGATAGAATTAGAAAAGTTGACACGAGAGATAACAAGGGCTAGTAACAGGGTGGCGAGGGCAGAGGGGGAGAGGAAGGGGCGGATAGCACGAATCTGACGGAGATGGAAAAAAGATTTTAGAAACGTGGGAGACATGAGCCGAAAAAGAGAGATCTGAGTCGAAGAGAACCCCTAGATAGCGGAAAGTAGAAACCAACGAGATGGGCACACCGGGGAAAGATGGGGCCGGGGGGGGGGGGGGCTGATGACCATGTGAGAACCAAATACAGGGAGGAGTGGTCTAGTGGTTAGGACAAGGTACTTCAGGCCGGAGGGCCGGGGGTTCAAGTCCCACCTGGGGACAGCAATCTCAGGCCGGAGGGACTGGGATTTCTAGTCCTATAGGCACTCCTTGTGGTCTTGGGCAAGCCACTTAACCCTCCATTGCCCATGTTCCCTGTAAGTATTAGCGTATGTGTCTCATATCCCCTCGTGTTAAATGTATCCCCCAATTGACCGCTTTGACCCGGTGAAAAGCGGGATATAAATACAGCTAAATAAATAAAAATAAAATAAATAAATAAATAAATAGCTGTAGTCTTTGAAAGATTAAGATGTAGGGCTTCTGTAGTTATCTCTTTGATTTCAAGTTGGATGATATTCACTGGATCTTCCGGCAGCACATGGTAAACTGTTTCATCCATCAATTGTCATGTCGCTTCTTCCAAGTAGCCTG
Organism: Ichthyophis bannanicus; assembly: GCA_033557465.1. Lineage (NCBI taxonomy): Eukaryota > Metazoa > Chordata > Amphibia > Gymnophiona > Ichthyophiidae > Ichthyophis > Ichthyophis bannanicus. The sequence goes on along the minus strand of CM066034.1, from coordinate 429,770,489 downwards.
GAATACTCTTCACTAAAAGTTTGTTTGAAGACAATCGTAAGCTGGTTAAAAGAACATAACCTGATGATCAACTGTAATAAATCTGAAGTCCTTAACATTACTCATGACACCACATGCTCCCCTCCAGACATATTCAAATTTGATGACATGACTATACCGGTCAAAAAGGAAGTTAAATATCTTGAAATGATCTTAGACCAGCGACTAAACATGCAGACACATATTAAGAAGACGATATCTACCGCTTTTTACAAAATGAAAGTTCTATGGAACCTCCGCCCTTTACTGGATCACAACCATTTCCACACCGTATGCCAGACCATAATCACTCTGACTATTGTAATTAAATACTTCATGGCCTCCCCAAGCACACTATCCACACCCTACAGTTAGTTCGAAATACCGCAGCCCGATTAATCACAGGAGCCACACAACAGGAACATATCACTCTACTGCTCAAAACCTTAACTGGCTACCTATACAATCCCGTATTAAATATAAGGCAGTAATAATCACATTTAAAACCATACACAACCAATCTGCTGAATGTCTCTAACCACTGATACAGAAAGCTCCAGAATCTAGAACAAGAAGGCATTCATATCAGAATCTCCCTTACAAAAGATCAGAAGTCTACAGGCAATCTGCCAGAGAACATTCTCAACGTATGGTCCACCATTATGGAGCTCATTACTTCTGGGCTGCGATCAATTAGAAATATCTTTGAGTTTAGAAAAAAGTTGAAGACTCTACTATTCACAGAGCATTTTCAGCCAACTACTTAATAGATGCTCCATCAACTTAGTAGACACTACTACACAAGATGCCGCTGAACACAGTCAAGTTGCAAACATAAAAAATGACGACAGAAAAAGACCACATGGCCTATCTAGTCTGTCCTTCCAAAATCCTCTGTGTTTGTCCCATGCTTTTTTGAATTCAAATACTGCCCTCATCTCTACCACCTCCACTGGGAGACGATTCCATGGATCCACCACTCTTTCCGTAAAGAAATATTTCCGCAGAACACTCCTGAATCTATCCCCTTTCACCCTCATCCCATGTCTCCTCATAGCAGAACCTGCTTTCAATCGAAAGAGGCTCTCCCCTTGTGCATTTATGCCACGGAGGTATTTAAACGTCTCAATCATATCATCTCTATCTCGCCTTTCCTCTAAGGTGTACATATTAAGATCCTTAAGTCTGTCCTCATATTCTTTATAATGAAGACCACTAACCATTTTAATAGCCACTCTCTGTACTGACAACATCCTGTCTATATCCTTTTGAATGTGCAGTCTCCAGAATTACACACAATACTCCAAATGAGGCTGCACCAAAGACTTATACTGACGCACTATCACCTCCTTTTTTCTGTTAGCCATTCCTCTCCCTATGCACCCAAGCATCCTTCTAGCTTTTTCTTTCGCTTTTACTACCTGTTTAACTACTTTAAGATCATCAGACACAATCACGCCTAGGTCCCGCTCTTCTTTAGTGGACAAAAGTACTTCACACCTATACTATATATTACTGCAGCCCAAATGCATGACGTTGCATTTTTTAACACTAAATCTCAGCTGCCAAATTCTAGATCATTCTTCAAGCTTATCTATTGTGGTGAGGAGAGTTCCCAGGAAGAGATGGAAGTGGAAGAAAACCCTGTTTTTCCCTTTAAAACAAGTGACAGTTCAGTTGTGCACAATGCTTGCAAGGCAGGCAAGAAAAAAACTCAGCTCTCTGCTAAGGCCAGGCCACGCCCTAGTTCAGACGGGGAGCCAAGCTTGCTCAGTGATTCGTCACACCTGTGCAAAGGCAAGGGAGTGCCCGGCAGCAAACGTTTTTTAAAAACACACTCAGAGCAGAGAGGAGAGAGACAGGAGACACACACACAGGAGACGCAGCAGAGAGAGCAGAGCCAGCAGGTCCAGGGGAAACTGGAAAGGAACAGATCTGCAGCCAGAGCAGACAGAGCAGCAGAGGCACAAGAAGGAGAAACTCTGAGAGATCCTGGAAAGGGAGAAAGGTTCCAAGGAAACTTTCAAGAGAGTGACTATCTGGGAAGGAGTGGAGAAAGGCACCAGAAGGCTGAGTTCCATAGCCTGAAAGATATCAGGAGGAAAGGAATCAGTAGTTGTCTGAGAGACCCGCCCCAAGGTAAAGCCAGCACTTGCAAAGCTGAACAGCTTGCAGAAAAACAGTTTGCCACAGCTAGTGTCCAGGAGCCTGACCTAACGTCTACGTCTGCGAAGAGGTGGGTGGATAGTTTTATGTTTAAAGAGAACCAAAACCCAGATAAGAGCAGAGAAACTGAGCATTTAACACTAGAAGCATTAAGAAAACTGTTTGCAGAGAGGAAGCTTTACCCTCCCCATGCAAGTGTGCCTTCTCAGGGTGATTTGCTGTGGAAGCAGTTCCAAGAGTTTTTAGAAGACAGGAAGTCTGGGAAAGTTTATAAAACTGGTGGAAGTGAGAAGTACCCGGTATCCATAGAAGAGATGCAGGTGGATTCCTGTATGTCAGAATCGGAGTCAGAATTGTCACCAATGGATTGCTCTTTTTGCCTAAAGGAGAACTGAGCATTGTTGAACAGGGTTGAAAGACTGTGAAACAATATAGCGACTAATTTTTATGACTGCAAAGAGTTGGAAAAAGCCAAGAATGTGTTCTACTAAGTATGTGAGATTCTGAAGCCAAGAAGCTGTCTTTATTAAAAGTTTGGTTTGGGAAAAGAAAACAGCAGCTGTTAAAAGTTTACCTGTTATGTTGAATGACCACCAGAAGCTGTGCTCTGTGAAAGTTTATTGGGATGAAAGCTGCTGCCCAGTGATAAAGGCTGTTTGTTATATTTTCCTCTGTTAACCTGATTTACTCTTATGTTGGAGAAGCATCCTCTTGCTTTTGCGTTTTGAGCATTAATGCCTTCGAATCCCATAAAAAAATAAATTTTCTTGCTGCCTTAATCCACCGGTCTCACAACTACATTTGTCCTTATATAAGTAAGCCAACTACAAGTCCCAGAATCCCTCTGGTGACAAACAAGGGAAGCTTTATTTAAAAGGACACTATAAGACTGCTCTATGCTTGTAAGCCCTCGGGCCCAAGCAAGGGCATCGCACTATATCCCTCCTCATTTTATGTCCTGTGTGTCTACTCTATTGCAGATTTTGTTATTATCCGAAAAGTGGCAAACCTTACCTGACAGCCCTTCCGCTATATCACTAACAAAGATGTTAAAAAGAATCGGATCAAGGACACATCCCTGGGGCACACAACTGGTAACTTCCTTCTCCTCAGAGTGAGCTCCATTTACCTGTACTCTTTGTCGCCTCCCACCCAACCAATTTCTAACCCAAGCAGTGACTTTAGGGTCCATCCCTAGGGTGCTCTGTTTGTTTATAAGTCGACTGTGAGGAACGGTGTCAAAGACTTTACTGAAATCTAAATACACCACATCTAGGGCTCTCCCTCGGTCCAATTCCCTGGTCACCCAGTCAAAGAAATCAATCAGATTTGTCTGACAAGACCTGCCTCTGGTGAATCCATGCTGCCTCGGATTCTGTAATCCGCTGGACTCCAGAAACTTCATTATTTTCTCTTTCAGCAGCGTTTCCAATAATTTACTCACCATCGAAGTTAAACTAACCGGCCTGTAGTTTTCAACCACATCCTTACTTCCGCTTTTGTGTAAAGGCACCACATGAGCCTCTCTCCAGTCCTTTGGTACCACTCCGACTCCAAAGAGGCATTGAAAAGGTCAGTCAGTGGACCTGCTAGAATGTCCCCAAGTTCCCTCGGTATTCTAGGGTGTATCCCATCCGGGCCCATCGCTTTGTCTACTTTTAGCTAAATTCTCACGAACACAGTCTTCTGAAAATTGTTCAAGATGTCCCTTGCTTCTGTTCCTGTTTATGGGTGTTTTCTGAGGTACTGTTCCTGGTTCTTCATCTGTGAACACAGAACAGAAATATTTGTTAAGCAATACCGCTTTATCCTCATCAGCTTCTACATATTCCTCCCCTTCACCCTTGAGTCTGACATTAACTCTTTTGCCCTTCCTCTTCTCACTAACATATCTGAAAAATGTCTTATCCCCCCATTTTATTGCATTGTCTATTTCCTCCTCTTTTTGAATCTTTGCTTTTCTGACTACTTTACTAGCTTCTCTACGTTTTTCCAAATATAGATTTATTTATTTACATTCTCTTATATACCGCGCTATTCTGCATCAGTGCGGTTTACATTGAACAAACTGAAATTACATTGAACAGGTCATTATAACTTGGAGATAACTATTTTACAGGGAACATGGGCTATGGAGGGTTAAGTGGCTTGCCCAAGACCACAAGGAGCACCTGTGGGACTAGAAACCCCAGTCCTTCCGGCCCAAGGTTGCTGTCCTCTAGTGGGATTTGAACCCCTGACCTTCCGGCCTGAAGTACCTTGCCACAACCACTAGGCCACTCCTCCACTCCTGTCTTCCTCTCTCTGTGATCTCTTGTATTTCATGAAGGCCTCCCTCTTTTTCTTCACCTTTTCAGCTACTTCTTTCGAAAGCCATAGCAGTCTCCTTTTCCTTTTACCTTTATTTACCATTTTAACAAAAAGGTTGGTTGCCCTTAAAATATCCCCTTTCAGTTTTGCCCACTGTTTTTCTACATCCCCCATCTGCTCCCATCCCGCTAACGACTCCCTGAGGTATTGGCCCATCTTGGCAAAGTTAGTTTTCCTAAAGTCTAAGACCCTCGCTTTTGAATGGATTCTGTCAGCCCTAGTCCTAATACTGAACTACACCATCTGGTGATCACTGGATGCAAAATGATTTCCTACTATAACATCAGAAACACTTTCACCATTGGTAAGCACCAAGTCCAGTATGGCCCCTTCACGCGTTTGGTCCGTTACCAATTGCCTGAATAGTTCTCCCTATAGAGAATCCAGGATCTCCTTACTTCGAGATGATACTGCAGCAGGAATGAGCCAATCAACATCTGGCATATTGAAATCCCCTATCAGTAGCATTTCCCCATTCCTAGCAATGCTGCGTATGTCTTCAATTAACTCTCTGTCCACCTCTTTCTCTTGTGAGGGAGGTCTGTATATCACGCCAATGCAAATAGATTTCTCTTTCCTTCTTTCTAGTTTAACCACAGTGCCTCCTGTCTCCCTTTTAAGCTCTGTAATTCCAAAGCTTTAATATTATTTTGTACATATAGTGTCACTCCTCCTCCTCTTCTTCCTACCCCGTCCTTTCTGAATAAAGTATAACCATGTATAGCTACATTCCAGTCATGGTTTTCTGTGAACCATGTTTCTGTAACTGCCACTAAATCCAAGTCAGCCACTCCCTCCAAAGCTTCAACATCAGGGATCTTATTTCCCATGCTATAGGCATTTATACACACTGCTTTCCATATGTTACCCCTTTTACCCATTTCCATAAAGGTATTTAATGTTTCACTTACCTGGGGGCTTTCTTCACCCATTCCCAATGAATCTAGTTTAAAGCTCTCTTCAGTAGACTAGCCAGTCTACTGCTGAAGATGTGTCGACCTTTCTTGGACAGATGGACGCTATCTCTACTCTGCAACCCTTGGAACAGCATCCCATGGTCCAGGAAACCAAAACGCTCTCGATGACACCATCCACCCAGCCATGCATTCATCTCCAGGATGCGAACCTCTCTGCCTTGGCCTTTACCCTCAACAGGGAGGATTGAAGAGAATAGCACCTGTGCACCTATCTGCTTTACCCTCTGTCCCAGAGCTATGACGTCACTTTTGATACGCTCAAAGGGACACCTGGCTGAGTCATTTGTTCCGACCTGGATTAGCAACATTGGGTAATAGTCAGTGGGCTTGACGACAGCATACCTCTCTGAACATCAAGTCTGGTCAGCAGATGGATGCCTCAGTACCCCTGAGAAGAGAGTCACCAACCACCATTACCCTTTGCTTCCTTGTGGTCACTGATTCAGGAACTTTGGGGTACTTGAGCTCTGGTTCCCTTTCTAGGGATACTTTCACCCTGGAGGTGCTCTTGAAAGAAAGAACAGAGGACATTCTGGAAACCAATGGATTACATGATCCGAGACAAAATGGTTTTGCCAGGGGCAGAAGAGATAGTTAATGATGAGAAGTGCAGAGACAAAACTTTTTTCAGCTATATTCGGGAGAAGAGGAAGATCAGAGGTGGAATTACAGGCTCAATAGATATTGAAAAAGCTAAAATGCTAAACAAATACTTATGTTCTGTATTCACAAAAGAAAATCCTGGAGAAGGACCACATATGATTGACAAATGTACAAATGGGAATGGAATTGATTCCACACAATTCACAGATGATGTCTTTGAACAGTATTCAGAATGGGACTGAATTGGATACATCCCAGGATACTGAAAGAGCTCAGAGAGGTTCTGGCAGGACCTTTAAAGGATATTTTTAATAGATCCTTGGAGACAGGAGAGGTTCCGCAGGACTAGAGAAGGGCTGATGTGATATCTCTTCACAGAAGTGGTAATAGGTAAGAGATAGCAAACTATAGACCGGTAAGCCTTATCTCTGTGGTGGGAAAAGTAAAGGAGGTGCTCTTGAAAGAAAGAATAGTGGACTTTCTGGAAACCAATGGATTACATGTTCCAAGACAACATGGTTTTACCAGGGGAAGATCATGCCAAACAAATTTGATTGAGTTCTTTGATTGGGTGACCAGAGAACTAGATTAAGGGCATGTGATTAATGTGATATACCTAGATTTCAGCAAAGCCTTTTGATACTGGTCCTCAAAGGAGGCTTATCAGTAAACTGAGCAGCCTGGAGACAGGTCCTAAGATGGTGAAGTGGATCAGAAATTGGTTGACTGACAGATGACAGAAGATAGCTGTTAATGGAACTTACTCAGAGGAAAGGGAGGTGCATAGTGGCAAGCCTCAGGGATCAGTCATGGGACCAATGCTGGTTCAATGTATTTGTGAGTGATATTGCGGAAAGATTGAATGGAGAAGTCTGCCCACGTGCAGATGACAAGAAAATTTGCAAGAGTGGAAGAATGGTCAAATGTTTGACAGTTACGATTTAATGCACAAGAATTAAATGTGATAGGGGGTGAGAGGTTGCTGTGAACAGACTAGGAGAGGGATCTCAGAGTGCAGGCATCTGAGGATCTCAAGGTGGTGAAACAATGAGACAAGGCAGTAGCCAAATCCAGAAGGATGCTGGGCTGCCTATAGAGAGGGGAATAACCAGCAGAAAGGAGGAGGTATCAATGTCCCTGTACAAGTTGTTGGTGAGGCCTCACTTACAGTACTGTGGTCCATTTTGGAAATCAAATCTCACAAAGCACATAAAAAGAATGAAAATGGTTCAGAGGAAGGTGACCAAAATGATTTAGAGCAAGCAGCAGAAGACATATGAGAAGAGACTTGAAGACCTAAAAATGCATACTCTGGAGTAGAGGGATAGGGGAGATATGATACAGACCTTTAAATACTAAAACAAATCTTTTTCAAAAAAAGGGAAGCTGTAAAACTAGAAAGCATACAATGAAGCTGCAAGGCAGTAAACTTAAAAGCAACATCAGGAAATACTTTTTCACTGAAAGGATGGTGGATGCTTGAAATGCCCTCCCAATGGAGGTGGTGACAGCAAATACAGTGACGAAATTCAGAATGGCATGGGACACACAGTGGATCCCTTTATAGCAAAAGGATGAAATAAAAGCAAACTTAAATATCTTTTATACTTCAGTAAATAGAGGGGGATAACCAACAACCCTAAACACAGACACAGGGTGTGACTCCACGGAACGTCAGTTATAACCACTCTATCCACCTTACTGAGCAGACTAGATGGACCATACAGGCCTCTATCTGCCATCATTTACTATGTTACTATGCACTATGTTTGCCTCTCCAACTCCTTTATGCCATTTTACCCCTTGTTTGATAATATATGACTGCAACCTATAATAAGCATTCTAACGAAGCTTCTAAGAGAGGGCTCTTCTTGGTGTGCACCAAATATGCCAACTCAGAGGCATGTTCATGGAAAGATCAATACTCAAAGCCATTCTGCAGGCAAAATTGTTTTACTGTTGAAAATAGGTTGTTTAAAAACTGTTCACCCTCCATGTGGGTAAAATTAAACCTGGTGTTCCACAACATCCTAATTTTACTTGCATTGTCTGGAGTTGCTTCTGAAGATGTGCTTAGGCTGGGGGAGAATAATAACATGTGTAGATGACATTTTCAAATCTATGCATGATATTGCCAAAGAAAAAGCACCTCAGAAAGAAGTGGGCCGAAATCTCTCCATGTGTTTTTCCAGCAACAACAATGAAAGTAAACGTATGTGCATAATTTTGCTTTTATTATCAATATAAAACCCATAGGTAAAGCATAGTTACTCACCTGTAACAGATGATCTCCGGGAACAGCAGGAATTTAGTCTTCACATATGAGTATCGTCGGTATCGACGGAGCCTGCGCGGGAACGCTCCCCAGTGTCCAATTAGAAAGCTTTTGGGAGCATCTCACAGCGCCTGCGTGCTGCCTTCCCGCCTTTCCCAACTGCCTCTCTCCAGCTGAGTTTTAAAGCTGAGACAAAGAGAGAGAGAGAGGGAAAGAAAAGAAAAGAGAGATACAACTCCTAGGGGAGGTGGGTGGGTTGTGAAGACTAAATTCCTGCTGTTCCCTGAGATCACCTGTTACAGGTGAGTAACTATGCTATCTCCAGGAACAAGCAGGAATGTAGTCTTCACATATGGGGACTCCCTAGCTACAGATGCCAGGGAGAGACTCCAGAAGTTGTGTGCCCCTGTGAAAGGGCTCCACTTCCCCCCATGGATCTCTGGCATCCTACCGGGAATGGTGGGTAGTTGATTAAGTATGGAACAGGTGTAGTAGAACAGCCTGACCAAACAAGGCATCCCGGTGGGAGTCCTTGTCTAAGCAGTAATGGGCTGTAAAGGTATGAACCAAGGCCCAAGTAGCTGCTCGACAGATGTCGTCAATAGACACAGAGTGTAGATGAGCCATTGAGGCTGCCATGGCTCTCACATTGTGAACTGTGACATGGCCTTCCAGAGAAAGATTCTTACTCTGATAGGCAAAAGAAATACACTGTGCAATCCAGTTGAACAATGTTCTCTTGGAGATTGGAAGTCCCAAATGAGAAGGATCGAAAGCAACAAAGAGTTGGGAGGACTTTCAATGTTGCTGTGTCCTCTGTAAGTAAAAGGCAAGAGCTCTTTTACAGTCCAAAGAATGAAGATTCCTTTCTGCATTTGAAGCATGAGGCCTAGGAAAAAATACAGGCAGGTAAACTGCCTGGTTTAAATGAAAAGGTGAGACCACCTTTGGCATAAAGTGTGGATGAGTCCTAAGGACTACCTTATCATGATGAAACCTCGTGTAAGGAGGATCAGCAACTAATGCTTGCAATTCACTGATGCAACATGCTGATGTGATTGGAATGAGAAAGATAACTTTCCAGGAAAGGAATTTCAAGGAGGTAGTAGCTAAAGGTTCAAAAGGCGGCTTCATGAGCTGTCCAAGAACTAGATTCAGTTCCCATGCCACTGGAGGTGGCCTAATGGGAGGCTTAGTTAGAAGAAGGCCTCTCATAAATCTCGCTATGAGAGGATGAGAGGAAATACGTTGTCCATTTAAAGGCTTTAAAGAAGCTGAAATAGCACTTAAATGGACCCTTACTGAGTTAGTCTTAAGTCCTGCATTAGATAAATGAAGGAGGTACTCCAGTAATGATTCCAGAGGTATTGCAGAGGGGTGAAGACCCTTTTGCGAACACCATATGGAAAACCTTTTCCACTTGAAAGCATAAGAGCGTCTTGTGGAAGGTTTCCTGGAAGCACAAAGGACATCCTTTATTTGTTGAGAAAGGTTAAGACCATGAAGGTCTAGGCTCTCAGCAACCAGGCCCTGAGATGCAGAGAGTGGGAATTGGGATGCCATAACGTTCCGTCCTCCTGAGACAGGAGATCTGGAGCAGATCCTAACTCCAGAGATGGAGCTTGAGAGAGATGCAGGAGCAGAGGGTACCACACCTGCCGTGGCCAAAGTGGAGCTATGAGAATCATGTGGCCTTTGTCTCTCTGAAGCTTGAATAGGGTTTTGGGAATTAGGGGAATGGGTGGAAAGGCATATAGGAAGTCCTGACCCCAATGGAGGAGGAAAGCATCCATGGCCTGAGAATCCTGAGCTGGAATTCTGGAACAGAACCGGGGAAGTTTGACATTCAACGGACTTGCAAAGAGGTCTATGTCCGGAGTTCTCCAATTTTGAAAAAGTTTTGCTACCTGCTCTGCATGGAGAAACCATTCATGTGGAAGCAGAACTCGACTGAGTCTGCTGCCCAAGAATTTTGAATGCCTGGCAGATACACCGCAAGGAGATGAATCTGATGCTCTCTGGCGAGGGCCCATAGTTGCAAAGCTTCGTTGCAAAGCGACAGAGAGACTGTTCCTCCCTGCTTGTTCAGATAGAACATAGCCAGTTGATTGTCCGTCTGAATTAGGACTGTCTTGTAGCTGAGCTGGGTATGGAACACTCGAAGAGCAAGGAAGATTGCTCCGAGTTCTAGGAGACTGATATGTAAGTGGGTCTCCTGTGGCGTCCAGGTGCCTTGGGTTGAGAGATCTTGCAGATGAGCTCCCCAACCCACCTATGAGGCGTCTGTTGTTAGAGTGACCTGGGGTAGGGGTTGCTGGAAAGGGGACCTCACCAACAGGTTTTGGGCTGACTGCCACCATTGTAGAGACAAAATAAGGCAACTTGTGTTTGCTATTTTGTCTGATAGGCAGCCTGATGCCTGAGTCCACTGAGTGGATAGAGTCCATTGGGCTGCTCTCATATGGAGGCGAGCATAAGGAACGACGTGCACAGTAGATGCCATGTGGCCTAGTAGTTGTAACATTTCTCGAGCAGTGAGATGAGATTTTAACACTGCCTGGAATGCTAACTGCACAATGCGAAGGCAGCAGGCCTGTGGAAGATAGGCCCTTGCTTTTCTGGTATCCAGCAAAGCTCCTATAAACTCTAGAGACTGAGTGGGAGTTAGGCTGGATTTTGGGATGTTTATGACCAAGCCCAAATACTGAAGGATACGCATTGTGCAAGAGAGGGAAATTCTGGCCTCTGACTCTGATGGGGCTCGAATGAGCTAGTCGTCTAAGTAGTGGAAGACGAATATTCCTAGAGTGCGAAGAAATGCTGCTACTACAGCCATGCATTTCGTAAACACCCTTGGTGCTGAGGCCAGGCCAAAAGGAAGCACCCTGTATTGGTAGTGCTTTCCTTGAAAAAGAAAACGAAGGAATCTTCGGTGAGTTGGATGGATGAGAACATGAGTGTACGCATCCTGAGATTTAGAGAACAAAGCCAATCCTGACTCTGAAGGTATGGCAGCAGAGTTCCCAGAGAAATCATTTTGAATTTCTCTTTGAACAGGAATTTGTTCAGTTCTCTGAGGTCTAAAATGGGTCTGTGTCCCCCTGTTTTCTTTGGAATAAGGAAATAAGGGGAGTAAAACCCTGTACCCTGTTGGGAAATGTGTACGTCTTCTATTGCCCCATGGGCAAGAAGTAAACTGACCTCTTGACCCAACTAAGTGTTGAGTGAAGCCTGAGAATTGAACTGTCTTACCACTGTAGGAGGGGGCATGTTGAAGAAATGCAGCTTGTACCCCTCTCTTACAATGGAAAGAGTCCATTCTTCTGCTGTTATCTGCCCCCATCTGGGAGCAAAATGACACAACCTTCCTGGGATGGTGGACGGCTCTGGCCCTTTCAGGGTCAGGAAGGCCAGGTTCTCTAGATGGGAGTCAAAGCCCCTGTGGAGGCTGAATCTGCTGGGCCGGTTGAGGCTTAGCAGTCTTTGATTTCCTTTGCTTTGGGGCCTGCTGTCTCTTTCGGGTAGACTGACCTGCAGAATGCACCTGCTGGGTGTAGGAGGGGTAAAACCGTTTTAGAGAAGAATGGTTTCTTGTAGGATTTCCTCCTTGCAGGGTCAGCTGTAGCTTTGGATAGTCTATCCAAAGTGGTGTTATCATCATCCAGCTCATTAGCTTTCTCTTGCCAATTTTTGCCAAAGAGATTTTCGCCTGTACAAGGGATATTCCTCAGTTTGTCCTGTACCCAGAGTTCTAAGTCAGATGCTTGGAGCCAAGCAATTCTGCGAGCCCCTATGGCAATGGCAGAGGTTCTGCTTATGCACTCAAAGCAGTCAAAAGCTGCTCGATTAACAAACTTGGAAACATCCTGGGCATGTTTGACTAGTGTAAGGTAATCCTGCCTTTTATCATCAGGAAGGAGAGGGCTCATAAGCTCTAGATCTCCCGTGACCTCCTTAAGGAACATTCCCATATATAAAATGTAGGAACTAATCCTGGCAAAAAGCATAGAGGCCTGGAATGTTGGACGCCCAAAGGCATCAAGAGTCCTACATTCACGTCCTGGAGGATTAGATGCATGTCTTTTTGCACTCTTGATCCTTCTCATAGCTGACTCCACCACTATGGAGTGGTGTGGCAACTGAGATTTTTGAAATCCAGGACAAGGAGGCACTCGATACATGGTATCCAGCCTACGGGAATGAGGAGAGGTGGTAAGAGGTGTTTCCCACATTCTTAACATGAGATCATGCAAGATCTCACAAATAGGCAAAGTAGCCGCTTCCTTGGGAGCTTTAGGATATTGTAAAATCTCCAACTCCTTTGCCCTGGGCTCTGTTTCAGGAACCAATGTGATGGAAAGACCTCTAGCCACCTCCCTAATGAAATACTGAAAGGATATATCCTCTGGAGGCGACATCCTACGTTTAGGAGAAGAAGGCTCCAGCATCGACAGCTGTCAGAATCCTCAGAGTCATCGGAGGATTCAAAATATCTTCTGTCCGGGTGCTCCTGTAAAGCACGATACCAGTACCGATCGAAGTCAGTACCGGCCTGTCGACACCAGAGGAAATTGCATGGCTCGGTGTTGGAAGCACACTTGCTAATGTCGATGTTGTCAGCACCGGTACTGATGTCGGTGACGGAACCGGTGTCGATACCGGTTGAACTGTCTGAAGCGGTCCCGAAGGCAGCGATGCCGCAAGGAGAGCCAACAGACTGCACTCAATAGCCAGGAATCTCTGGTCAATTGACGCTGCCAATGCCTGGGTGTCAGTACCGGACGAAGCGGCCGGTACCCCAGAGCATGGCACCAGTAGTTCTGCCGAGGTTGAGGCCTCGAGAACATCCTGGAGCCCCGATAGTGCTTTGGAAGCCGAAGCCTCCCGCCGGGGCAATTTTGCCGGTACAAGTTCCTCAAGGGCAACGCCAGAGGCATCTCGATACTTGGAAGGAGATCTACCCTTTGAGGACCGGCCAGATTTATGTTTGGTTACCTGAGATCCATGGGAGGAAGACGAAGCCCTGGAAGACGTCGATGCCATGGATGCTGCATCGGAGGGAAAAAGGGTGCTAAGCTTAGCAGCTCGGTTCTGCCGACCCCTCTTCGACATCATCCCACAGGCAACACATTCCGAAATGGAGTGGTCAGGACCTAAATATTTAAGGCACCACTCATGAGTGTCGGTGACGGAGATGGTACCGCCACACTTTGAACACTTTTTGAAACCCGAAGCGGGTTTTTCCATGTTGATAAAATTTTGGGCCTAGTGCCCAAAATGGAACGTGGCACCCGAGAGGAAAAAGGCTGGAAAATCCAGAGAAAAGATTAGAATTTATTTTTTTTTTTTTAAAAGAAAGAAAGAACCGACGGTACCGGTATAGCGTCGAGGAAGGCAGACACTACCACAAAAAGAATGAAAAAAATACAGGATAATTTCTGCAGTGACAGGAAAACGACCTGCTGGCTCCGCGGAAAACGAAGAACTGGAGAGAGGCAGTTGAGAAAGGCGGGAAGGCAGCACGCAGGCACTATGGGATGCTCCCAAAAGCTTTCTAATTGGACGCTGGGGAGCGTTCCCGTGCAGGCTCCGTCGGTACCGACGATACCCATATGTGAAGACTACATTCCTGCTTGTTCCTGGAGATAACAGTATCCTCATATTCTACATTAATGCAGGTAGTTATATTACTGGCCTCTTGCAGATTGCATCTCCTGCTGTTTCATGGAGTTTCTTCTCTCTTTTCAAAATTATTTAGATGGAAATAACGGTCAACAAACAAGTTGTAGGTGATATTTTTTTTTTGGTCTAACCTAAAGTATCTTTGACGAGCTTTCAGTTTTTGGTTTCTTTTTCCAATGTAGTATCCCTCTTCACATAATTTGCATTGGATGAAGCGTAGTTACTCACCTGTAACAGGTGATCTCCGGGAACCGCAGGAACTGAGTCTTCACATATGGGTGACGTCGGTACTGACGGAGCCCACATGGGAATGCTCCCCAGCGTCCAATAGGAAAGCCTTTGGGAGCATCCCACTGCGCCTGCATAGCTGCCTTACCAGTTCTACCTCCTCAGTCGAGTTTGCAGCTGAGATAAAAGAAGAGAAGGAGAAAAGAAGAGGAAAGTACAACTCCTAGGGGACGTGGATGGGATGTGAAGACTCAATTCCTGCTGTTCCCAGAGATCATCTGTTACAGGTGAGTAACTACGCTATCTCCAGGAAGAAGCAGGAATGTAATCTTCACATATGGGACTCCCTAGCTTGGAGATGCCAGAGAGATGACCTTAGAGTGAGCTGTGGAACACAGGGCTAAGTAGTAGGTCATATATCCCCCAGGAATGTCTGGTATCCAAACCCGGGATGGGGGGTAGGAGTTGATCTAAGTCTGAAAGAGTTGCTGGAGAACAGCTTAGCCAAACAAGGCATCCAGGTGGGAGTCCTTGTCCAGGCAATAGAGAGCAGCAAAGGTATGGACAGAGGACCAGGTTGCTGCTTTACAAATCTCAACAATCGCCACAGAGCACAGATTCGCCATGGAGGCAGCCATTGCTTGAACATTATGTGCAGTGACATGACCCTCAAGAGAGAGTCCTGCACTGTCGTAAGCAAAGGAGATACAATCTGCTATCCATCTGGAGAGAGTTCGCTTGGATTCTGGTAATCCTAAGTGACTGGAATCAAAAGCAATGAAAGTTGGGAAGCTTTTCTGTGCTCCCGAGTTCTCTGGAGATAAAAGGCCAAAGCACATTTGCAATCCCAGAGTATGAAGGTTTGCCTCCGCCCTAGAAGAATGAGGTCTAGGGAAGAAAACAGGGAGGTACACCGACTGATTTAAGTGAAATGGTGAGACTACCTTATCATGGTGGAAACGTGTATAAGGAGGATCAGCCACCAAAGCATGAAGCTCACTGATGCGCCTTGCTGAAGTGAGGGCAATAAGGAAGGTGAACGTCCAGGTAAGAAACTTCAGAGAAGCAGTGCCTAAGGGTTCCAAGGGCGGCTTCATAAGCTGCCCTAAAACAACATTAAGGTCCCATGTCACTGGGGGTGGCTTAATGGGAGGTTTAGTTAAAAGCATGCCACAAGCGGTTGAGAGGAAATGGGGCTGACCATCCAAGGGCATGTAGGAAGCCACTATGGAACTTAGGTGGACTCTTGTCAAATTGGTTTTGAGTCCAGTGGAAGAGAGGTGAAGAAGATATTCAAGTAATGCTTCCAAGGGAGCTGAAAAGGGGTTAAGATCCCTTTTCGAACACCAGAGAGAGAATCTATGCCACTTAAAGGTGTAGGAGCACCTTGTAGAAGGTTTCCTAGAAGACAAAAGGATAACTTTCACCTGTTGAGAGAGGTTGATACCCTGGAATTATATGCCTTCAGCAGCCATGCTGTAAGGTGAAGGGACTGCAGATTGGGATGCAGTAGTGTCCCGTTTTCCTGTGAGAGGAGATCTGGAGCAGACCCCAAATCTACTGGTTGAACCTGAGAAAGATGTAGAAGCATAGGATACCACGGTTGTCGTGGCCAAAGCGGGACTATAAGAATCATGTAGTCCCTCTCTCTCTGGAGTTTGAAGAGAGTTTTGGGAATGAGGGGAATGGGAGGAAAGGTGTATAGGAAGCCTTGACCCCCAGAAGAAGTGAAAGGCATCTACCGCTTGGCTGTTCTGAGCAGGGATTCTGGAACAGAAGTGGTGAAGTTTGGCATACTAAGGGACTTGGCAAATAGGTCTATGTCTGGGGTTCCCCAGATCTGAAAAATGTGAGTAACCTTGTTTGCATGGAGAGACCACTCGTGGGGTAGTAGTACCCGACTGAGCTTGTCCGCTAAGAGATTCTGTTTGCCTGGGAGATAAACCGCAAGTAGGTGAATCTGGTGTTGTATTTCGAAGGACCATAGATGTAGGGCTTCGCTGCAAAGTGTCCAAGAGCCTGTTCTGCCCTGCTTGTTCAAGCAGAACATGGTTACCTGATTGTCCACCTGGACTAGAACTGTGTGGAAGCGAAAGTGGTCGTGGAACACTCTGAGAGCATTGTGGATGGCTCTGAGTTCCAGCAGATTTATGTGGAGTTCTGACTCCTGCTGAAACAAAAGTCCCTGAGTGGAAAGATTGTCCAGATAAGCACCCCAGCAGGGTGTATTGATGTAGAGGCTTCTGAAAAGATGATCCTTGGGATGCAAGCTGGACGATTCAAGCACAGCGAGCTTGAGGCAGAAAAGTCCTTGACTGTTGAGTGTCTAGGAGGGCTCCTATAAACTCCAGAATTTGAGAGGGAACGAGCTTGGACTTTGGAAGATTTATTACAAATCCCAAGTGTTGCAGCACCTGCATGGTGCATGTGAGAGAAAGATTGGCCTCTAGAGGTGTGCTTGCTCGAATGAGTCAGTCATCTAAGTAGGGGAAGACAAATATTCCTAGAGTCCTTAGGAATGCAGCTACCACTGCCATGCACTTTGTAAAGACTGTTGGGGCAGAGGCGAGGCCAAAAGACAGGACTCTGCACTGATAATGTTTCCCCTGGAACAGGAAAAGAAGAAACCTTTTTTGTTCTGCATGGATAAGAATGTGAGTATATGCGTTCTTTAGATCTAGAGGACAGAGCCAATCCTGACTCTGGAGATAGGGGAGAAGAGTACCTAGGGAGATCACCTTGAATTTCTCCCAGAGTAGATACTTGTTCGGTTTTCTGAGGTCCAGGATGGGCCTGTATCCCCCTGTCTTCTTTGGAATGAGGAAGTAAGGAAAATAGAAGCCCAGAACTTGCTGGGAGAGTGGCACTTCCTCTATTGCACCCTGTGAGAGAAGGGAGGTGACCTCCTGCAATAATAGAATGGTGAGAGGGGGTTGAGAATTGAACTCTCTTGGAAGAGACTGGGGGGATAGACTTCGGAAGTGAAGTTTGTACCCCTTCCCTTACTATGGAGAGAGTCCAGTATTCTGATGTTAAAAGATACCACCTGTGGGCAAAGTGACATAGTCTGCCTGTAATGCAGATGGAATATGGAATCTCCAGAGGCAGGACGGCTATGGTCTATAGAAAGGAGTCAAAGGAGTCAAAGACCCTGAGGAGGTTGGGTCTGCTGAACTGGCTGAGACCTGGGAGTCTGAGCCTTTCTTTGCTGTTTTGGTTGTTACCCTTTTTAAGGAGCATGGACAGGACAGTGCACTGCAGGGTTGTAAGAAGAGTACTACTTCTTTTTCTTATTGAAAAAGGGTTTCTTTGTTATCTTCTTCTTAGCTGGGTTGGCAGTTGATCTAGAAAGTCTATTTAGAGTGGTGTTCTCAGACTCTAGGAAGTACGTGGGTGGCGCCCAATGTAAATGGAGGAGGTAGCCCTCCTCCATCTACATCCTCCACCTGTAGCACCCAGGTGTCAGTGGTGTTGGCTGTCCACCTGTGGGCAAACATGGCTAGGTGCCCCCCTGTGGGCAGCAGAGAACCCCATGGGAATAGGGGGGTCATATCTAGGCAGTCAAAAGCTCTCCCCAGGCTGGGACGGGGCCGGTGCTTGGGACTTCAGGGCTTTTTGTTTCCTGGGATCATGTCCCAGTCCTTTTTGTTGCTGGCCCTGTTGAGGAGCCAAGAAGGCCTGGAAGTGCGGAGTACCACTGAAGCCTCCTTTCTTCCTCGGGAGGAAGGGCTTTTTCCCCGGGGCTTTCTTCCAGGGGTGCACCGAGGTCTTTTTTGAGAGCCTGGTTCTCATCACATACTCAGTCTCTATCTCTGCTGTCTTATCCATTGTGGGTTTCCCAAATAGATGTCCCCTGAATAGGTGAAAACCTATCAGTTTGTCCTGCACCCCACTGTTCCAGGTCCGATGACTGCAGCTATGCCTGCCGCTGAGCCCCACTGCCCACGGCAGCCACCCTGGCAGATGACGCAAAGCTATCATAAGCTGCCCGAGACAAAAACTTTGAACAATCCGTTAAAGCCGAGGTTAGGGTCTTGAACCTCTGTAGGAGTTTCCCCTCGAAGCCTGCCAAGAATCCACCAAGCTCCTTCGACAGTTCCTTCAGGTACATGCCGATGTAGAGCTGGTAGGACTGGATCCGGCATGTTAGCATTGAGCCCTGAAAAGCCTTCCAGCCGAAAGCGTCAAGGGCTTGGGCCTCCCTGCCGGGTGGCACAGTCAAATGGGTCTTTTTTCTCTTGAGCCGGAGCACTGACAACTCCACGACCATGGAGTTATGGGGAAGTTGGGTCTTTTGGAACCCAGGGCTTCGGTGTACCCGGTACATGACATTAAGGCACCTGAAGATAACTGGAACCAATGCCAATGTTTCCCACATTCGGAGGAGGCAGCGGTCGGGGATCGAGGGCACTGGGGACTGTAAGGGTTCCCTTCGGGGGTGCCTTTTATTGGAGTATCTCCAATTCCTCGGTGTGAGGGTCCTCCTCAGATTCTGTCTCGATGGTGAGGGTCTTGCCCATGTTCCGCACAAAATCAAGTAATGCAACGTCCTCGGGCAGGGAGCGGCATCGGATCTTCTGGGGAGACGGGTCCAAGGGCACATCATGGTGCCGCCTCATGTCGGGGACTCTTTGTCCTCGGTCTCCCATTTGGATTCAAAGTCAGAGTACGAGTCTGACGCCATGTAATCACATTGGCTGAGAGTCGCACTCAGCGATCTGTGATCTCCGGGGGACCATCGGTACGAACTGGGAGCGTTCACAGGGGAGGAATGGGACCAGGATCTCATCCGGAGCCGGGGGTTCTCTCAAGGCCGATGGCACTCTGAGGACTAGCTCAATATCGAGGGTCCCATCATAAGATATGCAATACTGGGTCAGACTAACGTCCATCAACCCCAGTATCCTGTTTCTAACAGTGGCCAATCTAGGTCATAAGTACCTAGTAGTTTCCCCAAAAGACACAGGTTTAATAATAGTTTATGGACCTTTCCTCTAGCAACTTGTCCAAACCTTTTTTAAACCCAGCTACACTAACACTTTTACTACATCCTCCGGTAATAAATTCCAGAGTTTGATTACACGTTGAGTGAAAAAATATTTTCTTTTATTAGTCTTAAATAGTTTACCCTGTAGCTTCATTGCATGTCCCTTAGTCTTTCTATATTCTGATGACGTAAACAATCGATCTACGTTTACCCATTCCACTCCGTTCATTAATTTATAGACTTCTATCATATCTCCCCTCAGCTATTTTTTTCCAGGTTGAAGAGCCCTAAACGTTTTAGCCTCTCTTCAAAGGGGTATCCTTCCATCCCCTTTACCATTTTGGTGGTTGTTCTCTGTACCTTTTTTAATAATGCTATATCCTTTTTAAGATACGGCGACCAGAATTGTACACAATACTCAAGGTGCGGTCGCACCATGGAACGGATACAGAGGCATAATATCCTTCGTTCTATTTTCCATTCCTTTCCTTATGATACCTAGCATTCTATTTGCTCTCTTGGCCGCCGCTGCACACTGGGC
Organism: Ichthyophis bannanicus; assembly: GCA_033557465.1. Taxonomy (NCBI): domain Eukaryota; kingdom Metazoa; phylum Chordata; class Amphibia; order Gymnophiona; family Ichthyophiidae; genus Ichthyophis; species Ichthyophis bannanicus. Next base: position 429,750,642 of record CM066034.1, on the reverse strand, counting down.
GGAAGGTTTTAAAATGTTATCCAGGATGACACCTAAATCTTTTTCCTGGATGGTGGTTCCCAATGTGGAACCTTGCATCGTGTAACCATAGTTTGGGTTGTTCTTTCCTAGGTGCATAACTTTGCACTTGTCCACATTAAATTTCATCTGCCATTTGGATGCCCAGTCTTCAAATCTATCAAGATCCTCTTCAATTTTCCACAACTCTCATGGGTTTTAACAACTTTTTGTGTTTTGTGTCATCTGCAAATTCGATAAACTCACTCGTTATTCCCTTTTCCAGGTCAATTATGAATATGTCAAAAAGCAGCAGACCCAGCACACATCCCTGGGGCACTCCAGTGTTCACCTTTTTCCAGTGGGAAAATTGGCCATTTAGCCCTACCCTCTGCTTTCTATCTTTTAATCAGTTCCTGATCCACAATAGCACACTGCCTCCTATCCCATGACTTTTTAGTTTTGCCAAAAGTCTCTGATGAGGAACCTACTGGCTCACCTTTGTCTACCTTTTCATTCACGCCTTCAAAAAACATAACAGATTAGTAAGAGAAGATCTTCCTTGTCTAAAGCCATGTTGGCAGTCTCCCATGTTCACTAATTTTGTTCTTTATGATGGTTTCTATCATTATTCCCAGTACTGACGTCAGGCTCACTAGTCTGTAGTTTCCCGGATCACCCCTGGAACCCTTTTTAAATACTGTCATTATATTGGCGTCCCTCCAATCTTCAGGTATTACAGATGATTTTAATGATAGTTCACAGATTACTAATAGCAGGTCTGCAATCTCATATTTCAGTTCTTTCAACATCCTTGCCTGCCTTATCAATGCCTTGCATTTAACTTGCCAGTGCTTGTGCTGTTTCCCGTTTTTGTCATTTGGCTCTTTTTTCCATTTCCTGAAAGATGCTTTTTTGGCAACAGCCTCTCTGACCTCACCTTTAAACCACGATGGCAGTTTTTTGGCCTCTCTTCCACTTTTCTTAAAGCATGGAATACAGCTGGTCAGGGTTTCCAAGATAGTATTTTTCAACAACACCCAAGCTTGATGTACGTCTTTAACCTTCGCAACTGCTCCTTTTAGTTTTTTCTTAACTGTTTTCCTCATTTTATCATAGTCTCCCTTTCGAAAGTTAAAAGGTAGTACTGTGGATTTCCTTACTATCCCTCCTCCACTAATTAAATCAAAGGCGATCATGCTATGATCACTATTGCCAAGTGGCGCCAACACCCTTATCTCTTGCACTAGATCTGGTGTTCCACTAAGGACTAGGTCTAATATGGCTTCCCCTCTGGTTGGTTCATGAACCAGCTACTCCAAGAAGCAGTCATTTATTTCATCTAGGAACTTTATCTCCCTAGCATGTCCTGACGTGACACTGACTCAGTCGATACCGGGGTAATTGAAATCACCCATTATTATTACTGTGCTGTAACTTTTGTTAGCTTCCTTGATTTCTTTGAGCATTTCATCATCCATTTGGTCATTCTGGCCAGGTGCTCGATAGTACACCCCCACTGCCATTGACTTCCCCCTTTTATATGGAATTTCAATCCATATAGATTCTACAGCAGATTTTGTTTCCTGCAAAACTTTAATCCTTTCTGAGTCAATGCCCTCTCTAACATAGAGCGCAACCCCTCCACCAATTTGATCAGCTCTATCATTACGATATAGTTTGTACCCAGGTATCACAGTGTCCCACTGGTTGTCCTCCTTCCACCATGTCTCTGATATTCCAATCATATCTAACCTTTCATTTAGTGCTATATATTCTAACTCTCCCATCTTATTCTTTAGACATCTAGCATTTGCATACAAGCATTTTAGAGAATGTATTTTATTCATGTTAATTTGGCTATTGTTAGACATGGGTAAATTGGGATCTTTAAGCTCTGTCTGCTCCATACTTGAGGGCATTTGGGCAACTTTACTCTTTTGTGGAACCTCTCTGCTTTTGGTAGTATCCTTCAAGGATACATTCTTCCGAACCATCCGCTCTTGGGCGACTGTCGGCTTTCCCCTAATATCTAGTTTAAAAGCTGCTCTATCTCCTTTTTAAAGGTTAATGCCAGCAGCCTAGTTCCATCCCGGTTAAGGTGAAGCCCGTCCCTGTCTGTCTTATGTTTTCCAAGTCTGCTACTTTAGCCTCTAGAGAACGGACTTGTTCCCTGAGAGCAAAGAGCTCCTTGCACCTAGTGCACACGTACGACCTCTCACCAACTGGGAGAAAATCATACATGTGACACTCAATGCAAAAGACTGGAAAGCCCCCATCCCGCTGCTGGACTTCTGTCTGCATCTTAGTTTTAAGTTTGTGTCTAGATCTTTAAGTTCTTACTTACTAAGGATTGCTATGGGTATTTATACCAATAAAACTGTACCTAATACATTTAATATACCTTGTTCACCTGAAGCTTAATTAATCTCAGGTCCTTAGTGTATGACTGATTTGGGTAATGAGCTTCACCTGAAAGCACCTCCTGTCTTTTAAGATGTGTAAGTACCTATAAACCTATTATTATCCCAGGGGAGGGTGGGTGTGGGGAGGGAGGGAGGGAAATAACGCTTATTAAAAGAGGGCTGCTACACAGTACCCTGTCTTGTGCTGCTGAGGTAAGCTAAATTCTGATTTGATTTAAATTATAGCTCTTAGCTGCTGCTAGGCTCTAACTTCTTATGAAATTTAAACTACAAGCTCTCTGCTGGGTACTAAATTTAACCAGAAAGCTCTCTTCTGTGTGTTAAATTTAAACTAAAAGTACTTTGCTGTTACTTTTAGTTTAAATTTCCTTACCATTCCTCCTCCATTAATTAAATCAAACGCAATCATGATATGATCACTATTGCCAAGTGGCCCCGACACCCTAATCTCTTGTAACAGATCTGGTGTTCAACTAAGGACGAGGTCCAAAATGGCTTCCCCTCTGGTCAGTTCATGAACCATCTGCTCCAAGAAGCAGTCATTTATTTCATCTAGAAACTTTATCTCCCTAATCTGCCATGACACTGACCTAGTCAATCCAAGGTAATTGAAATCATCCATTATTATTTCTGTGCTGTAACATTTGTTAGCTTCCCTGATTTCTCTGAGTGTTTCATCATCCATTTGTTCATTCTGGCCAGGCGGTCAATAGTACAACCCCACTGCCATCATCTTCCCCTTTTTACATGGAATTTCAATCCATACAGATTCTATAGCGAATTTTGTTTCCTGCAAAACTTGAATCCTTTGTGACTAAATGCCCTCTCTATATAGAGCGCAACCCCTCCACCAATTTGATCAGCTCTATCATTACAATATAGCTTGTACCCAGGTATCACAGTGTCCCACTGGTTGTCCTCCTTCCACCATGTCTCTGAGATACCAATCATATCTAATCTCTCATTTAGTGCTATATATTCTAACTCTCCCATCTTATTTTTCAGACTTCTAGCATTTGAATACAAGCATTTTAGAGACTATATTTTATTCATATTAATCTGGTTATCGGAAGGCAGGGGTAATTTGGAATCTTTAAGCTCTGCTCTGTACTCAAGGGCATTTGGCCTACCTTTGTCTTTATTGCAACCTCTCTGCTGATGTGCCCTAACTTCATTTTTTTGGTAGTACCTTTCAAGGATAAATTGTTCCGAACCATGCGCTCTTGGGTGACTGTTGGCTTTCCCCTATTATCTAGTTTAAAAGCTGCTCTATCTCATTTTTAAAGGTTAATACCAGCAGCCTGGTTGCATCCTGGTTAAGGTGAAGCCCATCCCTTTCAAAGAGCCCCTCCTTTCCCCAGAATGTTCCCCAGTTTCTAACAAATCCAAAACTCTCATCCTTGCACCATTGTCTCATCCATGCATTGAGACTCCGGAGCTTTGCCTGCCTTTTGGGTCCTGTACATGGAAGGGGAAGCATTTCAGAGAACGCTGCTCTGGAAGTTCTAGATTTCAACTTCCTACCTAAAAGCCTAAATTTATCCTCCAAAACTTCCCTACCACATTTTCTTTTGTCATTGGTACCGACATGTACCAAGACAGCAGACTCCTCCCCAGCACCTTGTCTAAGTGGCACATGAGGTCCGCTACCTTCGCACCAGGTAGGCATGTTACCAGGCGATCCTCACGTCCACCAGCCACCCAGCTATCTACATGCCTAATGATTGAATCACCAACTATAACGGCTGTCCTACCCCTTCCCTCATGGGCACATGGGCCTGGAGAAACTTCCCCAGTAATAAGGTTTTACATCACCTGGAGGATAGGTCCTAGCTATAGGATCATTTCCTGCCATACCAGGGTGATGCTCTCCTGTCACGTGACCTCTCTCCTCCATGGCAACAGGGATGCTGCCAGACTGGAGGTGGGACTTCAGGACTATATCCCTGTAGGTCTCGTCTATGTACCTCTCTGTCTTCCTTATGTCTTGCAAGTCTGCTACTCTTGCCTCCAGAGATCGGACTCTCTCCCTGAGAGCAAAGAGCTCCTTGCACCTTGTGCACACGCAAGACTCCTCACCAACTGGGAGAAAATCATATATGTGACACTCAATGCAAAAGACTGGAAAGCCCCCATCTCACTGCTGGACTGCTGTCTGCATCTTAGTTTTATGATTGTGCTTAGATGTTTAAGTTCTTTACTTACTAAGGGTTGCTGGGGATACTTATACTAATAAAACTATACCTAATACGTTTAATGTACTTTGTTCACCTGAAGTTTAATTAATCTCAGGTCCTTAATGTATCCTAATAAGAATAAAGAGCTGTACCTGAGAGTTAATATGGCACCTCCTTTCCTTTAATAGGTTTAAGCACCTATAAAGCTACGACTATCCCAGGGGTGGTGGGTGTTGGGGAGGGAGGAAGGGAAAGAAGACTTATTAAAAGCTGGCTGCTACACAGTACCCTGTCCTGTGCTTCTAAGGTAATCTGTGACCAATCTCCAGGGGGAGTCCGACAGCCCTTGCTTGGATAGAGGAAGTCTTGGGTTCTAAATTTAACCAGAAAGCTCTCTTCTGTGTTTTAAATTTAAACTGAAAGTTCTTTGTTGCTACTAGGGCCTGACTGATTTAACAAATACACTGGGTTCACAGATTAATCAGCTTTAATCCAAAGAATTCCTTTTTCCCCCAAGATTTAGAAAGATTCCCAGAAGTAAATACTTACAATTGCAGATCTCTCTCCAGAAGTAGCAATCCCCTTTTGTAGTACTTCAAGGCAGATGAACGGGACTAGCCGGACATGAACACCTGCTGCATGGCCTCTAGGGCATGCTCTCTAGGACTGCCAATCTGGTCTCCATACTAATTGACTCCACAGTCTTCGACACGGGCACAAAGGGTTTCGGTTCTAGCGTTGGTACTGTCGAGGGGGAGTCTTTGACGAGGATGGCCTCAGAAGCCAGAGGCCGGTTGACGAGTGCCAACGACTCCTAATGGGGCAGCTTGGTGGGCCACTCCTGCCCCAACTCCTCAGACTCATGCCTGGGACTGTGGGTCCTGGGGTGGGATTTCCCCTTCTTCCCACATCTATCCTCCAAGGCGGTCTTTAAGGATTTCTTCTTCTTGTGCTCTACCTCTGGGGATTTCCACTCAGAGGAACTGTGGCTGCTGGACTCCGAAGAGGCTCTGGCTTTGCGAGGCACCAGGGTAACGGAGGTGGCCCTGGAGCATAGTGTCCCCGGAGATTCAAGCAGGGAGTGGAACTTCTGAAAGAAATTCATCTGCTGCTGATGGCAGCTCTTCAAGGCCTTTGAGGTCATGGTTCTGCAGAGTTCACAGACAGAGTCATTGTGCTCTGGGTCAATACACTGGAGACAGCAGTCGTGTGAGTTGGTGAATGACATCATTTTGCCACAATGGTCACACTTTTTAAAGCTGCTGGACGCCAAAGGAAAAAGGGGGATCCCTGCCTCCCGACAGGGGTCAGAGGCTTTCGGCAGGAGAAAGACATGAATGCCAATCGAGGAGCACCTCAATAAAAAAATGAAAAACTAATAAACGAACCCGAGGAGTGACGCCGAGGTGAGTTGGCTGGGGGGCAGAAAGGAACTAGTACGCAACCGGAGAAACGTAACAATAAAAATAAAACCTTTTCCAGGGAAAACTGGACAGCGTCCTATGGGCTTCATGGAAAAACGGAGACTGAGGCAAGTTGGCACCCTTGGGTGGGAAGTGGACCATGCATGCTGTGGTGCAACCGACTCACCTTTGTAATTCATGATGTATTACAGTCAGACCTATGTGAAAGTTTGCAGTTTTTGCCAGTAAATTCAAAAACGCATGGGACAAACACAGATGATCTCTAAAGGAAAAAAGGAAACTACTGTAGTAGTTGATATGGAAGGACAGACAGACTAGATAGGCCATGTAGTCTTTTTCTGCCGTCATATTTCTGTTTCTATGAATAATTGTTTTCAGTGTCAATGAATTAGAACTCATTGATCATTTACCACACTTAGAATGGCATGTACCGTATATACTCGAGTATAAGCCGAGTTTTTCAGCACATTTTTTGTGCTGAAAAACAGCCCCCTCGGCTTATACTCGAGTCAACGTTTGCAGATGTCTAGCAGGGGGCGCTGCTTCTAAAGCTAAGGTTTCCATAACCGCGGCTGCAGATATGGAAACCTTTGCAGTGATGTGCTGGGCAGGGCCGGCCCGTCCATTGAGCAAGAATGTTTTTTGCACAGGGCCCCGCGTTTCAGGGGGCCCCGCGCAAAAAACATTCATCCCAAGTTAAAAAAAAACAAACAACCCAGCTGCTTCTGCCGCGGCAGCATCAAGAGTGCCGCGGCAGTATCAAGAGTGCCGCCGCCGCCGCGGGGCCCCCCCGGCAGAGCCTCCCTGGATCGCCTCCCTGCATCGCAGCCTATCCCCGAACGCGGGCTTCTTCCAGAGCCGCGAGAGTTTCCTTTCTCGCGGCTCTGTTAATCCTGCCGGGGCTGATGGGAAATCCCATCAGCCCCGGCGGGATTAAGAGAGCCGCGAGAAAGGAAACTCTCGCGGCTCTGAAAGAAGCCCGCGTTCGGGGATAGGCTGCGATGCAGGGAGGCTCTGCCGGGGGGGGGGCCCCGTGGCGGCGGCGGCACTCTTGATGCTGCTGCGGCAGAAGCAGCTGGGTTGTTTTTTTTTAAATTTGGGTTGATAGGGCGGAAGGGGGTTTAGGACTGGTAATGGGGGGGAGGCCAAGACTGGAAGTGGGCTGATAGGGGAGGGTTAGGACTAGTAATGGGCCATGGGGGGGGGGTGCTAAGACTGGAAGTGGGCTGATGGGGGGGGGGGTTAGGGCTGGTAATGGGCTATGGGGGGGGCTGACTGGAAATGGGCTGATGGGGGGGGTTAGGACTGGTAATTGGCTATGGGGGGGCTAAGACAGGAAGTGGGCTGATGGGGGGCTAGGACTCCTAATAGGCGATGGGGGGGCTGACTGGAAATGGGCTGATGGGGGGGTTAGGACTGGTAATTGGCTATGGGGGGGCTAAGACTGGAAATGGGCTGATGGGGAGGTTTAGGACTGGTAATGGGTTATGGGGGGGGGCTAAGAATGGAAGTGGGCTGATGGGGAGGTTTAGGACTGGTAATGGGTTATGGGGGGGGCTAAGAATGGAAGTGGGCTGATGGGGAGTTTTAGGACTGGTAATGGGCTATTGGGGGGGTGGCTAAGACTGGAAATGGGATGATGGGGGGTTAGGACTGGTAATTGGCTATGGGAGGGGTTAGGACTGGTAATGGGCTGATGGGGGATTAGGACTGGTAATGGGCTATGGGGGGCTAAGACTGGAAGGCTGATGGGGGGCTAGGCCTGGAAATAGGGTGAAGGGGGGGTTAGGACGTAATGGGCTGATGGGAGGGGTTAGGACTAGTAATGGGCTATGGGGGGGCTAGGACTGGAAATGGGCTGATGGGGGGTTAGGACTGGTAATGGGCTGGGGGGGGCTAAGACTGTTAATGGGCTGGGGGGGTTGCTAGGACTGGAAATGGGCTGAGTGGAAGGAGGGCTTGAACTGCAAATAGCTGATGGGGACGGGGGCTTGGAATGGAAATGGGTTGTGAGGGGGAGGGAGCTAGGACTGGAAATGGGTGAGTGGGGGGGCTAGGACAGGAAATGGGCTGATGGAGGGGCTAGAATAGGACTGGAAATTGGCTGTTGGGGGGGTGCTAAGATTGGAAATGGGCTGTGGTGGGGGTTTGGATTGAAATGGACTTTTAGTGTTGAAGGTGGGGAGAAATTCTTGTTCCGAGTGATAATTAGCACTTCCGTTTTCTTGAAATTTATACGTAGATTCATAGTGAGGAGCCAATCCGTTATTGCATCGAAGCATTTGATTAAGATTGTGAAGTCTGGGCATGTGACTGTTACAGGCGTGAATAACAGCACGTCATCAGCATACATGAGACATGATATGCCGAATGAGCGAGTTATGTCACATAGTGGTTGCATATAGATGTTAAAAAGTAGTGCCGATAATGAGGAGCCTTGTGGCACTCCCTGTTTTTGTTGGAAGGGTTCTGAAATCTTGTTGCCAATCCGTACTTGTTGCCATCTGCCTTGGAGGTAGGATTTGCACCAGTCCCATGCACGATCATGGATTCCCTTTGCATGGAGTCTCATCAGGAGTAGTTCATGATCTACTGAATCAAACGCCGCAGCGATGTCAAGGAAGATCATTGCAAAGCCTTTTTTGATGTCATCAATCCCGTTGATGAGTGTGTTCATTAATGAAGTTAGAAGGGTTTCTACGCCATGCGCCTCTCTGAAACCGTGTCGGCACGGGTCTAATGGGGAAGTAATGTCTATATGCTGTTGAATTTGTCTTTGAGTTGTCTTCTCTAATATTTTAGCTAGGTATGGAATACTTGAAATTGGTCGGTAGGATTCTTCTTTTTTCGGATCAAGCTGGTTATTTTTTAGCAGAGGACGGATGGATGTTTTCTTTAGGGCATCTGGGAAGATTCCAGTTGTAAATGATTGCTTTGCGATGTCAGCTATTATTGGGCTTAACTCCGAACGCATTGATTTGATCCAGTGTGCTGGGCATGGGTCATTAGGAGCCGTTGTGGTGTTGATGGTGGCAATTGTTTCCTCTATAGTTTTTGTTGATGGGGGAAAGAGATTAGTAAGAGGAGAATGTATTTGTGGGTTCTGAAAAGACTCTTGAGGTGTAGCAGTATTTACTTTTATTGCTTTGGACTGGATATAGGTGGCGTATGCCTGAGGTTGTACACCCTCTTGTTGTGTCTGGGGTGGTTGAGTGGTCAGTGATTTTACTAATTCAAAAAGGTCACGCGGCTTGTTGAGCAATCTGTTAAGGAGCTTGGCATGGAATGTTTTTCTTTCTTTCCACATTGAGTCTCTGTTTTTTTAGGTGCTAAAGGTATATTACTTGGACTGTTGTACTGTGTGTGCGTCTCCATCTTCTCTCTAATTTTCTCAGATGAAGTAAGGAAGATCGTAAATTGGAGGAGAACCATGGAGCATTCTGTTTTTTGGGTGAGCGATTATTAGTTGTAGGTTTATCATCAATACACGGATGTTGGGCATACTGAGAAAGAGTGTTATTCCAATTGTTGAGCAATTCGTTAAGGTTGTTTGATGACTTAGACAACTTTGGGATTACATGCTGAGTGATCAATTCTCTGTCTAGTTGTTTGAAACGGGTTGTTTTTCTAGGTTCACATGTCATTAAGTGGTGGTCTGTTTGTAGTGTCGGTATCCAAAATGTTATTAAGTTATGATCAGACCAGGGGATGGGAGTGACAGATAATTTAATTTGGTTTAAATTGCTGGTATCTATTGCTGGAACGAAGACTAGGTCAAGGAGGTTGCCTTTTTGGTGGGTGGGGTCCTTTACGACTTGTTCATAGCCTAGGTTGGACATTGCTTCTAGGGATGGACCCTAAAGTTACTGCTTGGGTTAGAAATTGGTTGGGTGGGAGGCGACAAAGAGTACAAGTAAATGGAGCTCACTCTGAAGAGAAGGATGTTACCAGTGGTGTGCCCCAGGGATCTGTCCTTGGTCCGATTCTTTTTAACATCTTTGTTAGTGATATAGCGGAAGGGCTGTCGGGTAAGGTTTGCCTCTTTGCAGATGATACCAAAATCTGCAATAAAGTAGACATCCAGGAAGGTGTAGATAACATGAGGAGGGATCTAGCTAAGCTTGAAGAATGGTCTAGAATTTGGCAGCTGGGATTTAATGTTAAAAAATGTAAGGTCATGCATTTGGGCTGCAGCAATCCAAGGGAGCAATACAGCATAGGAGGTGAAGTACTTTTGTCCACTAAAGAAGAGCGGGACCTAGGCGTAGTTGTGTCCGATGATCTTAAAGTAGCTAAACAGGTAGAAAAGGCGACGGCAAAAGCTAGAAGGATGCTTGGGTGCATACGGAGAGGAATGGCTAGCAGAAAAAAGGAGGTGATAATGCCTCTGTATAAGTCTTTGGTGCGACCTCATTTGGAGTATGGTGTGCAATTCTGGAGACCGCACCTTCAAAAGGATGTGAACAGGATGGAGTCGGTGCAGAGGGTTGCTACTAAGATGATTAGTGGTCTTCATTATAAAGCATATGAGGACAGACTTAAGGATCTTAATATGTACACCTTAGAGGAAAGGCAGGATAGAGGTGATATGATTGAGATGTTTAAATACCTCCGTGGCATAAATGTTCAGGGAGAGAGCCTCTTTCAATTGAAAGCAAGTTCTGCGACGAGGGACATGGGATGAGGGTGAAGGGAGATAGATTCAGGAGTGATATGCGGAAATATTTCTTTACGGAAAGAGTAGTGGATCCGTGGAATAGTCTTCCAGTGGAGGTGGTAGAGAAGAGGACAGTAACTGAATTCAAAAAAGCATGGGACCAACACAGAGGATCTCTAAAGGTAAAAAGTGGACTGTTGTAGTTGTTGTTATGGAAGGACAGACTAGATGGGCCTTGTGGTCTTTTTCTGTCATCATGTTTCTAAAGGAGTTCGATAATTCATGGTGAATGGTGGCAAGATTAAAATCTCCCATCAGCCAGTTCGCCTTGGAGGGGTCTTGTGGATTACAGGCTAGATCTATCAGATCAGAGAACTCGTCTGTGGCTGTGCTGGGTGCTCTGTAAACAAGGTTTATAGTGTTAAGTTTGTTGGTAATTGTTAATATGTTTAGGTGTTGCGAGCTCTTGGTGAAATTTATTCGGTATTGTAAAGCAGTTTTTGCTAGGATGAGGACACCCCCTCCTCTTTTACTTTCTCTGTTGCATGTGAATATTGAGAAATTGTGACGAGGAGAGCTGCCAGGAGCAGATGGAAATAGAAGAAAACAATGTTTGTGCCTTTAAAATGAGTGACAGACCAGCTTTGCACAGAGTTTGCAAGGCAAGCATGAAAAAAAATCCTGTCTCTGCTGAGGATAAGCCACACCCAAGCTCTGACGTGGGGGCAGGCTTGGACAGTGATTGTAAACATCTGTGCAGAGGCAAGGGAGTGGCAGGCAAGAAACGGCTTTTTAAACCTGAATCAGATCAGAAAGAGGGAGAAGAGAAAGCGTTCAAGGAGAAAGGATTCCAGGAGAGTATCCAGGAGGGACTCCAGGAAAGGTTCCAGAGGGAGCAGAGATCCCGGGGCACTGAGAAATCCTGGAGAGAGGAGAGATCCCAGGAAGGAAGGAGTGGAGAAAGGCATAGGAAGGCTGACTTCCAGCTGCTGAATGAGGCCAGTAAGAAAGGAAGCAGTCTGTGTCTGAAAAACGCTCCTAAACTTGAAGCTAGCAGACGTTTAGCTGGAAAGCTTACAAACGAGGTGGAACAGGTTGCAGTACCTAGTGTTCAAGAGCCACTGCCGAGGACTTCAACTGCTAGAAGGTGGGTGGATACTCTTGTCTGGGGAAAGAGCCAGAACTCACCTGAGAGCAGAGAAGCTGAACCAAAAACACTAGAGACGTTAAGGCAAGTGTTCCCAGGGAGGAAAGCTCACTCTCCCAATATAATTGATCCTTATCAGAAAGAACAGCTATGAAGCGAATTTCAGAAGTTTTTACAGGACAGGAAGTCTGAAGAAGCATTTGAAACTGTAGAAAGGGATAAGCATTCTGTTGCCCAAGAGGATATGTAGATCGATTCCTTTGAGCCAGAGTATAACCCTGGGGAATCCCCAATGGATTGCTCTTTGTGCTTGAAAGAAAACTAGACGCTGGTAAACAGGGCTCAGAAAGAAAAGAAAAACGTGGTGAGAAGCAATGATTGCATAACTCTGTAATTGATAAAGAGTTTCTTCTGAAGTAAAGGTTTTGTTGTTTAACCAAGAGTTTTGAAAAGTAAAGCAGCAGTTGTTAGAAGAAGAAGTTTACCTTTTGGTTGAATGAACACAAAAGACTACGACGTGCATGTTAACTTCCTTGATGAAAACAGCTGCCAGTGTTAGAAAGACTTTTGTTCAGCTTTCATTAGTTTCAGTTATACCTGTTTTCCTCTTATGTTTTGTAGAAGTATCCTAATGCCTGCGTTCTGAATTTAATGCTTATGGAAATCCCACAAAAATAAATATTCTTGTTGCCTTAACCCACGGTTTCACACTACTTTTGTCCTTGGATAAGAAAGCCAAACTACAAGTCCCAGAATTCCTTACTGGAGACAGACACAGTAAAGCTTTATGTAAGGACATAACAAGGCGGCCCTATGCCTGTAAGCCCTAGGGCCCAGGCTAGGGTATCACAGTGCAGAAGACCACCCTGTTCCCATAGAACCGGGTGTATGGAGCCTCAGCCATGAGGGCCTGAAGTTTACTGACTCGGCGAGCCGAGGTCAAAGCCACCAGGAAGAGCACCTTCCAGGAGAGATGTCGAAGTGAGCATGATGCCATCGGCTCGAAGAGCACCCACATGAGCTGCATCAGCACCACGTTGAGGTCCCACTCCGTCGGGAGAGACCGGATGGGAGGCTTGGAAAGCAGTAGACCTTGCATGAAGCGAGAGACCAAGGGCTACCCCGAGAGGTGTTTTCCTTCGATGGGGAGGTGGTTCGCCGAAATGACACTCAGGTGTACCCTGACCGAGTTGGATTTAAGTCCTGCCTTCGAGAGTTGGAGAAGGTACTAGAGGATCCACTGGTTAGAGCAGGAGAGTGGGTCGATCTGAAGCTGGGAGCACCAGGTCGAGAAATGTCGCCACTTAAAGGTGTATACCCATCTCATTGAGTCCTTCCTCGATGCGAGGAGGATCTCCTCGACATTGTCCGGGACATGCAGTGGAGCTAAGGTGACCCGTTCAGCCACCAAACTGCAAGGGACAGTGAGGCAAGGTTCAACAGGCCAGGGGCACAGCCCAGGGGGACTGGGGGCTCAGTCGTGAGCTGGAGCAGAAGCGGGAAGCAAGGCTGTTGGGGCCACAGGGCTCACCAAAGCTCGGTCCAGCTGAGCCTTGTGGAGCATCCTCACAATAAGAGGAGTGGGAGGGAATGCGTAAAGAAGGCCGGAGGTCCAGCTCAAGAGGAACGCATCCATGGCCACCCTAGTCAGGTGCGGAACAGGGCCGCAGAAGCGGGAAAGCTGCACGTTCGCTGGACTGGCAAACAGGTCCATGGATGGAGTCCCTCACTGATGGAACAAGATGCCGGTGACCTTCGGATCCAGGCGCCACTCGTAGGGGCAGAGGATCATGCTGAGTTTGTCCAGAAGGACATTCTCCTGGCCTGGTAGGTAGACCGCTCGCAGGGTCATCCCCTGGCAAGACGCAAAGGAGCAAAGGAAGATCGCTTCTCAGCAGAGGAGGCGTGATCCTGTTTCCCCCTCCTTGTTGATGTAAAACATGGCTACCCTGTTGTCGGTCTGCACAAGCACCGACTTCCCCCTCAGATGGTCTTTGAAGACCCTTAGAGCACATCTGACCGTCTGAAGCTCGAACAGGTTGATCTGCTGATGAGACTCCTCGGTTGACCATTGCCCCTGGGTGCAGAGAAGCATCCATCGTTAGGACAAGCTCATGTTGTGGGGTCTGGAAAAGCATACCCTGAAGGAGACTTTGGGGGTCACGCCATCAATTTAGGGAGTCGTGGAGACTGCGGGAGACCCGGGTAGGGTCTCTGAGGAGGCCGAAGGTCTGGCTCCATTGTGCCCTGAGGCACCTCTGGGCTATCCGCATGCAGATGTAGGGGACCACATGGACGGTGGAGGCTATGTGCCTGAGAAGGCGCAGCATCTCCCGCACCGCAACCCAAGCCCTATTTTGGACCTGGGATGCCACAGCCCAAAGGCGGTCTGCTCGGTCCGTGGAAAGGAAGGTGGTCACCCGCACTGTGTTGAGGCGCGCACTTATGAACTCCAGGGTCTGCACCAGCTCGAGGTGGGAATTGGAGTAGTTGACCAGGAAGCCGAGGCGCTCAAGGAAAAGGATCATGTGCGACGCTGCCAGGCGGGCTTCACTGATCGAGGACCCCATGACAAGCCAGTCATCAAGGTAAGGGAAGACGGATATGCCCTGCCGCCTGAGGGAGGCGGCGGCCGCGGAGAGGCACTTTGTGAAAACCCACAGTGCGGACGCAAGCCCGAAGGGGAGCACTCTGTACTGGTAGTGTTCCCCCTGCACCATAAAGTGCAAGTATTGCCTGTGCTGGGGCTGAACTAGGATGTGGACGTAAGCGTCCTTGAGGTCAAGGAGCATAGCCAATTGCCCTGCTGAAGGAAGGGCAGCAGGATGCCAAGCAATAACATTTTGAACTTCTCCCGCTCCAGGGCCTTGACAATATGGGGGGAACCAGGACAGTAAGAGATTCCCGAGGTGGGGACTCGTACTGTAAAATATTGAGCTCCTCAGCTCGCGGTTCCTCTTCAATCTGCGTAGCTAGGCTGAGGGCCCGTGCCATGTCCTGCATGAACACCAGGAACGATGTGTCCTCGGACGGTGAACGCCTCTGATAGGTGGGCGGGGACGGGTCCGAAGTGAGGTCCCTGTGGGTACGGCTCTCCGGGGAAGTATCCCCGTCCAACTCCCAGCCCGAGAGGTCTGAGTAGGAATCTGACTCAGGCAGGTCTCCCTGTCCAGAGGCCAAGGTCTGCTTGGAGCCAGAGGCCGAGGTCTGCTTGGAGCCAGAGGCCTTGGAGGATCGTGCTCCCAAGGACCGGGAAGGCAAGCGAGACTGACGCCAAGGACCCTCATGAGGCCATGGCTCTTGGGGGTTTCCAGGGTGGATTTTGGTGTCCCTCTCGAGGGAACCTCAGTCTTGAGGCGTGGGCCAGCCGTGCTGGGCGTGAGCGCCTGCTGGGCAGCTAGAAAGGCAGAAACGCTGCGCTCTAGTGCCAACATTCGGGACTCCCACGTGGGCGTGGGACCCTGTGCCGCCAATACCGGGGTTACCGGGTCTGGAGTGGAGGAGGAGAGGGGGTCCTCACCGGGACGACCCTCAGGAGACCGGGTGCCATTGCTGGAGGCCTCTACATCTGTATGAGGTACCTTTTGAGGCCGCTTCTCACGCACTCTCGCTTATGTGGAGCCCCCGACAGTGACTTCAAGGCCTTCTTCTTCTTACAGCGCTCCACTTCAGGGGACCCCTAGTCGGAGTGCTGCTGTGAACGCAGAACCGTAGTGGAGGATCCCACCAGCGGAGGGGCGACCAAGGGTGTAGCCGAGGATTCCAGGGCCACCTTCCAGAAAATATCATCGGACCTCTGCTTACAGATGAGCAGGGCCTTGGAGGACATTTTCTTGCAAAGAGAGCAACGCTCCAGGTCATGGTCGGCCCCAAGACACCGAAAACAGTCATGGGTGTCTGTGAGCAACATGTTCTTTGAGCATCTGTCGCATTTTTTTAAAACTGTGGCCATAGAGGCAAAAAGGACCCCCGTTAGGTCGAAGACCTTTGCGGCCAGTGGTTGGAGGGAAAAAGGGCACAAAGCCCGCAACAGGGATAAACTTTTAAAGAAGGATATCCCCTTGCTCGAGGAAAAAAGGAGAGCAAGGGGGGACGGAAGAGGACCAGTGCAATCAGAAAAAACCACGGCCCAGGGGTCAAAAACAAAACACTTTTTCCGAGGGACAAGGACGTGCGTCTGAAGAGCTCTGCAGAAAAAGGGAGACTGAGCAAGATGGCATCTTTGAGCGGGAAAAGGACCACACAAGCATGGCAGCAATCCCAAAGGCTTTCTTTCAAAGCTGGGGAATTGCTCCGCGCGGGCTCCATCAGTGCTGACGTCACCCATAAGTGAGGACTGACTTCCTGCTTGTTCCTGGAGAAAAATATTTATATCAGTTTTATTTTATCATCAGTTAATTTTTATCACCTGTATGTTTCATCACAATTTTCCTTTATCATTATTTTTATCAAGGTAATGTTTCTCCCCCTC
Source organism: Ichthyophis bannanicus (assembly GCA_033557465.1). Classification (NCBI taxonomy): domain Eukaryota; kingdom Metazoa; phylum Chordata; class Amphibia; order Gymnophiona; family Ichthyophiidae; genus Ichthyophis; species Ichthyophis bannanicus. The sequence continues at coordinate 429,734,343 of CM066034.1, read as the reverse complement.
CTTCTTCTTAAAAAATAAAGGGTTTTTAACGTTAGGGGTTTTTTTTCATTTTTTAGTCTAATTTTAACGAAGTTTATGTGCTCAAATTCATTCAAAGTCAATTAACTCTAAATGAATGAAAAATTCCTTTTTATAAGGGATCGCGTTGTTTTTGCTTTTTGTTTTTGTTTAGTAGTTTATTTACATGCCCTCCCCTTAAAATATGTAAGCTGTCTTTACTCTGGAGAAGGATCGCAGTATTTGATGATCTAGTTTACATACATCATGAGCCGGGAAGTGCCTAATACAGTATGTAGAAGCAATTTCTTTAAATACATGCAATTTTTGTTTTTAAAAATCAGTTATTTTTAGATATATTGTCATTTGCAAAAACTCCCTTTTGTGGCAATCTAATTTGCTTACATAGTCAATTGGAAAAGAGCTCCCCTCTTGAGCAGGTTTGTATTTAAGCCTGTTTCCTGCATGTGTGATGTTTTTGTACCTATTGAAGAAAAACTAGGTAAGCAGGAAGCCTGTTTTTAATGTCAGCAAAGCAATTGATTGTGGTACTTATTTTGCACATTATGATTGATTATTACACAAGAGGAGAGCCTCCTCCGATTGAAAGTAAGCTCTGCAATGAGGGGGCATAAAATGATGGTGAAAAGGAATAGACTCAGAAGGAGTAAGTGGAAATATTTCTTTAAGGAAAGAGTGGTGGATGCATGGAATAGTCTCCCAGTGGAGGTAGTAGAAATGAGGACAATATCTGAATTCAAGAAAGTATGGGACAAACACAGAAGATCTCTAAAATTAAAAAAGGGACTATAGTACTTGATATGGAAGGGCAGACTAGACAGGCCAAATGATTTTTTTCTGCTGACATGTTTCTGTGCTTTATTGTATGTTGTATGCATAGCGGTGCGCTTCATGATATTTAAACACAGTAGGGCACAATATTTGCTTCTTGAATAGGTTTATAGAGCACAACATTGTGTCGTTATTATACTTTCCCTGTTTGATTTTAGTTAAAGGCAGAATTAGCAGGATAAATTAATTAGTGATCTTGTGCTCTTATGTATTTTTATTGTACAGAAGCCTTTAAAGTACCGGGTTGCACATCAATGTTGTTTATTCATCTTTCATCTATATATATGTGATTGTGGGTGGGTTTTTGCTTCTTTTTCGTCCATCTGTCAAGCTCTCCTTTCCTCTTCTCCATCTTTTCCCTTCCTTCCTTTTGGTCTTATAGTTTCTCTGTTTCCTCCTAGGTATTCTCATTTATACTGTTTACAGAACGTTGTCATTACCAATAAAATATCATCATTATTTTCTACTCTTACCCATTCCTCATTTTTTTAACAACAATATTTCTTCACGTATTCATATCAGAGACTCATTTAAAATGGCATTTTTACCATTGGCTTTCAATTTCCATTATAAGGTTGGTCACGCAATGTCTACCAAACGTTTTCAAGATATTTATGCATTTTTTTAATTATGTCAAACATATTTGTATATGTACATTTTTATTTAATCATTCTTTATAGTTGTTTTTAGTATTTATTGTTTTTTTTTCATTATTATCAAGTTTATTTGTTACTATTGTTTTTATTATAGTAACATAGTATATGACGGCAGATAAACACCAGTATGGTCCATCTAGTCTGCACAGAAAGGCGGCAAGAGTAGGTGTACCTACCGCTCCATGTAGGTCACCCCTCCCCAAGCCTTTGTTTAGGGGTGTACCCACCACTTCGTGTAGGTCACCCTCATTTGTTGAGATATAAGAGATAGTTATGTTTGTTTTTATTTTATCCTGTTGCTATAAAGGGATCGATGGTATCTGTCCTGTTCCATTTTGAATTCTGTCACTGTATTTGCTCCCATCACTTCCATCATGAGGAGATTCCAAACATCCACCACCCTTTCAGTGAAAAAGTATTTCCTAATATTGCCTTTCAGTTTACCTCCTTGTGCTTCATTTTATGACCTCTAGTTTTACAGCTTCCCCATCTTTGGAAGAGGTTTGTTTGTTTATGACCAGTCCCTCTTTGGAAGAGGTTTGTTTGTTCATTAATACTTTTTAAGTATTTAAAGATCTGAATCATATCTCCTCCAGAGTGCACATATTTAGGTCTTCAAGTCTCTTCTCACACGTCTTCTGATGCAGGCTCCAAATCATTTTGGTCGCCTTCCTCCAAACCATTTCCAGTCTTTTTATATCCTTTGCAAGATATGGTCTCCAAAACTGAATACAATATTCCAAGTGAGGCCCCACCAGCAACTTGTACAGTGGCATTAGTATCCCCTTCCTTTCTGCTGGCAAATACTCTTTGTATGCAACCCAGCATCCTTCTGGCTTTTGCCACTGCCTTGCCACACTGTTTTGCTACCTTGAGAGCATCAGAAACAATCACTCAGAGGTCCTTCTCCTGGTCCGTGCACACCAACCTTTTGCCCCCTATCACATACAATTCCCTTGGATTTCTGCTTCCCAAGTGCATGACCTTGCACTTCTTCACATTAAATCTTAACTGCCAAGCATTAGACTATTCTTCCAACTTCTGTAGATCTTTCCTCACCTGTAACATCGTGTCAGGGCCATGGTGGCCTCGGAGGCATGTATGCCTCACATATGGGTGACATCAGCACTGACAGAGCCCTCGCGGAAGCATTCCTCCAGCTCTCAAAGAAAGCCTATGGGAGATGCCATCATACATGCGTGGTCCCCTTCCCACCTAAGGGTGCCATCTTGCTCAGTCAGATGGCATAACTAAAAGACGGCAAAATAAAAGATGGTAAAAGAGCGACTTCAGGGGAGAAGGGAGGGTTATGAGGACTGATTCCTGCTATCCCCAGAGAATACCTGTTACAGGTGAATAACTACGCTTTCTCCGGGAACAAGCAGGAAGCCAGTTCTCGCATATGGGACTCCCCAGCTACAGGCTACCGAAAGCCCGTTAGCAAAAATAAGGCCTCCCTCATGGGGAGCCGCAAGCAGCAGCAAATGAGTCCGTGTACACAGACCACAGTAGGACCCCCTGTATCCGATGAACCAGCACTCCGGTAGCCTCAACACAGAAGGGTCGGAGGGTAGAAGTTGCCTAGACCCCAAAAAGGTTAAGGAGCAGAGCCTGGCTGGAAGCACTGTCCCGTCAGGATTCCAGACAGCAATGGGCTGCGAAGGTATGGACTGAAGACCAGGTGGCGGCCTGGCAGATGTCCACCATTGGGACAGAGTGCAAGTTTGCCTCCGAGGCTGCCATGGCCCTGACACGATCCACTGTGATGTGGCCTTCCAGCAGGAGGCTCGCCCACTCATAAACGAGGGCGATACAGTCCGCCACCCATGTGGACAGCGTACGCTTGGTCGCCGCTTCCCCCAGCCTATTAGGGTCGTAGGAGATGAAAAGCTGAGAAGCCTTGCAGTGACCCTGAGTTCATTGGATGTAGAAGGTCAAAGCCCTCTTACAGTCCAAGGTGTGAAGGACCGTCTCCGCCCGACTGGAGTGAGGTCTTGGAAAGAAGGTGGGGAACATCACTTCCTGGTTGAGATGGAAGGGTGACACTACCTTCGGCAGGAATTTGGTGTGCGTGCGAAGCAAAACCCTGTTCTTGTAGATTCTGGTATAAGGCACCTCCGCCACTAAGGCCTGAAGCTCGCTAACTCAGCGAGCAGAGGTTAGCGCAACCAGGAAAACCACCTTCTAAGAGAGGTAGCGAAGGCGGCAGGTAGCCAGAGGTTCAAAGGACAGGCGAGTGAGCTGCCCCAACACTACGTTGAGGTCCCATTTGGTTGCTGGAGGGCAAACCTGGGGCTTCGATAAGAGCAAACCCCAAAGAAAATCATTCACCAAGGGATGGACCGAGAGGGGCTTACCATCCACCAGATGGTGGTGAGCCGACAGGGCATTAAGGTGCACTTGGAGTTAGACTTGAACCTGGACTGAGAGAGGTGGAGAAGGTACTGTAGCACCAGAGCCACCAGGCAGGAGAAAGGGTCAGCCCCATGTTCGGCACACCAAATGCGAACCTTCCTAGTAGAGACCTCACGAGAGGCCAGCAGAATGTCTTCCACCTCAACCGAAAGGTTGAAAGGGGACAGAGTCACCCTCTCAGCAACCACGCTGTCAGCAACAGGGACCCCAGGTTGGGATGCAGGAGAGCGCTCCTTTCCTGAGATAGGAGTCCCGGGGCGGTTCCCAAGGGGATGGGGGTCTCCACCGTCAACTGTAGAAGCAGCAAGAACCAAGGTTCCCTGGGCCACAGAGGAGCTCTCAGGATGAACGAGGCCCTGTTGCGGAGGGTCCTGAACAAGGTCTTGATGATCAGTGGAGTAGGAGGGAAGGCGTACATGAGGCCTTCCGACCAGGAGACCAGGAATGCGTCCGCTGCCATCCTAGAGGGGTGGGCCTGCCGGGAGCAGAAGCAGGGCAACTGAAAGTTGTCCGGTCTGGTGAACAGGTCCATCACAGGTTCCCGCAAAGCCGAAAAATCCGACTGGCAACCCTGAGGACCAGCTGCCACACATGCAGCTGGACAACTCTGCTGAACCTGTTGGCCAGCAGGTTGTCCTGGCCTGGCAGGTACACTGCCCTCAGGAGGATACCCTGTTGGATTGCATATGAGCAGAGGACCAGTGCCTCCTGACAAAGGGTACAAGACCCCCTGTACAAGCTGTAGTGGCTAAGGGATCAAAGGGTGGTTTCATGAGCTGCCCGAGAACAAGATTTAGATCCCATGCCACTGGCAGTGGCTTAATGGGAGGTTTTGTTAAGAGTAGACCTCTCATAAATCTTGCTATGAGTGGATGAGAGGAAATAGGTTGTCCATCCAGAGGTTTGTGAAAAGCAGCAATGGCACTAAGATGGACCTTTACTGAATTGGTTTTAAGACCACAATCTGATAAATGGAGGAGATACTCCAGAAGCGACTCCACAGGCACTGTATGGGGGTTAAGTCCCCTTTGAGAACACCATACAGAGAATCTCTTCCACTTAAAAGCATAGGATCGCCTTGTGGAAGGGCTTCCTGGAAGCCACAAGTATATCCTTTACCTGTTGAGACAGGTTGACATTCGGGAATCCTAGGCTTTCAGTAACCAGGCCCTGAGGTGTAGGGACAGGGGATTCGGGTGCAACAGCATCCCGTTCTCCTGGGAAAGATCTGGAGCAAATCCCAACTCCAGAGGTGTGGCTTGAGAGAGATGCCGAAGCAGAGGATACCACGTCTGCCGTGGCCAACGTGGAGCTATGAGTATCATATGACCTCTGTCTCTCTAAAGCTTGAACAAAGTTTTGGGAATGAGGGGATTGGATGGGAAGGCATAGAGGAAGTCCTGACCCCAGTGAAGGAGGAAAGCATCCCTTGCCTGACCGTTTTGAGCCGGAATTCTGGAACAGAATCGGGGAAATTTGGCATTTTGTGGACTTGCAAAGAGGTCTATATCTGGCGTTCCCCAGATTCGAAACACTCGAGCAAGCTAGTCTGAGTGCACAGACCATTCGTGTGGCAGCAGTATTCGACTGAGTTTGTCTGCCCAAAGATTTTGAATGCCCGGAAGATATAGCACTAGAGGGTGGATTTGAAGCTCTCTGGCGAGGGCCCACAGTCGCAAAACTTCGTTGCATAGTGAAAGAGAGCCTGTTCTGCCCTGCTTGTTCACAAAGAACATGGCTACTTGATTGTCGGTTTGGACCAGAACTGTCTTGTAGCTCAGATGGGCCTGAAAAACTCAGACAGCATGGAAAATGGCTCTGAGTTCTAGGAGGTTTATGTGAAGACAAGCCTCCTGTGGGGTCCAGAGACCCTGAGTTGATAGATCGTGCAAGTGATCCCCAAAACCCAACTTGGACGCATCTGTTGTTAGGGTGGTTTGGCATAGGGGCTGCTGGAAAGGAGAACCCACGAGAAGGTTTTCCAGTGACTGTCACCATTGCAGGGACAAAATGAGACATGTGGAGTTTCTGATTTTGTCTTTTAGCCGACCCGAGGCCTGTGTCCATTGAGAGGATAGGGTCCACTGGGCTGCTCGCATATGAAGGCGAGCATAGAGAACCACATGGACCGTGGATGCCATATGCCCCAGAAGCTGAAGCATCTCCCGAACAGTCAGGAAGGCCTTCATAGCTGCTTGGGAGGCCAGCTGTACTATACGAAGGCAACATGGCTATGGCAGGAAAGCCCTTGACTGCCTTGTGTCTAGGCGAGCCCCTATGAATTCTAGACACTGAGAATTTTATTTTTATTTATTTATTTATTTTATTTAACATTTTTTATATACCGCACTATTCATCATCAGCGCGGTTCACAATGAACAACAATATACCTGTCAATACATGACTGATCTAGGTTTACATATAACAGGGAGGATAAACTGGGTGTAAACTGGGGGTAACTATCTACATAAATATAAAATTATATATACATTGAATAGGTTACATCAAAATTTGATTTTGACAAGAATACAGTGTTATTACGTTTTGATTTTTTGCTCTGGGTTGTTGTTATGTGTAGGAGTTATCTGAGTGAGGTGGGGGCCGGTTCTATTGGGTGTATGGTAGCCTGAAGTGCAGAGTGAATAAGTAGTGCTTGATGGACTTTCTAAATTGGGTGATATCCCTGATTGATCTGATGTTTGGAGGTAGTTTGTTCCAGCATTTGGGAGCATAGGACACAAAAGCTCTGTTAGTAGTTTGTTGTGTCCATTTTGTGGAGATGCTAGGAGTAACTAGTGTGTTTTCTGCTACTAGTCTCTTGGGTCTGTTGTTTGGTGTGAGGGTGATGAGGTTTGAGATCGATGCAGGAGATAATTTATTAATAGCTTTGAATGTGATGAGGAGGGTTTTGTATGTTATTCTGCAGTTTATCGGAAGCCAGTGCAGATCAATCAGAATTGGTGTTATGTGATCCCTTATAGAAGCTCCAGATAAGATGCGGGCTGCCGCGTTCATCGCCAGTTGAAGTGGATTTAGAGTATTCTTGGGGAGGCCATGAAGGATGATATTCGCATAGTCAAAATGTGGTGTGACTATTGCTTGGAAGACTGTACGGAAGTCCTTGGTCTCCATCATTGGTTTCAGGTGGCGCAGTGTTTTTAGTTTGTAGTAAATTGATCTTACTGTTTTCTTTATGTGTTCTTTAAGATTGAGTTGTTGATCGAGTATCACACCGAGATACTTTATGGAAGTCTTGATTGGGAGTTCTGCATCTCTTACTGTGAGGGTGGTTGGTGGAGAAAATTGCTTGTTTCTTGTGACTATGAGTACTTCGGTTTTCTTGAAATTTATTCTCATGTTCTGATTGAAAAGCCAGTCGGTTATTGCGTTGAAACAGTTGATTAGTGGAGTGTAGTCAGGATTTGAGATATTGATCTGTGTGAATATTAGTACGTCATCCGCATATAATAGGCAGGATATATCGAAGTCTTTGGTGATTTGGCAAATTGGCTGCATGTATATATTAAAAAGCAACGCAGATAGAGATGAGCCTTGAGGTACTCCCTGTTTCTGTCTGAAGGGTTCGGAGGGGTGAGATGAGATTTCGGGAGGTTTATGACCAGTCCCAAGTACCGAAGGATTTGCATGGTGCGAGAGAGTGAAGCTGGCTTCTGGAGCTGTTGATGCTCGAATGAGCCAGTCTAAGTAGGGGAAGACGAATATTCCTAGAGTTCTCAGGAATACTATTACTGCCATGCATTTTGAGAAGACTCTTGGGGCAGAAGCCAGACTGAAGGGAAGAACCCTGTATTGGAAGTGTCTTCCCTGGAAAAGGAATCGAAGGAATTTCCTGTGATCTGCAAGGATGAGAATATGCGTATATGCATCCTTTAGATCTAGAGAACATAGCCAGTTCTAACTCTGAAGGTATGGCAGGAGTGTTCCGAGGGAAATCATCTTGAATTTTTCCCGGAACAAATATTTGTTTAATTCTCTGAGGTCCAGAATAGGCCCGTTTTCTTTGGGATGAGAAAGTAGGAGGAATAGAATCCCGTACCCTGTTGGGATATGGGTACCTCTTCTATTGCTCCCTGAGCAAGAAGTGATACGACCTCCTAACCCAAGAGATTGGTGGCAGGGACCTGAGAATTGAACTGTTTTATGATTGAAGGAGGGGGCATGTTGTGAAAATGAAGTCTGTACCCCTCTCGTACAATGGACAGGGTCCAGTTTTCTGATGTTATTTGTCACCATCATCTGGCAAAATAGCATAACCTGCCCGGGATGGTAAGGAGTTATGGACCTTTCAGGGGCAGAAAGACTAAGTTCTCTAGGAAGGAGTCAAAGCCCCTGAGGAGGCTGAGTCTGCTGAGCCAGTTGAGGTCTAGGAACTTGTGGCTTCCTCTGCTGTCTGGTCTGTTGCTGCCCCTTTTGGGGAACATGAACTGGACAGTGGTCTGATGGGTGTAAGATGGGTAAAACCTCTTTTTCTTGTTGAAAAAGGGTTTCTTGACTGACTTTTTCTTTGCTGGGTTGGCTGTAGACTTTGATAGTCTGTTCAAGGTAGTATTTTCAGATTCAATCTGATTAGCCTTGTCTTGCCAATCCTTGCCAAAGAGATTTTCTCCTGTGCAAGGAATATTTCCCAGTTTATCTTGCACCCATTCTTCTAAGTCTGATGCTTGAAGCCAGGCAATACGATGTGCACCGATGGAAATAGCAGAGGTTCTGCTAATGCATTCAAAACAATCAAAGGTTGCACGGTTTACAAACTTAGAGACATCCTGGGCATGTTTGACCAGAGTAAGGAATTCCCCCCTTTTTTTCCTCAGGAAGAAGAGGGCTCATAAGCTCCAAGTCACCTGCAACTTCTTTGAGAAACATTCCCATATAGAGAATGTAGGAGCTAATCCTGGCTGCCAACATGGAGGATTGGAAACATCGACGCCCAAAGGCATCGAGCGTCCTCGATTCATGTCCCAGAGGATTGGAAGAATGTGTTTTAGCACTCTATCCTACGCATCGCCGATTCCACTACCATTGAATGGTGTGGTAACTGAGTCTTTTGGAATCCAGGACAGCTTGGAAGTCGGTACATGGTATCGAGTCGTCGAGAGTGTGGAGACACCGTTAAAGGAGTTTCCCCACATTCTTAGCATAAGATCATGCATGATTCTGTGAATGGGCAGGGTAGCTGCCTCTTTAGGAGCCTTAGGGTACTGAAGAATTTCTAATTCTTCTGCTCTGGGTTCCTTCTCTGGAGTCACCGTGATTTCAAGACCTCGAACTGAATCACGTATGAAATCCTGGAAGGACATGTCTTCTGGAGGAGACATTCTGCGTTGAGGAGGAGATGGATCCTCCGAAAGGACAGCTTTGGTACCGGCAGAGTCATCGGAATCGGATGATTCAAAGTATCTCTGCGCCGGGTGTTCCTGCAATGCACGGTACCGGTACCGCTCGAAGTCGGTATCGGTGTGTCTCTGTACCGGTCCGTCGATACTGAGATAGACTCAAGGCTCAGCATGGGGGGAAGCAAACTTGCCGAGGCATTCGGTACCAGTACCGGTGTCGGTACCGATACCTGTGGAACCGTCTGTAGCGGTCTTAGCAGTACCGAAGCTGCTAAGAGGGCTGCTAGACTGCATTCGATAGCCAGAATTCTATGATCCATCGCTCCTGCCGATGCCTGGGTGTCGGTACCGGTGGAAGCGGCCAGTAGTTCTGCAGAGGTGGAAGCCTCTGGAACATTCTGGAGCTCCGTTAATGCTTTGGAGACCGAGGCCTCCCGCCGGGGCTGTTTTGTTGGTGAACAATCCTTGAGGACCAGCCAGTCTTAGAAGGTTTAGTTACCCGAGATCCATGGGAGGAAGATGAAGTCCTGGAAGACGTTGATGCAACTGACATCGTATCTGCGGCAAAAAGGGTACAGAATTTTGCAACTCTATTCTGCAGGCGAGACACTCCAATGGAGAATGGTCAGGACCTAAACACTTATGACACCATTCATGGGTGTCGGTGACGAATATGGTACCGCCACACTTAGAACATTTCTTAAAACCACTAGCTGGTTTCTCCATGTTTGAAGAAAAATGGGCCTAGTGCCCAAAATGGCGCCTAGCACAGAGGGGGGAAAAGGCCCTGAAAGAAAAAATCTTTTAGAAAGCCAGGTTTTTGGGGGTTATTTTGAAAAAGAAGAAAAGAGAACCGGCGGCATCGGTAGGCGTCGAATGAAGGCAGACGCGACCACAAACAAACAAAAGAATAAGGATAACTTTTTCTGCAGTGACAGGGTATGCGTCCTGTCGGCTCCGCAGAAAACGAAGAACTGAAGAGGGAGAGTTGGAAAGGGGGGAAGGCAGCATGTAGGCTCTGTGGGATGCTCCCAAAAGCTTTCCTATTGGACGCTGGGGAGCGCTCCTGCGCAGGCTCCATCGGTACCGACGATACCCATATGTGAAGACTACATTCCTGCTTGTTCCTGGAGATACATTAAATACATTTATGGAAATGGGTAAAAGGAACAACATATGGAAAGCAGTGTGTATAAATGCCCGTAGCATAGGAAATAAGATCCCAGATGCTGAAGCTTTAATGGGAGAGGCTGACTTCGATTTAGTGGCAGTTACAGAAACATGGTTCACAGAAAACCATGACTGGGATGTAACTATATCAGGCTATACTTTATTCAAGGACTCCCGCTGGGATGCCTTGTTTGCTCAGGCTGTTCTCAAACACCTGTTCCATACCTAATCAACTTCTACCCACCATCCCTGATTAGGTATGGAACAGGTGTTTGAGAACAGCCTGAGCAAACAAGGCATCCCAGCGGGAGTCCTTGTCTAAGCAGTAATGGGCTGTGAAGGTATGAACCGAGGCCCAGGTGGCTGCTCGACAGATGTCGTCGATAGACACAGAGTGCAGCTGAGCCATTGAGGCTGCCATGGCTCTCACATTGTGAGCTGTGACATGGCCCTCCAGAGAAAGGTTCTTACTCTGACAGGCAAAAGAAATACATTGAGCAATCCAGTTAGACAATGTTCTCTTGGAGAATGGAAGTCCCAAATGAGAGGGATCAAAAGCAACAAAGAGTTGATGTGATTGCAATGAGAAAGATAACCTGCCAAGAAAGGAATTTCAAGGAGGTAATAGCTAAAGGTTCAAAAGGTGGCTTCATGAGCTGCCCAAGAACCAGGTTTAAGTCCCATGCCACCGGTGGTGGCCTAATGGGAGGCTTAGTTAGAAGGCGGCCTCTCATAAATCTTGCTATAAGAGGATGAGAGGAAATAGGCTGTCCATTTAGAGGTTTAAAGGAGGCTGCAATAGCACTCAAATGGACTCTTACTGAGTTAGTCTTAAGTCCTGCATTGGATAAATGAAGGAGATACTCCAGCAATGATTCCAGAGGTATCGCAAGGGGGTTAAGACCCTTCTGCGAGCACCATATGGTAAACCTTTTCCACTTGAAAGCATAAGAGCATCTTGCGGAAGATTTCCTGGAAGCAAAAAGAATATCTCTTACTTGCTGAGGGAGATTAAGATCTTGGAGATCTAGGCCTTCAGCAACCAAGCCCTGAGATGCAGAGACTGGGGATTGGGATGCCATAACATTCTGTCCTCCTGAGAAAGGAGATCTGGAGCAGACCCTAACTCCAGGGAGGGAGCTTGAGAGAGATGTAGAAGCAGAGGGTACCACACTTGCCGTGGCCAATGTGGAGCTATGAGAATCATATGGCCTCTGTCTCTCTGAAGCTTGAACAGGGTTTTGGGAATTAGGGGAATGGGTGGAAAGGCATACAGGAAGTCTTGACCCCAATGAAGGAGGAAAGCATCCCTGGCCTGAGCCTTCTGAGCCGGAATTCTGGAACAGAACCGGGGAAGTTTGGCATTCCACGGACTTGCAAAGAGGTCTATGTCCGGGGTTCCCCAAATTTGAAAAATCTTGGCTACCTGGTCTGCATGCAGAGACCACTTGTGTGGAAGCAGAACTCGACTGAGTCTGTCTGCCCAAGAGTTTTGTATGCCTGGAAGACACACTGCAAGGAGATGAATCTGATGCTCTCTGGCGAGGGCCCATAGTCGCAAAGCTTCGTTGCAAAGCGACAGAGAGCCTGTTCCCCCCTGCTTGTTCACATAGAACATGGCTACTTGATTGTCCGTATGAATGAGGACTGTCTTGCAGCTGAGCAGGTGTGGAACACTCGCAGAGCAAGGAAGATTGCTCTGAGCTCCAAGAGATTGATATGTAGATGACTCTCCTGTGGAGACCAGGTGCCCTGGGTGGAGAGGTCTTGCAGATGAGCTCCTCAACCCATTGGAGAAGCATCTGTTGTGAGAGTTGCTTGGGGTAAGGGTCGTTGAAAAGGGGACCCCACCAACAAGTTTTGAGTGGACTTCCACCACTGGAGAGACAAAATAAGGCGACTTGTGTTTGCTATTTTGTCTGACAGGCATCCTGATGCCTGGGTCCATTGAGTGGATAAAGTCCACTGGGCTGCCCTCATATGGAGGCGAGCATAGGGAACCACATGCACAGTAGATGCCATTTGGCCTAGTAGTTGTAACATTTCTCGAGCAGTGAGATGAGGCTTTAGCACTGCTTGAGAATCTAACTGCACCATGCGAAGGCAACGGGCCTGGGGGAGATAGGCCCTTGCTTTTCTGGCATCCAGCAAAGCTCCTATGAACTCTAAAGACTGAGCGAGAGTTAGACTGGATTTTGGGATGTTTATTACCAGCCCTAAATACTGAAGGATACACATTGTGCAGGATAGAGAAGTCCTGGCCTCTGACTCTGTTGGGGCTTGAATGAGCCAGTCGTCTAAGTAGGAAAGACGAATATCCCTAGAGTGCGGAGAAATGCTGCTACTACAGCCATGCATTTCGTGAACACCCTTGGTGCTGAGGCCAGGCCAGAAGGAAGCACCCTGTATTGGTAGTGCTTTCCTTGAAAAAGGAACCGAAGGAACCTTCTGTGAGTTGGATGGATGAGAACATGGATGTACGCATCCTTGAGATCTAGAGAACAAAGCCAATCCTGAATCTGAAGGTATGGCAGCAGAGATCCGAGAGAAATAATCTTAAATTTCTCCTTGACAAGGAATTTGTTCAATTCTCTGAGGTCTAAGATAGGTCTGTAACCCCCTGTTTTCTTTGGGATAAGGAAATAAGGGGAGTAGAACCCTGTACCCTGCTGATGAATGGGTACTTCTTCTATACTCCGAAGGATAGCGACCTCCTGACCTAACAGGTTGATGGATCGCTGGAAGGAGCGGTATACAAATGCTTGCTAAATAAATAAATAAAATAAATAAATAAATAAATAAATGAGAGAGGTCGGAGAATTGAACTGCTTTACTATTGTGTGAGGGGGCATGCTTCAAAAATGAAGCTTGTACCCCTCCTTTATGATGGAGAGTGTCCAATGCTCTGCTGTTATCTGCCCCCATCTGGGGGCAAAATGACATAACCTTCCTGGAATGGTGGAAGGCTCTGGTCCCCCGAGAGCCAGGAAGGCTAAGTTCTCTAGTTGAAAGTCAAAGGCCTTGTGGAGGCTGAGACTGCTGGCCCGGCTGAGACTTAGCAGTCTTTGCTTTCTTCTGTTTGGGTGGTTGCTGACCTTTCCTGGCAAGCTGACCTGCAGAACATCCCTGCTGATAAAATCTTTTCTTTTTAGAAAAGAATGGTTTTTTGAACAATTTCTTTCTAGCAGGATCAGCTGTGGACTTGGATAACCTATCCAAGGTGGAGTTGTCAGCATCCATCTCATTGGCCTTTTCTTGCCAATCTCTACCAAACAGGTTCTCACCAGTACAAGGGATATTTCCCAATTTGTCTTGTATCCAGAGCTCTAGATCAGATGCCTGGAGCCAAGCAATTCTATGTGCACCTATGGCAATAGCCGAGGTTCTGCTTATGCACTCAAAGCAGTCAAAGGCTGCACAGTTGGCAAATTTAGAAATATCTTGGGCATGTTTGACCAAAGTGAGAAAATCCTGTCTTGTATCCTCAGGAAGAATAGGACTTAAAGCTTCTAAATCATCTGTGACCTCCTTCAGGAACATTCCCATGTAGAGACTATAGGAACTGATCCTGGCAGAAAGCATGGAAGCTTGGAAGACCTGAGGTCCAAAAGCATCCAGGGTTCTGCGCTTACGTCCTGGAGGATTAGAGGCATGCCTCTTTGCACTCTTGATCCTTCTCATAGCTGATTCCACTACAATAGAGTGGTGAGGAAGCGGAGTCTTTTGGAAACCAGGACAAGGAGGGACTCGATACATAGTATGCAGTCTGCGAGAATGAGGAGAGGTGGTAAGAGGTGTCTCCCACATCCTTAACGTGAGATCATATAAAATCTCATGAATGGGCAAGGTAGCTGCCTCCTTAGGAGTTTTGGGATAATGTAGAATTTCCAACTCCTTGGCCCTTGGCACTGTTTCAGGGGCCACTGTAATGGACAGACCCCGAGCCACCTCCCTGATAAAATCCTGGAAGGAAATATCCTCTGGAGGAGACATCCTGTGCTTAGGGTAGGAGAGTTCCTCAGGGAGAAGCATTCCTGCATCGACAGAACTGTCAGAATCCTCAGATTCTTCTGAGGACTCGAAATACTGTCTGTCCGGATGCTCTTGAAGAGCTCCGATACCCGTACCGACCGAAGTCGGTAACGGGAGTAACCGGTACCGGGGTATCGGTACCGGAGGGTATCGGATGACTGGGTACCGGCAAAGCAGACACCGATGCCGATGTAGATGCTATCGGTACCAGTACCGATACCGATGCCGGGGCTGGTACCAGCCGAATTGTCTGTCGCGGTTCCGAGGGCGTCGATGCCGCAAGGAAAGCCGCCAGACTGCGCTCAATAGCCAGGACTCTCTGGTCTATCGACGCTGCCAATGCCTGGATGTCGGTACCGGAGGAGACCGCCGGTACCCCAGAGCATGGCACCAGTAGTTCTGCCGAGGTCGAGGCCTCGAGAACATCCTGGAGCCCCGATAATGCTTTGGAAGCCGAAGCCTCCCGCTGGGGAAATTTTGCCGGTGCAGAATCCTCAAGGGCAATGCCAGAGGCATCTCGATGCTTAGAAGGAGATCTACCCTTTGAGGACCGGTTGGACTTAAGTTTAGTTACCTGAGATCCACGGGAGGAAGAGGAAGCCCTGGAAGACGTCGATGCCACCGAAGCTGCATCAGAGGGAAACAGGGTACTGAGCTTAGCAGCTCAGTTCTGCCGACCTCTTTAAGACATCATGGCACAGGACATACAATCCGTGATGCAGTGGTCAGGACCTAAACATTTTAGACACCATTCATGGGTGTCGTGACGGAAATGGTACCACCACACTTGGTGCACTTTTTGAAACCTGAGGCAGGTTTCTTCATTGTAAGAAAAGGTTTTTGGGCCTAAGGCCCAAAAAGGCGCGTGCACCTGAAGAAAATAGGAAAAAAGTAGAACATATATATATATTTTTTTTTAAAGACAGAAATAAGAAGAAAAAAACCGGCGGTACCGGTAAAGCATCGAGGAAGGCAGACGCGACCACAAAAAAGAAAGAAATAAAAAAGAATTTTTCTGCGGTGACAGGAACGACGACCTGCTGGCTCCGCGGAAAAAGAAGAAATGGAGAGAGGCAGATGGGAAAGGCGGGAAGGCAGCACGCAGGCGCTGTGGGATGCTCCCAAAAGCTTTCTAATGGGATGCTGGGGAGCGTTCCCGCGCAGGCTCCGTCGGTACCGACGATACCCATATGTGATGACTACATTCCTGCTTGTTCCTGGAGATAAAGTAATATTAAAGCTTTGGAACTACAGAGCTTAAAAGGGAGAAAGGAGGCACTGTGAGTTAAACAAGAAAGAGGGAAAGAGAAATCTATTTGCATTGGCGTGATATACAGACCTCCCTAACAGGAGGAAGAGGTGGACGGATAGCTAATTGAAGACATATGCAGCATTGCTAGGAAAGGGGAAGCGCTACTGATTAGGGATTTCAATATGCCAGATGTTGACTGGCACATTCCTGCTGCAGTATCATCTAAAAGTAAGGAGATCCTGGACTCTCTACAGGGTGAACTATTCAGGTAACTGGTAACAGAACCCACACGTGAAGGGGCCATACTGGACTTGGTGCATACTAATAGTGAAAGTGTTTCTGATATTATAGTGGGAGATCATTTTGTATCCAGTTATCACAAGATGGTGTGGTTTAGTATTAGGGCTAGGGCTGTTAAAATCCATTCAAAAGTGAGGGTCTTAGACTTTAGGAAAACTAACTTTGATAAGATGGGCCTTTACCTCAGGGAGTTGTTAGCGGGATGGGAACAGCTGGGGGACGTAAAAAAACAGTGGGCAAAAATGAATGGGGATATTTTAAGGGCAACCAACCTTTTTGTTAAAATGGTAAATAAAGGTAAAAGGAAAAGAAGACCATTATGGTTTTCAAAAGAAGTAGCTGAAAAAGTAAAGAAAAAGAGGGAGACCTTCATGAAATACAAGAGATCACAGAGAGAGAAAGACAGGCATCTATATTTGGAAAAACTTAGAGAAGCTAGCAAAGTAGTCAGAAAAGCAAAGATTCAAAACGAGGAGGAAATAGCCAATGCAGTAAAATGGGGGGGATAAGACATTTTTCAGATATGTTAGTGAGAAGAGGAAGGGCAAAAGTGGTATTGTCAGACTCAAGGGTGAAGGGGAGGAATATGTAGAAGCTGATGAGGATAAAGTGGAATTGCTTAACAAATATTTCTGTTCTGTGCTCACAGATGAAAAACCAAGCACAGGACCTCAGAAAACACCAACAAACAGGAACAGAAGCGATGGACATCTTGAACAATTTTCAGAATACAGTATTTGTGAGAAACTAGCTTAATAAAGTAGACAAAGCGATGGGACCAGGTGGGATACACCCTAGAATACTGAGGGAACTTGGGGACGTTCCAGCAGCTCCAGTGACTGACCTTTTCAATGCCTTGCTGGTCGGGAGTGGTGCCAAAGGACTGGAGAGAGGCTCATGTGGTCCCTTTACACAAAAGCGGAAGTAAGGATGTAGTTGAAAACTACAGGCCAGTTAGTTTAACTTCGGTGGTGAGTAAATTATTGGAAGTGCTGCTGAAAGAGAAAACAGTGAAGTTTCTGGTATCCAGCGGACTACAGGATCCAAGGCAGCATGAATTCACCAAAGGCAGGTCTTGTCAGACAAATTTGATTGACTTCTTTGACTGTGTGACCAGAGAGTAGGACCCAGGGAGAGCCCTACTGTACTGTAGATGTGGTGTATTTAGATTTCAGTAAAGCCTTTGACACCGTTCCTCACAGGCAACTTATAAACAAACTGAGCACCTTAGGCAAAATACAATGTGTGCCTTCGAGTTAGTCCTGACTCCTGGCGACCCAGAAGCTCCTCGGTTTTCTTGGCAGTGTGACCGGAAGTAGATTGCGAGGCTTTCTTCCGAGGCAAAGGAGGGTTAAGTGACTTGCCCAAGGCCACAAGGAGTGCTAGTGGGAATCGAACCCTGGTTGCTTGGTTACCAAGCCAGTGTTCTAATCACTAGGCTACTCCTCCACTCGAGCACCCTAGGGATGGACCCTAAAGTTACGTCTTGGGTTAGATATTGGTTGAGTGGGAGGCAACCAAGAATACAGATAAATGGAGCTCATTCTGAGAAGAAGAAGTTTACCAGTGGTGTGCCCCAGGGATCTGTCCTTGGTCCGATTCTTTTTAACATCTTTGTTAGTGATATAGCGGAAGGGCTGTCGGGTAAGGTTTGCCGCTTTGCGAATGATACCAAAATCTGCAATAGATGCCCAGGAAGGTGTAGATAATATGAGAAGGGATCTAGCTAAGCTTGAAGAATGGTCTAGAATTTGGCAGCTGAGATTTAATGTTAAAAAATGCAAGGGCATGCATTTGGGCTGCAGCAATCCAAGGGAGCAATACAGTATAGGGGATGAAGTACTTTTGTCCTCTAAAGAAGAGTGGGACCGAGGCATGTTTGTGTCTGATGATCTTAAAGTAGCTAAACAGGTAGAAAAGGCGACAGCAAAAGCTAAAAGGATCCTTGGGTGCATACGGAGAGGAATGGCCAGTAGAAAAAAGGAGGTGATAATGCCTCTGTATAAGTCTTTGGTGCAACCTCATTTGGAGTATAGTGTGCAATTCTGGAGACCGCACCTTCAAAAGGATATAGGCAGGATGGAGTCAGTACAGAGGGTGGCTACTAAAATGGTTAGTGGTCTTCATTATAAAGCATATGAGGACAGACTTAAGGATCTTAATATGTGCAGCTTAGAGGAAGGTGGGATAGAGGTGATATGATTGAGACATTTAAATACCTCCGCGGCATAAATACACAGGAGGAGAGCCTCTTTCGATTGAAAGCAAATTCTCCTACGAGGGGACATGAGATGAAGGTGAAAGGGGATAGATTCAGGAGTGATATGCGGAAATATTTCTTTAGGAAAGAGTGGGGATCCGTGGCATAGTCTCCCAGTGGAGGTGGTAGAGATGAGGACTGTATCTGAATTCAAAAAAGCATGGGACAAACACAGAGGATCTCTAAAGGAAAAAGGGGACTGTTGTAGTTGTTGATATGGAAGTACAGACTAGATAGGCCATGTGGTCTTTTTCTGTCGTTATGTTTCTATGTTTCTGAGTTATAGTGACCAGAATTGCACACAAAATTCAAGGTGCGGTCGCACCATAGAACTATGCAGAGGCATTATAATATCCTTGGTTTTATTCTCCATTCCTTTTATGATTCCTATCATTTTGTTTGCTTTCTAGACTGCCGCTGCACACTGTTGCAGAGGGTTTCAACGTATTATCCACGATGATGCCTAAATCTTTTTCCTGGGTGGTGATTCCTAATGTGGAACCTTGCATCATGTAACTATAGTTTGGTGTGTTCTTTCCTAGGTGCATAACTTTGCACTTGTCCACGTTAAATTTCATCTGCCATTTGGACGTCCAGTCTTCCAATATATCAAGGTCCTCTTGCAATTTTTCACAATCCTCTTGTGTTTTAACAACTTTGAATAATTTCTTGTCATCTGCAAATTTGATTACGCCACTCATTAATCTCCAGGAACAAGCAGGAATGTAGTCATCACATATGGGTATCGTCTGTACCGACGGAGCCTGCGCGGGAACACTCCCCAGCGTCCAATCAGAAACCTTTTGGGAGCATCCCACAGCACCTGCGTGCTGCCTTTCCGCCTTTCCCAACTGCCTCTCTCCAGTTCTTCTTTTTCCGCGGAGCCAGCAGATCGTATTCCTGTCACTGTGGAAGAATTCCTTCTTGTTTTTTTCTTTTTTGTGGTCGCGTCTGCCTTCCTCGACGCTCTACCGGTACCGCCAGTCTTTTCTTTCTTATTCCTGTAAAAAAAAAAAAAAAAAATTTCTTTATTCTCTTTTTCTTTTCTTCAGGTACACGCGCCCTTTTGGGCCCATAAATTTTCCTTACCATGGAGAAACCTGCTTCAGGTTTCAAAAAGTGCACCAAGTGTGGCGGTACCATTTCCGTCACCGACACCCATGAATGGTGTCTAAAATGTTTAGGTCCTGACCACTCCATCACGGATTGTATGTCCTGTGCCATGATGTCTAAAAGAGGTCGACAGAACCGAGCTGCTAAGCTCAGTACCCTGTTTCCCTCTGATGCGACTTCGGTGGCATCGACGTCTTCCAGGGCTGCTTCTTCCTCCCATGGATCTCAGGTAACTAAACATAAATCCAGCCGGTCCTCGAAGGGTAGATCTCCTTCTAAGCATCGAGATGCCTCTGGATTCTGCACCGGCAAAATTACCCCGGTGGGAGGCTTCGGCTTCCAAAGCATTATCGGGGGTTCCAGGATGATCTTGAGGCCTCGACCTCGGCAGAACTACTGGTGCCATGCTCTGGGGTACCGGCGGTCTCCTCCGGTACTGACATTCAGGCATTGGCAGCATCGATAGACCAGAGAGTTCTGGCTATGGAACGCAGTCTGGCGGCTTTGCTTGCGGCATCGAAGCCCTCGGAACCGCGACAGACAATCCCACCGGTACCGGCATCAGCATCGGCATCGGCATCAGTGTCTGCTTTGCCGGTACCCCGTCACCCGATGATGTTCGGTACCGATACCCCGGTATCGGTTACTCCCGGTACTGACTTTGGTCGGTACGGGCATTGGGCTCTTCAAGAGCATCCAGACAGATGATATTTTGAGTCCTCAGAAGAATCTGAGGATTCTGACAGTTCTGTCGATGCAGCGATGCTTCTCCCAGAGGAGCCCTCCTCCCCTAAACGCAGGATGTCTCCTCCAGAGGATATTTCCTTCCAAGATTTTATCAGGGAGGTGGCTCGGGGCTTGTCCCTTACTGTGACCCCTGAAACAGAGCCAAGGGCCAAGGAGTTGGAAATTCGACAATATCCCAAAACTCCTAAGGAGGCAGCTACCTTGCCCATTCATGAGATTTTATATGATCTCATGTTGAGGATGTGGGAAACACCTCTTACCACCTCTCCTCATTCTCGTAGACTAGATACTAGGTATCGAGTCCCTCCTTGTCCTGGGTTCCATAAGACTCAGCTTCCTCACCACTCTATTTTAGTGGAGTCAGCCATGAGAAGGATCAAGAGTGCAAAAAGGCATGCCTCTAATCCTCCAGGATGTGAATGCAGAACCCTGGATGCTTTTGGACGTCGAGTCTTCCAAGCTTCCATGCTTTCTGCCAGGTTCAGTTCCTATAGTCTCTACATGGGAATGTTCCTGAAGGAGGTCACAGATAATTTAGAGGCTTTCAGTCCTTTCCTTTCTGAAGACAAAAGACAGGATTTTCTCACTTGTGTCAAACATGCCCATTGACTGCTTTGAGTGCATAAGCAGAACCTCGGCTATTGCCATAGGAGCACGTAGAATTACTTGGCTCCAGGCATCTGATCTGGAGCTCTGGGTACAAGACAAATTGGGAAATATCCCTTGTACTGGTGAGAACCTGTTTGGTAAAGATTGGCAGGAAAAAGCCAATGAAATGGATGCTGAAAATTCCACCTTGGACAGATTGTCCAAGTCCACTGCTGATCCTGCTAGAAAGAAATTGTTCAAGAAACCATTCTTTTCTAAAAAGAAAAGATTTTGCCCTGCTTATGTTCAGCAGGGACATTCTGCAGGTCAGCTTGCCAAGAAAAGTCAGCAACCACCCAAACAGAAGAAAGCAAAAGGTTTAAGGTTTATTTATTTGATAAAAACCGCCTTTCAAAACAATCAAGGCGGTGTACAATAATAAAATACATAAAAAGGTCATAAAAGCAAATAAATAACATGGTACGTAAAAACAATACATAAAAACTGTGGCCAAGGCCAGAAAAGGAAAGGAAAGGTACATATTTTTATAAAGGACAGAAGAGAGAAAGCAGGGGAACACAGGACAAGATACAAAAGGCAAAAAGATACAGTAGAAAAGGACTCATACAAATGGGGAGGGGACATTGAAGGCTATGGAGAATGGAGTGGAGTGGAGGAGTGGCCTAGTGGTTGGGGCAAGGTACTTCAGGCCGGAAGGTCGGAAGTTCAAATCCCACTAGAGGACAGCAACCTTGGGCCGGAAGGACTGGGGTTTCTAGTCCTTGTGGTCTTGGGCAAGCCACTTAACCCTCCATAGCCCATGTTCCCTGTAAAATAGTTATCTCCAAGTTATAATGCCCTGTTCAATGTAATTTCAGTTTGTTCAATGTAAACCGCACTGATGCAGAATAGCGCGGTATATAAGAGAATGTAAATAAATAATCGGACCAAGGATATATCAGAATTAGAAAAGGTACAGGGAAGAGCCACCAAAATGGTAAAAGGGATGGAAGATTACCCTATGAGGAAAGGCTTAAAGCATTGTGGAACCTGTGTACTGTCGCACCGCCGCCCTAGAGGCCAAGGTTGGTATGGGCAGGTCGGGTGGACACGAGAGTTTTTTCCAACTTTGAATTTGGTCTTTATGTAAGGGGTCTGGGTACTGTTCCCAGGACCTACCGGGGACCATACTTCAAGAGAACACAATAGTCTGAATGTAGGGAAAGTAAGGCTTTATTTCCCTTTACGCACAATGGTTCAAACAATGGAGACTACTTCAACAAAAAAAGGAAACCTTGCTTCAGGCAAAAAGAAGAAATATATTCAAACTTGCTTTGTCTACTGTTACTTCACAGGACTTTGTATAAACCAATTACACAGGCTTTGCTATGGAGCACTGCTTACATTTCATGCAAAAAGACATTAGGCTTCCTGCCTGGCAGTAGCTACAATCCATAGCGGTCTCAGGTGGGTCCTCATAGAATTCCACCTGCATAGGCTGAGGGTCAGATAACTGTGAATCTGTGTCGGTATACTTTTGTGGAGTGTATTGAGGCTTCTCATACAACACATTCACTAGCTTCCAGTGTTCTGAGTCTAGGTTCGGGCAGCGCCCATGTGAAGGCTTGTTAGGGCAGTAACTTCCTTTGGCTTGCTGCCTTATGTTACACAGTCTTTCTTTTACCAAAGGCTTGTGTCCTGTCTCACAGGCAGTTTGATAAGGAGGGCACACTTCTGTATCTTGTGCTTCCTGTCTCAGTAAGTTATAATGCTTAGCAGAATAAAAAGGTGGTTTACCTTGTTTCTTAGGATTATCCCAGCTAGTTGAGTCTCGAGGCCTAGTCCTGCTGTAGTTCAGCCTTACCCGAGCAGTAGGCTTCTCAGACCTCAGCTGGCCTTCCTGTAGAGTCACCACTCTTCCACACCCACACCTTCTGCTACTTGAATAAGGAGAGTTACCTTTTACAGCAATGACTTCATCATTTCCCTGGTAACAGCCACAGTGTCCTGCATTTACTGCTGCCTGTTCCTCATATAAAACTCTGGGGTTTATTTCTCCCCTTGTGCCTTTCTTTCCAGTATCTCTCAGCCAAGAACTCCTGGAATTCTGTTGCACCGGACTTACTGTGCCTTCCTGCCAGGACCTCCTTCCTCTCTGGTACCCTTGCCAAGACTCCTTTTCTCTTTCAGCTTCTACCACAGCCTCTGCTTTCCGTTGCTGCTGCTGGTACCACCGCTGGTGCTCTTCCTGATGCGCTCTCTGCTGCTCTTCCTCCTGGTGCTCTCCCAGGTGTTTCCCCTGGTGCTTTCCCAGGTGCTCTCTGTGGTGTGCCTCCTTTACTTGTCCTACTTCCTCCTTTTCAACTTCCCAGCCTTTCTTCAGAGGAACTCCCCCTTTCCTGGATTGGCTGTTAGGTTGCATTACATCATCAGTTCTAGGGTGCAGTTCTCTAGGCCTTGGAAGGTCACTCCTGCTCCCCCTATCAGGCTCCTCATAGCATTGCAACTGATGTTGAAATCTTTTTTCAGGATTTAAAACCTTTTTCTCTGTGTGAATAGGCTCTGCAGTGCCACAGTACCTTTTGGGAACCTGATAGGTACCTGTGACCTGATTGGCCACTGTTGGAAAAGCATAGTTACTCAACTGTAACAAGTGTTCTCCAGGGACAGCAGGAATCAGTGCTCACAAATGGGTGACTTCGGCACCGATGGAGCCCGCACGGAGCATTTCCCCAGCTTTCAAAAAAAGCCTTTGGGACATGCTACCACGCATGTGTGGTCCCCTTCCCGCCCAAGGGTGCCGTCTTGCTCAGTTAGTTTTACTGCTGTCCTAGCTATGTCATCTAACACAAGGTAAGGAGGCAACTCCCAGGGGAGGAGGGAGGGCTATGAGGACTGATTCCTGCTGTCCCTGGAGAACACCTGTTACAGGTGAGTAACTACGCTTTCTCCAGAAACAAGCAGACAGTCAGTCCTCACATATGGGACGCTCTAGCTCCA
Source organism: Ichthyophis bannanicus (assembly GCA_033557465.1). Taxonomy (NCBI): domain Eukaryota; kingdom Metazoa; phylum Chordata; class Amphibia; order Gymnophiona; family Ichthyophiidae; genus Ichthyophis; species Ichthyophis bannanicus. The sequence goes on along the minus strand of CM066034.1, from coordinate 429,710,607 downwards.
GGCTGCCGAGGACCAAACCACAGTGGCGCCAATGGCAACCAATCAGGTAGCTGTGAGTTGCAGAAGGCAAGTCCTCACTGAGAGACTCTGCAGACCCTAGCATCCAGCGACACTATCACTCCGGTAGCCTGAACACAGAAGTGTCGGAGGGCTGGCGTTGCTTACACCCTGAGAATACTATGGAGTACTGCCTGGCCAAAAGTATTGTCCCTGTGGGATTCGCTCTCCAGGCAGCAGTGAGCTGCAAACATATGAATCGAAGACCATGTGGCGGCCTTGTATATTTCCATCACCGGCACTGAGCGGAGGTTAGTCATCGACGTGGCAATCACCCTCACATGATGAGCTGTGATCCGGTGCTCAAGGGGGAGGTCAGCTCGCTGATAGGTGAGAGCAATACAGTCCGCAACCAAAGTGGATGGAGTCCGCTTAGTCATGGGGAGCCCCAGTCTAATGGGGGCATAAGTCACAAAAAGCTGAGGAGCTTTACAATGGGTCTGAGTCCGCTGTAAGTAGAAGGACAGGGCCCCATTTGCAGTCCAGTGTATGAGGCAGCATGAGGCAGCGGGTAGAAGATGGAGGAGGACAACCTCCTGGGTGAGGTGGAAAGGAGATAACACCTTCGGGAGGAATTTGGGGTGTGTGCGGAGCACTATTCTATTCTTACAGAACCTTGCATATGGCAGATCCGCCACCAGGCGTTCATTCTTCGAGCATACATGAGGGTCACCAGAAAGGCCACTTTCCAAGGACAGGTATTGCAGGTGGCAAGTGGCTCGAATGGCAGTTAGGTGAGTTGGGAGAGCACCACATTGAGGTCCTATTCTTCCACTGGAGGGCAGAGAGGGGGCATGGATAACAGAAGGCCCCAGAGGAACCTGGATACCAGGGGCTGGCTTGAAGGGGTTTTCCCTCGATAAGGTGGGGGTGAGCAGCTATGGCACTCAGATGTATCCTCACCGAGTTAGATTTCAGCTCAGTGTGCAACAGGTGTAGTAAGTACTGAAGCATGAGTTGCACATGGCAGGAGAAGGGATTCTCCTCCCCCTCCGCACACCAGATGGAGAATCTTCTCCACTTAAAGGCATATGCCCATCTGGTGGATGGTTTTCAGGAGGCCAGTAGGATCTCCTCAACTTCTTCTGGGAGGCTGAAAGGGGCCAACGCTACCCTTTCAGCAGCCATGATGTTAGCGTCAGTGACTCCAGATTGGGGTACAGTAGGGAGCCCTCATCCTGGGACAGGAGCTCCGGAGCTCAACCCAGTGGGACTGGGAGCACCACCGACAGGTAAAGCAACAAAGGGAACCAAGGTTGCTGGGCCACCTGGGGGCTATCAGTATAACTGACGCCTTCTCGCTCTGGATCTTGGTGACCAGGGGGAGGGTCAGTGGGAACGCATAGAGCAGGCCCTCAGACCACGAGATCAGGAAGGCATCCGCTGCCACTTTCCCCGGGTGTTGCTGGCGCACGCAGAAACGGAGCAGCTGCGTGTTGTCCAGGGGGGTGAAGAAGTTCATCATGGGCCTGCCCCAGAGGTGGAAGAGCCTTCTTGCCACCCTGGGGTTCAAGCGCCAGTTGTGTGGGCAAAGGACTCTGCTCAGCCTGTCCGCTAAGCATTTGTCATGTCCTGGTAGGTATACCGCTTGCAGGAGTATGCTGTTGCACAGTGCGAAGGAGAGGAGGGCCACCGCCTCCTGGCAGAGGGAGTACAAACCCATGCCCCCCTGCTTGTTGATATAAAACATGTTAACCTGGTTGTCCGTCTGGATCAGCACCAGTCAGTGCCACAGGTAGTGGCGGAACCTCGCAGGGCCAGGAAGATTGCCTTGAGTTCTAGGAAACTGATCTGCAAGAGCGACTCCTCCTGAGACTAGATGCCTTGCATGCAACGGTCTCCCTAATGCACCCCCAACCCCCTACGTATTCCTACCTGGAGGTGGCGTACGTTTTGCCACCAGATGATGGACTCCTCCAGATGGCGGATGACTCGCACCCTGTCCAGTAGTCTGCCCATGGCATCAGTCCACTGTGAGCGGAGGCACCTTTGTGCTGTCCGCATGTGTAGGTAGGCTAATGGTGTGACTTGGACCATTGAGGCCATGTGGCCCAGCAGGCGGAGGAGGCGGCAGGTCGGTAACGACCGGCGGCGTTGTACCTCTCCTGCCAGTTGTATGAGGCAGTCTGCCCTTTTTCTTGGGACGACGGCCTTGACTGTAACGTGTCCAACTGAGCTCCTTTGAACTCCAGACTTTGGGCTGGAGAGAGATGGGATTTGGGGTAGCTGATGATGAACCCCAGGTGCTGCAGTAGGAGGGTTGCTCGCTCTGCAGCCTGACTGACCTCTGAGGCTGTGCCACCCCTGATTAGCCAGTCATCCAGGTAGTGAAAGACGAAAGCCCCTTGTAAGTGCAAGTAGGCGGCTACCACCACCAAGCACTTGGAAAAGATCCTTGGCGAGGAGGCCAGGCCGAAGGGGAGCACTTTGTACTGGTTGTGCCCTACTCCCACTAGAAACCATAGGTACTGCCTGTGGGAGAGATGGATCAGGATGTGAGTGTAAGCATCCTTTAGGTCCGAGGAGCACAGCCAATCTCTCTCGTGGAGGTAAGGCGGCAGTTTTCCAAGGGAAAGCATCTTGAACTTCTTCCTCAACAAAAACTTGTTTAAGTTTCACAGGTCTAGTATGGGCCTAAGGCCCCCAGCTCTTTTGGGGACAAGGAAGTACCTGGAGTAGAAGCCTTTTCCCCCTGCGTGCTCTGAGAGCAGAAGGGTCTGGTGAAGGAGAAGTCACACTGGCTCTCCTGGAAAGAACTTGGGTGGTACTTGTAAGCGGAGGAGGTATCCCTCCTCTACCACCTGCAACATCCATTGATCTGAGGTGACCTTGGCCCATCTGTAGAAAAAGAGTGTCAGGTCGCCCCTGTGGGCTGGTGAAGGTCTCCTGGGGGGAGGGGAGGCCCTGCCCTGGGAGTCAAAAGCTCCCCCCAGGTAGGGCTGGAGCCGGGGCTTCTGAGCTCCCTGGCCTTGCCTCTTAGGGTGAGAATTCTGCTGCTAGCCCAAGGAGGACAGGTAACGGTGACTCTGTTGGAAGTGCCCCTTTTCACCCGAGGGTTTCTTGCGGGGAAAGGAAGGGGTCTATTTTGAAAGCCTCTGGCAGGTCACCACTTCGCCCTCTATCTTGGCCACCTTGTCGGCCATGGGTTTGCCGAACAGGTTCTCTCCAATACAGAGGACGTTGAGCAACGTGTCCTGGACCCATTGCTCAAGGTCAGAGGACTGTAGCCAGACTTGGCATCAAGCCCCGATGCCAGCCGCTGCTACTCGAGCTGCTGACTCGAATCAATCGTAGGTTGCTTGGGAGAGGAACTTCGAGCAGCCCTTGATCCCGGAGGTCAGGGCTTGGAACCTTTGGAGAGGTTCCCTGGCCAGCCCTGCTGAAAACCCGGACAACTCTTGGGTCAGGGCCTTCAGGTACATGCTTAGATTATAGCTCATAGGCCTTGATTCAACACCCCAGCATCAAATCCTGGAAGCACTTGCGCCCCAGGGCATCAAGGGCTCTAGAATCCCTTCCAGGGAGTAAGTCTTCTGACTCTTGAGTTTTTGCATGGTTGACTCGACAACCATGGATCTATGGGGGAGTTGGGGCTTGTGAAACCGCGGCCCCTTCCTGATGCGTCGGCTGATCACTGGTACAGATGCCGGGTCTCCCACATTTGCAATAGAAGCCGCTCGAGGATCAGCTGCACCGGCACCGTGAGAGTTTCCTTGGGCAGTGACTTGAACTGCAGAATCTCTAGTTCTTCAGTGCGCAGGTCCTCCTCTGCCTCGGTTTGCTCTGAGAGAGCTCTGGCCATATCCCCGACAAAGTCGTGGAAGGCCACGTCCTCTGGGGAAGAATTGCACTGGAGGAGATGGATCCAAGGGGATGTCTCAGTGCCGCCTGGTTTTTAAGGAGGCCTCGTCGTCGGTCTCCCACTCGGAGTCGAAGGGGGATGACGAGTCTGAGCCCTGCAATCCCTTGCCTCAAGGTCCGTGCCGAAGGGCCGGGGGCCTCCTGAGGACCTGGGGTCTGAGTCTCGGAAAGTGGCCAGGGAGGATTGGATGCCCAAGGAACAGGACCAGGACCTTGACCAGGGCAGAGGACCTCTCCAAGATCAATGGCACTCGGAGCTCGGCTCGACTTCCAGGGACTCCCCTGGAGTCGGGGGCCCGGTCATCGGGGCAGATGATGCAGATGAACCAGCCATCATTGCCTGCTGCATGGTTAGGATAAGCAATGATGTTCTGCTCCATGACTGCCATTCTGGATTCCAAGCCAGAAGGTTCCGCAGCTTTCGGTGCGGGCACTGAGGATCTCAGGTCCGGCGTCTGCACTCTCATGAGTGCGTCCTTGATGAAGACTATGGTCTCAAGGAACCTCACATGTTCTTCACCAGCAGAGGAATCCTTTTTGAGGACCTTGGTGGGACACTTCTCTGAGTCGCCCGTCCCTCCGAGTGGTCTTACTGGATTTCTCCAGTGGAACCTCGACGGACTTCGAGGATTTTTTCTTCTTTCACTTCTTCTCGGAGGAGCCACCACCATGGGACTCCGAGGATGCTCGGGCCTCACGGGAAGTGCTGGGCTTGGAGCTCGGTGTCGGGGAGGCCGGTGCCGAATAGAACCTTGGGAACAGTTTCTCCTGCAACTCAGACTTCTTTTTATTGGTTTTAGGCGTCATGGCCTGGCACAGATTACAGGTGGTGCTATCATGGTCCGGGTCCCAGGCAGTATAAGCAGCAGTCATGGGTGTCAGTGACTGACATGGTTTGACTACAGCGGTCACATTTTTTGAACCCACCGGGGGACATAATGGGAAAGCACCCAGCCAGGATTGATGACCCTCGGGCGAAAAATGGCACAAATGCTGGTCGAAGCAAGCCTCGAACAAAAATGAAGAAAGAGCTGAGAACAGCACCAGGCCCAGCACCTGCTCGAGGTGGGAAGAGGAACTTGTACGCAAACCGGGAACAGCTAATTCTTAAGGATATAGCAAGGATTTGTTCTGGGGAAACTGGACAGATGTCCATTGGGCTCCACGGAAAAAAGGAGACTGAGCAAGATGGCACCCTTGGGAGGGAAGGGGCAACGCATTTGTGGTAGCATGTCCCAAAGACTTTCTTTGAAAGCTGGGGAAATGCTCCGTGTGAGCTCAGTCAGTGCCGACATCACAATATGTGAGGACTGACTTCCTGCTTGTTCCTGGAGAACAGGATACTGGGTTAGATGGAGCTTAGTCTGACCCAGTATGGCATGTCTTATGTTCTTATACTCTGATCTCTTTCCATGGTATTTATGCTAGCATGCTGAAATTTTACCAGGAATACAGATCCACGTCTCAGCCTGCTTGTCTGACATTGCTGCATGGATGCCTCCCTTTCCCCTCCCCACTGCCATCTGAAATTTAACACGGTGAAGATAGAGCTTAATTTACTTCCTTAACCTATCCTCTCCCATTTCCCCTTTATTTTTGTGGATAACAGTATCATCCTTCCAATCTTCTCAGATCATAACTTTGGAATCATCTTTGACTCCTCTCTCTCTTTTTCTGTGCATATATCCAACAAACTGTCATTTTCTTCCCTGTGATATATATCTATTTGTAAGAATTTCCTAAGCCACCATTCAGGTTACAAATTCCTATCAAGGTGTGGAACAATTTTCCTTTCTGAACACATTACCACAACACTTCCCACTTAAACTACTTCAATATGATCCTGACAGATCTACCACTATACCATCTCTCTCCCTATTAAAAATTCTGCTGCATGACTTATTTGCCACCAGTGCCACTACACTCATATAAGGAGTGGAGTGGAGGAGTGGCCTAGTGGTTGGGGCAAGGTACTTCAGGCCAGAAGGTCGGGGGTTCAAATCCCACTAGAGGACAGCAACCTTGGGCCGGAAGGACTGGGGTTTCTACTCCCACAGGTGCTCCTTGTGGTCTTGGGCAAGCCACTTAACCCTCCATAGCCCATGTTCCCTGTAAAATAGTTATCTCCAAGTTATAATGCCCTGTTCAATGTAATTTCAGTTTGTTCAATGTAAACTGCACTGATGCAGAATAGCACGATATATAAGAGAATATAAAATAAATAAATAAATAAATAATTCCTCTTCTCAAATCACTTCATTGACTTCCTATCCATTTCCATATACAGTTCAAATATCTCTTATTGACCTACAAGTACGTTCATTATGCAGCTCCTCGTTACCACTCCTCTCTTATCTTTCCCTAAATCCTTCCTCTGGAACTCCATTCACTCTTTACCTGTGTCGTACTTCTCCAGCACTAATTCTAGAATTCGTTTCTTCCACCTTGCTATACTGTATGCCTGAAACAGATTTCCTGAGTACACAAGTCATGCTTTCTCTCTAGTCCTATTCAAATCCAGGCTAAAAGCCCAGCTTTTTAGGCTGCTTTTAAATATTAACCCTTTATTCTCCTGTTTATACCAATGTTGGTTTTAATCATTTCCCATAATAAATGAGATTCCCTTATCTCTGATTTGTCCTATTTGTCTTGTAAGCTGTGTGGATCAAGGAGTATCTTTTATGTGTCTGTGTATTGTGCAGCGTAAGTTTAGTAGCACTATAAAAATGATAAGTAGTAGTAGTAATATAGACTGCAAGGTAAGAGAGAGAGGACAGATGAGAACTCCCTGCACAGCGTACCTTTCCACACACAGGACATGATGAGGGTTCCTTTTTGTACCGTATCAGGTTTTCTCCAGCACTCGGCACTTCCTCCCGTTTCACACGTTTTACCCCTTCAATGCCAAAGGAAAACAAGAGAAAAGAATCAAAATCCAATGATCTTGCCTTATAAGCCAGGAAAGGGGCCTACAAATGGCCCTTAGTCTATAGTCCTGAAGAACATGGCCATAATGCAATCCAAAAAGAACCTTACCTTCACTTTAGTGTAGAATTTAGGGGCAAGGAAGTGCTAACTGATCTAAGAGAGGGAGCCCTCTGCCCTTACTCTCTATAAGTCATGGTATTGCTCTGTGTAACTCTGAGAGTTAATTCCATTCTCACCTTAATCATGTAACCCAGTCTCCAAATGCCACCAAGATAGAAACCTCAATCTACAAAGAGCTCAGGCCACTATTCTCACCTTCCCATCTACCCTTCTGGAGCCAGATACAGGCTCAGCCACCTACTTTACACATGATTGAAATACTTATCTTTCCAAATGTGAGCTCAAGACAAGTTACAAATTGGGCAGAGTAGATATTTTCCTGATCCAGAGGACTTAAAATGTAAGGGTCCAATACTCAAAAACACTCGAGCTCCTAAATTTAAGCTCCAAAATTAGGACACAAATTTATGAGCCTGTTTTCAGACAAACATAGGAGCCTAAGTTTAAAACTGAAAATCCATCTTAATTTAAGAGCTTGAAAGTTATGCTTAAAAATGTAAGCCTGCTATTATTTTGCCTAGATATATGAGCACAATTTATGAGCCTCATATTCCAAATCAGCAATAAGCTCCTAACTTTTTTCTCTTATCCTAAAGCCAACCCTCATCACCCACTTTTTATGCTCCTAAATTTAAGAGAGATTAATACATTTTTTGGAATTTAAACATTCAGCCCTAAAAAATTTGCAAAGAGGCCAATTTAGGAGCATAAATCCTTTCATTATTAGCTAAGTATATACATAAGGCAATGGAGCGTGAATTGACTTGCCCAAGATCCCAAGAAGGAGAGGCAGAATATGAATCCTGGCTTATCTGGTTTTCACCCTTCAGCTCTAACCAGTAGGTCACTCCCACATCAGCACTTCATGAGCCCAGACGCTGGCTCAGGTCCCTATTCTCACCCTCTAAGTGCCGCCGCTGGTGGTCCAACATGACATCCTTCCTGTAAAACATTTTATTACAGATTTCACAGGAAAACTTCTTGTCCCCATGTTTCTTCTTGTGCTTTGAAAGGTTGCTGTTTGTGGAGAAGAACCGACAACACATCTCACACTGGAAGCTCTTGTCATCTGCAGACACATGATTAAAATACACATGAAAAATTAAAATGGAAATAGGGAAACATTTCAATACAAAATAATTATTACATCCTCCTTCTCTTGTGGAATGCTTATACAATTTAAACAGAAAATGAAATAATAAGCAGTCAAGAAATCCGACAAAGCATTGTTCTTGGCAGAACGTCTATTGACCTGGATATGATTTTCAACACAAAGATGTATCTTTAGGTACAAAGGTGTGATTTGACAAGCAATGGTATTTTCAGTATCATATGGATGCGAAAGTTGGACAATTAAGAGGAAAGACAAGAAGAACATCAATGCCTTCAAATTATGGTGCAGGCAAAGAATACTGTGTATAATATGGACTGCCCAAAGAACAAATCAATCAGTACTAGAAGAGAAGCTTTAAGGACAAGATTTTGACTTTCATACTTTTGACACATCATGTGACGTAAAAGATGATTAGAGAAAGGCATCATGCTTGGCAAGATTGGAAGTCAATGCAAAAGAGGAAGACCAGCATTGCGATGGATAGATATAGTAACAGAAGCTATGGATGTCACTCTGCCAACACCTGACTGCAGACCAAACACAATTTAGGAGAAATATTGCCATGAGTCAACATCAACTCAACAGCACTTAACAACAGGATACTGTTAAGTATATATTGCTGTGAATTCACACCTTCACTTCCCCAAGCTCACAGTTAGATTGTCAGCTCTTTAGGGCTGGAAGAGAATTATCTTCCAAGGCAATGTTCACACTGATAACTCAGGTCAATATTCAAAAGATCAAGAAGAGGGCATATTCAAAGCAGCTTAACGGGATAGCAAACCTGCTAAAAAATGTAAATGAGGTCAGCGGGATATTCAGTGTCACTAAACTGGTTGCTGCAGCTGAATATCCCCTTTTACCTGGTTTGAACACCCATATGCTAACCACCGCTGGATAACCCTAAGTGGATAAAGTTAGGCTTAAAAAAAACTGGCCTAACTTTAGCTGGTTTTGCTATCCGGCCAGCAGCTGAATACCTCCATAAGAATATAAGATATGCTATACTGGGTCAGACCAAAGTCCATCAAGCCCAGTATCCTGTTTCCAAGAGTGGCCAATCTAGGTCATAAGTACCTAGCAATTCCCCAAAAGACACAGGTTCCACAATGTTTGTAATGGGTCAAGCAATGATATCCCGGGACCTTTTAATAATGGTTTATGGACCTTTCCTCCAGGAACGTGTCCAAAACATTTTTAAAACAAGCTATACTAACAGCTCTTTCTACATTCTCCAGTAACAAATTCCAGAGTTTTATTACATATTGAGTGAAAAAATATTTTCTCTTATTAGTATTAAATAGGTTACCCTGTAGCTTCATTGCATGCCCCCTAGTCTTTTTATATTCTGATGATGTAAACAATCAATCTACATTTACCCGTTCTACTCCATTCATTAAGTTATTGATGATCTTAAAGTAGTTAAATAGGTAGAAAAAGTGACAGCAAAAGCTAGAAGGATGCTTGGGTGCATACGGAGAGGAATGGCTATCAGAAAAAAGGAGGTGATAGTGCCTCTGTATAAGTCTTCGGTGCGACCCCATTTGGAGTAGTGTGTGCAATTCTGGAGACTACACCTTCAAAAGGATATAAACAGGATGGAGTCAGTACAGAGGGTGGCTACTAAAATGGTTAGTGGTCTTCATTATAAAGCATATGAGGACAGACTTAAGGATCTTAATATGTACACCTTAGAGGAAAGGCGGGATAGAAGTGATATGATTGAGACGTTTAAATACCTCCGTGGCATAAATGCTCATGGGAAGAGCTTCTTTTGATTGAAAGCAAGTTCTGCTACGAGGGGACATGGGATGAGGGTGAAAGGGGATAGATTCAGAAGTGATATGCGGAAATATTTCTTTAAGGAAAGAGTGGTGGATCAGTGGAATAGTCTCCCAGTGGAGATGGTGGAGATGAGGACAGTATCTGAATACAAACAAGCATGGGACAAACACAGGATCTTTAAAGGAAAAAAGGGGACTACTGTAGTTGTTGATATGGAAGGACAAACTAGATAGACCATGTGGTCTTTTTCTGTTGTCATTTTTCTATGTTTCTTTGTTTCTAGACCTCTATCATATCTCCCCTCAGCTGTTTCTATTCCAGGTTGAAGAACCCTAACCTTTTTAGCCTCTCTTCATAGGGGTAATCCTTCCATCCCCTTTACCACTTTGTACCTTTTCTAATAACGCTATATCCTTTTTAAGATACGGCAACCAGAATTGCACACAATATGCTGTTGCACCATGGAACAATACAGAGGCATTATAATATCCTTTGTTTTATTTTCCATTACTTTCCTTATGATACCTAGCATTCTATTTGCTCTCTTGGCCACCGCTGCACACTGGGCGGAGGGTTTTAACATGTTATCCATAATGACACCTAAATCTTGATAACCTCACTCATTATTCCCATTTCCAGGTCATTTATGAATATGTTAAAAAGTAGCAGACCCAGCACAGATCCCTGGGGTACTCCACTAATCACCTTTCTCCATTGGGAAAATTGGTCATTTAGGACTACCCTCTGCTTCTATCTTTTAACCAGTTCCTGATCCACTATAGTACCACTGCCTCCTATCCCATGACATTTTAGTTTTGCCATAAGTCTCTGATGAGGGACCTTGTCATAGGCTTTCTGAAAGTCCAGATACACTATATCAACCGACTCACCTTTGTCTACCTCTTTATTCACACCTTCAAAAATACATAACAGATTAGTAAGACAAGATCTTCATTGTCTAAAGCCATGTTGGCTGTCTCCCATTAAGCCATGACTATCTACATGTTCAGCAATTTTGTTCTTTATGATGGTTTCTACCATTTTTCCCAGTACTGATGTCTGGTTTACCAGTCTGTAGTTTCCCAGATCACCTCTGGAACTCTTTTTAAAATTTGGCGTTACATTGGTCATTCTCGAATCTTCAGGTATTAGAGATCATTTTAATGATAGTTCACAGATTACTAATAGTAGGTCTGTAATCTCATATTTCAGTTCAACATCCTTGGATGTATACCATCCAGTCCAGATGATTTGCTACTCTTCAATTTATCAAATAGTTATAATACCTCTTCCCAGTGTATTGATATTTCTTTCAGTTCTTTCACAGTATCACCTTTACATACCACTTCAGTCATGGGTAACAACCCTACATCTTCCTCAGTAAAGACCAAAGCAAAGAATTCATTCAGTCTCTCCACTATGGCCTTGTCCCCTCTTAGTATGGGGACAAGGCCATAGTGTGTTAGAGAGGGCATTGACTCAGAAAGGATTAAAGTTTTGCAGGAAACAAAATCTGCTGTAGAATCTATATGGATTGAAATTCAATATAAAAGGGGGAAGGCAATGGCAGTGGGGGTGTACTATCGAGCACCTGGCCAGAATGACCAAATGGATGATGAAATGCTCAAAGAAATCAAGGAAGCTAACAAAAGTTACAGCGCAGTAATAATAATGGGTGATTTCAATTACCCCAGTATCGACTGGGTCAGTGTCACGTCAGGACATGCTAGGGAGATAAAGTTCCTAGATGAAATAAATGACTGCTTCTTGGAGCAGCTGGTTCATGAACCGACCAGAGGGGAAGCCATATTAGACCTAGTCCTTAGTGGAACACCAGATCTAGTGCAAGAGATAAGGGTGTTGGGGCCACTTGGCAATAGTGATCATAGCATGATCGCCTTTGATTTAATTAGTGGAGGAGGGATAGTAAGGAAATCCACAGTACTACCTTTTAACTTTCGAAAGGGAGACTATGATAAAATGAGGAAAACAGTTAAGAAAAAACTAAAAGGAGCAGTTGCGAAGGTTAAAGACTTACATCAAGCTTGGGTGTTGTTGAAAAATACTATCTTGGAAGCCCAGACCAGCTGTATTACACGCTTTAAGAAAAGTGGAAGGAAGTCCAAAAAACTGCCAGCATGGTTTAAAGGTGAGGTCAGAGAGGCTGTTGTTGCCAAAAAAGCATCTTTCAGGAAATAGAAAAAAAGAGCCAAACGACGAAACCTGGAAACAGCACAAGCACTGGCAAGTCAAATGCAAGGCATTGATAAGGCAGGCAAAGAGAGAATTTGAGAAGAAGCTTGCTGCGGAAGCAAAAACGCGAAATAAAGACCTTTTCAAGTACATTCGTAGCAAAAAACCTGTGAGAGAGTCAGTTGGTCCATTAGATGATAAAGGGGTTAAAGGAGCACTAAGAGGCGACAAGGAGATAGCGGAGAGACTGAATGAATTCTTTGCTTCGGTCTTTACTGAGGAAGATGTAGGGATGTTACCCATGACTGAAGTGGTATTTAAAGGTGCGGAAGAATTGAAGGAAATATCGATACATCGGGAAGAAGTCTTACAACTATTAGATAAACTGAAGAGTAGCAAATCACCTGGGCCGGATGGTATACATCCAAGGGTGTTGAAAGAACTGAAATATGAGATTGCGGAACTTCTATCAGTAATCTGTGAACTATCATTAAAATCATCTCTAATACCTGAAGATTGGAGGATCGCCAATGTAACACCAATTTTTAAAAAGGGTTCCAGGGGTGATCCGGGAAACTACAGACCGGTGAGCCTGACGTCAGTACCGGGAAAAATGGTAGAAACCATCATAAAGAATAAAATTACTCAGCATGTAGATAGTCACAACCTAATGGGAGACAGCCAACATGGCTTTAGACAGGAAGATCTTGTCTTACTAATCTGTTATGTTTTTTTGAAGGAGTGAATAAACAGGTGGACAAAGGTGAGTCGGTTGATATTGTGTATCTGGACTTTCAGAAAGCCTTTGACAAGGTCCCTCATCAGAGACTTTTGGCAAAACTAAAGAGTCATGGGATAGGAGGCAGTGTACTATTGTGGATCAGGAACTGGTTAAAAGATAGAAAGCAGAGGGTAGGGCTAAATAGCCAATTTTCCCAATGGAGAAAGGTGAATAGTGGTGTACCCCAGGGATCTGTGCTGGGTCCGCTGCTTTTTGACATATTCATAAATGACCTGGAAAGTGGAATAACGAGTGAGGTTATCAAATTTGCAGACGACACAAAACTATTTAAAGTTGTTAAAACCCAAGAGGATTGTGAAAAATTGCAAGAGGATCTTGATAAATTGGAAGACTGGGCATCAAAATGGCAGATGAAATTTAATGTGGACAAGTGCAAGGTTATGCACCTAGGGAAGAACAACCCAAACTATGGTTACACGATGCAAGGTTCCACATTAGGAACTACCACCCAGGAAAAAGATTTAGGCGTCATTGTGGATACCATGTTAAAACCCTCGGCCCAGTGTGCAGCGGCGGCCAAGAGAGCAAATAGAATGCTAGGTATGATAAGGAAAGGAATGGAAAATAAAACAAAAGATATTATAATGCCTCTATATTGTTCCATGGTGAGACCGCACCTTGAATACTGTGTGCAATTCTGGTCGCCGTATCTTAAAAAGGATTTAGCAATTTTAGAAAAGGTACAGAGAAGAGCCACCAAAATGGTAAAGGGGATGGAAGGATACTCCTATGAAGAAAGGCTAAAAAGGTTAGGGCTCTTTAACCTGGAAAAGAGATGGCTGAGGGGAGATATGATAGAAGTCTATAAATTAATGAACGGACGGAACGGGTAAACGTAGATCGATTGTTTACCTTATCAGAATATAGAAAGACTAGGGGACATGCAATGAAGCTACAGGGTAAACTATTTAAGACTAATAAAAGAAAATATTTTTTCACTCAACGTGTAATCAAACTCTGGAATTTGTTACCGGAGGATATAGTAAAGGCTGTTAGTGTAGCTGGGTTTAAAAAAGGTTTGGACAAGTTCCTGGAGGAAAGGTCCATAAACCATTATTAAGAAGTGACCGAAGATATCAATGCTTGACCTAGTACAAGCATTGTGGAACTTGTGTCTCTTGGGGAAACTGCTAGGTACATATGACCTAGATTAGCCACTGTTGGAAACAGAATACTGGGCTTGATGGACCTTGGTCTGACCCAGTATGGCATATCTTATGTTCTTATGTAGTACCCCCCTTTTACCCCTCTTTCATCTAATGGTCCAACTGACTCTCTCACAGGATTTTTGCTACAAATGTACTTGAAAAAGTCTTTATTAAACATTTTTGCTTCCAGAGTTTCTTCTCAAACTCTCTCTTTGCCTGTCTTATAAAAACCTTGCATCTAACTTGCCAGTGCTTGTGCTGTTCCAGTTTTCATCATTTGGCTTTGTTCCATTTCCTGAAAGATGCTTTTTTGGCACCTTTAAACCATGCTGGCAGTTTTTTGGACTTCCTTCCACTTTTCTTAAAGCATGGAATACAGCTGGTCTGGGCTTCCAAGATAGTATTTTTAAACAACATCCAGGCTCCATGTAAGTCTTGACAGCTACTTGTAAGTTTGCAACAGCTACTTTTAATTTTTTCTTAACTATTTTCCTCATTTTATCATAGTCTGCCTTTCGACCAAGGACAGCATAAGAAGAACTAAAGACATTCCCAGAGCTCATTTGTGACTAAGACAGGAATTTTATGAAGCATTCTCCACCCCTAAAGCATCTTCTACACATGGAAACTGGCTCTTTAAAATTGTGCTTGGTTATGCTGTCCTTGGTTAAATTGCTATATCTTGTACATTTAGGTGTTTAAATTTAGCCAGTTAGAGGGAGGCCATTTTTCACCAATGAGGGTTAACTGGCCAATTCCTGAGGTTAGCGAGTTATACCTTAGAACACTGATTCCTTAAGAAGTAAATTTGTTATACAAGTACACCACAAAACTGCACCAATTATGCACAATCTGTACATATGTATGTACACACAATGGGGATGAAATGGAGGGGGGGGGGGTAATACACATGGTGATAAAATGGGGATAATTTAATAAAGGCTTTCTACATTATTTCTGTTTTATGTAAACTCACCACAGTCTGTTGATTGAAATGAGTATTCCTGTTTAATGTAAACCGCGCTGATGAAAAAGAGTGCGGTATAGAAGAAATACAAATAAATAAATAAATAAAATTATGGAGCATGTTTATTAAAGTGCGCCACCCAGTAGGATGGGGTTTAGTTCATACTATGGGCGCCATGCTAAAACAGCCCAGCTACTTAAGTACAGATTGGGTGGGATATGCCAACACATCACAGTTTATGTGGGCATTAGTGGCCTGCACTAACCGTGTTTGGCATCATTAGCACAGGTACACTTAATGCGGCCTGAATGGAAGGTGCTAAGTACACCCTCATACCAGTTTGCGTGGTGCCATGTCTATGGGCTGCACTAACTGCAGGCAGAAGGGCGTACACACCCCCTGAAGTTAGCTCTGACCCCTTGTGCTAGTAACACGACCCACATGGGTACTACCAGCACTGGGCTTAATAAACATACCCCTATATGCGAGTATTCATACACAAAAGGTGATATTTTACTTACCTGATAATGTCCTTTTCTTGAGTTCTACAAGGACGGTCCAGACAAGTGGGTTGTGCCCCCCAACAAGCAGAGGTGGAGAGAGAGAAAAATCTACAGTCTTCTGATAGCTTCATCCTGCATCATATCTAGAGCAGCTAGAGGGTATGAGAAACTCTTGGGGAAATTAAAAAAATCATGGGATAGGAGGTTGTTGTGGATTAGTAACTGGTTAAAAGACAGAAAACAGAGTAGGTCTAAATGGCCAATTTTCTCAATGGAGAAAGCTGAATAGTGGAATACCCCAGAGATCTGTGCGGGACCTGCTGCTTTTTAACATATTCATAAGTGAGCTGGAAATGGGAATAATGAGTGAAGTGAGAAAATTGGCAGATGACAGAAAATTATTAGAAGTTGTTAAAACGCAAGAGGTTTGTGAAAAATTGCAAGAGGCCCTTAATAAATTGGGAAAACTGGGCATTCAAATGGCTGCTGAAATTTAATGTGGACAAGTGCAAACTATGGCTACATGATGCAAGGTTCCACATTAGGAACCACCACCTAAGAAAAGGATATAGGTATTATTGTGGATAATACATTAAAACCCTCTGCCCAGTGTGTAGCAGCAGCCAAGAAAGCAAATGGAATGCTAGGAATTATAAGGAATGCTAGAGAACAGCATCCTTGGGCCGGAAGAACTGGGGTTTCTAGTCCCACAGAAGCTCCTTGTGACCTTCCATTGCCTCGGGTATAAAAACAGATTGTGAGTCCTTTGGGGACAAGGGAAATATATATACAGTACCTGAATGTAGACCGCTTTGACTTGTAGAAAAGCATAGTTACTCACCTGTAACAGGTGTTCTCCGGGAACGGCAGGAATCGGTCCTCACATATGGGTGACGTCGGTGCCGACAGAGCCCTCGCGGAAGCATCCCCCCACCTTTTAAAGACAGCCTTTGGGAGAAGCCACCATGCATGCGTGGTCCTCTTCCCGCCCAAAGGTGCCATCTTCCTCATTCAGATGACATAGCTAAAGACGGCAAAAATAAAATAAAAGACGGCAAAGAAGTAACTCCAAAGGGAGGATGGATGGTTGTGAGGACTGATTCCTGCTGTCCCCTGAGAATACCTGTTACAAGTGAGTAACTACGATTCCTCAGGGAACAAGCAGGAAGTCAGTCCTCACATATGGGACTCCCCAGCTACAGGCTACCAACAGCCCATAGTGAAAAACATGGTCACCTTTAAAGGGAGCCGTGAGCAGCAGCAATTGAGTCCGTAGCTGCAGACTACAGTAGGACCCCTTTGTCCGATGGAAACCAGCACTCCAGTAGCCTGAAGACAAATAGGGTTGGAGGGCAGAAGTTGCCTAGATCCCGAAAAGATTACAGAGCACAGCCTGGTCGAAAGCAATGTCCTGCCGGACTCCTTTCCAGGCAATAATAGGCTACGAAGGTATGGACTGAAGACCAGGTGGCAGCCCGGCAGATGTCCACCACCGGGACAGAGCGCAGGTTTGCCACCGAGGCCGCCATGGCCCTGACATGATGTGCTGTGAATAGGCCGTCCAGTGGGAGCCCCGCCTGCTCATAGGCGAGGGCGATACAGTCCACCACCCAGGTAGACGGTGTATGTTTGGTCACCGCCAGCCCCAGTCTACTGGGGTCGTATGAGACAAAAAGCTGAGCAGCTTTGTGGTGGACCAGAGTATGTTGGATGTAGGAGGACAAGGCCCTCTTACAGTCCAGGATGTAAAGGACCGTCTCCGCTCTACTGGTATGAGGTCTTGGGAAGAGGGTGAGAAGTACCACCTCCTGTTTTGAGGTGGAAGGATGATACCACCTTGGAAGGAATTTAGGGTGTGCACAGAGCACCACCCTGTTCTTATAGAATCTGGTATACGGCGCCTCCACCACTACGGCCTGAGGCTCACTAATGGAGTGGAACGGGTAAACGTAGATCGATTGTTTATGTTATCAGAATATAGAAAGACTAGGCGATATGCAATGAAGCTACAGGGTAAACTATTTAAGACTAATTAAAGAAAATATTTTTTCTCTCAACATGTAATCAAACTCTGGAATTTGTTACCGGAGGATGTAGTAAAGGCTGTTAGTGTAGCTGGGTTTAAAAAAAAGGTTTGGACAAGTGCCTGGAGGAAAGGTCCATAAACCATTATTAAGAAGGGACCCAGGATATCAATGCTTGACCCAATACAAGCATTGTGGAACCTGTGGCTTTTGGGGTATGTATGACCTAGATTGGCCACTGTTGGAAACAGGATACTAGGCTTGATAGACCTTGGTCTGACCCAGTATGGCATATCTTATGTTCTTAACCCTGCGAGCGGAGGTGAGCGCAACCAGGAATGCCACCTTCCATGAGAGGTATTGCAGGTGTCAAGTAGCCAGAGGCTCAAAAGGCGGGCGAGTGAGCTGCTCCAATAACACATTAAAGTCCCACTCGGTAGCAGGAGGGCGAACCGGGGGCTTCAATAACAGCAGACCCCCTTAGGAAGTGGGTCACCAGCAGCTGGACCGAAAAGGGGTTTGCCATCCACCGGGTGGTGGTGAGCCGCCAGAGCACAGAGGTACACCCTGACGGAGTTTAATTTAAGCCAAGATTGCGAGAAGTGGAGAAAGTACTGTAGCTCCAGCCCTACCGGTAGGAGAACAGGTCGGTCCTGTGCTCTGCACAGCAAGTTAAAAACCAGCGCCATTTGAGGGCATACGCTTTTCTAGTGGAAGCCTTTCGAGAGGCCATCAAGATCTCCTCTACCTCACCTGAGAGGTTGAAAGGGGTGAGGGTCACCCTTTCATCAGCCATGCCGTCAGCGACAGGGACCCCAAGTTGGGATTTAGAAGCCCTGGATAGTTCCCCAACAGGATGGGAGTGTCCACCAATAGCCAGAGGAGTAGTGGGAACCATGGCTGCTAGGGCCATCGAAGGGATATCAGAATGAGCAAGGCCTTGTCACTGACAGTCCTGAACAATGGCAATTAGTGGTGTGGGTGGGAAGGCATACATAAGGCTTTCTCACCACGAGATGAAGAACATGTCTACCACCACCCTGGAGGGATGGGCCTGCCGGGAGCAGAAGCGGGGCAACTGGTAGTTGTCCGGGCTGGTGAACAGGTCTATCTTGGGTTCCCCACAGAGCTGAAAGAGCAGGTTGACCACACTGGGGTCCAGTTGCCACTCGTGTGGCTGGAGGACCCTACTCAATCTGTCGGGCAGTGAGTTGTTCTGGCCTGGCAGGTATACTACCTGCAGGAGTATACCCTGCAGGAGTATACCCTGCCTGACTGCGTAGGAGTAAAGGACCACTGCCTCTCGACAGAGGGCACAAGACCCAGTGCCCCAATGTTTGTTCACATAGAACATTGCCACCTGGCTGTTCGTTTGGACCAACACTGGCTGGTGACTTGGACGGTGGCAAAAGGCTCGAAGAACTAAGTATATTGCCTGTAGCTCCAGGAGGTTGAACTGCTGGCTGCTCTCGTTCTGTGACCAGCTGCTCTGGGGCGGAGATCCTTGCAGTGGGTCCACCCCCAGCCGAGCAGGGAGGCATCCGTGGTTAGGACCTTTAAGGGGCTTAGGTTTTGAAAGGGCAACCCCACCTCAAGATATTCGGGAGTCTGCCAACAGGTCAGGGAGTCCGCCAACTGGCAGGTCACTGAGACTTTGCCCCGGAAGTGTCCCTTGACCTGTGTCCAGTGGTCCCGAAGGCGCAACTGCATGGCCCTCATCTGGAGGCGGGCGTCTTGGGTGACCATGAACCGTGGAGGCCATGTGCCTGAGAAGGCGTAGTAGAAGCCGAGTGGGTACCGAGGGATGGTGCTGTATGTCCAGGGCCAGAGCCCTAAGACAGTTGGCTAGGATTCCAGGCAGGAAGGCCTTTGCCTGGAGGGTGTCCAGTCTTGCTCCCATGAACTCCACACACTGTGTCGGGAGGAGGTGGGACTTGGGGTAGTTTATCACCAACCCCAAGTGTTGCAGGACCTGGGTGGTGTATGCAGTTGCCTGTTGCACCTCAGAGGTGGTGTTTGAAATTGCCTGTTGCACCTCTTTAATAGCTAGTCATCCAGGTAGGGGAAGACAAAGTGCCCCTGGAGGTGGAGGAAGGTAGCCACGACGGCCACGCATTTTGTGAAGATATAGAAACATGACAATAGAAAAAGTCTATCTAGTCTGTCCATCCATATCAACCACTACAAGAGTTCCCTTTTTTCCTTTAGAGATCCTCTGTGTGTGTCCCATGTTTCTTTGAATTCAGATACTGTCCTCATCTCTACCACCTCCACTGGGAGACTATTCCACAGATCCATCACTCTTTCCATAAAGAAATATTTCTGCATATCACTCCTGAATCTATCCCCTTTCACCATCATCCCATGCCCCCTCGTAGCAGAGCTTGCTTTCAATCAAAAGAGACTCTCCTACTGTGCATTTATGCCATGGAGGTATTTAAACGTCTTAATCATATCACCTTTCCCCTAAGGTATACATATTAAGATCCTTAAGTCTGTCCTCATATACTTTATAATGAAGACCACTAACCATTTTAGTAGCCACCCTCTGTACCGACTCCAGCCTGTTTATATCCTTTTGAAGGTGCGGTCTCCAGAATTGCACACAATACTCCAAATGAGGTTGCACCAAAGACTTATACAGAGGCACTATCACCTCCTTTCTTCTGCTGGCTATTACTCTCCCTATGCAACCAAGAATCCTTCTGGATTTTGCTGTTGCCTTTTCTACCTGTTTAGCTACTTTAAGATAATCAGAGACAATCATGCCTAGGTCCCGCTCTTCTTTAGTGGACAAAAGTACTTCAGCCCTACTATATTGCTCCCTTGGATTTCTGCAGCCCAAATGCATGACCTTGCATTTTTTAACATTAAATCTCAGTTGCCAAATTATAGACCATTCTTCAAGCTTAGCTAGATCCCTCCTCATGTTATCTACACCTTCCTGAGTGTCTACTCTATTGCAGATTTTGGTATCATCCGCAAAGAGGCAAACCTTTCCCGACAGCCCTTCCACTATATCACTAAAGAATATGTTAAAAAGAATCAAACCAAGGACAGATCCCTGGGGCACACTACTGGTAACATCCTTCTCCTCAGAGTGAGCTCCATTTACCTGTACACTTTGTCGCCTCCCACACAACTAATTTCTAACCCAAGCAGTAACTTTAGGGTCCATCCCTAGGGTGCTCAGTTTGTTTATAAGTCGCCTGTGAGGAATGGTGTCCGAGGCTTTATGGAAATCTAAATACACCACATCTAGGGCTCTCCCTCAGTCCAACTCCCTGGTCACCCAGTCAAAGACATCATCAAATTTGTCTGACAAGACCTGCCTCTGGTGAATCCATGCTGCTTCGGATCCTGTAATCCGCTGGACTCCAAAAACCTCATTATTTTCTCTTTCAGCAGCACTTCCAATGTACTCACCACCGAAGTTAAACTAACCGGCCTGTAGTTTTCAACCACATCCTTACTTCTGTAAAGGGACCACATGTGCCTCTCTCCAGTCCTTTGGCACCACTCCCAACTCCAAGGTATTGAAAAAGTCAGATAGTGGAGCTGCTAGAACGCCCCCAAAGTTCCCTCAGTATTCTAGAGTGTATCCCATCCGGTCCCATCTCTTTGTCTACTTTAGGTTTATCTAGTTTCTCACAAACACAGACTTCTGAAAATTGTTCAAGATGCCCTTCGCTTCTGTTCCTGTTTGTAGGTGATTTCTGAGGTCCTGCCCTGGTTCTTCATCTATGAACACAGAACAGAAATATTTGTTAAGCAATTCCGCTTTATCCTCATCAGCTTCTACATATTCCTCCCCTTCACCCTTGAGTCTGACAATACCACTTTTGCCTTTCTCTTCTCACTAACATATCTGAAAATTGTCATATCCCACCCATTTTGTTGCATTGGCTATTCCCTCCTCTTTTTGAATGTTTGCTTTCCTGAATACTTTGCTAGCTTCTCTAAATTTTTCCAAATATAGATGCCTGTCTTCCTCTCTCTGTGATCTCTTGTATTTCATGAAGGCCTCCCTCTTTTTCTTCACCTTTTCAGCTACTTCTTTCAAAAACCACAGTGGTCTCATTTTATTTTTACCTTTATTTACCATTTTAACAAAATGGTTGACTGTCCTTAAAATATCCCCTTTCGGTTTTGCCCACTGTTTTTCTACATCCCCCAGCAGTTCCCATCCCGCTAACGACTCCTAGAGTTATTGGCCCATGTTGGCAAAGTTAGTTTTCCTAAAGTCTAAGACCCTCGCTTTTGAATGGATTTTAACAGCCCTAGCCATAATACTGAACCACACCATCTGGTGATCACTGGATGCAAAATGATCTCCCACTATAACAACCAGGGCCGGATTTACCTATACGCCAGGTACGCTGTGGCGTAGGGCCCACAGCTGGCAAGGGCCCACAAACAAGAGTCCCCAGGACAATCGTATTTCCATCACTGAGAAAACCCCCTCCCGGGGCAGCCCACACACCGGAGGGCTTCAGAGGGAGCCGGGTAAGCTCGCGTGAGGCCCCGGCTCCCTCTGTACAGCCGCCAGCGTGAAGAGCCTTTTCCTTCACGCTGGCGGCTGTATCTGTAAAGCCGCGATTGCTGGGAAAGGTTAAAGGCAATACCCTTTAACCTTTCCCAGCATTCGCAGCTTCACAGATACAGCCGCCAGCGTGAAGGAAAAGGCTCTTCACGCTGGCGGCTGTACAGAGGGAGCTGGAGCCGGAGCCTCACGCGGGCTTACCCGGCTCCCTCTGAAGCCTCAGACAGCTGCGGTGCTGGTCGGGTGGGGGGGGCAAGGACTTCATGGGCTGTGATTGGGGGGGGACCTGGACCGGAAAAGGGCTATGGGGGGGGGGACTTGGAATGGAAAGAAATGGGCTGGGATGGGGGGGGGGGGACCAGGACTGTAAAAGGGCTGTGGGGGGGGGGGGGACATGGACTGGAAATGGGTTGTGATGGGGAGGGGGACCTGGACCGGAAAAGGGCTATGGGGGGGGGGGGAACTTGGACTACAAATGGGCTGTGATGGTGGGGGGGGGGGAACTAGGACTGCAAATGGGCTGTGATGGTGCAGGGGGACTCAGACTGCAAATGGGATGTGATGGTGGGGGCTAGGATTGGAAATAGGCTGTGATTGGGGGGGGCTAGGACTGGAAATGGCCTGTGATGTGAGGGCTAGCACTGGAAATGGGCTTATGAAGAGCTGGAATAGGACTGGAAATGGGCTGGAAATGGGCTGATGTGGGGCATGGGAGAATGGGACTAGAAGGGAGTGGATGCTGGGTGGGTCTAGAACTATAAGGGAACTGATTTTGGGGGAGGACTAGAATGGATGGGGAATGAGAATGGAGAGGAGAAAAAATATTTTGTGTGGAAGAAAAGTCTATGATGGGCTGGGTATTGGGAGAGTAAGAGGGGCTTGAAAATGGAAGGGTGAAATTTAAATGGATGATAAAGGAATAAGGAAAGAATTGGGGGAAAGAGCAAAAGGGAAACAATCAGTATGTTAAAGCAGAAATAGAGAGAGAATGGAAAACATCTAAAAGAGAAGAAAGGACAAATGGATAGCTCGCAGAAGACACGAAGAAACCAGAAGAAAGTGACTGGAGCAATTGCAACTGAAAAAATGCCCAAACAGAAGGTAGAAAAATACTTTTTATTTTGAATTTATTAACTGGAATATGTCTGGTCTGGGAAGTGTGTATTGCTAACATCTTTTTGTTTAGTGCAAGAGGAAATTACTTTATAGTTTTATTTCTCCAGTGTTGTACATTTCATGTTTGGATTTTGGGGTTCCCAGTTTAATTATTATCTGACCAAGGAAGTTAGCCTACACGTATCCTCGGTAATTTTTGTGGGTGGGGCTGGGGGCGGGGCAGGGGTGGGACTAGGGGCAGAGAATGGGTGGAGCATGGCGAGCCACAGGTGTCGGGTTTTTCTCGGTGAAAAAGTTGGCAACCCTATTTGTGGGTGTGTTGGGTATAGTCAGAGTGAGAGGCGGGGTTATGCGAGCCTGGATCCCTCGCTCTCTAGAGAGAGTTGAAATTGCTGCGGCCTAGCTGAACGGGGCCGTCCGCGAGCTTCTCCAGGCCCTGGCATGAAGGGGAAAGAGGAAAAGGAGAGTGGGGGAGGCGGGAGTCCGGAGAAGAGCACTAGCGCTCAGGAGTTAGAGGAGCAGGGAAACAGACTCTTCGTCACCCGCAAGTACCAGGAGGCGGTGGCCTGTTACACCAAAGCCATAGTGAGTACCGGGGAGCAGCGACGGCCAGGTCCGTTTCCTGTAGCTGCTGTAGTACCGCCGGATCATTCAATGATCCTCTTCCCCGATGGATAAGACATTTTTTAATGTATTTCTTGAATTCCGATGCTTATTTTGTCCCTATTGCCTCTTTATGTCAGTAGTTTGGGAATGGGTCCCAAGGTGGTAAAACTGGATCAGAAATTGGTTGACTGACAGACGACAGAAGGTGATGGTAAGGGGGGCGGAGCCTGATGTCCAGCGGGTAAGACGCTTCGCGCTGAAGCTCCCGAGAGGCCTACTTAGAATCCTGACTTAATACCTATACAAAATTACTATTTCGCTCCGAGCTGACCGGGGTACCTTGGGGGGATGGCGGCCCATAAACCAGCGCGCTTGGACTTCGGGTCTCCTTCTTCTTCTCACGGAAAACGCTCCAAAACAGAGGTGTCCTCCCCGCAGAAGATGGTTCCATTTCGGGAAAACCCCGAAATGCACCTGCAGATTTTAGAGGAAATACGCGGCGTGAAGGAACTGGTGCAGTCCAATGGAGAAGCGCTTAGAGCCCTGCGAGAAGACTTTGGAGTGCTCCAGGACCGACTAGATAATCTCTCATTACGGCAGGACAATATGGCGGGGGTCCTCGACTCGCACGCGGTGCGCTTGGGCACACTGGACAAGGCTGAGCGCCAGATACAAAATCTTCAAAAGGAGTTAGAAGATAGCAATAATCGAGCCCGTCGCAACAATGTGAGGCTCATTGGAATACCGGAGGGGGTGGAAGCGGGAGATATGAGAGAATTCCTGCTCAAAACTCTTCCCTCCCTGCTGAAGATCACCTTTCATAAAGAACTGGAAATCGATCGTGCACACCGTGTTCCTACTCACATGGCGCTCAACCGCACGACCCCCCGGCCTATTATCTTTCGCTTGCTACGATATCAACAAGTGGAACAAATTTTAAATGCTGCTCGGGCGAACCATCATTTGGAATTTGAAGGTCACAAAGTCTCCTTCTTCCCTGATTTGGCAAAGCCTACCGTTGACCGACGGAAGAAACTCCTTGCTTTTCGCCCTCGACTTCAACAGCTACAGGCTCGCTTTGGCCTGTTGTATCCCGCGAAGCTCCGAGTGACTCTCCACAATCAAACCAGGACATTCGAAGATCCTGATCTACTATCCACATTTTTAGACTCCAAAGAAGCAGAGCAGATGCGCTAATCCAACGACTTGGACTTTTATTTACCGGCTCTGTCCGTCATTTTGAAGGGCCCGATGCGGCGGTCATAGTCAAGCATAGAGACTACCTGGACTTTCTTTCTTTCTTTCTATGACTTTTTTGCCTTTGGTCTCCTATCCCTCCATGATGTGTGCCTCGGTCGGATTCGGAGCACGCACAGTCCTACAGGTTATGTGTTTTGTTTTTTTTTTTCTCCATATCGGCCTTCTCTGGGGCTTCTCCCCGCAGACACATGGTCGCCAGTAATTTTTGGGGTTCTGCTTCTTCTCTACCGCGCTGCGGTTTTTCTTTTTTAATATGGGGCGCTTCATTGTATTATCTAAGCTTATTTTCTTTTATGCCATATGTACAGCCAGATACAGTCAATATGAGGGACATTGTGAAATTATGTGCGCTATTATGCTCAGAATTTTTCACTTGTTTAAATGGCCTTATGTAAAATCTTATCACTCAACGTAAAGGGCATTAATAGTCCAATCAAAAGAAAGAAAATCCTTAGCTATCTTAGCCATGAGCATGCTGATTTAGCGTTTCTTCAGGAAACGCACTTAAACTCTGCTGAAACACTGAAACTCAATGTTAAGCCTTACATGGTGGCTGCCTATTCTCCCGCCGTTTCCAAACGGTGCGGGGTAGCCATTCTGGTTAAGAAATCTTTGCAAGCTACTGTAATTGATACTAGCGCTGACAAGGAGGGTAGATGGGCCCGAGTACATCTTAAGGTTGGAGATAGTGAATTTACATGTATTTGCATTTATGCCCCGAATGTGGACAACCCTGCTTACTATGCTAGTATTGCGCAGTTGGCACAGGCCTCTGCCAATACTCCATTAATACTTGGTGGTGATTTTAATCAAGTGTTAGACCCTCTGATAGATAGACAGCCGCCTAGAACGAGTAGTCCACCCAAGAGTCTTGCTACCCTTACAGCTCTGATGCAAGATCTTGCGCTGGTAGATATATGGAGGCTGCTTCACCCCTCCGACTTAGAGTTCACTTTCTTTTCTGCCCCCCATCACTCCCAATCTAGAATAGATTTCTTTCTCATTTCCAAAGCACTGATTTCTCAAGTAGACACGACTAGGACTCATCCTCTCCATATTTCAGATCATGCTGCCATATCTTTGTCATTACATGTCACTGCGCGGGACGAATCTCCCCGAGCTTGGTTTTTTGATAGATCCTTACTGGGTCAAAAGGATTTTCAGGTTGATATAAAGGCCGCCATCCAAGATTATTTTCATTTTAACTCGCCCCATGACACAGCGAGCTGGGCTTGGTGGGAGGGCTTTAAAGCATCTATCCGCGCAACTATAACTAGCTATCAAATTCGGCAGGGGAAACAAAGAAAGCAGCAATTACTGATTCTAGAGCAGCAGATACAAGCTGGGGAGCGTCTTCTCACGTCCCGTACTGACCCATGTATTTTACTCCGTTTACAACGCTTGCGTTTTCAATACAATCAGCTTTTGTACACTGCTGCTGTTAAAAATATTGAATCACAACAAGGGCTATATTATCGGGAAAATAATCGTGCTGGCAAACTATTAGCAAATGCCCTAAAAGGTCAAAAAGAAGCCAAGCGGGTTACCGCCCTCCGCAATCCGTCGGGGGGGGGCTTGGTCACTAAAGATACCGAAATTTTAGAACTCTTTCGTGATTTTTATACTCGGCTTTATCAATCTGAATGTGATTTTGAGCCAGATGTATTCGAACGCTTACTTTCAGGGGTACAAAGACCGACCCTATCTGACGAAGATAGAGTGGCCTTGGACACACCCTTTACTGTCTCAGAAATTCACTCTGCTATCACGAAATGTGCCTCTGGTCGAGCCGCAGGCCCAGACGGTCTCCCTGCTGAATTCTACAAAACCTTTCACGCTGACTTAGCTCCAGTTTTGAAACTTTATTTTTCTGCTCTGGCCGAGGAGGGTTCTCCTTCTGGGTCCTTTTCAATGGCCAACGTAGTAGTTTTTGAGAAAGAGGGGAGAGACCCGCAACTCACAGCTAATTATCGTCCAATTTCCCTCCTAAACGCGGACTATAAAATATTTGCCACCATTCTCTCTACCCGGCTCTCTGATAGGATGCCTACCTTAATACACCCAGATCAATGCGGTTTCATTCCGGGTAGATCAACTGCTGACAATGCTCGGACTCTATGCCATGTACTGACTACCGCAGTTAATCTTGATCGCCCATTTGTTGGTCTCTCACTTGATGCTGAGAAGGCCTTTGATCGCTTGGAGTGGCCCTTCCTGTTTGCAGTCCTCCGCTGGTACGGATTCGGGGAAGGTTTTCTCCGTTGTCTTCGCACCATGTACGCACAGCCTACAGCCAGTATATGTGCCAACGCTTTAAAGTCTCAGCCTTTTCCCCTTCAACGCGGCACTCGCCAGGGATGCCCACTGTCTCCACTTCTCTTCGATCTCGCACTCGAACCCTTGGCTTTACTAATCCGGCAATCGGAGGAGATTCATGGAGTCCCCTTCACCCATAGGGAAATCAAAATTTCAGCGTATGCTGATGACCTTATGCTTTTTGTCTCTGTAGACTCAGTACCGGCTGTCCTAGAGCAAATTGGTAAATACTCACAACTGTCCGGTTATAAGATAAATTGGACCAAGTCGGTAGCCTTTCCCTTAAATCCTTTGCTTCATCAGGCAGATATGCAACCCTTCCCTTTTTTATGGCAACCTCGCATGGTCAAATACCTTGGGGTTCACTATTGTTCTCCTTTGGAAGACACTATCTCCTTCAATGCCAAAGACTTAACCTCTAAAGTCCGGGCGCTTACTCACCGCTGGACTCCTTTAACACTTACCTGGTGGGGTCGATTAGATACCATAAAAATGATGATTGTTCCGAAAGTGAATTATATCTTAGAAATGTTGCCCTGTCTCTTACCTCGACGTATATATAAAGATATAGAGGGCCTTCTGACTAGATACTTGTGGCAAAACAAGACACCTAGGATAGCGAAACATAAGCTGCAAGCAGATAAGGAAAATGGGGGTGTCAGATTCCCTGATTTCCTGAAGTATCATCAATCTTTTCTTCTCAAACAAGGCGCTCGTTGGCTGGATGATCCAGTACCGAGTAGACCTGTGTGGCTAGACATAGAAGAGGACCTTTGCAAACCGATTCCTCTTACTTTTCTTCCTGGTATGACTCTCCCATCAGACTCCCACTTTCCACCAATGCTTTTAGACACCTTAGGTGCCTTTAATACTCTTATGCAATCTTTAGACTCCCGACTCTATCCGTTAGATCAGCTCCCACTTTGGTACAATACTCGATTTCGAATACAACATAAGCCGATGGCGTGGAGCCCCTGGTACACTAGGGGCATTTGGACTCCTAGTCAGTTGTTTCATGAAGGTCGCTGGAAAACTTTTAGTGAATTGCAAATTGAATTTGGTCTTCCAGCGAAACACTACTTTCAGTTGGTGCAACTTCAGCATTGCCTTCGGAGTGCTAAGGTACTCCCGCCCTCGGCTTCCCCTACACAAGGTTGGTTGGAGACTATCCGATCTATCGGTAATTCACCGGGCGTAGCATCCAATTTTTACAAAACCTTATGTAATGCTATCACTAGAGATACCCCTATAGCGCAGAAAGCATGGGAGAGAGAATTGCATGTGACTTTGACCCCGGAGCAATGGAGCCTTGTCTGGAGTAGAGTGACACGGGTCTCCCGATCCGCCTCACTCACTCAGACACTCTTCTTTCTAGCCCACCGGTGTTTTTACACTCCTGATAGATTAGCCAAATGGAACACTACTCAGGGCAATAGCTGTTGGACATGTCATGCGGCCATTGGTTCACTACCTCATGTTATGTATGAATGTCCCGCACTACAGTATTACTGGCGTCGGGTCTGGGGTCGTATCCAGTCTGTATTGCACTTTCAAGAGCCCCTTTCTTGGAGGATAGTGGGACTTCGCTCTGCTGCGGGGATCCCCTCTCTTCCAAAAACGGCCTACTTCCTTTTGGACTTTATGCTTGGCATTGCTATTTCCCTAATCACGAAATACTGGAAAAATAGCTCTCATCTGAGCCCCAATGAATGGTGGAATCATGTCTGTCTTTACAGTAAATATGAACAAATACCTCGTATGTTTGCTTCCCCCATTCAGACTCCTCATCATCGGTCTAAATGGAAGATGCTCAATGACTATGTACACTCTGCTCAATGCTCTCATCTGACTGTCTAAATTTGTATATATCTTTGGCCTATGATTATTCTGTATCGCAGATACTCTTTTGATTGTTTTGATGTATAATCATTGTTGTTTGGAAGCGTTCACATGCTGACATAATCAGCTAGAGAAGAAGCGTGGGGGTGGGGGGTAATTGGGTTTATTTTTCTTTTTTGTATACTTGTTTTGTCTCCTTTGGTGTGTTGTTTCTTTTGTTTGTTGCAAAATGAAAATAAAAGTTTAAAAAAAAAAAAGAAGGTGATGGTAAATGGAGCTCACTTGGATGAGGGGAAGGTGATTAGCGGGGTGCCCCAGGGTTCGGTCCTGGGTCCGGCACTGTTCAATGTATTTGTGAGTGATCTGCAAAAAGAAATACCTTTCCATTCAGTCTTTCAGCAATGAAAGACTGAATGGAAAGGTATTTCCTTTTGCAGATGACACGAAAATTTGCAACAGAGTGGACTCTCTCGAGGGAGTGGTTAACGTGAGGAAAGATCTAAAAAAGCTGGAAGAATGGTCTAATGCTTGGCAATTAAGATTTAATGCAAAGAAGTGCAGTGTCATGCACTTGGGTAGCAGAAATCCAAGGAAAATGTACGCGATAGGGGGCGAGAGGTTGGTGTGCATGGATCAGGAGAAAGACCTTGGTGTGATTATTTCTGTAGATCTCAAGGTGGCAAAACAGTGCGACAAGGTGGTGGCAAAAGCCAGGAGGATGTTGGGCTGCATACGAAGAGGAATTACCATCAGAAAGGAAGAGGTACTAATGCCACTGTATAAGTCACTGGTGAGGCCTCACTTGGAATACTGTGTTCAGTTTTTGAGACCATATCTTGCAAAGGATGTAAAAAGACTGGAAATGTTCAGAGGAAGGGGACCAAAATGATTTGGAGCCTGCATCAGAAGCCTTATGAGAAGAGACTTGAAGACCTAAATATGTACACTTTGGAGGAGAGGATGGATAGGGGAGATATGATTCAGACCTTTAAATACTTAAAGAGAAATAATGAACACACAAACCTCTTCCAATGACGGGGAAGCTGTAAAACTAGAGGGCATAACAAGAAGCTGCAAGGCGGTAAATTGAAAGGCAATGTCAGGAAATACATTTTCACTGAAAGGGTGGTGGATGCTTGGAATGCCCTCCCGATGGAAGTGGTGGGGGCAAACACAGTGATGGAGTTCAAAGTGGCATGGGACAGACACAGTGGGTCCCTTTACAGCAACAGGATGAAATCAAAATAAACTGAACCATCTAATTTCTCAACAAATAGGGGTGTCCTACACAGAGCAGCGGGTTCACCCCTAAACAAAGACATGGGGAGGGGTGGCCTGCACAGAGTGGCAGGTGCACCCCTAAACAAAGTCATGGGGAGGGGTGGCCTGCACAGAGTGGCAGGTGCACCTGCTCCTGCCATCTTACTGGGCAGACTAGATGGACCATACTGGTCTTTATCTGCCATCATTTACTATCTTACTATGTTACTATGATCACGGCAAGACAGATCCTGCAGCTTGGAGATCCACCTTTCAGATCAAATTGCGACCAAAAAGACAGTCTTGAGCATCAAATCCTTCAAGGTAGCGTGCTTCAACAGCTTGAAGGGGGCCGCCATCAGGGCCCTGAGCACCAGAGAGAGATCCCAAGAAGGGATGATAGACCAAAGTGGAGGACGCAGATGTCGAACACCCTGGAG
The DNA here is from genome assembly GCA_033557465.1 of Ichthyophis bannanicus. Lineage (NCBI taxonomy): Eukaryota > Metazoa > Chordata > Amphibia > Gymnophiona > Ichthyophiidae > Ichthyophis > Ichthyophis bannanicus. The sequence continues at coordinate 429,679,725 of CM066034.1, read as the reverse complement.
AAAATGGGAGACATCTAGGTAACAATGCCAAGGACTTGCCCACCACTGGAGCATGGAAACAGGCCATAGCTGCCACCTGAACCTTTAGAGAGACAAATGAGAGCCCCTTCTCTAGATCACAATGCCAAAAGGCTAACAGAGTAGACACCTTGGATGCCTCAGGTGCCAAGTGCCATGCACTGCACCAGCACTCAAGAGGCACCACATCTGTACGTATGCTTCCGGGCACCAAGTATGATAGAGATTACTGCTAGAGAGAGCATAGTTACTCACCTGTAACAGGTGATCTCCGGGAACAGCAAGAATTTAGCCCTCACATATGGGTATCGTCGGTACCGATGGAGCCTGCGCAGGAATGCTCCCCAGCGTCCAATTAGAAAGCTTTTGGGAGCATCCCACAGCGCCTGCGTGCTGCCTTCCCGCCTTTCCCCTCTCCAGTTGAGTTTACAGCTGAGACAAAGAGAGAGAGAGAGAGGGAAAGAGAAAGAGAGAGACAGAGAGATACAATTCCTAGGGGAGGTGGGTGGGTTGTGAGGACTAAATTCCTGCTGTTCCCGGAGATCACCTGTTACAGGTGAGTAACTATGCTATCTCCAGGAACAAGCAGGAATGTAGTCCTCACATATGGGGACTCCCTAGCTTTAGAGGCCAGGGAGAGACCCCAGAGGTTGTGTGTCCCTGTGAAAGGGCTCCACTTCCCCCAATGGATCTCTGACATCCAACCAGGGATGGTGGGTAGGAGTTGATTAGGTATGGAACAGGTGTTGGAGAACAGCCTAACCAAACAAGGCATCCCGGCGGGAGTCCTTGTCCAAGCAGTAATGGGCTGTGAAGGTATGAACCGAGGCCCAGATGGCTGCTCGACAGATGTCGTCGTTTAGACACGGAGTGTAGATGAGCCATTGAAGCTGCCATGGCTCTCACATTGTGAGCTGTGACATGACCCTCCAGAGGAAGATTCTTACTCTGATAGGCAAAGGAAATACACTGTGCAATCCAGCTGGACAGTGTTCTCCTGGAGACTGGAAGTCCCAAATGAGAAGGATCAAAAGCAACAAAGAGCTGAGAGGACTTTCTATGTTGCTGTGTTCTTTGCAAGTAAAAGGCTAAAGCTCTTTTATAGTCCAAAGTATGAAGATTTCTTTCTGCATTTGATGCATGAGGCCTTGGAAAGAACACAGGCAGGTAGACCGCTTGGTTAAAATGAAAAGGCGAGACCACCTTTGGCATAAACTGTGGATGAGGATTACCTTGTCATGATGGAACCTTGTATAAGATGAAACAGCCACTAGTGCTAGCAACTCACTGATGTGACGTGCTGATGTGATTGCAATGAGAAAGATAACTTTCCAAGAAAGGAATTTCAATGAGGTAGCTACATGAGCTGACCAAGAACCAGGTTTAAGTCCCATACCACCAGTGGTGGCCTAATGGGAGGCTTAGTAAGAAGAAGGCCTCTCATAAATCTTGCTATAAGAGGATGGGAGGAAATAGGTTGTCCATTCAGAGGCTTGAAGGGAGCTGCAATAGCACTCAAATGGACTCTTACTGAGTTAGTCTTAAGTCCTGCATTGGATAAATGAAGGAGATACTCCAGTAATGATTCCAGAGGTATCGCAAGGGGGTTAAGACCCTTCTGCGAGCACCATATGTTAAACCTCTTCCACTTAAAAGCATAAGAGTGTCTTGTGGAAGGCTTCCTGGAAGCATAAAGGACATCCTTTACTTGCTGAGAGAGGTTAAGATCATGAAGATCTAGGCCTTCAGCAACCAAGCTCTGAGATGCAGAGACTGGGGATTGGGATGCCATAACATTCCGTCCTCCTGTGACAGGAGATCTGGAGCAGATCCTAACTGCAGGGAGGGAGCTTGAGAGAGATGTAGAAGCAGAGGGTACCACACTCGCCACGGCCAATGTGGAGCTATGAGAATCATATGCCCTCTGTCTCTCTGAAGCTTGAACAGGGTTTTGGGAATTAGGGGAACGGGTTGAACGGCATAAAGGAAGTCTTGACCCCAGTGAAGGAGGAAAGCATCCCTGGCCTGAGAGCCCTGAGCCGGAATTCTGGAACAGAACCGGGGAAGTTTGGCATTCAACAGACTTGCAAAGAGGTCTATGTCCGGGGTTCCCCAAATTTGAAAAGTCTTGGCCACCTGGTCTGCATGTAGAGACCATTCGTGTGGAAGCAGAACTCGACTGAGTCTGTCTGCCCAAGAGTTTTGTATGCCTGGAAGATACACTGCCAGGAGATGAATCTGATGCTCTCTGGCGAGGGCCCATAGTCACAAAGCTTTGTTGCAAAGCGAGAGAGAGCCTGTTCCCCCCTGCTTGTTCACGTAGAACATGGCTACTTGATTATCCGTATGAATGAGGACTGTCTTGTAGCTGAGCAGGGTGTGGAACACTCGAAGAGCAAGGAAGATTGCTCTGAGCTCTAAGAGATTGATATGTAGATGAGTCTCCTGTGGAGTCCAAGTGCCTTGGGTGGAGAGGTCTTGCAGATGAGCTCCCCAACCCATTGGCGAAGCATCTGTTGTGAGAGTGCCTGGGATAAAGGTTGCTGAAATGGGGACCCCAGCAACAGGTTCTGAATGGACTGCCACCATTGGAGAGACAAAATAAGGTGATTTGTGTTTGCTATTTTGTCTGACAGGCACCCTGATGCCTGGATCCATTGAGTGGATAAAGTCCACTAGGCTGCTCTCATATGGAGGCGAGCATAAGGAACCACATGCACTGTAGATGCCATGTGGCCTAATAGTTGTAACATTTCTCGGGCAGTGAGATGAGGTTTTAGCACTGCTTGAGAAGCTAATTGCACCATGCGAAGGCAACGGGCCTGGGGAAGATAGGCCCTTGCTTTTTTCATATCCAGCAAAGCTCCTATGAACTCTAGAGACTGAGTGGGAGTTAAACTGGATCTTGGGATGTTTATGACCAGAGAGAAAAGAAGGAGACCTTCCGCAATGGATCAACCACCAAGGAGTGCAGCGGAGGGTAATTAACCACGGCCTACCAAGGATATTGGATAAAAATCTTTATTAAGGACCCAACTTTACAAGTTTCGGCCAAAGGCCTTCATCAGGCGTATAAAAACAAACACATAAAAATAAATATAATGATAAAACAAATAAATATAATGATAAAACAGATAAATAATGTATATACAAAGGGACGGTATAATAAATATGTTACCAAATAACCACATAGAAGGTATGAGGAACACGTCTGTGGGGTAGAACAACTACTCTTCCCAATCTAGAACATAATAAAAGTACAAACGTGAGCAATAACAAAAAGATATCTATATATGGAAGGGGCCTTAGTCCACATATCATTACAATAAAACATGTATATGTAAAAAACATCAAAACAGGAAAACCTTATTATATATAAAATCATGTATAGGTTTAAAACATCAACAAGGGGTACAGCAGGGGGTAAAAAATCACAAATAATGAGTAAGGACTTTAAGTAAAAAAACTTTATGTTAAAATGGTGCACAGAAAAACATCTGTGATGTATACATGTGAGTAAAAAAGTGTCTTACAGAAAAACTATATGGGAGAAAAAATTATATGGGAGAAAATTTTTTTTGAGGCATGATAATTTAACAGAAGATAAAACATAAAACTCAGTAATGACATTAAAATTACTAACTATTAAAAATTGAACGAGAGATAATAAACAACATATGCATTTAGCGAAAAAGAGAAAAGAAGATGGACATGGCTTAGGCTAATATGGGCACTGTGTATTTAAAGGAAAAGGGGGACCAACCGGACTGATGAAGTACCGCTTATTAAAGTGTACATATATTGTGTGTATCGTGTATATTACCAAACTGTCAAGTGCGTTTTAACAAAGGATTATGCAGGATGGGTATGTTATGGAAATGACGGGTGCAATTAGCAGAATTGTACACAAACCATAAATGAAAAAGGGGGGAGATGCTAACCATGCGCTTGAACAGAATCGGACTAAGTTTAAATAAACAAAAGCTGTGTCATAAAAAATATATGTCTTAAAAAACCACACATAGTTATATCATAAGAGTCAAAAGACCATTTGAAAGGGCAATATAAAATAAATTGTGCTCTACACACTATACTCAATATGCATTCTGCCAAAAATATACTAAATATTGATAAAATAAGCGCTGGTTTAAAATCACACATAAAAGTACCGATAGGAGAAAGTATGTTATGCACGCTACATCTCTGCATACACTGAGGGGGACGGAACCACCATAGCGATACACAAAGATATATATATACAGGCTAAAAATGTGTTGCCTTTTGCAGCACATACTCACAAGGTCTCAAGTATTCAAAACGGATTCATCATTTATTGAGCAATTCAACAATGTTATAGGAATTTTACTTCATGTATATAGCATATTTCATGTAAATAGTTCATGTATATAGTTCAGCCCCTGTTATCCAAGTTTATATTCCTGTTCGATGTAAAACCAAACAGAATGTGTGTATTGGTCACTTTGTTATACTGTAAACCGCGCTGATGCCGAATAGTGCGGTATATAAGCAACTGTAATAAATAAAAATAAATAAAAAGGGTGCATTAGTATACAACAAATAATGTGCGGTACAAAGAAAAACATAGGAGACCCATCCAAACCAAAAAAACTTTTTGTTGGATAAAAACGCCATTTCTAAAAAGCATAAATAAACAGCAATTGTGTGGAGGAGACCTGCATAGGCAAGCTGACAACAATGGGATAATTGAATACGATGAACAAACAAAAAAACAAGCGATAATTAAGTGTAAGAAAACAAATGTGCAAGCCAGTAGAAGGAACACTATACCTGCCAAAATTGTGAAGGGCGGGAAAACGCCACGCAGGAGCATAAGAGACCTACTTAAAGGGAAAGGAAGAGGCTCCTCCCACTGGCACCGTAAACCGTAGAGAAACAGGACTAATACAAAAGTGCATACGGATAAAACCAATGGAAATAAGAGATGTGTAATGAAGTTTGTTACTTGATGACAAACCAATATGTTAGTCGTTAAAAGCTGCCAAGCTACCAACACATGTAAAAATCAGATGTGAAAATCTATAGATGCCTACCACTTGGGCTGTAAAAAAGATTATGAAACATACCACAAAAATACAGAGGTATCTGACAGACCTCCTCACATAAAGGCTAAATAAATAAACATAAAGGCTATGCCTGTATACAAGCACTATTTAAAACAACTATGGAATAAAAAAAGGGGGTAAAACAACTTTATAGTTTTCTTACAACCACTAATTAAAAAACGGACTTTAAACCATAAAGGATATGTGTGTCAGATGAACAAACATGAGCTATAAAATGAAATTTAAAACAGTATAAGAACACATGAGGATCGTGCCTGATTAGAAACATTCCGTAAAAGAGGTATAAAAAAAGTATAAAATAAGTACTTGCAACTACCAACGAGGAATTATACATGCGCCCTCCGAAGAGTGGGACTAAGAAGGCAAGGAGTAAAAAGGGGGATCAAAGAAACAAATTGTATTCAATTTCCTTGTTCAATCCTTTCGGAAAAACTGTATCCAATAGAAATTTAAATCTTTGTTCCTCTTGGGTCAATTTTCAATTCAAATCGCCTCCACGGGGGGAGGGAAAAACTTTTTTAATAACAAAAAACTTTATATCATTAATATTATGCTGAAATTCAACCCAATGTTGCACAAGTAGGGCAGTAATGATTCATTTTTTGATGCAGCTTTTATGTTCTTGGATGCGCGTTTTGACAGCTCGAATGGTTTTACCAACATACAGAAGTGAACAGGGACAAATTATTACATACACAACATGTGTAGACAAACAGTTAGTGTAGATGTGCAATTGATACTGTATGTTAGTAACAGGATGTGTGAAAGAACCTTTCATAGTGATGGCATATCTACAAACAGAACAGCTGTTACATTTAAAATGACCTTTTTCTATGTCTGGGGGGATGGAAACTGAAGGCATGTATGAGGAGACCAGCATGTCACCTAAATTACGTTGTCTGTAATATGCAATGGTGAGATGTTGATTTGAGAAACAAGGCCGTGTTTGCAGAATGTGCCAGTGAGACCTCAAAATTCTTTGTATTTTGGAGGAAAGGTGAGAAAAACAAAGAACACAGACAAATTTATCATCAGATTGTTTTTCCTTGGGTAAAAGCAACTGTTGTCTAGAGGAGGACTGAGCACATTCAAACCCCTTTCCTATTTTGATGTTTTTTACATATACATGTTTTATTGTAATGATATGTGGACTAGGGCCCCTTCCATATATAGATATCTTTTTGTTATTATTCACGTTTGTACTTTTATTATGTTCTAGATTGGGAAGAGTGGTTGTTCCACCCCACAGACGTGTTCCTCATATCTTCTATGTGGTTATTTGGTAACATATTTATTATATAGTCCCTTTGTATATACATTATTTATTTGTTTTATCATTATATTTATTTTTATGTGTTTGTTTTTAGACCCCTGATGAAGGCCTTTGGCTGAAACTTGTAAAGTTGGGTCCTTAATAAAGATTTTTAACCAATATCCTTGGTAGGCCGTGGTTAATTACCCTCCACTGCACTCCTTGATGTTTATGACCAGACCCAAATACTGAAGGATACGCATTGTGCAAGATAGGGAAGTCCTGGCCTCTGACTCTGATGGGGCTCCAATGAGCCAGTCATCCAAGTAAGGGAAGACGAATATCCTTAGAGTGCGGGGAAAGGCTGCTACCACAGCCATGCATTTCGTGAACACTCTTGGTGCTGAGGCCAGGCCAAAAGGAAGCACCCTGTATTGGTAGTGCTTTCCTTGAAAAAGGAACCGAAGGAACTTTCTGTGACTTGGATGGATGAGAACATGAGTGTACGCATCCTTGAGATCTAGAGAACAAAGCCAATCCTGACTCTGAAGGTATGGCAGCAGAGTTCCCAGAGAAATCATCTTGAATTTCTCTTTGAACAGGAATTTGTTTAATTCTCTGAGGTCTAAAATAGGTCTGTGTCCCCCTGTTTTCTTTGGGATAAAGAAATAGGGGGAGTAAAACCCCGTACCCTGTTGATGAATGGGTACTTCTTCTATTGCCCCTTGGGCAAGAAGCATAGTGACCTCTTGATCTAACAGGTTGATGAGAGAGGTTTGAGAATTGAACTGTCCTACCATTGTGGGAGGGGGCATGCACAGAAAGTGAAGTTTGTACCCCTCTTTTATAATGGAGAGTGTCCAATGCTCTGCTGTTATTTGCTCCCACCTGGGGGCAAAGTGACACAACCTTCCTGGAATGGTGGAAGGCTCTGGTCCATTGAGGGCCAGGAAGGCTAGGTTCTCTAGATGAAAGTCAAAGGCCTAGTGGAGGCTGAGACTGCTGAGACGGTTGAGGCTTAGCAGTCTTTGCTTTCCTTTGTTTAGGTGGTTGCTGACTTTTCCGGGCAGGCTGACCTGCAGAACATCCCTGCTGGGAATAAGAGGGATAAAACCTCTTCTTTTTTGAGAAGAATGGTTTTTTGAAAGATTTCTTTCTTGCAGGATCAGCTGTGGCTTTGGATAACCTATCCAAAGTGGAGTTGTCAGCATCCAAACATTGGCCTTTTCTTGCCAATTTTTACCAAATAGGTTCTCACCTGTACAAGGGATATTACCCAGTTTGTCGTGCACTCAGAGCTCCAAATCAGATGCCTGGAGCCAGGCAATTCTACGTGCACCTATGGCAATGGCAGAGGTTCTGCTTATGCACTCAAAACAGTCAAATGCTGCACGATTGACAAACATAGAAACATCCTGAGCATGTTTAACCAGTGTGAGAAAGTCCTGCCTCTTGTCATCAGGAAGGAGAGGGCTTAAAATCTCCAAGTCTCCTGTGACTTCTTTAAGGAACATTCCCATATATAAAATATAGGAACTGATCCTGGCAGAAAGCATGGAAGCCTGGAAAGTACGACGTCCAAAGGCATCCAAAGTTCTACACTCACGTCCTGGAGGATTAGAGGCATGCCTCTTTGCACTCCTGATCCTTCACATAGCTGATTCCACTACAATAGAGTGGTGAGGAAGCTGAGTTTTCTGGAAACCAGGACAAGGAGGGACTCGATACATGGTATCCAGTCTGCGAGAGTGAGAAGAGGTGGTAAGAGGTGTCTCCCACATTCTCAACATGAGATCATGTAAGATCTCATGGATAGGCAGGATAGCAGCCTCCTTAGGAGCTTTGGGATATTGTAAAATCTCCAACTCCTTAGCCCTGGGCTACGTTTCAGGAGCCACAGTAATGGACAGACCTCGAGCCACCTCTCTGATAAAATCCTGAAAGGAGATATCTTCTGGAGGAGACATCCTACGCTTAGGGGAGGAAGGCTCCTCCGGGAGAAGTATCCTGGTACCGGCAGAGCTGTCAGAATCCTCGGAGTCCTCCGAGGATTCGAAGTAACTTCTGTCTGGATGCTCTTGAAGAGCCCGATACCCGTACCAACTGAAGTCGGTACCAGGGGGAATCGGTACCGGTGTATCGGCACTGGAGGGCATCGCATGACTGGGTGCCAGCAAAGCAGACACCGATGTCGATGCAGATGCTATCGGTACTGGTACCGGTATCGGTACCAGCACAGGTTGAACTGTCTGAAGCGGTTCCGAGGGTGTCGATGCCGCAAGGAGAGCCGCCAGACTGCGTTCAATAGCCAGGAACCTCTGGTCTATCGACGCTGCCGATGCCTGGGTATCGGTACCAGAAGCAGACGGTACCCCAGAGCATGGCACCAGTAGTTCTGCCGAGGTTGAGGCCTCGAGAACATCCTGGAGCCCCGATAATGCTTTGGAAGCCGAAGCCTCCCGCCGGGGCAATTTTGCCGGTAGAGAACCCTTGAGGGCAACGCCAGAGGCATCTCGATGCTTGGAAGGAGATCTACCCTTTGAGGACCGGCTAGACTTATGTTTAGTTACCTGAGATCCGAGACTTCCGGTGGCATGATGGGCTAGGCAGGAGGTGTCCTCCTTAGCTCCGGAGCCTGCTTCTTCCCCCCTTGCCGACAACTAGCCTGATAGCCTTGGAATTCTTACCAAAGTGGGGAGGAAGGGAGTGAGTCTATCGGAGCCCTGCCTTTTTGCAACCTTTTTGGGAGCGCAGTGCTTGTATGGCCGCGAAGACCCAGCGGCGGGAGAAACCCCGCGGTGGTGAGGCTGCCATGGTGGAGGGGGCCCCCGAAGTGGGGGGGCCGGCGATCGCGCCGATGATTGTGGCTGAGGTCTCCAAGGCGGTGGTGGAGGCGTTGGAGGGTCGCTTTGGCGGGCTGGCCTCACAAATATCGGAGGTAGCCGCGGCGGTGACGGAGTTTAACAACCGGGTTGCTCAGGCTGAGCAGCGCATCGGCTCGTTGGAAGACGCACGTGTGCAGGACGAGGCCCGGATAGCGAGGCTGGAGGAGGCCCTTAAGAAACACGAGGAAAAGCTCGAAGACTTGGAGAATCGCAGCCGGCGAAATAACTTGCGTTTCATAGGCATTGAGGAGACAGTGAAAGATAAGGACTTGCTGCAGTTTTTGGAGCGCTGGCTGCCGGCGAACCTACCTTTAGCGGCGGAGTTGGGCACGATAGTACTGGAAAGAGTGCACCGGTTGGGGCCATACCGTGCTGGAGATACTCGGCCCAGGGCGGTCATAGCGCGTTTCCTCAATGCAGCCCAAAAGGAGGGTGTGCTTCGAGCATCGCGGCAACAGCGACGTCTGGAGAATGCGGCCTGTAAGATCCTGATCTTTCAGGATTATTCAGCTGGAGTCTCGTTGCGTCGTCGAGCATTCAAGGACATCTGCAGCCGGTTAATTGAGCGCGGCCTGCGCTTTACCATGGTGTACCCTGCGGGTGGAGGGGGCTGACGGCCACCGGACCTTTTTGACGCCAGAAGCTGCCATGAATTTTTGTAACCGTCTCGGCGGACCGTGAGGTTTTCCTGGAGCTGTGCAGTCCTGGACTTTGAGCTCCCACGCGGCTGGAGTGGCCGGGTTTGTATGGGACTCAGCGTGCGGCCATGTGCGTCCCAAGCTGGCGGTGGAGACGTCGCCGGGGGGACTGGGCCAGGAATTCTGCTGGCTTGTATTTGTCCTCTGCTTGTCTCTCTTGCTCCCTTTTTCTTCTTCTACTTTTCCTCCCCTTTCTCTTTCCTAATTTTTCACTCTTATTTTATGGTCTGTTAAGTGGGGGCCGAATCATGCTGTCACACATCCCTGTGTATGCTTAACCACCGTGAGCGGGTCTTGTATTGCCTGGGTGATGGGGGTTTTTCTTTTCTTTCTTTCTTTCAGGTGTTATTCTTTTCCGTGTTTAACCACTCAGGGCCCTATGTTGCAGATGTGCTATTTTCAGGTTGGACCTGTTATGCATGGACCGGTTCCCCATTCAGTGGTGCTTTCTGTCCTCCTTACACGTATGCGCTGGCCTGTGGGTATCTAGTGGGCTTGGGGTCATCTAATAGGTCCTTGGACCGGCGTGCGGGTGGTGGGGCATAGCGAGATGGGCCAGCCTGCTGTTAGCGGTTGTGGGTTGAGTATGGCCGCGGGGGGGCTTGGTAGGGAGGGGTCATGGTTAAACATGGGGTCTTGCCGGGCTTCTCTCCTGTTTTTTTTTTTCCTTTTTTGGGGGGGGGAGGGGGGAAGAGGGTGGCTCTGCATGCTACGGGGTCAACGGTGGGCCAGCGTGAGAGGCGGGCTGGTATGGGAGGGGGATTGGGTTTGGGCAGGGGGGATGGTGGGGGGATTTAGATGGGGCTAAGGGGGGTAAGGGTACTGTTAGGTGGGGGGCAGGGGGGATGGGGGTCGGGGGGGGGGTGGGGTGGGAGGGTAACAGTCTGCCTGGTCGAGTGGATGCGCTTGAGTGTATGGGTGGATGTTTGAATGTGTGTGTGTGGGAGTGGTGGTCGGCTGTCAGCTTCTTGGCGTGGCTGGGTGGAGGCCCCAGGCTGGGGGGGGTTCCGCTTGCGGGAGTAGACGTGTTCTTGTGGTGTCAACGTGTGGCTTTTTCTTGGCCTCCAGGATGAGTACGGGCCTTAGAATTGCCTCGTGGAATGTATGTGGCTTGGGCTCCCCCGTTAAGCATTATAAAGTGTTTCAGCAGTTGCGGAGAAAGCACATTGGGGTTATTATGTTACAGGAGACTCACCAGTCCGCTGATGAGCATGACAAGCTATGTACAGGTCAAGTAGTGAAAGTCTATGGGTCCCCGGCGGTCGGGCGGAAGCGGGGGGTGGCGATCTTAATCACCAAATCAGTGAGCTGGGTGGAGGAGGGCGTGGATACAGATTCGGCAGGTCGCTTGGTCTGCGTGAGGGGGCTGCTTGGAGGTGTGAAGGTGGCTCTCTGCTCGATTTATGCACCAAATGTATATGAGGCCCGCTTTTTTCAGGACCTTACTCGGTTACTAGATGCTGTGACTGGGTATCAGGTGATCATTGGTGGTGACTTTAACGAAGTGTTGAATGTAGATGTGGATAGGTCCGGGCCGGTTGGGGGCCGGGGTCAACGGACTAGACGGCGTTTGTGGGGCATGTGTGAGGGGCATAAGCTATTGGACATTTGGAGGATCCTTCACCCTGGAGATAGGGAGTATACACACCTTTCCAGAGCACACGGTTCTTGGTCTCGGCTGGACTATTTTTTGATCTCGGATTCGTTGTTCAGTTGGGTTAAAAGTGCGGAGGTGGGTCCAGCTTTATCTCAGATCATGCGATGGTGATCTTAGAAATGCGCGATTGCAATCCGAGTAGGGCCCGGCTCTGGCGTTATCCGCTGGAGCTTAGTGGAGACGTGCAGTTTGAAAAACATCTCCGGGACAGGTGGGCGGATTACCTGGCATGTAATGATCGCCCGGGGATATCTCCTGCCCTCCTCTGGGAAGCTGGGAAGGCGGTTTTGAGAGGGGATATTATTAGTTACACTAGCCTGCGGCGTAAACAGCTGAATAGGCGGATCTTATCTCTAGAGCATGACCTGGGGAAGGCGCTGAGGAAGTTGGCTGGCTGCCGGACGGCAGCGCATTACCGTGTGATGCGCGATCTCCAGGTGGAGTTAGAGACGCTTCTACACAGACGAGCGCAGAAATCAATGTTATATTATCGCTATCGTCTATATTTGCATGGTAACAAGGCCGGTCGGTTGTTGTCTTCGTTGGTGCGGCCGGCAGGGGGACCTCGTTCAATTGGAGCGATTCGCCATCCGGATGGGTCCATTAGGCGGGGTACCGCGGACATAGAGGCGGTGTTTCTGGACTTTTATCGGCAACTCTATGCGCGGGAAGAGACACCGGAGGAAAAAGGCCGGGCTTTTCTTCAGAACTGCCCGTTGCCGCGGCTTAGTAGCGAGGGCTTACAGGCCCTTAATCAACCTTTGTCCGGCAGCGAGATACAAGCTGCGATAAAGACCCTGAAGACGGGGAGGGCTCCTGGCGTGGATGGCTATCGGGGGGAGTTTTTCAAAGCTATGAGCGCTGCTATTGTGGGACCTTTGGTGGGCTATTACGAGGCCTTGATCTCGGGTGGGAGGTTTCCCTTTGAGGCCAACAAAGCTTTGGTGACCCTTTTGCCGAAACCTGGTCGAGACCCGCTTTTGCCTGGTTCCTATCGCCCCATCTCGCTTCTTAATGTCGATCTTAAGCTTTTGGCCAAGATTATGGCGGATCGGTTGGCGCGGTTTCTACCGGATCTCATTCACCGGGACCAAGTGGGGTTTGTGCGGGGTCGTTACGCTACGTCGAATGTGCAACGGATTTTGTTGTCCATGTGCTCTCGGGAGTCGGTAGACGGTGGTTCTCTCCTCATTAGTTTCGACGCTGAAAAAGTGTTCGATCGGGTAAACTGGGGATTTATGTATCAGGTCCTGGAGGGGATGGGCTTTTGTGGTTTCTTTGTCGATGTGGTTCGAATGTTATATGCCGACCCGAGAGGGGCTTTGCTGGTAAACAGCGGTATGTCCGTTGACTTTAGCATCCAGAAGGGGACTCGACAAGGCTGTCCTCTGTCTCCTCTCCTATTTGTCTTGACGCTTGAACCCTTATTAATTAAGATCAGGCAGGCTACGGAGTTTCGGGGCGTTCCAGTAGGAGGGGGGGAGGTTCGCGTCGCGGCTTATGCTGATGATCTGCTTGTTCACCTGGCTGATCCGCTGGAGGGGTTGCCTCACCTGTTGCGCCTTATCAGGGAGTATGGGAAACCTTCCGGGCTATGGCTTAACCTAGACAAGTCGGAGGCAATGTGGCTGGGATCGCCGGCCATGCCCGATTGGCCAGGTGGCTTCCCGTTGAAATGGGCGGGGGGACATTTCAAATATTTGGGTATATACTTACCAGCGAGCCTGCGGGATCTCTACCCCCTTAATGTATCCAAACTGGTGGCTTCTGTGTCACTTACTGTGGGTAAATGGTGCGACTTGCCGCTCTCCCTGGGGGGTCAGGTGGCTTTATATAAGATGGCCATCTTCCCTAGGATCCTCTATATACTCCAGCTTCTCCCGTTGTTCCTTGGGCGGTCGGATCTTAGGAAGTTGGATGCCCTTCTTAACCGGTTCCTATGGCGGGGGCGGCGGCCGAGAGTGCGCCTGGCGGTCCTGCAGCAACCAAGTGCGCTGGGTGGTCTCGGGGTTCCTGACCTGCGGAAGTACAATGTAGCCTGTCTGCTAAGATTTGCGCGGGATTGGCTTTGGGACTTAGCTGATTATTCGCCCCTGGACCTCCTTCGGGAGGTGGTGCGTCCCTTTCATCTACGATATCTTCTGCATGTTCCGGGAGTTCGGCGCCTCTCTCAGGCCCTCCGGGGGTCGCTTTTGGCGCCGGTGGGACAGGCTTGGCGTTTTTTTTGTAGGAGGCGACGGTTGCATGCCCGTTACTCTCCTTATCTTCCGATTCGTGGTAACGCGGATTTCCTCCCGGGTTTGGAAGGGCCTGTGTTTGCCCGATGGGCGAGTCTGGGTCTGGAGAACCTGGAGCAGGTGGTGACAGCGGATGGTAGGGCGGAGGGGTTCTCTGTGTTATCACGGCAGTATCCTTTATCGCAGTGGGATGTCTTCCCCTATATGCAGCTTCGCAGCTATCTCCGTGGCATTCCCAGCGCGGCTTTGAGTGGGCGGGTTAGCTCGGAATTGGAGCTGGCGCTTGGGGGAGGGGACCAGAGGGTGCGGGTCTCGGACCTGCAAAAAATGCTTTGGGAGACGGATCAGCTGGTCCCCCTAGGGGAGTTAGCGAGGGCTTGGACATTGGATCTGGACCAGGTGGTAACAGCCGATGACTTGTTGCGTGCCTTGGCAGGACTCTCTGAACTGAGTGTAATGGTGCTCCACCGGGATGCTCAGTTCAAAATTGTACGACGTTTGCATTACGCGCCTCATAGGGCATGGCGAGCGGGCATTGCGGAGTCTCCGGGCTGTCCTAGGTGTGGGGAGCCTCGGGCGACGTTAGGACATATGTTTTGGACCTGCCGGACTGTCCAGGGCTTCTGGAGGAAAGTACTGGATTACTTGGCTGTTTGTGTGCAGAACCCCCTCTCTTTGAATGCTGGCACTGTGATTTTGGATATTTGGGAGGATGAGTGGAGGGTGGAGTTGGGGCCCGTTGTGTGGCGGTGGTTGCGACGGGCGCTGCTGCTTGGCCGACTGATTATCCTTCAACAGTGGCTGCTTGCGGTGGGGCCTACGTATGGCTTGTGGAGACTTAGATTGCATGGGTTGTTACTGCTGGAGAGGGTGCATGCCCGGGGTCACCCACGACGATGGCGGTGGTTTTTGGAGAGTTGGGGTCCGCACCTCTCTCTCCTGCCATCAGGGGTTCGTAGGAGGGTCTTGGGTGGTCCATGATAGTTCCCCCTTTAGTTGGTTGACTGTCTTCTCCATTCTTCCCTACACACTTGGCTGGGTAGCTGAAGCTTGACTGGGCATCAGGGCGGGGGGGGGAGGGTGGTAGGGGGGAGGTTGGACAGGGTGGGCATTGGGCTGGGTGGGCCAATCGGGAGGAAGGTGGGGGGGGGGAGTGTCATCCGGCTATACCTGGGTGACAGATGGATCTGGGAGAAGAGTCCCCCTCGGATCCGTCTCTGCCACGAGAGTTTCGTGTTCCTTGCTGGTGGTGCTGGGGTATCACAGGAATTGTGAGGGTGGTAACGGGCTTGGTTTCTGTACAGTGGTGGGTGGGACTGGGTTATGGGGGTGGCCGGGCGGGGCAGCGACCACTGGCTTTTCTGGGTGAATCACTGGATGGGGGACTGGGTGAAGAGTGGCCCTATGACAGTATGGTATGGTTAACGTGTTATGATACTGTTCCTGCTGTTGTTTTTTTCTGTGGTTGTGGTGGCGGCTGGGCTCGTGGGGCTGCTGTACCCTACCTTGCCCTACTTTACTGCTGTATTGTTCTTGTATTTATTGCATGGATATCTCTCACAGTATGTATTATTCTTTGTTAAATCCATGCAGTGTGTATCCTTGCTTTACTTCGTGCTATTGTTACTGTGTGTTTTTTTTCTCTGTTTGGAGTTACCTGTGAAACTTGAATAAAAAAGATTGTACATAGTTACCTGAGATCCATGGGAGGAAGACGAAGCCCTGGAAGACGTCGATGTCACAGAAGCTGCATCAGAGGGAAAAAGGGCGCTGAGCTTAGCAGCTCAGTTTTGTCGACCCCTCTTGGACATCATGGCACAAGCCATACACTTGGAGATGGAGTGGTCAGGACCTAAACATTTAAGACACCAGTCATGGGTGTCGGTGACGGAAATGGTACCGCCACACTTGGTGCACTTTTTTAAACCCGAAGCGGGTTTTTCCATGGTGGAGGAAATTTTGGGCCTGAGGCCCAAAATGGCGCGTGCACGTGGGAGAAAAGTTTGGAAAAAAATAGAGTATATATATATATATATATTTTTTTTTTTTAAAGAAAGAAAGAAAAGAGAACCGGCGGTACCGGTGTAGCATCGAGGAAGGCAGACGCGACCACAAAAAAGAAAGAATAAGGAAAATATTTTCTGCGGTGACAGGAACAACGACCTGCTGGCTCCGCGGAAAACGAAGTACTGGAGAGAGGCAGTTGGGAAAGGCGGGAAGGCAGCACACAGGCGCTGTGGGATGCTCCCAAAAGCTTTCTAATTGGACGCTGGGGAGCGTTCCCACGCAGGCTCCATCGGTACTGACGATACCCATATGTGAGGACTATATTCCTGCTTGTTCCTGGAGATTAGCCCTTACACGCTAGCAGTTTCCTTTCAAGAGCCATGCCATTAGCAACTAGGGAGCCAGGTCCTCCAGGATGATTGGACACTGCGCACACCAGCCTCCGAGACAGAGACAGCAGAAGAGGAGGTGCTTGAAGGAGCCGTATCAGGTCTCTGAACCATGTTCTCCAGGGCCAATCCAGGTTACCAGAACAATTCTGTCTCTGTGGCGCTGTATACGATGAATCACACGCCCCACCAGGGGCCCCAGAGGAAACATGTACAGCAGCAGCTGACTGGGCCAAGGCTAGTGTCAGGGAATCGATGTCCTGGGACACCATCTCCAAATAGTGACTGCATACAATGGACCCAAAAGGCAGGCAGAGCTCCAGAGTTTCAATGCGTGGATTTATTTATTTAGACAGTTTTGTATACCACCTTATCCTTCAATCAAAGTGGTCACAACAGGGTGATACATTTAACATGAGGGGATATGAGACACATACACTAATACTTACAGGGAACATGTGCAATGGAGGGTTAAGTGGCTTGCCCAGGACCACAAGGAGCACCTGTGGGACTAGAAACCCCAGTCCTTCCGGCCCAAGGTTGCTGACCTCTAGTGGGATTTGAACCCCCGACCTTCCGGCCTGAAGTACCTTGCCCCAACCACTAGGCCACTCCTCCACTCCATGAGATGATGGTGCAAAGAAGAGGGTGAGATGATGGTGCAAAGAAGAGCGTTTTGGATTTGTTAGGAACTGGGCAACATTCTGTGGAAGGGAGGAGTTTATCCGAAAGGATGGGCTCCACCTTAACCAGGACAGAACCAGGCTGCTGGTATTAACCTTTAAAAAGAAGATAGAGCAGCTTTTATACTAGATAACAGAGGAAAGCTGACAGTCACTCAAGAGCACATGGTATCTTTGAAGGATACTAGCAAAAGAGGGAAGATAGGGCATCCCAACAGAGAGGTTCCAAAGATAAAAATAACCCAGATGCCCTTAAGTACAGAGATGAAAGATTCCAAAATTACCTCTATCAACTGATAACCAGAATAATATGAATAAAATACAACCTCTAAAATGCCTGTATGCAAATTCTATAAGTCTAAAAAATAAGATGGGAGAGTTAGAATATATAGCACTAAATGAAAGGTTAGAAATGATTGGCATCTCAGAGCCCTGGTGAAAGAAGGACAACCAATGGGACACTGTGATACCACCTGGGTACAAACTATATCGCAACGACAGGGTAGATCAAGTCAGTGGAGGAGTTGCGCTCTATGTTAGAGGGCACTGAGGACTAAAGTTTTGCAGGAAACAAACTACATTGTAGAATCTCTATAGATAGAAATTCCATGTAAAAAAGGGAAGGCAATGGCAGAGAGGGTGTACTACCAACTGCCTGGCCGGAATGAAAAGATGGATGATAGAATGCTAAAAGAATTCAGGGACACTAAAAAAAGTTAAACACAGCAATAATGGGTGATTTTAATTACCCCGGTATCGACTGGGTCAATGTCACAGCAGGACATGCTAGAGAGATAAAGTTTGTCAGACGGCTGCCTAGGGTGAGAACTTACACAATCTTGACGATGCATATATTCATATGATTCTTGCAAGGTATTGTGGGTATTGTAGTTCATTCACTCCCAAACACAGCTGATGACAATAATTTGAGTTGTGAAACCAAGTGGTAAGATCAATAAAATACTTCTTTTATTGATGGGGTTTAATTCACCCAGCACATGTATGCTTGATAGCACTATAAATGAGGTTACTTGCTTGCAGTGTTTAAAATGGATAACAAAAAAATGTCACAAAGTAAACCAGAAACAACCTTCAGCTTGTCAGGCAATTAGCTAATGTTTTCTTAGCAAATAATTACCAAATACAAAGGCACAAAGAAAAGAATAAACTTTGCTGGTTAGGTTAACTTCTGCTTATTTTCCACGCAGATCTCAGGAGTGATTCTCCCTTGCTCACCCACACAATCAGGTGCAGCCCTAATTACTATCAATGGACCAGCTGAAAGCCTTTAGCTGGCTGGCTGCTACTGTGTGAACCCAAATCCTGCTTTAAGAGCTGTTTGCAGTGGAAATAAAGAACAAAGTTAGGTTTCTTTGTGATGGCTGATGTGTTTGCTCATAGAAAACTAGCAATAGCATTTAGATAAAGAACAGTCCATGTAAATAGTTTCATCTGCTGTATTTCCCCCTGCATCAACAATCATAGGGTCAATATCATACATTGGCACAGATGAGTCTTTCATTAAGGCACTATCATGAGAATGCTTATTCCCTTGCTGCCATTCTCTATTATAGATAGGGTCTGGATCAGTGTTCATACCTGAGCCTCTCCTGCTATCATTATTCCTCTCTGTATAGCCTGGCCAATATGTAATCCAATTCTGATGTCCAGCCTTCCAATCTTGATCCCTGGACACTGGATCTTCTCTCACATACCTTCTGGCCTTGGTCTGAAAGTCCCTTCCACATGCAGTCTTCTCTCTTCCAGGTAGCCACTGGTGATTCCTATCTCTGCCACTCCATTCCTCTGGCTGAATCCAGTCCAATGGACTCTGCTGGCTTTTGGAATACCTCCCAGTATGAGTACTGCCTTGGAATCTCCCAGACCTTCCAATGGCCTTTCTTCTCTTCCTTCCAGAGAGTTTCCTTCTCTCTCTATCTGCGTGGCTTTTGCTGAAGCTGTTCTTCCAACTGTTGCTGAAACTGTTCTTGAAACTGTTATCTGAAGAATAAGCTCTATTCTTATCCTGTTCTAATGTGTGCTGCTCCCTAACACAGCGCAGCTGTCTTGAATCAGGCCCTGCCCTTTGAGATGAGTGCTTAGGGATTACCTCATAGCTCTCTTGATTGCACACACATTTTCTCACTTCAGCCCCTCTCATGGCTGCTGGAAACCTGGTGCATTCTGGGACTGGTAGTCTTTTATGTGAAAACTCTGTTTTCTCACTTCTACCAGAACTGACAGGTTGCTTGTTCAGAGTCACATCATCTTTTCTATAGCTCCTACCTGAGCTATGATAAGCTTCCTTATCACAAGTTTCTAGATGAAATAAATTACTGAATCTTGGAGCAGCTGGTTCATGAACCAACAAAAGAAGAAGCTATTTTGGAACACAGGATCCTGGTGCAAGAGGTAAGGGTCTTGGGGCCACTTAGCAAAAATGAGCTTGGCATGATCGCATTCGATTTAATAAACAGAAGAAGGTGGCAAGGAAATGCACAGTACTATCTTTTAACTTTCAAAAGGGAGACTATAATGTAATGAGGAAAATAGTTAAGAAAAAAATATTAGAAGCAGTTACAAAGGTTAAAGATTTCCATCAAGTATGGGCATTGTTTAAAGCACTATCCCAACCGAAATGGTTCGGCGAGACCCAAGGTTTTATCGCTCCGTCCAATCTGTCATCTCATTGCATGTTCCCTAGTTTTTCTACTTTTGGAAGGAGTAAACAACCAATATGCTTTTATCCATTCTACTCCACTTATTTGATAGGCCTCTATCGTATCTTACCTTTTTTTAACAAGTTGAATTGCCCTAACCTTTTAAGCCTTTCCTTGTCAGGATGTCTTTCCATCCTCTGTCATTTTGGTCGCTCTTCTCTGTACCTTTTCTAATTCTGCTATATCTTTTTTAGATATGGTGACCAGAATTGCACACAATATTCAAGATACAAATGCACCATGGACCAATTCAGAGGCATTATAATATCTATGGTTTTATTTTCTATCCCTTTCCATATTGTTCCCAGTATTCTATTTGCTTTCTTGGCTGCCGCTACACACTGAGCAGAGGGTTTCAAGGTATTATCCACAATGACACCTAGATCCTTTTCCTGGATGATAATTCCTAATATGGAACATTGTATCGTGTAACTATAATTAGGATTGGTCTTCACTAAGTGCATAACTTTGTACTTGTCCACATAAAAGTTCCTCTGCTATTTGGATGCTGAGTCTCCAATCTTCTCAAGGTCTTCTTACAATTTTTCACAATCTTGCAAATTAACATATTCAAATTTGATCACCTCATGTGTTGTTCCCATTTTCAGGTCATTTATTAATGTTCAAAAGCAACGGATCTAGCACAGACTTCTGGGATACTCCATTATACACCTTTCCACATTAAGAAAATTGGCCATTTAGCCCTATTCTTCGTTTTGTCTTTTAACCAGTTGCCAATCCACAATAGTACACTGCTTGTTATTACGTGACTTTTTAATTTCCTCCAGAGTCTCTAATGAGGGATCATGTCAAAGGCTTTCTAAAAATCCAGATACAGTCTATCAACTGGTTCACCTTTATCTACCTGTTTATTCAAACCTTCAAAAAATATAAGAGATTAATGAGACAAACTTCTCTTGGATAAATCCATGTTGGCTTTGTCCGATTGAACCATGACTATCTACATGTTCAGTAATTTTGTTCTTTAAAATTGTTTCTACCATTTTGCATGGAGCTGATGTCAAGCTCATCAGGAGATAGAGCAGCTTTTAAACTAGATATTAGGGGAAAGCCGACAGTCGCCCAAGAGCGGATGGTTCGGAAGAATGTATCTTTGAAGGATACTACCAAAAGCAGAGAGGTTCCACAAAAGAGTAAACTAGCCCAAATGCCCTCAAGTATGGAGCAGACAGAGCTTAAAAATCCCAAATTACCCATGTCTAACAATAGCCAAATTAATATGAATAAAATACATTCTCTAAAATGCTTGTTTGCAAATGCTAGAAGTCTAAAAAATAAGATGGGAGAGTTAGAATATATAGCACTAAATGAAAGGTTAGATATGATTGGAATATCAGACACATGGTGGAAGGAGGACAACCAGTGGGACACTGTGATACCTGGGTACAAACTATATCGTAATGATAGAGCTGATCAAATTGGTGGAGGGGTTGCTCTCTATGTTAGAGAGGGCATTGAGTCAGAAAGGATTAAAGTTTTGCAGGAAACAAAATCTGCTGTAGAATCTATATGGATTGAAATTCCATGCAAAAGGGGGAAGGCAATGGCAGTGGGGGTGTACTATCGACCGCCTGGACAGAATGACCAAATGGATGATGAAACGTTCAAAGAAATCAAGGAAGCTAACAAAAGTTACAGCGCAGTAATAATAATGGGTGATTTCAACTACCCCGGTATCGACTGGGTCAGTGTCACGGAAGGACATGCTAGGGAGATAAAGTTCCTAGATGAAATAAATGACTGCTTCTTGGAGCAGCTGGTTCATGAACCGACCAGAAGGGAAGCCATATTAGACCTAAGTAGAACACCAGATCTAGTGCAAGAGATAAGGTTGTTGGGGCCACTTGGCAATAGTGATCATAGCATGATTGCCTTTGATTTAATTAGTGGAGGAGGGATAGTAAGGAAATCCACAGTACTACCTTTTAACTTTCGAAAGGGAGACTATGAAAAAATGAGGAAAACAGTTAAGAAAAAACTAAAAGGAGCAGTTGCAAAGGTTAAAGACGTACATCAGGCTTGGGTGTTGTTGAAAAATACTATCTTGGAAGCCCAGACCAGCTGTATTCCACGCTTTAAGAAAAGTGGAAGGAAGTCCAAAAAACTGCCAGCATGGTTTAAAGGTGAGGTCAGAGAGGCTGTTGTTGACAAAAAAGCATCTTTCAGGAAATGGAAAAAAGAGCCAAACGACGAAACCTGGAAACAGCACAAGCACTGGCAAGTCAAATGCAAGGCATTGATAAGGCAGGCAAAGAGAGAATTTGAGAAGAAGCTTGCTGCGGAAGCAAAAACGTGAAGTAAAGACCTTTTCAAGTACATTCGTAGCAAAAAACCTGTGAGAGAGTCAGTTGGTCCATTAGATGATAAAGGGGTTAAAGGAGCACTAAGAGGCGACAAGGCGATAGCGGAGAGACTGAATGAATTCTTTGCTTCGGTCTTTACTGAGGAAGATGTAGGGATGTTACCCATGACTGAAGTGGTATTTAAAGGTGCGGAAGAATTGAAGGAAATATCGATACATCGGGAAGATGTATTACAACTATTAGATAAACTGAAGAGTAGCAAATCACCTGGGCCGGATGGTATACATCCAAGGGTGTTGAAAGAACTGAAATATGAGATTTCAGACCTGCTATTAGTAATCTGTGAACTATCATTAAAATCATCTCTAATACCTGAAGATTGGAGGATCGCCAATGTAACACCAATTTTTAAAAAGGGTTTCAGGGGTGATCCGGGAAACTACAGACCGGTGAGCCTGACGTCAGTACCGGGAAAAATGGTAGAAACCATCATAAAGAATAAAATTACTCAGCATGTAGATAGTCATGACCTAATGGGAGACAGCCAACATGGCTTTAGACAAGGAAGATCTTGTCTTACTAATCTGTTATGTTTTTTTGAAGGAGTGAATAATCAGGTGGACAAAGGTGAGTCGGTTGATATTGTGTATCTGGACTTTCAGAAAGCCTTTGACAAGGTCCCTCATGATAGACTTTTGGCAAAACTAAAGAGTCATGGGATAGGAGGCAGTGTACTATTGTGGATCAGGAACTGGTTAAAAGATAGAAAGCAGAGGGTAGGACTAAATGGCCAATTTTCCGAATGGAGAAAGGTGGATAGTGGTGTACCCCAGGGATCTGTGCTGGGTCCGCTGCTTTTTGACATATTCATAAATGACCTGGAAAGTGAAATAACGAGTGAGGTTATCAAATTTGCAGATGACACAAAACTATTTAAAGTTGTTAAAACCCAAGAGGATTGTGGAAAATTGCAAGAGGATCTTGATAAATTGGAAGACTGGGCATCAAAATGGCAGATGAAATTTAATGTGGACAAGTGCAAGGTTATGCACCTAGGGAAGAACAACCAAACTATGGTTACACGATGCAAGGTTCCACATTAGGGACTACCACCCAGGAAAAAGATTTAGGCGTCATTGTGGATACCATGTGAAAACCCTCGGCCCAGTGTGCAGCAGAGGCCAAGAGAGCAAATAGAATGCTAGGTATGATAAGGAAAGGAATGGAAAATAAAACAAAAGATTTTATAATGCCTCTATATCGTTCCATGGTGAGAACGCACCTTGAATATTATGTGCAATTCTGGTCACCATATCTTAAAAAGGATATAGTGATTTTAGAAAAGGTTCAGAGAAGAGCCACCAAAATGGTAAAGGGGTTGGAAGGATACTCCTATGAAGAAAGGCTAAAAAGGTTAGGGCTCTTTAACCTGGAAAAGAGACGGCTGAGGGGAGATATGATAGAAGTCTATAAATTAATGAACAGAGTGGAACGGGTAAACGTAGATCGATTGTTTACCTTATCAGAATATAGAAAGACTAGGGGACATGCAATGAAGCTACAGGGTAAACTATTTAAGACTAATAAAAGAAAATATTTTTTCACTCAACGTGTAATCAAACTCTGGAATTTGTTACCGGAGGATGTAGTAAAGGCTCTTAGTGTAGCTGGGTTTAAAAAAGGTTTGGACAAGTTCCTGGAGGAAAGGTCCATAAACCATTATTAAGAAGGGACCCAGGATATCAATGCTTGAACCAATACAAGCATTGTGGAACCTGTGTCCCTTGGGGAAACTGCTAGGTACTGTGATAAGGAAGCTTATCATAGTTCAGGAAGGAGCTATAATAGAGGATGTGATAAGGAAGCTTATCATAGCTCAGGAGGAGCTATAGAAAAGGTGAAGTGACTCTGAACAAGCAACCTGTCAGTTCTGGTAGAAATAAGAAAACAGAATTTTCCCATAAAAGACTACCAGTCCCAGAATGCATCAGGTTTCCAACAGCCATTAGAGGAGCTGAAGTGGGGAAACGTGTGTTCAATCAAGAGGGCTATGAGGTAATCCCCAAGCACTCATCTCAAAGGGCAGGGCCTGATTCAGCACAGCTGCGCTGTGCTAGGGTGGAGCACTCATCTAAGCAGAATAAAGGTAGAGTTTATTCTACAGAGAATCATCCTCAGAATCATCCTCAGAATCAGCTTGGATATCCTCAGCTTGGACGTCTTCATCATCTGGAGGATCATCAGAAGCAGAAGCCAGAGCGGACTGACAGAGAGGGCAAGAAACCCTTTGGAAGAAAGAAGAGAAAAACATTTGGGAGGTCTAAAGGAGTCCAGAGCAGTACGTATACTGGGAGGCGTTCCAAAGGCCAGCATACACCATTGGACTGGGGAAAGCCAGAGGAGTGGTGCTGTAGAGCTAGGAATCTCCAGACGGTACCTGTGAGGGAGACGGCTGCACTTGGAAGGGACCCTAAGACCCGTGCCAGAAGGTATGTGAAGAGAAATCCAGTGTCCAGGGATCTGGATTGGAAGGCTGGACATAAGAACTGGACTACATACTGGCCAGGCTATTTAGAGAGGAACTCTAACAGCAATGGAAGCTCAGGTATGAACACTGATCTATGCCCTAGCTATACCCTTGAAAGACAGCAGGGAAACAAGTATTCTCCTGAGAGTGCTCCATTGAGAAATTCCTCTGTGCCAATCCATGATATTGAACCCATGATTGTTGAAGAAGGGGGAGCGGTGGTAGATACAGGCTGTGAATACATGGATTGCTCTCTGCCTAAACTCCTTTGGTAATTTGCTGTTACAAAGTACAACAACCATCACAAAGAAATAAAAACTTGTTCTTTAAATCTACTCAGAAAAGCTCCTGAGTAGAATTTGAGCCACGCAGTAGAAAGTAAGCCAGCTAAGGGGTTTCAGCTGGATAACTGCTAGCAATTGAGCCTTACCTAATTGCTTGTGAGCTCTGAGGGAATCACTTCTGAGTCTATGTGTGAAGATATAAGAAGTTAACCTGAAAAGAACAGTTTTTTCCTTCTTTGTGGGTTTTGCTTGTTGTTTGATGCACTGCTAAGAAAATATTAGCTAGAGCCTACAGAGAAGACCAGTTTGTTACCAACCAGATCTTTATTCTTTTGATTTGATTGCCTGACAAGTTCAACTGTTGTTTTCCTGATTTTGTTTTTCTAAGTTAACACTGAAAGCAAGTATCCTGTTTTATGTGCTACCAAGCATATCTGTGTTGGGAGAAATAACCCCATAAATAAATATCTTCTTGGCTTTACACTCAAGCACAACTAATTATTGTGAGTGGCTGTGTCTGGTGTGAATGGACTGCATTTCCCACAATCCCTTGCAAATCATATTGATATATGCCTTTGCCAAGACTGTGAACATTCTCACCCAGGCATCCGTCTGACAAGGTGAATTGGCTCTGAACAAGCAACCTGTCTTTGCTGGTAGAAATAATAAAACAGAATGTTTTCATAAAAGACTACCAGTCCCAGAATGCACCAGGTTTCAAACAGCCACTAGAAGAGCTGAAGTGGGGAAACGTGTGTTCAATCAGGAGAACTATGAGGTAATCCCCAATCACTCATCTCCAAGGGCAGGGCTTGATTCAGCACAGCTGAGCTGTGCTAGGGTGGAGTGTCCCTATAGACAAGTTAAAAGTAAACCAGCCAAGAGGTTTGCAGCTGGTTAATTGTTAGCAATTAAGCCTTGCATAATTGCATGTGAGCTCTGAAAGGACACTTCTGGGTGTGTGTGAAAATACAAGAAGTTATCCTTGAAAAAGAACAGTTTTTTTATTACTTTTTGGGTTTTGTTTTGTTTTTGGAGCACTGCTAAAAGGTATAAGCAGGAGCCCACAGAAAGACCTTTCTGTTCCCATCAAGGTCTTTATTGTTTGATTGATTGCTTAAGAAGCTCAGTTGTTGATCATGATTTGTTTTCCTAAGTATAATACTGAAAGCAAGTATCCTTTTTGTGCTACCAAGTAAATCTGTGTGGGAGAAATAACCCCATAAATAAAATATATTTTCTTTGCTTAACACTTGAGCAAGCACAACTCATTTATTTGTGAACGGCTGATTCTGGTATGAATGGACTACATTTCCCACAATCCTTTGCAAGTCATACTAATATTTGCCTTTGCCAAGACTGTGGACATTCTCACCCAGCGCCCCCGTTTACAGTACATATGACCTAGATTGGCCACTGTTGGAAACAGAATACTGGGCTTGATGGACCTTGGTCTGACCCAGTATGGCATATCTTATGTTCTTATGTCTGTAGCTTCCCAGATCACCCCTGGAACCCTTTTTAAAAATTGGCATTACATTGGCTACTCCCCAATCTACATGTACTGTAGACAATTTTAATGTTAGTTTATACATTTCTAATAGCATGCCTATTTCATTTTTGGTTCTTTCTGTACCCTGGGATGTATACCATCCGATCCAGATGATTTTCTACTCTTTAGTTTATCAAACTGCTATATTACATCTTCCTGCTTTATAGAGATTTGTTTCAATTGCTCTGATACATCATCTTTAAAAATTATTTCTAGCATGGGTAACTTTCCTATATCTTCTTCAATAAAGACCGAAGCAAAGAATTAATTTAGTCCCTCCAATTCCTGTTATCTGTAAACCGCCTTTGATCTCTGGAAGAGGCGGTATATAAGAAAAGCTTAAATACATTTTATTTTATTTTATATACAGGCTTGATATACCGCCCAAAACCGAAGTATCAGAGCGGTGTACAATAAAAGAAAAGCAGCTGCAGGAAAGGAAAGAGAGAAAGGAACGCCATTTGAAGACAGGAAAGAGCTAGGGAGAGATAGATAGAAAGAAAAGGACAGAGGTTACATGACTAGACAAGTAGACACGGGGAGAAGGGAGTGGGGGGGGTGAGTCGTGGCAATCGGATCTGGCATGATGGTCAGGAAGAAACTGGAAGGTCAAAAGCCTGAGAGAAAAGATGAGTCTTGAGGAGAACTTTGAAGTGCGGGAAAGAGGGCTCAGTGCGGAGCGTGTGAGGGAGGGAATTCCAGAGAGCAGGGGCTAAGAAGAAAAATGCAGAGTGATGGGTGAGTTCAAGATGGGCCTGGGATGGAGAGGGAAGGAAAAGACGGTTGGTATGGGATGAACGGAGAAGACGGGGAGCAGGTTGATGAAAGATAAGATCAGAGAGGTACTGAGGAGTATTGGTGTGGAGAACTCTGTGAGTGATGATGAGATACTTGTAGATAAACCTGAATTTGATGGGGAGCCAATGAAGAGAGGAAAGACAAGGAGTGATGTGATCGGAAGGGCAGGAAAAGGTGAGTAGGCGGGCGGCAGTGTTTTGAAGGAGCTGAAGGCGACGGAGTTGATAGGACGGAAGACCAGCGAGGATGGAGTTACAGTAATCCAAACGAGAGGTCACCAGGGAAAGGACTAGAGTAGTGAGGGATTGAGTGGAAAGAAAAGGCCGGAGGGAGCGAATACGACGGAAATGGAAGAGACAACTACGGACAAGGGAGGAAATGTGAGGGTGAAAGAAAAGGGAGGAATCCAGAGTAACACCCAGGTAACGGAGGGAGGAAACAACGGGGATGGGGAGGGAGGACATCATGGGGGCTAGGCTGGGAGGAGGTGTGGAGAAAGAGAACCAGATGGCAGAGGATTTAGAGGGGTTGACACAGAGAAAATTATCAGAGAACCAAGAGGCGATATGAGTAAGGCAAGCATTGAGAGCAGAAAGGTCTGGGGAAGCAGAGCTGGTGTGATGGATGAGGAGAATATCATCTGCGTAGAAGAAGAAAGAGATACCGGACTGCTGAATGAGAAGGGCCAGGGGAGCGAGGAAAACATTGAAAAGTAGAGGGGCGAGGATGGAACCTTGTGGAACACCGCTGTGTAGAGGGGAGGGGGCAGAGGTAGAGGAGCCAAAGTGAACTGCGAAAGAGCGGTGAGAAAGAAAAGAATGAAACCAGTGCAGCACAGTGCCATGGATACCAGAATCAGACAGAAGAGTGAGAAGGGTGCGGTGATCAATGACATCAAAAGCGGCAGAAAGATCTAGGGAGACGGCAATAGATAGGTCACCCTGATCGTGAGAACGGTGAAGGTCTCTGAGAAGGACAAGAAGGATAGTCTCCAGTGCTGTGTCCAGGCCTAAAACTAGATTGACGAGGGTGAAGATAGAGAGTGGAATCGAGGTGCGCTGAGAGCTGTGCAAAAACCAATTTTTCAAGGACCTAAATAAATATGGCCTTGTCTTCCCCTACTGCCCCTTTGACCTCTCTATCACCTAATGGTCCGACTGACTCAGAGGTTTTTTTTACTATGAATGTTCTTGAAGGAGGAGAAATTTTTTTTCATCATCCCTCCAGTCAAGTTGCGTGAGTTAATGCACGCCTACCAGCACACAGAAACTGAGAATTACTATTTTAATGATGTCCAGTATTTCTCTAACAAAGCAGACTCTTATTAGGCATACTATCATTCCTTACACCATGAACTATACTTACCAAATAACCACTTCAGATCTGAAATGAGTCTGGAATAAAGGATACAAACCATCATCTTTAAGGCCTAACTATTGCTCCAAGATAGACTCATTGCCCCAGGACCTGCCAGCTGCATAAACAAACAAGCCATAGAATCACAATCACAGCCCGACACCATCACATTAGCACTTTTGCTCACTTCAAAGGCAGGCACGCATCAAAAGTTACCCCAGTTATGTCCAAGTTATAGTTCCTGTTTATTGTAAATACAATGCTGCCCCGCCTGCATTGTATTGTGGCAGGTGCAGGCCTGTGACCCACGGTGTCTGACCTTATGTGCCAGTACAGACTTGGCACGCCTTGAAGTTTCCTAATTGGTTTGCTAACCTTTTCTCTTGGCTGGGGGGATTTAAGACTTTCATTATCTTAGTCCTAATCCTTGTTGCTGTTGTCCTCTGCTTACCATGTTTAATCCCATGTTGTATGCGTTCCCTTCATAGTGCTATTGATAGTACAGTAGAGCGGAAGACCGCAACTAGAATAATGGCTTTATACAGAGCCAGCCCTAGTGGAACTAGTAAGAATCCTTTGATCAGGATGTGAATCTTCTGGAAAGTGATTTAATTCTCACACCTTATTAAGTAATAGGGTGAGATTAATCAAAGGGGGGAATGTGGCAGGTGCAGGCCTGTGACCCACGGTGTCTGACATAGGCAGGCCAGCATGGATAGCTTGACCTGTAAATGAGGCCTGTGGAGAGGCATATAGGATTGCACATCCCCCAATATGCTGCTATTGTAAGAAAGAACTCAGTAGAAATATTGAATTAGCTTAGATAAGCAGAATTGCAGAATTAAGAAATGGAAAAATACAGAAAAGATGTGTTTTAAAGTTACTGATAAGAAAGAGTACATTTGCAGAGAAATATTGAGGAGTGCTGACAGATGAGTTACAGAACCTTGCTCTTCTGCACGCACAAATGGTCCCATAGCCTTGAAAGTGTGAAAGTAACAAGTTGATGAACTGACCATTGTAATTGGGACTAGAAGGGGGGCAGGCAGGTGTCATGCCTACAGAAGCCCACAGAAGGAACATAATTGGAGAAACTTATCAGTACCGGGACCAATAGAAGGGCTACGGGAGGTACGGGAGCGTACCGGGACCAATGAAATGTTTTTCTATACCTAGAATGGAACAGAAGTCTATAAAAGTTGTTGTAATGCTTGAAAACTTTGCTCAGCCATTTTGAAATTGCCTTGCTTGAGACTTGTGCACAAATAAATGATTTGGACCTTCTGAACAGACTCCTGGTATCATTGGTCTGTCTGCGCTTTGCTGCTACAGTATAAGGTTCAGTTAAATGTACACCGCACTGATAATGAATAGCGTGGTATAGAAGAGACGTTAAATAAATAAAAAAAGAGTGTAAGGTGCATGCAATCTCTCTGGAAACTGGGCATGAACCTTAAGTTTTTAAGATGGGTCCTAGCCTGGAATAGAGGCACTCAAGGAAAGAAAATGAGCAAGTAAGGCCTAATTTCACCTTCCTCATCGTCCCTCCAATCCAGCCACGTGGGATGTTACAAAGCTGTACCTAACAATGAGAAGGGAACAGAAGAACCTGGCTTGTCAAAATTTGCATCACAAAAGCACAGCGTCCTCCATGATAGAGCCTTCCAATGTCCTCAAGATACAACAAGGTGAGGCACAGCACAGTTGTGTCTTTAAACACTTCAAATTCATGTTCTTTCTACACTTTAAATTCATGCTTGTCTCTTTCCAGACAGCCATAGCACTCGCCAAACAAGATTATTATGTCCACCTGGCTAACTTGCCTCTGATTCTCGCCATCTCTTTAGAACTCTTGAAAGACTACAAAAGGGGACTGCTACTTCTGGAGAGAGATCTGCAATTGTAAGTGTCTACTTCTGGGAATTTTTCTAAATCTTGGAGAAAAAGGAATTCTTTAGATTAAAGCTGATGAATCTGTGAACCCAGTATATTTGTTAAATCAGTCAGGGCCTAGAAGCAGCAAAGAGCTTTCAGTTTAAATTTAAAAAACAGCAGGAAGCTTTCTGGTTAAATTTAGAACCCAAGACTCCCTCTATCCAAGCAAGGGCTGTGGGACTCCCCCTGGAAATTGGTCATAGATTACCTACCTTAGAAGCGCACAGGACAGGGTACTGTGTAGCAGCCAGCTTTTAAAATATCTTTTTCCCTCCCTCCCTCCCTCCCTCCCCAACACCCACCCACCCTTGGGATAATTGTAGCTTTATAGAAACATAAACCTCTCAAAGGAAAGGAGGTGCCATATTTACTCTCAGGTGCAGCTGTTTGTCCTCATCAGGCATACATTAAGGACCTGAGATTAATTAAACTTCAGGTGAACAAAGTACATTAAACGTATTTGGTGTAGTTTTATTAGCATAAGTATCCCCACCAACCCTTAGTAGGTAAAGAACTTAAAAACCTAAACACAACCTTAAAACTAAGTTGCAGACAAACGTCCAGCAGCAAGATGGGGGCTTTCCAGTCTTTTGCACTGTATGCATGAAAATCACATGTATGATTTTCTCCCAGTTGCTGAGGGGTCTTAAGTGTGCACTAGGCACAAGGAGCTCTTTGCTCTCAGGGAACGAGTCCAATCTCTGGAGGTTAGAGTAGCAGACTTGGAGGACATAAGGAAGACAGAGAAGTACATAAACGAGACCTATAGGGATAGAGTACTGAAGTCCCACCTCAAGTCTGGCAGCATCCCTGTTGCCATGGAGGAGAAAGGTCGCGTGACTGGAGAGCATCATCCTGGTGTGGCAGGAAGTGATCCTGTAGCTAGGACCCGTCCTCCAAGTGATATAAAACCCTCTCGCACCAAGGAGGTTTCTTCAGAGCAATGTGCCCATGAGGGAAGGTTTAAGACAGTCGTTATAGTTGGTGATTCGATCATTAGGCATGTAGATAGCTGGGTGGCTGGTGGACATGAGGATCGCCTGGTAACATGCCTGCCTGATGCGAAGGTAGCAGACCTCATGCGCCACCTAGGCAAGGTCTTAGATAGTGCTGGGGAGGAGTCTGCTGTCTTGGTACATGTCAATATCAATGACATAGGAAAGTGTGGTAGGGAGGTTCTGAAGGCTAAATATAGGCTTTTAGATAGGAAGTTGAAATCCAGAACTTCCAGGATAGCATTCTCCGAAATGCTTCCCATTCCACATACAGGATCCAAAAGACAAGCAGAGCTCCGGAGTCTAAATTCGTGGATGAGATGGTGGTGCAAGGATGAGGGTTTTAGATTTGTTAGGAACAGGGGAACATTCTGGGGAAAGGAGGGGCTCTTCCGAAGGGATGGGCTTCACCTTAACTGGGATGGAACCAGGTAGCTGGCATTAACCTTTAAAGAGGAGATAGAGCAGCTTTTAAACTAGATATTAGTGGAGAGCAGACAGTCGCCCAAGAGCACATTGTTCAGAACAATGTATCTTTGAAGGATACTACCAGAAAAATGAAGTTAGGGCATATCAGGAGAGAGGTTCCAACAAAGACAAATATAGCCCAAATGTCCTGAGCACAGAGCAGACAGAACTTAACGATTCCAAATTACCACTGCCTACCGATAGCCAGATTAATATGAATAAAATACAGTCTCTAAAATTCTTGTATGCAAATGCTAGAAGTCTAAAAAATAGGATGGGAGAGTTAGAATATATAGCACTAAATGCTTCTGTATTGTTCCATGGTGCGACCGCACCTTGAATATCTTGTGCAATTCTGGTCGCCGTATCTTAAAAAAGATATAACGTTATTAGAAAAGGTACAGAGAAGAGCCACCAAAATAGTAAAGGGGATGGAAGGATACCCCTATGAAGAGAGGCTAAAAAGGTTAGGGCTCTTCAACCTGGAAAAGAGACGGCTGAGGGGAGATATGATAGAGGTTTATAAATTAATGAATGGAGTGGAACGGGTAAACGTAGAGCGATTGTTTATGTCATCAGAATATAGAAAGACTACAAGACATGCAATGAAGCTGTAACCTGTTTAAGACTAATAGGAGAAAATATTTTTTCACTCAAGGTGTAATCAAACTCTGGAATTTGTTACCGGAGAATGTAGTAAATGCTGTTAGTGTATCTGGGTTTAAAAAAGGTTTGGACAAGTTCCTGAAGGAAAGGTCCATAAACCATTATTAAAGGGACCCGGGATATCACTTCTTGACTCAATACAAGCATTGCGGAACCTGTGTCTTTTGGGGAAACTGCTAGGTATGTATGACCTAAATTGGCCACTGTTAGAAACAGGATACTGGGCTTGATGGACCTTGGTCTGACCCAGTATGGCATATCTTATGTTCTTATGTTCTCTCTCCTCGAGGTGCTTCCGCCTCCAATCCCTTCTTTCCTTTCAGCCCAAGAATATAAACAGGACAGAGTTGTTGCAGAAGGTGGTTACTAAATGGTCAGTGGTATTCATTATAAAGTATATGAATATGTTAAAGGAAAGGCAGGATAGAGGAGGTATGATAGAGCTGTTTAAATACCTTCATGGCATAAATGCACAAGAGGAGATCCTCTTTGGATTGAAAGAAAGCTTTCCTACAAGAGGGCATAGGATGAGGGTGAAAGGGGATAATATGTGGAAATATTTTTACAGAAAGGGTGATAAATGAGTAGAATATTCTCCACGTGGGGGTAGTAGAGACGAGGACAGTATATGAATTCAAAAAAGCATGGGACAAACACAGAAGATATCTAAAGGAAAAAAGGGGACTATTGTAGTTGATATGGAAGGGCAGGCTAGATAGGCCATATGGTCTTTTTCTGCCATCATGTTTCTATGTTTCTAACTTTGGCCGACTATTTCCATGACCAAGTCTACAAAATTACACTCCAATTCCCCTCGAGGTCAGCTCCATCCCCTCTTTCCTCCCAACTCTTCTCCTCAACCTCTGCCACCTCTGCTTCCTTTTCTATTATCTCGGAGGAGGAAACCACACATCTTCTTCCCTCCTCAAAACTGCTCCTCTGATCCTATTCCCCCCATCTCCTAAGCTTCATCTCCTGCTCTGTCATCCCTTCCATCTCTTATATTCTCAACCTATCGCTCTCCACTGCAACTGTTCCTGCAGCCTTCAAGAATGCTTTGGTCACACCTCTTCTCAAGAAACCCTCACTAGACCCTACCTGTCCTTCTCAACTCATCTCCCTCCTCCCCTTCATTTCTAAGTTATTTGAACTTGCGGTTCACCACCGTTGCCTTGACTTTCTCTCCTCTCAAGCCTTTCTGGATCTTTCGCAATCTGGCTTTCTTCCTTTACATTCGACTAAAATGGCTCTTGCCAAAGCCTCTAGCAACCTGTTCCTGGCAAAATCCAAGGGTCTTTACTCAGTTCTCATCCTTCTTGACTTTTCTGCTGCTTTTAACACTGTTGACCACCACCTTCTCCTCAATACCGTGTCCTCACTTGGCTTTAAGGGCTTTGTGCTATCCTGGTTCTCTTATCTCTCCCATCACACTTTCAGTATTTGTTCTGGCGGATCATCCTTTACTGCTATCCTGCTCTCAGTTGGTGTACCCCAAGGTCTGTTTTGGGCCCACTCCTTTTCTCTCGCTATACTGAGTCCCTTGGTGTGCTCATCTCCTCCCATGGTTTTCAGTACCATCTTTACGCTGACGACTCTCAGATCTACCTCTCTACATCAGAAATCTCTGCCTGCCTATCTGACATTGCTGCTTGGATGTCTCACCACCATTTGAAATTGAACATGGACAAAACTAAGCTTTTTATTTGTCCCCCTAAACCCACCTCTCCCTTTCCCCCTCTCTCAATCTCTGTTGATAATGCTCTATTCCTCCCTGTTTCCTCAGCTCGCTACCTTGGGGTCGCCTTTGACTCCTCCCTCTCCTTCTCCACACACATCCAACTGATACCTAAATTCTGTTGTTTCTTTCTCTATAATATCATCAAAATTCACCCCTTCCTTTCGGAACACACTACTAAGACACTTATCTACTCTTAATCACCTTCCGTCTAGACTATTGCAGCCTCCTCCTTGCTGGTCTCCCTCTGAATCATCTCTCTCTGTTCAAAACTCAGCTGCACAGCTAATCTTCTGCCATCCTTGACATACTCATATAACCTTTCTTCCCAAGTCGCTTCATTGGTTACCTATCCGTTTCCATATCCAGTTCAAATTTCTACTACTGACCTATAAATGCATTCATTCTGCTGCTCCTCACTACCTTTCCTCTCTTATCTCTCCCAACAGCCCTCCTCAGGAACTCCGCTCTTCTATCTGTGCCCTTCTCTTCTACTGCCAGCTCCAGACTTCAATTCTGTCTCCTTGCTGCTCCTTATGCCTGGAACAAATTACCTGAACCTGTACGTCAGGCTTCATCTCTGGCCCCTTTCAAATCCAGGCTGAAAACTCACCTCTTCGAGGCTGCTTTTGGATCCTGATCCACTTAGTCTCCTATGTTTCCTTACCTTCCCCCAGATGTATCCTTGTCCACAGCTGCTGTGTTGCCTATCTTAACTAGATTTTAAGATCTGATGAGCAGGGATTGTCTTTTACATTTGTCTGTACAGCGCTGCATACACCTTGTAGCACTATACAGATGATCAGCAGTAGTAGTAGAGACACAAACGAAGAACTCTGAGCCAGTCCCTGCCCAAAAAGAACTTGAGCTTAATGGTACAAAGTGTCACCATCACTGGAACCAATCGACCATCTTTATCCAATTGCAAATGATGGCTTGCGAGTCGCCTCACGTTGTGCAACCCCCACAAAACCCAACAAGAAAAATGCTTTTAAGAAGCACTTTCATTGTCCAAAACAAACGTCATTGAAAGAGCAGCATCCAAGTCACTTGTGCGGCTCCAGAGGCCCCCAACATTGTTTGTCCCAAAAAACACTGGTAAAATCCTGGACCTCCAGCTACACAACTGTACACAGAACACAGGCTGGTGGATAGGCATCCTAAAAAACAACTGCAACCTTTCCGATTCCACCAGTATGGCTTCAAAATGTTCCCACAGAACTCCTTCAAATGACTACCAAACCACAGCAGAGAAAATGTTGTTAATCACCTGTAACAGGTGATCTCCAGAAACAGCAGAAATCAGTCTTCACATATGAGTATCATTGGCAACAACAGAGCCCGCACGGGAATGTCCACCAGCGAGCAATTGGAAAGCTTTTGGGAGCACTCCACTGTGCCTGCACATCAGCCTTCCTGCCATCCTGCCTTCCCAAGTCCTCTCCTCAATTGAGTTTGTAGCTGAAAAATAGAGTAAAAAAGAATACCTTACAACTCCTAGGGGAGGAGGGTGGGTTGTGAAGACTGATTCTTGCTGTTCCCAGAAATCAGCTGTTACAGGTGAGTAACAACACTATTTCCAGGAACAAACAGGAATGCATTCTTCACATATGGGAAGCACTAGCTCCCAAGTGCCAGACTGGAGTTGGTAGCAGACTAAAGGACAAAGCCGAGAAGGTGTGGATACAAAGTGGCCACACTGGACCCGATTACAGTTGGCAAAACCATTGACAGGGATGTCTGGTGCCAGAAAAAGTCCGGGACAGAGGGTAGGAATTGCAGTTAAGTCCGAAAAAGGTGCTAAAGTGTGTAGTGCTACTTCAGCCCTAGAGGCATGCAGTCTGGCAAAGAAGACCAGTAGCATCACCGAATGGTTGAGAAGGAAGGCTGAGACCACCTTTGTAAGGAAGTGTTTATGGGTACGGAGAACCACCTTGTCACTGGTGGAAACAGGTGTGCAGAGGATCCTACACTACAGCATGCAATTTGCTGATATAGTGAGCTAAGATGAGGGCAATGAGGAAGATAGCCTTCCAAGACAATAATTTTAAAGAAGTGGTAGCTAAAGGCTCAAAAGGAGGCTTTAGAAGTTGCGCTAGGAAAAGGTTGAGGTCCCAGGCCACTTGTGGTGGTTTAATCGGTGGCTTGGACAGCAGGAGACCCCACATAAATCATTGCACCAAGGGATGTGAAGAAATAGGATGCCTATCCACCAGCATGTGATAGGCCGTGATGGCACTAAGATGAACTCTGACTGAGTTAGTTTTGAGACCTGTCAAGGGACAAGTGGAGGAGATATTGTAAAAAGAAATTCCACCGGGAAAGTAGAGGGGTCAATATGTTTCGGGGTACACCAGAGAGTGAACCTCCGCCACTTGAAGGCATAAGAACGTCTGGTAGATGACTTGCGCGTTGCAAGTAGGATGTCCTTGACCTGTTAAGGAGGTTGAGGTCAGCAAAG
Source organism: Ichthyophis bannanicus (assembly GCA_033557465.1). Taxonomy (NCBI): domain Eukaryota; kingdom Metazoa; phylum Chordata; class Amphibia; order Gymnophiona; family Ichthyophiidae; genus Ichthyophis; species Ichthyophis bannanicus. The sequence continues at coordinate 429,642,973 of CM066034.1, read as the reverse complement.
ATTATGCTTTCAGCAGCCACGCAGTAAGACAGAGAGCTTGTGGATCGGGATGGAGAAACGTCCCATGATCCTGAGAGCTGAGCTGAGACATGGAGTCTATGCTAGTTGAAGCAGCAGAGGAAACCATGGCTGATGGGGCTAGTAAGGGACTATTAAAATCATGGAACCCCTGTCAGCCTGCAGCTTGAACAGGGTTTGGGGTATTAAGGGGATGGGTGGGAATGCATTAAGCAGTCCCTTTCCCTAATGGAGAAGGAACGCATCTATTGCTTGCCTGAAGGGAGGGAAGCCTTGAACAAAACAGCAGAAGCTGTGCATTCTCCTGGGTGGCAAACAGATCTATTCTGGGGGTCTCCCACTTGTGGAAGATCCAAGATGCTGTTTCCCAATTCAAAGTCCACGCGTGTGGACATAGGATATGGTTGAGTCTGTCCACAAGGAGATTGAGTTTGCCTGGAAGATACACCACCCTGAGATGGATGTAGTGTGTAATGGTGAAGAACCAGAGACAAAGGAACCCGTTCCCCTCTGCTTGTTCACATAGAACATGGCAACCTGGTAGTCTGTCCAGACTAAGACCCATTTACCTGAAAGATGGGGTTGAAAAACCCGAAGGGCATTCGTGAGAGCACACAGCTCCAGAAGGCTGATCTGCAACTGAGATTCCTCATATGTCTACTGCCCTTGTGTAGTGAGCCTGTCCAGATGTGCTCTCCCCCCCCCCCCCCTAGTTTGTGAAACAGTTAAAACAATCTGTTGACAGGGTGCATTGAGGTGGAGGCATCTGAAAAGGTGACCCTCCGAGTAGGTTTTCCAGGGAGCACAACCACTGAAGGGAGTTGACAAGAGGAGGGGTAATGCTTGGGATCATTGAGAAGAAAGCATCCATTGGGTTTGCCGCATGCAGGCATAAGGGATGACATGGACTGTAGGCCATGTGTCCCAGAAGACGTGGCATTTTTCGAGCTGTCACAGCATTATGACTCTTTATAGTATGTGCCAGTTCGATGAAACGGGCAGATTGGTCCTGTGGAGGGAAAGCTAATACTACTACTACTACTACTACTACTGAGCATTTGTATAGAGCTACAAGTCATATGCAGCACTGCACAGACAAGCTCAGGCCTGACAAGTGTCTAGAACTGCTCTGATGAATTTGAGCAGCTGAGATGACACCAGGTACAATTTTGGAAAGCTGAAGACAAATCCCAGATTTTGGACTACAGTGATGGTGCGATGAAGAAATAGTTTTACCTCTTCTGGGAATTCTCCCCTGATTAACCAATCATCTAAGTAGGGGAAGACACAGATCCCCAAGATACCCCAAGGTACAGATCCCTAGGTGGCAACCACTGCCATGCATTCCGTGAACACTCGGGGTGTGGAGGCCAACCTGAAGGGGTGCACCCGATATTAGTAGTGGGTTTGCTGAAAGTGAAAACGCAGATATCATCTGTGTTGAAAATGGATCTGCAAATGCATTTATGCCTCCTTGAGGTCTAGAGAACATAGCCAATCATTCCTCTGAAGGTACAGTATGGCAGAAGTGTACCCAGGGAAATCATTTTGAATTTTTCTTGAACGAGGAATTTGTTGAGACCCCTTAGATCTAGAATGTGTCTCAACCCTCCTGTCTTCTTGGAGATAAGAAAGTAAGGAGAGTAGAAGCCCTTGCCCTCTTGGGTGGGAGGAACTCTTTCTATAGCCACCTGAGCTAACAGGGTGGCCACCTCAACTGATAGGAGATTGGCCTGCAAGGGATTTGCAGGATAATAACTTTTGGAGGTGGAGAAGGGTAAGCTTTAGAAGTGAAGCAGATAGCCACTTTGGATGATGTTGAGAGTCCACTGCTCTAATGTGATGAGGTGCCACCTGTGGGCATAGGAACAGAGTCTGCCTGAGGACAGTTTCTCCAAATGGATTAGTTTTGTGCATACCATGACAATCATGAACCTCACTTCTAAGCCAGGGCATGGGGAGTATGATCTCAGTCTCTCAAATTTACTGCTAAGACTTAGCATAGTACTGGCATCGTGCCAAAGAAAGCCTCTTGCTGGAGTTTGCAAGATGTAACATGTATGAGTAGTTTGTCAAGATGGACTTGGAAATTCTTTATCAAGCCTGTGGCATCCGACACGATGGGAAATATTTCTGTATCTTTCTGCCACATTTTCTTGGTCTCAGACTGCATTTCCTGGTATTTCAGTATCTTCTGCCTCTTCAAGTGATTCACAGAGTAGTTGCTTGGAACCAACACCTCTATTATCAATGCCGTTCTTGTTGTTTTCTCCTTACCCACTATATCTGGCTTCCTCGCATCCAGCTTTTTATCAGCCAGAATGGGAGTATCCCAGGTGATCATAACTTCCTCATTCTCTGTAATTTTCAAGCACAGTGATGTTGTAGTGCTTACAGAGTTTCCAATGGATGAGGCATACTACTTTATTATGTCTTTCTGTATACAAATTTTCTACCATAAAAACTTCACAGTCAGCTATGAGATGAGTGACCATTTCTAAGTCTTCCTTACAGAACTGATATATGTCTGTGCTGCCAGTTATTTCAATGCTCGCTGTAAACCAGCTCATCCATAAGCCACTGTAGTGGGCTGCAACTATCAACCTTTCATGCTTTGGTTTCAGTTCACCCCTCCTTAATCATTCATGTGTCCATTCTTGATCGACAAAGGGTTCCTGGAGTAACACTCTGTATTTCCCACTGTATTTTTGCATCTGCCACTTGTTTTTCCTCGTTTGTTGATCTAAATCCTTAAAGAGATTTTTTTCTTGTTTTGCAAATTCTGTTACTGCCTTTCCTATACATGCTTGGATCTTCATTCATTCCTTCTAATCGTCGGAATGCTTATCCAAGTTTGACAAAAGATGGCTGTGTGCATCACCCTCAGAGCCAATTTCTCAGCATATTACCCCATCCTATAGAACTTCCATTGGCTTCCAATACAAAGTAGAATCAAATACAAACTACTAATGACAATCTTTAAACTAACCAAAACACTGCTCCTTCCATCCTATCCACCCTTATAAAAACCACCCCAGATGACTTTGATAGCGCCCCCAGAATTCCGTAAAACGAGCCGCATTACCAGTAATAGAGATTTCTCACTCTCCGCTCCAATATTATGGAATAAGCTTCCAGATAATCTAAGAGCATCCTCTGACCTGTCTACATTCAGGAAAGATCTTAAAACGTATCTTTTTATTGAACATTTTGGAAACAATAACCTATCAAGAATACTGCCAACTTAAACCATTAGCTTTCACATCTACTCAGCTTACTCATGCTCATCTACCTTATATTGTTAAATACATGATCAAATCATGTTGTACATAAACTGTATATAAGTTATATTTCCTGTAAAATACTTCCTGACCATTACCCTAATCCCCTCCCTAACATGTCTTCTGTAGCTCACACTATGTTTTATGCTATCTTCGCCTAACATTATAATGCAACATGTAAACTGTTGTTGCAATGTAAACCGCCTTGATTGTTAAAAAGATGGTATAAATAATCTTTAAATAAATAAATACAATTAATTTCAGCACTTTTTGCGTATTTGGATCAGAGGATGCAGTTAAGTAGGCCTGGAGGCCTATGATGGTAGCTTTGTATGTGTAATCAATCTCTATGAGTCCTAGGCCTTCTTCAGCTCTAGGGATGTACAATCTGGGCATACACTGATTCTTGTAAATCACTTCATGGCCATGGAGGAGTTTTTGTGTTTGCACATCCAGTTTTTCAAGATTTTTAAGAGGCCAGTCCACAACCTCAAAGCTGTATGAAAATACAGGAATTGCCAGCTGATTGATGATGGCTTGTATCTTATTCCATGATGTTAAAGTACTTTTCAATAATTATTTTAATTTCCTGTAGTATTCTTTACTTATCTTTTCTCTCAGTAATTTCTGCTTGTCTTGACTACAATTCCAAGTTAGAGTAGGTGTGGTAGGCGAAGGCCTATGATCCATGCTGCTTGAACTAAACAGACAGGCCTAAGCAGCTTGACCTGTAAATGAAGCCTGTGGTTAGGCCCAGAGGAATGAACCCCCCGAATGCAGCTTCCATAGAATCGAAACTTAACTAAGCATAACCAAGCATAGCTAAGCAGAAACGAAACTTAGAAGAGATAGAAAAACAACTTTAATTGGAACTGATAAGATGTGTGAAGCTTCTATGGAATTAATTAACTCTGCTGAAAGAAAAGTTACAGTGCCCTGCTTTCCCATATGTTTTGGTTAGCCAGCGACCTTGGAGGAGAATTGTATCAAGAGTCTAAGAACTGACCATTGTAATGAGGACTGTAAGGGGGGAAAGCAGGTGCTGAGCCCAGACCAAGGTCCTCATTGGACAACTACGTAGTGGTACCGGGACCAATAGATGGGATAGAAGGGGTTACCGGGACCAATGAGAAGTTTGCCTATATCTAGAATGGAAAAGAACAGTATAAAAGTTGTTGTTTTACTAACAGCCATTGCTCAGCCATTTTGAATGTGATTCTGCTTGAGTCTTGTGCACAAATAAATGATTTGGACCTTCTGAACAGACTCCTGGTATTATTGGATTGTTTGCGCTCTGCCGCTACATTATAACATGTTGCAAAATAATAGTTTTATATTTTAAGAACTGTATCTAAATTGTCCCTGTTTGGGAAAAAAGTTGCAATAAGCTTGTTTTCTGCCTGCCCTATGTTTACAGTAATAATAAGGATTTTTTAAGAAGTTTCTTTTCAAGTATGATCAAGAATTTCAGTAAGGGATTTACTGAAGACTATGGTAATAAAATGTCTCTGTCCCAATTAGGAATGCTATATGAAAGGGAGTGGCTTCTGCTAGTTGCTCCATATTTCCTTAGTTCACCATATTTTGCCCCAGAATCTCTAGATATCCCGTCCCATCAGTTTATCTCCCTGTAAGCAGCTCCCTAAGAAGCCCCGGCTCCGTTCAGAGTGCTTAAGGGGGGGGGAGGGGGCCCAGTCCACCGATGATGCCACCCCCCGGTAGGCGTGAACTAAAAAAAAAAAAAACCTCCCGGATAGAGCGTTGCTAGGAGAAACAGTGTGGGCCTAGGGCAGGGGGGGGGGGGGGGGGAACTCCTCCCTGCAGATTCCCAAGTAGTTTGCCAGCCAGTCAGCTGACCAGACTTATTTAGGTGCCTTTCCCTCTGCCACTGATTTATTGAATTGAAAGCTTTAGGATTTAATTGAACTAATGAACAGTATTACTCAAACCCATCAGTCTTGATAACCCCAAGTGGAATCCAAATAGTGCAGGCAGCCCTCACTATATGCCCCAATGGATCCAGCAGCCCAGGAGAATTTGCATTTTTGTCAGTCAGTCCCAGAGAGATATAAAACAGAAATTACAGAAACTGGATGGATTTGCGGGCATGATAGTTAATGGAAGTTGATCAGAAAGTATGTGAATTGTTGAATGTGACAGAGAAAGTAAGTGTAAAGATGGAGAGAGAACAGATCTTCTTGCTGATACTTTAGTTGAATGATGTGGAGGAGGTTATCCTGATCGAAGGAGCAGAGGAAGTAAAAACTGGGTGCGAGTCAGTGCGTCCATTGCAGAGAAGGACATTAGAGAAGTGAATGCCCGTATCTTGACTCCACCCCAGGGGGGAGGAGGGAGTACGTGATTTAAAAAATAATATTAAACCGAGCACAGTGTTCTAGCAAGAAAGGGAAGCAGCTATAGAGTAAGTGGCAGCCAGAGAGGGCTCCCCTGTCATCATCACCCTCAAGCCAGAAGCGGAACTAGTGCATGTGAAGCAGTATCCTCTTCCCTGACCAGCCATTGCAGGAATCCACTGTCATTTAATGAAACTGCTGAAGTATGGACTTCTCAAGGAATGTCAGTCACCTTGGAACACTCCCCTTCTTCCTGTTAAGAAGCCTGGGACAGGTGATTACCGCCCAGTACAGGATCTAAGAAGAATGAATGATGCAGCTGAAACTATACACCCAGTGGTACCAAAATCCTTATATTCTCTTGGGACTGATCTCTGCTGAAGCTACACATTTCACCATTGACAGAAAAGAATTCTACTTCAATATGTGGACAATTTGCTCATAACCACCAACTCAGAAAGTGAATGTCTACAGGCCACCAGTGAATTCTTGCACCTTTTTAATGAGGCTGGATACAAAGTCTCAAGAGCTAAGGTGCAATTATGTCAAACAAGTTAAATACCTAGGATTCCAGTTGTCCAGCGGAATTCGACGCCTGGGACCAGAATGCAAAGAAGCTGTATGCAGTATTCCTATTCCAACCACCAGGAGGCAAGTGAGAGCCTTCTTGGTGCCACAGGGTACTGTTGTATATGGATCCCCAATTTTGCGCTGCTAGCAAAACCATTGTATCACATTGTATCAAGCTACCAAAGGAATGGAAAGGTCTCCATTGGAATGGGGACTTGAACAGGATGCAGCCTTTTGATCTTTGAAAACCACTCTGATGTTGTCACCAAGTCTGGGTCTACCAGATGTCCAGAAAAACCTTACAGTCTCTATGTTCATGAGTCGCAAGGAAATGTTCTAGGAGTATTGACTCAATCTCTTGGACCTTATTTGAGAAGCTGTTACAGCTACAGCCCTCCTAGTGAGCAAAACTAACAAGATCACTTTGAGACAGAATCTTCCAGTTACTGTACCACACTCTGTTCTAACCAATATAAAACACAAAGGAAACTACTAGCTAACAAATCTACGAATGTTGAAGTATCAGAGTAACCCCCAGATACAACTGAAGGTCAGTCAAGCTTTGAATCCTATGTTGTTACCAGTTGGTCTTGATCCCATGATCATGACTGTTTAGAAATTATGGACACTGTATTCTCAAGCCGCCTGGATTTGACTGATGTCCCTCTGGAGAACCCTGAACAGACTTTCTTGGTGCCTGAAGGCAGTTTCATCATCAATGGACATTGTTGTGCTAGATATGCAGTGGTGACCGCTGATTTGGTAGTTGAGTCCTCAGCCCTGGCCCCAGAAACTTGACCACAGAAAGCTGAACTGATAGCCCTCACTAGAGCACTAACAATAGGAAAAGGGCTCTGTCTAAATGTGTACCCAGATTCTAAGTATGCCCTTACAACCTTGCATGCACATGGGACCCTGTACAAATAATCAGGGTGGATAACCTTAGGAAGCAAGTCCATTAAGTATGGCCTCAAGATATTGACATTATCAGGTGCATACTACCTACAGCTTTCAAAACTCTAGGAAAAGTAGAATGTATGAATAGAACCTTGAAATCTCAGTTGTCCAAACTTTGCCAAGAGGTTTACCTGAAGTGGCCCCAGGTTCTTCCTATAGCCCTTCTTAGGATATACTTAGCCCCTGCTAAGTCTTTAGGAGTTCCCCCTTTTTGAGATTCTGAGAATCTGTAGCCTATTTATAGGGAATAAAAGGAGATGTGAGACAGATAGGATCTGAAATTATTAGGCATGAACTATTGGTTTTAAGTTCTGTTTTGCAGAGTCTTCATACCTGGGTACACAATCGATTACCCATCAATTTGCCTGAACCCCTGCATCCTTTCAAGCCTGGAGTCTCGGTGTGGATCAAAGAGTGGAGAAGGATACCGTTAGCCCTGCATTGGAAAGGACCCTATGTTGTCATCCTGTCAACTCCAACTGCAGTAAAAGTCGCAGAATTCGAACTTTGGATCCATCATAGTCGAGTAAAGCCAGCAACTGTTTCTGAACCTGATCACTGGACTACTGTACAGCATCCTGAGACTCCATTGCGCCTCACCCTACGACAACAGCCACGGACCTAAGACTTATTGGTCCCTCGGAAATTGCACTATTTCAAGACTGCCCGTTTATCTGAAGGTAAGCCTCGCATCTGGAGAAAGCTGCAATCATCAGAAATAGACTGTGTTGTGTTAAGAAATTGAGTCTTCTAAGAGACTGTGTTCAAATGCTCTGAGAACAAAACTGTTTTGATCTCCTAAAAAGTGAACTGCTCTAAGGAGGCAATAATAGCCTGAGAGACTGTACTATGATATTTTAAGAACCTGAGACATCCCAGAGGACAGTGATACTTTGGAATCTACAGCCCTACTCCTGCCACAAAGCTGGTAGGTCTACGTATGGCAGAAGCTCGAGGATCTACAATCAACTCTACATCTGTTATCTGTTGTGGATGCCGACAGTTCCACCAATTTTCCAGAGACTATGCCAATTATGAATTCTTATTATTGCTTTATTTCGGCAGCAGCCTTGGGGTGCTTTGAAATGACTTTTGCTTTACCTCCCTGTGCAGCCTGTATAAGTACCACGTGAACTGGGCTGAAGGTTCTTCATGCCTCCCAGAACTTGTTTCTTGAACTTGCCGAAGCAGTAGCATCTAGTCTCCACATTTATGACTGTTTCTTTGTGGAGGAAACAAGATGGGAGTTCAGTGGCCTTGGGAGGCTCAAGAACTGAATTATTCCATCCCCTACAATCAGACTGATTTACATAATACTACTGGTGAGTGGGTATTGGCCCACCCCATTGTTGACAGTTTGTGTTTTGTTCACACCGGACCACAATTTGCTATGAAGATTGGACAGCTGGACTGTCTAAATTAGAGGTTTTACAACAGCACAACATAGAAGACATCTTGGTGGTCCAGCATAAATGCTCCTGAACCTTCTACTCCTTTAGTTATTTTTCCCACTCTTGCCAAACTATGGACTCTGACTATCTGCTTGTTGCTCCCTTGTTTCTTGCCACTTTGCTTGCAAATGATAACTTCCGTTATTAATAACACTGTAGAGCGCAAGGCAGCTACAAAGATACTAGCTATGTGAAACTACTATCCTATACCACAGAGTGATACTTTTACCTAGTATTATGTGATTTGATTCTCACCCTTTCTCACTTGCGGGTGAGAATAATCAAAGGGGGGAATGTGGTAGGCGAAGGCCTATGATCCATGCTGCTTGAACTAAACAGACAGGCCTAAGCAGCTTGACCTGTAAATGAAGCCTGTGGTTAGGCCCAGAGGAATGAAACCCCCTCCCCCCGAATGCAGCTTCCATAGAATCGAAACTTAACTAAGCATAACCAAGCATAGCTAAGCAGAAACGAAACTTAGAAGAGATAGAAAAACAACTTTAATTGGAACTGATAAGATGTGTGAAGCTTCTATGGAATTAATTAACTCTGCTGAAAGAAAAGTTACAGTGCCCTGCTTTCCCATATGTTTTGGTTAGCCAGCGACCTTGGAGGAGAATTGTATCAAGAGTCTAAGAACTGACCATTGTAATGAGGACTGTAAGGGGGGCAAGCAGGTGCTGAGCCCAGACCAAGGTCCTCATTGGACAACTACGTAGTGGTACCGGGACCAATAGATGGGATAGAAGGGGTTACCGGGACCAATGAGAAGTTTGCCTATATCTAGAATGGAAAAGAACAGTATAAAAGTGGTTGCTTTACTAACAGCCATTGCTCAGCCATTTTGAATGTGATTCTGCTTGAGTCTTGTGCACAAATAAATGATTTGGACCTTCTGAACAGACTCCTGGTATTATTGGATTGTTTGCGCTCTGCCGCTACATAGGTACTAAGAATGCCATGGATTATGATCAGGCCTCTCCTTATGAGATGACCCTTCCAAGAATAAAGGGTCTCACAAGAAAAAATATAGGATAGCCCTTGAGCCACTTCTATTCCTGACATTCAGACCATCTTTGCACATAGTTCAGCTACCCTGTAGAATCCTGTTTTATTTGCTTTCCTTATCGTGGCCTCAGAGGCCCACAGCCAAACCTTGAAATCCTACTACTTGAAACCAAAACTAATCTCCTGTTCACATTACCCAAAAGTGTCAAGAAGATGCATTTGGGGGGGGGGGGAGGGGGGGAGGGGAGTGTTCAAAAATGCTACAAGTGTCCTTGAAAACCATCAACCTCTGATAAGAGTCTCACCATACCTTATCACATTTTCTCTTTGTTATTGATTCTTACTTTCTCTTATTTTAAAGGAAAGGTGAGCTCAGCTCTTAGTACTTCTAAAAAGCCATGCCAGCCCTGCTAGGACCCCTTCAGATCCTATGGATTATATATTGGTGAAAGCTCTCTTCCCCAAATCATACTATTGCAAAAATACAGCTCAAAGCTAGGAAGAATAGCACTTTGCACTCAAGGCTCTCTGTCCCAGCTCTGGGCAACCTTTCACCAGCTCTGCCAAACCTTCAATAGAGAGGGCAGAGCGAGGAACCAAAATGGCAGCAGTTCATGACGAAATTCCTTTCACTTCAGGATATCGGCTCACCACATCGTGATGGTCACTCACCACAAACTGCCTTTGATCGGTATTTATTTTTTTATTTTATTTATTTAACAATTTTTCTATACCGCCTTTTTGTTCAATCAAAGCGGTTTACAGTAAACTTCAACTTATACAGTGAACTTCAACTTATACAAAGAATTTGAAAAATATCAACTTATACAATGAACTTGCTAAGATCAACAGTAACATTATAACTTAAAAAGCTGGGTAGTTTCTTATAACATTATATAAAACTATATACATTTTAAGAGAGTAATAAGATGTTTACATGTTGTGGATGTCATGTCTTGTGTAACTCGTTTTGTGGGGTGGTTAGGGTTGATTGATGGTCTTCATTGAATTGTTCAATGAATAGATTATTGCTTAGACATCTGCTCCATTTGAGGTTTCTTTTTTTTCCTCCTTTTCCTGCCCTCCTGGCCCTAGGGATGGGGGGGGGGTGCATCCTGGCCCGATGGTGCCCAGACGCCAACATGCTTACAAAGTGCTTGATGTGAAAAGCACTAACAATGTCTGAAAGACCAAAATGAGGCGGTAACAGCCCCTCCGCATGAATCAGGAAGTGCTGCTTTTCTGGCACTTATTTTATTTATTTATTCCCTTCAGAAAATACAGTGATTGGGCTGAGAACCTGAGGCCACCGACAGGCCTGCCGCCTACACTAAAAAGACTAAAATGGAGGAGTTTCCCGCCCAAGACTAGCCTGCCAGGCCTGCAGGTAGCACACTACTAGATGCTGACCTTACAGTCCTGGCAACATACTCTTCTATGAGCCAAGCCCCAGCTGACCCCCCAGATGCTGCCAGGCATTCCTCTCACAGCTGCTGCAACAGTTGCCTGTGGCAAGAAAAATGCCATCACCTCTGCTGGCTGTACCATGTCAACTGTGATTGAGCCAAGAGGCCCTATGTGCCACTTTATCCTTCCTTATGCAGCTCACTGACCTCTGTGCTAAGTTACTTGTTACAGCAGCCTCTGCTATCGCAAAGGAAACTATCTGTCCTGATGAACGAAAAGGCCAATACACAGTTCTTAATCTTTGATTTGTTCGTTTTTCCCCCCAAAACCTTTAGAAGTACCAACAGCCGAACATCTCTCCTGGCTGTCAGCATACATGACATAGGAGTCATGGCTTTTTCCCCAGACCCTGGATTCCATGCAGCTGTGGACTCTGGTGATTTCAGTCTCCAAAGGTAATAGGACAGTTTACAAGATGAGATTAACTCTGACCCCCTGGTGATTTCAGTCTCCAAGGCCTGTCTGAAGCCCCTCCTTGCTAAATCAAGAATGGCAGACCTCAAAGGGAGTGGCTAGAAACAATAGCAAGTGCTGGAGAGGATTCAATTCACTATAAAGGACAGAAACACTTCCTCTCTCTCTCTCTCTTCCACCATTCATCGGACATGAAGGACAGGAGGCTCTGATAATCAATTCCCTTCACCCCCTCCCCCGCTCTCTCTCTCTCTTCCACTACACCTGGCCATGAGGCTCTGACCCACATGTTCTTACCTCTCTCTCTTCCACCATTAATTGGACATGAAGGACAGGAGGCTCTGATAATCAATTCCCTTCACCCCTCCCCCGCTCTCTCTCTCGCCATGAGGCTCTGACCCACATGTTCTGGCCTCTCTCTCTCACACACTTCACACATGCACATGCACACACAGATTCATTGATGCACACTGAAACAGCTCTGTAACAATCACTATATACCTCTGTTCAATACCTATGTAATAAGCCTATTTCTACATAAAAAAACCTTTCTCCAAGCCACACCTGTTTGGTTGTTTTATTACAAACCCTACTGCCTCTGTGAAGTGAAATGAACCCAGGACCTACAGGAGAGTAAACCTGACTACATCTTACATCTTTATGGGGGCTCGTCTCTCGGATTTCACAGCAGACCTCCAGTTGGGTAAGTAATAATTTTGTATAATACATTAAGTAGATTTCAGACAGAATCAAAAGTCCTTGTGACCATTTACAATTGACAGACTGGATGACACTTAGACACTATTTAGTGAACAGTTCCAGTGATAAATTTGTTTTGTGGGTTAGACAAGGTGAGATTTTTATTGTCAAAAAGGCTCTGTAAGCATTTAGAATTTTAAAGACATCACACAGAGTGGCTTGCAATTGTCTTATTATGATGTATAGGCTTGCTATATTATTTGAGCTGCTAAGAAAAGACAGAGAGATAGTCCAGATTTAGTTTGGAAGTGGTACACAGGTAAACAGTCCCTCATTGAATACAATATACATATTTCCTGATAAAGCTATTACCTCCTGTCCCTTTTAACTTTTATTTCTCTGTCTCCTGTCAGTAACTATCTTAGTGAGAGCAGGCTTAAAGCTGGCTGCAATTGATACAACAATTCTGTTAATCTCCTAACACCCTTCTTACTATAACTTCACCCTAAACTTCCACCCTGTTAAAAAGGTGATAAGCACTTTTTATTCAGGTATAATTTTAAGGCGTGGTCTGTATGCCAGTACTCTTTACTGAACACCCATAAAATTTATACCATTCCAAAAATAATGCTAAGTCTCACTTCTTCAGAAAAGTGAGCATTCCTCCTTCTAAGGTTACACATTTGAGATAGTCCAACTACAGCCTTTCTGCAGTATCAAATATGGAAGCCTTTGATTTTAAAGAACTTAAAGAAATTGTAATTTCATACTGTAAGAGGAAAGGGGGTCCCTTTGAAGGTGAATTCCCTGAGTCATCATGGTATAATATTCAAAGACAAATGTTAAACCATGATCAAGAATTCAAAAAGAAAACAAATAAAAGAAAATGCCTTTTTATCCAAGGCATGTGCAGGGGACTCATTAGCATGAAAAAGGACAACTCTGAACTGACTTCTCAGTGTACCCAATTGACCAAAGACCTTGAGGAGACACAAATTTGCATCTCTATACAAAGAACTCAAGTGATACAAGCCACGAATTCTTTTATAACTGTTAGTGAGCAATTAGAAGCACTTAAACTTGAATTGAGTCACGTTAAGGATCAATTGGCCTCTGTAAGACAAAAGCCAACACCCACTCCTCCCTCAGCCCCTTATGCCTATGACACACCTTATGAGCAATGCATACAAGCTACTGACAAACAAAAGAATACTAAAGTATGCATAGCTGGACTTAGGACTGACAGTTTATCTCAGTCAGAACAGAGCAATAATCAGGATCTGTGTCAGGAGGATTATTCAGATGACTTAGACATGGCACCCAGTACTGAACTCAAAGCACCAGTTAAAGTAATGTTGCAGGAAAATTTAAAAGATAGAGATATAGAAAAAATAGTTGAGAAAATTGGCACTATGCCTCTTAATATAAATCATTGGTGTAAATGGGTGATTCATATTCTGATTCACTGGGGTCTAGGGAAATACAGAAGAAAACAATCAGACTTTGATAGACTTATGCATCTGGCTCTGGGGCCACACTATTATAAAGTTGGCTCTCTCACTCACCCATACCAGTTGGTTAAAAGGGGTACTGAGAAACTATTTCACTGTTCCCCAATGCAAGTATTTAAAATTATTTCACCTCTACCAAATGATACACTGGAAGAGTTTGCATATAGAGCCTGGATTTTAAAAGCAGTTCTTAATGAGCAGGAGTACTGGCCCAAGGCAGAAGATTATGGGGAGAGCATGCATAAGGACTTTTTATTAGAATTGCTATCCCCTGAGATTACAAAACACCTTCTGTTATTTTCTGAAGACCCTGAAGCAACCCCTTTTGATACTTTAATGCTCAGAATTGGGTCTGTTTGGAAGACCCAGCCCTCGCAGGTCATTACAGTATCAGAAGCACGGAAGTGGCAAGCCAAGGAATCCTCTCAGTACACAAGAAACACAGACAGAGGACACACACATAAGTGGCAAGCCGAGGGATCCTCTCAGTACACAAGAAACACAGACAGAGGACACACACCTTGGAGAGCACATGGCAGAGGTACTTTTAGAAACTCCTCAGGTTACATTCCTTTTCAGGAGCTCAAAGCACAGAGAGATGGGCTAGAAAAGGAGAAAACTAAATGGGAACAAGACAAACATATACTGCAGATAGAAATAGATAAATTAAAACAGGATTTACAAGCAGCTCAGGACAAACACAAGGCTAGTGCATAGGGGTGTCCTGACCTTCTGGGTTCAGATATCAAAATGTCTCAAGCCTTCATAGCCCAGCCTGCCTCCTTTATCTCAGCAGAGGACTCAATACCAGAGCCTCTGTATGATGAAATGGATACAGGCCCAGGACACAATTTAAGGCTTGTAACACCCTTGATACTGGACTCTTGTGCACGCCCCAATGTTATCAGTACAATAGGGGGTCAGGATAAACTAGCTTTGATTGACACAGGGGCTGAAATTAGTTTTACTAACAGAGCTTCTCCCACTGCAGATCAGAAAAATATGGAAATTTATGAAATTCAAGGAATGAATGACACAGCTTCCAAATGTGTGGCTATCCCAGTTAAATGGGGTATCCCTGTGCACAGTGAACAAAGTGCTTCTAAAACTTTAGTGCATGAAGTCATTCCCATGCAGTTAGCAACTCAGTGCACCAAGGCAGCTCAGCAGTATGATCTGTGTGTAATTCCCTCAGAAGTGGCTGATATTCCAGTCTGGGCTCAAGACAAGTTAGATTGTGGGAAAATGCACACAGAAATACTGTTGGAAGGTGAGGATCCTCCACCACAGAAGCAATACCCAGTACCTCATCAGGCTATAGAACCAGTGACTAAAATTGTGAAGATATTGGAGGAGAGGGGTCTGATTAGACCTATTTCTTCCACATGTAATTCACCAGCCTGGCCGATAGTTAAACCGGGGGGTTCCTTCAGGCTCACTATGGACTTCCGTGCCCTGAATCAAGTTTCAAAATCTGTAGTGCCCTGGTAGCCTCATACCCTGAAATGATCTCTAAACTGAATCCCAAATGTAAATTTTTCTCTGTTTTAGACATATCCAATGGGTTTTGGAGTCTGCCCCTGGCCCTTGAATACCAGTACAAAACAACCTTTCAGTGGCTGAATAAACAATATGCATGGACTGTGCTCCCACGGGGATATAAGGATTCCCCATCAATATTTCATAAATACATGCAGGAAGCCCTATCACTATTGTCTTGCAGAGATAATATAATTCAATATGTAGATGACATTCTGATTCGGTCTGAGAATGAAGCCGTACACTGGAATCATGTAAGAGAAGTTTTAAAAGCCCTCTTACAAGCTGGTCTTAAAGTTAATCCTGCCAAGGCTCAACTGTGCAAATCACAGGTTTCCTTTTTAGGGGTTACTATTGGCCAGGATGGTAAATCTGTAGATTCTCAGAGGATAGAGCTGATACAGAAACTTCCACTTCCTACAGATCAGAAATCACTCCAGTCATTTCTAGGGCTCACTGGTTTCTGTCGTGACTTCATGCACAATTATGCTGAAGTGGCAGCTCCACTTTACTCCTTGCTAAAAAGTAAAAGTTATGTTTGGGAGGAAGGACATACAGACGCTGTAACTAAATTAAAACACATTCTGACTTCTGCTCCTGTTCTTGCACACCCAGATCACACACAACATTTTTTCCTGTACCCTGTAGTTGGAGAGAACAGTATAGGTGCAGCTCTAACACAACGCTTAGGAGGAGTAGATCGCCCTATCGCTTTCTGTTCCAGAGTTCTCACTTCTCCTGAACTCAAAATGGGAAACTGTGAAAAACATGTACTGGCTTCCTATGCTGCTATGCAGAAATTTACATACATCATTGGTGCTCAAACCACATACATATGCAGCCATCACACCCCCCCTCAAATTCATTGTGGAAGGAAAGTTAGCATGTAGCAAGATTAGGACGGAGAGAATAGTCCAGTGGACTCTCATGTTGCAAGCACAGAATGTAAAGTTTGAATTGTTGAAAGAACCTAATGTGCAAGTGGCTGGAATCTTGCTGGAGGGGCAACCTCATGACTGTCAGTCCTCACCCAGTGCCCCTAATCACATGATGGTAAATCATCATGTGATTAGGGGCACTGGTCAGTCCTCACCCAGTGCCCCTAATCACATGATGGTAAATCATCATAGTCCTAGGGAACTAGGACTAGACAAAATGTCACCTTTTCTTCCTACAGTATATATTGATGGTAGTAGCCAATGTGAAGGAGGCAGGCGACTAGCAGGTTTTGCAATTGTACAATTGGACCCAAATAACCAAGTGGTATTACAAAGACAGTATTCCTGTGGGTCAGCATCAGCACAGTACTGTGAGCTGGCTGCTTTTGTAGCTTGTATGCAACAATATCAGGATTCACACCCAGAGATACAAATCATTTTAGATTCTGATTATGTCTTTAAAAGTGCCATTGCCCTGTTACCCTGGTGGCTGGCAAATAAATTTAAATCTACAGATGGGTCCACAGTGAAAAATTCATCACTGTGGACTATAGCACAAGAACTGAGTGAGACGTTTCAGAGAGTACATTTAGTTAAAGTAAAGGCACATAGGAAGAAAGGCCCTTTAGTGAAAGGAAACACATTAGCAGACTCACTAGCCAAGGAAGCATGCCATGTAGGCCTCATATGGCCCTGGTATGAGCAGACACGCATGGTTGCTACTGCTACACGTTCCACAGATTACGATCAGATAATACCACCAGATTACTTTGTAGCACTGCAGACAAAGGACCCTGAGCTTTCCAATTTAAGGAAGCTTGTGCAGGACGCCCCAGATAACCTATATCAGCACACACCCTTTCTCACACTCGCTATAGAGAAAGACATTCTATGTGCAAAAAGAGAGGAAGGCTTGGTTATAGCTATCCCTAGAGCTCGAGGTAAAGAATGGATGCATTGGGATCATGGTGCAGGTCCTATGGGACACCCTAAAGCAGAAGAAATGCAGACTATTCTCAATAGGCTGGTATGGTGGCCAGAAATGAAACATGATATACAGGATCATGTTTCCTCCTGTGTAATCTGTGCTTCATTTGGGAGGCAACCTAAAAAGAGAAGGGGACAGTTAATGAGAGCACCTCCTCGTGGCCCATTTGAGAGATTGCAAATAGATCATGTGGGCCCTCTCCCATTGACTGCTAGGAAGAATAGATTTTTACTGACTGTTGTTGATTCCTTTTCTCATTGGGTAGAAGCATTTCCTGTCCCAGATCAAACTGCTCGAACCACTGCAGAAATCCTAACTATGCAATTTTTTACACGCTGGGACATTCCCAAGACTATTGATTCTGATAATGGTCCTGCATTTGTTTCTCAGCTCATCAAGGAATTGTTTGATTTTCTAGGCATAGAAAAACAACTCCACATTCCGTACCAGCCACAGGCAGCAGGGCAGGTAGAAAGAATGAATCAAACAATTAAGGTCCACCTCAGCCCTATGCTTAATCTGACCGGGAAAATTTGGGATCTGGTGCTCCCTTTAGTCCTTATGCGTATCAGAGCTAATGTCTGTAAGTCCACAGGTTTTGCACCCTATGAAGCCTTAATGGGAAGGCCAATGCAACGGTGGGAAAATATGCTGAGTCCTTTTCTTCCAGAGGACCAGACCGTAATTCTCACCAATGAGTGGATGAAATCCCTGCAAGAACATCTAAAAGAAATTCAGACCTCTGTGCTAGCTAACACAGAAAAAGCTAGAGATTATTTGCAGGAGGTACACGCAAAAGGTTCTGATTTAAGACCCCTCAAGGTTGGGAGTAAAGTGATGATTCTGAGACCTAGACCAAACCTCCCCTTTGGAACTGCAAAGTGGGAAGGACCATACTTAGTTACTGATACCTTAGGCCCAAGCCTATACCAAATCCTAATGCCTGACAACCAGCAGTACTGGAAACACATCACCCAGTTAAAACCATATGGGTAATACGTGCTTTATCAGTCTTTGTTTTCAGATACCACCTGAAGACAGCACGGACAGCTGCTTTCTGAAGACAGCACGGACAGCTGCTTTCTGAAAAAAAGTCGCTTGAGGACGGTAACTATTTACTCCTGCTGTATAGTTGACATGTGTTTAATAGTTATGTAAATAAGTAGTAAAAATTATTATTATTTTTTTTGTTTTGTTTTGTTGTTACATAGTATAAAGATGTAGTCAAGTTACTCTCCTGTAGGTCCTGGGTTCATTTCACTTCACAGAGGCAGTAGGGTTTGTAATAAAACAACCAAACAGGTGTGGCTTGGAGAAAGGTTTTTTATGTAGAAATAGGCTTATTACATAGGTATTGAACAGAGGTATATAGTGATTGTTACAGAGCTGTTTCAGTGTGCATCAATGAATCTATGTGTGCATGTGCATGTGTGAAGTGTGAGAGAGAGAGAGGCCAGAACATGTGGGTCAGAGCCTCATGGCAAGAGAGAGAGAGAGCGGGGGAGGGGTGAAGGGAATTGATTCAGAGCCTCCTGTCCTTCATGTCCGATGAATGGTGGAAGAGAGAGAGGTAAGAACATGTGGGTCAGAGCCTCATGGCCAGGTGTAGTGGAAGAGAGAGAGAGAGCGGGGGAGGGGGTGAAGGGAATCCATTATCAGAGCCTCCTGTCCTTCATGTCCAATGAATGGTGGAAGAGAGAGAGAGAGGAAGTGTTTCTGTCCTTTATAGTGAATTGAATCCTCTCCAGCACTTCCCCTTGAGGTCTGCTATTGTTTCTAGCCACTCCCTTTGAGGTCTGCCATTCTTGATTTAGCAAGGAGGGGCTTCAGACAGGCCTTGGAGACTGAAATCACCAGGGGGGTCAGAGTTAATCTCATCTTGTAAACTGTCCTATTACCTTTGGAGACTGAAATCACCAGAGTCCACAGCTGCATGGAATCCAGGGTCTGGGGAAAAAGCCATGACTCCTATGTCATGTATGCTGACACTGGCCCCATCCCAAAAATTGGGGAGAGATAAAGAAGGGACCACCACTGCACCTCACTACTCTGTGAGCATGCCAAGTCCTTAGGAGGAGGGACCTGGTACCACCGAGTTCTGTACCCCAAACATCCAGGGAGGAGGAGGGGCCCAGTACCACCAGATTCTACAACCCAAAACATCCGCTGCAAATCCGATAGGACTAGCACTGGGCACCCTGGGCCAGCCAGGATGCTAGCCGTGCACCCCTGTCTAGATGAGTACCAAACTGCAATGGGAACATACAACCTCCATCTGTTGGAGACTGAGAACTATTGGTCAGAGGAGGGCTGCTCAAGACCCTTATACTGGGGGAGGAGTGGCCTAGTGGTTGGGGCAAGTTACCTCCGGCCGGAAAGTCGGGGGTTCAAATCCCACTAGAGGACAGCAACCTTGGGCTGGAAGGACTGGGGTTTCTAATCCCACAGGTGCTCCTTGTGGTCTTAGGCAAGCCACTTAACCTTTCATTGCCCAGGTTCCCTGTAAGTATTAGTGTTAAATGTATCCCCCAATTGTGTTGTGACCACTTTGATTGAAGGATAAGGTGGTATACAAAACTGTCTAAATAAATAAATATACTGTGACATCATCAAACCAATAGTTCTCAGTCTCCATCTGCTGGTAGGCATGCATAAACTCATGTCATCTGGAGTGGACTTGGAGGTACAAGAAGGATGTTTTTATTATGCATTTTTGCTTCCACGGCAAGCTTCTTTTTAAATTCTAGCCTTGCTTTTAACTTGCCAGTGCTTATGTTTCCGTCAATTGGCTCCTTTTTCCATTTTGTGACAGACACTTTCCTATCTATTACAGCCTCTCTGAACTCACCTTTAAACCATGCTAGCTAACGTTTGGCATTCCTTCTCCTTTCTTACAGCTTTGAATACATCTGTTCTGGGCTTCCAACAATGCTCAGGACTAATGTAAACTGTTAACCTTTCAGTTCGTCTTTAACACTACACCCTATCTAATTTTAATTTCACTTAGAGTTTGTCTATTAAAATTATACCCAAACTGACTTTAACTTAATAACTGGCTAACTAAGAGGTTATTCCCAACCAAATAAATAACCATTTTACTAATCCAGCTAATTAGATTTGGCTGAAAAATTGTATTAGATAACTGGCTAAAATTAGTGAGTTTAAAAGTTGGTATATTATAGAGGTTTGCAGGCAAATAAAAAATTTATTTGTTTTGTTTCCTGTGTTGTTTTCAGATTGTTCCATTTTATTTTGTTTTATTTTTATACATTTTCATGTCAGGTCAATTTTATTAAAGAGATAGCTGCCTAAACAAAAAACATAGCTGAAAGGTTACTAGAGGTTTCAAGCACATAAATAACCCTGCTTGCTTTTTTTCTTCATAGGCTGGTCTCAAACCAGTGACCTTTGGATGACAAGGCAGGCATCTTACAGTAGAGTCATCACATCTCCATGAGGGCTGCCTCTAGCCAACCTGCTTTTGTATTGCTGATGATCATCTTTTCTGTTTCTTGATTGGCCCAAACAAAGTCTGTCAGGTCTGCAGGTCTATAGAAAATACTAACTGGATTTTTTGCCTTGTGAATCTATTGACTGCTGCTGTAGAAATTCAATCCATAGATTTATTTTTTTGCCATATTCTTGTGCCAGAAATTCTATGAAAACCATGTCTAAGTATACTGTTGGATCATCACTAATTCAACAAACAGGAACTAGATTAGGCTTGGCAAATGTCTCTGATAGGGTGCTTAGACATGGTCTCACAGAATTTCTGGCACATGAACATAGCAAAAGAAAAATCTCTGGAGTAAATCTCTACAGCAGGAGCAAATAAATTTACAGGGCAAAAAATCCAGTTAGTATTTTCCATAGAACTCCATACCAGACAAACTTTGGGCCACTCAGGAAACAGGAAGGAAGATCATGAGAAGATTAAGAGCAGACTGACTAGAACCAGTCTGTATGGAGACATGATGGTTCTTCTGCATGATGGCTGCTTTCCAACCACAAGATTACTGATTAGAGGTCAGTCTTTGAGGGGAAATGAATTTAGGATTTTTCAGTGTTCTTTTCAAATTACAAAATATCAAAATGTAAATAAGTTATGCTTTTGAGCATTTCTATAATGCTACCCTCACTTTTACTGCACGTTCTCTGTAATATTTGTTGAGTTGTATTGTAAACTGCTTTGATTTTAACATAAGGTGGTATAAAAAAACCTATTAAATAAAATAAAAAACTGTATGAAACAAAATAAGAAATTTCATTGACATTTCCTATGCTGTTCAAATGAATATACATCCCTAGTAAATTAGAGTGTAGGGAAACAAAACAGACACAAAAAGGGATCCCTCCCCAAAGTGCCTTTAGTGTAGTACTGCTGCTTGCTTCTCTGCTGTCTACGAATTACCTGTTCTGCAGTTATGGAATTCCAAAGAACTCTCAATACGAAAAGCCTTCTCACAAACTGCACACCTATAGATATAATCATTGTCAATCTGTGGGATTTAAAAAAAAAGACATGATCAGAGAGGAATGGGTAACCAATATCTTTATCATTTTTAGTACAGTTGTTTTGTAAAACTATTTGTTGTAACATTAATTTTAGGGTTGTATCCTAGCTAAGCTCTGCTTTGAGCAATATAAGAAAAAGCAGATTAAAATAAGGTAATTTTATAAAGGAGTGGCTAAGTTAAGCCTATTTTACAAAGACAAGTAGGTCCTTACTTATATTTATAAAATACCTGCACATGTGGCCTACATTGCAGGGGCAGATATTTACACCAGCCTTAGAACTGGTGTAAATGTCTGCGTCTATATTTTTCAATTACACAAATCTATAAACTTGCAAGCCGATGCAGAAAGCCGGTGCTGAAGTCGCGTGCTATTAGCTATGTATGCCATTATATAGCACGTCGACAGTACGCAATTTCAGCACTGGTATTCAGAAAGGAGCATACATGCAAATGACATACACGCAAAACTTTGGCGTAAACCACAAGATGTGTGCAAAACTTCAGTGTAAAGCAGGAGAGTCAATGCATGTGCAAACAAAAGAATCACTACAAGCAGTTGTCTGAGTATATGCGTTGATATCAGATGCTCAGGGCTGGCCCGTCAATTGTGCGAGAATGTTGTTTGCATTGACCCCATGCTTCAGGTGGCCCCGCCCCAACTTCATTCCGCACATGGTGTTCAGTTTGCAGAGCTGGCTTCAGAGGCAGCCAAGAAGGCTTGAGGCCCCAGTTCACCTCTGCACAGCCGCAAGAGTGAAGAGTGCTGTGTTCCTACACTCCAGCAGCTTTGTTCTCGTGAAGCCCGCTAGCGCTCTGAGTGCTGGGAAACAGGAAATGCACTTCAACCTTCGGCACGCCAGCGGGTTTCACGAGGACACAGCTGCCAAAGTGAAGGAACATGCTGCTCTTCACTCTAGTAAAAGCTGTTAGCATAGCTGTGTTTAAAAAAGGTTTGGACACGTTCCCGGAGGAAAGGTCCATAAACCATTATTAAAAGGGACCCGGGATATCACTGCTTGACCCAATACAAGCATTGAGGAACCTGTGTCTTTTGGGGAACTGCTAGGTACTTATGATCTAGATTGGCCACTGTTGGAAACAGGATACTGGACTTGCTGGACCTTGGTCTGACCCAGTATGGCATATCTTATGTTCTTATGTTCTGGCAGCTGTGCAGAGGTGAGCGAGGACTTCGGGTCTCCCCGGCTCCCTCTGAAGCTGATCAGTCAGTCAGGCGCAGGGCTCTTCGGTGGGGGGGGGGGAGGGTTAGGACTGGAAATGGGCTGATGAGGAGGCTAGGATATGACTAGAAATAGCTGATGGGGGGCTAGGATTAGAAATGAGCTGGCATGGGGGATGGGAGAATAGGACTAGAAGGGAGTGGATGCTGGGTGGGGTTGGAACTAGAAGAGAGCTGATGCTGGGGAAGGACTAGAAGGGAGCTGATGTTGGGGAAGGACTAGAAAGGGGTGGGGCTGGGGGAGTGGGGATGGAGAAGGGAAAATATATTTTTTGTGTGGGTAGCAAGAAAACTCTACGATTGGCCGGGTATTGGGAAAGTAAGTGGGGATTGAGGCCGCTGTTATCTAAGATACCTTCTTATCTAAAAGATACAACTAGCTTTTTATGTGTTTTGAGGGATTTTGACACTTGGGCGGATAGAGCAGATATCATTCTAGTTACCATGGATGTAGTCTCCCTCTATACTAATATCCCTCAAGGAGCGGCCCTGGAGGTAGTAGAGACTACACTGTCAGCCAGGGGGGATCTCTCTGAGAGTACGTTAACATTTCTAATGGAGCTAGCTCGTCTTGCTATATATTATAACTATTTCATCTTTGAAGGAGATTTATTTAAACAAGTGTCAGGAGTAGCCATCTTGTGCCCCTT
This sequence comes from Ichthyophis bannanicus, assembly GCA_033557465.1. Classification (NCBI taxonomy): domain Eukaryota; kingdom Metazoa; phylum Chordata; class Amphibia; order Gymnophiona; family Ichthyophiidae; genus Ichthyophis; species Ichthyophis bannanicus. Next base: position 429,619,371 of record CM066034.1, on the reverse strand, counting down.
CAATTGCTAACTTTTATATGGCTGGATTTGAGGAACGCTGGTTAGGCCACTCCCCATATATATCTAACATGTTAATGTGGAAGAGATATTATATAGATGATGTTTTTTTATTATGGCAGGGGTCTGAAGAAGAGCTACTTTCATTTTTTAAATGGCTTAATCAGTTGGACAGTAATATAAAATTTACATTTATCTATCATAAGGACACAATGACCTACCTTGACGTTAATATAACTAGGGGGAAGGGGCAATGGGTGACATCTATATTTAGGAAGCTAACTGATAGAAATACGCTCCTTCATTTTTGCAGTGCACATCCCAGACAACTTAAAGAGGGCCTTCCATTCTCACAATTCCTTATATTTAGAAGGAATTGTTCGAGTGATACTGAGTTCAGATTGCGATCACGGCAACTGATTAAGAATTTCACTGAGAGGAGGTACCCACGTAGGATAGTTAAACAAGCATACCACAGAGCTCTCTATAATAACAGAAGTTTACTTCTAACCTTTCCCAATAATAGAAGGGGTGAGGATAATGAGAGTGTTCATCTGATAACGAGGTTTTCCCCGTTAAGCCAAGGGATTCAACGAAGTTTGCAAAAACATAAGAATGTTTTGACAACAGTCCCGGGCTTAACTGGAAAGAAAATACGGTGTGTTTGGCAGAGACACCGCAATCTGAAGGAATGGTTGAGCCCGGCAGTTTTACCCCAACTGGGGGCGGGTTGGTAGTGAAGGGACACAAAAAGTGCGGCACATGTGATATTTGTGAGATTACTTTAGAGATCACAAAATTTTCATACCATCAAGAGGAATATTTTTTATCTTTTTCCACAACTTGTGATTCCATGGGAGTAGTGTATGCAGTGCAATGTCCGTGAGGCCTCTTATACATTGGTAAAACTCTCCGCACCTTTCGGGTGCGTATGCGAAAGCACAGGAGTAAACTACGTTGCAGAGTGTTGACAGCTCCATTGGTCCAACATTGTATAGAGGAAGGGCACCGATTTGAACAACTAGCATGTTTTTGTGTGGACAAAGTTGAACATGGTAATGCGGATAGAACGCACGATCAGGTTTTAATTCAGCAGGAGCAAAGATGGATTTATACATTAAATTCAGTCACACCCAATGGTTTGAATGCTATGATTGATTGGGCAGCGTGCATTTGATAAGGTTTTTGAGCGGTGATGGACTCAGAAAGTTAGGAATACTAGTCATGAGTTGAGACAGGTATCACAGTATGCGGGATGGTCAAAAACTGTGATTAGATAGTCTTATTTAGAGAGGATGGTAACCTCCTTAGGGAGATCACAGCGATTGAAAATCAAAGGGGGCAGCATCAATTACATCATGTTGCGCTTAGACTTTAAAGCTGAACCTTAAGGGCTTATACTGCATGCGCGGCGTCTTTTTGCTTTTGAGACTTGAATCGCAGTCAGTTTGTGAATGGATGAGATATCCAGATAGGGACGTGGGCGGCATCTATGTGAGTAATTAATGATTATGGCTCTGAAAATTTTAGAGTTTTTAGAAAAATTAGAGAGAAGGTTGTATAGTTCGGGAATAACCATTTGCTTTGTATTGTTTGAACACAGGAGGTTTAAACTGATCCACTGAAGAACCCTATTAGGAGAAACGCTATGGAGGCGCTGGGGGAGAGCGTCGGGATCATTAGAAAGTGTCATCAAGATCGGGAGCCTTAAGTATTAGTTTTTGAGATACAAATATCGTTTATTTAACATTTAATATAGAGTAAGACATATGTTAAGTGATAACAACTATACTTATGTGCTCCAGTCTATAGTGTCTACGTAGAGGTCATTGATGCAATTGGGCACAAAATTTTATACAGACAAATAGTCTAATGAATTAGTGCCACTATAAGTCTGAGACCTCCCGATAGAAGTTGAGAAGACTAACACATTGTTGAATAAGAAGAAAACTAATCAGCGGGGAGATTCCCTTATGTTTCATTGAACGTACTAGAGTTGTTTTGTGGTGTGTTACGCTTTTTGCCATTGAAAAAAAAATGATTGCAATCGAAAAGTCATGGCAACAGACTTGGGTGAGGGGGTGTCTCCATGCACTGACACCACTGGAGAAACAGAGGGGGGGGGGGTCTCCATGCAGCTGACACCATTGGAGCAACTGATCACGACCATCTTACGGACTCAGCAGAGTATGCTGCTTCCACCCCAGGGTCAGAAATGCAAGCTGCTGAGTACATATCTAGAAGTACCTGATGTATTTGGGTGGACAGATTGCGAAAATGTCTCAATTAATAGCTGTTCGTTTCTCATTTATGTAGTGTCTGCTCTGGGGGTTCTTTGACAGTGTCCTCCTTCCCTGCCAGTGAGTACAATGCCCTAGCATTACCTTGGGAATTTTTGGGAGTTGGGAACTGTATGGCTGGCTCTAGCTGTCCCCCTTTTCTATTTCTTATTGCAGTGTTTACCTCTGAAAGCTGTGCTTCTAGGATTCTTCAACAGTGCCCTCCTCCCCTGCCAGTGAGCACACTCCCAGAATTAACTTGGGAATCTTTGGGAGCTGAGGCCTATGCAGCTGTCTCTATTAGTAGCTGTCGCCCTTCTCTGTTTCTTATTGTAGTGTTTACTTCTGCAAGCTGTGCCTCTGGGAGCTCTTCGATGGTGCTCTCTTCCCCTACCAGTGAGTAAACCCCCAGCATTACCATGGGAATCTTTGTGGGGTCAGGAGGAGTGTAAGGATTGTGCTGTAGTTGTGTCACCGTCCTATCCTATTTTATTCCAGTGACACATATCGGTGATGGTGAGGCCACAAACACAGACCTGTTCAGTCTGGTATTGAACTGGGAGGATATAAACACAGAGCTCCCACCACCACCCCACAAGCAAGAGCCAAGGCAGTCACAGGCAGCAACCACAGACCCCCTAGAAGAGATGGCAGCTCAAGGGCTGACAGGACAGGAGGAAGTGAATGATGTGCTCTTGGGGGAAGCACGGCATATAGGGCAGGAGCTACACAGTATAAGGCAGGTGCTACATGGTATAGGGAAGGCATTACACAGTTTAGTTTGAGTGCAGCGGGGATAGGGTCTCCATTTGAGGAGGTTAGTGGCCCTGCTTTCTGCTGGTCAGACCCAAGGGTCGTGTCATTGGGCAACTAAAGGCTCACATAGACATGCCCACCATGTCTATGTGAGCCTTTAGTTGCCCAGCGACACGACCTGACCATACTCTGCTCGCTGCTTTTTAACAAGTCTGGAGACCTTCTGGAGACCTGACCATACTCTGCTCGCTGCTTTTTAACAAGTCTCTTCTTTTCTTTCCTTCCCACAGGCTATTCTTCCCTCCTTGCAAGATCCAGCCACTAATCCATTGTGATTCCAATGTTGGCTATTGTTTAGTGTTGCAGGTTTTTTTGTTTGACATTTTCAGCTCTACATAGAAAACAAATGTTGAATATATATTCTGGTTCTATGGTGTATATATATTTTGGTTGCCTTTGTTGTATTAAATATTTGTTTAATTGGCATTCTGTTGCATTTTGCATCTACAAGGGAGACAGCAGTAGCTGGATTGCTCCACACACCACGACTGCCGCTTCCCCCACCTCACCCATGTGCCCATGAGTAGACCAGGGGTTCTTTACCCAGTCCTGGGCAGTCAGGCAAGTTTTCAGAATTACTGCAATGTATATGCATGAGACAGATATGCACGCATACTGGTCTGGTCTAAGGACTGATTAGAGAACCCCTCCACAAAATAACTATGGATTGCATTGAGAAACAGACAAGACACATTTGTAAAGGTAGAAAACAATCTTTAATATAGCAAACTATTTACAAATTTATGTACAGAGTGGGGGAGGGGCAATAAAAACAGCAGAAGAAATAAAATAATAAAGAAAAAAATTAAATAATAAAGAAAAAAGAAAGAAAAAATCCAGGGTGAAGAGGATCACTGAGGGAGGGGGGCCAGTAAATACTGGGCAACATGCTCCTTGTCCTCAATGAGGTGGTTGAGCATATTGCCCATCACAACCAACTGCCCCCGGAGGTCCGCCAGCATGTTGTGGCCCCAACTACTATGCCGCAACAACCGGCTGCAGCCCAGAAGGGAGAGGCGCAACATGTGGCTCCCTGTGATGATCCCCTTCTTCCTGGGACTGTAGGGATCAAAGGGACATGGGGAGAGAACCAGATAGCCCCCGGCTGTGGAGGTGGGATGGAGGCGGGGGGCGAATCGAATAACCCCGGACCATAGGGGTGGGGTGGGAGCAGGGAGTGCGAATTGAATAACCCTGATCATGGGGATGGGGAGGGGACATCACTGGGTGGGATATTGAGGGGTGGGATGTCATGGGGTTGGGGTAGGGCATCGGGGGGGTGGGACGTCGGGGGGTTGGGGTAGGGCATCGGGGGGGTGGGACGTCGGGGGGTTGGGGTAGGGCATCAGGTGGTGGCTTCAGCCATGGGTGCGGGAGTCGTGGGGGTCCCAGTTCCTCCTAATCTACACTGGGCTCTGCCAAAAGAAAAGAAAAGCACATGTCAGTCAGCCAAAGCAGTGTGTGAGATAGAAACTAGACCGAGTGCAACAGCCTTCCCAACTTATGATATATAACTGGCGAAATCCCCCACTCGTGTCACACCCACTCCAGGAATTCCGTATCATACTGCAACCCATGAGCCTTTTTCTTGAGATCCTCAATTTGAAAGACAAGATCATAACATCTATCAGCAGCAGCACTCTGGTAACCCACCCCTAAAATAGAAACACCTAGGTGGCTGCCTACATCCCTGCTGCACTTACCTCCCTGTGGAAAACTGCCTCTTCATTAAAGGCAGAGCGGAGTTGCCGCCAGGACAGTCTCATTAACTGGTAATTGTGCCTCCTCGCAGCTTGAGGAAGAGGCACTTTTCATTGCCACAATCAATGTGGCCAACAAATCAATATCCTCCCGAGGGAAATTTGGCTTCCACCTGGAAGGGGTGGTGCTGCTGCTGATGATCTTGCTGCCATTTTTCTCTGCATAAGTGGTTCCGCGCTCTCACACGTGGAACGTGCGCTGCGAGTGCATGTTCCATGCACATGGCTGTGCCCCCTGCTCTGCGTGGATGTTAAACATGCAGAGCATGGAAAGAGGGAGGGGTCTCGTGATGTATGTGCAAGCGATTAGCAACCTCATACACTGCCATGCCTATTTGAATACGCACGTGATCCACACACACGTGTACATACACAGTCCACGCACACTTATACACACGGAACCAAAAGGGGGTGGCATATGGACCTGGCAAAGCCAGTAACAGCCTGATGGAGTGGAGGAGTGGCTTAGTGGTTGGGGCAAGGTACTTCAGGCCGGAAGGTCGGGGGTTCAAATCCCACTAGAGGACAGCAACCTTGGGCCGGAAGGACTGGGGTTTCTAGTCCCACAGGTGCTCCTTGTGGTCTTGGGCAAGCCACTTAACACTTCATAGTCCATGTTCCCTGTAAAATAGTTATCTCCAAGTTATAATGCCCTGTTCACTGTAATTTCAGTTTGTTCAATGTAAACCACACTGATGCAGAATAGCGCGGTATATAAGAGAATGTAAAATAAAATAAAATAAAAATAAATCCCAATAATAATCAACACTATTCTCGCCCTAAAGCATTATTTTATTATATCACAACAAGGAGACACAACAATGATATAAGTGAGTCCAAAATACACAAGGATCCACCAGTCATGAAAAAGCGTAGTTACTCACCTGTAACAGGTGTTCTCCAGGAGCAGCAGGAATCAGTCCTCACATATGGGTGACGTCGGCGCCGACGGAGCCCTCGCGGAGCAATTTTCCCCAGCTTTCAAAGAAAGCCTTTGGGAATTGCAGCGCGCATGCGCGGTCCTCTTCCCGCCCAAGGGTGCCATCTTGCTCAGTCAGATGACATAGCTAAAAGACAGCAAAAATTAGCAAAAAACGAAAGCATAAAACTGCAACTCCAAGGGGAGGAGGGAGGGTTGTGAAGACTGATTCCTGCTGCTCCTGGAGAACACCTGTTACAGGTGAGTAACTACGCTTTCTCCAGGACCAAGCAGGAAGTCAGTCCTCACATATGGGACTCCCAAGCTTAAGGCTACCGGAGACCCTAAGCACAAAAATGAGCTCCCTCTAGCTCAGCAGTACAGAAGGAAGGAATCTTCTCTGAATACGTCTCCAACCGGTAGCCCAACATCCGGGATGGAGGGTAGGAGATGCCTATACCTCGAAGAGGTTACGGAGGACTGCCTGTCCGAAAGCACTGTCCCTGCGGGACTCCCTCTCCAGGCAGTAATGGGCTGCAAAAGTCTGGCTTGAAGACCAAGTAGCGGCCCGGCAGATGTCTGCCAACGGAACAGAGCGGAGGTAAGCCACTGACGTAGCCTTCGCCCGAACACGATGAGGGGTGACTCTACCTTCCAGCACGAGGCCCGCAGCCTCGTAAGCCCAAGCGATGCAGTCCGCAATCCAGATGGACAGAGTACGCTTGGAGACAGGGAGCCCCAACTTGTTGGGGTCATAAGACACGAAGAGCTGAACAGCCCTTCGGTGCTCCCGCGTACGGTCAAGGTAGAAGTTCAGCACCCTTCTACAGTCCAGGGTATGCAGGACCATTTCAGCTCGGCTGGAGTGTGGCCTGGGAAAGTAAGTCGGAAGTACCACCTCCTGGTTGATGTGAAAAGGGGAAACCACTTTAGGAAGAAACTTAGGGTGAGTCCGTAGGACTACCCGGTTCTTGTAGAACCTAGTGTAAGGAGGATCAGATACCAGGGCCTGTAGCTCACTAACGCGTCTAGCAGAAGTGAGGGCCACCAAGAACAAGGTTTTCCAGGAAAGAAAACGAAGAGGACAGGTAGCCATAGGCTCAAAAGGCGGACAGGTAAGCCGCTGTAAAACCAAATTGAGATCCCAGTTCGGGGCTGGCGGGCGCAAAGGTGGTTTAAGGAGAAGGAGGCCTCTGAGAAAACGAGCCACCAGAGGGTGGCTGGAAAGAGGTCTACCATCCACTGGCACGTGATGCGCAGAAAGAGCACTGAGGTGGACCTTGACCGAGTTGGACTTAAGGCCAAGATTGGAAAGAGAAAGCAAGTACTGCAAGAGCACTGATGCCGAACAGGAGAAGGGGTCTTGAGACTGCTGAGTACACCAGACGGAGAACCGACGCCACTTAAGAGCGTAGGACGTCCGGGTGGAAGGCCTCCTGGAGGCTAAGACGACCTTTTCCACATCTGGAGGTAGCTGGAGAGGAGCAAGGACTACCCTTTCAGCAGCCAGGCCATCAGATGAAGGGACCGGAGGTTGGGGTGCAGGAGCGTCCCCTGATCCTGCGAGAGGAGGTCGGGCTGAAACCCCAGAGGAAGAGGGGTGTCCACCGCCAGCTGCATCAGAAGCGGGAACCAAGGTTGCCTCGGCCACCGGGGAGCCACTAGGATCATCGATGCCTTGTCTCTGAGAACTTTGAAGAGCGTCCGAGACACCAGAGGCATGGGTGGAAAGGCATACAAGAGGCCCGTGGACCATGGAATCAGAAAAGCATCCGCCGCTACCCGGAGAGGATGCGGCTGTCGAGAGCAGAATCTGGGAAGCTGCCGGTTCAGAGGACTGGCGAACAGATCCATGGTGGGGAGGCCCCACCGGAGAAAAATCCGCTGAACCACAAGCGGATCCAATCTCCACTCGTGGGGTTGGAGGATCCTGCTCAGTTTGTCTGCCAGGTAATTTTCTTGACCGGGGAGATAGACAGCTTTGAGGACAATGTTGCGATGGACGGCCCAAGAGCAGAGCTTCTGTGCTTCCTGACAGAGAAGGAAGGAGCCGGTTCCGCCCTGCTTGTTCACGTAGAACATGGCAACCTGATTGTCTGTCTGGACAAGAACTGACTGGTGAGAAATCAGGTGAGAGAAGGCTTTGAGCGCTAGGCGGATGGCTCTGAGCTCCAGGAAGTTGATCTGCTGGGCGGACTCCCAAGGAGTCCAGAGACCCTGAGTACAAGTCCCTTGGCAATGTGCTCCCCAGCCCTGGAGAGAAGCATCGGTCGTCAGGACCTGAGAATGTGCAGGGGGCTGAAAAGTCACCCCGAGCACTAGGTTTGGCAGGTGAAGCCACCATCTCAGAGAGGAGACCAGCTGGTCAGAGATCTGTACGGAGTCCGCTAGGCTCCCGGTGGCCTGATGCCATTGTTTGCGAAGGCACCATTGAGCAGGTCGCATGTTCAGGCGGGCATAAGGGGTTACATGGACCGTGGAAGCCATATGGCCGAGCAGTCTCAGAAATTGCCTGGCCGAGACCAGGGAATTGCTGTGAAAACGGCTGGCGAGATCCATGAGCCTTTGGGCCCTGTCCAGAGGCAGGAAGGCCCGCGCCTGAAGAGTGTCCAACCTGGCGCCAACGAATTCTAGATCCTGAGAGGGGAGCAAAGTGGACTTTGCGAAGTTTATGACAAATCCCAAGTGCTGGAGCAGAGCCACCGTGCGATGAGTAGCCTGAGTGGCTTCTTGGGCAGACTGGGCTCTGATGAGCCAGTCGTCCAGGTATGGGAACACAAAGAGACCCTGAAGTCTCAGATAGGCCGCCACCACTGCTAGGCATTTGGTGAACACTCTGGGGGCGGAGGATAGGCCGAAAGGCAGTACTCTGTACTGGTAATGGCGTCCGTCCACCACAAACCTGAGGTATTGTCTGTGGTCTGGATGAATAAGGATATGAGTATACGCATCCTTCAGATCTAAGGAGCATAGCCAGTCTCCCTGCTGGAGGTAGGGCAGCAGGATTCCAAGGGTAAGCATTTTGAACTTTTCCTTTGCAAGGAACTTGTTGAGATTTCGCAAGTCCAGGATGGGTCTGAGGCCTCCTGTTCTTTTTGGAACCAGGAAGTACCTGGAGTAAAACCCTTGACCCTTCAGGTGGTGGGGCACCGGTTCCACGGCTTGTTCCTGAACAAGACTTGCTAACTCCTGAAGGAGTAAGTCCCTGTGCAGAGGGAGTCTGGAAGGCTCCCCTGGAAAGTAGGAGGGAGGTACCTGGTGAAAATGAAGAAGATAGCCCTTTTGAACTATCTGAAGCACCCAGGTATCTGTGGTGATGTTGGACCACCTGTGGGCAAAGTGGACCAGCCGGCCTCCTGTGCTGAGCGCAACCAGCTGAGGGGGAGAGGCTATGCTGAGAAAGTCAAAAACCCCCACCCTGCTGAGCAGGGGCCGGTGGTGCAGGCTTGGGGGCTTGCTGCCTACGGGACCCATTACCCCGTCCCTTGGCCTGCTTTCCCTGTGGGGGGAGCTGGTGAGGCCTGATACTGAGGGTAGTATTTATAGGCAGCACCTTTCCTCGGGTAAAAGGGCTTTTTCCCCGAGGCCTTCTTCTTTTGAGAAGGGGCAGAGGTTTTCCTTGAGAGACGAGTTCTGGTGAGAGTCTCCGTCTCGATTTGTGCAGCCTTCTCATCCATGGGCTTGCCAAAGAGGTTATCACCTCGGCAGGGGACATCGACCAACTTGTCCTGTGTACCCAGGGCTCGAGGTCGGACGTCTGAAGCCAAGCCTGGCGGCGTCCACCGATGCCGGCCGCGGCTACTCGAGCCGAAGCCTCAAAACCATCATAGGCCGCTCGAGAGATAAACTTGGAGCACTCCCGAATGCCAGTAGACAAGGATTGGAACCTCTGCAAAGGTTCGTCGGAGAGACCAGCAGAGAACCCGGCTATTTCCTTAGCCAGGTCTCGGAGATACATGCCCATGTAGAGCTGGTATGTCTGGACTCGACAAGCAAGCATAGAGCCCTGGAAGCACTTCCTACCGAGGGCATCCAGGCTTCGGGCCTCCCTACCGGGGGGCACCGAGGAGTGCATTTTTTGACTCTTCAGTCTATGCATGGCCGATTCCACCACCATGGAATGGTGCGGTAGTTGTGCTTTTTGGAACCCGGGGCTCTTGCGGACTCGATAAATGGAATAGACCCGCTTGCTCAACACCGGCGACGACGCCGGGCTCTCCCACATGCGGAAGAGAAGCCGTTCCAGCATCGGAGGAAACGGTACAACAAAGGCCTCCTTCGGGGGAGAGTCATATTGGAGGGCATCGAGTTCCTCGACTCGAGGCTCCTCCTCGGGGTCCGCAGGGAAGGCCAAGGCTTTGGCCATATCCCTCACGAAGTCCGAGAACCGGGTATCCTCCGGGGGGGACCGTCTCCGAGGTTCGGAGACGTCGAAGCCTCTGATGAGGTCCGAGCCCGGCCGGAGTCAGAGAAGATACGCTCCCGCTGGTGCTGCCGACTCCTCAATGCTTTTGAGGACATTTTGCCGCATGGCGTGCAGATCATGGGGTCATGATCTGGGCCGAGGCAGCGGAGGCAGAAGTCGTGAGTGTCTGTAAGAGACATAAGTTTCTTACAGAGGTCACACTTTTTGAAACCACTGGCCGCCATCGGGGGAAAAAGGGCCCCTGCGAGGTCGAACGACCGGGCAGCCAGGGAAAAAAAGGAAAAAGCGCAAAAACTGTCACGAAGGACAAAAAACCGAAAAATAAAGGACGGACTCGCAACCGGCGTCGCGAGTCCGGGCGGGAACAGAACCGGCGTCGAACCGAAGAAAAAATAAATAAAAATAGAGGAAAATCAACTTTTCTGCGGGGATTCACAGGCAACGTCTGTAGGGCTCCGCGGAAAAAAGAAGACTGAGCAAGATGGCACCCTTGGGCGGGAAGAGGATCGCGCATGCGCGCTGCAATTCCCAAAGGCTTTCTTTGAAAGCTGGGGAAAATTGCTCCGCGAGGGCTCCGTCGGCGCTGACGTCACCCATATGTGAGGACTGACTTCCTGCTTGGTCCTGGAGAAGTAGTCCTGTATAACCTTTCTTTGGATCTCATTCCCCCTTATGGCATCTGATCGAGCAGGGGCACAGATGTGAGGTTCTGGTGGCAGATCAAGAGCTATGTCTCCTGGCATGCTGGGATTCAAGGTTTTGTTGTGCAGCATGCAGCACATTGTAACAATGTCCCCAACCTTTTCAGGTGTGTATTGCAATGCCTCCCCCCAGAATGATCCAGACAATGAAAGCGACTCTTGAAGGCCTCAAAGGTGCACTCTGACACACTGCGTAGCCATGTGTGCCTCACTGTAGCAACCTCTCCACATGTGTGTGTGGTGACAGCAGATGAGTCAGCAACTACGATTTACACACATATCCGGCATCCCCTATGCATCAAAGCTTATATAATGATACAATGTATGAGTATAATATATAATAGCTTATACAGTATAATGGGTTTGATTCCCACTTGCACTCCTTGTGGCCTTGGGGAAGTCACTTAAACCCTCCATTGCCTCAGAAGAAAGATCTGGCAATCTACTTCCGGTCACACTGCGAAGAAAGTCCAGGTGCTGCTGGGTCGCCAGGAGTCAGCATTGACTCAAAGGCACACACTGCATTGCACAGTATAATATGCGGAAACGTACAGCTGCCCCCCTCGCCAAAATTTCAATACACCTATGTGGCACCCAGAATCCCCAATGCATAAAAATCAAACAAAACAACTTATATAGTAACATAATATATAACATATTATAGTATATTATATAACATAGTATATTATATAATATGCAGAAACTGTTGTGCCCCTCCACAAAGTTTCAATACACCTATGCAACACTTACCCAGGAGCCAATCTCCACTGTACTTTCACTCTGCAGTTACATCCGAATGCAGAGTTGGAGAGGATATGGGAATCATGATAGCTGCCTGGCAACTTTGAGACCACGTTCAAGATCTTCATGTGCACATCACACACCATTTTAACATTTATGGAGAGGAAGCTTTTCCTGGTTCAGAATGCCATTTCTCAGTCCAACGGGGGTGTTAGAGCTACATGGGTGCAATCTATTATGTTTAGAACTCCAATAATATTAGAAAAGTCCACTTTCAACACCTGCCATTCTGCCTGCTGCTCTGGGTACCAGATATGCTCTCCGATCCAATTTTTCAAGACCTGCAACACCTGCTTGAAATGCCTGTAAAATGATAACTGGTCCATTCCACAGGCCACCCCAACCATCATTATGGAATGATCCAGTGCCCAAAAAATTTAACGTAGCAAGTAACTTCGCAGTCCCTGGTATGGCAGGCCCACAAGCAGTGGCTGGATCTATATCATCTTTCATTTCTTCATACAAGGACAAGATTGCACATGTGCATAAATGGTAGTTATGTATGACATGCCTCTCTGGGAGTCCATCCAGTGCTGCCCTTGTTTGGAATAGGCGCCGTCTGCAGGGCCTCATGATGAGGGGTTGAGCCTGTGCCTCCAGATCCTCCTCTCTGATGCTCGGGTCTCTGTTGCTCTCCCCATTTTTTTGGCTAGCTCTCGCACTAGCCACTAAAGGATAAGAAGCAAAAGACATTTCTTCTTGAATGCCGAACTTCTGCGTATACACTGAAAGATACAAGCTGAAAACGTCCACACCGATGGTAACAGTTCACAGCACGCACACTGAAACAGTCTGCCTCAACATGCGCAAGAATTTTACATCACCTCAGACCAGGACTAGAGATAATGATGCTCTTGAACTTTACGCCTCGTTGTGTAATCCACTAAGCGGTTCTCTGCATTGGGCACAGACCTTATTACAATCTCATATTAATACACGCAGCTCCTGCGTATAATTTGCATCTGCTTTGCGCTGCTGTGTACACATACTTTTACTCTCTCTTTACATGCATGTCAAGCTCTTTTCTGCATTTGGCATGGTGGAACTTGTGCATATAAGTTGTGTTATTTGCACGCAAAGGGCTCACTAGTCTTTCTGCATTGGTCTGTTGGTGCTACTATTACTACTACCGGTAATCATTTGTATAGTGTTCTACCCAATCTCTAATTATGTGAATGCCCACCATCAAAATATGCATCTTGATGGCAAAGCATGTACTTTTACACCAGTCTTTATTTTATACACATACAAATGACTTCATATATGTACATCTATGCATGGGAATGGCTTTATAAAATTCTAAATGTGCTAGATAAATTTCCCTAGGTACATCTAACTGTTTACACATTGCCAGAGGACATAAAACTGGATATTTTGGAGTTGATATTCAAACAAAATGGGGGGGGGGGGGTATTTTTATAACAAGATGCCCAGGCTATGTGAGCAGGAAAGCGTCTAATTTAATGCCATTTTATAAAGACACAAAGGCGTCTATGTGACTTTATAACATACCAGTGCAAATCCAGCAACTACAGTATCTAAATTCGGCCTGCTTGGGTCATTTGGATCATGTGATGCAGTAAGCCAGAGAAGTCGCACTCCTTTCAGTTCTGGGGCTTCCCGTCTATTTCTTAATTCTCAGTGAGTTATTGTCCGATTCTCTCCCAATCTTCTTTAACCGTGGTGCTAGTGACTGTAGCTCCCATCCGGACTGTCAACTTATCTTCCTGACTCCAGATGGCCTCGAAAATGGTCTGTAAAAACAAGGACCAAGCACACAACGGCAAGATGGTGGAGAGCCCTCCCGCTAGTCAACATGCTGAACAACAACCAGGCATGGTTGAAGAAGTCTCAACTGCGGTGGTTAAAGTCCTGTAAGAGGAGTTTCAGGCCTGTCTGAGCAGATCTCCCAAGTGGCACAAGCCGTCTCGGATTTCATTGGGCACATTGACCAAGTAGGGTGTCTGATGTAGAAGATACTTAGCAATTCCAGGCCACTCATCTCAAGCAGCTCGAAGATCTTCTGCAGCAGCAAGGTAACAAAATGAACATCCTGGAAAATCGAGGCAGGAGAAAGAACCTCTGGTTCATCAGTATGGTGGAATCAGTTGATGACTCAGAGCTGCGAGGCTTCCTCGAAGCCTGGATCTCCCTAAACCTTCAGCTAGCTAGCCAGACCAGCAAGATTCTCTTTGAGCGGATGTACTGGTTGGGCCCCAGACGAGATGGTGTTCCTCACCTAAGAGTGGTTAGAGCACGCTTCCATAACTACAAGCAGAAAGAAACTTTCCTTCGGGCAGCTCGCGATCAGCACAATGTGGCCCAGGAGAAGTAGAAGCTTTTATTTTATTTATTATTTATTAACTAAGATTACATACCACTTTTCTACCAGTCAAAGCGGTATACATTTAGGTACTGTATATATATATATCTTTACCTTGTCCCCGAAGGGCTCACAATCTATGTTTTTGTACCTGAGGCAACAGAGGGTTAAGTGGCTTGCCCAAGGCCACAATAAGCACCTATGGGACTAGAAACCCCAGTCCTTCCAGTCTAAGGTTGCTGTCCTCTAGCGGGAATTGAACCTCTGGCCTGAGGTAACTTCCCCCAACCACTAGGCCACTCCAGGACTATTCTAGCACTGTCAGCAAGCGGCATCAGGACTACGCAAAGGTCATAAGAACATAAAAACATAAGATATGCCAAGGTCCATCAAGCCCAGTATCCTGTCTCCAACAGTGGCCAATCTAGGTCACAAATACCTAGCAGTTTCCCCAAAGGACACAGGTTCTACAATGCGTGTATTGGGGCAAGAAGTGATTTTCATGGGTCCCCTTTAATAATGGTTTATGGACCTTTCCTCCAGGAAAGATCCATAAACCATTGGACATGTAGCCACTTGATAAAGGATAGAGGATCTCAGTTTCTTTCCCAGAATGTCTGTGGTTCAGGGAGCCCAATTAAACACCATAAAGTACTGCAGACCTACAGGACAAGCGGGCAGATTTGGTTTTCTTGCACTGAGATAGAACATACTAAACTCAAACGGTGGTGAGTTGGTGAGGTCTTTGGTGCATCTTCCATGGGAAGAAGGCTGGTGTTGCTCTGCTCATTCATAAGCAGGTGGGCTTTGTGGCGGACAAGACTAATGTGGACCCCAGAGGTCATTGTATGTTTGTACTAGGCAAATTGTGTGGACAACAGGTGACTTTGGCAAATGTATACACTCCTGATACCTATGACTCCTGCTTTTATAAGAGTCTGGGCAAGTGTTTTCAGGATATTGGTCCTGTGTCGCTCATAGTAGGTGGAGATTTTAATTGTGTCCTTGATGAATCTATGGATAGATCAGGGTTGAATCAACAGAGGGTAGACCGGCGGCAATGGTGGCTGCTTGGAGTTTGTGAGGTGTATGATCTAGTGAACACGTGGAGAGTTCTCTACCCTATGGATCGGGATTATATATAAATATCCTGAGCCCATGATACTAGTTCCCAAATAGATTTTTTTCTAGGCTCCTCCGTATTGTTCAACTGGGTGGTCCAGGCTAATATTGGACCAATCGTCGTCTCCGATGGTGTGGGTAGATTTCCATTGGGGAGCAGCTATATCTCAAGTCTCCTGGCAATACCCTTATCGGTGACCTCAGATGCCCTTTAGCACTTTCCTGCAGGAGAAGTGGATGGAGTATACAAGGATTAACGCTGCCCACTGTGACATTAACTTGCAGTATTGGGCGGTCACAAAGGCAATGTTGCAGGGGCTTATAATTGGTTATATGGCAACTCGCCATAAACAGCTGCTGTAGTTAGAGAAGGAATTATAGTGGCCCGCTGGATGTTTACTGCCCATTCTACTGCTGCACGTAAGACCACTATGCATACACTCCAGCTAGAAATCAACTCCCTCCTTCATGAATGGGTTCTAAATCTATGTTTTTAACCGCTATCGATTTTACAGATTTGAGAACAAATCGGGTTGCCTTCTTTCTGGCCTACTTAAGACTGGGGGTGGACACCAGCCTGGGTGGACTCTTCAGGATGAGCAGGGTCAGATTCAGAATACCAAGTCTGAAGTGGAGGAGATTTTCCGAAATTTTTATCTGAGTCTTTATCAGGCGGACCCGGAAGCGGTGGAGGCTTCCCGGGGGTATCTGGAAAGGGTGAACTTACCTCAAATTGACCATGGAGCAGCAAGAGGCTCTCAGTGAGCTCATTGCTGCTGTGGAGGTGTTACAGGCGATTGAGGGGCTTCACTCATCTAAGGCTCCAGTCCCTGATGGGTTCTTCGGGGGAATTTTATATTGATGTCTGCTGGAGTGTCAGGTCCTCTTTCCGCTTCATAAATCTAGCCGGGACCCCTTGCTACTATTATTCCATTTCATTTCTGAATGTCAATATAAAATTGCTTACCAAATTATGGTGGATTATGGAGGTCCAGGTTGGTTTTGTGTGCACTCGACACATTGTGAAAAAAATGCGCCGCATTCTCGCCTTGCTGCATGTGAGACTGTAGAGTCTCATTCTCTCGGTAAGTTTTGATGCCGTAAATGCATTCAATCACATCAGTTGAAAGTATATGTATCTCGTCTTGGGGGTCATGGGGATTGGAGGAGGGGGTTTCTTGGATGTACTTGGATCCGCGGGGCAGGTGCTAGTTAATTGGTACCTCACAGCAGACTTTCTACTTAGGTGAGGAATTAGACAGTGGTGTCACCTATCTCCTCTGCTGCTTGTCCTTACCTTGGAGCCCTTTCTAGAGCACAGTCAGATACACCCACACCCGTCGGGGCCCAAATAGGTAAGGAGGAATTTTGAGTGCCAGCTTTTGCTGATGACATTCTTGTATACTTAAGACACCCTCAGGACACCATCCACATTCTACTACAGGAGTTTGTGGAGTATAGAACTTTTTCTGGTCTTAAATTGAATCTTGAAAAGTCATAAGAACATAAGATATGAAATACTGGGTCAGACCAAGGTCCATCAAGCCCAATATCCTCCCTCCAACAGTGGCCAATCTAGGTCACAAGTATCTAGCAGTTTCCCCAAAAGACACAGGGTTCCACAATGCTTGTATTGGGTCAAGCAGTGATATCCCAGGTCCATTTTAATAATGGTTTATGGACCTTTCCTCCAGGAACTTGTCCAAACCTTTTTTAAACCCAGCTACACTAACAGCTTTTACTACATCCTCCAGTAGCAAATTCCAGAGTTTGATTACACGATGAGTGAAAAAATATTTTCTCTTATTAGTCTTAACCCTCGGATACACTCGGTAAATCGACTGACACGTATACACTACCCCCGGGTCACCCCTGACCCATATGTAGAAGTATGGTAAAACATCTACTTTTGTTTGTAAAACATGGTTAAATTGTGAAGAAAAAGACATACTTTTATTTATTTTTTATAATACTTGTTATTAATTCACCCTTTCAAGTGAATAATGTGCAATGCTAGCCAAGATCAGGCAGGACAAGTTGTACAAGGTCAGATATATGCTGCATAATGTCAATACATGTTAACTATTCAGTTGCAAGCTTAAAAATGGTGTGCAGCACTGCACGCTTTGCAAACTACAATAGTTCTATATTTATTCGCTAGGTGGACAGCAACAGTCAAAGTATGGTGCCATTATGTCAAGTAATGGCATGATGCAAATTGTGACAAAAAAATTACCGTGTTATAACAAATTGACAACGGTGCATTGTAAACAACAGAAAACTAGTAAGCAATACATGAAGTACATTGACTGTTTTTTTCAACAACAGTTTATGCACAATGTGCTAGTAGTTGTTCTTGAATGTTCAGGACACACTCGCTTCAGACAGATTTCACATTCGGTAAATACTTTTCGATCTCTGTCACTTGGACAAAAGGAGCATCTTTTTCTTTTCTTTGCTGATGCCCGTGTGGTCAACGGTCTTGGTGGCTTAGGCATTTCAAGGCAAGGATAGCCAACATTGGCCATGGATTGACGTGTATGGCTTGTCAGACCTTCTGGATGGCTTTGACGATTTTGTAGCTGAGGCTTTATGAGATTCAAAGCGAGTTCCTCCAGAAAAAACCTTCTCTTGCAGTTTTCCTTGTGATGAAACATAGGATTGTTGTACATAAATATTATGAATGAATTTACAGCCGCGATATCAAGCAGTCCATAAAACACGCAAAGTGGCCATCGACGAGTTGATCTTTTCACACTGTATGTGTGGCACAACTGATCTACTGTGTCAACACCCCCTTTCGTTCTGTTGTAGTCAAGTATTATTTCTGGCTTCTTTGATGTTTCATCAATTTTATTATCATGGTGAAGTGTTGACAGCAGCATAACTGATTTGTTTTGTTTTGGGACGAATGACACCAAAGTCTTGTCTCCACTGAAGCCAAATATTGAGGATCCCACAATTCTTGAGCGATTTGCCTGGAATTCTGAAGGTATGTCACAGTTGCAACGTCTTACAGTGCCCAGTAGTGTCAAATTCTTGCTAAGAAGAACATCAGCCAGTTGTACGTTAGTAAAGAAATTGTCGCAAGTAATGTTCCTGCCAGACCGTTCCAGAGGTTCAATAAGCTTCAAAACAACATCAGCTCCTAGAGATACTGTTTTGTCACGAGTAACTGACTCTTCACGCCCTAGGTATGGCTTCATGTTGAATACATTATACGTTTCGGCATCTGCACACACCCATAACTTTATACCGTATCGGTCTGGTTTAGACTTGATGTATTGACGAAACGGACACTTGCCTCTGAACCCCAACAATTGTTCATCAACAGTCAAGTATGCAGATGGTGTGTGCATTTTCATGCACTGAGAAATGAATAAATTCCAAACATCTCTGACTGGAGTAAATTTGTCATTGGCCCTTCGTGATTCACGGGTTTGTTTGTCATCAAATCGAAGTAAACTCAATATTTCTGCAAACCTTTTACCTGACATAACAGCTGGAAATATAGGATTCTGGATAGGACTTTTAGCCCAAGTTCTGCGTACAGATACTTTGTTCAACCTGAAAACACCACTCATGTACAGAAGACCCAATGTTGCTTGGAGCTCTTCCATTGTTACCTGCTTCCAGTCAGTACATGGTGGCTGCATTGCTTCAGCTCTACGTATGCCTTCAGAATTTGTGAAATCTAACACTGCTGACAATATATCTGGAGTTACAAACATGTCAAAAATATCCTTAGCATTAGTTATACCTCTGATCTGAGCAATTGGTCCAGAAGATTCTCTGACTATATTTGCTTCCCTTGTTCTTGATGTTGGCGGTACAGTTTTATTCCAATGCATGCCAGAACGAGCTGTGTAATGACTGTCAGTAACTTCCTCATTTTCAGAATGTGATTCAGAAGTTTCAGAATTGCTGTATGAACTGCTATTGTCATCACTTGTTTTATTTTCTTCGACAGCATCTTCTGCTTCACTGCCGCTATCATCAAGATCAAGCTGATCGGACTGGGCGGGAACGACTGCACTATCCGTATCAGCACCTTCAGTATCATTACTCAAACTATCATTACTGTCACTTTCTTCATTCAACCAACGTCTAATTTTTTCAGTTGCTGCACAGCTGCTGAAGCGTTTCGGGAGTGGCATTGTTTACCTTTGTCGTAAAAAATTTTAATCCACAGAAACAAACAAGGAACTGACGTCAGGTGACGTCATAAATGTAAGCAAGACGTTAGAAAACACAGGATTGTAATGTGGACTTGGAGTGGTGACTTTCTTTGCTGCTATAAAACAAAGGAGAGTGTTATTGTGTGAGTGTCGAAAATCACCCCTTGTTTGTTCAGCAGCATGCAGTACTGTACAAAAATGTTATTTTTGCAAACCATATGTATGAAAATACTTAAAAATGGTTCGTTGAGGAATACCTAGAGTACCAAAATACAATTCCTTACCATTTTGAAGAAAAAACACAAAAACCGACACCCGGGTCACCCACTGACCCGGGGATAGTGTATCCGAGGGTTAAATAGGTTACCCTGTACCTTCATTGCATGCCCCCTAGTCTTTCTATATTATGATGTCGTAAACAATCGATCTACGTTTACCCGTTCCACTCCATTCATTAATTTATAGACCTCTATCATAGCCATCTCTTTTCCAGGTTGAAGAGCCCTAACCTTTTTAGCCTCTCTTCATAGGGGTATCTTTCCATCCCTTTTACCATTTTGGTGGCTCTTCTCTATACCTTTTCTAATAATGCTATATCCTTTTTAAGATATAATGACCAGAATTGCACATAATATTCAAGGTGCGGTCACACCATGGAACGATAGCCTTTGTTTTATTCTACATTCTTTTCCTTATGATACCTAGCATTCTATTTGCTCTCTTGGCCGCTGCTGCACACTGGGCGGAGGGTTTTAACATGTTATCCACAATGACGCCTAAACCTTTTTCCTAGGTGATGGTTCCCAAAGTGGAATCATGTATTGTGCAACCATAGTTTGGGTTGCTCTTTCCTAGGTGCATAACTTTGCACTTTTCCACATTAAATTTCATCTGCCATTTGGATGCCCAGTCTTCCAATTTATCAAGATCTTCTTGCAATTTTCCACAATCCTCTTTCCAGGTCATTTATAAATATGTTAAAAAGCAGCAGACTGAGCACAGATCCCTGGGGTACTCCACTATTCACCTTTCTCCGTTGGGAAAATTGGCCATTTAGCTCTACCCTCTGCAATAGTACACTGCCTCCTATCCCATGAATGAACAAATGGATGATGAAATTTTCAAAGAAATCAGGGAAGCTAACAAAATTACAGCACAGTAACAATAATGGGTGATTTCAATTACCCCGGTACTGACTGGGTCAGTGTCATGGCAGGACATGCTAGGGAGATAAGGCTTCTAGATGAAATAAATGACTGCTTCTTAGAACAGCTGGTTCATGAACCGACCAGAGGGGAAGCCATTTTGGACATTGTCCTTAGTGGAACTCAAGATCTGGTGCAAGAGATGAGGGTGTTGGGGCCACTTGGCAATAATGATCATAGCATGATCGCGTTTGATTTCATTAATGGAGGAGGGATGGTAAGGAAATCCACAGTACTACCTTTTAACTTTCGAAAGGGAGACAATGATAAAATGAAGAAAATAGTTAGGAAATAACTAAAGGAGCAGTTGCAAAGGTTAAAGACTTACATGAAGCTTGAGTGTTGTTTAAAAATACTATCTTGGAAGCCCAAACCAACAGTATTCCAAGCTTTAAGAAAAGTGGAAGGAAGTCCAAAAAACTGACAGCATGGTTTAAAGGTAAAGTCAGAGAGGCTGTTGTTGCCAAAAAAGCATCTTTCAGGAAATGGAAAAAAGAGCCAATGACGAAAACTGGAAACAGCAAGTTAAATGCAAGGCATTGATAAGCAGGCAAAGAGAGAATTTGAGAAGAAACTTGCTGTGGAAGAAAAAATGCGTAATAAAAACTTTTTCAAGTACATTCCTAGCAAAAAACCTGTGAGAGAATCAGTTGGACCATTAGATGATAGAGGGGTAAAAGGGGAACTCAGAGGGGACAAGTCTATAGCAGAGAGACTTAATGAATTCTTTGCTTCGGTCTTTACTGATGAAGATCTAGGGATGTTACCCATGACTGAAGTGGTATTTATACTGCAGAAGAATTGAAAGAAATATCAATATACCGGGAAGATGTGTTACAACTATTTGATAAACTGAAGAGTAGCAAATCACCTGGACCAGATGGTATAAATCCAAGGGTATTGAAAGAACTGAAATACGAGATTGCAGACCTGCTATTAGTAATCTGTGAACTACCATTACAATCATCTATAATACCTGAAGATTGGAGGATGGCCAATGTAATGCCAATTTTTAAAAAGGGTTCCAATGGTGATCCGGAAAACTATACACTGGTGAGCATGACGTCAGTACCGGGAAAAATGGTAGAAATCATCATAAAGAACAAAATTACTGAACATGTAGATAGTCATGGATTAATGGGAGACGGCCAACATGGCTTTAGACAAGGAAGATCTTGTCTTATTAATCTGTTATGTTTTTTTGAAGGTGTGAATTAACAGGTAGACAAAGGTGAGTCGGTTGATATAGTGTATCTGGACTTTTAGAAAGCCTTTGACAAGGTCCCTCATCAGAGACTTTTGGCAAAACTAAAAAGTTATGGGATAGGAGGCGGTGTACTATTGTGGATCAGGAACCGGTTAAAAGATAGAAAGCAGAGGGTAGGGCTAAATGGCCAATTTTCCCAATGGAGAAAGGTGAATAGTGGAGTAACCCCAGGGATCTGTGCTGGGTCCACTGCTTTTTGACATATTCATAAATGACCTAGAAAAGGGAATAACGAGTGTGGTTATCAAATTTGCAAATGGCACACAACTATTTAAAATTGTTAAAACCCAAGAGGATTGTGGAAAATTGCAAGAGGATCTTGATAAATTGGAAGAATGGGCATCCAAATGGCAGATGAAATTTAATGTGGACAAGTGCAAAGTTATGCACCTAGGAAAAAACAACACAAACTATGGTTACACAATGCAAGGTTCCACATTAGGAACCACCACCCAGGAAAAAGATTTAGGCGTCATTGTGGATAGCATGTTAAAACCCTTGGCCCAGTGTGCAGCAGCGGCCAAGAGAGCAAACAGAATGCTAGGTATCATAAGGAAAAGAATGGAAAATAAAACAAAGAATATTATAATGTCTCTGTAATGTTCCATGGTGTGACTGCACCTTGAATATTGTATGCAATTCTGGTCTCCGTTTCTTGAAAAGTATATAGCGTTATTAGAAAAGGTACAGAAAAGAGCCACCAAAATGGTAAAGGGGATGGAAGGATACTCCTATGAAGAGAGGCTAAAAAGGATAGGGCTCTTCAACCTGCAAAAGAGACGGCTGAGGGGATATATGATAGAGGTCTATAAATTAATGAATAGAGTGAAATGGGTAAATTTAGAGCGATTGTTTACGTCATCAGAATATAAAAAGACTAGGGGACATGCAATGAAGCTATAGGGTAAACTATTTAAGACTAATAAGAGAGAATATTTTTCCATTCAACGAGTAATCAAACTCTGGAATTTGTTACCGGAGGATATAGTAAAAGCTGTTAGTGTAGCTGGGTTTAAAAAAAGGTTTGGACAAGTTCGTTGAGGAAATGTCCATAAATCATTATTAAAAGGGACCCGGGATATCACTGCTTGACCCAATACACGCATCATGGAATCTGTGTCTTTTGGGGAGACTGCTAGGTACTTATGACCTAAATTGTCCACTGTTGGAAACAGGATACTTGTCTTGATGGACCTTGGTCTGATCCTGTATGGCATATCTTATATTCTTATGTTCATCAGAAATGCCATACAGGATCAAACCAAGGTCCATCAAGCCCAGTATCCTATTTCCAACAGTGGCCAATCCACGCCACAAAGTTTCCCTAAAAGACACACAGATTCCACAATACTTGTATTAGGGCAAACAGTGGATTTCCCAGGTCCTCTTTAATAATGGTTAAAGGTAGTTTGTTCCAGGCTGCAAGGTGCAAGGAGCGATGTCTGGATTTGGCAGTTGAAGAAAACAGCACAGATAGAATTAATCTGACAGACGAGCGGCGTTCACAGAGAGGTATGTAGGGAGAGATAAGAGGGGAATGGTAGTGCAGAGCAGTAGATTGAGTGCACTTATAGGCCATCAGCATGAAACAGGCATGCATTTGTTGCTCAGCATTATTATGCATCCCTTGGAGACCTGCAATGTTAGCTTGGAGTTTTGTGCACCTGTTACGGGTCCATCTCTAGCAGTTTAAGGCATGTTTGTAGAGAATACCAGGGCAGGCATCAATGGGACCAGTTCCTAATGCCACGTACCATTTGATGCAAGGTATGCCCTGACATACATGTTCACATTTACATTCTGGTATACCATATTGGGGTGCACTGAGCTTCACAAACACGTTTCAGGGCACGAGGGGGACTGGTATACGCTCTAGGTTGCAGCAGCTGTCATTTCTCATTACTACTTATGTCTAGGGTGCATCAGCAAACTACTATCTGTAATGAGCAGCTTTGGAGATGCATGTTGTTCTCGGTGGGGGGGGGGGGGAGGGGATAGTGTACACCGATATATCACAGGGACGAGCAGGATCTGAAACATGAAATGTTTCAGAATAAGGTGGGCGCTGGGATGTCCAAAACATTTACCCAGACTGAGGCATGGAGACAGCTGAAAACAGCTTGCACGTGCCCACCAAATACATCTATCGCCTTGATTCCAAACCCGCAGCCATGTTCAAGTCCCGCGGATGTGGAATTGGGATCAATTCTGTCCGCAAGCCAGACATGCATGTTATAGAATCGCACTCCAAATATATATAAAAAAGTAGGGATAAACAAGCAGAGATCACAGCTAGATTGAAACCACAGAAACTTATGCCTGCTCAGGAGCAGGTATAAATGTTAGCGTGCAAAGTATATGGGTAAATATATATTGTGAGAGATAGTGAGTGATAGCTACCTCATATGACCCTATTAGGCGGCTGCCTAGGGTGTTAAGATTTAAGTTGTCTTTGATACAAAAAGACTCTTGTAGTCAAGTAATAAGGCAAAAATAATATTAGGGCTTTATTCCCTGCCCTGAGGGGATATTCCTGGGATACAACAAACAATATGAAACAAAAGAACTGTCGCACAGAAAAATATCTTCTTTCCTTTAGGTACCATCAGCTGGCTGCTTTGCACACGTTCAACATAAAGATACAATATCGTCAGATAAACAAATTGTACAATCCATGGGCACAGGGTCAGAATTATAGCTGCTGTTCTCCCACTGCATTAACTCAGAGTCACTTACGATTGCATATGGGTCACACTCTTTAAAGCCGCTGTCTTCTTTAAAACTCTCCTGTGAGTCATGGGCTAGCTTTTCTAGAAAGGGCTCTTTAAATCCAGGGCTCTGAATGCATGGTATATTAAAAGCTTCCTTCTGGCTTTCCCTTCTTCTCCACGCTGGTGGAATTACTGTGTAACTTTCAGTGTCAAAGTTACTTCTGGTGCCACGCCCTTGCCTTTCAAACCAAACAGAACTTCTCGCCTTTTCTTTAGCAAAGCTAGGTTCCCACCTCTTAGCTGTGGTTCTGTCTCTTATATCTGGGCTTCTGGCAGCTCTCTCCTGGGCTCTCCAACTACCAGGAATCCTAGCAGGGTCCTGGGCATGATGCTGGTTGTTTCCTGCTCTGCTGCCACACCTACTGCTTCCTTCCCTCAGTGGATTTCCTCCAGCATGACGTGTGTTCACTGGATGCTGGCTTAGTCCTCCCAGGTCGCTGCCCCTACTGTCCTTCCCTGGTTCTACCCTGCAGCTTTTATCCTTGTTCTCTTTGCATGCTGCATGGGTTTCTGAGGACAGGTGTTCCTGATTAGCCTTCCTGCTTCTAGCTACGTCAGGACTAGTGCAAGGACATTTTACTCTAATGCCTTTTTGTTTTTCTTGTGCTGAGTTTGTTTGCTGCTCAGCTAATTCTACATGTGCTGAGTTTGTCTGCTGCTCAGCTAGTTCTACATGAGCTGGGTTTGTATGCTGCTCAGCTAATTCTACATGAGCTGAGTTTGTCTGCTGCCCAGCTGATTCTGAGGTAAGTTCCTTACTTTCCCCTAACTCCATGGGCTCTGTACCAGCTGCTGTGTCACAAGATATATATATATATACACACAGGGTGGCCCAACAAAAGCGAGAACATCTCGTAGCATATAAGTTATTTAAAAATTCAAAAAGACAGATGTAAACGATTGACAAATTTTAAAAAAAAAAGATGGCGACCAGAAACTGTCGAAATAAAGACGTTATATAGCTAAAAAAGGTAAATAAGTAAACTTTTTAAGCTTTTAATTTACGAGATGGTCTCACTTTTTTTGGGCCACCCTGTATATGTACTATGTACCATATATACCATGTAAATAGCAGAATGTATATGGTCAGCACTTTTGCAAATAGTCTCTCCCCAATGACATGCCCACCTGGGCCGGGGTCTCGATCCCCAGCGTGTAAATAGTTACCTGATTTTGTCCAAGTTAGATCACCTTTTCTATTGTAAATACAGTGCAGCCTAGGCCACAATGTATATGTTATTATTGTATGTAAACCGCGCTGATTTTAAATAGCACGGTATAAAAGAGACATTAAATAAATAAAAAAATAAATAAAATAAATATGGTATTTTATGAAAGTTACATATAGTTTGCGATTCCATGACATGGGTCATGTAAAAGTACATTCTTTCTTTTCAATATGAATATTTTTACCTGCATAACCTTTAGATTAATGTTATAAAAGTCCTCTTACATGTACGTATAAAACAGGGTTGCATGTGAGGGAAAAGCTTATAAAATAATCTCTCACATGTCTTGAGGTGTGCCAAAGGGGTTACATATACTGTTGAGGCCGTGTAGATTAACAGTTTCAACATGCTCCATGCTGATGTCTGCTACCTCATTGGAATTTCCTGAACCATAGACACCAGTGGTGATCCTTTCTTTTGCCTAAATCATGTCTAGCAGATCTCCTCTGAATTCCAATTGAGGTGATGAGCTTAAATGTGATTTTGGGTAATTTATAACTAACCCTAATGAGTCCAGCACTTGGATGGCTTTATGCATGGATTATTGAACTCTTTCCTGAGATGGGATCTTTACTAACCAATTGTCCACAAAGGGAAATACTTGCCCTCCCATTTTGCATAGATATGCGGTATCGAGGGGTGTGGTCTTGCAAGGCAACAAGATGGCAGCATAATCAAAGAGCTCTGCACTCTCACTTGGTTTGCAGCTTGTCGTGCTGAGAGGGCTTGTGTGCATCAGTGATGCTGAGAGCTAAACTATCGGTAGTTTAACTACTGGCAGGGTCTCCCAAGATGGACAGGTCTCAGCTGAGGTGCCAGACCAAGACAAACCACCCATCTGGGCAGCAGCAGAATGGGACAGTGTTGACGGCGGAGGATCACATTTTTGTGACAACGGCAACACCACCAAACTTAAACTGCATGGAAGAAAGGCCCGGCAATCTACTTCTGTATCTTGCCATGAAAACCCAATGGATAGTTACAACAAAACAAATTGTGCTATGGTGCTGGAAGATGAGACCCCCAGGTCAGAAGGCACTCAACTAGCTACTGGGTAAGAGCTGAAGACTTTTCAGAGTAAAGCCAGCATTTATGATGTGGTTGGATCAAAGCCCTCGGGAAGTCTGACTGCTGATGTAGCTGCGCATGAAATGAGAGTCAGAAGCTGTAAAGATGTCTTACACATTGGAACATGGAACGTACGAAGCATGAACCAAGGGAAGTTGGAGGTGGTCAAGAATGAAATGGAACGTGTACAACTTGATCTGTTGGGTGTCAGCGAACTGAAATGGACTGGCATCGGGCACTTTGCATCAGATGATCACATGGTCTACTATGCTGGAAATGAAAGACAAAGAAGAAATGGTGTTGCATTTATAATAAAGAAACTTGCAAGAACTGTAATGAAATACAATGCAGTCAGTGAACGCTTAATCTCTATTCGTCTACGAGGATTGCCTATCAACACAACTATAATTCAAGTATATGCCCCAACAACAGCTGCTGAAGAGAATGAAATTGAAGAGTTCTATGAACAAGTACAAGCTGAAATTGACAGAACATGCAAACAGGATATCCTGATAGTCATGGGTGACTGGAACGCAAAAGTTGGCAACAAAGAAGAAGGCAAAGTAGTTGGAAAATATGGACTTGGCAACAGAAATGAAGCTGGAGAAAGACTGATAGAATTCTGCAAGACCAATGGTCTATTCATCTCAAACACCTTCTTCCAGCAACACAAGCGGCGACTGTACACATGGAATTCACCGAATGGAATATATAAAAATCAAATTGACTACATATGTGGAAGTCAACTATGGAAAAGCTCTGTAACATCAACAAAGACAAAACCTGGAGCTGACTGTGGTACAGATCATCAACTACTAGTATGCAAACTCAAGCTAAAGTTGAAAAAGAGCAAACCACTCATGAATGCAGCAAAATATGACCTTGAGAATATACCACTGGAATTTAAAGACTGCCTGCAAAATTGATTTGCTGCTTTAGATACAAATGACAGAGCTCCGGAAGAGTTATGGAATGACATCAAGAAGGTTGTGTTGGAAGAAAGCGAGAAGTCTCTACAAAAGGTGAAAAAGCAAAAACGGCCAAAATGGATGATGGAAGGAAGAAACTCTGAAAATTGCCCAGAAACGCAGAGAAGCTAAAGCCAGAGGAGAAAGAAAGACAATCGCAGAACTCAACAGAGATTTCCAATGTGCAGCAAGACAGGACAAGGAAAAGTACTACAATGACACTTGCAAGGAAATAGAAGCAGAAACTATTAGAGGAAGAACTAGATCGGCTTTCCTAAAGCTACGAGAGTTAAAGAAAAAGTTCCAGCCTCGAATTGGAATGTTACAAGATGCTCAAGGTTCTATGTTGAATAATGCTGAGAAGATCAAGAAAAGGTGGAAGGAATATACAGAGTTTTTATATGATAAAGATCAAGTGGACCAACAGCCGTTTCAACCTGTACCTTATGATCGGGAACCATTGGTGATGAAAGAAGAAGTTGAAGCAGCACTGAAAGCCTTATCAAAGAACAAAGCACCAGGCATTGATAGCATTCCCATAGAAGTATTGCAGCAATCTGATGCAGCTGTTACCGTACTCACAAGGCTCTGCCAAGAAATATGGAAGACAACATCATGGCCAACTGACTGGAAAAGTTCTGTGTTTATACCAATACTAAAGAAAGGTGATCCAACTGACTGTGGAAATTATCGCACAATCGCTCTGATCCCACATGCCAGCAAGTTTCTACTGACGATTATTCAAAAGAGACTACAACCATACCTGGAACAAGAACTACCTGAAGTGCAAGCAGGGTTCAGGAAAGGGGCGAGGAACGAGAGACATCATTGCAGATGTGAGATGGATCCTTGAAAAGACTAAAGAATACCAAAAGGATATCTATTTGTGCTTTATCGACTATAGCAAGGCTTTTGACTGTGTAAACCATGAGAAACTCTGGGCCACATTAAGAAGCATGGGTATACCAGAACACCTGATCGTTCTCTTGTGCAATCTGTACATTGATCAAGAAGCAACAGTTCGAACAGAACAAGGAGAAACAGAATGGTTTAAAATAAGCAAAGGTGTAAGACAAGGCTGCATACTTTCCCCCTACCTGTTTAATTTATATGCAGAACAAATCATCAGAGAAGCAGGATTGTATGAAGACAACAGAGGTGTGAAGATTGGTGGAAGACTCATCAACAACCTTTGCTATGCTGATGATACCACATTACTGGGAGAAAGTGAAGATGATCTGAAACATTTGCTTCTCACAATCAAAGAACATAGTCTCAAAATGGGCCTGCACTTTAATGTAAAGAAGACAAAGATCATGACAATTGGCATAATCAACAGGTTCATCGTTGAAGGAGAAGAAATTGAAATTGTGAACAACTTTAACCTACTTGGATCAACTATCAATAAAGAAGCAACAAGCAGTCAAGAAATCAGACGATGCATTGCTCTTGGCAGAATGGCTATGAAAGACCTAGATAAGATTCTCAAGAGCAGAGATGTCTCTCCATACAAAGATTCGACTTGTTCAAGCCATGGTATTTTCAATAACATCATATGGATGTGAAAGCTGGACAGTGAAAAAGATAGACAGGAAGAAAATTGATGCCTTTGAATTATGGTGCTGGCGGCGAATACTGTGTATACCATGGACTGCCCGAAGAACAAACCAGTCGGTACTAGAGGAGATCAAACCTAAGCTTTCTTTAGAAGCTCAGATGACAAGACTTCGACTTTCATACTTTGGACACATCATGTGAAGAGAGAGATCATTAGAGAAAGACATTATGCTTGGCAAGATAGAAGGTCAACGCAAAAGAGGAAGGCCAGCAATGAGATGGATCGATACAATAACAGCAGCTACGGGTACCAGTCTGTCAACAATGAGCCGCCTGACTGAAGACCGAACACAATTTAGGATAGCTATCCAGAGGGTCGCCATGAGTCGACTCCGACTCGACGGCACTTAACAACAACAACTGCACTCAATCCAGTATTCTTCTCCATCCACGCTGTCCAGGATCTTTGCAATCCCACTACTGAGTTCTAATTTGCCTACATATTTTGGGCAGTATGGCAGTGCAAGTCCAATCAGCAATTTGCTGTAAACTCAGGTCTGAAACGACACAAAACAGATCTAGTGACCTCCGAGAAAATGGCATCAGTGAAGCCAGGAGGTAAAAGGGATAGCACTGTTAGCAAAGATTTGGAGCCTCCGTGATCTTAATGAGATAGAATTAGGTTCTATTCAAGATATTAAAGTAGAACTTACTAATTTGTCAGCAAAAAGTTAATCAAGTGTCTGCCATGAGCAAGTAGATCATCATATGGTGGACTTAGTACTCCAGTGACAAAATGTAGACAAGCTAATTGGCTAGTGACATATATTCAATTCTGTGATAATTAAGCTGCCATTTCTCCGCTCAATAGAAGCAAACCTCACTAGATCAGAGCATGGCTGCAATTATAGCTCTCTTGAAATCAATGTCTCTTGAGATTATCTGCAGAGCTGTCACCTTGCCCTTACCGCATACTTCTTTCACAATAGTGCCTGGACCAGTCCTCAGTCAATACTAAGCAATCTGTCAAGACAGACTGTAAAACTCTTGCACACACTTGTGGGCAGTTGCTCCTCAGTAGTTGGACAATTCTCTCAAAAATTGAGCAATCCTGATCACCTGTGTGCCTGATTCGATCCTGCTTGTTGACAGAGAAAGTAAAGCGGCTTATTTGTAACCTGTGCATAGTCACCCCCCACCAGGGCCATACCGAGCGTGAATTGGTATGGCACCGGCGACTTGCACATTGGGCACGCGCCCGCCCCCCCTTCCCCCCCCCGCCCCCCGCACCTCCATCCAGCCACTTTCTGGATGGTGGCGGAAGAGTAGAGGTGCGCCCGATGTGCAAGTCGCCGGCGCACTAATCCAATCTGTCCCTCCCTGCTCTGATGCCATGTCAGAGGAGGTAGGGACCAGACCTTCTTAGCGTGTCATGAGAAGGCTTAAGGGACGCGTTTCAGCTGTCTGCCGTTGCCTGCCGCCACCGAGAGAAGAAAACGTGGCGGCAAAAGGCAATGGCAGACAGCTAAAATGCGCCCCTTAAGCCTCTGCGCCCTGTGCGTCCGCACTGCTCACACAGGGCTAGGTACGGTCCTGCCCCCCCCCCACCCGAGATGTGTGATTTTGTCTCTCTGTGCCTTACTATGTCTATCTATATGTTTGTGACTATATTTTCTTTGACTCTCCTATTTCTTTCCTTTAATGTCAATTATATTGGAGTTCCTTTCTATAATTATTTTTATTTTGTAAACTGCTTTGCCTAAACCGAAAATGCAGTATAGCATGTGACGCAAGTAGAATCTGTAGCATGCCAGATAAAAGACAATACCGAAGGGGATTAAGAAATGACAGTCAGAATGGAGAACTTATCTAATCAAAATCACAGAAGTAATATTCGGATATTGGGAGTGATGAAAGGCTTCAAAAGTAGTGACATGATTTCATTCCTGGTTATCTTTTTACAAATGCAGCTTGGTCACATTTTGAGCCAACGCTAGAAACTGAACGTGCATATTGAGTGCCATCTCAGCAAACTCCAGGATCCAAATACCTGCAAGTCTATTGTAGCCCCTCTATTTTTCTGAAATGGAGATGGTTTTGAAACCTATGTCTTGTTGGACCTCAGCCCTTTCCTACTGGACCTCTTTGAACCCTATAAGAGCAGTGGAGCTAGTGATGTGGGATTTGGGGAGGCTGTTATTACAGTTATTGCTAAACCAATATGTGATGATAGTTTTCAACCTTACTATCGCCCCATCTAATTACTGAATGTTGATTTTAAGTTATTTATTTATTTAACAGTTTTTTTAATGCCACTTTATCATTTTAGTCAAAGCGGTTTACATTGTAACTTAAACTTGGTAATGTACATTAAAACAGGGACATTAATAGCTTGGGGTTTTTTTCCTGAGGCAATGGAGGGTTAATTGATTTGCCCAAGGCCACAAGGAGTGCTAGTGGGACTCAAACCCTGGTCTCTTATTTCCCAAGCCAGTGCTCTACATTAGGCTACTCCTCCACTCCTCTTAGTTATATGCTAAACTTTTTTTCTGGACAACTACATAAAGTATTGGGCAAAGTAATTCAGACTGGTCAAGTAGGGTTCATGAAAAATAGATATATTGGAGATAATTATTGTGGTTGCTCAAAAACATCAGTCACCCATGGCAGCCCTTTCCATAGATGCTGAAAAAGCATCTACAGGGTGGAATGGGGTTTTCTCTTTTTAAAGCGATGTTTAGATGTGGGTCTCAATTCATTAGGTCCACTCAGGTTATATACTACCATAATGTACATACTGAACATAAGTTTATTCAAGCTCCGCAATGTTCTCCCCCTCCTCACATGCCATCCTAATTTACCTGCACTTGTTAATTACTTTGCGTTATCTGTAACTCTCACCATTTGTTAAGTTATTCTGTTTGTGAGCACAGAGTTCTCTGTAAACTGTTTTGACTAGTAGAAAAACGGTATAAAAAAGATGTTAAATAAATAAAATAAATATGCCTGCCCCACATTGCATGTGTCTTTCTCTAGAGACACAAGGAAGCCCTTTATCTCCTCTCCTATTCAACATCACGATGGAACCCCTTTTTCTTATTAGCCATTCATCAGTACTTGAATATCCATAGCCTTACAATAGGTCCATATGACTATAAAGTGCTAGCTTATGCAGATGATGTTTTAATTATTTTATCTTTCCCAGAATTGCCTCTACCTGCATTTTTAGATCTCGCTTCACACTCTCGGATTATGAAATTAATTTAACCAAATCTGAAGTGATGCCACTCAATACATTATGTTCTGAAATGTTGCTTGGCAGTTTCAGCCTTAAAGGGGTTTCTCTTGGGTTTCAAATACACGTACATAGAGATTTGTAGGTAGTCATGGAGGTAAATATGGAGAAGATTTTGGAGTCGGTTGAATCTACTCCACTTCTAGATGGAGAGTCCCTTATTTTTGTCTTGGTGAGGCTGTGTGGAAGCTATAAAAATGACAATTGTACCACAAGTGAATTATATTTTGTCACTTCTTCCTAATCTTTGTCTTTCTATTTTTTACGATGGCTGGATAAAATACTTTCTCTGTTTTTATGGAATGGAAAGCCTCCTAGGATTTCATTTCAAAAACTGAAGGCTCCAAAGATAGAATAGGTCTGCCTGATTTTTCTTTATATCAGAAAGATTATTTTTTGGGGGAGAGGAGGCAGGGTCTCCAGCCAAGATGGATGCTGCTCCTTAGTACTCCGCAGCTCCTTCCCAAATAAATCACTGCAAAGGGCTAAAAGATGATTGAAAAGGCTGGCAGACGACTGTGAAAGGAAACTAGCAACTGTGTGCCATGAGAAATGAGCAAATGAGAAAAGAAAAATGAGTTTGTTGGCTGGGAAACCTCGATAAACTGGATGGCAGACACAGTGAAAAGTTGATGGCTGCACCCCCACACCCTCTCGCAGAGCGAACACCCAGTAATGGTGGCTTTGTGAAAACTATAGGTCTGAGAGACAGCACATTGCAGCAGCTTTCCAGGAGCCTGAGATATCACACCAAGGGAAAATCCAAGCATAGTACAGTGTACAGGGAGTGCAGCAGGCCAGTGGAGACGGTGGTTGAAAGCAGCACACAGCAGCAGAGAAGTAGTGGAGGGCACGTGCAATGGTGACAGATTGGTATCCATCGAAGAGAACCCAAGCACCGCAGTGGAGCAGCTCTAGAAGCCAGGAAAGTAGTGTGAAGTGTTACTACCAGCACAAGCTGGTTGAGATAAGGTGGTGAGTCTTCTGAGTTAGAGCACCAGGGACAATAACTGAGGTCCACATGAGACCATACATGCAGGATCATTTGGCAGAGCTTAGCTGGGGCTGGGTGAGTAATCAGGGTGATTCTTCAGCTTGTGAGAGACTGGAAGTGTGGAGATCTCCTGCGGGGACTGGACCTGGACCACAATCTGCAACACAAGCCTTGTACACTCACTGGAGGGCCAGAGAGCATTCAGCCCAGTAGGAGATGCCTGGGAAGCCCACAAGCATTTGTAAGAAACAGAGAAAAACTCTTAAAGAACCTGAGACTCTCGCAGGCACAGAGAAGAAAAAATTAGATATAGCTCTAACAGAAAGTTCCTCAGCAAGTTTGGCTATGGCAGTCCCAGAGAATCAGAATCAGAACCAGCAGGTACTACTTTTGACAGAGGAAGTGGCCAAATATCTCACAAAAAGATAAGATGGCTGATAATTTGCCATTGAAAGTGGAAAGCACACATAGAATGGACTTAAACAACAGACTGAGACCAGTGATCTTCAAGATGCTCAACTATGCTGACAAAATGGCACTTGTTGCAGCTTACTGGAATCTGGAAATTGAAGGAGCCAAAATCCTTAAGTTCCAGGACTTTTCAATGCAGGTAGCTGCTAAGCGACGAAAGATTACACCTTATTGCTCTCAGTTTTTTTCAAAATGAGTGAGATTTAGTCTACAATATCCTAAAAAGCTGTGGGCGTTTCATGAGGGCACGTCATGGATTTTTGAAAGTAAAGAAGATATTCAGAAGTTTGTAGAAGAGATTGAGAGAGGTGGCACATAAGACCATCTAGTTAAACTGGCCAGGGAATTGTCTCCTTTGTAGTGAAGAGAAAAATTTAGACTCTGGAAACACTGGTCAACAAAGTTTTACAAAAGTCATGTTACTGAAATAAAAATAGTCATTTCTTATCAATTTTTATATGCTGAACACAAATATGACAGTGAAATTGCAAAGTTGGCTCTAGTTTTTTTGTAATCTACAAGAATTAATGTTTTCATCACGAAATGCATATCAATAGTAAATATAATAGGCCTACGGTTAATACCTGTAAAAAAGCAAGTCATAGACTACTTCTTAGATTTTTTTGCCTGTCTCTTGTACAGCTGTTCGGGAGCTTCTCTGGGGAGTGTCCAGCAGTAATCAGCCAGCATTATAGTGGACCATTTTCCCTGGTATCTTTGCTCCATCATTGTGATATCCTGTTGAAAACATTTGCCCTGTTCATCACTAACCATACCACAGTTATCAGGAAAGAAATCGAGATGGGAATCAAGGAAATGGATCTTTAGAGACATATTGCAGACAAGTTTCTGATACTGCATCAGCATGTCTTCTACTAGTTCCTTGTAGTTTTCTGCCCTAACATTCCCGAGAAAGTTTGTTGACACTAGGCGAAAAGCATTCCATGCTTGTTTCGCATCACCCTGCAGCAAGTTGTTGAACCGATCATCTTTGAAGAGCTCTCGAATCTGAGGACCCACAAAAGCTCCCTCTTTAATCTTTGCTTCACTGAGTCGAGGGAATTTTCATGCAGGTATTGGAAAGCTGGAGAAGTGCGGTCCATGGCTTTCACAAAGTTTTTCATCAAACCTAGTTTGATGTGAAGGGGTGGTAGCAGGATTTTGTGAGCCTCAACCAGAGCTGGGTGCTGGATATTCTTCTCTCCAACTGTTACATTTTGTCTGCAATTCCATTCCTTCCGCAAGTAGTGCCAATCCCTTGCCTCGGCTATACCACTCACATAAGAAACACATGTATTTTATATATGTGCAATCCCATTAAAAGGGCAACTACCTTCAAGTCACCACAGAGGTGCCAGCTATACTTGTTTTAGTTAATGGAAGTCAGTAGATGCTTTAAGTTATTGTATGTCTCTTTCATGTGGACGGCGTGCGCTACTGGAATAGATGGAAGACGGTTTCCATTGTTCAAAAGCACAGCCTTCATACTCAGTTTCGAAGAGTCTATAAATAGTCTCCATTCTTGTGGGTCATGAGTGATTTTTAAGGCATTCATGAGGCTTTCAATATCGGAACAGAATAACATATTACTTTCCTTTCCGACTGCGTATAGTACACTGCTGACGTCAGATGGCTTCAGCAGCCGTCTGGCAGTAGTATTCCATTGCATCAGAAAATAATGCAATCAACTCTGGATGATGTGTGCATGCTGGCATTATGCAACATTACATCATTCAAGGCTTATTTGGGATGTTGTTGATGTCCTACTGGATAAATTTACACGGTGAAACGTCAAAAATGAACTACATGCAATATCTTCAAAACGAGAGCCAAGATACTACAGATTAGGGCCTTTTAAAGTCAGTAACGATTTCAATGTTGACCAGTGAAATTGGACTTTCATCTGACCTGTACTACAGTGAGCAGGAGCAGGGTTGGGTAGGGCCTGTAGTAGGACTGTCTTCTCTCTTTCTTCTTTTTTTTCTTCTTTTCTATTTTCTCTTTTTCAGCTTGGGAGCTTTGGAGAGTTTAGGGGGATGGAATTATTTGAAGCTGGTTGGATGTGAGAATTTTTAGAGGGGGGAGTTTAGGTTCACTATTATAATGGGGAAGAGCATCTAAAAACACTGGGTGGCAGTGGGAGGCTATGTTGCCACTGCTAAAAGTTTAAAGGTTTGGGCGTATATTATTGTTATGGCCTGAAATGTGGGTAAGGCAGTATCGTTGATGTATATTCTTGTTTCTATGATCTATTATAAATCTCAAATAGTAGTGGGGGGCTGTATGGGGGTGGAATGGTCCTGTATAACAATTGGAGGGGTAAGAGGGAGGAGCGGGAAGGGGAGTGAATGGAGATGTGTATGTGAAGAGGATAGAGGAAGGGGAATCAGTCATATAGGGGTGATGTCGGCGCCAACTGAGCCCTCATGGAAGCATCTCCCCAGCTTTCAAAGAAAGCCTTTAGAAGATGCCACCACACATGCGTGGTCACCTTTCTGCCCAAAGGTGCCATCTTATCACAGTATGATGACATAGCTCAAAGAAGCATAAAAAGAAAACTCCTCCATGGGGAGGAGGGAGAGTTGTGAGGACTGATTCCTGCTGTTCCCGGAGAACACCTGCTACAGGTGAGTAACTACGCTTTCTCTGGGAACAAGCAGGAAGTCAGTCCTCACATATGCGATTCCCTAGCTATAGGCTACCAAAAGCCTGTAGAAAAACACAGATGCCCCCAAGAGAGATTTGAGGAATATTGAATCCAAATGGCGCAAAACCAAATCTACCCCTTTATATGACGCTTATCACAGCTACCTTAAAAAGTACAAAGAAGCTTCAGACGACGCAAAGAAAAATTACCACTCAACTATACTAACCAAATCCATTAATAGGCCTAGAGAACTTTTCAGCATTGTCCAAAACTTAACTAATAACTCATATGGGACCAGCAATGAAATTATCGATATCTCTGCACAGACTCTAGCTAACCACTACATAAATAAATCAAAAACTTTTGCATTCACACCAAATCCTCTATCCCTTTCCCACCAACATCAATTGGAAAAATGGTCCGACTTCCACCCTATAACTAAAGACACTCTCAAGAATACAATTTCAAACTTGAACACTACAACTTCTCAACTTGATCCATGTCCGGTAAACTGGATTAAACATACTCTCCCTACACTGTCCCCCTTTATCCGTCCTATAGTCAATTTTTCGCTGCGCCAAGGGTACTTACCACCTTCCCTCAAACATGCTCAAATCCGACCGATAATCTAAAATAACACCCTCGACAAAACATCACCTAATTCCTACAGACCTATCTCAAGCATTCCATTTATGGCTAAACTAATTGAAAAGGTCGTTCAAACTCAAACACAGGACCACATAGTAAACTCAGCCCCCCTTGATGACCAACAATATGGCTTTCGTCCCTATCATGGTGTAGACACTCTATTAACAGTACTTCTTGATACCTTAATAAGAGGTATCGATAACCCTAAACAAGCTTTCATTCTCCTCTTTCTAGACATCTCTGCAGCGTTTGACAGTGTACACCATGCTGTTATGCTTAACAGATTAAAACAAACAGGAATCCACTCAACTGTACATAATTGGTTCACCTCATATCTAACTGATCGAACCCAAACCGTCCGAACTAACACACAAACTTCTAAAACATACAAACAGGAAATTGGTCTCCCCCAAGGCTCCGCCCTCTCTGCCCTCCTATTTAATATCTATATTCAACCAGTCTGCAACATTTTCAAAAAATTTAAAGTCCTCTATCACATATATGCAGACGATATGATGATGTACATACCATTCACAATCCCAACACTCCCATTACAACTGTTAACAGAATGCTTCTCTGAATTAACAATCTGGCTAAAAGACCACAATCTCCATATCAATCACTCTAAAACTGATATATTAATAGTAACTAAAAATCAATCCTACATACCTCCAACACACATCACTCTCCAAAATCACAACATTACTATAAAAAACGAAGTAAAATACCTAGGTGTCACCCTCGACACACACCTTAGTATGGACACACATATTAGAAACATTACTAAAAAAGTCTACTTTAAACTCAAAATTTTAAAGCAATTACGTCCACTTGTACTTCTACATGATTTTCTGAACATTATTCAGGCTATCATTACACCACACTTTGATTTTGCCAATCTCACTCTTCTAGGCACAACAAAACAAAACATTAAGAGACTCCAACTTGCCCAAAATGCAGCAGCAAGAATTGTAATGAAGGTTCCACCATTTGAACACATTACACCTATACTCGCAAACCTACACTGGCTCCCAATACAATCCAGAATAAAGCACAAATTGATTATCACCACATTTAAGACATTAAATAACATGGCCCCAGTCTCTTTAACAAAACTTATCACTAAAGACACATCCCAAACTGCGCTACGGAGAGGTCACACAAATAAAATTAGGATCCCAAAAGATTTCACAACTACCAAAAAAACAACTAATAAAAAAGCGTTTTCGCATGCAGCTCCCACCCTATGGAACTCCCTCCCCGAAGAAATAAGAGCATTAAATGATGTAAAGGAGCTCCGCAAGAAACTGAAAACACATTTGTTCATCTCCCATTTCGGCACACTAGAGAATACCTTACCACTAACAGGAAATGGCTAATAGATATCTCAGCGAATACCAATTCCAAGTTTTTCTTCAATTTAACTACAACTTAAAGTTGATTTAACAACTATTTGTAAATCCTGTAAATAGAAATATGTAAATAGTTCGAAATATGTAATAGTTTGATTGTTATAGAACAAATGATTTACCATACATAGTTCAATCATGTTTAATGTATTTAGCAAATTTGTACCTAGTTAACTTATGTTTCATGTAAAACAGACCCGTTACTCTGTTCATTTATCGTTCATTGTAAACCGCACCTGATCTGTGGAAGGTAGCGGTATATAAGCAACTGTTAAAATAAATAAATAAGAGGAGCCATGAGCAGCAGCAATTGAATCCAAGGTACAGACTCCAGAAGGATCTGTGTGTCCAGTGAGGAACCAACACTCCAATAGCCTGAACACAGAAGGGTCGGAGGGTAGAAGTTGCCTAAACCCCGAACAGATTACAGAGCACGGCCTGGCCGAAGATGCTGTCCCGTTGGGACTCCTTCTCCAGGCAGTAATGAGCAGCGAAGGTATGGACTGAAGACCAAGTGGCGGCCCTGCGGATGTCAATCAATGGGACGGAACGCAAGCTTGCTATAGAGGCTGCCATGGCTCTGACGTGCACCGTGACCCAGAACTCCAGTTCATAGGCGAGAGCAATGCAGTCTACTACTCAGGTGGACACGGTCCACTTGGTCACCGCCTCCCCCAGCTGACTGGGGTCATGTGGTAACCCTGGGTATGTTGAAGGTAGAAGGACAGGGTCCTCTTACAATCCAGAGTATGGAGGATGGCCTACGACCTGCTGGCATGAAGCCGTGGAAAGAAGGTGGAGAGCACCACCTCCTGATTGATATGGAATGCGGATACCACTTTCAAGAGGAATTTAGGGTGTGTGTGGAGCACGACCCTGTTTTTGTAAAACCAGATGTAGGGCATCTCTGCCACCAAGGCCTGGAGCTCGCTGACCCTGCGAGCGGATGTGAGCACCACCAGGAAGATGACTTTCCATGAAAAATACCTTGTGGCAGGCAGCCAGAGACTCAAATGGCGGCCCAGTGAGCTGCGCTAGCACAACATTGAGGTCCCACTCCAACGCTGGTGGACAGATGGGGGCTTAGACAACAAGAGACCCCACAGAAGCAGTGACAAGAGGCTGCACTGAGAGGGGCTTGCCTTCAATAGGGTGGTGGTGAGCCGCAAGAGCACTCAGGTGTACCCTGATGGAATTGGATTTGAGTCCAGATTGCTAAAAATGAAGTAGGTATTGCAGCACCAGCTGCACTGAGCAGGAGAACTGGTTTGCCCATCACTCCGCGCACCACACTGAAAACCTGTGCCAGTTGTAGGCTCACTGGTAGAGGTCTTACAGGAGGCCAAAAGGACCTCCTCCACCTCCCCTGAAAGGCTGAAAGGGGCCAAGGCTATCCTCTCAGCAGCCAAGCTATCAGAGACAGGGACCCCAGATCAGAGGTATAGGAGGGAACCCTCTTCCTGAGACAATAGCCCTGGGGCACTCCACAGGGGGGCGGGAGCCTCCGCTACCAAGCAGAGGGAACCACCACGATCAGCAACGCCCTGTCACGAAGAGCCCTAAAGAGGGTCTTGGCAATCAATGGCATGGGCAGGAAGGCATATAGAAGGCCCTCCGACCACGGGATGAGGAAGACATCTGCAGCCACCCAAAATGGGTAGAGCTGCTGGAAGCTGAAGCGGGGCAACTGGGAGTTGTCCAGGCTGGCAAAGAGATCCACTAGAGGGGTCCCCTAGAGTCTAAGAAGCCAAATGGCCACTCTGGGGTCCAGCCACCATTCATTGGTCCCTTCTTCCGATCCATTTCCTTTACCCTGTGGGGTCCCTCAAGGTTCTGTGGCTGAAGGACCCTGCTCAGTCTATCTATCAGAGTGTTGTCCTGTCCTGGCAGGTATACTGCCCGCAGAAGCATCCCTTGGTGGATCGCATAGGAGCAGAGAGCCACCGCTTCATGGCAGAGGGTGCGGGACCCCATGCCCCGTTGTGTGTTTACACAGAACCTTGCTACTTGATTGGTCATTTCCAGCACGAACTGGTGCTGCAGACGTTGGCAGAAGGCCTGGAGAGCCAAGTGTATGGCCCGGG
Source organism: Ichthyophis bannanicus (assembly GCA_033557465.1). Lineage (NCBI taxonomy): Eukaryota > Metazoa > Chordata > Amphibia > Gymnophiona > Ichthyophiidae > Ichthyophis > Ichthyophis bannanicus. The sequence goes on along the minus strand of CM066034.1, from coordinate 429,578,436 downwards.
GCTCCTGTAAGTTGATCTGCTGCTTATTTTCCACCTCAGACCAACTGCCCTGAGTGCAGAGTTCCTCACAATGTGCTCCCCAGCCCAGCAAGGAGATGTCCGTAGTGAGGACCCTCTGGAGGATGGGGGTCTGAAAGGGCACCCCCGCTAGAAGGTGCTATGCATTCTGCCACCAGTTCAGGGACTCCGCCAGCTGGCAGGTCACTGTCTTGCAGTCGTTGCATGGCCGTTATCTTTATCTTTATTTTAGTGCTTGATATACTACCCAAGTAAAAGTGTCAGGGCGGTGTACAAAATCAAATGCAAGCTACAAACAGGAAAATGGCAAGGAACATCATTGGTAGACAGGAAAGAGGAAAGAGAATAGATAGGGCAGTATATTTATGAGGGATAGAGATAGATATAGATATGATACTTGGTATCAAAGAAAAGGAAAACCAGGCAGGCAGGAGAGGAGGCCAATCAGGGATGAGGAAAGGGCAGGTCAAAGGCAAGGTGAAATAGGTGGGTTTTGAGCGTGGCTTTGAAAGGGGGAAAGACAGATCAGTGCGGAGTGTGAGAAGCAATGAATTCCAAAGTGCGAGGCCCAGGAAGAAAAATGCAGATGGGTAAGCTCAAAATATGCTTGCGTGGGGGAGGGGAGGGAGACACAGTTCACATGGATAGACTGGAGTAGGCACGGGGAAACATGGAGTTGAATAAGATCTGCAAGATACTGAGGGATAACGGTGTGAATAACCTTGTGAGTATTTTGTATGTGAACCTGAATTTAAGAGGGAGCCAGTGAAGATGTATGAGTAGAGGGGTAATGTAATCAAACCGGGAGGAATGAGTGAGAAGGCAAGCTGCAGTGTTCTGAATAAGCTGTAACTGATGAAGCTGATATTGGGGCAAACCTGCAAGGATGACATTACAATAATCGAGCCTGGACTTAATGAGTGACTGTACAAGGGTGATAAGAGATGAAGGAGAGAGGAAAGGTCAGACGGCACGAATTTGGCAGAGGGAAACAAAGGAAAGGCGGATGAGTGAGCAGATGTGCTGATGGAAGGGAAGGGAAGAGTCCAGAGTGGCCCCAAGGTATCTGAGAGATGTTAGAAAAGGTACTGGAGCAGCAGATAACTGAGAGGGAAGAGGGGGACAGTGGACACCAAAGGTGAACCTAATGGCAGCAGATTTAGATGGGTTAATGTGTAGGTAGTTGCTATTTAACCAGGAGGAAACGTGAGAGAGGAAGGAATCCAGTGGGGTGAGATTAGGTGTGAAGGGGTGTGGAACAAGAGACTGATATCATCAGCATAATAGTAACCAGTGACTCCGGATTGCTGGATAATGAGGACAAAAGGAGCAAGGAAGATACTGAAGAGAAGGGAGGCCAATATAGAGCCCTGGGGGACACCAGAGGGAAGGGGGGTTACAGGAGAAGTGGTAGAGCCAATCTGGACAGAGAAAGTGCAAGCGGAGAGGAAAAAGCGAAACCAATGGTGAACAGTTCCATGGATCCTGAGGTCATGGAGACAAGTACAGAGTGTGGAATGATCAACTACGTCTAAGACAGAGATCCAAAGATACCACAAGAGAGAAATTGCCCTTTTCATGTGACTGATGGAGCTTGTTCAAAAAGGAAAGGAGGATGGTTTTGGTGCTATGTCCAGTTCTAAATACAGATGGTGAAGAGAAGAGGTGGTATCAAAGTGTGCTGAAAGTTGTGAGAAACCCAGTTTTTCCAAGATTTTAGAAAGGAAAGGGAGAATGGATACCAGGCACCAGTGTGCAAGAATGGAGGGGTCTAGAGATGGTTTCTTCAAAATGGGTTGGATGAGCGCATGTTTCCAAGTGGTAGGGAAAAGTCCTGAGGATAACCTTGAGTCGACTATTTGAATAATGAAGGGGAAAAGGGTAAGAGCGGGCTCCAATAGCCAAGAGGAAGGGATAGGATCAAATGGGCAGGTTGTTTTACGAAATGTTCTGCTTGCTTTCACCAATGCACTGCATGTGGCCCACGATCATGGTGATATCTCGGTGGCGGTAGCCTTGGATCTATCTGCTACCTTTGACCTAGTGGATCACTCCCTTCTTCTTCTTCGCCTACGGGAAGCAGGTCTCCGTAGCACTGTTTATCACTGGTTCCACTCCTTTCTCTCCTCTCGATCATGTGCGTTTTCTCCTCCTCTTCTTCCGTCCCTTCTTCCGATCCATTTCCTTTACCCTGTGGGGTCCCTCAAGGTTCTGTACTTGCTCCTCTCCTCTTTAACCTCTTCCTTGCTCCACTCGCCCTACTGATACAACAAACTGGAATTTCTGCTTTCTATTATGCAGATGACATAGTCCTCCTTCATCACACTTCCCCCTCTCATCCAGACCTCTCTGCACTCAACTCCTGTCTCTCCACCGTTGCATCCTGGCTAACCCGGAACTGCCTTCACCTCAACCTAACCAAAACCATTGCAATCTGGTTCTCCCATGGCAGCCCGACCCCTTTGCTTGCTCCATCCTTTTCGGACTCTCAACTTTTTGCTATTTGGGTGTGCTTTTTGACTCCGACCTTTCCTTTCAAGCTCATGTTTCACATATTACCAAGACCTCTTTCTTTTTTCTTCGCCAAATTTGTGCGATTCGCCCCTTTCTCACTCCATCTGTCCTTACCACCCTGCTATTGTCACTAGTTATGTCACGCATTGACTTCTCTAACTCTGTTTTCATCGGTCTCCCCAAATCCCAACTTAACAGACTACAGAGGATCCAAAATACTGCTGCCCGCATCATCACCCACTCTTCCCTACGAGATCACGTGTCACCTCTACTTGTTCATTTTCACTGGCTACCTGTTCCCTTTCGCTCCCAATTTAAGCTCCTCACCCTTATTCACAGAACTCTTTACACCAATACCCCACAATACTTGGCAGATCTCATCACCTTTCACACTCCCAGACACACTCCTCGTTCATTTCATCTCAACCGCCTCAATCTTCCCTCCCCCTCCCTTGCTCACCTTCAGTCCACCCGTTCCTCAGCCTTCTTCTTCGCAGGCCCTGCCCTCTGGAATTCACTTCCCGCCTCCCTTCGACTTGAGCCCCATCACCCTTCCTTTAAGCATGACCTAAAGACCTACCTCTTTTCTCTGGCCTTTGACCTTCCCTCCCCTTTTGTGTGATCACAGCCTCTGCGTCTTGTCCTGTATCCCTTTTCTCGCCTGCTTTCCTATCAACGATTGTAACTTCTCTTTCCTTCTCTCTGGCCTTGTGCCTTCTTTAAATTGTTTGTACACTGTAAACCGCTCTGTCTCCCCAGAAGGGCAGTATATCAAATGAAATAAACATAAACATAAGGCTTTAGTGAGATCAGTGGCCGTAATGGACTGAAAGGAATGCCAAGTGTGCGGAAAGGCTGGGGAAGGAGAGGGGGGGCAAAAGGGAAAGGGGGAGGGAGAGAACGTGGAGAGAGATAAGGAGGGCTAGAGGAAAAGGTGGAACATAGGGACTGTGTTTTCTCAGAGAAGAAAGCGGCCAGAAGAGTCGGGTCTTAGGTTAGTGGGAGAGGGGCAGGGGCTAGAGTGGGAGCCCAGGTTGATGATAGAGAGCGAAGCACCTGGTAGAGCTGTCAGGAGGCGTTGGACGAGGTGGTGATTAAACCAGAATAGTATGATTGTTTAGCGGCGCGAATCATAGAATGGTATTGATGCTGGCATGAATGGAAAAAGGTGAGTGAGTCTGGCGAAGGGTGCTTGCGCTCAACATGACTGAGATGGGTGCGCTGCAGGTAAAGTCCAGGATGGTACCAAGGGAGATGGGTAGACGAGTGGGAGGAGGGAGTAGAGCATAAAGGGCTATTTGATCTAGGGTAGAGGACAGTGTAGAAGTCCAAGTATCTACCTGGTCATTCACAGAAAGAGAGGGGAAGTTGGAAGAGAAGAGAGTGTCAGTGGAAGGAAACTGTCGACGTGTGGATGGTGTGATATGACGCTTGAAACGGGTGTGCTGTGTAGGAGAGATGCGGGATGAGGGTGATGCAGAGGGGAAAGGGAAGGTGAAAAATAGGCAGTAGTGGTCTGACCAGGGCAGCAGTAGGGTAGAGACGACAGATGGTGTAAATGGAGAGCTGGCTGGCGTAAGAATGAGGTCCAAGATATGACCTGCGGCATGAGTGGGACAGGAGATGTGTTGGTGTAAAGACAGATCCTGTAGCAAAGTCAGGAGTATTTTGTCCCTGGGCCTAGAGGGCGAGTCAGGATGTGTATTGAAGTCACCTAAGATCACCAGGTGGGGGGATATGAGAGAGACTTCAGAGAGTGAGAGTAAGAGTGCATCCCAGAGGTCTGGGCGGAGAGAAGGTGGAGCGTAGAGAAGCAGAAAATGAATTGGCGGGGAGGTATCCAGATGAAACAGTAGGGACTTAGGGCAGCATAAAGGGGGATCAACCTCCATGAAAGGAAGGGAGGAGTGATGGAGGACCACCACATCCTCTCCACTCCGATCTTTGCAAGATGTGAGGAAGGCAGAGTACCCGGGGGAAGGCAGAGATGCAGGAGGGCTTCCTCCCCTTCCCAGAGCCAGGTTTCAGTAAGGAACAAGGCAACTAGTGAATGCTGTAGTGTTAAATCCTGGATAAGGTGCGCTTTGGAGCGAAGCGAACAACAGTCTAAAAAGTCTAGGGAGAAGAGAACAAGAGAAGTTATTGAGCACTGCTTAGAGAATGAGGATAGAGCGGGCAAACAGGGCAAAAGATTAGCCACGCTGCATGTAAAGAGACCAGACAGGGTTGGCTGAGGTGAGTCAGGGCGCCAGCCCCATAGAACAGGAATGGTGGCCATTGCCAGTACAGCTACAAAGAATAGGATCCAGAAGATTGTCTGATGTATTTTTGAAGAAAGAGGGGGATACTGACCTGAGACGTTGAAAAAGTGTGTGCTGATAGGTATATGAGGTTACGCAGATGATGGCTCAGCCTTGTTGCCCCCGGCATCACCCCAAGGAGCTTGCCCAAAGAGCATGTCCTACTCCATGGGCACACCACCGCGGCGCTAAATGCCACAATTGCTGAGCTTTTATGTGACTGGGGTACCTTGATGGAACGTGGGAGCTGGAGGATTACAGACAAGGAATGCCTTGAAAACCCTGAAGAAACACAAACATGAAGGTTACAGCAATAATCCACAGCATATAGTGAATACAGAACAGCAAAAGATGTAGCAGCCTGTGTCTTCTGGGCGCAGAGGTATCACTAGGCCGCCCTCATATGAAGACAGGTGGGGTAACATGGACCATACAGGCCATATGGCCGAATAGGCGCAGCAGGAGGCGAGCAGACACCGAGGGTCAGTGCTGTATGTCTGCGGCCAGTGCCTAGAGACGGTCGGCCCTGTCCAGAGGGAAAAAGGCGAGGCCTGAACAGTGTCCAACCTTGCCCCGATGAACACCAGACACTGTGTCTGGAGGAGGTCAGACTTCGGGCTGATCATTATAAACCCCAGATGTTGCATGGTGTGGGCCATGGCCTGCTGCACCTCAGCGGTTCTCTCTCCCTTTATGAGCCAGTCATCCAGGTAGGAAAAGATGAAGGCCCCTTGGAGATGGAGGTAGGCAGCGACTACTGCCAGACATTTGGTGAAGACTCGGGTCAGAAGCCAGGCCAAAGGGTAGCACTCTGTACTGATAGTGGCCACCCCCCACCATGAATCAGAGATACTGCCTGTGGCTGGGATGAATAAGGATGTGGATATAAGCATCCTTCAAATTCAAGGAGTACAGCCAATCTCTCTGCTGGAGATAAGGCAGCAATATTCCAAGGGAGAGCATCTTGAACTTCTCCCTCACCAGGAACCTGCTCAGGTCCAACAGGTCTAGGATGGGCCTTAGGCCCCCTGTTCTTTTTGGCACAAGAAAGTACCTAGAGAGAACCCTTTTCTCCAGAGGTACAGGGGCACTGGCTCCACTGCCCTGTCCTTGAGGAAACCTGTGAGTTCCTGCAGTGAAGGGGAGTCCCAGGGGCTCTCCTGGGAAGAAAAGGGGAGGCGTCTGTGCCAGATGGAGGAGGTAACCCTCCTTGACCACTTGGAGTGCTCCGGTGGACTCTGACCGAGTTAGATTTCAGTCCCACCTGCGAGAGGTGAAGGAGGTACTGGAGAACCCATCTGGTAGAGCAGGAAAATGGGTCAATCTGGAGCTCCGAGCACCAGACCAAAACTCGCTGCCACTTAAAGGCATAAGCCCGCCTCGTCGAGTCCCTCTTCAACGCGACCTCCACAAGGAGGTGCAGCAGGGCTAAGGAGACTCGTTCAGTTTCCAGGCCATGAGAGATAGTGAGGTGGGGTTCAGGCGAAGCACCCAGCCCTCCTCCTGTGTCAGGAGGTCTGGGGCACAAGCCCAGGGGGATCGGAGACTCTGAGGAGAGCCGCAGAAGAAGCGGGAACCAGGGCTGTCGAGGCCATGAGGGCCACAAGGATCACCAAGGCTCGGTCCCGCTGGATTTCGTGGATGGTCCTCGCAATGAGCGGGGTGGGAGGGAAGGCATACAGCAGCTCGGGGGTCCAGTCCAAAAGAAACACAGAAGTGGGGAAGCTGCATGTTTGCCGGGTAGGCGAACAAGTCCAGGGATGGGGTCCCCCACCGCTGAAACAGGAGGAGAGCCACCTCCAGGTTCAGGTGACACTCGTGGGGTTGCAAGAACTTGCTGAGTCTGTCTGCGAGGACGTTGTCCAGGCCCGGGAGGTAGATCGCTCTGAGGATCATACCTCGGCGCACAGCAAAGGAGCAGAGGAGGACCACCTCCCAGCAGAGGAGGCGAGAGCCCATTCCTCCCTCCTTGTTTATATAAAACATCGCAACCTTGTTGTCAGTCTGTATCAGTATAGACTTGCCCTGCAGGTGGGGCTGGAAAGCTTTTACATTCCACCAGGAAACCCAGTTCTGGCTGTTACATAGAACATATATTATGAGAGAGGCATGAATGCGGCTCTGGTCAGACAGCACATATGGGAAGAGAAACAGGCACATTACTGCACTCATTTCTGGAATGCACTTGTCTGAGGGAACTTTGGGAGCTGGCCCTAAGGGAGTTGTGTCGGGGATAGTAATAGAATGTTATTGTTAGGGATTGTAGCGGCTATGGATAGTTATGGGATCTCCAGTCTGCAAAAGAAGTTCCTCTACGTGGTGTTTTTTGTAGTCCATGGGTGGAGGAGAGTGTCCTCAGTATGCATCAATGGAGACTAATGATGGGGAAGTGGCAAGAAATGAGTTGCTGTGGTACAAAGGTGAAATGGAATGAATATTGTAGTTTGTGGCAGAATTTCCTGGACCATATGAAACTAACAGGAACCCAAGTTGCAGACCTGGACAAGGGGTGGGGGAGGGGCATAAAATAATGAGTCGTATGTATGGGAGAATGACTGTGGGAGGAGGAGGAGGGAAGACTGTAGAGTAAGTGAGCAGCTGTGTGTGAAGTATGAGTGGGAGATGCAAGAGGGGAATGGAAACATGGGTAAATAGGCAGGCACAAGGGGAAACATGATGATGGTTGATGATGATTTGGGGGCTAAAGCCATTGTGCCAAAGCAAAATTTGAAGATTTAGTATTAACGTGAACCCACATACTGTGTGCTCTGTTTGCTCGTTATGGAAAATAAAATTTAAAAAAAAAAAGGAAAGCTTATTTTTTATGATTTGGCTTACTCTGGCTATTGGAAGATCTACCAGACATATCTTACAAGTAGATGGTTACAAGTAGAAAAGAATTTAGCTACACCTTAACCTTTATTTTTAGCCATGGGGTTGTCATCTGCTGATACTGTTTTCGGTGCCTACATTATTTAGGACTAGAAAGACCTTGTTGGACCTTGATGGTAAATTGCCTAATCCCTGAATAGGTAGTACTTTAATACCCCTATGGGAAAATCCAAACTTTAAAATTGGTGGGGAAAAAAACGGTTGGATGGTCAAGATGATGGGCCCAGGTATATGGAGACTTGAACATGTGATGCAGGATCCTTACGTGGGAAGATCTGGCTTCTAAATTTGGTCTTCCTCAAACATATTATTATAGATGGCTTCAGCTTAAACAATGCATACAGAGACTATGTTTACTAGCTCCGTGAAGAAGAAGAATATAGCTGATATTTTGCAGATTGCAAAACAATTTTGTATACTGCGACATGTAGGCTCATTAAGTTATAATCTTTTACATAGTTTAGTATACATAAATCTTAAAGGCATCCAACATGTGTGGGAATGTGAACTCGATCTACAGCACGATGATGTTGATTGGTCCATTTTTGGAAACATGCTATTTGTCCAACAGATGCTGTAAACCTTCAAAAATCTCTTCTTGACTCATCGGTGCCTTATGGACACCAGTTAAACTGCACAGAGCTGGTTTATTAGATTCTAACTTACAATGGCATTGTCATAGTCAGCTAGGCTCATATGTTATTTGAATGTTCATTAGTAATTCACTTCACTGGCTCCCCTTCCATTTCCGTATCCATTTCAAACTTCTCCTTCTAACCTACAAATGCATTCACTCTACTGCCCCTCATTACCTTTCCTCTCTCCCTCATGAACTCCATTCCTCCTCTGGATTTCTTCTTTCTATGCCTTTTTCTTCTACTGCCAGCTCCAGACTTTGATCTTTTCACCCTGCTGCTCCTTATACCTGGAAAAAGCTTCCTGTATCTTTATGTTAAGTCTCATCTCTCTCCCTCTTCAAATCCATGCTAAAGGCTTACCTCTTTGAGGCTGCTTTTGGATCCTAATCTCTTGTTCTCCTTGTGTCTCCTCTCTCCCTATTGAACCCCTTATTTCTCTTGTACTATGCTGTCTGTCTTAGCTACATTGTAAACTCTACGAGCACAGACTGCTCTCTATATGTGTTTGTACAGCGCCGCGATCGCCTTGTAGTGTTATATAAATGATTAATAGTAGGAGTAGTAAATCAATTTTGACAAAAGGAGGGGCATACTTTGTCTGAGATTTTCCAATGTGTCTTCTCTCTGAGCTATGGGAGTGTAGTATTATCTTTATCTTTTATCTTTATTAAACACTTGATATACCGCCCTAGTGGACAATGCCTCAAAACGGTTTACAATATCTATAAAATTAAAAAGAAAAATGAAAGGAGCACCAGAGTTTTGACAGACAGAAAAGGACAGAAATCAGGGAGGGTCGAGAAGGTCTAGAGCACTGGTTCTCAACCTATGGGTCGCGACTCCCATGGGGGGCGCCACAGGATTTAGCAGGGGTCGCTTCACTCCGCCAAGTTAAAATTTATTTTTAAAAAAGCTCATAAGTTGCTGCCGCTGCCGAGTCCGCTTCTCGGCAGTGGCAAACTCACCGCCTCCCTTCGAATGCAGCCACGGCTCCCTGCCTCTTAGGGAACTGCGGCTATGCCTGTAAAACCGTTGCAGAGCCTTCCTGTCTCTCGACGGGCTCCGTGCAGCATTGTCCCGCCTCCAAAGGAAGTTTTTTACCACTTCCTTTGGAGGCAGGACAATGCTGCACGGAGCCCGTTTAGAGACAGAAAGGCTCCGCAGTGGCTTCACAGGCACAGCCGTGGTTCCCTAAGAGACAGGGAGCCGCAGCTGCAGAAGAAGGAGGCAGACATGGGGAGAGGGGAGGAGGGGGCAGGGAACCTGCAACGGGGCTGACATGGGGGAGGGAGGGGGGCTGACATGGACAGAGGGGGGCTGACATGGAGGGAGAGAGGGAGGGGGGCTGACATGGACAGAGGGGAGGCTGACATGGAGGGAGGGAGGGGGAGGCTGACATGGAGGGAGGGAGGGGGGCTGACATGGACAGATGGGGGCTGACATAGAGGGAGGGAGGGAGGGAGGGGGCTGATATAGATGGATGGAGGGAGGTGGGGCTGATATGGATGGATGGAGGGGGGCTGACATGGATGTGGGAGGGAGGGATGGAGAGAGGGAGGGGGGCTGACATGGACAGAGGGGAGAGACAGTGCGGGTTAGGATTATAATGGGCTGATGGGGGAGCTAGCACAGGTAATGGGCAGATGGGGTGGGGCTAGGACTGGTAATGGGTTGATTAGGGAAGGCTAGGATTGGGAATGGACTGATCCGGGGGGGGGGGGGGGGGGGGGGGGTTGGGACTGGTAATGGGCTGATAGGGGGGTAAGGACTGGTAATGGACTGATGGGGGGCTAGCATTGGAAATGAGCTGATCGGTGAGGCTAGGACTGGAAATGGGCTGATTAGAGGAGGCTAGGACTGGTAATGGGCTGATGGTGGGGGTAAGACTGGTAATGGGCTGATGGGGGGGTAGGACTGGTAATGGACTGATTAGGGGAGCCTAGCACCGGTAATGGGGTTGAGGTGCGACTAGCACTGGAAATGAGTTGATTAGGGGAGGCTAGGACTGGTAATGGGCTGATGGGGTGGGGGAGGACTGATAATGGACTGATGGGAGGCTAGCATTGGAAATGAGCTGATCGGGGGGCTATGACTGGAAATGGGCTGATTAGTGGTGGCTAAGACTGGTAATGAGCTGATGGGGGGGTAGGACTGGTATTGGGCTGATTAGGGGAGGCTAGCACTGGTAATGGGGTTGAAGGGGGCTAGCACTGGAAGAGAGCTGATTGGGGGGCTTCGACTGGAAATGGGCCGATTGTGGGGAGGGGAGCATAGAGCTGCTGGCCCTGGAAGAAAACTGGGGGCTAAGGCTACAAATGGGCTGATACGAAGGGGATGGGAGAATGGAACTGGAAGGGAGTGGATCTGAGAGGGGCTGCCATGGTATTTGTACTAGAAGGGACTGGTCAGTGGGGAAGGAGGGGGACTGAAAGGGAATGGACACCAGTGGCAGTCATGGGAATGCAAGTTGACAATGGAAGGTACTGGGAGTGAGGACTGGAAAGGGGCTGATACTGGGGAAGGTTACTGGGACTGGAAATAGGCTGATGGAAAGACGTGAAGAAAACAAAAGAAGAGTTAAGAAATGGCAGATGGACCATAGACCACAGAAAGAGAGAGCTAAGAGAAGACAAAAAAGCAGAAGCCTCAGATCGGGACCAGCATGATCAGAGAATAAATTGGTCAGACAACAAAGGTAGAAAAAATAATTTTATTTCATATTAGTGATTTGACTACAAAATCATAATAATTTTGAAATCAAATATTGTTACTTGTTATTGGGATTAATTATCGTGGTTTAAATAAGTAAATTTTATAAATAAAAACATAATGTAAAGGCCTATAATATATTAATAATTCAACAAATGATTACAGCGACAATGCGTTAACGGTAAAGGAAGAGAGACGCATTTGATTTTATCATTGGGGGTCATCACAAGTTGACCAATGTTAAAAGGGGTCACGGTACAAAAAAGGTTGAGAACCACGGGGTCTAGAGGGTGTTTTAGAAGGGGGCGAGTGGCAGGTGACTTGCAGAGAACTGCTTTGGGAGAAGTCAAAGGCAATCCAAAAAAGGTGCGCCTTCAGCAGTGTTTTGAATTTGACAAAAGTGGTTTCAGAATGGAGATTAAGAGGTAGAGAGTTCCATAATGCAGGACTCAGGTAAAAGATGACTGACTTCAGAGTCTGTTCAAGATGCACCTTGATGGCCACAGGGCGGACCAGATGGTTGACATTGATGGCTCTGAAGCGGCGGTGGGGGGTATGAAACTGGACCAGATCAGATAAATACTGTGGGGTCCCAGTGTAAAGAGCTTTCTGAACAGTAATTAAGAATTTTATAGTTGATACAGTATTGAAGAGGGAGCCAGTGCAGATGAACTAGGAGAGGGGACATGGTCACGACGAGAGGAGCAAGTGAGAACACGTATGGCAGTATTTTGTATAAGCTGTAGGCGATGTAGCTGATAATGAAGCCCTGCAAGTACACCATTACAGTACTCCAGTCTTAAGATGACCAGCGAGAGAAGGAGAGTTGTGAGGGACGAGGTTGTGAGAAAGGGATGGACTGCACGAACCTGTTGGAAAAAAAAGAAGGAACGCTGGACCATGGTTGTCATATGATCATGGAAAGAGAAAGAAAAGTCCAGCAGGACCCCCAGGTACTGCAGAGAATGGACAAGAGGAACAGAAGTGGAGGCAATGTGGGGTGCAAGCAATGGATAGGGTGTATGGAAACTGAAATAGATGGCTGCTGATTGTTGGGATTAAGATGAAGACAATTCATAGACAACCAGGAATGTATACTATTTAAACATAAGTTTATGGAGGAAAGATCTGGTGATTGGGAATTGGTATAGTATAGCAATATGATGTCAGCTGCAAAGAAGTATGAAGATATGCCGGACTGTTGAATGAGCAGTGCCAACGGTCCCATAAAGATGTTAAAGAGCAATGGGACCAACACCCAGCCCTGGGGCACACCACAGGTGAGAGAAAGTGTAGAGGAAGAAACCGGCCCACATTAAACAGAGAAGGAGCGAGCAGAAAGGTAAGACTTGCACCAATCTAGTACAGCACCCCGGAGACCACATTCCTGAAGACGTGCAAGCAAGAGAGTATGATAAACCAAGTAGAAAGCTGCAGAAAGATCTAGTGAGACAGCAAGGGAAACATCACCTCGATTGTGCGCTACGTGAATTTCATTGAGAAGTGCAAAAAGGATAGCCTCATCACTGTGTCCAGTTCAGAAACCTGACTCGAGGGTGAAGAGCCTGCGTAGAATCTAGGTGGAAGATAGCTGCGCAAAGACAAGTTTCTCCAAAACCTTTGACAAAAAGGGTAAATTGGATAAGGCACCAATTAGCAAGTACAGAGGGATCCAGACTGGGTTTCTTCAATATGGGGCGGATAATGGCATGTTTCCATAAAGAGGGAAAAGTACCAGAGGAGAGACTGCAATTGCATATTGTTAACATGGACGGTAGGAGGGCAAGAGACGGTTTTAAGAACCACTGTGGGGGAATAAAGATCAGAGGGACAAATGCTCTTGTGGGCTCATGCAGAGTAACCGGCTGAAAGGTGGAAAATGTGTGGGATAGAGAGGCCACAACACCAGGGGAGAAAGGCAGAGGGGAGAGAGGTGGTGGCATGGGCAGAAGGGGAGAGTGTTGCAGTCAGGCGGTCTGAGGAAGGGGGGGGGGGGAGCAGACACAAGCATGTAGCTGAAAGGGAATAGAGTATAGAAAAGAGCTGCCTGGAGGAGTTGGCCGCAGAAGAAATCCTGTTTGAAAAGTAAGCCTTCTTAACATCATGTAGACATGCTCTATAGTGGTAGTAGTGCCATCGGAAATCTTGCAGGGTAGAGCTGGAGGGATGCCGACGCCAAAGGCACAGTGGTGCCAACTGGTCAAGCTGATCCGTGATTGATGCATGCCAGACATGAACCTGATCATCAGAGGTATCCGCAGGGAACAAAACATGTGCTGCCGGAAACTGCGTCATAGTGGCAGACGTAAGACGCCGCCTCATCTGGAGGGGTTCAGGAATAAGACAAGGTTCCAGTGCGCCTTGAGTGCACAGGAGAGTGAGTAGTACATTGTAGTGATCAGACCAGGGTAGTGCAACTGTAGATATATTACCAGGGACAACCGGTGAGGCAGACGGGGTGAGGAGAAGATCCAGAGTATGACCAGCTGAATGAGTGGGAAGGGAGACATGTTGGATAAGAGAGAGATCAGAAAGCAAGGGAAGGAAAGATCTGTCCTTGGATCTGGCAGGAGAGTCTGAATGAACATTAAAGTCTCCAAGAACAAACAAGAGAGGATATGCTACAGCAATCTCGGATCTGCAGTGGCAACTTTGGACTTATTTATTTATTTAATAATTTTTCTATACCACCTTATCATATAATCAGGGCGGTTTACATTGAAACTTTAACTGTTACAGAGAACCTGAAAAAAACAATAAAACTTAAACAATAACAACAATTTTCTTAGGGGAGCAAAAAAGGAGGGTTTGAATGGGTAGTGCTAGGACAGGGGTGGGCAATTCCGGTCCTGGAGGGCCACAGACCAGTCAGGTTTTCGTGATGTCCCTAATTCATGGTCCTATTTCCATACAATGAAAGGCAGTGGATGCAAATAGATCTCATGAATATTCATTAGGGACATCATGAAAACCTGACTGGTCTGCGGCCCTCCAGGACCGGAATTGCCCACCCCTGTGCTAGGAGCACAACTTGTGTACATAGTGATGTATAAATAGTTGCTCATGGAGTGGGGGAATGAGATGAGTGGTTAACTGGGGAAACTGTTTACTGAAATGTTCAGCGAAGAGGAGAGTCTTGAGTTGTTTCCAGAAGTCCTTTAAGCCCGTGGTGGATCTTAGTTTTTCCAGAAGAGAGTTCCAAATCGTTGGGGCAGCAAGTGACGTAGCCCTTTTGGTGGTGAATTGTTTGACCTTTGTATTTAAGCTGGGGATTGGAATGGTGTTTATGGTGCTGCTTCTCTCGGGTCTTTTGCTGGTTTTGTTACAGATGAGGTCCTGTAGAATTCCTGCTGTGATCTTATTTTTGATTTTAAAGATGGTAAGAGTGGATTTGTATTTAATGCGTGAGGCAACTGGTAACCAGTGAAGTTCGTACAGGATGGGAGTGATATGGTCATATTGTGATGCTCCAATGATGATTCGGGCGGCGGTGTTTTGGACTAGTTGAAGGGGTTGGATAGTTTGCTTGGGTAATCCATGGAAAAGGGTATTGCAGTAGTCTAAGGCTGGTGTTATGATAGCTTGGCATAATGTACAGAAATGTTCTTGGCTGAGGAGGGGTTTTAATCTTCGGAACGTTGCGAGTTTGTAGAAGGATGACCCCTAGGTACCGAACTTCGTTTTTTATTGTAATTGGCATATTGGCAATATTGATAGAGGTAGGGGGAAGTGAATGTAGTTTCCCGTGTTATAATGATTGCTTCCGTTTTTTTGATGTTGATGGAAGGACTGAGATAAAAGTGAACACCTACTGCATAATACCTGTATTGTCATTGTTCTTCAAACAGTTCTTCGGAACTGGAAAGATGCCAGATTTCTTAATGTCCATTTTTGGTGGAAATCTATACTGATGTACTATAAAATGGAACAGTAGATTAGCTAAAGTATAGAATGCCTGGTCAACACTAGAAAGATATCTTAATTAATGATGTGATGCCAGAACGGAGAGTAACCTGGGGTTACTCTCTTTCCTTAATATGTTTTTCTTTTCTCTATTCTCTTCCTCTTATCCTACTTTACTGGATTATTATTCTGTTATCATTTGGGGATGTCATATGCAATTATCTGGGATCAAATGTAAATCCTATAACTTGGCATGGTTTTTCCCATGTGGTTCATTTATTCTGATTTTTTCCCTTTGTTAATGTTGATCTTAATAAATACTTTGAACTGAAAAAAAAGATATGTGGCTATCAGGGCTAGACATCTAGTAAATACACGTGGAGCTGATGCAAGTCCAAAGGGCAGGATGTAATATAGGTAGGTAATGGTAGTTCCCGTTTACAAATCTGAGATAACTCTGGTGACTGGGATGCATCTCCAGATGGATATAAACTTCCTTGTAGTAAAGAAAATTAATTAATCAATGTATTTGCTTGACTGCCTTTTGCACTGAAGAAGATCAAGGCAATTCACAAAATAATAAAAGAGAGAAAAACAATCAAAGACATGAGAGGGAGTGAGAGGGAGGAGTGGTCTAGTGGTTAGGACAAGGTACTTCAGGCCGGAGGGCCAGGGGTTCAAGTCCCACCTGGGGACAGCAATCTCAGGCCGGAGAGACTGGGATTTCTAGTCCTATAGGCACTCCTTGTGGTCTTGGGCAAGCCACTTAACCCTCCATTGCCCATGTTCCCTGTAAGTCTTAACGTATGTGTGTCATATCCCCTCGTGTTAAATGTATCCCCCAATTGACCGCTTTGACCCGGTGAAAAGCGGAATATAAATACAGCTAAATAAATAAATAAATAAATAAAAGACATAAGACAACAGAAGGAAATGGTGATAGCATCTAGCTCCGCAAACCCCCCTCCCCCTGTAACAGTCAGGATTATAGGTCAAAAGCCTATCATAAGAACAGAACTAAAAGAGATTCTCTCTACAGGCCATGGAACATCAGCGAGCATTTACTGCATGACATAACAGAGGTCTGAGGCCTTCAGTCATCGCCAAAGTTCTTGATGCCATTTCAAAAATATTGTGAGCTCAACTGTGCAGGTACCTTAAAGACAATGGTGACCGAGTGGGATAAAGGTGTATCAGGTCCACATCAGATGTTTTGCTTCAGGAGGCTTGCACAAGGATAAAAAATTAAGTCTAGTCAGGGCTTAATTTGTAGACATAAAAAGAAGTCAAACTGTGGATGGAGCCAGGGCCGGAATCTACCTGTGGGGGTGGGGCCAGAACCAGAACCAGACGTTTTTACATACTGGTTTGTTCCTGGTTTTTCATTGTGATGTTTTATTGCTCTATATTGCATCAGCTGAAGTACATGTTGTCCCTGATGCAGGCATAGTTGCTGAAACTTAGCCAAGTTAGGTCTTCAATAAAGTATGTTAACAGAAGACCTTTTTGCGTGGCTTCTCTTCACGCCTTCCTTTTGCATTTAGCAATTTAAACAGCCTAATATTATCTATATATTTTTTGTAAATACACACTTACTAAAGGGCATTAAGGGAGCCAGTGTGCCGTTAATGCCTGTTATCGGCACCCTTGTGCCCTTAACGCTGTGAAAAAGCTGCTTTAACGGGCATCAAAAGCCTCCAGCAGCGTTAAGGGTGCAGTAGGCGGAGAGTGGGTGCTAACAGCGTGTGCTCCCTTGCCTGTTGAGCAACATGTTTAAAAGCCCTTTAACGCTAGGAACCCTAATGCAAAGTAAAACCTTGCAGAAAGGGTGTATTTAGAGGAGAGAAAGCCTATTTAAACGTGTGCAATGTGATGCACTGACAGGGGAGCCCTAGACAGTGATAGTAGTGCTCCATTAGCAGAAGCAACATGGTGCCCAAGTATGAAAAGGCACTATGTTGATGGTGCAAATGGGGCAAAGGAGGTGGCACGTGAGTCATGCAGTGGGGGTTGCTGGTGCATAGGACAAACCAGGCAGCTGCCCAGGTGGCACATATGCCATACTGGGTAAGATCAAGGTCCATCAAGCCCAGTATCCTGTGCTCAATAGTGGCCAATCTAGGTCACAAGTACCTAGATGTTTCCACAAAAGACACACAGGTTCCATAATGCCTGTAGTGGGGCAAGCAGTTGATTTCCCAAGTCCCCTTGAATAATGGTGTATGGAAATTTCCTCCAGGAACCTGTTCACACCTTTTTGAAACCCATCAATACCAATAGCTTAAATTACTACATCCTCTAATTCCAAAGTATGATTATGCAATGACTGAAAAAAACATTTCTCTTATTAGTCTTAAATGGGTTACACTGTAGCGTCACTGCATGTCCCCTAGTCTCGCTACATTTTGATGGCGTAAACAATCATAGAAACACAGAAACATGATGACAGAAAAAGACCACATGGCCTATCTAGTCTGTCCTTCCATATCAACCACTACAACATTCCCCTTTTTTCCTTTAGAGATCCTCTGTGTTTGTCCCATGCTTCTTTGAATTCTGAAACTGTCCTCATCTCTACGTTTACCTGTTCCACTCCACTCATTAACTTATAGACGCTATCATATCTCCCCTCAGCCCCACTTCTCCAGGTTGAAGAGCCCTAACCTCTTTAGCCTCTCCTCATAGGGGTATATTTCCATCGCATTACCATTTGTGATATTCGTCACGATCCCATGGTGACAGTGGCAACACACATATATGCTGCTGCTGCGGAAAGGTAATGTGCCACATGGGATGGTCTAAGGGTCCTGGCACCCTAGGCAGAGATCCAAGCTGCCACCCCACTGCCACTGAACCCAGCTGTGGAGGAAGAGGCCAATAGTGCCAGAAGCTGTAGCCTTCAGGTAGCTGCAAAATGAAGGTGCCTGGGAAACTACCACAGCAGTGGCTGCCATCCTCCTCCCGAGACATATCCATGGCAGGCGGTGATAGGTTCCCTGCAGAGGTAGATAGTTGGGGGGGCTGCATGGCAGTCCATATGTGCCTCTGCGCCCCCCCCCAAATCCGGACCATGAGTCCTAGGCACCCACCAATCCCACATGTTAGATGGGCCAGGACTGTGCACCATCACCACTAACAGCACACGGACATGCCAGCATGGTGTGGGGGTGTTCGTGGTGGGGG
This sequence comes from Ichthyophis bannanicus, assembly GCA_033557465.1. Lineage (NCBI taxonomy): Eukaryota > Metazoa > Chordata > Amphibia > Gymnophiona > Ichthyophiidae > Ichthyophis > Ichthyophis bannanicus. Next base: position 429,560,279 of record CM066034.1, on the reverse strand, counting down.
TAGCAGCACCCGCCTGCAGCAGCCCAAAACCATGTCCTGGTCCTATTGCCATGCAGACTGCAACATGTGCCAAGGTCTGTCTGATGGGGAGCATATCAGCCCCAGGGACTGTTGTATCCATATAGCAGCACTGTGGCACAACACAGTATGTATATGAATGGAGGGTCACAGGTTTAAGTCCTGGCTGTGGATCATGTATTGCATGTCCCTGAGGCTAACACTTATTAAAAGAGGGCTGCTACACAGTACCCTGTCCTGTGCTGCTGAGGTAAGCTATATTCTTATTTGATTTTAAATTTTAAATTATAGCTCTTTGCTGCTGCTAGGCTCTAACTTATTATGAAATTTAAACTACAAGCTCTCTGCTGGGTTCTAAATTTAGCCAGAAAGCTCTCTTCTGTGTTTTAAATTTAAATTAAAAGTACTTTGCTGATGCTAGGCCCTGAGTGACTATTAAATTTAAACTACAAGCTCTCTGCTGGGTTACAAATTAAACCAGAAAGCTCTCTTCTGTGTTTTAAATTTAAACAAAAAGTACTTTGCTGATACTAGGCCCTCAGTGACTATTAATTTAAACTACAAGCTCTCTGCTGGTATGATATGTAACCAGAAAGTTGTCTTCTGTGTTTTAAATTTAAACTTAAACTGCTGCTACTAGGCCCTGACTGATTTAACAAAAAATAGTGGGTTCACAGATTAATTAGTTTAATACAAAGAATTCCTTACAGAAAATTCCCAGAAGTATATACTCACAATTGCAGATCTCTCTCCAGAAGTAACAGTCCCCTTTTGTAGTCCTGCAAGACTAGTATGGTCCATCTAGTCTTCCCAGTAAGATGGCAGGAGTAGGTGCACCTGCCACTCTGTGCAGGCCATCCCTCCCCATGTCTTTGTTTAGGGGTGAACCCACTGCTCTATGTAGAACACCCCTATTTGTTGAGAAATTGGATGGTTCCGTTTATTTTGATTTTATCCTGGTGCTGTAAAAGGATCCACTGTGTCTGTTCCATGCCATTTTGAATTCCATCACTGTGTTTGCCCCCACCACTTCCATCGGGAGGGCATTCCAAGCATCCACCACCCTTTCAGTGAAAAAGTATTTCCATACATTGCCTTTCAATTTACCACCTTGCAGCTTCATGTTATGCCGTCTAGTTTTATAGCTTCCCCCTCTTTGGAAGAGGTTTGTTTGTTCATTATTTCTCTTTAAGTATTTAAAGGTCTGAATCATATCTCCCCTATCCCTCCTCTCCTCCAAAGTGTACATATTTAGGTCTTCAGTCTCTTCTCATAAGGCTTCTGACACAAGCTCCAAATCATTTTGATCGCCTTCCTCTGAACAGTTTCCAGTCTTCTTACATCCTTTGCAAGATATGGTCTCCAAAACTGAACACAGTATTCCAAGTGAGGCCTCACCAGAGACATTAGTACCTCTTCCTTTCTGCTGGTAATTCCTCTTTGTATGCAGCCCAACATCCACCTGGCTTTTGCCACCGCCTTGTCGCACTGTTTTGCCACCTTGAGATCTACAGAAATAATCACACCAAGGTCTTTCTCCTGATCCGTGCACACCAACCTCTCGCCCCCTATCGCGTACATTTCCCTTGGATTTCTGCTACCTAAGTGCATGACACTGCACTTCTTTGCATTAAATCTTAATTGCCAAGCATTAGACCACTCTACCAGCTTTTGTAGATCTTTCCTCATGTTAACCACTCCCTCGGGGGAGTCCACTCTGTTGCAAATTTTCGTGTCATCTGCAAAAAGACAGAATTTTCCATTCAGTCTTTCAGCAACATCACTCACAAATACATTGAACAGTGTTGGGCCCAGGACAGAACCCTGGGGCACCCCGCTAATCACCTTCCTTTCATCCGAGTGAGCTCCATTTACCATCACCTTCTGTCGTCTGTCAGTCAACCAATTTCTGATCCAGTTTATCACCTTGGGACCTATCCCCAAACTACTGAGTTTATTGATAAGCCTCCTATGAGGAACAGTATCAAAGGCTTTGCTAAAATCCAGGTAGATGACATCCATCGCATGCCCCTGATCTAGTTCTCTGGTCACCCAGTCAAAGAACTCAATCAGATTTGTTTGGCAAGATCGGCCTTCAGTAAAACCATGTTGCCTTGGATCTTGCAACCTGTTGGTTTTAAGAAAGTCCACTATTCGCTCTTTCAGGAGTGCCTACATTACTTTTTCTGCCACCGAGGTAAGGCTCACGGGCCTGTAGTTTGTCACTTCTTCCGTCACCATGCAGTGCCTGGAAAGCCAGCCAAACTAGCGCAGACTTTGTGCACATGTGTTTGGCTTGCTCTCCCAGTTTAACGCTGCAATGGCTCATTTGCATGCGCACAGTTAATGCAAGGGTCATTTCCATGCCCTATCTTTGCTGCATCCAGCATTAAAAAATATGAGTTGTTGGGCCACGTTAAAGTTGTCTTCAGCGCCCGTCTAGCACCAGTTTTCTGCATTGGCCCGATTGTTTTCTGTTCCAGATTGCTAGTTCTTTGAAGCCACTGACCTCATCAGGTGTTAGGTCCTGCCTACCCTCTTATTTTATTTATTTATTTATTTATTTATAGTCTTTTCTATACCGCGCTATTCAGCATCAGCGCGGTTTACAGTAAACAATGAATACACACATTTCCAATAGTACTTTGTGTTTACATATGAACAGGAGATTCAACTTGGCTAACAGGGGAACTATATACAATAACAATATATACAAATCACAGAATAGTCATGTGTTCATATGGTTTCAGTCAGTGGAGATTTTGGTGGATTCAGCAGTTTGTACTGAGCTTCTATTGGTTTCAGGGTAATATAGGAGGAAGAGGTAGTGTTTCACGGCCCTTCTGAATTGGAATATGTCTGTGATTGATCGGATGTGGTGAGGGAGGTTATTCCAGATCATTGGTGCATAAAATTTGTAGGCTCTGTTGGATGTTGACTTGGTGCATTGAGTTATTGATTTTGGGACTATCAAGGTGTTTTGGGCTACTGACCTTCTGTCTCTATTGTGGGGTGTTGTCTGGATTAGCTCAGTTAGTGATGTTGACGAGAGGCCTTTGGTGGCTTTGAAGGTGATTAGCAAGGTCTTAAATGTAATTCTACCTTGAATCGGAAGCCAGTGGAGTTGTTTCATAATGGGTGAGATATGGTCTTTCCTGGATGCTCCGTGTAGAACTCTTGCTGCGGTGTTCATTGCCATTTGCAGTGGGTATAGAGTGGTTTGAGGGAGTCCCTGTAGTATTGCATTCGCAAAATCAAAATGCGGAATGATTAGTGCCTGATAGATGGTTCTGAAGTCATCAGGCTCAAGCAGAGATCGCAGGTATCTAAGGGATCTAATTTTATGATATACTGCCCTTACAGTGTTCCTTATATGCGCTTGCATATTTAGGTTCTGGTCCAGTGTGACGCCGAGGTACCTGATCGCGGATTTGATCTGGAGGTCTGCGTCCTTCACTTTTAGTACTGCTGGTGCTGTGAAGTTGCGGTTCCTTGTAATGAGCATCACCTCCGTCTTCTTGTGTTGAATCCGGAGGTTTTGGGATTGTAGCCAATTGGATATTTCATTTATGCAGGATGTTATTGATGAGAGGTCAGGGTTTTCTGTTGAAAAAGGCGTGTATAATAGCACATCATCTGCATATATCATGCAGTTAACGTTGAAAGACCGGATCAGGTTGCAGATAGGTTGCATGTATATATTGAATAGCAAAGCGGAGAGGGAGGATCCTTGTGGGACACCTTGGCTTTGGTGGAATGGATCTGATGATGTGTCTCTGGATCGTACCTGCTGCCATCTGTCCGAGAGGTAGGACCTGCACCACTCGAGTGCTTTACCGGAGATTCCTTTCTCTTTGAGGCGTTCTAGGAGGCGTTCATGGCTCACGGAGTCGAATGCTGCCGCGATGTCAAGGAAGACAAGGACAAAGCCTTGGCGAGCATTGTCAATGCCTGATATTATGCTGCTGAAGAGTGTGGTAAGAAGGGTTTCAACCCCGTGGGCTTCTCTAAATCCATGTTGGCATGGATCCAGTGGTGCATTGGAATCAATGTGATCTTGTATTTGTCTCTGAACTTCCTTTTCCATTATTTTTGCTAGCATTGGTATGCTTGCTATCGGTCTGTAGGATTCTGGTTTCTGTTGGTCGAATTTGTTGTTTTTTAGTAGAGGTCTTATTGATGTGTGTTTGAGGGTGCGTGGGAAGGCACCTGTTGTGAACGATTGTTCCATGAGTCTGGATATGAGGGGACTGAGGTCAGTCCGTAGTTCTTTGATCCAGAAAGCTGGGCATGGATCAGATTGTGCGGTAGTTGTGTTGATGGCTGTTATGGTGTCTTCGATGCGTTGTTTGGATGGAGTCATGAAGGTAGTGAGTGGTTTTTGAATATACGGTTGAGGGATAGTGCTGGACGCAGGGTTGTTGTTTATCTGACAGAGTTTGGTTTGAAGATAATCCGCATATGTTTGAGGATGGATTCCATTTGTTTGTTCTGATGCAGGTTCTGTTGTAAGTCGCTTAACAAGGGTAAACAGGTCGTGAGGTTTGTTGAGGGATCTTTTTAAGGTGTCGGTGTGGTAACGTTTCATAGATTCAGTCACTGCGGTGCGGTGGGCTGTGAGTTGTAAGTTGTAAGCATTTTGGTCTACTTCTGAGCGTGAGCGGCGCCATCGTCTCTCAAGTTTTCTTAGTGTCACGAGTGAGGCTTTCAACTCCGTAGAGTACCAGGCTGCTGTGTGTCGTTTCCCTTGAGATTTGTTATTTGATGGGCGAACAGCGATTGAGCTGAGTATCTCATTCCAGTCGGAGACTAGTTCGTCTGGGTTCTGTGCTGGTGAGGTTATTAGTGGGGTTGCTGATTTCAGGATTAGATCTTTGTTGAATGGTTGGAATCTTCTTGGCGGATTGCTGGATTGACTGACTGCTGTGTTTTCTTCCTTTTGGCCATGGCTTGGCTGAGGAATTTGGAATAGGATTAACGAGTGGTCTGACCATGGAACTGCAGTGATTGATGGTTCAGGGATGGTAGGTCCTCTGATTGTTGCGTCTGTTGTGAATATTAGATCTAGCATGCCTCCTTTTATATGGGTAGGTTCATTGATTAGTTGGTTGAATCCTAGATCCTTCAGTGCTTCGAGAAACGCCTTTGAGTGAGAGTCTTGCAGGGAGGGGAGGTTGAAATCTCCTAATACCCAGTTTGTTCTATGCGGGCTCTGGGAGTTTGCGGCCATGTCGATTATTGTTGCTAGTGCATCTGGATCAGGCGATGGAGCTCTGTAATGTAGATTGATGGAGGAACACTTATTCTGTATCGAGATCGTGTCTAGGAGCGGCAAGCTGGTTGCTTCCTTTATGTTGAATTGAAGGTCAGATCTGGTGATTGCGAGGACGCCACCTCCTCTTTTGCCGGATCTGTGACATGTATGTACAGAGAAGTTAGCGGGTAGGAGCTGGTTGAGTAGCACGTTGTCATCACAGGAAAGCCATGTCTCAGTGATCAGTAGTAAGTCAAGGTTGTGTAGTGATATCATATCTGAGATGACCGGCCATTTTTTACGTACAGATCGGGCGTTTACAAGGGCGCATTTCACGATTTGGGGGAGGGGGTTTTCTCCCTGTTTCTTCTTCTTGCTGTGCTGTAATGATACCTGCAGGAGGTGGTGGTGTTGGGTTTTAATGGTTTCTCGTGGTTCATAGAAGGGGGCATGAGCATTATGAGCATTCTTGTTTTATAGGGCAACTCCCCAATTGGCTACAAACAGGCACTTAAAACAGCCCTTTTAGAGCACTCATAAAAGAAGTTAATTGCATTTTGTCTTAAAGGACAGCTGAGGAACAGGAAGAACTGGTAGGTCTCTCTTTTACTTCAACAGGTACCAAAGCTCCCCCAACTGAACAATGGCTGGGAAAAATTGTATTGCCAAAGCTGTTGCCCGTGTTACAGCTTCTGCCTCTGTCCAGGCAGAGATCCCAATGCCAGTTCAAGCTCCGGTTCCATGTGCAGGATGCCTGCATGCTGAAGCACTCAGAAAACAGAGAGGAGGTGGCAAGGCTGAGGAGCATCCAAGACAGTGAGAGGTACACTGATGAGATGTTTCTTGAAACATCCAAGCTCTCCATCAGAGGTGAAGGTGGGAATATACAAAATGACAAAAGTTGAACAACAGTCACCAGAGCATGCAATTCAACTGCTCCACCCCTTGAATTGAAGAACAAATATTCAACCCTGGAAGTGGTAGAAGTGAAAGCATCCCAGGAAAAGCATAGTTACTCACCTGTAACAGGTGATCTCCGGCAACAGCAGGAATTTAGTCTTCACATATGGGTATCGTCGGTACCAACGGAGCCTGCGCGGGAAAGCTTCCCAGCGTCCAATAAGAAAGCTTATGGGAGCATCCCACAGCGCCTGCGTGCTGCCTTCCCGCATTTCCCAACCGCCTCTCTCCAGTTCGAGTTTTAAAGCTCAGACAAAGAGAGAGAGAGAGGGAAGGAAAGATAGAGAGATACAACTCCTAGGGGAGGTGGGTGGGTTGTGAAGACTAAATTCCTGCTGTTCCCGGAGATCACCTGTTACAGGTGAGTAACTAAGCTATCTCCAGGAACAAGCAGGAATGTAGTCTTCACATATGGGGACTCCCTAGCTTTAGATGCCAGGGAGAGAACCCCAGAAGTTGTGTGTCCCTGTGAAAGGGCTCCACTTCCCCCTATGGATCTCCGGCATCCTACCAGGGATGGTCGGTAGGAGTTGATTAAGTATGGAACAGGTGTTGGAGAACAGCCTGACCAAATAAAGGCATCCAGGCGTGAGTCCTTGTCCAAGCAGTAATGGGCAGTGAAGGTATGAACTGAGGCCCAAGTGGCTGCTCGACAAATGTTGTCAATAGACACAGAGTGTAGATGAGCAATTGAAGCTGCTATGGCTCTCACATTGTGAGCTGTGCCATGGCCTTCCAGAGGAAGATTCTTACTCTGATAGGCAAAAGAAATACACTGTGCAATCCAGTTGGACAGTGTTCTCTTGGAGACTGGAAGTCCCAAATGAGAAGGATCAAAAGCAACAAAGAGTTGAGAGGACTTTCTATGTTGCTGTGTTCTTTGTAAGTAAAAGGCTAAAGCTCTTTTACAGTCCAAAGTATGAAGATTCCTTTCTGCATTTGATGCATGAGGCCTTGGAAAAAACACAGGCAGGTAGACCGCTTGGTTCAAATGAAAAGGCAAGACCACCTTTGGCATAAAGTGTGGAAGAGTCCTAAGGACTACCTTGTCATGATGGAACCTTGTATAAGGAGGATCAGCCACTAGTGCCTGCAACTCACTGATGCGACGTGCTGTTGTGATTGCAATGAGAAAGATAACTTTCCAGGAAAGGAATTTCAACGAGCTAGTAGCTAAGGGTTCGAAAGGTGGCTTCATGAGCTGGCCAAGAACCAGGTTTAAGTCCCATGCCACCGGCGGTGGCCTAATGGGAGGCTTAGTAAGAAGAAGGCCTCTCATAAATCTTGCTATAAGAGGATGGGAGGAAATAGGTTGTCCATTTAAAGGCTTGAAAGAAGCTGCAGTAGCACTCAAATGGACTCTTACTGAGTTAGTCTTATGTCCTGCATTGGATAAATGAAGGAGATACTCCAGTGATGATTCCAGAGGTATCGCAAGGGGGCTAAGACCCTTCTGCGAGTACCATATGGTAAACCTTTCCACTTGAAAGCATAAGAGTGTCTTGTGGAAGGTTTTCTGGAAGAATAAAGGATATCTTTTACTTGCTGAGAAAGGTTAAGATCATGAAGATCTAGGCCTTCAGCAACCAAGCCCTGAGATGCAGAGACTGGGGATTGGGATGCCATACCATTCCGTCCTCCTGAGATAGGAGATCTGGAGCAGATCCTAACTCCAGAGAGGGAGCTTGAGAGAGATGTAGAAGCAGAGGGTACCACACTTGCCATGGCCAATGTGGAGCTATGAGAATAATACGGCCTCTGTCTCTCTGAAGCTTGAACAGGATTTTGGGAATTAGGGGAATGGGTGGAAAGGCATAAAGGAAGTCTTGACCCCAATAGAAACATAGAAACATGATGACAGAAAAAGACCACAAGGCCCATCTAGTCTGTCCTTCCATAACAACAACTACAACAGTCCACTTTTTACCTTTAGAGATCCTCTGTGTTGGTCCCATGCTTGCAATGAAGGAGTAAAGCATCCCTGGCCTGAGAGCCCTGAGCCGGAATTCTGGAACAGAACCGGGGAAGTCTTGCATTCAATGGACTTGCAAAGAGGTCTATGTCCGGGGTTCCCCAAATTTGAAAAATCTTGGCCACCTGGTCTGCAGGTAGAGACCATTCCTATGGAAGCAGAACTCGACTGAGTCTGTCCGCCCAAGAGTTTTGGATACCTGGAAGATACACTGCCAGGAGATGAATCTGATGCTCTCTGGCGAGGGCCCATAGTCGCAAAGCTTCATTGCAAAGCAACAGAGAGCCTGTTCCTCCCTGCTTCTTCACGTAGAACATGGTTACTTGATTGTCTGTTTGCATGAGGACTGTCTTGTAGCTGAGCAGGGTGTGGAACACTCAAAGAGCAAGGAAGATTGCTCTGAGCTCTAAGAGACTGATGTGTAGATGAGTCTCCTGTAGAGTCCAAGTGCCTTGGGTGGAGAGGTCTTGCAGATGAGCTCCCCAACCCATTGGTGAAGCATCTGTTGTGAGAGCTGCCTGGGGTAAAGATTGTTGAAATGGGGACCCCACCAACAGGTTTTGAATGGACTGCCACCATTGGAGGGACAAAATAAGGCGATTTGTGTTTGCTATTTTGTCTGACAGGCACCCTGATGCCTAGGTCCATTGAGTGGATAAAGTGCACTGGGCTGCTCTCATATGGAAGCGAGCATAAGGAACCACATGCACGGTAGATGCCATGTGGCCTAGTAGTTGTAACATTTCTCGAGCAGTGAGATGAGGCTTTAGCACTGCTTGGGAAGCTAACTGCACCATGCGAAGGCAACAGGTCTGGGGAAGATAGGCCCTTGCTTTTCTGGTATCCAGCAAAGCTCCTATGAACTCTAGAGACTGAGTGGGAGTTAAACTGGATTTTGGGATGTTTATGACCAGAGAGAAAAGAAGGAGACCTTCCGCAATGGATCAACCACCAAGGAGTGCAGCGGAGGGTAATTAACCACGGCCTACCAAGGATTTTGGGATGTTTATGACCAGACCCAAATACTGAAGGATACGCATTGTGCAAGATAGAGAGATCCTGGCTTCTGACTCTGATGGGGCTCGAATGAGCCAGTCGTCTAAGTAGGGGAAGACGAATATTCCTCGAGTGCGAAGAAATGCTGCTACCACAGCCACGCATTTCGTAAACACCCTTGGTGCTGAGGCCAGGCCAAAAGGAAGCACCCTGTATTGGAAGTGCTTTCCTTGAAAAAGGAAGCGAAGGAACTTTCTGTGAGTTGGATGGATGAGAACATGAGTGTACGCATCCTTGAGATCTAGAGAACAAAGCCAATCCTGACTCTGAAGGTATGGCAGCAGCGTTCCCAGAGAGATCATCTTGAATTTCTCTTTGAACAGGAATTTGTTCATATCTCTGAGGTCTAAAATAGGTCTGTGTCCCCCTGTTTTCTTTGGGATAAGGAAATAGGGGGAGTAAAACCCTGTACCCTGTTGAGGAATGGGTACTTCTTCTATTGCCCAATGTTCTGCTGTTATCTGCCCCCATCTGGGGGCAAAGTGACACAACCTTCCTGGAATGGTGGAAGGCTCTGGTCCGTTGAGGGCCAGGAAGACTAAGTTCTCTAGATGGAAGTCAAAGGCCTTGTGGAGGCTGAGACTGCTGAGACGGTTGAGGCTTAGCAGTCTTTGGTTTCCTCTGTTTAGGTAGTTGCTGACTCTTTCGGGCAGGTTGACCTGCAGAACGCCCCTGCTGGGAATAAGAGGGATAAAACCTCTTCTTTTTGGAGAAGAATGGTTTCTTGAAAGATTTCTTCCTTGCAGCATCAGCTGTGGCTTTGGATAATCTATCCAAAGTGGAGTTGTCAGTATCCAACTCATTGGCTTTCTCTTGCCAATTTTTGCCGAATAGATTCTCACCTGTACAAGGGATATTGCCCAGTTTGTCCTGCACCCAGAGCTCCAAATCGGAGGCCTTGAGCCAGGCAATTCTACGTGCACCTATGGTAATGGCAGAGGTTCTGCTTATGCAATCAAAACAGTCAAAAGCTGCACGATTGACAAACTTAGAAACATCCTGGGCATGTTTAACCAGTGTGAGAAAATCCTGCCTCTTATCATCAGGACGAAGAGGGCTCAAAATCTCTAAATCTCCTGTGACTTCCTTAAGGAACATTCCCATATATAAAATATAGGAACTGATCCTGGCAGAAAGCATGGAAGCCTGGAAAGTACGACGTCCAAAGGCATCCAAAGTTCGACACTCACGTCCTGGAGGTTAGAGGCATGCCTCTTTGCACTTCTGATCCTTCTCATAGCTGATTCCACTACAATAGAGTGGTGAGGAAGCTGAGTCTTCTGGAAGCCAGGACACGGAGGTACTCGATATACGGTATCCAGTCTACTAGAGTGAGGAGAGGTAGTAAGAGGTGTTTCCCACATTCTTAACATGAGATCATGTAAGATCTCATGGATAGGCAAAGTAGCTGCCTCCTTAGGAGCCTTGGGATATTGTAGAATCTCCAACTCCTTTGCCCTGGGATCTGTTTCATGAGCCACAGTAATGGAAAGACCTCGAGCCACCTCCCTGATAAAGTCCTGAAAGGAGATATCTTCTGGAGGAGACATCCTACATTTAGGAGAGGAAGGCTCCTCTGGGAGAAGTACTCCAGTACCGACGGAGCTGTCAGAATCCTCAGACTCCTCCGAGGATTCAAAATACCTTCTGTCCGGATACTCTTGTAGAGCACGATAACCGTACCGACCGAAGTCGGTGCCGGGGGGAATCGGTACTGGTGCATCGGTACCGGAAGGCATAGCATGACTGGGTGCCGGCAATGCAGACACCAATGTCGATGCCGATGCTGTCGGTACAGGGAACGAGACCAGTGCCAGAGTCGGTGCCGGTACCAGTTGAACTGTCTGACGTGGTTCCGAGGGTGTCAATGCCGCAAGGAGAGCCGCCAGACTGCGCTCAATAGCCAGGAACCTCTAGTCTATTGACGCTGCTGATGCCTGGGTATCGGTAACAGAGAAAACAGCCAGTAACCCAGAGCATGGCACCAGTCGTTCTGCCGAGGTTGAGGCCTCGAGAACATCCTGGAGCCCCGATAATGCTTTGGAAGCCGAAGCCTCCCGCCAGGGCAATTTTGCCAGTACAGAACCCTCAAGGGCAACGCCAGAGGCATCTCGATGCTTGGAAGGAGATCTACTCTTTGAGGACCGGCCAGACATGTTTAGTTACCTGAGATCCATGGGAGGAAGACGAAGCCCTAGAAGACGTCGATGCCACAGAGGCTGCATCAGAGGGAAAAAGGGTGCTGAGCTTAGCAGCTCGGTTTTGTCGACTCCTCTTGGACATCATGGCACAGGCCATACACTCCAAAATGGAGTGGTCAGGACCTAAACATTTAAGGCACCACTCATGGGTGTCGGTGACTGAGATGGTACCGCCACACTTGGTGCACTTCTTAAAACCCGAAGCGGGTTTTTCCATAGTAAAGGAAATTTTTGGGCCTAAGGCCCAAAATGGCACATGCACCTGAAGAAAAAAGGTTTGGAAAAAAAAAAAATATATATATATATATATATTTTTTTTAAAGAAACAAAGAAAGAACCGGCGGTACCGGTATAGCGTTGAGGGAAGGCAGACGCGACCACAAAAAAGAAGAATAGGAACGATTTTCTGCGGTGACAGGAACGACAACCTGCTGGCTCCGCGGAAAATGAAGAACTGGAGAGAGGCAGTTGGGAAAGGCGGGAAGGCAGCACGCAGGCACTGTGGAATGCTCCCAAAAGCTTTCTAATTGGACGCTGGGGAGCGTTACCGTGCAGGCTCCATCGGTACCGATGATACCCATATGTGAAGACTACATTCCTGCTTGTTCCTGGAGATTGGAGGAACCACAGCTTGAGCACCCCAAAGCTGCAGAATCAGTCACCATGAGGAAGCTAAGGGCAGTGCTGGTTGGTGACTCTCTTCTGAGGGATACTGAGGCATCCATCTGCAGACCAAACTGGATGGTCTGCTGTCTGCCAGGTGCCAAAATCCGAGATGTTATGGAAAGTTTGCCAAGACTCATCAATCCTATTGACTATTACCCGATGCTGCTCATCCATGTTAGCACAAATGATATTTCCAGGTATCCCTCTGAGCATATCAAAAGTGACTTCAAGGCTCTCGAACGGAGTGTGAAGCAGACAGGTGTGCAGGTGGTGTTCTCTTCAATCCTCCCTTTTGAGTGTAAAGGCCTAGGCAGAAAAGCTTGCATCCTGGAGATAAATGCATGGCTGCGTGGATAGTGCCCATCTAAAGCGTTTTGGTTTCCTGGACAATGGGATGATGTTCCAAGGGCTGCAGAAAAGAGATGGTGTCCATCTGTCCAAGAAAGATTGACATGTCTTCAGTAGCAGACTAGATAACCTACTGAAGAGGATTTAAAACTAGATTCATTGGGGATGGGTAACGAAAGCTCCCAAGTAAGTGAAAGCCCCCAGGTATGTGAAACATTAAATACCTCTACAGCTATGGGTAAAAGGGGCAACATCTGGAAAGCGGTGTGTATAAATGCCCGTAGCATGGGAAATAAGATCCCAGATGTTAACGAAAGACACTGACTTGGAGACATGGTTCATGGACAAATATGACTGGGATATAATTATACCAGGCTATACTTTACTCAGGAAGGATAGGGTAGGACGAAGGGGAGGATGAGTGGCACTATATGTAAAAAATAATATTAAAGCTATAGAATTACAGGGCTTAAAAGGGATAGAGGAGGCACTGTGGGTTAAACTAGAAAGAGGGAAAGAGAAATCCATTTGCATTGGCATGATATACAGACCTCCCCCCCCCCTCACAGGGAGATGAAGTGGACAGAGATTTAATAGAAGACAAACAGCATTGCCAGGAAAGGGGAAGTGCTACTGATAGGTGATTTCAATATGCCGGATACTGATTGCACATCCCTGCTGCGGTGTCATCTAGAAGTAAGGAGATCCTGGATTCTCTACAGGGAGAACTATTCAGGCAACTGGTAACAGAACCCATACGTGAAGAAGCCATACTGGACTTGGTGCTTACAATTGGGGAAAATATTTCTGATGTTATAGTGGAAGATCATCTCGCATTCATTGATCACCAGATTAGAACTAGGGCTGATAAAATCCATTCAAAAGCGAGAGTCTTAGACTTTAGGAAAACTAACTTTGCCAAGATGGGACAATACTTCAAGAAGTTGTTAGCAGGATGGGAACAGCTGGGGGATATAGAAAAAAAGTGGGCAAAACTGAAAGGGGATATTTTAAGGGCAACCAACCTTTCTGTTAGAAAAGTAAATAAAAGGTAAAAGGAAAAGGAGGCCGCTATGGTTCTCAAAAGAAACAGCTGATAAGGTGAAGAAAAAGGGGAAGGCCTTTATGAACTACAATAGAGAGAGAGAAGATGCAGGCATCTATATCTGGAAAAACTTAGAGAAGCTAGCAAAGTAGTCAGGAAAGCAAAGGTACAAAAAGAAGAAGAAATAGCCAATGCAATAAAATGGGGGGATAAGACATTTTTCAGATATGTTAGTGAGAGGAGGAAGGGCAAAAGTCAAATTGTCAGACTCAAGGGTGAAGGGGAGGAATGTGTAGAAGCTGATGAGGATAAAGCGGAATTGCTTCGGCGCCCATGGTTGAGCACTGTTTGGAGCATGGACACAAATTTGGTGAGCTTAAATGGTCTGTTATAGATCATGTTCCGCAAGATCCCAGGGGTGGTGATCAGCTTAGCCGGTTGCAATGGAGGGAACAACGGTGGATTTATGAATTTCATACTATATATCCTGCGGGTTTGAATCGTGAAATTGAATGGTCCAGCTTATATTAGGTAGTTACCAATGGGATAAGGGACCCTTCTATTCTTATGGAGGATTCCCTTGACCATTGGAGGTTCCTTGGGGGTGTGTCGTGAGTTTGTTCTTGCTTGAAGTGTTCTGGTCCAATCATCTGGGGGGTTTTTTGATGTTTGGTTTTCCCCTGGTTCTGATTGGTATCCTCGCTGATTGACAATTTTTGTCAGCCTATCATTAAGCTTTTGGTCCTATTTTATGGTCTCACCATTGGTGTGGAGGCAAAATTGAATTGCAGAAGGACAGTTATCTACCTTGTATGGAGGAAGGACGTTTGTCATCAACATTGCCTAGGAGCACTTGATACAGGGGTTTTTTTGCCCCGAAACGTATACGTCGTGTGGTGCTGTATTGGAATGCTGTTTGAGATTTGTCAAGATAAGTACTGATACCTTTTGGTTTATGATACGCCATTATAATTTTTGTATTCAATTTATTAACACAACAAGGAGCTGTGTTGAATAAAAAGGATTTCATCGCTCGGGGATTTAAGTTAAAACCTTTTCTCCCCTTGATGTGGTCCGACAAAAAGATGGGAAGTATTTAATGGGACTTTCTCCAGGGTCTTTTTCACGTTTGGCATCTATCTGATGATGGCACACCGCCAGTGCGCTCAGGTGCACTCTGACGGAATTGGACTTCAAACCAGCATGGGAGAGGTGCTGGAGGTAGGTAAGGACAGTCTGCACTAAACAGAAAAAGTGGTTAAAGCCTTTATCCACACATCAGATGGAAAATCTGCACCACTTGAGGGCATAAGCATGACTGATGGAGTCCTTTCGGGAAGCCAGGAGAAACATCCTCCACATCTCTGGGGAGGTGGAACTGGGAAAGAGCTATCCTTTCAGCATTCATGCAGAGACTTGAGGCTGGGATGCAGGAGGGTCCCCTCATCCTGTGAGATCAGATCCGGGATGCAGCCGAAGGAAAGCAGGAGCCCCCCTTGAGAGATGGAGTAGCAGGGGGAACCATGGTTGCCTGGGCCAATGCGGGTCAGTGAGGATCATGGAGGGTTTGTCTGTCTAGATCTTAAAGAGGGCCTTGGCCATCAAGGGAGTAGGAGGGTATGCATACAGGAGATCCTCGCTCTAACTCAGGAGAAACGCATCTGATGCTAGTCAAGCATAGCAGGGAATGCTGGAGCAGAACTGCGGCAGCTTAATGTTTGAGAGGCTGGTGAAGATATCCACTGCTGGCATCCCCCACTTCCAGATGTTGCGGATCACCTGAGGATTCAGGGCCCACTCATGAGGCTGCAACACTCTGCTGAGCTTGTCTGCCAGAACACTGTCCTGGCCCAGGAGATACACCACCTGGAGGAGCATGCCATGAGCACTGGTGAACATCCAGAGCTAAACCGCCTCCCAGCAAAGGAGGTATGAGCCCATGATGCCCTTCTTGTTGATATTGAATATCGCGACCTGATTGTCCATCTGGATAAGGATGACTTGACTGGACAATTGTCAATGAAAGACTCAGATGGCGTTGGACACTGCCAGGAGTTTGAGGAAGTTGATCTGAAGGAGGCTCTCCTCCCTTGATCACAGACTTTGGGTCCGGAGGCCCCAGAAGTGGACTCCTCAGCAGAGCTTGGAGGTGTCTGTGGTGAGGACCTGCTGATGTACCAGAACCTGAAAGGGGAGTCTGGCTAGGAGTTTCTCCAGCCATTGCCACTTGATAAGGGAGTCCATCAGGGGTGAGGTCAAGTGGACCCTGTCCACTAGGTGCCCTGTCACCTGCTTCCATCGGGTACAGAGCAGCCACTGGGCCTGTCGTATATGGAGATGGGCGCAGAGTGTGACATTTACCGTCGAGTCCATGTGCCCCAGGAGGTAGAGCATATGATGGGCTGAGACCATCAAGCAGCCCTCGATTTCTTGGGCCAGGGACACCAGGCGCTAAGCCCAGTCCAACGGAAGTAAGACCCTGACCTGAGACGTGTCCAGTAGGGCACCAATGAACTTGAGATGTTGAGAGAGCTGCAGGTGGGACTTCAGGTAGTTGATGATGAAGCCCTGCTGCTCCAGCACCTGGATGGTATGTTGGGTGGTCTGACGAACCTCGCTGGGCAACCCTCCTCTGATCAGCCAGTCGTCCAAGTAGGGGAAGACAAAAGCCCCCTGCAGTCTCAAGAAGGCAGTGACCACTATTGTTGAACAAGGCCCCCATGCACTCCAAGGAATACGAAGGGACCACATTGTTCTTAGCAGAATTGATAGCCGAAGACAAATCACCTTGGGCCTTTTTTCCTTGCTCTCCTCCAAGGACTATTTGTAAATCAGCCCATCATCACAATAAAGATATACCAGCACCCCCTCCTTATGAAGAGCCACCACGACCATAATCATCACCTTTGAAAAAATCCTTGAAGCAGTAGATAAGCTGAATGGAAGAACCCAAACTGAAAATGTCTCCTGAGGACTGCAAACCTCAAGAATTGTAGATAATCCTCTCATATGTGATTCAAAGATCCAAGGAAGGCTGAAATTCCACTTGCCTTACTGTGACCATTCCGAATTCAAAATCTCCATGCAAAAATGTGGAAATTGCAGAGCCTTGTTCTTTCCCCCAGGATGGGATGGAAGGAACCCTGTTTCTTGGAAACTACAAAGTAAATGGTATGCCTTCTCTGACTCTGCTCGTCTGGGGGAACAAACACTACTGCTTCTAAACAGAGCAGTCATTCAAGGGTTGACTGGATCACCTCTCTCTTTAGTGGGGATTGACAGGGAGACATCATAAAACCATCAAAAAGGGGACATGCAAACTCTATGACATAACAGAGGTGAACCACATCCAGGACCCCCTGGTCCAATGCAATCCGGGTCCATTCCTGAATGAAACAAGGCAGGCAGCTGCCTATGCGCTACATTGCAACATGGACGCCCAAACCCTCATTGAATCCTCAAGCACTTCTGGAATTTTTAATGTATTCTGCTATTCCTCCTTTCTATTCTACAAAAGGACTAGGTCTTTGTCTAGAAATGACTCCTCTGTGGCTCGTATGCTTGCCTAAATAATGCTGGTGAAATTTCCAAAAATACCCCTGGCTTAAGGAAAACCTTCCTGCTTCTAGACATTTATTTTCTGAGAGCTTAAGAACTTTTGCCTTTCCAAAATCCTTTTTTCTAAAGAACCTCCCCAAACAAAATTTTACCCCAAAAGGCAGCTTACTTAAGCACATCTTTGATGCTACATCTAGTGACCAACTGTGGAGCCACAACAACCTATGAACTGCTGTTATCATTGCCATGTTCTTCGTTGAACCCCAGATTAAATCACAAAGAACAATGGCTAGGAATGTCAAGTCTGCTTCAAGCCAAACCACATCTGCCATGACCAAACTGTCCTCTGCCGAACCTTCTAGGAGCTGTTGTGTACATGTGTCCGTTGTAGGCATTGCCAGTCGATGTACTCCCTGCAAATTGCCACCTGCAATGCCAAGGCAGAGATGTCAAATGACCGACTCCAAAGGGCCTCCCCCTTGCTCCTGTCCTGCAGGTCCTTCAATGCAAAATCTCTCTCCATCGCGATCACTGTCTTCTGAGGTTGCAGATACCAAGGCAGCTAATTTCGGTACATAAAACCTCCCCTTCTCCTCCATAGTGATAGGATATAGCCTTGCCAAAGACCTTCTGAGCTCTGCATCTTGAGTATCCTGTTCTGCCGTATCATATTCTTAATCGCCTTGTGAACTGAAGTGGCCTTGCTGGTCTTCTGGATCTCCTCCAACAGAGAATCTTAAGATGGATTCTGGACAGCTGAAGAATTCTCAGAGATCTTCAGAACCCTGAGGATCTGACGGATCAGGGCTGGCAGTTCATCCCTCTTGAAGATGTGAACCAGACACATCCTCTCCTAGGGGAAATCGCTCCTTCTTCCAAAGTAACATCAAGCACCCCAGGGGCCTCTGGCCATGGTTCTGCAAAACCTGCTAAAGCCATGTAGGCTGTTCTCTGGATCCCACTGACTCTCTTAACAGTTCTCAGATCCTTGCACCACTGAGAAGGCACAGGAGCCTCCAGGGGCAAAAGACCTGTACCCCACTGCTCTCAAACAGTAAGATGCCTAAAAAGAATAAACTCAGGGGGAAAAAACCCTCCTATGGAGGGAGAATAGGCCAAATCAGCAGCTGCAGTGTCCTTGCACAAAGCTCCCTTCCCCACAGGGAGAAGAGGTGGCCCAGATTCTGTCCCCCCCTCCCCACTCATAGCCACTAATGCCATTCCAGAATTGCATACCTCAGTATTATCCTCTATCTCAGGGGTGTCCAACATACGGCCCGCAGGCCAGAGTCCGGCCCACCAGGCATTTCTATCCGGCCTGAGATGCACTCATGAGTTTTTGTCTAGGTCAGACGTACAGGGTATGCGCACCCCTATTTGGAAAGGTTTGGAACTGAAAAAATGTTTGCTGGCGATTGTAGTGCGTGCACCCCCCCCCCCCTTATTTATTTATTTATTTATGCTTTTCTTCTATACCACCCCTTCCAGAGATCAAGGACGGTTTACAGGGAACAATTCAACAATTTTACATGGAACAGCAGTTATAACTATTTACTGGCAACGTTAGTGCTTAGTGCTGCTTCACCCCCCCCCCCCTCCTTAGTGCTGCCAGCCCAGCCCGATCCAGCCAACCTCCGCTTCCTTCTTGTACTCTGAAGTACTCTCGATCAGTGCCCGGCCCTTGAAAAGCCGTTTTTTTGCTCTGGCCGCAAGACCGGCTGTTCTCCCTCAGTCCGTGAACGCGATTCCCTGTGCAGCTGCTGCTTCTGCTTTTCACAGAGCAGCAGCTGCAATACAGTTAAGTTGAAGAGGTAAAGAAACCTGTTAGAAGCCAGGTACCGGAGAAGCACCCTCCAGACATCCAGATCCTTACCCTTCACCCTGACACTGCTTTTTTGGGAAGGAGGGCAGACAGACCACTTGGTTCACGTGAAAGGGAGAAAGCACCTTAGGCAAGAAGAAAGGCTGAGACTGAATGGAGACAGCCTCCTTTAAAAAGGACAGATAAGGATGTCAGCAAGACAGAGCCCGCAGCTCAGAAATTCATCTTGCAGAACAAATCACAACGAAAATAGACCATCTTGAGCATCAAATCCTTTAGCATAGCGCTTCAACAGCTCAAAGAGTGCCACCATCAGGATCCTGAGCACCAGATCCAGATCCCAGGAAGGGATCAAAGACCGGAGATCCAGAACCTCCTAGAGAAAATGCAAGATGTCCGGGTGCTAAGCCAGAGATGTGCCCACCACTGTATCCCGGAAACAGGCCAGAGCTGACACTTGAACTTTCAATGAGCTAAGGAAAAGGCCCGTCTATAGGCCATCCTGTAGAAAGACCGACAGCTTGGCCGCCTCAGGAGCCAACTGCCATGCCCTGCATCAGCAATCAAAGAGGCACCATATCCGTACGAGTGCTAATTTAATAGACCTCCTCTGGCTACCAAGTAGAATAAAGAACACTGCTAGAGAGTAGCCCTTATGCACTAGCCGTCTCCTTTAAAAAGCAATGCCGTAAGCGTGAAGAGAGCTAGGTACTCCAGGACGACCAGTTCCTGCCGCTGTAGCCCCCGAAAATGAAGGCAACTGAAGAGGAAGTACTTGCAGGAACAGCATCAGGTCTCCAAACCACACTCAACAGCCAATCGGGTGCCATCAGAACAATCCTGGCTGGGTAGTGTTCCATACACTAAATCACACACCCCACCAGAGGCCATGAAGAAAATACATACAGCAGTCACTGACTTGGTAAAGACTGCATCAGGGCGTCGATGCCCTCAGAGCCAATCTCTATGTGGCAACTAAAGAAGTGGCAAACTTTGTCATTGAAGCAGGTCGCCATCAGATCCATTTCAGGATGACCCAACTGGCACAGAATCAACAGAAATGGGGTAGGTTTAAAACTCTGCTTTAGCAAGGTTCTCAGCTCTTTGGAGCTAATGACACCTAATCAGGAGTTACTGGGCCTGATTAGCCTGTGAAAGAACTGAGAGCAGCTGAGGCCTCCATAAAAGATTTCAGAGCCCTGCACTGTTGAGGCATTCCTAACAGGGGCTATACATTTCAAACGAAGGTAAGAATTTGAGGTTTGTTTTTTTTTTTAATTGCTAGCTCTCTGACTGGGAGCTCTTAAAAGGGTTTTGGTACATTTTTAAAACAAGTTACATTGTTTTTGGTGCTTTAGTTTAAAAGGATAAATATTTTCTTTAGTGGGGTAGGTTTAAAACTCTGCTTTAGTAACTTTCTCAGCTCTTTGGAGCTACTAACACCTAATCAGAAGTTAGTTCCCTCCCTACCCCCCCCCCCCCCCAACTCCCACCCACTCCTAGTGAGCAGTCTTGCTTTATAGGGCACCTCCCCAATTAACAAAACACAGGGACTTGGAACAGCTCATTTTGAATATAATTAAAGAGATTTAACTGCTTTTTCTCTGAAAGGACAGCTGGGAAAATGGCTGGTACTTTGGTAGATCTCTCTCTTTTGCTTTAACAGATACCTAAGCTCCACAAACAGAACAATGGCTGGGAAAAATCTATCGCTAAAGCTGTTGCCCCCCTTTACAGCTTCTGCCTCTGTCCAGACAGTCCCAATGCCAGTTGAAGAACCAGTTCCATGTGCAGGGAGCCTGCATGCTGGAGCTCTCAGGAAACAAGTGGGAGGAACTCAGAGAGGAGGTGGCGAGGCTGCAGAGCATTCAAGACAGTGAGAAGTACATTGATGAGATGTTTCTTGCAACAACCAAGCTCTCCAGCAGAGGAGAAGATGGGCGCCTACAGAATGACGAAGGTTGGACACAAGTCACCAGGGCCTGCAGAATCACCAATCCAACTTCAACAACCCTTGAAATGAAGAACCATTATGCAGCCCTGGAAGTAGAGGAGATAAAAGCATCACTGGAAAGGGAAGAACCAGAGCTCAAGTACCCCAAAGTTGCAGAATCAGTGACCACAAGGAAGCGAAGGGTAGTGGTGGTTGGTGACTCTTCTGAGGGGTACTGAGGCGTCCATCTGCTGACCAGACTTGATGTCCAGAGAGCTATGCTATCTGCCTGGTGCCAAAATCCAAGATGTTACGGAGAGTTTGCCGAGACTCATCAAGCCCACTGATTATTACCCAATATTGCTAATCCATGTCGGCACAAATGATACTGCCAGGTATTTCTCTGAGCGTATCAAAAGTGACTTCATGGCTCAGGGAAAGAGAGTGAAGCAGATAGGTGCACAGGTGGTATTCTCTTCAATCCTCCGTTTGAGGGTAAAGGCCAAGGCAGAGAGGCTTGCATCCTGGAGATGAATGCATGGCTGCATGGATGGTGTCATCAAAAGCATTTTGGTTTCCTGGACCATGGGTTGCAGAGCAGAGATGGCATCCATCTGTCCAAGAAAGGTTGACGCATCTTCAGTAGTAAACTGGCTAATCTACTGAAGAGGACTTTAAACTAGATTCGTTGGGGATGGGAGAAGAAAGCCCCCAGGTAAGTGAAACATTAAATACCTTTATGGAAATAGGTAAAAGGGGTAACATTTGTAAAGCAGTGTGTATAAAATGCCCGAAGCATGGGAAATAAGATCCCTGATGTTGAAGCTTTGGTGGGAGTGGCTGACTTGGATTTAGTGGCAGTTACAGAAACATGGTTCACAGAAAACCATGACTGGGATGTAACTATACATGGTTATACTTTATTCAGAAAGGACAGGGAAGGAAGAAGAGGAGGAGGAGTGGCATTATATGTAAAAAATAATATTAAAGCTTTGGAATTACAGAGCTCAAAAGGGAGAGCGGAGGCACTGTGGATTAAACTAGAAAGAGGGAAAGAGAAATCTATTTGCATTGTCGTGATATAAAGACCTCCCTCACAAGAATAAGAGGTGGACAGAAAGTTAATTGAAGACATACGCAGCATTGTTAGGAATGGGGAAATGCTACTGATAGGGGATTTCAAAATGCCAGATGTTGATTGGATCATTCCTGCTGCAGAATCATCTAGAAGTAAGGAGATCCTGGATTCTCTACAGGGAGAACTATTCAGGCAACTGATAACAGATCCCACATACTGGACTTGGTGCTTACCATTGGTGAAAGTGTTTCTGATGTTATAGTGGGAGATCATTTTGCATCCAATGATCACAAGATGGTGTAGTTCAGTATTAGGACTAGGGCTGACAGAATCCATTCAAAAGAGAGGGTCTTAGACTTTAGGAAAAGTAACTTTGCCAAGATTATATATATTCCATACCCACAGAACTCATAAAAGAGGTGGAGGTGTACTCATAATAATAAAAAAAGCCCTTAACGCAAGACTCCTATCCTCTTGCAACATTAACCAAAGGGACACTCTCACATTAAAGATTAAAAACATAAGGCTATGCCTAGTATATAGACCACCAGAACAAAACCCAGACAACACAAGACACTTTAACTGAATTACTGGGCTCCCCACAGACACAAACCCTGTAATTCTTATGCGAGATTTTAACCTCCCCTCAATACCCAATACACTCTCCTCTCATTTCCTAGATGCTATAACCGATATGGACTTCCACCAAATAATAGATAAACAAACACAGCAAAGGAAAAACATTAGACCTTGTCTTCCTACCAAACTCTCTCTATAACCTATTTAATCTTGAATCAATTAAATACATACCAGTCCCATGGTCAGACCACCACCTCCTAAACTTTTGTATCACCCACATAGACAAAAACCAAACAAAAAGACTACAACATTCACCAATTAATAGATTCAAAAAATTCAATGAAGACAGATTCCTAGAACAAATAATTCCACATTTACCACTCACACCAACAAATCTTGAAGAATCAATTAACACCTGGAACAATACAATCACCAAAGCTGCAGAACGAAAATTAACCCCAATATACCCTAATGGTAAAGACAAAAAGACCAAAAACAAAGATGTCCCCTGGTTTAATAGTACACTCAAACAATTGAAAAGAAAACTAAGAAAAGAAGAACAAAAATGGCGACGGACAAAATCACAAATAAATCACAAAATATACATAAACACACTCCACATATACAAGGAGACAACAGATATGGCTAAGAGAAATTACTACTCCAGCTTATTATCTAATTCTATCAACCGACCAAGAGAATTCTTCAGTATAGTACAAAATCTAACAAACAAATCATACAACACAATGAAATGACTATAGATATTTCCCCACAAGCACTAGCACATTACTACATGAACAAAACAAAACCCCAAATGACACCTCCAACAATATACATTGAAACAAATTCCAATATGACTGATACCTGGTCGGAATTCAACCTAATATCAAAGAACACACTCAAATCCATAATATCTATCATAAACACAACAACGTCCTATCTAGACCCATGCCCAGTGGACTGGATAAAAAAAGACACTCCCAATACTATCCCCGTTCATTCTGCCACTGATCAATCTATCTTTAGAAAAAGGTTACTTACCACCATCCCTTAAACATGTACAAATACGACCGATCCTCAAAAACAGCACCCTTGACAAATCATCCCCAAATTCATACAGACCTATATCAAGCATTCCCTTTATGGCCAAAGTAATTGAAAAAGTAACCCAAACACACAAGGCTAGCAGGCGCACCTGTGGGACCAGAATCCTCGGTTCTTCCGATCTTCCGTTGAGGTGCGCGTGTGGGGTTTACTCCCTTGGTCAGCTAGCAACTTGCTTCACCCATTGGGCCTTCCCTTTCCTCAAGGCATCGTTGCGTCCCACTTCTTCGTGGGGGCTCGCCGCAGGGCCTGGAGTTATGCTCAGCCGGTTCCAGCCAGGGCTGAGTCCTTGGGGGGAGGCTCCGATCCTAACGATACAGGGAGTGCTGGGATCCGTTCAACCAGGTTCCTTCGGGCCCAGCGTATGTCGTCTTTTGCTGGCCGGTTTAGGTCTTCGGGTCGTGGCGGTGCTCCGAGTAGACCAGTAGGCTGCACAGTGCTTGTCTTGGAGCAAGCGCGGGATATCTGTAGGTTCATATTCAAAGCCGTCCGGTAACATGTCCCTCCATTGTGGAATGCTGTACTAGTAGGCATACTTCATATGCTGGGCTTACAAGTTGGCTTCCGCGCTGCTCGGCATCAGCCAAGGTGACTGCCGGTTTAGGCTGTGGAGTCAGCCTGGAGGAGGGGCCTTGCGTTCTCTGGACCAATGCCCTGTTCCGTTGTGTGCCTTGTGGCCCTTATGGAGTTGTAAAAAGGAAAAACAAAAACAAAAAAAAAAAGAATAATCAAACAGGAAAGCCTTCCTAATTGTCCCCACTTCTTTTTTTATAAGGTTCTGTCCCTTTCTTCCGGGAGCTTGGCCAGAGCGTGGTTAGACTCAGCTACATTTTGGGGATCCTTTATGTACAAGGCGTTTTAGTGTACGCAGCACGCCCAGTGTTCCATCGTCTGACTGGAACGGTACGCGGTACGTCAGCCGTGGCAGGCATTCACGGACACGGTAGCGGATCAAGCGCTGTAGGTGCTGTCTGAGATCTCCGGGATGGTGGCCTATTTCGATCGGCAGGGTGGAGTCGGTCGGGTGGTCAGGGTGGCCCGAGCGAAGGGACAGCGTGCGCGGTTGAAGCCTTGGCGGCCTGCGTTTCGGTGGGGACACTGTGGTGGCGAATGTCCTTAGCGGGGTCCGAGTGTTTGCCAGAGGAGTGAGATTGCTTCAGGCGGTGTGCGCGCCGCGTGTGCTCAGATGCGGTCAGCCCATATTGGACCTCATGGCGACCTGTCAGTCTGCGGCGACGGGTCGATGTTTAGCAGAGGACATATGAGGCTACTGGATAGCGTCGACGCATTGGTACGGGGCCGTGGCCCGGTCCATTCTATGCCTTTCAGAGGTCATAGTGAAAATGGCCGACTGGGTCTGGTTGCTAAGATATGTGCTCTTCATTAGTCAGTGGGGACCATTACCAGTGTATTCTGCAACATTTGCGTGAGCTTGCATAATCTTTACTTGCAACCAATCGAAATAACTGTCCAAAACCAGTTGATGCAGTCACTACTTGAATTTGCCTCGCTTGACAGTAAAAAAAAAAAAAAAAAGACATATATTTATTTTATACCGATAGGTCACTCACAGCATATTTGGCGATTCCTCGTCCTGGTGTTAATCATGCAGATAATTTCTGCTCTAGTTGTGGTGATGTGACTTTTACATCACAAAAATGGCATATGACTGTGGCGGTTCAGAAAGCCTACAATTTATATTTTGGCTGCAGAATAAAAGATCAGGATAAAAGCTAGGCGCCACACATATGCTGCAATACATGTGTAGCAGATCTCAGGCTGTGGATGGATGGGAAAAGACCATCAAAGTCTTTTGCGGTTCCAATGATCTGGAGAGGGCCCATGGATCACGTCGGCGATTGCTACTTCTGCATGGTTCCTCCAATTCCGGAGGGCATATCCAGGTGATGTAAGCGGTTGGCCTACTGGCATTGCGGTGTGGGCGTGGCTACCAGAGTCTCCTTTCTTTTTTGTCACACCATGTAAGACTCCACATCTTCTGAAACAACGCTGGACTCTGGGGCACTTGACACCCTCTTATATGCCCTTGGTGGATCACGCTTGGTTTATTGCAACTCATTGCTTAGCTGCATTCCACATTCTCAATTAAAAAGACTCCAACTGGTCCAGGACATAGCTGTAGAGCTACTTTGTGTTGCAAAGAATAAAGCCCTTAAGAGGTGTGACAAATAGGGTGTTTGACGCTGGTGGTTTTTCCATTTCCCTCATTTTGCTTCCCACCTCTGTCTGGATGGACCTCGGTTCCGTTCTCCCTCGTGGAATCCGGCTGTGCCTGTTTAGTTGTCGGTTTGGGACTTACGCAAGAACACTTTGCTTGTAACCTGCGTTTCCTTGGACCTTAGGTGAGATTCTGTCGCTTTCTGGGAGGTCTCTTCGCTGCCTGTCCCTCCGTGGAGGCGGGTTCTGCGGGAGAGCAGCGGTTGCTAACACTTGACACCCTGGTGGGGTCGAGAGCCAAGGGGGAGCTCAAGCGGATTTTTCAGGCGGAGCTCCGGTAGCCTTCTCAGTAGGTCTGTTTCTAGGGCGTTCAGTGTGTTTGCGATGGCGAGTTTGTCTTTCTGAAGCACTAGCGCTGCTTGGGGCAGAGTTCTGTGCTGTTTTCACCAGTGAAGAGGATCCAAGTGGGCTCTCGGTCATGTCTTCCTGGTTGGCTTACCGCCTGTTGACGTGAGGAGCGGGCTGGGGTCGGTGCCTGCTCTGAGGATCTCTAAAGGTAGAAAGTGGACTGTTGTAGTTGTTGTTATGGAAGGACAGACTAGATGGGCCTTGTGGTCTTTTTCTGTCATCATGTTTCTACAAGATTTTGTTGACACATCGACCCCCCTTGACGAACACCAGTATGGTTTTCGACCATTTCACGGGGTAGAAACTCTGCTAACAGTCCTATTTGACACATTAACAAGAGGAATAGATGACACCAAACAGGCTTTCATTTTAATTTTTCTGGACATCTCCGCTGCATTCGACAGTGTCAATCACAAAACAGTGTTAAATAGACTCCAACAAATCGGACTAACCTCTACAGTATATAAATGGTTTGATTCATATCTATCAAATAGGACTCAAACAGTGAGAATCAACAACCAAACCTCTGACACTTTCAAGCAAGAACAGGGCCTTCCACAAGGATCCGCACTATCAGCACTGCTGTTTAATATTTACCTAGAACCAGTCTGCAACATTTTTAAACGTCTTGGCGTCCACTACCACATATATGCCGACGATATAATGTTTTACCTCCCATTCACGATCCCAAACCCACCGATGCAATTAATAGCAGAATGCTTTAATGAACTTACAATATGGCTCTACCCCGGTCGGGGTAGAGCACAGAGCGTTCTGCAAGTTCCTGCTCCTGCACTCCAACCCAATCGGGGTTGTGGGAGGTCCCATCGGCCTGCTTAAAAAAGGTGCCGCCGGCAGGAGAGAGCCCTTGAAATCACCGCAGCCATCTTCGAAGGCTCCCCGGTCGGGGTAGAGCACAGGGCGTTCTGCAAGTTCCCGCTCCTGCACTCCAACCCAATCGGGGTTGTGGGAGGTCCCATCGGCCTGCTTAAAAAAGGTGCCGCCGGCAGGAGAGCCCTTGAAATCACCGCAGCCATCTTCGAAGGCTCCCCAGTCGGGGTAGAGCACAGGGCGTTCTGCAAGCTCCCGCTCCTGCACTCCAACCCAATCGGGGTTGTGGGAGGTCCCAGCGGCCTGCTTAAAAAAGGTGCCGCCGGCAGGAGAGAGCCCTTGAAATCACCGCAGCCATCTTCGAAGGCTCCCCGGTCGGGGTAGAGCACAGGGCGTTCTGCAAGCTCCCGCTCCTGCACTCCAACCCAATCAGGGTTGTGGGAGGTCCCAGCGGCCTGCTTAAAAAAGGTGCCGCCGGCAGGAGAGAGCCCTTGAAATCACCGCAGCCATCTTCGAAGGCTCCCCGGTCGGGGTAGAGCACAGGGCGTTCTGCAAGTTCCCGCTCCTGCACTCCAACCCAATCGGGGTTGTGGGAGGTCCCAGCGGCCTGCTTAAAAAAGGTGCCGCCGGCAGGAGAGAGCCCTTGAAATCACCGCAGCCATCTTCGAAGGCTCCCCGGTCGGGGTAGAGCACAGGGCGTTCTGCAAGTTCCCGCTCCTGCACTCCAACCCAATCGGGGTTGTGGGAGGTCCCAGCGGCCTGCTTAAAAAAGGTGCCGCCGGCAGGAGAGAGCCCTTGAAATCACCGCAGCCATCTTCGAAGGCTCCCCGGTCGGGGTAGAGCACAGGGCGTTCTGCAAGTTCCCGCTCCTGCACTCCAACCCAATCGGGGTTGTGGGAGGTCCCAGCGGCCTGCTTAAAAAAGGTGCCACCGGCAGGCGCACCCGCACCTTGCGGGCCCGCGCCTGAGGGCCTCGCAAGAGGGCCCTTTGGCGTGGCCCTTAGGCGGGGCACGACAGGCAGGTAACAGACATCAACCTAAGCGAAGAATCACCAAACGAAGCACCAGAACGTCAGCATACAGCAGATATTAACAAGACCTGCTCACTAATAAAGAGACTGCTTTCGGGAGTCCAGTTCTTTCAAGTAAGTGTGACCCAAGCTCTCCCAGGAAGGATTGAGCTCCCAACCAGGTCCACACCGCCCTCAATCTTAGTCGGACGTACATCTGGAACTGCAAGTATTACCAACACCATTAGAACAGTATTAACCTCTGTCATATTTCTTATCCCCTAACGCTGCCCTCTTAAACCTCCCAGATCACCTTACTGTTGCAATTAGCTCATTCTCACTCATTGTACTAAAGTCGTCACTGTTGCCAGTAATCCAATCTCAAGCAACTGTGTTAACCGATTTACCGTTGCCAATATTTACTGTTGCCAGTATCTACTCTCATTTACCGTATTTACTGCTGCCTGTATTTACTGCTGCCAGTATCTACTCTCATTTACTGTATTTACTGTTGTCATTATTTACTGTTGCCAGTATCTACTCTCGTTTACTGTATTTACTGCTGCCTGTATTTACTGCTGCCAGTATCTACTCTCATTTACTGTATTTACTGTTGCCTGTATTTACGTCATTTACTGTATCTACTGTTGCCAGTATTTACTCTCATTCTACTCTATTTCCACTGTGGTACCTTCTACTGTTGACTGTAATTCTACCCTCACTCAACTGGGTCGCCGTACTACTCTCACCAGTAACCTACCCTCATTCAACTGTGTTAATCTTCCTGAATCACATTAGAAGCAACCGCCTGAGGAAAACATCCTCAGCCAGAAGCCACACCAACTCGCCTTACATATAACCTCTGCCCCCCCTGTACCGGCTCAGAAAGACCCAAAATGAAGCACATAATCTTCACCCTAATGAGTCTCTACCTTCTACTCACAATTTTGCCATCCAGCTCACTAGCACTAATGACAACACAAAATCACATCCCAACGCTCTCAACTGGTGGAAGAAAATGGCCCGATGACTCCAACAACCTCCATCATGGAGCTAGCTATCCACGCCGTCCCCACCTAGTTTATATCCCACTACAAAATTCCTCAAAACCTAAGCAAAATAAACGCCCACATACTAGCAGCCTAAGGTGTGCACTCATTAACTCTCGATCACTTCGCAAAAAATGGCCAGCAATCACTGAAACAATAACACATCTTAAATTAGATATCATTATGATCACCGAGACCTGGCTCTCACCGGAAGATAACACCATCCTCAATCAACTTCTACCACCCAACTTTGTTACTTTCACCAGCCACAGGCAAAACAAAAGGGGTGGAGGAGTTGCCATCATCACCAGATCTGACCTTCAATTCAAAATGGTAGAATCCAACAGCATCACTACCCTTGAAACAGTATCTATATCCAACCACTCCTGCTCCATAAACCTTATTTATAGAACGCCTTCTGCTGATCCAGACAACCTCTCCAATATCATAAACCTAGCATCCAATACCCATGTTCCACATAGACCAAATTGGATCCTAGGTGATTTCAACTTGCCATCCCTACAGGATAATCAAGCAGACGCCTTCATAGAAGCCCTAGATATCCTGGGATACACCCAGTTGGTACAAGAACCAACACACACAAAGGGCAACATTCTCGACCTGATATTCGCCCCACAAACAGTGCTTCAACAAGCACAAAACATCACGTTATCATTAACAGCAGTTCCATGGTCGGATCACAAGCTCATCTCCTTCCAGATTCCGACCCCCATCAAGTCACAAAGGCCCAGTACGAACTCACGTACGAACACAATCTCAACTGCCAGAAGCTTTCACCCCTTTAACAAAGAACGCATCCTGGCTGAAACAAACACTCTCCTTGACATGACCTCACAAGACCTAGATGTCCTAATTTCCACATGGAACAGCAAACTCAGCGCTATCGCAATCCGTCCCCCCACAACTAAAGCCCCAAATAAAAGACCATCCGCACCATGGTTCACAGCCGACCTAAGGGCGTCACTAACCCTTCTACGGAGATTGGAAAAGCGCTGGAGGAAATCACGTAACAGCAGTGACCAAGCAGCATACACCCAACACCTACACACACATCGCACGGCTGTTACAGACAAGATGAAACAACATCACACAGACACCCTGAAACGTTCATTAAACAAGCCGCACGACCTCTTCAACCTGGTCAAATCTCTTGCCAAAGAACCGACCCCGGAGCACCCAGGAACTATACACCCGCAGGATTTTGCTGTCTTTATGCAATCGAAACTATGCAAGACTGATAAAATGGTGATACCGGACCCCCTGATGCTCAAGTATGCTCAGCGTATCTAACTACCTTTACCAAACCATCTAAGAGAACTATTGAAGACACCATCGCTACCCTAAATACTTCCACTGCATACTCAGACCCATGTCCAGCATTCTGGATAAAAGATCTACGATCTGACCTTGCCCCAATCTTGGCTAAAATGATAGGACTATCTTTTAGCACCGGGTCTTTCCCATCCACACTCAAACAGACATCCGTTAGACCGCTGCTTAAGGACACCAAATTAGACCCTCAAAAGGTCGAGTCCTACAGACCCATATCCAGCATCCCGATGCTCGCTAAAATCGTTGAAAAGATAGTCTACAGGCTGCTACAAGATCATGTGGACACCAATGCACCTCTAGATTCATCGCAACACGGATTCAGAGAGTCACACGGAGTGGAAACACTACTCACTACTCTCTTCAACACCATAATCTCAGGCATTGACAACTCACGTACAGGTTTCGCACTCATCTTTTTAGATATAGCTGCAGCCTTCGACTCAGTCCGCCACGAGATTCTCCTGATTCGGCTAAGAGAGAAAGGCATTACCGAAACAGCTCTGGAGTGGTGCAGGTCTTACCTGTCTGGAAGATGGCAACACGTCCGAGCAAATGGAACCACATCCGAGCCATTCCTACAAAGTCAAGGAGTCCCTCAAGGATCCTCCCTATCATCACTTATGTTTAACATCTATATCCAACCCATTTGTAACATCATTAGATCGTTCAACGTGAGTTGCATGATATACGCAGACGATGTCCTACTGTACCTGCCAATATCCCTGGACTGCCCGGACCTCACTCCACTAACTAAGTGTTTCAACGCAATATCTGAATGGCTCCTCTCCCAAAATCTGCGTATCCAACATAAGAAAACGGAGGTCCTGTTCATCTCCAGAAATCCTGAGTTTACACCACCTAGCCACTTGGAAGTGGACAACGCCGTGTTGCAAGTAAAATCAGCTATACGGTATCTCGGAGTCACCTTGGATCAGAACCTCAACATGAAGCAGCACATAGCCAAAACAGTAAGAGCGATCTACTTCAAGATCAGATCCCTCAGACACATACGCCCCCTACTCGAACTGAGCGACTTCTGCACCATCTATCAAGCCCTCATCATCCCTCATTTTGATTATTCAAACGCCATCCTACAAGGACTCCCTCAGGCAACCTTACATCCCTTACAACTCGCCATGAACAGTGCAGCACGAATCCTCTTCGGAGCACCAAGGAGAGAGCATATCACACCCCTCCTGAAGCAGCTGCACTGGCTCCCCATTCAAGCCAGGATTAGCTTCAAGACCTTAGTGATGACATTCAAGGCCATCAAGGGACTCTCCTCCTCGTCACTATGTGACCTCATCCAACCACCCACAACCAACAGGCTAAGAAGAACCGCAGTAGCCAACATGCTAGCAATACCGAGAGACATGACAAAATGCTCCAAAGTAACATCAAACAGAGCCTTTAGTCTAAGTGCCCCAAGTCTCTGGAACTCCCTACCACCATACATCAGAGCCATCCCCAACCTGAGCCAGTTCAGGAAGGCCTTAAAACACCTCCTCTTTATTAAATACCTCACAGACTCCCCCGAATCCCAGCCACCATGTATGATCAATGCACAATAACTCCATCTCACAAGTATATAGTTACCTATTTCAATGTTCCGCACATGTAGATAGTTTCCCCTGTTATCCAAGTTGATTGCTCCTGTTCATTGTAATGACCTGACTCTAGTTGATTGTCGGATACTGTTTGTTTTTATGTAAACCGCGCTGATCCCAAATAGTGTGGTATATAAGAAATGTAAATAAATAAATAAAATAACCTACACATCAATTTCACAAAAACTGATGTTCTATATGTCACAAGAAATCAAACCTATACACCACCAATCTCTATCATCCTAAATAACCATGAGATTAAAACAAAGAATGAAGTAAAGTACCTAGGCGTGATACTTGACAAAAAACTCAATATGGACCCACACATTAAAAACCTAACAAAAAATATACACTTTAAACTTAAGACACTGAAACAAATACGTCCGTTGATTCACTTGCAAGACTTCATAGCCATAATCCAAGCAATCATAACAACCCACTTTGACTTCGCAAACATAATCCTTCAAGGCATCACGAAACAAAACATTAAAAAGATTCAATTAGCTCAAAATGTAGCAGCCAGGATTATACTGAAGGTAAGATCTATAGAACATATTACACCTATCTTAGCTAAGCTACATCGGCTACCAATTTACTGCAGAATAAAATACAAAATACTAGTGACTACCTTCAAATTAGTAAATAATCTTGCTCCATCTGCCCTTAATACCTTAATCAACATGGAAATACCTAAACGCACACAAAGGAGTAGAAACACAAATAAAATAGCAATACCAAGAGAATATACAAAAGCTAAAAAAAAACTTACCAATAATAGGGCATTCTCTCACTCAGCCCCTATCCTCTGGAATGAACTACCAGATGACATACGGCAACTGTCTGACATTAAGGAATTCCATAAAAAATTAAAAACACACCTATTCACCACTCACTATACTACACAATCTAACCTAGATATGCAAAAAGACACAGGATAACACTTTATGCTACATAGGTTTATCCTACATAGGTTTATCCCACAAATCTAGACTAATACCGTCACAAACAAATATTACACCCACCACATTGTTGTCTCTCCACATTCTAATAATGTAAAAATGTAAAAAGTTAGTTTACATCCCAAGCATACCCTCTGGAATATCTGTATTGTAAGGATATAGTTATATTGTTACCTGTAAAAAAGTTTACATTTGTTTTATGTAAAATGACTAGGGATGTACTCTACCATACCTTGTAAACCATTGTTCTTTGTAAACCGCACTTGATCCATGGGAAAGTGCGGTATAGAAATGCTTGTTAAATAAATAAGATGGGCCAATACCTCAGGGAGTCGTTAGCGGGATGGGAACAGCTGGGGGATGTAGAAAAACAGTGGGCAAAACTGAAAGGAGATATTTTAAGGGCAACCAACCTTTTTGTTAAAATGGTAAATAAAGGTAAAAGGAAAAGGAGACCGCTATGGCTTTCGAAAGAAGTAGCTGAAAAGGTGAAGAAAAAGAGGGAGGCCTTCATGAAATACAAGAGATCACAGAGAGAGGAAGGCAGGCATCTGTATTTGGAAAAACTTAGAGAAGCTAGCAAAGTAGTCAGGAAAGCAAAGATTCAAAAAGAGGAGGAAACAGCCAACAATGCAATAAAATGGGGGGGATAAGACTTTTTCAGATATGTTAGCGAGAAGAGGAAGGGCAAAAGTGGTATTGTCAGACTCAAGAGTGAAGGGGAGGAATATGTAGAAGCTGATAAGGATAAAGGGGAATTGCTTAACAAATATTTCTGTTCTGTGTTCACAGATGAAGAACCAGGAACAGGACCTCAGAAAACACCCATAAACAGGAACAGAAGTGAGGGGCATCTTGAACAATTTTCAGAAGACTGTGTTCGTGAGAAACGAGCTAAACTTAAAGTAGACAAAGTGATGGGACCGGATGGGATACACCCTAGAATACTGAGGGAACTTGGGGACATTCTAGCAGCTCCACTGACTGACCTTTTCAATGCCTCGTTGGAGTCAGGAGTGGTGCCAAAGGACTGGAGAGAGGCTCATGTGGTGCCTTTACACAAAAGCGGAAGTAAGGATGTGGTTGAAAACTACAGGCCAGTTAATTTAACTTCGGTGGTGAGTAAATTATTGGAAACGCTGCTGAAAGAGAAAATAGTGAGGTTTCTGGAGTCCAGCGGGATTACAGGATCCGAGGCAGCAAGGATTCACCAGAGGTAGGTGTTGTCGGACAAATCTGATTGATTTCTTTGATTGGGTGACCAGGGAGTTGGACCAAGGGAGAGCTCTAGATGTGGTGTATTTAGATTTCAGTAAAGCCTTTGACACCGTTCCTCACAGGCGACTTATAAACAAACTGAGCACCCTAGGGATGGACCCTAAAGTTACTGCTTGGGTTAGAAATTGGTTGAGTGGGAGGTGACAAAGAGTACAGGTAAATGGAGCTCACTCTGAGGAGAAGGAATTTACCAGTGGTGTGCCCCAGGGAACTGTCCTTGGTCTGATTCTTTTTAATACCTTTGTTAGTGATATAGCTGAAGGGCTTTCGGGTAAGGTTGCCTCTTTGCGGATGATACCAAAATCTGCAATAGAATAGACATCCAGGAAGGTGTAGATAACAAGAGGAGGGTTCTAGCTAAGCTTGGTCTAGAATTTGGCAGCTGGGATTTAATGTTAAAAAATGTAAGGTCATGCATTTGGGCTGCAGCAATCCAAGGGAGCAATATAGTATAGGGGGTGAAGTACTTTTGTCCACTAAAGAAGAGCGGGACCTAGACATGGTTGTGTCTGATGATCTTAAAGTAGCTAAACAGGTAGCAAAGCTGACAGCAAAAGCTAAAAGGATGCTTGGGTGCATACAGAGAGGAATGGCTAGCAGAAAAAACAAGGTGATAGTGCCTCTGTATAAGTCTTTGGTACGACCTCATTTGGAATATTGTGTGCAATTCTGGAGACCGCACCCTCAGAAGGATATAAACAGGATGGACTCAGAACAGAGGGTGGCTACTAAAATAGTTAGTGGTCTTCATTATAAAGCATATGAGGACAGACTTAAGGATCTTAGAGGAAAGGTGGGATAGAGGTGATATGATTGAGACGATGAAATACCTCTGTGGCATAAATGCACAGGAGGAGAGCCTGTTTCAATTGAAAGCAAGTTCTGCTATGAAGGAACATGGGATGAAGGTGAAAGGGGATGGATTAAGGAGTGATATGCGGAAATATTTCTTTATGGAAAGAGTGGTGGATCCATGGAATAGTCTCCCAGTGGAGGTGGTAGAGATGAGGACAGTATCTGAATTCAAAACAGCATGGGACAAACACAGAGGATCTCTAAAGCAAAAAAGGGGACTGTTATAGTTGTTGATATGGAAGGACAGACTATATAGGCCATGTGGTCTTTTCTGTCATCATTTTTCTATGTTTCTATGTTTATAAATGCCTCCTGGCTCAATTCCTACTCTCCAGGATCTAGACAGCACTGGCTGACGAACTCCGCTTCTACATTAACCAACCCGGTAATATGCTGGGCTGACAAGGTTAAGAGGTTCACCTACGCCCTAGCAAACAGGAGAGCCATCTCCAGAGCTACCCCAGCACTCCTCTTGCTGCCTTGCCGATCGACATAAGAAGCCACCATTATGTTGTTATCTGAAAACACTCAAACTGCCCGGGGCCAAAAATGCATAAGAGCCAACCTGATGGTCCTCGCCTCGAGGCGGAAGATGGGCCATACTGATTTCCTGTGGTTCGAACAGCCCTGGACCGTATGGTTTTGGCAATGAGCTCCACAGCCCTAGAGACTGGCATCAGTCATCAGCAGGATCTAGGAGAAATCATCCAGCGGTACTCTTTCTCAGATGACAGGGCTGCCGTCACCACCGCAGGCTGGCCTTCATAATCAACTGGAGAGGAAGCCTGCACTCAAACTCTTAAGAACTTAGAAACCACCAAGTAAACAAGGACCACTGGAGTGGTCGCATGTGAGTACATGCCCATGGCACCATCTCTATGTTCGCAGCCATTAATCCAAGGAGCTGAAGATAATTCTGGCTTTATTTGTTTTTGTATTATTGTAAACCGCGCAGACGGCTTCCAACGGGCAGTCTATCAAAGTTTTAATAAAGATAAAATCTGAAGAGCCACCAAAATGGTAAAGGGGATGGAAGGATACTCCTATGAAGAGAGGCTAGGAAGGTTAGGGCTCTTCAACCTGGAAAAGAGACGACTGAGGGGAGATATGATATAGGTTTTTTAATTAATGAATGGAGTGGAACAGGTAAATGTAGATCGATTGTTTATGTCATCAGAATATAAAAAGAATAGGGGACATGCAATGAAGCTACAGGGTAATCTATTTAAAACTAATAAGAGAAAATATTTTTTCACTCAATGTGTAATCAAACTCTTGAATTTGTTAATGGAGGATAAAGTAAGAGCTGTTAGTGTAGCTGGGTTTAAAAAAGGTTTGGACAAATTCCTGGAGGAAATGTCCATAAACCATTATTAAAAGGGACTCAGGATATGACTGCTTGACCCAATATAAGCATTGAGGAACCTGTGTCTTTTGGGGAAACTGCTAGGTACTTATGACCTAGATTGGCTACTGTTGGAAACAGGATACTGGGCTTGATTGACCTTGGTCTGACCCAATATGGCATATCTTATGTTCCGAGACTGTGGGAGCCTGCTGTACACAGAACAGCATCAGGTAATACAACAATCTTTTGTAGAAGAAAGTCAAGTTCAAGGTAGATGAGACCCTGGTAATCAATGTCTCCAGCTCCTCCTTCCGGAATATGCAGATCACGCCAGACTCTACATAATCTTCTGAATGCAAGAGCACTTCCTCTCTCATCTACATCCGAACCCAGTACAGAGTCATCTGAATCCAAGTCATAGTCAACATCCTGGATAGCTCTCAGATGTTCCCCATCTCCAGAGAGTGCCTCCTGCCGGGGACCCTTACTGAAAGATAATCAAATAGGGCTTCCACTTTCAGCCTGCCCCACACGAGACTGTGCCCAGGGCACCCAGAGGCCGCAGGGTCTGAATTTCCATGCCAGAAGGACCAAATTTGTTGCAAAAAGGTAAAAAATTCTGCAAAGGACAATCTGAAGTCTGGAAGCTCTCCTCTCAGACAAGATTCTTCAACGCCAGAAGGAAGACCCACCACAGACCCTCTACAGGAAAAGCTGGAGGGCTAGGACTCGTAGAGATTGATCACACATGCAGAGCTAACATCATAGGGCTCCTGGCCTACTTAACTGCATCCTCGGATCCAAATACCCCAAAAGTGCTGAAATATGAGAATAAACGTCGAGAATCTGTTTCCATCATCAAACTTGGACAAGGCCGTAACAGAATTTGCAAAACAAGAGAGAAAAACTCTTCAAGAATTAGATCAACAAACAAGGAAAGACAAGTGGCAGATGCACAAGTACAGTGAGAAATAAAGAATGTTACTCCAGGAACTCTTTGTCAATCAAGAACAGACATATGAATGGTTGAGGAGTGAGCTGAAACCGAAGGATGAGAGGTTGATAGTTGCAGCCCAAGACAGCAGCTTATGGTTGAGATGGTTTATAGCGAGCATTGAAAAAACTAATAATACAGACATATGTTGACTCTGTAAGAAAAAGCTGGAAGCTTCATAGCTGGCTGTGAAGCTATGATGGCAGAAAAGTTCTCTATAGAAAGACATAATAAAGTAGCACGCCACTGAAAGCTCTGTAAACACTACAACATCATGGTGCACTGGGATCATGACCCTAAGAGAATTACAGAGAATGAGGAAGTTATGATCACCTGGGATACTCCCATTCTAACCGATATAAAGCTGGATGTGAGGAAGCCAGATATAGTGGTTAAGGAGAAAAACACCAGAATGGCATTGATAATAGAGGTGTCAGTTCCAAACGACTACTCTGTGAATCGCATGAAGAGGCAGAAAATCCTGAAATACCAGGAAATGCAGTCAGAGACCAAGAAAATGTGGCAGAAAGATACAGAAATATTTCCCATCGTGTTGGGTGCCACTGGCTTGATAAAGACGAATTTCCAAACCCACCTTGACAAAATACCCATACATGTTACATCTTATGAACTCCAGCAAGTATTACACCAAGCCTTAGCAGTAAATTTGAGAGACTGAGATCATACTCTCCATGCTCTGGCTTAGAAGTGAGGTTCACGCCTGTCATGGTATGCGCAACTAACCCACTTGGAGAAACTGCCCTGAGAGAAAAGCTTTTCTGATAACATCAGGATGACTTTTGGCCTTGATAAATGTGCTAAGACAACCTTTTTCAGAGGAAAATTGAGCAAAACTGAAAACATTGCCCTTGCTGAGGGCTGTGACATCAAGGACCTTGAACAGGAAGGCATATATAAGTATCTCGGAAAAGAGGAAGGAATGACACTCAAGCAGAATCTATTGAGACAGAAGATCAATAAAGAATATTACAAGAGATTAAAATTGTTATTGAAAAGTGCTTTAACATCATGGAGTAAGATACAAGCCATCAATCAGCTGGCAATTCCTGTACTCTCATACAGCTTTGAGATTGTGGACTGGCCTCTTAAAGATCTTGAAAAACTGTATGTGCGAACTAGAAAACTCCTCCATGCTCATGAAGTAATTTACAAGAATCAGTGTATGCCAAGACTGTACATTCCTAGAGCTGAAGGAGGGCTAGGACTTATAGAGATTGATTACACCTACAGAGCTACTATCATAGGCCTCCAAGCCTACCTGACAGCATCATTGGATCCAAATTTACAAAAAAGTGCTGAAATATGAAAGTAAATGTCCAAATTCCATCTCCAAACTTAGACAAGCATTCCAACGATTAGAAAGAATGAGTAAGAATCCACCAGCATGTACGGGAAAGGAAGTAACAGAATCTGCAAAATAAGAGAAAAAACTCTTCAAAGAATTAGATCAGGAGGCGAGGAAAAGCAAGTGGTAAATGCACAAATAGAATGTAAAATACAGAGTGTTATTCCAAGAACCTTTTGTCAATCAAGAATGGACACATGAATAGTTAAGAAGAGGTGAACTGAAACCGAAGGATGAAAGACTGATTGTAGCCCAGGACAGCGGATTACGGACGAGATGGTTTACGCGAGTATTGAAAAAGCTGGCAAAATAGACATATATAGCTTCTGTAGAAAGAGCTGTGAAGTTCTGATGGCAGAAAATGTCTATACAGAAAGGCACAACAAAGCAGCACGCCTCCTCCATTGGAAACAGTACAACATCATTGTCCCTGAAAAGAACTGGGATAATGACCCTTAACGAATAACAGAGAATGAAGATGTGCTGATCACCTGGAACATTCTCATTCCAAGGGATAAGAAACTGGAAGCCAGGAAACCTGACATAGTGGTAAAGGAGAAAAATACGAGAATGGCATTGATAATAGAAGTGTCGGTACCGAGAGATTATTCTGTGAATCATGTGGAGAGGCAGAAGATCCTGAAGTACCAAGAAATGCAGTCAGAGATCAAGAAAATGTGGCAGAAATATACAGAAATATTTCCCATTGTACTGGGAGCCACAGGCTTGAAAAAGAAGAATTTTCAAGCATATCTTGAAAAACTACCCATACATGTTACATCTTATGAAATCCAGCAGGAGGCTCTCTTTGGCACGATGCAGGTACTACACCAAGCATTAGCAATAAATTTGAGTGACTGAGATCATACTCTACATACCCTGGTGTGAAGTAAGGTTCCGGACTGTCATGGTACGTGCAAAACTAAACCAGTTGGAGAAACTGTCCTGACAATAAGCATCTCACAGCATGGTCATCGGAACCCCCGGCTGGCTGAATATCCTTATTCATAGCACCATCCTTCACCTCCTGCCCTGAGGCAGGCAAGGCTGGACTAACTGCATCCCCCAGCTGAGAGAGGGAAATTATGTACTCCAGGGGTGACTCAAAAGCTTCCACACAGAAAAACAGAGTCCAGAATCCTAGGATGAGGCTACATGCCTGCCACAGGTCAAACGTTTTCTAGAAGAAGACAGAGTGTTAGGGTAAGTATAACAACACTGAGGCTGTGTCGGCCTGCAAGTACACATTAACTGTGTTTTTACATTACATGAATTACAGGCGCTAGGGACATTGGAGCTGCTTGGGCGGAACGTACGTTACAACTACCTGACCCTCAGGCGCACAATAGGTAAAAACATTACTAATGTGTGCAAAAAATAGCAGAAAATCTACCCCTCCCCCACTGCACCAACAGTCACCAGCGGTCCACCCCAAATTGCATCCAAAGACGAAGGAATCAGGAGCCCCCAATAAGGACAATGACAAGGTCAAGCCTTGGTACTCACCTCCTGAGAGCCCAAGGCACAGAATCTGTGCCGGGCTCAGATTTACTCCCTTTAAACTGTTTCAGTGGCTATCTTTGTAGCACTGCGTTTAAGGTGGCTGGCAGGCAGATTCTTCTGAGAGCCTTTAGTAATCTTCGGGGGAGAACAGAAGGGGGCGAGGAGAAGGGAGGGGAAGCTGAGGTTGTGCGAGGGTGCTGTACTCTTCCAGATCCTTCCAATTTTCTGGCAGCTCCTTATCATGATAAGAGCATGGAACTGAACTAATTTTCCCTTCTCCTACCGCTACCGAAAATACACAGCCTAATGGAGCCTCCCACGTCGCACTGAGGTGAGAGAGTCACCTTTCTGTACTCAAGGTGGTCATTCACAAGCATTTAATCAATCTCTCTTCCTCTCAATCCTTTTTTTTTTTTTTTTTTTTTTTTTTAGAGAGGAGAAAATCCATCCACCATCTGCTGGAGACAAAGAAATACAGAAGGGACCTCTGGTGGCTGAGGCGAATAGAGGCTTAGGAGGAATGTCATGAAATCTGAGCTTTTCATTGGCTCTTTGTCTTCACCAATCTGCTGATAGGGGAACCCAACCCACTTGTCTGGACTGGTCTAGTGGGACGATATGTTACAATAATCAAGCCAAGATACTACTAATGCATGTAGCAGATAATGGAGGACCTGGAAAGATATGGCTTAACAGAGCGAATCTGACAAAGAGCATAGAATGACAAATTAAAGATAGCAGCAGCCTGAAATTCAAATGTAAGATGTATATCAATAACCACCCCCAGATGTGTTAGTGGTTGAACAAGTGATTGACAGTCAGAGGGGAAAAATGTCCCATGACCCACAATGCTTGAGAAAAAAAGGAGTTGAGCTAGAGACCATACGCAAACAACAATGATGAGTGTGACCAGGTGGTGTGGCATGGAAATTTTTCCAAGCCTGTAACATCCACGGTTTGAGTTCCAGGGTTCTGTTAATTGATAATTCAGTATTTGTTTTATAGTCTTTAGGATGACTGTGTTATTAAGGAGAATTTGGTGAGGACTAAAATTGTAATATTCTTAAGCTTTTGAGCGTATCTGCTTATCTTTATTATGTAGGGTCCCATTAATTGTAGCGTAGTGTATAATTTTGGTACTTTTTTATGTATTTGTGATTGGTTTCACCTATAACAAAAGTGGCCAGTGGGGCAAGAAAAATGTTAAAAAGAGTGAAGGGAAGAGAATGGAGCCCTTAGGGACTCCATGTAGAAGAGACAAAGGCATTGAGTCTGGGGCCAGTTGTGTGTGAACTGTAAAGGAAGTTGTGAAAGAAAGAAGAAAACCATTTTAGCATGTAGCCTCGGATGCCAATATCAGAATGCTGCTGCAGTAGAAGCAAATGATTAATGATATCAAATGCCACTGATAGATTCAGAGAAACAATTAAAGCAGACTTATGAGCATCCAAATTTTCATGGAGCTCATTGAGTAAAGTGGTAATTGCAGATT
Organism: Ichthyophis bannanicus; assembly: GCA_033557465.1. Lineage (NCBI taxonomy): Eukaryota > Metazoa > Chordata > Amphibia > Gymnophiona > Ichthyophiidae > Ichthyophis > Ichthyophis bannanicus. The sequence continues at coordinate 429,518,454 of CM066034.1, read as the reverse complement.
CTATGATATGGTCTCTACGAAAACATGACTATCTGGGATGCAAAATATTAATTTTTTCAAAGATATTGGAGAGCTGGAGGAAGATGAATTTTTCAATTATTTTTGCTAAGAATGGAAGATTAGATGCAGGATGATAACATCAAGATTGGCTTTTGAGTCGAACAATGGCTTCTCACGTGGGCACCAATACTGAGGTCACCAGATCGGGCATCGAGGAGGAGAGGGGGTCCTCACCAGAATGACCCTCAGGAGACTGGGTGCCTTCGCCGGAGGCCTCCATTTCTCTGCGGGATACCTTGCGGGGCCGCTCCTTGTCCGACTCACGGGAACGCAGAGGAAGGCTAAGCGACCGGGCGCAGAAGCGCTTGCACTTGTCAGGAGCCCCAGACAGCAACATTGAGGCCGCCTTCTTTTTACGCCGTTCCACCTCAGGGGACCCTGGTCCGAATGCCGCCTGGCACGTGGTGCCGCGGGGGGAGAACCCACCGGAGGGGAGATGACTAAGGATGCCACTGGGGACTCCAAAGCGGCCTTTTGAAAAATGTCTTCGGACTTCTGCTTATGGCTGAGCAGGGCCTTGGAGGACATTTTCTTACAGAGCAAACAGAGCTCTGGGTCATGGTCGGCTCCCAGACACCATAGACAGCAGTCATGGGTGTCCGTAAGCGACATGTTCCTAGAGCATCTGTTGCATTTCTTGAACCCGGTGGCCATGGGGGCAAAAACGGCCCCTGTGAGGTCAAAGACCCACGCGGTGAGCGGTTAGTGTCTGAAAAAAGGGCGCGAAGCCCAAAAAGAAAAAAGTTAGGAAAATTTATCCCCATAAACTCCGGAGAGCGTAAGGGGAAGAGGGATAAAGGACCGGTGCAACTGGAAAAAAAAGGAAATAAGCCTGAAAAGGCGAGGAATGAAAAAACGTTTTCCCGAGGGACGAGGACGTGCGACCGAAGGGCTCTGCGGAAAAAGACAGACTGAGCAAGATGACACCCTTGGGTGGGAAGAGAACCACGAATGCATGGTAGAAATCCTAAAGGCTTTCTTTGAAAGCTGGTGAATTGCTCCATCGGTGCTAATGTCACCCATAAGTGAAGACTGACTTCCTGCTTGTTCCTGGAGAACCAAGCGTGAATGAGTGAGGTAGTTCTCTGGTAGCTCAGGATTGACCAAAGGGTCAGAAGGAATGAGCTGCATTAACCCCCAAACAAATGACAGAGTGCCACCTGGCTAAAGGTGCTGTCACGCCGGGAGTCTGCCTCCAGGCAGTAATGCGCTGCGAAGGTATGGACAGAAGACCAGATGGCTGTGCCGGTATATCTCCAACAAGGAGATGGAGCATAAGTTAGCCACCGAGGCTGCCATCACTCGCACATTGTGGATAAGGTGCGTTTAGAGCAGTGGTTCTCAATATTCATCATGGATATCCTGAAAACCTGACTGACCTGGGAGTCCCACAGAACTGGGTTGAGAACCACAGGTTTAGAGACAGCGACCTCCAGTCTGTTGGGGTCAAAGGAGATGAAGAGTTGCAAAATGCAGTGATGAGCTTTCGTCTGCTTGAGATACAAGGCCAATGCCCTCTTACAATCCAGAGTGTGAAGCGCAGCTTCTGCCTGACTGGCGTGAAGTCAGAGAAAAAAAGGTCAGAAGGATTACCTCTTGGTTCAGATGAAAGTGGGAACCCATCTTAGGCAGGAACCAGGGATGTGTGTGCAGTACCACCCTATTCCTTTGAGAATTGGTGTAAAAGAGGATGTGCCACCAACGCCTGTAGCTCACTGACCCTTCGGGCAGAGGTGAGCACCACCAGGAAGACCACTTTCCAAGAGAAGCCAGTGGTTCAAAGGATGGAACCATATGCTTACCCAGAACCACAATCGCCAGGGGAAAAATGGGAGGCTGCATGAGCAGGAGACCCCACATGAAGTAGCCCACGAGCAGATGGAAGGACTGGGGGTGCCCGTCCACCAAATGATGTGCGCTGCCAGAGCACAGAGGTGCACCCTTAAGTTGGATTTCAAGCCAGCTTCGGAAAGATGCAAGTACTGCAATACCATTGGCACTGATGAAGAGAAGGGGTTGACCAGACAGAGAAGCAACACCATTTTTAGGCGTATGCCTGCCTGGTGGCATCCCTCCCTGTGGGATGCCAGGAGGACATCTTCAACCTCTTGGGACAGTTATTTTATTTTATTTTATTTATTCATGTATTTGTTTTTGTATACTGCTTTATCTGGGAATCAAAGCAGTTTACATCAAACATTTAACTGCATTCAACTGAAATTGGCCAAGGGCTACCCTTTCAGCACCAGGCCATCAGGTTGGGGTGCAGAAGGGAGCCATCCTCCTGTGATATCAGGTCCAGGGCACAGCCAAGGACAATCGGCAGCGCCCGTGAGAGATGGAGCAGCAGTGGGAACCACAGCTGCTGGGCCCACCTAGGGGCAATGAGGATAACAGAGGTCCTATCCCGTCAAATCTTGAGAAGGATCTTGGAGACCAGAGGGATCGGAGGGTATACATTAGGGTGGTCCATAAAAATGAATTCCTGAATTCCTTTGCTCCCTGGCCTGATTCTGGTTCCATTTAGGTAGAAAACACTGTGTACAAAGTTTGAAGCCAATCAAATAATATTTAGGGGTGGCTCAACAAGTCTTGAGATTTCCCCCTGGGAGCAGATGACGAAATGTTGCATCATCTTGTATCATCCACTCAGTTCCACGCTGATTACATTTGATTGCGTCATATTTGAACTAATCTCGTTTCTGAGAGGTGACAAAGACATTGTACTATTATCTTTGTATCTTTATTCTTTTCAGATGGCGAAAAAACGTGGTTTTTATCTCATTGAAGAAATGTCCACCACAATTCTGGGGGCCAAGCTCCCCAGCAAGGAGCAAGTGTTAAGTGTATTTTTACATCACCATATGACATTAAATAAAGGCGTTAGTGAAATTGCATCTATTGTAACAAGTGAAGTAGAAGCTTACTGGGAAAAGGCCAGGCTTCCTGTTCAAAGAAATGACAAAATTCAAGAAAAAGTAAAGAAATTGTTCAATCAGTGGAAACTTTTGAAGAAAAACAAAGGGAGAGGAGGGAAACAAGAGGCAAATGAAAAAGAATTCCAGGTTGCAATGAAAAACCTATTTGATGTGGCGCATGCCAATGCAATGTCTTTAATTCATATTCAAGAAGACAAAGAATTCTTAATAGCGCAACGAGAACCAGGGCGCCGCGGCTCAATGTGCGCGATGGACAAGAAACTGGCCAACACGAAAGCAAGATCGCAACAGCGAGAAGAACAACTGAAAAGGCGCAGACAAAAACATGTTGCCGAAGCCGAGGCAACTACAAGCCAAGTTCAGCTGGAAGGATCTTCTTCCTCAGCAGAGTCAGGTGAAGACTCATCGACATCTGCGGATTCAGATAACGGACAGAAGAAAGCAACTCCACAAACAAAGTAGTTTCGACATAACAATGTCTGGACCCCAGAGCTTACAGCAGCCCTGGATCGGACAGGGACAACGGATCGCAATGCTCTGTTTGTGGTAGCTGAAACCGCCAGAAGTCTGGGACATTATCCTGGGGAGCTCAATATCAGCCGCTCCAGCATCAAGCGCCATAGAGAAAAGCATGTCACCCAGCAGACCTGGTTGAGAGAAAGGAAAATGCTTTAAATAGAGAAAAAGGTACATACAAGCTGCAATATCTGGAGGAACTAGATAGAGGGAGCAAGAGGGACTCCAGAGTGACTGAGGAACCACGCCCCACTGATCATGAGGTAATGCCAGCCAACCTCCAATCCTCGAGCACAGGAGGACTTCTTAAGGAGGAAGACTGGAAAGCAGAGAGGAGGAGTGAGAGCAGCGGGAAAGGCAGCGGTGAAGGCAGCTGGAAAGCAGGCAGCTGGAGAAGCAGCCGGAGTGAAGGCTGGAAAAGAAGCAGCCAGAGTGAAGGCGGCTGGAAAGGAGGCAGCAGGAAGGAAGGCAAGACAGAGGAAAAGAGGTTAGAATGCAAACCTGAATATTCCACTGCCAGAAGATCACCCAGAGTGAAAGGTGATTGCCTGAGAGCTAATGAGGAACCTGGGAAGGTCTCAGCTCACAGAGGAGTAAAAGCTGTTTGCCCAGAGAGGCAAAGGCATTGCTGCAACTGTTGTCCAAAACCAACAGGGTCACAGCCTGAAGACCTAAGCTGTGCTGTACAGGCAAGCCAACGGAGAAACTGTTGCAGGCCTCAACCTTCACTGGAAACAGAGAAGCCAAATTCCCAAGGTAAAGCTTTTTATGATACAAGCTATAGGAAAAGTTTACCTGATAAGAAAGGTTTGAATAATAAATGTTTTTATAAAGCTGCCATAAAAACCTCTAAGGAGAGAGGAGTTTCCTCAATATAAAACAGCACAGAGCCGACGCCCTACGAGTTACCCAGAGCATTGGGCTGTGCTAGAAGAGCTATATAAGAAGCCTGACTATAACCTACCTGAACCTAGGGACTCAGAGTCAGAGGCTTCCGCCTATGAGCCAATGCAAGTGGAACTGGCAAATGAGGTTTCAGATACAGAAATGGACTGTACGTACTGAACCACGGGAAGTCTAGAGTCTTTGCCAGGCTTGTAAGCTGTATGTGTTGCTGCTTAGAACATTCCTGTTGTGTGAATACCAGCGCTACTGTGAAAGTAACAGTTTTGCTTTAAACTTTTGTTTTACTTTTTCTTACCTGAAGGAAGGACATTTGCGTTGTTGTTATTGCCCAATCCTTTGAACCCTTGCGAGAAGGGGAAATAAAAGCCTTTATTTTCCCACCACTTGTGCAGTTGAATTCTTTGGAGATTAGGATCCAGGAAACTAACAGGACCAAAAGCCAATTGGGCCTCTGGATTACTGGCCAATCTCCTCCCTATACAGTTGTGTCCTGTGTTCGTGATGTGAGCATTTTCTCCATCCTGATTCATGTGGAAGCCTGGTTTTCTGCCCCTGATGCCGCAGTTGCTCCTCGAACAGATTTGGAGATGCTGAAGAAACTACACTCTTACCACAATGACCGTGTTGGAAGAGCGGCCAGAGACAAACTGCAACAGCATCTGTGGTATGTGTCAGAGGAGCTTGTGGCACTGTCACTGTTCGATGAAGCTGTTTCAGCACCGACAAAGCGGGCCATAGTGTCGGCCATGATCCCGGCAGAATCAGATGAAAGCGATGAGGATGATGACGAAGACGAAGACGAAGATCCCCCAGAGCGGGTAGAATTGAAAAGTTCCATGATTCCACCATTTGAATCTTTTGCAACTCGCAAGTCAATCCGTTTCCTGAAACACCTCGACATCAACAGTGATGAATGCATCATTCAAAGACGGTCTGAAGAAAGTAAAAAATCTTCCAGTGATCAACGATGTGGCTGAGCAAGGGGTCAAACTCATTGAGGAGTTCAACGGCCGACACACCACAAAAGAAGAGCAACTCCAGTTCCTTCTGGGTGTTGTCTCGCAACACCGTAAGATGTTCCCCACATCGTCCAGTCCTTACTAGCATCTGGACCATATTGAGTGCTTGGCAAGCATGATACCCCCCGTCTATGAGCGGATAATACCCAGTGGTCTGACGAACCCTGGGGGGGGGGGGGGGGGATCCAGGGGCCTGATAGATAGGGACCTTGAGCCACCCCTAAATATTATTTGATTGGCTTCAAACTTTGCACACATTGTTTTCTACATAAATGGAACCAGAATCAGGCCAGGGAGCAAAGAAATTCCTACTTTTATTTTTTCCCCTATGGCAGTGGACCACCCTAGTATACATACAATAGCCTCTCGTTTCAAGACAGGAGGAACGTGTTGCCCACTACTCAGTGCGAGGTCAGAATCCTGAAGAAGCAGCACAGCAACTGGGCATTGCTGGGACTGGCAAAGAGATCGCATGTAGGAGAGCCCCCTGTTTGAAACAGGTGGCGTGACACTGGAGGGTTCAGCCTCCACTCGTGGTGCTGAAGAATCCGATCAAGGTGATCTGCAAGAACATTCTCCTGTCCTGAACATTCTCCGCCTGAAGAAGCATCCCCTTCTCCCAGGCAAAGTTCCAAAGATGAATGGCTCCTCTCACTAGAGGTATGACCCAGTACCTCCCCATTTGCTTAAATAAAACATCGCTATTTGATTGTCTGTTTGAACCAGAATTACCTGGTTCGATAAGTGGTTCTGGAAGACCTGCTGAGATACATAATGGCTCCGAGTTCGAGGAAGTTGATCCGATGGAAATACTCCTCCATCGACCAGATGCCCTGGGTCTGTAGACATCCACAGTGGGCTCCCCAGCCCAGTTTCGAGGCATCTGTTGTGAGGGTCACCTGAGAGGAAGGAGACTGGAAAGGCATTCCCACAAGGAGGTGTCCACCAATCGAAGGATGTCACCAGAGCCGGGGTGACAGTCTTTTGTGGAGGTGGCCCGTCACCTGGGCCTATTAGCAGCTGAGGGTCCACTGAGCTGGACGCATGCAGAGACGGGTGTTGGGCTTCATATGCACGGTCAAGGCCATGTGTCCCAGAAGGCATAGCAACAGGCGGGCTAAGGCTGCTGAGCAACCCTGCAGGCCCTGCACCAGGGCTGCAAGGCACAGAGCGTGATCTATGGGGAGAAAGGCATTAGCCTGGACTGTGTCCAGGAGGGCCCCTATGAACTCCAGACGCTGAGCAGGCTACAGGTGGGACTTGGGGTTGTTGATGACAAACCCCAAATGCTTCAGGACAAGGATGGTGTGGTACTCCACCTGATGGGTCTCGTTGGCAGAACCGCCCCTTATGAGCCAGTCGGCCAAGTAGGGGAACACAAAGACCCCTTGGAGGCATAGGTGGGCGGTGACCACTGCCAAGCACTTTGTGAACACCCGGGGGGGGGGGGTGGATGCTAGCCCAAAAAGCAGGATACAGTACCAATAGTGCTGTCCTCCGAATACGAAGCAGAGGTACTGCCAGTGCAAGGGCTCCCCAGGATCAGGATGTGGGTACAGGCATCTTTGAGATCCAAGGGAAACCATTTTGAACTTCTCGCTCACCAAGAACCGATTAAGGTAACTTAGACCCAAGATGGGACAAAACCCTCCCATTCTTTTGCACTGTGTACGTCTTGTAGTGCTATACAAAAGTTCAGAAATACTAGTAGTAGAAACCAGGAAGTAGCAGAAGTAGAACCCAGATCCCCTTTGAGAGGGGGAGAGGGGCAAATGGGCTCCACCGCCTTCTCGATGAAGAGGAGCCATAGGAAGTTCCCCGGGAAAGAATAGAGGTAACGTCTGTTCGAAGTGGAGGTAGCCTTCCTTAACCATCTGCAGAGTAAAGCGTCAATGGTGATGCTGGGCCAGTTTTAAGCCAAAAAGTCCTGATGTCCTCCTGAATGCTGCGGTTCTTGACTTCGGAGGGGAAGAATGGCTATGCCCAAAGAGTGAAAAGCTCCCCCCAGTCTGAGGTGGAAATGCTGTCTGAGGCTTATGGGCCTTAGGCTTATGGGGGCCATGTCACTGGCCCTTAGCCTACTGTCCCTGTTGGGCAGCTGGGTAGACCGGAAATTGGGGGTATGTTCCGTAAACCTTCCTTTTTTTTCAGGTAAAAGGGCTTTTTCTCCCGATGCCTTCTATAGAGTTCTGATCATGAACTCGAACTCCAACTCTGCGGCCTTGTCCATCATGGGCTTGCTGAAGAGGTTCTCTCCCCGGCTTGGGACTTCAATCAATTTGTATTTAGCTCATTGCTTCACATCTGAGGACAGTAGCCATGATAGGTTCCAAGCACCAATGCCCACTGCAGCCACTCTAGCCACGGACTCAAAGCCATCGTAGGTTGCCCAAGTCATGTATTTGGAGCACTCTTTGACCTCTGATACCAGGGTTCAGAACTGCTGGAGAGGATCAGCAGACAACCCAGCTGAGCCCACTGCAAGTTCCTTTGCCAGATTTCTAAAGTACATGCCTATTTACAGCTGGTGGGCCTGGATACAGGCCATGAGAATCAAGCCCTGGTAACATTTCCTACCATAGGCATCCATAGTGTGGGATTCCTGCCTGTAGGCACAAAGGAGTGCATCATCTGGCTCTTGATGCGATACATGGCCGACTCTACCACTATGGAGTTTTGTGGTATTTGTGTATTCTGGAAGCCAGGGTTCTTGCGGACCAGATACATGGAATTGAGCTGCTTGCTCACTACTGGCACCATAACCGGTGTCTCCCACATCCTCAAGGGCAGTCTTTTGAGGATGGGAGGAATGGGCACAGTGAGTGTCTCCTTTGAGGGAGCCTCGTACTGGCAGATCTAAAGATCCTCCGAACGAGGCTCATCCTCAGCAGCAAAGGCCAAGGCCTTCCCCATATCCCGCATGATCTCCTGGAAGGAGAGGTCCTCAGGCAGGGACCTGCGGCAAGGTTGGGTCCAAGGGAACACCCCAGTGCAGATGAGTGCCTGGAGACGCATCATTAGTCTTCCATTTTGAATCGGTATCATAAGATACCTCCAGGACCTGATGGGCATCGGCCCAGTGACCAGCGGTGGGAGTCACTGGGGGCTAAAGCTTCCAGCGATCCGACCCCAAGGTACTCGGTGGAGAGATCCAGGCCTTCATGGGAGAGGTGGACAGATGCCTGGCATCAAAGCCAGCTTGGAACCGTTCCAGCACAAGCTGAACCTCTGTGGGTGACGCCCCCACTGTGGAGAGTCCGGGCACCAGATCAAGGAACCGAAGGTACCGTCATCTGGGCCTGCTGTAGTGCCAGGAGGACAGTGATGCTGCATTCCAAGGCAGTCATCCTTACCTTGAGGCCAGAAGACTCCACAGGCACCATCACGAGCACCGAGGGAATCAGGCCCGACGGCGGCTCAGTCGAGGGCTTTCCTCAAGGAAGATGATCTCGGAGGACTGAATCTGATTCCCCTGAGGTCCTGGGAATCTCCTCCTGCCGGGGGAGGTTGGAAGGTCACTCCCAGCCCTTGCCCTCGGCATCAGCTCAGGGACTCCGATGCCAATGACCATGGAACTTACCCTTGGCACCAGAATTGGTCTTCGACACCTACTGCGACAGGGTTTGATCCTTCCTGGAATGTTTTTCTGCAGTCAATGCCAGGTCCAAAGACCCGCAACCTTGGGGCTCAGAGTGAGCACACGCTGCATGTGAGGCCGAGGCCTCCATGGCCCCTGAGGGCACCGATTCCCCATACAATGCTGGAGCAAAACAGGAGTTTTTAGGGCCAAACGACGACTCCTGCTGCCTTTCATAATTCTTCCATCCCTTACTCGTCATCTCGAGACAGAGAGGGCAAGAAGAGTCGCTGTGGTCAGTGCAAAGGCATCACAGGCAAAGTCATGACTGTCTGTGCGAAACATGATACGGTTACAACACACACATTGCTTAAAGCCACTGACCAAAAGCATAGAGGGAAAGATGGCTTTCGCAAGGTCAAACTCCAATGTCTTGATCAGGAAGGCACGAGAAAAACCTGTGCAATTAAGAAAAGGAAAAAAAAAGAAAGAGGGAACCCTAAGAAATATGCCGAGGTGACAGATCCAGGAACCGAGAAGCTGACAGTATGCGACAGAGGATCGCAAAAAACAAAATCACAATAAAAAAATCTAATTCTTTCAGATGGGGATCAGTGGAAAAAAGAAGACTGAAGTAAGATGACACCTTTAGGAGGGAAGGTGACCACACATGCGTGGTATAACTCCCAAAGACTTTCTCTGAAAACTGGGGAGTGGATACTGCATGGGCTCCTTCGGTGCCAACGTCACCCATACGTGAGGATAGACTTCTTGCTTGTTCCCAGAGAAAAACAATATTTTCTCTGATTTTTCTTAAACGTGCTACAATGTAGCTTCATTTCATGTCCCTTAGTCTTCCTACTTTTTGAAGGAGTAAAAAACTCTTCTACATTTACCCGTTCTACTCCATTCATTACTTTATAGACCTCTATCGTATCTCCCATCAGCTGTCTCTTTTCCAAGTTGAAGAACCCTGTCCTTTTAAGCCTTTTCTCACAGGGATATCTTTCCAGCCCTTCACCAAATCAGACACTCTTCTCTGTACTTTTCTAATTCTGCTATATCCTTTTTAAGATATACTGACCAGAACTGCACACAATATTCAAGGTGCAGTCATACCATGGAGCAATGCAGAGGCATTAAAATATTCTTGGTTTTATTCTCCATTCTTTTCCTTATAATTCCTAGCATTCTATTTGCCTTCTTGGCTGCTGTTGCACATTGGGCGGGGGGGGGGGGGGTTTCAATGTATTATCCATGATGATGCCAGATTGTTTTCCTGGGTAGTGATTCTTAATGTGGAACCTTGCATCACGTAACTGTAGCTGGGTTGTTCTTCCCTAAGTGCATAACTTTGCACTTATCCACATTGAATTTCATCTGTCACTTGGACACTCAGACTCCCAATTTTTCAAGGTCCTCTTGCAATTTTTTACAATCCTCTTCTGTTTTAAGAACTTTGAATAATTTTATGTCATCTGCAAATTTGATTACCTCACTTGTTATTCCTATTTCCAGGCAATTTATAATATGCTAAAAGCAGCGGGCCCAGCAGAGATCCCTGAGGTATTCCACTATTCACCTTTCTTAATTTAGAAAATTGGCCATTTAGCCCTACTTTCTGTTTTCTATCTTTTAACCAGTTGCTAATCTGCATTGCAATCCATAACAGTACACTGAAACCCATCTCATAACTTTTTAATTTCGCCAAGAATCTCTCATGAAGGACCTTGTCAAAGGCTTTCTGAAAATCCAGATACACTGTATCAGCCGACTCACCTTTGCCTACCTGTTTATTCACACCTTTAAAAAAATATGAGAGATTAATGAGACAAGACTTTCCTTGGCTAAATCCATGTTGGCTTTCTGCCATTAACCCATGACTACATGTTCAGTAATTTTGTTCTTTATAATGGTTTCTACCATTTTGCCCAGTACTATCATCAGGTGTTACATTGGCCACTCTCCAATCTTCAGGTACTATTGTAGTAGTTGATATGGAAGGGCAGACTAGATAGGCCATGTGGTCTTTTTCTGCTGTCATGTTTCTGTGTTTCAGATTATTAAAAGTAGATCTGCAATCTTATTTTTCAGTTCTTTCAGCACCCTGGGATGTATAGTATCTAGTCCTAAGTGATTTGTTACTCTTTAGTTTATCAAATAGCTGTACTACAGCTTCCCGATTTATCGAGATTTGTTCAATTCCTCTGATACATCACTTTTAAATATCATTTCTGGTATGGGTAAGTTTCCACATTTTCTTCACTAAAAACTGAAGCAAAGAATTCATTCAGTCTCTCTGCAATGGCCTTGTCCTCTTTTAGTGCCCCTTTTACGCCTCTATCATCCAAGGGTCCAAATGACTCTCTCACTGTTTTTTTCTATGAATGTATTTGAAGCAGTTTTTTCAAATTCTCTCTTTGCCTGCCTTATTAATGCCTTGCATTTCCCTACCAGTATTTATGCGGTTTCCTGTTTTCGTCATTTGGCTCTTTTTTTCTGGGTTTTCTTGAAAGATTCTCTCTTAGCTATAACAGCCTCTCTAACCTAACCTTTAAGCTATGCTGATTGTCATATGGCCTTCCTGCCACCTTTCTTAGTGTGGAATACATTGGGTCTGGGCTTCCAAGATACTGTAGTATTTTTAAATAATGCTCAGGCCTGATGTAAACTCTTAACCTTTGCAGTTGCTCCTTTGAGTTTTTTCTTAAGCATTTTCCTGATTTTATAATAGTCTCCTTTGTGAAAGATAAATACTAGTACAGTGGATTTCCTTGTTATTCTCCTTCCATTTATTAAATCAAATGTGATCATGTTATGATCACTATTCTCAAGCAGCCCCCAATACCTCTTGCACTAGATTCTGCATTCCACTAAGCTAAAATCTTTATTATTATTATTTTTTTTAAACTTGATGTACCACTGGCAATAGATCGGTTTACAATAAAAAAAGATTTGGTTGCTACAAGCAAGAAGGAAGAAAGGAACGCCAATTGTGAGACAGGAAAGAGACAGAACAGATAGGTGGGAACAGAACAGGAGGGAGGGTTTATACAGTGGGTGGTGGAAAGTCAAAAACAAAAGGGTCTTTAGCAGGGCCTTGAACTTCGGATAGCTCAAGGAGGTGGTCTACGGGGAGGACATTCTAACGTGCGGGACCCAAGAAAAAGAAAGCAGAGTAACAAGTAGATTGCAAATGCACTTGAGGCAGAAGGAAGGTATAACCTCTGTTGAAATGTATTTAACGGAGGACACAGTGAAAACAATAGAGACGAATTAGGTCGAAGAGGTACTGAGGGAAATCAGTGTGAATGTAGACCAATGTGAGAATCTTATACTGAACACGAAACCAGATGGGAAGCCAGTGAAGATGAATGAGTACAGGTGTTATGTGATCTGTACAGGATGTTCGAGTAACTACACAGGCGGCAGTATTTTGAAGAAGCTGAAGACTGAGAGTTTGATATAGTCAAAGCCCTGTTAGGGCAACACTGCAGTAATTGAGCCAGGATGTGATTAGAGAAAGAACCAGAGTGATGAGAGAGGAAGTAGACAAAAACGTCCGCACAGCTCAATTTGATGTAAAACAGCGAAGGAATGGTGGATAAGTGAGGCGAGGTGAGCCTGGAAAGACATGGAGGAATCGAGGGTAACACTTAGATAATGGAGGGTAGACAACCAGGGGGATAGAGGCATCAGCAAGTGTAAGTGACACAGATGGACAGGGGGGGGGCACCGAATTTGAGCCAAATAGCTGCAGATTTAGATGGATTGAGGTGCAAGAAGTTGGAAGATAACCAAGAGTTGACGGCGGCAAGACAAGAATTAAGGGGAGAAAGATCCAGAGCTAAAGGTGTAGTGTGGTACAGAAGTATTATATCATCAGCATATGAGTAAGCAGAGATTCTGTGCTGCTGGATGAGGAGCAGCAGGGGTCCAAGAAGACATTAAACAGGGGGGCTAGGACCGATCCATGGGGGACACCACAGGGAATGGAAACAGGAGGTGAACAGATTGAGCAAGATGGAACAGAAAAGGATCTAGAAAAAAGAAAAAAAGTGTAACCAGCATAGAACATCTCCTCAAATACTAGACTCACAAAGTCGAGAAAGAAGAGTAAAGCGTCAACCAAGTCAAAAATGGAAGAAAAATCCAAGGAGACAGCCAAAGAGATATCACCAGAGTTGTGACAGACATGCACCTCATTGAGAAAGAATAGCAAAACAGTTTCAGTACAATGCCCAGAGCAAAAACCAGACTGACATAGTAACATAGTAACATAATAGTTGACGGCAGATAAAGACCAGCATGGTCCATCCAGTCTGCCCAGCAAGATGGCAAGAGTAGGTGCACCTGTCGCTCCGCGCAGGCCACCCCTCCCCATATCCTTGTTCAGGGGTAAACCCACCACTCCATGTAGGACATCCCTATTTGTTGAGACATTATATGGTTCAGAAGTTAGATGGTACCGTTTATTTTGTTTTTTTCCTATTTCTGTAAAGGGATCCTCTGTGTTTGTCCCATGCCTTTTTGAATTCCGTCACCGTGTTCGCCCCTACCACTTCCATCGGGAGGGCATTCCAAGCATCCACCACCCTTTCAGTGAAAAAATATTTCCTGACATTGCCTTTCAATTTACCCCCTTGCAGTTTCATGTTATGCCCTCTAGTTTTACAGGTTCCCCGTCTTTGGAAGAGGTTTGTTTGTTCATCATTTCTCTTTAAGTATTTAAAGGTCTGAATCATATCTCCCCTGTCCCTCCTTTCCTCCAAAGTATACATATTTAGGTCTTCAAGTCTCTTCTCATAAGGCTTCTGACGCAGGCTCCAAATCATTTTGGTCGCCTTCCTCTGAACAGTCTCCAGTCTTTTTACATCCTTTGCAAGATATGGTCTCCAAAACTGAACACAGTATTCCAAGTGAGGCCTCACCAGTGACCTATACAGTGGCATAAGTACCTCTTCTTTTCTGCTGGTAATCCCTCTTTGTATGCAGCCCAACATCCTCCTGGCTTTTGCCACCGCCTTGTCGCACTGTTTTGCCACCTTGAGATCAGCAGAGATAATCACACCAAGGTCTTTTTCCTGAACTGTGCATACCAACCTTTCTCCCCCTATCGCGTACATTTCTCTTGGATTTCTGCTACCCAAGTGCATGACACTGCACTTTTTTGCATTAAATCGTAGTTGCCAAGCTTTAGACCAGTCTTCCAGCTTTTGTAGATCTTTCTTCATGTTAACCACTCCCTCAGGGGAGTCCACTCTGTTGCAAATTTTTGTGTCGTCTGCAAAAAGACAGACCTTTCCATTCAGTCCTTCAGCAATATCACTCACAAATACATTGAACAGTGCCGGGCCCAGGACCGAACCCTGGGGCACCCCGCTAATCACCTTCCTCTCATCCGAGTGAGCTCCATGTACAATCACCTTCTGTCGTCTGTCAGTCAACCAATTTCTAATCCAGTTTACCATCTTGGGACCCATCCCCAAGCTACTGAGTTTGTTGACAAGCCTCCTATGAGGAACAGTATCAAAGGCTTTGCTGAAATCCAGGTAGATGACATCCATTGCATGCCCCTGATCTAGTTCCCTGGTCACGCAGTCAAAGAACTCGATCAGATTTGTTTGGCAAGATCGTCCTTCGATAAAACCATGTTGCCTCGGGTCTTGCAAGCTGTTGGTTTTCAGAAAGTTCACTATTCGCTCTTTCAGGAGTGCCTCCATTACTATTCCCGCCACCGAGGTAAGGCTCACGGGCCTGTAGTTTGACACTTCTTCCCTGTCACCACTTTTGTGTAGAGGTACGACATCAGTCATTCTCCAGTCCTGAGGAACCTCTCCTGTTTCCAAGGATCTGTTGAAGACATCCTTTAACGGTCCTGCAAGAACCTCTCTGAGCTCTTTCAGTATCCTGGGATGTATCCCATCCGGTCCCATGGCCTTGTCCACTTTCAGTTTAGCAAGTTGTTCTAACACCTCTTCTTCTGTGAATGGTGTGGTATCTACTTCATTCCCATTTTTATATTTGGGAGTCACAGCTGGTCCATCCCCAGGATCTTCTTTAGTAAACACAGAGCAGAAGTAATTGTTTAGCAATTTTGCTTTTCCAGTGTCACTTTCCACGAGTCCTTTCCCAGCACTTCTGAGTCCTGCAATTCCAACTCTGATCTTTTTCCTTTCCCGAATATACCTGAAGAAATTTTTGTTGCCACCCTTAACATCTTTAGCCATCTTTTCCTCTGCCTTTGATTTTGCTATCCTTATTACTCTTTTAGACTCTTTGAGTTGAATCCTGTATTCATTTCTGTGTTCTTCTGTCTGCAAGCTTTTGAATTTTGCAAAAGTTGTGTTTTTTGCCTTTATATGAGCAGCCACCTCTTTGGAAAACCAAATAGGTTTCCTTCTCCTCTTGCTTTTATTTACTTTTCTTACATATTTATCTGTTGCTCCTTTTATTGCCTCCTTTAGTTTAGCCCATTGCAATTCCACTTCCTTTATCTCTTCCCACCCCGTCATCTCCTCCTTTACGTACTCTGCCATTTTATTGAAGTCAGTGTATTTGAAGTTTAGGACTCTGAGCTTGCTATGATTGGCCTGTACCATGGCTTTTATTTCAAGCCACACCGTGTGATGGTCGCTGTTGCTCACAGGGGCACTCATGCAGACATTTGACACACTATCACCGTTGGTGAGCACTACATCCAGCGTTGATCTTTCCCTGGTTGGTTCCATCACCATTTGTCTAAATAATGCATCTTGGAGAGCATCCACAATTTTTTTGCTTCTTTCCAGATGTGCAGAAGGAGTAATCCAATCCACATCAGGTAGATTAAAGTCACCCAATATGATTGCTTCCCCCTTTGATGCTATCTTGGCAATATTTATAATCAATTCATTGTCTCTCTCTTCAATTTGAGTCGGAGGTCTATAGACTACAGCAATATGGATGACAGTGCCATCTCCTCTCTCCAATGCAATCCAGAGGGCTTCTTCTTTTCCCCATGTCCCCTGCATTTCAGTAGCTTTAATATTGCTTTTGACATACAAGGCTACTCCTCCTCCTTTTCCATTTTCTCGGTCCCTTCTGAATAGATTATAGCCAGCTATGGCTATATCCCAATCATGTGATTCATTAAACCATGTTTCTGTAATGGCCACAATGTCCAAGTCCGTTTCCACCATTAGGGCTTCCAGGTCTGGAATTTTGTTGGCTAAGCTTCGAGCATTTGTGCTCATTGCTTTCCAGCACTTTCCTGGCTTGTGTGTATTTTGCATTGATTTTGTTCTGCCCACTTCCTCCCACATGTTTTGATGTGTGGTTTAAAAGTGTGGCTGTTTCTGATGTTGTTCTGCTTTTGTTGGGGGTGGCATGCAGATGTTGACCTTCCACATCCATCACCCCCTTTTCCTAGTTTAAATGCATGTCCACATACTGCCTGAATTTTTCACTTAGGATTCTTTTCCCTGCGGAAGAGAGATGTAGTCCATCAGCACAGTATAGTCTCTTGTTGGTCCATCTGTTGTCCCAGTTCAAATGTATGATGGACATGGATGAAGAGTGAGAGTAGCAGAGAGGTGCAATGAAAGATGAGAGAAAACCAATTTTTCCAGATCCTTAGTTTCCCCTCATGCTGGTTCCTGAACCAGCTACTCCATGAAGCAGTCATTTATTTCATCTAGAAACTTTATCTCCCTAGCATGGCCTAATGTAACACTGACCAAGTCAATACTGGGGTCATTGAAATCTCACATTATTACTGTTTTTTAAACTTTGCTTGCTTCCCTAATTTCTCTTAGCATTTCATCATCTGTCTGTTCATTCTGTCCAGGCAGACACTGCTATTCCCCTCCCCCTACCAGAGGTTCCCAACTCCAGTCCTGGAGGGCCAAACACCATTCAGGTTTTCAGGCTGTCCCTAATGAATATGCATGAGATACATTTGAACACAATGGGGGCAGTGCATGCAAATGCATCTCATGCATATTTATTAGGGACAGCCTGAAAACCTGAATGGTGTTTAGCCCTCCAGGACTGGAGTTGGGAACCTCTGCCCTACACCAATGTCATCTCCCCTGTCATTGCAATATAGTTTGTAGTCTGGTATCACAGTGTCCCATTAGTTATCCTCCTTCCACCAGGTCTCTGAGATGCCAATTATATCTAACCTTTCATTCAGTGCTATATAGTCTAACTCTCCCATCTTATATTTTAGATTTCTATAATTTGCATACAAGCATTTCAAAGTTTGTTTTTTATTCATATTAACAGTCTGGTATCAGATGGCAGGGGTAATTTGGAATCTTTCAATGCTGTCTGATTGTTACTTAAATGCACCTGGATTACTTTTAGCATTATTGGAACCTCTCTATTGGGATCCCCTAACTTCCCTATTTTGCTAGTATCCTTCAAGAGTACATCATTCCGAACCATGCATTCTTGGGTGATAGTCGGTTTTCCCCCATTATCTAGAGGTTTGTTTTTTTTTTTTTTAAATTTAACCAGTTTTCTATACCGCCTTATCCTTCAATCAAAGCGTTTTTTACTGAGGCAACTGAGGGTTAAATGGCTTGCCCAAGGCCACAAGGAGTGCCTATAGGACTAGAAACCCCAGTCCCTCCGGCCTGAGATTGCTGTCCCCAGGTGGGACTTGAACCTCCGGCCCGAAGTACCATGTCCTAACCACTAGGCCACTCCTCTGCTGTATGTCCTTTTTAAAGGTTAATGCCAGCAGCCGGTTCCACCCTGGTTAAGATGGAGCCCATCCTCCCCACAATGTTGCCCAGTTCCTAACAAATCCAAAACCCTCTTGCTTGCACAGACTCATCCATGCATGGAGACTCTGGAGCTCTGCCTGTCTCTTGCACAGGGAACAGGAAGCATTTCTGAGAATATAACCCTGGAAGTTGTGAATTTCAACTGTCTACCTAAAAGCCTCCAGAACCTCTCTCCCACACTTTCCTACGTCACTAGTACCAAAATATACCAAAACAGCCCAGACTAAAACCTTATCTAGGTGGCAAGTGAGGTCCATTACCTTTGCATCAGGCAAGCAGGTAACCAAGCGATTTTCACGTCTACCAGCCACCCAGTTATCTACATTCCTAATGATTGAATCGCCAAATATAACAGCCATCCTAACCCTTCCCTCATGGGCACATGACCCTGGAGACACATCCTCAATGTGAGAGGGTATTACATCACTTGGAGGGCAGGTCCTAGCTACAGGATCAATTCCTGCCATACTAATGTGATGCTCTCTTTTCAAGTAACCTCTCCTCGATGACAGCAGAGAGGCTGCCAGACTGGAGGTGGGACTTCTCTTCTATGTCCCTGTAGATTCTTTGTCTGCCTTGTTCTCTGAGAGTAAAGAGCTCTTTGCACCTAATGCACACATATGACCTCTCACCAATTTGGAGACAATCATACATGCAACACTCAGTGTAAAAGATTGGATAGCCCCATCTTGCTGCTGGACTGTTGTCTGCATTTTAGATTTAAAGATTTATTTTAGCGAAGAAAGAGCCAACCTTTGCTGAAGAGAAGGAGGTTTCCCAGGGGGTTTTGCTGTTGTGGGGATCCAGTGCAGTTCTTTGGAAGAGGAGGAACATGTCGGAGGTGAGATCGTCTCTTCTCCCGGCATCATCTAGAAGTGCCCTCGAACTAAATAATAGCAGCGTCCCGTGTGGCCGTGGACATGGGCATGCGGGCGTGTGTCTGAAGGGCCACGTGACCAAAGGGGGCAAGCCCCTTTGGACTTTGGTACTCTGATGCTTCTTGGAGGTGCATTAATTGTATTATATCTGTGGTGGATATGTCAAAGGTGGTGGGTAAGCATAAAAATAAGGGTAAGAGCTCCAACTTGGTGGAGCACATGAAAGTTCAGGTCCCAATGGATAAACATGGATAAACTTGACTTTTTGGAAATTGAATGAGTCTTTGCTGGATGATGATGAGGTGGTAAGAAAAGTTGAGAAAGAAGTGGGGGAGTACTATAGAGTGAATGCTATGGGTGAAGTGTGAGTTGAGCTAAAAACTAGCTAAACTGCTAGGTACGTATGACCTAGATTGGCCACTGTTGTAAACAGGATACTGGGCTTGATGGACCTTGTTCTGACCCAGTATGGCATATCTTATGTTCTTATGACAGTATTGAGGGGGCTTCTGGTTTTGCAGGCCACCTGCAAGAAAAAGGAAAGAAAAGAGAAGAGAGGGAGATTTGGGAAGGACTAAAGGAGTTAGAGGACATGTATAGTAGAAATGGGAAGGGACAAAATAAAAAAATAATTTTAGCTGAGGGGACAGTTAATGAAACTGATGAGCCAGGATATTGTGTTTAAGTGAAAGGGTGAAACAAACTTATTTTGAGTTTGGGAATAAGGCAGGCAGACTTGTGGTTTGTAGGATGAAGGCCAGAATTAAGCAGCAGCAGGTGACAAAAATTAGGCATACCCCTATTAAGTATAATGCAGACTTCAGACCAGGTTTGTTGCACAGGGTTTTTTGGGGGGAGGGGGGTGGTGGTGTTGGTGGGTTGTTTTTTTATTTTTTTAAGAATGGCAGAAGAATGGTTTGGAGTGGATTGGGCGATTGTCTATGGTTACAGGGGAGATAATGGACTTGGAGACTTAACCCTTTCCAGGCCGAGCCCAAAACTCTTGGGATCCAAAATTCTGACTAAATATTCTTATCAAATGGTATATAATACATGACCATAGCAGAAGGAAAATCACTATTAGAACATATTGAATAAGACGGGTGCAATTTTCCTGAAATGTGCAAAAAGTAACCCAGCTGCAGAATGTGGATTAAAAATTTAAAGTAGGCCTTGAAAGGGTTAAGGAAAAATTCCAAATTAAACCAGAGCATGAGTTTTACTTTTCGCAAGTCCGTCATTACATGCAGCCCAGAGTCAAACCTGGTTACCTAGTGGAATATTTATCTGATTTTGCGGGGATTTTTTTTGAGAAGCGTGGGTACTAGGAGCTTGCTTTTAGGCCTTTATAAATCATTGGCTCAGATGCCTAGAAAGCAGGACACTTTTGCTTTAAAATGGGAGTGAGATTTAGCAGGCCCTCTGGGGGGAAAAGAAATGGGATTTGATTGTTTTTGGGTATAAGTGAATTGTCTTTAGCAATTACAATAGTGTAACACCAGCATAAGCTATTGTATCTGGATCCGTTGCAATTGCATCAGTTCTGGCATGCTGGCATAGGTGTGGGCAGGAGGGAGGATTATATCATATGTGGTGGGTGTGACCAGTAATTGTCCCCTTCTGAAGTAAAATTGCTCTCCTGGTTGATGAAATGGTGGATGTGGACATTGTTCTTGACCCAGAATCCTTTCTATTGAACTTCCCCATTCAGGGGATGAGTAAAGAGGGAAGACTAACTGCCTAGATCTGCATTGTTGCAGCAAGAATGGAGATTACAAAAAAGTGTAAATGCAGACTGATGCCTGATTTGGAGTCTGAAGAGAAGGTTGAAGATGATCTATCGTACGTCAGAATTGACTGCACAGCTGAGATCATCTGAGTTGAAGTTTCATGAGCAATGGACTGCATGCGAGAGATTGAAATGAACTTTGCTGGCCAATTAGGGGAGGGGTGAGGGGGGAAGAGGGAGGATGGACTTGCTCCACTTTTCCTCCTTTGATCTTTTCTGTTTAATAGAGACATGCCTGGCAGATTCAGAGCTTGCCTATCTCCGTCAATCCTGCCCTCATGGCTTTGATTACCTGTACCTGGGGCGCCCCCAGCATCGTGGTGGCAGTTTCACTCTGTTATTCTCTTCAACATTTATGGTTCTTCGTTTAGATTCCCTGATGTCTCCCTTCCTCGAGGTCCTCATGTCCAAGATTCTCATAGAACAGCCTATTTTTGTCCTGCTCATCTACAGTAATTGCAGCCCCCCCATCTCCTTAGTGACACTGTATGATTCTTTTCTCCTCTTATCTCCTCGGTTCCTCCCCCGCGCTCCTCCTGGGCAACCTTAATATTTACATCTCCTCCTCCTTTGACCGCTTAGTCGAGATGTCCTGTATTTCCTGTCTTCCTAGGGCTTGATGCAACATAAGAACATAAGATATGCCATATTGGATCAGACCAAGGTCCATCAAGCCCAGTATCCTGTTTCCAACAGTGGCCAATCTAGGGCATAAGTACCTAGCAGTTTCCCCAAAAGACACAGGTTCCTCAATGCTTGTATTGGGTCAAGCAGTGATATCCCGAGTCCCTTTTAATAATGGTTTATGGACATTTCCTTTTTTAAACCCAGCTACATTACCAGCTCTTACTACATCCTCCGTTAACAAATTCCAGAGTTTGATTACACATTGAGTGAAAAAATATTTTCTCTTATTAGTTTTAAATAGGTTACCCTGTAGCTTCATTGCATGTCCCCTAGTCTTTTTATATTCTGATGACAAACAATCGATCTACATTTACCCGTTCCACTCCATTCATTAATTTAAAAACCTTTAGCATATCTCCCCTCAGTCGTCTCTTTTCCAGGTTGAAGAGCCCTAACCTTTCTAGCCTCTCTTCATAGGAGTATCCTTCCATCCCCATTTACCATTTTGGTGGCTCTTCTCTGTACCTTTTCTAATAATGCTATATCCTTTTTAAGATACGGCGACCAGAACTGCACACAATATTCAATATTCACCATGGAACGATACAGAGGAATTATAATATCCTGTGTTTTATTTTCCATTCCTTTCCTTATGATACCTAGCATTCTATTTGCTCTCTTGGCTACCGCTGCACACTGGGCAGAGGGTTTTAACATGTTATCCACGATGACACCTAAATCTTTTTCCTGGGTAGTGGTTCCGAATGTGGAACCTTGCATTGTGTAAGCATAGTTTGGGTTGTTCTTTCCTAAGTGCTCAACTTTGCACTTGTCCACATTAAATTACATCTGCCATTTGGATGCCCAGTCTTCCAATTTATCAAGATCCTCTTGCAATTTTCCACAATCCTCTTGGGTTTTAACAACTTTAAATAGTTTTGTGTCATCTACAAATTTGTTAACCTCACTCGTTATTTTCTTTTCCAGGTCATTTATGAATAGGTCAAAAAGCAGCGGACCCAGCAGAGATCCCTGGGGTACTCCACTATTCACCTTTTTCCATTGGGAAAATTGGCCATTTAGCCCTACCCTCTGCTTTCTATCTTTTAACCAGTTCCTGATCCACAGTAGTACACTGCCTCCTATCCCATGACTCTTTAGTTTTGCCAAAAGTCTCTGATGAGAGACCTTGTCAAAGGCTTTCTGAAAGTCCAAATACACTATATCAACCGACTCACCTTTGTCTACCTGTTAATTCACACCTTCAAAAAAATATGAAATTAGGTCTTACCTGCTAATTATCTTTCCTTGCGCTTTCTCCGGGCCAGTCCAGGGACAGGTAGGGTTGTCAATCCTCTATAGCAGCTGAGGACTGAAGACTTCAAGCTTTCTTGAGAGGTGAAGCCACTCCCCCTGAGGGTAACCCAGCAGTCTTCTTATGACAAAGCAACTAAAAGAAATAACTGAAAATACCAGATTAACCCTTTAAAAACTGATAATGTTCCATAGTCCTTGAAAAATGCGGAAGCCATCAAATGGGCTCCTATAGAGTTTTTTTTGTTTTTTTTTTTAAACTAGCATAACATAACATTAGTCTGCACTGAATGAAATCTGAAAGCCCCAATTATTTCCTCTCTCACGGATGAATGCTTTAATATGGTGAAATTCTTTTGGATACAAAAAAAGGCCTCCAAACCGAAAGAGGTGGGACCCTGGACTGGCCCGGAGAAAGCTCAAGGAAAGATAATTAGCAGGTAAGACCTAATTTCATATTCCTTATCGCTTCTCCGGGCCAGTCCAGGGACAGGTAGGGCAGTACCAAAGCAGTACTTAAATATGGGAGGGACCCGCGAGTCCTGCGATAAGAGCCGAGGCCCCCAATTTCGCATCGTCCCGGGCTTGAACATCCAATCGGTAATGTTTGGTAAAAGTATGCAACAAAGACCACGTTGCAGCTCTGCAGATATCTATCGGCGGCACAAAGGCAAACTCCGCCCAGGAAGTGGCTAGAGCTCGAATAGAATGAGTCCTTAAACCAACCGGCGGCGAAATCCCTCTGGCAGTGTAAGCTGCCACAATAGCACAGCGAACCCAACGAGCTATGGTGGACTTTGACGCTGGTTGACCTTTACGAGACCCTGCATACTGGACAAAGAGTCTGTCTGTTTTCCGAAAGGGTTTCGAAACCCGCAGGTACGTTCGTAAGACCCGGCCAAGATCCAACCGTTTGAGCGCACGGTCCATGGGAGAACCGGAAGCATCAGAAAACACGGGCAAGGCTACCGCTTGATTAACATGAAAAACAGACAGTACTTTAGGTAAATAGGAAGGTACTGTTCATAGCAACACCCGTTCCGGAAGAAATTGAAGATAAGGCTCCCGGCAAGACAAAGCTTGTAAGTCGGAAATCCGGCGAGCTGAACACAAAGCGACTAAAAAAGCCGTTTTCCAGGAACACTCGCGGATATCACGAGAGCTGATTGAAGCTAAGGACGACTGGGAAAAAGCTTCCAAAACTACGTTCAAATCCCATGGAGGAACGATGGGGCGCACTGGAGGACGGAGGATCTTCGCTGCCCGTAAAAAACGTTGCACATCTGGAAGCGCCGAAAGACGGCGATGCTGCACTGAGCCCCGAAAACAGGCAAGCGCGGCAATATGAACCTTAAGGGTACTGAGAGCCAAGCCTTTGTCTAAGCCATGCTGAAGAAAAAGGAGGAGCTGAGGCAAGGTAGACGACATAGGAGGAACATTGCGCTGTCCACACCACAATTCAAAAAGACGCCATACCCGCACATATGCTAGAGAGGACGTCGACCTTTTATTTATTTTATTTATTTATTTTATTTATTTATTAACAATTCTTATATACCGCACTATTAGACATCAGCGCGGTTTACATTAAACAGAAAACAGAAAACATCCGACAATTTACATATGTCTGGTCATTACATTTAACAGGAAGTATAACTTGGTGAAACAGGGGAAACTAATACAATGGTGGGTTATCTGATAAGAGATATCATGGTTAACTATATACAAAGGTGGTACAATAGTACATGGAACTGATTGTTATTTACATTGTGAAGTTGGCCTGTTGCAATGGTCTGTCTGTTTGGCCACTCCTGCTATTCGCCTGGGTGTTATGTTCGGAGCTGTCATTGAGATATTTTAGGAAGAGGAAATGTTTCAGTGACTTTCTGAACTGACTCAAATTGGATACTGCTCTGATTTGTGCTGGTAAGGTGTTCCATAAAGTCGGGGCGCAGAGTCGGAAGGCTCTGTTGGCTGTTGATCTGGCGCATCTTGTGGTATCGTTTGGGATAACTAGTGTGTTCATTTCTGCTGTTCTTCGTGGCCTGATTGGTGCAAGTGGTTGTATGAGGTTGGAGAGAGAGGAAGAGGTGAGCCCCTTAGTTGCTTTGAATGTTAGCAGTAAGGTCTTGAAACTGATCCTTGCTTGAATGGGGAGCCAGTGTAGCTGTTTTAGGAGTGGTGTCACGTGGTCTCTCCTAGATGCCCCGAGGAGTACCCTCGCTGCACTATTCATGGCCAGTTGCAGGGGGTTCAGGGTGGACCGGGGAAGTCCTTGTAGAATGGAGTTTGCGAAGTCGAAATGGGGAAGTATAAGGGCTTGATAAATGGTACGGAAATCATCCGGTTCAAGTAGCGTGCGTAAGTGTCTGAGGGATCTGATTTTAAAGTAGATTGCCTTGACTGTGTTGGCTATGTGGAGTGAAGTAAGGTGAAGTAAGGTGTCTACAACGGAATCTGCATAGCCTTTGCAATTTAAGCGAGCCCTCTCAAGAGCCAAGCCGTAAGTAAGAAGCGATCCACCCTGGGCATGAGAATCGGTCCCTGATGCAACAGGTTGATGCGAATCGGAAGAGGCCAAGGTGGAGCTATGAGAAGCCGAACTAGATCGGCATACCAGGGACGACGAGGCCAATCCGGCGCAATGAGAATCACCATCCCGCGGTGGTGCGCTATCCGCTGGATGACTCGACTCAACATTGGCCAAGGAGGGAAAACGTACAAGAGAGAATCCAGTGGCCACGGCTGAACGAGAGCATCGAGCCCCTCTGACATGTGTTCTCTGCGCCTGCTGAAGAACCGGCTGGCCTTGGCATTGGTGTACGTCACCATCAGATCCATCACCGGCTGCCCCCAACGCAAAATCAGCTCGTGATAAACTGCCGCGTTCAGTTCCCATTCCCCGGGATCGAGGACATTGCGGCTGAGATAATCGGCTTGCACATTCTCCTTGCCAGCGACATGTGCTGCTGATATCGCTAGGAGATTGGATTCTGCCCAAACCATCAATTCCTGACATTCGGACAGGAGGGCGAGAGACTTGGTGCCGCCTTGACGATTGATATAAGCGACTGTCACTGCATTGTCGGAGAATATCTTGACCGCAGTTCCCTTGAGCAAGTCCACGAAGTGCAGTAGGGCGAGACGAGCTGCGCGCAGCTCTAGTCGGTTGATCGACCACGAACTCTCCTCGGGGGACCAAGAACCCTGAGCGATGTGCGCCTGACAATGAGCTCCCCAGCCCGAGAGACTGGCATCTGTGGTAACCAACACCCACGAGGGCTCCTGTAAGGGAATCCCCGCCGTAAGATGTTCCGGAACTAACCACCACTCCAGACTGTGCCGCACTTGTTCCGGACAGGAGAGGCGCTGCGAGAGTGGGTGAAGCTGTGGCGACCAGCGGGAAAGTAGGGCCTGCTGCAAGGGTCGCATGTGTGCCTTGGCCCACGGGACTAGATCCAGTGCCGCCGCCATGGACCCCAAGAGCTGCAAATACGTCCACACCGACGGAGCTGGTAGACGCAGAAAAGCTTGTACTTGCTGCAAAGGTTTCTCCACCCGCAGTTCGGGCAAAAAGCCCGCCCCTTGCGCCGGTCGAAAAAAGCTCCGAGATAAGTCAGCTGTTGCAACGGTACCAAATGACTTTTGGAGTGATTGATCACCCAACCGAGCTGTTCGAGAAGCTGAACTACGCGAGCTGTCACCGTCACTGAAGCCAACCGAGAATCGGCCCGGATCAACCAATCGTCGAGATACGGATGAACCCGGATACCCTCCTTTCAAAGCGCCACTGCCACAATCACCATCAGCTTTGTGAACGTTCGTGGAGCCGTTGCGAGACCAAACGGCAAGGCGCGAAACTGGAAATGCCCCATCGGAAGGGCAAAACTTAAATATCGCTGATGAGATTGTCTGATGGGAATATGAAGATAAGCCTCTGTGAGATCTATGGACGAGAGAAACTCTCCCGGCTGCACCGCCTGAATCACTGTGCGCAAGGTTTCCATGCGAAAGTGCGGCACCCGCAAAGTATGGTTTACACCTTTGAGATCTAGCACGGGACGAAAAGAACCCTCCTTTTTGGGAACCACAAAATAGATCGAGTATCGACCGCAGCCGTATTGGTCTAGCGGCACGGGAACGATCGCTCGCAGCTGTAAGAGACGGAAGAGCGTGTCCGAAATGGCCTGCATCTTCAGACCGGGCGCACAAGGAGACATGACAAAGGCGGGTGTTAAAGGGCAGGCGAAGTCTAGAGCATAGCCCTTCTGAATTATTTCCAAAACCCATTTGTCTGACGTGATTACGGTCCAAGCTGCTAGAAAATTCTGCAGGCGCCCTCCTACAGGAACTAACGCCTGGACCAGCCGACCTTCATTGCGGCTTTTTACTGAAGGTTGAGAGGCCGTGCCGTAAGACCTGCCAAAACCTCTGGCTCCCCGAAAGGACTGACCACGAAAACCGGACCGTCCCCTAGAATAGGGCGCAAAGCGTGCTCCACGAAATCTACGGGAGTCTTGTGTGGAGCCTCGAAGAGTTCCAGTACCTCTCAGCGGCTTAGGCCTATCCTCAGGTAAACGACCGCCTTTTGAGTCGCCTAAATCTTTCACAATTTTTTCCAAGGCTTCCCCAAAAAGCAACTTCCCCTTAAAGGGCAGTTTACTAAGGCGGACCTTTGAGGAAACATCTGCCGACCAGTTACACAACCAGAGGAAACGCCTGGCCGCTACCATAGAGGCCATGGTTTTGGCTGCAATTCGCAGCAAATCATAAAAGGCATCCGCCGTATAAGCAGCGGCCGATGCTAACTTCGCATTGTCTGGAACTTCAGAAGAGGACTCCCCTGCCGCATCCCCCTGCAACCAACTAATGGACACACGAGAAACATATGCTCCACAAACTGCCACTTGCAGCGCCAAAGCGCTAGAATCAAAAGCCTGCTTGAGAAGAATTTCCAATTTTCTATCCTGGAGGTCTTTAAGCGCTGCTGCTCCTTCTACAGGGATGGTAGTCTTCTTAGTCACCACAGAGACCAAGGCATCCACCTTTGGCATGCGTAATAAATCCCTTTCCTCCTGCGGAAGGGGGTACAGGCGAGCTAAGGCGCGGCCTCCTCGCAGAGTAGCTTCGGGACACTCCCATTCAGAATCAATTATTTGTCTAATCACCCGATGCATGGGAAAACAACGTTGCTGGGTCTTAAACCCCTGCAACAAAGGATCTTCCAAAGGCTCCTGAGAGGAAGAAAGAAGAAGCAGGTGCAGAGCCGCCAGAGATTGTGAAATAAGAGCTGCCAGCTCCTCTTTACGGAAGACCCTGAATACATTAGGATCCTCTCCAGGGGCAATTTCCCCTTCCTCCAATTCCTCTGGATCCTGATCTAAGCTTGTCTCAGCCAGACCCTCTGTGTCTCCCTGACCGAGGAGTAGAGAATCTTGGGAAATAAAAGGATCCAACGGATCTCTAAGAAAGTCCTTAGTCTTAGAAGATCCCTCTCCAGGATCCTCTGTGCCCTGCAAAGTAGGTGGTAGTGCCACAGGAGTGGGAAGCGCTGCAGACTGATCAGGCTGTGGAGACAAGTAAAAATGTCCTGTGCATCGCTAAGATAAATTCGGGCGAAAAAAAGGAAGCCATGTCTTCCTGAGCCTCTAAATTGGAACGTGCAGGCTTATCTATAGGAATGGCTTCCTTAGAAGACTTAGCCTTTCTTTTGTGCGGCCGGGGCTGCTCTGCAGGAGACCCGACCGGCGCCGACAAAATGGCCGCCTTTCCCGCCTTTTCGGCGAGCAAAGATGGCTCTTCTAGTTTATTTACCAGTTTGTCTGCCATTCTGAAAAAAGTATGGAAAAAGAAAGAACCCGAGCCTGAACAAAACTGACGACGCTGAAGAATGAACGGCACTGTAAAAATAGTCCGATGGAAGAATGACGCGCAGAACCGGATCGGGCCCGAAAAAAAAATAAACTAAAGAAAACGAAATCAGCAAAGACTCACCCAAGAGAAGAGAGCAACTCCTGAGCACACCAGGCAGCCCCGCTGCTAGCGGGAAGCAGGCAACAGTGGCAGCGTTTGCGGCAGAGGTATAACTGGGGCTCCCAGAATCACTCTGCCGACCGAGACGGAGAGGGTGAATGAGGCAGGCTCTGCCTCACACCGCAAGAGAATGACTCACTCGACGTCTCAAATTTCTTTAAAGCAGTAGCGTCCCAAAAAACTACCACAAGGACTCAAGAAGAAAATCAGCCCTGCTAGAGCCAATATATTTTGTTGAAAAAAACAAAGAAATATAAGCAGTAGGATTGTAGGTGAGGGAGAACTAGAGATTCGATCCTCTTTAGCTGCTGAGGACTGAAAGACTGCTGGGTTACCCTCAGGGGGAGTGGCTTCACCTCTCAAGAAAGCTTGAAGTCTTCAGTCCTCAGCTGCTATAGAGGATTGACAACCCTACCTGTCCCTGGACTGGCCCGGAGAAGCGATAAGGAACATAACAGATTAATAAGACAAGATCTTCCTTGTCTAAAGCCATGTTGGCTGTCTCCCATTAAGCCATGACTATCTACATGCTGAGTAATTTTATTCTTTATGATGGTTTCTACCATTTTTCCCGGTACTGACGTCAGGCTCACCAGTCTGTAGTTTCCCGGATCACCCCTGGAACCCTTTTTATAAATTGGCGTTACATTGGCCATCCTCCAATCTTCAGGTATTACAGATAATTTTAATGATAGCTCACAGATTACTAATAGCAGGTCTGAAATCTCATATTTCAGTTCTTTCAACACCCTTGGATGTATACCATCCGGTCCAGGTGATTTGCTACTCTTCATTTTATCAAATAGTTGTAATACATCTTCCCGGTATATCGATATTTCTTTCAATTCTTCCGCAGTATCACCTTTAAATACCACTTCAGTCATTGGTAACATCCCTACATCTTCCTCAGTAAAGACTGAAACAAAGAATTCATTCAGTCTCTCCACAATAGCCTTGTCCCCTCTTACTGCCCCTTTTATCCCTCTATCATCTAATGGTCCAACTGACTCTCTCACAGGTTTTTTGCTACAAATGTACTTGGGAAAAGTCTTTATTATGCGTTTTTATTTATTTTATTTATTTATTTAACATTTCTTATATACCGCCTTTCATGATATCAAGGCGGTTTACATTGAACAAACTGAAATTACATTGAACAGGGCATCAAGTTCACATCAAGTTTCTTCTCAAATTCTCTCTTTGCCTGCCTTTAACTTGCCAGTGCTTGTGCTGTTTCCAGTTTTCGTCATTTGGCTCTTTTTTCCATTTCCTGAAAGATGCTTTTTTGGCAACAACAGCCTCTCTGACCTCACCTTTAAATCATGCTGGCAGTTTTTGGACTTCCTTCCACTGTCCTTAAAGTGTAGAATACAGCTGGTCTGTGCTTCCAATATAATATTTTTAAACAACACCCAAGCTTGATGTAAGTCTTTCACCTTTGCAACTGCTCCTTTTAGTTTTTTCAGCATGGAACAGGTCGCCGGTCCATTTAAGGATCCACCCTTCCCAGGCTTGGTATTATCCCCGCTCGGGATAGTGCCAAAGAAAGAGCCAGGCAAATTCCATTTGATAAACAATCTGTCATTCCCTGAAGGCCAGTCAGTCAATGACCATATCAATCCAGTGCCGTTTTCGGTGAGATATGCGACTATTGATCAGGTCATAGCACTCATAAGGAATTTGGGCCGGCACGTTTCCTCCATGTGTGCATAGTCTGTTTTAGTCTGCTTTTCTCTGATCAGAGAAGAGCAGTGCTTTTTACAGTGCTCTGCTAGAGAAGTGGATATTTGTCTCCTGTGACACTTTGCTGTGAGTTCTAGCTGTTTATTAATTATTTATTGTTTGTCTAACTGTTTATTTAATTATTTATTGTTTGTCTTAGTGGTGTGTTAGTTCAGCCTTCTCAGCTATAACTTACCTTGCCTCTCTCAACTAACTGGGCTTTGTGTGGTACCCCCTTCCCCCCTGCTGAGGGTTCAGGACAGGGTACCTTGTAACTGCCCTCTTTAATAGGACTTATCTCCCTCCCTCCCTCCCCAGCACCCACCCACCCCTGGGGTAATTGTAGTTTTATAGGTACTTGCACATCTTAGAGGAAAGGGGCTGCTCTCAGGTGCAGTTCGTTATCCAAATCAGTCATACACAGAGGACCTGAGATTAATTACTTAAGCTTCAGGTACACAAGGTGTATTAGGGGTATTAGATACACTTTTATAGGTATAAGCATCCACACCAATCCTTATTATATACAGAATTTAAAAGACCTAAACACAAGCTTTAAACTAAGATGCAGACAGAAGTCCAGCAATGAGATGGGGGTTCTCCGGTCTTTTGCATTGAGTGTCACATGTATGATTTTCTCCCAGTTGGTGAGAGGTCTTACGTATGCACTAAGTGCAAAGAACTCTTTGCTCTCAGGGAACGAGTCCGTTCTCTAGAGGCTAGAGTAGCAGACCTGGAAGACATAAGAATGACAGAGAAGTACATGGACGAGACCTACAGGGATATAGTCCTGAAGTCCCACCTCCAGTCTGGCAGCATCCCTGTTGCCATGGAGGAGAGAGGTCACGTGACAGGAGAGCATCACCCTGGTGTGGCAGGAAGTGATCCTGTAACTAGGACCTGTCCTCCAGGTGATGTAAAACCCTCTCGCACCGAGGACGTTTCTCCAGGGCCATGTCCCCATGAGGGGAGGGTCAGGACAGCTGTTATAATTGGTGATTCAATCATTAGGAATGTAGATAGCTGGGTGGCTGGTGGACGTGAGGATCGCCTGGTAACATGCCTGCCTGGTGCGAAGGTAGCGGACCTCACGCACCGCTTAGATAGGATCATAGATAGTGCTGGGGAGGAGTCTGCTGTCTTGGTACATGTTGGTACCAATGACATAGGAAAATGTGGTAGGGAAGTTCTGGAGGCTAAATTTAAGCTTTTAGGTAGGAAGTTGAAATCCAGAACTTCCAGGATAGCGTTCTCTGAAATGCTTCCTGTTCCACGTGCAGGACCCAAAAGACAGGCAGAGCTCCGGAGTCTCAATGCGTGGATGAGACAATGGTGCAAGGATGAGGGTTTTGGATTTGTTAGGAACTGGGGAACATTCTAGGGAAAGGGGGGGCTCTTCCGAAGGGATGGGCTTCACCTTAATCAGGATGGGACCAGACTGCTGGCATTAACCTTTAAAAAAGAGATAGAGAAGCTTTTAAACTAGAAATTAGGGGAAAGCCGACAGTCACCCAGGAGTGCATGGTTCGGACAAAGGTATCCTTGAAGGATACTACCAAAAGCAGTGAGGTTCCAAAAGGGAGTATAGTAGCCCAAATGCCCTTGAGTAAGGAGCAGACAGAGCATAAAGATTCCAAATTACCCCTGCCTACCAATATCCAGATTAATATGAATAAAATACAGTCTCTAAAATGCTTGTATGCCAATGCTAGAAGTCTAAACAATAAGATGGAAGAGTTAGAATATATAGCACTAAATGAGAGGTTAGATATGATTGCACTCTCAGAGACATGGTGGAAGGAGGATAACCAGTGGGACACTGTGATACCTGGATACACACTATATCGTAATGATAGAGCTGATCAAATTGGTGGAGGGGTTGCGCTCTGCTAGAGAGGGCATTGAGTCAGAAAGGATTAAAGTTTTGCAGGGAACAAAATTTGCTGTAGAATCTCTATGGATTGAAATTCCATTTATGAAGGGGAAGGTGATGGCAGTTGGAGTATACTATCGACCGCCTGGTCAGAATGAACAAATGGATGATGAAATGCTCAAAGAAATCAAGGAAGCTAACAAAAGTCACAACAGAGTAGTAATAATGGGTGATTTCAATTACCCCGGTATCGACTGGGTCAGTGTCACAGCAGGACAAGCTAAAGAGATAAAGTTTCTAGATGGAATAAATGACTGCTTCTTGGAGCAGCTGGTTCATGAACCGACCAGAGGGGAAGCCATACTGGACCTAGTCCTTAGTGGAATGCCAGATCTGGTGCAAGAAATAAGGGTGTTGGGACCACTTGGCAATAGTGATCATAGTATGATCATGTTTGATTTAATTAGTGGAGGACAGATAGTAAAGGCATCCACAGTACTACCTTTTAACTTTCAAAAGGGAGACTATGATAGAATGAGGAATATAGTTAGGAAAAAACTAAAAGGAGCGGTTCCAAAGGTTAAAGACTTACAGCAAGCTTGGGTGTTATTTAAAAATACTATCCTCGAAGCCCAGAGCAGCTGTATTCCACGCATTAGGAAAAGTGGAAGAAAGTCCAAAAAACTGCCAGCATGGTTTAAAAGTGAGGTCAGAGAGGCTGTTGCTGCCAAAAAACCAACCTTCAGGAAATGGAAAAAAGAGCCAAATGATGAAAACTGGAAACAGCACAAGCACTGGCAAGTTAAATGCAAAGCATTGATAAGGCAGGCAAAGCGGGAATTTGAGAAGAAACTTGCTACGGAAGCAAAAACACGAAATAAAGACTTTTTCAAGTACATTCGTAGCAAAAGGCCTGTGAGAGAGTCAATTGGACCATTAGATGATAGAGGGGTAAAAGGGGCAGTAAGAGGAAACAAGGCTATAGCAGAGAGACTGAATGAATTCTTTGCTTCGGTCTTTACTGAGAAAGATGTAGGGATGTTACCCAAGACTGAAGTGGTATTTAAAGGTGATACTGCAGAGGAATTGAGAGAAATATCGCTACACCGGGAAGATATATTACAACTACAGTATTTGATAAACTGAATAGTAGCAAATCACCTGGACCGGATGGTATACATCCCAGAGTGTTGAAAGAACTGAAATATGAGATTGCAGACCTGCTATTGGTAATCTGTGAACTTTCATTAAAATCATCTGTAATACCTGAAGACTGGAGGGTCGCCAACGTAACACCAATTTTTAAAAAGGGTTCCAGGGGTGACCCAGGAAATTACAGACCGGTGAGCCTGACGTCAGTACCAGGGAAAATGGTAGAAACCATCATAAAGAACAAAATTACACAGCATGTAGATAGTCATGGCTTAATGGGAGACAGCCAACATGGCTTTAGACAAGGAAGATCTTGTCTTACTAATCTGATATGTTTTTTTGAAGGTGTGCATAAACAGGTAGACAAAGGTGAGTCGGTTGATATAGTGTATCTGGACTTTCAGAAAGCTTTTGACAAAGTCCCCCATCAGAGACTTTTGGCGAAGCTAAAAAGTCATGGGATAGGAGGCAGTGTACTATTGTGGATCGGGAACTGGTTAAAAGATAGAAAGCAGAGGGTAGGGCTAAATGGCCAATATTCCCAATGGAAAATGGTGAATAGTGGAGTACCCCAGGGATCTGTACTGGGTCCGCTGCTTTTTGACATATTCATAAATGACCTGGAAAAGGGAATAACGAGTGAGGTTATCAAATTTGCAGATGACACAAAACTGTTTAAAGTTGTTAAAACCCAAGAGGATTGTGGAAAACTGCAGGAGGATCTGGATAAATTGGAAGACTGGGCATCCAAATGGCAGATGAAATTTAATGTGGACAAGTGCAAAGTTATGCACCTAGGAAAGAACAACCTACACTATAGTTACACGATGCAAGGCTCCACATTAGAAACCACCACCCAGGAAAAAGATTTAGGAGTCATTGTGGATAACATGTTAAAACCCTCTGCCCAGTGTGCAGCGGCGGCCAAGAAAGCAAATAGAATGCTAGGTATCATAAGGAAAGGGATGGAGAATAAAACAAAGGATGTTATAATGCCTCTGTATCACTCCATGGTACGACCGCACCTTGAATATTGTGTGCAATTCTGATCACCGTATCTTAAAAAGGACATAGCGTTATTAGAAAAAGTACAGTGAAGAGCCACCAAATTGGTGACGGGGATGGAAGGCTACTCCTATGAAGAGAGGCTAAGAAGGTTAGGGCTCTTTAGCCTGGAGAAGAGACGGCTGAGGGGAGATATGATAGAGGTCTATAAATTAATGAATGGAGTGGAACGGATAAACATGGATCAATTGTTTACGCTATCAGAGTATAGAAAGACTAGGGGACATGTAATGAAGCTACAGGGTAAACTATTTAAGACAAATAAGAGAAAATATTTTTTCACTCAACGTGTAATCAAACTCTGGAATCTGTTACCGGAGGATGTAGTAAGGGCTGTTAGTATAGCTGGGTTTAAAAAAGGTTTGGACAAGTTCCTGGAGGAAAGGTCCATAAACCACTATTAAAAAGGGGCCGAGGATATCAATGCTTGACCCAGTACAAGCATTGTGGAACCTGTGTCTTTTGGGGATATTGCTAGGTACGTATGACCTAGATTGGCCACTGTTGGAAACAGGATACTGGGCTTGATGGACCTCGGTCTGACCCAGTATGGCATGTCTTATGTTCTTAGGTACAGCTGGCCAAAGCCGATGTAGAATCGGCCTTCTGGTTGCTCCCGATACATCTGGAATCATTTCCTTTACTTGGCTTCACTTTTGAAGGGGAATACTATTACAATAAATTTTCCTCATTTTATCATAGTCTCCCTTTCGAAAGTTAAAAGGTAGTAATGTGGATTTCCTTACCATCCCTCCTGCATTAATTAAATCAAACGAGATCATGCTATGAGCACTATTGCCAAGTGGCCCCAACACCCTTATCTCTTGCACCAGATCTGGTGTTCCACTAAGGACTAAGTCCAAAATGGCTTCCCCTCCGGTCAGTTCATGAACCATCTGCTTCAATAAGCAGTCATTTATTTCATCTAGAAACTATCTCCCTAGCATGTCCTGCCATGAAACTGACCCAGTCAATACCGGGTTACTACTACTACTACTATTGAGCACTTATAGAGTGCTACCAGTTGCACGCAGCGCTGTACAAACATACATGCAAGAGAAAGAAAGACCCTGCTCATCAGAGCTTACAATCTATTTATTTATTTATTTATTTATTTATTTATTTAACATTTCTTATACAAAACACATAGCAATGGGCAGAGCATATTTATTTATTTAACAGCTCTTCTATACCATGCTCTTTGTTATCAGTGCGGTTTACATTCAACAATATGACTCTCAGACAGTGGCAGATCTGTCCTAAGTTTAGATATAACAGGGAACGTAACATGGATTTGAACTGGGGGAAACTATGTACATTTTATAGTTACAATATTGGTAGTCTATTTACATATTGGCCAGTCTATTTACAGTAAAGTACATCTTGAGGCAGTACCGTTTGGATACAAGTACTATTAGGTCTGTGTTTCATGCTCCGTAAGTACATATTTAGTAATCATATTGAGGGATTGGGTTGTCGTGGGGGAGGAGAGGGGTGTTGTTAGGTTGTGAGAAGTACATAAGGAACAGGTGGTGCTTGAGGGCTTTTCTGAATTGCATGAGGTCGCTGATCGATCTGATGGTGGGAGGGAGACTGTTCCAATATCTAGCAGCATAGGACGCAAATGCTCTATTGTTAGTTGATTGTGCACATTTTGTGGTTTCCCTTGGGATAACTAGTGTATTGGCAGCTAATGACCTCCTAGATCTGTTGTTGGGGGTGTGGTTGAGAAGGGCTGAGATTGAGGAGGGCGATATTTTATTAATGGCCTTGAAGGTAATAAGGAGGGCTTTATATGAAATCCTGCAACTTATCGAGAGCCAGTGTAGATCCCTAAGGATGGGGGTTATGTGGTCTCGCCTTGATACTCCACACAAGACTCGAGCCGCTGCATTCATTGCTAATTATAGCGGGTTTAGGGTATTCCTGGGGAGGCCATGGAGTATAATATTCGCGTAGTCGAAATGGGGTGTGACTAGCACTTTGAATATTGTGCAGAAGTCCTCTGGTTCTAGCATGGGTCTCAGATGTCGAAGATCTTGTAGTAGATGGCTTTTACAATGCATTTTATGTGCGCTTTGAAGTCTAGATGTTGATCCAGAGTCACACCCAAGTAGCGTATAGTGGACTTGATTGGAAGTTCTGCATCTCTTACTTTTAGGGTCGAAGGGGATGAGAAGCCTTTATTTTTTGTGACAATTAGGACCTCGTTTTTTTTTAAATTTATTCGCAGGTTCTGATTGAGGAGCCAGTCTGTTATTGCAATGAAGCAATCGATTAAGGCTGTATAATCAGGACATTTGACACTAATAGGTGTGAACATCAGTACATCGTCTGCATAGATGAGGCAAGATATGCCGAAGGCACGGGTGATTTCGCAAATTGGCTGCAGGTATATGTTAAAGAGCAGCGCAGATAGGGAGGAACCTTGGGGAAATCCTTGCTTTTGTTGGAAAGGTTCAGATGTATTGGTGCCAATCCGGACTTGTTGCCATCGATCTTCTAGGTAGGATTTACACCAATTCCATGCAAGACCATGGATTCCCTTCTCATGGAGTCGGGTTAGGAGTTGGTTGTGGTCGACTGAGTCAAACACCGCCGCTATGTCGAGGAAGATTAATGCGAAGCATGTCTTGATGCTGTCTATCCCACTGATGAGTGTGTTAGTTAGGGAGGTCAGGAGTGTTTCCACTCCATGAGCTTCCCTAAATCCATGTTGGCAGGGGTCTAGGGGGGATGAGGTATCTATATGTTGCTGGATCTGTCTCTGGGTCACCTTCTCGAGGATTTTAGCTAGTAGTGGGATGCTGGAGATCGGCCGGTAAGATTCCTCCTTCTTTGGGTCCAGCTGGTTGTTCTTTAGTAACGGTCGGATGGATGTCTGCTTAAGAGCCGATGGGAATATTCCTGTTGAGAATAACTGATTTGCAATCTCCACTATGATTGGGCTGAGTTCCGAGCGCATTGTTCTGATCCAGTGTGCTGGGCATGGGTCATTTGGTGCAGTGGTGGTGTTGATGGTGGCAATAATGCCTTCAATGCTTTTTGCCGATGGGGGTGAGAGTTTAATGAGAGGATTCTGATATTGGGGAGACTGAGATGGTTCTTGTAGTGTGGTTGTGATTGTTTTGACGGCTTTGGATTGAATATAGTTGGCGTATAATTGTGGCTGTATAAATTCTTGTTGTGGTGGTGATGGTTCCTTGGTTAAGGATTTTACTAAATTGA
The DNA here is from genome assembly GCA_033557465.1 of Ichthyophis bannanicus. Lineage (NCBI taxonomy): Eukaryota > Metazoa > Chordata > Amphibia > Gymnophiona > Ichthyophiidae > Ichthyophis > Ichthyophis bannanicus. The sequence goes on along the minus strand of CM066034.1, from coordinate 429,480,982 downwards.
AGAGTTCACGTGGCTTGCTTAGGGATCAGCTGAGGAGCTCGGAGTGGAATTCCTTCCTCTTGGCCCAGATTGATTTATGATGATTTTTCAGGTGGGCTAAGTACGTGTCTTGGTCCGAGGTGTTATGGGTGCGCCTCCATTTTCTCTCTAGTTTTCTCAGGAGAAGTAGGGACATCCATAGTTCAGGAGAGAACCATGGGGCTGTCTGCCTTTTATCAGCACGGTTGATAGTTGCCGATTGCTTGTTAGAAGGAGGCCATTGAGCGTACAAGATAAGAGTGTCGTTCCAATTAGTTACCATGTCGTTGATGTTGGTTGTTGGTTGAGTAAGCTTTGGGAGTGCATGTTTGGTGAATACATCTTTGTCCAGTGGTTTGAAACGTACAGGGTTTGCTGATATGAGAATATTTGGTCGGCTGAGTGTGTCTTGTTGTGATGGTATCTGGAAAGTTATCAGGCTGTGGTCTGACCAGGAGAAAGGGGTGATGGAGAGATCGAATTGACACTTCATGTTTGTGACTGTGGGTGGGGCAAAGACAAGATCAAGTGAGTTCCTTCGTTGGTGGGTGGGATCATTTACGATTTGCATGTAGTTGAGGTTGGCCATTGCCTCGAGGAAGGTGCTAGATAAGGAGGGTTGGGTGGGGGCAAGATTAAAGTCGCCCATCAGCCAGTTTGGTTTGGTCGGGTTTTCAGGATTACAGGCTAAATCAATTACATCAGAGAGCTCGCCTGATGAAGCACTTGGTGCCCTGTAAATGATATTGATGGTGTTATATTTGTTAGAAATGGTGACTGTGTCTAGGTGCTGTGTGCTCCTGGCTAGGCACATCTGGTATTGTAGTGCAGTTTTTGCTAGTATGAAGACACCTCCACCTCTTCTGTTAGCCCTATTGCATGTGTAGATTGAGAAGTTAGGGGGGGTGAGTTGGTTTAATAGGACAGTGTCAGTGTCCGAGAGCCATGTTTCTGTGACCATTAGTATGTCTAGGTTTAGGTTGGTTATCAGGTCTGTAATGATTGGCCATTTATTGTGGGCCGAGCATGCATTAATGAGGGCACACCTGGCGTCTTGTTGCACATATGGTTTATTGACTTTAGAGTTAGTTTTGAGCTCTAGGGTTACATAGAGCAAGTGTGGCTGTCTCTTGTAATAGGAGTTTGGAGGTGGTTGATATTGACTGCGGTAGTGTTTCTTACTCGTGCCATGAAGTAGGGGGATAGGGTTGTGATCATGTGGGAGCGTATTAGAGTTATAGATGGAACTGGTAAGTATGTAGATGCATGTGAGGGCTAGTATAGAGGTGGTCATGATTAGATATGTGGTTGGGTAAGCGTTAGGTGACTGGCTCTGGCTTCTTCAAGACAACTTAAGGAGTTTGGGGTTGCACCTTCAAGGTTATTGATGCGGGATGGGGAATATGGGTTTTGCCCATAGAAAGTAGTAGTGTATGTTGGGATAGGGTAGAAGAGGGAGGGCCAGGCTTACAATTCAGCATCTAGGTCAGGAGCTCTCTTTGTTTCACGGTTGCAGTGGAAGCTACTTTGCCTCAAAAGAACATTTAAGGGAGAGTTGCTTTGTTCAACCGTCAAAGACACAGTGGAGCTACTTTGTCTCAAAAGAACATTTACAGGAAAGTTACTTTGTTCAACCATCAAAGATACAGTAAAGCTACTTTGTTTCAGCAGACAGGTGCAGAGAAGGTTAATTAGACCACATTAGAACGTGACAGATCTCTTTCAATCTGCAGTCAGCTTGCTGCTTTGTTAGGGCAGCTAAAATGCAAAGCAAAGCTGGAAATGGCTAGGTGATTATACGGTCGACTCTATGATTTACAGACAGCTCAGCACGGTTAATGCTATATAACAATGGGCTGTTCAGGGCAAAAACAAAATATGGCATTTACAATTTGGTTAAGACAAAAGACGAAAGTCGGTGCAAGACGAAGGACAGAAGTCAGGTTCTGAAAGCAATAGTGAAGAGGTGGGTCTTCAACCTGGATTTGAAGAGGGCTAGGGAGGGTGCCTGGCGTACAGACATGGGTAGGTTGTTCCAGGCGTAAGGTGCAGTAAGGTGAAAGGAGCGAAGTCTGGAGTTAGGGATGCGAGTGAAGTGCCTGGATAGGAGTAGTTTGTTAGAAGAGAGAAGTTTCTGAGAGGGGTTGTAAGGAGAGATAAGGGATGAAAGGTAGTGAGGGGCCGTAGAGTGAATGCATCTATAGGTTAGGAGGAGAAGTTTGAACTGGATGTGGAAACGGATAGGGAGCCAATGGAGTGACCTGAGGAGGGGGTAATGTGGGCATGGCGAGGTTGGCGGAAGATGAGTCAAACCGCAGAGTTTTGGATAGATTGAAGGGGAAAGAGATGGCTCATGGTTGCAGTAGTCGAGGCGAGAGGAGATTAGGGAGTGAACGAGCGTTTTAGTGGTGTGTTCATAGAGGAAGGGGCGGATTTTGCCAATGTTGTAGAGGAAGAAACGGCAGGTCTTAGCTACGAGCTGGATATGTGTGGAGAAGGAGAGGGAGGAGTCGAAGATAACCCCCAGATTGCGGGCCGAGGGAACAGGAAGGATCGTGGAGCCATCCACGGAAACTGAGAAAGGAGGGAGAGGAGGGGACGTTTTTGGGGGGAAATATAAGGAGTTCAGTTAGTTCAGCTTCAAGCGGCGGTGAGACATCCAGGCAGCGATGTCGGATAGGCAGGCAGAGATCTTGGTCTGGATTGTTGGAGAGATTTCAGGCGTAGAGAGGTAGATCTGGGAATTGTCGGCATAGAGATGGCACTGAAAGCTATCGGAGGAGGATAAGGGCACCAAGGGATTGGGTATAGAGAGAGAAGAGGAGCAGACCCAGGATGGATCCTTGTGGTACACCAACTGGGAGCGGGGTAGGAGAGGAGGAGCCACCAAAGCACACACTGAAGGAGCGATGGGAGAGGTAGGAAGAGAACTAGGATAGCACGGAGCCCTTCAAACAAAGTGAGGAGAGGGTATCGAGGAGAAGTTTGTGATCGACAGTGTCAAAAGCAGCAGAGAGGTCGAGAAGGATGAGGACAGAGTAGAGGCCCTTAGATTTAGCCAGGAACAAATCACTGGAGACTTTGGTGAGAGCCGTTTCCGTGGAGTGTAAAGAATGGAAGCCGGACTGTAGAGAGTCTAGGAGTGCCTGAGAGGAGAGTTAGTCGAGGCAGCGGCGGTGGACTGCCCGTTCAAGTAGTTTGGATATGAAGGGAAGGAGGGAGATGGGTCAATAGTTAGAAGGACAGGTGGGATCGAGTGAGGGTTTCTTGAGGAGAGGTGTGACTATAGCATGCTTGAAGTCTGCGGGGACAGTTGCGGTTGAGAGTGAAAGTTTGAGAATAAAAGAGATGGAAGGGACAACGGTGGGGGAGATGGGGCTTACGAGATGAGTGGGGATAGGATCAGAGGAACAGGTGGTGAGTTTGGAGGAGGAAAGAAGGAGTGTGGTTTCCTCTTCAGAGATCGCAGGGAAGGAGGAAAGGGTAGCAGAGGTAGTAGGGATGGGGGAGGGAGAATTGGAGAGATGGGGAGGTAGAAGAGGACGTGGGGAATTGAAGGGTAATTTTGAAGATTTTGTCATGCCAGGGTTTGGGCAGAAAGGGAGGGCGGAACGGGGGGGGGGGCACCTTGAGGAGAGAACTGAGGGTATTGAAGAGACGGCGAGGATCAGAGGCAAAAGAGTTAGTCGCATGGATGTAGTATTCTTGTTTGGCGAGTGATATGGCTGACTGGAAGGAGCCAAGCATGAATTTGAAGTGTAAAAAATCTTTCGGGGAACGGGATTTGATCCAAGCACATTCAGCGGAATGGGCACAGGTGCATAAATGGCGCGTAGTGGATGAAAGCCAAGGTTGGGGTGCCGAACGTCTCACAGGAGGTGGGGTGGGTGGGGCAAAAGTATCCATAGCTGAGGAGAGCGCAGCATTATAGGAGGTTACTGCCTCATCAACGGACTTGGAGGACATAATGGAGGAGAGGGATGGGAAATGGTGGAGGAGAGGGATGGGGAAATGGTAGAGGAAAGAGTTAAGGGATCGATATTATGAAGGTTTCTAAATGCGTTGGAGGAAATAGGACGAGGTTGAGACGGTGGGAGCTGGAGATTGAAGCTTAAAAGGTGATGGTCAGATAGAGGAAGGATTAAATTACGGAAGTTTGAGGGGGAGGATTTAGAGAAAAGTATTAGGTCAAGGCAGTGGCCGTGCTGGTGGGTGGGGGCAGTGGAACAGAGTTGGAGGTCAAATGAGGAGGTCAGGGCGAGCAGCTTTAAAGCGTGGGGATCGGAGGGGTTGTCGACGTGAATGTTAAAATTGCCAAGAATAAGGGTGGAGGAAGAGAGATCTAAAAACAGAAAGCCAGTAGTTGAAGTCGTTAAGGAAGGTGGAAGCAGACTTGTCAGGAGGGCGATAAATGACAGCTACTCGGAGAGGAATTGGTGTGAAGAGGCAAATGGAGTGGAATTCAAAAGAGAGAGAGGATGAGACTGAGGCAGTAGGAGGGGTTGGAATTGGCAAGAAGGAGAGAATAGAAGCCCAACACCACCGCTGCGGCCAGTGGAACGAGGCGTATGGGAGAACTGATAGCCCCCGTGACAGAGAGCAGCAGTGGATGCAGTATCATCTGGGGGGAGCCAGTTATCAGTTAGGGCAAGAAGATGTAGAGTGTTAGAGATAAAGAGATCATGAGTAAAAGCAAGTTTATTAGAGACTGATTGTGCATTCCACAAGGCCCATGTTCCCTGTAAAATAGTTATCTCCAAGTTATAATGCCCTGTTCAATGTAATTTCGGTTTGTTCAATGTAAACCGTACTGATGCAGAATAGCGCAGTATATAAGAGAATGTAAATAAATAAATAAAAATAAATAAATAAAAGGGAGAGTGGAAGGGGAAAGGAGAGGGATATGGATGAGATTAGACAAGTTATGTGAGGATCTCTTTCTATAGTGAGACAGTGGTCTATGGGGGTTGTTGCGTGAGGATCTTTTTACAGAATAAGACAGAGATCTTGATGGGCCAGGGTTAGGGTTGATATCTCTGGATGAATGTGCGGTCCAAAAGGCGCAAGAGGGAGGGAGAGTGGAAGGGGAAAGGAGAGGGATATGGGTGAGATTAGACAATTGAAATCACCCATTATTATTACCATTCTGCAACTTTTGTTAGCTTCCCTGATTTCTTTGAGCATTTCGTCATCCATTTGTTCATTCTGGCCAGGCGGTCGATAGTACAACCCCACTGCCATCGCCTTCTCATTTTTACATGGAATTTTAATCCATAGAGATTCTACAGCAAATTTTGTTTCCTGTAGCATTTTAATTCTTTGTGACTCAATGCCCTCTTTAACATAGAGCGCAACCCCTCCACCAATTTGATCAGTTCTATCATTACGATATAGTTTGTACCCAGGTATCACAGTGTCCCACAGGTTGTCCTCCTTCCACCATGTCTCTGAGATACCAATCATATCTAACTTCTCATTTATTGCTATATATTCTAACTCTCCTATCTTATTTTTTAGACTTCTAGCATTTGCATACAAGCATTTTAGAGACTGTATTTTATTCATATTAATCTGGCTATCGGTAGGCAGGGGTAATTTGGAATCTTTAAGTTCTGTCTGTTCTGTACTCAGGGGCATTTGGGCTACATGTTTCTTTATTGGAACCTCTCAGCTGATTTTCCCTAACTTCATTTTTTTGGTAGTATCTTTCAAGGATACATTGTTCCGAACCATGCGCTCTTAGGCGACTGTCGACTCTCCCCTATTATCTAATTTAAAATGCCAGCAGCCTGGTTCCATCCTGGTTAAGGTGAAATCCATCCCTTCGGAAGAGCCCCTCCTTTCCCCAGAATGTTCCCCAGTTCCTAACAAATCCAAAGCCCTCATCCTTGCACCATTGTCTCATCCACACTTTGAGACTCCGGAGCTCTGCCTGCCTTTTGGGTCCTGCGAGTGTAACGGGAAGCAGCCCACATACACTCTGCCTATCAGGTTCTCAACCTGGTCAGTACGATAGCTTCAGTTCCAGTTTCCCTTCCCTCTGTTGCCCCTTTACCCTGGACTGACCTATGTCTCTTTTTCCCTTCCTCTTCCCTCAATCCAGGGCATCGCAATCTCTGCCACTTCACTCCTGATGCCTTCATGGCCCACTGTTCCTCTTTTCCACCTGATTTTGCTTCTCATCCTTCTGATGAGCAGGTGCCGCTCTTCAATTCCATCCTTACCACAGCCTTTGATTCTGTTTCTCTTCTTCAACCAGCCCACCCTTCCTCTTTGTTTTCCAACCCTTGGTACCATCCTGGTCTCCGTTTGCTCAAGCGCCAGCTTCATCAGCTAGAGCAACGCTGGCAAAAGCGTTGGACCCCCTCCTCCTATTCTCCCTTCAAAGCTGCATCCCACCACTATCATATTATTCTGCCCTGGTTCACAAGGATATCTCTTCCGCCAGCTTGTATCGTGTGCTGTGTCAAGCCCCTTCTGCTGCCTCTTCCCTCCAACCCTAGATCTTTGCTTCTGCATTTCACCAGAAAGTTGTGAATATTCAGTCCTCTCTCCCTCCTGTATCCAGGCTCCCCTCTGTCCTGGTTTCCCCTCTTCCTCTCCACATTCTTGCCTTTCTGAGTTCAAGATTCCCACCTACACTGAGCTCTGTAGTGCCATTTGTGCTTCTCATTCCACTACTGCCCAATCTGATTCCATGCAGTCTCAACTGTTTAAACTGGTCAGTGATTCTTTTATTTTGCAGCTTTTCTCCATCATTACAACCTCCTTTTCCACTGACACCTTCCCTACCTGTTGGAAGGAAGCCACTGTCTTCCCATCCGCAAACATGGTTCTACTGACCCACTTGACCCCCTCAGTTACTGGCCTATCTCCCTCCTACCCTTCTTCTCTAAGGTTTCTGAGCAGTTGGTGGCTCAGCAGCTTCAGGATTTTCTTCTTCACTCCGGTGCCCTTCTCTCGGCCCAGACTGCTTTTCACCCTTGCCTGTCCACCAAGCACTCCCTTCTGATTATTTCTGATTTTCTTCATACGGATTTTGATTCCCAGCATGATGCTCTTCTTGTTTCTCTTGACCTCACTGCAGCTTTTCATCTGGTTAATCACTCTCTTCTCCTTTCTCAACTCTCCTCTATTGGTGCTTCAGGTTCAGCTGACTTGGCTTCACTCCTACCTGCACAATCATACCTTTCGTGTTTCATGGCTCTCTCAGCTCTTGGCCCCCCAGGTTCTTCACTGTGGTATCCCTCAGAGTTCTGTTTTGTGCCCTATTCTTTTCAACGTGTTCCTTGCCCCCCTGGTATTCTTGATTCAGTCCCTCAGTATTGCCTTCTTTATCTACACTGATGCTATCCAACTTCTCTTCCACTTTTTCTCCTGTTCCACTGTGGTGATCCCCAAGATCTCTCAACAACTAGACACCATTGCTGACTGGCTTGCCAGTCACGGATTGAAGCTTAACACTGGCAAAACCGCTACTATATTCTTCTCGAACACCTTCTCCCCATCATTTCTGCCTCCACTCTCCATCCATTGGGCCCCTCTTCCTTACCATGACGCTATTAAGATTCTCAGTGTTACCTTCGACTCTCAGCTCTCCTTTTCACATCACGTTTCTTCTGTTGTTCAACGCTGCTTTTTCACTTTACATCAAATCTATTCCATTTGGAAACTGCTTGACTTGTCATCCCCCTGCCTGCTTCTTCTTTCCTTGGTAATCGCTCGTCTTGACTATGCTAATGCTTTATTCTCTGGTCTTCATTCCTATCTGATTAGTCACTGGCAATTAATTTAGAACACTGCCATCAAACTCCTCCACAGTGGCTACAAATAAGATCACATCACTCCACTCTTCATCCTCTAACACTGACTCCCGATTGTTAACCGCATCAGGTTCAAGCTCCTCATTTTCACATATCAGATTCTTCATTCTGGCAACCCATCTTTTCTGGCCCAGTTTCTCATTCCATATACCCTTCAGCGAGTTCTTCGATCGGTCTCTCCATTCTTCTGCTACACGTTCCTCCTCTTTTTCAGGTGGCTGCCCTTGCTTAATGGAACTTCCTTCCTCTGGTCCTGTGTTCTCAGCTTTCCTTTACTTGCTTTAAATCACAATTAAAAGCTCATTTCTTTCTCTTGGCCTTTCCTATTGCTGCTTCTTCCTGATTCCCACTTGCCCCTGGCCTGCCTTGCTCGTGTCCTGTTAATCGATTCATGTACAGCACCAATCCTTGGCTAATCTTTTCTCAAGTGGTTCCCCTCCTTCCTCTTCTATTTTTATTGGTTTGATGTTCTGGAATTGTAACCTAGGTCCCCCTCTGCCCCTGTGTTTTCTCGTCTGACTGTCCAGTGTTTGTCTCCCCTGATTTGCACTTGATTTTGTGTATATTTTTTGTTATTGTTACCCGCCTAGCTGCCTCTGGTCTCAGATAACATATCAAATAAAGCACAGTTACTTACCTGTAACAGGTGATCTCTGGGAACAGCAGGAATTAGTCTTCACATATGGGTACGTCGGTACCGACGGAGCCTGCACGGGAACGCTGCCCAGCTTCCAATCAGAAAGCTTTTGGCAGCATCCCTCGCGCCTGCGCGCTGACTTCCCGCCTTCTCCAGAGCCTCTCTTCAGTTGAGTTTCAAAGCTGAGACAAAGGCGAGGAGAGGAAAGGAAGAAGAAGAAGATAAGAGATGCAACTCCTAGGGGAGGTGGGAGGGTTGTGAAGACTAATTCCTGCTGTTCCCAGAGATCACCTGTTACAGGTAAGTAACTGTGCTATCTCCAGGAACAAGCAGGAATGAGTCTTCACATATGGGGACTCCCGAGCTGGAGATGCCAGGGGGAGATCCCATAAAAATGCAGGAGCCTGGACCAGGGGTGCATTTTGTCTCCAGGAATCCCCGGCATCCAAAGTGGGATGGAGAGTAGGAGTTGACAATAAAGGAGCTGTGAGGAAAGAAAGAGCATAGCCAAGGACTACAGGGCCCTACAGACTACAGGAGTCCTTGGTATATATGATGAGTAGCATTAAAAACACCTTTAATGTACACTTAAAATATGCAGCTTACCTACTGTATTGTAGGAAGTAGAGAGCATGATGGAGTCCACTGGATAAGCAGTGGCGGAATCTTCAAGGTGACCTCCCAACAGTGAGGATGAAGGTCCAGACCTGGAGGTAGCAGACGATCCAGGTGTCAACTGGGTAGGATTAGACGTCAGGTCTTCAATGGAAGCTTTATGGGAAAAAGCTGAAAACTCCTTAGGCATAAAGTCATTAACATTGAGGACTAAAGGAAGAAGACTGACGGAGTTGGATAACTAGCCCAGTCCTGGCGGGAAGAGGGAGACTGGAAAAAAACCCTATTCCCAAGGAGAACAGCTGTGTACTCAAAGATAAAGATGTACACTATTTTTCCTAGCTGGCGAGAGGTAGGAAAAATATTGAAGCTTGATGCTTCAAGGACTTAAAGAAAAAATGGAAGATGTTAGCACCACAGTAGTTATAGGTGCATGACAGTTTCTGCATCGTAATATGATATGCGAAGTAGGGCGATAGACTGTCTAAAACCTCTAGAAGGTAAAACATTTAGTATAGACAGTAAGGGTGATAGTGTGTAAGACATATCAACCCTTAAGAAGCCCCCCAACAGACACATATATAGACAGATATATATATATGATGGAATATATATATATACACATACGTCCATATGTGTATATTAGGATATGGGTGGAGAAATGTATCAAAATATATATATATATATATATATAGATATGATATTCCGAAATATATATACATTTGTTGGGCATGGTTTTGCACCACCAGAGTAACGATATAGGTATGTAGACATAAATGGAGATGCTACATACAAGATAACAAGTTGAAGATACATGTCTACCACCCAGCCCCATAATTGTACATTGGGGAATATAAAAGAAAAAGATTCTTCGCTCTACAAGAGGGTGAACTCACTTGGGATATGAATAGAGAATCTATTTCCGTGGATTGAGGGATGCAAGAAGGCAATCCAACAAGATAACCATGATGTTTGCGTGAGAACAGATGATCATATGAATCTGTAAGGAACAAGGCGGGAGTTCCACAGAACACTGACATGGCAGATGTGCAGAAACGCAGAAGAAGATACCAGAGGGACCTACTAGAGGGACCCAGAGGTAGCATGCGTAAACATCAGCGTTGGATTTTCACGCAGAAGAACTTATATTTTATGTTAACACCCCAGGCCTGAGGGTGTGGAGAACCCTCATAGGCATGGGAAGGGATTATAAGCTTTTCCCTACTGATAGAGAAGCTTTAGAGACAAGGTCAATGCTCTATAGCAAGGCCCTCATAGTAGAAAGCTTCTCTGAAGACTGCAGAGAGCATTGTGCAGGAGAGATATGAGATAAACTGACTGAAGTCAGGTGTGTTGCCATATCCTAGGAGAGGAGATGGATAGAATAATGTGAGAAAGCCTAAAAGAGTAGGAGGATCCAAGATAGCTGACAAGTAGCTTGGAATCACTACTGAGGCTAGACAAAATTTTGAACAAGGGACTGGAACTTGTAAAAAGTACCAGTAATACAATCACTGTAACTCCTGCAGGCACAGCTGCTGACGGAAACAGCAGAGAGATTGTCCTGTGCCCAATAAAGAAAAACAGACAAGAAAGGAGAGGAGATATCCCTTCTCCCTGTCTGAGGAACGAGCTTGCTAGAGAAGCCTTTCAATATGGTACCCCTCAGTTAGGGAAAAAGCCCGGTTGAGAGGGTAGAGCAAGTAATTGGAGGGTGACGTACCCATAGGGTAAGTCAACTGAAGGAAAAAAATGTTCAGTTGGGACAGAACTATCAGGGGATAGTTGCAACTGCTCTTCTAGAGAGTAAGAAGAGGAGAAGTCTGTAGTCACTGAACAAAAATTTTCCGACAGCTTAGTACACTGAAAAAGAAAAGCACAGTGAATAAACTTCTAATGGGTAGAAGTGAACTGTAGAGTATAATTCCCAGCCCCTATGGTTGCTGGGAATGCTGAGACTGGCCAGAGCTGGAGGACTTCAGACTAGGCTGAGGTGTCCCTTGTTAAGGTACAGCCGAATGATGGGCAGGAGATGAATGAAACTTTCTTTTCTTAGGGAAAGAAGGTTTGGTAGGACATTTCCTACCTTTCGAAGAAGGAGGCGGCTTAGAATGGTCCTTAGTGGAAGGAGAGTCAGGGGAGCATTGAGCAACCTGACATAAAGCCTCCTTATTGAAGAGACCTTCTCCTGTACAAGGAGAATGAGCCAATATAGTTTGTGCCCATCTGCTCAAGTCTGAAGCTTCGAGCCAGGCTCTGCGACGTGCTGCAATGGCAATAGCAGAAGATCTGCTAACAGACTCAAAAGAGTCTATAGAAGCACGAGAAAGGAACCAAGATATATTCCGGCTATGATTGAGTAGCAAGGAATAATTAGTAGCCTTGGGCTCTGGCATAAAAGGGATCAAAAGAGACAATCTCTCCGTGACCTCCTGGAGTGTGAGACTCATGTGGAAAATATATGAAAGAATTCTGGAGGCCAGCATAGATGTTTGGAAAGCTTGACGACCAAACGCATCGAGTGTTCTTGAAGAACGACCTGGCGGATAAGAAGAATGCTTCTTCTTGCTCTTAACCTTCCTCAGTGCTGATTCCACTACAAGGGAACGAGGAGGAAGCTGAGGCTTCTGAAATCCTGGGGAGGGAGGCACCCGGTACCGAACCTCAGTGGCTGTAGAAGGTAGAGGAAGCCATAAGGGTGATTTCCAGACCCTCAGAAGGAGATCCTGCAGAGCAGGATGTAAAGGAAGCATCATATTTTCCATTTGTGCCGGTGAGCCAGGAATAGCATCACAACCAGGGATAGAGATATTAAGAAAGGTTGCCATATCCAGGAGAAAAGCCTGAAAAGACTGATCTCCTATGGGAACCTTCCCTGGTATGGCTAAAGAAAGAGGCTGAACACCAGAGGACGTACCGTGGTGTGAGGAGAGAAACCTAGTAGATGGACAAGGATACTGGTATGGTAACTTAGAGGCAGTGAGTACTGCATCAGCAACCCCAGGTATCGGTTCCAAACTAGGCATCGGTGCAAGAACAGGCATCGACATCGATACTGACACAGGGCCAGCAGTTGAAGTTGTCATCGGGAACTGCTGCAATGGTACCGAGATCATGCGAGAGTTATGGCTAGGATCCTTGGAATTGCTTATCTGGAAACGACGGGAGTCGGTTCCGGGATGCGTCGGTACCCAGTCCTCGAGACTAGATATCGATTCAAGACTCGGCATCGAAGGAAGCGAGTCTATCGATGCATGTCTCGAGGGTACCAACGTCGGTGGTAGTATCGGCGATGCCGATACCGGTAAAGCAGCCTGGGTTACATCGATCGGTCCCGAAGGTACCGAGGATGCCCGATGACAACCTCTCGCCGGGAGAACGTTATTCCACACCGGTGCCGATGCTGGGGTATCGGAACTGATCGAAGCCGGTACCGTCCCAAAGCATGGCTGAGATATGGAAATGTCCATCGGTATCATATCGCCCGGCCCCAAAAGTGCCGAGGATGCTAGAGGACGATTCCTGGTGAAGAGTGAAACACTCGACACCGAAGCCGATGCCGGGGAATCGGTACCGCTGGAAGCGGATACCCGCACCGTGCACGGCTGGGATCGAGGGAAGTCAATTCGGAGTGTATCGATCGGTCCCGAAGGTACCGAGGATGCCCGATGACGATCCCTGGTGAAGAGTGGAACACTCGACACCGGTGCCGATGCCGGGGGATCGGTACCGCTCGAAGCGGATACCACCCCCGGACATGGCTCAGGTATGTTCTGTGAGGGGTGAGCCCCAGGAACAATCTGAAACCCCTTTGATGCTTTGGAGCCCGCAGACTCCCGCAGGGGTAATGCCAATGGATTCTTGAGGGTAAGGCCGGAGCCGTCACCATGCTGGGCATGGGACATACCACTCAAGCATTGACTAGTCTTAACAGACTGTTTGTGGGTTACCTGATCCTGTGAAGAGGAGGAACCGGGTTCCCTCACTGCCGAATAAAAAACGGTATCGAGGGAAACTCTAAAAACTGAAGGTTTCCTCACAAACGTATCCCCTGACAAGTCAGGGGAAAAAGGTCAGGACCCACACAATTGAGACACCAACTATTGGAGTCTAAAAGGAAACAGGTGTTTCCATATCGAATGCACTTCTTAGGAAAAGAAGGCTCCATGAGGAAGAGGCCTGGTAGGCCCAACAAGTTAAGGCAAAAAACTGAAGAAAAAGTTTCTCAGAATTTAGTCAAAAATCCACCGGCGGTACCGGTGGCGGCGGGAAATACAGCCGCGACCACAAGAAAACAAAAACTAAAGTAATTAAAGTAAGTAAAAAGAAATGTTTCTGCGGTGACAGGAGGACGTCCTGCCAGCTCCGCGGAAAAACGAAACGAAAACTGAAGAGAGGCTCTGGAGAAGGCGGGAAGTCAGCGCGCAGGCGCGAGGGATGCTGCCAAAAGCTTTCTGATTGGAAGCTGGGCAGCATTCCCGTGCAGGCTCCGTCGGTACCGACGTACCCATATGTGAAGACTCATTCCTGCTTGTTCCTGGAGATAGACAAACTAACTGTATTATGATAATGTGCTGTTGTTATGCTATTATGGAAGCTAATGGGGAGAAAGGGAGGAGAGCTCTAGGGAGGAAGTAGGGAGAGGGCACTGGCGACAGGTAGGCCTTTTTGCTTTAAAGTGGGGTAGACAGGGAATAGGAATTACATTTGTTAAAAATAGTCCTTCTTGTTTTTGCAAAAATTACAAATAAAAAAAAAAAATGAAGCGCACCCACGGAGCTGACACTGCAGCAGGTTTTCTATTAAGAGTAGCAGCTTGTGATGTCAGCTTTCTGTCGCGGGTGTGCGAGGCTGCAGCAGAAGACCAGGAGTGAGTGGGAGCACCAGAAACACTAGATTGGGGCTAAACACAGCAGAGTGAAGTCAACTCTGAGCTTTTTCCCCTGTGTCTCCATCTGTGGGCAGAGGGGACAAACCCATTTATCTGGACTGGTCTGGCATGAATGATAATGAAGGAAGAATTAGGAAAGTGATGTGAAGAAGAAAAGGAACAGCTCAGAGGATTAGAGGGGATGGAGGCCTGCAATAGCAGGACCTCTTTAGCAAAAGAATTGGCTTCTAGAATGGAAAATGAGTCTTTATATTAAGCTGTTGTGGATGAGCTTAGGAGGTGAGGATGGACTGAAGGAGGGATGGGCAAAAAGGGGACAATAGATCATGAAGGAAGCAGGCGAAAGGGAGAATGAACTAACGAAGTGGGCATAGGCCTGAAAGACAGGTGGACTAAAAGGTGGAGCAAGGGATCAGCGGAGAAGGCAAGAGGACGGGATAACAGAAAAAAGGAAAGTGGGAAGAAAAAGAATAAGAAGGGGCAGCTTAACAGAGATAGGTTGGGAGAGGAAGGCAATGGAACAAGATATGGCTGGGCAGACAGTGAAAGAGTCCTCCATATGTTATCATACGAAAGTGGATCACTGTGAAAAATAATTGGGGACACTGCTCTCCAGACTTTGGGTTCACTGAATGCATACTTAAGAGAATGCGACATACGGTATAAACAGTTCAAGAGAAGACTGGAGTAGTACAGAAGTGATGGTTAGGGCCAGTGCACACCCGTCACTCTCCTCCTCTTTCCCCAGAAGCTTTCTCTTGTGGGTGCTGCAGAGTTTACAGGTGATAGCTTATGCTACTTGCATAAATTTGAAAAAACAGCAACACATGATTTGTATTCCAAATCTTATATTTTTAAAAATGTGTTTCTTGATGTTTGAGATGGTGGATATTTTGATGCCAAATATGATGGGCTCAAGCCCTTTCACCTGTGGAGGCTCCAGGTCCAGGGAAGTAGATCTGAACGCCTGTTTATTTTGAGCCACTATATCCAAGTGCCCCACTCAAAGAGCAGCCCTATTCTCTATAGCAGTGATGGCTAACCTTTTTGAGCCCGAGTGCCCAAACTGCCGCACAAAACCAAAGAATTTCCTCAAAGTGCCAGCACGTCATTTGCATAAGTGGTCTTATTTGCATAAATATTTGCATAATGTTACCATACACTAACTTTTAGTAAACATGTCTCTTAATGAGTGTATGGATAAAGAAAGACTAAAAGATTTCTACATTACTATAATCCAGTGCCAACCGCCAGGCACATTAGGAACTACTACAAACGCTGCCCATTTAGAACCCATAGCAAACCCGCCGTATCCTGACAGCATTACCAGGACTCACAAAGCACCATACCCTACCTATCAAAAGGCAACACTGCAAATATTAAACCAATACATTTCAGAGAATACTGGGGAAAGAGAACAAGTGGCAACGTCAAATAGGAATTTCCTCTTGTACCAAACAAAGCGCAGATGTTAATGATGCACATTTCCCAGAGCTGACATATTCCAGTTAATAAATTCAAAATAAAGAGATATCTTTCTACCTTTTGTGCATTTTTTTCAGTTGCAATTGGTCCAGCCATTTTCTTCTGGTTTCTTCATGTTTTCTGCTAACTCTCCATCGTCTGCTGTCCATTTGTCCTTTCTTCTCTCTTCTAGTTTTTTTTCCATTCTCTCTCTCTCTACATCTGCTTTAACATACTAATCTTTCTCCTTTTGCTCTTTCCTCATTCCTATTTCATCCACACAAATTTTACCCCTCCATCCTCAATCCCCAATTACTCTCCCAATACCTGGCCAATTGTAGATTTTTCATCCCTCCTACACAAAATATTTTTCCCCTCTCCATTTTACTCTCCCAGCCCCATCCCATTCTAATCCTCCCCCAACATCAGCTCCCTTCTAGTTCCAGTCTCACCCAGCATCCATTCCCTTCTTCAAGCCCCCCACTTCCCCTCAGCCCATTTCCATTCCAAGCCCCGTCCCCATCAGCTATTTGCAGTTCAAGCCCCCCACTTCCCCTCAGCCCATTTCCATTCCAAGCCCCATCCCCAACAGCTATTTGCAGTTCAAGCCCCCTTCCACTCAGCCCATTTCCAGTCCTAGCAACCCCCCCAACCCATTACCAGTCCTAGCCCCCCATAGCCCACTCCCAGTCCTAATCCCACCAGCCCATTTCCAGTCCTAACCTCCCCATCAGCCCACTCCCAGTCCTAATCCCCCATCACTCAATTTTTAGTTTAAGCCCCCCCAGCGCCTATCACCACTCCTAACCCCCCCCAGCGCCCATCACCACTCCTAACCCCCCCCAGCGCCCATCACCACTCCTAACCCCCCCAGCCCAGCGCCCATCACCACTCCTAACCCCCCCAGCCAGCCCAGTGCCCATCACCACTCCTAACCCCCCCCAGCCAGCCCAGTGTCCATCACCACTCCTAAACCCCCCCACCCCAGCCCATCACTACTCCTAACACCCCCCCAGCCAAGCCCAGCCCAGCCCATCACTACTCCTAACCCCCCCCAGCCCAGCCCAGCCCATCACCAATCCTAACCCCCCCCAGCCCAGCCCAGCCCATCACCACTCCTAGCCCCCCCCCAGCCCAGCCCATCACCACTCCTAACCCCCCCTCCAGCCCATCACCACTCCTAACCCCCCCAGCCCAGCCCAGCCCAGCCCATCACCACTCCTAACCCCCCCCCAGCCCAGCCCAGCCCAGCCCATCACCACTCCTAACCCCACCCCCCCCAGCCAAGCCCAGCCCAGCCCAGCCCAGGGAAAATTAAAAAAAAAAAGAAAACCTGTCTGCTGCCGTTGTCGGGGCCGCCGCGGCAGAATCGAGCGTGCCGCGGGGCCCCCCTGTATCCACCCGGCAGAGCCTGCCCTCCCCGTAGCAGCTCTCTCTTTGGAGCTACAGTCAGACGCGCCGGCTTGCAGAGCGCAAAGGGAAGAGTTCCCTCGCTGCTCTGTTAAGCCCGCGGGGGCTGATGGGAAGTTCCCATCAGCCCCCGCGGGCTTAACAGAGTCGCGAAAGGGAAACTCTTCCCTTCGCGCTCTGCAAGCCGGCGCGTCTGACTGTAGCTCCAAAGAGAGAGCTGCTACGGGGAGGGCAGGCTCTGCCGGGTGGGTACAGGGGGGCCCCGCGGCACGCTCGATTCTGCCGCGGCGGCCCCGACAACGGCAGCAGACAGGTTTTCTTTTTTTTTTTCAATTGCGGACCTTCCCGCGTGCCAGCTGCAAGGCCTTCGCGTGCCACAGCTGGCACGCGTGCCATAGGTTCGCCATCGCTGCTCTATAGGATCTTCTCTCAGTGGCAACAGCAGTCATCGGGCATGGAATCTATAAACCAGCATGCTCACAAGACCCTCAATGGTCCAGTTCTTTCTCTATTCATGGGATTTCTCTTCAATAAGGAAACACAAGTAGAACATGGCACTCACAGGCACTATTGCTCAGTGATTCACCATAGCCACTATTACTGCTGGAGAGGGCAGCATAGCATAGCATAAAAGATGACAAGTAGCACCAATCTTGCAGTAATTAATAGTAATAATGTAAAGACACTAACTTCATTCCGGCTGTGCTTGTAGGACACATGCTGCTTCAGGCTCTCCTTCCGGCTGAAGAGTTTTCCACATTCCTCACACTTAAACAGTTTGTCTCCTGCACAGACCCAATATCATTAAAATCTGAATTAGCAACTTTTCATAGCAACAGCTTCTGAAAAAAAAAGCCTGCATGCTGTGTCCCTGAATTTCTGCAGGTGTAGGGCATTCTCTGTCCCTATGTCATACCTGGTTTGAAGGAGGAGACTTGTGCTCTGGTCGGTAGAGCAAATCTTTGGCATAGGGAAGGCTGAAACATTGAAGGGAGAATGTCTCCCATGGGGACCAGTAAGCACAGCTCTAAAGAACCAGAATGGTACAAAGGTCTTTGAATAGAGGTTGTTGAAATCAAGAAATTTGTCTCAGCAAGGCTTCTTGGCCCTTATCAAGGAATTCCAGTTCTGCAGCTGTTGAATGGAACCTTTATCCAGGTTCTGCACCAGTCTCTGTAATGGATTTTACTTTGAGGTCCATATAACTGGAACCTGAATGTCTGCCCCGATCCACTCTAAGTACGAAACTGCTTGTCGTTACTAAACTGTTACTTGAATAAAACTAGTTGGAAACCAGATACTATACCCTCTGCAAGATCAAATCCTATCTTGAGAGGTTCCTTGGGACATCCTTTCCATTGGTCCTCTAACAGGAAAGGATTTCTTGGCACAAAAAGTATAAGATTGGATAAGAAGGTGATATTTTGCTTTCCAGATAATGTCCTTTCCTTGAGTCCAGACAAATGGTTTGTGTTCCCCTACCAGCAGATTGGTTGAGACAAAGAACCAATGAAAAGCCCAGGTTTCAATGACATCACTCCCACACCACTATTCACCTCAGTCACCAGAGGTCCCTTCGGTATTCATCCCAAAGCACATGGGAGAAATATGGCAAGTCTCACACAGCCTCAACCGCAAACAACAATGAATGATCGACAGTAGAGAACTATGTACAGGAAAGCACAAACTTAAGGCTGTCAGTAGACAATGAACCTGCAGAGCCAAGTATAAAAATCAGTCTGGGATTGGTCAACCCCTTATTCCGGTGCTGGGAGAAGAAGGGGCTCACTACAATAATTCAACTGTGCCCAGATGGGGAAATTCATTCCTCTGAGAAGTTGCAAGATGGGTTTGGTTTGGGACCTTGGGACCTATATGGTTACTTGCAACTATGTCCTTTGTTATGCCATGAGCACTGGGGCCAGAAGGCCACAGAGGGGTTAACCAAATTTGAGGGTATCTGGTGGTTTCCGACAGCCCGGACACAGGCCATCTCCAAAATTTACAAATTGCTGGCCAAACCTGGGGAGGGACGCATGAAGTTTCAGACCCAGTGGGAAATGGATGTGGGGAGGAAACTGGATGATCACAAGTGGGGTAGGATCTTTCAGAATAGGAGTAAGGGGATCATAGCGGCTCGGCATGTGGGGAATGGCTATAAAGTATTTAACTCCAATTAACTACCAGGATATCCACACACATGCTGGCAGTTCGGCTTCATAAGCTTCCGAGATTTGGTAAAATATGGGAACCATTTGTGGAAAAATGTGTTAATCGATCCTGTTGGGATAAGGGGGGGGGGAAAGACTGTAATTGGTACTGTATGTTTGTAACAGGACGATTGTTGTGAGAGAAAAAAACGTAGCTACTCACCTGTAACAGGTGTTCTCCGGGGACAGCAGGAATCAGTCTTCACACATATGGGTGACATCAGCACAGACGGAGCCCACACAGTGAACACTCCCTAGCTTTCACAGAAAGCCTTTGGAAGTTAGACTGTGTATGCGCAATCACCTTCCCACCCAATGGTGCCATCTTACCTCAGTATGATGGCATAGCTCAAACAAGCAGAAAAAGGAAAAACAACTCCACGGGGAGAAGGGAGGGTTGTGAGGACTGATTCCCGCTTCACCTGAAGAACACCTGTTACAGGTGAGTAACTACACTTTTCCAGGAACAAGCTGGAAGTCAGTCCTCACATATGAGACTCCCAAGCTACAGGCTACTGAAAAAAACTTGAAAAGGCCACAAGTGACAGAAAAAATTGAACCGTGAATGACAGCAAAGAGGGCTGAGTGGCCACAAGACCTCAGGGATGACCACAAATCATCTCTCTGGTAGCCTGGGGAGAAGGGGAGAAGGGACGGAGAGCTGCATTATTCCCCAAACAGAGGACAGAGTACCACCTGACTGAAGGTGCTGTCACACCGGGAATCTTCCTCCAGACAGTAATGAGCTGCAATGGTGTGAACCAAGGACCAGATGGCGGCCCAGCAGGGAAATAGAGCGCAGGTTCGCCACGGAGGCTGCCATAGCTGGCACATTATGGCCCGTAACATGGCGCTCGAGAGAAAGACCAGCCTGCTTACAGGCAAAGGCGATGCAGTATGCCACACAGGTTGACAGGGACGGCAACGTCAAGCTGGTTTGGGTCACAGGAGAAGAAGAGCTGGGAGGAGCAGCGATGAGCCTTATTCCACTCTAGATAGAAGGCCAACGTCTCCTACAATACAAAGTGTGGAGAACGGCCTCTGCCCTGATTGCGTGAGGCCAAGGAAAGAAGGTGGGGAAAATCACCTCCTGGTTGAGATGAAAGGGGTGATCACCTTAGGGAGAAACTTAGGGTGAGTGTGAAGGACCATTCTGTTCCTATGAAACCTAGTGTAGGGGGCGTGAGCCACCACACCTGCAGCTCACTGACTCTACACACAGACATGAGCACCACAAGGAAGATCTCTTTCCAGGAAAGGTACTTGTGACAAGTGGTTTGAAGGGCAGAGCCATGAGCTTCCCAAAAACCACATTCAAATCCCATGCCGCCATGGGCAGGCGAATGGAAGGCTGAGTGAGGATGTACAAACAGGGGTTTGTCCCTTAATCAGATGATGGTGCGCCTCCAGCACACTGAGGTGTACCCTGAGCGAGTTAGACTTCAGGCCAGCATTGAAAAGATGTAGCAAGTACTGCAGCACAGTCAGAACACAGCAGGAGAAAGGGTTGAAGCCCCTCTCAGCACACCAGACTAAGAACCTGCGCCACTTAAGGCATACACCCACCTGGTGGAATCCTTGTGGGATGCTAGCAAAGACATCCTTCATGTCCCTGGGCAAGTGGGACTGTGCCTGGGCTATCTCTCAGCAGCCAGGTAGTCAGGATGAGGGCTTTGAGGTTGGGTTGCAGGAGAGCACCATCCTCCTGCAGAATTAGGTCTGGACCGCACCCCAGGGGAACCGAAGCAGCTTAGGAAAGTCAGAGAAGCAGGGGGAACCACGGATGCCGTGGTCACCTGGGACTATGAGGATTAAAGTGGCCCAGTCGAATAGAACATTAAGAAGGGTCTTGGAGATCAGGAGTGTGGGCGGGTACACTAAGAGAAGGCCCTCCATCCACAAGATGAAGAATGCATCGGCCGCCACCCGAGGTGGGGCCGGCGTCCTGGAGCAGAGGTGCGGCAACTGGGCGTTGCTGGGGCTGACAAAGAAACCCATTGAAGGAGTGCCCCATATCCGAAACATGTGGCTGGCCACCCGTGGATCCAGCTGCCATTCATGGGGCTGAAGGACCCTGACCGGGGAGGTACACAGCTCAAATGAGCATCCAGCTCTCACTCGCAAAGGTGCAAAGGCGAACTGCTTCCCAGCAAAGGAGGTATTTATTTATTTATTTATTTACATTCTCTTATATACCGTGCTATTCTGCATCAGTGCAGTTTACATTGAACAAACTATGACCCTTGTTTGTTGACATAAAACATAGTCACATGGTTGTCTGTCTGGACCAGAACAAACTGGTTCTCCAAGTGGTGTCAGAAAACTCATAGGGCGATCACAACTGCTCAGAGCTCGAGAAAGTTGATTTGATGGAGACATTCCTCTGTCAACCAGACACCTTGGGTCCACAGGCCATCGAAATGGCCCCCTAGCCCAGTTTAGAGGCATCAGTGGTGAGGATCTTCTGAGGCATTGGGGCCTGAAAAGGCATTCCCACCATAAAGTGAAGCAACTGCTGCCACCAGTTGAGGGACTCAGAGAGAGGCACGGTCAAATGGATCCTGTCCTCCAGGTACCACGTCACCTAAGTCCACTGAGTGCAAAGTGTCCACTGAGCCTGACGCATGCAGAGGCGGGCATCGGGTATGACGTGCACTGCCGAGGTGATGTGTCCCAGGAGGCGCAACCTGAGGCAGACCAAGACCATCGAGTGACCTTGCCTCTCTTTGGAAAAGGCTACTAGGCACTGATCCCTGTCCAGAGGGAGGAAGGCCTTTGCCCAGAGTGTCCAGAAGGGCCCCTATGAACTGCAGATGCTGCATCAGCTGCAGATGATACTTGGTGTAGTTGATTTCAAATCCCAAGTGCTCAAGAATGAGAATGGTGCAATGTCCCACCTGACAGACTTCATCGGCAGAACTGCTCTTGACGAGCCAGTCATCCAGACAGGGGTAGACAAACATCCCCTGCAACTGGAGGTAGGCGGCGACCACCACCAAGCATTTTGTGAACACTCTTGCGGCAGAAGTCAGTCCAAAGAATAGGCCCCATACTGAAAATGGTGGTTTCCAATGGCAAAGCAGAGGTACTGCCAGTGGCATGGATGGATCAGGAAGTGGTATAAGCATGTCTGAGACCTAAGGAGGACAGCCAAACTCCCTGCTTGAAGTAGGACAGTAACGTTCCAAGGGAGGGCATTTTGAACTTCTCCTTCAACAAGAACCGTTTGAGATACCACAGATTTAGAATGGGCCATTTAGAGGTGGTGGG
Source organism: Ichthyophis bannanicus (assembly GCA_033557465.1). NCBI lineage: Eukaryota > Metazoa > Chordata > Amphibia > Gymnophiona > Ichthyophiidae > Ichthyophis > Ichthyophis bannanicus. The sequence continues at coordinate 429,458,644 of CM066034.1, read as the reverse complement.
CCAGGCTCCACAGCTTTGGTTGTGAGGAGGCCCGCGAGCTCTTGCTGCAGAAGGACTCAGTGAAGAGGAATCATGGGAAGTTCTCCAGGGAAGAACAGAGGGGGCATAAGTGGAGGGGGTAACCATCCTTCACCACCCATAGGGTCCAGGCATTGGTGGTTATGCTGGTCTACTGGTCAGCGAAGAATGTTAGATGCCCACCTGTGTGCTGCGGCCCTCGACTCTGAAGGGGAAGATAGGCCATGCCCAAGGTCAGAAGCCCCCTCCAGGTTGCGGCTGCAGTGCAGGCTGGGGTTTGGGGGCCTTAGGCTTATGAGGGCTGTGCCCCTAGGCCCTTGACCTGCAGACCCTGTGGAGGAGCTCGGTAGGCTGGATACTGGGGTTAAGTTCCATAAGCCTTCCTCTTCTTCAGGTAGAAGGACTTTTCCCCTGAAGCCTTTCGTCAGGAGGGATCAGTGGTCTTCCAGGAGAGCCTGGTTCTTGTCATATACTCTGACTCCAGCTCTGCGGTTTTGTCTATCATGGGCTTGCTGAAGAGGATCTCTCTTGGCACGGTACATTTGTGGTAGGCTATGGCCTATATAATAGCTGGTACATGTATGAGAGGCCTGCAAGCTAGGTCTGAGTCCCCACCCCCACTTAGAAATAGTAGTGCTGAGAAAGATCAGAGTCAGTGAAGGTCTGATGATCTGCCTTAAACCGCTCTAAACTGCTTTTGATAAGTTTGTGTTAATCCTTATTCAATTCTTTTCTGCTGATGATAGATATTTTCCAGTGTTTTGCATTCTCACATTCTCTGAGCCTAGAGATGACCTTGTAGTAGGGATGTGTTTATGTCTAGAAACTGAGCCTTTGTTAGAATAGCCTGAGAAGGGGGAACAGGGTGACCCAGAGAGGGTCCCCGATTGGAGAGATGCAGGGGGCGTTGGAACCAATAGAAAGTCTGCATGTATCAAGCTGAAGAAAAGGTATAAATGAGTATGTCTCTGTAAGAATGTTGCTCAGTCTTTTTGAAGCTTGTCTCTCTGAACCATGTGCACAATAAATTGGCTTGGATCTTTGAACTGACTCCTGGTTTTATTTATTGCATGCTTATCAGCTGCTACACATTGACCAATTTGTCCTGAACCCATTGCTCCAGGCCTGAGGACTATAGCCATGCCAGGCGGTGGGTACGAATGTCCACCACAGCTACTCTAGCCACAGACCCGAAGCAGTTAGTTATAGGCCGCTCGAGTAACACATTTGAAGCACTCCTTGACCGTTGATACCAGGGTCTGGAATCACTGAAAAGATTCCTTGGACAATCCAGCTGAGAACCTGGCAAGTTCCTTTGCCAGGTCCCTCAGGTACATGCCCATGTACAGCTGGTAAGCCTGGATACGGGTCACGAGCATCGAGCCCAGATAAAGTGTAGTTACTCACTAACAGGTGATCTCCAGGAACAACAGGAATTTAGTCTTCACATATGGGTGATGTCAGTACCAATGGAGCCCACATGGAAAGGCTCTCCAGTGTCCAATAGGAAAGCTTTTGGGAGCACTCCACTGCGCCTGCATAACTGCCTTCCAAACTCCCCCTCTTCAGTTGAGTTTATAGCTGAGAAAAAGGAGAGTAAGAGAAGAAAACTCATCAATTCCTAGGGGAGGAGGGTGGGTTGTGAAGACTAAATTCCTGCTGTTCCTGGAGATCACCTGTTACAGGTGAGTAAATTTGCTGTCTCCAGGAACAAGCAGGAATGTAGTCTTCACATATGGGACTCCCTAGCTCTCAAATGCCAGATGAAGTGTCCTCAGAACTAGTGGAGGTTTGTCTCGGAGTAGGCCTTAATAGGTCATGGATCCCTCATGAATGTCTGTTATCATCTAAGTCCGGAACGGAGGGTGGGGGTTGCCCCTAAGTCTGAAAGAGGTGCTGGAGAACAGCTTGAACAAATATGGAATCCTGGCAGAAGTCCTTGTCCAGACAATAATGGGCAGCAAAAGTATGGACAGAAGACCAAGTTGTTGCCTTGAAAATTTCATCAATGGCTGTAGAGAATAGGTTTGCCATTGAGGTAGCCATGGCACAAACATTATGAGCAGTGACATGCCCTTCCAGGGAGAGTCCTGTTTTGTTATAAGCAAATGAAATGCAGTCCACTATCCATATGGAGAGCATATGTTTAGATACCAGGAGACCCAGGTGACTAGAGTCAAAGGGAATGAACAACTGCGAGGCTTTACGGTGACCTAGAGTTCTCTGGAGATAAAAAGCCAATGTCCACTTGCAGTCAAGTATATGCATTCAAGTGACCGCATGCAGTCTAGGAAAGAATACAGGAAGGTAAACTGACTGATTCAAATGAGAAGGAGACACCACCTTTAGCATGAAATGCAGGTGAGTCCTAAGAATGGCATTGTCATGGTGGAACCTAGTATAGGGTGGGTCTGCCACCAAAGCCTGAAGCTCACTAATGCATCCAGCTGAAGTGAGGGCAATAAGGAAGATAACGAAAGGAAATTTAGTGGGGTCGTAGCCATTGGTTCAAAGGGCGACTTAAGAAGCTGCGCTACAACGACATTGAGATCGCAAGCCAGCGGAGCCACCTTAATAGGTGGCTTGGTCAGCAGAAGCCCCCTCATAAAGCATGCTACTAGCGGTTGTGAGGAGATGGGCTGTCCATCCAAGAGATGATGAGAGGCCGCAATGGTACTGAGGTAAACTCTGACCGAGTTGGTCTTGAGACCTGTTAAGAACAGGTGGAGGAGATACAGAAGTGCCTCCATGGGAGCAGAGAAGGGATTGAGATCCTTCTGGGAACACCAAACCGAGAACCTGCACCACTTGAAAGCATAGGAACATCTGGCAGAGGGCTTTCTGGAAGCCCAAAAGGATTTCCCTAACCTCTTGAGTGAGGTTAGTCTTGTAATGCTATGCTCTCAGGAGCCAAGCTGTGAGATGGAGAGACCGTGGACAGTGTCCGGTCTTGCTGGGAGAGGAGATCGGGCGCAGATCCCAATCATAGAGGTTGAGTCTGAGTCAAACGTAGCAGCAGGGGGAACCACGATTGGCATGGCCATTGAGGAGCTATGAGAAACATGAAGCCCTTGTTGGCCTGTAGCTTGAAAAGCATCTTGGGAATGAGGGGTATGGGAGGGAAAGCATAAAGGAGACCCTGACCCCAATGTAGGTGGAAGGCATCCACCTGCTGTTTGCTGGATGTCGGCGTCCTGGTGCAGAAGCAGGGAAGTTTGGCATTCTGCGGTGTGGCAAACAGATCTATGTCTAGAGTTCCCCAGGTCTGAAAAATGTAGGACGTTGTGTCCGGATGGAGGGACCATTCGTGGGGAAGAAGGATCCGACTCAGTTGGTCTGCCAAGACACTGAGCTCCCCTGGGAGATACACTGCTTGGAGGTGTATTTGATGAGAAATGGCAAAGGACCACAGATGAAGAGCCTCCTCGCAGAGGGGCCAAGAGCCTGTTCCGACCTGCTTGTTCACAAAGATCATAATCACCTGATTGTCTGTCCTGACTAGGACCCTTTGTGCTCTGAAGTGATCTTGAAATACCGTGAGGGCATTTGAGATAGCACAAAGCTCCAGGAGACTGATCTGAAGCTGTGACTCCTCCATTGTCCAGAGGCAGAGAGTGTGCCCAAGTGAGCTCCCTAACCCAGTTTGGAGGCATCTGTCTTCAGGGTGCATTGATGTGAAAGGCATCTGAAAAGGTGACCCAACAAGGAGATTTTCTGGAGACCACCACCACTGGAGGGATGTGGTGGGAGGGACAGTGACTTGGATCTTGTCCCTGAGGTGGCCTGAGGCCTGCGTCCATTGAGAGACAAGAGTCCACTGGGCTGTCCACATATGTAAGCAGGCATATGGGACGACATGTACTGTTGAGACCATTTGCCCCAGAAGCTGCAGCATTTCTATGGCAATCAGATGGTCTCAGAGTAGCTTGGGAGGTTAGCTCAATGAGACAGGCACAACGGAGTTGGGGCAGAAATGCCTTGACCTGCTGTGTATCCAGTAAAGCTCATATGAATTCTAGTCTTTGAAGAAGAACAAGCTGAGATTTTGGAAAGTTTATGACAAATCCGAAGTGTTGTAGTACTGTGATGGTATGATGCAAGGAAAGCTAAACCTCTTGGGAGGTATCTGCTCTTATGAGCCAGTTGTCTAAGTAAGGAAAGACAAATATCCCTAGAGATCTTAGATATGTGGATACGACCGCCATGCACTTTGTGAAGACTTCTGGGGCAGAGGCGAGTCCGAAAAGAAGGACTCTGTATTGATAACCTTTTCCCTGAAAGATGAAGCGTAGATATTTCCTGTGTCCTGGATGGAAGAGAATGTATGTGTACGTTTCTTTTAGATCTAGAGAACAGAGCCACTCTTCTAGAGGTAGGGAAGAAGTGTCCCAAGAAAGATCATTTTGAACTTCTTGCGGACCAGAAACTTGTTGAAATTTCTCTGGTCCTCTTTGGCATGCTGCCCAGTTTATTTTGAACCCACAGCTCAAGATCTGAGGCCTGAAGCCATGCAATTCTGCATGCACCGATATGAATTGCTGTGGCTCTGCTTGTGCACTCAAATACATTGAAGGTTGCCCTATTGACAAACTTTGATACATTTTGAGTATGTCTAATTAGAGCAAGACAGTCATCTCTCTTATCATTTGGGAGAAGAGGGGCCATGGCCTCAAGGTCCTTGGTAGAGTATAAAGGAATTAATCCTGGATGAAAGCATGGAAGCCTGAAAACATCGATGCTCAAAGGCATCGAGGGTTCTCGATTCCCTACCCAGTGGGTTAGAAGAATGAGTTTTGGAACTCTTGATTCGGCGCATCGCAGATTACCCCACCATTGGAAAGCAAGGACACTCCGATACTCAATACATCATATTGAGACATCGAGTATGAGGTGAAATCGTGAGGGGAGTCTCCCACATCTGGAGCATCAGATCATGGAGGATGCAGTGCACCGGCAGGATGGCCGCCTCCCTGAGAGCTGTTGGGTATTGGAGGATCTCCAATTCCTCTGCCCTGGGCTCTTTCTCAGATGTAACTGTTATGGAGAGACACCTAGCTAAGTCATGAATGAATTCTTGGATGGTCATGTCCTCAGGAGGCTACATGCATCGTTATGGAGGTGGGGAGGGCTCCAAAAGCAGGCCTCAGGGCTCCCGGGAATCGAGTGTCTCCTCATCCGAAACAGGGGAGTTGGAATCAGAAGACTCAAAGTACCAGCGGGAACGGTGCTTGCCTTCCACCAATATTGATACCAATGCATGTCAGTATCGGGCTCGGGGAACAGTTTGGGTCGGGCCCCAGTATCAGTGATGGACTCAAGGAAAGGCATGGGTGGCAGTGATGGCAGTGCCATATATCCTGACACATCCTGCATTGGTATCAATACCTGTACCGATATCGACGGACCGGTTTCTGAGGGCAACGGTTTAATGGGAACTGAAGCTGCCAGCAGAGTTGCCAAGCTCCACTTGATGGCCAGTCTATGCTGGTCTATCGAGGTCACCAATGCTTGGGTTTTGGTGATGGAAACTTGCGCCACTGTCCCAGAGCATGGTACCAGTAGCTCTCTTGAGGACAAGGCCTTGGGAGCATCCTGGAACCCCTCGATGGCTTTGGAGGGCAGTCCTCACGCCAGGGCTGTTTGGCAGGCTGAACCACCTCCAGGACAACGTCCGAGGCATCTCGATGTAGGAACGAGATCTACCTCTGGAGGAATTTTCTGTGTTCGAAGAAGACTTGTGCTTGGACACTTTCGATACCTGAGAACCATATGAGGAGGATGAGGCTCTCAACAACGTCGATGCAAAGATACCATGTGCAAAGCAAAGAGAGTTCTAAACTTAGAGGCCTGATTCTGCAGGCCTCTCTTTGTCATTTTTTTATACAGGGAACATTCTAAGAACATAAGATATGCCATACTGGGTCAGACTAAGGTCCATCAAGCCCAATATCCTGTTTCCAACAGTGGCCAATCTAGGTCATACGTACCAAGCAGTTTCCCCAAAAGACACAGGTTCCACAATGCTTGTATTGGTCAAGCATTGATATCCTGGGTCCCTTTTTAATAATGGTTTATGGACCTTTCCTCCAGGAACTTGTACAAACCTTTTTTAAACCCAACTACACTAACAGCCTTTACTACATCCTCCGGTAACAAATTCCAGAGTTTGATTACACGTTGAGTGAAAAAATATTTTCTCTTATTTGTCTTAAATAGTTTACCCTGTAGCTTCATTGCATGTCCCCTAGACTTTCTATATTCTGATAACGTAAACAATCGATCTATGTTTACCCGTTCCACTCCATTCATTAATTTATAGACCTTTATCAATTCTCCTCTCAGCTGTCTCTTTTGAAGAGCCCTAACCTTTTTAGCCTCTCCTCATAGGATTAGCCTTCCATCCTTTTTACCATTTTGGTGGCTCTTCTCTGAACCTTTTCTAATAACGCTATATCCTTTTTAAGATACGGCGACCAGAATTGCACGCAATATTCAAAGTGTGGTCGCACCATGGAACGATACAGAGGCATTATAATATCCTTTGTTTTATTTTCCATTCCTTTCCTTATGATACCTATCATTCTATTTGCTCTCTTGGCCGCCGCTGCACACTGGGTGGAGGGTTTTAACATGTTATCCACGATGACGCCTAAATCTTTTTCCTGGGTGGTGGTTCTCTTCTGTTGGCTGGTGGCCAAGCTCAAAAACATTTCAAGCACCAGTCAGGTGCCGAGATGATACTGCCAATTCTTAAACATTTTTTGAAACCACTGGTCGGTTTCTCCTAACTGTCGGTTTACAGTATGGTAGGCTAAAGGCCTAAGATGGCATTGATACACCTTAACTAGTAAAGAAAAGATAAAAGAAAGAATAAGAAAAGCGGCAGTGTCAAGATAGTGCTGGCATTGACGGGAAGGTAGACGCTAAACACAAAAAACAAAAAAAGAATTTTCTGTGGTGGCAGGATTTCCGCAGAAAACAAAGAACTGAAGAGAGGGAGTTGGGAAGGCGGGAAGGCAGCTACGCAGGCACAGTGAAGTGCTCCCAAAAGCTTTCCTATTGGATGCTGGGGAGCTTTCCTGTATGGGCTCCATTAGTACAGATGTCATCCATATGTGAAGACTACATTCCTGCTTGTTCCTGGAGATTACTTTTTACCAAAGCCATCCACTGTGCGGGCCTCCCTGCCAGGGGGTACCAAGGAATGAGTCTCATGGCTCTTGATTCTGCACATAGCAGACTCCACCACCATGGAATTGTGTGGTAGCTGTATCTTCTAGAATCCCTTGTAAACTCGATACATGGAATAGAGTCGCTTGCTCACGATGGGAATCATAACAAGTGACTCTCACATCCTGAACAACAGATGTTCCAAAATGGGGGGGCAGGCACCATGAGCACCTCCTTGGGAGGGGCCTCATGCTACAGGATCTCGAGGTCCTCCGCCCATGGTTCCTCCTCAGACTACGAAGTCGAGGAAGGAGAGGTCCTCGGGCAGGGACCTCAGGCACGCCTGCGGAGGAAACAGGTCCGAGGGGACATCCCAGTTTCGCTGGGTGTCCGGGGACTTGTCATTGGTCTTCCACTCAGAGTCAGAATCAGAGGACACTGCAAGAACTCAGTGGGCATTGCGTCTGCACCCAGCCGGGGGCGTCGATGGGGTCCCGGGGCCCCGGAGCTCCGAAATGGAGGCACTCATGGGACAAATCAGAGGCCTCGAGCAGGACTGGGAATGTTACCGGGAATTGGCTCAAAACCAATGTCGCTCCAGCATCAGCTGGATCTCCTCAAAGTGGAGGGACCAGTTGCTGGACCCGAGGACCCAGAGAAACCAGGCAAGATTGTTCCTGACCTCAGGGTCAGAAGACTCTGCAGCCACCGGGGCAGGCATTGAGGGTACCGCGGCCGACGCCAGTTCCATCAAGAGGGTTTCCTCAGTGATGATGGCTTCGGAGGACCAATGCCGATCCCTCGATGCCGCTGGAGTCTCCCCCACTAGAGCAGCTTCGAAAGCTGCTCCCAGCCGTTGTCCTCAGCATCGCAACAAAGGCTCCAAATCCCATTGAACCTGAATCTTATCCCTGGTTCCTGCATCATTCTTTGACGACAATGCAGGCAGAGTCCAGTCTTTCCAGTGACGGCTTTCTGCGGATGATCATTCGGTGGTGAGAATCATTGGAAACACTGCTGAAAGACAAAATAGTGAGGTTTCTGGAGTCCAACAGATTACCAGATCCGAGAGAGCATGGATTCACCAGAGGCAGGTCTTGTCAGACAAATCTGATTGATTTCTTTGACTGGGTGACCAGGGAGTTGGACCGAGGGAGAGCACTAGATGTGGTGTATTTAGATTTCAATAAAGCCTTTGACACCATTGTGCACAAACAACTTATAAACAAACTAAGCACCCTAGGGATGGACCCTAAAGTGACTACTTGGGTTAGAAATTGGTTGAGTGGGAGGTGACAAAGGGTACAGGTAAATGGAATTCACTCTGAAGAGAAGGTGGTTACCAGTGGAGTGCCGCAGGGATCTGTCCTTGGTCCAATTCTTTTTAACATCTTTGTTAGTGATATTGCAGAAGGACTGTCAGGTAAGGTTTGCCTCTTTGTGAATGATACCAAAATCTGTAATAGAATAGACACCCAGGAAGGTGTAGATAACATGAGGAGGGATCTAGCTAAGCTTGAAGAATGATCTAGAATTTGGCAGCTGAGAATTAATGTTAAAAATTTGGACTCCAACAATCCAATGGAGTGGTACAGTTTAGGGGGTGAAGTACTTCTGTCCACAAAAGACAAGCAGGACCTAGGCATGATTGTGTCTGATGATCTTAAAGTAGCTAAACAAGTAGAAAAGGTGATGGTGAAAGATAGAAGGATGCTTGGGTGCATAGGGAGAGGAATGGCCAGCAGAAGAAAGAAGGTGCCTCTGTATAAGTCTCTGGTGCGACCTCATTTGGAGTATTGTGTGTAATTCTGGAGACTGCACCTTCAAAAGGATATAAACAGTTTGGAGTCAGTGCAGAGGGTGGCTACTAAAATGGTTAGTGGTCTTCGTTATAAAGCATATGAGGACAGACTTAAAGATCTTAATATGTATAGAGTAAAGGTGGGATAGAGGAGATATGATTGAGATGTTTAAATACCTCAGTGGCATAAATGCATAGGAGTAGAGCCTCTTTCAATTGAAAGCAAGCTCTGCTATGAGGCAACATAGGATGAGGGTGAAAGGGATACCCTCAGGAGTAATATGTAGAAATATTTCTTTATGGAAAGAGTGGTAGATGTGTGGTATAGTTTCCAGTGCAGGTGGTAGAGATGAGGATAGTATCTGAATTCAAAAAAGCATGGGACAAACACAGAGGATCTCTAAAGAAAAAAAGGGGACTGTTGTAATAATTGATATGGAAGGGCAGACTAGATAGGCCATGTGGTCTTTTTCTGCCATTATGTCTCTATGTTTCTGTCCCCAGTCTGATGCCTGCAGCCTTGGAGTTCCAAGTGGGTGCGATCACTAGGTGAGGCCGAGGCTTCCGCAGCTGCCCTCAAGGGTTTGATTCCACTCTTAAAGCCAGGGCCAAAGAGTAGGTCTTAAGGCCAAATTGCATATCCCGCTGCCTTTCACGATTTCTGTGACCCTTGTTTATCATCTGAAGACAGAGCAGAAAGGTAGAGTAATCATGATTGGATCCAAGGCATGGCAGGCAGTATTCATGGGGATCCGTGCAGGATATGCAGTGGTCGAAGCGGCCGCATTGCTTAAAACCACTAACCGAAGACATAGTGGGGAAAATGGTACCCGCAAGATCAAACTCCAATGTCCTGGTTAGGGAGGGCACAAGAAAAAGCCCATGCACAAAAAAACAGGCGGGGGGGGGGGGGAGATACTTGAAAAAAATGTGATGCCGAGGCAGCAGCGGTTACAGGAACCAAGAAGGTGACGGTACGCGACCGGAGAAAGAAATACAGAAAAAAACAGAGACAAAAAAACAGCGTTTTCTGGGGTACAGACCAAAAAAGAAGACTGAGATAAGATGGCACCCTTGGCTGGGAAGGTGACCGCGCATCCGCAGTCTAACTTCCAAAGGCCTTCTGTGAAAGCTGGGAAGTGTTCGCCGCACAGGCTCCCTCAGTGTTGACATCACCCATATGTGAGGACTGACTTCCTGCTTGTCCCCGGAGAATTCTTTGTTCAATAAAATAAAGTAAAAAAAAAAAAGAAATCAAAATGGACCCAAGGGCACTGCAGCAGAAGAAACAGAGCAAATACAGTTTCAGGGGCAAGCCTTGAACTGGTCTAGCAGGACTCAAGGAAAAGACATTAACTGGTAAGTAAAATGTCACCTTCCATATTGTCCTGCTAGACCAGCTCAGACAAGTGGGATATATCAAAGCTACAACTCCAAGGCAGAGCAGCTTGCAAAACCCTTAAGCCAAAGTCCATGTCCACCCGCACGTGGACATCCAAGCGATAATGCTTGACAAAAGTGGAAAGTGGTGCCCATTCGCTGCCCAACAAATTTCTACAAGGGCTACCAAGCTCCATTTCACCCATGAGGATGCTTGTACTCGGGTACAATGTGCGCACAAACCCTCCAAAACTGCAAGAGAGACACCAAGGCAAATGCATCCTTAATCTTGGCCACCGCAACATCCTAACGTGGGCCAGCAAATAGCACAACAAGATAGATGGACTTATGAAAAGAAATCGTTGCCTTCAAGTACTGGAGAAGCACCTTCCAGACATCCACAAGGCAAAGATCTTTATCCTTCTCCAGATACTGCTCCTTCAAGAAGGAGGGCAGGCAGACCACCTGGTTCACATAGGCAAGAAAGAAGGCACAGGCCGAATGTAAATGGCCTCCTTTGAAAAAGACATAATGATCTCAGCAAGACAGAGTCTGCAGCTCAGAAATCCGCCTTGCGGAACAAATTGCGATCAAGAATAGTCTTGAGAGTCAAATCCTTTAAAGGCTCAAGGGGCCCCGCCATCAGGGCCCTGAATACCAGACACAGATTAAAGGAAGGGATCACAGATCAAAGGGAAGGACGCACACGACAAACCCCTTGGAGAAGGCATGAGACATCCAGATGTAAGGCTAGAGACCTACCATCCCCCGGACCTCGGAAACAGGATAAAGCTGCTACCTGAACTTTCAGGGAGCTGATGGAAATGCCCTTCTCCGGGCCATCTTGTAGAAAGGCCAACAGAGATGGAACCTTGGCCACTTCAGCAGCCAACTGCTGAACCATCGCTCAAAGAAAGACCAGATACACGGTGGTTATAGTTCTTTTTGTTTAAAGTATATGACGCTCCCCTTGAAGTGGGTTTTTGTGTATTATTGTTTTCATAATTTTTCTTGTTTAATGTAAAAAAAAAAAAAGTCATAAAGATATAAATAAATAAATAAATAAGAAAGAAGCACCAGATCCGCACATATGCCAGCATAGTAGACCTTCTCCGGGCTCCAAGCAGAGTAGAGACCACTGCAGGAGAGTAGCCCTTATACGCTAGCCATTTCTTTTCAAAAGCCAAGCTGAAAGTGAGAAGGGGACTGGGTCCTCCAGGACAATCGTCCCTGCTGTAAGGCCCCGAGATGGAGGCAATCGAAGAGGAAGTGCCCGCAGGAGCTGCATCAGTTCTCCAAACCATGATTTCCTTGGCCAATCCGGTGCCACCAGAACAATCCTGCCCGGATGGCATTCTATATGCCGAATCACAAGCACAAAGAGCAGGTGCTGACTTGGTCAAGACTGGATCAGAGTGTCAATGCCCTCAGACCCCATTCTCTGTACAGCGACTGAGGAAGCAGCAAACTTGGCATTGGGGAGGGTTACCATCACATCCATTTTGGGGCAACCCCAGTGGCGCAGAATCAACTGAAACGCCTCCCGACCCACTCTCCAGGATCCAGAAAGTACCGGCTGAGGAAGTCGCTTTCACAGCAATGTCCTGAGTCGACAAGGCTAGAAGGTTCTTCTCCACCCATACCAATAGTAGAGCCATCTCCGAAGCTATTCCGACACTCCTCGTGCCGCTTTGCCAACTGACATAAGCCATTACCATGATGTTGTACTTGAATTGCCTGGCCCTCAATCAGGGGCCATAAATGCAGAAGACTCCCTCGCCACAAGAGGGTTGATGGACCACATTGCTTACCTGCGGTTCCAATGACCTTGTGGTTTTGGCAATTGGCTCCACAGCCCAAGAGACTGGCATCCATCATCAGTAGGATCCAGGAGAAATCAGCCAGCAGCGTACCCTTCCTTAACGACCGGGCTGCTGCCACCACCACAACTGGACCTCATCATCAACATGAGTGGGAGCCTGGCTCGAACTCTTGAGAACTTGGGGACTACCGAACCAGCAAGGACAGTTGGAGCGGTCACATGTGAGCATGTGCTCATGGCACCATCTCTGTGGTCGCTGCCATCAATGTGAGCAGCTGAAGATAATCCCAGAATCTGGGGCCTACTGCACACAAAATGGCATCAGGCAATTCAACAGACTTTTACTTTCTCCTCTGGCAGGAAAAACTGGAGAGTCAAATCCTTCAAAGGCTTAAAGGGCTCCCAGAAACCCCAGGAACAGGAAAGGCAACAGCTGGCTCTTTCCCCTCTTTCCCCGACTGATCACCCAGCCTAGCCTTTTCGAAAAAGACACCACTCAGAACACCACCCGAGACGCTTCTGAAAGGGAATGGCCCTGATGAGCCAGTCATCCTGATATGGATGGACACAGGTCTCTTGGCACTGCAGCACCATTGCTGCCACAATCATGACCATCCAGATTGTCCTTCAGGTGGCAGATAAACCGAAAGGGAGAGCGGCGAACTGAAAGTGAGACACAAGTATGACAAAATGCAGATACTTCTGTTGATCCGCCTGGATTGGGATACAAAATACACCTTGGTCAGATCCAGAGAAGCCAAGAACTCCCCTCGGTGCACTACTTGAATCATGGAGCGCAGTGTTTACATCTGGAAGCGCAGAATGCGCAAGTGCTCATTGACCCCCTTGAGGTCCAGAATGGGCCAGAAAGAACCATCCTTTTTGGGCACTATGAACTAGATGGAGTATCTGCCCTTGCCCTGCTTGTCCAATGGGATGGGTACCCCTGCCTTTAGGTGCAGCAACTTGTCCAAGGTGGCCCACACAGCGGCACTTTTGGCTCACAGACCCATACAGAGAGATGACAAAGACATCCAGAATCGACTCTTTGCACTCCACAACATAGCTGAACTGAATGGTGCCTGGCACCCAGCGATCCTTGGTAATCTGGGCCCATTCTGGAAGAAAAGGCAAAGTCTGCTTTCAACTAGAGGAACCTGGGAACGTTAATTGTACAGCCCAGGAGGGTCCTCCTCTGGAGGGGGCTGAGTCCCTAGATCCACACGCTCCATGAAAGGACTCAGAAGGAGCTTGAAGCCTAGAAGCAGAGGGGAAGAAAGGTTTTCTAGGTCGGGAATGCCGAGAGTCCTGAGATCACTGGGAATCCAGCCTGTGCACCCTCGGTTAATGGATGAAGGCTGACAAGAAAAGGAGGCACCAGCCTGCTTTATAGGCCCCTTTGACCTGGCTTCTGGGAAGCGACAAGATTTGTCTCGCCCAGGTTCTTCACCAGCTTCTCCAAATTGACTCCAAACAGAAGCTTCACCTTAAAAGCCAGTTGGGTCAACTGGGCTTTGGGAGATGTGCCCATTGCCCACTGCCTGAGCCAAATCCAATGCTGTGACACCATCATTAGGGCATCATCTCTGGCTGCCATACCAGGTCATACATGGCATCAGAAAGGAAGGCCATAGCTAACTCCAAATGAGGGGTAGTATCATCTCGCAAAAGAGAAAAAATCCACTGGAGCAAGGCTTGAGATGTCAGGTTGGCACATACCGCCAACCTTAGAATAGTAGCCACCACGGCGAACTGACTCCTCAGCAACAAATCCATCTTACGTCCACAAAATCCTTTAAGGTCGATCTGCCTTCCACAGGAATGGTAATCCGTCTGGTAACCACTGTAACCTGCGCATCCACCTTGAGAATGTCAAACCACTCAACGCACTCCTCCTCCGGAAAGCGTAGTTACTCACCTGTAACAGGTGTTCTCCAAGAGCAGCAGGAATCAGTCCTCACATATGGGTGACGTCGGAGCCGACGGAGCCCTCGCGGAGCAATTTTCCCCTGCTTTCAAAGAAAGCCTTTGGGAATTGCAGCGCGCATGTGCGGTCCTCTTCCCGCCCAAGGGTGCCATCTTGCTCAGTCAGATGACATAGCTAAAAGACAGCAAAAATTAGCAAAAACGAAAGCATAAAACTGCAACTCCAAGGGGAGGAGGGAGGGTTGTGAGGACTGATTCCTGCTGCTCCTGGAGAACACCTGTTACAGGTGAGTAACTACGCTTTCTCCAGGACCAAGCAGGAAGTAAGTCCTCACATATGGGACTCCCAAGCTTAAGGCTACCGGAGACCCGAAGCACAAAAATGAGCTCCCTCAAGGTCAGTAGCACAGAAGGAAGGAATCTTCTCTGAATATGTCTCTAACCGGTAGCCCAACATCCGTGATGGAGGGTAGGAGTCGCCTATACCTCGAAGAGGTTACGGAGGACTGCCTGTCCGAAAGCACTGTCCCTGCGGGACTCCCTCTCCAGGCAGTAATGGGCTGCAAAAGTCTGGCTTGAAGACCAAGTAGCGGCCCGGCAGATGTCTGCCAATGGAACAGAGCGGAGGTAAGCTACCGACGTAGCCTTCGCCCGAACACGATGAGCTGTGACTCTACCTTCCAGCACGAGGCCGGCTGCCTCGTAAGCCCAAGCGATACAGTCCGCAATCCAGATGGACAGAGTACGCTTGGAGACAGGGAGCCCCAACTTGTTGGGGTCATAAGACACGAAGAGCTGAACAGTCCTTCGGTGCTCCCGCGTACGGTCAAGGTAGAAGGTCAACGCCCTTCTACAGTCCAGGGTATGCAGGACCATTTCAGCTCAGCTGGAGTGTGGCCTGGGAAAGTAGGTCAGAAGTACCACCTCCTGGTTGATGTGAAAAGGGGAAACCACTTTGGGAAGAAACTTAGGGTGAGTCCGCAGGACTACCCAGTTCTTGTAGAACCTAGTGTAAGGAGGATCAGAAACCAGGGCCTGCAGCTCACTAACGCGTCTAGCAGAAGTGAGGGCTACCAAGAACAAGGTTTTCCATGAAAGAAAACGTAGTGGACAGGTAGCCATAGGCTCAAAAGGCGGACAGGTAATCCGCTGCAAAACCACATTAAGATCCCAGTCCGGGGCTGGCGGGCGCAAAGGTGGCTTAAGGAGAAGGAGGCCTCTGAGAAACTGAGCCACCAGAGGGTGGCTGGAAAGAGGTCTACCATCCACCGGCATGTGATGCGCAGAAAGAGCACTGAGGTGGACCTTGACCGAGTTGGACTTAAGTCCAAGGTTAGAGAGAGAGAGCAAGTATTGCAAGACCACTGATGCTGAACAGGAGAAAGGATCTTGAGACTGCTGAGTACACCAGACGGAGAACCGACGCCACTTGAGAGCGTAGGCCTTTCGGGTGGAGGGCCTCCTGGAGGCCAAGACGACCTCCTCCACATCCGGAGGTAGCTGCAGAGGAGCAAGGACTACCCTTTCAGCAGCCAGGCCATCAGATGAAGGGACCGGAGATTGGGGTGTAGGAGAGTCCCCTGATCCTGCGACAGGAGGTCGGGCTGAAATCCCAGTGGAAGAGGAGTGTCTACCGCTAGCTGCATCAGAAGCGGGAACCAAGGTTGTCTCGGCCACCGGGGAGCCACTAGGATCATCGATGCTTTGTCTCTGAGAACCTTGAAGAGCGTCCGAGACACCAGTGGCATGGGAGGAAAGGCATACAAGAGGCCGGTGGACCAGGGAATTAGAAAAGCATCCGCCGCTACCCTGAGAGGATGCGGCTGTCAAGAGCAGAATCTGGGCAGCTGCCGGTTCAGAGGACTGGCAAACAGATCCATGGTGGGGAGACCCCACTTGAGAAAGATTTGCTGAACCACCATCGGATCCAGCCTCCACTGAGCTTGTCGGCCAGGTAATTTTCTTGACCTGGGAGAGAGACAGCCCTGAGGAGGATGCCCTGGCGGACTGCCCAAGAGCATAGCCGTTGCGCCTCCTGACAGAGGAGGAAGGAGCCTGTTCCGCCCTGTTTGTTTACGTAGAACATGGCAACCTGGTTGTCCGTCTGTATCAGCAGCGACTGGTGGGACACCAGGTGAGAGAAGGCTCTGAGAGCTAGGCGGATGGCTCTGAGCTCCAGGAAGTTTATCTGTTGAGCAGACTCCCAAGGAGTCCAGAGTCCTTGAGTACATGACCCTTGGCAATGTGCTCCCCAACCCAGGAGGGAAGCATCGGTCGTTAGGACCTGAGAATGCAGAGGGGGCTGAAAAGCCACTCCTAGCACTAGGTTGGGTAGATGAAGCCACCATCGCAGAGATGAGACCAGCTGGTCGGAGATCTGCACAGAGTCCGCTAGGCTCCCCGTGGCCTGATGCCATTGATTGCGAAGGCACCACTGAGCAGGACGTATGTTCAGTCGGGCATTGGGGGTCACATGGACCGTGGAAGCCATATGGCCGAGCAGTCGCAGAAAGTGCCTGGCTGAGACCAGCGCATTGCCGTGAAAGTGGCCGGCGAGATCCATGAGCCGCCTGGCCCTGTCCAGAGGGAGGAAGGCCCGCGCCTGAAGTGTGTCCAACCTGGCGCCGATGAACTTGAGATTTTGAGAGGGGAGCAAAGTGGACTTTGCGAAGTTTATGACAAAACCCAAGTGCTGGAGCAGAGCCACAGTGCGATGAGTGGCTTGAGCGGCCTCTGTTGAAGATGGGGCTCTGATGAGCCAGTCGTCCATTTATGGGAACACAAACAGACCTTGAAGTCTCAGATAGGCCGCCACCACTGCGAGGCATTTGGTGAACACCCTGGGTGCGGAGGACAGGCCAAAGGGCAGCACTCTGTACTGGTAATGATTTCCTCCCACAACAAATCTGAGATATTGTCTGTGGTCCGGATGAATGAGGATATGAGTATACGCATCTTTCAGATCCAAGGAGCATAGCCAGTCTCCCTGCTGGAGGTAGGGCAGCAGGATTCCAAGGGTAAGCATCTTGAACTTTTCCTTTGCAAGGAACTTGTTGAGGTTTCGCAAGTCCAGGATGGGTCTGAGGCCTCCTGTTCTTTTTGGAATCAGGAAGTACCTGGAGTAAAACCCTTGGCCCCTCAGGTGGTGGGGCACCGGTTCCACGGCTTGTTCCTGAACAAGACTTGCTAACTCCTGAAGGAGTAAGTCCCTGTGCAAAGGTAGTCTGGGAGGCTCCCCTGGAAAGTAGGAGGGAGGTACCTGGTGAAAGTGAAGAAGATAGCCCTTTTGAACTATGTGAAGTACCCAGGTATCTGTGGTGATGTTGGACCACCTGTGGGCAAAGTGGACCAGCCGGCCTCCTGTGCTGAGAGAAACCAGCTGAGGGGGAGAGGCTATGCTGAGGAAGTCAAAAACCCCCACCCTGCTGAGCAGGGGCCGGTGGTGCAGGCTTGGGGGCTTGCTGCCTACGGGACCCATTACACCGTCCCTTGGCCTGCTTTCCCTGTGGGGGAGCTGCTGAGGCCTGATACTGAGGGTAGTATTTATAGGCAGCACCTTTCCTCGGGTAAAAGGGCTTTTTCCCCGAGGCCTTCTTCTTTTGAGAAGGGGCAGAGGTCTTCCTTGAGAGACGAGTCCTGGTGAGAGTCTCCGTCTCGATTTGTGCAGCCTTCTCATCCATGGGCTTGCCAAAGAGGTTATCACCTCGGCAGGGGACATCGACCAACTTGTCCTGTACCCAGGGCTCGAGGTCAGACGTCTGAAGCCAAGCCTGGCGGCGTCCACCGATGCCGGCCGCAGCTACTCGAGCCGAAGCCTCAAAACCATCATAGGCTGCTCGAGATATAAACTTGGAGCACTCTCGAATACCAGTAGACAAGGTTTGGAACCTCTGCAAAGGTTCGTCGGAGAGACCAGCACAGAACCCGGCTATTTCTTTAGCCAGATCTCGGAGATACATGCCCATGTAGAGCTGGTAAGTCTGGACTCGACAAGCAAGTATAGAGCCCTGGAAGCACTTCCTACTGAGGGCATCCAGGCTTCGGGCTTCCCTACCAGGGGGCACCGAGGAGTGCATTTTTTGACTCTTAAGTCTATGCATGGCCGATTCCACCACCATGGAATGGTGCGGTAGTTGTGCCTTTTGGAAGCCGGGGCTCTTGCGGACTCGATAAATGGAATCGACCCGCTTGCTTAACACCGGTGACGACGCCGGGCTCTCCCACATGCGGAAGAGAAGTCGTTCCAGCATCGGAGGAACCAGTACAATAAAGGCCTCCTTCGGGGGAGAGTCATATTGGAGGGCATTGAGTTCTTCGACTCGAGGTTCCTCCTCGGGATCCGTGGGGAAGGCCAAGGCCTTGGCCATATCCCTCACGAAGTCCGAGAACCGGGTATCCTCCGGGGGGGACCGTCTCCGAGGTTCGGACTCGGGGGAGTCCGAAGGGACACACCAAGTCCGAAAGGAACCAGGTGACTCTTCGTCCTCAGATTCCCAGGCCGATTCCTCGGAGGAGGAGTTGAGCGGCTCCGGTCGGGCGGGCACCGATGCTATCCGCTCCGACGCCGAGGGAGACGGCGTCGACGACCTCGGTCCCGAACGGGAGGCCGAAGGAGACCTCGACCGAGGATCGACTCGAGCCCTCATGGACTCGAGGATCGGCTTGGTCTCCGGGGTCGATTTGGAGGTCGACGTCCCGGCGGTCAGGGCAGAAACACCGGCGAGGCCAGCGATCAATACCCGCTGCTGGTCCATGAAGGCAGTCAGACTGCTCTCCAAGGCCGTCTACCTGAGTCCGAGCTCAGGAGACCCGGCAGCCCCCGACTCGGGCCCCGACGGCGTCGGGCCCGACGTCGTGTCCTTCGGAGGCGAGTCAACGAGGACAACAGTACTCACGTGAGCGGGCAAGTCCACCTCGAGTCGAGGATGTTTTGACGGCCTCTCCATCTCCGAGGACCCGGGACGGGAATCGGGGCTATGCGACCTGGCTCTCGAGGAACCAGGAGCGTCCACCAATCCCGCCCTCGCGGGTTTCTTCTTCCGATGATGTTCCCGGGTAGGAGACCCCCTTTCAGAGGAACTTCGACGATGCTCAGGACCAGAGTCCTGAGACGTCGAAGCCTCTGACGAGGTCCGAGCCCGGCCGGAGTCAGAGAAGATACGCTCCCGCTGATGCTGCCGACTCCTCAACGCTTTTGAGGACATTTTGCCGCATGGGCCACAGATCATGGAGTCATGATCGGGTCCGAGGCAGCGGAGGCAGAAGTCATGAGTGTCTGTAAGAGACATGAGTTTCTTACAGAGGTCACACTTTTTAAAGCCGCTGGCAGCCATCGGGGGAAAAAGGGCCCCTGCGAGGTCGAATGACCGGGCTGCCAGGGAAAAAGGAAAAAGGCGCGAAATCTGTCACGAAGGACAAAACACCGAAAAATAAGGAACGGACTCGCAACCGGCGTCGCGAGTCCGGGCGGGAAAAGAACCGGCGTCGAATCGAAGAAAAAAGAGAAAAATAGAGAAAAAATCAACTTTTCGGCGGGGATTCACAGACAACGTCTGTAGGGCTCCGTGGAAAAAAGAAGACTGAGCAAGATGGCACCCTTGGGCAGGAAGAGGACCGCGCATGCGCGCTGCAATTCCCAAAGGCTTTCTTTGAAAGCTGGGGAAAATTGCTCCGCGAGGGCTCCGTCGGCGCCGACGTCACCCATATGTGAGGACTGACTTCCTGCTTGGTCCTGGAGAAGAGCGGAGATCCTCTTACATACCCATAACCCTTTAAAGCAGGGAGTCGGGAGAGTCCCACTCCGACAGGATCATATCCTTGATCACATCCAGGAATGGGAATACTTAGTGGATTTTTGTACCCCTTGAAAAGAGTGGTTCTACCTTCTGCTCCTGATCCTTGCCGGAAGCATCTGCCATGTTCAAAAGCAGATGAGACCCTGGTAATCACCACCATCTGCTCCTCCTTCTGGGATAGGCAGATCACTCCAGCCTCTGCACAATCTTCTGAAGGCGAGAGTACATTTTCATCCACATCTGCGCCCAGTACAGAGCCATCTGAATCAGTCATAGTCAAAATCTCAGGCAGCTCCCAGCTGCTCCCCATCTCCAGGGGGCCGCCTCTCACTGGGAATACTTAGCCAAAAATAATCAAACAGGGCTTCCACTCTCAACCCCCCACATGAGACTGCAGCCAGGAGTACCCAGAGGCCACAGGATCTGCATTTCCATGCCAGAAGGCCTAGGCCTGCTGTAAAAGGGAAAGAATTTCAGGGAGGACAATCCGGAGTCCAGAACCTCTCCTCTTGGACATGACTCCCTAACACCCGGGGGCATAACTGCCACAGATCCGCTAGAGGGCGATGAGCAGCAAGGTCGCCGGATCTTCCGGCCAGTGGAATATCCTTACCCATAGCGCCATCCATCACCTCTTGCCCTGAGGCTGGCAAGATCAGATTAACTGTGTCCCACAACTGGGAGGGGGAAGGCAGGCCCTCTAGGAATGACTCAGAAGCTGCCATGCAAGAAGAGCAGTCCAGAATCCAGAGATGAGGCACCTTACTTGCCATAGGTCAAACAATGTTTCCTAGAAGAAGATGTAGTTAGGCAAGTATCACAACAGCGTGGGCTAAGGCTGCAGCTGCCTGGAGGTGTGCGTTAACTGCGCTTTTATGCAACACGCATTACAGGTGCTAGGGAAGGAGCATGCATTGGAGTCACTTGGGCGGAACGCTCGTTAGGATCATCAGGTGCATAATAGGTAAAAACGCTACTAATGCATGCAGATAACGGTGGGAAATCTCCACACTGCACCAACTGTCAACAGCAGTCCACCCCGAATTGAGTCCCAGGAAGATGGAATCAGGAGCCTCCAACAAGGACAATGATGAGGTTAAGCCTTGGTACTCACATATTGAGAACCCAGGCAGAGGATCTGAGCCGGGCTCAGCTCTATTCCCCTGAAACTGTGTTACTGGCTGGTTGTGCAGCACTGCATTTAAGGTGGCTGGCAGGCAGATCCCTCCGAGAGCTTTCTGCAATCTTCATGAAAGAGGAGAAGGGGAGACAGAGGAGAAGGGGAGGGGCAATAAGGTTGTGTGAAGCTGCTGAATTCTTCTATCCTTCCAGATCCTTCAAATTTTCTGGCTGCTGAACAAGCTCTTACCCAGGCTAAGAGCGTGGAGCCGAACCACTTTTCCCTCCTCCTATGGCTACCGAAAAGACTGCAGTCTAGTGGAGCCTCCCACATCGCTCTCAAGTGACAGAGACACTTTTCTGTACTCAAGATGGTTGTTCACAAGGGTTTAATCAGTCATTTTCTCACAATCCTCAGATTTTCTTCAGAGAAGAGAAAATCCATCCACCATCTGCTGGAGATAAAGGAATATTGAAGGGATCTCTGGGCTTTTCATTGTCTCCACCAAACTGCTGATAGGGGAACACAACTCAACTTGTCTGGACTGGTCTAGCAGGGTGATATGTACGAGGACTTACAAACCTTATGCTCTAGCATCCACCCCCCCATTCAAAAAAAACCTAGATCATCTCCTGGTAATGAAACCAAATAACTTGCCTGATAACCATGGAAAGCCCTTTTGGAACAACTCCTGTATCTGACCTTTATCTGGAGGCTTCGTATAAAGTTTTGGAGGCCCCTTCAGTTCTAAGTGTCTCACAGAAAGTTCACTCCTGAATGATGGAAGCCCACTGCAATGTGGGACAGTTTGAGGAAGACACAGCAGAATATCATGTATAAAAAACAAGGATTTGAAATCTCCTCAGTCTCTTTGCTCCCAGAGTTGGCAAGATTTGAGTTGGCAAGATTTTATCTCTACCATCTTAACTTCAACAGAAAGGAATTGAATGCATAACACGGTCCCAGTTTGCAAACATTAGAACAAACAGTAACAAAATAAAAATATTAGCTAAGTACCACTCCTTGCTATGAGGTAGAGCATCACAACAGTAACCTACCTAGCCAATGGGCCAGTTCTCCTCACTTCCTCACTCCCCAGTCAATAAGGGAAAAAGCTTACCCCACCTGAACTCACTCACTTGGTAGTAACCTCTTCTCCGTATTTAAACCTTTTCTACCTAGTCCAAGTGTGAGTCTATTCATAGCAACCCTGCAGATGTGAAAGCCTACCGTGGGAGCGAATATGCCTGCTGAGGTTGCTGCTGTTCTGGAAGATTTTGCTGCAGATGTTGCACTGATACACACGCTTGTGGTCCCCAAGCTGTTTCATGAACTTCCGTCTGATGCCATGTCTGCCAGAAAGGATTAAACTCCTTTTCAGGGAGCCGGGATTCTGGTGAAGGATGTACCTGCTACAGTGCAACATATGTACAAAACAGAACAAGTGACTTCTGAAAAAGGAGCTTAGGAACTCATGTTCAACATCATCTTCAGATAATTCTAATCTTGAACTAATAAAAGGGGTCATAGTCTGCCACTGAAAACACAATGAATGCCCTGAAAGAGGAAGAGGGAGTCCAAACAATTCAAGAATGACTAGGCAATTGGTGATAACCTACATAGTAGGCCAGTGCCAATAGAAGGTCTTTGTTCATTCAAGACTTCAACAGAGACCACCTGTGCTGGGCACACTTGTATAATGTGGACAAGGATTTTAACAAACAAGAAATTCCATAGACTGAAACATTCCTCTGATTTCAGATCAATGTCCCTGGTTTCACTGCATTTTCTGATGACTGGAATGGTCAGGCAAGCAGAGGGGTTTAACAGGAGTTACTGCCAAATTCCGCCTCACAGGAAGCTTTCGAGTCAGCAAGGACATTAATGGGGGTGTCTACCTAAAATTTAGAGGGCTGTACCTGCCAGTAAGGTAGAAATTCTAGACAGCACTGTTGGCACTTTGAAGCTATAGTCAAAGAAAGCCTTAAAGAACAATTAAAGCAGCGATCCTTCTCTCCCAGCTCACCCACTTCCCACCCCCATGGACAGCAGGAACTGACAGAAAAGAAAAGACCGAGTACAGAGGGGAGATTGTTCTCATGAGAATTTAAAATGGTTTGTTTTCAAGGAAAGTAAAAGTGGATGACTCGACATTCTGTTCTATAAAACAGTTAGCGGTCCATTTTTAAAGGATATCTAGATGGTCAGTGATTGCTGAACATCTAGTTGTATGTAGTTCCAAATATTCACTGGCATTATATGTAGAGTGGAATTTAAATACCAACTCCATGTATAATGTTGTGCGTTCGACAGGAAAGGCGGGTTTGGAGTGTTCCACTGGTGGAGTCACTGGAACACACAGTTTAGATGCAGGTACCAATTTTCATCACCAGTACCTTTATGACTATGGGCAGCATGTTGAACAGCGACAGCCAGTGCTGTTAAAGTAGCTGGCCTTTGCTGCTTAAAGATATGCCTGAATATTCAAAACTGGTGCCATATCCAGTCTGCAGCACTGGTATGGCCAGAAAGTGATTTAGCAATTAGGTCAGCAGTGATATTCAGACACTGGCCAGATAGTTAAAATGGTTAAAGTTAGAACAGTCTTTTTTCTGTCCTAATTTTAGCCATTTCAGTTAGCCAGTTAGCAGCTCAACACCACCACTGACCGGCTGACATATGTTGCCACCCCTAGAATGCCCTGATGCTAGCCAGTTAATGGGGTATGTGCCACTGAATATCCCACTCAGTGGGATTAATGTGGTTTGCAGGTTTGCAAGCCGCATTAATCCTTTTGAATATGTCCCCCAATGCATTTGGTTTATGTGCCACAAAAATAGGTGTGACCTGGAGCTCCTAGCCAGTCTAAAAGTATAGCCACATATTTTCGGCACCCAGATGTTTAGACTATGCATCAACTCTTGGGCATATCCAGGTGCCTATATTCAACAACACTAAGCAAACACTTAGCCCCACTAAATATTGGCATAAATGGAAACATCTTTTGGACCAGATGTTCAGCAGCAGCAGCTAGCCGTCGCTGCTGAACCTTAGATTTGGATATTCAATGACGGGGCCATATATAGCAACTGCTGGGTCAGCCAGATAGCACAGGAGCTAACTGGGCAGCAGTCATCTAGTGGTGGCACCCGCAGATATTCAGTAACACTAACCGTGTTAGTGCCGTGAATATCCTGGTCAGCATGATTAATGACTGGACATCATGTTCAAAAATGGGCTCCTCATTTTGCACATTCCTAAAACTGAAAAATATGAGACAGAAAGGGGGGGGGGAATAGCCAAAGCCATTTAGACAGTTTGCAGATCTGCAAACTGCCTAAATAGCAGTTAGTGAGATATTCAGTGGCTAGCCAGCTAGCATCAGGGCATTCTGGGGGTGGAGCGGAGGCGGAACCTGGGGATAACAAGCTAGTGACTATTCAGCCACTAACTGGTTATCCAAAAGTGGTTCAAGTTAAGCACTTTAATGGCTGGCCTAACTTTAGCCGCTTTAGCCAGTGGCTGAATATCACCGCTGACCGGTTAGCTAACTCGCAATCCAGCCAACCTGGACATTCAGTATTGGTGGGAACGCAAGAAAAGCTGAGCCCTCGCAGCTGAAGCAGGAACACACACAAGGCGGAGGCTGATACAGTCACAGGTGCTAATTTTAATAAGGAAATCCCCTACGCATTTCGGCTGAAAGCCTTCATCGGGGGTGGGGGGTGTACGCATCTAAAAATAACAGTACAATTTATTAAGAAAACTTAAAAATATAACAAATATTTGCTTTAAAAAAGAATATACGTACAAATATGTGTATAAAAAACAATTAAACTATGGTTAAAAACAAAATATAGCATAAAATGACAAACTTACATTGTATAAAAACATCAATATATGAATGTACGTAAGTGAAAAATGTACGTATATTCTTTTTTAAGTTTTCTTAATAAATAGTACTGTTATTTTTAGATGCGTACCCCCCCCCCCCCATGAAGGCTTTCAGCCGAAACGCGTAAGGGATTTCCTTATTAAAGTTAGCACCTGTGACCGTATCAGCCTCCACCTTGTGTGCATTCAGTATTTGTGGCCAGACATGAAACTGGCATTAAAATATGTGGGTTCAATTTTCAGCAGCAATGGCTAGCCACTGTAGCCATCACCACTGAATATCACCCCCTCCCACCCCCCGCAGTTTCTAGGAGGCTAAAGCCCCATTATTTTCTTGTAAGCTTCCATAACATATTATCTTACCTTTTATTTTCTTTAAAATTGAGTAGACAACTCACAGAATTTGTTGTTTTTTAAATTTTCCTTGACTTTTTCCATTAAGGCTGATTCGTTTTTAACCCTTTCATGGCTGTTGTTGCCATATGGCAACCTTCAAATTTTCCCCCAAATTTTCACCAGATTCTATATTTCCAAAAAATTCGCACACTGTGTGCGAAATGTGATGTGTATCTATGCTGGTCATCTGAAAAAAACTGTTATTTAAACTATCACACCCAGCAGTAAATGAAACTGATGCCAAAACTGTTTTTAATTTTCAGCTATTCAGGACCGTGGTTGCATATGGCAACAGTAAATATTGTTTCTTAGAAATAAAATGGCCTCCTTTTCCTTTTACATTTATTTACCTTCCTAATAAAAAGGTTTATTGCCCTTTAAATATACACATTCAGTTTTGCCCACTCTTTTTCTACATCCCCCAGACGTTCCCATCCCACTAACAACTCTTTGAGGTACTGTCCCATCTTGGCAAAGTTAGTTTTCCTAAAGTCTAAGACCCTTGCTTTTGAATGGACTTTATCAGCCCTAGTCCTAGTACTGAACCATACCATCTGGTGATCACTGGATGCAAAATGATCTCCCACTGTAACATCAGAAACACTTTCCCTATTAGTAAGCACTAAGTCCAGTATGGCTCCTTCACATGTGGGTTCTGTTACCAGTCGCCTGAATAGTTCTCTCTATAGAGAATCCAGGATTTATTTATTTATTTATTTACATTCTCTTATATACTGCGCTATTCTGCATCAGTGTGGTTTACATTGAACAAACTGAAATTACATTGAACAGGGCATTATAACTTGGAGATAACTATTTTACAGGGAACATGGGCTATGGAGGGTTAAGTGGCTTGCCCAAGACCACAAGGAGCACCTGTGGGACTAGAAACCCCAGTCCTTCCGGCCCAAGGTTGCTGTCCTCTAGTGGGATTTGAACCACCGACCTTCTGGCCTGAAGTACCTTGCCCCAACCACTAGGCCACTCCTCCACTAGGATCTCCTTACTTCTAGATGACACTGGCGTAGGGATGTGCCAATCCACATCTGGCATATTGAAATCATCTATCAGTAGCAGTTCTCCTTTCATGGCAATACTGAGCATATCTTCTATTAAATCTTCGTCCACTTCTATGCCCTGTGAGTGGGATCTGTATATCAGTGCAAATGGATTTCCCTTTCCCTCTTTTTAGCTTAACTCACAGTGCCTCCTCTCTTCCTTTTAAGCCCTGCAATTCTATTGCTTCAGTGGCTCCACCTCTCCTTCTTCCTACTCTGTCCTTCCTGAATAAAAAATAGCTTGGTATAATTACATCCCAGTCATGGTTTTCTGTGAACCATGTCTCCATGACCACCACTAAATCCAAGTCAGCCTCTTCCATTAAAGCCCCAACATCTGAGATCTTATTTCCCATGCTACGGGCATTTATACACACCACTTTCCAGATGTTGCCCCTATAACCCATTTCTACAGAGGTATTTAATGTTTCACTTACCTGGTGGCTCTCTTAATCCATCCCCAACGAATCTAGTTTAAAGCCCTCTTCAGTAAGTTAGCCAGTCTGCTAATGAAGATACTTTGACCCTTCTGTGACAGATGGACACCATCTCTGTTCTGCAGCCCTTGGATCATCACCCCTGTGTCCAGGAAACCAAAACATTCTCAATGACACTATCCACGCACCCACGCATTCATTTCCAGGATGCGAGTTTCTCAGCCTCAGCCTTTACCCTCAACAGGGAAGATTGAAGAGAACACCACCTGCAAACCTATCTGCTTCACCCTCTGTTCCAGAGTCATGAAGTCACTTTTGATATCCTAGGAGGGATACCTAGGAATATCATTTGTGCCAACATGGATGAACAATATCAGATAACAGTCAGTAGGCTTGATGAGTCTCAGCAACCTCTCCATAATATCTCAGATTTTGGCATCTGGCAGACGGCACACCTCTCTGGAGATCAAATCTGTTCGGCAGATGGACGCCTCAGTACTCGTCAGAAGAGAGTCACCAGCCACCACTACCCTTTGCTTCCTTGTAGTGACTGATTCTGCAACTTTGGGGTGCTTGAGCTGTGGTTCTTTCCATTGCTCGGATGCTTCTATCTCCTCCACTTCCAGGGCTGCAGACTGGTTCTTCAAGTCAAGGGCTGGAGGATTTGGAGTGTTGATACTGCAGGATCTGGTGACTCGTGTCCAATCTTCTTCCTTCTGTAGCCTCCCATCTTCACCTCTATCAGAGAGCTTGAATGTTTCAAGAAGCATCTCATCAATGTACTTCTCATTGTCTCGAATGCTTCTCAGCCTCACCATCCATTCCCTGAGCCTCAGCATGCAGGCATCCTGCACATGGAACCCAGGTTCTTCAACTGGCATTGGGATCTCTGTCTGGACAGAGGCAGAAACTGTAACGGGGGCAACAGCTTTAGCAATATAATTTTTCCCAGACATTTTTTAGTTGATGGAGCATTGATACCTGTTGAAGTAAAAAAGGAGAGACCTACCAAAGTCCCTATCTGTTCCTCAGCTGTCCTTTAAGAGTAAGCTACTCTAGGGCCACTTAACACTTGATGAGGATAGCGGCTTCAAAGAATTAGCTGTGAATGGGTAGCTGGAACGAAGATAATGAACTCTAACTGACAGAGCCTTGTCCAACACCACAAGCAAACAAAAAAAAATTCCTCCTTTGCAGTATAGAAAAAAAAGACTTAGCTTTTAAAAATGAACACCAAAACCCTTTTGAGAGCTTTCAGGCAGAGTCTGTCAGGAATGCACTGATACTGAATATGCAGTTGAAAGAGAGTAGGGCTTCCAAATCTGTAGTAGTAGTCTTCCAGGGTGAGTCCTGGAATGGTCTAGCAGGATGTAAGGAAAGGAAATTAGAAGGTATGGTCCAGACAGCGTAGCTACTCATCTGTAGCAGGTGGTCTCCAGAAACAGCAGGAATCAGTCCTCACATGTGAATGTTGTCAACGAGAGAGCCCGCACAGGGAACACTTCCCAGCTTCAAAAAGGAAGTTTTTGGAATGTACTCCATGCATTTGTGCCAGTCTTCCTGCCCGAAGGAGCCATCTTATCCTTAGTATGATATCAAGATTAACGAAGCCCAAAAAGAAAACAACTCCAAGATGAGGAGGAACGGTAATGACGACTGATTCCTGCTGTTCCTAGATTACACCTGTTACAAAGTGAGTAACTATGGTTTCTCCAGAACCAAGCAGGAAGTCAATCCTCACATATGGGACTCCCTAGCCACAGGCTACCGAAAAACCCTGTAGACAGCACAATGGGGCAACCAGAAAAAAAACAAACTAAGAAAACAGCAGGAAACGCTGAGGTTTTTTGAGTCCACACCAACCTTAGGCATCAACCAACAGTAGACTCTGCGGTAGCCTGGACAAACAGAAGGGCCAGAGGGAAGGAGTTGCATCAATTCTCAAAGAGGTGGCGGAGTACAGCTTGGCCGAAGGTGCTATCACACTGGGAATCCTTATCCAGGCATTAGTGAGCTGCAAATGTGTGGATGGATAACCACATAGCAGCCCTACAAATCTCCACTTCTGAGGCTGAGCACAAGTGAGTCACTGAGGCTGCCATAGCACAAATATTATGCACAGTGACATGGCGCTCAAGGTAAGCCCAGCATGGGCATAAGCAAAAGAGATAGTGCACTTAGAAATGGCTACCTCCAGTCTGTTGGGGTCATAGGAAACAAAGAGTTGAGTGGAACAGCATTTGGGCTGTAAGAGAGCGCTCACTTTTTATCTTGAATGGATAAAGCCCCAAGTATGGAGAGAGGCCTCCACCCTGGAAGTGTGAGGCCGTGGGAAAAAGGTGGGCAGTACCATGGACTGGTTTAAGTGGAATGCTGAAACCACAGAGTGCAGAGGGTCCATTGCGCTTGCTGCATATTTAGGCGGGTGAACGGAGTGACATGGACTGTGGAAGTCATGTGGCCCAGGAGGTGAAGCATCTGGCAAGTGGACACCATCGAGCAGCACTGAACCTGGTGCGCCAGAGAGATGAGTCTGTGGGCACGGACAATCAGAAGATAAACCCTGGCCACTGAAGTATTGAGGAGAGCCCCAATGAACTCGAGGTGCTGAGCGGGTTGTAGGTGGGATTTTGGGTAGTTGATTATGAAGTTCAGCTGCTCCAAGACTTTGATGGTATGCAGTGCACCCTGGTGAACTTTGTCCGGAGAGTCACCCCTCACCAGTCATCCAGGTAAGGGAAAATGAAAATCCCTTACACACGGAGTAAAGCAGCTATGACCGCTAGGTGCCTTGTGAAAACCCTGGGATCCTGGGAGCAGACAAGTGTTCTTAGGGAAGAACCCTGTATTGATCATGCCTGCTGCAGAGGATGAAACGGAGGTATTGTCAGTGCAGCAGGTGAATGAGGATGTGGGTAAAGGCATCTTTTAGAACCAAGCAGCACAGCCGATCTCCCACTGGAAGTAATGCAGCAATGTTCCAAGGGATACCATCTTGAACTTCTTTCTGACAAGGAAGCGATTTAGATTGCGAAGATCTAGAATAGGCCGGAAGCCACCTGTCTTTTAGGGGATCAGGAAGTATCGGGAATAGAATCCGCTTCCTTCCTCAGATGGCAGAACCAGTTCCACCGCTTTGGCTTCCACAAGGTTGGTTACTTCCAATTAGAGAAGTTCCCGATGGTGAGGTTCCAGAGGGCATTCCCCTGGAAGGAATGGAGGGGGGGGGGGTTCTGCTCAAAGTATAGGAGGTAACCCTCCTTCACTACAGTGGAACCTCGCTTAACGAGCATAATTTGTTCCCGCATCTTACTCATAATGCGAAACACTCGTTAAGCGAAACAATTTTTTCCATAGGAATCAATGTAAAATAGGATAATGTGCTCCATTCCGAAAAAAATAATCAAACAAATTTATAATAAAGTAGTTTATTTATTTATAATACATTTTTACAAGACAGTTGTCTAGAGACATTTGTTTTTGCCTATGCTTCAAAATTTGACGAAAATGAGACATAGCATAGAAACATAAAAACATAGAAATATGATGACAGAAAAAGACCACATGGCCTATCTAGTCTGTCCTTCCATAACAACAACTACAACAGTCCACTTTTTACCTTTAGAGATCCTCTGTGCTGGTCCCATGCTTTTTTGAATTCAGTTACTGTCCTCATCTCTACCACCTCCACTGGGAGACTATTCCACGGATCCACTACTCTTTCCGTAAAGAAATATTTCCGCATATCACTCCTGAATCTATCTCCCTTCACCCTCATCCCATGTCCCCTCGTAGCAGAACTTGCTTTCAATTGAAAGAGGCTCTCTCCCTGAACATTTATGCCACGGAGGTATTTAAACATCTCAATCATATCACCTCTATCCCGCCTTACCTCTAAGGTGTACATATTAAGATCCTTAAGTCTGTCCTCATATGCTTTGTAATGAAGCCCATTAATCATTTTAGTAGCCACCCTCTGCACCGACTCCATCCTGTTCACATCCTTTTGAAAGTGCGGTCTCCAGAATTGCACACCATACTCCAAATGAGGTCGCACCAAAGACTTATACAGAGGCATTATCACCTCCTTTTTTCTGCTAGCCATTCCTCTCCGTATGCACCCAAGCATCCTTCTACCTTTTGCCATCGCCTTTTCTACCTGTTTAGCTACTTTAAGATCATCAGACACAACCACGCCTAGGTCCCGCTCTTCTTTAGTGGACAAAAGTACTTTACCTCCTATACTGTATTGCTCCCTTGGATTGCTGCAGCCCAAATGCATGACCTTACATTTTTTAACATTAAATCCCAGCTTCCAAATTCTAGACCATTCTTCAAGCTTAGCTAGATCCCTCCTCATGTTATCTACACCTTCGTGGGTGTCTACTCTATTGCAGATTTTGGTATCATCTGCAAAGAGGCAAACCTTACCCGACAGCCCTTCCGCTATATCACTAACAAAGATGTTAAAAAGAATCGTACCAAGGACAGATCCCTGGGGCACACCACTGGTAACATCCTTCTCCTCAGAGTGAGCTCCATTTACTTGTACTCTTTGTCACCTCCCACCCAACCAATTTCTAACCCAAGCAGTAACTTTAGGGTCCCTCCCTAGGGTGCTCAGTTTGTTTATAAGTCGCCTGTGAGGAACAGTGTCAAAGGCTTTACTGAAATCTAAATACACCACATCTAGAGCTCTCCCTCGGTCCAACTCCCTGGTCACCCAGTCAAAGAAATCAATCAGATTTGTCTGACAAGACCTGCCTCTGGTGAATCCATGCTGCCTCGGATCCTGTAATCTGCTGGACTCCAGAAACCTCACTATTTTCTCTTTCAGCAGCGTTTCCAATAATTTACTCACCACCGAAGTTAAACTAACCAGTCTGTAGTTTTCAACCACATCCTTACTTCCGCTTTTGTGTAAAGGCACCACATGAGCCTCTCTTCAGTCCTTTGGCACCACTCCCGACTCCAACGAGGCATTGAAAAGGTCAGTCAGTGGAGTTGCTAGAACGTCCCCAAGTTCCCTCAGTATTCTAGGGTGTATCCCATCCGGTCCCATCGCTTTGTCTACTTTAAGTTGAGCTAGTTTCTCACAAACACAGTCTTCTGAAAATTGTTCAAGATGTCCCTCGCTTCTGTTCTTATTTGTGGGTGTTTTCTGAGGTCCTGCTCCTGGTTCTTCATCTGTGAACACAGAACAAAAATATTTGTTAAGCAATTCCGCTTTATCCTTATCAGCTTCTACATATTCCCCCCTGCACCCTTGAGTCTGACAATACCACTTTTACCCTTCCTCTTCTCACTAATATATCTGAAAAATGTCTTATCCCCCCATTTTATTGCATTGGCTATTTCCTCCTCCTTTTGAATCTTTGCCTTCTTGACTACTTTGCTAGCTTCTCTAAGTTTTTCCAAATACAGATGCCTGTCTTCCTCTCTCTGTGATCTCTTGTATTTCATGAAGGCCTCCCTCTTTTTCTTCACTTTTTCAGCTACTTCCTTCGAAAACCATAGCGGTCTCTTGTTCCTTTTGCCTTTATTTACCATTTTAACAAAAAGGTTGGTTGCCCTTAAAATACCCACTTTCAGTTTTGCCCACTGTTTTTCTACATCCCCCAGCTGTTCCCATCCCACTAACAACTCCCTGAGGTATTGGCCCATCTTCGCAAAGTTAGTCTTCCTAAAGTCTAAGATCCTCACCTTGGAATGGATTCTAACAGCCCTAGTCCTAATACTGAACCACACCATCTGGTGATCACTGGATGCAAAATGATCTCCCACTACGACATCAGAAACACTTTCACCATTGGTAAGCACCAAGTCCAGTATGGCCCCTTCATGTAGAGAATCCAGGATCTTCTTACTTCTAGATGATACTGCAGCAGGAATGTGCCAATCAACATCTGGCATATGGAAATCTCCTATCAGTAGCACTTCCCCTTTCCTAGCAATGCTGCGTATGTCTTCAATTAACTCTCTGTCCACCTCTTCCTCTTGTGAGGGAGGTCTGCATATCACACCAATGCAAATAGATTTCTCTTTCCCTCTTTCTAGTTTAACCCACAATGCCTCCTCTCTCCCTTTTAAGCTCTGTAATTCCAAAGCTTTAATAGTAGTTTTTACATATAGTGCCACTCCTCCTCCCCTTCTTCCTACCCTGTCCTTTCTGAATAAAGTATATCCAGGTATAGTTACATCCCAGTCATGGTTTTCTGTGAACCATGTTTCTGTAACTGCCACTAAATCCAAGTCAGCCACTCCCACCAAAGCTTCAACTTCAGGGATCTTATTAATACACACTGCTTTCCAAATGTTACCCCTGTTACCCATTTCCATAAAGGTATTTAATGTATCACCTACCTGGGGGCTTTCACTTACCTGGGGGCTTTCTTCACCCATCCCCAACGAATCTAGTTTAAAGCCCTCTTCAGTAGATTAGCCAGTCTACTACCGAAGATGCGTTGACCTTTCTTGGACAGATGGATGCCATCTCTGCTCTGCAACCCTTGGAACCGCATCCCATGGTCTAGGAAACCAAAACGCTCTCGATGACACCATCCACGCAGCCATGCATTCATCTCCAGGATGCGAGCCTCTCTGCCTTGGCCTTTACCCTCAACAGGGAGGATTGAAGAGAACACCACCTGTGCACCTAACTGCTTCACCCTCTGTCCCAGAGCCATGAAGTCACTTTTGATACGTTCCGAGGTATACCTGGCAGTATCATTTGTTCCAACATGGATTAGCAACATTGGGTAATAGTCAGTGGGCTTGATGAGTCTCGGCAAACTCTCCGTAACATCTTGGATTTTGGCACCAGGCAGGCAGCATACCTCTCTGGACATCAAGTCTGGTCGGCAGATGGCCGCCTCAGTACCCCTCAGAAGAGAGTCTCCAACCACCACTACCCTTCGTTTCCTTCTGGTCACTGATTCTGCAACTTTGGGGTACTTGAACTCTGGTTCTTCCCTTTCCAGGGATGCTTTCACCTCCTCCACTTCCAGGGCTGCATAATGGTTCTTCAATTCAAGGGCTGGAGAAGTTGGATTGGTGATTTTGCAGGCCCTGGTGACTTGTGCCCAACCATCGACATTCTGTTGGCACCCATCTTCTCCTGTGCTGGAGAGCTTGGTTGCTGCAAGAAGCATCTCATCAATGTACTTCTCACTGTCTTGAATGCTCCTCAGCCTCGCCACCTCCTCTCTGAGTTCCTCCACTTGTTTCCTCAGAGCTTCAGCATGCAGGCACCCTGCACATTGAACCGGTCCTTCAACTGGCATTAGGACCTCTGTCTGGACAGAGGCAGAAGCTGTAATGGGGGCAACAGCTTTAGCAATATGATTTTTCCCAGCCATTGTTCTGTTTGTGGAGCTTAGGTATCTGTTAAAGCAAAAGAGAGAGATCTACCAAGTACCAGCCAGTTTCGCAGCTGTCCTTTCAGAGAAAAAGCAGTTAAATCACTTTAATTATATTCAAAATGTGCTGGTCCAATTCTCTGTGATTTGTTAAAGGGGGAGGTGCCCTATAAAGCAAGACTGCTCACTAGGGGTGGGTGGAAGTCGGGGTGGGTAGGGAGGGAACTAACACCTGATTAGGTTTTAGCAGTTTCTAAACCTGAGGAGGTTACTGGAGTTCAGCAAACTACTGTGCTCAAGGAAAGTTCCCCTAAAGCAGCAAAAAGAAAGTAACGTTGCTTTAAAAAATATACAAAAAACCCTTTTAAGAGCTCCCAGTCAGAGAGCTAGCAATGTAATATAATAAAACAAACAAACCCTCAAATCCTTACTGTTTGTTTGATCTGTGGAGCCCTGGTTAGGAAAGCCTCAAAAGGGCAGGGCACTGGAGCCTTTTATGCAGGCTTCAACTGCACTCAGGAAACAGGCCCACTAACTCCTGATTAGGTGCTAGCAGTTTCTAAACCTGAGGAGGTTACTGGAGTTCAGCAACCTACTGTGCTCAAGGAAAGTTCCCCTAAAGCAGCAAAAAGAAAGTAACTTTGCTTTAAAAAATATACAAAAAACCCTTAAATAAATTTGTAGCGCGCATAGCTACTGCCTTATTGGGGTGATGCTTCTCCACATGCGATGCAACAGTTTCCCATGCTTTCAGCATCTCCCTTATTTCACTGGAAAGTTGTTGCTCTGCTGAGGCTGTTTTCTCCTCCTCCCCTGACGAAATCTCCTCCACAACGTCTTGCTGCGACACAGAAAGCAGCTCCAGAAGCTCTTCGGTGGAAAGCTATTGGCTATGCTCTTCCACTAGCTCATCAATGTCATTGCTATCCACCTCTAGCCCCATAATCTTGGCGAGAGACACAATCTCGTTGATTATAGGCTCCACAGGCACTTGCTCCAACTCCTTGGAGTCGTATTCAACAACGCTGTCCGGCCAAAGTAGGATCCTGCATGTGACATCACGTTGTCTCCTCGTCACTCTTTATGCGAAACATTGCTCGATAAAGGAGTCATTTTTTACATTTTGTTTTGCTCATTATGCGAATCACTCATTATGCGAGGTGCTCGTTAAGCGAGGTTTGACTGTATTTGCAATGTCCAGGTGTCAGTGGTGATGCTGAGTCAACTATGGGCAAAGAACTGGAGACGCCCCTCAATGTGCTGCGGAACTGGGTCTGAAAGGGGAGGAAAGGCTGTGGTCCAGAAGTCAAAATCCCTCCCCCCCCCCCCACCAGGATGCAGTTGGGGTTTGGTGGTCTCAGACCTACGCTGCTGTCTTTGGTCTTGGTCTGTTGCCCCTGCGGGTAGAAGGACTTTTTCCCTAAAGCCTTCTGACGGGAAGGGTCAGCAGTCTTCCTGGAGAGCCTGGTCATTGTCAGTTGTTCCATCTCCAATGCAGCAGCCTTTTCCATCATGGGTTTGCCAAAGAAATTCTCTCCCCGGCAAGGGACATCAGTCAATTTGTCCTGAACCCATTGCTCCAGGTAAGCGGACTGTAGCCATGCCAGACGGTAGGCACCAATGCCCACCGTAGCCACTCTGGCCATGGACTTAAAGCGTCATAGGCTGCTCGAGTCACAAATTTGGAGCATTCCTTGGTTTTACTGACCAGGTTGAGAACATAAGAACATAAGATATGCCATACTGGGTCAGACCAAGGTCCATCAAGCCCAGTATCCTGTTTCCAACAGTGGCCAATCTAGGTCATACGTACCTAGCAGTTTCCCCAAAAGACACAGGTTCCACAATGCTTGTATTGGGTCAAGCATTGATAATCCTGGGTCCCTTCTTAATAATGGTTTATGGACCTTTCCTGCAGGAACTTGTCCAAACCTTTTTTAAACCCAGCTACACTAACAGCTTTTACAACATGTATCCTAAGCTCTGCGCCATACTGGGTCAGACCAAGGTCCCTCAAGCCCACTATCCTGTTTCCAACAGTAGCCAATCCAGGTCACAAGTACCTGACAGATTCCCAAAAAGGCACACAGGTTTTGCAGTGCTTGTCCTGGGGCAAACAGTGGATTTTCCAGGTCCTCTTAAATAATAGTTTAAGGACCTTTCCTCCAGGAACTTGTTCAAACCTTTTTTAAACCCAGCTACACTAACAGCCTTTACTACATCCTCAGGTAACAAATTCCAGAATTTGATTACACATTGAGTGAAAAAATATTTTATTTTATTAGTCTTAAATAGTTTACCCTGTAGCTTCATTGGATGTCCCCTAGTCTTTCTATATTCTGATAACACAAACAATCGATCTACGTTTACCCGTTCCACTCCGTTCATTAATTTATAGACTTCTATCATATCTCCCCTCAGCCGCCTCTTTTCCAGGTTAAAGAGTCCTAACCTTTTTAGCCTTTCTTCATAGGGGTATTCTTCCATCCCCTTTACCATTTTGGTGGCTCTTCTCTGAACCTTTTCTAATAACGCTATATCCTTTTAAAGATACGGCGACCAGAATTGCACACAATATTCAAGGTGCGGTCTCACCATGGAACGATATAGAGGCATTATAATATCCTTTGTTTTATTTTCTATTCCTTTCCTTATGATACCTAGCATTCTATTTGCTCTCTTGGCCGCCGCTGCACACTGGGCCGAGGGTTTTAACATGTTTTCCACAATGATGCCTAAATCTTTTTCCTGGGTGGTGGTTCCTAATGTGGAACCTTGCATCCTGTAACCATAGTTTGAATTGTTTTTCCCTAGGTGCAAACTTTGCATTTGTCCACGTTCCAGACGTTCTCGAGATGAACACCAGACAGCCCAGCCGAGAACCCAGTAAGCTCCCCTGCCAGGTCTCTCAAGTACATTCCCATGTACAACTGGTATGCTCCTAAACGGGCCATGAGCATCGAGCCCTGGTAGCACTTCCTGACAAAGACATCCATGGTGCAGGTCTCCCGACCCAGGGGCACCAATGAGTGCTTCTTATTGCTCTTGATGTGGCGCATGGCTGACTCCACCACCATGGAGTTTTGAGGCAGTTGTGTTTTTTCAAAGCCCAGGCCTTTGCAGACCCAATACATGGAATCGAGCCACTTGTTCACCATAGCCAACATAAGCTCAACCTCAAATGTGCCCTAATTAACGCACAACCAGCCCATAGCAAAATACTAATCTTCTCTGACCATTTCAATGACCACAACCTAGACATCATGTTCATCATGGAGTCATGATTCTCAGGCACTGACAACATCCTCATAAGCCAGCTCACATCCTCCAGCACCATCTATTCAACTGCTCCAGGTCCAACCAGAGAGGAGGAGGTATCATTATCTTTGCCAAACATAACTTGAGCTTCCACACCTCCACATCATACTCAAAGGGTGGTATGGACACAATAATAATTACCAACAAACACCTAACATTCTGCCAGGCTTATATATCCCCCAATGCCAGTACAGAACAACTGCCAGCCCTCCTTAACACCATATACACCCACAACAGGCACAACAATCAACTCATCTTACTTGGAGACCTAAACCTCACCTCAGTCAACCCTAGGCTCGCCAAAACTTTCACAGAGACAACGGAAGCTCTCAACAATGCATAGATAGTGGACAAGCCAATGCACTCAATGCAAAATGCCCTAGACCTTATCTTCACACCATGACATATGTACGACCACAACAACCCACCATCTTCTACAATAACCACAGTACCCTGGTCACACCACAAACTCATCACCTTCCACATATCCAACAATAGCAACTCATACAAAGACCCAATACCACATAACCCCCAGCCTAGATTCCATCAACTGGATAAGGAGACGTTCACACAAGTTATACCCAAGACTGACTGCAACACTAACAACATGCACTAATCTGCAGCTGGAATTCGACAATAAGCAATTATGTTACAAAACCACATGCCAGCACCACCACTTGCAAGGCTCGCGCCAAAACACCAGAGACCTAAAAAAAGCCAAACGCAAATTCTGCCAACTAGAAAGACGCTGCGATGTTCAAAAATCTCAGAAGACCTCCACAAATATATGGCACAATTACACCAATACCAGACATCAGTAAATAACAAAAAGATGGAATATCACACTCATCTCATCCTCACATCTCTTAACTGCCCCAGAAAACTATTTGATATAGTGAAATCCTTAACAAGACACCCCCTCCCAAGAGGCTTTGGATGGCAACCTCTCCCTACAGACACTAGCCAGCCACTTCCTAAACCTAGCCAGCACCACAGGAGTCCCACGATGGCAAAAGAAGAGGCTGATGGACTCCACCCCCCCCCCCCCCCCCCGCTACCCATCTGGCATTCCTTCATAACCATATCTCTAGATCACCTACAAACAATCATCAAGAACCTTAGCACAACCACATTCCTCTGGACCCGTGTCCCATCAGCTGGATCAAAGCTACTAAGACAACCTGCTACCTAACATACACAAGAGCACACAACTCACTCCTACAAGGATACATGCCACACGAACTTAAGATATCATCCATCCATCCAATAAAGAAGAACCCTACGCTGAACTCAAAGCTACCCAGCTCATACAGACCCATCGCCAGTCTTCCCATCCTTGCTAAAATCATTGATTAGACTGTCTTACTTCAGCTCCAACAGCACATCGAGGCATATGCCCCACTTGACCATCACCAGTATGGTTTCAGGCACAAGCACGGTGTCGAAACCTTACTCACAGTGCTCATGGACAATCTCATCAAAGGCACTTAGAAACTACATCAGGGCTTCCTACTCATCTTCTTGGACATCAAAGCTGCCTTTGGCTCCATACCACACAACCTACTGCTAAAAACCCTACAGGCAATTGGTATAATCAACACCACACTAAAATTGTTCCAATCCTACCTGATCAACCAAAAACAGCAGGTATCAATGAACAGTTATACCTCCACACTATACACACAGCAAAAAGGAGTCCCCCAAGGATCAGCCTTTTCATCAATCTTATTTGACATCTTCCTACAACCCATCTGCAAGATAATACAATCCCACAGCATACTCTACCACATATATGCAAACAATGTTATGTAACACATGCCATTCTCCACCACAAAATCCAGCTATACCCCCCTGATAAATTAGCTCCATGACATCACTCAATGGCTGGCAAAACAGTCTCATCGTCAACCCTGACAAGACCGAAGCCCTCTTCATATTCCATGACATGAACTACACCCTCCCTTCCACCATAAAAATTCCAGGAGCACATTAAAAAAAAATCTTAAGAACGATATCTCGGCATAACACTGGACCAACATCTAACTCTGCAACCAAAAATAAGCAACATCACCAAAGCCTTATACAACAAGATAAAGACAGTGCAACACCTGAGCCCACTGCTGGACTTCACTGACTACCACACGGTCTTTCAAGCCCTCACCCTACCCCATGTTGACTACTGCAATATCCTTTTCCAAGGACTACCAGACTACACACTCCACCCCCCCTGCAACTCGCACAAACCACTGCCACCTGCATACTGTCCCATGCCACTAGATCCTACCATATAACTCCTATTCGTAAGAAATTAAAAACACACCTATTTATGACACACTATGGTGACCAGTCAATTACTATCACTCAAACAGGCATAAGTTAATAGAAGATAATAAAATTCACAAACCAAAAACAAAATTAATGCAATTAATTGCAATCAAAGATACACTAATTCTGTTTCTCCACTCATTGTAATATAATGACTGCCAAACATCCTACAATGTATATAGTTTAATTACAATGTAACAGTTGTACTGTACATAGTTGCTAAGCACTGTGCAAAGGTTGTTATGCACATAGCTGCTAGATCATTGGTAACAAGTTCTAGTTCTTTGTATTAAAACTTATGTTCTTTGCATAATTTTCACAGATGTTATATGTAAGATGAACAGGCACTTATTACTGTTTCGCCGGTTCATTCCATTGTTCTTTGTAAACCGCACCTGATCCATGGGAAAGTGCGGTATATATATGTCTGCTAAATAAATAAATAAATAAATAAATATACTAAAAAAAAAACTACATTGGCTGCCTGTAAAAATAAGAACAAAATAAAGATCTGTTAACTGCCTTCAGAATATATGGAGGCCTATTCTCTACCTACCTACAATCTTTCCTCCAGAAAACACCCAACAACAAAGCAAGAAGAACACCCCAACAAAATGTATTGCTGCTGCCCCACACTTTTTGGAAAAGCAACATAACCACCACTAACAAGGCCTTCTCTCTCTACGCACCAGTTTTATGGAATGCATTACTGGATCACCTACATGAAACCTAATGGAATTTAGAAGGAAATTAAAGATTGGCCTACCACAAAAAAACACATACCTATTACAAAGAGCCCAGACCATCTGTGCAAAAGTAATTACTAAAGCTCGTCTAACAGACCATGTGACCCCTATACTCCTAGAACTACATTGGCTCCCTATAAACAGCCGAATCAGATACAAAATTCTCCTAACAACTTTCAAGCTCCTAAACGACATCGCCCCCTCACACCTATCCACACTACTACAGACCCCATCCGAATCAAGAGCTCGCAGACAAAACGCAGCCCACTCACTTGATATGCCAAAAACATTCACGAAGACTAAAAAATCCTCAAGTGCCAGAGCCTTCACGTTCACTGCCCCCATGCTCTGGAATGATCTCCCATTAGGCCTCCGTATCATAAAAGACCTCTCCCAATTTCGGAAGGAACTCAAAACCTACCTATTCTCCGAACATTTCGAAATCCCCTACCCCCCAAGTCCTGTCCCACAGCATCCACAGACACACAAACTCAAAACTCCCAAAACCACAATTAGCTAAACCCACACAGTCCTCCCACACACACAAAAAAACTTATGATAAAAAAAATGGAAATAAATTCCACCACTTACTCATGACCTATGATTATTCTGTAACACATTGTATATGACCACTTGTAAATAACCTATGTAAATAGTTTGGACAGTTTATCACATTTATTATTTGTAAAAAGTTAGAAAGTTTCTGTTCAATGTAAATGTATACCGAAGTATACATAATTGTTAACTTGTTCCATGTAAACCGCCCTTGATCTCTGGAAGGGGCGGTATAGAAGAAATAGATAAATAAAAAATAAATAAATAAAGATATACCTCTTCAGGGAATACTTCAGTGACAATGACTAGCTCTCATCCATACTCTCCCCCTCCCCCTCCCCCCTCTCATCCCCGACCATTACTGTTAATCTTGTACAAAGTTCACTTGTGTTCAATTTTCAAGAATCTATCATATATAAAGTTCACCTATGTTCAATATTCCATATTCTATGTAACCCCACGTTATCTGTTCCATTTAAACCGCCTTGGATCTAAGATTAGGTGGTATATAAGTCACTTAAATAAATAAAATAAAATAAATAAATGCAAGGCCTTACCCTTTTCCCTCACAAACTCCAGGAAGAAGAGGTCCTCGGGAGGGGACCTTCGACACTCAGGAGGTGGTGAGGGATCCGAGGCACATCCCGGTGCCTTGCCATCTCCAGAGACTCGTCCTCAGTCTCCCAGATTAGTCCGAATCACTGAGGAACTCAAAGTATCGACAGGATCGAAGACGGAAAGGGGTCCTCGGTTCTCAATGCTCGGAACCGGAGGCACTGGAGGAGAGGGGCTGCACCGACCGGGATCGGGAGCAGCCTTAGATCCAGAGGAAACTGCAAAGGTTTAAAGGACTGGCTGCACCTTGGTCGGTGAGGCCTCCGCTGTGGATGGGGCAGTCACCGGAGTTACCTGGTCCTTGGGGGGAGGGAATGTGCCATGAAGGCAGCCAGGCTGCACTCAAAAGCCTAATAATTTAGTTCAGACACTGTTTTATGTAATGTTACTTGTACATAATTCCATTCCGTTCCATGTAAAGTATAGAAATGTATGCAAAATTGTTAACTGTTTTATGTAAACCGCCCTTGATCTCTGGAAGGGGCGGTATAGAAGAAAAAGATAAATAAAATAAATAAATAAATAAAAGCATCCTCTATGCCAGAAGGGAGGGTTCCGCAGCTGCCGGTGTCGGCATCAGCATCAGCACCAACAAAGCCAATGCCATCT
This sequence comes from Ichthyophis bannanicus, assembly GCA_033557465.1. Lineage (NCBI taxonomy): Eukaryota > Metazoa > Chordata > Amphibia > Gymnophiona > Ichthyophiidae > Ichthyophis > Ichthyophis bannanicus. Next base: position 429,416,301 of record CM066034.1, on the reverse strand, counting down.
CCTTCGGCAGGAACTCCATGAGAGTTATAGTCTCAGAAGCCCTGTGCCAAAAATCCAAGATCTCAGGAGGCAATTCCTCCCGCCAGGAAGCTTGGAAGGCTGCACCCAGTCTTTGCCCTCAGATTCGTATCAAGGACTCAGACGCTGATGACCAGAGGTTTTCTCTCTGGTATCGGCATCACCCTTCAACGCCGACTTGGACGGAGTTCGTTCCTTCTAGGGGCACTCATCGTTGAAGGAGAGTCGCTGGTCCGATGTCCCGTGACCTCGAGGCTTGGAAATCGCCCAGTCCCCTTTCAGAGCCAGTACCTCAGATGGGGCCTTCGAGGCCTTGGAAGCGAATAACAATTCCCATTGCTTTTCTTGGTTCTCAAACCCCTTGCGCGTCATCTGCATGCAGAGAGGCAAGTAGAAGGCTCATGGCGGGCCCCGAGACATTGCAGGCACAAACTGTGGCGGTCAGTGATCGAGATGGTTCGACTACACTGAGTGCACTTTTTAAAACCATTGGTTGGGTTAGACATGGTAGAGAAGACGTCTCCTGCCAAGTCAAAGGACTCCAATGTCCTCACCAATCAAGGGAGGCATGAGAAAAAACCCACGCACCAAAAAAGAAAAGAGAACCCGAAAAAAACGCAATGCTGTGGCACAGATGGTCATTGGGATCAACAAAGGTGAGAAGGGTGACACGAACTGATACAAGCCAGTACCAGAACGACAAAAAAACAGACAGTAAAAAAATGAACTTCTCTCTGGAATTCAGACGTCCAGATGTCCAAAGGGCTCCATGGAAAAAAGAAGACTGCCTTCGGCAGGAAGGCTGGCATGTATGCGTGGAGTACATTCCAAAAGCTTCCTTTGGAAGTTGGGAAGTGTTCCCACGTGTGCTCCGTCGGTGACATCACCCATATGTGAGGACAGACTTTCTGCTTGGTCCCAGAGAAGAATGGTTTCTACTCAGGCTGTCAGGACCCATGATGGGAAGATGACAACGCTCTGGACAGACCTGTTGTATGAAAGGCTCCATCTGCTCCATCTCCTATATGCAACCTGCAGTGTGTCACAGAGATTATCAGGTAGACCTCTGGAGACACCAAAGCAGACTCCACTCCAGGAGGCGGCTTGTGCACTAGTGGAATGAGCTCCGACATTTCCGGCACACATTTCCCTCATTCCAAAAGGCAATCAAGAACTTGGCTGCTCCCTGTCCTTTACTCAGACTACTGAATAGGAAAAAGAGATAGCCCAATTAATGGAAGAAATTAGAAAACTCCAAATACTTTACAAACAGACCTCCTAACATCTAACAGATGCAGCAAGGGGTCCTTCTAAAGGTTCTTCTCTAAAGAAGAAGGCAAGATCACAGATTAAGATGACAGGATGACAGCATCTTCAGCAGAAAGGATGGTACCATCCTCAGTGAAATAGATGTTGTCAAGATTATAGGAAAGGTTTCCTACAGGACAAGGCCTGTAGCTCCAAAACCCAGCCTGCCAGATGCAACAGCCACCAGGAACATCATCTTCAGGGTTAAATGCCTTCAACACCACAGAAAGACTCCACTATGGTACAATCCGATGCACTTCCTTGAGGAAGCGGGACATATCAGAGTGTACCATTAAGGACAATCTTTAAATATGTCGTCGGTAGCACACAAGGGCTGCCACTTGAACCATGAGAGAGTTCAGAGCTAATCTTTGGTCTAACCCAGAATGTGAGGAGGACAAAAAGGTGACTATTTCTGCTTTCCTGGCACTACCTCTCAAAGACTCTCCAGACCCTCACATACACCAAGGATGTAGAGGCACTCCGGGTTTTGAGAAGGGTGTTAACTACTGTTCCAGAGTATCCTTTTTTAGACAGCTTAAGGGTCAAGCCATAAGCAAGAAGGGAATGGGATCCACAAATACCAAGTGACCACACCACAGAAGTCCCCTCTTGATGTATCATTCCATGGTGCAACCGCACCTTCATTATTGTGTGCAATTCTGGTCACTGTATCTTAAAAAAGATATAGCGTTATTAGAAAAGGTACAGAGAAGAGCCACCAAAATGGTAAAGGGGATGGAAGGATATCCCTATGAAGAGAGGCTAGAAAAGGTTAGGGCTCTTCAACCTTGAAAAGAAACGGCTGAGGGGAGATATGATAGAGCTCTACGAATTAATGAATGGAGTGGATGGGTAAACATAGGTCAATTGTTTACGCCATCAAAATATAGAAAGAATAGGAGGCATGAAATGAAAACGAAAATTACACTTACCTGGTAATTGTGGTTCCTTTAGTGACTCCAGTTTAGTCCTCCACCTCTGGGTTGTGTACCTCCTCCTGCAGCTTGGAGACTGGGCATGTCAAAATTGTGACATCACTGGATGTAGCCTGCTGGTCTCTCCCATCAGCCCCAGTGAACTATTGACAAAGCACACTCAAAGGAGCAACAAATATCAGATATATTAGTGAGAAGAGGAAGGGCAAAAGTGGTATTGTCAGACTCAAGGGTGCAGGGGAGGAAAATGTAGAAGCTGATAAGGATAAAGCGGAATTGCTTAACAAATATTTTTGTTCTGTGTTCACAGATGACGAACCAGGAGCAGGACCTCAGAAAACACCCACAAATAGGAAAAGAAGCGAGGGACATCTTGAACAATTTTCAGAAGACTGTGTTTGTGAGAAACTAGCTCAACTTAAAGTAGACAAAATGATGGGACCGGATGGGATACACCCTAGAATACTGAGAGAACTTGGGGACGTTCTAGCAGCTCCACTGACTGACCTTTTCAATGCCTCGTTGGAGTTGGGAGTGGTGCCAAAGGACTGGAGAGAGGCTCATGTGGTACCTTTACACAAAAGCGGAAGTAAGGATGTGGTTGAAAACTACAGGCCGGTTAGTTTAACTTCGGTGGTGAGTAAATTATTGGAAACGCTGCTGAAATAGAAAATAGTGAGGTTTCTGGAGTCCAGCGGATTACAGGATCCGAGGCAGCATGGATTCACCAGAGGCAGGTCTTGTCAGCCAAATCTGATTGATTTCTTTGACTGGGTGACCAGGGAGTTGGACCGAGGGAGAGCCGTAGATGTGGTTTATTTAGATTTCAGTAAAGCCTTTGACACTGTTCCTCACAGGCGATTTATAAACAAACTGAGCACCCTAGGGATGGACCCTAAAGTTACTGCTTGGGTTAGAAATTGGTTGGGTGGGAGGCGACAAAGAGTACAAGTAAATGGAGCTCACTCTGAGGAGAAGGATGTGGTGTGCCCCAGGGATCTGTCCTTGGTCCGATTCTTTTTAACATCTTTGTTATTGATATAGCGGAAGGGCTGTCGGGTAAGGTTTGCCTCTTTGCGGATGATACCAAAATCTGCAATAGAGTAGACACCCAGGAAGGTGTAGATAACATGAGGAGGGATCTAGCTAAGCTTGAGGAATGGTCAAGAATTTGGCAGCTGGGATTTAATGTTAAAAAATGTAAGGTCATGCATTTGGGCTGCAGCAATCCAAGGGAGCAATATAGTATAGGGGGTGAAGTACTTTTGTCCACTAAAGAAGAGCGGGACCTAGGCGTGGTTGTGTCTGATAATCTTAAAATAGCTAAACAGGTAGAAAAGGTGACGGCAAAAGCTAAAAGGATGCTTGGGTGCATACGGAGAGGAATGGCTAGCAGAAAAAAGGAGGTGATAATGCCTCTGTATAAGTCTTTGGTGCGACCTCATTTGGAGTATTGTGTGCAATTCTGGAGACTGCACCTTCAAAAGGATGGAGTCGGTGCAGAGGGTGGCTACTAAAATGATTAGTGGTCTTCATTATAAAGCAATTGAGGACAGACTGAAGGATCTTAATATGTACACCTTAGAGGAAAGGTGGGATAGAGGTGATATGATTGAGATGTTTAAATACCTCCATGGCATAAATGTTCAGGGAGGTATTGAAAGCAAGTTCTGCTGTGAAGGGACATGGGATGAGGGTGAAGGGAGATAGATTCAGGAGTGATATGCGGAAATATTTCTTTACGGAAAGAGTAGTGGATCCGTGGAATAGTCTCCCAGTGGAGGTGGTAGAGATGAGGACAGTAACTGAATTAAAAAAGCATGGGACAAACACAGAGGATCTCTAAAGGTAAAAAGGGGACTGTTGTAGTTGTTGATATGGAAGGACAGACTAGATAGGCCATGTGGTCTTTTTCTGTCATCATATTTCTATGTTTCTATGTTAAATAAGTAGCTATCATATAAAACATTTTAACTCTATACTGAAATGGAACTTACAGCTATTAACTGTGTAACATGAATTTCCCCCTAGGAAAAAGGAAACCGCCTTGCACCTTACCCCTCTGCCCCATACAGAATTAGGAAACCACAGAGTAACAACAGACAGAAACAGATAGACAAGGTCAGAATCTTGTAAAAAATTCAGTAAGAATGACACCTACCGGTAGACTTGCACTTCTACCAACTGAACCTCCACTGCCAGACAAACCCCGGTTGGGAATGAGGACTAAACTGGAGTCACTAAAGGAACCACAATTACCAGGTAAGTGTAATTTTCATTTCCTTATCGTTCCTCCAGTTTAGTCCTCCACCTCTAGGATGTAACAGAGCAGTAATCATTGGGAGGGACCTTTTCAGCCGGCTCGCAACACTGCTGTCCCGAAGCAAGCATCATTCGCTGCCAGAACATCCAGGCGGTATTGCTTACTGAAAGTATGAAGTGACGACCAGACGGCCGCTCTACAGATATCCCCCGGCGGAACTAAACTGTGTTCTGCTCAAGAAGACGCTTATGCTATGGTAGAGTGAGCTCGCAAACCCATCGGAACTGCACGCCCTTGCAAAAGATATGCTGATGCCATCGCCTCTCTAATCCATCTTGAAATGGACGCTTTTGCCGCCACTTACCCCTTTGCAAGGACCTCCGAATAACATGAAACCTTTAAGCATTACCGCAACACTTGTTTTATGTCCAACCGACGCAAATCACGATCAACAGTGTTCCCTTCCAGAGAACCGAGAACTGGAAGAGAAACCGTTTGATTCAGGTGAAAGGCAGATACCACCTTTGGCAAAAAAGGACGGAACTGGACGCAATACCATCTTCTCTCTCGAAAAGGTCAAGAACGATTCTCTACAGGACAACACCTGTAACTCCGAAACTCGCCTTGCTGAACAGATGGCTACCAAAAACACGGTTTTTAAAATCAAATCCTTCATTGACGCTCGATGTAAAGGCTCAAAAGGTTCTTTAGCCAATGCCCCTAAGACCAAATTGAGATCCCACGGCGGAACGATGATCCTCCTTGAGGGCCGCAGTCTGGAAACTGCTTTAAGAAAACATAAAACCTCCGAATGAGCACCTAGCGCAATGCCCTGCCCTGCCTCTATAGCACGAAATAGCCGCCAACTGGACTTTCAGGGAACTAGCCGCTAGCCCCTTATGTAGAAAACCTAAACCCAGGGGAACAGATACTGTAGCTGCCCGCACCTGCCGTTGAGAACACCAGTCCTCAAAATACGCCAGACCCGAACCTATGCCAGAGGCGTGGACTGCTTTCTTGCTTTCAGCAACGTGGCGATCACCGCCCCAGAATAACCTTTTTTTTTTTTCCAGCCTCGCCCTTTCAATGGCCCAACCGTAAGCGAGAACCGATCCACCTGAGGCATTCGCAGCGGGCCTTGTAGCAACAGATGTTCTAACACCGGTAATCTCCAGGGATCTCCGTCGAGCAGGCGAATGAGATCGGCGTACTACGGACGTCTTGGCCAGTCTGGTGCTATGAATAGCACTCTCCCCTGATGAGCTTCGATATGTTGGATTACTCGCCCTATTTGTGCCCACGGTGTGAAGACATATAGAAGACCTGCAGACGGTCAACGTTGCATCAGGGCGTCGATCTCCTCCGACATCCATTCCCTTCGTCAGCTGGAGAAACGACTGGCCTTTGCCACCTGAAACGTCGCCATGAGGTCCATGAGAGGTGGTCTCCCCGTGAACTATTTGTGCAAACACGGCCGGATGCAATTCCCACTCCCCGGCATCCACCCGGACCCTGCTGAGAACATCCGCCATCACATTGTCCTTCCCTGCAATGTGCTCCGCCGATATCGCCGGCAGCCGCTGCTCTACCCAAGTAAACAGCCGCTCTGTTTCCTCTTCCATGGCCGCACTTCCTGTACCGCCCTGGCGACTGATACAGGCCACCATCGCCACGTTGTCCGACAGCACTCGCACCGCTCGACCTGTCACCGTGGCTTCGAACCTTTGAAGCGCCCGACAGACTGCTCTCAGTTCTAGTCGATTGAACCCACGCTTTCTTGAAGTGACCACGTGCCTTGTGCAAACTGATCTCTGCAATGAGCTCCCCATCCCGCGAGACTCACGTCCGTCAACAAGGGGAGCCACTCCGGCTGTTCCAGAGGCATTCCTATTTTCAACGATCCCGGAAGCAGCCACCACCGAAGAGACCGCCTGACCTTGAGTGGGCAGAGCAGCTGCTTGTTCAATGAATCGGACTTATGTGACCACCAACGAAGCAGCGCTCTCTGTAATGGGCGCATATGAAGTCTGGCCCAAGGCACTGCTTCCAGGGTTGCCGCCATCGTTCCCAGCACTCGGAGATAAATCCATGCTGATGGAGCCGGGGCGGATTTGAACTTGTGTACCAATTGCCGAAGGGCTTGAACTTGCCGGTCCGGCAGAAATACCGCTCCTTTCTGAGTGTTGAACCATACCCCTAGATACTCGAGATCCTGGGAAGGTACCAGAAGGCTTCTGGTCGGTTTGACCACCCAACCTAGGCTCTGCAAAAACTGCACCACTTTGTCTGTCACCTGAACACTCTCTCCCTGTGATTTTGCTCAAATCAACCAATCATCGAGATAAAGATGAACCAGAATTCCTTCCTTGCGTAATGCTGCCACTACCACCACCATGATCTTGGTGAAAGTTTGCGGTGCCGTCACCAGACTGAAAAGCAGTGCTTGGAATTGATAATGCCCCCAAGAGAGCACAAATCGCAGGAACCTTTGATGAGCCACTCTGATTGGGATGTGTAAGTACGCCTCGGTAAGGTCGAGGGACATCAAGTACTCCCCTTGTCTCACCGCCACAATGACCGACCTCAATGTTTCCATTCTGAAATGTGGTAAGTGAAGACACTGATTCACCCCTTTTAGGTCTAATATAGGCCGAAGAGCTCCGTCTTCCTTTGGCACCAAGAAATAACTTGAGTATCGACCCTTGCCGTACTCTGCCATCGGAACCGGCGCGACTGCTTCCATTTCTAAGAGTCGATTTAAGGTACCGCGGACTGCCAAGGTTCTCAGCTGACCTTTGCAATGAGAAATCACGAACGAATTCTGCACAGACCTTCCCAATTCCAGTGCATAACCCTCGCAAATTACCTCTAAGACCCACTGGTCAGACGTTATTTGGGCCCAGGTGGGAAGAAACTCCCGAAGTCGCCCGCCAATCGGATGACCTCCCACCGGGACCCGCCTCCTTTCATTGTGGCTGAAACGTGACTTAGAATAAGCCTCGGCTGAACAACTTCTTAGTCAAAGCTAACGGTGATCGGCTACCAGAGAAGCCAAACACCTCGCCCCAGCGCTAATCAAATCGTAGTGTGCCTCTACCAGATAAGCCAATTCTATCCATGTCACCTCCATTAATCGCTCCTGCTCCAGGTGAACGGGCTGCCACAAGCGTTGCGATCCTTGAAGGCACGCTCTCGCTCCCCAAATCCGACACCTTTCCTTTTCTCTTGTCTGCCAAGGGATAGAGCCTTGACCCCTTTTTGTCCCACTGCTGGCAGACCCCCTTCATCTTGGATCATGTGGGGAACCCCACGGGATAAGCTATGAAGACGCCCTGGGTCCCATCAAACCCCATGCCAGCTAGGTTTGATGAATGTAACTCACGCCTCCCATAATGAGATATATCAATATATCACTTTAGGAATGTCACCCCCTCCATTAGTAAACTTGGGAAATCTTCAGAGGACTAGAAATTCCTCCGTTTTACGCTCTTAGTGCACTTTTTTTTTTTGTCCCAAAATCTACTCCTAAACCAACTTAAACTAACTGAAATGGACTGCTCAAGAACTGAAAATAACTGAAATAAACTCATCTGAACTCAAAGGAACTTGCGGTCACTAACTGCCCCAATTCTACTCTAAACCAACCTAAACTAACTTAAATTAAATTAAAGCAGCTTGCTGTCCTTAACTGTATCTTAGACCGCTTGTTCCAGCATCAGGGAGAGCCCGTGAAAAAACGCGGCTTCTCGCAGCCGAAAAAACACGGGAAACACAGCCCACTCAGGAAAAATGGCAGGGCCGGCCTCTCTGCGTGCCCTCAGCGCAGGGCCTGAAGCCTCCATGCCTGAGCGTGATGCGGCGTGTCTCTCCACTTCAATGCCACGCCGCACAATGCCATCGGGCTAAGCACCTGGCCGATGCCGGCCAATCACCCGCCCTGCAATTCACGCTGCCAATCACCACGAGGTGTGATCGGCTAACGCGGAGAGGGCTTTCCATCCCCCGGCCTCCTGCCACGAAGCCCCCCCAACAAAAGCGGGGCGCTGCTGCACAACTCCCCTCCGTTCCCACTAGGAGGGGAGAGCGGCTCCAACATCTGGGGCGATCCTGAAGGGAGAAATGAAGACTCAAAGGGTCGATTCCCCCCACAACCGAAGGTGATTTGATAAAGCTATCAATCTTTTTTTTTTTTTTTTTGAGTTACCTTAGTGCAAAGAAAATAAAATAATGAAAGTAGGGAAAAATTAAAAGAAACTGTCTAACTACCCTAATGCTCCTTATCTGATTCACCAGTGAGCCCAGCACCTAGGCTCACTAAGTCCTCTTGCTGCATGGAGACTGGACACACTGGGGCTGATGGGAGAGACCAGCAGGCTACATCCAGTGATGTCACGATTTTGACATGCCCAGTCTCCAGGCTGCAGGAGGAGGTACACAACCCAGAGGTGGAGGACTAAACTGGAGGAACGATAAGGAACTACAGGGTAACCTATTTAAGGCTAATAAGAGAAAATATTTTTTCACTCAATGTGTAATCAAACTCTGGAATTTGCTACGGGAGGATGCAGTAAAAGCTGTTAGTGCAGCCGGGTTTAAAAATGGTTTGGACAAGTTCCTGGAGGAAAGGTCCATAAACCATTATTAAAATGGATCCAGAATATCCACTGCTTGCCCCAATACAAGTATTGTGGACCTATGTCTTTTGGGGAAACTGCTAGGTACTCAAGAGGTCTATGCACCATGGCATGCACAGCCAGTCTGGCATCACTAGAATGACCAAGCCCAGGTGATACTTAATTCTGTGAAGAAGTCAGCTTACTGTAGGGTCCACGGGGGAAAGACAAACAGGAGCCCCTTATGGGCCACTCCTGAAGAACATCATCCAAGCCCGCAGTCTATGGATCTTTCCTGTGGCTGAAAAATTTTCACCTTGGTATTCCCCTGGGTGGCCAGATTGACCAATGGCAGGATCCACCTCCGCATAATGAGGTCAAATGCACAAGGGCTTAGTTCCCACTTGCTGGGATCCATGGTGTTTCGAAATAAGAAGTCGGCCTGCACATTGTTGACATCTGCTATATGAGCCTCCAACAGAGCTACCAAATAAGCCTCTGCCCAAACAACAGAGCTCTGCAACCTGAGTGGACACCACAATGTGTGATTGTCACATTGCTTGTTAACTTATGCCACTGCCCTGGCCTTGCCTGAGAACACTAACCACTTTGCCCTCCAGGAAGGACTAAACCCTTTTCAGAGCCAGGCAGATCACCCTGGTCTCTAGTCTACTGATTGCCCAGGAGGCTTCCTGAGGGGACCAGCAGCCCTGAACAAACTGAGCCAGACAATGTGCCCCCAAGTCCAGCAAGCTGGCATCTGTGGTGACTATCACCCAATCCAGCAACTTCAAAGGCATCTCCATCCAACGGAGGATGAGTATAATCATCCAGGGAGGAAGAGGAAGGCATGCTTCGAACAACTGGTCAATAATTAGGAGGTGACCCTGTAGGGGTCACATGTGCGCTCTAGCCCAAAGTACTGGTTCCAGAAGCTGCACATAGTCCCAGGCCTTGGGAGCTGCCTGAGAGCAAAACCACTGAACTGCAGTTGCAGCTTATCCAAACTTTCTAGGATGAGAAACAAACTGCCTAAGCTAGTGTTGAAGCAGGCACCCAGATACTCCAACGTACTGGGAGGGAATTAAGCTATTCTCGGAGCAGCTGATCACCCATCTCAGCTTCTCCAACCACCGGACTACCTAAGTACTATCTGCTCTGGACTTCTTCATGGAGACAAACAATATTAGCCAGTCTTCCAGATATAGGTGAACCCGGATTCCTTGCTTGGGCAGAGAGGCTGCCATCACCAGCATGGCCTTTGAAAAAGTGTGAGGTGCTATGGCCAGGCCAAAAGGCAGGAAATACACAAAAGTAAAGTGTGTAAATCGGTCACAGGTGCTTTATTAGAAACCCCTATGCGTTTTGGCAAGTGCCTTCTTCAGGGGGTGAAAACCTCAAATAAAAATGAAATAACATCGAATAAAACCATATACAAAGGCCCATAAATAATTAAAATATAAACATAAAATACTTTAAATACATAAGAGGAATGATTTAGTAATAAAAATAACAGAAATAATACTAATAAAAGGTAAGGCTGAGTGTAAAAACTTGAGAGAGCTGATACTTATCAAGATGGCATGTACCTAAAGGGAGATGATGAATAAGAAGGATATTTACATAAAGGCACCAAATAAATGAGACATATATTTTGCAAAGATGGCATGCTAGAGATAATTAATGCTTATCTAGGCAGCATATGTCTAGAAAAAAGAGGAAGAGAGATGAGGACGAGTGTACATAAAAAATCCCAAATGGGAAAAACATATACTCACACGCTATTTTTGTATATGTATGTAAAACCATTTGAATCTGCAAAAAATAGCCAAATCACTATTGAATCTTTATAGGAAAAATGTTTATGGGAAAAAAACCACATTGCAGGTTATGTTAAAGCAAAATCAAAGCCATGGGTGTGCTTGAGGCACTTATTTTAAAGCAGCAAAAGCCCATAGTGAACTAAATTCAATAGTGCGTTTAAAGTCCCGTATAAAGGACTAGTATAATAAAACCATCTAAAATAAAAATAAATATTGTTGTGGAGGAGTAGCCTAGTGGTTAGAGCAACTGCCTAATACCCAGAAGATCAAGGGTTCAATTCCCACTGGCACTCCTTGTGACCTTGGGCAAGTCACTTTACCCTCCCCATTGCCTCGGAAGAAAAGGCTGGCAATCTACTTCCAGTGATACATTGCCAAGAAAACCCAGAGGTAGCTGGGTCGCTATGAGTCAACAATGACTTGATGGCAAAAAATAAATAAATATTACATGATTCTGGCATCAACCATCTACATTTGAAGCCAGATGGAAGCAGACATTTATTTTATTTTATTTATTTGTTACAATTTCTATACTGCGATTTCTAAAGATCAATTGCGGTTTACAAAGAACAATATTTTGAGTAGTGCATAAACAGATGCATACTCGTATACATGGAACAGAGGGAAACTATGTACATTAAACTAAATTCCAATAAGCTAAATGCATAAAGATAATAACAGACACACAAGTAAACTCAAATTAACTATTTACATCTCAATGAGTGGTGGGGTAGAGAGTCCTGGCTTAAGGTTGGGAAGGGGAAAGGTTGTTGTTGGTGTCTGTTGCTCGTGAATGCCAAAAGTGGAGGGTAAATAGATGGGCTTTGAGATTCTTTCTGAAAGTTTGTAGGTCACTTAATTCTCTGAGGTGGTCAGGGAGAGCATTCCAGAGATTAGGGGCAGTGTGGGAGAAGATCTTGTTGCTAGTTATCTGCCTGGATTTCCTGAAGTCTCTTGGAATAATGAGTTTGTTTTTGCTCCGGTTGCGTTGGTTGCTGTTGTTGTTTTCTTTGGTGATGAGTGTGGATAGGTACGCTGGGGATATGCAGTTGGAAAATCAAAGTCAGAAACTCACCCCAGTAAAGACACAGAGTGCGCCGTAGCGTCACACCATTCCTTTGAATCTCCAATCAGTGAGACCATGTACTGCTGCATTTTTATCAAGGGAACTAAATTCCTGCCAAATATTTAGGGTCAAAGGGGAAATTGAAGCTGTCAGTCAAAAAAAAAATTAACAGTTGGGGGTTGTGCACACTAAACCTATTGCTTCCTAATACATTTCAAAGTGAAACGCTGATGTATTGAATACTTCTGTGTTGTTAAAAAAATTAATTAATAAGCATTGTAGCAAAATAAGTATAACCCCTCATTATACGTGATATGGGCTTTCGTGTGAACATCTGTATGGACAATTGCCGAACAGTAATGTACTAACATAATATCCGTGCCATGTGGTTTTCTAAATAAAAAATAAAGGGTAAAAGGAGAAGTGTTCGTAAGCAGTTTGATCATATTCTCTTGGAACATAAAAGAACCTTTTATTGGTGCACTGTATCCTAAAAATAAAGGCCAGGGTCTGTTAAAACCTTTTAATAGCTATCAATGAATTTAGAATACAAATTATAGAAAATTTGCATAGGCAAATCCAAAAGAAGAAGAAAAACTCATGTGTCAAAAAACAGCCCAAAAGATGGCACTGCAAAAGTAAAAATCAGGGCAGTCAAACCACCAAAGCATGTATCCTTCAAAGTGGTGATGCTTTGATAACTCAAAATGATACAAATCAAATCAAATGATATTTAGGTCAGTGCATGCAAAAGCCAAGCATTATACAGTAACAAACATGTTGCACAGAGTGACAGACATAGAGCAGCTATACCGTAGTGCATAGCTAAAAAAACAAACGTGTCACGAATAATAACGCCGCAATCTCCAAGGCAGGACTTAGGTTGCAGTAAGACCATTAAAGTATGAGTAGAGCAAAAATTAAGCTAATTGTGGAACCAAAGAAAAAATGAACCTAAAAATAGGAACCACATTAAAAATCAATTTTAAAAAAACACGGGTTAAAAACAAAATGGGGGTACAAAAAATAAAAGTTAAAAACAAGCGTGACTAAAAACCAAGAGGTTACAAAAGAGAACTACATGATCCATAAAGGTAACAGGAATATAAAGAATCAACCACAGTAAAAGGCTAAAAGACAGGGCATGAAACTGAAAATGGCAGTCCAATGTGAGGACCTTAGTTCTCCTCAGCTCCTGTTTTCTTGTCTCAAACTGAGAGATCACAAGCTTTTGCAAGGGCTCTTAAAGAAGCCAGTGGGATGATGCAATCCCTCTAGGACAGGGTCCACTTGTGATACCTCCAAGGGAGAGGGCTCTGTAATGTGCAGAGCCATCATGGCATCCTGAATAAGGGTGGAAATGTCCTTTCTGTGAAAAAGATGGATCATTGAGAGATCCTCTCCCTCTGCAAGGGGAAACTCCAGTGATTTGCCTCATTCTCTCCCCTCAGAGGCTGGGGTCTCAGAGGAAGGGAAAGCATTGTTATTCACCTGTAACAGGTGATCTCTGGGAACAGCTGAAATCAGTCTGCACATAGGGTGACGTCCGTACAGATGGAGCCCGTGCGAGAACACTCCCCAGCATCCAATTGGAAAGCTTTTAGGAGCAATCCACTGCGCCTACGCATCTGCCTTCCTGCCTTCTAAAGTTCTCGCCTCACTTCTTCATTTTCAGCGGAGCCAGCAGATTGTATTTTACCTGTCACCGCCGAAAAAGTTTATTTTTTGGTTAACTTCTGTGCTCTGCCTCTCCATCGACGCCGGTGCCTTCACTGACACTGGCCCGGATATTTTTTCTCTCTTTTCAAAAGATTATTTATTTTTTAATTTTTATTCAGTCTTTAGGTTTCCACCACCAGCTAGGCCTTGGCCTACTTTTCTTCACCAAGATTGAAAAACATATTGGTGTTTTAAAAAACATACCAAATGCTCTGGTACTATATCAGTCACGGATAAACATGATTGGTGCTTAAAATGTTTGGGCCCTGACCATATTCCAAATGATTGTCCTTTGTGTAAACAAATGACAAAAAGAGGCCTACAGAACAGGGCCAAGCAGTATGGTTCTCTGTTCGCCCCAGACTTGATTTCAGTGGCTTTTACATCATCGAGGACATCAGCCGCCTCTCATAGGTTCTCAGGTCTCATCAAAATCCAAACACAAAACTAAGTCTACGTCATCGGCATCAAAGACTGATACCTGAATGTAAGCTTGTCTGTACAGGGTGGTGTACACAACCAGACTGTCTAAGAAAACCTGAGAAAGAGTTAATTTTGTTCAGAACTTTGCTTAGAAATAAACTTCATATATTTGCTTACTAAGTAGGTGAAGAGGTACAAGTCCTGTAAATAAGGTTATCCTCCAGCCTTTCAGTCTCAGGGTTACTAGATATCAAGCAGTCAGCAGTAAACAGTTATGTCTTGGAATACATGTATGTCTCCTCATACTGACCTATGCTGATTAGAAATTGACCTATGATGTGATGAATACGTAATACCTGACGTAGAACAATAAAGTGAAATTATGCTGTATCCTCCAAAAGAGCCTTATAAATAAAGTAAACCATAGCTAATAGTTAGAGTAAACAAAGAGAACTTGTTTCTATTTGTTTCTCTCCGCAAAGCTTTGGTGTATCTATATAGAAGTGTGTGGTATTTTATTGCTGTCTCTTAGATTCCCTTCTCATTGCTTTGAGTGCGGATTTCTGTGACTCCAAGAGCCCTGCAGGTTGCTGGTGAGGGGGGCCAAACAGAAGCCCACAGTTGGTGCCGTGCTGGTCTACAGATTTCTCCATTCCTGGCAAGGGCGGAAGGTGTTTGTGAGTATTGTATGGTGACAGCAATGGGTAATCTGTTAGGTAAACGAGAGTTATCTCAGTTGCGTGAATGGCATGACAAAGCTAAGGTTTTAGCTGTTCAGAAAGGTAGCCCTTCTTATTGTATGCGTGAGAAGTATGGGGATCTGGCTACTGATTATATTGTACACTGGCATGCAGTGACTAATGATAATGTGCTTTTACAGTTTCCTTTGGAGGGAACTTTTTCTATAGATAAACTTCGTTATCTGAAATGTGCTTTGCAGGCTAAACATAAATTATGTGATGCCCGTGAAGGGCTAGTGTTTAATTGGTGGCAACGAATGGCACATGATACGAATAATGATTTGTTTGTGTTAAAGAATGCTGGTAAAGCGAGTGAAATACAAGAGAATGATAATGAACGGGCAGGGAAATTCCCAGCCGTTCTTTCTCCAGAATATGATGCAGATGTGACTGCATTGGTAATTGGAGCTGGAATAGTCCCAAGTGCATCCCCATTGTCTCCCCCTGTTTCTTATGAGAGTCATGTAGTTTCTGGAAGGGGGAGGATCACTCATGCAGCTGAACTAAGAGAAGAGATAAGGAATAAACAGAAGATATTGGGAGATGCAAAGATTGCAGATTACAGTAATTGTAATATTTCTCAGCTTAGAGAAGTGGATGCACTTCTTAGCCGTGAAATAGAAAGTATTGTACATATGATAGAATCCTTAAAAGGAATAGTAAGGAATAATATTTCTGCTACAAAGGAATTGGGAATTTCTAGTAAACTTATTGATGCTATTGAAAAAGATCTGGATAAGCATTTTTTTACCTATAAAGAGAAATGTGATCAATTATATGGTGGTATAAGTTATCTTCAGAATGTTTTACGCCAACATAATGATTCATGTTCTGTAAATGCAAAATCTGTAGAAGAAGATACAGTACCTGCATATCCTTTTCGTGTATATCCAACAGGATCTACAGGTGCAATGACTGTACCTGCAAATTGGAGTCCTAAAGAAGTATTTGATTTGGCTAAAACCTTTCCTGATTACAGGGAAAATTTAGGTAGATTTGTGTCCTTATGGTCTCAAATAATTAATAGTTATAATCCTACTTGGGCAGATCTAGATAATCTGCTTAGAGCTGTTTTTATTAATCCAGCTGATTTTCATAAGGTAACTCATCCAATTAGAGATAATTGGGTATGGCCACAGCCAGACCCTGTAACAGATCTTCAAGAACAGACACAAAGAGATAGTTTTGTTCTGTGTAGAGAGAAATTGTTAGAATCTCTTAAAGTAGCATGTAAGTCTGTGAGAGATTGGTCAAAGCTTACTTCTTTAACACAGGAAAGGGGTGAGAAAGTTACAGCTTTCCACACTAGGTGTATGCTAGCGTTTAAAGATTATTCTGGCGAGACAGAGGATACACCTTCAGGATTTACTAATATTTTTGTAAATGGTTTGATTCCAAGAATAAAAGAAATTTTGGAAACTTCAATAATAGATTGGCCTGCTAGATCAGCTGATGCAATTTTGGAGGGTGCACGGTACAGTGAATTGAAATATCTCAAAGAATTGCAGGAACAACAAGCCAGATTAGATGTAAAGAAGACTAAACTGCTTTATTTACAAATTGCTTCTATGCATCCAGCCCTGGGAAGGGGGCGGGGGAGAGGCAGGTTCAGAGGAAACTATGGGAATTCTCAGTGAGGCAATTATCAGCAAGGCACTTCTCAGCGAGGGCGTGGACAAGCCAGAGGAATGCAAGCTTGTTATACATGTGGTGAGTGTGACCATTTACAGCGAGACTGTCCACAGAATCGGAATTTAGATGGCCAGAGAGCTGCGTGCCTTCCTCCCCCACCTGCTGAGTTCACTCCTGTATATCAATGTTTTTCTAACCCAGAAGACTGTGATTCTTGGGATGCATGACTATTACTGAATCTGAATGTAACTTCTCAGGGTGAGTTAGAAGCTAAATTGGGAGGCTCTACTGTGAAATTCATCATTGATTCGGGAGCTACGACATCTGCACTGCGTCTACAGGATCTGCCTGCAGGTTATAAAACTCTTCTAGCACATGCTCCGACAGTGCATCGTGAAGGCATTGAAGGTAAGATAATTCCTCACCGTAAACTTGAAGCTTTGCCTTTGCAGATTGGAGAGACTGTATACCCTACTAACTTTCTGGTAGGAGACACATTACCAGTGAATCTTTTGGGTCGTGATTTCCTGGCTTCACATCATGCAACTTTATCCTGGATGAGTGGAAAGTTACATTTTCAGTTGTATTCCTTCTCTGAAGTGCAGCCCCCTGCAGATGTCACAGCTATTCACCCTGATCTCGAAAAACTTCCATCTACTCTGTGGGCAGTCCCTGGATCAAATGTCGGATGTCTCTCAATTCCTCCTATGAAGATTACCGTAAAACCTGGTGTACAACTTCCTAGACTCAAACAGTATCCACTATCAGCAGCTGTTATAGATGGAATTCGACCGGTACCGTATATACTCGAGTATAAGCCGACCCGAATATAAGCCGAGGTACCTAATTTTACCACAAAAAACTGGGCAAAACTATTGACTCGAGTATAAGCCGAGGGTGGGAAATGAGGCACCTACTAGTCAATGTAAAAAATAAAGATAGAGACCAATAAAAATACATGAATATTTATTTAAACGAAAAACAGTAAAATAGCTCTGTAAGTGGAAAATGGGGTCAACAAAAACAATATGGTATCAAACCTTAAACCCGCTCCGCCTAGTTTTGAATGCAGCCGCAAGAGTCCTCTCTGGATCGTCAAGATCCGACCACATAACGCCCATCATGAAGGATTTGCATTGGCTACCTTTACATGCCAGGCTCCAATACAAGTCATTGGTCCTCACCTTCAAAGCCCTAAATAACTACCCCCCTACGCCAATCAGCAAGCTAGTCCATGGTACCCTGGAAAATAGAAACAGAAGGTCTACTGCACTGAACACATTAGTAGTCCCCAAGCTAATAACTACATGCACAAAGGCTACCTCCAACAGAGCCTTCTCCATATTCGCCCCTTTAAACTGGAATGCACTCCCCCATGAAATCCGTGGTATTAAAAGCCTCTTCCTATTCAGAAAAGCCTTAAAACTCCACCTGTTCACAAAATGTTACCCAGAAACTTCCAGTGATAGAAGCACAACCAGCAAGCTTCTCTCATACCCCAGCCGCCCCTGAACGTCAATACCACAGATATAATAGGTAGTCCCCACTCAAGCCCAACCAACCACTAATCTTCATCTTCACAAAATCAATGCAACACCCATTTATATTAGAGTATTGTACATAGTTTCGAGTTAACATGTATTTAGTTTCCCCGGTTTCGATCCCATGTTCAATTCCCTGTTCTTTGTAAACTCAATGTTGTTTCTGTACATTGCAGTATTTTTGTTCGATGCACACCGCGCTGATTTTAATTGCGCGGTAAAGAAGAAATGTTAAATAAATTAATTAATTAATTCAAATAAAGAGATATTTTTCTACCTTTTGTGCATTTTTTTTCAGCTGCAATTGCTCCAGTCACTTTCTTCTGGTTTCTTTGTGTCTTCCGCTAACTCTCCATCGTCTGCTGTCCATTTGTCTTTTCTTCTCTCTTCTAGTTTTTTTCCATTCTCTCTCTACATCTGCTTTAACATACTAATCTTTCTCCTTTTGCTCTTTCCTCATTCCTATTTCATCTACTCAAATTTTACCCCTCCATTCTCAATCCCCACTTACTCTCCCAATATCCGGCCAATTGTAGATTTGTCTTCCCTCCCACACAAAATATTTTTCCCCTCTCCATTTCACTATCCCAGCTCCATCCCATTCTAATCCTCCCCCAACATCAGCTCCATTCTAGTTCCAGTCCCACCCAGCATCCGCTCCCTTCTAGTTCCCGCATCAGCCCATTCCCAGTCCTAGCCCCCCATAAGCCCATTTCCAGTCCTATCCTAGACCCACCATCAGCCTATTTCCAGTCCTAGCTCCCCCATCTATTTCCAGTCCAATCCGAGTCCCTCCATCAGCTCATTTCCAATCCCAGCCCCCCATGAGCCCATCAGGTGATATGATTGAGATGTTTAAATACCTCCATGGCATAAATGTTCAGGGAGAGAGCCTCTTTCAATTGAAAGCAAGTTCTGCTACGAGGGGACATGGGATGAGGGTGAAGGGAGATAGATTCAGGAGTGATATGCGGAAATATTTCTTTACGGAAAGAGTAGTGGATCCGTGGAATAGTCTCCCAGTGGAGATGGTAGAGATGAGGACAGTAACTGAATTCAAAATAGCATGGGACCAACACAGAGGATCTCTAAAGGTAAAAAGTGGACTGTTGTAGTTGTTGTTATGGAAGGACAGACTAGATGGGCCTTGTGGTCTTTTTCTGTCATCATGTTTCTATGTTTCTATCAGCCCATGTCAAATCCTAGCTCCCCTCCACTCAGCCCATTTCCACTCCAAGCCCCCCATGAGCCTACTTCCAGTTCTAGCCCCTTCATGAGTCCATTTCAATCCAAACCCCCACCACAGCCCATTTCCAATCTTAGCACTCCCCCAACAGCCAATTTCCAGTCCTATTCTAGCCCCTCCATCAGCCCATTTCCTGTCCTAGCCCCCCTCACCCATTTCCAGTCCTAGCTCCCTCCCCCTCACAACCCATTTTCATTCCAAGCCCCCGTCCCCATCAGCTATTTGCAGTTCAAGCCCTCCTTCCACTCAGCCCATTTCCAGTCCTAGCCCCCCCCATAGCCCATTACTAGTCCTAACCCCTCCCATCAGCCCAGTACGTCCTAACCCCCCCATCACCCTATTTCCAGGCCTAGCCCCCCCATCAGCCTATTTCCAGTCTTAGCCCCCCATAGCCCATTACCAGTCCTAATCCCCCATCAGCCCATTACCAGTCCTAACCCCCTCCCATAGCCAATTACCAGTCCTAACCCCCATCAGCCCATTTCCAGTCTTAGCCCCCCCAATAACCCATTACCAGTCCTAAAACTCCCCATCAGCCCACTTCCATTCTTAGCCCCCCCATAACCCATTACCAGTCCTAAACCTCCCCATCAGCCCACTTCCATTCTTAGCCCCCCCATAACCCATTACCAGTCCTAAACCTCCCCATCAGCCCATTTCCAGTCTTAGCCCCCCCATAGCCAATTACCAGTCCTAACCCCCCCATCAGCCCATTTCCAGTCAGCCCCCCCATAGCCCATTACCAGTCCTAACCCCCCCATCAGCCCACTTCCTGTCTTAGCCCCCATAGCCAATTACCAGTCCTAACCCCCCCATCTGCCCATTTCCAGTCTGCCCCCCCCATAGCCCTTTACCAGTCCTAACCCCCCCATCAGCCCACTTCCAGTCTTAGCCCCCCATAGCCAATTACCAGTCCTAGCCCCCCCATCAGCCCACTTCCAGTCTTGGCCTCCCCCCCATTACCAGTCCTAAACCCCCTTCCGCCCTATCAACCCAAATTTAAAAAAAACCAAACAACCCAGCTGCTGCTGCCGCGGCTGCGTCACGAGTGCCGCGGCAGTATCAAGAGTGCCGCCGCCGCCGCGGGCCCCCCCCCCCCCCCGGCAGAGCCTCCCTGCATCGCAGCCTATCCCCGAACGCGGGCTTCTTTCAGATGGGAAATCCCATCAGCCCCGGCGGGATTAACAGAGCCGCGAGAAAGGAAACTCTCGCGGCTCTGGAAGAAGCCTGCGTTCGGGGATAGGCTGCGATGCAGGGAGGCGATCCAGGGAGGCTCTGCCGGGGGGCCCCACGGCGGCGGCGGCACTCTTGATACTGCCACGGCACTCTTGATGCTGCCGTGGCACTCTTGATGCTGCCGCGGCAGAAGCAGCTGGGTTGTTTTTTTTTTTTTAACTTGGGATGAAGAATGTTTTTTGCGCGGGGCCCCCTGAAATGCGGGGCCCTGTGCAAAAAACATTCTTGCTCAATGGACGGGCCGGCCCTGCCCAGCACATCACTGCAAAGGTTTCCATATCTGCAGCCGCGGTTATGGAAACCTTAGCTTTAGAAGCAGCGCCCCATGCTAGACATCTGCAGACGTTGACTCGAGTATAAGCCGAGGGGGCCGTTTTTCAGCACAAAAAATGTGCTGAAAAACTCGGCTTATACTCGAGTATATATGGTAATTGAAGATTTACAGATGCAAGGTGTCATTTATCCTACTACGTCGCCGTGTAATACTCCAATTCTTCCTGTACTGAAAGCTGACGGAGAGACGTAACGATTTGTGCAAGATCTGCGAGCTGTTAACAAGGTAATTTTGCCAATCTTTCCCTTGGTACCTAATCTGCATGATATCTGGACACAGGGACCTCCAAAATCTACGTGGTTTTCTGTTGTAGATTTGAGTTCTGCTTATTTTTCAGTGCAAATTAGCAAAGAAAACCAATTTTCATTTGCTTTTCATTTTGACAATCAGCAGTACACATGGACTAGACTATGCCAGGGCTATACGGACAGTCCTGCGTACTTCTCGCAGGCCCTAAGAACTGCGTTATTAGATGTGAAGCTTGACCAATCCTCCTTAATTCAATATGTGGATGATTTGCTTTTATGTTCACCAAGTTATGAGATCTGTTTAGCAGACTCATTATCTTTGTTAGCTCATATTGCCAAATTAGGATTGAAGGTCAATTTGTCTAAATTGCAATTTGTATCTCAAAATGTTACTTTTCTGGGTGTTGTTCTAACTCTAGCTGGTTGTGAAATTACTTCTGCCAGATTGAAACCTATTTTGTTATTATCTTTTCCAGTGACACCAGCATTGTTACATAGATTTCTGGGATTGTTGATTTTCTGTAAACAGTGGATAGCTAATTTTTCAGACCTTACAGCTCCGCTTTATGCGTTAATTAGGAAAGAGGGTCCACAGGGTCTCATTGTACCTACGTTATCACAGTGGGAAGCTTTTGTAAATTTAAAGACTGCACTAAGTTCTGCACCATGCTTGTCTTTTCCAGACTATTCTTTAACATTTAAATTGTATGTGGCTAGTTCAGCCATATCTGCTACATGTGTGCTTTTGCAAGCATTTCCAACTGGTCGCAAGCCGATAGGATATTTTTCAAAGCGGTTTGATTCAGTGACTTTGGGACTCCCGCCCTGCTTGCGCAGTTTGATTTCAGTGGCATTTGCAATTGAAATTACAGATTTTTTAGTGCTACAGCGCCCTCTTGAGGTATATGTGGCACATTCCATTTCTAGGTTGCTCCATTTAACTAAAACACAACCTTTATCTTCCACACGTTTATTGACTCTTGAATTGATAGTTTCTCAGTCTCATGTAAAAATATATATACTACAGCCATATGCAATCCATCTACGCTCCTGGCTCCTTTGGCAGATCTGGTGGAGGAGGATGGGTCCCATGATTGTTTTCAAAGTATTTTAATTTCTTCCCGTGCTAGACCTGATCTCTCACCTGTACCCCTGCCAGCCCCAGATGTAACCTTATTTGTGGATGGTTCAGCCTTCAGAGATGAAATGGGAAAACTTTGTGTGGGCTATGCAGTAACCACAATTGATGACGTGGTTGAATCAGCTTCCCTGCCATTTTCTAGTGCCCAGTTAGCAGAGGTTTTTGCATTGACACGTGCTCTTGAACTCTCTAGATATCTTCTAGCAAATATATATTCAGATAGCTCCTATGCAATGAGTGTGCTATGGGATTTTGGTAATATTTGGTTGCAATGAGGATTTTAAACTTCTGCTAATAAACCAATTAAACATGCTGAACACATTCATCGCTTGTTACAAGCCGTTCTTTTGCCAGCACAGGTTGCAGTTTTAAAATGTAAAGGACATTCCTCTGCTGGTGATTTAGTTTCTCAGGGCAATCGTTTTGCAGACCAAGAAGCACGGAAGGCTGCTCTTCAGGCATTAGTGTCACCAACGCTGCTGTATTTAAAGCCTTCTAACATGACTTTGTTCTCCCTGTCCTCTCTTTTACAGCAGTATAAAGATACTTCCCTTGAAACCAAAACTCTATGGACTTCATGGGGTGCGTCTTGTGATACTCAGGGCTACTGGAAGAAGGAGCACCTACTCATTTGCCCTGACTCTCTTTTGTTTCCACTTGCTCTGTTCCTGCATCATAAACTACACTTATCCGCTGCCGCCATGACTCATGCCTTTGCGGTTTTGTGGTATCACCCAAAGTTTGTTTCTGTGGCACAGGCTGTGTATGCTGCTTGCTTGGATTGCTTGCAGGCTGGCAGGGTGGGGCCCCTTCTGAAGATTGCTGCTGCTCTTCCCAAGCCCTCTGGCCCGTTTTCTGATTTTGCAGCTTGATTTTACTGATTTGCCCTGTGCCAGAGGAGGGAGGCGGTATTTGTTGGTGATCACTTGTCTTTTCTCTGGTTGGGTGGAGGCTTATCCCACTACCAGTATGACAGCTGGGGTTGCCATTAAGTTGTTGCTCACTCAGTTTATTCCTGTCTGGGGTGTACCTTTTGTTCTTTCTTCTGATCAGGGTCCGGCCTTCATTGCACGTGTCTGGGAGGATATTGAAAATTGGTTTGGTGTAAAAAGACAGTTCCACACGCCCTATCACCCGCAAAGCTCTGGCCAAGTGGAGCGGATGAATAGGACTCTCAAAGGTTTCTTACGCACTATGACACAGGATTGGGCTGCAGGTTGGACAGAAGCCCTTCCTTTTGCCCTTATGGTGGTGGGTAACTCCTCCCAGCGCACTCGAGGAGGTCTGACACCATATGAAATAGTTACTGGACGTCCAGCTACTTCTCCACATGCCTTGGCAGTTATCGCAGACCCCCAGTTGTTGCGCAGCGATATCTTGACTTATTGTGCACGATTGCACTCAGTCCTGTCTGTTTCCCCTTTATTGAAGGTGAATCCTCAACAAGATGCTCCTCCAGCATCATCCCATCCGGACATGAAACCAGGGGATTGGGTCCTGATTAAGAATTTGCATCCAAAGACGCTTCTGGCTCCGAAATTCCTAGGTCCATTTCATGTACTTCTGGTGGGATATTCAGCCTGTAAAGTGGAAGGACATTCTCGTTGGATACATCTTACGCAGTGTAAGAAGGCTCCCTCACAAGATTCAGAAGATTCCCTGCATCCATGATTCAAGAAATACAACGCAGACTTCTCGGACAACAGTGATATTGCAGAAAAGACATTTTATGATTTAAAGTACTTTCAGTGAAAAGAATGGTGACATCACAGAAAATGATTATTGTATTAAGTAGATTCTGAATGGACCATTCATGCAAAATGCTCTTGTTCGGCATTTATAGTATTGCTTAGAGGGCTGAGGTCATTTTAGATTAGTGTTTTTCCTGATATATATGTAATGACCTTTAGGTACTTAACCTCTACTTCATAAATGTATTGAGCCTTAGAGGCTAATCATAGCTATAGTATATATCCTCATTATATAAAGGAGAGTATTAAGAAGAGTAGGGATATTTTCAGTTTTGATTTAGTATATTTTTAAGTAATTATAGTTTTAGATATTTAAAAGTTTTGCTAAGAATGTTTTTATATCTAATCTTAGTTGTGTTGAGGCACATTAGTAGTAGTAAAGCGGTACTGCAGTTAGAACATTGGGAATGTTATGATGAATATTCAAATATTTTCGAGTCACAGGTACACTCAGTGACAAAACATTTCAATTTATCAGATTGTGCAGTGTGTCTTCCATCTGTGACAGCTACTCAGCACGGATTTCTACCTAGGGTTAGGCCTAAGACCTTTGAGGAGTTTCGTGACATAGCCTTTAATCTAACTTCTGTACAATGGTCTCATACAGGCCCAGAACCTAGAATAGTTAGTCCTATGCCTCTGCAACATCCTCCAATATGTTTTATGGCTCAGGGTAAGGGAAGAGAGGTAGGGGATACTCCATGGAATGTTTGTAGAATAGTAATGCTGCATAATTCTTCTATCTGGTATAAGAAATCCCTTGTAGGAAACTCTTATATTTCAGTGGTACAATTAATGTCAGTTCAAGGGAACCAGGTGCATGATTATGAATTACTACAATATAATAGTTCTGGCTACCCTTTGAATGCCTCTAGTTCAGACCTAGGCATACCTAGCTGGAGTTTCCCTTTACTAGGGTATTATCATCCCTGGAAACGTAATTTGTCTGGAGGGCTCAATGAAATGGCCATGACTCAGTGGGCTTTGAATAATTGTATCCAGAATATATCTTGTTCTCAGAATTTGACAATCTGGGAAGATGGCTTAGTGGCTTTAGAAGGAGATTATTGTTTGTGTGGTACGTTTGCGTATTCAGAGCTTCCCAGAGGTTGGTCAGGTACTTGTTATATAGCCCAATTAGATACCCTGTGGCGATTTGTACCTTACCAGAACATTACTTTATTATCAACCCTGAACAATTCTGTTAGAAGAAAAAGGGATGTTTCTTCACAGGATATAGCACCCACTAGAGAATATGGTACCCAGATTATGCGACTACAGGCAGTTGTTGAACTTACAGCCCTAGACCTCACTGAGGCAATTAGTGTCTTGCAAGGTGCAGTGAACAAAGTGTCAGCCTATGCAGCCCAGAACCGAATGGCTTTAGACTATCTCCTAGCAAAGGAAAATGGTGTGTGTGGAGTAATAGTTAGTTTTTGTTGTAGTATGCTTGATAATAATGGAAAAATAGTAAAAGGCCTATTGGATAAAGTTAGAAACCGTACTTTTGTTTCAAGTGATAGTTATGTAAGTTCTTTTTCAGCTCTATTTGATTCTGTTTCTTCATTTTGGAATTCATTATCCAGGCCTTTGCAAAGCTTATTAGCATCATTGCTTGGCATTTTGGGGATTCTCATTTTAGGAGCATTAATTCTCTGTGTACTATCCGTTTGCTGTAAGAAATCAGTGGAATCACTGACCCCTACAATGATGTTACAGATTGACCCAGAGTCTAGCTTTAATTCCACTTTAATGGCAATGTCTGAGTTTCCTTACTTTGGGAATGATTCTTTACAGAATCAGAGGAGGGACTGAATGTAAGCTTGTCTGTACAGGGTGGTGTACACAACCAGACTGTCTAAGAAAACCTGAGAGAGTTAATTTTGTTCAGAACTTTGCTTAGAAATAAACTTCATATATTTGCTTACTAAGTAGGTGAAGAGGTACAAGTCCTGTAAATAAGGTTATCCTCCAGCCTTTCAGTCTCAGGGTTACTAGATATCAAGCAGTCAGCAGTAAACAGTTATGTCTTGGAATACATGTATGTCTCCTCATACTGACCTATGCTGATTAGAAATTGAC
Source organism: Ichthyophis bannanicus (assembly GCA_033557465.1). Taxonomy (NCBI): domain Eukaryota; kingdom Metazoa; phylum Chordata; class Amphibia; order Gymnophiona; family Ichthyophiidae; genus Ichthyophis; species Ichthyophis bannanicus. The sequence goes on along the minus strand of CM066034.1, from coordinate 429,390,179 downwards.
CTATGATGTGATGAATACGTAATACCTGACGTAGAACAATAAAGTGAAATTATGCTGTATCCTCCAAAAGAGCCTTATAAATAAAGTAAACCATAGCTAATAGTTAGAGTAAACAAAGAGAACTTGTTTCTATTTGTTTCTCTCCGCAAAGCTTTGGTGTATCTATATAGAAGTGTGTGGTATTTTATTGCTGTCTCTTAGATTCCCTTCTCATTGCTTTGAGTGCGGATTTCTGTGACTCCAAGAGCCCTGCAGTTTGCTGGTGAGGGGGGGCAAACAGAAGCCCACAATACCGATTCCAGAGGTAAGTCCCTTCATCATCATCGAGACTCACCGAAAGGTGCATCCGATGCTGCCGGCCTGCCAAACCGCCCCAGCGGGAGGCCCTGTCATCCAAGTACAAGAGGAGCCCCAAGAGCTACTGGTTCCATGGACGGTGGCTCAAAGCCCCATAAAGGATTCCAGCCAGGCATTGGTCAGCTCCCTCGATCAGCACATACCGGCTATTAAGAAGAGTTTGGCCACACTCCTGGCAGCCTTGGTGCCGATGGTATGTGGTTGAAAACTAAAGGCTGGTTAATTTAACTTTGGTGGTGAGTAAATTAATGGAAACGCTGCTGAAAGAGAAAATAGTGAGGTTTCTGGAATTCAACGGATTACAGGATCCGAGGCAGCATGGATTCACCAGAGGCAGGTCTTGTCAGACAAATCTGATTGCTTTCTTTGAATGGGTAGGGAGTTGGACTGAGGAGAGCCTTAGATGTGGTATATTTAGATTTCAGTAAAGCCTTTGACACTGTTCCTCAAAGTCGACTTATAAACAAACTGAGCACCCTAGGGATGGACCCTAAAGTTACTGCTTGGGTTAGAAATTGGTTGAGTGGAAGGCAACAAAGGATACAGGTAAATGGAGCTCACTCTGAGGAGAAGGAAGCTACCAGTGGTGTGCCCCAGGGATCTGTCCTTGGTCCGATTCTTTGTAACATTTTGTTAATGATATAGCAGAAGGGCTGTCGGGTAAGGTTTGCCTCTTTGTGGATGATACCAAAATCTGCAATAGAGTAGACACCCAGGAAGGTACAGATAACATGAGGAGGGATCTAGCTAAGCTTGAAGCATGGTCTAGAATTTGGCAGCTGGGATTTAATGTTAAAAAAAATGCAAGGTCATGCATTTGGGCTGCAGCAATCCAAGGGAGCAATATAGTATAGAGAGTGAAGTACTTTTGTCCACTAAAGAAGAGTGGGACCTCGGTGTGGTTGTATCTGATGATCTTAAAGTAGCTAAACAGGTAGAAAAGGCGACAGCAAAAGCTAGAAGCATTGCTTGGGTGCATAGGGAGAGGAATGGCTAGCAGAAAAATAGTAGTTACTCACCTGTAACAGGTGTTCTCCGGGGACAGCAGGAATCAGTCCTCACATATGGGTGACGTCAACGCCAACGCCAATGGAGCCCCGCGCGGAGCAAATCCCCAGCTTTCAAAGAAAGCCTTTAGGAGTTGCTACCACACATGTGTGGTCCCCTTCCCGCCCAAGGGTGCCATCTTGTTCAGTCAAATGACATAGCTAAAAAAGATGGCAAACAAATAAAATTAATTAGACTGCAACTTCAAGGGGAGGAGGGAGGGCTGTGAGAACTGATTCCTGCTGTCCCCAGAGAACACCTGTTACAGACGAGTAACTACGCCTTCTCCAGGAACAAGCAGGAAGTCAGTCCTCATATATGGGACTCCCCAGCTACAGGCTATCTCAAACCTATAGCCAAAAAAGGCTCCCTCATAGAGAGCCGCAAGCAGCCGCAATGAAACCCTAACCAGGGAAGTAGCACTCTGGTACCCTGAACACAGAGGGGTTGGAGGGCAGGAGCTGCCTAGATCTCAAACAGGTTACGAAGCACAGCCTGGCCGAAGGTGCTGTTCTGTTGGTACTCACTATCCAGGCAGTAATGAGCTGCAAAAGTCTGACCCGAAGACCAGGTGGCGGCCCGGCAGATGTCCGCCAAAGGAACAGAGCGCAGGTGAGCTACTGATACCGCTATGGCTCTGACCCTATGAGTCGTAACACGGCCCTCCAGCGGACACCCCGCTGCCTCATAAGCCCGGGCAATACAGTCCGCCACTCAAGTGGACAGCACACGCTTTGACACTGCCTCCCCAAGCTTACTGGGATCATAGGAAATCAAAAGCTGAGAGGCTTTCCGGTGACTTTGCCTGAACACAGAGGGGTAGGATGTAGAAGGATAGTGCTCTCTTACAGTCCAAAGTATGGAGGACCACCTCTGCCCGACTGGCATGCGGCCTAGGAAAGAAGGTAGGAAGAACCACCTCCTGGTTGAGGTGAAAACGAGGAGACCATCTTCGGAAGGAACTTGGGTTGTGTGCGAAGCACCACCCAATTCTTGTAGAACCTGGTATAAGGCCTCTCCACCATGACAGCCTGGAGCTCACTCACTCTCCAGGCAGAAGTGAGCGAGACCAAGAATACCACTTTCCAGGAGAGGTAACAAAGCTGGCATGTGGCCATCGGCTCAAAGGGTGGCCGGGTGAGCTGCTCCATCAAAACATTAAGGTCCCATTCGGTCACTGGGGGATGGACCGGGGGTTTCAACAAGAGCAGACACTTTAGAAACCTGGATACCACTGGATGAGCTGAGAGAGGCTTCTCGTCCACAGGAAAGTTGTTCGCCGCTAGGGCACTGAGATGCACTATGACGGAGTTGGACGTAAGACCCATCTCGGAGAGGTGGAGAAGGTATTGCAACACCACCACCACCAGGCAAGAAAAAGGGTCCACCTTTTGCCCAGCACACCAGACAGACAATCTGCACCACTTAAAGGCGCATGTCCGTCTAGTAGACGGTCTACGTGAAGCCAGCAAGACCTCCTCAACATCCTTTGGAAGGAGGAGCGAGGCGAGAGTCACCCTCTCAGCAGCCACGCCATCAGAGAAAGAGAGCTGAGGTTGGGATGCAAGAGAGAACCCCCCTCCTGGGATAGGAGCCGTGAAGACAAACCCAAGGGAATGGGGTTCTCCACCTCTAGCTGTAGGAGAAGCGGGAACCATGGTTGCTTGGGCCACTGCAAAGCTATCAGGATGACAAAAGCTCTGTCCTGAAGGATCTTGAACAGAGTCTTGGTGACCAGAGGCATCTGGGGAAAAGCATACAGAAGACCCACCGACCATGAGACTAGAAAGGCATTGGCAGCCACCCTGGCTGGTGATTGTCTAGACTTGCATCACCGGTTCCCCCCAGGTCTGGAAAAGCCTGCTGGCCACCAGCCGGTCCAGCTGCCACTCGTGCGGCTGGAGGACCCTGCTGAGTCTGTCGGCCAGCCAGTAATCCTGGCCCAGCAGGTACACCGCTTTGAAGAGAATCCCCTGCCAGGTTGCAAAGGAGCACAGGTCCAGGGCTTCCTGACAGAGGGCACGAAATCCCGTACCCCCTTGTTTGTTCACGTAGAACATGGCCACTTGGCTGTCCGTTTGGACCAGGACAGTCCTGTAGCCCACGTACTACCTGAAAACCCTCAGGGCGAGCAGATGGCACATAGCTCCAACAAGTTGATCTGTTAGGCACTCTCTTCTGGGGACCACACTCCCTGAGTGCGGTACCCCTGACAGTGGGCTCCCCAGCCCAGCAAGGAGGCATTTGTGGTGAGGACCCTCGAGTGGAAAGGGACCTGGAAGGGCATATCCGCTTCCAAGTGATGGGGTGAGAGCCACCAGGTCAGGAACTGTACCAGGCACTTCATCATTTTGATCCTGTCCTGGAGATGTCCCGTGGCCTAGGTCCACTGGTCTCTGAGGCACCACTGCGCAGTTCACATGTGGAGGCAGGCATGTGGAGTGACATGGACTGTGGAGGCCATGTGCCTGAGGAGGCGCAGCAGTTGCCTCGCTGGCACTGAGCAGCTGTGACTCACTTGCCCTGCTAGGGCCATAAGCCTGCTTGCCCTGTCTGCAGGCAGAAAGGCCTTTGACTGAAGGGTGTTGATCCTTGTCCCAATGAATTCTAGCTCTTGAGTCGGACAAAGGATGGATTTGAGGTAGTTGATTACAAACCCTCAAGAGCTGCAGGACCTGGATGGTGCGAGTTGTGGCCTGCTGCACCTCAGCAGCTGAAGTGCCTCTGATGAGCCAGTCATCGAGATAGGGGAAAACGAAGATCCCCTGAAGCCTGAGGAAGGCAGCGACCATCGCCAGGCACTTTGTGAACACCCTGGGGGCTAAAGCAAGGCCAAAGGGAAGCACTCCGTACTGGTAATGGTTGCCCCCTACCACAAAGCGTAGGTATTGCCTGCGGCTTGGATGGATTAGGATGTGTGTATAGGCATCCTTTAGATCTAAGGAGCAGAGCTAGTCTCCCTGGTGGAGGTAGGGCAGCAATATTCCAAGAGAGAGCATCTTGAACTTCTCCCTCACCAGGAATTTATTGAGGTTGTGCAGGTCTAGGATGGGCCTGAAGCCTCCTGTCCTCTTTGGTACTAGAAATTACCTGCAGTAGAAGCCCTTGCCCTGGAGGTGGTGGGGCACTGCTTCCACTGCATGATCCTCGAGAAGACCTGCTAAGTCCACTCCTTCAGGAAAAGGTGAAGGGGAGACCCGATGGGCTCTCCAGGGAAGTAGTGAGGAGGTACTTGGGCTAGGTGGAGGAGGTAGCCCTCCCTGACCACTTGAAAGGCCCAGGAATCGGTGGTGATGGTTGTCCACCTGTGGACCCACCCCCTGTGGACTGCCTGGCTCCGGTAGGGAGAGTGGCCATGCTGCAGGAGTCAAAAGCCCCCACCAGGCTGGGCTGGGGCTGGAGCCTAGGGTATGGGGTCCTTCTGCTTACACGGGCCATGCCCCTGTCCCTTGGCCTGCTGCCCCTGTTGGGGAGCTGGGGAGGCCTGGTAAGGGGGGTAGTTCGGCAAGTAGTGGACTTCCTCGGGTAAAAGGGCTTTTTACCCGAGCCCTTCTTACTGAAGGGGTAGAGGTCTTCTTAGAGAGCTGTGTCCTCGTCATGAACTCGATCTCCAGCTCTGCGGCCTTGTCGGTCATGGGTTTGCTGAAGAGATTCTCCCCTTGGCATGGGACATCAATCAACTTGTCCTGAACCCATTGCTTGAGATCGGATGACTGCAGCCAAGCTTGGCGGCGTGCAAAGAAGCCCACCACGGCCACCCGGGCCGCAAACTCAAACCAGTCATAGGCTGCCCGAGACATAAATTTGGAGCATTCACGGACAGCTTTGGACAGGCCCTTGAAGCGCTGCAAAGGTTCCTCGGAGAAACCAGCCGAGAACCTGGTGAGTTCCTTCGCCAGGTCTCTCAGGTACATGCCCATGTACAACTGGTACGCCTGGATCTGACAATTCAGCATCATGCCCTAGAAACATTTCCTGCCGAAGGCATCCAAGGTGTGGGCACTCCCTGCCGGAGGGCACCGAGGAGTGAGTCTTCTGGCTCTTCAGCCGACGGATGGCCGATTCCACAACCATGGACCTGTGCAGCAGTTGCAATTTTTGGAACCCAGGGCTCTGGCGGACTCGATACATCGAGTCGAGCTGCTTGCTGATCACCGGCATCAATACCGGCGTCTCCCACATGCGTAGCATAAGTCGTTCCAGGATCGGAGGGATGGGTACAGTGAGGATCTCCTGAAGGGAAGCCTCATATTGGAGGATCTCGAGCTCGTCGGCTCGAGGATCCTCCTCGGACTCCGTGGGGAAAGCCAAAGCCTTGGACATGTCCCTCACGAAGTCCAAAAAACCCATATCCTCCGGTGGGGACCTTTTCCAAAGTTTGGATACCGGGGAATCACAGGGGACGTCTCTATGCCTTCGGGTATCCGGGGACTCCTCGTCCTCCATCTCCCAGGCACAGGCCTCCGAGGACTCGAGGGGCTCCTCGGGCATTGACCGAGCAGGAGGCTGAGTGCGAGCAGGAGGCTGAGTGCGAGCAGGAGGCTGAGTCGGCCGAGGATCGACTCAAGCCCGGAAGGTCTCGAGGATCAGCTCGGCCTCAGGGGTCGACTTTGACATCGAGGGCCCAGTGGTCGGGGTGGAGGAACTGGACATGCCAGACATCAGTGCCCACTGCTGTTCAATGAAGGCAGTAAAACTGCGCTCTAAAGCCACCATCCGGGACTCGAGTCCGGGAGGCTCCGCAGCCCCCGGCTCGGGTGCCGACCATGATTCTCCCAGAGGAGAGTCCTCGACAAGAACAGTCGGTACTTGCCTAGGCTGATCTGCTTCCCTGATATGTAGAGGCCTCAGACAAGGTCCTGGCTCTCGGAGGCATGGGGGATTAAGGAAAAATCTTATTATGCTGCTGCTGGCAGCTCCTCAGGGCCTTCGAGGACATCCTCTTACAGAGATCACAGACCGTCGGGTTGTGGTCTGGGCCAAAGCACCGGAGGCAGCAGTCGTGCGTATCGATGAGGGACATAATTTTCCGGCACCGATCGCATTTCTTGAAACCGCTGGTAGCCATCGGGGGATAAAGGACCCCAGCTAGGTCTAAGACCAGTCGGGCTTCCAGCGAAGGAAAAAAGGGAAAAAAGGTGCGAAGACGCCTCAAAAGGAAAAAATGGAACAAAAATATAGAAGGACCGACCCGATACAGGGTACCAAGGCCGGAGACGGGAAGGGTACCGGTGTCAACCGGTCAAGTCAAAAAGGCAAGCAGAAAAAAACAACTTTTCCGGAACACGAGGGACAACGTCCAATGGGCTCCATGGAAAAAAGGAGACTGAGCAAGATGGCACCCTTGGGCGAGAAGGGGACCACATATGCATGGCAGGAACTCCCAAAGGCTTTCTTTGAAAACTGGGGATTTTCTCTGTGCAGGGCTCCGTCGGTGTCGATGTCACCCATATGTGAAGACTGACTTCCTGCTTGTTCCCGGAGAAAAGGAGGTAATAGTGCCTCTGTATAAGTCTTTGGTGTGACCTCATTTGGAGTATTGTGTGCAATTTTGGAGACCGCACCTTCAAAAAGATATAAACAGAGTCAGTACAGAGGGTGGCTACTAAAATGGTCAGTGGTCTTCATTATAAACATAAGAACATAAGATATGCCATACTGGGTCAGACCAAGGTCCATCAAGCCCAGTATTCTGTTTCCAACAGTGGCCAATCTAGGTCATATGTACCTAGCAGTTTCCCCAAGAGACACAAGTTCCACAATGCTTGTACTGGGTCAAGCATTGATATCTTCGGTCACTTCTTAATAATGGTTTATGGACCTTTCCTCCAGGAACTTGTCCAAACCTTTTTTAAACCCAGCTACACTAACAGCCTTTACTACATCCTCCGGTAACAAATTCCAGAGTTTGATTACACGTTGAGTGAAAAAATATTTTCTTTTATTAGTCTTAAATAGTTTACCCTGTAGCTTCATTGCATGTCCCCCCTAGTCTTTCTATATTCTGATAAGGTAAACAATCGATCTACGTTTACCCGTTCCACTCCGTTCATTAATTTATAGACTTCTATCATATCTCCCCTCAGCCGTCTCTTTTCCAGGTTAAAGAGCCCTAACCTTTTTAGCCTTTCTTCATAGGAGAAAGCATATGAGGACAGATTTAAGGATCTTAATTTGTACACCTCAGAAGAAAGGTGGAATAGAGGTGATATGATTGAGACATTTAAATACTTCCACGGCATAAATGCATAGGAAGAGAGCCTCTTTCGATTGAAAGCAAGTTTTGCTATGAGGGGACATGGGATAAAGGTGAAAGGGGATAGATTCAGGAGTGATATGCGGAAATATTTCTTTACGGAAAGAGTGGTGGATCTGTGGAATAGTCTCCCAGTGGAGGTGTTAGAGATAAGGATAGTATCTGAATTCAAAAAAACATGGGACAAACACAGAGGATCTCTAAAGGAAAAAAAGAGGACTGTTGTAGTTGTTGATATGGAAGGACAGATTAGATAGCCCGTGTGGTCTTTTTCTGTCGTCATGTTTTTATGTTTCTTTTTTAGAGGAAAATTGAGCAAAACTGAAAATATCTCTCTGGCTGAGGGCTGTGACAGCAAGGACCTTGAACAGGAAGGCGTATATAAGTATCTCAGAATAGAAGAAGGAATGACACCCGAGCAGAAACTATTAAGAGAGATCAGTAAAAAAATATTACAGAAGATTAAAACTGTTATTCAAAAGTGCTGTAACATCACAGAATAAGACAGAAGCCATCTATCAGCTAGCAATTCCTGTACTCTCATACAGCTTTGGGATTGTAGACTGGCCTCTTAAAGATCTTTAAAAACTGTGTGTGCAAACTAGAAAACTCCTCCATACTCAGAATTAGTGTATGCCAAGACTGTATATTCCTAGAGCTGAAGGAGGGCTAGGACTTATAAAGATTGATTATACCTACAGAACTACTATCATAGGCCTCCAAGCATATCTGACAGCATCATCGGATCCAAATATGCACAAAGTCTTGAAATATGAAAATAAACGTTCAGAATCCAATTCCATCATCAAACTTGGACAAGTGTTCCAACGATTAGAAGGAATGAGTGAGAATCCACCAGCATACATGGGAAAGTAACAGAATTTTCAAAACAAGAAAAAAAAACTCTTCAAAGCATTTGACCAGCAGGCAAGGAAAAACAAGTGGCAAATGCACAAATACAGTGGAAAATACAGAGTGTTACTCCAAGAACCTTTTGTCGATCAAGAACGGACACATGACTGGTTAAGGAGAGGTGAACTGAAACCAAAGGATGAAAGATTGATAGTTGCAGCCCAGGACAGTGGATTATGGATGAGATGGTTTACAGCGAGCACTGAAAAAACTGCCAAAACAGATATATGCCGATTCTGTAAGAAAGAGCTGGAAACTTTGACTCAGCAGGCTGTGAAGTTCTAATAATGGAAAATTTCTATACAGAAAGGCATAACAAAGTAGCATGCCTCGTCCACTGGAAACTCTGTAAACCCTACATCATTGTCCCTGAAAAGCACTGGGATCATGACCCTAAGAGAATAACAGAGAATGAAGAGGTTATGATCTCCTGGGGCATTCCCATTCCAACGAATAAGAAACTGTATGCCAGGAGACCTGACATAGTGGTAAAGGAGAAGAATTCCAGAATAGCACTGATAATAGAAATGTCGGTACCAAGTGATTATTCTGTGAATGGCATGGAGAGGCAGAAGATTCTGAAGTACCAAGAAATACAGTCAGAGACTAAGGAAACGTTGCAGAAAGATACAAAAATCTTTCCCATTGTACTGGGAGCGACAGGCTTGATAAAGAAGAATTTCCAGGAACATCTTGATAAACTACCCATACTGTACCTGTTATATCTTACAAACTCCAGAAGGAAGCTCTCTTTGGCACAATGCAAGTATTGCACTGAGCATTACCAGTAAATTTGAGAGACTAAGATCATACTCCACATACCCTGGGGTTTAGAGGTGAAGTTCACGACTGTCATAGCATCTTTTTGATGTTATTTTTTTGATGCTATTTTTGCTGTGTTTGGTTCGAGGGATTTTTCACTGTGCAGTTCCAATAGTTTTGTGATTGTTGGGGTATGTGGCTTTCAGATGATGTCATGATTAAGGGAAGTCATGATTGGTGGTTGTTTAAGATATCTGACGCGTCACACGCCGAATTTAGGTCAGCGGGAAATTTTGAGAAGCCATTGTGCAGTGTTTAATTTTGTACGACGAAGCTCCTGATGAAGCCGATAAACGGTGAAACGAAAGCTTTTGTAGAGCAGTGGTCATTTGGTTATGAATGATAGTGCTGTTAATCGCTGTGCAGTATTTTCCCGCATTGGAGGTTGGAGTGGACCCTTAGTATCACGCGTCCATTTGGAGGGCAGAGAACCCAGTTGGCTGCAAGACCAGTGATTAGATAAGTCTTTTGAATACTTTACTGATGTTATTAAGTGTGTTTTTCAGTTTTTTGTTTTTATTCTTGCAGGTGTTCTATCCGGGTTGCCTCGGCTGCGTTCAGCCCTGTTAGTACCTTGTGTGTACTTATACCACAGACGCATTTTATACATAGATTGTTTGAGATGTGGTTGTTTGTGATTGTTGTGTGAATGCATATATATCTCTTTTAGATTTAGATATATTTATCCCATTGGTTAAGTAGTGGGGGTTTGAGAATTTGTGTGATTTTTGTGAGTTTAATTAGGAATTTGGTGGAGGCTTGACCGGTGATGTGAGCGTCTATCAACACCCTATGGTGAATTTCACTAAATGAGGGGTTGTGCCATCTGAGGTCATTAAAGCCTGGTATTGATTATTTTGATATTGGTATTATTGTATAAAGGATTGTGAGTGTTACATAGAGAGCAGTTTTTTCTTTTTGATCTGCAAAATTAACCCATTTGAAGAAAATGCCACGGTGTATCTCCTGGACAAACTCAATTTCCTTGCGGATAGACTCAGCCGTATGCTATGTCCACACGAGTGGACCCTCAAACACGAAATAGCATCTTGGATCCTCCACATGTGGAAAACCCCATTCATAGATTTGTTCAGCACACAGGAGAATGCACAACTTCCACTGTTCTGATCCTGGCTTCCCTCCCTGCACAGACAAGCAATGGATGCTTTCCTTCTCCACTGGGGACAAGGTCTACTTTATGCATTCCAGCCCATCCCCTTGATACCCGAGGCCCGTTTAAACTACAAGCCGACAAGCATTCCATGATCCTCATAGCCCCTTTTTGGCCCCATCACCTGTGGTTTACTCTGCTGCTTCAACTAGCGCAGACTCAACCTCTCAGTATGGGACACGCGCCCAACCTTCTCTCTCAGGATCACGGGACACTTTTCCATCCCAATCCACAGGGCCGCCACCTCACAGCCTGGTTCCTAAAAGCAAAATCCTTGCAGACCTCTGTCAGCATACATCAGCATGACATTATGCCTAGCATAGGTGTCATGGCTTTTCCCAGACCTTGGCCTGCAGCTCTGAACCCCTGGTGATGTCAGATAGGACGTCTCCAGACTTGATGGGCTTAGTATGCCTGATGAGATTAGTCTGCAGGACAACAGCCCCTCCTTGCTAATCAGGTGATAACAGACCTCAAACAGACCAAAGTATGACAAAGGGAGGTACTGGAGAATTTCACTATAAATACAGAGAAGGACAAAAATATCTCTCTCTCTCTCCCTATTCATCGGACACTTCTTACTATGAGGTTCTGACACACACTTCTTCCCCCCACCTCTCTCTCACACACATGCACCCACACACAGAGTCATTCGTATACACTGAAGCAGCTCTGTAACAACCTTATACCTCTGTTCTGTACCTATGTAATAAGCCTAGTTCTATATAAAAACCGTTTTCCAAGCCACACCAGTTTGGTTGTCTTGTTTTGCTACAAACCCTACTGCCACTGCGAAGTGGACCCAGGACCAACAGGAGAGTAGCCAAACGTAGGAAGCGGTGAAAGGTTACAACCTCGACCTCCATCACCAGGTCAAGGATATCCTACTTGCATCACGCAGAAGTCCACCAGATGTTCTTATGCCTTCAAATGGTGGAGGTTCACACTCTGGTGTTCCCCAAAGAAAATTGACCCTTCTACCTGTCCGATGGAATTTCTTCTACAGTACCTCCTCCACTTGTGCTCGGAAGGTCTCAAGACTAACTCAGTCAGAATTCATCTCAGTGTCATTACGGCTTATCACAAGCCTCTCGACACACAACCTATTTCATCACACCCACTGGTGCAACGTTTTATGCAGGGTCTCCTGCTGTTCAAGCCACCTATCAAACCACCATCTTCTTTTGAGCCTTTAGCCACCGCTTCACTCACGTTTCTCACATGGAAGGTACTCTTCCTCATTACTTGGACCTCAGCTCGCTGCATCAGCGAACAGAAAAATCCAAGTTATCAATATCCCTGTTTAATGTGCATTACTGTTTAGATTGCAATGTAAACCGCTTTGATTGAAATGATAAAGCGGTATATAAAACCTGTTAAATAAATAAATAATAAATAACTGCAGGCTTTAGTGGCAGATCATCCGTACATCCGGTTCCACCATGACAAAATGGTCCTCTGCACCCATCTGCACTTCCTTCCAAAAGTGGTTTCAGCCTTCCACCTGAACCAGTCTATAATCTTACCAATCTTCTTCCCAAGACTGTATGTCTCTCAGGCTGAGGCAGAGCTACACACTCCAGATTGTAATGCTGGCTTATTAGTTGGAAAGAACCAAGACTCATAGGAAATCCTCACAATGATTCATTTCCTTTGATCCAAGTCACCTTGGACGTCCAGTGACAAAATGTACCCTAACCAAGTGGATAACAGACTGCATTTCTTTTGCCTATGCGCAGGAGGGACTCTCCCTCAAGGGTCACATCACCGCTCACAATGTGTGAGCCATGGCAATCTCAGTTGCCAACCTCTGTTCTGTCTCCATCAACGAGATCTGTCGGGCAGCTATATGGTCCTCCATTCATACCTTCACTGCTCACTACTGGCTATACAGGGACTCCTGCTGGGATGCCGTCTTTGGCCAGGCTGCACTCCAGTACCTTTCTGGGACTTAAATGCAACTCCTACCCTCAGTCCTGGACTTCTTTTTGGCATCATTAGAGGTGGCGAGTGCAATGTGGCCACATTGTATCCACACTCTTGGCTCTATCCTTTAGCCTCGGGGATACCAGGGCTAACCGCTTCCAGTCTGGCACTTGGGAGCTAGTGAGTCCCATATATGAAGATTGCATTCTTGCTTGTTCCTGGAGATAGCATTGTTTCTCACCTATAACAGGTGATCTCCGGGAACAGCAGGAAAGCAGAAGCACAGGCGCAGTGGATTGCTCCCAAAGCTTTCCAAATGGACGCTGGGGAGCGTTTCTGCGCGGGCTCCGTTGGTACCAATGTCACGCATATGTGAAGACTGCATTCCTGCTTGTTCCTGGAGATAGGCAAAAATGAAGAGTGGGAGCGCTTAACCCCCTTGCCGTCAGAGGACCCCCCAACTCCCTCATAAGAGGGGTTAGTGCCTTGGACCACCACAAGGGGGGCTGCCATGCAGCTACAAGAGGCTGAAAACAGCTGGGAGCTGTTTCAGAAGTGGCTGCTCAAAGCTGGCTTTGAAAAGGCCATGGAGCCCCAGAGAACATTAAGGGGACTGCCAGTTTGAGCCTGCTGGTTCTTCACCACACTCTCTTTCAGCTAGGATGGGAAAATCGTGAAGATGTGGCAGAGGTCGTAAACTCAGCTTGGTGTGCCGGGATCACGTGGAATGTCCCAACTTTGCTGAAAAAAAATGGGCCCCAAGGCTTCTTCATCACATTTGGGGCAAAGAGAGCCAGCTGCAAAGCGCACTCAATGGGAGCCACAAGCAGCACATCTCTGTGCACCTGCCATCATAAGAACATAAGATATGCTGTACTGGGTCAGACCAAGGGTCTATCAAGCCCAGTATCCTGTTTCCTACAACAGCCAATCAAGGTCACAAGTAGTTGGCAGGTTCCCAGAAAGGTACACAGATTCTATGTTGCTTATCCGATGGGTAAGAAGTGAATTTCCCTGGTCCCCTTCAATAATGGTTTATGGACTTTTCCTCCAGAAACTTGTCAAATCTTTTTTAAATCCAGTTACACTAACTGCTTGTACTATATCCTCCAGTAACGAATTCCAGAGTTTGATTACACGCTGAATGAAAAAAAGTATTTCTCTATTAATTAGCAACAGGCTATACTGTAGCTTCATTGCATGACCCTGGTCTTTCTGCTTTTTGAACCAATCTAAGTTTATCTGTTCAACTCAATTCATTGTTTTATAGACCTCTATTATATCTCTTCCCGTCAGCCATCTTTTTGCCAAGTTGAAGAGTCCTAACTTTTTAAACCTTTCCTCATAGGGGTATCCTTCCATCCCCTTTACCATTTTGATGGCTCTTCTCTGTAACTTTTCTAGTTTTGCTATAACCTTTATTAAGATATGGTGAACAGAAATGCACAAAATAATCAAGGTGTGCATTATAATATCCTTGGTTTTATTCTCCATTGCTTTCCTTATGATTCCTAGCATTCTATTTGCTTTCTTAGCCGCTGCTGCATACTGAATAGAGGTTTTTAATATATTATCCATGATGGTACCTAAATCCTTTTCCTGGGTGGTAGTTCCTAATGTGGAACCTTGCATTGTATAACCGTAGTTTGGGATGTTCTTCCTTAAGTGCATAACTTTGCACTTGTCCACATTAAATTTCATCTACCATTTGAACATCCAGTCATCCAATTTATCAAGGTCTTCTTGCAATTTTTCACAATCCTCTTTGGTTTAACAATTTTGAATAATTTTGCGTCATCTGCAAATTTGATCACCTCACTCATTATTCCCGTTCCAGATCATTTATGAATATGAATAGGCACTCAAGACTCATCCCTTTATTGAGACCTACGACCAGCCACCTCATGTGGCCAACCACTAAAATACCACCCAACTGTCCTAATAAAGACACACGCCACATGACCCCAACTACCCTCGTCCAGTTGGGCTACCAGGTGCTCAATATCTATGTATGTGAATCGTACTGCCTCTTGTTAAATGTTCCCCTCCAAATTGTCTAGTAACCACTTTGATTGAAGGATAAGGTGGTATACAAATCTGTCTAAATAAATACTCGTAAATGTTAAAAAGCTGTGGGCCCAGCACAGATCCCTGGGGTACTCAAACGCAGCGAATGAAAAAAGAGGTAAAGGAAAAAACCCAAACAGAGAAAGAAACCATGGTGAAAAAGGAATGCCTGATCGGTAAGGGAATTCTGCACCTGTCAGGCCAGTCGGAGAAACTCAAGAAGCACCTACCCAGCTGTCAACACAGGCCTAAGAAGGCCCAGCTGCCTGAAAGGAGCGGGGGGGGGGGGGCAGTTTAATCTGCTTTATTCAAGCAGCAAAGACAGAAAGCCACATAAAAAAAAACCAGACAAAAATATAAAACAGGGAAAAAATAAACAGAATAAACAGGAGGGGCAGTTTCTCCAAATGGGTTAGCTTTGCGCATATCACGACAGTCATGAACCTCACTTCTAAGCCAAGGTATGTGTAGTATGATCTCAGTCGTTCAAATTTACTGCTAATGCTCAGTGCAGTCCTTTCATCGTGCCAAAGAGAGCTTCCTTCTGGACAGTGAGAGAGAAGGGGTGGGGTCTGGACTCAAACTTACCAATTCCCCTCAGGGACCCATGGGGTTCGTCCCTTCTGCTGTCCAGCCCACCAGTGCTATAACCCTATCAGCTCGAGAAGACAATGGGTGTATCTAAGCTCTGAGAAACATTAGGCCAAAGTCTCAAACACACAGACCACAGGCCAGGGGAGACAGGCCTATGCACACTGCTACACCAGTACATACACCTTGCCAACTTGCAGACAATACTGGCTTCTCTCATTATTGTACCAGCGCTTATACAAGTGATATCATCAATGAAAGTTGGTCTGGTCTGCCTTCACCTGCAGACTGGGGAGCATAGTCCATTAATCTGGACTGGTCTATAGGATGATAAGAAAAATTTGCATTATTTTCCCCTTCAAAAGTACCTTCATGAAAAACAGGTACAGATTTCTGCAGGTCCTTTCGGCCTAGGTAATTTTCAAAGGGAAAGTAAGTATGCACATGGCTTTTTCTTTGTGAACTGGTGCAAAAAGCCATGGGTGAAAATACCCACATCATTTTGACAATTGTCTTCCAACATCCTTGCTGACTGGGAAGCTGGGGAGTTTTCAAATAGATCTAGCTGGATAACTAAATCCCTGGGGTGGAAACTGCAATCCTCAGAGCAGTTAAATACACCCACTTAGCACAGAATTTACCCATAGAAAAAAAAGAGGAGCAACTCGGAGGTGGGGATTTTATTTTACTTGATTTTTACCATTTTACAATAGAGCTTATATGGGCAATGGGCTAGGAGAGGGAAAATACATATATAAACTTGATTTTCAAATGTACAAGTTTACTTTCTTGCATACAGCTTACCCACAGATAAATCAGGTGCAAGGTCTGTGGGAACCTTTCTACCCACATCCATTTGCCTTATTTTAAAGGGAAACTACACAGGTAACCTGCAGACCTTGCACCTATACAAATTATTCAAAATTATGCTCAATATATTTCAAACTAAAAGTAAACAAATCTATTATTGTGAGGATGTGAGGAGATTTCTGCTCTTGGTGGCCCCTTTGTATAGAAAAACAGACTATTTATTATCTACGCTACCTTACAGGTGATGAGCTAAATTGTGTTGGGTACGAATGAACTTGAACAGCACCTAACAGCTATGCTCCCATTCCTAGCCAGAGCACTATTAGTCCTGGCACTTACTTGGTGACAGAATCAAGACTGTTTGTGCTACCCGGCAGCTTCCCCAGCACTAGCTCCATGATCCTGTCTTCTGCATCATGGGGAAGAGAGACACCATCAGAAGGAATTTCAGTGATAATCTCAGCAACATGGTCACCTGTTCAGTGCAAAACATAAATGTTAGAGACTGTCCGCTTCCACTGATCTGGGTGCCATGAGCCCTATGGCAAGTTTAGAGTTCTTTATTTCCATATATTTAAATGGCCTAACACTTTGAAATTATTACAATTGTCATAGAATAGATCACACACAATCAACAAATTTCCAGGCAGACATGGGTGAAAAGGACCCATATCTTGTGTAATATAAAAAAGAAGAGTTTCTTTAAGGCAGTGTGGGCAGTGGCAATCCTTGCACGCGATTTGGGTGGGGAAAAAGCTATCAACAGGCCTTCTTCGGGCAGCATAAGGCGTGGTATTCCTGCAGCAGGGGTATAAGGAGAAGGGGAGAGAGAGCAGTACACCAGGAATTTATCATGACAGTGTGGGCCACAGTTTGGGGGGAACACTCTGTTACTAGAAATTCACAATGGCAGCAGAGGCAGTAGCAGCCTTCAGCAGAGGTTTTCTTTAGAGAAAGAGCTATCAGCAGGGCTTCACCATAGCAGTGAGGGCAGTGGCAATAATTGCACAGATGGTTTTGGTGGAACAGAGCTGTCACCATGAATTCTCTATGGTAGCGTGGGCAGTGGTAGTTCCACAGAAGGGGTGCCAACTGGAGCTGTTTTACTGGGCAGGACACATGTGAAATCAGAACTCCTCTGCTCATTTTTCTCACCTGCTGGGTCACTCTCTTCAACTATCACCACAGCTGGCATCTGAGATTTTATGGCTTTGGACTTTCGGCTCTTTTGAGGCTTTCTCTTTGATTTGCTGCCCATGTTAGAACTTGTGGGGATTCCTGCATCATCTGCCATGGTGTCATAGTCTGTGACATTGCCATCACTGTAGCAGGCACTGGAGACACTTTTGGCTTCCTCAAGGTGACTGAGCAGATGTTCTGCAGAACACAAGATAAGACAGTATGAGATAAATGGAGCTTTACCTGCAAGGATTTGTCTTTCCCTCACACAATTCCCACATATCCACAGAACAGCCAGTGAGTACACAATATATTTTATCTATTGTGGACAGAGTTTAGAAAAGCAATTTATGAAGAAATCAGCTGACTCTAGCTTTTCCCTGATGGACTGATCCAGTTCTGGTTTTACCCCACAGAATCCTGTCTTTCTAACTATTGTCCCATCTCTCTCCTTCCCTTCATTTCTAAATTACTTGAGCGTGCTGTCTACCACCGCTGTCTTGACTTCCTCTCCTCTCATGCCCTCCTAGATCCTTTACAATCCGGTTTCCGTCCCCTACATTCTACCGAAACTGCTCTTACCAAAGTCGCCAATGATTTGTTTCTGGCTAAGTCCAAAGGCTTTTATTCTGTCCTCATTCTTCTGGATCTCTCTGCTGCCTTTGACACCGTTGAAAACAATCTTCTTCTTATCACCCTGTCTTCACTCTGTTTCAAAGGCTCTGTACTTTCTTGTTCTCCGCCTATCTCTCCCACCGCCCTTTCAGTGTGTACTTCGGTGGCTCCTCCTCCTCTGCTACCCCTTTACCTGTGGGTGTACCTCAAGGTTCTGTCTTAGGTCCGCTCCTCTTCTCTCTCTATACCCAATCCCTTGGTGCCCTTATCTCTTCCCATGGCTTTCACTATCATCTCTATGCTGACGACTCTCAAAATCTACCTCTCTACGCCTGTTATCTCTCCCGAAATTCAAGCTAAGATCTTGGCCTGCCTTTCTGACATTGCTTCCTGGATGTCCTACTGCCGCTTGAAGCTGAACATGACCAAAACTGAACTCCTTGTCTTTCCCCCTAATGCCTCCCCTCCTCCTTCCCCTTTCTCAATCTCTGTGGATAACTCTGTTATCCTTCCTGTCTCTTCGGCATGGAACCTTGGTGTTCTCTTTGACTCATCTCTCTCCTTCTCTTACATATCCAAAACATTGCTAAAACATGCCGTTTCTTTCTTTACAATATCTCCAAGATTCACCCTTTTCTCTCTGATAACTCTACTGATTGTCCACTCTTTAATCACCTCTCGCCTTGATTACTGTAACCTTCTCATTGCTGGCCTCCCTGCTAACCACCTCTTTCCTCTCCAGTCTATTCAACATTCTGCAGCTCGTCTGATTTTCCGTCAGTCTCGTTTTTCACACATTACTCCTCATGTCACTTCACTGGCTCCCCATCCGCTTCTGTATCCAGTTCAAACTCCTCCTTCTAACCTATAAATGTATTCATTCTTCTGCCCCTCATTACCTTTCATCCCTCATCTCTACCTACACCCCTCTCGCCTACTCCGCTCATCTAATTGTCTTCATTTATCTATGCTTTTTACTCGTACTGCTAATTCTAGACTTTGCTCCTTTCAACTGACTGCACCCTTTTCCTGGAATTCTCTACCTGTCTCTGTCTGCCAAGCCTCCTCCCTGGCCATCTTCAAATCCAAATTGAAATCCCATTTCTTCACTATTGCTTTTTGTTCCTAACTCGTCCTTTCTTGTTCTCTCCATAAACATTTATTCTTGTCTTGTTAATTGTTATTTGTATTATCTAATTTATTTCATATTTTGTCTTGACTAGATTGTGAGCTCTAACGGGCAGGGACTGTCTCTTTTTATGTATGTACAGCGCTTCGTATGTTGCAGCGCTTTATAAATGCTTAGTAATAATAATAATAATAATCTATGGAACTGTAGTTCTGCTTTTCCAAAGAGAAATATGACATCTTCCTGAATGTAGTGAGGGTAAAATCTGGACTGATCCAGCCTGTTTGAAAACATGGAAGACCAGTAATGAATGGCCAAGTAAGCTTCCTGTTCTAGCCAAATTTGATTCCTTTGCAAACCTAAAGTATTTATTTTCCCTGCTCATCCTTCACATAGTTCATAGGCATCAACATAAGGGAAAGAGACAGGAGGAAAAGTGATTATGTTAATATTGTGGGGATTTTATATTGAAGTGGTAAGCAATGAAGACTTTATTTTAAATAATTTTCTTGTTTTATTGCCATAAGACAAAAAAATCACATGGTACTGAACAAATGAAGCAGTAGTTCTCCGGGAACAGCAGGTACTGAACAAATGTAGCAGTAGTTCTCCGGGAACAGCAGGAACCAGTCCTCACATATAGGTGATGTCAGCACCAATGAAGCCTGCACGATAACCACTCCCCAGCATTCATAGAAACCCTTGGGAGTTCCACCACACATGCATGGTCACCTTCCTGCCCAAGGGTGCCATAGCTTAATCAAGCCAAAAAAGAAAAGCAACTCCATGGGGAGGAGGGAGGGTAGAACATAAGAACATAAGATATGCCATACTGGGTCAGACCAAGGTCCATCAAGCCCAGTATCCTGTTTCCAACAGTGGCCAATCTAGGTCATATGTACCTAGCAGTTTCCCTAGTAGTGAGGACTGATTCCTGCTGTTCCCGGAGATCACCTTCTATGGGTGAGTAACTACGCTTTCTCCAGAAACAAGCAGAAAGTCAGTTCTCACGTATGGGACTCCCTAGCTACAGACTGCCAAGAACCTGTAAAACCACAGGCGACTGAAAAGAAGGACCGTGAGTGAAAATGAAGAGCGCTGAGAGGCCAGAAGTTCAGAACACAGCCCCAGCCTCAAGCAGAGAATCAATTCTCCGGTAGCCTGGAAAGACAGAAGGGCTAGAGGGAGGAATTGTATCAATCCTCAAAGAGGTGCCGCAACACTGCCTGTCCGAAAATGCTCTCACGACAACAGTGAACTGCAAAGTTCTGGGTCGAAGACCAGATAGCAGCTTGGCAGATCTCCAAAAGGGAGACGTAATGTAGATGCGCCACAGAGGCAGCCATGGCCTGGACATTAAGGGCTGTCACCTGATGCTCCAGAGAGAGACCAGCCTACCAACAGGCAAAGGAGATACAGTTGGCCACCCAGGTATAAAGGGTGCGTTTAGAGACCACAATGCCGAGCCTATTCAGATCATAAGAGATGAACAGCTGAGAAGAATGGCGGTGAACCTTCGTTCACTCAATGTAGAAAGCCAAAGCTCTTTTATAGTCGAGAGTGTGAAGAGATGATGGAGCATGGGCCACTAAAGCCTGCAACTTGCTGACCCTGCGCTCAAATGTGAGCACTACGAGGAAGACTACCTTCCAAGTGAGGTACTTGAGATGTCAAGAGGCAAGAGACTCAAAGGGAGAAGCAATGAGCTTCCCAAGAACCACATTCAAGTCCCACGCCACCTTAGGCGGGCAGATGGGAGGACGCAAAAGTAGTAGCCCTCTCATGAAGCGGCCAACAAGAGGTGAACAGACAGGAATTGATAGTCAATTCCTGATGATAAGCCGCGAGGGCATTGAGGTGTACCCATACGGAAATGGACTTCAAACCAGTACTGGAGAGGTGGAGGAGGTACTGCAGGACCTCCTGCACCAGGCAGGAGAAAGGGCTGATAGCTCTATCCACACGCCAGACCGCAATCCTATGCCATTTAAAGGAGTACGCCTGTCTGGAAGAATCCTTGTGGAACGCGAGGAGAACATCCTGGGCAGATGAAACTAGACCAGGGATACCCTCTCAGCAGCCACGCCATCATAGCTAAGGACTGGAGGTTGGAATGCAGGGGGGTCCTTTTCCCCTGTGAAAGCAGATGTAGAGCACAGCCTATGTGGAATCGGGGGCACCTGAGAGAAACAGAGCAGCAAGAGGATCTTGACTACCAGGGTGGTGGAAGGGTACGCATACAGGAGACCCTCCTCCCAAGGCAGGAAAAATGCATCGGCCACTATCCGAGCAGGGGCCGGACGCTTGGAGCAGAAATGAGACAACTGGGCATTGCTGGAGCTGGCAAAAAAGTCCATTGTCGGGATTCCCCACCTGCTGAAGATGTGCTGGAGAACCTGTAGATTGGGCCATCACTCATGGGGCTGGAGCACCTGGCTGAGCCTGTCTGCTAAGGCATTGTCCTGCCCCGGGAAGTATATCACCCTGAGAAGCATACCGCAGCTGATGGTGAATTTCCAGAAGCGGCAGCCTCCCGAAAGAGGGGGCATGAACCCGTTCCACACTGTTTGTTGAGGTAGAACATTACCACTTGATTATCCATCTGTACCAGGATGATATGGTTGGCTATGTAGGTCTGAAACACCTGCAGGGCCCTTTGAAATCGCCTTGAGTTCAAAGTGATTGATGTATAGCCGAGTCTTATCCCACAACCAGATGCCCTGGGTCTGGAGGCCATTCCAATGTGCCCCCCCATCCGAATATGGGGGCTTCCGTGGTGAGGACGTGCTGATGTGTGGGCACCTGAAAAGGAAGCCCCGCTGTGAGATTCAATGGCTGCTGCCACCAGAGGAGGAAGTCGGCAAGCGGCAGAGCCACCTGGATTGTATCCTCCAGGCACCCAGTTGCCTTCGTCCACTGAGTGGAGAGAATCCACTGGGCCTGCCGCAGCTGGAGGCAAGCATACAGGGTGACATGAACTGTGGAAGTCATGTGACCCAGGAGGTGTAGTATGAGGCGAGCCGAGCCGAGACCAAGGTACTGGCACTCACTCTCTGGGCGAGTTCCGACAGATATTGGGCCCTGTCAGTCGGCAGGAACGCTTTGGCTTGAGCAGTGTCGAGGTGGACGCCAATGAACTCAAGGCGCTGCATGGACTGCAGGTGGTAGTTGATGACAAGTGCCTTAGCCTAGAGTTGTAGATAATTTACCCAGTTCAACCCAAGTTCTTATATCCTGTTTTATGTAAGTCCAGTACGGTTTCTCCTTACTTATGGATAATGTTTCTGTTATATGTAAACCGAGCTGACTCGAAGAGCGCGGTATAGAAAAGACTTTAAATAAATAAATAAAATAAATAAAGTGTTCGAGTACAAGGATGGTGCGGTGGATGTGCTCCTTCGGATGAGCTGGTAGTCCAGATATGGGAAGATGAACACGCCTTGCATCTGCAGGAATTCAGCGACCAGCCTCCGACGACGAATCAGCGGTACTGCTGGTGCATGGGATGATCAGGATGTGTGTTATAAGCATCTTTTAGATCCATGGAGCATAGCCAATCTCCCCGCTGGAAGTTGGGCAGCAATGTTCCAAGGGAGACCATCTTGAATTTCTCCTTCACCAGAAAGCGGCTGAGGTCTCGGAGGTCTAGGATGGGTGGAAATCCTCCGGTATTCTTTGGGACCAGGAAGTAACAGGAGTAGAATCCCTGTCCTATCTGAGACCAGGGGACAAGCTCCACCACCTCGTTGAGGAGATCAGCGAGTTCAGGGAAGAGTGGCTATGTCCAAGGAGTCAAAAGTGCCCAACAGGTTGCAGCTGAGGTACTCTCTAGGGTTTGGGGGCCTTAGGCCTACAGGGCCCCTGTCTTCGGCCTGCTGCCCCTGTGGAGGAGTCTGATAAGCCAGATAGATATTTGGGGTATTGTCCATAGACCACCTTCTTCTTCAGGTAGAAGGACCTTTTTCCTGAAGCCTTACATTGGCAAGGACCAGCAGTCTTCTGTGAGAGCCTGATCGTGGTCAGCAATTCAGTCTCCAGTTCGGTGGCCTTGTCCATCATAGGTTTGCTAAAGAGGTTCTCTCCCCAGCATGGGACATCGACCAATTTGCCCTGGACCCATTGCTCCAAGTCCGAGGACTAAACATGCAAGGCGGCGAGCACTAATGCCCACAGCAGTCACTCTAGCCATGGACTCAAAGCTGTCAAAGGTTGCTCCAGTGACATACTTGGAACAATCCTTGGCTGCTGCCACCAGGCTCTTGAAGCACTGGAGGTGATATAAGAATATAAGATATCCCATACTGGGTCAGACCAAGGTCCATCAAGCCCAGTATCCTGTTTCCAACAGTGGCCAATCTAGGTCATAAGTACCTAGCAATCTCCCCAAAAGACACAGGTTCCTCAATGCTTGTATTGGGTCAAGCAGTGATATCCTGGGTCCCTTTTAATAATGGTTTATGGACCTTTCCTCCAGGAACTTGTCCAAACCTTTTTTAAACCCAGATCATCAGAGAGAACCCAGAAAGCTCTTTGCCAGGTCTCTCAGGTACATGCCCATGTATAGCTAGTATGCCTGGATATAAACATTGAGCCCTGGAATCACCATCTACCAAAGCCATCCATGGTGCGGGCATCCCCACCCGGGAGTACCAAGGAGTGCATCTTTTGACTTTTAATTCAGCGCATGGCCAACTCCACCACCACCATGGAATTGTGTGGTAGCTGTGTCTTTTGAAACCCCGGGCTCTTGTGGACTCAATACATGGAATCAAACAGCTTGCTCATGATAGGAATCATAACCGGGGCTTCCCACATCCTGAACAAGAGCTGTTGCAAAATAGGGAGAACCAGTACCATGAGAGCCTCCATAGGAGGGGAATCATACTGTAGGATCTCGAGATCTTCCGCCTGGGGTTCCTCCTCTGATTCCACTGCGAAGGCCAGGGCCTTCGACATGTTTTGGACAAAGTCCAGGAAGGAGAGATACTCAGGCAGGGATCACCAGCACTCCTGAAGAGAAGGGTCCAAAGGAGCATCACGGTGCTGAATGGTCTTGGAGTATTCATCATCCCTCTCTTATTCGGAATCAGACTCCGAGAGGAGTTCAAACCACCAACGGGCATCGCGCCGATGCCCAGTTGGGGTAGCTGGGAGCTCCCAGCCCTCGGAATTAGACACGCTTAGCAGGGAGGAATGGTGAGCATACCGGGACTGGGATTGAGCCCTAGCATCGGAACTTGAACTGGACATGAACTTCTCCAACACTGGCTGTACCTCCACCGGCAATGCCCCCATGGTAGAGGGACCTGGAGACTCACCGATGGTAATGGCCTTGGTGGACTTATTGTGACCCTCCAAGGAAGAGGAAGTTTCCTCCCACCAGGGCAACTTCGAGGGTTGCTACTGGCCATTGCCTTAAATATCACACAGAGGATGGCGGTGCTGGTGAACATGGGTTTTACCACCGGTGACAGCACCGGCCTTCGACGCAGACTCAGGCAGAGCCCGGCCCTTCCAAGGATCATCTTCTGTAGATGATCCTTGGTCTGATGTCCCATGAACCCAGGGCTCAGAGCAGGCATGGTTGTCATGCAAGGCTGGAGACTCCATGGCAGCCCCTGAGGGCATCAATTCTGTGGTTGAGACTGGTACCAAAGAAGAGGCTTTGAGGCCAAACAGTGCCTCCTGCTGCCTTTCACGATTCTTCTGACCCTTGCCCGTCATCTGGAGACAGAGCGGGCAAGTGGAGTCATCGTGGTTGGCACCGAGGCATTGAAGGCAGCAGTTGTGCAGGTCTGTTATGGACATAGTGTGGGCACAACTGCTGCATTTCTTGAAATCACTGACTGAAGACACAGCAGAAAAAAAAAGGAGACCTGCAAGATCAAACTCCAAGGACCTGATCAGGGAGGATGCCAGAAAAAAAACTGCATACCTAGTAAAGAAAAAAGGAGGGAACCCAAGAAAAACTGCTGCTGAGGAAATAACGATTACAGGTACGGGAAGGTAACGGCACATGACGGAGACAGGAAAAAAACAAAAAAAAGAAGCAAAGAAACGCCAAGATTTTTCCCGAGGAACAAACAAGCATCTGATGAGCTCCGCGAAAAAAAGAAGATTAAGGTAAGATGGCACCCTTGGGCGGTGCGTGCTAAAACTCCCAAAGGCTTTCTATGAAAGCTGGGGAGTGGTTACTGCACGGGCTCCCTCAGTGCCAATGTCACCCTTAGGTGAGGGCTGACTTCCTGCTTGTTTTCTGAGAACAAACATTAATTTAATTTAATTTAATTAGCAGGTTTTATATACCGCCACTTCCATAGATCAGTTGCGGTTTACAATGAACAACAATTAACAAAACTGGATGAAAGGCTAGGCTATAAACAATTATAAATCACAAATGAGGTTTACGGTCATGTACTGTGACATAAATATTGAAATTCCTTTTATGAAATTCTGAACTTTTAATTACTATTTTCAACTCTGTCTCTTTAGAAATTTTACAAACCTGATAATTTTCTTTCCTTGAATCTTCCTAGAGCAGGGGCTCTCAACCCAGCCCTCGGGATACACCAAGCCAGTCAGGTTTTCAAGTAACCACAATAAATATGCATGAGAGAGATTTTCATGCACTGCCTTCATTGTAACAACTTATCTATACATCCAAAGAAAGAGTGCCACAACAATATTACAACCACAAATTAAAAATAGGACTCTATTATCATTTCTCATGATATAATTGTCATTATTGTTGAAATGATTATTTTATATTAAATGTATGATACATGTGTGTAAGACAAATTAGTAAATTTTGGTTTGTCTCAGATATGGTGTGCAATATATAAATAATAAATATGCTGATAATGTCTAAAGTGCAAAACATAAAGAATAAATATATGGCTTTATAATCATATGCAGAAAAAGGTGTACATAAAAACATAAGATATGCCATATTGGATCAGACCAAGGTCCATCAAGCCCAGTATCCTGTTTCCAACAATGGCGAATCTAGGTCATAAGTACCTAGCAGTCTCCCCAAAAGACACAGGTTCCGTAATGCTTGATATCCTGGGTCCCTTTTAATAATGGTTTATGGACCTTTCATCCAGGAACTTGTCCAAATCTTTTTTAAACCCAGCTACAGTAACAGCTTTTACTACATCCTCCGGTAACAAATTCCAGAGTTTGATTACACGTTGAGTGAAAAAATATTTTCTCTTATTAGTCTTAAATAGGTTACCCTGTAGCTTCATTGCATGTCCCCTAGTCGTTTTATATTCTGATGACGTAAACAATCGATCTACGTTTACCCGTTCCACTCCATTCATTAATTTGTAGACCTCTATCATATCTCCCCTCAGCCGTCTCTTTTCCAGGTTGAAGAGCACTAACCTTTTTAGCCTCTCTTCATTGGAGTATCCTTCCATCCTCTTTACCATTTTGGTGGTTCTTCTCTGTACCTTTTCTAATAACGCTATATCCTTTTTAAGATACGGCGATCAGAATTGCACACAATATTCAAGGTGCAGTCGCACCATGGAACCAGAGGCATTATAAAATCCTTTGTTTTATTTTCCATTTTATTTTATTTATTTTATTTATTACAAGTTCTTATATACCGCACTATTCGGCATCAGCGCGGTTTACATTATAACATAAAGACCATAACAACAAGCTGTTTGGTTTACATCGAACAGGAGTACCAACTTGGAGAACCGGGTTAAACTATATACATGAGATAATTACATAGAACAGAATAGAGTCATAGTAATATAAAGCACGGAAGGGTGGTTTAAAGAGTGTGTCACTTCTTTTGGTTCAATTGCTGGTAGGGTAGTATTGAAGGAAGAGGTGGTATTTGAGTGCCTTCCTGAACTGTGGTAGGACAGTAATGGCCCTTATGTCGGAGGGTAGAGGGTTCCAGCATTTGGGGGCATATAAACTGAAAGCTCTGTTTGAGGTTGTCATGTTGCACTTTGTTGATGCCTTCGAGGTTGTTAGTAGGTTTACGGCTGTTGCTCTTCTGGATCTGTTGGGGGGTACAGTGTGAATCAGATCTGTGAGTGAGGAGGATGAGATACCCTTGATTGCCTTGAATGATAGGACTAGGGTTTTAAAGATGATCCTCCCATGGATGGGGAGCCAGTGAAGCTGTTTAAGAATGGGAGTTACGTGGTCGCTTCTGGATGCTCCGTAGAGGACTCTTGCTGCGGCATTCATGGCCATCTGTAAAGGGCTAAGAGTGGATTGAGGGAGACCTTGTAAGATGGCATTTGCAAAGTCGAAGTGTGGCAGGATTAGCGCTTGGTATATGGTCCGGAAGTCGTCCGGGTCCAACAGGGAGCGTATATGCCTGAGAGAGAGCGGATTTTGAAGTATACCGCTTTGACTATGTTATTTATGTGATGTTTCATATCCAGACGTTGGTCCAATGTAACTCCAAGGTATCTTATTGTTTCTTTAGTTTGTAGGTCAGCTTCCTTGACACTGACGTGGGTTGGAGGAGTGAAGTTGGGGTCTCTGGCGATGAAAAGCACCTCTGTTTTTTTATGCTGAATGCGTAGGTTTTGTGATTGGAGCCACTCAGAGACCGTATTGAGGCAGTCTACTAGTGGTGCCAGGTCTAATTGAGTTGTAGAGAAAGGCATATATAAGAGAATGTCATCTGCGTATATCAAGCAGTTGACTTTGAATGATCTTATGATGTCGCAGATGGGCTGCATGTATATATTAAATAGTAGGGAAGACAATGAAACCTAGCATTCTATTTGCTCTCTTGGCCGCCACTGCACACTGGGCGGAGAGTTTTAACATGTTATCCACGATGAAGCCTAAATCTTTTTCCTGGTTGGTGCTTCCCAATGTGGAACCTTGCATCGTGTAACCATAGTTTGGGTTGTTCTTTCCTAGGTGCATAACTTTGCACTTGTCCACATTAAATTTCATTTGCCATTTGGATGCCCAGTCTTCTCCTTGGTCAAGCAGGATGTGTCAGCCACACCTGGTGAAGTCATCCGACGGTGCCATGATGGAAGTGCTCCCTAGAGCTCAGACTTTTCTGAGCATGTGCGAGGTGGTCCCACCTCCCCGGCCCGTCCCTAGCCAGGCCAGTCTTTTTTCTTCTGCCTTTGCCTCAAGACAGATTTCTCTTAGCTCTCAACAAAAAAAAAAAACTAATTGAAGAATACCCAAACCGAGTTTTAAAAAATGCCAGGATGCAGGATGGCAGAGCAAGAAAATACAGAGGACACGCTCTAAAGGAGTACTAAGCCTCTTCATCTGAGTCCGCTTCGGCAATGAAGGCCTCTTAGGCGGCGGATCCTAGACGGCTCTCCCCGAGTCTGCCAGCAGCACCGGCACGGGATGTGCCCTGCAGGGCCTCCATCCCTGGCCGTTCGGGACAGGGTAAAAGTGCCACGCCAAGTCGACCTGCTCCTCCGGCTCCCGCAGCACCCCGAGTAGGATCCCCTGCAGCTGCGGCCGTCCCTGGGCCTTCCTCCACTCCATGCGGCTCGTCTGGTTCCAGGCAAGATGGCGCCAGCAATGTCAGACGCAGTGGCTCCGTCCACCCTCCTCCGATTGTCCAGGTCCCACTCTCCTCCAGCCATGCCGACGCTTCAGCTCCCCATCAGCGCAGGAAATCCCCCTCACACTCCAGGGTATCGAACAGTAACAACGAACCCCGCACCGAAGGAAGCTCTCACCGGGGAGAGCAACGAGGAGCAGCAGGTCTGGGCTCCTCCGTCTCCAAGGACACACCAAGCGATAAGCTCCCTGCGGATGAGCTGGAGGAACCGCAGTGACAGCTTCCACCTGAGGACCTTACCTACCCCAAGTTCCTAAGAAAGGTGGTAACCACGCTGAACCTGGCGATGGACGACACCTCCAGTGAGAAGGAGTCGGAGGTCATGAAATACCTCAACGCTCCTAAGCCTGCACTTGCCCTACCTCTCCACCGGAAGCTGCAGGACAACCAGTTAGCGCTGTGGCAGACTCTGGCCTCCGGCCATGCCTGCTCCAGGAAGCTGGACAACAAATACCTCAAGCACATGGTCCCAGGATTCAACAATGCTCAGCTTCCGCACCAATCCATTGTGGTGTCTTCTGCACTAAAAAGGGTCAAGTCTTTGCGCAACCAGGCTAACCACCCACCAGGCCAAGACCCCAAACTTATCGATGGCAATTCTGGATCTTCAGGACGCATACTCCTATGTCCCAATCCACGAAGCACACAGAAAATTCCTGCGCTTCATAGCGTTGGGGCGCCACTACCAGTACCGGGTGCTCCCTTTCAGCCTATCCCCGGCACCCAGAATCTTCATGAAGTGTGTAGCTGTTGCCGCGTCACTCCTCTGCAAACAAGGCATCGTCATTTTTCGGTACCTGGGTGACTGGCTACTCTTGGCACCCTCAGCCCCCGAGCTCCGGGCCACAGTACAGGCAACGACACACCTGTTAGCCCGGCTGGGTGTCCTCCTCAACAGAGGAAAGTCTCATCTGGACCCAGCCCAGAACATAGAGTTCATCAGGGCGATCATCGACACCTGCGCCTCGAAGGCCTTCCTTCTCAAGCAGCGGATAGCGGCCATCATTTCCCTAGCCAAAGGGATGTCCACGTCCAAACGGACCACTGCACACTGCATCATGTGACTCTTGGGCCACATGGCAGCGACGACCTCGGTCCTACCTCTGGCGAGACTGCATATGCGCACTCTCCAGTGGCACCTCTGGACCCACTAGAAGCAACTCTCCCAACCACTCAGCACGTGTGTCCCCATCGACGCCCGGGTCATGAAGTGTCTCCGCTGGTGGACCAAACCGGACAACCTCTCAGCGGGCAAGGACCTCCAACTGCACAGCTACCAGCTCATCCTCACCACGGATGGTCCTCCACAGGATGGGGAGCCCACCTTCTGCACCTCAACACGCAGGGAGCCTGGTCCAGGTCGGAACAGTCCCTTGACATCAACCTGCTCTAGCTCAGGGCGGTCAGATACGCGTTGCAGACCTTCCGGGCCCAGCTCGCAGAAAAGTCCATCTTTGTCCAGACAGACAACCAGGTGACAATGTTCTACATCAACAAACAGGGGGTCACAGGGTCACGTTCTCTCTGCAAGGAGGCCCTCGGGACATGGTCCCTAGCGCTGGCCAACAACTGCATCCTACAGGCGACATACCTTCCTGGGGACCAGAATGCCCTAGCGGATAGACTGAGCAGACAGCTCCAACCGCACGAGTGGACACTCCACATGGAGGCTGCAGACAGCATCTTCTGACATTGGGGAACTCCCCAAATTGACCTCTTCGTGACCAAACTCAATGCAAAGTGCCCTCTATTCTGCTCCAAGCACCCATCGCACAGGAGAATGGCCTCGGATGCATTCACTGTGCCCTGGGGGGTGTGGGCACAGGCGTACGCCTTCCCCTTAACCCCACTAATTGCAGCAACGATACAACGGATCATCACAAACAGGGCACACGTCATACTGATCGCCCCCTACTGGCCACAGCAGATGTGGTTCGCCCTACTGCTTCGCCTCACCCAGGAACCGCCAGTCCAGTTGTCCGTGAGACCAGACCTGCTCACCCAGAACGAAGGCAACATCCTGCATCCCAACCTACAAACCCTGGCCTTGACAGCCTGGAGGTTGAAAAGATGAATCTTGCGGCCCTCCATCTGCCCTCAGAGGTGCAGCAGATAGTCCTGGCTGCCAGAAGGCCCTCCACACAGAAATCTACGGTCTCAAGTGGAAACGCTTCAGCATCTGGTGTGCAAACCAAGAGATCAACCCAGTCTCCTGCCCTGTACCTAAGGTCCTGCAGTATCTCATCTCCCTCTTTGACCTCGGACTAAAACCACAATCCGTCAAAGTGCACCTCGCAGCAATTGCATCCCTACACGAGCACCGAAGTGGGACAGCCACGGACTCCCTTGCTGCTCTGCCCATCGTGACCCAGTTCATGAGGGGCCTTGCGAATCTCCAGCCCCTAGTCCAGAAACCAGTACCTTTGTGGGACCTCTATGTCGTTCTACAACAACTGATGCAGGAGTCCTTTGAGCCGCTTCACTCAGCTGGCATCAATTTTATGTCTTGGAAGACACTCTTCCTAATTGCCATCACATCAGCCAGGAGAATCAGCGAGCTGCAGGCACTCGTTGCCCATCCACCGTACACGCAGCTCCACCACAACTGGGCATCCCTCCGTACCCATCCAAAGTTCATCCCGAAGGTCGCCTCTGCATTGGTCAACCAGTCCGTCGAACTGCCTACCTTTTTTCCAGCCCCGCACTCCTCTCCGGAGGAGCAATGGCTTCACTCACTTGATTGCGTCAGAGCCCTGCGCACCTACATCGACAGGACTTCCACTGTTAGGCTGGGGGCCCAGCTCTTTGTGTCCTTTGATCCTAACAGGCCAGGGTGGCCCGTCACCAAGCGCACGCTCTCCCACTGGATATCAGACTGCGTCGCTTACTGCCTCCATGAGGCGGGCGCCCTCCCAGCCAATAAGGCGGGAGCACACCAGCTCCGCGCTATAGCTACCTCCCTCACCAGCCTGCAGGAGGTTCCAGTGAATGACATCTGCAAAGCCACGACCTGGTCCTCGCAGCTCATCTTCCAAAAACACTACTGCCTTGACCTCCAGGTGGAGGCAGACAGCTCCTTTGGCCAAGCGGTCCCATCTGTGGCCACAGCGGCTGCAGCCATAAAGCACCAGACCCATGAGGCCAACCAGCCGCACACACTCTGTGATGAACTCCAACCCAGTGACTGAATCTATCCTGAGGCAAACGCATTACGGGTTGTCCGTTAGCCACCCTCCCACGCCAGGCGTGGGGGGGGGGGGTGGATCCTTCTTCCTATGTCCCATGCAATGTTGACTTGATTGACTTGACTGCACTGCTATGTTTTCCACTCTTATTTATTTTATTTATTTAACTTTTCTTCTATACCGCGCTATTTAGATCAGTGCGGTATACATTCAAAACATAACATACTACAGTGCAGCAAGCCGCATTGTATTTACAATGAACAGGGGAAGAAAACTTGGGTATAACTGGGGGAAAACTATTTACATTTCATAAGCATTGGTGCATACATTCCTAGATCTAGGAAATTTGGGTGGGGGGAATCACGCTGGCTAACCGTTTTCTTGCTGGGCATGTAAGTTGGAGCAGTTTGGGAGGGTAGATGGAGTGCTTATTACTTGCTTTCCTGGATTGGTTTCAGGGTAGTAACGTAAGAACAAATGATGTTTCAGCGCTTTTCTGAACAGGACCAGGTTCGTGATGGTTCGAATATCTGTGGGGAGGGCATTCCAGGCTCTGGGCGCGTATATCGCGAAGGTTCTATTGGCCATTGCCTTTGTGCATTTTGTCATTGCTTTAGGGACCTCTAAGTTCCACTTTTACCTTTAGAGATCCTCTGTGTTGGTCCCATGCTTTTTTGAATTCAGTTACTGTCCTCATCTCTACCACCTCCACTGGGAGACTATTCCATGGATCCACTACTCTTTCTGTAAAGAAATATTTCCGCATATCACTCTTGAATCTATCTCCCTTTACCCTCATCCCATGTCCCCTCGTAGCAGAACTTGCTTTCAATTGAAAGATGCTCTCTCCCTGAACATTTATGCCACGGAGGTATTTAAACATCTCAATCATATCACCTGTATCCCGCCTTTCCTCTAAGGTGTACATATTAAGATCCTTAAGTCTGTCCTCATATGCTTTATAATGAAGCCCATTAATCATTTTAGTAGCCACCCTCTGCACCGACTCCATCCTGTTCACATCCTTTTGAAGGTGCGGTCTCCAGAATTGCACACCATACTCCAAATGAGGTCGCACTAAAGACTTATTAAGAGGCAT
The DNA here is from genome assembly GCA_033557465.1 of Ichthyophis bannanicus. NCBI lineage: Eukaryota > Metazoa > Chordata > Amphibia > Gymnophiona > Ichthyophiidae > Ichthyophis > Ichthyophis bannanicus. The sequence continues at coordinate 429,357,430 of CM066034.1, read as the reverse complement.
TATCACCTCCTTTTTTCTGCTAGCCATTCCTCTCCGTATGCACCCAAGCATCCTTCTAGCTTTTGCCGTCACCTTTTCTACCTGTTTAGCTACTTTAAGATCATCAGACACAAGCACACCTAGGTCCCGCTCTTCTTTAGTGGACAAAAGTACTTCACCTCCTATACTGTATTGCTCCCTTGGATTGCTGCAGCCCAAATGCATGACCTTACATTTTTTAACATTAAATCCCAGCTTCCAAATTATAGACCATTCTTCAAGCTTAGCTAGATCCCTCCTCATGTTATCTACACCTTCCTGGGTGTCTACTCTATTGCAGATTTTGGTATCATCTGCAAAGAGGCAAACCTTACCCGACAGCCCTTCCGCTATATCACTAACAAAGATGTTAAAAAGAATCGGACCAAGGACAGATCCCTGGGGCACACCACTGGTAACATCCTTCTCCTCAGAGTGAGCTCCATTTACTTGTACTCTATGTCGCCTCCCACCCAACCAATTTCTAATCCAAGCAGTAACTTTAGGGTCCATCCCTAGGGTGCTCAGTTTGTTTATAAGTCGCCTGTGAGGAACAGTGTCAAAGGCTTTACTGAAATCTAAATACACCACATCTAGAGCTCTCCCTCGGTCCAACTCCCTGGTCACCCAGTCAAAGAAATCAATCAGATTTGTCTGACAAGACCTGCCTCTGGTGAATCCATGCTGCCTCGGATCCTGTAATCCGCTGGACTCCAGAATCCTCACTATTTTCTCTTTCAGCAGCATTTCCAATAATTTACTCACCACCGAAGTTAAACTAACCGGCCTGTAGTTTTCAACCACATCTTTACTTCCACTTGAGCACCACATGAGCCTCTCTCCAGTCCTTTGGCACCACTCCTGACTCCAACGAGGCAAGTTGTTCATCATTGTGGATCTTCTGTTTCTGTTATCCGGTAATCTGTGAATCAGCTTGCTGATGGGCGTGGGGGGCTGATTATTTAGTGCTCTGAAGGTCAGGACTAGAATCTTGTAGTGTATTCTAGCCTGTACAGGTAACCAGTGGAGTTTCATCAAGACTCGCGTTATGTGGTCCGTCCTTGCTACTCCTACTAGAACTCTCGCGGCTGAGTTCATCGCGAGCTAGAGCGGACTTAGCGTTGCCTGTGGGAGTCCTTGAAGAATTACATTGGCGAAATCCAGGTGTGGAATAACTAAGGTTTGGTAGTCGGCGAGGTCAAGCAGTGGTCGTAGGTGTCGTAATGTTCGTATCTTATTGTATACTGCTTTTACAGTGTTTCCTATATGAGTTTTCATGTCCAGACGTTGGTCGAGTGAAATGCCTAGGTATCGGATTGAGGTTTTAGTTTTCACTTCGGCAATGCTGACTTGTAATGAAGGTGGTGAGGTAAAATCCTGGTTCCTCATGATGAAGAGGACATCCGTTTTGTTGTTGTTGATCCGTAGGTTTTGCAAGAAGAGCCAGTCTGCTACTGCTTCAAAGCATCTTATTATTGGAGAAAAATCTGGCTGGTCAGTCGTAAATGGGATGTATAGCAGGATATCGTCCACATAGGCAAGACAGTTGACGTTGAATGCTCGGATCAAGACACAGATGGGCTGCATATAGATGTTAAACATCAATGCAGATAGTGAGGATCCCTGCGGCACACCTTGTTTCTGTAGAAATGGTTCTGAGGTCGTGGAGCCAGTCCTTACTTGTTGCCATCTGTTGGACAGGTATGATTTGCACCAGTTCAGTACTGTGCCTTGTATCCCTTTTTCTTCGAGGCGTTCTATTAGTATCTCGTGGTTCACCGAGTCAAAGGCCGCTGCAATGTCCAAGAAGATGAGGACAAATCCTTGGTGAATGTTGCCAATTCCGGAGACTAGGTTGTTGAAGAGGGTAGTGAGTAAGGTGTCCACACCGTGTGCCTCCCTGAAACCATGTTGGGAAGGATCCAGTGGGGCTTCGGTGTCAACATGTTGTTGGATTTGTCGCTGGACTATCTTTTTGATTATTTTGGCAAGCAGGGGGATGCTTGAAATAGGTCTATAAGACTCAACTTTGGTTGGGTCCATTCTGCTGTTCTTCAAGAATGGTCTGATTGATGTGTGTTTTAAGCTCTGTGGAAACGATCCCATTGAGAGTGATTGATTCAATATTTTGGTCAGGAATTGGCTTAGGTCGCGGCGTAGCTCTTTTATCCAGAGGGCTGGACAAGGATCATTGGGTGCAGTGGTGAGATTGATAGAAGCCTCTTTGCTAGATATCTCAAATAATTTGAACAGAGGTGCTGGCTGTGGCATTTTTTGCGGGGTGGAGTGGTTTATGGCGGTTATGCTCTTGTCCGTCTGGGTCATCTTTGATTGTAGATAGTCGGAGTAGTCCTGTGGCTGTGGCATGTGTGGTTGATCCGATGCTGGATCTCCCGTTAGGGTTTTTGCGATATTGAACAAGTCATGTGGCTTGTTTATTGACCGCTTTAGTATGTCCGTATGATATTGCTTCCTTTTCTCCATTATTTCATCTCAGTGTGTTTTTAAGTGTGCGTTATATGCATATTGTGCTTCGGTGGATCGAGTTCAGCGCCAATGTCTCTCAAGTTTGCGCAGATGGAGGAGTGAAGCTCACAGTTCTGTAGAGTACCATGGTGCATGTTCACGTTTCCCTGGTTTCTTGCTCGTGGGTGAGGGGCAGGCGATGGCTCTGAGGCTGTCATCCCAGATAGATACCATTTCATCTAGATCGGGGGTTGTGTTAATAAGTAGTGGGAGGACTTTCTCAAGGACTTCTTCTCTATCAAAGGGCCGAAAACGTTTTGCTGGTGTTCTGAGGAGGGTATTGGCTTTGTTGCTGTTCTGGTTATCGCGGGTAGTAGGTATGTAGAATCTGAGCAGGCTATGGTCGGACCAGGGTACTGGCATTAAAGATAGCATCAAGTCTTGGGTTGTGACGGCCTCTGTTTGTGGAGCGAAGATCAAATCTAGTTTACCTCCCTTCACGTGTGTTGGAGAATCAACAATTTGTTTGTAGCCCAGCTCGTCAAGTGCTTCGAGGAGGGCGGTCGCTTGGACATCTTGTAGGGAAGGCAAGTTGAAATCGCCTAGTAGCCAGTTCAGGGATCTTCACTGCTATGTTGCACTGTTTCATGTTGCACTATTCACTGCTGTTCTTGCACAGTTCACCAATAAATGCCTTGCACTCCTGTGCTCGTTATGTCCTATTCTCTAATGCATGCCTCTCTCATCCACCACAGCGCACCAAGACGTAGCTTGGGAGGTACCAGGTGTGGCTGACAAATCCTGCTTGTCCAAGGAAAAAACTGGGTTACTTACCTGTAACGGGAGTTCTCCGTGGATAGCAGGATAAGTCAGCCACACGATCCCACCCACCTCCCCTGTATGAGGTCGGCCTGCGCCCTAGCCAGAACGGCATAGCTAATTACTCACTGGCCTGGCTAGGGGCGGGCCGGGGAGGTGGGACCACCTCGCACATGCTCAGAAAAGTCTGAGCTCTAGAAAGCACTTCCATAATGGCACCGTCGGATGATGTCACCAGATGTGGTAAACTTATCCTGCTGTCCATGGAGAAATAGTAATTAGATCTTACCTGCTAATTAGTGTTCCTGAAGGAACGACAGTCCAGTCCCTTTACTTCTGGGTTACGCAACCCTTCCAGCAGCTTGGAGGCTGAGCCCAACCTTTTTGGAGGTGGAGCGGTATAAATACCCCTGGGACCACCCACCATCTCCAGTATTCGAATGAAAAAGCAGACTTAACGAACATCCATCAAAAAACTTAAAATGTCATACACTAACCTAAATCAATAACTCAATACTCAGGACAAGAGATTATATATATATATATATTTTTTTTTTTTTTGGAAAGTGTAGGAGAAGGAGAGGAGGAACGGCAACGGAAGGGGGGAGGTGGCTGCTTCTATCCCGTCCGGGCCTGCCCCGCACTCCCTCCCGCCGACCCAGCTCCGCGCTCGGGCCAGCGCTCCTCCATGAACGTGATGTCTTGCCAGTTTCCGGAACCGGGTGGGATCAGGGATTGGACTGTCGTTCCTTCAGGAACACTAATTAGCAGGTAAGATCTAATTACTATTTCCTTATCGTCACTCCAGTCCAGTCCCTTTACTTCTGGGATGTGCCAGAGCAGTTCAACCCTGGGTGAGTTCCGGCAAAACCGGTCCGAAGAACCGCTATCCCGAACCGAGCATCCGCCGTGCTCTGCACGTCCAACCTATAGTGTTTGGTGAAGGTATGCAGCGAGGACCACGTCGCTGCTCTGCAAATATCCAGCGGAGGGACAAGACTGAATTCTGCCCAGGAGGTCGCCTGTGCCCGAGTGGAGTGAGCCCTTAGACCCACTGGGACCTGTTTCCCCTTGAGAATGTAGGCGGAGGCAATAGCCTCTCGGATCCACCTGGAGATCGAGGCCTTTGCCGCCGCCTCCCCTTTGTGTGGACCTCCGTACTGAATGAACAGGCGATCGGACTTCCGGAATGGTGCTGTGCGAGCCAGGTACTGTTTCAAGACTCTCTGGACATCTAGCAGGCGCAGCTTGTTATGCCTTCCCTCCTGCCCCTTGGCCGCGAAGGCCGGCAGGGTGACTGTCTGGTTCACATGAAAAGGAGAGATAACCTTGGGTAAGAAGGACGGCACTGTGCGCATGACCACCTTGTCCTTTAGGAAGGTCAGGAAAGGAGGCTGGGCGGAGAGCGCCTGGAGCTCCGAAACCCTCCTGGCCGAGCAGATCGCTACCAGGAAAACTGTCTTTAGGGTCAAATCCTTTAAGGAAGCTCTCTTCACTGGCTCAAAGGGCTCCCCGACCATGGCATTCAGCACTAGGTTAAGGTCCCAAGGTGGGACGACCACCCTCCGCTGAGGGCGTAGCCGGCTAACTGCCCTCAGGAACCTGGATACGTCCGGGTGCTCCCCTAAGGGTTTGCCCCGGACCTTGCCTCTATAGCAAGCGATCGCCGCTAGCTGGACCCGTAGGGAGCTGTGCGCCAGGCCCTTCTCAAAACCTGCTTGTAAGAATTCCAGGACCTCTGGGACAGAGGCCGAGAGAGGTTTCCGTCGATGCTCTGCACACCAGGCTTCGAAAATGCGCCAGACCCTTACATAGGATAAACAGGTCGATCGCTTCTTCGCCTTCAGCAGCGTCGAGATCACTGCTCCTGAGTAGCCTCGTTTTAGGAACCGCGCCCTCTCAATAGCCAGGCCGTAAGCGAGAATCGATCCACGTGAGGCATGCGGACCGGACCCTGCCTCAGAAGGTCCCTTTTGCAAGGGAGCCGCCACGGGGAGTCGGTGATCAACCTCACCAGATCCGCATACCAGGGGCGGCGAGGCCAATCTGGGGCTATGAGGACTACCAACCCCTGGTGAGACTCCACCCGCTGCAGCACCTTTCCGATCAGAGCCCACGGAGGGAACACATATAGTAGCCCTTTGTGAGGCCACCTTTGAGACAGGGCATCCAAGCCCTCGGACATTCTTTCCTTCCTTCGGCTGAAGAACCTGTCTACTTTGGCTGTAGAGAACCGCGCCATGAGGTCCATGACTGGGAGCCCCCAGCGGGCCACTATCTGTTCGAAGATCTCCTGATCTAGTTCCCACTCCCCGTGGTCTATCTTGCATCTGCTGAGGAAGTCGGCCGTGACGTTGTCCTCGCCCGCCACGTGCTGAGCTGAAAGGGCTAGGAGATTGTGCTCCGCCCACCGGAAGAGGGCGTCTGCTTCCTTCTCCAGGGCAGGGCTGCTGGTGCCCCCCTGGTGGTTGATGTAGGCCACCGCCGTGACGTTGTCGGAGAGGACGCGAATAGCTTTTCCTTGAACTAAGGCCGAGAACGCTTTGAGCGCCAGCGTGACGGCCCTCAGTTCCAGTCTGTTGATGGGCCATTGAGTCTCCAACGGTGTCCAGCGGCCCTGGACGAACTGGTCCTCGCAGTGTGCTCCCCAGCCTGACAGGCTGGCGTCCGTTGTCAATAGTAACCACAGATGAGGTTCGAGGGGCATCCCGCGGTCCAAATTGTTTGGACACCGCCACCAGAGAAGGGACTGTTTGGTTCTCGGGGCGCAAGGTAACTGCATTGCCAGAGGATGATGCTGAGGAGACCATCGACGTAACAGTGCCCGCTGTAGCGGATGCATGTGTGCCCTGGCCCATGGGACTACCTCTATCGCCGCCGCCGCCATAGTTCCCAGAAGCTGAAGATAATGCCAAGCCGAGGGACTTCGCCTGCCGAGAAACTGCGTGACTAGACGCCTCAGCTCTCTTGATCTTGATTGTGACAGGAAGACCTTGCCCCTTAGAGTGTGGAATCTTGCCCCGAGGTACTCTAGGTCTTGTGAGGGAGTCATCCTGCTCTTCAGTCGATTGATGACCCACCCCAATTCTTCTAGAACCTGAACCACTCTGGCCGTTGCCGCATGACTCTCCTCTTGTGACTTTGCTCGGATCAGCCAGTCGTCCAAGTAGGGGTGCACTAATATTCCCTCCTTCCGAAGGAAGGCCGCCACTACCACCATTACCTTGGTGAATGTCCTGGGGGCTGTAGCTAGGCCGAAGGGAAGGGCCTGGAACTGAAAGTGGCCTCTTGGCACTGCGAATCTCAGGAATGGTTGATGGGACTTCCTGACGGGGATATGAAGGTAGGCCTCTGTCAGGTCGAGGGACGTTAGGAACTCCCCTCCCCTTACGGCCGCTATGACTGAGCGTAGGGTTTCCATCCGGAAGTGTGGTACCCTGAGGCAACGGTTGACCTGCTTTAGATCCAGGATCGGTCGGAAGGATTCTTCCTTTTTTGGCACTACGAAGTAAATCGAGTATCGACCAGAGCCGCACTGGTCTGGTGGTACTGGGACCACCGCCCCTAGAGCTATTAGTCGAGCAAGAGTTGCCTCTATTGCCGCCCCCTTTGCTGGGGAACCGCAGGGAGACTGAACAAACGCTGGAGGAATTTGTTTTGAAAATTCGAGAGCATAGCCTTCTCTGATTACCTCTAGGACCCATTGATCGGACGTGACTCGGGACCAGGTGGGAAGGAACAGCCTCAGGCGACCGCCTAGTGGCTGTCCTTCCTCCTGGACCCCCGGCATCTCATTGTTGTTTTCTGGGTCCCGAGAAGGAGGAGGAGGCCCCAAAACCCCGTCCTGCTCCCCGAAAACCTCTGAAGGCTTGTCCCTTCGAGGGAAAACGGCCCCTGGGAAAGGAGCCTGACCTGGCTGGACGAAATCTCCGCGAGTCCCTAGGTTGGGAGCGCACCGGGACTGGAGGGCGCCCTTGTCTTGGTCTATCTTCCGGGAGCCTGCCTCCCTTTGACTCACCCAGGTCCTTAACTAGCTTCTCCAAATCCTCTCCAAATAAGAGTTTCCCCTTAAAGGGGAGTCGGCTCAAGCATGACTTCGAGGACGCGTCCGCTGCCCAATTTCGTAGCCACAGGTACCGTCTAGCTGCCACGACCGAGGCCATGTTCTTGGCTAGGCTTCTGATGAGGTCATAGTGACTGTCCGCCAAGTAGGCCGCTCCGGACTCCACCTTAGCCGAGTTGGTCTGTAACTCGCCCGTTGAGCCCTCTGACTGGAGCTGTTGGGTCCACCTTAAACAGGCCCGGGCCACCCAAGCTCCCGACACGGAGGCCTGCAAGGCGATGGCGCTTACATCAAAGGCTTGTTTCAGGAGCGTATCCAACTTCCTGTCTTGCGCATCCTTTAGGGCCGAACTGCCCTCCACTGGTATCGTGGTCTTCTTGGTAACTGCTGATACCGCTGCATCTACTCTGGGAGATTTTAGCAGCTCTTTATCTGCCTCTGGGATCGGGTATAAACGAGACATGGTCCTGACTCCCCTTAAGCTTGATTCAGGCTGGTCCCATTCTTCCTGGATCATCTGGCGCACGACCCTGTGGATAGGGAAGACCCTTTGGGATTTCCTGAAGGCCTGGATTAAGGGGTCCTCCAACGCTTCTTCCTGCGAGGGCGTGTCTGAGACCACATTGAGGGCCTTTAGGGACTCATTAATTAGCGCCGGGAGCTCCTCACGGCGAAAGACCCTGACTACCCGTGACTGATCTTCTTCCGGGATCTCTCCTTCTTCTAGCTCCTCTTCATCCTCTTCCAAGTCCTTAAATGAGCTATCCTCCTCCGGAGTACCCTGGGATAGGGATGCTAGGAGCTCTTCGCCGCCCAGACGTGGGCGCTTAGCAGGGATACCGGCGTCCTGAATGGTAGCCCCGGGGGCACTAGCTGATTTGTCCTCTGCTGGCGGGACAGCCTCTTCTGCCCCCGGCCCTGCTTACGTAGGCAGTAGGCCTTATGGAGTAAGAGGATGAAGTCAGGAGAGAAAAATTCTCCGGGCCCCCCAGCACTGGCGTGGGAGGAGGGTAAAGGTTGAGGAGGCATAGGAAGGTCCGCCGGAGCGGAGATAGGGAACTGGGACTCCCCTTCTCCTTCCAGAGGATTGCCTGATCCCTGGGAGGGCTGCGACATGGCCAGGCTAATCTCCTGTTCCACTGATGCAGCCTCCGCAGCACAGCTCCTGCAGATTCCTGAATCTGCGGAGGTGCCCCTGCGCGTCCCACAGGAAGGACACCGCGGCTTGGATGCCATGGAGAGGGTAGGGAGAGAGCCGGGGCCTCTCTTGTGCGCGGCCAAACCAAGGAAGTATATAAACTCCCCGATAAAGCAAATAGCTTGTAAAGCTTTCCTAATATGGAACCAAGCTAGAGAATCCGAAATTAAACAGCTTAAAATGAAAATAAATTACAATTAAAATTAAAATTGGCTTCAGTGAGAAGAATATGTGCCAAAAATTATGCACAAGTAAACCCCCCTGCCAACATAAACTGTGTACTTGCTGTTAGAAGTTCTTCCGATGCTGTGCAGAGGGCCGAGTCAGCAATCTCGGGCCGTAGGCTCCACACGTGGTAGGCCTCAACCACGTGGAGCTCGACCCGGGGAAAGCACTACTGTGCCTTTGCAGTGCTGGGAGAGGAGAGCCAGGGCCGGGAACACCCTCCGGCGCTAGGAGCGGCTTCCTCCTGCTGTCGCTAAACGATCTCCACGGGCCCGCTGCGATCGCGGCTCCGGGGCTCAACTCCGCGTCCCTTCGGGCAGGAGCGGGACGAACAGAGGAGGCTAGGTGCGGCGTGCCTCCAGCGCTCAGCCACCGGGGGGCTTCGGCGCGAGGCAGAACAGCAGCACAGGACTCCGAGGAAATGCGGGGTAAGCCCGGAGTAGCAGCGAGAGGATCCTGACTTGTCCTCCTCGCTGCTGCCGGTGAAACTCTCCTCCGACGTCCGTCCCCGGGGGGGGGGGGAGGGGGGAAGGCAGGGGAAAATTTAAAGATATAGAGACCAAATAAAATTCAAAACTCAAACGGGATTAAAAGCTAGAGTTAACCCTAAGTTCTATTAAGATTAAAATTAAAGTTAAAGTAAAATTTAAAGTAAAATTCAAGGAAAGGGGGACTCTAGTAAGCCCTAGGCTTACGGAACCCTCCAGCTGCTTGGAGGCTGAGAATACTGGAGATGGTGGGTGGTCCCAGGGGTATTTATACCGCTCCACCTCCAAAAAGGTTGGGCTCAGCCTCCAAGCTGCTGGAAGGGTTGCGTAACCCAGAAGTAAAGGGACTGGACTGGAGTGACGATAAGGAACTCCCGTTACAGGTAAGTAACCCAGTTTTCCAATTTATCAAGATCCTCTTGCAATTTTCCACAATTCTCTTGGGTTTTAACAACTTTAAATAGTTTTGTGTCATCTGCAAATTTGATAACCTCACTCGTTATTCCCATTTCCAGGTCATTTATGAATATGTCAAAAAGCAGCGGACCCAGCACAGATCCCTGCGGTACTCCACTATTCACCTTTTTCCATTTGGAAAATTGGCCATTTAGCCCTACCCTTTGCTTTTTATATTTTAACCAGTTCCTGATCCACAATGTAATGATATATAAAAGTGTTTTAACTATTTTGGAAGGTAAATATATATAAATAAGGAATATTTTCAATATGGAGGATTGTTGTTGTTTATTGTTTATTAAAAAACCTATTATACCGCCCATCACAAAAGCGTCTGAGCGGTTTACAAACGTATCAAAGGCTGCTGGAAAGAGAAAAGAATGCCAATTGAAATGGACAGAAAAGGAAAGAGTAGAGGTAAAGAATAGAGGGGGGGGATAAAGGATCAGAGAGCAAGTGAAGGAGTAGGCTGGTAAGTGCTTCGGCGTGGGGGGGGGGGGGGGAAGGTTGAAGGCAGAGCAGAAAAGGTGGGTTTTTAGTTTGGCCTTAAAGGTTTTGAGTGAAGATTCCAGGCAGAGGGCTGTGAGAAATAATAGAGTCCTACACTTAATTTATGGCTGCCTTCATTGTACTGCAAATCTCTCTTATACATATTAATTTTGGTTATTCTGAAAACCTGACTGGCTTGGTGTGTCCAGAGGGCAAAGTTGAGAACCCTTCTGCTAGACCAATCCAGAAGAGTACAGTAGGTTATGTTTTTCAGTCAGCAGGTGAAAGCAGACTAGAGCATCTTTCAGTGATGTCATTAGTACATATTCTGGTGTAAACTCTCAGAGAAGTCAATATGACACTTACCAAGAAGAATCTAGACTGAAAAACCCTAGAAAAAGTATCAATCAAAAATACAGTACTGGTCAACATTATTGGCACCCTCGCATTTTAGGTATGTTGCGTACAATATCTTTAGAAATAGTTGGAAATATTCCAATTGTATGTCATCAAAATATTTTAATAGTATGTTCAAAGGTATACAACAAACAAAAGATACCTGTGCAGCTTAGACATAGTAATTTCAGAGAAAAAAAAAAACAAAATATGACCTGGACAGGATTAATGGCACCCTTCACTAATATTTGGTTGCACAACATTTTCCAGCAATGACAGCCTCCAAATGTTTCTTGTTGCAATCTATAAGTTTTGTACATCTATCTGCGGCTAGTTTCTCCCACTCTTCAACTGAGATTTGTTTCAGCTCATTAATGTTTCCAGGATTCCTTTTACCGATGGCAGATTTCAGCTTTTTCCAAATATTCTCGGCTGGACTGAGATAAGGATTCATTGCTGGCCAGTTTAAAACAATCCATTTGTTCCTTTTTTACCATTCTTTTGTACTTTTGGATGTATGTCCCATGACCTTCGACCCAGACCTAGCTTGCTGACACTAGGTAGCACATTTTGCTCCAAAATACCTTGGTAGTCCTCAGACTGCATGATTCCTTTAATACGTTCCAGGCAGTGGTGGGATTCAAAAATCTTAGGAACTGGTTCTGTATCATCACCTCTTTGTCTCCTTATGCCCCCCTATGTCCATGTATGACCTCTGTCTCCCTATGTCTCCCCCCCACCATGTCCAGCATCAACCCTTTGTTTCTTTATGCCCCTCCTTCAGCCCTTTCTGATAAAAGCACCCATGTGCCTCCCTGCAGGCCCTCCCTGTCCTGTCCTATTTGACTCATATCTGTCGCGGCCACATGTTGGGTTCGGGACAGGGAAAATCGCACTTTCGGGAGGCCACCTAATTCAGCCTGCTATCCACCGCTGGTACAGGTGCAGAGCCTTTCTGATACAAGCGCACACCTGCCTCGTCCTTGCCCGCATCTTCTGACTGACAAGTATGCATTAGAGAGGACAGAACAGGAAGGGCCGGCAGGGTCTTAAGGGCATATGCGTGCGTGCATCTAAGACCCTGCCAGTCTTCCTCATCCCACCTCCTCTGAAGCACATCAGAGAAGAGGGACAGGAAGGGCAAACCGGTAGGACTTTAAAAATAGGCACATGCTTGTATCACAAAGGCCCCGCATCTGTACTTTCTTTTATTACCAGTGGTGGATAACGGGCTGAATTTGACAGCAGGTGGCCTCCCAAAAGCACAATTTACCCCGTCCTGAACCCAACATGCGGCTGTGACCCCAAATGAAGATTTTGCGACCCCATTTGGAGTCGTAGCCCACAGTTTGGGAAATGCTGGCCTATTGGGACTGGTTCAGCGAACGCAGAAAATTCTAGTAACAGGTTTGCGCGAACTGGCTGAATCCCACCACCACTTGTTCCAGGCCTCCAGCTCCTGAGGTAGCAAAATAGTCCCATAACATTATGGAACCTCCAACATATTTAACTGTAGGAAGGTTATTTTTTCCCTTATAAGGTTCATTTCTTTGCCTGTAAATGTATCGCTAGTCTGCGTTGAAAGAGCTCGTTTGGTTTCATCTGCCCATAGAACATTTTCCCAGAAGGATTGTGGTTTCTCAAGGTGGGGTTGGGCAAAGATCAGGCATGCCTTTTTATGTCTGTCTTTGAGCACTGGGGTCCTCTTTGGCCTTTGCCCATGAAGTCCTTCTTTGTTTAGTTCGCGGCATATGGTGTGGGTTGAAATCACCACTCCAGATTGTTCCCGGTCAGCCTTAAGCTCTATGGATGTTGTACATGGTGTTATGCAACAGTTCACACTAATTTTCAAAGACTTCTTGGATTAATTTTCCTCTTCCCAACACGTCCTGGGAGGTTCTTGAACATTCCATGAGCAGAAAGCTTCTTTATAACATTGCGAACTGTAGACACAGGAATCCCAAGGTCTTTGAAGTTTGGTGATAATAGCTTTTCTGACGGTCTCAAGTAGCTCTCTTGTCTTCACCATTGTGAAAATGGAGGGAGTTTCCGTGTCCATTTTAAACATTAGAGCCATCATTCATTGGTTAATTCAAGTCACATGAGTACTGACAACTGATGCACTTAAAAGTTGCGTCTAATTTTACTGCAAAGGGAATGTGGTTCTTCTGTTCAAACTGATTTGAATTGTTTATAAGGGTGCCAATAATCACGTGTCTGTGTCTCAGTTTTTATACTATTTCCTTGTTTAATTGGTCTTGTTTGATCTTTTGTATGTCAAATATATAGTGAAAAGCCACAATAACCCTGCATCAACCACTGAAAATGATAATGTAATTACAAGGCAGCAGGGCTCCCAAACCTGTAGGAGTAGTTTTGCCAGGCCAGGTCCTGGATTGGTCTAGCATGATTAAAGGAAAGAAAATGATCAGATATGTAAAATTTCTTCTTCCTTATCCTTCTAAACCAGTCCAAACAAGTGTAGTGTACACAAGCAGTCAGGAACTCAGGGTGGGAGGAAAATGAGTCTGGACAGAACTGCTCTGCCCAAAGACGCTATCCGCTCCAGCTCCCACATGCAACTTATAGTGCCTCTCAAACATACTCAAGGATGACCAGGTTGTCGCCCTATAGATGTCTTCCAGAGACACCGACAATCCATGGTGGAAGTCTGCGCCCTAGCAGAAGGAGCTCTGCCTCCCTCCTTGAACCAGCAGGCAAACGAGGACTTGGCCATCACCTGCCCTTTCCCTGTAGAGTCAAAGAGGGACAGAGATGGTCTGAACACCGGAAGGAATTAGTAGTCTCCAAATTCTTGACAAACGTCCTTCCTCATGTCTAATAGATGCAGCAAGGGGTCTGACTGAAGGACCTCCTCCAAAAAGGAGGGCAGGATCACAGTCTGATTAAGATTTTTAAAAAGATGGGAGAGTGCTGTAGAGCCCAAGAGGAGCAGTTACATGTCTTGAGAGCTGCTGCCAAACAAGACCTCTTTGAAGTATAATCAGCTTTGTTAAATCACACAATTATCTCTCTTAGCTTGTTTTGGTGTAGAGATGGCAACTAGTAAGAATTCAAAGGCTGATAGGCAGTATGTGATTACATCTGGGTTCAAATGCCATAAGGTCAGTCCTCCAACACCGGAAAAAGCAGTGACAATGGAGAAGGCCGTTTAGCCTGACCCTATCTTATCGGAGATCTTAAATGTGAAAGAATTGATGTGTTCTCAATTGGAAGCACCCAAGTTGGTTCAGGGCGAGCTTTAATTCCTTAATGCTTGCTTGCTTGAGTCACAACATCGTCTGGAATCTCTAGAACCATGGATTGGCAGCTTGAAAGCTTTGTGCCCCATATTGAATGCAATACTGCAGCAATCACTCGTTTTCAGAATGATTTGGAAGATTTGGCAAATTGCAATAGATGGAATAACATCCGTATTTTAGGCGTTAAAGAAGGCATTGAAGGTATCAAACTGATAAGCTATCTTGAAGGAATTAGTCCGGAGTCGCTGGGTGTTGCTTTCCAGCCCCATCTGGAGATTGAGAGGACGCACCAGGTTCCTTTGAATTTGTTAGCCTCCAGTAAGGGCCCGTGTCCTATTGTAGCCAAGCTCCTGAGGTATCCTCGGGTTTTACCAAATCTTTCAAGCAGTTAAAACAAAGCCATCATTGCTTTTGCAAGGTCAGAAGATTTTGTTTGTTCCGGATTTGGCTTGCACTACAGTGATTAAGCGTAAACAGTTTTTGGCTATGCAGCCTACACTTAGGGATCTGGGGGCAAAATATGGGTTCTTCTACCCAGCCCAGATGCAAGTCACTTATAACAACAAAGCTTCATGGTACACGGATCCAGATAAGCTCCAAGATTTCCTTGATCGTCATAAGATGTCCTCACATTTTTTCTGTTACATGGATCAGTCCCAGATAATAAGCTCAATGAAGAATGATTTGCTGCTGATTTGCTACTCCAAAGTTGTTTTGTATTTTTCTAAAGTCATTCTCCAGATAAGTCAAGAACTGCTTATTGCATTCACTTTCTGCTCTTTGTTTTTGTTAATGGGCTGCAATATAATGGGTCTTCTGCATCTGGTCTAGACTTCCAATTGAGATCAGACAATAGATTTACTCATCACTTCTATCTTACTGCGTTTGCTAGTGTTCTGGCTTATGTAACTAGTTGATGTTAGTGCTGGAATTCCAATGCCTGTTCAGTGGTATGACTGTGAAATGGTTATTTTGGTTTTGGATGATGTTCAGTATATGTTGAGAGAGAAATGAGTGCCTCGTATGAAAATTTAAATATGGGGTGATTATACAGCAATTCCCTCACTTGGTTTGCAGCTTGTCGTGCTGTGAGGGCTTGTGTGCATCAGTGATGCTGAGGGCTAAACTATCGGAAGTTTAACTACTGGCAGGGTCTCCCAAGATAGACAGGTCTCAGCTGAGGTGCCAGACCAAGACAAACCATCCATCTGGGTAGCAGCAGAATGGGACAGTGTTGGCGGTGGAGGATCACATTTCTGTGACAACAGCAACAGCATTAAACTTAAACTGCGTGGAGGAAAGGCCTGACAATCTACTTCTGTATCTTGCCATGAAAACCCAGTGGATAGTCACAACAAAACAAATTGCACTATAGTGTTGGAAAATGAGACCCCCAGGTCAGAAGGCACTCAACTAGCTACTGGGGAGGAGCTGAAGACTTTTCAGAGTAAAGCCAGCATTTATGATGTGGTTGGATCAAAGCCCTAGGGACATCTGACTGCTAATGTAGCTGCGCATGAAATGAGAATCAGAAGCTGTAAATATGTCTTACATATTGGGACATGGAACGTACGAAAAATGAACCAAGGGAAGTTGGAGGTGGTCAAGAATAAAATGGAACTTGTACAACTTGATCTGTTGGGTGTCAGCGAACTGAAATGGACTGGCATCGGAAACTTGCATCAGATGATCACATGGTCTACTATTCTGGAAATGAAAGACAAAGAAGAAATGGTGTTGCATTTATAATAAAGAAGAAACTTTCAAAAACTGTAATGAAATACAATGCAGTCAGTGAACGCTTAATCTCTATTCAACTACGAGGAATGCCTATCAATACAACTATAATTCAAGTATATGCCCCAACAATAGCTGCAGAAGAGGATGAAATTGATTCCTATGAACAAGTACAAGCTGAAAATGACAGAAGATGCAAACAGGATATCCTGATAGTCATGGGTGACTGGAACGCTAAAGTTGGCAAAAAAGAAGGCGGCAAAATGGTTGGAAAATATTGACTTGGCAACAGAAATGAAGCTGGAGAAAGACTGACAGAACTCTGCAAGACCAACAATCTATTCATCTCAAACAACTTCTTCCAGCATTGGACTTCACCCAATGGATTGTACAAAAATCAAATTGACTACATCTGTGGAAGTCAACAATGGAAAAGCTCTATAACATCAACAAAGACAAAACCTGGAGCTGACTGTGGTACAGATCACCAACTACTAGTAAGCAAACTCAAGCTAAAGTTGAAAAAGAGCAAACCACTCATGAATGCAGCAAAATATGACCTTGAGAATATCCCACTGGAATTTAAAGACTACCTGCAAAATTGATTTGCTGCTCTAGATACAAATGACAGAGCTCCAGAAGAGTTATGGAATGACATCAAGAAGGTTGTGTTGGAAGAAAGCAAGAAGTCTGTACAAAAAGTTGAAAAAGCAAAAACAGCCAAAATGAATGACTGAAAATTGCCCAGAAACTCAGAGAAGCTAAAGCCAGAGAAGAAAAAAAGACAATTATAGAACTCAACCGAGATTTCCAACGTGCAGCAAGACAGGACAAGGAAAAGTACTACAATGACGCATGCAAGGAAATAGAAGCAGAAACTATTAGAGGAAGAACAAGATCGGCTTTCCTAAAGCTACGAGAGTTAAAGAAAAAATTCCAGCCTCGAATTGGAATGTTACAAGATGCTCAAGATTCTATGTTGAATGATGCTAAGAAGATCAAGAAAAGGTGGAAAGAATATACAGAGTTTTTATATGATAAAGATCAAGTGGACCAACAGCCATTTCAACCTGTACCTTATGATCCGGAACCATTGGTGATGAAAGAAGTTGAAACAGCATTGAAAGCCTTATCAAAGAACAACGCACCAGGCATTGATGGCATTCCTATAGAAGTATTGCAGCAATCTGATGCAGCTGTTACCTTACTTACAAGGCTCTGCCGGGAAATTTGGAAGGCAACATCATGGCCAACTGACTGGAAAAGATCTGTGTTTATATCAATACTAAAGAAAGGTGATCCAACTGACTGTGGAAATTATTGCACAATCACTATGATCCCACATGCCAGCAAGATTCTACTGAAGATTATTCAACAGAGACTACAACCATACCTGGAACAAGAACTACCTGAAGTCCAAGCAGGGTTCAGGAAAAGGCAAGGAATGAGAGATATCATCGCAGATGTGAGATGGATCCTTGAAAAGACTAAAGAATACCAAAAGGATATCTATTTGTGCTTTATTGACTACAGTAAGACTTTTGACTGTGTAAACCATGAGAAACTCTGGACTACACTAAGAAGCACGGGTATACCAGAACACCTGATCGTTCTCTTGCACAATCTGTACATTGATCAAGAAGCAACAGCTCAAATGGAACAAGTAGAAACAGAATGGTTTAAAATAAGCGAAGGTGTACGACAAGGCTGCATACTTTCCCCCTACCTGTTTAATTTATATGCAGAACAAATCATCAGAGAAGCAGGATTGTATGAAGACAACAGGTATAAAGATTGGGATTGTATGAAGACAACAGGTATAAAGATTGGTGGAAGGCTCATCAACAACCTTCGCTATGCTGATGATACCACATTACTGGCTGAAAGTGAAGATGATCTGAAACATTTACTTCTCGCGATCAAGGAACATAGTCGCAAAATGGGCCTGCACCTTAATGTAAAGAAGACAATGGTTATGATAACTGGCAAAATCAATAAGTTCATCGTTGAAGGAGAAGAAATTGAAATCGTGGACAACATTTACCTACTTGGATCAACTTTCAATAAAGAAGCAACTAGCAGTCAAGAAATCTAATGACACATTGCTCTTGATTGCTTATGAAAGACCTAGCCAAGATTCTCAAGAGCAGAGATATCTCTCTCCATACAAAGATTTGACTCGTTAAAGCCATGGTATTTTCAACAACATCATATGGATGCGAAGGTTGGACAGTGAAAAAGAAAGACAGGAAGAAAATTGATGCCTTTGAATTATGGTGCTGGTGGCAAATAATGCATATACGATGGACTGCCCGAAGAACAAACCAGTCAGTACTAGAGGAGATCAAAACTAAGCTTCTCTAGAAGCTCAGATGACAAGACTTTGACTTTCATACTTTAGACACATCATGCAAAGAAAGAGATCATTAGAGAAAGACATCATGCTTGGCGAGATAGACGGTCAATGTAAAAGAGGAAGGGCAGCAATGAGATGGATCGATACAATAACAGCAGCTATGGGTACCAGTCTGTCAACAATGAGCCGCCTGACTGAAGACCGAACACAATTTAGGACAACTATCCAGAGGGTCGCCATGAATCGACACCGACTCAAAGGCACTTAACAACAACACAACAACATACAGCTATTATTTTGGCTGTTGAGGTCTTGGGTATGCACTGCTCCCAACAGAATGGTTTCACATCCCATTGGATGTGTGTTTGGTTTGTTGCGTGTCTGTCACTAGTGGATGCTCCTCTTTGGTTTGGTTTGCTTTTGGAGAGCTCTGCTATTTGGAAATGTGAAGATGTTGTATTTTTTTGTACAGGCTGAGAGAGAATGTGAGCTTGGGTTGAGCGGTGTTTTGTGTGGAATGCTTAGAATAATGCTTAACTATGAGGGAGTTTAAGTTAATTTCTTGGAATGCTGATGGTGTCAATCATGCTGTTAAACATAAAAAAGTATTAAATTATTTAAGGAAGGAAAAAGGTGATATACCTTTCCTGCAGGAAACTCATATGTCTTTGCCTCTGTGTTCTAAGCTTAAGATAGATTGATTGGAGGAACATATCTATGCTCTTACCATTCATAAGAAATTTGGGGTTTCTATATTTTTCAGGAAATCTCTCCAGATTCAAGTCCGATTTTGTCTGGTGAAAGATGGTTATTAGTGGTAGCTACACTTGAGGGTTGGTCCCTACTCCTTTTGAATTTGTATACCCTAATGTGCATTCGCCAGATTTTTTTTCACTCACTTCTTTGTTGACGGAGTGTGGTGAAATGGAAGTGATTGTTGCTGGAGACTTTAATCAGCCTTTGGACAGATGATTGCAGTGTAGAGGTGTTTATTCTAAACCTCTTCTAGAAATTCATAATATAAAAACAAAAGACCAAGGTCCATCAAACCCAGTATCCTGTTTCCAACAGTGGCCAATTCAGGTCACAAGTACCTGGCAGATTCCTAAAAAGGCCTAGTATAAAAACGTGGATTGCAAAGAAGGAAACCTCTATTACAGTTGAATAGAACACGCTTAATGCCCGACACAGGCCGTGTTTCCAATTTTCTTCTTCAGGGGAATTCAGGCGTACTATACCCATGAAACGAAAAGGGCGAGCAGAGTGAGGGTCACTTGCGCTTTGTACTATACCCATGTACACATAAACAAACAACAAAACATAAAAAGTGGTTTGTTAAATAAATTAAAAACGTTAAAAACAATAAAATCATATGTAAATTAGCTCTTACTTCAATAAATAAATAAAATGGATCAAACAAAAATGTCAATAAGAATGTAGGAATGTCAAAAAGTGCATGAATACAATAAACCAAATATTTATTTATTTAGCGTACATTTGAATACCGCTACTTCCAGCGATCAGGAGCGGATTTGATTACATGTCGGAGCTGTCTGATCAGGACAGAAAAATTGCAATATATACAAAGTGATTTACAGGATAAGCACGACACACAGTAGTTAGGTAACTTGATTTTCCTTCTATAAGATGGGAGGAGATTAATTAGATATATACATTTTTACACATATGTACATCTTTAGTTCTGTGTATACTTAGTACTGTTTATACCACAGTAAAAACATTGATAATGAAGAGTATGTACATACTGATAAAAGGAAACTCAAAACCAGAGATAATAAATAATTAAAAAGAGAAAGTACAAAACCAAGACAATAAATAAATAATTAAATACGTGAAAAAGTCACTAAAAGACAATAACCTTATAAGGGTGTGGCAACTTAATAAAATATTAGTAAAAATATCTCTCTTGTAAGTTAAAACCAATTGCTTAGACTTTATGCTAAAATGGAGGAGGGGAAAAAAAGGGGGAGAAAAAGGTCAGAACATACATAACTGAAGCAGGAGTGAGTGCAAGAGATACTAAATATCCTATTGTGGGAGGAAGTGAAGTCATCAACTCGGATGGCTGCCTGAGTTGTGAGCTCCGGAGTCTGAACCGGCATTAAGCAAGCAATACCCTTCTAAAGTGGGAGAAAAAGGTGGAGGAGCGGAGGAATAGTGGCGGAGACACGGAGGAAGGTGATGGCGACTCGTAGAAAGATGGCGGACATCCGCGAGTACGCGTGTAGCGGCTCGCAGCAGCACGAGGGGCTGGACGGCAAGATGGCGACTGTACAGAGCGGAGGAGGTGGAGAGGTGGCAGAGCGGGAAAAGAAAGGCGGTCGGGGCTCAGAGGATGTGCGAGCCGAAATGGTGGTGCAGAAGGTGACCCGCGAGGAGCTGCAAGGTTGGTTTAAAGAGCTGAAGGACAAAATGAACAAAATGAAGGAGGAGGTGGGAGACCTGCTGGGCGAGCTAAAGGGAGAGATGGGAGAGCCGAAGGCCCGGATGGAGGAGCAGGAGCAGAAGATGGGAACATTGCAGGAGCAAAGTGACGCGACTCAGCAGGACGTGGCTGAGTTGCGGAGGTGGAAGGAGCAGATCTTGTATAAATAGAGGACCTTGAAAATAGGTCCCGGCGAAACAATTTACGTATCCGGGGAGTCCCAGAGGAGCAGGGCTTCCAGAACAGCAAGAAGGTGGCGGAGGCCATATTGAAGGACATATTACTTCAAAAAGGAGGAGACCAGCAAGACCTCAATGTGGCGATGGACAGAGCGCATAGGGCCTTGGGGCCGGTGAGACCAAACAGGCCCCGTGATATAGTGCTGTGCCTAAAGGACTATGAGGTCAAAGAATCTATATTGAGAGCAATGAGGTCCAAAGAGGATTACAGATGGCAGGGCTATAAGATTGCCATATATGGTGACTTGGCGGCTGGTACCCTGCAGAGAAGAAGGGAGATGGTGCCGGTTACGCAGGCGCTGCGCCGGGAGGGCGTGAAGTACCGTTGGCTTTACACCTTTGGGCTCATGTTTAATAAAGGAGCCAAGGGGTGGACAGTTAAAACTCTGCAAGAGGCGAAGAAGGCGTTGGCAGAGGCGCAGATCACAGCAGTACTAGAAGAACGCTCACAGCAGAGGGAGCAGAGAGTTGCTGGGGTGGAATAGCGAAGAGGAGGCAACCAACAGAAACCAGCAGGAGAGTGTCTGCGGAGGATATGAGAGACAATGGGTAATGCAGGACAATGACTGCGGATCTGGTGTGGGTGGGGAAATGCTACTGCTTGAACCCATACATGGATGGAGGGAGCTGGTAACTATACTTATGTTTGTAATATGGACTGGGGGACTCGGGGCACCTCCACAAAAATATATAATAAAAAAAATTAAAACAAAAAAACAAACAAAAAAAAAATATATATAATAATAGTATAAAGAAACTAGGGAACAAAGGGGGACAGGGTAACTGGCTTGAGGATGGTCCCTGCCAATATTTTTGAAGTGAACAGGGGAGGGGCAGGGGGGGAGTAAGGGCAGGTAAAAACCATACATAACAAAAAATCCAAAAAGGATGGGTGCTCCGGGTCTCCAGTGGCGGAAAGAGCATGGTAGGGATTTGTACAGTATGTTATGGGATGGGAGGGGGAGGGGGGAATGGAGGTATGGGAATTTTCAGATAAAGGATTTGTTGAGCGGAATAACGGGGTATGGGGTGTGGGGACGGCAAGGGGAGGGGGAGGTGAGCAGCAGGATTTATTTATTTATTTATTTATTTACATTCTCTTATATACCGCGCTATTCTGCATCAGTGCGGTTTACATTGAACAAACTGAAATTACATTGAACAGGGCATTATAACTTGGAGATAACTATTTTACAGGGAACATGGGCTATGGAGGGTTAAGTGGCTTGCCCAAGACCACAAGGAGCACCTGTGGGACTAGAAACCCCAGTCCTTCCGGCCCAAGGTTGCTGTCCTCTAGTGGTATTTGAACCCTCGACCTTCCGGTCTGAAGTACCTTGCCCCAACCACTAGGCCACTCCTCCACTCCAATGGGGATCCTAGGGAGGGGATCCAGGGGAGGGGGGTGGAGGGGGCAGGGGTTGTGAATAAGGGCAGTGGTTGGGAGAGAGGGGGGCATGTGCTGAGAGGGAGGAGGGAGGAGGGGAGCAGGGTGTGGGCGGAGGGGAGACGGGTGGGGAAGGCCGGGATCCGGGAAGATGAGCACTACTCCAGGGAGTCCCTCTGGAGGGAGGGAGATGGGGCTGGGGAAGGTTGGGGGGGGAGGGAGGGGGGCTGGGGAAGGTTGGGGGGGGAGGGAGGGGAGCGGGGGAGGGGAGGGGTTTAGGGGTAGAGGGGGAGGAAGAGGGAGAGGGTGCGGGGGGTAGGTTTGGGAAAGGGAAGGGAGGAGAGGGGGGACATGGTGAGATAGGGAAAGGCAGGGGGAGGGGGGAGGGGAAGCCGATAGGGCAGCTTCAGTTGAAGCTTCTAACAATCAATGCAAAAGGATTACAAACATGGCAGAAGAGAAGATTGGTAGATAGAGAAGGAGGGCGTTTGGAGGCTGATGTGGTATGTGTGCAGGAAACGCACCTGAAAGTGGGGCAAGAGGGATTGTTACGGACCCGTAGATACCCCTATGTGTTGTTGGGGGGCAAGCGGGAGGAACACAGGAGAGGGGGGGGGGTGGGCTTGTTGCTAAGCGATAGGGCTAAGGATTGGGTGGTGGAAGAACGTAGGGATAAAGGGGGTCGATGGGTTGCAGTGAAGCTAGCGGTGGCTGGGGAGGAGATCTGGGTCTTGAGCGTGTATGGGCCGAATGATAAGCGGAAGGAGTTTTACGATCAAATGTTGATGGATGTGGAAAGATTGGGGCCTCAATCGAAAGTATTGGGGGGAGATTTCAATTTGACGGTGAACCCTAGAGTGGATCACAGCGGGGGCGAAGGGGGGGGGGAGTAGAAAGGAGAGGGAGAGTATGTTGCATATGAAAGAGAGACTGGGGCTCATAGATGTGTGGAGGGTGCGGCACCCTGGGCAGAGAAGCTATACATTCTATTCGAATCCGCATCAGACGTATAGTAGATTGGATATGTTTTGGGTGAGTGGGCCCTGGGTTTCCAAGGTTAGCAAGGTGGAGCAGGGATCAATCACCTGGTCGGATCACGCCGCTGTCAGTTTAAGTTTTAATCTTGGGTATAAGGATGGCGGGGTGAGATTTTGGAAGCTGAATGATTCGTTGCTGCAGGATAAGGATACAGTTTCTAGGATTAGAAGGGTGGTGAGAGAGTATATGCAGGATAACCTGAATGGGGAAGTGACGAATGGGTGCGCGTGGGATGGCCTAAAGGCGGTGGTGAGGGGGAATCTGATTGGAATAGCGGCATACAAGCAGAAAGAGCAGAGGCAGAAAGAGGAGCAGTATTTGAAAGAGATAGCAGAATTGGAGGGATGGCACCAGAGTGCTAGGAAGGGGGGGTACTACAAAGATGACAATTGTTGAGGGTGGAATTAGGAAAACTGAGGGTGAAAGAAATAGTGCATCAGTTAAATCTCCTGAAGCAGTCCCACTTTGAGGCGGGCAATAAAGCCGGTCGGATGTTAGCCACCAGGCTTCAGAATAGATTGCAACAGCAGAATATTGGAGCGGTCAGGGATGGGACGGGTAAATTGCAGATAGGTAATAATGAGATTAGGGGGGCATTTAGGACCTTTTTTGAGGAGCTATACAGAAGCGAGGTACGAGAGGGGAAGGAGAAGAGCATAAGGTACTTGCAGCGGGTGGACTTGCCACATGTGGATTCAGAGGAGATGGAGAGTCTTAACTGGCCTATACAGGAGGTGGAGGTGGTGAAGGCCATTAGAGCCCTGAAAACCGGGAAAGCGCCAGGTGTAGATGGGTACACGGCAAAGTTTTACAAAGTTTTTCAAGAACAGGTGAGCCCGCTGCTGGTAGCGGTCTTTAATGATTGTTTGAAGGGGGGTAAGCTGCCATCAACAATGGGAGAAGCGGGAATCACACTGATCCCCAAACCGGGAAAGGATGCGACCAGTTGTGGGTTGTATAGGCCCATATCTCTAATTAATATAGATGCCAAGATTTTGGCGTGAATACTGGCGCAGAGACTGCAGGGAGTATTGCCGACCCTAGTGAATAAAGATCAGACAGGGTTTGTGGGAGGGAGACAAGGAGGGGATAATATCAGGAAGGTTGGGAACTTGACATGGAAGGTGGGGCGGAGTGGTGAGAAAGCGGTGTTCATAACTGTGGATGCGGAAAAAGCCTTTGACCGTGTCGAGTGGCCCTTTATGCTGCAGGTGTTGGAGAAGGTGGGAGTGGGCAGCCGATTTATCGAGTGGGTCCGGGCTCTTTATGATAGGCCGACGGCTCGAATACGAGTTAACGGAGGATACTCAGCACCCTTTCGGTTGGGTAGGGGTACGAGACAGGGGTGCCCCTTGTCCCCATTGCTTTTTGTGCTCGTGATGGAGCCACTGGCGGAGAGGATTAGGAGGCAGAATGATATTAAGGGGATACAAATAGGGGGGGTGGAAGCGAAGATTGCGCTATTTGTGGATGACGTGATTTTGACGTTAACGGAACCCCTAACCACGTTACCAGTGCTGCTGAGAGAAATTGAGGCGTATAGTAAGGTATCGGGTTATAAAATTAATAGCACTAAGATGGAAATTCTAGGATTTAACTTGCCGGAGGGGTTGGTGCAGAGGCTGAAAGATAGCTTTCCGTTTAGGTGGGTTAAGGGCACGTATAGATATTTGTGTATCGAAATGGGGATACGATAGAGAGATGGTGAGAGTGGAACTATGAGAGGTTATTGGGAGAGATAAGGAGGGATTTCAGGAAGTGGAAGGGGCTGCATTTGACGTGGCTCGGTAGAATAGCTACTGTGCAAATGAATGTTTTGCCTAGGATTTTGTTTTTGTTTAGCGCTATCCCATGTCCCATTTCAAGGGGGTATATGAAGAAACTGCAGCAGCTACTCATGGAGTTTGTATGGGAATGAAAATGTCCAAGACTATCCAGGAAAATAATGTACATGAGAAGAGAGGAGGGGGGGTTGGGAATGCCGAATCTGGAAATGTACTATCGGGCCGCACTGCTGCCAACAGTAGTTAGGTGGAAGACTGAGGGGGAGAGCCTGGATTGGGTGCAGATGGAGGCAGGGGGGGAGGAGGCTAGGAGAGATGCAGAAAAGGTAGTTTGGGATAGTCAATTTGGAAAGGGTAGATGGGGGTACTGGAAGGATCAGGAAAATCCCTTTGTGAAGTTAACCAGGGAGGTGTGGAAAAAAGGTACTGCAGGGCCTAAAGAAGGCAGGGCAGAGAGCTATGAATGTTGGGAAAGTAGCGGACGTTCTTCAACGCCCAGATGAAAGTCCAGCTGCTTTCTATGAACGATTAACTGAAGCCTATAGACTTTACACCCCATATGATCCAGCAGCCCAGGAGAATTTACGTATGGTGAACGCCGCTTTTGTGAGTCAGTCCCAGGGAGACATAAAATGAAAACTGCAGAAATTAGAAGGATTTGCGGGCATGAACTCAACACAGTTAATGGAAGTCGCACAAAAGATATTTGTGAATCGTGATCAAGAATGCCAACGGGAAAGTGAAAGAAAGATGAGGAAGAAAGCGGATCTGCTCGCTGCAGCACTAGTTGAAGGACGCGGAGGAGGATATCCTAATAGAAGAGCCAGAGGATGGGGAAGGGGCCGGGGGGGTGCTCGGACCCCCTTAGGTGCGAACCAGTGCGCCTATTGTAAGAAAGAAGGACATTGGAAGAACGAGTGCCCGAACATGAGCTCCACCCCCTGGAGGGGAGGCGGGAGCGCTAGGAGAGCGGGGGAGCGATTCCAGCAGCGAGGGGGAATGCAGCGCGCGCAGTTTCAACAGCGAGAAGAGACTGCCATAGCGGGAGTGGCAACCGCCGAGAACAATTTTATGGATGAAAACTAGGCCAGAAATCCAAGTTCGTCCTAGGTCTCCAGGAGCCTATGGTCAAATTAACAATTGGAGACCAGCATATGGACTTTATGGTACAGGGGCCGAGCATTCAGTAGTAACCATACCTGTGGCTCCTGTGTCCTCTCGATCTGTCACAATTGTGGGAGCTACTGGAACGAGAACCACAAGACCTTTTCTGCAGAACCGCGCCTGTGACCTAGGGGGACAGACGATAACACACCAGTTCCTGTATATGCCTGAATGCCCATTTCCCTTTTTGGGCCGAGACATGCTTGCAAAGCTTCAAGCGCAGATATCCTTCGTTGAAGGGGGAAAAATGGAAATGACTATAAATTCAAAACCTGCTAGCCTGATGGTGTTAGCTGTCCCCCAAGAAGAAGAATGGCGGTTCTATTTAACTACATCCAAAGCAGCAAGCTCCTGTATACCTACCAGCATTGCAGCCCCGCCTGGAGTATGGGCAGAGAATAATCCACCTGGCCTAGCAAAGAATATAGCTCCTGTGCTTGTCACCCTTAAGCCAGGAGCAGAACCAGTGCATGTGCGTCAGTATCCCCTCCCACGACCAGCAATTGAAGGTATACATCACCACCTGAAGAAACTACTGCAGTATGGACTCCTTAGAGAATGCCAATCACCCTGGAACACCCCCCTTTCTCCCAATCAAGAAGCCTGGGACGGGCGATTACCGCCCAGTGCAGGATCTACGTCGAGTGAAGAGTGCAGTTGAAACCATACATCCAGTAGTACCAAATCCTTACACCCTCCTGGGACTGATTCCAGCAGAAGCCACACATTTCACTGTTCTGGACTTAAAGGATGCCTTTTTCTGTATACGCCTGGCATCTGCCAGTCAGCTTTTGTTTGCATTTGAATGGGAAAACCCTACCACAGGACGACGAGGACAACTCACTTGGACTCGATTACCACAAGGATTCAAGAATTCACCCACTATCTTCAGTGCAGCCCTCAGTCAAGATCTGTCAAGTTACCCTGTAACTCCGGGAAAACGAATCTTACTCCAATATGTAGATGACTTGCTTATAGCCACCAACAACGAAACTGATTGTGTGCAAGCTACCAGTGATCTCTTGCACCTCTTGAATGAAGCTGGATACAAGGTCTCGAGAGCCAAGGCGCAACTGTGTCAGACAGAAGTGAAATACCTAGGGTTCCATCTATCCAAAGGAACCCGGAAATTAGGACTTGAACGAAAGGAAGCAGTATGCCGCATCCCAACCCCCACCACCAGAAAGCAGGTGCGGGCTTTCCTGGGAGCTGCAGGCTATTGCCGTATATGGATACCAAATTTTGCGCTCATGGCAAAACCCTTGTACCAAGTCACAAAGGGAGCAGAACGATCCCCCTTGGAATGGAGCCCAGAACAAGATAAAGCATTCAAATCCCTAAAAACGGCGTTGATGTCATCCCCGGCTTTGGGACTAGCAGATGTGCAGAAACCCTTTCGCCTATATGTCCATGAGTTAAGTGGAAACGCATTGGGAGTCTTGACTCAGCCTCTTGGGTCTTGGCAGCGACCTGTAGCCTCCCTGTCAAAACAATTGAATCCTGTTGCCAAAGGATGGCCACCTTGCCTGAGAGCTGTAGCAGCCACAGCCCTCTTGGTGAGCGAAGCGGACAAGCTCACCCTAGGACAAGAGCTTCAAGTCACCGTACCACATTCTGTCTTAACCCTGATGGAACACAAAGGAAACCATTAGCTCACTAACGCTCGAATGTTGAAATATCAAAGCATGCTATGTGAAAATCCTCGATTGCAATTGAGTGTCAGCCAAACTCTGAACCCAGCTACCCTATTGCCAACCGGTCCAGGCCCTCCTGACCATGATTGCTTGGAAGTAATGGACACTGTATATTCAAGTCACCCAGACTTAACTGATATCCCTTTGGACCACCCAGACAGAACTTTCTTCGTGGATGGAAGTAGCCTCATAGTCGAAGAACAGCGATGTGCTGGTTATGCAGTGGTGACCCTGGACATGATAGTAGAATCGTCAGCCTTAGCCCCAGGAACCTCAGCGCAGAAGGCTGAATTGATAGCCCTCACACGCGCACTCAAAATTGGAACAGGAATCAGCTTGAACGTCTACACAGACTCCAAATATGCATTTGCAACATTACATGCCCATGGAGCCCTGTACAAGGAGCGTGGATTAATCACCTCAGGAGGCAAGTCTGTCAAGTATGGCCCAGAAATATTGACTTTATTGGAAGCAGTATGGGCCCCCAAACGCGTTGCTGTAATGCATTGTCAGGGCCATCAAACTGGAGATGGAGAAGTGTCCCGAGGAAATAGATTTGCCGATGCCACAGCCCAAGAAGCAGCTATTGCTGGACAAATCACTACCCCTAGTGTAACGATTCAAGCAGCCATATTTCCAGTACCTCTTAGTGCATGGACACCCAGATATACCCAGACAGAGATGGACCATTACTGTCGACATGAGGGGGGGCAACTATCGGAAACTGGATGGATAGTGTTGCCACCGCCTGAAGGGAGCTCACCCCCTGGCATGACCGTGATTCCCGAAGCCCTAGGCCCTGCCTTTGTCCAAGCCTTTCATCAAGCCACACACTATGGAAAAACCAAAATGGCAGACGCTCTAAAACCATACTTTTATATCTCGTTGTTGGGACCTCTGACCACCTCAGTAGCCCGAAGATGTGTGACTTGTGCCAAGAACAATGCCCGACAAGGTCCTGTCCCACCCCCAAGAGTTCAGTCAGTAGGAGTTACCCCCATGGGGAATATTCAAATAGACTTTGCAGAAATGCCACGAGCGAATGGATATCGCTACTTGTTAGTCCTAGTCTGTACCTTTTCTGGATGGGTGGAAGCTTTTCCCACTAGAACTGAGAAGGCCAGGGAAGTCACAAAAGCCCTGCTCCATGAGATCATCCCCCAATTCGGAATACCTTTGACCATGGGGTCTGACAATGGGCCCTCTTTTGTGTCACAAGTAACCCAGCAGCTAGCCCATGCCCTGCAAATACAATGGAAGTTACACACAGCTTATAGACCCCAGAGGTCAGGGAAAGTAGAGAGAATGAACCGAACCCTGAAGTCTCAGTTATCTAAGCTCTGTCAAGAAGCCCACCTGAAATGGCCCCAAGCTCTCCCCATGGCCCTTCTCCGGATACGTTCAGCCCCCACCATGCCCTTAGGAGTATCCCCATTTGAGATTTTGTATGGGAGGCCCCCGCCCATAATTCAGGGGATAAGGGGGGATATGAATCAAATTGGATCAGTAATCACTAGGCAAAAATTGTTGGCTCTAAGTTCTGTTTTACAGGGCCTTCATACCTGGATACAAGACCAGTTGCCTATCAATCTAACAGAGCCCTTGCATCCTTTCAAGCCTGGAGCCTCGGTGTGGGTAAAAGAGTGGAAGAAGACACCGTTGGCGCCTCATTGGAAAGGGCCATACATCGTCTTGTTATCAACCCCAACAGCAGTCAAAGTGGCAGAAATTGACTCCTGGATCCACCACAGTCTTTATCTTTATTTACATTTAATATACCGCCCTTGTCGAAACGTGAGAGTGGTTTACAATAAAATAATATAAATAAAAGCATCGACAAGAAAAGAAATCCATTAAAATAAAGAAAAGATGGACCAAAGAGGTCACAAAACAAACAATAGACAAACCATACAAACCATAAGTAAGCAAAGACAAACAAAACAATTAGACAAGACTACTGGGAGGGGTAAAACCAGCAGCAGTTCCTGAGAGTCACCCCTCGACCTCGATCACTAATCCTGCATCACCATTGCGACTCACACTGCGAAGACAAGATCCATCATCGTAGAGACTTTGCCAACCCACTCCTGGACATCAAAGAAAGAGCCGTCCTTCAATTTTGCAGTATCCACATTGCAGACTCTATCAACCATTATCTATATACCTCAATCAACCATTACCTACCTCATCCATTATTAGAGACTATGATCATGATGCTTACTAATTGCTGTTTTGTTCTTGCGGTAGCCCTGGGACACTTGAGAACCCTTCTTGCCTTGCCCCCTTGTGCAGCCTGTATAACCACCACCCGAACTGGAATGCAAGTCACTCAGACTCTACTTTATCACTCTTACTATACTTGTACTGGCATAGTCAGCCAGTGTATCTATAATGGTACAGAACTGAACGTCTGTACCAAGGGAAAAACTCATACTTGTTTCAGACCCCGACAGAATCCATCTTACTATGTCCTGGAACTGAGATGGAATGATGAAGATGGAGCCCTCGTCAACGCTACAAGTCAACTCTCTGATCCCACCCAACCTGCGTACCTGTATTTTGATGCTTGTGACTTAATTAACAGAAATAATTACTACAGGTGCGGATCATGGGAACAAGCTTACTATTATGATGAGAAATATATGTGTCCTGAAGGTGTGTACAGATGGGGAATGTGCACTGGAACACACTCCCCAACAACGTATAGCAGATCATGCAATCCACTACGACTCCAGATCTCCGACCCCAGTCAATGGAAGCAAGGATTTCGATTTGGCCTGCGCATAGCAGGAGGTGGATCTGATCCTGGAACCATCGTATTCATCCAACTGAATGTAAAGACTCATGTTTCTTCACCTTATCGCATACATCATACCTTCCACGAGGCCATGAAGGCAGAATTTGTAGTTCCCCACGCTTCGCAGAATTTGTTCATCTAACTAGCTGGAGCTATGGCCTCCAGCCTCCATGTCTCAGACTGTCTCTTTTGTGGAGGAACTCAGATGGGAGACCAATGGCCTTGGGAAGCACAAGAACTGAACTATTCCGTACCATATAACCAGACTGATGTTCATAACACTACCAATGAATGGATCCTCGCCCACTCCATAGTGGGTAAACTATGTTTTGTACGAGCGGGACCACAATTGTCTGCATTAGTAGGACAGTTGGTCTGTTTGAACCAGAAATATTACAATGCTACTACTGAGAAGACATCTTGGTGGTCAGGTGCCAATACTCCGGAACCTTCTAATCCTTTGGTCATCTTTCCTCACTTGGCCAGGATATGGACAAATCTGGCTACGCATAGCACCTGGCAAGCTCCACCTGGACTTTATTGGATTTGTGGCACTCGAGCATATGCTCAACTCCCTGCCAATTGGGGAGGGGCGTGTGTTCTAGGAACTATACGACCATCTTTCTTCCTTTTGCCCCTTTCCCACGGAGAACAATTGGGATTCCCTGTATACAAAAGCCGACAGAAGCGAGAGGCTCTCAAAATAGGCCATTGGGACAAATGGGATGCAACCTCTGAAGAATGGCCGCCAGAGAGAATTGTTTCTTACTATGGACCTGCTACCTGGGCACAAGATGGTTCTTGGGGCTACCGCACTCCTGTGTATATGTTGGACCGTATTATACGTTTGCAAGCTGTTGTTGAAATTATAACCAATGAAACTAGTAGAGCATTAACCTTGTTAGCTAAACAAGCTACACAGATGCGTACAGCCATTTACCAGAATCGCTTAGCATTAGATTATCTGCTTGCAGCTGAAGGAGGCGTATGTGGCAAGCTTAATTTAACTAACTGTTGTTTGCAAATTGATAATGAAGGGCAAGTTGTAGAAGACATAGCCAATCACATGAGAAAACAAACTTATGTCCCAGTCCAAACCTGGCATGGCTTGCAACTTGATGGCTGGTTTGGTTCGTGGTTTTCAGGTATGGGCGGCCTGAAGACACTTGTATTGATAGTATTCTTGATTGTGGCTGTTTGCTTATGTGTCCCATGTTTCCTTCCCTTATGCTTGCGTATGCTGAACTCAACCGTTGATAGAATAGTTGAACACAAGGCCGATTCACAGCTACTAGCAATGTGGCATTACTACCCTAACCCTATACCACAAAGTGATCCCTCCACCCTAGTGTAAAGTACCAAACGTGATTTAATTCTCACCCTTTCTCACTTGCAGGTGAGAATAATCAAAGGGGGGAATGTGATAGGCTATGGCCTAGAATAGCCTGCATAGCCTGTAGGAGTAAGAAAAGCCTGTAGGTTAGGCCTGAGTCCCCAACCCCCACTTCAGAATATTATAGCTGAGCAGAGCTGAAAAGCCAGAGAAAATAGAAAACTGCTTTAAACTGCTTTGCTGATAAGAATGCAAGACTTTTCCATTGAGCCTATGTTATTCACAGATGTATTGCTATCTCTGGCTTTCACACACAGTTTCTGTGCTGCAGAGTGACCTTGTAAGCAGAAAGCAAGGCAGAATGTGTTATGTCTAGAAACTGAGCCATGGCTAGGAAGGCCTGAGCAGGGGGAGAGCGGTGTGGGCCCGGTCAGAGATCTCCATTGGATGGGGGGTGAGGGGGCCACCGGGACCAATGAGGAGTTTGTCTGTATAGAACTGATGAAGAAAGCTATAAATGCTGTTGTTTTACTGAACGCCATGCTCAGACAATTTTGAAAGTGACAAGTGCCTGAGACTGTGCACAAAAAAACTGGTTTGAATCCTAGTAAATAGACGCCTGGTGTTATTTGTTGCGTGCACTTCGCTACAGCAACAGGACATACATACAGACTATCTGCATCTGGTTCTCATCTGAGCATGTGGGTTGTCGGTGGGCCATTTGTAGTGGAATTCTAGTGCTTGACAATTTAATGTTACGTGTCTGTAGGATTCCGTGAACAGGAGAGTCTTGAGGAAGTCCTTGATGTCATTTAGGGCTCTTAACCCTTTCAATGCCTTTCAATTTTTAATCCACATTCTGCAGCCGGGTTCATTTTTGCATATTTCAGGAAAATTGCACCCGTCTTATTCAATATGTTCTAATAGTGATTTTCCTTCTGCTATGGTCATGTATTATGTACTATTTGATTGGAATATTTAGAACTTTGGATCCCAAGAGTTTTGGGCTCGGCCTGGAAAGGGTTAATTCCTCAGGGAGGGAGTTCCATAGGGCAGGTGCCAAGAGTGAAAGAGCTCTTTTGGACGTTGCTTGCTTCATTTTATGGTATCCTGCGGGTGTGCTGAGACCTGTTACCATTGTTGATTTGCCTAGGTCTGCTACTTATGTCCTGGGGCATGTCTGCTGAGCAGCAGTGGATTACTTTGAATATGTTCAGGGTTGCTTTGAATCTTGCCTGTGCAATTATTGACAGCCAGTGCAGCTGTTGTAGTATGGGTGTGATGTTCTCAGACTTGGCAGTGCCGGTGATGATGCACGCTACAGTATTCGGCACCAGTTGAAGTGGGCGGATAATCTGCTTGGGGAGACCATGCTATAATGAGTTTCCACAGTTCAGGATTGGGGTGATAACTGCTTGGCATACTGTGCGGAAATGGTCTTGGCTGAGAACTGGTTTGAGTCTCCTGATGAGCTTTAATCAGTGGTCGGCTTTTGCAGTAGTTTTGTTGATGTGTGATTGTAGGTTTAGATTTTTGTCCAGGGTGATGCCCAGGTACTTTAGTGCTTTTGTCTTGTTTAGGATACTGATTACTTGGGGTGGGTTGAATGTGGACTTTCTAGAAATGAACATTGCCTCTGTCTTGTCAAAGCTGACATCAGGTTATTGTTGGCGAGCCAGGTGTTGATGTCTTCGAAGCACTTGGTAATCTGAGTCAGGTCAGGTGCAAGCAGGTTAATTGGGGCATACACCATGATATCGTCGGCATATATATGGTAATGTATCTTGTGTCGTTTGATGATGTTGCATATGGGTTGAATATATATGTAGATGAGTATGGATGAGAGTGCTCATCCTTGAGGTATGCCTTGGGTGATGGGGAACTGTGTTGATTTCTTCTCGCCACATTTACATAAGAACATAAGATTTATTTATTTATTTATTTAGACAGTTTTTGTATACCGCCTTACCCTTCAATCAAAGTGGTCACAACACAATTGGGGGATACATTTAACACTTGGGGATATGAGACACATACACTAATACTTACAGGGAACATGGGCTATGGAGGGTTAAGTGGCTTGAGCATGCCATACTGGGTCAGACCAAGGTCCATCAAACCCATTATCCTGTTTCCAACAGTGGCCAATCTAGGTCATACGTACCTAGCAGTTTCCCCAAAAGACACAAGTTCCGCAATGCTTGTACTGGGTCAAGCATTGATATCCTGGGTCCCTTCTTCTTTATAATGGTTTATGGACCTTTCCTACAGGAACTTGTCCAAACCTTTTTTAAACCCAGCTACACTAACAGCCTTTACTACATTCTCCGGTAACAAATTCCAGAGTTTGATTACACGTTGAGTGAAAAATTATTTTCTTTTATTAGTCTTAAATAGTTTACCCTGTAGCTTCATTGCATGTCCCCTAGTCTTTCTATATTCTGATAACGTAAACAATTGATCTACGTTTACCTGTTCCACTCCGTTCATTAATTTATAGACTTCAGTCATATCTCCCCTCAGCCGTCTCTTTTCCAGGTTAAAGAGCCCTAACCTTTTTAGCCTTTCTTCATAGGAGTATCCTTCCATCCCCTTTACCATTTTGGTGACTCTTCTCTGAACCTTTTCTAATAATGCTATATCCTTTTTTAAGATACGGCGACCAGAATTGCACACAATATTCAAGGTGCGGTCTCACCATGGAACGATATAGAGGCATTATAATATCTTTTGTTTTATTTTCCATTCCTTTCCTTATGATACCTAGCATTCTATTTGCTCTCTTGGCTGCCGCTGCACACTGGGCTGAGGGTTTCAACATGCTATCCACAATGACGCCTAAAACGTTTTCCTGGGTGGTGGTTCCCAATGTGGAACCTTGCATCGTGTAACCATAATTTGGGTTGTTCTTCTCTAGGTGCATAACTTTGCACTTGTCCACATTAAATTTCATCTGCCATTTTGATGCCCAGTCTTCCAATTTATCAAGATCCTCTTGCAATTTTCCACAATCCTCTTGGGTTTTAACAACTTTAAATAGTTTTGTGTCATCTGCAAATTTGATAACCTCACTCATTATTCCACTTTCCAGATAATTTATGAATAGGTCAAAAAGCAGCGGACCCAGCACAGATCCCTGGGGTACACCACTATTCACCTTTCTCCATTGGGAAAATTGGCCATTTAGCCCAACCCTCTGCTTTCTATCTTTTAACCAGTTCTTGATCCACAGTAGTACACTGCCTCCTATCCCATGACTCTTTAGTTTTACCAAAAGTCTCTGATGAGGGACCTTGTCAAAGGCTTTCTGAAAGTCCAGATACACTATATCAACCGACTCACCTTTGTCTACCTGTTTATTCACACTTTCAAAAAAATGTTAACAGATTAGTAAAACAAGATCTTCCTTGTCTAAAGCCATGTTTGCTGTCTTCCAATAGGCCATGACTATCTACATGCTGAGTAATTTTATTCTTTATGATGGTTTCTACCATTTTTCCCGGTACTGACGTCAGGCTCACCGGTCTGTAGTTTCCCGGATCACCCCTGGAACCCTTTTTAAAAATTAGTGTTACATTGGCGATCCTCCAATCTTCAGGTATTAGAGATGATTTTAATGATAGTTCACAGATTACTAATAACAGGTCTGCAATCTCATATTTCAGTTCTTTCAACACCCTTGGATGTATACCATCCGGCCCAGGTGATTTGCTACTCTTCAGTTTATCTAATAGTTGAAATACATCTTCCCAATGTATCGATATTTCCTTCAATTCTTCCGCACCTTTAAATACCACTTCAGTCATGGGTAACATCCCTACATCTTCCTCAGTAAAGACCGAAGCAAAGAATTCATTCAGCCTCTCTGCTACCACCTTGTCGCCTCTTAGTGCCCCTTTAACTCCTCTATCATCTAATGGACCAACTGACTCTCTCACAGGTTTTTTGCTACGAATGTACTTGAAAAAATCTTTATTTCACGTTTTTGCTTCCACAGCAAGCTTCTTCTCAAATTCTCCCTTTGTCTGCTTTATCAATGCCTTGCATTTGACTTGCCAGTGCTTGTGCTGTTTCCAGGTTTCATCGTTTGGCTCTTTTTTCCATTTCCTGAAAGATGCTTTTTTGGCAACAGCCGCCTCTCTGACCTCACCTTTAAACCATGCTGGCAGTTTTTTGGACTTCCTTCCACTTTTCTTAAAGCGTGGAATACAGCTGGTCTGGGCTTCCAAGATAGTATTTTTCAACACCACCCAAGCTTGATGTAAGTCTTTAACCTTTGCAACTGCTCCTTTTAGTTTTTTCTTAACTATTTTCCTCATTTTATCATAGTCTCCCTTTCGAAAATTAAAAGGTAGTACTGTGGATTTCCTTACTATCCCTCCTCCACTAATTAAATCAAAGGCGATCATGCTATGATCACTATTGCCAAGTGGCCCCAACACCCTTATCTCTTGCACTAGATCTGGTGTTCCACTAAGGACTAGGTCTAATATGGCTTCCCCTCTGGTCGGTTCTTGAACCAGCTGCTCCAAGAAGCAGTCATTTATGTCATCTAGGAACTTTATCTCCCTAGCATGTCCTGCCGTGACACTGACCCAGTCGATACCGGGGTAATTGAAATCACCCATTATTATTACTGCGCTGTAACTTTTGTTAGCTTCCTTGATTTCTTTGAGCATTTCATCATCCATTTGTTCATTCTGGCCAGGTGGTCGATAGTACACCCCCACTGCCATCGCCTTCCCCTTTTTACATGGAATTTCAATCCATAGAGATTCTACAGCAAATTTTGTTTCCTGCAAAACTTTAATCCTTTCTGACTCAATGCCCTCTCTAACATAGAGAGCGACTCCTCCACCAATTTGATCAGCTCTATCATTACAATATAGTTTGTACCCAGGTATCACAGTGTCCCACTGGTTGTCCTCCTTCCACCATGTCTCTGATATTCCAATCATATCTAACCTCTCATTTAGTGCTATATATTCTAACTCTCCCATCTATATATTCTAACTCTCCCATTTGACTTGCTGTGTTTAGTTGCTCAGATAAGAGGTAAACCATTTCAGAATGCTGTTGCATAATCCGATCTCTTGAAGGCATTGTAGCAATAAGATGTGGGACACCGTATCGAAGGCCGCTGAGATGTCCATGAAAACTAGCAGGAATCCATTCTTTATGTCGTCTATGCCTTTTATGAGGTTGTCGAATAAGGAAGTAAGCAAGAGTTTCCACATTATTGAGACAAGACTTGACTTTCATTCTCTAAATCCATGTTGGCTTTCTGCCATTAAGCCATGATTATTTACATGTTAAGTAATTTTGTTCCTTATAACGGTTTCTATCGTTTTGCCCAGTATAGACATCAAGCTCACCGGTCTGTAGTTTCCCAGATCACCCCTGGAACTCTTTTTAAAAATTGGCATTACATTGCCCATTCTCCAATCCTCAGATACTACAGACGATTTTAAGGATAGTTCACAGATTACTAAAAGTAGGTCTGCAATCTCATATTTCAGTTGATTCAGTACCTTGGGATAGATGCTATCTGGTCCAAGTGATTTGCTGTTCTTTAATTTATCAAATAACTGTATTACATCTTCCCGATTTATCAAGATTTGTTTCAACTCCTCCGATACATCACCTTTAAATATCATTTCTGGCATAAGTTTCCTACATCTTCTTTAGTAAAGACAGAAGCAAAGAATTCATTCAGTCTCTAAGCTATAGCCCTGTCTTCTTTTAGTGCCCCCTTTACACCTCTATCATCTAATGGTCTATCTGGCTCTCTGATTGTATTTGTTTTGTATATGAGAAGTGTGTCACTTTGTTTTATTATATTGTCTATGTTATCTGTAACCACTTTGATGCAGCCCAAAAAGCATAATATAAATAAAATAAATAAATATATATTGCCATAACAAAAAGTAGAGGAGATAAGGGGCATCCTTGTGTTGTCCTTCTGAAGAGCTCAAATTCTTCCTAGATCAGCCCACAGCAACAATGAAGATAAACAGGATTATAGTAAAGGGTTTTGATTCTAGATATGATATCTTCTCCAAAATTCTTTAAGTTCAGAAGTATAAAGATTTACTCCAATTCTACCCTATTGAAGGCTTTTTCTACATCTAGCGATACCATTGCTGCCTTGGATTGGTTAGATTTAGCTCCATATATAATGCTGATCAATCTTCAAATGCTATCCGTTGACCATCTACTTAGTATGAAACCTGTCTGATAGTCGTGGAGTATTTTAAGTAATATCTGGGCAACACAATTTATTGTAATATCCTACCTTACTACTTTGATGTTTTTGTTTATACAGTGTATGTTTCCCTTACTTTATAACCTTTGTATGTCTTGTAACCGCTTTGATTGAAGGAAAAGGCGGTATAAAAAACTTGTTAAATAAATAAATAATAAGGGCATTAATCTGAAAGTTTTACAGTCAGTCTTTATCCTAGCTTTATAAATTACTGAGACCAGCTTTGCACATGGAACTTGGGAGTTTTTTGGTTTGTAATATAGCACTGTAAACCCTGATCCAGTTCATCTATTAGGATTTTCTAATATTCTGCAAGGAAACCATCTTCTCCAGTTTTCCCTGATGCTACATCACCGATTGCCATTTTTGTCTCTTCTGTTATTACGTATTGGGTAATTCTGTCCTACTCAGGGTTTGATACGTCTGTAGCCCTAATATGTTCCTTTGTTCTTCCCTTATCTAATAAAGCGTAGTTACTCAATTGTGCCAGGTGTTCTCCAGGAACAGCAGAAATAAGTCTTCACATATGGGCGATGTCACTGACAGAGCCCACGGAGTATGATTTCCAGCTTCCATAGGAAACCTTTGAGAGGTCCATCATGCATGCGTGCCTGACTTCCCACCCAAAGGAGCCATCTTACCTCAGAATGATGACATAAAAACATAAGAAATGCCATATTGGGTCAGACCAAGGTCCATCAAGCACAGTATCATATTTCCAACACTAGCCAATCTAGATCACAAGCACCTGGCAAGTTCCCAAAAGGCACACAAGTTCCACAATGCTTGTGCCATGGCAAGCAATGGATTTCCCACCTTTGAGGGCATCGATGCTGGTGCCGATGCTGCCGACTTGGAGGATCCAAACAGCGCTTCTTGCTGTTTCGAGTCATCTGCATACGTAATGTGCAGGTGGAGGGCTTATGCTCAGTCCAAGGCACTGGGATGCACCAATTGTGGCAGTCCATCACCAAGATGGTATGGGCACACCTAGTGTACTTCTTGAACCTGCTGGCCAGTTTGCTCATATTGGGGAAGTCGGCTTCCGCAAATCAAAGGACACAAATGTCCTAACTAACCCGGGGGGGGGGGGGGAGGGTGCGAGAGAAAAGACCCGCACAGCGAAAAGAGGGACCCAAGAAAAATGCAGTACCGAGGCAACAACACTCCCAGGAACAGACAGGAAGAAGAAGCATGCGACCAAAAAAAATTATGCGACAGGCAAAAAATGTGAACCGCATGGTACTTCAGCTTTCTGGGATCAGACGGACATCCAAAGGACTCTGCAAAAAAAAGAAGACTGAAATAAAATGGCCCCTCGGGCAGAAATCAGTCACCCATGTATGGTGGACCTCTCAAAAGCTTCCCATGGAAGCTAGAGATCGTTCCCGTGCAGGCTCCATCGGTGATATGGACAGTCGCCCAAGAGCGGATGGTTCGGAAGAATGTATCATTGAAGGATACTACCAAAAGCAGAGAGGTTCCACAAAAGAGTAAAGTAGCCCAAATGCCCTCAAGTATGGAGCAGACAGAGCTTAAAGATCCCAAATTACCCATGTCTAACAATAGCCAAATTAATATGAATCAAATACATTCTCTGAAATGCTTGTATGCAAATGCTAGAAGTCTAAAAAATAAGATGGGAGAGTTAGAATATATAGCACTAAATGAAAGGTTAGATATGAATGGAATATCAGAGACATGGTGGAAGGAGGA
Source organism: Ichthyophis bannanicus (assembly GCA_033557465.1). NCBI lineage: Eukaryota > Metazoa > Chordata > Amphibia > Gymnophiona > Ichthyophiidae > Ichthyophis > Ichthyophis bannanicus. The sequence continues at coordinate 429,317,593 of CM066034.1, read as the reverse complement.
CAACCAGTGGGACACTGTGATGCCTGGGTACAAACTATATCGTAATGATAGAGCTGATCAAATTGGTGGAGGGGTTGCTCTCTATGTTAGAGAGGGCATTGAGTCAGAAAGGATTAAAGTTTTGCAGGAAACAAAATCTGCTGTAGAATCTATATGGACTGAAATTCCATGTAAAAGGGGGAAGGCAATGGCAGTGGGGGTGTACTATCGAGCACCTGGCCAGAATGACCAAATGGATGATGAAATGCTCAAAGAAATCAAGGAAGCTAACAAACGTTACAGCGCAGTAATAATAACACAGGTACACTAAAAAAACTTTTTTTTAAACTGCCTCTAATGTTTCGATTGATTTTTACGTTTTTTGGTGCGCTGAATCCAAATCTGGTAACCAATTTGCTCCATCACGTACAGATTTTTTGCTACATTGGGTTAGCAGTTTGAGGTGAACGTTTCAGATTGAGTGCGATCGAGATAAAAGTTTTTTGGATGAATTCTTTATACTAATTGTTTAGTAGTTATTCAAATAAGAATAAAGAAAATTGTAACAAGGAAGCACATAAGAATAGAGTAATGTCAACAAAACACACTGTGATGGTAGCAAAATTGTCTGCACTTAAAACAGCCACATACATGTGCACAAACATTGAGCATATAAGAGCGAGGTTAGAAACAAAGCAAAGCAAAGAAATGTGCAAAAAATGTTGTACAGGTATGTATGTAAGAATAGAAAACGCAAACCGCACCATTGCAATACATGAAGACAAACACCCGATGGAGTGAAAATAAAATTCTAATAAATGAGATCCGACACTGTGGTAATAACTAGCAAATTTTTATTTCAAAGTTTAGTAAAAACACGATATTTGTCAACACAGTTTAGATTTTAAAGTCATTCTTGGGTCAATCAATCTCCTGGTGGGCCCGTTTCTTCTTCCCCCAAATGCTTCTCTTGGTGCGCTGCTTGGCGTATTTTTCATCTGGGGTTTCCCGCAGCAGCAACCAGCAGAAATCAGCCATCATAGTGGTGTTCCATCTTCCTTGGTACCTTCTCTCTGCGTCCTTGATGTCCTGGTGAAACCTTTCACCTTGTTCTTCACTGTACGCCCCCATGTTTTCGGGAAAGTAGTTCACATGGGAGTGCAAGAAATGGACTTTCAGGCTCATGTTACAGCCTTGTTCTTTGAAGGCATTGAGCATCCTGGCAACAATATCCTTATAGTTCTCATCCCGCCTGTTCCCCAAGAATTTGAGAACAACATCCTTGAAGGAATCCCAGGCTTCTTTTTCCTTCTCAGACATCGTTTCAGCGAATGCTCCATCTGAAATGAGTTTCCTTATATCAGGGCCAACAAACACTCCTTCCTTTAGCTTTGCTTCAGAAAGTCGGGGGAACTTTGAGCAAAGGTACCAAAAGCACTCACCATCTTTTGGAAGGGACTTGATGAATTGCTTAATGAGACCCAACTTAATGTGGAGAGGTGGTAATAGAATTTTATCACGAGGTACCAAGCTCTCATGAAGAACATTTTTCTCACCGGGTCTCAAATACTCCCGAATTGGCCAGTCTTTTTTCCCCCAGTGTAGGTCGCGGGCCCGGCTATCCCACAAGCAAAGGAAGCAGGGATATTTGGTGAAACCGGATTGCTGCCCTAATAGCGTGGATAGAATTTTAAAGTCTCCACAAATCATCCACTTATGCTCATCAAAACGAATCTTCTGAAGAATCAGGGCCAAATTCTCGTATTTTTCTTGGAGAATAACAGAGTGAGCAATAGGAACTGAAGCGAATGTGTTGCCATTATGAAGAACACCACCTTTTATGCTGTCTTTTGATGAATCAATGAACAGCCGCCATTCAGCAGGACCATACTTGAGTTTAAACTTTTCCATCACTCCGTATATATCGTTGCAAAATACCAAATCTTCCTCTTTGCTGAAATACTTAAAAAATTGTGTCTCGCGGTTGCGGTACCAATAAAAAGTTGTTCCTGGTGACAATAGATTTTTCTGTTTAAGCCAAGAACCTAGCAGTTGGGCAGCATCTTTTGGGAGTCCTAAATCCCGGACTAAATCATTCAATTCAGCTTGAGAGAAAAGTTCAGGTTTCGGATCTGGTTCAGTTTCAAACTCAGAAGTACTGGACTCATCGGGAAAAGCCATCTGATGAGTCTCATCATGATCAGAACCGTCCACACAAATATGATCCAAAGATTTTGGTGGTTCAGGCACAGGTATTTCGTTGCTATGAGGCATAGGCCTAATTGCTGAGGGAAGGTTGGGGTAACTTATTACGTTCTTATTTTTTAAGTTGTATCCCTTCACAATGCAAGAGCAAAAATAGCAGTCACTGCTGTGGTCTCTTTGTTCACGCCACATCATAGGTATTCCGAAACGAAATGCTTGTTTTTTACCTTTCATCCATAAGCCTAGATCTTCCTCACATGTCTTGCACACTTTGTGAGGAGCCCACGGTTTATCTTGATCGCCTAACTTCAAACCGAAATAGGCGAAATATACTTTTTAAATAAATGCAGAAATGTTCCTCTGCCGCTTTTTCACGGTATATTCCCCACAAATAAAACAAAAACTGTCCGGAGAGTTGATGCAACCTCTGGCTCTGTGAGCCATCACAAATACACAGCACTGCAAACTACAACTGTAGTGAACCACTTCGGAATAAAGCTGGATTACGACTGAGCAAACAAAAGGTAATAATGAACTTGCAAGAAACTGAAATTTGACAGGAACGTTCATGTCGCAACCACCGTGTTTGAGCGAGCGAACGAGGCGAGGCGAACAGGAAAGAACATGCGCCAGCGCGAGTACTGGATTTAGCCCCCCGCCTCCCAATTGTCCTGTTAATGTATAAAATGAATACAAAACACTCTAAAATATCATGAGGGAGTGTTTCTAGTTAATTAACCATTACAACCTCTATTTTGGGCCAAGAAAATAAACTGCAGTCGGCTAAAAAGAAATGATGTGAACATTCCTTATATGGGTAAGAAATCTAATTTTGCAAGAAAACGTGACGTGATGGAACATTTTGGCTATTTTTCCTGGATTCAGCACCCCAAAATCTATAGGAATCAGTTGCAAAACTGGAGGCAGTTTTTTGGTAGTGTACCTGTGTAATGGGTGATTTCAACTACCCCGGTATCGACTGGGTCAGTGTCACATCAGGACATGCTAGGGAGATAAAGTTCCTAAATGAAATAAATGACTGCTTCTTGGAGCAGCTGGTTCATGAACCGACCAGAGGGGAAGCCATATTAGACCTAGTCCTTAGTGGAACACCAGATCTAGTGCAAGAGATAAGGTTGTTGGGGCCACTTGGCAATAGTGATAATAGCATGACTGCCTTTGATTTAATTAGTGGAGGAGGGATAGTAAGGAAATCCACAGTACTACCTTTTAACTTTCGAAAGGGAGACTATGATAAAATGAGGAAAACAGTTAATAAAAAACTAAAAGGAGCAGTTGCAAAGGTTAAAGACGTACATCAGGCTTGGCTGTTGTTGAAAAATACTATCTTGGAAGCCCTGACCAGCTGTATTCCACGCTTTGTGGAAGGAAGTCCAAAAAACTGCCAGCATGGTTTAAAGGTGAGGTCAGAGAGGCTGTTGTTGCCAAAAAAGCATCTTTCAGAAAATGGAAAAAAGAGCCAAAGGACGAAACCTGGAAACAGCACAAGCACTGGCAAGTCAAATGCAAGGCATTGATAAGGCAGGCAAAGGGAGAATTTGAGAAGAAGCTTACTGCGGAAGCAAAAATGCGAAGTAAAGACCTTTTCAAGTACATTCGTAGCAAAAAACCTCTGAGAGAGTCAGTTGGTCCATTAGAAGATAAAGGGGTTAAAGGAGCACTAAGAGGTGACAAGGCGATAGCGGAGAGACTGAATGAATTCTTTGCTTCAGTCTTTACTGAGGAAGATGTAGGGATGTTACCCATGACTGAAGTGGTATTTAAAGGTGCGGAAGAATTGAAGGAAATATTGATACATCGGGAAGATATATTACAACTATTAGATAAAATGAAGAGTAGCACATCACCTGGGCCGGATGGTATACATCCAAGGGTGTTGAAAGAACTGAAATATGAGATTGCAGACCTGCTATTAGTAATCTGTGAACTATCATTAAAATCATCTCTAATACCTGAAGACTGGAGGATCGCCAATGTAACATCAATTTTTAAAAAGGGTTCCAGGGGTGATCCGGGAAACTACAGACCGGTGAGCCTGACATCAGTACCGGGAAAAATGGTAGAAACCATCATAAAGAATAAAATTACCCAGCGTGTAGATAGTCATGACCTAATGGGAGACAGCCAACATGGCTTTAAACAAGGAAGATCTTGTCTTACTAATCTGTTATGTTTTTTTGAAGGAGTGAATAATCAGGTGGACAAAGGTGAGTCGGTTGATATTGTGTATCTGGACTTTCAGAAAGCCTTTGACAAGGTCCCTCAAAACTAAAGAGTAATGGGATAGGAGGCAGTGTACTATTGTGGATCAGGAACTGGTTAAAAGATAGAAAGCAGAGGGTAGGGCTAAATGGCCAATTTTCCCAATGGAGAAAGGTGAATAGTGGTGTACCCCAGGGATCTGTGCTGGGTCCGCTTCTTTTTGACATATTCATAAATGACCTGGAAAGTGGAATAACAAGTGAGGTTATCAAATTTGCAGATGACACAAAACTATTTAAAGTTGTTAAAACCCAAGAGGATTGTGGAAAATTGCAAGAGGATCTTGATAAATTGGAAGACTGGGCATCAAAATGGCAGATGAAATTTAATGTGAACAAGTGCAAGGTTATGCACCTAGGGAAGAACAACCCAAACTATGGTTACACGATGCAAGGTTCCACATTAGGAACCACCACCCAGGAAAAAGATTTAGGCGTCATTGTGGATACCATGCTAAAACCCTCGGCCCAGTGTGCAGCGGCGGCCAAGAGAGCAAATAGAATGCTAGGTATGATAAGGAAAGGAATGGAAAATAAAACAAAAGATATTATAATGCCTCTATATCGTTCCATGGTGAGACCGCACCTTGAATATTGTGTGCAATTCTGGTCACTGTATTTTAAAAAGGATATAGCGATTTTAGAAAAGGTTCAGAGAAGAGCCACCAAAATGGTAAAGGGGATGGAAGGATACTCCTATGAAGAAAGGCTAAAAAGGTTAGGGCTCTTTAACCTGGAAAAGAGACGGCTGAGGGGAGATATGATAGAAGTCTATAAATTAATGAACGGAGTGGAACGGGTAAACGTAGATCGATTGTTTACCTTATCAGAATATAGGAAGACTAGGGGACATGCAATGAAGCTACAGGGTAAACTATTTAAGACTAATAAAAGAAAATATTTTTTCACTCAACGTGTAATCAAACTCTGGAATTTGTTACCAGAGGATGTAGTAAAGGCTGTTAGTGTAGCTGGGTTTAAAAAAGGTTTGGACAAGTTCCTGGAGGAAAGGTCCATAATCCATTATTAAGAAGGGACCCAGGATATCAATGCTTGAACCAATACAAGCATTGTGGAACCTGAGTCCCTTGGGGAAACTGCTAGGTACATATGACCTAGATTGGCCACTGTTGGAAACAGAATACTGGGCTTGATGGACCTTGGTCTGACCCAGTATGGCATATCTTATGTTCTTATGTTCTTATATGTGAGGACTTGTTTCCTGCTTGTTCCCAGAGAAACATTGTTCAGAGATGTAATACTCTAAACATTTTACACATGTTATTGCTGATATATTAGGAGAAGTCCCTGTTCAGTTTGATCTCTTTTAGTCCCCAATCATTAATTTGTTATTTACTTTGCCAGGCTGTGTTACTAGCTTTCTCTTTGTGCTCAAGATAGTTGCTTTGATGAATCTCATTAGATGTTCCAAAAGATATCATTTTTGATCTGGGCTATTTTCAGGGCTTAATTTGCAGACAAAAACAGAAGTGGAATTGTGGGCGGACCAGGGCTGGAAAAGACTTATAGGAGCCGGGCCAAGACCTGGACCAGAAGTTTGTACATACTTGATTGTTCCTGTTTTTTAATTTTGATGTTTTATTGCTTTATATTGCATCAGCTGAACTGTATGTCCCTCACCTCAACTGCACATGGAAAACACAGAGCATCATCTAGTAAAGAATAAAGCTACAAATTAGAAAAAAATATGCAGACAACAATTGAAATGGAAAACCCCAAAAACAGACACTGAGCTGTGGAACATTGAAGAAAAAAACAAAAATTCATTTCCTTCTCTACCAAACTATAAGAAATGTACATTTTCAAAACTGACATTTTATTCTCTAAAGACTCTTTTGTACCTTTGTTGTCTGATCATTTTATTTTTCTAGTTCGGCTGGTCCTGGTTCTGAAGATTCATTCTGTTCCTCCCTCTCCCTCCTTTAATCTTCCTCTTCTCACTTTTCACCTTCTTACCAGCTTTCCATTTCCCAATCTTACTTCCCTGGTCCTTCCATTCCCTACCTGTCTCATTCCTTCTCCAGCCTCTCTTATGTCCCCATCTTTCACTCCTTTCTAGTCCTGATTTCCTTCTTTCTCTATGCATCTCCTCCCCAGCCTCATCTATCACCTTTTGCCTCTCTTCCCTTAATCAGCCCCAGCTCATTCCCTAGCACACATCCTTCTCTCCACTTCTATGCCCTCTCTTATGTCTTCTCCAAGATCAAAATTTCCATTTCCACTTTCAACCTCCTCCATTTTTACTTTCTCTATACCACCTTCAAGGAAGATCTGTCCCTTCCTATGGCTCCCACCTACTCCATAGCCTCGTCCTTTTCAACTATCCCCAATCCCTCCCCAAACCTTCCAAGGCCCTTCAATCCTTCTCCCTGCCCCATATTTCTGCACTTGGTCTCACAGCCCTACAGATACCCCTTAACCCAGTCACCTTTTCCCCACTGCCCTCCTGATCTCTGGTCAATTTCTTAGTCACCAGATTCCAAAATAACCCTCTAGGTAACCCCAAGTCCCCACTTTTCCACTCTACCCAGTCCCCAAGTCCTCACTTACAAGCCCACCAAGCCCCAAGTCCCCACTAACCCATCCAATATCCAATCTATGTTAAGGGTCTTTCTTCTATTTTCTCACCAAATCTTAAATTCTCCACCTAAGCCTATGTCCCTTTTCTTCCACCCATCCATGTCCTCATTCTCCAATACACATTAACCCTTCCTTTCCTCCTCCTTACCACAGCATCTGATCTTATAACCCTCCTTCTCAACTTTCCCCTGGTTACGACTTTGCTTCTTCCCTAGCCCCCAAATACCTGTTCTCATCTCCCTTCTCACCCCCCTAGCATCGCCTCCTTTTCACACCCTGACCCCAGCATTTGCCTCATTTCAGTACTAGACCCTCAGCACTAAAATTAGCTCCCTCCCAGGCCAGCCTATTTCCAGTCCTCCCCATCCTCAGTATCAGCCCATTTCCAGCCACAGTCCACCCCAAACCTCAGTATCAGCCCACTTCCAGTCACAGCCCATTTTTCAGCATCACCCTTCTTCCAGTCCCAGTCCTCTACAGTTTCCACCACCATCAGCCCATTCCAGAGTTCCAGTCTCTTCCTCACCCTACATCAGCCCCCTAAGTTCCAGCCTCCCCACATCAGCTACCTCCTACTTCCTCTTCCAAGTTCCTGCAACCATAGTCGCAGCCTTACCCCCCCCCCCCCAACCACCACCACCACTACCACCATCAGCTACTGCCTCCTTCCTCTCCCAAATTCCTGCATCCACCACAGGAGCATTTTTATTTGCTCCTGTGGCTGTGCTGCACACGGAAGTTTTATTAAAGCACTTTCTGCGAGACATGCCGTGGCATAACGGCATTTCTTGAGCTGAGACGTGATTCATGCAGCCACAGCTGTATTAGTACTTAGCACAGGGATGGGAGCAATTGTATTTGTTCCCGCAGCTGTGCTGTAATGAATCAGCCCGGCTTGTAGCATTTTTATTAAAGCTTTATTAAAAATGCTGCAGATTGAGCTGCTTTTATACAGCACAGCTGCAGGAGCAAATGAAAATGCTCCCATGGCTGCACGATTTACTTCTGGGCTCAAGAACTGCAAAAAAGCCATTCCACGCCGTTCCATCACAAATTATTGTGAGTTTCAAGGATTTTGCATTTAGCTTCTTTCTTTCCACCTTTTGGTATTATTGGAGGCCGATCGTTCAGAAAGAAACTACATTTACGGAAGGGGTAAAGAGGAGATTACTTGGACAGTGACCGCTCACTCGCACAGCAAATTATGGGGGGAAATCTGTGTAAAAGGTTTATCAAATTCTCTGGTTGATAATTCAAGATTCAGCAAGAATCACGTACCACATTTGCTGACTATACTTAGAGCAGGGTGGAGGGATATACAAATGAAGGAAAATACTGAGGGAAAAACAGAACTAATCTTCAAAGTCAGTTATGTATGAAAAAAGTAACTTATGTGCACAAATTGCTTGAAAATTACCCTCCGCCCACAGCTATAAGTATAGGTGGTATTCCACAATTCATGTACTTTTAGCCACATTTTAGAGGTATTCCCAAGGGTATGTTTTGGTCAGAGAGGGGAACACCACAAGTAGATTGCATTTTCAATTCTATATTATGCTCAATAAACCATACTCACATTACTTTCCATTGAAGTGCAACTGTCCATGAATACTTTATTTGTACAGCAAATTTTTTAGTGAAAGTACATGCGTACGGCCTCTTTCAAAATTGGTTTAAAGTTCACAGGTGAAAATACTTTAGACTTTATACCACTGAATAGTTTAAAAATATCCTTACAAATATAAAATAAATACACCATGAGCTAGTCTAGTGTTTCATGTGGCAAGTGCTGTGCATTCCCATGCAGACAAACCCTGGTTCAATCTCTGCATCCAGTCTTTTGCTCCCTAAATTTGCTAGGACTAGGGATGCTGCAGAGGCAGTGTTCACAGCATAAAAGATAAGCATTAGCTCTCCCCCATAAGGTTGACATCTAGTGGCCAGATTCAGGGCCCATGATTCTAGGGTCTTAAAGCAGCCCTGGTGCACAGCCCCTGGTCTGAGATTATCATTATAATGTCCAGGCTAGGTATGATGGGAAGGGATATAAAACATTTAAGGACTGATATTCAAAGAGTTATACATTCACTGGTAGCCGGTGAACACATAGATCCACTATCTTAGACCAGAAACTAAACGTCCAATCTCAGATAAAACAACAAGCTCATTCTACCTCAAGTTAAGAACTCTGAGAAACCTCTATCCCCTCTTAAGCCCAGATCTCTTCCGGACTGTATACCAAGCACTAATCACACCAATCCTGGATTATTCAAACATATATCATTGACTCCCTAAACAGACACTACACTCCTTACAAATGGCACAGAATACAGCAGCAAGAATAATCACTGGAGCCTCAGGACAAATCGCACATCACCCTCAAACTCTTTCACCTCCACTGGCTACCCATCCTGGCCAGAATAAGATACAAAGCACTATCATCTTCAAAATTATGCACAAGAGCTCAGCTGCCTGCCTCCAATCACTGATTTCAACACCAAAAAATGACAGAGCCTTCAGGCAGAGCTCCCTTAAACTCCTTGCCATATCCCCACAGAAAGCTAAAAGTAAGCAAAGAACCTATAATCCTGCACTGTCAGTATTCGCCCCTTCAGTATGGAACATACTACCCCCAACACTGAGAGGATGCCATGACATAACTGAATTTCGCAAAAATTTGAAAATTTTCCTATTCCAGGACCACTATAAACCAGACTTATCCACCAACATACAACCAGACACTCAAACAGATCACCTCCCAGCTACTTATGATGGACAGTTGGACACATCTACCTAATCCTAGCCTGATAGACTAATTGTTCAAATAATGACCATACTACATTACCCACTGTACATAGTTATAGGATGTTTTAAGTTAATTATCTACAAATGTTCATGTTGAGGTAGCCCTAAATTTTCTTGTGTTCAGTTCTCTGTATAACAGCATGCATTTTTGCACTGATATGCTTTGTTATATATACACCACTTTGAATTTTAGAAAGGAATTATAGAAATGATTTCAAATAAACAAATAAATTTTCAGCCTTTGTATGAATAGTATTAGGACAAAATCTCTAAACAGCCAAATTACTATATAGATACAGAAAAAGGAGGAGGACAGAGAGAGGCAGGCTGTAAAATTATTCAGAGAGCTGCAATATTCATCTGCCATCCAGCCAAGTTATATGTTTAGTTTAGGCCTGTCTAGTGGTCATTGTAATGACAGCAGATTTGCATTCATACTACCGACATTGTAACCCTGGGAAAATCAACTTATCTCATTGTGTTGCTGGTACAATACATTCCTCGGGATAAGGATTCACTATATATTTTGTTAGCATACCTGTGAGTAGTTGCGCTTCCAGGAAGGTGGATGAACACACTTTACAGGTCCACTGGCAAGACTCCACTATCTCCAGAGAGCCACTGATCTCTTCACAACTACCTGTCACAAGATAAGAGCACAGCAATGGCTTACTACTACACACACATACAACCAACCACACCATAGGAACATAATTGGCTACCTCACAAAAGCACAATGCTGAGTTACAGGCTGAGTTATAACTATTTGCTAGGAGGATTTTTTAACTGTTATACACCAGTACAGCTTTCCTTTGAAGCATGTTTTCCTTTGAAAAGCAGTAATATGAGCAGGGGCGGCTCTATAATGAGGCTGAGTGAGGCAGCCACCTAAGGTGGCAAAGTTTTGGGGGCGGTAAAAAATGCCCCAAAAACAGCCAATTGGCTGTCACCTCATTCTGTCTTAAAGGTAAAAAACAAAAAAAATATGATGGACCAACTGCAGCTGCCTCCTCTTCTCCCAGGTCTGCAGCGGCAGAATCAACCCCCACCTCAACAGCTTTAGATTCAAAGACACTGGGGCAGCGGTGGCAAACTATAAACTGAAAAAAAAAACCTTAAAAGCAAGGCGTTTTCAAGACGCCGGTGCTTCCAAGTCCTTGCTGGTTCCACCCCTCATACCAGAATCATGGGTTCTAGCGACTCAAGCATGCTTCTAGGGCTCCGATGGGTCCTGCCCCCTCTGATGATGCTTTTCGCATCAGAGAGGGGAGGAACCAGCAAGGACTCAGAAGCATCGGAGTCTTGAAAACCCTGCGCTATTTATTGCTGTCCTGATGGTGGAAAGGTGGCTGGAAGATGCTGGACAAAGAGGGAGGGGGCTAGGAGGGCAAATGCTGGACAAGAGGGGACGTGGACAGGAGGATAAATGCTGGACAACAGGGGGGACAGGAGGGCAAACGCTGGACAAAGGAGGGGCAGGAGAACAAATGCTGGATAACAGGAAGGGGGCAGGAGGAGAAATGCTGGACAACAGGGGGGAAGGGGTTAAATGCTGGACAACGGGGGGAGGGACAGGAGGGCAAATGCTGGACATCAGAGGGGCAGGAGGATAAATGTTGGACAACAGGGGGGAGGGACAGGAGCAGAAATGCTGGACAAGAGGAGGGATGGGCAGGAGGAGAAATGCTGGAGAACAGGGAGAGGGACAGGAGGATAAATGCTAGACAATGAGGGGGAGGGACAGGAGGGCAAATGCAGGACAAAAGGAGGGGGCAGGAAGACAAATACTGGACAATATGGGGGGGGCAACAGGACAAATGCTGGACAACAAAGGGAAGAGGCAGGAGAACAAATGCTGGACAATGGAGGGGTGGGACAGTGTTCCTCACCAGGGATACCAATGTTTTTTTGTCTTTTGTTTTTTGATTCTAACAGTTTCAAAAGCTTACGTCTTTTTCCACGCTCTTTTTATATTACTTGCTTCTCCTGTTTTTAAGGGCTTCCCGCGAGCTAAATATGTTTCACATGGGTGGGATCAAGCTGGGTTATAGTAGAATTATGGAGATATAGTCAAATGGAATAGATAGGGTACATATCGAAAAGAAGGAGAGTTTACTAAACTGTAATTTGAGAAGGTCAGCTGATGGTAGGATCGTGCCGGGATAAAGGCTCCGGAGAGCACAGGTGCGGGCATCTTGCTGCCTAAGAGGAAATTCTTGACTGCACGTCAGAAAGGTACCGCACATTTTGATTGTTCTTTATTATTTGGTTTTTAATAAGTTTCACTTTATACCAGCAGCACCATATAGAGTATTTAGTTTTATTGCAAAGTATCCTTTTGACTATTTGAGCTGGCGACACTTTGCTTAAGAGTTCTGCAAGCCGGTTTTTGACAGCGGAATGCATAATGAGAGTTTAATCTCAAAGTTTATATTGAGATCCATTTTAAAGTCCTCTGTTTTTAAATTATACTGGTAATAAACATTTTTTATATTTAGAGAGATGATGGGTATATGTATGGATATGTCATAGTCCCAGCAGTAGCTCCCTTTGGAGAATAACGAGATGTATTGTTAAATTTCCTGTTTGAATTTTATTTGCATATTTATGTAGATGTTATCATAGTGGAATGAGGAAATGTATGACAGCTGTAGTGATAAGCCTCTGGTTAAAAAAGATTTGTGATATTTAGCAAGTAAATCATGACCAGAAATTAAATATCCATTGGTTGGATTTCCTGATTTACGTGCTACTCCTGCTTCTACTGCATGTATTTCATTATATGTCTCTATATAGTTCCTATGGATTTCAGCTATATATTTAACTTGAATGAACAAAATGGTTGATAGCTTTTTCCTTTAAGAACATAAGAACATAAGATATGCCATACTGGGTCAGACCAAGGTCCATCAAGCCCAGTATTCTGTTTCCAACAGTGGCCAATCTAGGTCATACGTACCTAGCAGTTTCCCCAAGGGACACAGGTTCCACAATGCTTGTATTGGTTCAAGCATTGATATCCTGGGTCCCTTCTTAATAATGGTTTATGGACCTTTCCTCCAGGAACTTGTCCAAACCTTTTTTAAACCCAGCTACACTAACAGCCTTTACTACATCCTCCGGTAACAAATTCCAGAGTTTGATTACACGTTGAGTGAAAAAATATTTTCTTTTATTAGTCTTAAATAGTTTACCCTGTAGCTTCATTGCATGTCCCCTAGTCTTTCTATATTCTGATAAGGTAAACAATCGATCTACGTTTACCCGTTCCACTCCGTTCATTAATTTATAGACTTCTATCATATCTCCCCTCAGCCGTCTCTTTTCCAGGTTAAAGAGCCCCAACCTTTTTAGCCTTTCTTCATAGGAGTAGCCTTCCATCCCCTTTACCATTTTGGTGGCTCTTCTCTGAACCTTTTCTAAAATCGCTATATCCTTTTTAAGATATGGCGACCAGAATTGCACACAATATTCAAGGTGCGGTCTCACCATGGAACGATATAGAGGCATTATAATATCTTTTGTTTTATTTTCCATTCCTTTCCTTATCATACCTAGCATTCTATTTGCTCTCTTGGCCGCCGCTGCACACTGGGCCGAGGGTTTTAACATGGTATCCACAAGGACGCCTAAATCTTTTTCTTGGGTGGTGGTTCCTAATGTGGAACCTTGCATCGTGTAACCATAGTTTGGGTTGTTCTTCCCTAGGTGCATAACCTTGCACTTCTCCACATTAAATTTCATCTGCCATTTTGATGCCCAGTCTTCCAATTTATCAAGATCCTCTTGCAATTTTCCACAATCCTCCTGGGTTTTAACAACTTTAAATAGTTTTGTGTCATCAGCAAATTTGATAACCTCACTCGTTATTCCACTTTCCAGGTCATTTATGAATATGTCAAAAAGCAGCGGACCCAGCACAGATCCCTGGGGTACACCACTATTCACCTTTCTCCATTGGGAAAATTGGCCATTTAGCCCTACCCTCTGCTTTCTATCTTTTAACCAGTTCCTGATCCACAGTAGTACACTGCCTCCTATCCCATGACTCTTTAGTTTTGCCAAAAGTCTCTCATGAGGGACCTTGTCAAAGGCTTTCTGAAAGTCCAGATACACAATATCAACCGACTCACCTTTGTCCACCTGTTTATTCACTCCTTCAAAAAAACATAACAGATTAGTAAGACAAGATCTTCCTTGTCTAAAGCCATGTTGGCTGTCTCCCATTAGGTCATGACTATCTATATGCTGAGTAATTTTATTCTTTATGATGGTTTCTACCATTTTTCCCGGTACTGATGTCAGGCTCACCGGTCTGTAGTTTCCCGGATCACCCCTCGAACCCTTTTTAAAAATTGGTGTTACATTGGCGATCCTCCAATCCTCAGGTATTAGAGATGATTTTAATGATAGTTCACAGATTACTGATAGCAGGTCTGCAATCTCAAATTTCAGTTCTTTCAACACCCTTGGATGTATACCATCCGGCCCAGGTGATTTGCTACTCTTCAGTTTATCTAATAGTTGTAAGACATCTTCCCGATGTATCGATATTTCCTTCAATTCTTCCACACCTTTAAATACCACTTCAGTCGTGGGTAACATCCCTACATCTTCCTCAGTAAAGACCGAAGCAAAGAATTCAGTCACAAAGCATTACAGAAGGGGTCTTGTCAGAAGGGCAGTTCATTACAGTCTGTAAATAAGATTTTGTCTGGATTTTTTTTTTTTTTATACAAGTCACATCCCTTGATTTCACACAGGCATTTTATTTCATTTTTTTGTTTAGTAATTTAACTTATTGGTGTTTTATGCATTTTAGTTTGTGTGTTTAATTATTTATTTATTGTTTTGTGTGTGTTTCTTTACATTTGTTCATGATATGAATATAAAACAATATCATAGAACGTGCTATATTTTATATTATTATGTTTATAATTAATTATTTATTTATAGTCTTTTAAATATGTTTTTTTAATTTATCTTATTGTTTATGGTTTTAGAACCCCTGAATAATGCATAGCCAAAACACGGCTGTGTCGTGTGTGGTGTTTGGATGCCCCTGTGGGTTTGCCCTTTTGTACCCATGGTGAGGAACCCTTAATAAAGAATAATATTGTTACCATGAAAAGACTCGGTCAATGGGGCTGCGGGGAGGGACAGGAGGGCAAATGCTGGACAAAGGAAGAGGGGCAGGAGGACAAATGCTGAACAAAGGGGGAGGGGCAGGAGAACAAATGCAGGACAACAGGGGGAGGGACAAGAGGACAAATGCTGGAAAATGGGAGGGGGCAGTAGGATAAATGTTGCACAACAGGGGGAGGGACAAGAGCACAAATGCAGGACAACGGGAGAGGGACAGCAAGACAAATGCTGGACAAAGGGGAGCAGGAGGACAAAATGCTGGACAACAGGGGAGAAGGGACAGGAAGTCAAATGCTGCACAAAAGGAGGAGGGACAGGAGGACAAATGCTGTAGAACAGGAAGGTCAAATAAACAAAACCCCCCAATGTCCAATGACTACAAAAATGTATCCAAAGCCGAGAGTCATTGGGAAAACCACAAGGATTCCCCCAACACTTTCAATAAGCTTGTAAGCCCAAATTTTTGTCGGGACCAGATCGACAAGAGAGGGGAGAAGGAGACTCCCTCCTCAGCGTCGAACGGGCCCGTTTTATTCAACAAGCAACAAGCAAAAAAAGTGAAAATAGTGCAAAAACACACTTATCTGTGAAATAAGGCGAGAAGACTTCAAATTAGTTCAGCACAGCACGACATGCATGTTTCGGGCGTCGGCAGCCCTGTATCAAGTGCTCAATAATTGAACTGAAAGGTCGCCCCTAAAGCAAAACCGGAATCCCTGGGGATATTTAAACATGGCAGGATGGCAGCTGATTGGTTGCGTTGAACACGTGTAAAAGAGGAGGACCAAAGACATCAATGGTGCAAAGGGACAGCAATCAGATCACACTCCACCAATCGCATTCCAAGTTAAGACCTAGAGGTTCTGCTTTCCTGCCCTTGTGGCCTTTCCTATATTGGTAGAACGATCCGACCGGCACGCATTCGTTTGGGCGAACACGCTTCTCGATTGCGCAACAAGATCATTTCTGCGCCGATTGTGGCTCACTGTGTGGCTAAGGGTCATACATTTTCCGACTTATGTTGGCGAATTATAGATTCCATTCCAGCCCATCTGCGGGGGGTGATCGAGAACATCGGCTCCAATTGCGAGAACAGCAGTGGATTTTTCGATTGCACACGGTAGAACCTCTAGGTCTTAACTTGGAATGCGATTGGTGGAGTGTGATCTGATTGCTGTCCCTTTGCACCATTGATGTCTTTGGTCCTCCTCTTTTACACGTGTTCAACGCAACCAATCAGCTGCCATCCTGCCATGTTTAAATATCCCCGGGGATTCCGGTTTTGCATTAGGGGCGACCTTTCAGTTCAATTATTGAGCACTTGATACAGGGCTGCCGACGCCCGAAACATGCATGCCGTGCTGTGCTGAACTAATTTGAAGTCTTCTCGCCTTATTTCACAGATAAGTGTGTTTTTGCACTATTTTCACTTTTTTTGCTTGTTGCTTGTTGAATAAAACGGGCCCGTTCGACGCTGAGGAGGGAGTCTCCTTCTCCCCTCTCTTGTCGATCTGGTCCCGACAAAAATTTGGGCTTACAAGCTTATTGAAAGTGTTGGGGGAATCCTTGTGGTTTTCCCAATGACTCTCGGCTTTGGAGAACAGGAAGGGGCAGGACGATAAATGCTGGACAGCAGGGGGAGGGACAGGAGGACAAATGCTGGATAAATGGGAGGAAGCACTAAGAAAAATGCTGGACAACGGGGGGAGGGACAGGAGGGCCCATGCTGGACAACGGAAGGGGACAGGAGGACAAATACTGGACAATGGGGGGGGGGGGGGTGAGGACCGAAGGGCAACTGCTGGACAAAGGGGGGCAGGAGGATAAATGCTTTACAACAGAGGTGAGGAACAGGAGGTCAAATGCTGGACAAGAGGGGGGAGGGAGAGGAGGACTAATGCTGGACAACAGGGAGAAGGGACAGCAAGACAAATAATGGGCAAAGTGAGGCCAGGAGAACAAATGCTCTACAAAGGTGGAAGAGACAGGAGGTCAAATACTGGACAATGGGGGAGGGGGCAGGAGGGCAAATACTGGACAAAAGGGGGGGAGAGACAGGAGGGCAAATGCTGGACAACAGGGGGGGCAGAAGGATAGCAGAGTTAACTCACCTGTACAGGTGTTCTCTGGGGACAGCAGGAATTAGTCCTCACATATGGGTGATGTCAGCAGCGAAGGAGCCCATGCAGAAGCATCCCTCCAGCTTTCAAAGAAAGTCTTTGGGAGATGCAACCACGCATGCGTGGTCCCCTTCCCACCCAAGGGTGCCATCTTGCTCAGTTAGATGACATAGCTAAAAAACGGCCAAATAAAAGATGGTAAAGAAGCAATTCCAAGGGGAGAAGAGAGGGTTGCACCTGTTACAGATGAGTAAATATGCTTTCTCCGGGAACAAGCAAGAAGTCGGTCCTCGAATATGGGACTCCCCAGCTACAGGCTACCGAAAGTCCAAAGCAAAAAAGAGGGTTCCAACATGGGGAGCCGCAAGCAGCAGCAATTTAGTCCGTGTGCACAGACCACAGTAGGACCCCTATGTCCAATGAAGCCAGCACTCCGGTAGACTGAAAACAGAAGGGTCGGAGGGTAGGAGTTGCCTAAACCTCAAAAAGGTTACGGAGCACAGCCCAGCCGAAGGAACAGTCCCTTCGGGACTCTCTTTCCAGGAAGTAATGGGCTGCGAAGCTTTGGAATGAAGACCAAGTGTCAGCCCGGCGGGATGGAGCGCAAGTTTGCTACCAAAGCCGACATTGCCCTGACACAGTGTACCATGACGAGGCCTTCCAGCGGGAGCCTTGCCTGCTTGTAAGCGAGGGCGATACAGTCCGCCACCCAAGTGGACAGCATACGCTTGCTCACCACCTCCCCAAGTCTATTGGGGGTCATAAGAGATGAAAAGCTGAGAGGCTTTGCGGTGGCCCTGAGTGCATTGGATGCAGAAGGACAAGGCCCTCTTACAGTCCAAGGTGTGGAGGGCCATCTCCACCCGACTGGAGTGAGATCTTGGAAAGTAGGTAGGGAGCACCACTTCCTGGTTGAGATGGAAGGGTGACACCACCTTCGGCAGGAATTTGGGGTGTGTGCGGAGCACCACTCTGTTCTTGTAGAACCTGGCATAGGGCACCTCCGCCACCAGGGCCTGAAGCTTGCTAACACTGTGAGCAGAGGTGGGCGCGACCAGGAAAGCCAACTTCCAAGAAAGGTAGTAGAGGTGGCAGGTAGCCAGAGGCTCGAATGGTGGATGAGTGAACTGTCCCAACACCACATTGAGGTACCATTAGGTTGCCGGAGGGCGAATCGGGGGCTTTGATAAGAGTAGGCCCCGAAGGAAATGGGTCATCAATGGTTGGGCCGAGAGAGACTTACCATCCACCAGAAAGTGGTACGCCGCCAGGGCACTAAGGTGTACTCGGACGGAGTTAGACTTGAGCCCAGACCGGGCGAGGTGAAAAAGGTACTGGAGCACCAGAGCCACCAGGCAGGAGAAGGGGTCAGCCTCGTGTTCAGCGCACCAAAAGGAGAACCTGTGTCACTTGAGGGCATACGCCTTCCTAGTAGAGGCCTTGCGAGAGGCCAGCAGAATATCTTCCACTTCAACCGTAAGATTAAAAGGGGCCAGAGTTACCCTTTCAGCAGCCAGGCTTGTCAGCGACAGGGACCACAGGTTGGAGTGCAGGAGAGAGCCCCCCGCCTGAGATAGGAGTCCGGGGGGGGGGGGGGGGTTACCTAATGGGATGGAGATCTCCACCATCAGCTGCAGAAGCAACGGGAACCACGGTTACCAGCAACACCAAGGAGCAATCAGGATGAGCGAAGCCCTGTTGTGGAGGGTCCTGAACAAGGTCTTGGCGATCAGCAGTGTAGGAGGGAAGGCGTAAATGAGGCCTTCCGCCCATGAGACCAGGAACGCATCTGCAGCCACCCTGGAGGGGTGCGGCTGGCAGGAGCAGAAGTGGGGCAACTGAAAGTTGTCCAGGCTGGCAAACAGGTCCATCACGGGTATCCCCCAGAGCCTAAAAAGTCAACTGGCCACCCTGGGGACCAGCTGCCACTTGTGCAGCTGGAGAATTCTGCTGAGCCTGTCGGCCAGCAGGTTGTCCTGAACTGGTAGATACACTGCCCGCAGGAGGATACCTTGTTGGATTACGTATGAGCAGAGACCAAAGGCCTCGTGACAAAGGGTATGAGACCTCGTGCCCCCCTGTTTGTTCACATAGAACATCGCCACTTGCTTATCTGTCTGAACCAGCATTGGCTGATGATGCAGGTGGTGGCAAAAGACCCTCAGGACTAGGCTTATGGCTTGGAGCTCCAGGAGGTTGATCTGCTGGGCGCTCTCGCCTGATGACCAGTTGCCCTGAGTGCGGAGATCTCTGCAGTGGGCTCCCCAGCCGAGTAGGGAGGCATCCGTGGTGAAGATCCTTGAGGGGCTTGGGGCCCAATAAGGCATGCCCGCCTTGAGATGCTGGGGAGACCATCACCAGAACAGAGATACCACCAATTGGTGGGTCACAGAAACACTGTCTCGAAGGCAGCCCATAGCCTGAGACCACTGGTCCCGGAGACACCACTGCGCTGCTCTCATGTGGAGGTGAGCATCTGGGGTGACGTGGACCGTGGAGGCCATGTGCCCGAGGAGGCGTAGAAGAAACCAAGCGGACACCGAGGGATGGCACTATATGTCCCATGCCAGAGTCCGGAAACGGTCGGCTCGGTCCCTGGACAAGAAGGCCTTCGACTGGAAAGTGTCAATCTTTGCCCAATGAACTCCAGAGATTGCCGGAAGGAGGTGAGACTTGAGGTAGTTTATGACAAACCCCAAGTTCTGCAAAACCTGGATGGTGCACGAGGTGGCCTGCTGCACTTCTGAGACCGTGCCTCCCTTTATGAGCCAATTGTCCAGGAAGGGAACATAAGAACATAAGATATGCCATACTGGGTCAGACCAAGGTCCATCAAGCCCAGTATCCTATTTCCAAAAGTGGCCAATCTAGGTCATACGTACCTAGCAGTTTCCCCAAAAGACACAGGTTCCGCAAAGCTTGTACTGGGTCAAGCATTGATATCCTGGGTCCCTTCTTAATAATAGTTTATGGACCTTTCCTCCAGGAACTTGTCCAATATTAAGACCCCCTGAAGATGGAGGAAAACAGCCCCGACTGCAAGGCATTTTGTGAAAACTCTTGGGGCCGAGGCTAGGCAGAAGGGGAGCACCCTGTACTGAAATCTGAATTCAAAAAAGCATGGTACAAACACAGAGGATTTCTAAAGGAAAAAAGGGGACTGTTGTAGTTGTTGATATGGAAGGACAGACTAGATAGGACATGAGGTCTTTTTCTGTCGTCATTTTTCTATGTTTCTATATTTTTATGAAAGTGCCTGCCCCCCACTATGAACTGCAGGTACTGCCTGTGGTTTGGGTGGATGAGGATGTGGGCATAAGCATCCTTGAGGTCTAAGGAGCATAGCCAATCTCTCTGCTGGAGGTAGGGCAGCAATGTTCCAAGGGAGAGCATCTTGATCTTCTCCCTCACCAGGAATCTGTTGAGGTTGCGCAGGTCGAGGATAAAAACATAAGATATGCCATCTTGGGTCAGACCAAGGTCCATCAAGCCCAGTATCCTGTTTCCAACAGTGGCCAATCTAGGTCACAAGTACCTAGCAGTTTCCCAAAAAGACACAGGTTCCACATTGCTTGTATTGGGTCAAGCAGTGGATATTCTAGGTCCCCTTTAATAATGGTTTATGGTCCTTTCCTCCATGAACTTGTCCAAACCTTTTTTAAACCCAGCTACCCTTTTTTAAACAGCTTTTACTACATCCTCCAGTAGCAAATTCCAGAGTTTGATTACAGGTTGAGTGAAAAAATATTTTCTCTTATTTGTCTTAAATAGTTTACCCTGTAGCTTCATTGCATGTCCCCTAGTCTTTCTATATTCTGATAACGTAAACAATCCATTCATTAATTTATAGACCTCTATCGTATATCCCCTCAGGCGTCTCTTTTCCAGGTTGAAGAGTCCTAACCTTTTTAGCCTCTCTTCATAGGAGTAGCCTTCCATCCACTTTACCATTTTGGTGGCTCTTCTCTGTACTTTTTCTAAAATCGCTATATCCTTTTTAAGATACGGCGACCAGAATTGCACACAATATTCAAGGTGCGGTCTCACCATGGAACGATATAGAGGCATTATAATATCTTTTGTTTTATTTTCCATTCCTTTCCTTATCATACCTAGCATTCTATTTGCTCTCTTGGCCGCCGCTGCACACTGGGCCGAGGGTTTTAACATGGTATCCACAATGACGCCTAAATCTTTTTCCTGGGTGGTGGTTCCTAATGTGGAACCTTGCATCGTGTAACCATAGTTTGGGTTGTTCTTCCCTAGGTGCATAACCTTGCACTTGTCCACATTAAATTTCATCTGCCATTTTGATGCCCAGTCTTCCAATTTATCAAGATCCTCTTGCAATTTTTCACAATCCTCTTGGGTTTTAACAACTTTAAATAGTTTTGTGTCATCTGCAAATTTGATAACCTCACTCGTTATTCCACTTTCCAGGTCATTTATGAATATGCAAAAAGCAGCGGACCCAGCACAGATCCCTGGGGTACACCACTATTCACCTTTCTCCATTGGGAAAATTGGCCATTTAGCCCTACCCTCTGCTTTCTATCTTTTAACCAATTCCTGATCCACAATAGTACACTGCCTCCTATCCCATGACTCTTTAGTTTTGCCAAAAGTCTCTGATGAGGGACCTTTTAAAAGGCTTTCTGACAGTCCAGATACACAATATCAACCGACTCACCTTTGTCCACCTGATTATTCACTCCTTCAAAAAAACATAACAGATTAGTAAGACAAGATTTGCAAGAGCAAGAGCAAGATTTGTAGTGACCATGGGACATTTCCAGTTCCAGGAACTTCTGTTCGGTCTCGCCACCGCTCCCAGAACATTCACAAAGTCAACGGTCATGGTAGCTGCCATGTTGAAGGAGGAAGGCATACTGGTCCATCCGTACCTGGAGGGCTGGCTAATCAAGGCAAAGTCGTTCACAGAGTCAAGCCAACACTTGCGGAGTGGTTAACCTCCTGCAGAGTCTCGGTTGGGTAGTAAATTTCAACAAGACCCATCTCTGTCCATCACAGCAGCTGGTTTACTTGGGAGCACTATTCGATATGCCGAAAGGGCTGATGTTGCTGCCTCCAAAGAGGATAAAGAAGATGTAGGAGCAGGTGTGAGATTGCAGACCTGCTATTAGTAATCTGTGAACTATCATTAAAATCATCTCTAATACCTGAAGATTGGAGGATCGCCATTGTAACACTAATTTTTAAAAATGGTTCCAGGGGTGATCCGGGAAACTACAGACCGGTGAGCCTGATGTCAGTACTGGGAAAAATGGTAGAAACCATCATAAACAATAAAATTTACTCAGCATGTAGATAGTCATGGCCTAATGGGAGACAGCCAACATGGCTTTAGACAAGGAAGATCTTGTCTTACTAATCTGTTTTTGAAGGTGTGAATAAACAGGTGGACAAAGGTGAGTCGGTTGATATAGTGTATCTGGACTTTCAGAAAGCCTTTGACAAGGTCCCTCATCAGAGACTTTTGGCAAAACTAAAGAGTCATGGGATAGGAGGCAGTGTACTACTAAGGATCAGGAACTGGTTAAAAGATAGAAAGCAGAGGGTATAACGAGTGAGGTTATCAAATTTGCAGATGACACAAGGATATAGCGTTATTAGAAAAGATTCAGAGAAGAGCCACCAAAATGGTAAAGGGGATGGAAGGATACTCCTATGAAGAAAGGCTAAAAAGGTTAGGGCTCTTTAACCTGGAAAAGGGATGGCTGAGGGGAGATATGATAGAAGTCTATAAATTAATGAACGGAGTGGAAATGGTAAACGTAGATCGATTGTTTACGTTATCAGAATATAGAAAGACTAGGGGACATGCAATGAAGCTACAGGTTAAACTATTTAAGACTAATAAAAGAAAATATTTTTTCACTCAATGTGTAATCAAACTCTGGAATTTGTTACCGGAGGATGTAGTAAAGACTGTTAGTGTAGCTGGGTTTAAAAAAGGTTTGGACAAGTTCCTGGAGGAAAGGTCCATAAACCATTATTAAGAAGGGACCCAGGATATCAATGCTTGACCCTGTACAAGCACTGTGGAACCTGTGTCTTTTGGGGAAACTGCTAGGTACGTATGACCTAGATTGGCCACTTTTGGAAATAGGATACTGGGCTTGATGGACCTTGGTCTGACCCAGTATGGCATATCTTATGTTCTTATGTAAGATCTTCCTTGTCTAAAGCCATGTTGGCTGTCTCCCATTAGGTTGTGACTATCTACATGCTGAGTAATTTTATTCTTTATGATGGTTTCTACCATTTTTCCCGGTACTGACATCAGGCTCACCGGTCTGTAGTTTCCCGGATCACCCCTGGAACCCTGGCAATCCTCCAATCTTCAGGTATTAGAGATGATTTTAATGATAGTTCACAGATTACTGATAGCAGGTCTGCAATCTCATATTTCAGTTCTTTCAACACCCTTGTATGTATACCATCCGGCCCAGGTGATTTGCTACTCTTATCTAATAGTTGTAAGACATCTTCCCGATGTATCGATATTTCCTTCAATTCTTCCGCACTTTTAAATACCACTTCAGTCATGGGTAACATCCCTACATCTTCCTCAGTAAAGACCGAAGCAAAGAATTCATTCAGTTTCTCCGCTATCGCCTTGTCGCCTCTTAGTGCTCCTTTAACCCCTTTATCATCTAATGGACCAACTGACTCTCTCACAGGTTTTTTGCTACGAATGTACTTGAAAAGGTCTTTATTTCGCGTTTTTGCTTCCGCAGCAAGCTTTTTCTCAAATTCTCTCTTTGCCTGCCTTATCAATGCCTTGCATTTGACTTGCCAGTGCTTGTGCTGTTTCCAGGTTTCGTCGGTTGGCTCTTTTTTCCATTTCCTGAAAGATGCTTTTTTGGCAACAGCCGCCTCTCTGACCTCACCTTTAAACCATGCTGGCAGTTTTTTGGACTTCCTTCCACTTTTCTTAAAGCGTGGAATACAGCTGGTCTGGGCTTCCAAGATAGTATTTTTCAACAACACCCAAGCTTGATGTACGTCTTTAACCTTTGCAACTGCTCCTTTTAGTTTTTTCTTAACTATTTTCCTCATTTTATTATAGTCTCCCTTTCAAAAGTTAAAAGGTAGTACTGTGGATTTCCTTACTATCCCTCCTCCACTAATTAAATCAAAGGCGATCATGCTATGATCACTATTGCCAAGTAGCCCCAACACCCTTATCTCTTGCACTAGATCTGGTGTTCCACTAAGGACTAGGTCTAATATGGCTTCCCCTCTGGTCGGTTCATGAACCAGCTGCTCCAAGAAGCAGTCATTTATTTCATCTAGGAACTTTATCTCCCTAGCATGTCCTGACGTGACACTGACCCAGTCGATACCGGGGTAATTGAAATCACCCATTATTATTACTGCGCTGTAACATTTGTTAGGTTCCTTGATTTCTTTGAGCATTTCATCATCCATTTGGTCATTCTGGCCAGGCGCTCGATAGTACACCCCCACTGCCATCGCCTTCCCCCTTTTATATGGAATTTCAATCCATATAGATTCTACAGCAGATTTTGTTTCCTGCAAAACTTTAATCCTTTCTGAGTCAATGCCCTCTCTAACATAGAGCGCAACCCCGCCACCAATTTGATCAGCTCTATCATTACGATATAGTTTGTACCCAGGTATCACAGTGTCCCACTGGTTGTCCTCCTTCCACCATGTCTCAGATTCCAATCATATCTAGCCTCTCATTTAGTGTTATATATTCTAACTCTCCCAATCTTATTTATTAGACTTCTAGCATTTGCATGCAAGCATTTTAGAGACTGTATTTTATTCATATTAATCTGGCTATTGGTAGGCATGGGTAATTTATAATCTTTCAGCTCTGCACCATACTCAAGGGCATTTGGGCTAGTCTACTGTTTTTTGGAACCTCTCTGCTTTTGGTAGTATCCTTCAAGGATACAGTCTTCTGAACCATGCGCTCTTGGGCGACTGTCGGCTTTCCCCTGCTATCTAGTTTAAAAGCTGCGCTATCTCCTTTTTAAAGGTTAATGCCAGCAACCTGATTCCATCTCGGTTAAGGTGAACCCCCATCCCTTCGGAAGAGACCCTCCTTTTCCCAGAATGTTCCCCCAGTTCCTAACAAGTTCAAAAACCCTCATCTTTGCACCATTGTCTCATCCACGTATTGGGACTCCGGAGCTCTGCCTGCCTTTTGGGTCCTGCACGTGGAACAGGAAGCATTTTGGAGAACGCTACCCTGGAAGTTCTGGATTTCAACTTCCTATCTAAAAGCCTAAATTTAGCCTCCAGAACCTCCCTACCACATTTTCCTATATCATTGGTACCGACATGTACCAAGACAGCAGACTCCTCCCCAGCACTATCTAAGACCTTATCTAGGTGATGCGTGAGGTCCGCTACCTTCGCACCAGGCAGGCATGTTACCAGGCAATCCTCACATCCACCAGCCACCCAGCTATCTACATGCCTAATGATCGAATCACCAATTATAATGGCTGTCCTAATCCTTCCCTCATGGGCACATGGCCCAGGAGAAACTTCCTCAGTTCAAGAGAGTTTTATGTCACCAGGAGGACAGGTCCTAGCTACAGTATCACTTCCTGCCACACCATGCTCTCCTGTCACATGACCTCTCTTCTCCATGGCAACAGGGATGCTGCCAGACTGGAGGTGGGACTTCAGGACTATACCCTGTAGGTCTCGTCTATGTACCTCTCTGTCTTTCTTATGTCTTCCAAGTCTGCTACTCTAGCCTCTAGAGAACGGACTCGTTCCCTGAGAGCAAAGAGCTCCTTGCACCTAGTGTACACGTAAGACCTCTCACCAACTGGGAGAAAATCATACATGTGACACTCAATGCAAAAGACTGGAAAGCCCCATCTCGCTGCTGGACTGCTGTCTCCATTATAGCTTTAAGATTGTATTTAGATCTTTAAGTTCTTTACTTACTAAGGGTTGCTGTGGATGCTTATACTAATAAAAGTGGATCTAATATGTTTAATATAACCTTGTTCACCTGAAGCTTAATTAATCTCAGGTCCATAATGTATGACTGATTTGGATAAAGAGCTGCACCTGAGAGCAGCTCATTTCCTTTAAGATGTGTAAGTACCTATAAAGCTACGATTATGGGGGGTTTGGGTGTTGGGAAGGGAAGGGAAAAAAAAAGACTTATTAAAAGAGTGCTACTACACAGTACCCTGTCCTGTGCTTTAAGGTAAGCTGTGACCAACTTTCTGGGTGATTAACAGTCCTTGCTTGGATAGAAGGAGTCTTTCAAACTGGCCTTTTGACATGCCACCTGGCTTTAACACCTATTTAAAAGGTTTCACAGGTCTCTTGCCCCCTAGGCAAGGTAGAAGGCATCTTTGTAAAGGTCTCTAGAAGACTTTATTTATTGCTCAAAGAATACTGACTGTGTTTTGCATTTTATGCTAAGTTATATTCTGATTTGATTTAAATTAAAGCTCTTTGCTGCTGCTAGGCTCTGACCTAGTATGAAATTTAAACTAGAAGCTCTCTACTGGGTTCTAGATTTAACCAGAAAGCTCTCTTCTGTGTTTTAAACTTAAACTAAAAGCCCTTTGCTGCTACTAGACCCTAAGTGAGTATTAAATTTAAACTACAAGCTCTCTGTTGCGTTCTAAATTTAACCAGAAAGCTCTCTTCTGTGTTTTAAATTTAAACTTAAACTGCTGCTACTAGGCCCTGACTGATTTAACAAATACACTGGGTTCACAGATTAATCAGCTTTGATCCAAAGAATTCCCTTCAGAAAAATTCCCGTAAGTATATACTCACTATTGCAGATCTCTCTCTAGAAGTAGCAGTCCCCTTTTGTAGTCCTTAGGCCCCCTGTTCTTTTTGGCATGAGGAAGTACCTGGAGTAGAACCCCTTGAGGTGGTGGGGCACCGGTTCAACCACTTTGTCCTTGAGAAGACCTGACAACTCCTTCAGAAGAAGGTCCTGATGTAGAGGAGACCTGAGGGGCTCTCCCGGGAAATAAGGGGGAGGTGTCTGAGTCAGGTGGAGGAGGTAACCCTCCCTGACTATGCTCAGTGCCCAGGAATTGGTGGTGATGGTCACCCACCTCTGAGCATAGAGGGCCAGACGTCCCCCTGTGGGCTGCTGAACTCCTTGGGGTAGATAGGCTATTCTCAAGGAGTCAAAAACTCCCCCTGGCTGGGCTGGAGCCGGTGCCTGTGCCTAGGGCTTTAGAGTGTTCTGCTTATGTGGATCATGCCCATGTCCCTTGGCCTGCTGACGCTGTTGGGGAGCTGGGAAAGCCAGGTAAGGTGGAGGGTGACCTAGTGGTTGGGGCAAGGTACCTCAGGCTGGAAGGTTTGGGGTTCAAACCCCACTAGAGGACAGCAACCTTGGGCCGGAAGGACTGGGGTTTCTAGTCCCACAGGTGCTCCTTGTGGTCTTGGGCAAAGCCACTTAACCATCCATTGGCCATGTTCCCTGTAAAATAGTTATCTCCAAGTTATAATGCCCTTTTCAATGTAATTTCAGTTTGTTCAATGTAAACCGCCTTGATATCATGAAAGGCGGTATATAAGAAATGTTAAATAAATAAATAAAGGTGGGTATTTTCTGAAAGCAGCTCCCTTCCTCGGATAGAAGGACTTTTTACCTGAGCCCTTCCATCGGGGAGGGGCAGCAGTCTTTTTGGAGAGCTTGGTCCTTGCCATGAACTCGGTCTCCAGCTCGGCAACCTTGTCGGTCATGAGTTTGCCAAAGAGGTTCTCTCCTTGGCAGGGGACATCGACCAATTTGTCCTGAACCCACTGCTCGAGGTCAGACGACTGTAGCCAAGCTTGGTGGCGTGCACCGATGCCAGCCACTGCTACTCGAGCTGCCGACTCGAACCTGTCATAGGCCGCTGGAGACATGAAATTGGAACATTCACAGACAGTTTTGGCCAGGCTCTTGAGCTGCTGTAGTGGTTCCTCAGAGAGACCAGCTGAGAGCCCAGCAACTTCCTTCGCCAGGTCTCTCAGGTACATGTCCATGTACAGCTGGTAGGCCTGGATGTGGCCAATGAGCATCGAGCCCTGGTAGCACTTTCTACCAAGGGTGTCCAGGATGCGGGCCTTCTTGCTGGGGGGGCACCGAGGTGTGCGTCTTCTGGCTTTTCAGCTGACGCATGACCGACTCCACCACCATGGAGTATTGTGGCAGCTGTAACTTTTGGAAGCCAGTGCTCCAGTGGACTCGATACATCGAGTCGAGCCGTTTGCTCACCACCAGCACCGAAGCCATTCCAGGATGGGAGGGATGGCACCGTGAGCCATTCCCGCGGAGGTGCCTCGTACTGGAGGATTTCCAACTCATCCGCCTGAGGATCCTCCTCTGACTCCATTGGGAATGCCAGGGCCTTGGACATGTCCTTGACAAAATCAAGGAAGCCCATATCCTCGGGAGGAGACCATCATCGAGGCTCCGAGACAGAAAAGTCAGATGGGACATAGCGGTGGCGATGGGTATCAGGGGACTCCTCATCCTCCGTCTCCCACTCGGAGTAGTGCATCGAGGACTCGTAGGAGGGCTGCTCTGCGGGCCTCAAGGCTCCCTATGCCCTGCGGCCAGTGCCCGGCAAACTTGCCAGGGATGACCGCTGTCCTGTTGAGCGGGACTCGGATCGTGACCTCGGCCAAGAATCGGCTCAGCTAGGTCTCCGGGGACATCTTGGACGTCGAGGGCCTGGTGGTCGGGGCAGATGAACAGGTCGTGCTGGACAACAGCACCTGTTGCTGGTCCATAAAGGCAAATTGCGCTCCAGGGCTGCCATTCTGGACTCCAGGCCAGAAGGCACCACTGGACTCGGGCCCAATGCCGGCTCCCCCGAAGGGGAATCCTTGAGGATAGTGTCTGCGGACCACGGCTGGTCCGTGGTCGGATCCTTCCGGAGGACTTTTGCAGGCCGCTCCTTCTCAGATGCCTCGGACGGGCATCTCGGACTGCAGGACCGGGCCTGGGGGGCATCCAGGCAGTTGGTGCAGTCCAGGGACGCCGCTTTCGAGGGTTTCTTCTTCTTCCTGGGTTCCCTCGAGGGAGACCTCCTTTCTGAGGACCCACAACGTGGCTCGGGTTCGGAGGGTTCTGCCTGAGATGTCAGGGCCTCAGAAGAGGCCCCGACCTTCGGAGGCACGGGAGATTTGGGGAAAAAATTATCATGCTGCTGGCGGCTGCTCTTGAGGGTCTTACTGGACATCCTCTTGCAGAGACCGCAGGCTGCCAGGTCGTGGTCGGTCCCAAGGCAGCGGAGACAGCAGTCGTGTGTGTCGGTCAAAGACATTATTTTAGAGCACCGATCACACTTCTTAAAGCCACTGGTAGTCATGGGGGAAAAAAGTACCCCTGAGAGGTAAAGGACTCTCCGGGCTGCCAGTGGGAGAAAAAAGGTGCTGAAATGCCAGGAAAAGAAAAGAACAAAAACTATAAAAATGGACCAAACTTGGCACCGAGGTCGGCAGGCAGGAAGAATAATGGAGGCGAGTGTGAAACTCGGAGAGAAAAATCAACTTTTTACGGGACAAGCCAGACAAACATCTGAAGGCTCCACGGAAAAAAGGAGACTGAGCAAGATGGCGCCCTTGGGCGAGAAGGGGACCACACATGCGTGGTGTATTCTCCCAAAAGCTTTCTTTGAAAGCTGGGGGGATGCTCCCGCAAGGGTTCCGTTGGTGCCGACGTCACCCATATCTGAGGACTTATTCCTGCTCATTCCCAGAGAAAACTGCTTTACAACAGGGAAGAGGGACAGGAGGTCAAATGCTGGATGGGTGGAGGGACAGCAGGACAAATAATGGACAAAGTGTGGCAGGAGAACAAATGCTGTACAACAGGGGGGAAGAGAGGCCAGCAGAATATCTTCCACCTCAGGGGGAAGGGACAGGAGGACAAATGCTGGAAAATGGGAGTGGGCAGAAGGATAAATGCTGGACATTGGGGGGGACAGGGCAGGAGGGCAAATGCTGGACAATGGAAGGGGGGAAGGAGGACAAATGCTGGACAACAGGGGGAAGGGACAGGAAGACAAATGCTGGAAAATGGGACGGGGCAGTAGGATAAATGATGTATAACAGGGTGAAGGACAGGAAGACAAATGGATGACAAAAGGGGAGACAGAAGGTCAAATGCTGGACAATGGGGGTGGATACTGGAGGGCAAATGGTGGACAACGGGAGGAGGCAGTAGAATAAATACTGGACATCAGTGGGAGGGACAGGAGAAGAAATGATGGACAAAAAAGGGGCCAGAGGAGAAATCCTGGACAAAAGGGTGGCCGGAGGAGAAATGCTGGACATCAGGGGGAGGGACAGGAGGAGAAATGCTGACAAAGGGAGGGGCCGGAGGATACAGTAAATGGTGGACAACGGGGGGAAGGGACAGGAATGCAAATGTTGGACAAAGGGAGGGGCAGGGGGATAAATGCTAGACCACATGGGGGAGAGGCAGGAGAACAAATACTGGACAATGTGGGGGGGGGACAGAAGGACAAATGCTGGACAACAGGGGGGGGGGACAGGAGGATAAATGCTGGATAAGGGGGGGAGGGACAGGAGGGCAAATGCTGGACAATGCAAGTGGGGCAAAAGGACAAATGTTGAACAATGGGGGAGGGGCAGGAGAACAAATGTTGGGTAACAGGAGGGAGGGACACAAGTAGAAATGCTGGAAAATGGGAGGGGGCAGTAGGATAAATGCTGCACAACAGGGGGGAGGGACAGGTGGACACATGCTAGATAAATAGGGGGCAAGCAGGAAAAATGCTGAACGGGAGGAGGGACAGGACAAATGCTGGATAAATGGGGGTAAGCAGGAAGAAAAATGCTGGACAACGGAAGGAGGGACAGGAGGGCAAATGCTGGATAATAGGGGGAGGGACAGGAGGACACATGCTAGATAAATAGGGGGCAAGCAGGAAAAATGCTGAACGGGAGGAGGGACAGGACAAATGCTGGATAAATGGGGGTAAGCAGGAAGAAAAATGCTGGACAACGGAAGGAGGGACAGGAGGGCAAATGCTGGATAATGGAAGGGGGGAAGGAGAACAAATACTGGACAGTGGGGAAGAGGCAGGAGAACAAATGCAGGATAATGAGGGGGGGAGAAGGAAAGGAGGGCAAAT
The DNA here is from genome assembly GCA_033557465.1 of Ichthyophis bannanicus. NCBI lineage: Eukaryota > Metazoa > Chordata > Amphibia > Gymnophiona > Ichthyophiidae > Ichthyophis > Ichthyophis bannanicus. The sequence goes on along the minus strand of CM066034.1, from coordinate 429,286,306 downwards.
GCTCGACAACAGGGGGAGGGGCCAGGAGGGCAAATGCTGGACAAAGGGGGGGCAGGAGGACAAATGCTTTATAACAGGATGGAAGGGACAGGATGTCAAATGCTGGACAACAGGGGGGGGCAGGAGGTCAAATGCTGGAAAATAGGTGGGGCAGGCTGATAATTTCTGGACAATGGGGGGGAGGAAGGACAGGAGGGCAAATGCTGGACAACAGGGTGGAGGGACAAGAGAGCAAATGCTGGACAAAGGGGGGGCAGGAGGATAAATATTTTACAACAGGGGGAGGGACAGGAAGACAAATGCTGGACCACAGGGGGTTGGGACAGCAAGACAAATAATGAACAAAGTGGGGCAGGAGGACAAATGTTGTACAACAGGGGGGAAGAGACTGGAGGTCAAATGCTGGACAATAGGGGGGAGGGACAGGAGGACAAATGCTAGAAAATGGGAGGGGGCAGAAGGATAAATGCTGGACAACGGGGGAAGGAGAGGAGGACAAATGCTGGACAAATGGGGGGGAAGTAGGAAGAAAAATGCTGAACAATGGGGGAGGGACAGGAGGGCAAATGCTGGACAATGGAAGGGGGGCAGGAGGAGGAATGCTGGAAAATGGGAGGGAGCAGTAGGATAAATGCTGCACAACAGGGGTGAGGGACAGGAGGAGAAATGTTGGACCAAGGAGGGGGCAGAAGGACAAATGCTGTACAACAGAGGGTATGGATAGGAGGTCAAATGTTGGACAACGGGTGGGGGGGGACAGGAGGGAAAATGCTGAGCAACAGAGGCAGGAGGAGAAATGCTGGACAATAGGGGGGAGGGATAAGGGAGCAAAGGCTGAAAAACAGGAAGAGGGCAGGAGGATAAATGCTGGACAACGGGGGGGGGGGGTTTACAAGAGGGCAAATACTGGACAACAGTGGGGCAGGAGGACAAATGCTGGACAACAGAGGTGGGTGGGGAAGCATGAAGATATGCTGGACTGAAAGGTCTACTCTAGTTGAGCGGATACACGAGTATGGACAAAGTTGGAGCACAATGGTGGTGATATTGGCTTATTGGAACATCCGCGGGCTCGCACAGCCTATCCGCCTGCTGCTGGAATATACGGACACCGAGTACCAGGAGAAGCGCTACACCTGCGGAGAAGCTCCTGATTATGACAAAAGCGAGTGGCTGAACGAGAAAGAGAAGTTGGGACTTGACTTTCCAAATATCACGTATCTAATTGATGGTGAGAGAAAAAATCAGCCAGAGTAATGCGATTCTGCGCTACATAGCACGCAAGCACAACCTGTGTGGAGAGAGTTAGGATGAGATGGTTAGAGTGGATATGTTGCTTGATTTGTCCATGGATTTTCGTATGGGCCTTGCAGCCATTGCCTATAACCCCAATTTTGAAAGCTTGAAAGGACCCTACCTTGATTCACTTCCTGAAACTCTGAAGCGCTTTTCCAAGTTCCTGGGAGACAGAAAGTGGTTTGCAGGAGAGAAGCTAACATTTGTTGATTTTGTCATGTTTGATGTTCTGGATCAGCATCGAATCATGGAGCCCAAATGCCTTGATCAGTTTGAAAATCTGAAATCCTTTCTCCACAATATTGAGACTTTGGACAAGATTGCTGCATACATGAAATCTGATCGTCACATGAAGACTCCAATCAACAACAAAATGGCCAAGTGGAGCAACAAGAAATAGACCTGGAAACACAGAGCGTCTTCTGGAAAAGTCCCTTTGTGAAAGGAAAATATAGGATAGAAAAATAAGCCTGGAGCAAGTGTTAACAAATTAGCTTTAGGAAGTTTCCATTTTGAACTGTTATATGTAAAGAGGCTGCTGAATCGGTATCATTAAAAAAAGAGAACCGTTAAAAAAAAAAAAAAAAAAAAAAAAGATATGCTGGACTAGTGTCGGCATTACCTGGTAAGCTGGGTAAGTGCGACAGGGGGATCCAGATGTCAGGAGGGTTCCATCACTAGCCATCTGCTCCCACTCCCCCCATTCAGAATGGCCTTTGGAGCACCATCGGCTCAGTGGAGAGCCTGCCCGCAGGACACACTGCTCCTACAGGCAGAAGGCTGTGAGAGGATGCAATTGATATCACAGCCTTGTGTCTTGCAGGAACTCTCTCCACTAGGCCGCCTGCACTCCGCAGGTCATCCTGAATGAGGAGTGGAGGTGGGCGGCCAGTGATGTCTCCCTGCTGATGTCTGATCCTGCAGACAGGCTCTGTTTCTCTGGGCCGCAGTCATGTCCTACTCAGTCCATGCCCACAGGACAGGCAATGATTGTGGTCCAGAAAATCAGAGCCCGCCCGCCTGAGCAGCATGTCCTGCGGGCAGAGGCTGTGCAAGGTCAATTGTGCCCTGCTTCTCTGGGCTGGGGTCAAGGTTTGCATAGCCCCTGCCCATGGGAAATGCTCTTCCATGGGAAGACTCTGCCCCCTTCTACATACAAGGGCTGGACATGGGGCGGCATTGAAGGAGGGAGTGGACATGAGGTAGCATTAGGAGGTGGACGTGGATGAGCAAAGGAAATCAAGAAGAGACACGCTGGGTGCAGGGGGAAGAATAGGGAGACAGCAGGGATAAGGTTGAGTTGGGGGGCTAGAGAGATAGAGGTAGTGGACATGGAAAGGGACATATAGAGAAGCTAGGAGAGGAGATGGAGTGGTGATGTTGGCCAAGGAGTTATAGGGAGACTATAGGAAAATGCTGGACTTGAGGAGGGGGGGAGTGAGGGAAGATGCTGGACACGGGGTAATAAGGGGAGAAGGAAATGCAGGACATGGGGGTAATAGGAAGAGAGATGGGAGAAGATGGATATGGGATAAATAGGTTGAGAAAGAGATGGAGAGATGCTGGATATGGGAGTAATAAAGAGGGTATGGTATGGTATGGAGATGGGGTAGATGCTGGTTGCAGGGGGATAGGAAGAGAGAGGGCAGACATGGAAGGAAAGAGAGCACGGAGGTACTGGATGGAAGGAAAGAAAGAGCCAGAGAGAGAGACACTGGATGGTGGGGTGAAAGGTGTTAGACATGGAGGGGAAGAGAGAGTGAGCAAAAGACTAGGGAAGAAGAGCTGGGGAATAGAAGAACTGGGGTGAAGTTTGAAAAGCGGTAGGTAGATGACATAAAAAAGAGGGAGATTGAGAATTGGATAGTAAGAAGTAGTGAAATCTGGGTGAGAGAGAGAGAAATAATGGAAGAAAGCTGAAAGGGAAAAAAAATCTATATCCAAGATAGAAGGAAGTGAAGAAAACAAAAGGAGAGACAAGAAATGGCAGATGGACTAGAGACCATAGAAAAAGAGTTAAGAGAAGACAGAAGAAAGCAGTAGCCTCAGATCAGGACCAGCATGATCAGAGAATAAAATAGACAACAAAGGTAGAAAAAATCATTTTATTTTCAATTTAGTGATTGAACTTTGTCCAATATTTATATTTTACACAGTATGGGGAAATGAATCTTTTCTATTTCTCTAGTGTTGCTCCTCATGTAGAGTCTGGCCTTCCCGGGGTTTCGTTTAATTTTTGGCTCTGTACTTGCTGAAGGTCTGTGTTCTGAATGTGTGACCGAGGCCAGGCGATCTGTTATCATGGAGTTTGTACATAGGGATCTATATTGTAATATAACTTATTCAGCACAATCCAATCCAGCCTTTGAATTCATGGCTACCAGGATTGTTTTTTCAGATTTTATATCTTCCCTCCTCATCAATAATCTGGTCACAACAAAAGAAATCTGATATGAAGAGACTTATAATAATTTGATCAGGGAGGGGGGCTGTGCAAGCGGCTTTCATTAACCAAATGCAATGTCTATTATTATGCCCGCTTTATTGTAACATCTATTTAACTAAATTGAACATGTCTGCCCGGAACCCACCCAGGATCCCAGACGGGCGGTATATGCCATTTTAAAATAAAGTATACTAAATGTATGCAAATTATGCTGCAATAAATCTCGGCACATGGCTCTGCATCACCCTAATGCCGCCCCTGGGGGAAGCAGACAGGTGGGGGCACTAGGAGGTGGAGGAAAGCAGAAATCTCAGATTGGGACCAATAGGATCAGAGAATAAAAAGGTCAGACAACAAAGGTAGAAGAGAATTTTATTTTCAATTTAATGAACAGACTTGGTGCTATCTTTATATTTTATAAAGTACAGGGAAATGCATCGCTTTCTATTTCTCTGGTGTTGCATTGTATGCAGAATCTGACTTCTTGGGATTGCAGTTTAGTTTTTATCTACATATGTTTATTTTTAGGTTATGATCACTTATTCTATACTTGGTGAGAGTTTGTGGCCAAGGCCAGGTGTTCTGTTAACATGGAGCTTGTACGTAGGGTTCTGAGTACTATCTGAATTGTTCAGCTTTTCAAATAGGTGTTGGATGTTCCAGGGCCCACTTGCAGTATTTACAGTGATGCTTTTTTTGGGTAGGCTCCTTAAGTGAGTTTTGGAAGTTGTGCTGGTATGATATGGTAGGTTTGCTCTACAGATCCTCAGTGACTTTGTTGTAGGGTTTTGTATTAGTTCACAATATGTCTGGTACTGGAGAATATTTGTGAGATGATCAGAATCAGATTTTTATTTTTTTTTTAGATATCGAGTTCTGTGGGTGAATATCCTAGTTCTGTTCTGCTCTGCACCCATTGTTAAGGGAGGAGATTCTGTGGATGCAAAATATATGTTCAAAAAGAAAAATCAAGAAACATAATGCAGTTTATAACAACGAAATAAAAATGAGCTGTAAGTTGGTGTTATAAACTGTGCCATAGTTCTCGCTCTTTCTTTTAGTTCCTTAGTGTGCGGACATCTTTTAACTTCTTGGATAACGTACCTGACTGGTTGCTGGCACTAGCGGCTGCACTGATTGGCTGCAGGTTTGCTGAGGGCTTTAAATTCAACTGCCCCACCGCGGGACACTGAGGTGCTTGGTTTCCTGTTTCTTCTTGGATAACGTACCTGACTGGCTGCTGGCAGTAGCGGCTGCAATGACTGGCTGCAGGTTTGCTGAGGACTATAAATTCCGCTGCCCCACCGTGGGACGCGGTCGCGGGAGTCCCCTGGGGGCGTGATCAAAGGGGCAAGTCACGCCCCTTTGGCACCCCTTCGGCGCACGTCAGCGTGAGAAAGTTGTCCCTGTTATGGGGAAATGGAAAAAGAGATACCCGCCGGTTGTTCAAATGAAGGCGGTTAAGATCGTTGGCCCGATGGATGCTCATGTGAAAGTGAGCGACTCTCCAGCTTCCGCCCAGACATCAAAGGATGGTGGTGCGGATATTTTGGCTGTGAGTATCTCTTCTTCTACTTCTTCTCCTAGCGATTCAGGAGTAACTTCGCCCATCTTTGAGCTTCAACAACTGCCTGCCGAGACCTCTCCGTTGAAAGATTCAGAGTTGGTCGAATCCGGCTCAGTCTTACTGCCTCCTTTTTAAAAAATTGATTCTATATTGACGCTATCGCCGTCTTTGCCATCTGTTGTTACCTTTTCTTCTGTTGTGGAAGTTCAAGCTCTGCCTTCTGATGTTTCTTTAAAGGATATATGGGTGATTGTGATGCGCATGGAATTGGCTTTGGGCTCTTCTTTGAAAAAAGTCTCGGACTTTTCCCAAGAGACAGTTTTGAAGTTATCAGACCATGAAGATAGAATATCATCATTGGAAAAGCGGATGGATATACAGGAGTCCAAGTGCTCATTGCAGAAGGACTTGTGTGAAAAACTCTCTTTGGATTCCTCTCTTTTGCATCGTCAGGATGAGTTCTTGGAAAATTCTTTGAGGTCCCGGAATCTTCGGTTGTTGAATTTTCCAAAAACTCAGTATTTGTCTCCTATGATTCTTTTGCGAAAGTATCTTAAGGAGGTATTGCTGTTTAATGAAGTTGATTTAATTAATGTTTCAAAACTTTATTATATTCCCTTAGGGAAATTGGATAAGGGAGGGGATGAAGGAGAGTCGGGCATTCGGTATGAGCGCCTGGTCTCATCACCTTTAGATATTTCAGAATTTATTGAGTCAGATAGTGACGTTATTTCTTCTAAGGCTACACTTTTGATAACTTTTTTTTATCGGAGATGGACAAGGATAAGGTTCTGCGTGCATATTTCTTAAAGAGAAATGAGAAATTTTGTGGTCAAACAATACAAGTATTTCCCGATGTCTCTAAGGTAACTCAAAGGCGGTGTAAGTACTTCTTGGAGACGTGCCCATGGGTCTTGGCTATGGGGGCATACTTTTATTTAAAATTTAATTGTTAATGCCATATAGTATTTCAGGGGCAAAGATATATATTTCTAGAAGTAGAACAATTGATTGCTTTCTTAGACAGTAAGACTTAGTGGATTGATAAGTTTTTTCCTTTCCCCCCCCCCCCCCCAACTCATTGATTAGTTAAATGGAGTTTAATAATATTTCCAGGGACCATTTGGGCATTTGGTTATAATTTCCTGAGCACCTCTTTGATGTGGACTAGTGTATGTTTAATATGTTTTGGAACTGTATGATGTATGGCTATTTTACCTTTTGTTTTATTTTCTTCTTTTGTATTATTGAAAATATTCTATAAATAAAATTTTTTTTTAAAAAAAAGAGATATTGAGTTCTGTGGGTGAATATCCTAGTTCTGTTCTGCTCCGCACCCATTGTTAAGGGAGGAGGTTCTGTGAATGCAAAATATATGTTCAAAAAGAAAAATCAAAAACATAATGCAGTTTATAACAACCAAATAAAAATGAGCTGTAAGTTGGTGTTATAAACTGTGCCGTAGTTCTCGCTCTTTCTTTTAGTTCCTTAGTGTGCGGACACCTTTTAACTTTCGAAAGGGACACTATGATAAAATGAGGAAAATAGTTAAGAAAAAACTAAAAGGAGCAGTTGCAAAGGTTAAAGACTTACATCAAGCTTGGGCGTTGTTGAAAAATACTATCTTGGAAGCCCAGATCAGCTGTATTCCACGCTTTAAGAAAAGTGGAAGTCCAAAAAACTGCCAGCATGGTTTAAAGGTGAGGTCACAGAGGCTGTTGCTGCCAAAAAAGCATCTTTCAGGAAATGGAAAAACGAGCCAAACGACGAAACCTGGAAACAGCACAAGCAGTGGCAAGTTAAATGCAAGGCATTGATAAGGCAGGCAAAGGGAGAATTTGAGAAGAAGCTTGCTGCGGAAGCAAAAACGCATAATAAAGATTTTTTCAAGTACATTTGTAGCAAAATATCTGTGAGACAGTCAGTTGGTCCATTAGATGACAGAGGGGTTAAAGGGGCACTAAGAGGCGACAAAGCGATAGCGGAGAGACTGAATGAATTCTTTGCTTCGGTCTTTACTGAGGAAGATGTAGGGATGTTACCCATGACTGAAGTGGTAGTTAAAGGTGCGGAAGAATTGAAGGAAATATCGATACATCGGGAAGATGTATTACAACTATTAGATAAACTGAAGAGTAGCAAATCACCTGGACCAGATGATATACATCCAAGGGTATAGAAAGAACTGAAATGTGAGATTGCAGACCTGCTATTAGTAATCTGTGAACTATCATTAAAATCATCTGTAATACCTGAAGACTGGAAGATAGCGAACGTAACACCAATTTTTAAAAAGGGTTCCAGGGGTGATCCGGGAAACTACAGACCGGTGAGTCTGACGTCGGTACCAGGAAAAATGGTAGAAACCATCATAAAGAACAAAATTGCTGAACATGTAGATAGTAATGGCTTAATGGGAGACAGCCATCATGGCTTTAGACAAGGAAGATCTTGTCTTACTAATCTGTTATGTTTTTTTGAAGGTGTGAATAAACAGGTAGACAAAGGTGAGTCGGTTGATATAGTGTATTTGGACTTTCAGAAAGCCTTTGACAAGGTCCCTAATCAGAGACTTTTGGCAAAACTAAAGAGTCATGGGATAGGGAGGCAGTGTACTATTGTGGATCAGGAACTGGTTAACAGATAGAAAGCAGAGGGTAGGGCTAAATGGCCAATTTCCCATTGCAGAAAGGTAAAAGAGTAGTTACTCACCTGTAACAGGTGTTCTCCAGGAGCAGCAGGAATCAGTCCTCACATATGGGTGTCATCGGCGCCGATGAAGCCCCAGCGGAGCATTTCCCCAGCTTTCTATAAAAGCCTTTGGGAATGCAGGCACGCATGCGCGGTTCCCTTCCCGCCTAAAGGTGCCATCTTACCTCAATCAAATGACATAGCTAAGAACAGCACACAAAAATGAAAAATAAACTATGTACAACTGCAGCTCCAAGGGGAGGAGGGAGGGTTGTGAGGACTGATTCCTGCTGCTCCTGGAGAACACCTGTTACAGGTGAGTAACTACTCTTTCTCCAGGACCAAGCCGGAAGTCAGTCCTCACATATGGGTGACTCCACAGCTCTGGGCTACCGAGGAACCCAGGCTGAACAACAGAACTCCCTCTAGTCTCAGCAGCAAAGAAAGGCTTTTCAAGGACACAACCTCCACCGGTAGCCCAACAGAGGGCAGAAGGGCAGGAGTTGCCTAAACCTCAAAGAGATTCCGGAGTACTGCCTGGCCAAAAGCACTGTCCCTACGGGACTCCCTCTCCAGGCAGTAATGGGCCGCAAAAGTCTGGCTTGAAGACCAAGTTGCAGCCCTGCAGATGTCTACCAAGGGCACAGAGCGGAGATAAGCCACTGAGGCAGCCATTGCCCTGACACGATGGGCCGTGACCCTACCCTGCAAAGGAAGGTCAGCCGCCTTGTAAGCCCATGTGATACAGTCAGCCACCCAGATGGACAAGGTACGCTTGGACACAGCCAACCCCAAATTATTGGGGTCAAAGGATACGAAGAGCTGAGTAGCCCTTCCATGCCCCTGCGTACGGTCAAGGTAGAAGGATAAGGCCCTCCTACAGTCCAGGGTATGCAGGACTGCTTCAGCCTGGCTAGCATGAGGCCTAGGGAAGAATGTTGGAAGAACCACCTCCTGATTGAGGTGGAAAGAGGAGACAACCTTAGGGAGGAACTTTGGATGAGTCCTGAGGACTACCCTGTTCCTATAAATCATGGTGTAAGGCCTGTCACAGACCAGGGCCTGAAGCTCACTTACTCGCCTAGCCGAGGTAAGGGCTATCAGAAAGAGTGTCTTCCAGGAGAGGAAGCGTAGTGGACAAGTAGCCATCGGCTCAAAAGGTGGGCGAGTCAGTTACTACAAGACCACATTCAGCTCCCACTCAGGGGCAGGAGGATGGATGGGAGGCTTGAGCAAAAGCAAGCCCCTGAGAAAGCGGGATACCAAGGGGTGACCAGATAGAGATTGCCCCTCTACCAATGAGTGGTGAGCTGCTAGAGCTGAGAGGTGGACCCGAACAGAATTGGACATAAGTCCCTGATTGGATAAGTGCAGTAAGTACTGAAGAACTACTGGCACAGTACAGGAGAAAGGATCCTCTGTACGTAGGTGACACCACACAGAAAACCTCTTCCACCTGAGAGCATACGTTTTCCTAGTGGACTGTTTCCTAGAGGCTAGGACAACCTCCTCAACTTCCTGAGGTAGGCCCCAAGGAGCCAAAACTACCCTTGCAGCCTCCAGGCCATCAAATTGAGAGATTTGAGATTGGGGTGCAGAAGGGAACCCTGGTCCTGTGTGAGAAGGTCGGGTTGCAACCCCAGAGGCAGTGGAGGATCTACCGCCAGTTGAAGCAGAAGAGGAAACCAAGGCTGTCTCGGCCACCTGGGAGCTACCAGCAGGACCGAGGCCTTGTCCTGGAGAATCTTGAATAGGGTTCGGGCCACCAAGGGCGTGGGAGGAAACGCATAGAGTAGGCCCTGAGACCAAGATATCAGAAAAGCATCCGCTGCTATCCACAGAGGATGTGGTTGCCTGGAGCAGAACTTTGGCAGTTGCTTGTTCATGGGGCTGGCAAAGAGATCCATCAAAGGGAGACCCCATTTCAGGAAGATCTTCTGAACCACTGAAGGATGCAGCTGCCACTCGTGGGGCTGCAGTATCCTGCTTAACCTGTCTGCCAGGTAGTTGTCCTGGCCTGGAAGGTACACAGCCCTGAGGAGCATGTTGTGCTTGAGGGCAAAAGAACAAAGGTCCTGAGCTTCCCGACAAAGGATCCTGGACCCAGTTCCGCCTTGTTTGTTCACATAAAACATGGCAACTTGGTTGTCTGTCTGAATCAGGACAGACTATTGAGCCAGGGTAGGAGTGAAAGCTTTGAGTGCTAATCGAATAGCTCTGAGTTCGAGGAGATTGATCTGCTGTGCAGCTTCCAAGGGAGACCAGAGGCCCTGGGTGCACTTGCCCAGACAATGCGCTCCCCAGCCTTGCAGGGAGGCATCCGTTGTTAGCATCACTGTGTAACCTGGAATCTGAAAGGGCACCCCTTTCAGCAGATTGGGTGGGTGTAGCCACCAGTTGAGGAAGTGCAGAAATGGTCTGGACACCCTTATCCTGTCTCTGAGGCTGCCTGTGGCCTGTGACCACTGAGCCCGAAGGCACCACTGTGCAGGCCTCATATGGAGCCTGGCATTGGGGGTCACATGTACTGTCGAAGCCATGTGGCCTAGAAGCCGCAGGCAGAGTCTGGCGGAGACCAGGGACCTGCTGAGAAACTGACTTGCCAAGGCCATCAACCTTCGGGCTCTGTTTTCTGGCAAGAATGCCTTTGCCAGGAGAGAGTCCAACCTTGCCCCTATGAACTCCAAGTTCTGGGAAGGGAGCAAAGTGGACTTTGCGAAGTTTATGACAAACCCCAGGCGTTGCAGAAGAGCAATGGTCCTGAGGGTGGCTTGATTGGCCTCCTGACCTGTCTGACCCCTTATGAGCCAGTCGTCCAGATAGGGGAAGACAAAGATGCCCTGATTTCTCAGGTAGGCCGCCACCACTGCTAAGCACTTTGTAAAGACTCTGGGGGCGGAGGTGAGGCCGAAAGGCAGCACTCTATACTGATAATGGTTTCCTCTCACGATGAACCTTAGGTACTTTGGGTGGTCTGGATGAATGAGGATGTGAGTGTACGCATCCTTTAGATCTAAGGAGAATAGCCAATCTCCCTGCTGAAGGTAGGGCAGAAGGGTTCCAAGAGTAAGCATCTTGAACTTTCCTTTCACTAGGAACTTGTTGAGGTTCCTGAGGTCCAGAATGGGGCGAAGGCCACTGGTCCTTTTGGGCACTAGGAAATACCTGGAGTAGAATCCGTGACCTTGCAAGTGGGGAGGCACAGGCTCCACCGCCCTGTCCACCAACAGACCCTGAAGCTCCTGATGGAGAAGGTCTGTGTGCAGAGGAGGCCTTGGAGGCTCCCCTGGAAAATATGCGGGTGGCAGTTGGTGGAAATGGAGGGCATATCCCTTGTGGATTATCTCCAGCACTCAACTGTCCCCGGTGATAAGGGGCCACTAGTGGGCAAAGAGGGCGAGACGACCTCCTGTGCAGGGTTGGGAGAGCAGTGGAGGAGAGGCTATGCTCAAGGAGTCAAAAGCCCCCACCCAGCTGAGTGGTAGCAGGGGCCTGAGGCTTCGGGGTCCTCTGCCTACGGGGCCCATTACCATGGCCCTTGGCTTGCTGACCCTGGGGGGCAGCTTGGGCAGCCTGATATTGTGGATACTGCTTGTAGGCAGTGCCCTTCCTTGGGTAAAAGGGCTTTTTACCCGAGCCCTTCTTTTTATGAGAAGGGGCAGAGGTCTTCCTCGACAGCCTTGTCCGGGTGAGGTGCTCGGTCTCGAGCTGAGCAGCCTTCTCGGTCATGGGCTTGCCAAAAAGGATTTCACCTCGGCAAGGGACATCGACCAACTTGTCCTGAACCCATGGCACGAGGTCCGATGACTGCAGCCATGCCTGGCGTCAAGCCGCGATGCCGGCTGCCGCAACTCGGGCCGAAGCCTCGAAGCCATCGTAGGTGGTGCGGGACATGAACTTCGAGCAGTCCCGAATCCCCGAGGACAAGGACTTAAATCTCTGCAATGGTTCCCCAGAGAGACCAGCAGAGAATCCGGCCAACTCCTTGGCCAGATCCCGCAAGTACATGCCCATGTACAGCTGGTAAGACTGGACACGGCAAGCAAGCATTGAGCCCTGAAAACACTTTCTACCGACGCCATCGAGGTTTCGGGCCTCCCTGCCAGGAGGCACCGCGGAATGCATCTTCTGACTCTTCAGATGATGCATGGCCGATTCCACAACCATGGAATGGTGTGGTAGCTGTGCCTTCTGAAAACCAGCGCTCTTACGGAGCCAATAGATCAAATCGACTTGCTTGCTAAGAACCGGCGCCGAGGCCGGTGCCTCAAACATACGGAAGAGGAGCCGTTCCAGCATCGGAGGAACCGGGACAGTAAAGGCCTCCTTCGGAGGAGTCATACTGTAGCGCCTCGAGCTCTTCAGCTTGAGGCTCTAACTTGGGATCCGCCGGAATAGCCAAGGCAGTGGCCATATCCCGGACGAACTCCGAGAACCTGGTGTCCTCTTGGGGGGACCTACTCCGGGGCTCAGACTGCGGTGAGTCCGAAGGGACGCACCGAGTCTTAAAGGTGTCAGGAGACTCCTCGTCCTCCGTCTCCCAAGCCGACTCATCCGAGGAAGAGTCGGGGTCTGACCCCGCGGGGCCCTGGAGCACCCGCCCTGACGCCGGAAGCACCGGCGTCGATGCCCTTGGTCCCGAACAGGAGGTCGAGGGGGACCGCGACCGAGGTCGACTCCGAGCCACGATGAACTCGAGTATCAGCTCGGTCTCCAGGGTCGACTTCGACGTCGATGTCCCGGTGGTCGGGGCAGATGCGCTAGACAGGCTGGCCATCAGTGCCCGCTGCTGCTCCATGAAGGCAGACATTCTGCTCTCCAAGGCTGTCATCCTGAGACTCAGCTCGGGAGACGCAGCAGCCACTGACTCGGGCCCCGGTGGCGCCGGGCCCGACGTCAGCTCCCTGGGAGGAGAGTCCACGAGGACTACGGGGCTTACGTGTCCAGCAGACTCCGGCTCCACACGAGGAACTTTAGCAGGCTTCTCCGGTTCCACAGGCCCAGGGCGACGGTCGGGGGTCTTAGACCTGGCCCTCGAGGAGCCAGGGACCTCTTCCGATGACGCCCTTGCGAGCCGTTTCTTCCTCTTGCGTTCCCGGTCGGGGGACCCCCTGTCCGAGGAGCTTCGACGGCACTCAGGATCGGAATCCCGAGATGTCGAGGCCTCAGACGAGGTCCGGGCCCGGCCGGAGGCTGAGTCCAAGAAAAGCCTTTCCTTTTGCTGCTGGCGACTTCGTAGTGCCTTGGAAGACATTTTTCCACAGGCCCCACAAGACTTAGGATCGTGGTCGGGGCTCAGGCACCAAAGGCAGCAGTCGTGTGTGTCGATGAGAGACATTAGTTTCTTACACCGATCACACTTCCTAAAACCACTGGAAGCCATCGGGGAAAAAGGAGTCCCCCGCGAGGTCAAAAGACCGGCCTTCCAGGGAAAAAGAGAAAAAAGGGCGCGAACGCCAGCCACGAAGGGCAAAAACCGAAAAAGAGGAATCGGGCTCGATACCGGTGTACCGAACCCGGCAGGAGGGGAACCGGCGTCGAACCGGTAGAAAAAGAGCAAAAAATCGCTGAAAAATCTAATTTTTACCAGGGAAACTGGACACACGTCTGGTGGGCTTCACGGAAAAAAAGAGACTGAGGTAAGATGGCACCTTTAGGCGGGAAGGGAACCGCGCATGCGTGCCTGCATTCCCAAAGGCTTTCATAGAAAGCTGGGGAAATGCTCCGCTGGGGCTTCATCGGCGCCGATGACAACCATATGTGAGGACTGACTTCCTGCTTGGTCCTGGAGAATAGTGGTGTACCCCAGGGATCTGTGCTGGGTCCGCTGCTTTTTGACATATTCATAAATGACCTGGAAAAGGGAATAACGAGTGAGGTTATCAAATTTGCAGATGACATAAAACTATTTAAAAAGTTATGAAAACCCAAGAGGATTGTGGAAAATTGCAAGAGGATCTTGATAAATTGGAAAACTGGGCATCAAAATGGCAGATGAAATTTAATGCGGACAAGTGCAAAGTTATGCACCTAGGGAAGAACAACCCAAACTATGGTTACATAATGCAAGGTTCCACATTGGGAACCACCACCCAGGAAAAAGATTTAGGCGTCATTGTGGATAACATGTTAAAACCCCCCCGCCCAATGTGCAGTGGTGGCCAAGAGAGCAAATAGAATGCTAGGTATCATAAGGAAAGGAATGGAAAATAAAACAAAGGATATTATAATGCCTCTATATTGTTCCATGGTGAGACCTCACCTTGAATATTGTGTGCAATTCTGGTCGCTGTATCTTAAAAAGGATATAGCACTATTAGAAAAGGTTCAGAGAAGAGCCACCAAAATGGTAAAGGGGATGGAAGGATACTCTTATGAAGAAAAGCTAAAAAGGTTAGGGCTCTTTAACCTGGAAAAGAGACGGCTGAGTGGAGATATGATAGAAGTCTATAAATTAATGAACGGAGTGGAACGGGTAAATGTAGATCGATTGTTTACGTTATCAGAATATAGAAAGGCTAGGGGACATGCAATGAAGCTACAGGGTAAACTATTTAAGACTAATAAAAGAAAATATTTTTTCACTCAACGTGTAATCAAACTCTGGAATTTGTTACCAATCCTTCTCTCATTCATACTCCCCATTGTCAATCTCTCGCTACTCCAAGGTTACCTCCCACCCACACTTAAACATGTACAAATCAGACCAATTCTTAAGAACGGCACACTTGATAAAACTTCACCAAAATCATACAGACCCATCTCAAGTATACCATTCTTAGCAAAAGTAATAGAAAAAACAGTACAAATACAGACACAGGAGTATCTAGATTCATCCTACCCTCTTGACGAACAGCAATATGGATTTCGTCCCAAACATGGAGTGGAAACACTTCTCACAGTTTTAACGGATGCTCTATTAAGAGGAATTGACAATCACAAACAAGCATTCATCCTCTTATTTATTGATATTTCAGCTGCTTTTGATAGCGTTCACCATACCATAATGCTCAACAACCTGAGACAAATAGGAATAAATGCCACAGTTCATAAATGGTTCTCCTCTTATCTAAATAATAGAACCTAAAATGTAAGAATAGACAATCAAACTTCTGATTCATACAAACTTGAAACGGGTTTACCACAAGGATCAGCGCTATCAGCACTTCTATTTAACATATACATAAAACCAGTTTGCAGTATCTTTAAAAAATTTGGTGTACTCTATCATCTATATGCAGATGATATCATGATGTACATCCCGTTCACAATCCCCAACTTACCGATGCAACTCCTGTCAGATTGCTTCAATGAAACCACATCCTGGCTAAATGCCCATAATCTCCGAATAAACCAATCTAAAACTGAAGTGCTAATTGTTACTAAAAATCAATCCTATACTCCCCCAACACACATAACGCTTCAAAACCAAGTAATTAAAATAAAAAACGAAGTAAGATATCTAGGAGTTATTCTAGATAAACATCTTACATTGGATACCCATATTAGAAATACCACAAAGAAAATCTATTTCAAGCTTAAAATCCTTAAACAACTAAGACCCCTTGTATACATACAAGATTTTATCAGCATAATTCAAGCCACCATAACCCCCCACTTTGACTTCGCTAATCTAATTTTATTAGGTACAACAAAACAAAACATTAAAAGAATTCAACTTGCACAGAATGCAGCAGCTCGAATAATAACGAAAGTACACTCACATCAACATATAACACCAATACTAGCATCCCTTCACTGGCTGCCAATACAAAGTAGGATAGTATACAAAACATTAATAAATGCATTTAAAACTCTAAATGATATGGCCCCAGTCACCCTAAGTAACTTAATCAGTAAAGAGCATTCAAATTCTGCTCAAAGAAAAGGACAAGTAAATAAACTAAAAACTCCCAAAGACTTCATAAAAGCAAATAAACTTACAAACAACAGAGCTTTTTCACATGCAGCTCCAACAATCTGGAATTCCCTCCCAGATGATCTAAGAATGTTAACCGAGATCATTGAATTCCGCAAAAAATTGAAAACCTATCTATTTACTAAGCATTACAACAATACAGATCATCCCTCAATAGATTTAGATAAAGGCTAACCAGTTTTTTGTCTAATATATCCCAATGACCTAAACATACAATTCTTTATAGCTGAAACTGTACTTTGCACAATGCTTAAGCCCTACATAATGTGTATCTGTATATAATGTATATAGTTTGCACTGTTCCGTGCTGTTCAGTTTTAACATTTGTTGTTTACTTATTTTATTGCTTTTGGTTATATGATGTTACATGTAAAACAAACTCTGCTTTGTTAATTGTTGTTTATTTGTGAACCGCAACTGATCTATGGAAGATGCGGTATATAAATGATTGTTAAATAAATAAATAAAATAAAGGCTGTTAGTGTAGCTGGGTTTAAAAAAGGTTTGGACAAGTTCTTGGAGGAAAGGTCCATAAACCATTATTAAGAAGGGGCCCAGGATATCAATGCTTGACCCAATACAAGCATTGTGGACCCTTTGTCTTTTGGGAGAACTGCTAGGTACGTATGACTTAGATTGGCCACTGTTGGAAACAGGATACTGGGCTTGATGGACCTTGGTTTGACCCAGTATGGCATATCTTATGTCCTTATCTTGCATTTCCTCCACATCATCTAATGTTTGGTTTGGTTTGTTCAGTCCCTGACTTGAGAAAGCCTCCCCCCCTCCCTGCTCCAGGGGATGAGGGGGGGGGGGCCATCTCATCTCTTGTCTCAGGCAGCAGATTACCTTAAATCGCCTCTGAGTAAGAGACCAAGTTCCCAGCTCAGACGTGCTCATTTTGCTGGATAGTATTTTTTGTTTATTTCCAGCTACATCAACTACCCCACTGCTTTTTTATTTTATTTCTACACAGATGGTTTTATCTCCCTACTTTAGGAATGGTTATAACATCATCTACTTGATGGGGTCAAATGGTAGGGCATTAATTCCCATATTGTGCAGGTTCTCTCCCTGCAACAAAGAACCCAAGAATTGATAATCCTCAGAACGTAGTTAATGAACATTTTCTCCATGAACTTGTCCAAACTTTTTTTAAACCCAGCAACACTAAGCTTTTACTACATTCTCTAGTAAGGAATTTCAGAGTTTGATTACAGATTGAGTGAAAAAGTATTTTCTCTTGTAAGTTTTAAATATGCAATATTGTAGCTTCTTTGCATGTCCCCTAGTCTTTCTACTATTTGAAGGAGTAAACAGCTCATCTATGTTTACCGCTTCTACTCCATTCATTAATTTATAGATCACTATCATACTATATCTCCCCTCAGCAGTCTCTTTTCCAAGTTGGAGCCCTAACCTTTAAAGCCTGTCCTCACTGGGGTATCCTTCCATCCCCTTTATCATTCTGGTGGCTCTTTCCTGTATCTTCTCTAAATCTGCTATATCCTTTTTAAGGCATGGCGACCTGAATGGCACACAATATTCTAGGTGTGGTTGTACCATGGAATGATACAGAGGCATTATAATATCCTTGATTTTATTCTCCAATCCTTTCCTTATGATTCCTAGCATTCTATTTGCTTATTTGGCTACTGCTGCACACTGGGCAGAGGGTTTAAATGTATTATCCACAATGATGCCTAAATCTTTTTTCTAGGTGGTGGTTCCTAATGTGGAACCTTGTGTCATATTTGGGTTTGGGTTGTTCTTTCCTAGGTGTATAACTTTGCACTTATCCACACTAAATTTCATCTGCCATTTGGACATCTAGTCTTCCAATTTATCAAGGTCCTCTTGCAATTTTTCACAATCCACTTGTGTTTTAACAACGTTGAATAATTTTGTGTCATCTGCAGATCTGATCACCTCACTCGTTATTCCCATTACCATTTCCAGGTCAGCTTTGAGTCATCCCTTTCCAAATTCAAGACACTCTTCAAAACTGTACTTTTCCGTAAAGCGCTTGACCTCCCTCCCTCTGACTCCCTACTTCCCTGATTTATCCCTTGGCTTATCTGTCTCCTTTCCTGAATGAATGGCTCTGTCTAAATTATATGACGTTCCTTTCCTTTTCTGCTTTCTTTGTTTTATTGTACACCGCTTTGATGCATTTGTTAACAGCAGTCAATCAAATGAAATAAACACAAACATTTATGAACACATTAAAAAGCAGTGGGACCAGGAGGGCGCTCATGAGCCTGAGGAAGATGGCCATGTATTGAAGGAGCTCTCCTGCCTCCAGCCCGATTTGGGTGATGGACCCGCAGATTGCCTCTAGGCAGGCTGAAAAATTATAGAGCACAACGTTTTCTTTTAAACTGCATTGCAAGAAATAGCAGCGGAACCATTTGTATCACCTCCGCAGTTTCTTTTCTCTTTTCCACATGACTTGGCTACCCGATGGTTCAGAGATCGCACACCTTAGTGACGGCGACCTCCCCCCCCTGCTGATCTGTACTTCGCCTACCGGCGTCTCCCCGAAGCTTCTCTCAGCACTAATACACACGGCTCAAGGCTCGTCTGAATAGGGACATGGAAGAAAACAAATACACTCACTTCTGCCTACCCGGTAAGACACTGCTGAAGAGGCAATCTCCCACCGAGTTGGCGGCCTTTCCCGTGCTGTGGGTGCTGAAACGATCGTTGAGTGTCTGGTGGGAGGAGCGGCGCCTTTGGATTCTGAACCTGGGGACAGATTTCCTGTTGTCTGCTGTCCGGGGCTCGAGTCTCCCTCGGCCATTGTGGCTGCTTCATGGCGGTGGAACGCAACAGTTAAACACAAGAGGAGGGCGCTTCTTGGCAGGAATATTCTTGGAATGCAAGCTTGGCATACAGTACGGAGCAGAGTTGTGTCTCAGTTGAGGGTAGAGAGTCATTCCTCTCACTGCAAAGATCTTTCTGATTTTATGTTGATGGGAGAGCAGTGAGTCTATCTTCTTCACCTCAGTTAACGCTGGAGGATTTTTTCTTCACTCTTTGCCCTAGACTAAGCTCACAGCGATTTTGGTCATTGCTCTGTTATACTACAGGGAACAGCACAAACATCATCAACATCCAGTCTAATGGCACAGACAAAGCAGGAGCACTAAATAGGAAAAGGTTTCCTTAAAGGAGAAATATCGTCTTCCAAATCAAACAAAGGGACTGCAACACTCTGATTAGTAAAAGTGGGTTTTTTTCTCTTTTTGCTCAGTTTCTATTGCTTTGCCTTTCCCTAGGTTGGAGTTCACTCTTATTTATTTATTTATTTATTTATTTTTATTTACATTCTCTTATATACCGCGCTATTCTGCATCAGTACGGTTTACATTGAACAAACTGAAATTACATTGAACAGGGCATTATAACTTGGAGATAACTATTTTACAGGGAACATGGGCTATGGAGGGTTAAGTGGCTTGCCCAAGACCACAAGGAGCACCTGTGGGACTAGAAACCCCAGTCCTTCCGGCCCAAGGTTGCTGTCCTCTAGTGGGATTTGAACCCCCGACCTTCTGGCCTGAAGTACCTTGCCCCAACCACTAGGCCACTCCTCCACTCTTGTGGCCTGTTGGCTTATGCTTCTCTGGCTTTTCAGTTTCTGGTGAACATCCATCCTTCCCAGCATGTCCAGTGCTAATCATATGCCGCTACCTTATCTAAATCTGCCAGATCAACAGATAACACCTCTTTGGCTCCTTCTTCAGATCCAGGGAGCGCTCCTATCTCCAAGTCAGGTAGTAATCCTGTAAGTAAATATGTTTGAAACAACTTCACATTCATTTGGTCTCATATACAGACCTCCATCTACAGATACAAAATCTTTATCCTCCATATTAGATATGATATGTTCCCTCAACACAAGAAAAAACAGCTAGTAATCATTGGAGACGTAAACCTCCCCTCAACTACACCATCACACTCAAAAGCATTCATTGAAACCATGTCTGAACTTGACTTTGAGCAAATCATAGATTTTCCGACTCACATAAAAGGAAACACCCTTGACCTAATCTTTCTTCAAAGATCTCCAGATTATAATCTCAATGTTTCACAACCCCAGGCTATCCCCATTCCATGGTCTGACCACCATTTAATTAGATTCAATCTCCCACATTTCAATAGAATCACAACCCAACAGCCGAAACAAAGACTAACTACAATGTTCAGGAAATTTGACAGGGAAAAATTTTTAGGACAGATATTACCACATATTCCTGAAACAGTAACAGACATCAATATCAGTATTGCTAACTGGAACGAGACTATAAAAAAAGCAGCTATGCTTCCTAGCTCTAAAACAAACAAATCCAGATCCAAACAGAGAAACTCCCAACCTTGGCACTCGCAAGAAATTAGACAAATAAAGAGGGAACTTAGAAAGATTGAAAAAAGATGGCGGAAAACTAACTCAAATAATGACAGAAATTTATACAATGAGAAACTAGACTACTACAGAAAAACAATAAATGCATCTAAAAAAGCCTTTCATACAAAATTACTAACAAATTCCCTCAATCGTCCCAGAGAATTATTTGAAATAGTTAAAAAAGTATCACACCCTCCTAATACAGATGTCACCCCTATTAACCCACAAACTCTTGCTGACTTGCTGGCTTGATGAGTCTTGGCAAATTCTCCGTAACATTTTGTAAGATCCAAAATGTTACGGAGAATTTGCCGAGACTCATCAAGCCCACTGACTATTACCCAATGTTGCTAATCCATGTTGGAACAAATGATACTGCCAGGTATACCTCGGAACGTATCAAAAGTGACTTCATGGCTCTGGGACAGAGGGTGAAGCAGGTAGGTGCACAGGTGGTGTTCTCTTCAATCCTCCCTGTTGAGGGTAAAGGCCAAGGCAGAGAGGCTCGCATCCTGGAGATTAATGCATGGCTGCGTGGATGGTGTCTTCGAGAGCGTTTTGGTTTCCTAGACCATGGGATGCTGTTCCAAGGGTTGCAGAGCAGAGATGGCATCCATCTGTCCAAGAAAGGTCAACACATCTTTGGTAGTAGACTGGCTAATCTACTGAAGAGGGCTTTAAACTAGATTCGTTGGGGATGGGTGAAGAAAGCCCCCAGGTAAGTGAAAGCCCCCAGGTAAGTGATACATTAAATACCTTTATGGAAATGGGTAACAGGGGTAACATATGGAAAGCAGTGTGTATTAATGCCCGTAGCATGGGAAATAAGATCTCTGAAGTTGAAGCTTTGGTGGGAGTGGCTGACTTAGATTTAGTGGCAGTTACAGAAACATGGTTCACAGAAAACCATGACTGGGATGTAACTATACCTGGCTATACTTTATTCAGAAAGGACAGGGTAGGAAGAAGGGGAGGAGGAGTAGTAGCACTATATGTAAAAACTACTATTAAAGCTTTGGAATTACAGAGCTTAAAAGGGAGAGAGGAGGCATTGTGGGTTAAACTAGAAAGAGGGAAAGAGAAATCTATTTGCATTGGTGTGATATACAGACCTCCCTCACAAGAGGAAGAGGTGGACAGAGAGTTAATTGAAGACATACGCAGCATTGCTAGGAAAGGGGAAGTGCTACTGCTAGGAGATTTCAATATGCCAGATGTTGATTGGCACTTTCCTGCTGCAGTATCATCTAGGAGTAAGGAGATCCTGGATTCTCTACAGGGAGAACTATTCAGGCAATTGGTAACAGACCCCACACGTGAAGTGGCCATACTGGACTTGGTGCTTACCAATGGTGAAAGTGTTTCTGATGTTGTAGTGGGAGATCATTTTGCATCCAGTGATCACCAGATGGTGTGGTTCAGTATTAGGACTAGGGCTGTTAGAATCCATTCCAAGGTGAAGATCTTAGACTTTAGGAAGACTAACTTTGCGAAGATGGGCCAATACCTCAGGGAGTCATTAGTGGGATGGGAACAGCTGGGGGATGTAGAACAACAGTGGGCAAAACTGAAAGGGGGTATTTTAAAGGCAACCAACCTTTTTGTTAAAATGGTAAATAAAGGCAAAAGGAACAGGAGACCGCTATGGTTTTCGAAGGAAGTAGCTGAAAAAGTGAAGAAAAAGAGGGAGGCCTTCATGAAATACAAGAGATCACAGAGAAAGGAAGACAGGCATCTGTATTTGGAAAAACTTAGAGAAGCTAGCAAAGTAGTCAAGAAGGCAAAGATTCAAAAGGAGGAGGAAATAGCCAATGCAATAAAATGGGGAGATAAGACATTTTTCAGATATATTAGTGAGAAGAGGAAGGGCAAAAGTGGTATTGTCAGACTCAAGGGTACAGGGGGGGAATATGTAGAAGCTGATAAGGATAAAGCGGAATTGCTTAACAAATATTTTTGTTCTGTGTTCACAGATGAAGAACCAGGAGCAGGACCTCAGAAAACACCCACAAATAAGAACAGAAGCGAGGGACATCTTGAACAATTTTCAGAAGACTGTGTTCGTGAGAAACTAGCTCAACTTAAAGTAGACAAAGCGATGGGACCGGATGGGATACACCCTAGAATACTGAGGGAACTTGGGGACGTTCTAGCACCTCCACTGACTGACCTTTTCAATGCCTCGTTGGAGTCGGGAGTGGTGCCAAAGGACTGGAGAGAGGCTCATGTGGTGCCTTTACACAAAAGCGGAAGTAAGGATGTGGTTGAAAACTACAGGCCGGTTAGTTTAACTTCAGTGGTGAGTAAATTAATGGAAACGCTGTTGAAAGAGAAAATAGTGAGGTTTCTGGAGTCCAGCGGATTACAGGATCCGAGGCAGCATGGATTCACCAGAGGCAGGTCTTGTCAGACAAATCTGATTGATTTCTTTGACTGGGTGACCAGGGAGTTGGACCGAGGGAGAGCTCTAGATGTGGTGTATTTAGATTTCAGTAAAGCCTTTGACACTGTTCCTCACAGGCGACTTATAAACAAACTGAGCACCCTAGGGATGGACCCTAAAGTTACTGCTTGGGTTAGACATTGGTTGGGTGGGAGGCGACAAAGAGTACAAGTAAATGGAGCTCACTCTGAGGAGAAGGATGTTACCAGTGGTGTGCCCCAGGGATCTGTCCTTGGTCCGATTCTTTTTAACATCTTTGTTAGTGATATAGCGGAAGGGCTGTCGGGTAAGGTTTGCCTCTTTGCGGATGATACCAAAATCTGCAATAAAGTAGACACCCAGGAAGGTGTAGATAACATGAGGAGGGATCTAGCTAAGCTTGAAGAATGGTCTAGAATTTGGCAGCTG
The DNA here is from genome assembly GCA_033557465.1 of Ichthyophis bannanicus. Classification (NCBI taxonomy): domain Eukaryota; kingdom Metazoa; phylum Chordata; class Amphibia; order Gymnophiona; family Ichthyophiidae; genus Ichthyophis; species Ichthyophis bannanicus. The sequence goes on along the minus strand of CM066034.1, from coordinate 429,263,105 downwards.
GGATTTAATGTTAAAAAATGTAAGGTCATGCATTTGGGCTGCAGCAATCCAAGGGAGCAATACAGCATAGGAGGTGAAGTACTTTTGTCCACTAAAGAAGAGCGGGACCTAGGCGTAGTTGTGTCCGATGATCTTAAAGTAGCTAAACAAGTAGAAAAGGCGACGGCAAAAGCTAGAAGGATGCTTGGGTGCATACGGAGAGGAATGGCTAGCAGAAAAAAGGAGGTGATAATGCCTCTGTATAAGTCTTTGGTGCGACCTCATTTGGAGTATGGTGTGCAATTCTGGAGACCGCACCTTCAAAAGGATGTGAACAGGATGGAGTCGGTGCAGAGGGTTGCTACTAAGATGATTAGTAATCTTCATTATAAAGCATATGAGGATAGACTTAAGGATCTTAATATGTACACCTTAGAGGAAAGGCGGGATAGAGGTGATATGATTGAGATGTTTAAATACCTCCGTGGCATAAATGTTCAGGGAGAGAGCCTCTTTCAATTGAAAGCAAGTTCTGCGACGAGGGGACATGGGATGAGGGTGAAGGGAGATAGATTCAGGAGTGATATGCGGAAATATTTCTTTACGGAAAGAGTAGTGGATCCGTGGAATAGTCTCCCAGTGGAGGTGGTAGAGATGAGGACAGTAACTGAATTCAAAAAAGCATGGGACCAACACAGAGGATCTCTAAAGGTAAAAAGTGGACTGTTGTAGTTGTTGTTATGGAAGGACAGACTAGATGGGCCTTGTGGTCTTTTTCTGTCATCATGTTTCTATGTTTCTATGACTATTACATAACTAAGCTCTCTCCACTATCAGACCCTCCAATTCCACTAATTTACTCCAACCCAAAGCCTGATCACATATGGGATAAATTTCATACTGTAACACTAAAAGAACTGGATAAGGTGATCTCAGATATTAACACAACCACTTCTAGTCTTGATCCCTGCCCAGTTAGCTGGATCAAAATACTAAACCACTCCTAGCGCCCTACATTCTAAATATAGCAAATTTTTCTCTCACACATGGTACTATGCCAACCATCCTAAAGAGAGCCTCGATTAGACCTATTCTGAAAAACAAAAAACTAGACAATCTTGATCCCTCTTCATATAGACCTATCTCTAGCCTTCCATTTATGGCAAAGATTATAGAAAAAATAGTATATAATCAACTTCAGGATCACATTGAACTTCATGCCCCTTAGATTCACACCAATACGGCTTTAGACCATACCATAGTGTAGAAACACTTCTTGCAGTTATCTTTGATGATATTCTAAAATACATTGACAAATCAAAACAAGCAGTATTACTTATATTTTTGGATATATCGGCTGCCTTTGATTCAATTAACCATCGTATCCTTTTTGAAAGACTCAAACAGATTGGTATACATGGCACTATTCTTGCATGGTTCCAATCACATCTAACTGATCGATCGCAACGGGTAAAAATAGGAAACCATACATCTAAAACCTATACGCAAAAACAAGGAATCCCACAAGGTTCTGCACTGTCAGCTCTACTCTGTAACATATATTTACAACCTATATGCCACATCATTCAACAGTGCAAATTAAAATATGCAATTTATGCTGATGATGTTATGATTTATCTCCCTAAGGACATAGACTCCCTGGACTTCTCCAATATCAAATCATGCTTCACTAAAATGACGCAATGGCTAAATGAACACAAACTACACATTAACTTCAAGAAAACAGAAGCATTATTTGTTTCTAGAAATCAAAAATTTACCCCTCCAACAGAAATAAAAATTGAAAACATAAGCATCCCCATAAAAGATGAAATAAGATACCTTGGCGTTATCATAGACCGAACGTTAAGTCTAACAACACACATCAGGAATACAACAAACACAATATATAATAAATTAAGATATCTTAAAAATCTAAAACCATTATTATCAAATCTGGACTTCAGATCAGTCCTTCAAGCCCTGATCCTGCCTCACTTAGATTTTAGTAACATAATTCTTCAAGGTATTCCAAAACATGCTTTACACCAACTAAAAGTAGCACAACATGTTGCTGCAAGAATGCTTATAAATGCAGGTCCAACAGAACACATAACCCCTATACTGTACAAACTTCACTGGTTACCTATACAAAGTAGGATAAAATATAAAGTTATCATAACAACGTTCAAACTGATAAGAGATATAGCCCCATCATATCTAACTTATCTACTGACAATTCATTCAAGGACCAGAACAGTGAGACAAAGGAGCCTGAACATACTACTTGTTCCAAACAACTTTTCAAAACTCAATAAAATTACAACAAATAGGGCATTCAGCTTCAATGCTCCTTTAATATGGAACGCTCTGCTGGATAAACTCAGAGATATCACAGATCTTTCAGCATTTCGAAAAGATCTTAAAACTCACTTATTTATAGAGTACTTTGGAGACTCATTCCCAATAGATGAAATATTTCCCACTTAAACTCATGTATACTAATATTCATTAATTCACAACTTTTTCCTTTTTCTTACTCTATCTTACAATACCCAATTCTCCACATTAGCACATTTACTCTTACATTTTTCCTTGCTCAGATAAGATCTTTGAAATTTGTAAATATTTAAATCTGTATATATGTTTAAACTATCTATATACCTAATCAGCATTTACTCAGCACTGTAACCCTCAAATTACCATTTTTATTATATACAATTTAATGTTCACTGTAATTTCAATTGTTTGAATAAGTTTCAATGTAATGTTCAAGTTTTGTTCTATGTAAACCGCTTTGATTTTTCTGAAAGGCGGTATATAAAACCGTTTAATAAATAAATAAATAAATTAAAATAAAATAAAATAAAACAAATTTTGTTTCCTGCAAAACTTTAATCCTTTGCGATTCAATGCCCTGTCTAACATAGAGCGCAACCCCTCCACCAATTTGATTTGGAGGGGTAAATTTTTGATTTCTAGAAACAAATAATGCTTCTGTAGATTCACTGTAAAATTCACTGTAGAATCTCTATGGATTGAAATGCCATGTAAAAAGGGGAAGGAGAAGGCGATGGCAGTGGGGGTGTACTATCAACCGCCTGGCCAGAATGAACAAATGGATGATGAAATACTCAAAGAAATCAGGGAAGATAACAAACGTTACAGCACAATAATAATAATGGGTGATTTCAATTACCCCGGTATCGACTGAGTCAGTGTCACGGCAGGACATCCTAGGGAGATAAAGTTTCTAGATGAAATAAATGACTGCTTCTTAGAGAAGTTGGTTCATGAACCGACCAGAGGGGAAGCCATTTTGGATCTAGTCCTTAGTGTAACATGAGATCCGGTGCAAGAGATAAAGGTGTTGGGGCCACTTGGCAATAGTTATCACAGCATGATTACGTTTGATTTAATAAATAGTGGAAGAAGGGTAAGGAAATCCACAGTAGTAAATTTTTAACTTTCAAAAGGGAAACAATGATAAAATGAGGAAAACAGTTAAGAAAAAACTAAAACGAACAGTTGCAAAGGTTAAAGACTTACATTAAGCTTGGGTGTTGTTTAAAAATACTATCTTGGAGGCCCAGACCAGCTGTATCCCACGCTTTAAGAAAGGTGGAAGGAAGTCCAAAAAACTGCCAGCATAGCTTAAAGGTGAGTTCAGAGAGGCTGCTGTTGCCAAAAAAGCATCTTTCAGGAAATGGAAAAAAGAGCCAAATGACGAAAACAGGAAAAAGCACAAACACTGGCAAGTTAAATGCAAGGCATTGATAAGGCAGGCAAAGAGAGAATTTGAGAAGAAACTTGCTGTGGAAGCAAAAACGCATAATGAAGACTTTTTCAGGTACATTTCTAGCACAAAACCTGTGAGTCAGTTGGACCATTAGATGATAGAGGGGTAAAAGAGGCACTAAGAGGGGACAAAGCTATAGCGGAGAGACTGAATGAATACTTTGCTTCAGTCTTTACTGAGGAAGATGTAGGAATGTTACCCATGACTGAAATGGTATTTAAAGGTGATGCTGCGGAAGAATTAAAAGAAATATTGATACTCCGGGAAGATGTATTACAACTATTTGATAAACTGAAGAGTAGCGATATACATCCAAGGGTGTTGAAAGAACTGAAATATGAGACTGCAGACCTGCTATTAGTAATCTGTGAACTATCATTAAAATCATCTGTAATACCTGAAGATTGGAGGATGGCCAATGTAACACCAATTTTTAAAAAGGGTTCCAGGTGTGATCCGGGAATCTAGACCGGTGAGCCTAATGTCAGTACTGGGAAAAATGGTAGAAATCATCATAGAGAACAAAATTACTGAACATGTAGATAAATCATGGCTTAATGGGAGACAGCCAACATAGTTTTAGCCAAGGAAGGTCTTGTCTTACTAATCTGTTATGTTTTTTTGAAGGTGTGAATAAACAGTTAGAAAAAGGTGAGTCGGTTGATATAGTTTATCTGGACTTTCAGAAAGCCTTTGACAAAGTCCCTCATCAGAGACTTTTGGCAAAATTAAAAAGTCATGGGATAGGAGGAAACTTACTATTGTTGGATCAGGAACTGGTTAAAAGATAGAAAGCAGAGGGTAGGGCTAAATGGCCAATTTTCCCAATGGAGAAAGTGAATAGTGGAGTACCCCAGGGATCTGTGCTGGGTCTGCTGCTTTTTAACATATTCATAAATGACCTGGAAATGGGAATAACAAGTGAGGTTATCAAATTTGCAGATGACACAAAACTATTCAAAGTTGTTAAAACCCATGAGGATTGTGGAAAATTGTAAGAGCATCTTGATAAATTGGAAGAATGGGCATCCAAATGGCGGATGAAATTTAATATGGAGAAGTGCAAAATTATGCACCTAGGAAACAACCACCCAAAAGTGTAGTTATTCACCTGTAACAGGTGATCTCCAGGAACAGCGGGAATTAAGTCTTCACATATGGGTATCGTCGGTACCGATGGAGCCTGCGCGGGAATGCTCCCCAGTGTCTGAAAGCTTTTGGGAGCATCCCACTGCGCCTGCATCGCTGCCTTCCCGCCTTTCCAACTCTCCCTCTTCAGTTGAGTTTATAGCTGAGACAAAGAAGAGAAGTAGATAAAGAGAGAGAGAGACAACTCTAAAGGGAGGTGGGTGGGTTGTAAAGACTTAATTCCTGCTGTTTCCGGAGATCACCTGTTACAGGTGAGTAACTACGCTATCTCCAGGAACAAGCAGAAATGTAGTCTTCACATATGGGGACTCCCCAGCTGAGAGATGCCAGGGAGATGACCCCAGAAAGCTGTGAAACCCAGGTTGAGATGGGTCATGCTTCCTCCCATGGATCTCTGGCATCGAAACCCGGGCGGCGGGTAGGAGTTGTTCTAAGTGTAAAAGAGATGCTGGAGAACAGCCTGGTCAAACGAGGCATCCCGATGGGAATCCTTGTCTAAGCAGTAGTGGGCTGCAAAGGTGTGTACCGAAGCCCAAGTGGCTGCTCTACAAATGTTGTCAATGGACACAGAGCGAAGGTTAGTCATAGAAGCTGCCATTGCTCTCACATTGTGAGCTGTGACATGACCTTCGAGAGAAAGTCCCTTACTCTCTCATATGCAAAGGATATGCAATTTGCAATCCATTTAGACAAAGTACGCTTGGAAACTGGTAGTCCAAGATGACTAGAGTCAAAGGCAACAAAAAGCTGGGAAGACTTTCTATGTTGCTTAGTTCTCTGAAGGTAAAAGGCCAAGGCTCTTTTACAATCCAGAGTGTGAAGATTCCTTTCTGCATTAGAGGTGTGAGGCCTAGGGAAGAATACAGGAAGGTAAACCGACTGGTTTAAATGAAAAGGCGAAACCACCTTTGGCATAAAATGAAGGTGAGTCCCTCCTTTGGCATAAAGTGAGGGTGAGTCCTGAGAACTACTTTATCATGGTGGAACCTTGTATAAGGAGGATCAGCCACTAAAGCATGCAGTTCACTGATACGTCGTGCAAAAGTGAGAGCAATTAGGAACATTACTTTCCAAGAAAGAAACTTCAGAGATGTAGTGGCTAAGGGTTCGAAGGGCGGATTCATGAGCTGCCCAAGGATTCAAATCACATGGTATATAAGAAATGTAAAATAAATTAATAAATAAATGCCACAGGTGGTGGCTTAATGAGAGGTTTAGTCAAGAGTAGACCTCTCATAAACCTTGCTACAAGCGGTTGAGAGGAGGCAGGTTGTCCATCTAAGGACTTGTGGAAAGCTGCAATGGCACCAAGGTGGACCCTTACTGAATTGGTCTTAAGACCAGAGGGTGATAAACGGAGGAGACACTCCAGTAATGCCTCCACTGGCACTGAAAAGGGATTAAGTTAGAGAATCTTTTCAACTTAAAGGCATAGGTCCGCCTTGTGGAAGGTTTTCTTGAAGCCAAAAGGATATCTTTAACCTGTTGAGAAAGGTTGATATCCTGGAATTCTAGGCTCTCAGCAGCCACGCCCTGAGGTGTAAAGACTGAGAATTCGGGTGCAATAGCGTCCCGTTCACCTGGGAAAGAAAATCTGGAGCACACCCCAACTCCAGAGGTCTGGATTCAGAGAAACGTAGAAGCAGAGGATACCATGTTTGTCGTGGCCAGCGTGGGGCTATGAGGATCATATGGCCGCTGTCCCTCTGAAGTTTGAACAGTTTTGGGAATGAGGGGAATGGGTGGGAAGGCATAGAGGAAGTCCTGACCCCAGTGAAGGTGGAAAGCATCCCTTGCCTGACAGTCTTGAGCCGAGATTCTGGATAAGAACCAGGGAAGTTTGGCATTCTGAGGACTTGCAAAGAGGTCTATATCTGGAATTCCCCAGATCTGAAAAATTTGAGCAATTTCCTCTGGATGAAGAGACTACTCGTGTGGCAGTAGTACTCGACTGAGTTTGTCTGCCAAGAGATTTTGTGTGCCTGGAAGATACACCGCTAGTAGGTGGATTTAAAGATCTCTGGCAAATGCCCAGAGGCATAGAGCTTCATTGCACAATGCTTGAGACCCCGTCCCACCCTGCTTGTTCATATAGAACATGCCTACTTGATTGTCGGTCTGGACCAGAACTGTCTTGTAGCTGAGGTGGGCCTGGAATACTTGAAGAGCATAGAAGATGGCTCTGAGTTCCAGGAGGTTTATGTGAAGACAAGCCTCTTGTTGGGTCCAAAGACCCTGAGTGGAGAGATTGTCTAAGTGAGCCCCCCAACCTAACTTGGACGCATCTGTCGTCAAGGTGGCTTGGTGTAGTGGCTGCTGGAAAAGAAAGCCTATGAGGTTTTCCAGTGATTGCCACCACTGTAGGGACGAAATGAGATGTGTCGAGTTTCTGATTTTGTCCGTCAGGCAACCCGAGGCCTATGTCCACTGAGAGGATAGGGTCCACTGGGCTGCCCACATGTGAAGGCGAGCATCGAGAAACACATGGACGGTGGATGCCATAAGCCCTAGCAGCTGAAGTATTTCTCGAGCAGTTAGCAGAGTTTTCATAGCTGCTTGAGACACCAGCTGGATTATTCAAAGACAACGTGGCTGAGGCAGGAAAGCCTTTGACTGCCATGTGTCTAGTCGAGCCCCTATGAACTCTAGAGACTGAGAAGGGGGTGAGATGAGATTTTGGGAGGTTTATGACCAGTCCCAAGTACTGCAGGATTTGCATTGTGCATGAGAGAGTGAAGCTGGCTTCTGGAGCTGTTGATGCCCAGATGAGCCAGTCATCTAAGTAGGGGAAGACGAATATCCCCAGAGTTCTCAGGAATGCTGCTACCACTGCCATGCATTTTGTGAAGACTCTTGGGGCAGAAGCCAGTCCGAAGGGAAGAACCCTGTACTGGTAATGTCTTCCTTGAAAAAGGAATCGAAGAAACCTCCTGTGACCTGTATAGATGAGAATATACATGTATGCATCCTTTAGATCTAGAGAACATAGCCAATCCTGAATCTGAATGTAGGAAAGAAGTGTTCCGAGGGAGATCATCTTGATTTTTTCTCGGAACAGATACTTGTTCAACTCTCTTGAGGTCCAGTATGGATCTGTATCCCCCTGTTTTCTTTGGAAAGAGGAAGTAGGGGGAGTAGAAACCCATGTCCTGTTGGGATATGGGTATCTCTTCTATTGCCCCTTGAGCAAGTAATAAGGTGACCTCCTGACACAAGAGAGTGGTGAAAGGGCCCTGAGAATTGAACTGTCTTGTGATGGTGGGAGGGGGCATACTATGAAAATGGAGTTTGTACCCCTCTCGTACAATGGAGAGAGTCCAGTTTTCTGATGTTTGTTTGTTTATTTATTTATTTAACATTTCTTATATACCACTTTTCATGATATCAAGACGGTTTACATTGAACAAACTGAAATTACATTGAATAGGGCATTATAACTTGGAGATAACTATTTTACAGTGAACATGGGCAATGGAGGGTTAAGTGACCTGCCCAAGATCACAAGGAGCACCTGTGGGAATATAAACCCCAGTCCTTCCAGCCCAAGGTTACTGTCCTCTAGTGGGATTTGAACCCCCGACCTTCCAGCCTGAGGTAACTTGCCATCTTTGGCAAAATGACAAAGTCTGCTGGGGATGGTGAGAGGTTCTGGACCTTTCAGGGGCAGGATGACCAAGTTCTCTAGAAAGGAGTCAAAGCCCCTGAGGAGGCCGAGTCTGCTGAGCTGGTTGAGCTCTGGGGACTTGTGCCTTCCTTTGCTGTCTGGGCTGTTGCCGCTTCTGGGGAGCATGAACTGGACAGTGGACAGCCTTTCTTCAAAGGGGTATCCTTCCATCCTCTTTACCATTTTGGTGGCTCTTCTCTGAACCGTTTCTAATAATGCTATATCCTTTTTAAGATACGGCGACCAGAACTGCACACAATATTCAAGGTGCGGTCGCAGAGACACCCTATACAGCATGAGATATCACTGCATAATGCCTTCTCTGCTTTGGTTAATGAGGATGCCCAATCCATTGAAACTGAAGGGCCCTTAAATGAGACAGTCAATGCCCAATCTCCTGATAAAGCACTAAATATGAAGAAAAACTCACATAACAGAAAACTACTACTACTTGGTGATTCCATCAACAGATGCACCAACTTGGGAACACAGTTCAAAGGAGAGAAGTTAGTCAAATGCCTCCCAGACTTTTCAGATAGCAGGAATACAAATCAAATTGTTCATGTACTTAGCACTGAAAGTGAGCACTCCAAAACTGATGTTGTCATCCACTTGGGTACAAATGACCTACATAAGAACATAAGATATGCCATATTGGGTCAGACCAAGGTCCATCAAGCCCAGTATCCTGTTTCCAACAGTGGCCAATCTAGGTCATACGTACCTAGCAGTTTCCCCAAAAGACACAGGTTCCACAATGCTTATACTGGGTCAAGCATTGGTATCCTGGGTCCCTTCTTAATAATGCTTTATGGACCTTTCCTCCAGGAACTTGTCCAAACCTTTTTTAAACCCAGCTACACTAACAGCTTTTACTACATCCTCCGGTAACAAATTCCAGAGTTTGATTACAAGTTGAGTGAAAAAATATTTTCTTTTATTAGTATTAAATAGTTTACCCTGTAGATTCATTGCATGTCCCCTAGTCTTCCTATATTCTGATGATGTAAACAATCTATCTACGTTTACCCGTTCCACTCTGTTCATTAATTTATATTATAGACTTCTATCATATCTCCCCCTCAACCATCTCTTTTCCAGGTTAAAGAGCCCTAACCTTTTTAGCCTTTGTTCATAGGGGTATCCTTCCATCCCCTTTACCATTTTGGTGGCTCTTCTCTGAACCTTTTCTAATAAAGCTATATCCTTTTTAAGATACGGCGACCAGAATTGCACACAATATTCAAGGTGCGGTCTCACCATGGAACGATATAGAGGCATTATAATATCCTTTGTTTTATTTTCCATTCCTTTCCTTCTGATAACTAGCATTCTATTTGCTCTCTTGGCCTCCGATGCACACTGGGCAGAGGGATTTAACATGTTATCCACAATGATGCCTAATCTTTTTCCTGGGTGGTGGTTCCCAATGTGGAACCTTGCATTGTGTAACCATAGTTTGGGTTGTTCTTTCCTAGGTGCATAACTTTGCACTTGTCCACATTAAATTTCATCTGCCATTTGGATGCCCAGTCTTCCAATTTATCAAGATCCCCTTGCAATTTTCTACAATCCTTTTGAGTTTTAACAACTTTAAATAGTTTTGTGTCATCTTCAAATTTGATAACCTCATTCGTTATTCCCTTTTCCAGGTCATTTATGAATATGTCAAAAAGCAGCGGACCCTGGGGTACACCTTTCTCCATTGGGAAAATTGGCCATTTAGCCCTACCCTCTGCTTTCTTTCTTTTAACCAGTTCCCAATCCACAATAGTACACTGCCTCCTATCCCATGACTCTTTAGTTTTGCCAAATGTCTCTGATGAGGGACCTTGTCAAAGGCTTTCTGAAAGTCCAAATACACTATATCAACTGACTCACCTTTGTTTACCTGTTTATTCACACCTTCCACAAAACATAACAGATTAGTAAGATAAGATCTTTCTTGTCTAAAGCCATATTGGCTGTCTCCCATTAAGCCATGACTATCTACACGTTCAGCAATTTTGTTCTTTATGATGGTTTCTACCATTTTTCCCGGTACTGACATCAGGCTCACTAGTGTGTAGTTTCCCGGATCACCCCTGGAACCCTTTTTAAAAATTGGCATTACATTCGCCATCCTCCAATCTTCAGGTATTGCAGATGATTTTAATGATAGTTCACAGATTACTAATAGCAGGTCTGCAATCTCATATTTCAGTTCTTTCAACACCTTTGGATGTACATCATCCGGTTCAGGTGATTTGCTACTCTTCAGTTTATCAAATAGTTGTAATACATCTTCTCGATGTATCGATATTTCCTTCAATTCTTGCGCACCTTTAAATACCACTTCAGTCATGAGTAACACCCCTACATCTTTCTCAGTAAGAGAACAGAGCTCCCCGCATATAGATCTGAGTTGTGTGGGGAGCTCTGTTCATGGGCAGGAGGGGGCGGGCTGAAGGTGGAGTGAGGGTGGGCTGTGGGTGGCACCATGACCTTGGACATACAAGCCTGATTCTGAGGTTGGTCTTGTACGTCGAGGGTCGGCCTCGGAGGTGGAATAAGTCCCCCTAGACAGAAGGATTAACGAGCCGGGCCTGGCTAGAAACAGTGCCACTACGGTTCAAAGGGTCTTCCAAACTCTGGGAGAGAAATTGAAGCCCATTGTTAACACTGTAGCATTCTCAGAAGTTCTACCTGTTCTTGGCAAGAGGACAGAAAGGCTACATTGCATAAACAGCTTTAACAGATGGCTCCAGACCTGGTGCAAACAAGAAGGATTCAGATTTAAAGGCGACTGGGGAAACAGATGGACCAACAAGAGACTATACTGTACTCATGCACTACATCTCTCTGTCACAGGGAAAAGAATCCTAAGTGAAAAAGTCAGGCAGTACGTGGATATGCATTTAAACTAGAAAAAGGGGGTGACGGATGGGGAAGGACAAGTTCAGGACGTCACTCAAGGCAAAAGCAGAATAACATCAGAAACAGACACACTTTTAAACCACACATCAAAAGCAAGTGGGAAGAAGTGGGCAGAACAAAATCAATGCCTAGCATCAGCAAAGTACTTTTATTTTATATTTAAAACACAGAAGAGAGCTTTCTGGTTAAATCTGCAACCCAGCAGAGAGCTTGTAGTTTAAATTTAATAGTCACTCAGTGCCTAGCATCAGCAAAGTACTTTTAGTTTAAATTTAAAACACAGAAGAGAGCTTTCTAGTTAAATTTGGAACCCAGCAGAGAGCTTGTAGTTTAAATTTAATAGTCACTCAGGGTCCAGCATCAGCAAAGTACTTTTAGTTTAAATTTAAAACACTGAAGAGAGCTTTCTGGTTAAATTTGGAACCCAGCAGAGAGGTTAGAGTTTAAATTTAATAGTCATTCAGGACACAGGTCCCACAATGCTTGTACTGGGTTAAGCACCGAGGAAGTTTCTCCAGGGCCATGTGCCCATGAGGGAAGGGTTAGGACAGCCGTTATAGTTGGTGATTCGATCATTAGGCATGTAGATAGCTGGGTGGCTGGTGGACATGAGGATCGCCTGGTAACATGCCTGCCTGGTGCGAAGGTAGCGGACCTCACGCGCCACCTAGATAAGGTCTTAGATAGTGCTGGGGAGGAGTCTGCTGTCTTCATACATGTCGGTACAATGACATAGGAAAATGTGGTAGGGAGGTTCTGGAGGCTAAATTTAGGCTTCTAGGTAGGAAATTGAAATCCAAAACTTCCAGGGTAGCGTTTTCCGAAATACTTCCCGTTCCTCGCGCAGGACCCAAAAGGCAGGCAGAGCTCCGGAGTCCAGGGTCAAGCATTGACATCCTGGGTCCCTTCTTAATAATGGTTTATGAACCTTTCCCCCAAGAACTTGTCCAAACCTTTTTTAAACCCAGCTACACTAACAGCCTTTACTACATCCCCCGGTAACAAATTCCAGAGTTTGATTACACGTTGAGTGAAAAAAATATTTTCTTTTATTAGTCTTAAATAGTTTACCCTGTAGCTTCATTTCATGTCCCCTAGTCTTTCTATATTCTGATAACGTAAACAATCGATCTCCGTTTACCCGTTCCACTCCATTCATTAATTTATAGACTTCTATCATATCTCCCCTCAGCCGTCTCTTTTCCAGGTTAAAGAGCCCTATCCTTTTTAGCCTTTCTTCATAGGAGTATCCTTCCATCACATTTACCATTTTGGTGGTTCTTCTCTGAACGTTTTCTAATATCGCTATATCCTTTTTAAGATACGGAGACCAGAATTGCACACAATATTCAAGGTGCGGTCTCACCATGGAACGATATAGAGGCATTATAATATCTTTTGTTTTATTTTCCATTCCTTTCCTTATCATACCTAGCATTCTATTTGCTCTCTTGGCCGCTGCTGCACACTGGGCCAAGGGTTTTAACATGGTATCCACAATGACACCTAAATCTTTTTCCTGGGTGGTGGTTCCTAATGTGGAACCATGCATCGTGTAACCATAGTTTGGGTTGTTCTTCCCTAGGTGCATAACTTTGCACTTGTCCACATTAAATTTCATCTGCCATTTGGATGCCCAGTCTTTTAATTTATCAAGATCCTCTTCCAATTTTCCACAATCCTCTTGGGTTTTAACAACTTTAAATAGTTTTGTGTAATCTGCAAATTTGATAACCTCACTCATTATTCCACTTCCCAGGTCATTTATGAATATGTTAAAAAGCAGCGGACCCAGCCCAGATCCCTGGGGTACACCACTATTCACCTTTCTCCATTGGGAAAATTGGCCATTTAGCCCTACCCTCTGCTTTCCATCTTTTAACCAATTCCTGATCCACAGTAGTACACTGCCTCCTATCCCATGACTCTTTAGTTTTGCCAAAATTCTCTAATGAGGGACCTTGTCAAAGGCTTTCTGAAAGTCCAGATACACTATATCAACCAACTCACCTTTGTCGACCTGTTTATTCACACCTTCAAAAAAACATAACAGATTAGTAAGACAAGGTCTTCCTTGTCTAAAGCCATGTTGGCTGGCTCCCATTAGGCCATGACTATCTACACCCTGAGTAATTTTCTTCTTTATAATGGTTTCTACCATTTTTTCCCGGTACTGACATCAGGCTCACCGGTCTGTAGTTTCCCGGATGACCCCTGGAACCCTTTCTAAAAATTGGTGTTACATTGGCGATCCTCCAATCTTCAGGTATTAGAGATGATTTTAATGATAGTTCACAGATTACTAATAGCAGGTCTGCAATCTCATATTTCTGTTCTTTCAACACCCTTGATTGTATACCATCCGGCCCAGGTGATCTGGTACTCTTCAGTTTATCTAATAGTTGTAATACATCTTCCCGATATATCGATATTTCCTTCAATTCTTCCGCACCTTTAAATACCACTTAAGTCATGGGTAACATACCTACATCTTCCTCAGTAAAGACCGAAGCAAAGAATTCATTCAGTCTCTCCGCTATCGCCTTGTGCCCCTTTAACCCCTCTATCATCTAATGGACCAACTGACTCTCTCACAGGTTATTTGCTACAAATGTACTTGAAAAAGTCTTTATTTTGCATTTTTGCTTCCGCAGCAAGCTTCTTCTCAAATTCTCCCTTTGCCTGCCTTATCAATGCCTTGCATTTGACTTGCCCGTGCTTGTGCTGTTTCCAGGTTTCGTCATTTGGCTCTTTTTTCCATTTCCTGATAGATGCTTTTTTGGCAACAGCGTCTCTGACCTCACCTTTAAACCATGCTGGCAGTTTTTCGAACTTCCTTCCACTTTTCTTAAAGCGTGGAATTCAGCTGGCCTCGCCTTCCAAGATAGTATTTTTCAAGAACATCCAAGCTTGATGTAAGTCTTTAACCTTTGCAACTGCTCCTTTTAGTTTTATCTTAACTATTTTCCTCATTTTATTATAGTTTCCCTTTTGAAAGTTAAAAGGTACTACTGTGGATTTCCTTACTATCCCTCCTCCACTAATTAAATCAAAGGCGATCATGCTATGATCACTATTGCCAAGTGGCCCCAACACCCTTATCTCTTGCACTACATCTGGTGTTCCACTAAGGACTAGGTCTAATATGGCTTCCCCTCTGGTCGGTTCATGAACCAGCTGCTCCAAGAAGCAGTCATTTATTTCATCTAGGAACTTTATCTCCCTCGCATGTCCTTCCGTGACACTGACCTAGTCGATACTGGGGTAATTGAAATCACCCATTATCACTGCACTGTAACTTTTCTTAGCTTCCTTGATTTCTTTGAGCATTTCATCATCCATTTGTTCATTCTGGCCAGGCGGTCAATAGTACACCCCCACTGCCATCGCCTTCCCCTTTTTACATGGAATTTCAATCCATAGAGATTCTACAGCAAATTTTGTTTCCTGCAAAACTGTAAACCTTTCTGACTCAATGCCCTCTTTAACATAGAGCGCAACCTCGCCACCAATTTGATCAGCTCTATCATTACTATATAGTTTGTACCCAGGTATCACAGTGTCCCACTGGTTGTCCTCTTTCCACCATATCTCTGATATTCCAATCATATCTAACCTCTCATTTACTGCTATATATTCTAACTCTCCCATCTTATTTTTTAGACTTCTAGAATTTGCATACAAGCATTTTAGAGACTGTATTTTATTCATATTAATTTGGCTATTGCTAGACATGGCTAATTTGAGATCTTTAAGCTCTGTCTGATCCATACTCGAGGGCATTTGGGCTACTTTACTCTTTTTTTGAACCTCTATGCTTTTGGTAGTATTCTTCAAGGATACATTCTTCCGAACCATCTACTCTTGGGCAACTGTCGGCTTTCCCCTATTATCTACTTTAAAAGCTGCTCTATCTCCTTTTTAAATGTTAATGCCAGCAGCCTGGTTCCATCCCGGTTAAGGTGAAGCCCATCCCTTTGGAAAAGCCCCTCCTTTCCCCAGAATGTTCCCCAGTTCCTAACAAATCCAAAACCCTCATCTCTGCACCATTGTCTCATCCATGCATTGAGACTTTGGAGCTCTGCCTGCCTTTTGGGTCCTATGCGTGGAATGGGAAGCATTTCGTGTGTGCATCAGTAATGTGTGCATCAGTAATGCTGAGGGCTAAGCTATCGATAGCTTAACTAGTGGCAGGGGTCTCCCAAGATGGACTGGTCTCAACTGAGGTGCCAGCCCAAGACACACCACCAGTCTGGGCAGCAGCAGAATGGGATGGCATAGACGGCGGAGGATCACATCTGTGACAACAGCAGCAACACTGGAATTAAACTGTGCAGAAAAAGACCTGGCAATTTACTTCTGTATGCCATGACAACCCAATGGATAGTCACAACAAAATTAATTACACTATAGTGCTAGAAGATGAGATCCGCAGGTTAGAAGGCACTCAACTGGCTACTGGGGAGAAGCTATAGACTTTTCAGAGTAAAGCTAACATTTATGATATGGTTGGATCAAAGCCCTCAGAACGTCTGACTGCTGATGTAGCTGTGCATGAAATGAGAGTCAGAATTTGCAAAGATGTCTTACATATTGGGACATGGAATGTACGAAACTAAAACCAAGGGAAGTTGGAGGTGGTGAAGAATGAAATGGAACATGTACAACTCGATCTGTTGGGTGTCAGCGAACTGAAATGGGCTGTCATCAGGCACTTTGCATCTGATGATCACATGGTCTACTATGCTGGAAATGAAAGACAAAGAAGAAATGGTGTTTCATTTATAATTAAGAAGAAACCTGCAAGAACTTTAATGAAATACAATGCAATCAGTGAACGCTTAATTTCATTCGTCTACGAAGAATGCCATCAACGCAACTATAATTCAAGTATATGCCCCAACAACAGCTGCAGAAGAGGATGAAGGTGTTACGTTCTATGAACAAGTACAATCTGAAATTGACAGAACTGGCAAACGGGATATCCAGGATGTGAACGCAAAAGCTGGCAACAAACAAGAAGGCAAAGTGGTTGGAAAATATGGACTTGGCAACAGAAATTAAGCTGGAGAAAGACTGATAGAATTCTGCAAGACCAACAATCTATTCATCTCAAACACCTTCTTCCAGCAACACAAATGGTGACTGTACACATGGACTTCACCCAATGAATTGTACAAAAATCAAAATGACTACATCTGTGGAAGTCAACTATGGAAAAGCTCTATAACATCAACAAAGACAAAACCTGGAGCTGACTGTGGTACAGATCACCTACTAGTATCCAAACTAAAGCTAAAGTTGAAAAAGAGCAAGCCACTCATAAATGTAGCAAAATATGACCTTGAGACTATGCCACCAGAATTTAAAGACTGCTTGCAAAATCAATTTGCTGCTTTACTGTAGATACAAATGACAGAGCTCCAGAAGAGTTATGGGAAGACATCAAGAAGGTTGTGTTGGAAGAAAGTAAGAAGTCTTTACAAAAGATAAAAATGCAAAAACAGCCAAAATGGATGACCGAAGAAACTCTGAAAATTGCCCAGAAATACAGAGACGCTTAGCTTAGCCAGAGGAGAAAGAGAGGCAAACCCCTCCCCTTCGCCAGAATGTTGCTCAGTGTCTAACAAATTCAAAACAGTCTTCATCATCGTCTCATCCATGCATTGAGACTTTGGAGTTCTGTCTGCCTTTTGAGTCCTGCGCATGGAATGAGAAGCATTTCAGAGAATGCTACCCTGGAAGCAGGGCCGGATTTACCTATACGCCATGTACGCCATGGCGTAGGGCCCACAGCTGGCAGGGGCCCACAAAAAAAGAAGAAGTTAATTTTTTTTAAATAAAATAAAAAAAAAAGCTGCTGGCTGCCGCCGCGGGGCCCCCTCTGCTGCCGCGGCAGCACCGACTGACCCGCGGGGGCCCCCTCTACAAGCTAAATCCGTCGGGTCGGGTCGGGTCGTTCCTTCCTCCCTCTCTCCCTCCGTGCAGGCTGTTCCTTCCTCCAACTCTCCCTCCGTGCAGGCTGTTCCTTCCTCCAACTCTCCCTCCGTGCAGGCTGTTCCTTCCTCCCTCTCTCCCTCCGTGCAGGCTGTTTCTTCCTCCAACTCTCCCTCCGTGCAGGCTGTTCCTTCCTCCCTCTCTCCCTCCATGCAGGCTGAATCTGTTAAGCCGGCAGGGGCTGATGGGAAATTTCCCATCAGCCCCTGCGGGCTTAACAGAGGCGCGACGGAGACACTCTCCCTTCGCGCCTCTCACAGCGTGCACGGAGGGAGGGAGGAAGGAACGACCCGACCCGACCCCACGGATTTAGCTTGTAGAGGGGGCCCCCGCGGGTCAGTCGGTGCTGCCGCGGCAGCAGAGGGGGCCCCGCGGCGGCAGCCAGCAGGTTTTTTTTTAAAATTACATTTTACTTTAGGCCGACGGGGGTGGGGGGGTAGGACTGGTAATGGGCTATTGGGGGGGGGGCTGGGGCTGGGACTGGAAATGGGCTGGGGGGGGTTAAGGCTAGAGGTGGGTTGATGGGGTTAAGACTGGTAATGGACTGTGGGCTGTTGGGGGGGCTTAGAACTGGCAATGGGCTTTGGGGGGGGCTTAAGACTGGTAATGGGCTGTGGGCTGATGGGGGCTGTCTGGTAATGGGCTATGGGGGGCCTAGGACTGGAAAGGGGCTGGGGGGTTAAGACTGGAGGTGGGCTGATGGGGTTAGGACTGGTAATGGGCTTTGGGGGGGGGGTTAAGACTGGTAATGGGCTTTGGGGGGGGTTAAGACTGGTAATGGGCTGTGGGCTGATGGGGGCTCTCTGGTAATGGGCTATGGGGGGCCTAGGACTGGAAAGGGGCTGGGGGGTTAAGACTGGAGGTGGGCTGATGGGGTTAGGACTGGTAATAGGATTTGGGGGGGTTAAGACTGGTAATGGGCTTTGGGGGGGTTAAGACTGGTAATGGGCTGTGGGCTGATGGGGGCTGTCTGGTAATGGGCTATGGGGGGCTGGGACTGGAAATGGGCTGGGGGGGTTAAAACTGGAGGTGGGCTGATGGGGTTAGGACGGGTAATGGGCTGTGGGCTATGGGGGGCTGACTGGAAATGGGTTGATGGGGTTAGGACTGGAAGTGGGCTGATGGGGGTTAGGACTGGTAATGGGTTATAGGGGGGCTTAAACTGAAAATGGGTTGATGGGGGGTTAGGACTGTAAGTGGGTTGATGGGGGGCTAGGACTGGTATTGGGTTGGGGGTTGCTAGGACTGGAAATGGGCTGATGGGTGGCTAGGACTGGAAATGGGCTGATGCAGGGACTAGAAGGGAATGGATGCTGGGTGAGGCTGGAACTAGAAGGGAGCTGATGTTGGGGGAGGATTAGAATGGGATGGGGCTGGAAGAGTAAAATGGAGAAGGGAAAAATATTTTGTGTGGGAGGGATAAAAAATCTACAATTGGCCGGGTATTGGGAGAGTAAGTGGGGATTGAGGATGGAGGGGTAAAATTTGAGTGGATGAAATAGGAATGAGGAAAGAGCAAAAGGAGAAAGATTAGTATGTTAAAGCAGATGTAGAGAGAGAATGGAAAAAATCTAGAAGAGAGAAGAAAGGACAAATGGACAGCAGACGATGGAGAGTTAGCAGAAGACACGAAGAAACCAGAAGAAAGTGGCTGGAGCAATTGCAGCTGAAAAAAATGCACAAAAGGTAGAAAAATATCTCTTTATTTTGAATTTATTAATTGGAATATGTCAGCTCTGGTAAATGTGCCTCATTAACGTCTGCGCTTTGTTTAGTACAAGAGCAAATTAATGTATAGTTTTATTTCTACAGTGTTGTACTTTCCAAGTTTGGCTTTTGGGATTCCCAGTTTAATTATTGTCTTCCTGTTTCTAAATTATGATTACTTGTTTGATGGTCTATGTTCTGCATGTGTAACTGAGCTGAGGTGTTCTGTTTTATATAATTCCTATTTGACATTGCCACTTGTTCTCTTTCCCCAGTAGGTCATGTATTGTTGTTCTCTGAAATGTATTGGTTTAATATTTGCAGTGTTGCCTTTTGATTGGTAGGGTATGGTGCTTTGTGAGTCCTGGTAGTGCTGTTAGGATACGGCGGGTTTACTATGGGTTCTAAATGGGCAGTGTTTGTAGTAGTTCCTAATGTGTCTGGCAGTTGGCATTGGATTATAGTAATGTAGAAATCTTTTAGTCTTTCTTTATCCATACACGCATTAAGAGGCACGTTTACTAAAAGTTAGTATATGGTAACATTATGCAAATATTTATGCAAATGAGGCCCCTTATGCAAATGAGGCCCCGCACCCCCCTTGGGCCGCCCCTGCTGGGGGCCCACAATTTTTGTTGGCGTAGGGCCTCACTCAAGGTAAATCCGGCCCTGCCTGGAAGTTCTAGATTTCAACTTCCTACCTAAAATCCTAAATTTGGCCTCCAGAACTTCCCTCCCATGCTTTCCTATATCATTGGCACCAAGATGTACCAAGACAACAGGCTCCTTCAAAGCCCAGATTAAAATCTTGTCTAAGTGGCGCGTGAGGTCCTCTACCTTCGCACCAGGCAAACATGTTACCTGGTGATCCTCATGTGCACCAGCCACCCAGCTATCTATATGCCTAATGATCAAATTGCCAACTACAATGGCTGTCCTAACCCTTCCCTCATGGGCAGATGTCCCTGGAGAAACCTCCTTGGTGAAAGAGAGTTTTACATCACCTACCACCCCAAAATGATGTTCTCCTTTCACAAGACCTCTCTCCTTCATGGAACCACAGAGGCTGCGAGACTGGAGGTGGGACTTCAGTACTACATCCCTGTAGGACTCATCTATAGAGCCCGCTGTCTTCCTTAGCTCCTCCATGTCTGTTACTCTAGCCTCCAGAGATCGAACTCATTCCCTGAAAGCAAAGAGCTCCTTGCACCTAGTGCACACGTAAGACCCCTCACCAACTGGGAGAAAGGATAGCCCCCATCTCACTGCTGGACTGCTGTCTACATCTTAAGTTTAAGGGTTTGTTAAAATATTTAAGTTTTTTACTTACATGATGA
Organism: Ichthyophis bannanicus; assembly: GCA_033557465.1. Lineage (NCBI taxonomy): Eukaryota > Metazoa > Chordata > Amphibia > Gymnophiona > Ichthyophiidae > Ichthyophis > Ichthyophis bannanicus. The sequence continues at coordinate 429,242,557 of CM066034.1, read as the reverse complement.
TAATCAGCTACACCTGAAGGTGAATTTGACTACCTCTGTAAGAATTTGACTAAGGTAAGAGCCTATAAATCTATGATTATGCCTGGGGTGGGTGGGAGTCATGGTTGGCGGGAGGGAAAGAAAAACACACAGAATTTTAAAACAAAAAAATTGTATCAATTTAAACCCAAAGAGTTCCCAAGAGTCTGAGAAATTACCAGCAGGTAAATACTTACAATTGCAGATTCCTTCCCAGCAAGAGCAGCTTTTCTTATTAGTCCTATTCTAAAAGTATTTTCTCCTGTTCTCTTATGCTCCAATTCCCTTCTCTAAACTATTTGTGAATTATGAAGCTCTGACAGTTATTTAAGTCTCAGTCATGAAAAGCAAAGGAATTATTTTGATTTGATATAGCTGGAAGTAAACAAAAAGCAATAAACAGCAAAAGGAGCAAGTCTGAACTGGGAACATTGTCCCATACTGGAAGATGTCAAAAGAAAACAAACTTCAAAGGACAGCTGTACTGGTGTATAACATGGTTCAAAGGTCCTCCTAGCAAATAGTTATAACTCAGCCTGTTTCCTCTGTGTATGTGTGTCTGTCTGAGTCTCTGACCTGGATGGGAGAGGGAAGAGAGAAGAGAGAGCTTGAATGGAGTGATTCCATAACATTTTATTAGTGTAGAAGAAGAATAAAATGAAACCAAGTTTAACGATGAGGATAATTTTATAAAGAGCCATCTAAAGTTAAGTGCCATCAATGCATGTAGATCATGGTATGTTAGTGATTTAAGCATGTGACTGATGCAGTCACCAATCTAAAAGTACATGTGTCAGCCTGATGGCGTATACTTTCACTGTGGGTGTGTACATGGATGGAGTATGGGTGCAGCACATAAGTATGTGTATAATTTGTAGTACACTATAATTTACACATTTCTTTACAAATCTACACACTAGGAGTTATACCAGCTCTAGTCTTCTACATGTAAAGATGTATGGATAGGCCTTATATGTGCACCTTAACCGGTCACTATTTTATAAGTATGCATATTTATTTATTTATTTAATTTATTTAACAGCTCTTCTATACCGCGCTCTTTATTATCAGTGCAGTTTACAGTTAACAATTTGACTCTAGGACATGATCAGATCTGACCTGAGTTTACATATAACAAGGAAAGTAACATGGGATTGAACTGGGGAAACTATGTACATTTTAAGCAGAGAAAGATGTATGTTGGTATTCTATTTACAATAATGTACCTCTGAAGCAGTACTACTGCTTGATTACAAATACTGTCTGGTCTGTATTACATGTTATGTAAATTACATATTTTGTAATTCATATTAAGGGATTGGGTTGTGAGGAGGGAGGAGATGACGCATTGTTTGGTTGTGAGAAGTGCATCAGGAACAAATGGTGCTTGAGGGCTTTTCTGAATTGCCTGAGGTCACTGACCGATCTGACACTGGGGGGTAGGTTGTTCCAGCATCTGGGGGCATAGAACGCGAATGCCCTATTATTAGTTGATTGTGCACATTTTATGGTTTCCCTCGAAATAATTAGCGTATTGGCGGCTAATGATCTCCTAGATCTATTGTTGGGGGTGTGAGTGAGTAGGTCTGAAACTGAGGAGGGAGATATTTTATTAATGGATTTGAAAGTAATAAGGAGGGCTTTGTATGAGATCCTGCAACTTATCGGAAGCCAGTGTAGTTCTCTTAGGATGGGGGTTATGTGGTCTCTCCTTGAAGCTCCGCACAGGACGCGGGCGGTGGCATTCATAGCTAATTGTAGCGGGTTTAGGGTATTCTTGGGGAGGCCGTGGAGTATGATGTTTGCGTAGTCGAAATGGGGTGTAACTAGCGCTTGGAATATTGTGCGGACGTTCTCTGGCTCCAACATGGGTCTCAGGTGCCGTAGAGTCTTGATCTTGTAGTAGATGGCCTTTACAGTGAGGCTTATGTGTGTTGTGAAGTCTAGCTGCTGATCTAATATCACCCCCAGGTAGCGTATGGTAGGCTTGATTGGAAGCTCTGCGTCTCTTACTTTTAGTGTCGAGGGGGGAGAAAAGCTTTTGTTTTTTGTGACGATTAGGACCTTGTTTTTTTTTAAATTTATTCGAAGATTCTGATTGAGAAGCCAATCTGTTATTGCGTTGAAGCAATCGACTAAGGCTGTATAATCAGGAAGCGTGACATTGATAGGTGTGAACATCAGCACATCAGCATATCAGACCGATGGTACGTACTACCACTGTGGGTGTGTGCATGGGCAGAACTTGGGCAAACTGTAAGTGGAGTATAAATTTATGTGTATAAATTATAAAATATTAAAATGTATCATGCGCCTTTTTGAGAAATCTAGGCTTAGTTATTTACACATGTGTTTTTGGTCACTTATGCCCCTATTTTATAAAGAAAAGAAGCCTATTTTTTATATAGAAAAGCAGGCGCCTAATGATCAGTTCTTTCTGGGTGCCTAAATATAAGTGTCTTGTTATAAAATTACCCTGAATATGTGTAACTATTAGATGTTGTCCACAGATTTCAAAGACTGTACTGAAAATGTGGGGAGGGTAATTTTATAAAGGTTTTTCCATCTATGAAGCCTATTTAACAGAACAAGTATAGCCATATACACATGTATGATTACTTGCAGCAAACGATGGCACATAGTTATACACTTGTGCAGTATGTAGATGTTCTCAAGGGCGGAGTTGCAATTTTATAAAGTACATGCTTAGAACACAAATACACATATTTACACCATCTCTGGAGCAGATGTAAATGTGTGTGTTGGAATTTGTGTTCTACTGGAACTGGTTCTGGTTGACTATTTCATAAAGGTTCAGAGGAATCTATACTGTCTTTATATAAAAGCACCTTTATGACTTCTCACATAGGCATCCTGCAAATTTTCTTTCCTTGAGTCCTTCCAGTCCAGTCCAAATACATGGATTTATGGCATCCTACCAGCAGATGGAGACCGGAAACCACCAGTTTGATGATGTCACCCTATAAGGGTCCTGTGCAGTCAAACTCTCTCCAGTATTTCTCTAACAAAGCAGATGCCAGTGAAGATGTTTATTAGCTTAATATCTTAACAGATTTAATAACTTATTAATAACTATTTACACTATCTCCAAGGAGAGCTCAGAAGTCGAGAACAAAGTCCACAACCTCCAGACACTCCTGATTACCCAAGAGAGTAAAAAAGAAACAAAAAAGAAACAGCAGAGCAGAACAGTGAACATCTCAGCACAGCCTTCCCAACAGACTTTCTAGTTGGGTTTGCAACCCTCAAAGATGGCCAGGATGATTTCTGGACTGAACTGAATGGTCCAATTGACCACTGACCAAATCCAAAATTGGCTGAAACTTTCCCTCTTTCTTGGGCACTGTGAAATAAACGCATTACCAGTTTCAGCCATCAGAGGAACTCTCATCATGACCTCAAGCTGGAGCAGCCACTCGAGAGTGTCCGCCACCACCCATTTTATTTATTTATTTATTTATTTATCTATATTTTTCTATACCGCCCCTTCCAGCGATCAAGGGCGGTTTACATGGAACATTTTAACAATTGTACACAGATGTATACATTCACATTGAACAATCAGATTCAACTATTTACAGTGAACGGTTAAGTTTAACTATTTACATTGAACAAAACTTCAACTTCAAGATGTATTAGTAATACAAACAACCATTAAGTTATTTACATTGGATATTTACAGTGGTTGCCTTTCCTGGTGCCTGGCAGGGAGACTCCATGAAAGCATCTAAGAGGGGTTGTGCCAGCTTGAGGGCGTAGCCTTTGTGAATTACTTCCAGAACCCAGCGACTGTAAAAAATTGCAAGAGGACCTTGATAAATTGGGAGATTGAGCGTCCAACTGGCAGATGAAATTTAATGTGCACAAGTGCAAAGTTATGCACTTAGGGAAGAGCAACCCAAACTATGTTTACATGATGCAGGTTCAATATTAATGACCATCACCCAGGAAACTGATTTAGGCATCATTGTGGATAATATGTTGAAACATTCTGTCCAGGGTGCAGCGACGGCGGCCAAGAAAACAAAAATAATGCTAGAAATCATTCGGAAAGGAATGGAGAATAAAACAAAAGATATTATAATGCCTCTGTATTGTTCCATGGTGCAATCACACCTTGAATATTGTGTGCAATTCTAGTCACCTTATCTTAAGAAGGATATAGCAGAACCGGAAAAGGTAGCTGGGTGGCTGGTGGACGTGAGGATCGCTTGGTAACATGCCTGCCTGGTACAAAGATAGCGGACCTCACGCGTCACCTAGACATGGTCTTAGATAGTGCTGGGGAGGAGACTGCGTCTTGGTACATGTCGGTACCAATGCCATAGGAAAATGTGGTAGGGAGGTTCTGGAGGCTAAATTTAGGCTTTTAGGTAGGAAGTTGAAATCCAGAACTTCCAGGATAGCTTTCTATGAAATGCTTTCCGTTCCACGCGCAGGACCCAAAAGACAGGCAGAGCTTCGGAGACTCAATGCGTGGATGAGACAATGGTGCAAGAATGAGAGTTTTGGATTTGTTAGAAACTGGGGAACATTCTGGGGAAAGGAAGGGCTCTTCTGAAGGGATGGGCTTCAGCTTAACCGGGATGGAACCAGGCTGCTGGCATTAACCTTTAAAAAGGAGATAGAGCAGTTTTTAAACTAGATAATAGGGGAGAGCCGACAGCCGCCCAAGAGCGCATGGTTTGCAGCAATGTATCCTTGAAGGATACTACCAAAAAAATGAAGTTAGGGCACGTCAGCAGAGAGGTTCCATTAAAGACAAAGGTAGCCCAAATGCCCTTTACAGAGCAGACAGAGCTTAAAGATTCAAAAGTACTCCTGCCTACCGATAACCAGATTAATATGAATAAAATACAGTCTCTAAAATGCAAATCCTAGAAGTCTAAAAAATAAGATGGGAGAGTTAGAATATATAGCACTAAATGAGAAGTTAGATATGATTGGTATCTCAGAGACATGCTGGAAGGAGGACAACCAGTGGGACACTGTGATACCTGGGTACAAACTATATCGTAATGATAGAGCTGATCAAATTGGTGGAGAGGTTGCGCTCTATGTTAAAGAGGGCATTGAGTCACAAAGGATTAAAGTTCTACAGGAAACAAAATTTGCTGTAGAATCCCTATGGCTTGAAATTCCATGTAAAAAGGGGAAGGTGATGGCAGTGGGGGTGTACTATTGACCGCCTGGCCAGAATGAACAAATGGATGATGAAATGCTCAAAGAAATCAGGGAAGCTAACAAAAGTTACAGAACAGTGATAATAATAATGGGTGATTTCAATTACCCCGGTATTGACTGGGTCATTATCACGACAGGACATGCGAGGGAGATAAAGTTTCTAGATGAAATTAATGACTGCTTCTTGGAGCAGCTGGTTCATGAACCGACCAGAGGGGAAGCCATTTTGGACTTAGTCCTTAGTGGAACACCAGATCTGGTGCAAGAGATAAGGGTGATGGGGCCACTTGGCAATAGTGATCATAGCATGATTGCCTTTGATTTAATTAATGGAGGAGGGATGCTAAGGAAATCGAAAGGGAGACTAAGATAAAATGAGGAAAATAGTTATGAAAAATCTAAAAGGAGCAATTGCAAAGGTTAAAGACTTACATCAAGCTTGAGTGTTGTTTAAAAATACTATCTTGGAAGCCCAGACCAGCTGTATTCCATGCTTTAAGAAACGTGGAAGGAAGTCCAAAAAACTGCCAGCATGGTTTAAAGGTGAGATCAGAGAGGCTTGTTGCCAAAAAAGCATCTTTCAGGAAATGGAAAAAAGAGCCAAATGACGAAAACTGGAAACAGCACAAGCACTGGCAAGTTAAATGCAAAGCATTGATAAGGCAGGCAAAGAGAGAATTTGAGAAGAAACTTGCTGTGGAAGAAAAAACGATTAATAAAGACTTTTTCAAGTACATTTGTAGCAAGACAACCTGTGAGAGAGTCAGTTAGACCATTAGATGATAGAGGGGTATAAGGGCCAGTAAGAGGGGACAAGGCTATAGCGGAGAGACTGAATGAATTCTTTGCTTCGGTCTTTACTGAGGAAGATGTAGGGATGTTACCCATGACTGAAGTGGTACTTAAAGTTGATACTGCGGAAGAATTTAAAGAAATAGCGCTACACCGGGAAGATGTATTACAACTATTTGATAAACTGAAGAGTAACAAATCACCTGGACCAGATGGTATTCATCCAAGGGTGTTGAAAGAACTGAAATATGAAATTGCAGACCTGCTATTAGTAATCTCTGAACTATCATTAAAATAATCTGTAATACCTGAAGATTGGAGGATCACCAATGTAGCACCAATTTTTAAAAAGTGCTCCAGGGGTGATCCTGGAAACTACAGACCGGTGAGCCTGACGTCATTACCAGGAAAAATGGTAGAAACAATCATAAAGAACAAAATTACACAGCATGTAGATAGTCATGGCTTAATGGGAGACATGGCTTTAGACAAGGAAGATCTCGTCTTACTAACCTGTTATGTTTTTTTGAAGGTATGAATAAACAGGTAGACAAAGGTGAGTCGGTTGATACAGTGTATCTGGACTTTCAGAAAGCCTTTGACAAGGTCCCTCATTAGAGACTTTTGGCAAAACTAAAAAGTCATGGGATAGGAAGTGATATACTATTGTGGATCAGAAACTGGTTAAAAGATAGAAAGCAGAAGGTAGGGCTAAATGGCCAATTTTCCCAATGGAAAAAGGTGAATAGTGGAGTACCCCAGGGATCTGTGCTGGGTCCACTGCTTTTTGACATATTCATAAATGACCTGGAAAAAGGAATAACGAGTGAGGTTATCAAATTTGCAGATGACACAAAACTATTTAAAGTTGTTAAAACCCAAGAGAATTGTGGAAAACTGCAAGAGGATCTTGATAAATTGGAAGACTGGGCATCCAAATGGCAGATGAAATTTAATGTGGACAAGTGCAAAGTTATGCAGCTAGGAAAGAACAACCCAAACTATGGTTACACGATGCAAGGTTCCACATTGGGAACCACCAGCCAGGAAAAAGATTTAGGCATCATCGTGGATAACATGTTAAAACCCTCTGCCCAGTGTGCAGCAGCGGCCAAGAGAGCAAATAGAATGCTAGGTATCATAAGGAAAGGAATGGAAAATAAAACAAAGGATATTATAATGCCTCTGTATCATAGTAACATATTAACATAGTAAATGACGGCAGATAAAGACCAGTATGGTCCATCTAGTCTGCCCAGCAATATGGCCGGAGTAGGTGCACCCCTTCCCATGTCTTTTAGGGAGTAGATGCACCCTACCCATGTCTTTGCTTAGTGGTGCACCCACCAGGAGCAGGTGCACCCCTCCCTATGTCTTCACCCCTCCCCATATCTTTGTTTCTTTGTTTAGGGGTGAACCCACCACTCCTTCCCCCATCGCTCCATGTAGGACACCCCTATTTGTTGAGAAATTAGATGGTTCAGTTTAGTTTGATTTAATCTTGTTGCTGTGAAGTGATCCACTGTGTCTGTCCCAGGCCACTTTGAATTACTTCACTGTGTTTTCCCCCACCACCTCCATCGGGAGGGCATTCCAAGCAATCACCACCCTTTCAGTGAAAAAGTATTTCCTGACATTGCCTTTCAATTTACCACCTTGTAGCTTCATGTCATGCCCTCTAGTTTTACAGCTTCCCTGTCTCTGGAAGAGGTTTGTTTGTTCATTATTTCTCTTTAAGAATTTAAAGGTCTGAATCATATCTCCCCTATCCCTCCTCTCCTCGAAAGTGTACATATTTAGGTCTTCAAGTCTTTCCTCATAAGGTTTCTGACGCAGGCTCCAAATCAGTTTGGTCGCCTTCCTCTGAACAGCTTTCATTCTTTTTATATCCTTTGCAAGATACGGTCTCCAAAACTGAACACAGTATTCCAAGTGAGGCCTCAAAAGAGACTTATAAAGTGGCACTAGTACCCCTTCCTTTCTGCTGGTAATTCCTCTTTGAATGCAGCCCAACATCCTCCTGGCTTTTGCCACTGCCTTGTCGCACTGTTCTGCCACCTTGAGATCTACAGAAATAATCACACCAAGGTCTTTCTTCTGCTCCATGCACACCAACCTCTCGCTCCCTAACGAGTACATTTCTCTTGGATTTCTGCTACCCAAGTGCATGACACTGCTCTTCTTCGCATTAAATCTTAATTGCCAAGCATCAGACCATTCCTCCTCATGTTAAGCACTCCCTCGGGGGAGTCCACTCTGTTGCAAATATTCGTGTCATCTGCAAAAAGACAGACTTTTCCATTCAGTCCTTCAGCAATATCACTCACAAATACATTGAACAGTGCCAGGCCTAGGACTGAACCCTGAGGCAACCCGCTAATCACGTTCCTTTCATCCAAGTGAGCTCCATTTATCATCACCTTCTGTCATCTGTCAGTCAACCAATTTCTGATTGTTTACCACCTTGGGATCCATCCCCAAACTACTGAGTTTATTGATAAGCCTCCTATGAGGGTCAGTATCAAAGGCTTTGCTGACATTTATTTATTTATTTTATTTATTTAACATCTCTTATATACCGCACTATTATCATCAGCGCGGCTTACATGAAACAAACATATACATACAGGAAACTGTAGTGCATTTTACAAGTAACAGGAGTTTAGAACTTGGGAACAACAAGGTAACTATGTCTACTATAAAACTATCTACAATAATCTCTACGCATTAGTCATATTAGGGATTGTCTTGGTCTGAATATGGCGTTATTATTTCCCTTGTGGGAGATTAAGTTGGAAAATAGCTTAAGAATAGGTGGTGTTTGAGACTTTTTCTGAATTGTGTTAGGCTGGTTATAGCTCTCAATTCTGGTGGGAGGGCATTCCAGGCTATTGGGGCATGAATGCTGAAGGCTCTTTTAGTTGTTTCCTTAGTGTATCTGACTGTTTGTTTCGGGATTGTTAATGTATTTATAGCAGCTGATCTTCTGGGTCTATTGAGGGTCTGCATGTGTAAAAGGTAGGCGACCGTTAATGGTGCTTGATTGTTTAAAGCTTTGAAGGTAGTGATTAAAATCTTGTATCGAATTCTTGCATTGGTTGGTAACCAGTGTAGCCTTTTTAGAATTGGAGTTATGTGATCTGTTTTTGATATTCCTTCAAGAACTCTGGCTGTGGTGTTCATCGCCAGCTGGAGAGGATTTAAAGTTGATTGGGGGAGACCATGTAGAATTGCATTTGCGAAGTCGAGGTGAGGCATTATTAAGGCTTGATAGACGGTTCTGAAATCTGTGGGTTCCAGTAAAGGTCGTAAGTGGCGTAGTGTACGTATCTTGTGATATATTAGTTTTGTTATATTTTTTATGTGGGTTTTCATATTGAGGCGCTGGTCGAGGGTGATACCTAGGTATCGTATCGTAGGCTTTACTGTCAGTTCTTTGCCATTTATCTTTAAGGTAGTAGGAGGTGTGAAGTTTTGGTTCTTTGTGATAAACATCACATCGGTCTTGCTGTGGTTGATTCTTAGGTTCTGTGAGAGGAGCCAGTCTTCTACTGATTCGAAGCATTTTGTCAATGGAGTAAAATCAGGGTGGTTGATGGAGAATGGTATGTATAGCAGAATGTTGTCTGCATAGGCTAAACAGGTAACATTAAAGGAACGGATGAGGTCACAGATTGGTTGCATATATATATTAAACATTAATGCTGAAAGAGAGGATCCTTGTGGTACCCCTTGATCTTGGAGGAATGGTTCAGATGTTCTTTCATCAATTCTTACTTGTTGCCAGCGGTTAGTTAGATATGATATACACCAGACATCCAGGTAGATGACATCCATCGCGTGTCCTTGATCCAGTTCTCTGGTCACCCAGTCAAAGAACTCAATGAGATTTGTCTGGCAAGATCGTCCCTCGGTAAAACCATGTTGCCTCGGATCCTGTAACCCGCTGGTTTTGAGAAAGCTCACTATTCGCTCTTTCAGGAGCGTCTCCATTACTTTTCCTGCCACCGAGATAAGGCTCACGGGCCTGTAGTTTGACACTTCTTCCCTGTCACCACTTTTGTGTAGAGGTATGACGTCAGCCATTCTCCAGTCCTGAGGAACCTCTCCTGTTTCCAAGGATCTGTTGAAAACATCCTTTAACGGCCCTGCAAGAACCTCTCTGAGCTCTTTCAGTATCCTGGGATGTATCCCATCTGGTCCCATGGCCTTGTCCACTTTCAGTTTTGCAAGTTGTTCTAAAACCTCATCCTCTCTGAATGGTGTGTTATCTACCTCATTCCCATTTTTATATTTGGGAGTCATAGGTGGTCCTTCTCCAGGATTTTCTTTAGTAAAAACAGAGCAGAAGTATTTGTTTAGTAATTTTGCTTTATCAATGTCATTTTCCACGAGTCTGTTTCCAGCACTTCTGAGTACTGCAATTCCACCTCTGATCTTTTTCCTTTCCCGAATATACCTGAAGAAAGTTTTGTCGCCGCACTTAACATCTTTAGCCATCTTTTCCTCTGCCTTTGATTTTGCTATCCTTATTTCTCTTTTTGTCTCCTTAAGTTTGATCCTGTATTCATTTCTGTGTTCTTCTGTTTGCAAGCTTTTGAATTTTGCGAAAGCTGTGGTTTTTGCCCTTATTTGAGCAGCCACTTCTTTGGAAAACCAAATAGGTTTCCTTCTCCTCTTGTTTTTATTTACTTTTCTTACATATTTATCTGTTGCCCCTTTTATTGCCCCTTTTAGTTTAGCCCATTGCAATTCCACTTCCCTTATCCCCTTCCACCCTGTCAGCTCCTCCTTTAGGTACTCGGCCATTTTATTGAAGTCAGTGTCTTTGAAGTTTAGGACTTTGAGCTTGCTATGATTGGATTGCACCTTGGCTTTTATCTCAACTGAAAGGATGAAAGGGGCCAGAGTCACCCTCTCAGCAGCCACGCTATCAGCGACAGGGATCCCAGGTTGGAGTGCAGAAGATAACCCCCATCCTGAGATAGAAGTCTTGGGGCAGTTCCCAAGGGAATGGGGGTCTCCACCATCAACTGGAGAAGCAACGGGAACCACTGTTGCTGGGCCACCGAGAAATTATCAGGATGAGTGAGGCCCTGTTGCGGAGGATCCTGAACAAGATCTTGGCGATCAGCGGCATGGGAGGAAAGGCATACATGAGGCCTTCTGACCATGAGACAAGGATCGCATCCACTACCACCCTGGAGGGGTGGGTCTGCCGGGAACAGAAGCAGGGCAACTGGATGTTGTCTGGCCTGGCGAACAGGTCCATCACGGGTTCCCCCAGAGCTGAAAAAGCCAACTGGCAACCCTGGGGTCCAGCTGCCACTTGTGTGGCTGGAGGACTCTGCTAGCCTGTCAGCCATAAGGTTGTCCTGGCCTGGCAGGTACACTGCCTGCAGAAGGATACCCTGTTGGATTGTGTATGAGCAGAGGACCAGTGCATCCTGACAAAGGGTATGAGACCCCGTACCCTCTTGTTTGTTCATACAGGACATCTGTCTGGACCAGCACTTGCTGGTGATGCAGGTGGTGACAGAAGACTCACAGGACTAAGACTATGGCTCAGAGCTCCAGGAGGTTGGATCTCCTGAGTGCTCTTGACTGGGACCAATTGCCCTGGGTTCGTAACTCTGCGCAGTGGGCTCCCCAGATGAGTAGGGAGGCATCTGTGGTGACGACCCTGGTATCGTTCCATGGTGCGACCACACCTTGAATATTGTGTACAATTCTGGTTGCCGTATCTTAAAAAGGATATAGCATTACTAGAAAAGGTTCAGAGAAGAGCCACCAAAATGGTAAAGGGAACGGAAGGATACTCCTATAAAGAGAGGCTAAAAAGGTTAGGGCTCTTCAACCTGGAAAAGAGACGGCTGAGGGGAGATATGATAGAAGTCTATAAATTAATGAATGGAGTGGAACAGGTAAACATAGATCGATTGTTTACATTATCAGAATATAAAAGGACTAGGGGACATGCAATGAAGCTACAGAGTAACCTATTTAAGACTAATAAGAGAAAATATTTTTTCACTCAATCTGTAATCAAACTCTGGAATTTGTTACTGGAGGATGTAGTTAATGCTGTTAGTGTAGCTGGGTTTAAAAAAGGTTTGGACAAGTTCCTGGAGGTAAGATCCATAAACCATTATTAAAAAGGACCCGGGATATCACTGTTTGACCCAATACAAGCACTGAGGAACCTGTGTCTTTTGGGGAAACAGCTAGGTACTTATGACCTAGATTGGCCACTGTTGGAAGCAGGATACTGGGCTTGATTGTCCTAGGTCTGACCCAGTATGGCATATCTTATGTTATGTTTAGGTACAAAGAGACATCAAAATGGTAAAGGGGATAGAAGAATACCCCTATGAGGAAAGGCTTATAAGGTTAAGGCTCAAATGATGTGCTGAGAAAGAGCAGACATGTACTGCTTGATCTCCGGGGACCCCCCTCCTCCGGGCTGTGAGATAGAGCCGAAAAACCGCTACGAAGTTGAAATTGAAGGAGCGGGGGTAGTGTGGCTCCGGCTGGTGGTGAATAGAATGGGGGCAAACCAATAGCAACAGTTAAAATGAGGAGGAGAGAGAGAGATGTGGCAGAGCAAGATGGCGGAATCCTCTCCCATGTCCTCATCTTCGGCACCCCCGGCCCTAGTTGAGGAGGTGTCAGCAGCAGTGGCCTGTGCACTTTTGGCGCAGTTTGATGCCCTGCACAGGAAACTGGACATTTTAGAGAGCTCCCTTAGCACCCTGGGAGGCCATATACAAGAGGCGGAAACTCATCTCCCAGAATGAAGACGCAATAACAGCTATGAACCGGGAGGTAGGCCTGTTGCGGGAAACACTAGCAGCGCACGAGGTTAAGCTGGATGACCTCAAAAACAGGACCAGGCACAATAACCTCTGATTTATGGGAATCCCAGACTCGGTGCAGGACAAAGAACTGAAGGGTTATTTGGAGACTTTATTACCGCAGATATTGGAGTTAGGGGCTGATTGTCCCAGGCTATAGATTGAACGGACACACCGCACTGGTCCTAAACAAGCGAGAGACCAGAGACCATGCGTCGTTCTGACTAAATTCCTCCAGTTCCCACAAAAAGAGGCAGTGCTGCGAGCAGGCCACAAGAAGGGCACAATTCAAAAGGACAATTTGCGGCTTCGGGTGACACAAGATTATTCAGCGGCCCCGAGTCAGCATAGGAGGGCGTATGCACCAGTATGCCAGAGGCTTATTGATACCATTAAATTTACAGTCCAATACCAGACTAGACTGCATATAACCCACGATGGAATGCATTGGGTCTTTGATAATGCATCAGCAGCAAGCCAATAACGTGGAGAAGATACTGCGAGGACCGTCCATGCGAGTGCCCTTCGGAACATCACCAGCAGAAACATGGCTACAACATGAGTTCATCAGCCCCAAGTCACCATATCGATTTTGGTCTAACAAGAGTGAGAGCGGAGGGCCTTTAGTGAATGATTTGCCTGGACTCAAGTTTCCTATAACTGAGGAACAAGATTAGGACTAGGAGGGAGGATTTGGTGCAAATCCTACTTGTCCAACAGATGGCAACACGTAAGGACCAGTACCGCAACCTCAGAACCATTCCTACAAAAACAAGGTGTACCCCAGGGATCATCACTATCGGCACTAATGTTTAGCATCTACATGCAGCCCATATGTGCTCTGATACGCTCATTCAATGTCCACTGTCTAGCAAATGCAGACGATATCCTCCTATATATGCCATTTACAATTGACCAGCCATTTACAATTGACCGATAATAAGATGTTTCGACGCAGTAGCAGACCGGCTAAACACGCAAAACCTTTGTATCAACCACAACAAGAAAGATGTCCTCTTCGTCACGAAGAACCAAGAATTCACCCCCCCCACCATCGCTCAAAGTCAAGAATGCAGAGCTGATAACTAAATCCTTAATTCGTTACCTCGGGATCACACTGGACCAGAGACTGGACATGAAAATACACATAAAAAACACAGTAAAAACAATATACTACAAAATACGGACACTTCGCCATCTACGATCACTAATGGACCCTAGTGATTTCCGAACAATCTACCAAGCCTTGGTACTCCCACACTTTGATTACGCCAATGTCATATTATACGGACTCCCGCAGGCAACTCTACACCCGCTCCAGCTTGCAATGAACACAGCAGCAAGAGTGCTAGCCGGGGTATCACGAATGAACCACATCACCCCAATTTTGAAGAATCTACACTGGCTGCCCATTCAGGCAGACTTATCTACAAGATCCTAGCCTTGACCTTCAAAGCCCTAAACAATCACCCCCCCACATCCATTAACAAGATGAACCACAGTATACACCCAAAGAGAACCAGAAGATCCTCAACAGTGAACACACTGACGATCACAAAATAAATGACTACGTGCACAAAAGCAACCTCCAACAGGGCTTTCACGATATATGCACCCAGAGCTTGGAATGCCCTCCCCGCAGACATGCGAGTCATTACTAACCTGTCTCAATTCCGGAAGGCACTCAAGCATTATTTTTTCATAAGACACTACCCTGAACCTAGCTACAGAAACCAATCAATGAACAATCACACTAAACACTCAGAACATCCCAACAACATACCCAACAAGACAAAGGATAGCCGGTCTAAGCTGGCCAATACTGAATAGGTTAAAGCCACAACCCGAAAACATAGGCTTTACTGTAAATAATTTGTGGATATGTTACCCCAGTTGAAACCAAGTGGAGTGGAGGAGTGGCTTAGTGGTTGGGGCAAGGTACTTCAGGCCGGAAGGTCGGGGGTTCAAATCCCACTAGAGGACAGCAACCTTGGGCCGGAAGGACTGGGGTTTCTAGTCCCACAGGTGCTCCTTGTGGTCTTGGGCAAGCCACTTAACCCTCCATAGCTCATGTTCCCTGTAAAATAGTTATCTCCAAGTTATAATGCCCTGTTCAATGTAATTTCAGTTTGTTCAATGTAAACCGCACTGATGCAGAATAGCACAGTATATAAGAGAATGTAAATAAATAATCCCTGTTCAATGTAAATACTCTGTGGCCCGTCCGTACAGTAAATTGTTCTGCTTATTGTAAACCACACTGATATGTAATAGCGCGGTATATAAGAGAAGTAAAATAAATAAATAAATAAAAACAATGGCGGCTCTCCCCGATTAGGGGTGTAAGGGAGCCTAGCTGGGGGAAGTGTTATGATTTTTATGTTTGTTGTTGGAGGGGAACTATTTAGGGGGGGAGCCTGCAGTGCACAAGATTATTTGGTGGAAACGCAGGAATTGTAAAGAAGGGGTGCAAAAGAGAGGCACCTGAGGAAGCCACCAGCCAGGGCACTATGATAATGCTTGGGAGCCCAACCCGTTGAGCACTACAATCAAGAGGGAGAGTGGAATGCCTCAGGACTTATTATTGTGAAGGCAAGTTCTATCTCACACCAGAAGCTCTATTGGACTCAGCGGGTTTAGCAGTTTAGGCTGCTGTAGACTGTTACTAGATATAAGAGGGCT
The DNA here is from genome assembly GCA_033557465.1 of Ichthyophis bannanicus. Lineage (NCBI taxonomy): Eukaryota > Metazoa > Chordata > Amphibia > Gymnophiona > Ichthyophiidae > Ichthyophis > Ichthyophis bannanicus. Next base: position 429,227,006 of record CM066034.1, on the reverse strand, counting down.
CCCAGAGGGGAGGTGTTAGAGGATAGGAGAACCCGGAGACCTATGGTTAATCAGCAGGACCTCTGGAGCGAGGCTTAGGGGAGGGGGTGCCCCTACACATCTAACATGGGTTCCAATAGAGAGAGAGAGTTAGTGATAGATAAAAATGGAGGTGGAGCATATAGCATAGTTACTCACCTGTAACAGGTGATCTCCGGGAACAGCAGGAATTTAGTCTTCACATATGGGTATCGTCGGTACCGATGGAGCCTGCGTGGGAACGCTCAACAGCATCCAATTAGAAAGCTTTTGGGAGAATACCACAGCGCCTGCGTGCTGCCTTCCCGCCTTTCCCAACTGCCTCTCTCCAGTTGAGTTTTAAAGCTGAGTCAAAGAGAGAGAGAGAGGGAAAGAGAAAGAGATAGAGAGATACAACTCCTAGGGGAGGTGGGTGGGTTGTGAAGACTAAATTCCTGCTGTTCCCGGAGATCACCTGTTACAGGTGAGTAACTATGCTATCTCCAGGAACAAGCAGGAATGTAGTCTTCACATATGGGGACTCCCTAGCTTTAGATGCCAGGGAGAGACCCCAGAAGTTGTGTGTCCCTGAGAAGGGATCCACTTCTCCCCATGGATCTCTGGCATCCACCAGGGATTTATTTATTTATTTATTTAACACTTATTTATATACCGCATCTTCCAGCGATCAGTTGCGGTGTACAATAAACAACAGTTAACAAAGCAGAGTTTGTTTACATAGAACATTGAACATTATAACTTATTACATAGAACATCTTAACTTGCATAATTCAATGATTCAACAAATAATCAGGATATTTCAGCTATAACAGATTGTGGTGGATAGGAGTTGATTAGGGATGGTGGGTAGGAGTTGATTAGGTATGGAACACGTGTTGGAGAACAGCCTGACCAAACAAGGCATCCCGGCGGGAGTCCTTGTCCAAGCAGTAATGGGCTGTGAAGGTATGAACCGAGGCCCAGGTGGCTGCTCGACAGATGTCGTCGATAGACACAGAGTGCAGATGAGCCATTGAAGCTGCCATGGCTCTCACATTGTGAGCTGTGACATGGCCCTCCAGAGGAAGGTTCTTACTCTGATAGGCAAAGGAAATACACTGAGCAATACAGTTAGACAGTGTTCTCTTGGAGACTGGAAGTCCCAAATGAGAAGGATCAAAAGCAACAAAGAGTTGAGAGGACTTTCTATGTTGCTGTGTTCTTTGTAAGTAAAAGGCTAAAGCTCTTTTACAGTCCAAAGTATGAAGATTCCTTTCTGCATTTGATGCATGAGGTCTTGGAAAGAACACAGGTAGGTAGACCGTCTGGTTTAGATGAAAAGGCGAGAACACCTTTGGCATAAAGTGTGGATGAGTCCTAAAGACTACCTTGTCATGATGGAACCTTGTATAAGGTGGATCAGCCACTAGTGCTTGCAACTCACTGATGTGACGTGCTGATGTGATTGCAATGAGAAAGATAACCTGCCAAGAAAGGAATTTCAAGGAGGAAGTAGCTAAGGGTTCGAAAGGTGGCTTCATGAGCTGACCAAGAACCAAGTTTAAATCCCATGCCACAGGTGGTGGCCTAATGGGAGGCTTAGTTAGCAGAAGGCCTCTCATAAATCTTGCTATAAGAGGATGGGAGGAAATAGGTTGCCCATTTAGAGGCTTGAAAGAAGCTGCAATAGCACTCAAATGGACTCTCACTGAGTTAGTCTTAAGTCCTGCATTGGATAAATGAAGGAGATACTCCAGTAATGATTCCAGAGGCACAGCAAGGGGGTTAAGACCCTTCTGCAAACACCATATGGTAAACCTTTTCCACTTGAAAGCATAAGAGCGTCTTGTGGAAGGTTTCCTGGAAGCATAAAGGATATCCTTTACTTGCTGAGGGAGGTTAAGATCATGGAGATCTAGGCCTTCATCAACCAAGCCCCGAGATGCAGAGACTGGGAATTGGGATGCCATAACATTCCGTTCTCCTGAGATAGGAGATCTGGAGCAGACCCTAACTCCAGGGAGGGAGCTTGAGAGAGATGTAGAAGGAGAGGGTACCACACTTGCCAAGGCCAATGTGGAGCTATGAGAATCATACGTCCTCTGTCTCTCTGAAGCTTGAATAGGGTCTTGGGAATTAGGGGAATGGGTGGAAAGGCATAAAGGAAGTCTTGGCCCCAGTGAAGGAGGAAAGCATCCTTGGCCTGAGAGCCCTGAGCCGGGATTCTGGAACAGAACCGGGGAAGTATGGCATTCAACAGACTTGCAAAGAGGTCTATGTTCGGGGTTCCCCAAATTTGAAAAATCTTGGTCACTTGGTCTACATGTAGAGACCATTCGTGTGGAAGCAGAACTCGACTGAGTCTGTCTGTCCAAGAGTTTTGTATGCCTAGAAGGTACACTGCCAGGAGATGAATCTGATGCTCTCTGGCGAGGGCCCATAGTCGCAAAGCTTCATTGCAAAGCGAGAGAGAGCCTGTTCCCCCTTGTTTGTTCACGAAGAACATGGCTACAAGAGATTGATATGTAGATGAGTCTCCTGTGGAGTCCAAGTGCCTTGGGTGGAGAGGTCTTGCAAATGGGCTCCCCAACCCATTGGTGAAGCATCTGTTGTGAGAGTTGCCTGGGGTAAGGGTTGTTGAAATGGGGACCCAGCAACAGGTTCTGAGTGGACTGCCACCACTGGAGGGACAAAATAAGGCGACTTGTGTTTGCTATTTTGTCTGACAGGCACCCTGATGCCTGGGTCCACTGAGTGGATAAAGTCCACTGGGCTGCGAGGATATGGAGGCGAGCATAAGGAACGATATGCACGGTAGATGCCATGTGGCCTAGTAGTTGTAGCATTTCTCGGGCAGTGAGATGAGGTTTTAGCACTGCTTGAGAAGCTAACTGCACCATGCGAAGGCAACGAGCCTGGGGAAGATAGGTCCTTGCCCTTTTGGTATCCAGCAAAGCTCCTATGAATTCTAGAGAGTTAGACTGGATTTTGGGACATTTATGACAAGACCCAAATACTGAAGGATACACATTGTGCAAGATAGGGAGGTCCTGGCCTCTGCCTCTGATGGGGATCGAATGAGTCGTCTAAGTAAGGGAAGACGAATATCCCTAGAGTGTGGAGAAATGCTGCTACCACAGCCATGCATTTCGTGAACACTCTTGGTGCTGAAGCCAGGCCGAAAGGAAGCACCCTGTATTGATAGTGCTTTCCTTGAAAAAGGAACCGAAGGAACTTCCTGTGAAGTGGATGGATGAGAACATGAGTGTACGCATCCTTGAGATCTAGAGAACAAAGCCAATCCTGACTCTGAAGGTATGGCAGCAGAGTTCCTAAAGAAATCATTTTGAATTTCTCTTTGAACAGGAATTTGTTCAATTCTCTGAGGTCCAAAATAGGTCTTTATCACCCTGTTTTCTTTGGAATAAGGAAATAGGGGGAGTAGAACCCCGTACCATACTGATGAATGGGTACTTCTTCTATTGCCCCTTGGGCAAGAAGCAGTGACCTCTTGACCTAACAGGTTGATGAGAGAGGTCTGAGAATTGAACTTTCTTACCATGGTGGAAGGGGGCATGCACAGGAAGTGCAGTTTGATTCGGAATCTAGACCATGTGGTGAACTCGTTGTACTATCACACTGGATTACTCGAGGATAGAGAACTACTGGGCGGTAGAGCTGGGGCAAGTGGTGGCCCCAAGGACCATTCGACAAGCCATTGGCCGGATCCCCAAGCTGGTAGAGGCAGCGAAATGGTGAGAGGGTGCAATTTAAATGTATAGCACGGGCACATTTTTCCCCACGAAGAGCATTGCATAGTCACCTAACTCAGGAGGGGAACTGTCCGCGTTGCTCCTGTCCCCTGACAGAACTAAGTCACATGTGGTGGGGTTGTCAGAAAATTTGTTCCTATTGGACACATATCAGCAACTATTTAAGTTCACGGCTCAACCAACACGTAGCCTGGACCGGTTCTCTCGTTGTGTGTGATTAACTTGAACCACTTCATCCCATGGGGAGTTGGGCGTGCTTGCTGGTGCGCAAGGCTTGTCTGGTGGAGAAGGGGCCAATACTTCGACGATGGAGAGAAACGTCACCTCCTACGTTTTGGGAATGGTGAAATAGTTTCCATTAGTTGATGTTATTTGAATGTTTGGCAGCCCGTGGTGACGCTACCCACTGGACCTCTTTCCTGACATTCTGGGAGCCATATATTAACACGCTACACTCGCAATGAAGTGCTGACCACATAATGGGGGAAATAGGGGTAGAAGGGAGATTGGGGGAGGGGAAGAATTCCAATTGTCTTAGTTGAACCCGAGAGAGGGCAGCAGGGAAAGAGGGGGTTGGGTAGGCTGCGACCAGGGGAGGGGGGGTTGAGGGGGGTAGAGGACGGGTTGGGGGAAGTCGGACTGTTAGAAAATGTTATAAATCACGTTTGTCGGTGGACTGCTCGGCCGGGCGGTGGATAAGAAACCTGCCCCACCCGGGGAGTGCTGATTTGAGCATTGTAATTGTTGTTTAACTTGTGGTTTAATAAACAGAATTTAAAAAAAAAGGTTAAGGCTCTTCAACTTGGAAAAAAGACAGCTGAGTGGAGATATGATAGAGGTCTGTAAAATAATGAATGGAATAGAACGGGTAAACGTAGATTGGTTGTTTACCCATTCAAAAAGTAGAAAGACTAGGGGGCACGTAATGAAGCTACAATGCAACCTATTTAAGAGTAATAAGAGAAAAGATTTTTTCACTCACACCATAATAAGTTGTGTCTCCTTAATTAGTGAATGGCTTGGAAAACATAGTATGCCCATAAATTTCAAAAAAACTGAAGCAATGTTCATCACTAGAGACAATAATTTTAAACTACCGAGTTATTTAATTATAAACAAAATCCACATCCAAGTGAAGAACAGCAGAAGATACCTTGGAGTCACGATTTAAAGGTGAGGCCATTATCAAACACATATAAGGAACCTCACAAAAAAACCTATTAATTAAACCAAAACAATTAGACACCTCAAATCTTTTTTAGACAACCATGATTTTCGTTCTATCTTTCAATCAATCATTTTCCCACACTTTGATTACTGCAATATCGTCCAATAGACAACCTCCCACTAGGACCCACCTAGACCACAAACCTTCATTGGGATGCTTTAGAGCCTACAGAGGCTCCTGTCATTTCCTCATGTCCTCTATGGCTCCCATGAAAGGGCTGGGCCTGCAGGAGAAACCTCAACGGTTGAGAAGATCTACCCATCGCCAGACTAAACTTCTACAAATCCTGGTAGTGGACACAAGTGAAGGCAGAACACTTAGCCCATCTTTGGGAAATTGGGCTCCTCCTGCACCATTCCTTCCTCCATTGCACCGAGCGCCTGTGGCACAAGGACTCCTCGCCCACCTCCTTAGTGCCTTTTCATCACTGCCATTCCCATTACCGTTCTCTCATCCATTCCACTAAAAAGTCCTACTATTCCAACCTCATCTCCTCATCTTCTAATTCTTCCCATCAGCTCTATTCTGTCCTCCTTCCCTCTCAGCCCCCCACTCCTCCTCCCCCTCCTGACCCCGCCCTTCTGGCCACCTATTTTAGTGACAAGCCCTCCATTTATCTTTTCCCGCTTGTCCCTCCCCCCTCTCTCCCACCACCAGTTTCCTCTTTCCCAACCCTCACCTCTGCCTCAGAGGATCCCACCTCCTCCCACCATTGGCTATCTTTTCGTCCCATAACACCTGCCAAATTATCTAAGACTCTCTCTCTACCTCCTGCAAAACCACATGCCAGCTCAATCCCATTCCCTCTTACTGACTCAGTGAACCATCCCTGGCCCTTCTTCCCATCATCCCATCCCTCAACATCTTTAACTCCAGTCTCTCCTCAGGTCCTTTCCCTTCCCCCTGGAAACACGCCATAATTCGTCCCATCCTTAAAAAATCCTTCTTTGGACCCATCTATTCCTGCTAACTGGTGCCCCGTCTCCAACCTCTCTTTCCTTTCCAAACTTCTGGAGAAACTGGTCTTTTCACAGCGCTCCTCTCACCTAGATGCCATCCTCACCTTGCACCCCTGTCAATCAGGCTTCTGTCCCGGTCACAGAACAGAAACCATCCTCCTCTCCTTCCTCAATGAACTTCACAACTCTCAACTCTCAAGACCATGGGCTCATCTCTACAGCTGTCTCTTTGGATCTATCCTCCGCTTTCAATCTAGTTGATCATGCCACACTTCTTAACCGCCTCTGTGATGCCAGGATTGGCGGTTCTGTCCTCCGCTGGTTCTGCTCCTTCCTCGCCTCTAGATGCTTCTCTGTATCTTCCGGTTCCTCCATTTCTTCAATCACCCCATTACCCTGTGGTGTCCCCCAGGGCTCCGTCCTTCCCCCCTCCTCTTCAATGTTTTCTTGGCTCTCCTCATTCTCTTGATTCAGCAGCACGGTGTTTCTGCTTATTATTACATGGATGAAATCATTCTCCTACTTCACACCAGCCCCTCTGCTCCTGATATCACCCCTACTTCACACCAGCCCCTCTGCTCCTGATATCACCCCTCTCAATGCCAGTCTCTCCTGCATCAATTCTTGGTTAGCTTCAAACTTTCTCCATCTTAACCTGGCAAAGACTCGGGCCAGTTGGTTCACCTTCGTCAGTCTCGTCCCCTCCTTATTCCCTTCACTCTCCTCCTCCCCCATTCCCTTGGACTCCACCCTACATTACCCTAGATTCTGCCCTATCCTTCCATGACCATCTGTCATCCATTATCCATTGTTCCTTCTGCTCCCTGTGATATATCCGTGCTGTCCGTCCCTTTCTTACCACTCCATCTCCGGTCACACTTCTCGTAATGACTAGAATAGACTATTATAACATTGCCCTTGCTGGTCTCCTACAATACCAAATGCACAGGATTCAACTTCTTCAAAACACCGCAGCCTGCATTGTCAGACATACCTCCCAGGCAGATCACATCACCCCTCTACTCATGTGCCTCCACTGGCTCCTCATCACCTTCCAAATTCAGTTTAAGGTCCTAACCTTTGTCTACAAAGCAAACCACACCGGTACACCTCAATATCTTTTTAATTTGGTTCACATCCACACTCCTCAGCGCTCACTCCAGCCTATTCACTCCAACCGCATATGCCTCCTCTTCCCTTCGCTAGTGCACTGGAGTCCACCCACAACTCTGCTTTCTTCTTTCTAGGCCTCATACTATGGAACTCCCTACCCCCATACCTCCGATTAGAACTTTTCTTTAACAAATTTAAGTCAATGCTAAAAACCCATCTCTTCTGCTCTGCCTTCAATCTCCCTTCCCCCCTCTCTCCATTCTGAGGCCTAGCACCCCTCTCCCCCTTGTTCTTCTCTTTCGTATCTCATCCTACCTTCTCTTTCCTGTCAAATTTATAGCATTCTTTTCCCTTTCTAGCAGATTTTTGAAACTTTGTAAATCGCCCTGATGTTTGTAACGTAGAGCAGTATATCAAAAACCAAAATAAGATACTCTAATGCTGCTCCAAAGAGCAACTTACTCTTTAAGGGGAGCTTACTTAACTGAGACTTAGAGGCCACGTCTGCCTATCATTTATGGAACCAAAGCAGTCATAACCACCAAGTCACATTCTTCACCAAGTCTCTCACAAGTCATACAACACCTCTGCCAAAAATCCCAAACCTGACTCCAACCTCGCCACTTCTGCCTAGAGCTTACCACTCTCCAGCAGCCTCTGGGACTACCGTAATCATGCCCATGCCCATATGCACTGCAGACAGCCGCCTGCAGGGCTTTAGCCAATGCCTCAAATGATTGCTTAAGCACAGCTTAAAGCTTACAATCCCGAGAGTCCTTCAGCACGGTGTCTCCCTCAACACATCCTCTCTGGGAAGCCTGAAGATCTCCTTTTCCACAGGCGGAATGGGGTACAACCTGGCCAAGGCTCTGCTGATTCTCAGACTAGCATCCAGTACCTCCCACTCTGCTGTAATCATATCCTTAATTTCTCTATCCACTGGGAAAGCCTTAGGGGGCTTGCAGATACCCTCCAATAAGGGATCCTCCCCCGTGTCTGTTGACAAGGTAGATGTCTTCCTATTGCCAATGCCACCAGACTCTACAAAATAAGGGTGGAGAGTTCATCCCTATGGAAGACTCTCACCACTGTGGGATCCTCCCCAGCAGGGATCTCCCCCTCTTAGAGGACGTCCTCCCAGGGAGCAGCCCACCTTTCAAAGCTGCCCCTCCATGTTACTCACCTGAAACAAGTGTTCGCCAGGGACAGCAGGAATCAGTCCTCACTTATGGGGTGATGTCGGCACTGACGGAGCCTGCGCGGAGCAATTCCCCAGCTTTCAAAGAAGGCTTTTGGGATTGCTGCCACGCATGCGTGGTCCTCGCCCCGCCCAAGGGTGCCATCTTGCTCAGTCAGGTCCCTTAGCTCGAGCCCTACCAAGCAGATGGCAAGGGAAGGACAAAAATGTACATAAGATATGCCATACTGAGTCAGACCAAGGTCCATCAAGCCCAGTATCCTGTTTCCAACAGTGGCCAATCTAGGTCATACATACCTAGCAGTTTCCCCAAAAGACAAAGTTCCACAATGCTTGTACTGGATCAAGCATTGATATCCTGGGTCCCTTCTTAATAATGGTTTATGGACCTTTCTTCCAGGAACTTGTCCAAACCTTTTTTAAACCCAGCTACACTAACAGCCTTTACTACATCCTCCGGTAACAAATTCCAGAGTTTGATTACACGTTGAGTGAAAAAATATTTTCTTTTATTAGTCTTAAATAGTTTACCCTGTAGCTTCATTGCATGTCCCCTAGTCTTTCTATATTCTGATAACATAAAGAATTGATCTACGTTTACCCGTTCCACTCCATTCATTAATTTATAGACTTCTATCATATCTCCCCTCAGCCGTCTCTTTTCCAGGTTAAAGAGTCCTAACCTTTTTAGCCTTTCTTCATAGGAGTATCCTTCCATCCCCTTTACCATTTTGGTGGCTCTTCTCTGAACCTTTTCTAATAGCGCTATATCCTTTTTAAGATACAGCGACCAGAACTGCACACAATATTCAAGGTGCGGTCTCACCATGGAACAATATAGAGGCATTATAATATCTTTTGATTTATTTTCCATTCCTTTCCTTATGATACCTAGCATTCTATTTGCTGTCTTGGCCGCAACTCATCTCTTGTAGCAACTCATCAGGGGAGTCAGGAGGGTAGTGCTGTCCCTGGAGAACACCTGTAACAGGTGAGTAACTACACTTTTTCCAGGAACAAACAGCAAGTCAGTCCTCACTTATGGGACTCCCTAGCTACAGGCTACCGAACCTGTAACCAAAAAAAAACTCCGCGAGACTGCAGCAGAAGCGGAAACCCGAAGGTGCCAGAGTCCTCAGGTTGTCAGGGCGAAACCCTCAGTAGCCGTGAAGAAGAGTTGGAGGGCAGGAGTTGCTAATACCCAGAAGAGATTACTAAGTACAGCCTGGCCGAAGGCGCTATCCCAGCGGGACTCCCTCAGGGCAGTAGTGGGCAGCGAAGGTGTTTGCAGAAGACCAGGTTGCCACCCGGTAGATGTCCTTCATGGGCACGGAGCGCAGCGAGGCCACGGAGGCCGCTTTGGCTTGGACACCATGAGGCCAGTCTGCTACCCAAACAGAGAGGGTGCGCTTGGTGACTGCTTGCCCCTGCCTATTGGGATCGTAGGTCACGAAAAGTCTGTCAGACTTGCGGTGAGTCTGGGTATGCTGCAAGTGGAAAGCGAGGGCCCGCTTGCAGTCAAGAGTGCGGAGAGCCGCTGACGCCTGATTGGCATGGGGCCTCGGGAAGAAGGTCAGAAGCACTATCTCTTGATTAAAATGAAAGGCTGAAACAACCTTAGGTAAGAACTTAGGATGGGTCCGGAGGACCACTCTGTTCCAATAAAACCTGGTATAAGGGGCGCCAACCATGAGTGCCTGAAGCTCATTGACTCGGTAAGCCGAGGTCAGTGCCACCAGGAAGGCTACCGTCCAGGACAAGTGCCGGAGCGAACACATCACCATCGGCTCGAAGGATGGATGAGTGAGCTGTGTGAGCACCACATTGAAGTCCCATTCCACCGGTGGGGGACGGATGGGCAGCTTGGGTAACAGAAGGCCCCGCATGAAGTGGGAGACTAGTGGCTGCCCCGAGAGCGGCTTTCCCTCAATAGGGAAAAGATTAGCCGATATGGCACCTCAAATGAACTCTAACAGAGTTCGACTTCAGCCCTTCCCTCGAGACGTGGAGGAGGTACTGGAGAACCCACCGAACCGGGCAGGAGAAGGGTCAGTCTGGTGATCCGAGCACCAGACGGAGAAGCGTTTCCAATTGAAGGCGTAAGCCCGCCTAGTGGAGTCCTTCCTCGAGGCAAGGATGATTTCCTCGACCTCCTCTGGAAGGGCCAGAGAGACCCGTTCATCCACCAGGCTGTGAGGGATAGGGAGGGTAGGTTCGGATGCAGTACCCGATCCTCCTGCATCAGCAAGTCCTTGGCAGAGCCCAGGGGAATCGGAGGCTCCGACGACAGCTGGAGCAGGAGCAGGAGCTTCCGGGAACTAAGGCAGCCGAGGCCACGAGGAGGCCACGAGGAGGCCATGAGAATCAGCGATGCTCCGTCCCGTTGAGCCTTGAACAGAGTCCTCGCAATGAGGGGGAAAAGAGGGAATGCATATACGAGACTGGAGGATCAGTCTAGGAGAAATGCATCGGGCCCTTCCTGCCCGGGTGTGGCACCGGGCTGCAGAAGCGCGGGAGCTGTGTGTTCTGGAGGCTGGCGAAGAGGTCCATCGCTGGAGTGCCCCAGTGCAGAAACAGCCAGCCTGTGACTCTGGTATCCAGGCGCCACTCGTGGGAGCGAAGGATTCTGCTGAGTCTGTCCGCCAAGCCATTCTCCTGACCCGGGAGGTAAGTCGCCTTGAGGGACATCCCCCGTCGGGCAGTGAAGGAACAGATGAGGACTGCATCCCTGCAGACGGAGTGCAACCCCTCTTTGTTGATGTAGAACATCGCTACCTGGTTGTCGGTCTGCACCAGAACCAACTTCCTGCTGAGGACATCCTTGAAGACCCTCAAGGCCCACCGGATGGCCCGGAGCTCAAGCAGATTTATCTGCTGCTGAGCCTTCACAGACAACCATTGTCTCTGCGTGCAGAGAGACACGCAATGGGCTCCCCACCCCAACAGGGAAGCATCCGTGGTTAGCACCACATCATGCTGTGGGGTCTGGAAGGGCGATCCCTGCAGGAGGTTGTGGGGTTTTGCCACCAGTTCAGGGACAAACGAAGGTCGGGAATAACCCTGATGGGGTCCCTGAGGTGTCCGAGGGATTGACTCCATTGGGTGCTGAGACACCACTGGGCCGTCCGCATGTGCAGGTGGGAGTGAGGAAGCACATGCATGGTCGAGGCCATGTGGCCCAAGAGACGTAGCATGGACCAAGCGGTGACCTGGCGGGTGCTCTGGATGTGTGCCGCCAGAACTCGGAGGCGGGTGGAGCGATCCACCAGCAAGAAGGAAATGGCCTGCCGAGTATCGAGGCATGCCCTGATGAACTCAAGAGCCTGTGTCGGCTCAAGGTGAGTCTTTGGGTAGTTCACCAAGAACCCCAATCTCTCCAAGAGGAGGACAGTGCACGACATCACTTGCCAGGCCTCCTCGATGGAGGAGCCCAAAATGAGCCAGTCGTCGAGGTAGGGAAAGACTGGCACGCCCCGACACCGAAAGTGAGCGGTGGCCACAACGAGGCACTTCACGAAGACCCGTGGGCGGATGCAAGGTAGAAGGGGAGCACCCTGTACTGGAAGTGCTCTCCCTGCACCCTGAAATGCAGGTACTGCCTGTGTTGGGTGTGGATCAAGATATGGGCGTTAAGTGTCCTTCAGATCCAAGGAACATAGACAGTCATCCTGCCGGAGGAAGGGCAGCAGCACGCCAAGAGATAGCATCTTGAATTTCTCCCGCACCAGGATCTTGTTCAGCTTGCGGAGGTCGAGGATGGGCCGAAGACCTCCTGTCTTTTTCAGGATGAGGAAGTACCGGGAATAAAAGCCCTGACCTCAAAGGTGCAGAGGGACCTTCTCGACTGCCTGTTGAGCAAGGAGGGAGTGTAATTCCCGCTGCAGCAAAAGCTGGTGCGCGGGGAGTCAAGGAGGCTCTGCCGGGGAGAAAGGGGGTGGAAGCCTGTCAAAGTGGAGGCGGTAGCCCTCCCGGATGACTTGGAGGACCAGGTGTAAGAGGTGATAAGTGTCCACGACGGTGTGAAGCAGGACAGGCTGCTGCATCGCTAGAGGGCAAGGGGCTATGCCGCTGGCGTCAAAAGCCCTGCTGGGGCTGTTGAGGAGCAGGTGTCTGGGCCTTCGGGCTCTTTGGTAAACGGTGGCCTGGCCGGGCTTCCCCTGCACGCGAGTGGTCAGTGCTGGGATAGCAGGGTACGGCGGGTAGCCGCGGTACTGGAGGCCTTTCCTGGGGAAGAAGGGCTTCTTGGTAAGCTGCTTCTTCCGAGGCAGTGTAGAGGTTTTTCAGGAGAGATGGGTCCTAGTGACGTACTCCATCTCGATCTCAGCCGCCTTCTCCTCCATCGGCTTACCAAAGAGTTGTTCGCTGAGGCAGTACACATCAAGGAGCATTTCCTGCACCCACTGCTCCAAATCCAAAGATTCGAGCCAGGCCTGGCGGCGGGCTCCGATGCCTGCGGCCGCCACCCGAGCTGATGTCTCAAAGCCATCATAGGAGGCTTGAGAGATATACTTGGAGCAGTCAGCCACTGATTTCAACAGGGTGTGGAACCTGTCGAGAGGCTCGCCCTCGAGGCCCGCGGAGAAACCACCAAGTTCTTTTGCCAAGTCATGGAGGAACATACCAATATATAGTTAGTATGTCTGGATGCGACAAGAGAGCATGGAACCTTGATAGGCCTTGCGGCCCAGGGCATCAAGGGCTCTCAATTCTCGGCCCGGAAGAACCGATGAATGGGACTTCGGGTTTTTCTGCTTCCTCGTGGCAGATTCCACCACCATCGAGGTATGTGGAAGTTGGGTCTTTCGGAAGCCTGGTCCTTGGCTGCACCTTGTACATTGAGTCAAGGTGCTTGCTCACAATGGGAACCGAGGCCGGGGCCTCTCACATGCGGAGCAGTAGCCGAGATAGGATCGGCGGCACTGGCACGGTGAGGGATTCCCTAGGCGGGGCCTCGTACTGAAGAAAAAGTAGTTACTCACCTGTAACAGGTGTTCTCCAGGAGCAGCAGGAATCAGTCCTCACATATGGGTGACGTCGGCGCCGACGGAGCCCTCGCGGAGCAATTTCCCCAGCTTTCAAAGAAAGCCTTAGGGAATTGCAGCGCGCATGCGCGGTCCCCTTCCCGCCCAAGGGTGCCATCTTGCTCAGTCTGATGACATAGCTAAAAGACAGCAAAACAATTAGCAAAAACGAAATGATAGGACTGCAACTCCAAGGGGAGGAGGGAGGGTTATGAGGACTGATTCCTGCTGCTCCTGGAGAACACCTGTTACAGGTGAGTAACTACTCTTTCTCCAGGACCAAGCAGGAAGTCAGTCCTCACATATGGGACTCCTAAGCTTAAGGCTACCGGAGACCTCAAGCACAAAAATGAGTTCCCTCTAGCTCAGCAGAATAGAAGGAAGGAATCTTCTCTGAAAATGCCCCCGACCGGTAGCCCAACACCAGGGCCGGAGGGTAGGAGTTGCCTAAACCTCAAAGAGATTATGGAGGACTGCCTGACCGAAAGCACTGTCCCTGCGGGACTCCCTCTCCAGGCAGTAATGTGCCGCAAATGTCTGGCTTGAAGACCAAGTAGCGGCCCGGCAGATGTCTGCCAACGGAACAGAGCGGAGGTGTGCCACTGACGCAGCCTTCGCCCTAACACGATGAGCCGTGACTCGACCCTCCAACGAGAGGCCGGCTGCCCCATAAGCCCAGGCGATACAGCCAGCTACCCAGATGGACAAGGTACGCTTGGAGACAGGGAGCCCCAAGTTATTGGGGTCAAAAGAAACGAAGAGCTGAACAGCCCTCCTATGCTCCCGCGTACGGTCAAGGTAGAAGGACAAGGCCCTTCTACAGTCCAGGGTATGCAGGACCATTTCAGCCCGGCTGGAGTGCGGCCTTGGAAAGAAGGTCGGAAGAACCACCTCCTGGTTGAGATGAAAAGGAGAAACCACTTTTGGAAGAAACTTAGGGTGAGTCTGTAAGACCACCCTATTCCTGTAGAACCTAGTGTAAGGAGGATCAGACACTAGGGCCTGCAGTTCATTAACACGCCTAGCAGAGGTAAGGGCCACCAAGAACAAGGTTTTCCAAGAAAGAAAACGAAGAGGGCAGGTAGCCATAGGTTCAAAGGGCGGACAGGTAATCCGCTGCAAGACCACATTCAGATCCCATTCAGGGGCTGGTGGACGCAAAGGAGGCTTAAGCAGAAGGAGGCCTCGGAGGAAAACGAGCCACCAAAGGGTGGTTGGACAGAGGCCTGCCATCCACCGGTGCGTGATGTGCAGAGAGAGCACTGAGGTGGACTCTGACAGAGTTGGACTTAAGACCCAGATTGGAGAGGTAAAGCAAATATTGCAAGACCACCGCCACCAAGCAGGAGAAGGGATTCTCAGACTGCTGAGCACACCACACGGAGAAGCGACGCCACTTAAGAGCGTAGGACCTCCGGGTGGAGGGCCGCCTGGAGGCCAAGACGACCTCTTCCACCTTCCGAGGCAGTAGGAGGGGAGCAAGGACTACCCTTTCAGCAGCCAGGCCATCAGATGAAGGGACCGGAGGTTGGGATGTAGGAGAAACCCGTGGTCTTGTGTCAGAAGATCGGGTTGAAACCCCAGAGGAAGAGGAGTGTCCACCACCAGCTGCATTAGAAGCGGGAACCAAGGTTGCCTCAGCCACCAGGGAGCCACTAGGATCATCGAGGCTTTGTCTCTGAGAACCTTGAAGAGCGTTCGAGACACCAGCGGCATGGGAGGAAAGGCATACAAGAGGCCTGTGGACCATGGAATCAGAAAAGCATCCGGCGCTACTCTGAGAAGATGCGGTTGTCGAGAGCAGAATCTGGGTAGTTGCCGGTTCAGAGGACTGGCAAACAGATCCAAGGTGGGGAGTCCCCACTTGAGAAAGATCTGCTGAACCACTAATGGATCCAATCTCCACTCGTGTGGTTAGAGGATCCTGCTTAGTTTGTCTGCCAGGTAATTTTCTTGACCTGGGAGATAGATCGCTTTGAGGAGTATGCCGTGGCCGACTGCCCAAGAGCACAGCCGGTGTGCCTCCTGACAGAGAAGGAAGGAGCCTGTGCTTCCCTGTTTGTTGACGTAGAACATTGCTACTTGATTGTCCGTCTGGACCAGTACAGACTGGTGAGAAGTGAGGTGGGAGAAGGCTCTCAGAGCTAGGCGGATGGCTCTGAGCTCCAGGAAGTTTATCTGCTGCGCAGACTCCCAAGGAGACCAGAGGCTTTGAGTACATGTCCCTTGGCAATGTGCTCCCCATCCCAGGAGAGAAGCATCGGTTGTTAGTACCTGAGAAGGAGGAGGAGATTGAAAATCCACTCCCAGTACTAGGTTTGGCAGATGAAGCCACCACCGCAGAGAAGAGACCAGCAGGTCCGAGACTTGTACTGAGTCCGTCAGGCTCCCCGTGGCCTGATGCCATTGAGTGCGAAGGCACCACTGGGCAGGTCGCATGTTCAGGCGGGCATTGGGGGTCACATGGACCGTGGAAGCCATATGGCCGATCAGTCTCAGAAATTGCCTGGCGGAGACCAGGGAATTGCTGCGAAAGTGGCTGGCGAGATTCATGAGCCTGTGGGCCCTGTCCAGAGGCAGGAAGGCCCGCGCCTGAAGTGTGCTTAACCTTGCACCGATGAATTCGAGATCTTGAGAGGGGAGCAAAGTGGACTTTGCAAAGTTTATGACAAAGCCCAAGTGCTGGAGCAGAGACACAGTGCGATGAGTGGCTTGAGTGGCCTCTTGGGAAGACTGGGCCCGGATGAGCCAGTCGTCCAGGTATGGAAACACAAAAAGGCCTTGAAGTCTGAGATAGGCCGCCACCACTGCCAGGCATTTGGTGAAAACCCGTGGGGCGGAGGATAGGCCAAAGGGCAGGACCCTGTACTGATAATGATTTCCTCCCACAACAAATCTGAGATATTGTCTGTGGTCTGGATGAATAAGGATGTGAGTATAGGCATCCTTTAGATCTAAGGAGCATAGCCAGTCTCCCCGCTGGAGGTAGGGCAGCAGGATTCCAAGAGAAAGCATCTTGAACTTTTCCCTTGCCAGGAACTTGTTGAGGTTTCGCAAGTCCAGGATGGGTCTGAGGCCTCCTGTTCTTTTTGGCATCAGAAAGTACCTGGAATAAAAGCCGTGACCTCAGGTGGTGGGGCACCGGTTCCACAGCCTGTTCCTGAAGAAGACTTGCCAACTCCTGAAGGAGTAAGTCCCTGTACAGAGGGAGTCTTGGAGGCTCCCCTGGAAAGTAGGAGGGAGGTACCTGGTGAAAGTGTAGAAGATAGCCCTTCTGAACTATATGAAGTACCCAGGTATCTGAGGTGATGGCTGACCACTGTCAGACGGCTGCCTGGGTGAGAATCTTCACAGTCTTTGCAAGTGCATATCTCTATATGATTTGCAAGGTATTGTGGGCAATGTAGTTCATTCACACCAGACACAGCTGCTGATAATAATTTAGTTGTGCTCTTGGGTAAAGCCAATAAGATATTTATTTATGGGGTTATTTCTCCCAACACAGATATGCTTGGTAGCACATAAATTAGGTAACTTGCTTTCAGTGTTAACTTGGAAAAACAAAGTCAAAAAATCAGGAAAACAACAAATGAAAAGCTACAAAGCAAGAAACAAACTGTTCTTTTCAAGTTAACTTCTGATTACTTCCCACATAGATACAGAAATGATTCTCTCCTAGCTCACAAGCAATTAGGTAAGGCTTAATTGCTAGCAGTTATCCAGCTGAAACCCCTTAGCTGGCTTGCTTTCTACTGTGTGGGTCAAATCCTGCTTCAGGAGCTTTTCTGAGTAGATTAAAGAACAAATTTGTATTTCTTTGTGATGGTTGCTGTACTTTATAACAGAAAGTTACCAACGGAGTTTAGACAGAGAACAGTCCATATAAATAGGATCCTCATCTGCTATTATTCCCCCTTGTTCAACAAGCATGGGTTCAATATCATGGATTGGCACAGATGAATCTTTCAATGGAGCACTTTCAGGAGAATACTTGTTTCCCTGCTGTCTTTCAAGGTTATAGCTAGGGCATAGATCAGTGTTCATACCTGAGCTTCCATTGCTGCTAGAGTTCCCCTCTATATAGCCTGGCCAGTATGTAGTCCAGTTCTTATGTCCAGCCTTCCAATCCAGATCCCTGGACACTGGATCTCTCTTCACATACCTTCTGGCACGGGTCTTAGGGTCCCTTCCACTTGCAGCCGTCTCCCTCACAGGTAGCGTCTGGAGATTCCTAGCTCTGCAGCACCATTCCTCTGGCTTTCCCCAGTCCAATGGTATATGCTGGCCCTTGAAATGCCTCCCAGTATACGTACTGCTTTGGACTCTTCTAGACCTCTCAAAGGCTTTTCTCCTCTTTCTTCCAGAGGGTCTCTTTCCCTCTCTGTCCGTCCGGTTTGGCTTCTGCTTCTGATAATCCTTCAGATGAAACTGAGGATAATTCTCTGGATATCCAAGGTGATCATGAAGATGGTCATCTGTAGAATAAACTCTACTCTTATTCTGCTTAGATGAGTGCTCCTCCCTAACACAGCGCAGCTGTGCTGAATCAGGCCCTGCCCTTTGAGATGAGTGCTTAGGGATTACCTCATAGCCCTCCTGATTGAACACACGTTTCCCCACTTCAGCTCCTCTAATGGCTGTTGGAAACCTGGTGCATTCTGGGACTGGTAGTCTTTTATGGGAAAATTCTGTTTTCTTATTTCTACCAGAACTGACAGGTTGCTTGTTCAGAGTCACTTCACCTTTTCTATAGCTCCTTCCTGAGCTATGATAAGCTTCCTTATCACACCACCTGTGGGCAAAGTGGACCAGCCGGCCTCCTGTGCTTAGGGAAACCAGCTGAGGGGAAGAGGCAATGCTGATGGAGTCAAAACCCCCCACCCTGCTGAGCAGGGGTCGGTGTAGTGGGCTTGGGGGCCTACTGCCTACGGGACCCATTACCCCGTCCCTTGGCCTGCTGACCCTTTTGGGGAGCTGCTGAGGCCTGATACTGAGGGTAGTATTTATAGGCAGCTGCCTTCCTTGGGTAAAAGGGCTTTTTCCCCGAGCCCTTCTTCTTCTGAGAAGGGGCAGAGGTTTTTCTGGACAGCCTAGTTCTGGTCAGAGTCTCGGTCTCAATTTGTGCAGCCTTTTCAGCCATGGGTTTGCCAAAGAGGTTTTCACCTCTGCAGGGGACATCGACCAACTTGTCCTGTACCCATGGCTCGAGGTCGGATGACTGAAGCCAAGCCTGTCGGCGGGCACCGATGCCGGCTCCGGCTATTCAAGCTGATGCTTCAAAGCCATCGTAGGCTGCCCGAGAGATAAACTTCGAGCACTCTCGAATCCCAGTGGACAAGGCTTGGAACCTCTGCAAAGGTTCCTCGGAGAGACCAGCCGAGAACCCGGCAATTTCCTTTGCCAGATCTCGGAGATACATGCCCATATAGAGCTGGTAGGTCTGGACTCGACAAGCAAGCATAGAGCCCTGGAAACACTTTCTACCGAGGGTATCCAGGCTCCGGGCCTCCCTGCCGGGAGGCACCGAGGAGTGCATTTTTTGACTCTTGAGTCTATGCATGGCCTATTCCACCACCAGGGAATGGTGCGGTAGTTGTGCCTTTTGGAAGCCGGGGCTCTTGCGGACTCGATAAATGGAATTGACCCGCTTGCTTAACACCGGCGCCGACGCCGGGTTCTCCCACATGCGGAAGAGAAGTCGTTCCAGCATCGGAGGAACCGGTACAGTAAAGGCCTCCTTCGGGGGAGAATCATATTGGAGGGCATCGAGCTCCTCGGCTCGAGGCTCCTCCTCGGGATCCACGGGGAATGCCAAGGCCTTGGCCATATCCCGCACGAAATCCGAGAACCGGGTGTCCTCTGGGGGGGGACCGTCTCCGAGGTTCGGACTCGGGCGAGTCCGAAGGGACACACCGAGTCCGAAAACTACCAGGGGACTCTTCGTCCTCCGATTCCCAGTCGGACTCCGCGGAGGAGGATTCGAGTGGCTCCGGTCGGGCGGGCACCGATGCCCTCTGCTCCGATGCCGAAGGAGTAGGCGTCGACGACCTCGGTCCCGAACGGGAGGCCGAGGGAGACCGCGACCGAGGATCGACTCGAGCTCGCATGGACTCGAGGATCGGCTCGGTCTCCGGGGTCGACTTGGACATCGACGTCCCGGTGGCCGGGGCAGACGCATTGGCAAGGCCAGCGATCAATGCCCACTGCTGGTCCATGAAGGCAGCTAAACTGCTCTCCAAGGCCGTCAACCTGAGCCCAAGCTCCGGAGACCCAGCAGCCCCTGACTCGGGCCCCGATGGCGTCGGGCCCGACGTCAGCTCCTTCGGAGGCGAGTCCGCGAGGACCACAGTACTCACGTGTCCAGGCGACTCCATCTCGAGACGAGGATGTTTCGAAGGCCTCTCCGACTCCGAGGACCCGGGACGGCTGTCGGGGCTATGCGACCTGGCCCTCGAGGAACCAGGAGCGTCCGCCGACGCCGCCCTCGCGGGTTTTTTCTTCCTATGGTGTTCCCGGGTAGGAGACCCCCGTTCAGAGGAACTCCGATGATGCTCAGGACCGGAGTCCCGGGACGTCGAAGCCTCTGACGAGGTCCGGGCCCGGCCGGACGCGGAGTCAGAGAAGATTCGTTCTCGCTGATGCTGCCGACTCCTCAACGCTTTTGAGGACATTTTGCCACACGGACCACAGATAATCGGGTCATGATCGGGTCCGAGGCAGCGGAGACAGCAGTCGTGTGTGTCGGTAAGAGACATGAGTTTCTTACAGCGATCACACTTCTTAAACCCGCTGGCAGCCATCGAGGGAAAAAGGGCCCCTGCGAGGTCAAAAGACAGGGCTGCCAGTGAAAAAGAAAAAATGGCGCGAACGCTTGTCACGAAGGACAAAAAAACGAAAAATAAAGAAACGGACCCGATACCGGCGTAGCGGGTCTGGGCGGGAAAAAGAATCCGGCGTCAAACCGAAAAAGAATAAAGAATAAGAGAGAACAGGGCCGGCCCGTCCATTGAGCGAGAATGTTTTTTGCACAGGGCCCCGCGTTTCAGGGGGCCCCGCGCAAAAAACATTCTTTTGAAAAGTAAAATTGGAAAAAAAAAACCCACCTGTCTGCTGCCGCGGTCGGGGCCGCCGCGGCAGAATCGAGCGTGCCGCGGGGCCCCCCTGTGCACGGCAGAGCCTGCCCTCCCCTGTAGCAGCTCTCTCTTTGGAGCTGAAGTCAGACGCGCCGGCTTGCAGAGCGCGAGGGAGGAGTTTCTCCCTCGCTGCTCTGTTAAGCCCGCGGGGGCTGATGGGAAGTTCCCATCAGCCCCCGCGGGCTTAACAGAGCAGCGAGGGAGAAACTCTTCCCTCGCGCTCTGCTCTGCAAGCCGGCGCGTCTGACTTCAGCTCCAAAGAGAGAGCTGCTACAGGGGAGGGCAGGCTCTGCCGTGCACAGGGGGGCCCCGCGGCACGCTCGATTCTGCCGCGGCGGCCCCGACCGCGGCAGCAGACAGGTTTTCTTTTTTTTTAATTTTGGCTTGGCTGGGGGGGGGGGTGTTAGGACTGCTAATGGGCTGGGCTGGGGGGGGGTTGTTAGGACTGCTAATGGGCTGGGCTGGGCTGGGCTGGGGGGGTTGTTAGGACTGCTAATGGGCTGGGCTGGGCTGGGCTGGGCTGGGGGGGGTTGTTAGGACTGCTAATGGGCGGGGCGGGGCTGGGCGGGGGGGGTTGTTAGGACTGCTAATGGGCTGGGCTGGGCTGGGCTGGGGGGGGTTGTTAGGACTGCTAATGGGCTGGGCTGGGGGTTGTTAGGACTGCTAATGGGCTGGGCTGGGCTGGGCTGGGGGGGTTGTTAGGACTGCTAATGGGCTGGGCTGGGGGGGGTTTGTTAGGACTGCTAATGGGCTGGGCTGGGGGGGGGTTTGTTAGGACTGCTAATGGGCTGGGCTGGGGGGGTTGTTAGGACTGCTAATGGGCTGGGCTGGGGGTTGTTAGGACTGCTAATGGGCTGGGCTGGGCTGGGGGGGGGTTGTTAGGACTGCTAATGGGCTGGGGGGGGGTTGTTAGGACTGCTAATGGGCTGGGGGGGTGGGGGTGGGTTAGGACTGCTAATGGGCTGTGGGGGTGGGGGTGGGTTAGGACTGCTAATGGGCTGATGGGGAGGGGTTAGGACTTGAGGTGGGCTGATGTGGTTAGGACTGGTAATGGGCTGTGGGCTGATGGGGGGGGTTTAGGACTGGCAATGGGCTGATGGGGTTAAGACTGGAAGTGGGCTGATGGGGGGGTTAGGACTGGTAATGGGTTATAGGGGGGGCTTAAACTGAAAATGGGGTGATGGGGGGTTAGGACTGGAAGTGGGTTGATGGGGGGCTAGGACTGGTAATGGGTTGGGTGGTTGCTATGACTGGAAATGGGCTGAGTGGAAGGGGAGGCTTGAACTGCAAATAGCTGATGGGGAGGGAGCTTGGAATGGAAATGGGCTGTGAGGGAAGGGAGCTAGGACTGAAAATGGGCTGATGGAGCAGCTAGGATAGGACTGGAAATGGGCTGTTGGGGGGAGCTAAGATTGGAAATGGGCTGTGGTGGGGGCTTGAATTGAAATGGACTCATGGAGGGGCTAGAACTGAAAGTAGGCTCATGGGGGGGGGCTTGGACTGGAATTGGACTGAGTGGAGGGGAGCTATGATTTGACATGGGCTGATGATGGGGCTAGGAAATGACTAGAAATGGGCTGATGGGGGGCTAGGATTGGAAATGAGCTGATGAAGGGACTCAGACTGAAAATGGATGGGGGAGCTAGGACTGGAAATGGGTTGATGGTGGGCTAGGACTGGAAATGGGCTGATGCAGGGACTAGAAGGGAATGGATGCTGGGTGAGACTGGAACTAGAAGGGAGCTGATGTTGGGGGAGGATTAGAATGGGATGGGGCTGGGAGAGTAAAATGGAGAGGGGACAAATATTTTGTGTGGGAGGGATGAAAAATCTACAATTGGCCTGGTATTGGGAGAATAAGTGGGGATTGAGGATGGAGGGGTAAAATTTGTGTGGATGAAATAGGAATGAGGAAAGAGCAAAAGGAGAAAGATTAGTATGTTAAAGCAGATGTAGAGAGAGAGAATGGAAAAAAAACTAGAAGAGAGAAGAAAGAACAAATGGACAGCAGACGATGGACAGTTAGCAGAAAACATGAAGAAACCAGAAGAAAGTGGCTGGAACAATTGCAACTGAAAAAAAATGCACAAAAGGTAGAAATATCTCTTTATTTTGAATTTATTAACTGGAATATGAAACCTCTAGGAAATGTGCATCATTAACGTCTGTGCTTTGTTTGGTACAAGAGGAAATTAATTTATAGTTTTATTTCTACAGTGTTGTTGTACTTCCAAGTTTGGCTTTTGGGGTTCCCAGTTTAATTATTGCCTTCCTGTTTCTAAATTGTGATTCCTTGTTTGGTGATGGTCTATGTTCTGCATGTGTAACTGAGCTGAGGTATTCTGTTTATGTAATTCCTATTTGACATTGCCACTTGTTCTCTTTCCCCAGTATTCTCTGAAATGTATTGGTTTAATATTTGCAGTGTTGCCTTTTGATAGGTAGGGTATGGTGCTTTGTGAGTCCTGGTAATGCTGTCAGGATACGGTGGGTTTGCTATGGGTTCTAAATGGGCAGCGTTTGTAGTGGTTCCTAATGTGCCTGGCGGTTGGCACTGGATTATAGTAATGTAGAAATCTTTTAGTCTTTCTTTATCCATACACTCATTAAGAGAC
Organism: Ichthyophis bannanicus; assembly: GCA_033557465.1. NCBI lineage: Eukaryota > Metazoa > Chordata > Amphibia > Gymnophiona > Ichthyophiidae > Ichthyophis > Ichthyophis bannanicus. The sequence goes on along the minus strand of CM066034.1, from coordinate 429,203,969 downwards.
ATGTTTACTAAAAGTTAGTGTATGGTAACATTATGCAAATATTTATGCAAATAAGGCCACTTATACAAATGAGGCCCCGCACTGAGTCTCCGCACATGGCCCCGCACCCCCCTTGGGCCGCCCCTGAGAGAGAAAATCAACTTTTCCAGCGGTGAATACAAACAGCGTCTGTAGGGCTCCGCGGAAAAAAGAAGACTGAGCAAGATGGCACCCTTGGGCGGGAAGGGGACCGCGCATGCGCGCTGTAATTCCCAAAGGCTTTCTTTGAAAGCTGGGGAAATTGCTCCGCGAGGGCTTCGTCGGCCCCGACGTCACCCATATGTGAGGACTGACTTCCTGCTTGGTCCTGGAGAATATCGAGTTCTTCAGCAAAAGGGTCCTCCTCAGCCTGGGTGACCAGGTTGGGGGCCCGAGCCATGTCCCGAATAAACACCAAAAAGGAGGTGTCAAACCCTGGCTCACCAGCCTGTCAATGACCGCACCAGTCGTTTGGACACCTTGATCCTGTCTCTGAGTTTGCCTGTGGCCTGTGTCCACTGGTCCCTGAGGCACCACTGAGCTGTTCTCATGTGGAGGCGGGCATTGAATGTCACATGCACCGTGGAGGCCATGTGACCAAGGAGGCGCAGAAAGTGTCTTGCTGAGATCTGGGATCTGCAACTCACTTGCTGCACTAGGGCCAAAAGTCTCTGTGCCCTGTCTTCCAGTAGATAAGCCCTTGCTTGAAGGGTGTCCAGCCTTGCTCCTATGAACTCCAGCCCCTGAGTGGGAACCAGAGTGGACTTTCTGTAATTGATCACAAACCTTAAGTGTTGTAGTAACTGGATAGTGCAAAACGTGGCCTATTGGGCTTCCAGGGCTGACTGGGCTCTGATGAGCCAGTCATCCAAGTAGGGGAAGACAAAAACACCCTGGTTGCTTAGAAAGGCTGCCACCACCACTAGGCACTTTGTGAACATCCTGGGTGCGGAGGCAAGGCCAAATGGAAGTACCTTGTTCTGAAAGTGTTTTCCTTCCACCACAAATCGTAGATATTGTCTGTGGTCTGGATGAATTAGGATGTGTGTGTAAGCATCCTTTAGGTCTAAGGAGCATAGCCAGTCTCCCTGGCAGAGGTAAGGCAGCAATATTCCAAGGGAAAGCATCTTGAACCTTTCCCTCACCAGGAACTTGTTTAAGTTGCGCAGGTCGAGGACGGGTCTTAGGCCTCCAATTCTCTTTGGTATCAGGAAATACCTGGAGTAGAAGCCCTTTCCCTGCAGGTGGTGGGGCACCAGTTCTACCGCCTGATCCTCAAGAAGACCTACTAACTCCTTCAAAAGGAGGTCCCTGTGGAGAGGGGGCCTGAGAGGTTCCCCCGGAAAGTAAGAGGGAGGTGCCTGGGTGAGATGTAGCCGATAGCCCACTTGGACTATCTGGAGCACCCAGGTATCTGTCGTGATGGCTGGCCATCTGTGGGCATACAGGGTCAGCCTTTCTCCTGTGCATGGCCTTACTTCTTTGGAGAGAGGGACTATGCTCTGGGAGTCAAAAACCCCTGTCCCTCAGCCTGATGCCCCTGTTGGGGAGGCCTGATATGTGGGGTAGTTGCAGTAAGCATTACCTTTTCTCAGGAAAAAGGGCTTCTTACCCGAGCCCTTCTTCTTAGAAGGGGCAGAAGTCTTCTTCGAGAGCCTCGTCTGGATCAGGTACTCGGATTCGATCTCAGCAGCCTTCTCTGTGATGGGCTTGCCAAAGAGGTTCTCACCTCGGCAAGGGACATTGACCAACTTCTCCTACACCCATTGCTCCAGGTCCGACGACTGTAGCTACCTGGGCCGATGCCTCGAAGCCGTCATAGGCTGCTCGAGTCAAACTTTGAGCACTCACGGATCCAAGTGGACAAGGTCTTGAAGCACTGCAAAGGTCCCTCGGAGAGACCAGCTGAGAACTCGACAATCTCCTTTGCCAGGTCTCAAAGGTACATGCCCATGACAGCATTGAACCCTGATAGCACTTCCTGCCGAGGGCATCCATGATGCAGGCCTCTTGGCCAGGAGGCACCAAGAAGTCTTCTGGCTCTTGAGCCAGCACATGGCCGATTCCACAACCATGGAGTTGTGCGGCAGTTGTGCTTTCTGGAATCCAGGGCTCTTACGAACTCGGTAAATGGAATCAATTTGCCTGCTGAGTACGGCATCGAGGCCGGTGTCTCCCACATGTGGAGCATCAGCAGTTCCAGAATCAGAGGCACCGGTACAGTAAGGGCTTCCCGAGGGGGAAAGTCATACTAGAGGATCTTGAGCTCCTCGGCTCAAGGCTCTCCTCGGCCTCCGCCGGGAATGCCAATGCTTTGGCCATGTCCCGGATGAAGTCCAAGAACCGGGTGTCCTCCAGGGGTGGGGACCTTCTCCGAGGTTCAGATCCCGGGCAATCCGAGGGGACGTATTTGGTCCGATGGGTATCTGGTGACTCCTTGCCTTCTGTTTCCCAACAGGACTCCTCCGAGGAGGAATCGAGCGGCTCTGCCCTCGAGGGCTTCGGCTCCGACCACCCCAACGCCGGTGGAATCGGCATCGATGACCTCAGTCCCGAACGGGAGGTCGAGGGGGACCTCGGCCGAGGATCGACTTGAGTTCTTAGTATCTCGAGGATCGGCTCGGCCTCCGGGGCCGACTTTGACGTCAATGTCCCAGTGGTCGGGGCGGATGGACAAGTGAGACTGGCAATCAGCGCCCGCTGCTGCTCAATGAAGGCAGACATGCTGCACTCCAAGGCTGCCATCCTGAGACCGAACTCAGGAGGCTCCACAGCCCCCCGGATCGGGTCCCGACACCGGCTCTCCTGGAGGAAAGTCCAAAACGAGGACAGTGCTTACCTGCCTCGGCATCTCCGGTTCCTTCCGAGGGAGTTTTACATAAGAACATAAGATATGCCATACTGGGTCAGACCAAGGTCCATCAAGCCCAGGATCCTGTTTCCAACAGTGGCCAATCTAGGTCATACGTACCTAGCAGTTTCCCCATAAGACACAGGTTCCACAATGCTTGTACTGGGTCAAGCATTGGTATCCTGGGTCCCTTCTTAATAATGGTTTATGGACCTTTCTTCCAGGAACTTGTCCAAACCTTTTTTAAACCCAGCTACACTAACCAGCCTTTACTACATCCTCCGGTAACAAATTCCAGAGTTTGATTACACGTTGAATGAAAAAATATTTTCTTTTATTAGTCTTAAAGTTTACCCTGTAGCTTCATTGCATGTCCCCTAGTCTTTCTATATTCTGATAACATAAACAATCGATCTACGTTTACCCGTTCCACTCCGTTCTTTAATTTATAGACTTCTATCATATCTCCCCTCAGCCGTCTCTTTTCCCAGTTAAAGAGCCCTAACCTTTCTAGCCTTTCTTCATAGGAGTATCCTTCCATCCCCTTTACCATTTTGGTGGTTCTTCTCTGAACCTTTTCTAATAACGCTATATCCTTTTTAAGATACAGCGACCAGAATTGAACACAATATTCAAGGTGCGGTCTCACCATGGAACCATATAGAGGCATTATAATATCTTTTGTTTTATTTTCCATTCCATTCCGTTTTGCTGGCCAATCCAACTCCAAGGATCCGAGGTGGTGGGCCAGGTTCCGCGACCTGGCACGCGAGGGAGACCCCCTTTCGGAGGACACCAGACGCTGCTCAGGATCAGAGAGCTCCCAAGATGTCGAGGTCTCCGACGAGGTCAGGGCCCAGGCGGGTGCGGACTCAGGAAAATTCTTATGTTGCTGCTGCCTGCTCCTCAAGGCCTTGGAAAACATTTTCTTACACGGGCCATAGACCTTCGGGTCGTGGTCGGGCCCGAGGCAACGGAGACAGCAGTCATGTGTGTCAGTGAAGGACATTAATCCCTTGCACTGGTCACACTTTTTAAACCCGCTGGCAGCCATCGGGGGGAAAAAAAGCTCCTGCGAGGTCAAAGGACCGGACTGCCAGCTAAAAATAAAAAGAGTGCAAACGCTAGTCACTAAGGACAAAAAACAAAAATTTGGACCGGACTCGATACTGGTGTACCAAGCAGAGGGCGGGAAGGGGAACCGGTGTCGAACCGGTCAGACAGAAAAGACGTTTCTGACTTTTAAACACTTTTTTTGCGAGGGAATTTGGACGACGTCCGTTGGGCTCTGTGGAAAAAAGGAAAAGGCAGAGGGTGGGAAGGGGACCGCGCATGCGTGATGCAATTCCCAAAAACTTTCTTAGAAAGCTGGGGATTTGCTCCACATGAGGGCTCCGTCGGCGCCGATGTCACCTATATGTGAGGACTAACTTCCTGCTTGTTCCTGGAGAAATACCATTTCAGTCATGGGTAACATCCCTACATCTTCCTCAGTAAAGACCAAAGCAAAGAATTCATTCAGTCTGTCCGCTATTGCCTTGTCCCCTCTTACTGCCCCTTTTACTCCTCTATCAACTGACTCTCTCACAGTTTTTTTGCTACGAATGTACTTGAAAAAGTCTTTATTACGCATTTTTGATTCCACAGCAAGCTTCTTCTCAAATTCTCTCTTTGCCTGCCTTATCAATGCCTTGCATCTAACTTGCCAGTGCTTGTGTTGTTTCCAGTTTTCGTCATTTGGCTCCTTTTTCCATTTCCTGAAGGATGCTTTTTTGGCAAAAACAGCTTCTCGACCTCGCCTTTAAACTATGATTGTTTGAGTTCAGTTGGCAGTTGGATGTGAAAGAGAGCAGATGTGTATTCTGAGGTGTGAATGAAGGGGCCTCTTAGATTGCGTTTTTTTGATATATAGGGAAAGATTGAGCCTGAATGAGAGAGAGTATGACAGTTGAGAAGATTGTTTAGAGTTTTGGGGATTTTTTTCATAGGTTTAAGTCAAGTTTTGGCCAGGGTCAGAAAGAAAGCCTTAGGGAATAGTTTGAAGTGATAGTGCTGGTGGAGAAACAGTTTTAAGGGGCAGGTATTAAAGAGGGAGGAGAATATTTGGGTTTAATTTTTTTTTATCCTGTTATTTTGGGTGGTCTTGGCAGAACAGTTGGATTCAAGTATATGGAAGTAAATATATAAGGGAGGTAAGAAAGCCTGATATTATTAAAGGGGGGGGGGTCCATTTTTAGAGCTGCCTAAGGAAGGGTCAGTTCTGAAGGGATCATAAACAAAGGAAGGGGAAAAAGGGGATATTTATTTATTTATTTAGCTGCATTTATATCCCGCTTTTCACCGGGTCAAAGCGGTTGGGGGATACATTTAACACGAGGGGATATGAGACACATACACTAATACTTACAGGGATAACTAAGAGATAGGAAGGGTAATAGGGAGTAAGAGGAAGAGACCTTCTGGGTTAAAGGGACGGAAGAGGAATAAGTCTGTGTCTGAAGTTGGAATGAATAGCAGAGACTTTTAGTTAAGAGATATGTAATATATGGGGAGATTTCTTGTGACATTAGTGAGTAAGAGGAAAACTAACTTTTTTGTTTACTGCTACGGTAAGCTTGCCCTAGGTATCCCCTATTTTTCTCACATAAAAGGGGAGGATGAGAGTTCTTGAGAAATGTAGAGGGAAGGGGAGATAGGAGAAAAGCCATAAAAGATAAAGAAAAAGAAAAAAAGTATTAACAACTCTTAAGTGTCCTGAAGACCAGCTTATGTTGAAGTGCCAGTTCCAGAGGGAAGACAGAAGACTGGGCCCAAACATACTTACCTGAATATCCAATTGATTAGTACCTCTTATCTGAATAATTATTTCAGCTCAAATATATAGCACTCGTTCACTCATAAGGGAAGTTTGATTTATGATCATTTAAGGAGAAAGGAACATTATAAATGGTTCAGAGTGTTTAAATAAAATATTTACCAGGCTGATGCCATTTTGGGCTTTAGAGTAAATGCACACACATTGAAAAGAAACATAGAAACATGACAATAGAAAAAGACCACATGACCTAGCTAGTCTGTCCTTTCAAATCCATCACTACAACAGTTCCCTTTTTTCCTTTAGAGATCCTCTGTGTTTGTCCCATGCTTCTTTGAATTCAGATGCTGTCCTCATCTCTACCACCTCCACTGGGAAACTATTCCACAGATCCACCACTCTTTCTGTAAAGAAATATTTCCGCATATCACTCCTGAATCTATCCCCTTTCACCTTCATCCCATGTCCCTTCATAGCAGCGCTTGCTTTCAATTGAAAGAGGCTCTCGTCCTGTGCATTTATGCCACAGAGGTATTTAAACATCTCAATCACATCACCTCTATCCCACCTTTCCTCTAAAGTATGCATATTAAGATCCTTAAGTCTGTCCTCATATACTTTATAATGAAGACCACTAAACATGTTAGTAGCCACCCTCTGGACTGACTCCAGCCTGTTTATATACTTTTGAAGGTGCAGTCTCCTGAATTGCACACTATACTCCAAATGAGGTCGTACCAAAGACTTATACAGAGGCACTATCACCTCCTTTCTTCTGCTGGCCATTCATCTCCCTATGCACCCAAGCATCCTTCTAGCTTTTGCTGTCGCCTTTTCTATCTGTTTAGCTACTTTAAGATCATCAGACACAATCACACCTAGGTCCCGCTCTTCTTTAGCGGACAAAACTACTTCACCCCCTATACTATATTGCTCCTTTGGATTGCTGCAGCCCAAATGCATGACCTTGCATTTTTTAACATTAAATCTTAGCTGCCAAATTCTAGACCATTCTTCTAGCTTAGCTAGATCCTTTTCTTGCTATCTACACCTTCCTTGGTGTCTACTCTATTGCAGATTTTGGTATCATCTGCAAAGAGGCAAACCTTACCCGACAGCCCTTCCATTATATCACTAACAAACATGTTCAAAATTATCGGACCAAGGACATCACTGGCAACCTCCTCCTCCTCAGAGTAAGCTCCATTTACCTGTACCCTTTGTCACCTCCCACTCAACCAATTTCCAACCCAAGCAGTAACTTTAGGGTCCATCCCTAGGGTGCCCGGTTTGTTTACAAGTCGTCTGTGAGGAATGGTGTCAAAGGCTTTACTGAAATCTAAATGAAAAAAGGGACAATTTATTGATTTGATGTATGTCTACTTTTGGGAATGGAAAAACACTATTTTTAAGAAACTCCAACCTGCTTACATATTTACATTTATATGTATAAATAATATCTGGTCTGAATAAATTTTCCAATTTGTAACATATAATTGGTCCATAGCCTGATTCCAAATTTAGTTAAAAATTATTTTTTTCTCTGTGTGTTCTCCTCTTAAGAGAGAGTATTCCAAGGGAAATATAGTATATTTCTGCTGTGGCCTTTTCCATTGGCTTATCTGTGACCCTTATAAGGGCAAAACCCCTAAGCTTATCTTCCAGGAAAACGGTTACAATGTATTCAGCCATTTTCTGGGGACTTTTATTAGACTGACCTAGCCCAATTTGAAACTTTGGGCCTGATATTCAGCACCGGCAGCTAGCACGATTACAGTGGCTAGCCACTGGTGCTTAAGAAATAACCCAGAAATTCAATGCTGGCACCATATCTGGCCACTGGCATTGAATATCCATGTTTGCCTAACAGCCTCGGCCACCGCAGAAGCTAACTAGGCAGTGGCGATATTGAGCTGCTACCCGGTTAACTCCCACAGGTAAAGATAGGCCAGCTTTTGCTGCGCTTATCTTTATCCACAGATCGCTAACCGGGCAGCGGTGCAATATCGCCACTGCCCTGTTAGCAACAGGTGTCTGCCCCAGAATGCCCACGACATGCCCCGATGCTACACAGTTAGCATCAGAGCATGCAGCTGCATTAATCGGGGATATTCAGCATATCCCTTTAAGCAGCACTTACATGATTTACAGATGGTTTATGGTTTAGGCATTTGATATACCGCATCTGTAAACTGTGTAAATGCCTTTGAATATCAGGCCCTTTGTGTCTTTTTTTACTCATTTTGTCCCCACACCAGATTTGGTCCTGTTCTGTTACATTTTTGAGAGTTATATTGCCCTCAGATAGACACTTCTCAACTCTTTATGTATAGTTTCTTTCCAACATTCTGTTGGGCTGGAAAGAATAATATCTCAGGACCAGATATTGAACTGCTGCCTCGTTATTGCTAAGCCACAAAAGTCAGGCGCAGTAAAGGCTGGCCTAACTTTCACAGTTGTCCGGTTAGTTTCACAGCAATCCACGCAATCTGGATAGTCAATGCTGAGACCCAGATAAGGCCCCAGAATTGAATAACCAGGTCTAAAGTTCAGCAGCAGCGGCTAGCCACTTTAGCCGCACTAGCCACTACTGCTGAATATTGTGCCCTCACTTTTTAATATTCTGCAATTAGTCTCTTTGTAATTCCCCTAGGAGCAGCCATGTTCCAAAATGATGAGGTCATTGATAACCTCACATTAAATGAGATCCAACTGGTTCAGATATACTATGATTTCTTAAATAGCAACCCCGTAGCCAACATGAACCAATTAGATGTTGAACTACGTGACATCATTTCTGATATGGATCCACAGGGGTTCAGCAGAATTATAGAAGGAATTTCCATTTTAATAGCTTAAGAGTGGCATCTTTTTCCAGTGCAGGGCAGGACCCAAGGAATGTCACAAAGTGCAGGGGCTGTGGATTGACCTGTGCCACAGTATGGAGAGATACAACAGAAAACTTACCCTGAGGAGTTGCTGTGCTCTGCTTTAAGATGGGTTTCTCCATCTTCTTGGCATAGAAGGCTGCATACCAGACACGCAGTTCAGTGCCAGCAGGGATGTCTTGAGTGGTGGTAAAGTAGACGTCATCAGCATGCTGGAAAGCTGTCAGGTTCTGATGCTCGTAATAGGTGGCTGGTCTCACCATCATCATCCAGTTACAGTCATCTTCATTGCTGGTGTCCAAGTGGAGCACAGGCCCCTCCTTCTGGAAAACCTGAAACAATGTAAGGAGCAGAGGGCAACTTGTTGCAATATCTTTATTGAGTTCCACCATTCAGGTATACGCAAGTTTAGCCTCGGGCCATGGCTAGTTCTCCTTTGTATGTTACTGTTTCATAAACTAGGTCTGCAGCTTGTATGTGTTACTGATGTATTCATTCAGAAGCTATCAGACTCACTGCAGAAGCTATTCACATTCAGAAGCTATCAGAAGGCACTGCAGGTTCCTGGGAGGCACGTAGATGCATATGTCATGCCCATTTTATAAAGGCTGCATATGCACCTATGTGAACTTATGTTCTTATGTTTAGGTAGGCTGTTTTATAAGATATGCCATACTGGGTCAGACCAAAGGTCCATCAAGCCAAGTATCCCGTTTCCAACAGTGGCCATTCCAGGTCTCAAATAACTGTTGGGTTCCCAGAAGTATACATATTACATGCTGCTTGTCCCAGGGGTAAGAAGTGTATTTCCCCAGCCCTCTCTAAAATGGTTTATGGATTTTAACTCCAGAAACTCGTCCAAACTTGTTTTGAACCCAGCTACACTAACTGTTTTTGCTACATCGTCTGATATCGAATTCCAGAGTTTAATTACACGCAGAATGAAAAAATACTTTCTCCATCAAAGCTCCTGCACAACATTACATACACAAGAAAGGCCTATCTTTAAATGATCATGCATTTATTTCAAAATATACACACATAAGTGCTGCTCCCACCCAGTCTCTGCCCAGTCTCTGTCCTCCAGTATGTCTGTGCATATGCCACATAAAAATGTATATTATGCTTCAGTAATGCACAATTATATGCGTGTATACCCTTGGACAAGTTTATAAGTGGCTGTTTTACATGAATAAAAGTGTAGTTTCTCACCTGTAGCAGGTGTTCTCCAGGAACAGCAGGAATCAGTCCTCACATATGGATGACATCATCGAAAGAGCCCACATCAGAAATACTCCCCAACTTTCAGAGAAAGCCTTCAGGAGGCTTCCTGCCTGAAGGAGCCATTTTACCTCAGTACGATAACATAGCTTAATAAAACTCAAAAAAGAAAACAACTCTACGGGGAAGAGGGAGAGTAATGAGGACTGATTCCTACTGTTCCCAGAGAACACCTGCTGCAGGTGAGTAATTACGCTTTCTCTAGGACCAAGCAGGAAATCAGTCCTCACATATGAGACTCCCAAGCTACAGGCTACCAAAAAAACCTGTAAACAATCCAACAGGGCAACCAGAAAAACTGAACTGGTAAGAACAGCGGTAAAACGCTGAATGATACTGAGTGTCAGCATCAAGCAGAAGCATCAACATCAGTTCAACTCTATGGTAGTCTGGACAGACAGAAGGGCTGGGGGATCACATAGCAGCCTTACAAATCTCTACTGTGGAGAATGAGCGGAGGTCAGCTACAGAAGCTGCCATAGCATGGTCAATGTGCGCTATGACATGGTGGTCCAAACTGAGCCCAGCCTGGGCATAAGCAAAGGAAATGCAGTCCCCCACCCAAATGGAGAGGGTGTGTTTGGAGACAATGACACCCAGTTGGTTGGGGTCAAAAGAGATAAATAGGTGGGGGCAGCCATGGGCTTTAGAGTGTTCCAGATAGAAGAGCCAAGGCTCTTTAACTTGGAAAAGCAACAGCTGAGGGGGAATATGAAAAAGGTCTATAAATCAATGAATGGAGTAGAACGGATAAACATAGAATGGTTGTTTACGCCATCAAAAGTAGAAAGACATGCCATGAAACTACAACGTAACCCATTTAAGACTAATAAGAGAAAATATTTTTTTTACTTAACATGTAATCAAACTCTGGAATTCGTTACCAGAGAATGTAGTAAAAGCTGTTGGTGTAGCTGGGTTTATAAAAGGTTTGGACAAGTTCCTGGAAGAAAGGTCCATAAACAATCATTAAAAATGACATGAGAAATCCACTGCTTACCCCAGGACAATCATTGTGGAAGCTGTGTACCTTTCTGGGTACCTGCCAGGTACTTGCGACTTGGGTTGGGGTCACTGTTGGAGACAGGATATTGGGCTTGATGGACTGACCCAGTATGGCTTTTCTTATATTCTTATGTTTTTATTTTCCAAAGTGTGTAAGGAGGCCTCAGCCCTGTTGGCGTGAGGCTTGGGAAAAAAGGTGGGCAGGACCACAGACTGGTTGAAGTGAACAGCGGAAACTACCTTAGGTAGAAACTTGGGATGAGTGCGGAGGACCACTCTATTCTTGTGAAGTCTGGTATAATGTACTTACTCACCTGTAACAGGTAATCTCCGGGAACAGCAGGAATTTAGTCTTCACATATGGGTATCGTCGGAACCGACGGAGCCTGCGTGGAAACGCTACCCAGCGTCCAATAGGAAAGCTTTTGGGAGCATCCCACAGCGCCTGCGTGCTGCCTTCCCGCTTTTATAACTCTCTGACTTCAGTTGAGTTTATAGCTGAGACCAAAGGAGAGGAGTAGAGAAAGATAGAACTCCTAGGGGAGGTGGGTGGGTTGTGAAGACTAAATTCCTGCTGTTCCCAGAGATCACCTGTTACACCTGTTTCTGCCTAAGGTGGTTTCCGCTGTTCACTTCAACCAGTCTGTGTAACTACGCTATCTCCAGGAACAAGCAGGAATGTAGTCTTCACATATGGGGATTCCCCAGCTTATAGATGCCAAGGGAATGACCCCAGCAAGCTGTGAACCCAGGTGAGATGGGTCATGCTTCCTCCCATGGACCTCTGGCATCAAACTCGGGACCGGCGGGTAGGAGTTGTATTAAGTATGAAAGAGATGCTGAAGAACAGCTTGGCCAAATGAGGCATCCCGATGGGAGTCTTTCTCTAAGCAGTAGTGGGCTGTGAAGGTATGCACCGAAGCCCAAGTAGCTGCTCTACAGATGTTGTCAAATAGACACAGAATGAAGATTAGCCATCGAGGCTGCTATGGCTCTCACATTATGAGCTGTGACATGGCCCTCGAAAGAAAGTCCTTTACTCTCATATGTAAAGAATATGCAATCTGCAATCCATTTAGATAAAGTTCTTTTGGAAACTGGAAGTCCCAAATGACTAGAGTCAAAAGCAACAAAAAGCTGAGAAGATTTTCTACGCTGCTTAGGTCTTTGAAGATAAAAGGCTAAGGCCCTTTTACAATCCAAAGTGTGAAGATTCCTTTCTGCACTGGAGGCATGAGGCCTAGGGAAGAATATAGGAAGATAAACCGACTGGTTTTGATAAAAAGGCGAAACCACCTTTGTCATAAAGTGAGGGTGAGTCCTGAGGACTACTTCATCATGCTGGAACCTTGTATAAGGAGGGTCAGCCACTAAAGCCTGCAGTTCACTAATGCGTCTTGCAGAAGTGATAGCAATTAGGAAAATGACTTTCCATAAAAGAAACTTTAAGATTCTAGTGGCTAAGGGTTCAAAGGGCAGTTTCATGAGCTGCCCAAAAACAAGATTTAGATCCCATGCCACCGGTGGTGGTTTAATGGGAGGTTTCGTTAAGAGTAGGCCTCTCATGAACCTTGATACAAGTGAAAGAGAGGAAATAGGTTGTCCATCAAAAGGTTTGTGAAAAGCAGCAATAGCACTAAGATGGACTCTCACTGAATTGGTCTTAAGACCATAAGTGGATAGTTGGAGGAGATACTCTAGTAGCAACTCCACAGGTACCAAAAGGGAGTTAAGTCCCTTTTGTGAACACCAGACAGAGAAACGTTTCCACTTAAAAGCACAGGAAGGCCTTGTGGAAGGTTTTCTGGAAGCCAGAAGGATATCTTTTACCTGCTGAGAGAGGTTGATATCCAAGAAATCTAGGCTTTTAGTAACCAGGCCCTGAGATGCAGGGACTGGGGATTTGGGAGCACTAAGGATCCGTCCTCCTGGGAAAGGAGATATGGAGCATTTCCCAACTCCAGAGGAGTGGTTTGAGAGAGACGAAGAAGCAGAAGATACCACGTTTGCAGTGGCCACCGTGGAGCGATAAGTATCATATGACCTCTGTCTCTCTGAAGTTTGAATAAAGTTTTGGGAATGAGGGGAATGGGTGGGAAGGCATAGAGGAAGTACTGGCCCCAGTGGAGTAGGAAAACAAAAACTGGAAACAGCACAAGCACTAGCAAGTTAAATGCAAAGCACTGATAAGGCAGGCAAAGTGAGAATTTGAGAAGGAACTTGCTACGGAAGCAAAAACACGAAATAAAGACTTTTTCAAGTACGTAGCAAAAGGCCTGTGAGAGAATCAAATGGACCGTTAGATGATAGAGGGGTAAAAGGGGCAGTAAGAGGAGACAAGGCTATAGTGGAGAGACTGAATGAATTCTTTGCTTCGGTCTTTACTGAGGAAGATGTAGGGATGTTACCCAAGACTGAAGTGGTATTTAAAGGTGATACTACAGAGGAATTGAGAGAAATATCGCTACACAGGGGAAGATGTATTACAACTATTTGATAAATTGAATAGTAGCAAATCACCTGGACCGGATGGTATACATCCAAGAGTGTTGAAAGAACTGAAATATGAGATTGCAGACCTGCTATTAGTAATCTGTGAACTTTCATTAAAATCATCTATAATACCTGAATATTGGAGGATCGCCAATTTAATGCCAATTTTTAAAAAGGGTTCCAGGGGTGATCCGGGAAACTACAGAACGGTGAGCCTGACGTCAGTACCGGGGAAAATGGTAGAAACCATCATAAAGAACAAAATTACACAGCATGGCCTAATGGGAGATAGCTAACTTGGCTTTAGACAAGGAAGATCATGTCTTACTAATCTGATGTTTTTTTTAAGGTGTGAATACACAGGTAGACAAAGGTGAGTCGATTGATATAGTGTATCTGGACTTTCAGAAAGCCTTTGACAAGGTCCCTCATCAGAGACTTTTGGCAAAACTAAAAAGTCATGGGATAGGAGGCAGTGTACTATTGTGGATCGGGAACTGGTTAAAAGATAGAAAGCAGAGGGTAGGGCTAAATGGCCAATTTTCCCAATGGAAAAAGGTGAATAGTGGAGTACCCCAGGGATCTGTACTGGGTCCGCTACTTTTTGACATATTCATAAATGACCTGGAAAAGGGAATAACTACTGAGGTTATCAAATTTGCAGACGACACAAAACTATTTAAAGTTGTTAAAAACCAAGAGGATTGTGGAAAACTGCAGGAGGATCTTGATAAATTGGAAGACTGGGCATCCAAATGGCAGATGAAATTTAATGTGGACAAGTGCAAAGTTATGCACCTAGGAAAGAACAACCCACACTATGGTTACACAATGCAAGGTTCCACATTGGGAACCACCACCCAGGAAAAAGATTTAGGAGTCATCGTGGATAACATGTTAAAACCCTCTGCCCAGTGTGCAGCGGCGGACAAGAAAGCAAATAGAATAATAGGTATCATAAGGAAAGGAATGGAAAATAAAACAAAGGATATTATAATGCCTCTGTATCGTTCCATGGTACAACTGCAACTTGAATATTGTGTGCAATTCTGGTCAACGTATCTTAAAAAGGATATAGTGTTATTAGAAAAGGTACAGAGAAGAGCCACCAAAATGGTAAAGGGGATGGAAGGCTACTCCTATGAAGAAAGGCTACAAAGGTTAGGGCTCTTCAACCGGGAAAAGAGACGGCTGAGGGGAGATATGATAGAGGTCTATAAATTAATGAATGGAGCGGAACGGGTAAACGTAGATCGATTGTTTACGCTATCAGAATATAGAAAGACTAGGGGACATGTAATGAAGCTACAGGGTAAACTATTTAAGACAAATAAGAGAAAGCATAGTTACTCACCTGTAACAGGTGATCTCCGGGAAAAGCAGGAATTTAGTCTTCACATATAGGTATCATCGGTACCGACGGAGCCTGCGCGGGAACGCTCCCCAGCGTCCAATTAGAAAGCTTTTGGGAACATCCCACAGTGCCTGCGTGCTGCCTTCCCACCTTTCCCAACTGCCTCTCTCCAGTTGAGTTTAAAGCTGAGACAAAGAGAGAGAGAGAGGGAAAGAGAAAGAGATAGAGAGATACAACTCCTAGGGGAGGTGGGTGGGTTGTGAAGACTAAATTCCTGCTGTTCCTGGAGATCACCTGTTACAGGTGAGTAACTATGCTATCTCCAGGAACAAGCAGGAATGTAGTCTTCACATATGGGGACTCCGTAGCTTTAGATGCCAGAGAGAGAACCCCAGAAGTTATGTGTCCCTGTGAAAGGGCTCCACTTCCCCCCATGGATCTCCGGCATCCTACCAGGAAAGGTGAGTAGGAGTTGATTAGGTATGGAACACATGTTGGAGAACAGCCTGACCAAACAAGACATCCCGGCGGGAGTCCTTGTCCAAGCAGTAATGGGCTGTGAAGGTATGAACTGAGGCCCAAGTGGCTGCTCGACAAATGCCATCGATAGACACAGAGTGCAGATGAGCCATTGAAGCTGCCATTGCTCTCACATTGTGAGCTGTGACATGGCCCTCCAGAGGAAGATTCTTACTCTGATAGGCAAAGGAAATACACTGTGCAATCCAGTTGGACAGTGTTCTTTTGGAAACTGGAAGTCCCAAATGACTGGGATTAAAAGCAACAAAGAGTTGAGAGGACTTTCTATGTTGCTGTGTTTTTTGTAAGTAAAAGGCTAAAGCTCTTTTACAGTCCAAAGTACCAAGATTCCTTTCTGCATTTGAAGCATGAGGCCTTGGAAAAAACACAGGCAGGTAGACCGCTTGGTTCAAATGAAAAGGCGAGACCACCTTTGGCATAAAGTGTGGATGAGTCCTAAGGACTACCTTGTCATGATGGAACCTCGTATAAGGAGGATCAGCCACTAGTGCCTGCAACTCACTGATGCGACATGCTGATGTGATTGCAATGAGAAAGATAACCTTCCAAGAAAGGAATTTCAAGGAGGTAGTAGCTAAAGGTTCAAAAGGTGGCTTCATGAGCTGCCCAAGAACCAGGTTTAAGTCCAATGCCACCGGTGGTGGCCTAATGGGAGGCTTAGTTAGAAGATGGCCTCTCATAAATCTTGCTATAAGAGGATGGGAGGAAATAGGTTGTCCATTTAAAGGCTTGAAAGAAGCTGCAATAGCACTCAAATGGACTCTTACTGAGTTAGTCTTAAGTTCTGCATTGGGTAAATTAAGGAGATACTCCAGTAATGATTCCAGAGGTATTGCAAGGGGGCTAAGACCCTTCTGCGAGCACCATAAGGTAAACCTTTTCCACTTGAAAGCATAAGAGCGTCTTGTGGAAGGTTTTCTGGAAGCATAAAGGTTATCTTTTACTTGCTGAGAAAGGTTAAGATTATGAGATCTAGGCCTTCAGCAACCAAGCCCTGAGATGCAGAGACTGGGGATTAGGATGCCATAACATTCCGTCCTCCGGAGATAGGAGATCTGGAGCAGACCCTAACTCCAGAGAGGGAGCTTGAGAGAGATGTAGAAACAGAGGGTACCATACTTGCCGTGGCCAATGTGGAGCTATGAGAATCATACGGCCTCTGTCTCTCTGAAGCTTGAACAGGGTTTTGGGAATTAGGAGAATGGGTGGAAAGGCATAAAGGAAGTCGTGACTCCAATGAAGGAGGAAAGCATCCCTGGACTGAGAGCCCTGAGCCGGAATTCTGGAACAGAACCGGGAAAGTTTGGCATTCAACGGACTTGCAAAGAGGTCTATGTCCGGGGTTCTCCAAATTTGAAGAATCTTGGCCACCTGGTCTGAATGTAGAGACCATTCGTGTGGAAGCAGAACTCGACTGAGTCTGTCCGCCCAAGAGTTTTGGATACCTGGAAGATACACTGCCAGGAGATGAATCTGATGCTCTCTGGCGAGGGCCCATAGTCGCAAAGCTTCGTTGCAAAGCGACAGAGAGCCTGTTCCTCCCTGCTTGTTCATGTAGAACATGGCTACTTGATTGTCCGTCTGAATGAGGACTGTCTTGTAGCTGAGCAGGGTGTGGAACACTCGAAGAGCAAGGAAGATTGGTCTGAACTCTAAGAGATTGGTGTGTAGATGAGTCTCCTGTGGAGTCCAAGCGCCTTGGGGGAGAGGTCTTGCAGATGAGCTCCCCAACCCATTGGGGAAGCATCTGTTGTGAGAGTTGCCTGGGGTAAAGATTGTTGAAATGGGGACCCCACCAACAGGTTTTGAGTGGACTGCCACCATTGGAGGGAAAAAATAAGACGATTTGTGTTTGCTATTTTGTCTGACAGGCACCCTCATACCTGGGTCCACTGAATGGATAAAGTCCACTGGGCTGCTCTCATATGGAGGCGAGCATAAGGAACCACATGCACGGTAGATGCCATGTGGCCTAGTAGTTGTAACATTTCTCGAGCAGTGAGATGAGGCTTTAGCACTGCTTGGGAAGCTAACTGCACCATGCGAAGGTAACGGGTCTGGGGAAGATAGGCCATAGCTTTTCTAGTATCCAACAAAGCTCCTATGAACTCTAGAGACTGAGTGGGAGTTAGGCTGGATTTTGGGATGGGATTTTGGGTTTATGACCAGACCCAAATACTGAAGGATACGCATTGTGCAAGATAGAGAGATCCTGGCTTCTGACTGATGGGGCTCGAATGAGCCAGTCGTCTAAATAGGGGAAGACGAATATTCCTAGAGTGCGAAGAAATGCTGCTACCACAGCCATGCATTTCGTAAACACCCTTGGTGCTGAGGCCAGGCCAAAAGGAAGCACCCTGTATTGGTAGTGCTTTCCTTGAAAAAGGAACCGAAGGAACTTTCTGTGAGTTGGATGGATGAGAACATGAGTGTACGCATCCTTGAGATCTAGAGAACAAAGCCAATCCTGACTCTAAAGGCAGTAGCGTTCCCAGAGAGATCATCTTGAATTTCTCTTTGAACAGGAATTTGTTCAATTCTCTGAGGTCTAAAATAGGTCTGTGTCCCCCTGTTTTCTTTGGGATAAGGAAATAGGGGGAGTAAAACCCTGTACCCTGTTGAGGAATGGGTACTTCTTCTATTGCCCCTTGGGCAAGAAGCATAGTGACCTCTTGATTTAAAAGGTTGATGAGAGAGGTCTGAGAATTGAACTGTCTTACCATTGTGGGAGGGGGCATGCAGAGAAAGTGAAGCTTGTACCCCTCTTTTATAATGGAGAGAGTCCAATGTTCTGCTGTTATCTGCCCCCATCTGGGGGCAAAGTAACACAACCTTCCTGGAATGGTGGAAGGCTCTGGTCCGTTGAGGGCCAGGAAGGCTAAGTTCTCTAGATGGAAGTCAAAGGCCTTGTGGAGGCTGAGACTGCTGAGACGGTTGAGGCTTAGCAGTCTTTGCTTTCCTCTGTTTAGGTGGTTGCTGACTCTTTCGGGCAGGTTATTTATTTATTTAGACAGTTTTGTATACCACCTTATCCTTCAATCAAAGTGGTCACAACACAATTGGGGGATACATTTAACACGAGGGGATATGAGACACATACACTAATACTTACAGGGAACATGGGCAATGGAGGGTTAAGTGGGTTGCCCAAGACGACAAGGAGCACCTGTGGGACTAGAAAACCCAGTTCTTCCGGCCCAAGGTTGCTGTCCTCTAGTGGGATTTGAACCCCTGACCTTCCGGCCTGAAGTACCTTGCCCCAACCACTAGGCCACTCCTCCACTCAGAACGCCCCTGCTGGGAATAAGAGGGATAAAATTCTTCTTTTTGGAGAAGAATGGTTTCTTGAAAGATTTCTTCCTTGCAGGATCAGCTGTGGCTCTGGATAATCTATCCAAAGTGGAGTTGTCAGCATCCAACTCATTGGCTTTCTCTTGCCAATTTTTGCCGAATAGATTCTCACCTGTACAAGGGATATTGCCCAGTTTGTCCTGCACCCAGAGCTCCAAAATCGGATGCCTGGAGCCAGGCAATTCTACGTGCACCTATGGCAATGGCAGAGGTTCTGCTTATGCACTCAAAACAGTCAAAAGCTGCACGATTGATAAACTTAGAAACATCCTGGGCATGTTTAACCAGTGTGAGAAAATCCTGCCTCTATCATCAGGAAGAAGAGGGCTCAAAATCTCTAAATCTCCTGTGATTTCCTTAAGGAACATTCCCATATATAAAATATATAGGAACTGATCCTGGCAGAAAGCATGGAAGCCTGGAAAGTATGGCATCCAAAGGCATCCAAAGTTCGACACTCACGTCCTGGAGGATTAGAGGCATGCCTCTTTGCACTTCTGATCCTTCTCATAGCTGATTCCACTACAATAGAGTGGTGAGGAAGCTGAGTCTTCTGGAAGCCAGGACACGGAGGTACTCGATACATGGTATCTAGTCTACGAGAGTGAGGAGAGATAGTAAGAGGTGTTTCCCACATTCTTAACATGAGATCATGTAAGATCTCATGGATAGGCAAAGCAGCTGCCTTCTTAGGAGCCTTGGGATATTGTAGAATCTCCAACTCCTTTGCCCTGGGCTCTGTTTCAGGAGCCACAGTAATGGAAAGACCTCGAGCCACCTCCCTGATAAAATCCTGAAAGGAGATATCTTCTGGAGGAGACATCCTACGTTTAGGAGAGGAAGGCTCCTCCAGGAGAAGTACTCCGGTACCGACGAAGCTGTCAGAATCCTCAGACTCCTCCGAGGATTCAAAGTACCTTCTGTCCGGATGCTCTTGTAGAGCACAATACCCGTATCGACCGAAGTCGGTACCGGGGGGAATCAGTACCGGTGTATCGGTACCGGAAGACAAAGCATGACTGGGTGCCGGCAATGCTGTTGGTACCAGTACCAATAGTGGTGCTGGAGTCAGTACCGGTACCAGTTGAACTGTCTGACGCAGTTCCGAGGGTGTCGATGCCGCAAGGAGAGCCGCCAGTCTGCGTTCAATAGCCAGGAAACCTCTGGTCTATCGACGCTGCGGATGCCTGGGTACTGGTACTGGAGAAAACAGCCAGTACCCCCGAGCATGGCACGAGTAGTTCTGCTGAGGTTGAGGCCTCGAGAACATCCTGGAGCCCCGATAATGCTTTGGAAGCCGAAGCCTCCCGCCGGGGCAATTTTGCCGGTACAGAACCCTCAAGGGCAACGCCAGAGGCATCTCGATGCTTGGAAGGAGATCTACCCTTTGAGGACCGGACAGACTTATGTTTAGTTACCTGAGATCCATGGGAGGAAGACGAAGCCCTAGAAGACGTCGATGCCACAGAGGCTGCATCGGAGGGAAAAAGGGTGCTGAGCTTAGCAGCTCGGTTTTGTCAACCCCTCTTGGACATCATGGCACAGGCCATACACTCCGAAATGGAGTGGTCAGGACCTAAACATTTAAGGCACCACTCATGGCTGTCGGTGACGGAGATGGTACCACCACACTTGGTGCACTTCTTAAAATCCAAAGCGGGTTTTTCCATAGTAAGGAAATTTTTGGCCCTAAGAAAGAAAGAAAGAACCGGCGGTACCGGTATAGCGTCGAGGGAAGGCAGACGCGACAGGTGACAGGAACAACAACCTGCTGGCTCCGCGGAAAACGAAGAACTGGAGAGAGGCAGTTGGGAAAGGCGGGAAGGCAGCATGCAGGCGCTGTGGGATGCTCCCAAAAGCTTTCTAATTGGACGCAGGCTCCGTCGGTACCGACGATACCCATATGTGAAGACTACATTCCTGCTTGTTCCTGGAGATAATATTTTTTCACTCAACGTGTAATCAAACTCTGGAATTTGTTACCGGAGGATGTAGTAAAGGCTGTTAGTGTAGCTGGGTTTAAAAAAGGTTTGGACAAGTTCCTGGAGGAAAGGTCCATAAACCATTATTAAAAAGCGACCCAGGATATCAATGCTTGACCCAATACAAGCATTGTGGAACCTGTGTCTCTTGGAGATACTGCTAGGTACATATGACCTAGATTGGCCACTGTTGGAAACAGGATACTGGGCTTGATGGACCTTGGTCTGACCCAGTATGGCATATCTTATGTTCTTAAAGCATCCCTTTCCTGACAGTAGTGAGCTGGGATTCTGGAATAGAATCGTGGAAGTTTGGCATTCTGTAGACTTGCAAAGAGGTCTATATCTGGTGTCCCCCAGATTTGAAAACACTCAAGCAAGGTGGTCTGATTGGAGAGACCACTCGTGTGGCAGCAGTATTCGACTGAGTTTGTCTGCCCATGAATTTGGAATGCCTGGAAGGTATACCACAAGGTGGTGGATTTGAAGCTCTCTAGCGAGGGCCCATAGTCGCAAAGCTTCACTGCATAGCGACAGAGAGCCCGTTCCGCCTTGCTTGTTCAGATAGAACATAGCTACCTGATTGTCGGTTTGGACCAGAACTGTCTTGTGGCTGAGATGGGCCTGAAATACTCGAATAGTATTGAAAATGGCTCTCAGCTCTAGGAGGTTTATGTGAAGAGAAGCCTCCTGTGGGGTCCAGAGACCCTGAGTTGAGAGATCATAGAAAAATAGAAACATAGAAATATGACGATAGAAAAAGACCACATGGCCTATCTAGTCTGTCCTTCCATAACAACTACAACAGTCCCCTTTTTACCTTTAGAGATCCTCTGTGTTTGTCCCATGCTTTTTTGAATTCAGTTACTGTCCTCATCTCTACCACCTCCACTGGGAGACTATTCCACGGATCCACTACTCTTTCCGTAAAGAAATATTTCCGCAGATCGTGCAAGTAGGCTCCCCAACCCAACTTGGACGCATCTATTGTTAGCATGGCTTGGCATAGAGCCTACGGAAAGGAGAGCCTACAAGGAGGTTTACCGGTGATTGCCACCATTGCAGGGACGAAATTAGACGTGCGGAGTTTCTGATTTTGTCCGTTAGCCTACCCGAGGCCTGTGTCCACTGAGAGGATAGGGTCCACTGGGCTGCTCGAATATGAAGTCGAGCATAGGGAATCACATGGACAGTGGATGCCATATGCCCCAGAAGCTGAAGCATCTCCCGAGCAGTCAGGAAGACCTTCATAGCTGCTTGAGATGACAGCTGTATTATACGTAGACAGCGTGGCTGTGGCGGAAAAGCTTTTGACTGTCGTGTGTCTAGACGAGCCCCTATGAACCTGAGAGATTGAGAGGGGGTGAGATGAGAGTTTGGGAGGTTTATGACCAATCCCAAGTATTGAAGGATTCTCTTTGTTCGAGAAAGAGCAAAACTGGCCTCTGGAGCTGTTGATGCTCGAATGAGGGAAGGGAAGGGAAGACAAATATTCCTAGAGTTCTCAGAAATATTGCTACCACTGCCATGCATTTTGTGAATACTCTTGGGGCAGAAGCTAGACTGAAGGGAAGAACTTTGTACTGGAAGTGTCTTCCCTGGACCAAGAATAGAAGGAACTTCCTGTGATTTGTGTGGATGAGAATATGCGTGTACGCATCTCTTAGATCTAGAGAACATAGCCAGTCCTGACTCTGAAGGTATGGTAGAAGTGTTCCGAGGGAGATCATTTTGAACTTTTCTCGGAACAGATATTTGTTTAATTCTCTGAGGTCCAGTATAGGTCTGTGTCCCCCTGTTTTCTCTGGAATAAGAAAATAGGGGGAGTAGAACCCCGTACCCTGTTGGGATATGGGTACTTCTTCTATTGCTCCTTGAGCAAGAAGTGATGTGACCTCCTGCTGCAAAAGGCCAGTGGCAGGGACCTGAGAATTGAATTGTTTGATTACTGTAGGCGGGGGCATGTTGAGAAAGTGAAGCTTGTACCCCAGTCATACAATGGACAGAGTCCAGTTTTCTGATGTTATTTGTTGCCATCTTTTGGCAAAATGGCATAACCTGCCTGGGATGGTTAAGGGTTCTGGTCCTTTCAGGGGCAGAATGACTAAGTTCTCTAGGTAAGAGTCAAAGCCCCTGAGGAGGCTGAGTCTGCTGGGCCGGTTGAGCTCTTTGAGCTTGCGGTTTTCTTTGCTGTCTGTTCTGTTGTTGTCCTTTTTGGGGAACATGAACTGGACAGTGGCCCAAATGGGGGTATGATTGGTAAAACCTCTTTTTCTTGTTGAAAAAGGGGTTTTTGAATGACTTTTTCTTTGCTGGGTTGGCTGTAGACTTTGATAGTCTGTTCAAGGTAGTATTTTCAGATTCAAGCTGATTAGCCTTCAAGG
The DNA here is from genome assembly GCA_033557465.1 of Ichthyophis bannanicus. Lineage (NCBI taxonomy): Eukaryota > Metazoa > Chordata > Amphibia > Gymnophiona > Ichthyophiidae > Ichthyophis > Ichthyophis bannanicus. The sequence goes on along the minus strand of CM066034.1, from coordinate 429,181,007 downwards.
TAGTATTTTCAGATTCAAGCTGATTAGCCTTGTCCTGCCAGTCTTTGCCAAAGAGATTTTCTCCTGTACAAGGAATGTTTCCCAGCTTGTCTTGCACCCACTGCTCTAAGTCTGATGCCTGAAGCCAGGCAATACGACGTGCACCTATGGAAATAACAGAGGTTCTGCATATGCATTCAAAGCAATCAAAGGTTGCACGGTTCAAGAATTTAGAGACATTCTGGGTGTGCTTGACCAGGGTAAGGAAAACTTCCCTTTTGTCCTCAGACATATTAGGGCTCATGAGCTCTAAGTCACATGCGACTTCTTCCAGGAACATACCCATATAAAGAATGTAGGAACTGATCTTGGCTGATAACATTGGAAGCATCGACGCCGAAAGGCATCGAGTGTCCTCGATTCCCGGCCTGGAGGATTAGAAGAATGCATTTTAGCACTCTTAATTCTACGCATGGCCGATTGAATGGTGTGGTAACCGAGTCTTTTTAAAGCCAGGACAGCTTGGCACTCGGTACATGGTATCGAGGCATCGGGAATGCGGAGACACCGTTAAAGGAGTTTCCCACATGCTTAGCATAAGATCATGTAAGATCTTGTGAATGGGAAGCATAGCTGCTTCCTTAGGAGCCATGGGGCATTGTAGAATTCTCAATTCTTCTGCCCTAGGTTCCTTTTCTGGAATCACCATGATTGAAAGACCTTTGGCTAAATCACGTATAAAATCCTGGAAGGACATGTCTTCTGGAGGAGACATTCTGCATTGAGGAGAAGGACTTGGATCCTCTGGTAGGATCGCTCTAGTACCGGTAGAGTCATCAGGGTCATCGGAATTGGAAGATTCAAAGTATCTCGGTGACTGGTGTTCGTGCAACACTCGATACCGGTACCACTCAAAGTCGGTATCGGGGTGTCTCGGTACCGGCCCTTCAATGCCTGAGATAGACTCGAGGCTCGGTATGGGCGGAAGCATACCTGCCAAAGCAGGTGCACTCGGTACCGGCACCGATGTCGGTACCGATACCTGTGGAACCGTCTGTAGCGGTCTTAGCGGTACTGAAGCTGCTAAGAAGGTCACTAGACTGCGTTCAATAGCGAGGATTCTCTTATCCATCGCTCCTGCCGATGCCTGGGTGTCGGTACCAGTGGAAAAACGGCCACGACCCCAGAACATGGCACCAGTAGTTCTGCAGAGGTAGAAGCCTCTAGAACATCCTGGAGCCCCGTTAATGCTTTGGAGACTGAAGACTCCCACCGGGGCTGTTTTGCCGGTGAACTTTCCTTGGGGGCAATGCCAGTGCCATCTCGATGCTTAGAAGGAGATCTACCCTTTGAAGACCAGCCAGTCTTGGACTTAAGTTTAGTTACCCGAGATCCATGGGAGGAAGATGAAGCTCTGGAAGACGTCAATGCAACTGACATCGTATCTGCGGCAAAAAGGGTACCGGGTTTTGCAGCTCTATTCTGCAGGCCCCTCTTGGTCATCTTTCTGCAGGAGAGACACTCCAATGGACAATGTTCAGGACCTAAACATTTAAGACACCAATCATGGGTGTCGGTGACGGATATAGTACCACCACAGTTAGAACATTTCTTGAAACCACTAGCTGGCTTCTCCATGTTTGAAGAAAAGCGTGCCTAGTGTCCAAAATGGCCCCTAGCACTGAAAGGGGAGAGGCCCCTGAAAGAAGAAATCTTTTAGAAAGCTAGTTTTTTTTTTCTTTTGAAAAAGAAGAAAAGAGAACTGGCGGTACTGGTAGGCGTCGAGTGAAGGCAGACGCTACCACAAAAAAACAAAAGAATAAGAATAAATTTTCTGCAGTGACAGGGTACACATCCTGTTGGCTCCGCGGAAAATGAAGAACCAAGGTGAGAGAGGTAGAAAGGCGGGAAGGCAGCACGCAGGCGCTGTGGGATGCTCCCAAAATCTTTTCTATTGGACACTGGGGAGTGTTCCCGCGCAGGCTCTGTCAGTACCGACGATACCCATATGTGAAGACTACATTCCTGCTTGTTCCTGGAGATATGCTATATGCGCTACTAGTGCTTGTAACTCACTGGCTCTACACACTGAAGTGAGCACTACCAAAAAGATAACCTTCCAGGTAAGAAATTTGAGAGGGCAGGAGGCGAGCAGCTCAATGGGTGGAGCGAGCAGCTGGCCAAGGACAACATTCAGGTCCCACGCAACTGGCAGCAGCCAGATGAGGAGACGGGACAACAAAAGACCCCCCCCCCCCCATGAACTGTCCGATGAGAGGATGGGCGGAAAGAGGTTTACTAGCTACTGCATTGTGGTAAGCTGTCGAGGTACTGAGGTGCACTCTGATCAAGTTAGATTTTAATCCAGAGTTAGAGAGATGGAGAAAGTAAGAGAGTACCATCTCCACAGAGCAAGGGAAGGGGTCTAAAGCCCTGTCTGTTCACTTGAGTGTAAATCTGCACCACTTAAAAGCATAGATGCATCTGGTGGAGTCCTTGCGGAAGGCAAGAAGAATATCTTCAACATCTGTCGGTAAGCTGAAGTTTGCAAGCAGTCAAGCAGTGAACGATAGGGATTTGAGGTTTGGATAGAGGAGGGCCCGTTCCTCCTGATTTAGCAGATCCGGGGCATAGTCGAGAGCTATCGGTGGCCTCCAAGAGAGTTGAAGCAGCAGGGGTAACCAGGGCTGTCTGGGCCAATGCAGTGCTATGAGTATCATGGTGGCTTTATCCGCCTGCAGTTTGAAGAGTCTTGGCCACTAATGGCAGGCAGGCATAGAGAAGGCTGTCACTCCAATCAAGAAGGAAGGTATCAGTGACTCTCAGATTGCTGCAGGGGACCCTGAAGAAAAACTGTGCCAGCCTGACGTTGTGGGGAGTGACAAAGAAGTCCATGGATGGTGTGCCACACGTCTGAAACATGCGGTCGGCTACCCGGGTGTTGAGAGACCACTCGTGCAGTTGGAGAACTCTTCTGAGTCAATCCGCCAATGCACTGAGCTCCCCCAGTAGATAAATGTGCATGAAGGCAAACTTCCAGAGAGGGACTGCTTCCCAGCAGAGGAGATATGAGCCCGTGCCACCTTGTTTGTTGATGTAGAACATAGCCACATGGTTGTCCATTTGTATAAGGATGACCTGATTGGAGAGCTGCTGCCGCAACACTCATAGGGCATTGGCAATGGCACGGAGCTAGAGGAAATTGATTTGATGGAGGCTCTCCACCATCGTCCACTGTGCACAGGTCATACAAATGTGCGCCCCAACCCAGCTTGGAGGCATTCATCGTCAGCACTCTCTGGATGCGGCAGGGTCTGGAAGGGAAGGCCCGCAAGCAGGTGCTGTTGGATCTGCCATCAGGAGAAGGATTCCTTAAGCAGCAGAGTTATGGTGATGCTGTCCAAGAGATGGCCGGTCGCCTGACACCACTGCGTGCAGAGCATCCACTGCACCTGACGCATGTGAAGTGGGCTAAGGGGGCGACATGGATAGTGGAGGCCATGTGACCCAGGAGGTGCAGCATTTGTCGAGCTGTAACCAACAAGCAACGTTGGACCTCATTCACCAGGGCGGCTAGGTGGTGGGCCCGGGCTGCTGGGAGAAAGGCCTGAGCCAGAGAAGTGTCGAGGAAAGCTCCAATTAATTTGAGGTGCTGAGAGGGCCGAAGGTGGGAATTTGGGTAGCTGATGACAAACTCCAGCTTTTCCAGAGCTTGAATAATGTGGGATGCAGATCGTCAGACCTCTTCCGGCATTGCGCCCATGACAACATGCCGTCCAGGTAGGGGAAGACAAAGACATCCTGGGTCCGAAGTAAAGCAGCGCCGATCACCAAACATTTTGTGAAGACCCGTAAGGCAGCGGCAAGAACAAAGGGTAGAACCCTGTACTGATAATGCGGTCCGCTGAGAAAGCAGAGGTACTGATGGTGCATGGGGTGAATTAGGATGTGCGTGTAGGAGTCTTTGAGATCCAAGGAGAACAGCCAGTCTTCCCGGTGAAGGTAGCGCAGCAATGTTCCAAGGGAGACCATCTTGAACTTGTCCTTTTCCAGGAAGCAATTGAGATTGCAGAGATCCAGAATGGGTCTGTAGCCGCCAGTCTTCTTGGGGACCAAGAGGTAGTGGGAGTAGAACCCTCTTCCTACTTGAGAAAGTGGAACAAGTTCCACAGCCCAGTCTTATAAGATGGCTTGGATCTCCTCTTGGAGAAGCACACAATGATGTTGCTGGAGAGGGTACTCCCCTGGAAATAAGTTGTTTGAAATGTAGCCAGTATCCCTTGCGGACCACCTGGAGGGCCCAGGTGTCTGAGGTTACGATGAACCACCCATGGGCAAAGTATACCAGCCGCCCCCTGACTTGAGGTGGAATGGAATCTAGAAAGGGATAAAGGACCATGGTCCTCATGCAGAAGTCAAAAACTCCCACCAGGCTGTGGCTGCGGGGTCTAAGGCTTGAGGTACTGCTTCTGGCCCTGACCATTAGGCTGTTGCCCCTGTTGGGGTTGTTGGTATGAATGGTATGGGATGTATGCACTGTAGTACCTTCTCTTTTTTGGATAAAAAGTCTTTTTACCCGAGACCTTCTTTCGAACGGGGTCTTCAAAAGGCGGGTCATGGTAAGTTGCTGTCTCTCCAACTCAGCAGCTTTCTCCCTCATGGGTTGGCAAGGGACATTGGCCAACTTGTCCTGAACCTATTGCTCTAGGTCCAAGGATTGTAGCCATGCCAGACAGCGGGCACTGATGCCCACCATAGCCATCCTAGCCACGGACTCAAAGCTGTCGTAGGCGGCCCTGATGATGTATTTGGATAACACCTTAGTTTTCTCCACCAGGCTCCTGAAGCTCTCAAGGTGTTCTCCAGAAAGACCTGTGGAGAACCCGACCAGCTCCCCTGCTAGGTCCCGCAAGTACATACCCATGTACAGTTGGTATGCCTTGATTCTGGCCACAAGCATCGAGCTCTGGTAGCACTTTCTGCCAAAATCGTCCACGGTGTTTGCCTCCTGACCCAGGGGCACCGAGGAGTGCATTTTGGAACTTTTAATACAGGGCATGGCAGATTCCATCACCATGGAGTTGTGAGGCAGATGTGCATTTTCAAACCCAGGGCCCTTGAGTGCCTGGCAGAGGGAGTCAAGGCGTCTGTTGACCATTGGAACTGAGAAGCAGCGTCTTCCAAATTCAAAAGAGAAGCCTTGGCACCATAATGGCCTCCTTCGTGAGAGTTGAGTACTGGAATACTCCAGCTCCTCCACTCAAGGCTCCTTCTCTGCCTCTATGGTGAAGGGCAGAGCCTTTCCTATGTCTCAAATAAACTTGAGGAAGGAGAGATCCTCGGGGGAGACTTCTGTGATTGAGTGGGGGTCCGAAATTGGAGGGTAGGTCTCTGTATCGGACCAGCAATTCCTCCTCGGTCTCCCATTCAGTGTTGGTGTACTTCAAGTTCCTCTCCGACCTATGCACCCAGCAATGGGGTTCGGGTGGAGTCAAAGGAACCCTCGACCCCAATGGGCTTGGTGGAGATACTCTCGGTATCAAGTGGGAGCGAGAGAATTCACAGGAACTGCCCAAGATGGCAAATGTCTCTAAAATGGGCTGCACCTCGGCAGGTGAGGCACCCGCCAATGGCAGGGCCATTACCGGCACCAAAGAACCAGAGGTGACCAGTTCCTTGGGAACCTATTGAGCATGAAAGCAGTGAGGCTACACTCCAATGCCTGCATCCTCTCTGCTAGGAGCAAGGTCTCTGATGCTGGCGGAAACCAGCGCTGATGCTGGCTCCCTCGGTGGGGACTCCTCAAAGGTAACAGTCTCGTGAGTCCCACGCTTGCCCTTCTGGGCCTCAGGAGGCAAATCCTGCCACCAGGCCAGCTTGGAGGGCCACTCCCAGCTCTCACCCTCTGAATCGCATCGAGGGCTGCGATGGTGATGTCCGTAGGATTTAGCCTTTGACTTGCCATTATCCTTCAATGCCGAAGACCATTCCTTCTGGGGGCAGTCCTCTTTGAAGGAGACCTGCTGTTCCAGTGTCCCGTGACCTCTTTGCTCTGAGTGAACCTGACCCCTGTGTGAAGTCAAAGTATCAGCCTTGGTGGGACCTTCGAGGGTGCCAATGCCAAGGAACTGGACAGCGATTCCCCACTTCTGTTCCCAGTTCGTCAGCCCTTTGTATGTCATCTGTAAATACAGAGCGCAGGTCGAGGGCTCGTGGTTGGGCCTGAGGCATTGAAGGCACCAGTTGTGGCAATCTGTCATGGAGATGGTCTGACCACACTGTTTCTTAAAGCCACTGGGCAGCTTTGACATGGTTGGGAAGACAGCTTTCGCCAAGTTAAAGGACTCGCAAAGTTAAAGGACTCCAACGTCCTCACCAACCAGGGGGGCACGAGAGAAAAAACCCGCGCGCCAAAGATGAAAGGAAAAAAACCCCAAGAAATGTGATGCCAAGGCACCGACTCTTCCAGAGTCGAGCAGGAAGACACTGAAAAAACACACAACCCGAAAAAGAAAGAAAAAACTGGAAACCAGCCAAGAAAAATCAACTAGATTCCAGGACACAGATGGACATCTGGAGGGCTCCGCGGAAAAAAGAAGACTAAAGTAAGATGGTTCCTTCAGTTGAGAAGACAGGCACGCACGCATCGTCAACCTCCCAAAGGCTGGGGAGCATGTCCCACATTGGCTCCGTCGGTGACGTCATCCATATGTGAGGACTGACTTCCTGTTTGGTTCCAGAGAATGCCTTATAACGCTGCCCATAATTACCCTGGCCAGTTTTTTTTATTGCTTTTTATCCCCAGTTCTGATTTTCTCATCTATCTGAAGAAGAGATGCGTGGAACCCAGAAACTCAATGTGTAGCAAGAAATACCAGCATGAAAAATCTTTCTTGTCAAATAGAGCACACTGTGTACTATATGTAGGGCTTCCAATTTTCAGTTATAAATGGAAAACCATAATAATAACCAACCGCCCCCCCCTCCCCCGATGAAGTATCACTGCAGAGACACCTTAGATACTTGGTCTAGCCTGTGTGATGTAAGGCTCCCGTCCAGTCCCAGCCCAAAGCACAAAATCCCCAGGCACACAAAAGCCCAAGTCTCATTCTAATGCAAGCCACAATACAGAAATCTACAATACCATATTCCACTTTACCTTAAGTGGGAAAGCAGGCTCATTCTTTACTTTGATGACTCTCTTGGATTCAAATGGACCAAACTGAGTGCGCTTGACCAGATGGGTGATTGCAAATACACCTTCCATGTTATCTTCCAGCTGCCTTATCTCCAAATTAGGGGGGAGCGATGACCTAAAGACAAGGGTGACTGGATGTTACATTGAAACACTCAAAGTCATACATAGAATTCCAGTCAGTGGGGCAACATGACTTCACAGCATGAGGCAAAAGTTACATAGAAACATAGAAAATGACAGCAGATAAAAACCATATGGCCTATCCAGTCTAAGCTCTACAAATCCCTTCCTCTCTCTTAGATATCATCTATACTTGTCCAGTGGTTGTTTTTTTTTAAATATGTCTCTGCTATCTCTGCTGGGAGGCTATTCCATGAATCTACCATCCTTTCTGTAAAGAAATATTTTCTTAAATTACTCCTGAATCCATCCCCTTTCCCCTTCATCCTCCTATGATCCTTTGTTCAAATGCTTCCTTTCAACTGACAGAGGCAATGTCTAACATATCTCCCCTCCTGCCTTTTTTCCAAAATGTACATTTTGAGATCTTTGTCTGTCCCAAATGCTTTATGAGGAAAACAACTGACCATTTTAGTAGCTGTCTTCTGCACATACTCCATCCTGTTGATATCTTTTGAAGGTGTGGCTCCAGAATTGCACACATACTCCAAATGAGATCGTATCACAGGCATTATCACTTCTTTTTTTCCTACTGACCATTCCTTTCTCTAAGCACCCAAGCAGTTGGATTAAGATCTTGGGACTGTGCGGTCTTATGAAACCCCTATGATTTGATACAATGGACGTCTCCCTCAATATGTTAAAAATAACGACGGTTTCTTATCTTACTTTTTTGTACTTAGAAAAGAGCAGTATACCGTTCATTATCTCTGAGATTATGTCTGAGGTTGTTAAGGAACCTTTCCTGTTAAACTCAGACAAGCCTTCCCCCCTCCCCCCCATTTTTTTGGCAAACTTTTGCTTAGTTTGACTGTCTGTTTTCCCAGCGCTTTTTACAGCACTGCTCCGTTCAACGTTTTTTTGCTCTCACGGTCCCTCTGTTTCACTATGTGGACCTCATTTTGTTTAAGTACTAGTATACAACATTTCAGTGGTTACTCTATAAAATAGGATGATTACTTTTTATCCCTTAAGCTGAATACAGTGCCTGTCTCTCAATTAGTTTATATACATGCTGGTACTACAGACTTTGCCAGCCCTTTCCTGACCTTAAGGATGTATTGTTTTTATACAGACTTTTGAGTCATTCAGGCATTTTATTCAGTAGTAGGACGTTTTATTACTTATCTTTACTTAATCATATTCCCTTCAATGAATATCACAGCAAGATGGCACATGTACATATGAGTGGATATGGTTTGCCCATCCTCCTTTCCTAGTTCATTTTTTCTTTTCTACTCATCATTCCAATTATATATATATGTTTTTTAAAAATAATATAATGCTGCCCCTCCTCTCTAATATGATAGTTATGGATTTTAGTTTCCATTAGTCATTAGAACAGAGATAACTTCAAGATTATATTGAATAAGCTTTTAGTTGTAATAGCTCTCTTTAGATGTTGCTCCCACTTCATTACGTAGTAATGAACTCATGAAAATAATGTTTTTACCTTTCCAATGCTTTTAGCATTCAGAGTTACAATTGAACATTAGCATTCTTGCACAAGATTTTCACAGAGTGCAAATGTGAGTATCTCTATAGAATAAGAAAGTACTGCATTCACACTCTCATTTGGATTCTCTTCGTCCCATCTGTCTCTCTCATATTTACACTACTATTGTTCTCTGAGCTACCCTCTGCTCTGCGTTTTGTTTTATTTTATTTGTTCTGTTTTATATCATTAGGTCCTATTGGCAGATTGTGTATTTTTGTTTCTTATTGTTCTTAATTTTTTTAAAGAGCATTATTTGGGTGTTATGCATTGTTTTATTGCTTTTATCATTTATTATTATTATTACTTTTACGATATATTACAACTTTATTTTATTAGTTGATCACTGTTTTTATTGTTTTACATTGTCTTTATACCTTATCCAACCTTATTATTGTTTATTTATTGTTATCATTTTTATGTTTAATTATTTATTTTTTTATTATCTATTTATCTTTTAAGTTGCATATCCCGAGGAAGGCGTTTGCCGAAACACGTTGGGGATCAATTAATAAAGACACCTGTGACCTCCGCACGCCTCTGGTTTTTTTTTTGTGTTTGGTTCTCCCTTCTGCGAGAGCTTAGGCTCTTTTTTTGTGGTTCCTTTTTCCAAAATGTACATTTTGAGATCTCTGTCTGTCCCAAATGCTTTATAAGGAAAACAACTGACTTTCTCTAAGCACCCAAGCATCCTTCTGGCTTTCACTGTCACCTTTTCTACCTATTTGGCCAACTTAAGATCATCGTATATGATCAGCCCAGGTCCTGCTCTTCTTTCATGTACTGAAATACTTCACCCCCTATTCTGTACCACTCCCTTGGGTTTTTACAGCCCAAATGCATGACTGCAATTTTTAGTATTAAATCTTAGCTACCAAATTCTAGACCATTCTTCAAGCTTTGCTTGAGCCTTCCCCCATGGTATCTACACCTGTTAGTGTGTCTACCCTATTGCAAATTTTGTTTTCATCTACAAAGAGGCAAACCTTGCCTGACAGCCCTTCCACAATATCACTTACATAAATGTTAAAAAGAACCAGATCAAGGGCTAATCCATACCGTCACACCACTGGTAATGTCCTTATCCTCAAAGCGAAGTCTATTTACCACTACCCTTTGTCACCTCATACTCAACCAGTGTCTAACCCATCAGTCACTTTAGGGCCCATCCCAAAGGTGCTCAAGTATATTTATAAGTCACCTATGCCAAACTATTTTAAATGCTATTTATAAGTTGCTTATGTGACTACAGCAGAGGTTCTCAACCTTTTTGGTTATATGGATTCTTTAGTAATGTCCAAAAATTTCAGGGACCCCCAGTTCATCCGCACCACTCTTCCCAGATACTTCCAATGACTGTTCTCACTATATTTCCCTTCCTTTCCTGTATCCATCAGTCTCTCTCTCTCCCCCTCCAGCCAGACCCCACCTCTTTCAGTCTCTTTCTCTCTCCCTTCATCCAACTAATTCCCTACCGTCTCTCTCCCTAGTCATTCCCTACCACCACTGTTCCCTCTAAGCTGTGCGCGTGCACACACCTCGCCAAGTGAGCGCACATACTTTACAACAGAGCGCACAAAAATTATGGTTCTGATTCTGATAGAAAACAACACAGACGTTCTTAAAATTGAAAATTTGTTGTGTATTTATGGTTTTCACAAGTTCTACAATATTTTCTAGTGCAATCAATGTGGTGTACATACTGTATTCTGACATGTAGTCAAATTTTAAAGTATATAACTCCGAGTGTCGTTATGTGGCGCACAAAAATTTAACCTTCCTTCAAAAGCTGCACAGCTGATATTTTATGCGCACACAGCCTACAGCAAATTAGAGGGAACATTGCCTACCACTCTCTCTCTTTGATCCCTCCTCAAGCTAATCCTGTGGACCCCCATAAAGGTCTCATGGACCTCTAGGGATCTGCAGACCACGGGTTGGGGGAACCACTAGACTATAGCAACCAAGCTACAGAAAACACCTATGTACCAAACAAATGGATATATCTGTGACAAGCTTAGAAGAGTTAGGCTTCCTTCATGTTAGACATGATACTGGTTTACCAGCTATACAAAGAAATTTGTATCTGCTAATTTTTTTCCTTTAATCCTGCTAGACCAGTACAGATGCATGGGTTTATGTCACCTTGTCAGCAGATGGATATAGAGAACACACTTCATTTCAGTGACATCACCAGTGTAGAAGTAAAAGTGCAGTACAAATACAGTACATGTACAAACTGTCAAAGCAAAAACTATTCAAAACTAAGAAACAAGAAAAAAAACACAAAACCTTGAAAAATTTAATCACCCCTTCTTTGAGATAGTCTCTGCAGGCCTTCCCATCAGAAGAAAGGCTTTAACATATATTCTGAAAACATTCTGCCAATACAGAGATACAGAGACATAGTGCAGGCTTCCCAAGGAGGGTACTGGACTTGTCAAGCAGGATTCAAGGAAATAAAATTATCAGGTAAGAACAAATTTCTCCTTCCTTCTCATCCTGCTAGATCAGTCCAGACATGTGGGAAATACCCATGCCTCCCTTGCTTTGGGTGTGAGGAAATAAAGGCTGCCCTGAGAGCATCAGCCCCAAAGACAGAGTTCTCCTTAGCTTGCATGTTCAACCTGTGCTGTTTGACAAAGACATGCAAAGAGGACCACATAGCAGCCTTTTGTCCTCTGGTGCAAACACACTAACCTTTGCCTAAGAAGAGGCCAGAACCCTAGCAGAATAAGCCCGCAACCCTCCCCCCATCCACCATCAATTGACCTTTCAGTAGATAAACTGAAGCCATCGCCTCTCAGATTCACCACGACACGGACAACTTGGATACTATCTCATTCTTACCTAGCCCTCTAAACAATGCAAACAATCTGTCTGACTTTCAAGAAGAATTAGTCAACTAACTTCAACTAGAGAAGTACCTGAAGGGCATATGATAACAAGAAGTCTGTCATCTCTGCGCCCATCCGCTTCAGAAAAAGCTGGTAAAGAAAACATTTGTTTCAAATGAAAAGGTCAAAAAATAGAGGTAAATCCTTCCACAGGAGCAAGGTACAATCTATAAAAAATAACCATAGGAAAAACACAAATCAAAACATAACAGGACCTAGAAGACCATAAGTAAATGATGCTATTGTAAAGTAAAAAAAAAACCTCGCTGAGATGTCTCGCCACATAATTGGAAAATAAAAACTTTTGATAGTAGCATGACCCAACTAAAAAATAAAACAGAAGGCAAATCTCTCTTAAGGACATCAATACTTTACCCCAAACCCACCATAAGGGAATCCAAACCTTCAACAAAGTAAAAACTCAGTTCACAGGTTTTCAAAATCTGTAGGAAGCAAACTCATCCGCATCGGCCACAAAGACTAAAACTACCAGAAGAAAGCATGTATACAGTGCCACTTATACAAAGGCAAAGATTTCAGAGCCAATCCTTTGTTGATACCCACTTGGAGGGAGGCTAAAATGGTACCTATGCCCGTTCACCAGGGAAGCACGTTCTATCCCCATCACCAGCTCTCATGGGTATAAGCCAAAAAGGTTGAATTCTTATGGGCACTCAGCAACACTGCAATCACTGCCACAGAATAGCATTTCTCATGCAACCTGACCCTCTCAAGGGCCAGGCTATAAGCCAGAATGAAACTGCCTCAACATCCCAAATACTTCAGGTGGACCAGATCTACAAGCCAAGTTTTTCAGGCCAGTTAGGTGCCACCAGAATGACCAGCAAAACTGATCTTCTGTTCATCACAGAATCCTGGCTATTAAGTCTATAGAGAAAACATATAGAGTAGATTGTCCAGAGGCCAGAGTTGAATCAGAGCATTGATCCAGCTGGAACTTTGTTCCATTATTTGGCTGAAGAGCCTAGGGACTTTGACATTCTGTTGCATGGTCATCAGATCCATCAATGGAGAGGCCCATAGGTCTATTATCTTCTGGAAGGCAGTGACCAATACCCCTCAGTCCAAGATGTTCCTGCTGAGAAAGTTGGCTACTCCCACTGTGCATTGTGGGCAGGCATAACACTCTGCAGACTTTGCTCCACCCACCTGAACAGCAGCCTCATCTCCTCTGTAGCTGTTCCACTCCTGGTTCCTCCTTGCTTATTGACATATACTACTGCAGTCACACTGTCCAAGAGGATCTGCACCCAAATTAGAGGCAAAAAATGACAAAGGGCAAACATGATGGCCCAAATCCCCAGTCTGTTTATGGGCCTTGTTACCTCCTAATGGGACCACAGGCCCTGAACTACCATCTCAGATAATGCACCCTCAGTCCATGTCCAAAGTGACACAATCCAGCTGGGACAGTCCAGATACATCCTCTTCAACAAAGTGTCAGCCCTGCACCACCAGTTTAGACTGCTCCAGACCACACGTTGAAGGGGAACCCTGAGGTTTAAATCTTGTATTAGAGGAAACCAATGAGACATCAGCTCAAGTGTGCCCTTACCCAAGGTACCAGGCTTCTGCATCACTGCCATTGACTCCAAAAGCTGCAGATAGAAAGTCTCCAATGGGACAAGACTGAAATTGAAAAACGTGGGCCTGGACTCGCAGCTTGACAAACTGTTCCATAATCAGAAACACTTCCCGGTGCCAGTATTGATGTCCAAGTACTCCATTGAAGGCAGAAACTTGCTTTTTACATAATTCACCACCCAATTTAAGCTTATAAGCACCAGGATTACCCTGGAGATTGCCAAGCAACTGTCCTAAGTAGATGCAACTTGGATTAGCCAATTGTCCGAGTACTGATGAACCATGATACCTTCACTGTGAAGAAAGCCTACCATCACCACTAGGACCTTCAAAAAAGTCCACAGAGCCATAGCAAAGCTGAACAAAAGAGCATTAGATTGAAAGTGTTTGCTAGAACTGAAACTAAGGAACTTCTGCTGATTTTCCTGAATTGGAATATGGAAATAGACCTCCAAGAGATCTAGTGATGACAGAAACTCCCCCATTCCCAACACCAGAGTGACAGACTTTGACATTTCCATGGGAAAGCAGGCAACCTGGAGGCAACAATTGACTCTTTAAAAATAAAGTATGGGCCAAAAGACGTCATTCTTCTTTGGGACTACAAAGTAAATCAAAAGGGGCTCTTGACGGCTCCTTGATTAGGGCTGTTATAACAGCTTGCAGTTGAAGAACTCTAAACACAATCTCTTGGACCACTAGCCACTTGGAGACCAAACCGCATGGAGATGCCATAAAGTCATCTGGAATTCGGAATGCAGAGTCAAGAATGTAGCAGTTTTAGACCACATCCAGGACCCACTGGTCCGATGTGATACAGGCCCACTCCTGATAAAACTAGTGAAGGCTACTGCCCACTGGAATTGCCTTAGAGAGGACCCACAGCTCATGGAGGGGCACAGGTATCACTAGAAGTCAAAGCAGAAATCTCTAGACGTTCTGGCTCCTTGAAAAAAATGGTTCTTTCCCTGACTCTTAACTGCTTGCCCAATCCATACTGTCAGATGTCAAGGAGCAGAACTAGGGCCAAGTACTCCTCCTTCACCGCCCAGGACTTGTCTTCCAGAAGCTATTGCATTTCAGTTCCTACTGTCTCCAAGTCTTTACCAAACAACAGTTTGCCCTTAAAGGGCAGCTTGCTGAGGTAGATTTTAGAAGCCGTTATCCACAGTCTAGTGGTGCACCATAAAGAACATACAAGCTAAAACCACAGCAGCTACTGCTCTGGAGAATATCCTATTCAAACTATACAAGGAGGCAGTCAGATTAGCAGCCACCAATTTCAAGTGACGAGCTTCTGAGCTCTCCAAAAACTGCTGAATCCAATGGAGCAGAACCCACACAAATCGATATCTGAATAGCCATGCAGCAAAATCCTACTTTAGTAAGGCAGTCCTATAAGCCATGCCACTCTCAACCAGGATAGTGATCTTACAGGTCACTTCTGAAAGCAAAGTGTCAACCCAGGGATACCAAAACAAGGATCCCCTGTTCTCCAAGGAAAGGGGATGCAACTTTGCCACCAGCTTGAACCCTTCTAGAATCCTGTTCAGTGATTCCAGCTCCACTAAGACAACACATTTGACTGCTCTGTGAAACAGAGAGTCTCAAAAGGGCTTCCAAACTTCAAGGACAAGGTCCCCTTCAGAAGGGTCATCTCTGACTGATTCAAAAATATGGAGGGTGGAGATCCTCTCTCCATAAGAGATGGATTACCAATGAATCTTCCCTCATTCAGGGAGAAAAGCTCCCCAGCCTCTATCTCCATCCTAAAAATACTTTAAAGGCCTGCTTAACCCTCCCCCAGTTCTGCACTGTGTGCCACCCATCACATGCAAGACAAAAGGAGCCAACTGCACAACTCACCTGTTGGCTCTTGCAGCCATTTCAGAGCTGGTCCTCTTTTATTTAAATATTTTATTTATGAAATTGCAACATTACACAAGTATCTACTTGCTCATAGTAACAAGAGTTAAAATTAAGTGTAGTTACTCACCTGTAACAAGTGTTCTCCAGGGACAGCAGGAATCAGTCCTCACTTATGGGCAACGTCGGCACCGACGAAGCCCACACGAAGCAATTCCCCAGCTTTCAAAGAAAGCCTTTGGGATTGCTGCCACGCATACATGGTCCTCTTCCCGCCCAAAAGTGCCATCTTGCTCAGTCAGGTCCCAGAGCTAGAGCCCTACTAAGCAGATGGCAAGGGAAGGATAAAAAAATAAAAACTCTTCAGGGGAGGTGGGAGGGTAGTGAAGACTGATTCCTGCTGTCCCTGGAGAACACCTGTTACAGGTGAGTAACTACGCTTTCTCCAGGAACAAGCAGGAAGTCAGTCCTCACTTTTTTTTTTTTAAATACCGCGCTCTTTAGAATCAGTGCGGTTTACATGTATACTAACAGGTACTTTTTATTCCCTTGTCCCCGAAGGGCTCACAATCTAAGTGTACCTGAGGCAATGGAGGGTTAAGTGGCTTGCCCAAGGCCAAAAGGAGTGGCCATGGGACTAGAGACCCCAGTCCCTCTGGCCTGAGGTTGCTTGTCCCCATGAGGGAATCGAGCCCCTGGCCTTCTGGCCTGAGGTAACCTGTCCC
The DNA here is from genome assembly GCA_033557465.1 of Ichthyophis bannanicus. NCBI lineage: Eukaryota > Metazoa > Chordata > Amphibia > Gymnophiona > Ichthyophiidae > Ichthyophis > Ichthyophis bannanicus. Next base: position 429,165,062 of record CM066034.1, on the reverse strand, counting down.
AACCACTGAGCCACTCTTCCCTCTCTTATGGGACTCCCCAGCTACAGGCTACCAAACCTGTAAGCCAAAAATCGCCTCCGCGAGGCCATGAGCAGAAGCCAATGTCCAAAGGAAACCTGAGTCCTCGGGCCTTCGGGGCAAGCTCTCGGTAGACAAAGAAGAAGGGTCGGAAGGCAGGAGTTGCTTATACCCCGAACAAATTACGGAGTACACCCTGGCCGAAGGTGCTGTCCTGGCTGGACTTCCTCTCCAGGCAGTAGTGCAAAGCGAAGGTATTCACTGAAGACCAAGTCGCAGCCCAGCAGATGTCCAACAGAGGAACAGAGCGCAGCGAAGTCACAGATGCTGCCATGGCGTGGACACTGTGCGCGGCGATCCAACGATCCAGTGGGGCACCCGCCTTTGCCTGGGCAAAGGCGACGCAGTTCGCCACCCAGATGGAGAGGGTGCACTTGGCGACTTCCAGCCCCAGGCGGTTGGGATCCTAGGCAACGAAGAGCCGGTCGGACTTACAATGACCTTGGGTACACTACAGTTAGAAGGCGAGAGCCCTCTTGCAGTCAAGGGTATGCAGGACCACCAATGCCCAGTCGGCATGAGGTCTTGGGAAGAAAGTCGGCAAAAGCATCTCCTGAATGAGGTGGAAATCCGAGACAACCTTCGATAGGAACTTGGGGTGGCTGCAAAGGACCACCCTGTTCCTATAAAATCTGGTGTAGGGGGCCTCGGCCATGAGGGCTTGAAGATCGCTGACTTGCCTCGCCAAGGTCAGTGCCATCAGGAAAATCACCTTCCAGGAGAGGTGCCAGAGCAAGCACGTCGCCATCGGCTCGAAGGGTGGCCACGTCAGCTGCCTGAGCATGATGTTCAGGTCCCATTCCACCGGGGGAGACCGGATGGGGGGATTGGAAAGCAGGAAACAGGAGACCAGGGGCTGGGCCGAGATGGGTTTACCCTCGACGGGCAAGTTTTTGGCCTAGATGGCGTTCAGGTGAACCCTGACCAAGATGGACTTCAGTCCCACCTGTGAGAGGTGGAGAAGGTACTTGAGACCCCAATGGGTGGAGCAGGAGAACGGGTCGATCTGGAGCTTGGAGACCCAGATCGAAAACCACCGCCACTTCATGGCTTAAGCCCACCTCATCGAGTCCTTCCTCGATCTCCACTGGGAGGTACAGCGAGACAAAAGAAACCCATTCAGCCACCAGGCTGTCAGGGATAGCGAGACCAAGTTCGGGTGAAGCATCCATCCCTCCTCCTGCGTCAAAAGACCGGAGGCACTGTCCAGGGAAACTGGAAACTCCGACGAGGGCTGGAGTAGAATCACGAACCAAGGTTGTCGAGGCCACAAAGGAGCCACGAGAATCACCGAGGCTCGGTCACGCTGGATCTTATGGAGGGTCCTCGCAAAGAGAGGAATAGGAGGGAATGCATACAGAAGCCCGGAGTTCCAGTTCAGGAGGAACTGCTCGGAGTGTGGTATCGGCCCGCAGAAGCAGGGGAGCTGCACTTTCGCCGGGCTGGCGAACAGGTCCATGGACGGAGTCCCACAATGGCAGAACAGGCGCCACTCGTGCGGGCGGAGAAGCCTGCTAAGCCTGTCCACAAGGACACTGTCCTGGCCCAGGAGGTAGATAGCTCTTAGGGTCATGCTCGGTGCACTGCGAAGGAGCAGAGAAGGACTGCCTCCCAACAGAGGAAGCGGGAGCCTGTGCCCCACTCCTTGTTTATGTAGAACATTGCAACTCTGTTGTCGGTCTGCACGAACACCAACCTACCCTTCAGGTGGTACTCGAAGACCTTCAAGGCCAACCGGATCACGCAAAGCTTGAGCAGGTTGATCTGCTGTCAAGATTCCTCGGGTGACCACCACCCCTGGGTGCAGAGGTGGTCACAGTGGGCTCCCCAGCCCAACAGCGATGCGTCCATCTTCAAGATGAGTTTGTGCAGGTGAGTCTGGAAGGTGTGATAAGGAAGCTTATCATAGCTCAGGTAGGAGCTATAGAAAAGATGATGTGACTCTGAACAAGCAACCTGTCAGTTCTGGTAGAAGCAAGAAAACAGAGTTTTCACATAAAAGACTACCAGTCCCAGAATGCACCAGCTTTCCAGCAGCCATGAGAGGGGCTGAAGTGAGAGAATGTGTGTGCAATCAAGAGAGCTATGAGGTAATCCCTAAGCACTCATCTCAAAGGGCAGGGCTTGATTCAACACAGCTGCGCTGTGTTAGGGAGCAGCACACATTAGGAAAGAATAAGAATAGAGATTATTCTTCAGGAAACAGTTTCAGCAACAGTTTCAAGAACAGCTTCAGGAAGAGCTACAGAGGGAGGAAGAGATACAGAGACAGCAACGGCTACAAGCACCAGTATCACCTGGAGAAACAGAAGCCAAGCCAAGCAGATAGAGAGAGAAGGAAACTCTCTGGAAGGAAGAGAAGAAAGGCCATTGGAAGGTCTGGGAGATTCCAAGGCAGTACTCATACTGGGAGGTATTCCAAAGGCCAGCAGAGTCCATTGGACTGGATTCAGCCAGAGGAATGGAGTGGCAGAGATAGGAATCACCAGTGGCTACCTGGAAGAGAGAAGACTGCATGTGGAAGGGACTTTCAGACCAAGGCCAGAAGGTATGTGAGAGAAGATCCAGTGTCCAGGGATCAAGATTGGAAGGCTGGACATCAGAATTGGATTACATATTGGCCAGGCTATACAGAGAGGAATAATGATAGCAGGAGAGGCTCAGGTATGAACACTGATCCAGACCCTATCTATAATAGAGAATGGCAGCAAGGGAATAAGCATTCTCATGATAGTGCCTTAATGAAAGACTCATCTGTGCCAATGTATGATATTGACCCTATGATTGTTGATGCAGGGGGAAATACAGCAGATGAAACTATTTACATGGACTGTTCTTTATCTAAATGCTATTGCTAGTTTTCTATGAGCAAACACATCAGCCATCACAAAGAAACCTAACTTTGTTCTTTATTTCCACTGCAAACAGCTCTTAAAGCAGGATTTGGGCTCACACAGTAGCAGCCAGCCAGCTAAAGGCTTTCAGCTGGTCCATGGATAGTAATTAGGGCTGCACCTGATTGTGTGTGAGCAAGGGAGAATCACTGCTGAGATCAGCGTGGAAAATAAGCAGAAGTTAACCTAACCAGCAAAGTTTATTCTTTTCGTTGTGCCTTTGTATTTGGTAATTATTTGCTAAGAAAACATTAGCTAATTGCCTGACAAGCTGAAGGTTGTTTTCTGGTTTACTTTGTGACTTTTTGTTATCCATTTAAACACTGCAAGCAAGTAACCTCATTTATAGTGCTATCAAGCATACATGTGCTGGGTGAATTAAACCCCATCAATAAAAGAAGTATTTTATTGATCTTACCACTTGGTTTCACAACTCAAATTATTGTCATCAGCTGTGTTTGGGAGTGAATGAACTACAATATCCACAATACCTTGCAAGAATCATATGAATATATGCATCGTCAAGATTGTGTAAGTTCTCACCCTAGGCAGCCGTCTGACAAAGGGCATGCCCTGAAGAAGGGTCTAGTGGTCCTGCCAACACACTAGGGACTCGACTAGGCTGCGAGACAACCGGATGGGGTCCCGGAGGTGGCCCGAGGCTTGGACCCATTGCGCTCTGAGGCACCATTGGGCTGCTCGCATGTGCATGCGAGCATGGGGAATGACATGGACAGTTGAGGCCATGTGCCCCAGGAGGCACAGCACGGTCCACGCCGAGACCCTGGGTCGGCCTTGGACCTTGGCAGCCAGAGCGTGGAGCCGATCTGAGTATGCTTGAGGGAGGAAAGCAGTCGCACATTCTGTGTCGAGAAGTGTGCCAATGAATTCCAGGGTCCACACCGGTGTGAGGTGGGACTTAGAGTAGTTGATCAGGAAACTGAGGCGCTCAAGGAGGATGACCGTGCGCGACGCCAAGAGGCGGCCCTCCTCCGCCGAGGTGCCTGAGACAAGCCAATCATCTAGGTAAGGGTAGACGGATATGCCCTGCAACCGGAGATGGGCCGCAGACGCTGACAGGCACTTGGTGAAAACTTGCGTGGCAGACGCAAGCCCGAAGGGGAGCACTCAGTACTGGAAGTGCTCTCCCTGCACCCTGAAACGCAGGTACTTCCTGTGCTTGGGATGGACCGGAACGTGGGCGTAAGCGTCTCTGAGATCCAAGGAGCATAGCCAATCGCCCTGCCAGAGGTAGGACGGCAGGATGCCAAACAATAGCATTTTGAACTTCTCCGCACCAGAAGCTTGTTCAGATTCCTGAGGTCGAGGATGGGGTGCAGGCCCCCCGTCCTCTTCGGAACGAGGAAGTACCGGGAATAAAATCCCTCCGGCGGCACTCCTTTGACCTCCTTTTGACCAAGGAGGTTGTTCAGTTCTTGCTGTAAGCAGGCCTGGTGCAAGGGAAGCCAAGTAGGTTCCGCCGGGGAGAAGGGAGGAGGGAGTCTGTCTAGACAAAACTGATACCCATCCCGGATCACCTGCAGGACCCAGGTGTCCGATGTAATCGCCGTCCATTCGGGGGCGAAGAGGAACAGGCGTCCTCCCATGGGTGGAAGTGTCCCTGGGGGGCGAGAAGCTATGCTTTTGGCGTCAAAACCCCGGAGCTGGCTGGGTTGGTGCCAGTGACTGGGTCTTGGGCCCCTTGGGTTTCCAGTGACCCTGGACACCCCCCCCCCTTTGCCCAGAGTGCTAGTTGCCGGTGCAGGGGTAAGCGGGTATGCTGGGTATCCCCGGTAGGGAAGCCCTTTCCTCTGGAAGAAAGGCTTCTTGGTGTGTGCTTCTTCTGGGGAAGCAAGGTGGTTTTGTGAGAGAGAGAGACGGATGCGAGTCACAAACTCTGTCTTGATCTTGGCTGCCTTGTCCTCCACAGGCTTACTGAACAGCTGTTCGTCGAGACAGGGGACATCCAAGAGTTTATGCTGGACCCACTGCTCCAGGTCCAAAGACTGGAGCCACACCTGGCTTCAGGCTCCGATGCCAGCCGCCGCTACATGGGCAGAAGACTTGAACCCGTCGTATGCAGCGCGGGAAAGATATTTTGAGCAGTCTGTGACTGACCTCAGGAGGGTCTGGAACATCCCTACCAAGACCCGCCGAGAACCCGCTGAACTCCTTGGCAAGGTCGCAAAGGAACATACCCATATATAGTTTGTACACCTGGATGCGGCACACCAGCATGGATCCCTGGTAAGCCTTGCGCCAGAAGGCACTGAGGGCACGGGATTCCCTACCAGGCAGAACCAAAGAGTGCGACTTTGCGCTCTTCTGTTTCCGCATTGCGGACTCAACTATGGAGGTGTGAGGAAGTTGGATCTTCCAAAATCCCGGGCCGCGCTGGACCCTATACATGGCATAGTGTCTTTTACAGACAATAGGGACTGAGGCGGGTGCTTCACACATGCAGAGGAGCAGATCAGATAGAATGGACAGTACAAGGACCGTAAGAGACTCCCTGGGTGGAAACTTGTACTGCAAGATGTCAAGTTCCTCTGCCCTCGGCTCCTCCTCGGTCTGCGTCCTCAGGAGGCGACCGACTTTGTGAGGCGGGTGGGGGGCCAGGTCAGAGGGGAGATCCCTATTGGCGCGGGTCTCCAGGGAAGTGTCCCCGTCTGATTCCCAGCCCAAGAGGTCCGAGGAGGACTCTGAGTCAGGCTGATCCCTGCACCCCCTGGCTGAGGCCCGCTTGGAGCCAGAGGCACTGGAAGACCTCACCCCCGAGGAACGGGACAGCGAGCAAGACCAGTGCCGAGGACCCTCACAAGGCCCAAAGCTCTCGGAGGTTTGCAAGGCAGTTTTCGGGACCCCAGTTTGGTGACCCTCGGTCTCGAGGCGCGAGCCAGATATGCTGGGCAAAAGCGCCTGCTGGGCAGCAAGGAAGGCAAAAATGCTGCGCTCCATTGCCAGCATACGGGACTCGCACTCGGGAGTGGGTCCCTGCGATGCCAATACCGGGATTACCGGGTCTGGCATGGAGAAGGAGAGGGGGTCCTCACCGGGACAACCCTCAGGAGACCGGGTGCCATCGCCAGAGGCCTCCATGTCCGTACGAGGTACCTTTCGAGGCCGCTCCTTGTCCAACTCTCAGGAACGCCGGGGAGAGCTAAGAGAATGAGGGCCAGACCGCTTGCGCTTGTCCAGAGCCTCCAACGAAGACTTTGAGGTCTTTTTCTTCTTTCGCCATTCCACCTCGGGCGAACCCTGATCTCAGTGATGCCTAGGCCGTGGGGTCACTGCGGCGGACCCCGCAAGTGGTGGTCGGTAGAGCGAGGTGCTAGCGGGGGGGTGTCCGAAGGACAACTTTCTCATGATGAAAACGTGTATATGGAGCATGAGCCACTAAGGCCTGCAGCTCACTGATGCACCTGACTGATATCAGGGCAATGAGGAATAAAACCTTCCAAGATAAGTATTGGAGCTGCATGGTTGCTAAGGGCTCAAACGGTAGTTTGAGGAGCTGAGCTAGTACCACATTGAGATCCCATGCCACTGGTGGTGGTCGAATGGTTGGTTTGGCGAGGAGAAACCCCTCATGAAACGTGCTACCAGAGGAGCTGAGGAGATCAGTCTGCCCTCCAAAGGCTTATGAAAAGCTGAAATAACACTCAGGTGTACTCGAACTGAGTATGTCTTAAGACCTAGAGAAGATAAATGCAAAAGATACTGAAGGAGCGTAGGTACTGTTGCTTCATATGGATTGTGACCATTTTGAGAGCACCATGAAGCATATCTACACCATTTGAAAGAATAGATCTTTCTGGTGGAGAGCTTTCTGGAGGAAAGGAGAATATGTTTTACACCAGTAGATAGTGGCAGGCCCTGGACGATTATGCTCTCAGCAACCATGCCGTCAGGCGAAGAGACTGCAGATTGGGATGGAGAAGTGCTCCGTTGTCCTGAGATAGGAGATCTGGCCTGGAACCCAGTGGGATTGCTGATGTTTGCGTCAAATGAAGTAGAAGGGGAAACCAGGGTTGACAGGGCCAGTGAGGGGCTATGAGAATCATAGAGCCCTTGTCTGCTTGTAGTTTGAGGAGGGTCTTCGAGATAAGGGGAATGGGGGTAAATACATAAAGGAGTCCCCAACCCCAGTGGATCATGAAGGCATCTGACGCTAGACTGAGTTTGGATGGAACTCTAGAGCAGAAATGAGGAAGTTGAGTGTTCTGCAGAATGGCAAATGTGTGGAACAGTTTTGCCGCTGCGGTTGGGTCTAAAGACCATTCGTGGGGTTGTAGAATCCGACTCAAGCTTGTCTGCTAGGAGACTGGATTTTCCTGGAATATAAACTGCACAAAGGAACATGTGGTGGAAGATAGTGAACTCCCAGAGTTTTCAGGTTTCTTGATATAGGGCGAGGGAGCTCATCTCCCCCTGTTTGTTTATATAAAACATAGCCACTGATTGTCTGTCCTGACTAGGATCTGACTGTTTGAGAGGTGGTGCTGGAAAAACTGGAGGGCATTCGTGACTGCTCGAAGCTCAAGGAGGATTATCTGCTATATGGATTCCTGGGCTGTCCACAGACCCTATGTGGAGACGGAATCCAGATGTGCTCCCTAACCCTGCCTAGAGGCATCTGTTGTCAGTGCTCTTCCTGCCGCCCAGAAGCCTGTAGCCCATAAGAGGAGGGTGCCATCGGGTGCGGGCCACACGCTGCTCTTCCCGCCGCCCAGCAGCCTGCAGCCCATAAGAGTACGGTGCCATCGGGCGCGGACCACACGCTGCTCTTCCCGCCGCCCAGCAGCCTACAGCCCATAAGAGGACGCAGCCATTGGGCGCGGGCCACACGCTGCTCTTCCCGCCGCCCAGCAGCCCGCAGCCCATAAGAGGAGGACCCCATCGGGCGCAAGCTACACGCTGCTCTTCCCGCCGCCCAGCAGCCTGCAGTCCATAAGAGGAGGGCACCATCGGGTGCACCCGCGCCTGGTGGGCCGGCGTCTGAGGGCCTCGCCAGAGGGCCCTCTGGCGTGGCCCTTAGTCACGGCCCGAGGTGCTCCGTTGCTGCCGGGGTCATCCAGGCTCGATCACCCTTCCTAGTAACTCTCCCCTGTCTTACCTCCCACTGCTGGCTCTGATCACTACCCGCCTTGAACCTGCCACCCACTGTTGCCTTGAACTGCTACCATTGTCGTTGCACAGAACTGCTACCCATTGTCGTTGCACAGAACTGCTACCTATTGTTGTTGCATAGAACTGCTCCCCATTGTTGTTGCATAGAACTGCTCCCCAATGTCGTTGCACAGAACTGCTACCTATTGTTGTTGCACAGAACTGCTCCCCATTGTTGTTGCACAGAACTGCTACCCATTGTTGTTGCATAGAACTGCTACCCACTGTTGCCTTGAACTGCTCCCCACTGTTGTTGCATAGAACTCCTACCCACTGTTGCCTTGTTTGCTTGCCTATTACTTGCTACCCATTGCTTGCTCTGACCTCGCTGCCCACCATCATGGCCCTACATCTCATTGTCCTTCTCTTCCTCATCCTCCTCAACTGCCTCCCCTCCTACCAACACCCTCCCTCCTCTTCCCCCTACCCTCCCCCTACCTCCCTCACTTCTCCCTCCACTCTGCCCCCTAACCTAGCATCTGCCCTTGAGCCATCACACCAGCCCCCCTCTCTTTAAAGCAACCCCAACTTAGATCTAAACACAAACTTAAAACTAAGATGCAGACAGCAGTCCAGCAGCGGGATGGGGGCTTTCCAGTCTTTTGCATTGAGTGTCACATGTATGATTTTCTCCCAGTTGGTGAGAGGTCTTATGTGTGCACTAGGTGCAAGGAGCTCTTTGCTCTCAGGGAACGAGTCCGTTCTCTAGAGGCTAAAGTAGCAGACTTGGAAAGCATAAGACAGACAGAGAGGTACATAGATCAGACCTACAAGGATATAGTCCTGAAGTCCCACCTCCAGTCTGGCAGCATCCCTGTTGCCATGGAGGAGAGAGGTCACGTGACAGGAGAGCATCACCCTGGTGTGGCAGGAAGTGATCCTGTAACTAACTAGGACCTGTCCTCCAGGTGATGTAAAACTCTCTCGCACCGAGGAAGTTTCTCCAGGGCCATGTGCCCATGAGGGAAGGGTTAGGACAGCCGTTATAGTTGGTGATTCGATCTTTAGGCATGTAGATAGCTGGGTGGCTGGTGGACGTGAGGATCGCCTGGTAACATGTCCGCCTGGTGCGAAGGTAGCGGACCGCACGCGCCACCTAGATAAGGTCTTAGATAGTGCTGGGGAGGAGTCTGCTGTCTTCGTACATGTCGGTACCAATGACATAGGAAAATGTGGTAGGGAGGTTCTGTAGGCTAAATTTAGGCTTTTAGGTAGGACGTTGAAATCCAGAACGTCCAGGGTAGCATTCTCCGAAACGCTTCCTGTTCCACGCGCAGGACCCAAAAGGCAGGCAGAGCTCTGGAGTCTCAATGAGTGGATGAGACAATGGTGCAGAGATGAGGGTTTTCGATTTGTTAGGAACTGGGGAACATTCTGGGGAAAGGAGGGTCTCTTCCGAAGGGATGGGCTTCACCTTAACCGGGATGGAACCAGGCTGCTGGCATTAACCTTTAAAAAGGAGATAGAGCAGCTTTTAAACTAGATATTAGGGGAAAGCCGACAGTCGCCCAAGAGCGGATGGTTCAGAAGAATGTATCTTTGAAAGCAGAGAGGTTCCACAAAAGTGTAAAGTAGCCCAAATGCCTTCAAGTATGGAGCTGATCAAATTGGTGGAAGGGTTGCTCTCTATGTTAGAGATGGCATTGAGTCAGAAAGGATTAAAGTTTTGCAGGAAACAAAATCTGCTGTAGAATCTATATGGATTGAAATTCCATGTAAAAGGGGGAAGGCAATGGCAGTGGGGGTGTACTATCGAGCGCCTTGCCAGAATGACCAAATGGATGATGAAATGCTCAAAGAAATCAAGGAAGCTAACAAACGTTACAGTGCAGTAATAATAATGGGTGATTTTAACTAACCCGGTATCGACTGGGTCAGTGTCACGTCAGGACATGCTAGGGAGATAAAGTTCCTAGATGAAATAAATGACTGCTTCTTGGAGCAGCTGGTTCATGAACCGACCAGAGGGGAAGCCATATTAGACCTAGTCCTTAGTGGAACACCAGATCTAGTGCAAGAGATAAGGTTGTTGGGGCCACTTGGCAATAGTGATCATAGCATGATCGCCTTTGATTTAATTAGTGGAGGAGGGATAGTAAGGAAATCCACAGTACTACCTTTTAACTTTCGAAAGGGAAACTATAATAAAATGAGGAAAACAGTTAAGAAAAAACTAAAAGGAGCAGTTGCAAAGGTTAAAGACGTACATCAGGCTTGGCTGTTGTTGAAAAATACTATCTTGGAAGCCCAGACCAGCTGTATTCCACGCTTTAAGAAAAGTGGAAGGAAGTCCAAAAAACTGCCAGCATGGTTTAAAGGTGAGGTCAGAGAGGCTGTTGTTGCCAAAAAAGCATCTTTCAGGAAATGGAAAAAAGAGCCAAACGACGAAACCTGGAAACAGCACAAGCACAGGCAAGTCAAATGCAAGGCATTGATAAGGCAGGCAAAGGGAGAATTTGAGAAGAAGCTTGCTGCGGAAGCAAAAACACGAAGTAAAGACCTTTTCAAGTACATTCGTAGCAAAAAACCTGTGAGAGAGTCAGTTGGTCCATTAGATGATAAAGGGGTTAAAGGAGCACTAAGAGGCGACAAGGCGATAGCGGAGAGATTGAATGAATTCTTTGCTTCAGTCTTTACTGAGGAAGATGTAGGGATGTTACCCATGACTGAAGTGGTATTTAAAGGTGCGGAAGAATTGAAGGAAATATCGATACATCGGGAAGATGTATTACAACTATTAGATAAACTGAAGAGTAGCAAATCTCCTGGGCCGGATGGTATACATCCAAGGGTGTTGAAAGAACTGATATACGAGATTGCAGACCTGCTATTAGTAATCTGTGAACTATCATTAAAATCATCTCTAATACCTGAAGACTGGAGGATCGCCAATGTAACACCAATTTTTAAAAAGGGTTCCAGGGGTGATCCGGGAAACTACAGACCGGTGAGCCTGACATCAGTACCGGGAAAAATGGTAGAAACCATCATAAAGAATAAAATTACTCAGCATGTAGATAGTCATGGCCTAATGGGAGACAGCCAACATGGCTTTAGACAAGGAAGATCTTGTCTTACTAATCTGTTATGTTTTTTGAAGGAGTGAATAATCAGGTGGACAAAGGTGAGTCGGTTGATATTGTGTATCTGGACTTTCAGAAAGCCTTTGACAAGGTCCCTCATCAGAGACTTTTGGCAAAACTAAAGAGTCATGGGATAGGAGGCAGTGTACTATTGTGGATCAGGAACTGGTTAAAAGATAGAAAGCAGAGGGTAGGGCTAAATGGCCAATTTTCCCAATGGAGAAAGGTGAATAGTGGTGTACCCCAGGGATCTGTGCTGGGTCCGCTGCTTTTTGACATATTCATAAATGACCTGGAAAGTGGAATAATGAGTGAGGCTATCAAATTTGCAGATGACACAAAACTATTTAAAGTTGTTAAAACCCAAGAGGATTGTGGAAAATTGCAAGAGGATCTTGATAAATTGGAAGACTGGGCATCAAAATGGCAGATGAAATTTAATGTGGACAAGTGCAAGGTTATGCACCTAGGGAAGAACAACCCAAACTATGGTTACACGATGCAAGGTTCCACATTAGGAACCACCACCCAGGAAAAAGATTTAGGCGTCATTGTGGATACCATGTTAAAACCCTCGGCCCAGTGTGCAGCGGCGGCCAAGAGAGCAAATAGAATGCTAGGTATGATACAGAAAGGAATGGAAAATAAAACAAAAGATATTATAATGCCTCTATATCGTTCCATGGTGAGACCGCACCTTGAATATTGTGTGCAATTCTGGTCGCCGTATCTTAAAAAGGATATAGCGATTTTAGAAAAGGTTCAGAGAAGAGCCACCAAAATGGTAAAGGGGATGAAAGGATACTCCTATGAAGAAAGGCTAAAAATTTTGGGGCTCTTTAACCTGGAAAAGAGACGGCTGAGGGGAGATATGATAGAAGTCTATAAATTAATGAACGGAGTGGAACGGGTAAACGTAGATCGATTGTTTACCTTATCAGAATATAGAAAGACTAGGGGACATACAATGAAGCTACAGGGTAAACTATTTAAGACTAATAAAAGAAAATATTTTTTCACTCAACTTGTAATCAAACTCTGGAATTTGTTACCGGAGGATGTAGTAAAGGCTGTTAGTGTAGCTGGGTTTAAAAAAGGTTTGGACAAGTTCCTGGAGGAAAGGTCCATAAACCATTATTAAGAAGGGACCCAGGATATCAATGCTTGAACCAATACAAGCATTGTGGAACCTGTGTCCCTTGGGGAAACTGCTAGGTACGTATGACCTAGATTGGCCACTGTTGGAAACAGAATACTGGGCTTGATGGACCTTGGTCTGACCCAGTATGGCATATCTTATGTTCTTATGTTCTTATCCTCGCTTCCGCCGTACTATCTCCACTTTACCCCGCTCTCTAATACTCATTCTCCTTCTCTCATCAGGTAATATCAACCCCAACCATGACCCCCCCCCCCCGACTTCCTTCTCACACTAATACAAGTTCCTTACTTACCCCATCTAATCTCATCCACATCCCGCTCCTCCCTCCTTCCGCCCTCCCTCATTCATCCCACATTCACTCATCCATAGATATCAACGCCAACCCTACCCCTAAAAATAATCCCTCACATAACCTACTCATTACCACCAACTTACCCCTCATTTCCCCTCCACCATGTCCCGCTTGGAGAGCACATTCACCCAGACTTACCCACCCACACCCTGCTCCCTCTAAATCTCGGTTTTACCCTAAAAATAGACCCCCATGCCACTCTTATAAGAAACCCACACCCAACCTTATCAACATCCCTCTCCTCCCTCCCTCTGCCCTCCCATTCTCATGCGCCCTTTGGAACGCTTGCTCAGTCGTTTAAAAAAAACCCTTTTATTCATGATCTTTTTATTTGTAATGCCCTACACCTTCTTGCCTTGACCGAAACCTGGCTCTCCCCCGATGATACCGCATCCATTGCCTCTCTCTGCTACGGTGGCTACCAGTTCTCCCATACACCACGATCTACTGGTCGCAGTGGTGGCGTTGGCCTCCTACTCTCTCCCTCCTGCCAATTCCAAGCCCTCCTGCCACCCTATTCACACTCTCCCCTCTCCTTCGAAGTCCACTCCATTCACCTCCTCACACCACTCCCCCTCCGAGTAGCTGTTATTTATCACCCACCTGACAAATCCAAATCTACCTTCCTCACTGACTTCGACTCCTGACTTTCTGCCTTTATGGACCCCTCCTCCCCCACTCTTATTCTTGGCGATTTCAACATTCATATTGACAACCCATCCGACCCCCATGCCTCAAAGTTCCTCGCCCTTACCTCCTCGTTCGACTTCAAACCCTGTTCCACTGCCCCCACACATCTACACGGCCACTGCCTGGATCTAATACTCTTCTCCAATTCCTCTCCCTCAAACCCCCGCAATTCAATCCTTCCCTCATCTGACCATCACCTCTTAACATTTACTCTTCAGCTCCCACCATCCCAACCTCGTCCTGTCTCCTCCGACCTATTTAGAGACCTTCATAATACTGATCCCATGGCTCTCTCTTCCACCATTTCTCCATCTCTCTCCTCCATTTTATGCTCTAAGTCCGTCGACGAGGCATTATCTTCATACAATGCTACACTATCGTCAGCCCTTGACACTCTTGCACCTCCCACCCCACGTACTGTTAAACGATCTACTCCCCAACCCTGGCTTTCTCCCACAATCCGCTATCTACGCATCTGTGCCCATTCCGCCAAATGAGCTTGGTCCAAATCCCGCTCCCGGGAAGATCTTCTTCACTTCAAATTCATGCTTGGCTCCTTCCAGTCAGCATTAGCAACCTGCCAGACAAGATTACTACATCCATCTGACCAACTCCCTTGCCTCTGATCCTCGCCGTCTCTTTAATACCCTCAATTCCCTCCTCAAGGCCCCCCCGCCCCACCCTCCCTTTCTGCCCAAAGCCTAGCCGACTATTTCCACGACAAAATCCACAAGATTACCCTCCAATTCCCTACCCCTTCATCTACCTCCCTTCCCCCCCATTTCTCCTCCCCCACCCATACTCCCTCTGCCACCCTTCTCTCCTCCTTCCCTCCTCCAAATCCACCACCTGTTCATCAGACCCTAACCCCACACATCTCCTACGTTCCATCTCCCACACCATCGTCCCCATCACTCATATCCTCAACCTCTCAATTCTCCATGGCAACTGTCCCCATCGACTTCAAACATGCTGTTGTCACACCCCTCCTCAAGAAACCCTCACTTGATCCCACATGCCCTTCTAACTATCGACCCATCTCCCTCCTTCCCTTCATATCCAAACTATTGGAACGAGCAGTTTACCGTCGCTGCCTCGATTTCCTCACCTCCCAGGCCCTCCTGGACCCACTACAATCTGGCTTCCGTCCCCTACACTCCACTGAAACGGCACTCACAAAAGTCACCAATGACCTGTTCCTGGCTAAATCTAAGGGCCTCTATTCCATCCTCATCCTTCTTGACCTTTCTGCTGCTTTTGATACCGTTGATCACAACCTTCTCCTCACCGCCCTCTCCTCGCTTGGTTTCAAGGACTCCGTACTATCCTGGTTCTCCTCCTACCTCTCCCATCACTCATTCCGAGTATGCTCTGGTGGCTCCTTCTCTCCCCTACCCCGCTACATGGTGTACCCCAGGGATCTGTCTTGGGCCCCCTCCTCTTCTCTCTCTATACCCAAGGCCTTGGTGCGCTTATCTCCTCCCATAGCTTTTAGTATCATCTCTATGCCGACGACTCCCAGATCTACCTCTCTGCACCTGATATTTCTCCAACAATCCAGTCCAAGATCTCTGCCTGGATGTCTCACTGCCGATTGAAACTGAACATGGCCAAGACTGAACTCCTTGTCTTTCTGCCCAACTCCTCCCCCCCAACTCCCCCTCTCAGTCCAGGTAGATGGATCTACTATCCTTCCTGTTCCCTCTGCCCGCAATCTAGGGGTTATCTTTGACACCTCTCTCTCCTTCTCCGCTCATATCCAGCTTGTAGCTAAGACCTGCCGCTTCTTTCTCTACAACATCAGCAAAATCCGACCCTTCCTCTCTGAACACACCACCAAAATGCTTGTCCACTCCTTGATTGCCTCGCGCCTCGACTACTGCAATATCCTCCTCGCTGGTCTTACCGTAAGCCACCTCCTCCCTCTTCAATCCATACAAAATTATGCTGCTCGACTAATCCTCTGCCAGCCTCGCCATGTGCACGTTACCTCCTCTTCTCAAGTAACTTCACTGGCTCCCTGTCCAACTCCGCATCCAATTCAAGCTTCTCCTGCTGACCTATAAATGCATTCACTCTATGGCCCCTCAATACCTTTCATCTCTTATCTCCCCCTATGTCCCCGCTCGTAATCTGCGCTCCGCTAACAAATTACTCCTATCAATGCCCTTTACCCGCACCGCGAACTCCCGACTTCGCTCCTTTCACCTTGCTGCTCCATACGCCTGGAACAGCCTACCTGCATCTGTACACCAGGCATCCTCCCTGGCCCTCTTCAAATCCAGGCTGAAGACTCACCTCTTCACCGTTGCATTTAGATCTAACTTATGACTGTACTGTGTTCTCTTAACTAGATTGTAAGCTCTGATGAGCTTCACTCTGATGGGCAGGGACTGTCTCTTATATGTTGGCTACCTCCTGTAGGTTAGCTGTGCAGCGCTGCGTGCGTGGTGCTATATAAGTGCTGAATAGTAGTAGTAGTAGTAGTGTATACTGAGGTAGGAGTGTCTGAAACAGTGACCCTACGAGAAGATTTGCTGGGGTGCACCACCACAGCAGAGATTCGGCCACAGGTGGTGTTATCTGGATGACATCCTGGAGGCTCCCTATGGACTAGGTCCACTGGGTTGAGAGAATCCATTGAGATTGACGCATGTGAAGTCTCACATAAAGGACTACATGTACTATGGAGGCCATGTGTCCCAGGAGGGACAGAAAGCATTGAGCCGTAGCAGTCTGTTGTTGGTGCATGTGGGTGGCTAGTTGCACCAACCTGTTCATGCGGTCCACAGGGAGAAAGGCTCTGGACTGTGTTGTGTCCAGAACGGCTCCTGTGAATTCCAACCTTTGAGTTGGAGTGAGTTGGGACTTTGGGAAGTTTATCACAAAGCCAAGGTACTGTAGAAGTGCAAAAGTTCTTTGTCGAGATCAGCAGAGTTCTCCAGAAGTCTGCCTTTATGAGCCAGTCATCTAAGTAAGGGAAGAAAAAGCCTTTGGTGTTCCAGAAATAAGCTGCTATGACAGCCATGCACTTTGTGAAAACCCTTGGTGCAGATGGCAGACCAAAAGGAAGGACCTGTATTGGTAATGGGTGCCCTGACAGGTGAAGCGAAAATACTGTCTGTGGTCTGGATGTATCAAGATGTGAGTGTAGGCCTCTTAGAGATCTAGGGAGCAAAGCCAGTCTTGTTCCTGTAGGTAGGGAAAGAGGGTTCCCAGAGAGATCATTTTGAATTTCTCTTTGACGAGGAATTTGTTTAGCTCCCTGAGGTTGAGAATGGGCCTCTGGCCTGACTTCTTTGGAATGAGGAAGAAGGGAGAGTAGAAGTCTTTGAACAGTTGGTTTTTGTTGAAACTGGTTCTATGGCTCCTTGAGAAAGGAGAATGTTTATCTCTTGCTTGAGCAGTACATCCAGAAAAGGTTTGGAGGGAAGCTCTCCCTTGAAGTGGTGAGGAAGAAGCTCTTGAAAGTTTAGTTGGCAACCTCTCTGGATTACGTTGAGAGTCTACTTCTCTGTGGTGATGAAATGCCAGTGCTGAGCAAAGTAAGAGAGTCTTCTTGGAATGGTGGTAGGCTCTGGAATGTGAAGGAGAAGGCTGGCTTTGTTCCGTATGTATGAGTCAAAAACTAGATGTAATGGTAGTTGGCTGAGTGGCTGGCTGTGGCTTGGTTAGCCTGGGTTTTTTAGCCTGTTTAGGGCCCTTTTGTTTTTGTGGAGCCTGACAGGCTGACAGGGAGTATGAAGGATAGAATCTCCTCTTTTTAGGATAGAAGGGCTTTTTAGAAGGATCAGAAGTCTTCCTGGAGAGCCTCTTAATTGTTGTGTCATCTGTTTCTAGCTCTCCTGCCTTCTCCAGCCAGTTCTTCCCAAACAGGTTTTCACCAATGAAGGGGATGTAACCAACTTATCTTGGACCCATTGTTCCAAGTTAGAAGCTGGCAATAGAAGAAGTCCTGCTTGATGACTCAAAGGTGTCAAAAGCAGCTCTATTCATGAATTTAGGGATATTTTGGCTGTGAGCCAAGATGGCCTGGAAAGTTTCATGCTTTTCCTCTGGAAGAAAAGGGAGAAATCTCTCCCAGTCTTTATTAAGCTCCTTTAAGAACATTCCCACGTAGAAGATGTACAAATTTATCCTACTGGATAACAATGATGCTTGAAAGGAGCGATGGGCAAAGGAATTGAGATCCCTTGATTCCCTGGCCCAGGGGAATGGACACATGATTTTTACCACTTTTTCACCGATTCTACTACCATGGAATGGTGTGGAAGTTGTAGCTTTTGGAAGCTGGGGCATTCAGATACTCTATAAACAGTGTCCAACTGACGACTTATGGGAGAAACCATTAGAGGGGTCTCCCACATTCGGAGCATCAGTTTATATAGGATCTGGTGTACTGGGAGGATTGCCGCCTCTTTCAGAGCTGTGGGGAACTGGAGGATCTCCAGTTCCTCCGCTCTCGGCTCCGGTTGCACCACTACCGGGATGGAAAGGCCAGCCGCCATGTCTTGGACATGTCTTTAGGAGGGGATTTACGGTGAGTACTAATTGACGGTGGGGGGGGGGCTCCGAGACGATGTCTAGGAGGTCAATGGAATCGAGGGATCGGTGATCGGAATCGGAAGTGTCTGGATCTGATGCCGGAGAGTATTGCCTATGCTGATGGCAACATGAAAGGAAGCGATGCTTCTCAATGTCCTCGAGGGCTAATCTTTGTGCAGACCAAGGAGGTTCTGTGGTCAATGCTGGCACTGGGCCCAGTACTGATACCCTGGGTTCTCAATGCCTGATGCATGGATGCCAAAGGCAAGACCGATGTCGCCTATTGCACCAGAGTGGATGGAGTCATCGAGATTGATGCTCCCGGATGCATTTCTGGGGCTCTCAGTGCTAATGGAACCGAAGCCACTAGAAGAGCATATGCTGATCCAGGGAGGTAGCCTGCATCTGGTCCAATGAAAAAACGGGGCTGGGCACCACCATACCAGAGCAAGGCATCGGAGATTCTCCAGAGGCTGAGGCATCGGGTTCCTCCTGAATCCCCATTGAGGCTTTGGAGAAGTCCTCCCGCTGGGGATGCCTGGACCGATGACCAGATTCAGAGGAAGTCCTGGACGATTCCTGCTGAGTCGAATGGGATCTTTCTCTGGATTTCCGAGACTTTCCTGAGGAGTCGTTGGACTATTCTCTTGGTTCCTTCAGTTTCTCAGAGGAGGCCTGGTTTTTTTACTTATCTTTTGGAGGCTTAGAAGGAGACGTGGTTTTCTTAGTCTTCTTCTCTGAGTGTCTCGACTCCTTGGATGCTTTGAACCGTGGGAGCAGGATGATGCTCTGGATTAAGTAAAGGCCAACAACGACGAGTCCGAAGAGAAGAGTTCCCCAAACCTTTTGGCCCGGTTCCCTAGGCCCCTCTTCATCATTTGCTTGGGGAATATGGTCAGGACCAAGGTACTTCAGACACCAGTCATGTTTATCGGTAACCGAGATGATGCTGGAGCATTTGGTGCAATTTTTGAAACCGTTGGAGGGTTTCTCCATCTTAAGATGGTGGGCAAGGACCAAGGGGCACAAGGCCCTGAGGAAAAAATAAAAGGGTTTTATTTTGTTTTTCAGAAAACAAAAAAATAGGCAAAAGAACGAAGGGAGTAATATCGAACGATACTGCTGCGGTTAGGCGAAGCGGTTAAGGAAAAGTTTATAGAAGTTCTTTTCTGCGTTGACAGGGTGGTGACCTGTTGGATCTGTGGAAAAAGAAGAACTGAGGAGAGGGAGTTGGGAGAGCAGGAAGGCAGCAGTGCAGGTGCAGTGGAGTGCTCCCAAAGGGAGCTTCCCGTACGGGCTCCGTTGGTACCCGATGTTCCTGGAGATTATATCTTATTCACACATGGAAAAACACTTTCTGATATCTGTAGAACTTTCTGCAAATATTTCTTAAACGTTTCTAAGGGTGTCATATTTATAAATTTGGGAAAGCTTAAAATCCTCATATGTAAACAGCGCAACTTATTTTCAAATTGTTCCAACTTCTGATGTATTAGAACCTTGTCTTTCACAAATTAGTCAATCACTTCCTTAAAGTCTAACTTCTTTTCCCATTGACAGTAATTTCTCCTGAGTCTCTTTAACCAATATATCCTGCTGTATGAATACCTGCAATACTGTTTGAACCAAGGCAGAAATGTCCTGGGAACACTTAGCAACAGTTCCATCCAGTTTAACCAACATTGCCCAAATTGAATGCAATGATACCTCAGATTGAACTTCTGAAGAATTCTTCATGGCAGTAATAGGAAGGACTTCTGGTTTGCCTTCTCCCTCTAGATTTGGAGCAGATCGTAACGCCCCCACAGCAAGGCCCACCTCTAAGGACTCTGAGATATTCCTTACAGCTCCTTCAAGACCAGAGGGCAGTGGTGTAAAATATGAGGTGGGGTTCCCCACTATCTCATCCATGCCATCAACACTGGAACCGGACAACAAGCAAGTAGAAATTTGGCCGAGATCAAACCGATCCGAGCCCAGCATGGAACCATTTATGTGCAGCCACGGCAACAGAGATGGTGCTTGCCCAAATGCAGGCATCTCCCCATCAGAAGCCTGCAAAGTCAGGCTCTCCTTTGCAGCTATTGCATTTCCAGAGATCTTCAGGGGGTGAAGTTCTATCTTCTGTTGTTCCCCCGGCAGGAGTAACAGCCTTGGCCAATTTGGCCTGGCCTTTCTGCCAGCACTTAGGAGCCATACATAAGTAAAACAAACAGAAAAGCTTAGACAAGAGCCTCTTGAGGTACCACCATCTTTACTCTGCCCCCTCCCCCCCCCCCCCAAGAGCGGGCCCCTTTCTGACATGCTCTGTGCTGAGGGCCCTTCCTCTGCAGCCCGGAGTCTCATCACTACCCTGATTACCCTGCCTGTTCAGTCTCGGGAACCCCAAACTGCACTGCACTGCCGCGCTCTGCTGTCTGCTTTTTTTTTTTTAATTAAATTTCACACTGCACTTTCCACTGCCCTTAAGCCAGGATGGGAAAAGGGAAATAAAAGGGGGTTAGAGAGAGAGGGAGGGAAATAAAAAGAGGGAAAATTACAACAGGAGGGTCCCAAAGACACCATCATCCCTCTCCCTCCTCCCACTGGGAAAGAACTTACTAAGGCTCTGAGGTTCCTTTTCTCTCAATCAGAGACCTGTAGGCCCTAGGATATAAAAATGAAAACCCCCACTACTGAATAGCACACCCACTCCAGGAACTGACAGGAGATCAAGGGCAAGGCAGCCTGCAGATCACTACTAGTACTACTACTTATCGTTTGTATAGCGCTACAAGGAGTATGCAGCACTGTTCATATACAAGATAGTTCCTGCTCATCAGATCACTACCCTAGGAGGATGGATACAGCTTCACCATAGAGCACAGCCTGCAAACTGTGGCCCTGGGAACTCAAACTGGATCTGGCTCAACCAGGGAGGACAGCCCAGAGACTGAGGCCCTGGGATTCTAACATTCATCCTGCTATAGCTCTCAATCATGTTTACCATGTGCTTGAGACAGAGAATACCCTGGCATATACTTGTGCTGTACTTCTCTATATAGTACTGGTGATGTCACTGGAAAGAAGTGTGCTCACTGTCTCCATCTACTGGCAGAATGGCATAAACCCTCACATCTAGACTGGCATGGCAGGTTGAGGCAGAATGGTGATTTACAGCAATGTGAAGAGCTGCCCACTAGGAAGTGAACTGAGACTATTTTCTTTTATCATCATAATAGAGTTTCTTTCCTCTCCGACTGAGGGAATAAGGACCTCAGAGCCATAGTGGGTAAGTCCTTCCCCAGTGGGGGGAGAGGGGAAAAGGGCTGATGGTGTCTATGGGACCGTCCTGTTGTACAGTAGTTTTCCCTTTTTTCTGTTGCACTCCCTTTGATATTTTTAATTGTAAACCAGTTTGCCTATTTCAGAAAGGCATATATAAAGTCCAAATAAACCATAGCATAATCATAAACCATGCTATCTGTTTCATTGGCCTGTGCAAATTACTATGTTGCACCCTGCAGCAGTAGAGGTGACCAGTAGCTACAGTCACCTGTAAACATACTACTACTACTAATTTGTATAGCGCTACAAGGTGTATGAAGTGCTGTACATATAGATGTAAGACACAGTCCCTGCTCATAGAATAGCTTACAATCTAATCAAGACAAAACACATAATGAAAATGGGGTTAGAGTATGGTAAGATATACATAAATAGTGGATGAGAGGAGCATCAGGATCCAAAAGCGGCTTTGCATGCAATCATTGGCTTCAGCGTAACCTTACCTACCCCCACAGGCTTCCTTATTGCAGGGCTCGACAAATCCTGGCCTTACATTGTCATGACACCTAGTAATGCACCTTGATGCCCAGGATTCCATGCCTACAAAGGTTTTAGTATGTGCCAGTGCTGCAGTGAAAATGCCACGTTGCTAACTTTCCCACCGTGATCAGCTCTCTGCAAGCAGCTTGAGCTGGGAAGTTTGGGATAATCTTGCGGTTTCAAGTCTGCTTGAGAAGGGGAGCAGGGCCACTGAAAGTCCTGTGCACAGTTCACAGATTCCATGCTCCTGAATGCTACTACCCTTTCTGGTGCCTGATGTGTCTGCTGTCTCCATATCCTTACACCATAAATAAAAGGCCTGATCTACCACTGTCCACACTTACTTCCCTAAAAGCTCCAATCCACCACCACAGAGAAAAAATTTGCATTTAAAGAAAACATAGAAACATAGAAACATGACGACAGAAAAAGACCACATGGCCTATCTAGTCTGTCCTTCCATATCAACCATCTAAGAGATCCCAAAAGAATGTATAATACTTTTACGAATAAGTAAATGAAAAACAAAACATTGTATATAGTTTAATTATGTTCAACTGTACATAGTTTACTAATTGTTAATTGTTAATTGTTAACTGTATTTACCTAGCTACAAATGTTATATGTAAAAACAGACCACACTGTTTATTGTTGTTATATGGAAACCGCACCTGATCAATGGAAGGAGCGGTATATAAATAATCTGTTAATTAAATTAAATTTTACATGATTCTTATAAGACCCACTGAAAGTCAGAATCCAGTTTATTTCAGAAGCCATACAGCTGAGCTTCTGAAGTAAAGTGAATTCATTCCTCTCCATTTTCCCCTACTAGATCACTGTAAGAGATTCCGGGCTGGGGGATGAAGGGGGGGGGGAGACAGGGAGAGACCACTAATCAACCAGGAATCCTTAGGTTTACAATAAAGAGAACAAGACACCATGTAGAAATGCTCAATGTAAGTTTAATACCATACCATACAATACAAACACAATAATGGCACAGGAACAGGGAGCTTGACAACACTGGAATCCAGAGCACACAGGGAACAGGGCAGAGCTTCGCTAATTCAGAATCTCTGGAAACAGGCCTATTTTCAACCTCTGGAACAGGATCCAATTTTCAAAAAAGCTGATATTCAAATGCAACAGCAACCACAGTGCTTAAATTAATTAATTCAGCGGCAACCCCTGCCACCATCTGCAGCTCTCCCCAGTCGGGGGATAGAGCCTCCGGCGGCAGGGAACAGCACCATCTCTCATCGGGACTTCCTGCACGGCTTTAAAAGTTCGCGCCATCGGGCGCGTGGTCCAGTCAACCCCTGCCACCATCTGCAGCTCTCCCCAGTCGGGGGATAGAGCCTCCGGCGGCAGGGAACAGCACCATCTCTCATCGGGACTTCCTGCACGGCTTTAAAAGTTCGCGCCATCGGGCGCGTGGTCCAGTCAACCCCTGCCACCATCTGCAGCTCTCCCCAGTCGGGGGATAGAGCCTCCGGCGGCAGGGAACAGCACCATCTCTCATCGGGACTTCCTGCACGGCTTTAAAAGTTCGCGCCATCGGGCGCGTGGTCCAGTCAACCCCTGCCACCATCTGCAGCTCTCCCCAGTCGGGGGATAGAGCCTCCGGCGGCAGGGAACAGCACCATCTCTCATCGGGACTTCCTGCACGGCTTTAAAAGTTCGCGCCATTGGGCGCGTGGTCCAGTCAACCCCTGCCACCATCTGCAGCTCTCCCCAGTCGGGGGATAGAGCCTCCGGCGGCAGGGAACAGCACCATCTCTCATCGGGACTTCCTACACGGCTTTAAAAGTTCGCGCCATCGGGCGCGTGGTCCAGTCAACCCCTGCCACCATCTGCAGCTCTCCCCAGTCGGGGGATAGAGCCTCCGGCGGCAGGGAACAGCACCATCTCTCATCGGGACTTCCTGCACGGCTTTAAAAGTTCGCGCCATCGGGCGCGTGGTCCAGTCAACCCCTGCCACCATCTGCAGCTCTCCCCAGTCGGGGGATAGAGCCTCCGGCGGCAGGGAACAGCACCATCTCTCATCGGGACTTCCTGCACGGCTTTAAAAGTTCACGCCATCGGGCGCGTGGTCCAGTCAACCCCTGCCACCATCTGCAGCTCTCCCCAGTCGGGGGATAGAGCCTCCGGCGGCAGGGAACAGCACCATCTCTCATCGGGACTTCCTGCACGGCTTTAAAAGTTCGCGCCATCGGGCGCGTGGTCTAGTCAACCCCTGCCACCATCTGCAGCTCTCCCCAGTCGGGGGATAGAGCCTCCGGCGGCAGGGAACAGCACCATCTCTCATCGGGACTTCCTACACGGCTTTAAAAGTTCGCGCCATCGGGCGCGTGGTCCAGTCAACCCCTGCCACCATCTGCAGCTCTCCCCAGTCGGGGGATAGAGCCTCCGGCGGCAGGGAACAGCACCATCTCTCATCGGGACTTCCTGCACGGCTTTAAAAGTTCGCGCCATCGGGCGCGTGGTC
This sequence comes from Ichthyophis bannanicus, assembly GCA_033557465.1. Classification (NCBI taxonomy): domain Eukaryota; kingdom Metazoa; phylum Chordata; class Amphibia; order Gymnophiona; family Ichthyophiidae; genus Ichthyophis; species Ichthyophis bannanicus. The sequence goes on along the minus strand of CM066034.1, from coordinate 429,140,791 downwards.
CAGTCAACCCCTGCCACCATCTGCAGCTCTCCCCAGTCGGGGGATAGAGCCTCCGGCGGCAGGGAACAGCACCATCTCTCATCGGGACTTCCTGCACGGCTTTAAAAGTTCGCGCCATCGGGCGCGTGGTCCAGTCAACCCCTGCCACCATCTGCAGCTCTCCCCAGTCGGGGGATAGAGCCTCCGGCGGCAGGGAACAGCACCATCTCTCATCGGGACTTCCTACACGGCTTTAAAAGTTCGCGCCATCGGGCGCGTGGTCCAGTCAACCCCTGCCACCATCTGCAGCTCTCCCCAGTCGGGGGATAGAGCTTCCGGCGGCAGGGAACAGCACCATCTCTCATCGGGACTTCCTGCACGGCTTTAAAAGTTCGCGCCATCGGGCGCGCCCGCGCCTGACGGGCCCGCGCCTGAGGGCCTCGCCAGAGGGCCCTTTGGCGTGGCCCTTAGGCGGAGGCCTTGGTGGAGGCCTATAGTTAATACAGGCCTGACAACTGGAAATCCATCTCACCGTTACATAACGCTGCGAGGACCGAAAAAGCTGCTCCAGATGACCGCTGAACCACATCCACCTCCAGACAGACAGCGCTCCCAAAATTTACTCTCACCCAGCCTCAAAAAACCATACCGTGGAACCAGATGCATGAATGAAGAAACAACGCTGAGTCCAGCAAACATATCCAAATACAGCTGAGCTCCCACATGGTCGAGCTCGCTTACTTCACCCTCTCAACTCACAGCAAGTATACTATCCACACGTAGACTCATCTGACTATTCTCTTACAGCCTAACCATTGTGTACACCATATACCATAAACTATTCTCCCCTAAGCAACTGTATTTATACCATTGTAAATGTACTAGTGCTATCAGTTACATACCATATAGGAATGTATTATTACTGTTGTCAGTAGCAATTTATCACTGTTGCCAGTGTCCTTATTTATACTGTTGCAATTCAATTATTACTGTGGTCAGTAACATCCAATTAATACTGTTGACAGTAGCACCCAAGTTAAAGTACCTACAACCTCTCTACCATCCCAGGATTACGCCATGGCTACCATTACTTGTTCACTCCTGCTCCTCTCCATCCTCTCTTGCATATTACATATTTCCTCTGCTCTAACATCTGATTTCAACCTTATACCTATTCACCAAACCCATAATAGGAAACACCACCAAAATTATCCACAAAGTACATACTATAATAGGCACAACTACTGTATATATGTACCTCTTGAAAATACAAATAACAAGAAACCTAATCTAAGAACTACTCCACAGAATCTCAAGTGTGCTCTCATTAATGCACGCTCAGCCCGCAACAAATGGCCAGCTATCATTGATCTTATATCAAACCTCACACTAGACATCCTATTTATCACAGAAACATGGCTGTCTAATACCGACAATGTCCTAATGAACCATCTAACCCCACCTAACTACACCATCTATACCTGTAACAGAGAAAATAGAAAGGGAGGAGGAGTTTGTATAATAGCAAGAACAGATTTGAAATATCACGTAATATCTACCAATACCACAAACCACTCAAATACGCTATCCATCTCCAATAATAGCAACACCATAAATCTCATCTACAGAGCCCCAAATGCTCCAGCTGACGATCTCTCAACCATAATTGATATTGCCATCAACCCATTGGATATCAACAAACCTAACTGGATCCTTGGAGATTTTAATCTTGCCTCCACACCACCTTCAGTGTCCAACTCCTTCCTTGATGCCATGATCAACTTACACTATGATCAAATCGTAAAAACATCCACTCATAAACAAGGAAATCTTCTTGACCTCATATTTGCACCATCAGTACACCCGAATCTGATAAACCAACCTGAGCCCCTATCAACCCCCGTCCCCTGGTCTGATCACAAACTTATCTCATTCATCATTCCATCTACTGAATCTCCAAACAAGTCACCAAATGCTTACCTACCACCAAAACCAGCACGATTCCAACCTTTTAACATGGATACAATCACCTCCCTTACCATGCCAAAACTCTCCACTATACCTAACAACATCGACGACTCTGTATCAAACTGGAACAATGCTCTTCGACTATCAGCACAACCTACCACTAAACAAGACAAAACCTCTACCAACTCTTCTATCGCCAAGAAAAAGAACGCACCATGGTTCTCATCAGAGTTACGAACCTCCCTTCAACAACTGAGGAGATTAGAGAAGAAATGGAGACACTCCCTAAACCCTCATGATCAGTCCATTTACCTAGCCAACTTAAAGTCCCATCGTCAGCTAATCTGGGATAAGAGAAGAGAACACCATACAAAGCTACTTAGCCGTTCCCTCAACAAACCAAAAGATCTCTTCCAAATAGTAAAATCCCTAACTACTGAACCTCCCTCACCACAACAGGAATTTATACACCCACAACTATATGCTGATTACATTCAATCCAAGGCAATCAAGACCACTGAATCAACCACAAGTGTAACCAAGCAATCCTCCAACATCCAACTCACACTCAATAATTTCTCATCTCCAACTCCAAAGTCTATTGAAGAAATTATTACATCCATCAATGCCACTACCGCTCCAAATGATCCATGCCCGGCCTTCTGGATCAAATCACTGAAAACAGAACTTAGCCCATACATATCAGCATTAGCTGACCAGTCCCTTAGATCCGGGATATTTCCATCAGCTCTCAAGCACACCTCCATCCGTCCTCTACTGAAGAACAACAAACTGGATCCGAAAAAGGAAGACTCCTATCGCCCAATTTCAAGCATTCCTTTATTAGCCAAGATCCTAGAAAAAATCGTACTCAGACAAATTCAACAACACATTGATTCCGAGGCACCACTAGATCTAAACCAACATGGCTTCAGGGAAGCCCATGGAGTTGAAACTCTTCTAACTTCTCTATTGAACACACTCATTAACACAACAGACAATATCAGAAATGGAGTCGCTATGATCTTCCTAGACATAGCAGCAGCATTTGATTCTGTCGACCACAACCAACTACTCACCAGGCTCCACGAAAAAGGAATTCAAGGAACGGCACTGAATTGGTGCAGATCTTACCTAGAAGATCGTTGGCAACAAGTACGGACTGGGGAGACCACATCTCAACCTTTTCATCAGAAGCAAGGAGTTCCACAAGGTTCCTCTCTTTCAGCCCTTCTATTTAACATATATATGCAACCTCTCTGCAACATCTCCCGCTCATTCGGAGTATCATGTCTTATCTACGCAGATGACGTGCTCTTATTCACTCCAATCAATGTATTAAAACCTGACTACACTACTCTAATCACCTGCTTCAACTCAATATCAGATTGGCTACTCACTCAAAACCTCAGAATCAATTTTAAAAAAACCGAAGTCCTGATCGTCACTAGGAACAAAGACTTCTCTCCCCCACCAACTCTAAAAACACGTGATGCTGATCTACCACTCAAAACCTCAATACGTTATCTGGGTGTTATACTTGACCAACGACTTGAATTCAAAGAACACATAAAAAATACTGTAAAAGCCATTTACTATAAAATCAAGACCCTTCGACACCTCAGACCTATGCTTGAACCATCTGACTTTCGTACAACCTTCCAGGCATTAGTCACTCCTCATTTTGACTATGCAAATATCGTTCTTCATGGCCTACCCAAGAGCACTCTAAACCCGCTTCAATTGGCCATGAATACAGCGGCCAGAGTTCTTCATGGATCCCAAAAGAGTCAACATATTACTCCCATACTATTTGACCTCCACTGGCTCCCACTAGCTGGCAGAATCTTATACAAAGCTCTCATCCTTACCTTTAAAGCATTCCACCATATCTCATCATCCTCCTTATCTGATCTCCTCCAACACACACAGAACACCAGATCTAGACGTTCTGTAACAGAGAACTTGCTAACAATCCCAAAAGACAGCAAAAAACTCACTCAAACAACCACTTTAAGAGCATTCTCTTCCTTCGCCCCTAGATGCTGGAACACGCTACCATCTAGTATTAGAGCACAAAAGGATCTGTCCCAGTTCAGAAAATCCATAAAAACATATCTCTTCCTACAACACTTCTCTCAATATACTGACCCCCCTCCCACACAGACCATTGACCACGGCTAGCCAAATAAGCTCCTGAAATCTTACCACTTGATCTAGACCAGGCCTCACAAACCCTACCTTTAAAACTCAAGCATTTAAGAACCTATTGTAAATAATTGAAAATATCTGTTAATTGTTAATCCCTGTTATCCATGTTTTTATTCCCTGTTCTCTGTAAACTTAACATTTGTTTTTATGTTTAAGTACAAAACTTGTTAAAATGTAAACCGCGCTGATGTCAAAAGTGCGGTATATAAAAGCTGTTAAATAAATAAATAAATAAATAAAATATACAGATATTAGCTGCTACTGAATGTTGAGAGGGCCTTGAAATGGGGTACCAGAGACTTTTAAAAGAGTTAATATAGAGAATGGCTTAGAATTCACTAGCAGCCTGGAAAGATATGTGCATCCAAAACCAAGGCCATGTTTGGCAGAACAGGACAGAATGTTTTTGCTTCTTCTAATTCAGCTAAGCAATATGTCTCTGCTTACTTTGTCCCATGACAAGACTTTTAACAAAAGTGGGGCTGAAAACACAGTTTTTCTATCAATAAATGAGGTGCTCTGGTCTAGCCAGGTCGAAGGGGATTTACAGGAACTGCTCGAGTTTGCAGGACTGTGGACTCCCTTCCCTTAAGGCAGCGGTTCTCAACCCGTGGGTCGCGACCCCCATGGGGGTCGCCACAGGATTTAGCAGGGGTTGCCTCGTCTCTGCCAAGTTTAAAAAAAAAAATTAAAACGCGCACAAGTTGCTGCCGCTGCCGAGTCCGCTTCTCGGCAGCAGCAAACTCACCACCTCCCTTCTAATGCAGCCGCAGCTCCCTGCCTCTTAGGGAACCGCGGCTGTGCCTGTAAAACCGTTGCGGAGCCTCCCTGTCTCTCGACGGGCTCCGTGCAGCACTGTCCTGCCTCCAAAGGAAGTTCTTTACCACTTTACCACAATAACAGCAGCTACGGGTACCAGTCTGTCAACAATGATGACACGCCTGACTCAAGACAGATCACAATTTAGGATAGCTATCCAGAGGGTCGCCATGAATCCCAGATGACTAGGGTCAAATGAGATAAACAACTGCAAAGCTTTACGATGATCTCAAGTCCTTTGAAAATAGAAAGCCAAGGCACATTTGAAGTCAAGAGTATGAAGAGTTTTTATTTATTTATTTTTTATTTAACAAGCTTTTATATACCACCCTTTCCTGAGATCAAGGGCGGTTTACATGAAACGTCATAACAAATTTTACATTAAATTTTGAAACTATGTACATTTAACTTGTTATAACCATATACAATAAACTGTGTAAAGTATGGTTGAAAAGATTTGTATCATGAGGTTTGCTGTATCATTATTTTATGAATATTGCATTGCCGCATGGTGTTGCTTTATAGTGCTTTAGATATCTTGGGATTTAGGGCCATTGTTTGCTTCCGTTCAAGAAGCATGCAGTTTAGGAAAGTAAACTGGAAGGTAAATTGACTGGTTTAAATGGAACAGAGACACCACCTTTGGTGAGTCCGAAGGACTACTTTGTCATGGTGGAAGTGTGTATAGGGTGGATCCGCCACCAAAGCATGAAGCTCACTAATGTGTCTAGCTGAAGTGAGGGCAATTAGGAAGATTACTTCCAAGAGAGGAACTTAAGCGAGGTTGTGGCTAATGGTTCAAAGGGTGGCTTGAGAAGCTGCACCAGAACGACACTGAGGTCCCAGGCTACCAGGACCTCCCGCCGAAGCTGTTTGGCCGGTGTATTCTCCTCTAGGGCAACGCTTGAAGCATCTCAATACTTAGAAGATCTACTCTTTGAGGACCGACCAATCTTAGAAGACTTAGGTTTCATCACCTGAGATCCATGGGAGGAAGATAGTAACATAATAAATGACGGCAGATAAAGACCAATATGGTCCATCTAGTCTGCCCAGTAAGATGGCCGGAGTAAGATGGCAGGAGTAGGTGCCACTCTGTGCAGGCCACCCCTCCCCATGTCTTTGTTTAGGGGTGAACCCACCGCTCCATGCAGGACATCCCTATTTGTTGAGAAGTTAGATGGTTGAGTTTATTTTGATTTTATTCTGTTGCTATAAATGGATCCATTGTGTCTGTCCCATGCCATTTTGAATTCTGTCACTGTATTTGCCCTCACCACCTCCATCAGGAGGACATTCCAAGCATCCACCACCCTCTCAGTGAAAACGTATTTCCTGACATTGCCTTTCAATTTTCCACCTTGCAGCTTCATGTTATGCCCTCTCGTTTTACAGCTTCCCCGTCTTTGGAAGAGGTTTGTTTGTTCATTATTTCTCCTTAAGTATTTAAAGGTCTGAATCATATCTCCCCTATCCCTCCCTCTCCTCCAAAGTGTACTTATTTAGGTCTTCACGTCTCTTCTCATAAGGCTTCTGACGCAGGCTCCAAATCATTTTGGTCGCCTTCCAGTTTCCATTCTTTTTACATCCTTTGCAACATACAGTCTCCAAAACTGAACACAGTATTCCAAGTGAGGCCTCACCAGTGACTTATACAGTGGCATTAGAACCTTTCTTTCTTTCTACTGGTAATTCCTCTTTGCATGCAGCCCAACATCCTCCTGCCTTTTGCCACCGTCTTGTCGCACTGTTTTGCCACCTTGAGATCTACAGAAATAATCACACCAAGGTCTTTCTCCTGATCCGTGCACACCAACCTCTCACCCCCTATCGCTTACATTTCCCTTGGGTTTCTGCTACCCAAGTGCATGACTCTGCACTTCTTTGCATTAAATCTTAATTGCCAAGCATTAGACCATTCTTCCAGCTTTTGTAGATCTTTTCCCATGTTAAGGACTCCCTTGGGGAGTCCACTCTGTTGCAAATTTTCGTGTCATCTGCAAAAAGACAGACCTTTCCATTCAGTCTTTCAGCATTATCACTCACAAATACATTGAACAGTGCCGGGCCCAGGACCGAACCCTGTGGCACCCCGCTAATCACCTTCCTTTCCTCCGAGTGAGCTCCATTTACCATCACCTTCTGTCATCTATCAGTCAACCAATTTCTGATCCAATTTACCACCCTGGGACCCATCCGCAAACTACTGAGTTGATTGATAAGCCTCCTATGAGGAACAGTATCAAAAGCTTTGCTGAAATCTAGATAGATGACATCCATCGCATGCCCCTGATCTAGTTCTCTGGTCACCCAAGTCAAAGAACTCAATCAGATTTGTCTGGCAAGATCGTCCTTCAGTAAAACCATGTTGCCTCGGATCTTGCAACCCTTTGGGGTTTTGAGAAAATTCACTATTCGCTCCTTCAGAAGCGCCTCCATTACTTTTCCCGCCACCGAGGTAAGGCTCACGGGCCTGTAGTTTGACACTTCTTCCCTGTCACCATTTTTGTGTAGAGGTACGACATCAGCCATTCTCCAGTACTGAGGAACTTCTCCTGTTTCCAAGGAACTGTTGAAAACATCCTTTAACAGCTCTGCAAGAACCTCTCTGAGCTCTTTCAGTATCCTGGGATGTATCCCATCCGGTCCCATGAAGCCCTGGAGGACATTGATGCCACAGACATGGAATCTGTGGCAAAAAGGGTGCCAAGTTTCGCAGCTCTATTCTGCAGGCCTTCTTTGTCATCTTCCTACAGAGGAGACATTCTGCTGGTGAATTGTCCAGTCCCAAACATTTAGGACACCAGTCATGGGTGTCGGTAGCAGAAATGGTACTGCCACATTTGGAACACTTTTTAAACCCGCTGGATGGCTTTTCCATTTTGAGGAAAGAAAGGGCCTGAGGCCCAAAATGGTGCCTAAAAACCTGAAGGGTAAAGACCCCGGAGAAAAACAAGTTTTCCTCCTCTGTTTTCTTTTTTTTTTTTTTTTTAGAAAAGAAAGAAAGATACACCGATGATGTCGGTGCTAGCATCAACGGGAAGGCAGACACGACCACAAAAAGAACGATTTTTTCTGCGGTGACAGGAATGCTGCCTGTCGGCTCCGCGGAAAATGAAAGACTGAAGAGGGAGGAGCTGGAAAGGCGGGAAGGCAGCTACGCGGGCGCAGTGGGATGCCCCCAAAAGCTTTCCTATTGGACGCTGGGGAGCGTTCCCGCGCGGGTTCCATCGATACTGATGTCATCCATATGTGAAGACTACATTCCTGCTTGTTCTTGAAGATAGGATGCGACTCAGTCTGTCTGCCAAGACAGTGAACTCCCCTGGGAGGTACACCGCTTGGAGGTGTATTTGATGAGCAATGGCAAAGGACCACAGCTGTAGCGCCTCCTCGCAGAGGGCCCAAGAGTCTGTTCCTTCCTGCTTGTTCACACAGAACATGGCAACCTGATTGTCCATCTTGACTAGGACTTCTAGTGCTCTGAGGTGGTGTTGAAACACCCAAAGAACATTCGAGATTGCACGAAGTTCCAGGAGATTGATATGGGGCTCTGACTCTTGCATTGTGTAGTCAGGTTGCCCAGGTGGGCTCCCCAAACCAATTTGGAGGCATTCGTCATCAGAGTGCATTGAAGTGGATACATCTGAAAAGGTGACCCTATGAGGAGATTTTCTGGAAACCACCACCACTGAAGGGATGTGGTCAGAGGGGCAGCGACTTGGATCCTGTCCCGGAGACAGCCCAAGGCCTGCTTCCATTGGGAGGCAAGAGTCCAATGGGCCGTCCACATGTGAAGGCTGGCATATGGAACAACATGAACTTGTAGAGGCCATGTGTCCAAGGAGCTGCAGCATCTCTCGGGCAGTCAGATGGTCTCATAGGAGCATCTGGGACACTAGTTTGACTAGATGGGCATAACGGAGTTGGGACAGAAACGCCCTGGACTGTTGGGTGTCTAGTAGGGTTCCAATGAACTCTAGCTTTTGAGTTGGAGTGAGCTGGGATTTTGGTAAGCTTATCATAAATCCAAAGTGTTGTAGTACAGTGATGTCCATCAGTTGTCCCAGCCCTTGCTAATGTTACAATTCCCTTGGTCTCCACAAACTGCTACCTCGGCATGACCCTAGACACTGCACTTTCTTTCCAGAAGCACGTTTCACTCCTCTCCCGTCAATCCTTTTATTACCTTCACCAAATACATGCCATTCGCCCCTGTCTCCTCAAGCAATGACTACCCTTCTATCCCTGGTGATGACCCACCTGGATTTCTGAAAATTGGCCTTTGCCGGCATTACCCAAGAACCAACTCCACTGCCTACAATTATTGCAGAATACAGCAGCTCAGATCTTTTCTCATACTTCCCGCTGGGACCATATCACCCCCACCATCATTAAACTTCACTGGCTTCCCCTCGCCTACCGTATTCAATATAACGTTCTTACCCTAACTCATCATGTTATATACTCCAATGCTCCACAATACCTGGCTGACTTACTTCACTTTCACAACCCTTCCCATAGCCTCTGCTCAGTTCATGTCAATCGCCTGATGCTCCCATCCCACTCCCGTGCTCACCTTCAGTTCACCCGCCACTCTGCTTTCTTTTTTCTGGGCCCTTCCCTTTGGAACTCTCTCCCTTCTCCACTATGCCAAGAGCCATCATTTCCTAAATTCGAGACTCTACTGAAAACTCACTTGTTTCAGGCTGCTTTTGACCTGCCCACCACCACCTCCTGACTACCCATAGCTCCCCTCCTTCATAAGAGCCTCCTCTAATCCTCCTCCATCCCCTACCCCTCTCTGCTTTTTCCTCACTCTCACAAGGCTGCTCACTAGGAGGGGGGGTTGGGGGGGGGGAGTAGGGAGGAAACTAACACCTGATGAGGTGTCAAGTAGCTTCAAAGAGCTGAGAAAGATGCTAAAGCAGAATAGTTTTAAACCTACCCCACTAAAGAAAATATTTCCCCTTTTAAACTAAAGCACCAAAAAGAATGTAACTTTGTTTTAAAAATGTACTAAAACCCTTTTAATAGCTCCCAGGCAGAGAGCTGTAATTAAAAAAGCCACAAACTCTTACCTTTGCTTGAAATGTATAGCCCCTGTTAGGAATGCCTCAACAGTGCAAGGCTCTGAAGCCTTTTATGCAGGCCTCAGCTGCTCTCAGTTCCTTCACAGGCTAATCAGGCCCATTAACTCCTGATGAGGTGTCAGTGGCTTCAAAGAGCTGAGAAAGATACTAAAGCAGAGTTTTAAACCTACCCCACTAAAGAAAATATTTCCCCTTTTAAACTAAAGCACCAAAAAGAATATAACTTTGTTACCTTTTTAAGAGCTCCCAGGCAGAGAGCTGTAATTAAAAAAGCCACAAACTCTTACCTTTGCTTGAAATGTATAGCCCCTGTTAGGAATGCCATTTCTTGAAACCATTAGGATGTGAAGGCTATGGTAGGCTTAAGGCCTAAAAATGGAGTCAATGCCCAAGTCTTTTTTTTTTTTTTTAAAGAAAAATAAAGAAAGAATTTTTAAAAAAGAATAAGGGAACCAGCGATGTTTTCGACTGTGCCATTGTGGACGGGAAGGCAGAGGCGCTATCCACAAAAAGAAAGTTTTTCTGTGGTGACAGAATTTGCTTCCTGTTGACTCCACAGAAAAGCTTTCCAATTGGACGCTGGGAAGCATTCCCACACAGGCTCTGTCAGTACTGATGTCACCCATATGTGAAATCTACATTCCTTCCTGTTCCTGGAAATAGCATTCCTGTAACAGGTGTTCTCCGGGGACAGCAGGAATCAGTCCTCACATATGGGTAACATCGGCACCGATGGAGCCCTCACGGAAGCATTCCCCCAGCTTTCAAAAAAAGCCTTTGGGAGATGCCACCATGCATGCGTGGCCCCCTTCCCATCCAAGGGTGCCATCTTGCTCAGTCAGATGACATAGCTAAAAGACGACAAAAATAAAAGATGGTAAAGGAGCAACTCCAAGGGGAGGAGGGAGGGTTGTGAGGACTGATTCCTGCAGTCCCTGGAGAACACCTGTTACAGGTGAGTAACTACCCTTTCTCCGGAAACAAGTAGGAAGTCAGTCCTCACATATGGGACTCCCCAGTTACAGGCTACCGAAAGCCCATAGCAAAAAAAACATGGTCTCCCTCAAGGGAAGCCATGAGCAACAGCAATTGAGTCCATGGCTACAGACTACAGTAGGATCCCTGTGTCCGATAAAAACCAGCACTCCAGTAGCCTGAACACAGAAGGGTCGGAGTGTAATGGAGTGTAATGGGCTGCGAAGGTATGGACTGAAGACCAGGTGGTGGCCCAGCAGATATCCACCATCGGAACGGAGCACAGGTTTGCCGCCATGGCCCTGGCACGGTGCGCTGTGACACGGTCTTCCATCAGGAGCCCCGCCTGCTCATAGGCGAGGGCGATACAGTCTGCCACCCAGGTAGACAGTGTATGTTTGGTCACCGCCTCCCTCAGTCTACTGGGGTCATACGAGACAAAAAGCTGCGCAGCTTTGCAGTGGCCCTGAATATGTTGGATCTACAAGGAGAAAGCTCTCTTATAGTCCAGAATGTGAAGGACTGTCTCACCCCTACTGGTATGAGGTCTCAGAAAGAAGGTGGGAAGCACTACATCCTGGTTGAGATGAAAGGACGATACCACCTTCAGAAGGAATTTAGGATGCGTGCGGAGCACCACCCTGTTCTTCTAGAATCTGGTGTAGGGTGCCTCTGCCACTAAGATCTGAAGCTCGCTAACTCTGCGAGCGGAGGTGAATGCGACCAGGAATGTATCGTAGGTGGCAGATAGCCAAAGGCTCAAAAGGCGGGCAAGTGAGCTGCCCCAATACCACATTGAAGTCCCACTCGGTCACCAGAGGGCAAACCAGGAGCTTCGATAAGAGCAGACCCCTTAAGAAGCGGGTCGCCAGCAGCTGGACCGAGAGGGGTTTGCCATCCACCGGGTGGTGTGCGCTGCCAGGGCACTGAGGTGCACCCTGACAGAGTTAGATTGAAGCCCAGATTGCAAAAGATGGAGAAGGTACTTTAACACCAGACCCACTGGGCAGGAGAATGGGTCAGTCTCGTGCTCTGCACACCAAGTTGAAAATCTGCGCCATTTGAGAGTGTAAGCTTTCCTAGTAGAGGCCTTGCAAGAGGGCAGCAGGATCTCCTCTACCTGATCCAAGAGGCTGAAAGGGACTAGGGTCACCCTTTCAGCAGCCATGCCATCAGTGACAGGGACCCCACGTTGGGGTGCAGAAGACAGCCCCCCTCCTGAGACAGGAGACCTGGGATGGGGGTCTCCACCGATAGTCAGAGGAGTAGCGGGAACCACGGTTAGGGGCCTGGGCCATCGAGGGGCTATCAGGATGAGCGAGGCCTAGTCTTGTGCCCGAGTAGGCGCAAAAGGAGCTGAGCGGGCGCTGAGGGACAGTTCTGTACGTCCAGTGCCAGGGCCCTGGGGCGGTCGGCTAGGTCCCCAGGCAGGAAGGCCTTTGCCTGGAGGGTGTCCAGTCTTGCCCCGATGAACTCCAGACACTGTGTAGGGAGGAGGTGGGACTTGGGGTAGTTTATCACAAACCCCAGGTGCTGCAGGACCTGGATGGAGTGAGCGGTTGCCTGCTGCACCCTCTGAGGCCATGCCTCCTTTTATGAGCCAGTCGTCCAGGTAGGGGAAGACAAAGACCCCCTGGAGGTGGAGGAAGGTGGCTACGACAGCCAGGCATTTTGTGAAGACCCTTCTGGCAGAGGCCATGCCAAAAGGCAGCACCCTGTAGTGTCTTCCCCCCACCATGAACCGCAGGTACTGCCTGTGGTTGGAGTGAATGAGGATGTGGGTATAGGCATCCTTCAGATCCAAGGAACACAGCCAATCTCCTTGCTAGAGGTAAGGCAACAATGGTCCAAGGGAGAGCATCTGAAACTTCTCCCTCACCAGGAACTTGTTCAGGTTGCACAGGATGAGGATGGGCCTTAGGCCTCCTGATTTTTTGGCACAAGGAAGTACCTGGAATAGAACCCCTTGCCCTTGAGATGGTGGGGCACTGGTTACACCGCTTTGTCCTCGAGAAAACCTGCAAGCTCCTTCAGTAGAAAGTCCCGGTGAAGGGGAGACCCAAGGGGCTCTCCTGGAAAATAAGGGGGAGGTGTCTGAGTCAGATGGAGGAGGTAACCCTCCTTGACCACTCAAAGTGCCCAGGAATTGATGGAGATGGTTAGCCACCTTTGAGCGTAGTGGATCAGATGTCCCCCTGTGGGCTGCTGACTTCCTTGGGGTGGAGAGGCTATGCCTAAGGGGCTGGTGCTGGTGCCTAGGGTCTGGTGCTGGTGCCTGGTCTGGTGCTGGTGCCTGGTCTGGGGCTGGTGCCTAGGGTTTAGGAGCCTTCTGCTTACGAGAGCCATGCCCATGTCCCTTGGACTGCAGACCCTTTTGAGGAGCCGGGTATTTTCTATAAGCAGCCCTTTCCTTGGGTAGAAGGGCATTTTACCCAAGCCCTTCAATTGTGGAGGGGCAGCGGTCTTCTTAGAGAGCCTGGTTCTCGTCATGAACTCAGTCTCCAACTCAGCAATTTTGTCGGTCATGTGCTTGCCAAAGAGGTTCTCTCTCTCTGTCCTGAACCCATTGCTAGAGGTCCCGCTGCCGCTACTCGAGCCACTGACTCGAATCTGTCATAGGCTGCACGAGACATAAACTTGGAGCACTCATGGACAGCCTTGGCCAGGTTCTTGAACCGCTGCTGGGCTTCCTCGGACAGACCAGCTGAGAACCTGGCGAGTTCCTTTGCCGGGTTTCTCAGGTACATGCCCATGTACAGCTAGTAGGCCTGGAGGCGACCGATGAGGATCGAGCCCTGTTAACACTTTCTGCCGAGGGCGTCCAAGGTGTGTGCCTCCCTGCCGGGGCACACCAAGGAGTGCGTCTTCTGATTCTTCAGTCAATGCATGGCCAACTTCACCACCATGGAGTTGTGCGGCAGCTGTGACTTTTGGAAGCCCAGGCTCTGGCAGACTCGATACATCGTCGAGCCGCTTGCTCACCACTGGCACCGACGCCGACGCCAGTATTTCCCAACATACGGAGCATCAGCTGTTCCAGGATGGGAGGGATTGGCACCGTGAGCGATTTCCTGAGAGGGGCCTCGTACTGGACAATTTCTAACTCATCCACCCAAGGGTCCTCCGATTCCATAGGGAATGCTAGGGCCTTGGACATGTCCTTGACTGCCGCCAGGGCTCTGAATCGGGAGAGTCTGAGGGGAAGTCACGGTAGCAATGGGTGTCGGGCAACTCCTCATCCTCCAACTCCCACTCAGAGTAGTCCATCGAGGACTCGAAGGAAGGATGGTGCGCAGGTCCCAGGGCCGACACCAGCCTGCAGCCCTCTGAGACCCTGTGGCGGGCGTAGAGCACACTGGCTGGGAATGATTGCAATCCCGTCGAGTAGGAACCAGATCAAGACCTCGGCTGAGAATTGACTCAAGACTGGAGGACCTCGAGGATCAGCTCGGCCTCCGAGGATGTCTTCAACGTAGAAGGCCTGGTGGTTTGGGCGGATCAACCAGTAGTACCAAACAGCACCCACTGCTGGTCCATGAAGGCAGACAAATTGCGCTCCAGGGCCGCCATTCTGGACTCCAGGCCAGAAGGCTCCGCAGCCATTGGCGCAGGCACCGAGAGACTCGGGCCTGACACCGGTTTCCCCGAAGGGGACTCCTCAACAAGGATGGTGTCTGGCGACCAAGGCTGGTCCAAGCTCGAGTCCTTTCGGGGGACCTTTGCAGGCTGCTCCCTCTCCGATCCCTCGGATGAGCGTCTTGGACTACAGGACCTAGCTAGGGAGGTACCCGGCCTGTTGGATCCATCCAAGAATGTTGCCTACGAGGTTTTCTTCTTCTTGAGTTCCCTCGAGGGAGACCCACTCTCTGAAGAACCACGGCACTGCTCGGGTTCGGAGGGGCTCGCCCAAGATGTCGTGACTTCAGGTGAGGCCCTGGCGATCGGAGCTACAGGGGAATCAGGGAAAAACTTATTATGCTGCTTCTGGCGGCTCTTGAGGGCCTCGGTGGACATTATTTTGCAGAGACTGCATGCTGTGGGGTCATGGTCTGGCCCAAGGCAGCAAAGGCAGCAGTCGTGTGTCTGTCAAAGACATAATTTTAGTGTACCAATCACACTTTTTGAAGCCACTGGCAGCCAAGGGGGAAAAAAGTACTCCAGCGAGGTCAAAGACCCGCCGAGCTGCCAGTTGGAAAAAAAGGCACGAAGACGCCAAAAATGAAAAACTACAAAAAGGGACCCAAACTCGATGCAGAGACAGCGAGTTCGGATGGCAGGAAGAGTACTGGTGCAGTACTGGAGGTGAGTATGAAGCTCATGCAGAAAAATCAACTTTTTCCGAGGACAAGCCAGATGGATGTCTGAAGGGCTCCGTGGAAAAAAGGAGACTAAGCAAGATGGCACTCTTGGGCAGGAAGGGGACCACTCATGCGTAGTGGAATCTCACAAAGGCTTTCTTTGAAAGCTGGGGGGATGCTTCTGCGAGGGCTCCGTCGGTGCCGACATCACCCATATGTGAGGACTGACATGCTGCTTGTTCCCTGAGAAAGGGGGTTAGCTGTGGTGGAGAAAAGATCCAGGTAGCAGCATATTGTGAGAGGAGTAATCTAGTGAGGGCAAGATAAAGAAGAGTGTGAGGAAGGTAAAGGTCTGAGAGAGGGAAACTAGGAGGTAGCAGATGATGGATGGGAAGGCGTTAAGAGAGGAAGGGGGAGAGATCGAGTTGTGAGACAATAATGAGAGATTTAGAAACATAACAGAAAAATGGAGCGCAATGAGATGAAAGAAGAAGATTAATATTAGAGAGAAATATAGAAGAGGAAGAGATAAGAACAGGAACAGAGAGAAGAAAGGTAAAATGGAAAGGAAACCCTAGAAAAGGAGTTAAAAGAACATAGACATGAGGAAAACAGTAAAAAGACAGCATGACCTATATGTTTAGGGAAGAAACATCACCCAAAGTTTAGTGATTGCAATATGTACAGTAATTGAAAGGATGGGCTGGTCTAAAATTTGGGATTAGCGGGCACTGGCCTTCCAGGGAATTTAGTCCCAGCCCGTCTATTGATAGTGTGGTTTAGATTTGTTTCTGTTTCCTGATTGGCCTAGAGGGAACCAAGTCATGGAGGGCTGCCGGACTGTCCTCTGCTGGTTCTTTGTTTTAGTTTGCCTGGCTTACTGGTCACTGAATTGTAACTCACCTTGAGCCTAGATTTAGAAAAGGCAAGTAATTAGGGTTGCCAACTTTTTCACTGAGAAAAACCCGACACCTGTGGCTCGCCATGCTCCATCCATTCTGTCCCCTAGTCCCACCCCTGTCCCGCCCCCAGTCCCACCCATGCTGCACCCCAGCCCCACCTACAAAAATTACCGAGGATAAGTGTAGGCTAACTCCCCTGGTCAGATAATAATTAAACTGGGAACCCCAAAAGCCAAACATGAAATGTACAACACTGGAGAAATAAAACTATAAAGTAATTTCCTCTTGCACTAAACAAAAACGCAAAGATGTTAGCAATACACACTTCCCAGACCAGACATATTCCAGTTAATAAATTCAAAATAAAAAGTATTTTTCTACCTTCTGTTTGGCCATTTTATTTTTCAGTTGCAATTGCTCCAGTCACTTTCTTCTGGTTTCTTTGTGTCTTCTGCGAGCTATCCATTTGTCCTTTCTTCTCTTTTAGATGTTTTCCATTTCCTCTCTATATCTGCTTTAACATACTGATCATTTCCCTTTTGCTCTTTCCCCCATTTCTTTCCTTATTCCTTTATCATCCACTCAAATTTCACCCTTCCATTCTCAATCCCCTCTTACTCTCCCAATACCTGGCCCATCATAGACTTTTCTTCCACACAAAATATCTTTTTCCCTCTCCATTCTCATTCCCCATCCCCATCCCCTTCTAGTCCTCCCCCAAAATCAGCTCCCTTATAGTTCTAGACCCACCCAGCATCCACTCCCTTCTAGTCCCATTCTCCCATGCCCCCACATCAGCCCATTTCCAGTCCTATTCTAGCCCATCACCCTTTTGTAGTCCAAGCTCCCCTCATTAGCCCATTTCTAGTCCTATTCCAGCTCCTCATCAGCCCATTTCCAGTCCTAGCCCCACATATGCTCTTTTCCAGTTCCATTCCAGTCCCATCAGCCAATTTCCACTCCAAGCTCCCCCATCAGCCAATTTCCAATCCTAGCCCCCTCGTCAGCCCACTTCCAGTCCTATTCCAGCCCCCATCAGCCCATTTCCAGTCCTATTCCAGCTCTTCATCAGCCCATTTCCAGTGCTAGCCCTCCCATCACAGGCCATTTCCAGTCCTAGCCCCCCCCAATCACAACCCATTTCCAGTCCAAGTCGCCCCCATCACAGTCTCTTTCCAGTCCTAGGCCCCCCACCATCACAGCCCATTTGCAGTCCTAGTCCCCCCCCCCATCACAGCCCATTTGCAGTCCTAGCCCCCCTAATCACAGCCTATTTCCAGTCCAAGTTCCCCCTCCCCCCCACCATAGCCCAATTCCAGTCCAGGTCCCCCCCTCCCATGGCCCATTTCCATTCCAGGTTCCCCCCCCCCCATAGCCTATTTCCAGTCCAGGTCCTCCCCCATAGCCCATTTCCAGTCCAGGTCCTCCCCCATAGCCCATTTCCAGTCCAGGTACACCCCCCCCCAATAGCCCAATTCCAGTCCAGGTCCCCCCCCCCATAGCCTATTTCCAGTCCAGGTTCCACCCCCCCCATAGCCCAATTCCAGTCTAGGTCCCCCCCCCCATAGCCCCTTTCCAGTCCAGGTTCCCCCCGCCCCATGGCCCATTTCCAGTCCAGGTCCCCCCACCCATAGCCCATTTCCAGTCCAGCTAAACCCTCCCCCCCCATAGCCCAATTCCAGTCCAGCTACACCCCCCCCCATAGCCCAATTCCAGTCGTCCCCCCCCCACAATAGCCTATTTCTAGTCCAGGTCCCCCCCCCCTAGCCCATTTCATCCAGGTACACCCCATCACAGCCCATCCAGTCCTTGGCCTCCCCTCCTCACCCATCAAAGCCCATTTGTAGTCC
The DNA here is from genome assembly GCA_033557465.1 of Ichthyophis bannanicus. Taxonomy (NCBI): domain Eukaryota; kingdom Metazoa; phylum Chordata; class Amphibia; order Gymnophiona; family Ichthyophiidae; genus Ichthyophis; species Ichthyophis bannanicus. Next base: position 429,122,696 of record CM066034.1, on the reverse strand, counting down.
TAACCTCCCCCCCCTTACAGCCCATCCAGTCCTTGGCCTCCCCCCACCCCGACCAGCCCTGCGGCTGTCTGAGGTGCTTCAGAGGGAGCCGGGGAAGTCTGCGCGAGGCCCCGGCTCCCTCTGTACAACCGCCAGCGTGAAGATCCTTTTCCTTTACGCTGGCGGTTGTTTCTGTGAAGCCGCGAATGCTGGGAAAGGTTAAAGGGCATTGCTTTTAACCTTTCCCAGCAATCACGGCTTCACATAAACAGCCGCCAGCGTGAAGGAAAAAGATCTTCATGCTGGCGGTTGTACAGAGGGAGCCGGGACTTCGGGAGAAAAGCCGTTTTTTTGCTCTGGCTGCTCCCGATCTTGCGGCCAGAGCAAAAAAACCGGCTTTTCAAGGGTCGGTTTTACATCTCTGCCGGCAGCCGGCCTGGCCATGGAAAAACCGGCCAGGCCGGCTGAAAACCGGCTAGTTGGCAACCCTACAAGTAATTAATTCTAAAATCTAAATCCCAAATTCTCTACACTCTCCTCTCAACAGTTCACAGATATCCACCGCTTTTCTCTGTTCCATGGTCCTTCCACGGCCCCTCAATTCCCCCCAGTGCTGATTCTCTTATACCTGCTAAAAGACAAGTGACAGTATAAACCTTGTGGATGAAAAAGTGCCAGAACCCAAGTTTATTTTGCTGACTTCAACCACTCCTCCTCTTGTTTGCTTTCAGCATTCAACTAATCAGAAGTTAGAGGGCCTGATTAGCCTGTGAAAGAACTGAGAGCAGCTGAGGCCTGCATAAAAGGCTTCAGAACCCTGCACTGTTGAGGCATTCCTAAAAGGGGCTATACATTTCAAACAAAGGTAGGAATTTAAGGAGGTTTCTTTTTATATCTAAATCTTTTTTTTTAATTCATATTAAAACATTTTAAACAGCATACATATTGAAAAATAATAACAATAATATTCCATCCCACTACAGGGAGTATTTATTACTTTTTCAACCCCCCCCCCCCCCTTTGTCCACCACCACCCTTCTCTCCTCCCCCCCATTCCTCACCCCCCACCCCTTCCCTTTTGTGCTCTGACTGGGAGCTCTTAAAAGAGTTTTGGTACATTTTTAAAACAATATTTTCTTTAGTGGCGTAGGTTTAAAACTCTGCTTTGGAAACTACTGACACCTAATCAGAAGTTAGTGGGCCTGATTAGCCTGTGAAAGAACAGAGCAGCTAAGGCCTGCATAAAAGGCTTCGGAGCCCTGCACTGTTAATGAGGCAGCCATAAGGTTTAGCTGTGGGTAACCCTTCCCCCAAGCCATGAGGTTCTTACATAGTGATCAGCTTGCTAAGAGAAGACAAAGATTTCAGTAGGCACCCTTCCCCCACTCCAGGTCTGAGCACAATACCCCCTTGCCCAGAAATCAGCAGACCAGAGCATACCGGTTTGGACAGGTCACCCAGGCACCTTCCCCAGGAGCTGCTGATTGGTGGACAGAAAATACCTGCGTCGAATGAGATTGTAGAATGAGTTTAAAAATGTACTGTATATAAGACAATGTAGGACGTCCTTCGGGGCTCAGATTTTTGTGGAGGGTACCGGCTCTCTGTCTGGGCCTGTGTGCACATTAAAAGATCCTGTTTGCATTCCAGCCTGTCTGTGTGCTTCCTTCTGTGGGTGAGTGAGAGAATGAGAGCATTTTCAGCTGCTTGGCTGCAACATTTGGCACCCCAGATGGGACCGTATTAAATTAAACAAAAAGCCTCTCTCATCACACCCACGGTGGGAAGACTTTTGCTCTTGCAGCATCGGGCCTCCACCGGTCAGGGACCAGCTCCTCCAGGTGATTAATGGTCCTTGGCGCCCTGGGCCCCCTTTGTGCTCTGGAAGGACACCTTGACTCGTCTGGTCAGTCGGTCCCTGCGGCTGACCCCCCCCCCCCCCCCGATTGAAAACCGGCTGGATAGACTGGCATCCAAACTCTCTCTCTGATTAGAGGTCTGGTGAGTACTACTGCCTTACTGTTTTGGGTAGTTCTGTATTTCTGTATCCGGAAATTCTGGTAAATCTGGTAAATTCTGTGAACCTGTAGCGGCCTGATCACCCACAACGAGCAGTCTAAGTAAGGGTCCCAGAGGCCCTAAAACCACGGCTCGTCCAGTCTGTGTTGGGTAGGAATAGGGGGGGGGGGGCGCTTGTGAGCGCCAGTAAATGACTGCAGTATAAATTCAACTCTGCCACCTCGGGTCCCTTAAAAGTATTTGAAGCGCTGCCAAAGCTATTAAAATGCCTAAAATATTAGCACTTAACCCCCTTAAGTGTGTCCCCCAAGCTGCTTATTAAAAAATTTGCACTGACCGCAATTCTCCGATGATCGGGGCGATTTTGAGCCTACACACGCTGTCTGAAAGGAAGCTGTACAGCAGCAGTACAGAAGACGCAGAGCCCGTCTCTATTTGTAATACAGTTGCCCATGAACGCCAGCTGGAGCCCTGCAAGGGCTACGGGTAGCACGAGTCTGCCGTTTGTTGTCAGCACGTGAACCCCCGCCGTGGCCCGGCTGGCTCTCCGCCTTTGGTTTGGTTTGATTTATGTTTGCCTCGTGCGCTCGGTCAGCGAGTGGGAGTTCGGCGCGCTGGAGCGTCCGTTTCGGGCTTGCTTGGAGTGCCCGTCTGGCTTTTGCTGGGGAAGTTAATGAGATTAGGTCATTTCTGCACCTTGAAAACGTGGGCATAAGAAACAAGGAGTGATTTCCTTGCCGCCTATCAGTACAGGCGGTGGAGGGTGAAGTGCTCTGCCTGGGTGGTGATGTGTGCTCCCTCCTTAGTTACTGCGGGTTTTTAGGGGAGGAAGCGCTCTGCCGATTATACAGAGCTATTCTGCCAATCACTTATCTCTGCTAATATAGATTTTTACCGGACCACTCCCTGTTCCCGAGGAGTCCCGATCTGTGTTCCTCTGCTTCATCTTTAAATCTAATGCTGTTTGACCCGATGCTAACCTTTTTTTTAAGTCCAGGATTGAAAAAAAATCGGTGTTGGGCAGTGCACAGTGCCATTAGAGAAGAGTAATCACTTGGAAGTCAATTTTCTTTTCCCTCATCTGCGAGTGGTGAGTGAACCGGTGTGGAACGCACGAGGAGGTAGCAGCCATTTTGTGAAGACCACGTGTAAGAATTTCTCTACACTAAGATACTAAACAGAAGAAACAGCACTTAAAGTAATCCTGGAGCTCCATCTAGTGGACATTCAAAATAGCCAGCTGTATTTCTCATACTACTATTATCCTCATGGTTAAAGTAATCCTGGAGCTCCATCTAGTGGACATTTAAAAAATAGCTAGCTATATTTTCTCATATTACTATTATCCTCCGGGATAAAATCAAATCTCATGCTGCAGCTAGAGTGTGTGTATATTGTAAAATTGCATTTTCCTGAATTGAGATTAGATTAGAAGATCTATATTGTAAAATTGCATTCTCCTGAATTGAGATTAGATTAGAAGATCTATATTGTAATATTGCATTCTCCTGAATTGAGATTAGATTAGAAGATCCATATTGTACATTGCGTTTCCAGAATTGAGAATAGATTAGAAGATCCACATTGTATACTGCATTTAGTTATTGAACTAGAATTAGAGCATGGGGTCGGGAAAGTCAAAAGTGCAAATGCCCCTACAGTGCATGCTTCGCAATTTTAAATCTGGGTTTAGGGAGGATTACGGGGTACCCCTCTCCGCCTCCAGATTATCTTTTCTATGTGAGGGAATGGCCAGCCTTAGTTAAGCTGTGGCCTCCCCAGGGGTCCACTGATCTGTCCACTGTGTTTTTGGTCCATCAAATTGTAGCGAAAGAGCACCCAGACCAGTTTCCCTATATTGATTCATGGCTGGCCATATGCCAGCTCAGGCCAAAATGGCTCCAGCGCTGCCACGAGGATCAGTGTAGAATAATGGTGGTGGCCATTGGTCGCCGAAAGGGACAGATGCCTGCCCCTATCTACCAGGGACAGGACTCTCCAGATATTCCTCCACGCCCCCTCCCTCTGCTTCAACCCCATGTCCCATCCACACCACTGCAGGATCCGCCCATAACTGAAGGGTCAGGAAGACCGCCTCTTGGGGTGGGTGATGCCAGATTTAGGGAAGATTCTGCGGATTCCAGCCCCTCATCTTCAGATTCCCCTCCCACATCCTCCACCCCTCCCACTCCTGGTACCACCTCCAGTGCCACCATCTCCTCCCCTGAGAGCACACAGGCTGAGCTTGGATCGTCCACCCCAGTGGTCCACCGCCTGCAGTCGCATGATCTCCAATTGCCACTACGACAAGTACAGGGGCTCCCGTACCTTGATGCTGCTGGGCGTGTGGCAGTGGGACCATCCAGCCTGATTTATGTCCTTTTCTCCACCACGGACCTGTTGAACTGGAAAACCCACTATGCCTCCTATACTGAAAAGCCCCAAGAACTGACAGATCTTATGACTAGTTTTATGCAAACACACCAGCCTACCTGGTCGGACACTAGACAATTGCTTTCCACTTTATTCAGTACAGAAGAACGGGCGCACATTGTACGGGCCACCCTCGTGTGGCTGGGGGTGCACCCTGCCCGTGAGGGAGTTATAAATCCACGGCAGCAGGCAACGGTAGATTTCCCGAATGAAGACCCCCGCTGGGACCCGAATGACCCTGTTGGAGCACTGGCTCTCACTCGTTTCCGGACTGCGCTCCTTGAGGGCCTTAAGAAGGGGGGGCAATGAGCTATGAACATCAGTAAAATCGCGGAAGTTCTCCAGCTTCCTGATGAGAGTCCGGCGGCATTTTATGAGCGTCTGACTGAAGCATACCGATTATACACCCCCTACGATCCAGCGGCCCCTGAGAATCTTCGTATGGTGAATACTGCCTTTGTGGCACAGGCACAAGGTGATATACGGCGGAAGCTTCAGAAACTGGAAGGGTTTGCGGGCATGAATGCAACACAATTGATGGAAGTAGCACAAAAAATATATGTAAATCGTGACCAGGAGCAGAAGCGAGAGTCGGAGCGTCGGATGAAGAAGAAGGCAGACTTCCTAGCAGCCGCCCTAGCCGAGCGACCACCAGTTCCAGCCTGGGCCAGAGGAGAAAATGGGGGACGGGGACGAGGACGAGGCCGCGGATACGGGGAGCCGAGGTTTCCCCTAGGCCCGAATCAATGCGCCCACTGCAAAGAGGAGGGACATTGGAAGAATGAGTGTCCAAATCGTAACACAAGGCGAGGGAGATATCCATCCACAAGGGGTGTAAGAGCACCCGTACAAACTACACGGGAGCAAGACCAGCATGATGCTTTCCCGCCTCCACCGGGACCAGCTATCAAAGGCCTTGCAACTATGGAACATTATGACTCAGATGGCTACTAGGCCAGACCGGGCTCCAAGTTTCTGTTGGGTCCCCAGGAGCCTATGGTCAACATGAATTTAGGGGACCAGAAAATGCAATTCATGGTCGATACCGGAGCAACACACTCAGTGGTCACCCAACAAGTGGCCCTGATCTCCTCCCAATCAGTAACTATTGTGGGAGCCACGGGGGAGAGGGCCCAGAGACCTTTTCTGCAAAACCGCACGTGCCAGTTGGGGGGACGGACCATCACTCACCAGTTCCTGTATATGCCTGAATGTCCTATACCCCTGCTGGTTCAGGATGTTCTGGCAAAACTCCAGGCCCAAATCTCATTCGGGCCTGACGGCCAGGCTGAGCTCGAAATACCCAGCCTGGGCCCAGCAGTTTTGGTACTGTCTGTCCCCCGAGAAGAAGAATGGCAGTTATATGAGAACAGGCCCAAATCTGATGTGGCTACCCTGGATACGTGGGAATCAGTGCCCCCTGGAGTATGGGCTGAAGGAACCCCCCCCCCCCCCCGGAATGGCCATCAACATCCCTCCCGTATGCATTGAAATGAAGCCGGGAGTTTCCCCGGTACATGTGCGACAATACCTGCTGCCGCGGGCAGCTGTGGAAGGAATTCATCATCATCTGGTGCAGCTACTACAGCATGGTATCCTGCGGCTCTGCCAATCGGCATGGAACACTCCTTTGCTGCCAGTCCGAAAACCTGGAACCACCGACTACCGACCTGTTCAGGATCTCCGTCGTGTCAATGAGGCCACTGTGACTCTGCATCCAGTAGTACCAAACCTTTATACAATGTTGGGCCTCATCCCGGCGACTGCTTCTCACTTCTCAGTACTGGACCTAAAAGATGCCTTCTTTTGTATATGCCTGGCTACTGCGAGCCAGCACCTGTTTGCTTTCGAGAAAGAGGACCCTGCTACTGGCAGAAAGTCCCAAGTTACCTGGACTCGCTTACCACAGGGATTCAAGAACTCCCCTACCATTTTCAGCACAGCATTGGCCCAAGATATCGCTAGATTCCCCCCGTGGGAGCCCGGCAGACGAGTACTTCTGCAGTACGTCGATGACCTGCTAATCGCTGCTGACTCTGAGGCTGAATGTATACTGGCAACTACAGAGCTTCTCCAACTTTTGTACGATGCGGGTTACCGAGCTTCAAGAAAAAAGGCTCAGTTATGCCAGTTGGAAGTGAAGTATCTGGGATTCCATCTGTCGAAAGGAAGCCGACGGTTGGGGAGCGAGAGGAAGGAAGCAGTGTGCCGGATCCCAGTGCCAACAACCCGCAAGCAAGTACGCGCTTTTCTCGGGGCCGCTGGGTACTGTCGTATCTGGATTCCCAACTTCGCAAAGATTGCAAAGCCCCTCTATGAGTCTACAAAGGGCCCAGAGAAGAGCCCCCTTGAATGGGGTCGTGACCAACAGGAGGCCTTCGAACATTTGAAAAGGGCATTACTGTCATCACCAGCCCTAGGCCTTCCGGATGTTACCAAGCCTTTCACCCTCTATGTACATGAAGCAGCAGGAACAGCTTTGGGGGTCTTGACCCAACAACTGGGGTCTTGGCTGCGACCAGTCGCCTACCTCTCTAAACTGCTGGATCCAGTGGCCAAGGGATGGCCACCTTGCCTGAGAGCAATAGCAGCAACAGCCTTGTTGGTGGAGGAGTCTGATAAACTGTCCATGGGCCAAGGCCTTCTAGTCACCGTCCCACATTCTGTCCAAACATTGCTAGAGCGTAAAGGAAGTCACTGGTTTACCAGCTCCCGGATGTTGAAATACCAGAGCATGTTATGGGGAAATCCCAGAGTGCAGATAACTACCAGACAAGCCTTAAACCCTGCTACATTCCTGCCTGTTGGCCCGGGGCCACCTGATCACAACTGCCTGGAAGTGATGGATACAATCTTCTCCAGTCGCCCTGATCTGACAGATGTGCCGTTAAGCAATCCGGATGAGACCTACTTCGTAGATGGAAGCAGTCTGGTGTTGGAGGGCCGCAGGTGTGCGGGGTACGCGGTGGTGACGATGGAAGAGATAGTCGAAGCTCAGCCTTTGCCCCCTGGAACTTCCACACAGAAGGCGGAACTCATTGCCCTAACCCGTGCCTTATCCCTTGGGACTAACCGTCATGTGAATATATACACAGACTCCCGGTATGCCTTTGCCACTCTCCATGCCCACGGGGCCCTTTACAAAGAAAGAGGGTTAGTTACTGCAGCTGGCTCTGAGATAAAGAACAGCCCCCAGGTATTGGCCCTGTTAGAAGCAGTCTGGCGTCCAAAAGCAGTAGCCGTTATGCACTGCAGAGGCCACCAGAAAGGGAACAGTGAGATAGCCAAGGGAAATAGACAGGTTGATGTAGAAGCCCGGCGGGTCGCAACCACATCCTTGTCCCAGTCCTTCCCAGAGGGCTCCCAGGATCTACAAGCCCCCCTGTTTCCGGTCCCACTAAGCCAATGGGCCAAGAGGTACACTACACGAGAACTAGATTTCTTCTGTCAGGAGGAGGGTGGGGTGTTACACACAGATGGTTGGATAAGGTTACCTAGAACAGGGACAGCTCCAGTGATAGTCATCCCAGACAGCCTTGCCCCAGCATTCCTATCATCCTTTCATCAGGCCACTCATATGGGCAAGACAGCAATGGAAACTACCCTCCGCCCATATTTCTTCATTTCCTGCTTATCCTCGTTGGCAGCTGCAATTGTTAGACAATGCACCACATGTGCTAAAAACAATGCCCGTCAAGGTCCAAGCCAACCCCCAGGGGTCCAGTCTTGTGGGGTCACCCCTATGGGAAACATCCAGGTTGACTTTTCAGAAATGCCCCGAGCAAATGGGTACCGGTATCTGCTAGTATTAGTCTGTACTTTCACGGGGTGGGTGGAGGCCTTCCCAGTCCGCACAGAAAAAGCCAGAGAAGTAACAAAGGTGCTGCTGCATCAAATCATTCCCCGTTTTGGGCTTCCAGTAGTAGTGGGATCGGATAATGGACCTGCATTTGTGGCCCAAGTGGTACAGCAGGTAGCCAAGGCCTTGCAGATCGACTGGAAGCTACACACAGATTACCGTCCGCAGAGCTCGGGGAAAGTAGAACGCATGAATCGCACCATAAAGAGCCAGTTAACAAAACTGTGTCAGGAAACCTCATTGAAGTGGCCCCAATTGCTCCCTATAGCTCTGTTCCACATACGGTCAGCCCCACGAAAGGGTATCGGTGTTTCCCCCTTTGAAGCTGTGTATGGTCGCCCTGCACCCATTATACAGGGCGTCCATGGAGATTTAATACAGATAGGTTCAGAAATAACCCGGCAGGAACTGTCGGCTCTCAGTTCTGTATTGCAGAAATTGCACCAGTGGATCCAGGAGTGACTCCCCATCAACCTGACTGAAGCGCTCCATACGCACCAGCCTGGTTCCCAGGTGTGGGTCAAGGAGTGGAAGAAAGATCCATTGACCCCCCAGTGGCGAGGCCCGTATACCGTTCTGCTGACCACCCCCACGGCTGTCAAGGTGGCTGAAGTCGCTCCATGGATCCATCACTCTCGTGTCAAGGCCGCTGCACCAGAAGTTGTTCCAGCCTGGACCTCAGTCCCGATTCCAGATCAACCCCTGCGTTTGAAACTGAAGAGGGACCCTTCTGCCCAGTAAGGGGTTCTAACAGACTGCCGACGAACTCTGGACCACCGGAGAGACTGATCTATGAGACACCATTCCCAGAACCGGGCTCAGAATGAGGAACGGGGCCTTAGCCTTACTCCTATCCTTGACATGGACCTGCTTTCAAACAAGTGCAGAGACTACCAACACAGCAGTATTACTTGCCCAAACTGCTCTGAACATGACAGACTTTTGTATACGTAACTCTCTACAAACCGGGGTGTTTCTGTCAACCTCTCTCATTGCTGTACCGTCTACTTTATGTGAAATGCAGAACTTCACTATGCTTACTAATCTGAACTGTAAACAACCTGGAATATATTTTTCTACATTTTTTTACCATATTGGGGTTACCCAACCAACTTCTACACATTTCAACCAAGTGCCTTTTTCCTTACAGGTAGTTTCCACCCTAAATGCTACTGATTGTTTCTCTTTTATCAATGCCAAGAGGGGAGGGTTCAATGTATCAAATACTGTGTTATCATGCAGCTCTGTTACGAAAGTATCCTATTCACATTCAGAAATGTATCTTCCCTTAGGCTGGTTTTTAGTATGTGGTAGAATGACGTATACTTATGTCCCCGCAAATGCCACCGGTGGTCCGTGCACTTTTGCTAGGCTCACAACTGCTGCCTTCGTCCGCCCCCCCAAATATCCCCGCTCTGCCCCCATGTCCTCGACCTGCAACTCAAACGTAGAGCCTTACAGTGATGAGACAGCCCTTGGGCTGTTACTGTCTATCGTTGGGACACTTGGGTTAGCCCTACACAACTCCATGGAGATAAGCCGACTCGCTTGTTCTCTAGCAAAAACCCTTAACCTCACCTCAACCATACTAGCTTCCATAAATCACGAGCTGTCCGACCTACGTACAGCGATCCTACAGAATAGAATGACCATTGATTTCCTGCTGTTACGCCTCAACCATGGATGTGAGGAATTCGAAGGAATGTGTTGTTTTAACCTCACTGATGAAAGTGTGTCCATTGAACGCTCAATCCAAGACCTACGTGACTTAGCAAAACAAATCTCGGACCCGTCCATAGCACTGGGGACGGGGTGGTTCGTCAAATTGTTTGGTTGGTTGGGGGGCCTTAAAACCCTAGCTATAGGAGTTTTCCTTCTCTTCTTAGTATGTGCCCTCTTACCATGTTGTATCCCCATTCTTCACCGCTTCATTACCACTACCTTTGACACCCTGGTAGAACGCAAGGCTGCTACCACTGTCATGGCCCTGACCCAATACACCCCTCTGCAGCTTGCCTCCAGTAATACTGCCCTCTACCGCCCCTAGCGGTTGAGGTCTCACTTAAAAAGGGGGGAGTGAGACAGCCATAAGGTTTAGCTGTGGGCAACCCTTCCCCCAAGCGATGAGGTTCTTACATAGTGATCAGCTTGCTAAGAGAAGACATAAAGATTTCAGTAGGCACCCTTCCCCCACTCCAGGTCTGAGCACAATACCCCCTTGCCCAGAAATCAGCAGACCAGAGCATACCGGTTTGGACAGGTCATCCAGGCACCTTCCCCAGGGGCTGCTGATTGGTGGACAGAAAATACCTGAGACTAATGAGATTGTAGAATGAGTTTAAAAATGTACTGTATATAAGACAATGTAGGACGTCCTTCGGGGCTCAGATTTCTGTGGAGGGTACTGGCTCTCTGTCTGGGCCTGTGTGCACATTAAAAGATCCTGCTTGCATTCCAGCCTGTCTGTGTGCTTCCTTCTGTGGGTGAGTGAGAGAATGAGAGCATTTTCAGCTGCATGGCTGCAACATTAAGGCATTCCTAACTGGGGTTATACATTTCAAACAAAGGTAAGGATTTGAGGGGCTTTTTTTTAATTGCTAGCTCTCTGACTGGGAGCTCTTAAAAGGGCTTTGGTACATTTTTAAAACAATGTTACATTATTTTTGGTGCTTTAGTAGAAATATTTTCTTTAGTGGGGTAGGTTTAAAACTCTGCTTTAGTAACTTTCTCAGCTCTTGGGAGCTGCTGACACCTAATCAGGTGTAATTTCCCTCCCTACCCCCCCAACTCCCACCCACTCCTAATGAGCAGTCTTGCTTTATAGGGCACCTCCCCATTTAACAAAACACAGGGACTTGAAACAGCTGATTTTGAATATAATTAAAGAGATTTAACTGCTTTCTCTCTGAAAGGACAGCTGGGAAACCGGCTGGTACTTTGGTAGATCTCTCTCTTTTGCTTTTACAGATACCTAAGCTCCACGAACAGAGCAATGGCTTGGAAAAATCGTATCGCTAAAGCTATTGTCCCCGTTACAGCTTCTGCCTCTGTCCAGAGGTCCCAATGCCAGTTGAGGGACTGGTTCCATGTGCAGGGTGCCTGCATGCTGAAGCTCTCATGAAACAAGTGGAGGAACTCAGAGAGGAGGTGGCAAGGCTGAGGAGCATTCAAGACAGTGAGAAGTACATTGATGAGATCCTTCTTGCTGCAACCAAGCTCTCCAGCAGAGGAGATGGGTGCCTACAGAATGACGAAGGCTGGACACAAGTCACCAGGGCCAACTTCTACAGCCTTTGAACTGAGAATCGTTATGCAGTCCTGGAAGTGGTGGAGGTGGTGGAGGTGGAAACATTCCAGGAAAGGGAAGAACCAGAGCTCAAGTACCCCAAAGTTGCAGAATCAGTGACCACAAGGAAGTGAAGCGTATTGGTGGTTGGTGACTCTCTTCTGAGGGGTACTGAGGTGTCAATCTGCCAACCAGACTTGATGTCCAGAGAGGTATGCAGTCTGCCTGGTGCCAAAATCCAAGATGTTACGGACAGTTTGCCGAGACTCATCAAGCCCACTGACTATTACCCAATGTTGCTAATTCATGTCGGAACAAATGATACTGCCAGGAATCCCTCTGAGCATATCAAAAGTGACTTCATGGCTCTGGGACAGAGGCTGAAGCAGTTAGGTACACAGGTGGTGTACTCTTCAATCCTCCCTGTTGAGGGTAAAGCCCAAAGCAGAGAGGCTCGCATCCTGGAGATGAATGCATTGCTGAATGGATGGTGTCATCGAGAGCGTTTTGATTTCCTGGACCATGGGATACTGTTCCAAGGGTTGCAGAGCAGAGATGGCATCCTTCTGTCAAAGAAAGGTTGACGCATCTTCAGTAGTAGACTGGCTAATCTACTGAAGAGGGCTTTAAACTAGATTTGTTGGGGATGGGTGAAGAAAGCCCCCAGGTAAGTGATACATTAAATACCTTTATGGAAATGGGTAAAAGGGGTAACATATGGAAAGCAGTGTGTATAAATGCCCGTAGCATGGGAAATAAGATCCCTGATATTGAAGCTTTGGTGGGAGTGGCCAACTTGGATTCAGTGGCAGTTACAGAAACATGATTCACAGAAAACCATGACTGGGATGAAATTATACCTGGCTATACTTTATTCAGAAAGGACAGGGTAGGAAGAAGGGGAGGAGGAGTGGCACTAAATGTAAAAAATAATATTAAAGTTTTGGAATTACAGAACTTAAAAGGGAGAGAGGAGGCATTGTGGGTTAAACAAGAAAGAGGGAAAGAGAAATCTATTTGCATTAGCATGATATACAGACCTACTGCTACTACTATTTAGCATTTATATAGTGCTACGCACGCAGCGCTGTACAGGTGTACATGTAAGACAATAAGGCAAAAATGTCAATTCAGGGCAAAGCAAAGTATGGCATTTACAATTTAGTCCGAATGAAAGATGGAAGATAGGTCAGGACAAGGGTGGAAGTCAGGATCTGAACGCGATAGTGAAGAGATGGGTCTTCAATCTGGATTTGAAGAGAGCCAGGGAGGGTGCCTGGCATACAGACATAGGTAGGTTGTTCCAGGCATAAGGTGCAGCAAGGTGAAATGAGCGAAGTCTGGAGTTAGCGGTGCGAGTTGAGGGCATAGATAGAAGTAATTTGATAGAAGAGCGAAGTTCCCGAGAGGGGATGTAGGGAGAGATAAGAGATGAAAGGTAATGAGGGGCCACTGAGTGAATGCATTTATAGGTCAGGAGGAGAAGTTTGAACTGGATGCGGAACTGGATAGGGAGCCAGTGCAGTGACTTGAGAAGAGGAGTAATATGGGCATGGTGAGGCTGGCGGAGGATTAGTCAAGCAGCAGAACATAAGAACATAAGATATACCATACTGGGTCAGACCAAGGTCCATCAAGCCCAGTATCCTGTTTCCAACAGTGGCCAATCTAGGTCATACGTACCTAGCAGTTTCCCCAAAAGACAAAGGTTCCGCAATGCTTGTACTGGGTCAAGCATTGATATCCTGGGTCCCTTCTTAATAATGGTTTATGGACCTTTCCTCCAGGAACTTCTCCAAACCTTTTTTAAACCCAGCTACACTAACAGCCTTTACTACATCCCCAGGTAACAAATTCCAGAGTTTGATTAGACGTTGAGTGAAAAAATATTTTCTTTTATTAGTCCCTGAGTTGCGAGCTTCCCTCACCTGAGTTGCGAGCTTCCCTCACACATCTAAGAAAACTGGAAAAACAGTGGCGTCGATCACGCTCCACAGATGACCAAACAGCTTACAAATTACATCTATCTACTCACAGAGAGTCAGTCAAGCTAAAATGAAGCAATTCCATACTGACACACTCAAAAGATCACTAAATAAACCACGTGATCTTTTCAATTTTGTCAAGACCTTATCAAAGGAACCATCATCAGAACAACCCGAAGGGATACACCCACAAGATTTCGCTGACTATCTACAATCTAAGCTGTTACAAACAGACAATATCGCAACAATTACTGCTCAAGACACCACTTGCCTATGGAACCTATCTATGTTCGCCACGCCATCTAAGAAATATGTTGAGGACACCATCGCTGCCCTCAATACCACTACGGCACAAACCGACCCCTGCCCCGCCTATTGGATAAAGGAGCTACGCAGTGATCTCAGCCCTTTAATCACAAGAATGATGAACCTATCTTTTACAACTGGATCCTTCCCAACAGCGCTCAAGCAAACATCCATTAGACCCCTCCTGAAAAACCCCAAGCTCGACCCACAAAAGGTTGAATCTTATAGACCCATAACTAGTATACCCCTCCTAGCTAAAATAATTGAGAAGGAAGCACAAAGACAAATACAAAAATCACATTGATACCGCCTCCCCTCTAGACCACTGCCAGCATGGCTTCAGGGAGTCCCACGGTGTGGAAATCCTCCTTACCACCCTCTTCAACAACATTATCACAGGTATCGACAACATCCGCCAAGGCTTTGTCCTGATCTTCTTAGACATTGCTGCAGCTTTTGACTCGGTACATCACAATCTTCTATTAGGGTGACTAAAAGAAAAGGGCATCAACGACATTGCTCTCGACTGGTGCAGGTCATACCTAGATGAGAGATGGCAGTATGTAATGTCAAGAACAGCAGCATCTTCACCTTTCCATCAGAGGCAGGGCGTTCCACAAGGGTCTTCCTTATCATCACTCATGTTCAACATATACATAAAACCGATCTGCAGTATCATCAGGTCCTTCAAGGTCGACTGTTCGATATACGCAGATGACATCCTTCTCTACATGCCTTTTTCCACAGTTCATATGGACCTTTCCCTGCTGACAAAATGTTTTGATGCAGTGTCTGAATGGCTTCAGTCTCAAAACCTCTGTATTCAACACAAGAAAACTGAGGTGCTCTTCATCACAAGAGACCCTAATTTCACTCCCCCACCCCAAATAAAGGTGAAAGAAGCCGAACTCCAAACAAAATACTCAATCTGATACCTTGGGGTTACCTTGGACCAACGCCTGGATATGAAGTTACATATAACCAACATAGTTAGAGTGATATACTTCAAGATCCGGACACTCCGACACCTTCGCTCCTTACTTGATCCAGACAACTTCCGGACTATATACCAAGCATTAATCTTACCGCACTTCGATTATGCTAATGCCATTCTTCAAGGCCTCCCATAGTCTACCTTAAACCCTTTACAACTTGCCATGAACACCGCTGCCAGAGTCCTCTATGGAGCATCAAGGAGAGACCACGTAACACCTATTCTAAAGCAGCTCCACTGGCTCCCTATACATGGAAGACTGTTGTTCAAGACCTTATTACTCACTTTCAAGGCCATCAAAGGCATCACTTCCTCCTCATTAATAAACCTCATTCAGATCGTTCCACCTAACAGATCTAGAAGAACCACATCTACAAATGCTCTAGTAATCCCCAAGGCAGCAACAAAATGCACACTAGCGACATCTAACAGGGCTTTCAGCTTCTTTGCCCCAAAATGCTGGAACACCTTGCCACCGGAGATTCGTGCCATCTCCGATCTAACTATTCAGAAAAGCACTCAAATCCCACCTATTCCCCCACTACTTCCAGGTCAGCCAGACACCGACCTAACCGGCCCTCCTCCAATCCAACCACCGGTACTACAAGACCCTATTCACACCCAGAGCATAAAGCATACTGTATATATGTAAATAGTTCAGTTAATTAATTCCCTATGTTATCCAAGTTGTCTTACCTGTTCTATGTAAAACCAAACAATATTTTGTTCTGGTCTGTTGTTATAATGTAAACCGCGCTGATGCTAAATAGTGCGGTATATAAGAGCTTGTAATAAATAAATAAATAGTCTTAAATAGTTTACCCTGTAGCTACGTTGCATGTCCCCTAGTCTTTCTATATTCTGATAATGTAAACAATCGATCTACGTTTACCCGTTCCACTCCGTTCATTAATTTATAGACTTCTATCATATCTCCCCTCAGCCATTTCTTTTCCAGGTTAAAGAGCCCTAACCTTTTTAGCCTTTCCTCATAGGAGTATCCTTCCATCCCCTTTACCATTTTGGTGGCCCTTCTCTGAACCTTTTCTAATAACGCTATATTCTTTTAAAAATACGGTGACCAGAACTGCACACAATATTCAAGGTGCGGTCTCACCATGGAACGGTATAGAGGTATTATAATCTCTTTTGTTTTATTTTCCATTCCTTTCCTTATGATACCTAGCATTCTATTTGCTCTCTTGGCTGCCGCTGCACACTGGGCCGAGGGTTTTAACATGTTATCCACAATGACGCCTAAATCTTTTTCCTGGGTGGTGGTTCCTAATGTGGAAACTTGCATCGTGTAACCATAGTTTGGGTTGTTCTTCCCTAGGTGCATAACTTTGCACTTGTCCACATTAAATTTCATCTGCCATTTTGATGCCCAGTCTTCCAATTTATCAAGATCCTCTTGCAATTTTCCACAATCCTCTTGGGTTTTAACAACTTTAAATAGTTTTGTGTCATCTGCAAATTTGATAACCTCACTTGTTATTCCACTTTCCAGGTCATTTATGAATATGTCAAAAAGCAGCAGACCCAGCACAGATCCCTGGAGTACACCACTATTCACCTTTCTCCATTGGGAAAATTGGCCATTTAGCCCTACCCTCTGCTTTCTATCTTTTAACCAGTTCTTGATCCACAGTAGTACACTGCCTCCTATCCCATGACTCTTTAGTTTTGCCAAAAGTCTCTGATGTGGGACCTTGTCAAAGGCTTTCTGAAAGTCCAGATACACTATATCAACTGACTCACCTTTGTCCACCTGTTTATTCACACTTTCAAAAAAACATAACAGATTAGTAAGACAAGATCTTCCTTGTCTAAAGCCATGTTGGCTGTCTCCCATTAGGCCATGACTATCTACATGCTGAGTAATTTTATTCTTTATAATGGTTTCTACCATTTTTCCCGGTACTGACGTGACGCGCACCGGTCTGTAGTTCCCCGGATCACCCCTGGAACCCTTTTTAAAAATTGGTGTTACATTGGCGATCCTCCAATCCTCAGGTATTAGAGATGATTTTAATGATAGTTCACAGATTACTAATAGCAGGTCTGCAATCTCATATTTCAGTTCTTTCAACACCCTTGGATGTATACCATCCGGCCCAGGTGATTTGCTACTCTTCAGTTTATCTAATAGTTGTAATACATCTTCCCGATGTATCGATATTTCCTTCAATTCTTCTGCACCTTTAAATACCACTTCAGTCATGGGTAACATCCCTACATCTTCCTCAGTAAAGACCGAAGCAAAGAATTCATTCAGTCTCTCCGCTATCGCCTTGTCGCCTCTTAGTGCCCCTTTAACTCCTCTATCATCTAATGGTCCAACCAACCATTTCACAGGTTTTTGCTACGAATTACTTGAAAAAATCTTTATTTCGCATTTTTGCTTCCGCAACAAGCTTCTTCTCAAATTCTCCCTTTGCCTTCTTTATCAATGCCTTGTATTTGACCTGCCAGTGCTTGTGCTCTTTCCAGGTTTCGTCGTTTGGCTCTTTTTTCCATTTCCTGAAAGATGCTTTTTTGGCAACAACAGCCTCTCTGACCTCACCTTTAAACCATGCTGGCAGTTTTTTGGACTTCCTTCTACTTTTCTTAAAGCATGGAATACAGCTGGTCTGGGCTTCCAAGATAGTATTTTTCAACAACACCCAAGCTTGATGTAAGTCTTTAACATTTGCAACTGCTCCTTTTAGTTTTTTCTTAACTATTTTCCTCATTTTATCATAGTCTCCCTTTCAAAAGTTAAAAGGTAGTACTGTGGATTTCCGTACTATCCCTCCTCCACTAATTAATTCAAAGGCGATCATGCTATGATCACTATTGCCAAGTGGCCCCAACACCCTTATCTCTTGTACTAGATCTGGTGTTCCACTAAGGACTAGGTCTAATATGGCTTCCCCTCTGGTCGGTTCATGAACCAGCTGCTCCAAGAAGCAGTCATTTATGTCATCTAGGAACTTTATCTCCCTAGCATGTCCTGCCGTGACACTGACCCAGTCGATACCGGGGTAATTGAAATCACCCATTATTATTACTGCGCTGTAACTTTTGTTAGCTTCCTTGATTTCTTTCAGCATTTCATCATCCATTTGTTCATTCTGGCCAGGAGGTCGATAGTACACCCCCACTGCCATCGCCTTCCCCTTTTTACATGGAATTTCAATCCATAGAGATTCTACAGAAAATTTTGTTTCCTGCAAAACTTTAATCCTTTCTGACTCAATGCCCTCTCTAACATAGAGCGCAACCCCTCCACCAATTTGTTCAGCTCTATCATTACGATATACTTTGTACCCAGGTATCACAGTGTCCCACTGGTTGTCCTCCTTCCACCATGTCTCTCATATTCCAATCATATCTAACCTCTCAGTTAGTGCTATATATTCTAACTCTCCCATCTTATTTTTTAGACTTCTAGCATTTGCATACAAGCATTTGCATATGTATTTTATTCATATTAATTTGGCTATTGGTAGACATGGGTAATTTGGGATCTTTAAGATCTGTCTGCTCTGTACTCGAGGGCATTTGGGCTACTTTACTCTTTTTGGTTTGCAGCTTGTCGTGCTGCGAGGGCTTGTGTGCATCAGTGATGCTGAGAGTTAAACTATCGGTAGATGGACAGGTCTCAGCTGAGATGCCAGACCAAGACAAACCACCCATCTGGGCAGCAGCAGAATGGGACAGTGTTGACGGCGGAGGATCACATTTCTGTGACAACGGCAACAACACCAAACTTAAACTGCGCGGAAGAAAGGCCCAGCAATCTACTTCTGTATCTTGCCATGAAAACCCAATGGATAGTTACAACAAAACAAATTGTGCTGTAGTGCTGGAAGATGAGACCCCCAGGTTGGAAGGCACTCAACTAGCTACTGGGGAAGAGCTGAAGACTTTTCAGAGTAAAGCCAGCATTTATGATGTGGTTGAATCAAAGCCCTAGGGACGTCTGACTGCTGATGTAGCTGCGCATGAAATAAGAGTCAGAAGCTGTAAAGATGTCTTACACATTGGAACATGGAACGTACGAAGCATGAACCAAGGGAAGTTGGAGGTGGTCAAGAATGAAATGGAACGTGTACAACTTGATCTGTTGGGTGTCAGCGAACTGAAATGGACTGGCATCGGGCACTTTGCATCAGATGATCACAGGGTCTACTATGCTGGAAATGAAAGACAAAGAAGAAATGGTGTTGCATTTATAATAAAGAAGAAACTTGCAAGAACTGTAATGAAATACAATGCAATCAGCGAATGCTTAATCTCTGTTCGTCTACGAGTAATGCCTATCAACACAACTATAATTCAAGTACCGTATATACTCGAGTATAAGCCGAGTTTTTCAGCACATTTTTTATGCTGAAAAACGGCCCCCTCGGCTTATACTCGAGTCAACGTCTGCAGATGTCTAGCAGGGGGCGCTGCTTCTAAAGCTAAGGTTTCCATAACCGCGGCTGCAGATATGGAAACCTTTGCAGTGATGTGCTGGGCAGGGCCGGCCCGTCCATTGAGCAAGAATGTTTTTTGCACAGGGCCCCGCGTTTCAGGGGGCCCCGCGCAAAAAACATTCTTCATCCCAAGTTAAAAAAAAAAAAACAACCCAGCTGCTTCTGCCGCGGCAGCATCAAGAGTGCCGCGGCAGTATCAAGAGTGCCGCCGCCGCCGCGGGGCCCCCCCGGCAGAGCCTCCCTGGATCGCCTCCCTGCATCGCAGCCTATCCCCGAACGCGGGCTTCTTTCAGAGCCGCGAGAGTTTCCTTTCTCGCGGCTCTGTTAATCCCACCGGGGCTGATGGGAAATCCCATCAGCCCCGGCGGGATTAACGGAGCCGCGAGAAAGGAAACTCTCGCGGCTCTGAAAGAAGCCCGCGTTCGGGGATAGGCTGCGATGCAGGGAGGCTCTGATACTCTTGATACTGCCGCGGCAGAAGCAGCTGGGTTGTTTTTTTTTTTAATTTGGGTTGATAGGGCGGAAGGGGGTTTAGGACTGGTAATGGGGGGGAGGCCAAGACTGGAAGTGGGCTGATAGGGGAGGGTTAGGACTAGTAATGGGCCATGGCGGGGGTGCTAAGACTGGAAGTGGGCTGATGGGGGGGGGGTTAGGGCTGGTAATGGGCTATGGGGGGGGCTGACTGGAAATGGGCTGATGGGGGGGTTAGGACTGGTAATTGGCTATGGGGGGCTAAGACTGGAAGTGGGCTGATGGGGGGGGCTAGGACTGGTAATGGGCTATGGGGGGGGCTGACTGGAAATGGGCTGATGGGGGGGTTAGGACTGGTAATTGGCTATGGGGGGGCTAAGAATGGAAGTGGGCTGATGGGGAGTTTTAGGACTGGTAATGGGTTATTGGGGGGGGGCTAAAATTGGAAATGGGCTGATGGGGGTTAGGACTGGTAATTGGCTATGGGAGGGGTTAGGACTTGTAATGGGCTGATGGGGGAGTAGGACTGGTAATGGGCTATGGGGGGCTAAGACTGGAAATAGGGTGATGGGGGGCTAGGCCTGGAAATAGGGTGATGGGGGGTTAGGACGTAATGGGCTGATGGGAGGGGTTAGGACTAGTAATGGACTATGGGGGGCTAGGACTGGAAATGGGCTGATGGGGGGTTAGGACTGATAAAGGGCTGGGGGGGCTAAGACTGTTAATGGGCTGGGGGGGTTGCTAGGACTGGAAATGGGCTGAGTGGAAGGAGGGCTTGAACTGCGAATAGCTGATGGGGACGGGGGCTTGGAATGGAAATGGGTTGTGAGGGGGAGGGAGCTAGGACTGGAAATGGGTGAGTGGGGGGGGGCTAGGACAGGAAATGGGCTGATGGAGGGGCTAGAATAGGACTGGAAATTGGCTGTTGGGGGGGTGCTAAGATTGGAAATGGGCTGTGGTGGGGGTTTGGATTGAAATGGACTCATGAAGGGGCTAGAACTGGAAGTAGGCTCATGGGGGGCTTGGATTGGAAATGGGCTGAGTGGAGGGGAGCTAGGATTTGACATGGGCTGATGGGCTCATGGGGGGCTGGCATTGGAAATGAGCTGATGGAGGGACTCGGATTGGACTGGAAATAGATGGGGGAGCTAGGACTGGAAATAGGCTGATGGTGGGTCTAGGATAGGACTGGAAATGGGCTTATGGGGGGCTAGGACTGGAAATGGGCTGATGCGGGAACTAGAAGGGAGCGGATGCTGGGTGGGACTGGAACTAGAATGGAGCTGATGTTGGGGGAGGATTAGAATGGGATGGAGCTGGGAGAGTGAAATGGAGAGGGGAAAAATATTTTGTGTGGGAGGGAAGACAAATCTACAATTGGCCGGATATTGGGAGAGTAAGTGGGGATTGAGAATGGAGGGGTAAAATTTGAGTAGATGAAATAGGAATGAGGAAAGAGCAAAAGGAGAAAGATTAGTATGTTAAAGCAGATGTAGAGAGAGAATGGAAAAAAAACTAGAAGAGAGAAGAAAAGACAAATGGACAGCAGACGATGGAGAGTTAGCGGAAGACACAAAGAAACCAGAAGAAAGTGACTGGAGCAATTGCAGCTGAAAAAAAAATGCACAAAAGGTAGAAAAATATCTCTTTATTTTGAATTAATTAATTTATTTATTTAACATTTCTTCTATACCGCGCAATTAAAATCAGCGCGGTGTGCATCGAACAAAAATACTGCAATGTACAGAAACAACATTGAGTTTACAAAGAACAGGGAATTGAACATGGGATCGAAACCGGGGAAACTAAATACATGTTAACTCGAAACTATGTACAATACTCTAATATAAATGGGTGTTGCATTGATTTTGTGAAGATGAAGATTAGTGGTTGGTTGGGCTTGAGTGGGGACTACCTATTATATCTGTGGTATTGACGTTCAGGGGCGGCTGGGGTATGAGGGAAGCTTGCTGGTTGTGCTTCTATCACTGGAAGTTTCTGGGTAACATTTTGTGAACAGGTGGAGTTTTAAGGCTTTTCTGAATAGGAAGAGGCTTTTAATACCACGGATTTCATGGGGGAGTGCATTCCAGTTTAAAGGGGCGAATATGGAGAAGGCTCTGTTGGAGGTAGCCTTTGTGCATGTAGTTATTAGCTTGGGGACTACTAATGTGTTCAGTGCAGTAGACCTTCTGTTTCTATTTTCCAGGGTACCATGGACTAGCTTGCTGATTGGCGTAGGGGGGTAGTTATTTAGGGCTTTGAAGATGAGGACCAATGACTTGTATTGGAGCCTGGCATGTAAAGGTAGCCAATGCAAATCCTTCATGATGGGCGTTATGTGGTCGGATCTTGATGATCCAGAGAGGACTCTTGCGGCTGCATTCAAAGCTAGGCGGAGCGGGTTTAAGGTTTGATACCATATTGTTTTTGTTGACCCCATTTTCCACTTACAGAGCTATTTTACTGTTTTTCGTTTAAATAAATATTCATGTAATTTTATTGGTCTCTATCTTTATTTTTTACATTGACTAGTAGGTGCCTCATTTCCCACCCTCGGTTTATACTCGAGTCAATAGTTTTGCCCAGTTTTTTGTGGTAAAATTAGGTACCTCGGCTTATATTCGGGTCGGCTTATACTCGAGTATATACGGTATATGCCCCAACAACAGCTGCAGAAGAGAATGAAATTGAAGAGTTCTATGAACAAGTACAAGCTGAAATTGACAGAACATGCAAACAGGATATCCTGATAGTCATGGGTGATTGGAACGCAAAGGTTGGCAACAAAGAAGAAGACAAAGTAGTTGGAAAATATGGACTTGGCAACAGAAATGAAGCTGGAGAAAGACTGATAGAAGTCTGCAGGACCAACGATCTATTCATCTCAAACACCTTCTTCCAGCAACACAAGCGGCGACTGTACACATGGACTTCACCCAATGGATTGTATAAAAATCAAATTCACTACATCTGTGGAAGTCAACGATGGAAAAGCTCTATAACATCAACAAACACAAAACCTGGAGCTGACTGTGGTACAGATCATCAACTACTAGTATGCAAACTCAAGCTAAAGCTGTAAAAGAGCAAACCACTCATGAATGCAGCAAAATATGACCTTGAGAATATACCACTGGAATTTAAAGACTGCCTGTAAAATCGATTTGCTGCTTTAGATACAAATGATAGAGTTCCAGAAGAGTTATGGAATGACATCAAGAAGGTTGTGTTGGAAGAAAGCGAGAAGTCTCTACAAAAGGTTAAAAATAAAAAACGGCCAAAATGGATGACGGAAGAAACTCTGAAAATTGCCCAGAAACGCAGAGAAGCTAAAGCCAGAGGAGAAATAAAGACAATCACAGAACTCAACAGAGATTTCCAACGTGCAGCAAGACAGGACAAGGAAAAGTA
The DNA here is from genome assembly GCA_033557465.1 of Ichthyophis bannanicus. Lineage (NCBI taxonomy): Eukaryota > Metazoa > Chordata > Amphibia > Gymnophiona > Ichthyophiidae > Ichthyophis > Ichthyophis bannanicus. Next base: position 429,099,484 of record CM066034.1, on the reverse strand, counting down.
CTACAATGACGCATGCAAGGAAATAGAAGCAGAAACTATTAGAGGAAGAACAAGATCAGCTTTCCTAAAGCTTGTCGCAGAGCAGACCCAGCGGAGCCTATGGAGATAGATGGAGAAGTAGCAGATCAGGCTGACACTGACATTTGTAGAAAGCACATGTCAGGAAGTTGCTATGAGCAACGAAAACAAATGAGGTCACGAGCCAGAGAGACACACCCAGCCAGCAGGGAAGCTAGGTGGTTATCACCTGATACAAGTCAGCTGGGGGGAGGTGCTGCTCGGAGATACCTAGATAAGCACAGCTCACAAACAGTTAGGCAGAGCTACAGGAGGAGCGGCAAGAGCAGAGAGAGCTGCAAGGGCTGCAAGAGCTGGAGAGAGAGCTGTGGAGAAAGCGTGTCTGACAATCACTACGGAAGCCTGAATGGAAGTTTGAATGATTACCATGAGTGCTTGAGTGAGAAGCCAAGACAGCTGGACTCAGAGACTGAAAGTGAGGATAACGGCAATTGTGGAAAGAGCTACAGAGGAGGTAGCAAAGCCAGGAGAGGAAGCCTCAGTTACCAGAGGAGCCCAGAGAGTGTTGGAAACAGCCCAGGTTGGAACGGAGCTGGGAGGAGAAAGGTAAAAGCTGAAGAGTTTTATTTTTATCCTGAAAAGGAAAGCACAGGGCTTGGCTATAGGAAGCAGTTCCCTAAAACACAGAAGCCTTATGAAGCCAGCTTAAGGGAAACAGAGAAGTTTCACTACCCTTATAACAGGCATGAAAAGGTTAAATGCTTTTTACCTGAAGAAGGTAATATCTCTGGAAGGAATGTAAGGAGCAGAGTCTCAGTAAAACTGCCGTTTCAAACTCCAGCCATACACAGAATCCTGAGCCAGGCAGAGGCAGGAGGTAAGCCAACTTCCTCTAATAGAAGTGCAGGTGAATATTATAGTTTACCTAACAACCACCAGCAGGGGAAAGGCTCTTACCCAAAGAAGTTCAGTGAATGTGGTAATAGCAGTCAGTCTACTCTCACAGAGAGAGAAAGAGAAGTACGTCAGAATAGAGAGAGACTGTTTGAAGAGGTCCCACATGCTGAGAGGAGGGAGATATTAAGTGCTGGTGAAGAAGCAATGCAATGTGAACCGTCTGAAGCTGATATAAGCACGGAGTATATGGATTGTATAATTTCTATAGCAGACAGCATATCCTCTTTAAGGTAAAAAGGGAATTAAGAGCTGTTTGAAGCCTGACATTGTAAAGGAAGGCTTGTATCTGCTTGTGAAAGACTGTTTTGAGATACATTTGTTCTACTGCTGAAAAGAAGCTATTTTGGTTACATTTTTCCTTTTGTTATATGCCCAGGAAGGGTTATGTTTTCCTTTTGTTTGTACCACGATAAGAAGTCCTTTTGGAAGGGGAAATAAAGCCCTCATTAACCTTACCATCGTTCCACGACTGATTTTTAACTGGCAGCACAACTACAACTACCAGAAGGCCAGTTACACTGAAGCCCCAGTGCAGTGCCCTGCCCAACCAACAGGTACACAGCATGGACGGGTGACAAGCTACGAGAGTTAAAGAAAAAGTTCAAGCCTCAAATTGGAATGTTACAAGATACTCAAGGTTCTATGTTGAATGATGCTGAGAAGATCAAAAAAAGATGGAAGGAATATACAGAGTTTTTATATGATAAAGATCAAGTGGACCAACAGCCGTTTCAACCTGTACCTTATGATCTGGAACCATTGGTGATGAAAGAAGAAGTTGAAGCAGCATTGAAAGCCTTATCAAAGAACAAAGCACCAGGCATTGATTGCATTCCCATAGAAGTATTACAGCAATCTGATGCAGCTGTTACCGTACTTACAAGGCTCTGCCAAGAAATATGGAAGACAGCATCATGGCCAACTGACTGGAAAAGATCTGTGTTTATACCAATACTAAAGAAAGGTGATCCAACGGACTGTGGAAATTATCGCACAATCGCTCTGATCCCACATGCCAGCAAGATTCTACTGAAGATTATTCAAAAGAGACTACAATCATACCTGGAACAAGAACTACCTGAAGTGCAAGCAGGGTTCAGAAAAGGGCGAGGAACGAGAGACATCATTGCGAATGTGAGATGGATCCTTGAAAAGACTAAAGAATACCAAAAGGATATCTATTTGTGCTTTATCGACTATAGCAAAGCTTTTGACTGTGTAAACCATGAGAAACTCTGGGCCACATTAAGAAGCATGGGTATACCAGAACACCTGATCGTTCTCTTGCACAATCTGTACATTGATCAAGCAGCAACAGTTCGAACGGAACAAGGAGAAACAGAATGGTTTAAAATAAGCAAAGGTATAAGACAAGGCTGCATACTTTCCCCCTACCTGTTTAATTTATATGCAGAACAAATCATCAGAGAAGCAGGATTGTGTGAAGACAACAGAGGTGTGAAGATTGGTTGAAGACTCATCAACAACCTTCGCTATGCCGATGATACCACATTACTGGCGGAAAGTGAAGATGATCTGAATCATTTGCTTCTCACAATCAAAGAACACAGTCTCAAAATGGGCCTGCACCTTAATGTAAAGAAGACAAAGATCATGACAACTGGCATAATCAACAGGTTCATCGTCGAAGGAGAAGAAACTGAAATTGTGAATAACTTTAACCTACTTGGATCAACTATCAATAAAGAAGCAACAAGCAGTCAAGAAATCAGACGACGCATTGCTCTTGGCAGAATGGCTATGAAAGACCTAGATAAGATTCTCAAGAGCAGAGATGTCTCTCTCCATACGAAGATTCGACTTGTTCAAGCCATGGTATTTTCAATAACATCATATGGATGTGAAAGCTGGACAGTGAAAAAGAGAGACAGGAAGAAAATTGATGCCTTTGAATTATGGTGCTGGCGGCGAATACTGTGTATACCATGGACTGCCCGAAGAACAAACCAGTCGGTACTAGAGGAGATCAAACCTAAGCTTTCTTTAGAAGCTCAGATGACAAGACTTCGACTTTCATACTTTGGACACATCATGCGGAGAGAGAGATCATTAGAGAAAGACATCATGCTTGGCAAGATAGAAGGTCAACGCAAAAGAGGAAGGCCAGCAATGAGATGGATCGATACAATAACAGCAGCTACGGGTACCAGTCTGTCAACAATGAGCCGCCTGACTGAAGACCGAACACAATTTAGGATAGCTATCCAGAGGGTCGCCATGAGTCGACTCCGACTCGACGGCACTTAACAACAACTCTTTTTTGGAACCTCTCTACTTTTGGTAGTATCCTTCAAGGATACATTCTTCCGAACCACAGGTCTTGGGCGACTGTCGGCTTTCCCCTATTATCTAGTTTAAAAGCTGCTCTATCTCCTTTTTAAAGGTTAATGCCAGCAGCCTGGTTCCATCCCGGTTAAGGTGAAGCCCATCCCTTCGGAAGAGCCCCTCCTTTCCCCAGAATGTACCCCAGTTCCTAACAAATCCAAATACCTCATCTCTGCACCATTGTCTCATCCATGCATTGAGACTCCGGAGCTCTGCCTGCCTTTTGGGTCCTGCACGTGGAACGGGAAGCATTTCGGAGAACGCTACCCTGGAAGTTCTGGATTTCAACTTCCTACCTAAAAGCCTAAATTTAGCCTCCAGAACCTCCCTACCACACTTTCCTATGTCACTGGTACCGACATGTACCAAGACAGCAGACTCCTCCCCAGCACTATCTAAGACCTTATCTAGGTGGCGCGTGAGGTCCGCTACCTTCGCACCAGGCAGGCATGTTACCAGGCGATCCTCATGTCCACCAGCCACCCAGCTATCTACATGCCTAATGATCAAATCACCAACTATAACGGCTGTCCTAACCCTTCCCTCATGGGCACATGGCTCTGGAGAAACTTCCTCGGAGTGAGAGAGTTTTACATCACCTGGAGGACAGGTCCTAGTTACAGGATCACTTCCTGCCACACCAGGGTGATGCTCTCCTGTCACGTGACCTCTCTCCTCCATGGCAACAGGGATGCTGCCAGACTGGAGGTGGGACGTCAGGACTATATCCCTGTAGGTCTCGTCTATGTACCTCTCTGTCTTTCTTATATTTTCCAAGTCTGCTACTCTAGCCTCTAGAGAACGGACTCGTTCCCTGAGAGCAAAGAGCTCCTTGCATCTAGTGCACACGTAAGACCTCTCACCAACTGGGAGAAAATCATGCATCTGACACTCAATGCAAAAGACTGGATAGCACCCATCTCGCTGCTGGACTGCTGTCTGCATCTTAGTTTTAAGTTTTTGTTTAGATCTTTAAGTTCTTTACTTACTAAGGGTTGCTATGGATATTTATACCAATAAAACTGTACCTAATACGTTTAATATACCTTGTTCACCTGAAGCTTAATTAATCTCAGGTCCTTAGTGTATGACTGATTTGGATAACGAGCTTCACCTGAGAGCACCTCCTATCTTTTAAGATGTGTAAGTACCTATAAAGCTACGATTATCCCAGGGGTGGGTGGGTGTGGGGAGGGAGGGAGGGAAATAACACTTATTAAAAGTGGGCTGCTACACAGTACCCTGTTCTGTGCTGCTGAGGTAAGCTATATTCTTATTTGATTTAAATTGTAGCTCTTTGCTGCTGCTAGGCTCTAACTTATTATGAAATTTAAACTACAAGCTATCTGCTGGGTTCTAAATTTAACCAGAAAGCTCTCTTCTGTGTTTTAAATTTAAACTAAAAGTACTTTGCTGATGCTAGGCCCTGAGTGACTATTAAACTTAAACTACAGCTTTCTGCTGGGTTCCAAATTTAACCAGAAAGCTCTCTTCTGTGTTTTAAATTTAAACTAAAAGTACTTTGCTGATACTAGGCCCTGAATGACTATTAAATTAAAACTACAAGCTCTCTGCTGGGTATGAAATGTAACCAGAAAGTTCTCTTCTGTGTTTTAAATTTAAACTTAAACTGCTGCTACTAGGCCCTGACTGATTTAACAAAAAATAGCGGGTTCACAGATTAAATAGCTTTAATAGAAAGAATTCCCTTCAGAAAATTCCCAGAAGTATATACTCACAATTGCAGATCTCTCTCCAGAAGTAACAGTCCCCTGTTCTAGTCCTTCAAGACTGAGGATCACAGAGCTCTGGTGGAGCTATTTATGCCTGTGCTGCTGAGGTAAGCTGTGACCAACTTCCTGGATGATTAACAGTCCTTGCTTGGATAGAAGGAGTCTTTCAAAATGGCCTTTTCAACTGCCACCTGGTGTTAACACCTACTGAATTCTGGATAGACTAAAGGGGAAAGAGATGGCTTAGAGGGAGACCAGCTAGGAGTAGGTTGCAGTAGTCGAGGCGAGAGGAGATTAAGGAGTGGACAAGCGTTTTAGTAGTGTGATCAGAAAGGAAGGGGCGGGTTTTGCTAATGTTGTAGAGAAAGAAGCGGCAGGTCTTAGCTACGAGCTGGATATGTGTGGAGAAGGAAAGGGAGGAGTCAAAGATAACTCCCAGGTTGCGGGCTGAGAAAACCGGAAAGATTGTAGAGCCATCCACAGAGATTGGGAAAGGAGGGAGAGGAGGGGAGGAATTTGGGGGAAAGACAAGGAGTTCAGTCTTGGCCATGTTCAATTTCAAGCGGCGGTGGGACATCCAGGCAGCGATGTCAGAAAGGCAGGCAGAGATCTTGGACTGGATTTCTGGGGAGATCTTAGGTAGATCTGGGAGTCATCGGCATAGAAATGGTATTGAAAGCCAAGGGGAGAGATAAGCACACCAAGGGATTAGGTATAAAGAGAGAAAAGGAGCGTGCCCAGGATGGATCCCTGGGGTACACCAACAGGGAGCGGGGTGAGAGAGGAGGAGGAGGAGCCACCAGTGCATACACTGAAGGAGCAATGGGAGAGGTAGGAGGAGAACCATGATAGTACGGAGCCCTTGAAACCAAGCGAAGAGAGGGTATCAAGGAGAAGTTTGTGGTCAACCGTATCAAAGGCAGCAGAGAGGTCGAGAAGGACGAGAACAGAGTAGAGGCCCTTAGATTTAGCCAGGAACAAGTCACTGGAGACCTTTAAGAGCCGTTTCTGTAGAGTTTAAGGGACGGAAGCCGGATTGTAGAGGGTCTAGGAGGGCCTGAGAGGTGAGGAAGTCGAGGCAGCGGTGGTGGACTGCTTGTTCAAGTAGTTTAGATATGAAGGGAAGGAGGGAAATCGGTCGATAGTTAGAAGGACAGGTGGGATCAAGTGAGGGTTTCTTGAGGAGAGGTGTGACCACTGCATACTTGAAGTCTACACGGACAGTTGCAGTGAAGAGTGAAAGGTTGAGAATATGAGAGATGGAAGGGACAACGGTGGGGGAGATGGGGTTTAGGAGATGGGTGGGGATAGGATCGGGGGAACAGGTGGTGGATTTGGAGGAAGAGAGAAGGAGTGTGGTTTCCTCTTCAGAGATCGTAGGGAAGGAGGAGAGGGTGGCAGAGGAAGTATGGATGAGGGGGGGGGAGGATTGGGGAGGGGGGAAGTAGATGAGGAAGTGGGGAATTGAAGAGTAATCTTGTGGATTTTGTCATGGAAATAGTCGGCCAGAGTTTGGGCAGAACCCGCGGTGGGGGCACCTTGAGGAGAGAACTGAGGGTATTAAAGAGGCGGCGAGGATCAGAGGCAAGGGAGTTAGTCAGGTGGATGTAGTATTCTTGTTTGGCAAGTGCTATGGCTGACTGGAAGGAGCCAAGCATGAATTTGAAGTGTAGAAGGTCTTCTGGGGAGCGGGATTTGATCCAAGTCTGTTCATCAGAACGGGCACAGATGCGTAAATAGCGGGTTGTGGATGAAAGCCAGGGCTGGGGTGCAGAACGTCTCACAGGACGTGAGGTGGGTGGGGCAAGAGTGTCCAGAGCCGAGGATAGTCTCCAGCAAACAAATCGAAGTCTCCAGCAAACAAATCAAAGAAACCATCTCTTCCATTAACCTTACCACAGCACCCAATGACCCTTGTCCCTCCAGCTGGATTAAAGAGTTGAGATCTACCCTCAGCCCAACCATAAGTAGGATCCTCAACCAATCCTTTGCAACAGGCTCCTTCCCACGAAGCCTCAAATTCACATCAATCCACCCACTGCTAAAAAACTGCAAACTTGACCCATCCAAAGTCGAGTCATTTAGACCCATTGCAAGCATTCCTCTTCTGGCAAAAATTACAGAAAAAGTGGTCCAACTACAAATTCAACACCACATCGACACCGAAGCACCAATGGACCCTTCACAACACGGATTCAGAGAAGCTCATGGTATAGAAACCATCCTTACCACCCTATTCAACAACCTAGTCATGGGAATTGACAATTCACACCAAGGATTCATCCTAATATCCATGGACATTGCAGCCGCATTTGATTCCGTTAACCACGAGACACTCTTACTCCGCCTCAGAGACAAAGGTATACAAGGTCTGGCCTTAGCATGGTGCAGGTCATATTTGAGCGACAGGCTACAATAGGTCAGAGTAGGCTCCACTACATCTGATCCATTCACACTCAAACAAGGAGTCCCCCAAGGCTCATCCCTCTCATCACTCATGTTTAATATATATATGCAACCCATCTGTGACCTGATCCGCTCGTTTAACAACCAGTGCCTAGCATACACAGATGATATCCTGATGTACACATCCTTCAAGCTTGACCAACCGGATTTCTCAGCAATAACAAAATGCTTTGAAGCAGTATCTGAATGGCTCCTCACCCAAAACTTACGCATTAATCACAGCAGACCGATGTCCTATTTGTCTCACGAAATCAGAATTTCATACCACCGCCATCCATTCGAGTCAACAACTACGACCTCACAGTCAAACCTACCATCCGGTATTTGGGCATCATCCTTGATCAAAAGCTGGATATGTCACCGCATATCAAGAATATCACTAAATCCATCTACCACAAGATACAGTCTCTACACCACCTCCGCCCGCTACTTGACCCCCCTGATTTTCGCTCCATATTCCAAGCACTGGTTACCCCTCACCTTGATTTTGCCAACATTATCCTCCTTGGGCTCCCACAAGCAACACTGAACCCGCTTAGGCTAGCCATGAATTCAGCAGCAAGAATACTCACTGGAACATCTAGATCAGACCACATAACTCCAGTACTAATGAGCCTACACTGGCTGCCTCTACACACTAGAATCCTATACAAAGCCCTCATCCTAACATTCAAGGCGTCAAAAAATCAGCCCCCCACTCCGCTCACCAAGCTCATCCAACCTATGCCACCCAACAGAAACAGACACTCATCATGTTTGAACAAACTTCAGGTGCCAAAAACACTCACAAAATGTTCAAAGACAACATCCAGTAGAGCCTTCTCACTATTTGTACCAGGAGCTTGGAATGCTCTCCCCCCAGAAATTCGTTCCATTACAAATATCATTGCGTTCAGAAAGGCTATCAAACATCATCTGTTCCGAAAATACTACCCCAATCCCATTCCCCCCAGTCAATCTCAACATAATAGACATCATCACCAAAACCCACATGTAACACAACCCCTTCTAGAAAATGGTTAGCTCGACACTCCTCCTTTTACATACCCGCTTTACACATTACAATGCCTAACCTTGTCCCTTGTTTAATCTTTAAAATTTTACTTACATAGCACTGTACATAGTTCATCCCCCTGTTCATCCAGGTTTATATCCCCTGTTGATTGTAAACTCAGTGTAACCTGTTACATTGTTGTATTTTTTTGTTTGAATGTAAACTGCACTGATTATAATAGCGCGGTATATAAGAAATATAAATAAATAAATAAATAGTGAAGCATTATAGGAAGTAACTGCCTCATCGACTGACTTGGAGGACATGATGGATGAAAGGGATGGAGAAATGGCAGAGGAGAAAGTCAAGGGATCATAAGAACATAAGAAATGCCTTACTGGGTCAGACCAAGGTCCATCAAGCCCAGTATCCTGTTTCCAGCAGTGGCCAATCTAGGTCATACGTACCTAGCAGTTTCTCCAAAAGACACAGGTTCCACAATGCTTGTACTGGGTCAAGCATTGATATCCTGGGTCCCTTCTTAATAATGGTTTATGGACCTTTTCTCCAGGAACTTGTCCAAACCTTTTTTAAACCCAGCTACGCTAACAGCCTTTACTACATCATCCGGTAAGAAATTCCAGAGTTTGATTACACGTTGAATGAAAAAATATTTTCTTTTATTAGTCTTAAATAGTTTACCCCGTAGCTTCATTGCTTGTCCCCTAGTCTTTCTATATTCTGATAATGTAAACAATCAATCTCCGTTCCACTCCGTTTATTAATTTATAGACTTTTCTATCATATCTCCCCTCAGCCGTCTCTTTTCCAGGTTGAAGAGCCCTAACCTTTTTAGCCTTTCTTCATAAGAGTATCCTTCCATTCCCTTTACCATTTTGGTGGCTCTTCTCTGAACCTTTTCTAATAACGCTATATCCTATGAAAATGCTATGAAAGTTCACAGATTACTAATAATAGCAGGTCTGCAATCTCATATTTCAGTTCTTTCAACACCCTTGGATGTATACCATCCGGCCCAGGTGATTTGCTACTCTTCAGTTTATCTAATAGTTGTAATACATCTTCCCGATGTATCAATATTTCCTTCAATTCTTCCGCACCTTTAAATACCACTTCAGTCATGGGTAACATCCTTACATCTTCCTCAGTAAAGACTGAAGCAAAGAATTCATTCAGTCTCTCCGCTATCGCCTTGTCGCCTCTTAGTGCCCCTTTAAACCCCTCTATCATCTAATGGACCAACTGACTCTCACAGGTGTTTTGCTACGAATGTACTTGAAAAAGTCTTTATTTTGCGTTTTTGCTTCCGCAGCAAGCTTCTTCTCAAATTCTCCCTTTGCTTGCCTTATCAATGCCTTACATTTGACTTGACAGTGCTTGTGCTGTTTCCAGGTTTTGTCGTTTGGCTCTTTTTTTTTTTTCATGTATTTGTAGTCCTTTCCATCTATATTCGTCCAGAAAAATAATTGTCCATGATGTGTGGCAAAGTTTCCTTTTTAATGGTTCTCATCCGCCCCTTCATAATGTGTAACCATGAGCATAGCAACCTACATTATTATTTTTTTAATTTGCTCTCAGCCTTGTATGTCTTCATTTTATTTGCTTTATCTTTATGATTACATTGTTTTTATGTTCTTTATATGGCTTTTAATTTTTGAACAATGTCGCACACTTAAGTGGTTTTTATCTTATGTTTTATTTACTGAATCTATATATTTAAGATGAATTAGGTTTATAATTGTCTGATTTTATTCATTATTGTACTTTTATTGTTCTTTTGAGGGTTTGCACCCCCCCCTGAAGAAGACCTGTGTAGCGAAATGCATTGGGGTTTGCTTAGTTAATAAAGTGCCTTCTGACATCTGTCTACGCACCTGCTGTTTTTTGTCTTCTGGCCCCCCCAGGTTGGTCCATTCCCTCCCCCTCCCCCCTGTGCAATAGGTGGATGCCTCAGGTTGACACGCAGGTCACTGTAATCACTAAGTGGATCATCATTCTTGTGGATGGGGGTGCAGCTCTCAAAGACCACTTGAATCGCAAGAAGAATGCTCTTCTCAAGAATCTGTTTTCGGCTTCCTCATTATTCTCCAGATAGCGGTTTATGGAGGACTCATAGCTCTGGTCTTCTTCCAGTGGATTCGGTCGCTCCTTCTGGATGATACCTCTGTTCATCTGGAGTTAGCAGCAGCCTTTCTATCAGATGCTATGCATGATCTGGTCCACTTGGTACTAAGGACATTGCCCTCTTGATGGTGATGCGTCACTAGCTTTGGTTTCATCACTAGGCAGCAGAGTCAGCCTTCAAGTCCCAGCTGTCCTGGCTTGCCTTTAAAGAGAAGCTACATGGGGAGGACTTGGCAAAGCTGGTTAAGGAGTTGGATGAATCCAAATGTCATTGCCTCCTGGAGGATAATCCTGTTGTCTTCTGTGTCTTCCCAATAGCAAGAATCATAGGGCTTCCAGGATTCCTGGCATAGTCCTGGGAAGCCCACATTTTCCTCTTCTAGCTCATTGTTCTCAGACTTTGCCCTCTTTCATGGGGCTTACGAGCTCTGGGAGTCTTCCTCTAGAAATATCTCCTCCTGTCCAGTCTAGTGACAAGTTGGGGGCCCATTCTAGGATGCCTCCAGTGGGCATCAGGCTGCGCTTTTTCTACCAGGAATGAGCCTGGGTTACATTGGATTACTGGCTGTTAGACACCATTCAGCAGGCTATGTTGTGGAATGCAGAGAACTATCCCGGACACCTTCATCATCTCCCTATGTGGCTCTGCAACCAAAAAGGCTACTCTTCAGGTTACCCTGGAAAGAATGCTCAGACTACAGGTTTTCCTTGTGGTGTCCTCTGCCAAGCGGTGTGCCAAAGAAGGATATGTCCAATTTTTGACCTTGAGGGGTTTGGCACTCGCCTGCAGACCTTGCACTTCTGCATGGAGACTCTACATTCAGTGATCCAGGCAGTGCATCACAGGAAGTTTCAATATTATGAAAGTTTCTAAATAAGTCGGAGGAGACAGGACGAGGTTGAGCCGGCGGAAGCTGAAGATTAAAGCTTAAAAGGTGATGGTCGGATAAGGGAAGGATTGAGTTACGGAAGTTTGAGGGTGTGGAATTAGAGAAGAGTATCAGATCAAGGCAGTGGCCATGCTGGTGGGTAGGGGCAGTGGAACAAAGTTGGAGGTCAAACGAGGAGGTAAAGGGCTTCAAAGCATGGGGATCGGAAGGGTTATCGACATGAATGTTGAAATCGCCAAGAATAAGAGTGGGGGAAGAGGAATCCAGAAAGACGGGGAGCCAGGAGTCAAAGTCAGTAAGGAAGGTGGATGCGGATTTGTCAGGTGGGCGATAGATAACAGCTACTCGGAGGGGAAGTGGTGTGAAGAGGCGAATGGAGTGGACTTCAAAAGAGAGAAAGGAGTGAGAATGAGGCAGCAGGAGGGGTTGGAATTGGCAAGAGGGAGCAAGTAGAAGCCCTACACCACCACCGCGGCCAGTGGAACGAGGCGTATGAGAGAACTGGTAGCCACTGTGACAGAGAGCAGCAGTAGCTACCTTGGGGAAACTGCTAGGTACATATGACCTAGATTGGCCACTGTTGGAAACAGAATACTGGGCTTGATGGACCTTGGTCTGACCCAGTATGGCATATCTTATGTTCTTATGTTCTTAGATGCGGTATCATCTGGGAGGAGCCAGGTCTCAGTTAGGGCAAGAAGATGTAGAGTGTTAGAGATAAAGAGGTCGTGAGTAAAACAAGCTTATTAGAGACCGACTGTGCATTCCATAAGGCACATGAAAATGGGAGAGTGGAGAGGGAAGAGAGGGGGATATGGATGAGGTTGGATAAGTTATGTAAGGATTTCTTTCCAGAGTAAGACAGGGATCTAAAGGGGCCATGGTATTGGAGGGTATCTCTGGATGAGTGTGCATTCCATGAGGCACATGAGGGAGGAGGAGTGGAGGGGGAAGAGAGGGGGATATTGATGATATTGGACAGGTTACGTGGGGATCTCTTCTTAGAGTGAGAAGGAATTCTAAAGGGACCAGGGTTGGGGATGATATCTCTGGGTGAGTGTATGGCGTGTGAGAGGGAGAGTGGAGGGTGAAAGGAGAGGGATATGGATGAGATCAGACAAGTTACGTGAGGATCTCTTTCCCGAGGGAGATAGGCATTGGGGGGTCGATGTTGCCTGATGAGAGAAGAAGTAGGAGTATTAGAGAGCGGGGTAGAGGGGAGTGAGTAGGCAGAAGCGAGGGTGGGGTTGCCTTAGAGCAAGAGGGGATGGTTGAATGAGGGGGAGAGTGTGTTGAAGCTCAAGAGCTGATGATAGGTTAGTAGATAGAATGGAGGGAGAAGTGAGGAAGGTAGAGGGGGAGTAGGGGGGGAAGGAATGAGGGTGCTGGAGGGAGGGGAAGCAGTTGGGGAATAAGAGGAAAAGAAGGCCGATGTGAGGTGAGGCCATGGAGGAGGAGTAGTGGGCTAAGCAACGTATGTTATCCTACAAGCTGCAAGCAAGCAAGCAAGCAATGAGGTAGCAATGGATCCCACACACTATGCAGGATATGTTCAGTTACAAGCAATGATTAAATTACATGCGTGTCTTACCCAATTTAGGAAGGCTCTGAAGCACCACCTTTTCCTCACGCATTATTCTGAGGACAGTACGCAAACAGCCACCCCCCTCCACCAGGACTGCCCCACTAGTACACCCAGTGATTGATGAGGCAGTAACACCTTTCGGCCCCATTGCAGACCATGCATACCATATAATTATCAGAATGTACATAGTCCTCACTATTGCAAATAGTCCCTATCCAAGGACAGGCCCGCCTGGGCCTCTGACCTGATCTCCAACCTGTATATAGTTACCTCATTATGTCCCAAGTTATAACACCTGTTTCATTGTAAATACAGCGCATGTATAAGTTACTGTTGTATGTAAACCACACTGATTTTAAATAGCTCGGTATATAAGAGACGTTAAATAAAATAAAATAAAATGCAACGAACGGGTGTCAGCATACATCAGCATGACATTATGCCTAGCATAGGTGTGATGGCTTTTCCCAGACTTTGTCCTGCAGCTCTGACCCCCTGGTGATGTCAGATAGGATGTCTCCAGACTTGATGGGCTTAGTATGCCTGATGAGATTAGTCTGCAGGACAACAGCCCCTCTTTGCTAATCCGGTGATAACAGACCTCAAACAGACCAAAGTATGACAAAGGGAGGTGCTGGAGAATTTCACTATAAATACAGAGAAGGACAAAAATATCTCTCTCTCTTCCTATTCATCGGACACTTCTTACTATGAGGTTCTGACACACACTTCTTCTCCCCCCCCCCTCTCTCTCATACACACACATGCACCCACACATAGAGTCATTCGTATACACTGAAGCAGCTCTGTAACAACCTTATACCTCTGTTCTGTACCTATGTAATAAGCCTATTTCTATATAAAAACCTTTTTCCAAGCCACACTAGTTTGATTGTCTTGTTGTGCTACAAACCCTACTGCCGCTGCGAAGTGGACCCAGGACCAACAGGAGAGTAACCGAACGTAGGAAGCGGCGAAAGATTACATTTTATAGGGACTCGTCTCGGTTTCGCAGCGGATCTCCAGTTAGGTAAGCAATAATTTTGTTTGATACATTAAAGTAGATTTCAGACAGGGTGCGACAGGAAAATCAAAAGCCCTTGTGACCATTTACAATTTACAATTTTGGGTTACAAGCTGGATGACACGTTAGTGAAAAGACTCTGTAGACAGGCAGAGTGCCACTATTTAGTGAAATATTCCAGTGATACCTTTGTTTTGTGGGTTTAGACATGGTGAGATTTTCATTGTCAAAAGGCTCTGTAATAATCCTGGATTTTAATATTACCTACACCTAGTGACATTACATAGGGTGGCTTGCAATTTTCTTATTTTTATATATAAGCTTGCAAAGGTTCAGTACAAGGCACAGATTTTCTAGAGTATTTGAGCGGCTAAGAAAAGACAGAGTGATAGTCCAGCTTTGTTTGGAAAGTGGTACCAATTACAGTCCTTCTGCAGTTTCAAATATGGATGCCTTTGATTTTAAGGAACTGAAAGAAATGGTACTGACATACTGTAAGAGAAAAGGTGGCCCCTTTGAAGGGGAATTCCCTGAGGCATCATGGTATAATATTCAAAGACAAATGTTAAACCATTATCAAGAATTCAAAAAGAAAGCAAATAAAACAAAATGCCTTTTTATCCAAGGCATGTGCAGGGGGGCTCATTAGCATGAAACAGGACAATACTGAACTGACTACTCAGTGTACACAATTAACCAAAGACCTGGAGGAGGCACAAATTTGCATTTCCATGCAACGTGCTCAGGTGATACAAGCCACAAACTCCTTTATAACTGTTAGTGAGCATTTAAAAGCACTTAAACTTGAACTGAGGCACGTTAAGGATGAATTGGCCTCAGAAAGACAAAATAAATATAAGCCCTGGCCACCAACCATTTCTCCCTCAGCCCCCCCCCTACCTATGACACACCATATAAGCCATGCATCCAAGATACTGAGAAACAAAAGAACACAGAAGTATGTATAGCAGGGCTTAGGAATGGGAAAAATAAAGATGAATCAGACAGTACAGAGGAAGAAAATTCTAATAGTTTATCTCAGCCAGAACAGAGCAATAACCAAGACCTGTGTCAGGAGGATAATTCCAATGACTCATACTCAGCACCCAGTACCGAACTCAGAGCACCAGTTAAAGTCATGCTGCAGGACTCATTAAAAGATAGGGACATTGAAAGGATAGTTGAGAAAGCTGGTCCTATGCCTTTTAATGTAAATGAATGGTGCAAATGGGCCACTGATATTCTGATTCACTGGGGTCTAGGGAAATACAGAAGAAAACAATCAGACTTTGATAGACTTATGCATCTGGCTCTGGGGCCACACTATTATAAATTTGGCTCTCTCACTCACCCATACCAGTTGGTTAAAAGGGGTATTGAAAAACTATTTCACTGTTCCCCAATGCAAGTATTTAAAATTATTTCACCTCTACCAAATGATACACTGGAACAGTTTGCATATAGAGCCTGGACTTTAAATGCAGTTCTTAATGAGCAGGAGTCCTGGCCCAATGCAGAAGATTAAGGGGAGAGCACGCATAAGGCATTTTTATTAGAATTACTATCCCCTGAGATTACAAAACACCTAGTAAATACCCATAGCAACCCCTAGTAAGTAAGAACTTAAAGATCTAGACACAGACTTAAACTAAGATGCAGACAGCAGTCCAGCAGCGGGATGGGGGCTTTCCAGTCTTTTGCATTGAGTGTCACATGTATGATTTTCTCCCAGTTGGTGAGAGGTCTTACGTGTGAACTAGGTGCAAGGAGCTCTTTTCTCTCAGGGAACAAGTCCGTTCTCTAGAGGCTAAAGTAGCAGATTTGGAAAACATAAGACAGACAGAGAGGTACATAGACGAGACCTACAGGGATATAGTCCTGAAGTCCCACCTCCAGTCAGGCAGCACCCCTGTTGCCATGGAGGAGAGAGGTCATGTGACAGGAGAGCATCACCCTGCTGTGGCAGGAAGTGATCCTGTAACTAGGACCTATCCTCCAGGTGATGTAAAACCCTCTCGCACCGAGGAAGTTTCTCCAGGGCCATGTGCCCATGAGGGAAGGGTTAGGACGGCCGTTATAGTTGGTGATTCGATCATTAGGCATGTAGATAGCTGGGTGGCTGGTGGACGTGAGAATCGCCTGGTAACATGCCTGCCTGGTGCAAAGGTAGCGGACCTCACGCGCCACCTAGATAAGGTCTTAGATAGTGCTGGGGAGGAGTCTGCTGTCTTGGTACATGTCGGTACCAATGACATAGGAAAATCTGGTAGGGAGGTTCTGGAGGCAAAATTTAGGCTTTTAGGTAGGAAGTTGAAATCCAGAACTTCCAGGGTAGCATTCTCCGAAATGCTTCCTGTTCCACGCGCAGGACCCAAAAGGCAGGCAGAGCTCCAGAGTCTCAATGCGTGGATGAGACAATGGTGCAAAGATGAGGGTTTTGGATTTGTTAGGAACTGGGGAACATTATGGGGAAAGGAGGGGCTCTTCCGAAGGGATGGCCTTCACCTTAACCGGGATGGAACCAGGCTGCTGGCATTAACCTTTAAAAAGGAGATAGAGCAGCTTTTAAACTAGATATTAGGGGAAAGCCAACAGTCGCCCAAGAGCGGATGGTTCGGAAGAATGTATCCTTGAAGGATACTACCAAAAGCAGAGAGGTTCCACAAAAGAGTAAAGTAGCCCAAATGCCCTCAAGTATGGAGCAGACAGAGCTTAAAGATCCCAATTTACCCATGTCTAACAATAGCCAAATTAACATGAATAAAATACATTCTCTAAAATGCTTGTATGCAAATGCTAGAAGTCTAAAGAATAAGATGGGAGAGTTAGAATATATAGCACTAAATGAAAGGTTAGATATGATTGGAATATCAGAGACATGGTGGAAGGAGGACAACCAGTGGGACACTGTGATACCTGGGTACAAACTATATCGTAATGATAGAGCTGATCAAATTGGTGGAGGGGTTGCGCTCTATGTTAGAGAGGGCATTGACTCAGAAAGGATTAAAGTTTTGCAGGAAACAAAATCTGCTGTAGAATCTATATGGATTGAAATTCCATATAAAAGGGGGAAGGCGATGGCAGTGGGGGTGTACTATCGAGCACCTGGCCAGAATGACCAAATGGATGATGAAATACTCAAAAAATCAAGGAAGCTAACAAAAGTTACAGCGCAGTAATAATAATGGGTGATTTCAATTACCCCGGTATCGACTGGGTCAGTGTCACGTCAGGACATGCTAGGGAGATAAAGTTCCTAGATGAAATAAATGACTGCTTCTTGGAGCAGCTGGTTCATGAACCGACCAGAGGGGAAGCCATATTAGACCTAGTCCTTAGTGGAACACCAGATCTAGTGCAAGAGATAAGGGTGTTGGGGCCACTTGGCAATAGTAATCATAGCATGATCACCTTTGATTTAATTAGTGGAGGAGGGATAGTAAGGAAATCCACAGTACTACCTTTTAACTTTCGAAAGGGAGACTATGATAAAATGAGGAAAACAGTTAAGAAAAAACTAAAAGGAGCAGTTGCGAAGGTTAAAGACGTACATCAAGCTTGAGTGTTGTTGAAAAATACTATCTTGGAAGCCCAGACCAGCTGTATTCCACACTTTAAGAAAAGTGGAAGGAAGTCCAAAAAACTGCCAGCATGGTTTAAAGGTGAGGTCAGAGAGGCTGTTGTTGCCAAAAAAGCATCTTTCAGGAAATGGAAAAAAGAGCCAAACGATGAAACCTGGAAACAGCACAAGCACTGGCAAGTCAAATGCAAGGCATTGATAAGGCAGGCAAAGAGAGAATTTGAGAAGAAGCTTGCTGCGGAAGCAAAAACGCGAAATAAAGACCTTTTCAAGTACATTCGTAGCAAAAACCTGTGAGAGAGTCAGTTGGTCCATTAGATGATAAAGGGGTTAAAGGAGCACTAAGAGGCGACAAGGCGATAGCGGAGAGACTGAATGAATTCTTTGCTTCGGTCTTTACTGAGGAAGATGTAGGGATGTTACCCATGACTGAAGTGGTATCTAAAGGTGCGGAAGAATTGAAGGAAATATCGATACATCGGGAAGATGTCTTACAACTATTAGATAAACTGAAGAGTAGCAAATCACCTGGGCCGGATGGTATACATCCTAGGGTGTTGAAAGAACTGAAATATGAGATTGCAGAACTGCTATCAGTAATCTGTGAACTATCATTAAAATCATCTCTAATACCTGAAGATTGGAGGATCGTCAATGTAACACCAATTTTTAAAAAGGGTTCCAGGGGTGATCCGGGAAACTACAGACCGTTGAGCCTGACATCAGTACCAGGAAAAATGGTAGAAACCATCATAAAGAATAAAATTACTCAGCATGTAGATAGTCACAACCTAATGGGAGACAGCCAACATAGCTTTAGACAAGGAAGATCGTGTCTTACTAATCTGTTATGTTTTTTTTGAAGGAGTGAATAAACAGGTGGACAAAGGTGAGTCGGTTGATATTGTGTATCTGGACTTTCAGAAAGCCTTTGACAAGGTCCCTCATCAGAGACTTTTGGAAAAACTAAAGAGTCATGGGATAGGAGGCAATGTACTATTGTGGATCAGGAACTGGTTAAAAGATAGAAAGCAGAGGGTAGGGCTAAATGGCCAATTTTCCCAATGGAGAAAGGTGAATAGTGGTGTACCCCAGGGATCTGTGCTGGGTCCGCTGCTTTTTGACATATTCATAAATGACCTGGAAAGTGGAATAACAAGTGAGGTTATCAAATTTGCAGATGACACAAAACTATTTAAAGTTGTTAAAACCCAAGAGGATTGTGAAAAATTGCAAGAGGATCTTGATAAATTGGAAGACAGGGCATCAAAATGGCAGATGAAATTTAATGTGGACAAGTGCAAGGTTATGCACCTAGGGAAGAACAACCCAAACTATGGTTACACGATGCAAGGTTCCACATTAGGAACCACCACCCAGGAAAAAGATTTAGGCGTCATTGTGGATACCATGTTAAAACCCTCGGTCCAGTGTGCAGCGGCGGCCAAGAGAGCAAATAGAATGCTAGGTATGATAAGGAAAGGAATGGAAATTAAACCAAAAGATATTATAATGCCTCTATATCGTTCCATGGTGAGACCGCACCTTGAATATTGTGTGCAATTCTGGTCGCCGTATCTTAAAAAGGATATAGCGATTTTAGAAAAGGTACAGAGAAGAGCCACCAAAATGGTAAAGGGGATGGAAGGATACTCCTATGAAGAAAGGCTAAAAAGGTTAGGGCTCTTTAACCTGGAAAAGAGACGGCTGAGGGGAGATATGATAGAAGTCTATAAATTAATGAACGGAGTGGAACGGGTAAACGTAGATCGATTGTTTACCTTATCAGAATATAGAAAGACTAGGGGACATGCAATGAAGCTACAGGGTAAACTATTTAAGACTAATAAAAGAAAATATTTTTTCACTCAATGTGTAATCAAACTCTGGAATTTGTTACCGGAGGATGTAGTAAAGGCTGTTAGTGTAGCTGGGTTTAAAAAAGGTTTGGACAAGTTCCTGGAGGAAAGGTCCATAAACCATTATTAAGAAGTGACTGAAGATATCATTGCTTGACCCAGTACAAGCATTGTGGAACTTGTGTCTCTTGGGGAAACTGCTAGGTACATATGACCTAGATTGGCCACTGTTGGAAACAGAATACTGGGCTTGATGGACCTTGGTCTGACCCAGTATGGCATATCTTATGTTCTTATGTTCTGTTATTTTCTGAAGACCCTAAAGCAACCCCTTTTGATACTTTAATGCTCAGAATTGGGTCTGTTTGGAAGACCCAGCCCTCACAGGTCATAACAGTATCAGAAGCATGGAAGTGGCAAGCTGAGGGATCCTCTCAATACACAAAAAACACAGACAAAGGAAACAGAGGACACACACCTTGGAGAGGACAAGGCAGAGGCACTTTAGAAATTCCTCAGGTTACATTCCCTTTCAAGAGCTCAAAGCACAGAGAGATGGATTAGAAAAGGAGAAAATTAAATGGGAACAGGACAAACACATACTGCAGGTAGAACTAGAGAAATTAAAACAGGATTTACGAGCAGCTAAGGACAAACACAAGGCTAGTGCATAGTGGTGTCCTGACCTTCTGGATTCAGATATGAAAATGTGACAGAGCCTCATAGTAAGAAGTGTCCGATGAATAGGAAGAGAGAGATTTTTGTCCTTATCTGTATTTATAGTGAAATTCTCCAGCACCTCCCTTTGTCATACTTTGGTCTGTTTGAGGTCTGTTATCACCTGATTAGCAAGGAGGGGCTGTTGTCCTGCAGACTAATCTCATCAGGCACACTAAGCCCACAAAGTCTGGAGATGTCCTGACATCACCAGGGGGTCAGAGCTGCAGGCCAAGGTCTGGGAAAAGCCATGACACCTATGCTAGGCATAATGTCATGCTGATGTATGCTGACAACGGGTTCTACACACTATGCGGTATAGGCACTAGATGCTAGCTTACAAGCAATGCGGTATAAGCAATGAGGTAGTAAAGCCAATGCAATGGATCCCGCACACTATGCAGGATATGTTCAGTTACAAGCAATGATTAAATTACATGCAACGGGTTCTACACACTATGCAGTATAGGCACTAGATGCTAACTTACAATGAGGTATAAGCAATGAGGTAGTAAAGCCAATGCACTATGCAGTATATGATAATGTACAGGCAATGAAGTCATCGCATAATGCAGTAGCAGTGAGGTGGCAGAGTTATAAGCAAAGAGGCTGTGCGGCAAAGTTAGTTGCGGGCAAGGAGGTAGCAATAGTGAGGTAGCTGTGGAGTCAATAGGTTGTGAATGGCAGTAGGGTAGCCGTGGAGCGGGCTGGAGGGTGTTTACTTCATGCGAATGATGGTAGGCAGGTGATCCGCTGGCGCTGCGTTGGTCGTGCGAGTTAAGGGCGCCTTTGGTCCCTGCCTAAGGGCCACGCTTAAAGGCCCTCTGGCGAGGCCCTCAGGCACGGGCACACCAAAGGCGCTGGCATTTAAAGGGAGCACGCTGTGGCCAGATTAGATTCTGGGGGGGGGGGCGATCGGGGAGGAGCGAACCTCACGCTCTACTCCCCGATGCTGATCGGCCTTGTTGGCATCCCGGAGCTGCTGTTGCTGCTGTTGCCTGTGATTTTGCGCCAGGCGCTGGTATTTAAAGGGAGCACGCTGTGGCCGGATTGACCTCGGGGTGCCGATTGGGAAAGAGCGAACCTCCCGCTCTACTCCCCGACACCGATCGGCCTTGCTGACGTCCCAAAGCTGCTGCTGCTGTTGCCTGTGGTTTCGCACCAGGTGCTGGCGTTTAAAGGGAGCACGCTGTGGCTGGATTGGACTCGAGGGCGGGGGGGGTTGATCGTGGAGAAGCGAACCTCCCACTCTACTCTCCGACGCTGATCGGCCAAGCTGACTCCCTCACAAAAGGGTGGACAGAGTTAATTGAACACATATGCAGCATTGCTAGGAAAGAGGAAGTACTACTGATAGGGGATTTCAATATGCTAGATGTTGATTGGCACATTCCTTCTGCAGTATTATCTAGAAGTAAAGAGATCATGGATTCTCTACAGGGAGAACTATTCTGGCAATTGGTAACAGATGCCACACGTGAAGGGGCCATACTGGACTTGGTGCTTACCAATGGTGAAAATGTTTCTGATGTTATAGTGGGAGATCATTTTGAATCCAGTGATCACCAAATGCTGTGGTTCAGTATTAGGACTAGGGCTGTTAGAATCCATTCAAAAGTGAGGATGTTAGACTTTAGGAAAACTAACTTTGCCAAGATGGGCCAATACCTCAGGGCGTTGTTAGCGGGATGGGAACAGCTGGGGGATGTAGAAAAACAGTGGGCAAAACTGAAAGGAGATATTTTAAGGGCAACCAACCTTTTTGTTAAAATGATTAATAAAGGTAAAAGGAAAAGGAGACCGCTATGGCTTTCAAAAGAAGTAGCTGAAAAAGGGAATACAAGAGATCACTGAGAGAGGAAGACAAGCATCTATATTTGGAAAAACTTAGAGAAGCTAACAAAGTAGTCAGGAAAGCAAAGATTCAAAAAGAGGAGGGGATAAGACGTTTTTCAGATACATTATTGAGAAGAGGAAGAGCAAAAGTAGTATTGTCAGACTCAAGGGTGAAGTGGAGGAATATGTAGAAGCTGATGAAGATAAAGCGGAACTGCTTAACAAATATTTCTGTTCTGTGTTCACAGATGACGAACCAGGAACAGGACCTCAGAAAACACCCACTAACAGGAACAGAAGCGAGTGGCATCCTGAACAATTTGCAGAAGACTGTGTTCATGAGAAACTAGCTCAACTTAAAGTAGACAAAGCGATGCGACCAGATGGGATACACCCTAAATACTGAGGGAACTTGGGGACGTTCTAGCAGCTCCACTGACTGACCTTTACAATGCCTCACTGGAGTCGGGAGTGGTGCCAGGACTGGAGAGAGGCTCACGTGGTGCCTTCACACAAAAGCGGAAGTAAGGATGTGGTTGAAAACTACAGGCCGGTTAGTTTAACTTCGGTGGTGAGTAAATTATTGGAAACGCTGCTGAAAGAGAAAATAGTGAGGTTTCTGGAGTCCAACAGATTACAGGATCCGAGGAAGCATGGATTCACCAGAGGCAGGTCTTGTCAGACAAATCTAATTGATTTCATTCACTGGGTGACCAGGGAGTTGGACCGAGGGAGAGCCCTAGATGTGATGTATTTAGATTTCAGTAAAGCCTTTGACACCGTTCCTCACAGGCGACTTATAAACAACTAAGCACCCTAAAGTTACTGCTTGGGTTAGAAATTGGTTGTGTGGGAAGCAGCAAAGAGTACAGGTAAAAGGAGCTCACTCTGAGGAGAAGGAAGTTACCAGTGGTGTGCACTAAAGATCTGTCCTTGGTCTGATTCTTTTTAACATCTTTGTTAGTGATATAGCGGAAGGGCTGTCAGGTAAGGTTTGCCTCTTTGCGGATGATACCAAAATCTGCAATAGAGTAGACACCCAGGAAGGTGTAGATAACATGAGGAGGGATCTAGCTAAGCTTGAAGAATGGTCTAGAATTTGGCAGCTAGGATTTAATGTTAAAAAATGTAAGGTCATGTATTTGGGCTGCAGCAATCCAAGGGAGCACTAAAGAAGAGCGGGATCTAAGCGTGGTTGTGTCTGATGATCTTAAAGTAGCTAAACATGTAGAAAAGGCGACAGCAAAAGCTAGAAGGATGCTTGGGTGCAAACGAAGAGGAATGGCTAGCAGAAAAAAGGAGGTGATAGTGCCTCTGTATAAGTCTGTGGTGCGACCTCATTTGGAGTATAGTGTGCAATTCTGGAGACCGCACCTTCAAAAGGATATAAACAGGATGGAGTCAGTACAGAGGGTGGCTACTAAAATGGTTAGTAGTCTTCATTATAAAGCATATGAGGACAGACAGGATCTTAATATATACACCTTAGAGGAAAGGCAGGATAGAGGTAATAATGATTGAGATGTTTAAATACTCCGTGGCATAAATGCACAGGGGGGAGAGCCTCTTTCGATTGAAAGCAAGTTCTGCTACGAGGAGACATGGGATGAGGGTGAAGGGGGATAAATTCAGGAGTGATATGCGGAAATATTTCTTTACGGAAAGTGTGGTGGATCCGTGGAACAGTCTCCCAGTGGAGGTGGTAGAGATGAGGACAGCATCTGAATTCAAAAAAGCATGGGACAAACACAGAGGATTTCTAAAGGCAAAAAAGGAGACTGTTGTAGTTGTTGATATGGAAGGATAGACTAGATAGTCCATGTGGTCTTTTTCTGTCGTCATGTTTCTATGTTTTCCTCTGCCCCCATTCCCAATCATTAACAGTTTACCTGGTGCTGGTTTGGTGCTGTGTCCTTCTCCTCTTCCCCCTGTCAATAGAAAGTGTAGAGTTTGGGGTCTCTAGAGGACAGAGAGCTGCAACTGTATTTGGTCCAAACCAACTGTTCCACTTCAATACATGATAGCAGGTGAGTAATGTAGAAAGGTAACAGAAAGGGGGACCAGGGTCCCATGGAGAAAGGTTCAGAAGTATGGAGAGTAAAAACAACTTGGAATGTATTGTCAGCAGTATAGAAGATGTGTATGGATAGCTGTGAGACAGTCAAGGCTGTCTCTTGTAGAGACAGCTTGAGACAGACGACTTATGTTTTCAGGATGCTATACAGAAGGTTTATGTTTGCAAAATGCTTGTCATGATTAGAAGTGATCACATGTTTGTATAAAACTTGATCTGTAACAACAAGGCTTGACCCGTAACAAAAATATAAATTACCAAAGCACAAAGCAAAGCATGATGCAAGACGATATGGAAAGAATTGTACAATGTTTTTGTAAATAAAAGGAGTGCTGCGGAGAACAGAGAAGTGGGAGTGACCGTTCGACAGAAGTGGGGGCGACCGCTCAAGTTTGTGGCCTGTGAGTGCTAATAGAATACCAAGAATCACAAGGAAAAGAATAGAGAATAAAACCAAGGATACTATAAGAACATAAGAAATGCCATGCCTGGGTCACAGCAAGGTCCATCAAGCTTGTTAACAGTGGCCAATCCAGGTCACAAGTGCCTGGCACGTTCCCAAAGACACACGGGTTCGACAATGCTTGTATTGTGGCAAGCTTTGGATTTCCCAGGTCCTCTTTAATAATGCTTTATTGACCTTTCCTCCAGGAACTTGTCCAAACCATTTTTAAACCCAGCTACACTAACAGCTTTTACTACATCCTCCAGTAACAAATTCCAGAGCTGGATTACACACTGAGTGAAAAAATATTTTCTCTTATTAGTCTTAAACAGATTACGCTGTAGCTTCATTGCATGTCCCCTAGTCTACTATTTTTTAATAGCGTAAACAATCGATCTATGTTTACCTGTTACACTCCATTTATTAATTTATAGACCTCTATGAAATCTCCCCTCAGCTGTCTCTTTTCCAGGTCGAAGAGCACTAACCTTTTAAACCTTCATCCACTTTACCACTTTGGTGGGTCTTCTCTGTACCTTTTCTAATTCTGCTATATCCTTTTTAAGATATAGCGACCAGAATTGCACAGAATATTCAAAGTGCGGTCGCACCATTGAGCGATACAGTGGCATTATAACATAAAAACGTAAGAACATAAAAAATGCATACTGGGTCAGACAAAGGTCCATCAAGCCCAGTATCCTGTTTCCAATAGTGGCCAATCTAGGTCATATGTACCTGGCTGGTACCCAAAGTCCACAGCTTTCACAATGCTCATCCTGGGATAAGCAGTGGATTTCACGGGTCCTCATTAATAATGGTTTATGGACCTTTCCTCCAGGAACTTCTCCAAATCTTTTTTAAAACCAGCTACACTAACAGCTTTTACTACATCCTCCGGTAACAAATTTCAGAGTTTGTTTACGCGTTGAGTGAAAAAATATTTTCTCTTATTAGTCTTAAATGGGTTACATTGTGGCTTCATTGCCTGTCCTCTAGTCTTTCTACTTTTTGATGGCATAAACAACCGATCTACGGTAACCTGTTCCACTCCATTCATTAATTTATAGACTTATATCATATCACCCCTTAGCCTTCTCTTTTCCAAGATGAAGAGCCCTAACCTTTTAAGCCTTTCCTCATAGTGGTATCCTTCCATCCTCTAACATTTTGTTGGCTCTTCTCTGTACCTTTTCTAATTCCGCTATATCCTTTTAAAGATACGGCGACCAGAATTGCACACAATATTGAAGGTGCGGTCAAACTATGGAACAATACAGAGGCATTATAATATCCTTTGTTTTATTCTCCATTCCTTTCCTTATGATTCCTAGCATTCTATTTGCTTTCTTGGCCACTGCTGCACACTCGGCGGAGGGTTTCAATGTATTATCAACGATGTCTAAATCTTTTTCCTGGGTGGTGGTTTCTACGGTGGTACCTTGCATCATGTAACCAAAGTTTGGGTTGTTCTTTCCTAGGTGCATAACTTTGCACTTGTCCACATTAAATTTCATCTGCCATTTGGATGCCCAGTCTTCCAATTTATCAAAGTCCTCTTGCAATGTTTCGCAATCCTTTCGGGTTTTATCAATTTTGAATAATTTTGTGTCATCTGCAAATTTGATCACCTCACTCATTATTCCCATTTCCAGGTCATTTATGAATATGTTAAAAAGCAGCGTGCCCTGCACAAATCCCTGGGGTAGCCCAATATTCACTTTTCTCCATTAAGAAAATTGGCCATTTAGCCCTACCCGCTGCTTTCTAGCTTTTAACCAGTTCCTGATCCACAACAGTACACTGCCTCCTATCCCTGACTTTTTAATTTTGCTAAGAGTCTCTTATGAGGGACCTCATCAAAGGCTTTCTGAAAATCCAGATACACTATATCAAGCGGCTGACCTTTGTTTATTCACATCTTCAAAAAAATATAACAGATTAGTAAGACAAGACTTTCATTAGTTAAATCCATGTTGGCTTTTTCTCATTAAACCATGACTATATATACATGATCAGTAATTTTATCCTTTATAATGGTTTCTACCATTTTGCCCAGTACTGATGTCAGACTCCCAGGTCTGTAGTTTCCTGGATCAGCCCGGGAACCCTTTTTAAATATTGGCGTTACATTGGCCATTCTCTACTCTTCAGGTGCTACAGTTGATTTTAATGATAGTTCACAGATTACTAATAGTAGGTCTGCAATCTCATATTTCCGTTCTTTCAATACCCTTGGATGTATTTGATTCGGTCCAGGTGATTTGGTACTCTTCAGTTTATCAAATAGTTGTAATACATCTTCCCGGTTTATAAATATTTTTTTCAGTTCTTCCGATACATTTCAGTCATGGGTAAATTCCCGTAAAGATCACAGCAAAGAATTCATTCAGTCTCTCCACTATGGTCTTTCTTCACTTAGCACCCCCGTTTTACTCCTCAATCATCCAATGGTCCAACTTATTGTCTCACAGGCTTTTTGCTACGAATGTACTTTAAAAAGTTTTTATTATGCATTTTTGCTTCCACAGCAAGTTTTGTTTCAAATTCACTTTTTGCCTGCCTTATCAATGCCTTGCATCTAACTTGGCAATGCTTGTGTTGTTTCCCGTTTTTGTCATTTGGCTCCTTTTTCCATTTCCTAAAAGATGCTATTTTGGCAACAGCCTCTCTGACCTCACCTTTAAACCATGCTGGCAGTTTTTTGGACTTCCTTCCACTTTTCTTAAAGCAAGGAATACAGCTAGTTTGGGCTTACAAGACAGTATTTTTAAACAACATTCATGCTTGATGTAAATCTTTCACCTTTGCAGCTGCTTGTTTTTGTTTTTTCTTAACTATTTTCCTCATTTTATCATAGTCTCCCTTTTGAAAGTTAAAAGGTAGTACTGTGGATTTCCTTGCCTTCCTTCTTTCATTTATTAAATCAAATGCGATCATGCTATGATCACTATTGCTAAGTGGCCCCAACACCCTTATCTCTTGCATCAGATCCTGCATGCCACTAAGGACTAGTATTTTGAAATCTGCTTTGCTTTAAGCCAGGGTTCGACAAATCCCAGGTCACCATGGTGACCAGAAATTTGCACTGGTGCCTGGGATATACTTTGGACCCCTCCCCCCTTTAAAAAAGATCATGATTGCAGTGCAAGAGCCTTCTGTCTGCCCAAGGGAGATCGATCTCCACGAGCAAACAGCTTGCATCGGGGCCATGATCAATCATCCCCTTCTCTTCTGCTCATGGGAGAACAGATCCTCAAGGGCAGAACAAGTGGAGAAGGCCATAATTGCGGTTGGAAAGTCAGAAGAAAAGAGCTGATGGGAGCTTTAATTAAAACGTTAGATGGGAGGGGGGAGTAAAACTGCAAAAAACTTAAAGGGCCAGTAATAAAAACAAACAAACAAAAAACGAAAGAAGATAGGAGAATGTAGGGCAGGGGGATGGGAGTGCTAGGAGGGAACAGAGAATAGGGAGGTGTTGGAGGAATGAAATCATGGGGACAAAGGGACACAATCTGTATTTGCTGAAGGTGCATTCCCCTTCCCCCAGAAATGCACACAAGCACCCCACACCACATACTCATCCACACAGGCACCCTCACCTCTGTAGGACGACATGCATCCCAGCTCCATACTATGTACCATGCACACATATGGGCACCTCACCTCTGCATTGCACACACACATACATTTTCACATTCATACACAGACATGGGGTCCTCAACTCTGCACCCCACTCAAAGAAAGGCACAGACAGGCGCACCACACACCCACACATACTTGCTATCTGAAGCTGTAACTTTTATCTATAGATGATGCACTGTGTAGGACTCTGGTGCTGTTCTCACAAGAAATGAGAACATGAAACCAGCGTGAGAGACAACTGGTGGCTTCCTCTCTTGTTGGTTCATGAACCAGCTGCTCCAAGAAGCAGTCATTTATTTCATCTAGAAACTTTATCTCCCTAGCATATCCTGCAGTGACACTGACCCAGTTGATACCGGGGTATTTGAAACCACCCATTATTATGACTGTGCTGTAATGTTTGTTAGCTTCCCTGATTTCTTTGAGCATTTCATCATCTATTTGTTCATTCTGGCCAGGCAGTCAACAGTACACCCCCACTGCCATCACCTTCCCTTTTTAACATGGAATTTCAATCCATAGAGATTCTACAGTGTTTTTTTCTCTGCAAATCTTTGATCCTGTGTGACGCAATGCCCTCTCTAACAGAGTGCAACCCCTCCGCCAATTTGATCTACTCTGTCATTGTGATATAATTTAGTTGTCCTCCTTCCACCAGGTCTGAGATACCAATCATATCTAACCTCTTATTTAGTGCTATATAGTGTGGTGGCGAGACAGGGTTAAAACCCAAGGAAAGTGGGAAAAAACAGCCTTTTTCCCCTGAGCAGAAGAGTGATTCAGGAAGAGTAAGGGTTAAAACTCTAACTAAAGAAAAAAACTCTATGCACCAAGAGGTAGAGAGTGAGCCACACCCTAGCTCCATAGTAACCAGGGGAGGTGACGAGGGAAGCCTAGGGGTGGAGCCGGAGGCTATAGGACAGCCTCAATCATATAAGCAAAGAGAAACTGCTAGTGAGAGGAACACCAGAGACACGAGACACACCAGAGGCACCAGGAACACGGGAGGCACCGGGAACACGGAAAAGGCAAGGAACAAAGGACACACGAGGAACAGAAGGAAGGAAAGTGTGGGGAGTCTTGCCAGAAGGAGGAAGAGTTCTTCCAGTGAGTCTCCCAGAGAAGCTGCCCTGAAAGGAGGGAGAGCAGGAAGAGGCAAGTGCTCCAGCAGAAGCCTCAAAGAGAATTCTTATTGCAGGCAGCGTTCAGACAGCTCGAGCCCTGAAGGCAGCCCAGCTGTTAGAAAGAATACAGCTGGCTTGGAATGCAGAAGAGCTGATACTGAGGTAAACGCTGCTGGAAAGCATGGAACAGGAATCCGGCTGAGGAAGTCTGTGGAGAAAGTTTTTCCTTCAGCACAGTCTGAGAGAAGTCAGAGTGCTAGAAACAAGGTGAGCCCTTTACAAGCTCTTAAAAGTTTATTGAGAAAGAAAAATCTCCTGGGTCCTTCCCCTGTAGTGCAGCATAGTGAAGAATCTCAGTGGGGACAGGTTCTGAAGATATTGGAACAGTTGAAGCCTCCAAATAGATGCTCAAGCCAGCCAGGTGTTATCTGAACCAGGCGAGGAGAGCATGGAAATAGGAGAAGGCCTTTCTGAGAGTGTGTCTTCAGAGTTTGAAATGGACTGTTCTTATTGTAGGAGTCAGAAGCAGTAAAGCTGTTTGGTTTTTAAAATAGTGGAAAAAGCCAGAAGCTTTTGGAACTGTCTGACGTGGTGAAGTCTGATTAAAGGAAGCACCAGTCTTGAGCTAGCCAGTCAAGCTCAATGAGTGCTGTAAATGCTAGAGGTTAAAAAGCCAGTACTTGATAACTGGAATGTGAAGAGTGCAATGCCTTATGGGTTTGATACAAACGTTTAGCAGCTTATTGAAGATGCCAAGGTGCTGTGCAGAGCCCTGAGTGATTTAAGCTGGTGCCATATCAAGCCTGGGATTGGAGAGGGTAATCCCTGCTAAAAGAAAGGATTTGCTACTCTGTTTGAATAAGCTGATGGAGAAGAATAATGCATGGACTGTGCTGTAACATTAAGCTTTGTTTCTGTTGGAGAAGTATCCAGTATTTTTATGTTCTTGTAATTACCTGAACTGATGCCAAAGAAGTTCAGGGGGCAGTAGAAATAGTATCTGTGCAAAATACATTTTCCTGTTACCCTTAAAACCCTCAGCTGTATATTCTTAACACAACTACACTATTGAGAGATCAGCAATACTTACAAGGGACTTAAAGAGGTAACGCCCTTTACTATTAGGCAATCGCCTGACCAGTAGGAGGCCTTACAATAGTCTAACTCTCGCATCTTATGTTTTTACACTTCCAGCAATTGCATACAAGCATTTTTGAGGTTGTATTTTATTCATATTAATCTGGTTATCTGTAGGCAGGGGTTGGAATTTTTAAGCTCTGTCTGCTCTGTACTTAAGGGCATTTGAGTTACTTTTGTCTTTATTAAAACCTCTATGTCGGTATACCCTAACTTCAGTCTTCTGCAAGTATCCTTCAAGGATACATCGTTCTGAACCACGCACTCGGGCGACTGTCAGCTTTCCCCTATTATCTAGTTTAAAAGCTGCTCTTTCTCCTTTTTAAAGGTTAATACCAGCAGCCTGGTTCCAACCCGGTTAAGGTGGAGCCGTCCCTTTAGAATAGCCCCTCCTTACCCCAGAATATTGCCCAATTCCAAACAAATCCAAAACCCTCATCCTTGCACCATTGTCTCATCAATGCACTGAGACTCCAGAGCTCTGCCTGCCTTTTCGGTCCTGCACGTGGAATGGGAAGCGTTTCTGAGAATGCTACCCTGGAAGTTCTGGATTTCAACTTCCTATTTAAAAGCCTAAATTTGGCCTCCAGAATCTCCCTACCACACTTTCCTATGGGTCATTGGTACCAACATGTGCCAAGACAGCAGACTCCTCCCCAATGCTATCTAAAACCTTGTCTAAGTGATGCACCAGGCATGCATGATACCAGGCAATCCTCACATCCACCAGCCACCCAACTATCTACATGCCTAATGATCGAATCACCAATTATAACAGCTGTCCTAACCCTTCCCTCATGGGCACATGGCCATATTATAATGCCTCTGTATTGTTCCATGGTGCGACCACACCTTGAATACTGTGTGCAGTTCTCGTCGCCATATCTAAAAAAGGATAAAGGCAGGGGTGTGTGGCACGCGATGTGGGGGGGCACCCAAGACTTATTACACCTTCAGGGTGGTATAAGCCAGGTATGCAGCTATGAGCCAGTGGATGTACAAGAGCCTGTCCTGAATAGGCCCTCTACTTCCTGGCAACTGGCCATCCCCACTCTGCCTCTGCTCCGCCCCCTCTTTCCCCCATCCAGCGCTCCCCACACAGCTGCTGTGTAGCTGTGGGGAGTGCTGGCGACAGAATCGCCTTCGGGAGTGGAGCACGGGTTGGATGTACGGGCCATATATCCAATCCTGCTATTTGTGTCTCAGAATGCCGGCCATAGTGAACTGGAACTAGGCATGAACATTTCTTGGTCCAAAATTTTCAAGAAGAATGTAGAGACACTGAAGAAAATTCATATGAGGTCAATAAAGCACAGTTACTTACCTGTAACAGGTGATCTCTGGGAACAGCAGGAATAAGTCTTCACATATGGGTATCGTCGGTATCGACGGAGCCTGCGCAGGAACGCTCCCCAGCGTCCAATAAGAAAGCTTTTGGGAGCATCCCACAGCGCCTGCGTGCTGCCTTCCCGCCTTTCCCAACCGCCTCTCTCCAGTTCGAGTTTTAAAGCTGAGACAAAGAGAGAGAGAGAGGGAAGGAAAGATAGAGAGATACAACTCCTAGGGGAGGTGGGTGGGTTGTGAAGACTTATTCCTGCTGTAAGTAACTGTGCTATCTCCAGGAACAAGCAGGAATGAGTCTTCACATATGGAGACTCCCTAGCTGCAGATGCCAGGGAGAGACCCCAGAGTTGTGTGTCCTTGAAAAGGGCTCTACCTCCCCCCATGGATCTCTGGCATCCAACCAGGGTAGGTGGGTAGGAGTTGATTAGGAATGGAACAGGTGTTTGAGAACAGCCTGACCAAACAAGGCATCCCAGCGGGAGTCCTTGTCCAAACAGTAATGGGCTGTGAAGGTATGAACCGAGGCCCAGGTGGCCGCTCGACAGATTTGTTCGATGGACACAGAGTTTAGATGAGCCATTGAGGCTGCCATGGCCCTCACATTGTGAGCTGTGACATGGCCCTCCAAAGAAAGGTTCCTACTCTGGTAGGCAAAAGAAATACACTGAGCAATCCAGTTGGACAGTGTTCTCGTAGAAACTGGAAGTCCTAAATGGGAAGGATCAAAAGCAACAAAGAGTTGAGAAGACTTTCTATGTTGCTGTGTTCTTTGTAAGTAAAAGGCGAGAGCTCTTTTACAATCCAAAGTATGAAGATTCCTCTCTGCACTTGATGCATGAGGTCCTGGAAAAAAGACAGGTAAGTATACCTCTTGGTTCAGATGAAAAGGCGAGACCACTTTGGGCATAAAGTGTGGATTGGTCCTGAGGACTACCTTATCATGATGGAACCTTGTATAAGGAGGATTAGCCACCAAGGCTTGCAATTCACTGATGCGGCGTGCTGAAGTGACTGCAATGAGAAAGATAACCTTCCAAGAAAGAAATTTCAAGGAGGTGGTGGCTAAAGGTTCAAAGGGTGGCTTCATAAGCTGGCCAAGAACCAGATTTAAGTCCCATGCCACTGGAGGTAGTCTAATGGGAGGTTTAGTTAAAAGAAGGCCTCTCATGAATCTTGCTATAAGAGGATGAGAGGAAATAGGCTGTCCATTGAGAGGCTTGAGGGACGCTGCAATAGCACTCAAATGGACTCTTACTGAATTTGTTTTAAGGCCTGCATGGGATAGATGCAGAAGATACTTTAGTAAAGAATTCAAAGGTATTGCAAGAGGGTTAAGACCCTTCTCTGAACACCAAATGGTAAATCTTTTCCATTTGAAAGCATAAGAACGTCTAGTGGAAGGCTTTCTAGAAGCATGAAGAATATCTCTGACTTGCTGAGAGAGATGAAAAACTTGAAGGTCTAGGCCTTCAGCAACCAGGCCCTGAGATGGAGAGACTGGGGGTTTGGGTGCCACAACGTTCCGTCTTCCTGGGATAGAAGATATGGTGCAGAGCCCAACTCCAGGGAGGGAGCTTGAGAGAGATGCAGAAGTAGAGGGTACCACACTTGGCGTGGCCAACGTGGTGCTATGAGGATCATTTATTTATTTATTTATTTATACATCTTTTCTATACCGCCACTTCCAGAGATCAGTGGCGGTTTACAGGTAACAAACTTTAATAATAGAGTACTATTATTTTACATAGAACAGATTTAGAACAATGAACATTAGCTATTATATGTAACTCAAAAAACAATGAGATAACAGGAGAGGTAGGAACGTTAGAACTGGGTATGAATTAGTTAATCATGGAACCTCGGTCTCTCTGAAGCTTGAAAAGTGTTTTGGGAATTAGGGGAATGGGTGGAAAGGCATAAAGGAAGTCTTGACCCCAGTGTAGAAGGAAGGCATCCTTGGCCTGAACTCCCTGACACGGAATTCTGGAACAGAACCGGGGAAGTTTGGCATTCCATGGACTTGCAAAGAGGTCTATGTCCGGGGTTCCCCAAATTCGAAAAATCCTGGCTACCTGGTCCATGTAGAGGGACGACTCGTGTGGAAGCAGAACTCGACTGTCTGCCCAAGAGTTTTGAACGCCTGGAAGATATACTGCCATAAGATGAATCTGATGCTCTCTGGCGAAGGCCCACAATCGCAAAGCTTTGTTGCAAAGCGACAGAGAGCCAGTCCCTCCCTGCTTGTTCACAAAGAACATGGCTACTTGGTTGTCCGTGTGGATGAGGACTGTCCTGTAGCTGAGCAGGGAGTGGAACACTCTGAGAGCTAAGAATATTGCTCTGAGTTCCAAGAGATTGATGTGTAGAGAAGTCTCCTGTGGAGACCAGATGCCCTGGGTGGAGAGATCTTGCAGATGAGCTCCCCAACCCATTGGAGAGGCATCTGTTGTAAGGGTTGCTTGGGGTAGTGACTGCTGAAAAGGGGACCCCAGCAACAGGTTTTGAGAGGACTTCCACCACTGGAGAGACCAAAAAAGGCGACTGGAGTTTGCTATTTTGTCTGACAGGCAACCTGATGCCTGAGTCCATTGGGTGGACAAAGTCCATTGAGCTGCCCTCATGTGAAGGCGAGCATATGGAACCACATGCACGGTGGATGCCATGTGGCCTAAGAGTTGTAACATTTCCTGAGCAGTTAAATGGGACTTTAACTGTATTTGGGAGGCTAACTGCACCAAGCGTAGGCAACGAGCCTGAGGAAGATAGGCCCTTGCAGTTCTGGTATCCAGCAAAGCCCCTATAAACTCCAGAGATTGAGTAGGGGTGAGATTGGATTTTGGGATGTTTATTACCAGTCCCAAATACTGAAGGACACGCATTGTGCAGGTTAGAAAAGTCTTGGCCTCTGACTGAGAGGGAGCTCGAATGAGCCAGTCGTCCAGATATGGGAAAACGAATATTCCTAGAGTGCGTAGAAATGCAGCTACTACTGCCATGCATTTCGTGAACACCCTTGGTGCGGAAGCCAGACCGAAAGGAAGCACCCTGTATTGGTAGTGCTTTTCTCCAAAAAGGAACCGAAGGAACCTTCTGTGTGTTGGATGGATGAGGACATGGGTGTATGCATCCTTGAGATCTAGAGAACAAAGCCAGTCCTGACTCTGAAGGTATGGAAGCAGAGCACCGAGAGAAATCATCTTGAATTTCTCCTTGAATAGAAATTTGTTCAATTCTCTGAGATCTAAGATGGGTCTGTAGCCCCCTGTTTTCTTTGGGATAAGAAAATAAGGGGAGTAGAACCCTGTGCCTTGTTGAAGAAGAAGTACTTCTTCTATTGCCCCTTGGGCAAGAAGGGTGGCAATCTCCTGACCCAGAAGGTTGAGGAGAGATGTTGGAGAATTGAACTGTTTCACTATGGTGTGAGGGGGAAGGCTTAAGAAATGAAGCTTGTACCTTTCCTTTATGATAGATTGTGTCCATTGCTCTGCTGTAATTTCTTCCCATCTGGGAGCAAAGTAAGTCAACCTTCCTGGAATGGTAAGGGGCTCTGGTTCCTCCAGAGCCAGAAAGGCTAAGTTCTCTAGGTGCAAGTCAAAGGCCCTGAGGAGGCTGAGGCTGCTGGGTCATGGAAGGCCTAGCAGCCTTTGATTTGGCCTGTTTAGGTGGTTGCTGACGCTTTGCAGCAAAATGACCTGCAGAAGATGCCTGCTGACCATAAGCAGGATAGTATCTTCCCTTTTTGGAAAAAGATGTCTTTTTGAACAATCTTTTCTTAACAGGAGCAGAGATAGACTTTGAAAGTCGATCCAAAGCAGAGTTTTCAGCATACATCTGATTGGCCTTTGCTTGCCAATCCTTACCAAAAAGGTTTTCACCTGTACAAGGGATATTCCCTAATTCATCTTGGACCCAGAGCTCCAAATCAGAAGCTTGTAGCCAAGCAATTCTGCGTGCTCCTATGGCAATAGCCGAGGCTCTGCTTACACACTCAAAAGAGTCAAAGGCTGCACGGTTGGAAAATTTGGAGGTATCTTGGGCATGTTTGAGCCAAGTGAGAAACTCCTGCCTTTTATCCTCCGAAATGAAAAGGGTTAAAGTCTGCAGATGATCTGTGACTTCTTTTAGAAACATTCCTATATAGAGACTATAGGAGTTGATCCTGGCAGCTAGCATAGAAGCTTGAAAAACTCTTCGGCCAAAAGCATCTAGGGTCCTGCATTCACGTCCTGGAGGATTAGATGAGTGTCTCTTTGCACTCTTTATCTTTCTCATGGCAGACTCTACCACAATAGAGTGGTGAGGAAGCTGAGTCTTGTGGAAGCCAGGACAATGAGGGACACTATACATGGTGTCTAGCCTGCGAGAATGAGGAGAGGTGGTAAGAGGTGTCTCCCACATCCTCAACATGAGATCATACAGAATCTCATGGATAGGTAAAGTAGCTGCCTCTTTTTGTAGTTTTAGGATATTGTAAAATATCTAACTCCTTGGCTCTGGGTTCTGACTCAGGGGCCACTGTGATGGAGAGGCCCCTAGCCACTTCCCTAATGAAGTCTTGAAAAGACAAGTCTTCTGGAGGAGACATTCTTCGTTTAGGAGAAGACGACTCCTGAGGAAGAAGTATCGATGCCTCGACAGAACCCTCAGACTCAGAGTCTTCAGAGGAATCTAAGTATCGCCTGTCTGGATGCTCTTGTAAAGCCCGATAGCCGTACCGAGTAGGATCGGTATCGGGAGTAACCGGTACCGGTTCGGTACCGATGGGCATCATAGGACAGGGTACCGTTGCAGTCGACACCGAAGCCGATGCCGATGCCGGAGCTGGTACCGACAACGGGGATTGTTGCGGTACCGGAAGCATCGCAGCCTGTATGAATGCCGTTAGGGTGCGCTGCATGGTCAGAATCTTCTGATCCATCGACGCCACCAATGTCTGGATGTCGGTACCTGTGGGAGCCACCGCTACCCCAGAACACGGCAACAGGTGATCTGTCGAGGCCGAGCCATCGATGTCAACCTGTGACCCCATAGACAATGCTTTGGAAGCCGGAGCTTCCCGCCGGGGTAATTTTGCCGGTGCGGAATCCTCGAGGGCAAGCCCGGAGGCATCTCGATGCTTGGAGGGAGATCTACCCTTCGAGGACCGGCTAGATTTATGCTTGGTTACCTGAGATCCATGGGAGGAAGAAGCAGCCCTGGAAGACGTCGATGCCACCGAAGCTGCATCAGAGGGAAACAGGGTACTGAGCTTGGCTGCTCGGTTCTGCCGACCTCTTTTAGACATCATGGTACAGAACATACAATCCGTAATGGAATGGTCAGGCCCCAAACATTTTAGACACCAGTCATGGGTGTCGGTGACAGAAATAGTACCGCCACATTTTGTGCACTTTTTAAACCCGGAGGCGGGCTTCTCCATGAGGAAAATATTTTTAAGCCTAAGGCCCAAAAACTGAAAATGCACAGTGAAGAAAAGATAAATTGTTTTTTGGGGGGTTTTTTGAAAGAAAGAAAAGAAAAGACCGGCGGTACCAGTCCGACGTCGAAGGCGGCAGATGCGACACAAAAGAATTAAGAAAAAATAAAGAACTTCTTCTGCGGTGACAGGAACACGACCTGCTGGCTCAGCGGAAAAGAAGAACTGGAGAGAGGCGGTTGGGAAAGGCGGGAAGGCAGCACGCAGGCGCTATGGGATGCTCCCAAAAGCTTTCTTATTGGACGCTGGGGAGCGTTCCCGCGCAGGCTCCGTCGGTACAGACGATACCCATATGTGAAGACTCATTCCTGCTTGTTCCTGGAGATAATAATGAGATCTGGATGAAATGACTTATATGAGAGTTGAAAAGTCTATGCATGATGATTGCTGATTACTGACTGATTTTCTATTTCTCAATCTGTTAAAATCTCCATACCAAACCTCCCATGGGCTCAGTGTATTGCCTGCTACTATTGTGGCACTTAGTTCAACACACCAGCTCTGATCCTGTAAGGCTCCTGCTGGCTCAGTGTACTGCCTGCCACTGTTACAGTGCTTAGCTATGCCTAACAACAGATTACAATACTAAAATAAGCCTGTCTGAGGTGCACCT
Organism: Ichthyophis bannanicus; assembly: GCA_033557465.1. Classification (NCBI taxonomy): domain Eukaryota; kingdom Metazoa; phylum Chordata; class Amphibia; order Gymnophiona; family Ichthyophiidae; genus Ichthyophis; species Ichthyophis bannanicus. The sequence goes on along the minus strand of CM066034.1, from coordinate 429,061,473 downwards.
TGTACACGCCCCTCTGTACATCTCTGGAGGGTGCTACACTAGTAGTCTAATCTTCTCTTTTCCCCTTTTTAATTTCTGCATGACTTCATGATGCGTAATATTTGTTTGTTTGTTTGTTTGTTTACAAATTTATAAACCGCTGTAAAAATTAAAAATAAAGATAATCAGCTAAAAGTTAATAAAAATAAATTAAAAGAAAAGAAACATACAACAGCCATAAATTAATCAACACTAAAAACTGCAGAATTTAAAAAACATCAGGGAAAAGTCAAGTTTTGACCAATTTCCTCAATTTTAAAAAATTAATCTCAAATCCCTACAGAGGACTTATTCCAAAGGACCAGGGCAATGACTAAGAGGCAGTAAGTACATAGTCTTCTCTATGAAATCCAAATTTTGAATGGTCAATAAAGCACTCTGGGACAATTCGCAATGAACGCTACAGAGCATACCAGAGAAGATGATCATGCAAGCAGCAAGTTTATCATCGTAAATTGCTCTATGGAAATGTGCCAGAATCTTAAAGTGTACTCTTACTCAAACCAGTAGCCAATACAACTGACACAATAATGTTGTCACCAAGATCAATCTTGTATGGGCCAGGATTAACTTACCGTGGCCTTCTGTACCGCCTGTAGTCTATGCATGACATGAAGACAGTTAGATTCATGCACAGGCCATTACAGACAGAATAAATGCCTGCACCACAGCCTGAAAGGAGCTACTATCCAAGTAAGGCTGCAAAGTTCTCGTCCGATGTGGCTTCCAAAAGGCTGTTTTAACTGTTTGAGCAATCTGGTCCCCTAATTAAAAGCAGAATCCAAAAGCACCCCAAGATCTTTGGTCACCAGTGTTGGGACATCATCAGCTAAACCAATATTGATCCTAGGCACATCTGAAAGACCCTTACGGCCAATATGCAAAACTTCAGTTTTTCTAGTATTCAAAAGCAATTAATTCATATTAAACCACTCAGCAGTCTTACACCTCCCATCATTCAACCAAGTATTCACCAGATCAGGAATCTTTCCTATAGTGAAAATCAACTGGACCTCATCTGCATATAAAAGTCCTTGAAACCCAGAGAGCCTAACAAACCATTCAACGATTACAAAAAAAAAGTTAAATAAGAGGGGTGAACATGCTTACTCTTGGGGAACCCTCATAGGGAATGAAAAAATAAAGATGGCACTGATTGAGCTACTGTCACTACTATTCTCTCAAAAGACAGAGCTATGAATGACCCTTGTCAAGCCAAGATACCCACAATGTTGTAACAAATTGCGAATGGAGGAAACAGACATTACTAAGTTTGCAAATGGAGAAAAGGGGAAATGCGCCATTGGATCACACTGTGTGTACTTGAGCTCAGTCTTTTTAGCCCCCATATTATGGAAATCCTTACCACAATGCATTAGAACAAAAACCATATTTATAACATTCAAAGAGGAACTTAAAACCCAATACTTTTCACTGGCCTTTAACAACTAGTGAGGACTGGTCTTACCCTGGGAGAAGGGGTTCTGGGAGAGATACTGTAATTCTTCCTCTCTCTTCTTCTCCTCCTATGTTTTATAACACTCTATCTTACTATTGTTTGTATCTCATCTTTTAGAGTCTTACTTTCCACTACTTATTTTTAATTTAATTAATTTTGATTCTGTAAACTGCTCTGATATTTTTATAAAAGGCAGTTTAGCAAATATTAATATAAAGAAACATTTTGATGGAAGAAAAGATGTCCTTGTATTATTAGACATGACTTTTGACTTTGACCTCTACTCATCACCAATCTCTGTACAATCATATTGCAATATTCTTTCCATGCACTGATCTTATATCATCTCGATTACTGCAATTCACCCTCTATAGGTTGAAGCACACTCATATAAACTTTACAGATAATTCAAAACACTGTAGTTAAACTTCTTTATGGAGCAGAAAAATTCAAACATGTAATGCCATTACTTAAGGTTTGTTATATTAACGTGAGCTGTTTGATATATGCAGATGACATTCTTTTATACATGCCGTTCTCCACAGCCCAAATGGACCTAGCACCACTAATAGACTGTTTCAATGCTGTCTCAGCGTGGCTCCAATCACAGAATCTACGCATTCAACATAAAAAGACGGAGGTTCTTTTCATCTCCAGAGACCCCGACTTTACTCCTCCATCCCATGTCAGTGTTAAGGAAGCGGACTTACTAACCAAAGAAACAATAAGATACCTTGGAGTTACGTTGGACCAACGCCTGGATATGAAACACCACATAAACAACATTGTCAAAGCTGTATACTACAAAATCCGCACACTCAGACATCTGCGCTCCCTGCTGGACCCAGATGACTTCCGGACCATATACCAAGCACTAATCCTGCCTCACTTCGACTTTGCAAACGCCATCTTACAAGGGCTCCCTCAATCCACACTAGCCCCATTACAGCTGGCCATGAATGCTGCAGCAAGGGTCCTACACGGAGCCGCCAGAACCGACCACGTGACCCCCATTCTCAAACAACTTCACTGGTTACCTATCCATGGGAGAATCATCTTTAAAACCCTACTCCTAGCATTCAAGGCAATCAAAGGTATTTCATCCCTTTCACTCACAGATCTTATTCACATGTTGCCCCCCAACAGATCTAGAAGAGCAATAGCCATAAACCAACTAGTATCACCAAAGGAATCGTCAAAGTGCAACATATCAACCACAAACAGGGCGTTCAGTTACTATGTACCTAAATGCTGGAATGCTCTACCCCCTGACATTAGGGCTATTGCCGACCTATCGCAGTTCAGGAAGGCACTCAAATACCATCTTTTCCTCCAATGCTACCCAACCACCAATGGCACCTAGACATCCCCTCTGAAGAGATGACCCACGTTCACTATGATAATTTTACTCATTACCATGTAAATATCTCATGTATATTATAATTGACCCCTGTTATCCAAGTTACTCCTCACCATGTAAATATCTCATGTATATAGTTACCCCTGTTATCCAAGTTTGGTCCCCTGTTCGATGTAAAACCAAACAGCATGTTGTTATGGTCGTTGTGTTATAATGTAAACCGCGCTGATGCCAAATAGCACGGTATATAAGAGATTGTAATAAATAAAATATAAATAAATAAATATTTGATATACCACTTTTTGCAAGCATCCAAAGCAGTTTGCATCTCTCAGGTTAAAAAAATAAGTGAAATAAGATAAAATAAAGCAAGCAAAGACATATAGAATGTTAAAAGAACTCTATTATTGACAGGATAAAAGCAGCAAAAGGGGTTCAAACAACGTGGGAGTCTGGTCAATCCCCGGGCTCCGTCTCCAGCTCAAATGCTAGTTTGAAAAGGAAGGATTTGGCCAAGGATTTGAATCCTTCAAAGGAGGACTCAAGACAAAATGTGAGATGGGAGAGAGTTCCATAATGCAGGAGCAGCAAAGAAGAAGGTAGACATCTGTGTGGATTCAAGTTTAGTGGAGCAAACATAAGCAACGTGAGGGGAGCATATAAGGTAACCAAAGATGATAAATAGTCTGATGCACTGTTATAAAGGGGATTTGTGGGTCAGTATGAGAATTTTTTGTTGAATACGGTACTTAACAGGGAGCCAGTGTTTAAAAGAGAAGCATGATCACATTTTCTTGCGTTACACAGAATATGGATCACGGTGTTCTGGACAGTTTGTAACTTTTTCCTTAAGGAGGAATACTGACTACCCATTTCCTTTCAGCTCCTATTAAAAATTTTCATCCTTCTACATTGCACATGCCATTATGAAGAACTGAGCTGCTTTTCAGATCTACCGATTCCCACTTCTCTGCCCGCCCTCTGAAGTGCTCTCAGAATAATCTTTTGGGGATACCAGCCCCAGCTAGAATTAGACTTGACACAGTGCTTTATGACCAGAAGACTCATCTGTATATCTATCCCAGCAGAGGGCTCCAGAAGTCACCGTGAATCAACCAGGCAAGAGTTGCCACAGACCCCACATTCTCCACAGCAGCACAGAACCAGAAAACTCATCTGCATATCCATCTGGTCTCTCTCGTTTACTTCAACAGCTACCAAAGCGTGAGTTGGACACGACTCACCAGAGCCTGCAGAATTGCCAATCCAACTCCTCCAGCCCTTGACTGAAGAACCAGTATGCAGCCCAGGAAGTGGAGGAGGTGAAAGCATCCCAAGAAAAGGAAGAAACAAAGCTCAAGCTCTTCAAAAGTTGCAGAATCAGCGACCACAAGCAAGCAGAGGTGTGGTTGGCGACTCTCTTCTGCAGGATACCGAGGCATCCATCTACCAAACAGACTTCATGTCCAGGAATGCATGCTGTCTGCAAGATGCCAAATTCCGAGATCTTATGGCGTGTTTGCAGAGACTCATCAAGCCTACGGATTATTATCTGATGTTGCTCATCCATGTCGGCACAAATGATAATGCTAAGTATCCCTCCAAGCATATCAAGAGTGACTTCATGGCTCTAGGACAGAGGGTGAAGCAGATAAGTGTGCAAGTAATGTTCTCTTCAATCCTCCCTGTTGAGGGTAAAGGCCGAGGTAGAGAAGCTCACATCCTGGAGATGAATGCATGGCTGAATGGATGGTGTCATCAGGAGCATTTTGGTTTCCTGGACCATGGGATGATTCTGCAAGAGTTGCAGAGCAGAGATGGCATCCACCAATCCAAGAAGGGTCAAAGTGCCTTCCATAGGAGGCTGGTTAACCTACTGAAAAGGGCTTTAAACTAGATTTGTTGGGGATGGGTGAAGAAAGCCCCCTTTTACCCATTAAATACCTTCGTAGAAATGGGGAAAAGGGGCAACATCTGGAAAGCAGTGTGCATAAATGCCCCTAGTATGGGAAATAAGATCCCAGATGCTGAGGTCTTAATGGAAGAGACCGACTTGGTGGTGGTTACAGGGACATGGTTAACGGACAATCATGACTGGGATGTAATTATACTGGACTATACTTTATACAGGAAGGACAGGGTAGGAAAAAGGGGAGGAGGAGTTGGCACTATATGTAAAAAATAATATTAAAGCTATAGAATTACAGGGCTTAAAAGTGAGCGAGGAGGCACTGTGGATTAAACTAGAAAGAGGGAACAGGAAATCATAATTAGTTATTTACCTGTAACAGGTGTTCTCCAGGGACAGCAGGAATCAGTCCTCTCATATGGGTGACGTCGGCGCCAATGGAACCCGCATGGAAGCATCTCCCTAGCTTTCAAAGAAAGCCTTTGGGAGATGCACTATGCATGCGCGGCCCCCTTCCTGACCAAGGGTGCCATCTTGCCTCAGTCTAATGACATAACTAAGTTGGCAACAATAAAATATGGTAAAGAAGCAACTCCAAGGGAAGGAGGGAGGGTTGTGAGGACTGATTCCTGCTGTCCCTGGAGAACACCTGTTACAGATGAATAACTACACTTTTTCTGGGAACAAGAAGGAAGACAGTCCTCACATATGGGACTCCCCAGCTACAGGCTGCCAAGAACCTGTACAAAACGCCACGAGGGACCAGAGAAAGTGAGCCATGAGCTGCAGCAGTTGAATCCCAACTGAGAGACTCTTGCAAGACCCAAGTGTCTGGCAGGGAACCAGCACGCCGGTAGCCTGAACTCAGAAGGGTAGGAGGGCAGGAGTAGCCCATACCCAAAGAGATTACGGAGCACAGCCAAAAGTGCTGTCCCATCGGGACTCCCTTTCCAGGCAGTAGTGAGCTACGAAGGTATGGAACAAAGACCAGGTGGCAGCCCGGCAGATTTCCGTCACAGGTACGTAACGAAGATTTGCCACGGAAGTAGCTATGGTCCTGATGACCTGGTGGGCCAGTGAGATCCCAGCCTGCTAATAGGCGAGGGCAATGCAGTCCGCCAAACAAGTGGATAGCATTTGCTTGGTCACTGGAAGCCCCAGTCGACTGGGGTCATAGGGGATGAAAAGCTGTGGCACTTTGCGGTGGCCCCAAGTCCGATGCAGATAGAAGGATAGGTCCTCTTACAATCAAAAGTATGGAGAATGATCTCCGCTTTACCGGCATGAGGCCTCAGGAAAAAGGTGGGGAGCACCACCTCCTGACTGAGGTGGAAGGGGGATACCGCCTTTGGCAAAAACCTGGGGTATGTGCAGAGCTCCACCCTGATCTTGTAGAACTTCATGTAGGGCGACTCTGCCATCAGAGCCTGGAGCTCGCTGACCCTGCAATCAGATGTGAGTGACATGAGAAAGACAACCTTCCAGGAGAGGTAGCGCAGGTGGAAAGTAGCCAGGGACTCAAATAGCAGCTTAGTGAGCTATGAGAGCACCACATTGAGATCCCACTCCACTGTTGGTGGGCAGATGGAGGGCTTGGATAACTTAAGGCTCCGAGGGAAAGGAGAGATAAGGGGCTGAGTCAAGAGGGGCTTGTCCTCGATGAAGTGATGGTGTGCCATAATAGCGCTCAGGTGCACTCTGACTGAGTTAGACTTCAGTCCCACCTGGGACAGGTGGAGTAGGTACTGGAATACCAGTTGCACCAAGCAGGAGAACGGCATGCCACACCAAAAAATGGTGCCTCTTGAAGGCATATGCCCTTCTCGTGGAGGCTTTGCGGGAGGCCAGAAAGACCTCCTCCACGTCTCGTGGGAGGTTGAAAGGAGCTAGAGCTACCCTTTCAGCAGCCAAGCCGTAAGCGACAGGGACTCTGGGTTGGAGTGCAAGAAAGAGCCCTCCTCCTGTGAAAGTAGTCCTGGGGCACATCCCTGGGGAATTGGCGATGTCGCCCAACAGAAAGAGAAGCAGCGGGAACCAAGGTTGCCTGGGCCACCGGGGGGCTACCAATATCAATGATGCCCTGTCACGTTGAACCTTGAAGAGGGTCTTAGCGACCAGCAGGAAGGCATAAAGGAGGCCTTCTGTCCATGGGATGAGGAACGCATCCACCGCCACCTGGGATGGGTGCAGCTAGCAGGAGCAGAAGCAGGGCAATTGCGTGTTGTCCAGGCTGGTGAACAGGTCCATTAGGGGGATGCTCCAGAGTCAGGAAAGCCGGGAGACCACTCTGGGGTCTAGGCACCACTCATGCAGATGGAGGTCTCTGCTGAGCCTGTCCACAAGGGCATTGTCCAGGCCCAGGAGGTAGACTAAACAAAATAGAGCACACAGTACCTGCAACAACCAAACTAGAGACAAAAGAGCTGGTACCAAAGATTGGCGGTTTTCAAGTGTTCAAATCTTCCTTTATTATCCCCAATGCGTTTCGGCCTGGGCCTTCTTCAGGGGGTATGAATAACAAGCCTCAAAAAATACACTGTACAAATGAAAACACATAATATCATAATATCTAAAACAAAAAAAAATCAAACGATAACATTAAAATTAAAACCATAAAATAATTATGACAAATAAATATAATTAACTAAAAACAATAAAACCATTAAAAAGTGCAAGGGTGACGTGTAGAAGCATGATGCACATAGGCATCTATTCAAATTCTATAAATGTGCATTAAAGCAATAAATAACTTACTTACACACCATAAATATTGCATACAAATCCAAAACATATATAGAAAATAAATAAAACAATAATATAGTCCAAAAATGATTTAAAAAGAATGATTTAAAAAGAGTGATAAAAGGAGATAAGGAAGACATATATGGTACCTTCAAACGTCCAGACTGTTTATAAGGTAAACGCACTGGAAGGGAGGGAAATAAATAAATATCAGTGATAGGGAAACGGCACAAAAGGGAGAAATAGAGAGCTGCTGTTATCATACATCTAAGAGAAAATTGTTACTTGTGGCAGCCTCACAACAAAGGGGAATGTTCAAATATTGTGTCATCAGAAAAAGTAAAAATATCACATTAAAACACCAGACGAACAATCCATAAGGGATATTAAAAATTCAAAATTCATTGCAGCTTGGTAAAAAACAGAATTAAAAAGTGGACAATAAATTAAAAACAAAGAACGATAAAATTATATATAACATAACAAAAAATGATCAACACCAAAACTTGATGGGAGCGCCAAAGGAACAAAAAAGTATATATGTGCAATATCAATTCTTTGATCTTCTTGCAGCCTTACTAATAAAAGGGGAGAAAACTTAAAAATTGTATCATCGAAGAAATTGGATGAAAACATAACATTACAACGCCATCGGGCAAACCATCTAAAGAAGATGTTAAAAACGTCAAATTGATGGCAAATGAGTAAAAATAGAGTCGAAGAATGTAAAAAGATAAAAAATAAATCGTTATGTCATGGCTAAAAACCATGGGGAATATCAACGGAGCAGACCAGTATATGTGTATCATGTCAGAATTGTAATACAAACCATAAAAATCGTCATATATTAAAAAATAATCTTAACCAGAGTTCAAGGCATAGGTTCATAGTCAAACCTTATAAAGTGAAATAAAATAGAACCAAATTGCAAAGAAAATCCTTTAACCTCCGTGTAATCGTGACGTTGTTATTCAAAAAGTGGGGAGGACATATCTCCTTTTATCACTAGACTAGACTAGACTAAACTAGACAGGCCATGTGGTCTTTTTTCTGTCGTCATATTTCTATCTAAATAAATAAAAATGTAAATGTTCATTTGTTCAAAATCTCAAATCTCCAAAAGTTCTTCACCGATTGCTTTGAAAGTTTGACATAGCGTTGCATTCCAATACGCGCGTGTTTTTAACCTACTATTATATAGATGTCACACCTGTGACAGGTAAAAACATGTTTTTTGTGGAAAAACCGCGCCATCTATTGGACGTAAAAGCAACACACGCTATAGTACATATTTTACGATTCATGTGCAGTCGGAGCTGCTTTAGTTCATCCAAATAATGCCTCGCAGAAGATCAAACTTAGGTCGTTGTACTCGCCGAGCAGACGCAGTGCGACGAGTAATTGCAAATCAAACCGAGGAAGAACGGGCATCAGCGAACAAGCGAAACAGACAAAGAATGGCTCAAATACGTGCCAAGGAAGCAGCAGAGCGACATGCAGCCAGACTTCAGGATGCACAGAAAGAACGTGACAGACTGAGAGTGGCTGAAAGACATCAACGAGAAACAGCGGATCAGCATCAAACACGACTCCGTGCTCAGTAATCACGTGATTACAATCGCCTTGCATTCCGGTACAACCCAGCTGATGATTATAGTTTGAGCCGGCATGTTCTCATCGGCACTATGACTGAAGTATGTCCTTATTGCAAGGCTCTGAAATTTAATGGAGAAACGAAAGGCATGTGTTGCGCCGACGGAAAAATTAAACTGCCTCAACTGGGAGAACCACCAGAACCATTGAAAACTTTGCTTGCCGGATATACCACCGAATCAAAGCATTTCCTATCTAACATCAGGAAATACAACTCATGCTTCCAAATGACATCGTTCGGTGCAGAAATCGTAACAGCTCAATTCATGCCAACTTTCAAAGTAAAAGGACAAATTTATCATAAAGCCAGCTCCCTGCTTCCGTTCCCAGATGCTCAACATAAATTCCTACAAATGTATTTCATCAGTAATGGCAATGATGAATTGAATGCACGCTGCAGAATTTCTACCAGCATAAAAAGGTCCATCGTTTCCCAACTGCAAGAGCTTCTTCACGAAAAAAACAATTTAGTGCATTTGTTCAAAACAGTAATGGACATGATGCCATCTGATACACACAAGATTGTTATTCATGCTGGCAAAACGCCTACTGGCGAACATGTGCGAAGATTCAATGCTCCAACTATAGACGAAGTGGCAATTGTTATAGTGGGCGATCAATTCCAACCTAGAGATATTGTTCTTCATCGGAGAAATGATCAATTGACAAAAGTTGCAGAAACTCATCGATGCTACAATGCCCTGCAATATCCAATCATGTTTTGGGATGGTGCCGATGGATATCACTTCAACGTTAAGATGATAAATCCAATCAGTGGCGAAGAAACAAAGATGAAATGCAGTGCAATTAACTATTCATACCGATTAATGATTCGAGAGAATGAAGACAATCACATTTTGAAATGTCGTCAATTGTTTCACCAATACATCGTAGATATGTTTGCAAAAATCAAAACAGAAAGTTTGATATTCATCTGTTTGAATCAGACCAAACTACGCTCTGAAGAATACATTCATTTGCGAGATGCAGTTGTAAATGACGGTAATACAACTAACGCTGGAAAACTAACGATTTTGCCATCTTCATATACAGGCAGTCCACATCATATGCATGAGTACACTCAAGATGCAATTGCGTATGTTCGTCACTACGGGCATCCAGACCTATTCATTACATTCACATGCAATCCAGCTTGGGAAAATATACAACAGCTGTTACTTCCTGGCCAATCGCCGGTGGATAGGCATGACATCACTGCACGTGTTTTCAGACGGAAGCTGAAATCACTGATGGATTTCATGGTAAAACATGAAGTGTTTGGGTCTGTGCCCTGCTGGATGTACTCAGTGGAATGGCAAAAGAGAGGATTGCCACACGCACATATACTAATCTGGCTCTATAACAAAATCACTTCAAACGAAATCGACGATATAATATGCACTGAAATACCAATGCCGACATCGATAAGGATTTGCATGATGTTGTGATGAAACATATGATACACGGACCTTGCGGTACACTGAATCCAAATTCACCATGCATGATAGACGGAAAATGCTCTAAGCGATATCCTCGAGCATTAGTATCCAACAGTGTTACAGGAAACGATGGATATCCTTTATACAGAAGATCAGCAGAAGATGTCGGTAAATTAGCAACCACACAAATGCGAAACGGTGACATCGAAGTAGATAACCGGTGGGTTGTTCCATATTCGCCTTTGCTATCAAAAACATACAAAGCGCACATAAACATAGAATACTGTAACTCCGTTAAATCCATCAAATACATTTGTAAGTACATGAATAAAGGCAGCGACATGGCAGTTTTTGGCATGCAACTACAAAGAACCCATGGGAATGCGGTCATACATATCGATGAAATCGCACAGTATCAGGCTGGAAGATACATAAGCAGCAATGAAGCTGTATGGCGAATTCTTTCATTCCCCATACATGAACGAAGTCCAGCTGTTGTTCACTTAGCAGTACATCTAGAAAATGGACAAAGTGCTTATTTCACAGCTGCAAATGTGCAACAAATAGCCCTGAATCCACTGACTACAACGTTAACTGCTTTCTTCACGTTATGTCAAAATTATGCATTTGCGAAAACACTGCTGTATTCGGAAGTGCCTACGTATTACACATGGAATGCGAGTAGAAAATTATTTGGACGACGCAAACGAGGAGAGCGAATTGACGGACAACCTGGCATATTCAAAGAAACTACGATAGGCAGACTATACACCGTGCATCCCAATCAAGATGAATGCTTCTTTCTTCGCATACTGTTGGTGAATGTCCCCGGTCCAACTACTTTCCAGCAATTACGAATTGTCAACGGTGTTACACATGCCACTTTCCGCAGTGCCTGTCAAGCTCTGAATTTATTGGAGAACGACCGACACTGGGATGTATGCATGAATGACGAGTGCAACACGTCACATCCAAATCAAATTCGTGCATTGTTTGCAATCATATTGACCACCTGCTCTCCTTCATCTCCAACAGAGTTATGGGACAAATATAAATCGCACATGGCTGAAGATATTGTACGTCGAATATGCAAGGAAACTTCAAATATGTGGGAGGAGTGGTCTAGTGGTTAGGACAAGGTACTTCAGGCAGGAGGGCCGGGGGTTTAAGTCCCACCTGGGGACAGCAATCTCAGGCCGGAGGGACTGGGATTTCTAGTCCTGTAGGCACTCCTTGTGGTCTTGGGCAAGCCACTAATCCTCCATTGCCCATGTTCCCTGTAAGTATTAGCGTATGTGTCTCATATTCCCTCATGTTAAATGTATCCCCCAAGTGACCGCTTTGACCCGGTGAAAAGCGGGATATAAATACAGCTAAGTAAATAAATAAATATGAACATGGATTTCACAGCAGAAATCTACAACGAAGCGTTGATAATGATTGAAGATTTGTGCTTAGAAATCGCGAACAAAGTTCTCAATCAATTGGGAATTCCATCACCGAATCGATCTGCTGCTGCTTCGTTAGATGTAGAATTGCGTCGTGAACACAATTACAACATGGGTGATCTTTTGATGTATCTACAATCAAATATCCCTAAGCTAACGCTTGAGCAAAAAGGCATTTACGATCAAATAATGCAAACTGTCAATAACGGGGTTGGAGAAATCTTCTTCTTAGATGCGCCAGGAGGAACTGGCAAAATGTTACTAATTAGATTGATTCTGGCAGCAATTCGATCCCAAAATGACATAGCCTTAGCTCTTGCATCGTCCGGAATAGCTGCGACATTGCTACCAGGTGGAAGAACTGCTCATTCCGCTTTGAAATTGCCATTGAACATGCAATTCATTGAAACTCCCACGTGCAACATTTCCAAAGCATCCAGCATGGGAAAACTATTGCAGAAATGCAAACTTATTGTTTGGGATGAATGCACAATGGCGCACAAAAAAATCGCTAGAGGCTCTGGATCGATCATTGCAAGATTTGCGTGGAAACATCAGACCATTTGGTAATGCATTAATATTGCTCGCAGGAGACTTCAGACAAACATTACCTGTAATTCCTCAATCAACACCAGCGGACGAAATAAATGCTTCCCTGAAATACTCTACTTTGTGGCGACACATAAAGACGTTAAAATTAACTACAAATATGCATGTCCAGCTGCAAAACGATCGATCAGCTGAGATATTCTCACATCAATTGCTGGAAACTGGAAACGGAAAGGTACCGGTTGATCTGACCTCAGGACGAATTTCATTGCCTCATAACCTCTGCAATTTAGTGACGTCAAAAGAAGAATTGGTTGAAAAAGTATTTCCCAATATGCAAACCAATTATAAGAATCACGATTGGCTGAGTGAACGAGCTATTCTTGCGGCCAAGAACAAAGGCATCTATGAACGTAACAATATTATTCAATCTAACATTCAAATCGACGCAGTCACATACAAGTCCGTCGACAATATTGCAGAAGCAGATGAAGCGATAAATTATCCAACAGAATTTTTGAATTCACTCGATCTGCCAGGCATACCACCGCACGTACTGCAATTGAAAATCGGCGTCCCAATTATCATGTTGCGAAATATTAACCAGCCAAAGCTTTGCAACAGCACGCGGCTTGCAGTAAAAACATTGATGAGCAACGTCGTACAAGCAACAATCTTGACAGGACCTTTCAAAGGTGAAGATGTCCTCATTCCTTGATTCCTATGATTCCAACGGATATGCCATTTCAATTTAAGAGATTGCAATTCCCAATTCGATTGGCGTTTGCAATCACCATCAACAAAGCTCAGGGCCAATCTTTAGAAATCTGCGGTTTAGATCTCCACACGGATTGCTTCTCTCATGGACAATTATATGTTGCGTGTTCTAGAGTTGGCAAACCAAGCAATCTCTATATCTGCACAGACAATGGAACGACAAAAAACATTGTATCCCCAGAAGCATTCTGAAATTAAACATATTACAAACGTGCGTTCTCCCTTTTCTTTCTTTTCCATTTAACCAGACTCAGCCACAGCAACACGTGGCCGGGTACAGCTAGTGTTTCTATAAAAAGGGGACTGTTGTAGTTGTTCATATGGAAGGACAGACTAGATAGGCCATGTGGTCTTTTTCTGTCGTCATATTTCCATGTTTCTATATTATTGTTTTATTTATTTTCTATATATGTTTTGGATTTGTATGTAATATTTATGGTATGTAAGTAAGTTATTTATTGCTTTATTGCACATTTATAGAATTCGAATAGATGCCTATGTGCATCATGCTTCTACATGTCACCCTTGCACTTTTTAATGGTTTTATTGTTTTTAGTTAATTTATTTATTTGTCATAATTATTTTATGGTTTTAATTTTAATTTTATCGTTTATTGATTATTTTTGTTTTAGATACTATGATATGTGTTTTCATTTGTACAATGTATTTTTTGAGGCTTATTCATATCCCCTGAAAAAGGCCCACGCCGAAACGCGTTGGGGATAATAAAGGAAGATTTGTACACATGAACAACCGCCAGTCTTTGGTACCAGCTCTTTTGTCTCCAGGAGGTAGACTGCCAGCAGGAGCATCCCGTTGCTTGTCGCATATGAGCAAAGGGCTACCGTTTCCTGACAGAGGGAGTACAACCCCTTGCCCCCTTGTTTGTTGACACAAAACACTGCAACTTGGTTGTCCATCTGGATCAGCACCGACTGGTGCTTCAACCAGTGGCGAAAGGCTCGGAGGGCCAGAAATATCACCCGGAGCTTCAGGAAGTTGATCTGCAACTGGCACTCTGTCTGGTACCAACTGCCTTAGGTGCAGAGGTCTGCACAGTAAGCTCCCCATCCCCGCAGGGAGGCATTTGTAGTAAGGGCTCTCTGGGGGATGGGTGCCTGGAAGGGCATCCCGGCCTGAAAGTAGCAGGGGATATGCCACCAATTGAGGGAGTCTGCCAGCTGGCAGGTCACTTTTACCCTGTCTCGAAGTCTGCCCGTGGCTTGTGTCCACTGGGAGCGGAGGCACCACTGAGCTGTCATCATATCCAGGCGGGCGTATGGGGTCACATGGACCGAGAAGGCCATGTGGCCCAGCAGGCGGAGAAGGCGAGCGGGCACAGACCAGTGGTGCTGCACCTCTGTGGCTAGCACCCTGAGACATTCTGTCCTCTCCAGAGGGAGGAATGCCATGGCCTGCAGGGTGTCCAGCTGAGCCCCTATGAACTCCAGCCATTGAGCAGGAGAGAGGTGGGGACTTGGAGTAGTTGATGACAAACCCCAGATGCTGCAAGACGTGAACGGTGCACTCTGTGACATGATGTACCACTACAGCTGTGCCTCCCCTTATGAGCCAGTCATCCAGGAAGGGAAAGACGAAGGTCCCCTGGAGAAGAAGGTGGGCTGCAAACACCGCTAGTCACTTGGTGAAGACCCTTGGTGATGATGCCAGCCCGAAGAGTAGCACCCTGTACTGGTAGTGACTTCCTCCCACCATTAACCAGAGGTATTGTGGGTGGCTGGGATGGATCAGAATGTGTGTATATTGTCACAGGGTGGACATAGGGCAGCCTGAGAAAGTGCAGAGCAGTGTGAATGATCACGGTGAAAGTGACAGAATAAACAGGAGAATGTTTATTGGTTGCCAGGGACAACCTAAGTACACGTGCACAGAGCCCAGAAAGACACACCCAGAGAGTAAAGCAAGGGAGTCTGCTTTACCTAATAGAGTGCACCTGAGGGAAGGTGGAGTCAGGAAATATGCAGATAAAACAGACTACCAAACATTTGGAGACAGGGAACCTTTGAGAGAGAGGGAATCCTGGAGAGAGGAGCCAAGGAGGGAATCCTGGAGAGAGGAATTAAAGCAGCAGAGGTCACAAGCTGAAAGGCAACAGGGGAGCCGGTGTGAATGTTGGAAGGAGTCCAGAGACCTGTGTGGTTCTGGGAGAAGGCAACACCCTGACAGCGTGAATGTGTTTGGAAAGCAAGAAGAATACAGGAAGACTGCAACAGCAGGTACAGGGGCAAAAAGTGGATACAAGGGCTATTTGCCATTTGAAAGGGAAGGGCCCTGGAGGCTTAGAAATAGCCATATAAAGCCCAGATATTCAGAGGCTAATAATAGCTTTTCTCCTGATTATAGAAGTGTTAAAAGAAGAGGGTTTCACTTACCTAGAAAAGCTGAAGAAATCCCTTCTCACGGTGAGTTCCCGGCTTCTAGGGAAACACCGTTACACCGGTTGCAATCAGGCACAGTTGGGCCTGGAAAGCTAGGGCAGACCCGGCAGGGACCCTATCAAAATTACCCAGCTAGCAGGTCAAACCAGGACCTGAGCTATGCATTGAGGCACCAGCGGGGGCAGGGCTCTGAAAGACATCACTCAGAGTTTGGTGATACTCCCCAGAAAGGCAGTGCTGCTCACAGGAAGAGAAACTTCTTGACTGACGAGGCAAGCCTTCCATATTTTTATTCCACGTTGGAAGTGGATAGTGGAGATACCAATGAGCAAGAAATAATGGAATATGAGAATTCTGAAGTATTAACAAATACAGAATTGATGGACTGTTCTTTCTCTGTGATAGAGCCAGAGATATCATTAAGGTAAATGTGATTTGTGTAACCTTAAATTCCAGTATACAAGTGGCAGAGCTGCAACTCTCTCCCTCTCTCCAAGCCAAGCAGTCAGTTAGGCTGTTTATTATTTACTTTTGGTTTAAAGTTATCAGCTGAAGGAAGCTACTTTTGTTACATAGTTATCTTTTGTTTGAAGCCAAGTGAGCTGTTAATTTCTGTTGTTTTGAAAAGAAGAAACCTCAAGGGACGGGGAATAAAACCCTAAAAGAAAAGAAAGTTCTTCTGTGTGATTTATATATAGAAGCAAGGCACAACTACCACCCTCATAAAAGCCCAACAATACCAGTAGTCACGGCTGGGGCGGATGAGGTGTGACAATATGTATCCTTCAAGTCTAAGGAGCATAGCCAGTCTCCCTACTGGAGATAAGGTAGCAATGTTCCAAGGGAGAGCATCTAGAATTTCTCCCTCACCAGAAATCTGTGCCCTTTCCCCTTGGACTGGTGTCCCCCTTTTTTCTTGGGAAGAAAAGCTTCTTCCCCGGGGCTTTCTTTCAAGGCTGCACCGAGGTCTTATTAGAGGGTCTGGTCCTGGTCAGGAACTCAGCCTCTATCTCTGCAGCCTTGTTTGACATGGGTTTTCTGAAGAGGTTCTCTCCAGTGCAAGGGACATTGATGAGTTTGTCCTGGACCCACTGCTTGAGGTCAAACGACTGCAGCCATGTGAGGGAGTGGGTTTTATTGGAACCCCAGGCTTCGGCGAACTCGGTACATGGAGTTGAGCCATCTGCTCACAATGGGCACAGATGTCAGTGTTTCCTACATATGGAAGAGGCAGCGCTCAAGGATTGGAGGGACAGGCACAGTGAGGGCCTCCTTTGGAGGGACCTCATACTGGAGGATCTCAAGTTCCTCCGTGGTCTTCCTCTGCCTCGGTCTCAAACATGAGCACCTTTGGCATATTCTGCACAAAGTCAAGGAAGGCAACGTCCTCAGGTGGGGAAAAGCACCAGGACACTAATGCAGACAGGTCCGAGGACATATCTTGGTGTTGCCGCTTGTCCAGGGACTCCTTGTCCTCAGTCTCCCAGTCTGACTTGAAGTAAGAGGAAGAATGCAAGGCTCTGCAGCTCTCATGATCGTACCCCAAGCCCGAAAGCCCATGAGCCCCGAAAGACCTGTGGTCCGAGCCAAGTGCACTCACTGGAGAGGACCGGTGTCCCGAGGACCTCATCTGATGGCTCTCTCGAGGCCGGAGGCACTTGAGGATTGGCTCGACAACCGGGGACTCCCTCGAGGTCGAGGGTCCAGTCATCGGGGAGGATGCCTGATCTAATTACAAACAACATTTTTCTCTTTTGCTTAACCCTATCATACCTGCTGTATCCTTTTCTTACCAACAGGGTCTAATTTCCACAATACATGGCTACGATCGTAAAAGACACGATGACATTTTCAACTCAATGAGACCACCACGACAATCAAGACATCAATACCTAATTCATATTTTATGCCAGCCCCCTGGAAAATCCCACATGCGGAAATCTACAGAAGATAAAGCCTTGAAATGTATGTTTATAAATGCCAGATCTATCCGGAATAAATGGCCTATTATTAATGACTATGTGGATAACCATAAGCTTGAACTGATGCTCATCACAGACACTGATGTAGTTCTTACTAATCAACTAAAGCTCCCCAACTATGATCTGTATAACTGTCCAAGAACCAAAAGAAGAGGAGGTGGTATCATGATATTGGCTAGATTTGACCTGCAATTCCAATTCCTTAACTCCTACAACTCATCTGATCTCAACTCCATCACTATTGCTAATAAACAAATTGCAATAGCACTGATCTATCAGGCTCCCTCCAATTGTGCAGACGACCTCTGGATTTGGTATGTAATCATTCATCGAACTCAATACCTCTCTGGATCATGGGAGACTTCAATCTCCCAGCGCTCTCAAAGAAAAACTCTGCAGTTTTTCTTGACGCAATGTCTGCTCTAAAATATGATCAACTAATACATGCCCCTACCCACTCTAGAGGAAATACCTTGGACCTTATCTTTGCTCCCTCACTCTTATATGGCTCCAATTTCTTCTTACAGTCGCAAATTTTTCCAGTCCCTTGGTCAGACCACAAAGCCATTATATTCCACATACCAGCTACCATCCCTGATTCACCGATCAAGACCACATCACCACCACCTCGTCACTTCAAACCATTTATCAAAGATGCATTCCTTGAAGAAACCCTGCATAAACTTGAATCCTGTTCCTCTGAATTAGATGAATTTATACACTCTTGGAACTTAACCCTAAGTCAGGCATCTATACTCTCCCTACACATGGAGAATAATACCTCGAAGAGGCCGCATTCTGCTATATGGTTTACAGCAGACTTATGAAATTCCCTACGCAGCCTCAGGAAACTAGAGCATAAATGGTGCAACTCCAGACTTCCCCAAGACAGAGACAATTATATGAAGGCTTTACAGGACCACCGTACTGCTATTATGGCAAGGAAGAAGGAATACCACAGCAAAATCCTTATGCGCTCACTCAATAGGCCCTGAGAGCTCTTTCGTTTAATTCAATCTCTCACTAAGGATACCCGGAGCTACCAAACAGATAACTTGCCTCACCCACAAGACTTTGCTGAACACTTTCATAATAAAACCAAAGTGACCACCAACCATCTGATAGAGCCTTGTACAGACAGCCCTTCATCAAAAAACACCAATATCCCTGCAATGACCTCCTTCTACTCTTACTCTACAGATCAAATTGAAAATATCATAAAAGGACTTAACTCCACCACATCACCTACTGACCCATGCCCAGCCCACTAGATCAAATCTGCTTGTTCGGAGTTAAGTCCCCCCCATCTCCAAAATCGTCCACCTTTCCTTCAACAAGGGTATGGTACCAACACCTCTGAAACAGCCACCATCAAACCGCTTCTAAAAAATTCTAGGTTAGATCCTAGGGACCTGAGCTCCTACCGTCCAATATCTAGTATTCCCTTCCTAACCAAAATAATTGAGAAAATGGCGCAACAACAAATCCAAGACCACATTAATTCCTACGCTCCTCTTGATTCTCAACAGCATGGCTTCCGTCAACATCATGGCATCAAGACCTTACTCACATCCCTTTTTGATAATCTGACTAAAGGCATGAACAAACCAAAACAAGGCTTCATCCTTATTTTCTCAGACACTGCATCAGCCTTCGACACAGTGTCTCACAGCCAACTTCAACTGAAAGGCATTCAAAGTTCAGCACTAGATTGGTGTCGCTCCTACCTATCAGATCGCCAACAGGAGGTACGCATTGGCACACAAACATCAACTATGATTCAACAAACCCAAGAAGTACCTCAGGGCTCGTCCCCATCAGCCCTGCTATTCAATATGTATATTCAGTCATTATGCACTATCATCCAATCCTTTGACATTCTTTACCGTATCTATGCAGATGATGTGCTACTTTATGCCCCATTCTCCGTGGACAACCCTAACATCACCGGAATCACAGACTGCTTTAATGCAATATCTGCCTGGTTGAGAGCCAGTAACCTGAAATTAAACTATAAAAAAAAAGAAGTCCTGTTCATTATGAAGGATCCAACATTCATACCGCCATCCCAACTACATGTGAAGAATGCAGAACTGAAGTCCAATCACAAGGTTAAATATCTTGGTGTCACTCTGGACCAAAATGTAAATATGGAATCCCACATAAGAAACATAACAAAGGCTGTCTACCTCGAAATACGATCCCTCCGCCAGCTTCGACTTTTATTAGAACCTACTGACTTCTGCACTATCTTTCAAGCCCTAGTCACTTCCCTTTTTGATTATGCTAATTTCATACTTCATGGTCTACCCGCATATGCGCTCCATCCTTTGCAAATGGCTTTAAACACTGCTGCCCAAACCATTTACGGAGCTTCCAGATTTGATCATGTATCCCCTCTCCTAATACAGCTACATTGGCTACCAATTAACAATTGACTCAAATACAAAGCCCTTTTAATGTCATTTAAAATCCTTCACCATCTATCTGCAGCATCTCTGGAAAACCTCTTTCATTGGACACCCGACACCAGATCCAGGAGAACAAATATGGCTAACACCTTAGCCATTCCAGCTTTGGCTAGTAAAAGCTCCCAATTTGCCAGAAACAGAGCCTTCTTCTTTTTTGCTCCTCTGCTCTGGAACACCCTCCCCGCTCCTATCCGTCTTATCACTGATCTGTCAACTTTCCGCAAGGCAATTAAGACACATCTTTTTCTTTCAACCATGTACCATAGCTGCTCATGGCCTCCCTCTAATGCACAGCCCTCTTTCAGCTTCTACATATCTAACTAAATTAAGACCTCTGCTATTTATTCAGATTGTATATTGTTACATAGCTAACTAAATTAAGACTTCTGTTATTTATTCAGATTGTGTATAGTTCATTCATTATAACATCTGTTATTTAATGTAATCATACTATTGTTCGTTATACCTGTTTAATGTAATCTAAAATTTGTACTGTTCAATGTATCGAGTTGCTACTATGTAAACCACGTTGATCCTAAAAGTGCGATATATAAAATAAAATAAATAAAATAAATAAATAAATAAATAAAATAAAAATGAACCGGAGGAACTGGACATCAATGCCTGCTGCTGGACCAGAAGGGCAGTTATACTGCGCTCCAAGGCAGCCATCCTGGTCTCCATGTCAGATGGCTCTGCAGCCTTTGACATGGGCACTGATGGCTGAGCCCATTGTTGGTTCTGTTGAGGGGGAGTCCTCGACCAGGATGGCCTTGAGGGTCCATGGCTGGTCTCCCGACGCTGACTACTCCGTCCGAGGCAGCTTGTGAAGCTGCTCCCGCTCTAACCCCTCAGACTCATGCCCACTTTTCCAGACCCGTCCTCAGAGGCAGTCTTTGAGGTTTTCGAGCTCTTCTTGTGTTCCACCTCCGGGGAGTTCCTCTCTGGAGTATGGTGTTGCTGGGGACTCCGGCACAGAATCTGATCTATGGAACAACTTCTCCTGCTGCAGCTGACGGCTCTTGATGGCTTTTGTGGACAAGGACTTGCAAAGGTCACAGCTCAAGTTGTCATGGTTCGGCCCAAGGCAACAGAGATGGCAGTCATGTGGGTTGGTGAGTGACACCATCTTACTGCACCAATCACATTTTTGAAGCCGCTGGAGGCCATGGGGGAAAACAGGCCCTTCAACTTGGGAGAGGCTCCAAGGCCAACTGGCCAAAAAGGGCACAAAGCGTCAGTCGAGGAACACCTCGAGAAAATTTAAAAAAACCCGAGGTACGACGCCGAGGCGATCCAACTTGGGGGCAGGAAGAGGAACCGGTATGCGTACAGGAAAGAGGATAGTTTTAAGGCAAAAAATAGACACTTTTTCTGGAGAAACGGGACAGACGTCTGGTGGGCTCCACGGAAAAAAAGAGACTGAAGCAAGATGGCACCCTTGGCGGGAAAGGGACCATGCATGCATGGTGTATCTCCCAAAGGCTTTCTTTGAAAGCTGGGGAGATGCTTCTGCGTGGGCTTCATCATCACCCATATATAAGGGATTACTTCATGCTTGTTCCCGGAGGAAGACCAGCATAGTCCATCTAGTCTGCCCATTTGCATTGGTGTGATATACAGATCTCCTTCACAGGGAGAAAAAGTGGACAGAGATTTAATAGAAAACATATGCAGTATTGCCTAGAAAGGAGAAGTGCTACTGAAAGGTAATTTCAATATGCCGGATGTTCATTGGCACATCCCTGCTGCAATGTCATCTATTTGTAAGGAGATCTTGGATTCTCTACAAGGAGAACTATTCCAGCAACAGGTAACAAAACCCACATATTAAGGGGACATACTGGGCCTGGTGCTTACCAATGGGGAAAGTGTTTCTGATGTTATAGTGGGAGATTATCTCACATCCAGTGATTACCAGATGGTGTGGTTCAGTATTAGAACTTAAGGCTGATAAAATCCAATCAAAAATGAAGGTTTAGAGTTTAAGAACTTTGCCAAGATGGGACAATACCTCAAGGAGACATTAGCGGGATGGGAACAGCTGGGAGATGTGGAAAAGCAAACGGCAAAACTCAAAGGGGATATTTTAAGGGCAACAAACCTTTTTGTTAGAAAGGTAAATAAATGTAAAAGGAAAAGGAGGCCACTATGGTTCTGAAAAGAAGTAATTGAAAAGGTGGTGGCCTTAATAAAATACAAGTGAACACAGAAAGAGGAAGACAAGTATCCATATTTACAAAAACTTAAAGAAGCTAGGAAAGTAGTCAGGAAAACAAAGATTCAAAAAGAAGAAGAAATAACCAATGCAATAAAATGAAGGGACAAGACAAGAGGAGGAAATGAAAAAGTGATATCAGACTCAAGGGTGAAGGGGAGAAATATGTAAAAGCTGATGAGGATAAAGCAGAATTGATTAACAAATATTTTTATTCACAGATAAAGGGCCTCAAGCAGGGCCTCAGAAAAAGCACAGTTACTTACCTGTAACAGGTGATCTCTGGGAACAGCAGGAATTAGTCCTCACATATGGGTACGTCGGTACCGATGGAGCCTGCGCGGGAACGCTCCCCAGCTTCCCAAAAAGGAAAGCTTTTGGGAGCATCCCACAGTGCATGCGCGCTGCCTTCCCGCCTTTCCTAACCAACTCTCCTTAGTTCGAGTTTAAAGCTGAGACAATAGAGAGAGAGAGGAAAGGAAAGAGAGAGAGAGAGAGAGATACAACTCCTAGGGGAGGTGGGAGGGTTGTGAGGACTAATTCCTGCTGTTCCCAGAGATCACCTGTTACAGGTAAGTAACTGTGCTATCTCCAGGAACAAGGAGGAATGAGTCCTCACATATGGGGACTCCCTAGCTAAGATGCCTGGGAGATCCCCAATGGTATGAGACCCTGAAGGGTTCCTCGTCTTCCTATGGATCTCAGGCATCCATTCAGGGAAGGAGGGCAGGAGATGTTCAAGAATGGAACAGGTGTCTGAGGACAGCATGACCAAACAAGGCATCCCGGCGGGAGTCCTTCTCCAAACAGTAATGGGCTGTGAAGGTATGAACCGAGGCCCAGGTGGCTGCTCGACAGATCTGATCGATGGACACAGAATGAAGATGAGCCATAGAGGTGGCCATGGCCCTCACATTGTGAGCTGTGACATGGCCTTCCAGAGAAAGGTTCTTACTCTGGTAAGCAAAAGAAATACACTGAGCAATCCAATTGGACAGTGTTCTTTTGGAGACTGGAAGTCCTAAATGGGAAGGATCAAAAGCAACAAAAAGCTGGGAAGACTTTCTATGTTGCTGTGTCCTGTGCAAGTAAAAGGCAAGAGCTCTTTTACAATCTAGAGTATGAAGGTTCCTCTCTGCACTGGATGCATGAGGAGCTGAAAAAAAGACAGGTAAATATACCTCTTGATTAAGATGAAAAGGTGAGACCACTTTAGGCATAAAGTGAGGATTTGTCCTAAGGACTACCTTATCATGATGGAACCTTGTATAAGGCGGGTTAGCCACTAAGGCCTGCAGTTCACTGATGCGGCGAGCAGAAGTGATTGCAATAAGGAAAATAACCTTCCAGGAAAGAAATTTCAAGGAGGTAGTGGCTAAGGGTTCAAAGCGTGGCTTCATAAGCTGACCAAGAACCAAGTTTAAGTCCCATGCCACCGGAGGAGGTCAAATGGGAGGTTTAGTTAAAGTTAGGCCTCTCATGAATCTTGCAATAAGAGGATGAGAGGAAATAGGTTGTCCATTGAGAGGCTTAAGGGATGCCGCAATAGCACTCAAATGGACTCTTACTGAATTTGTTTTAAGGCCTGCATTGGAGAGATGCAGGAGATATTCCAATAGAGAATTTAAAGGTAGTGCTAGAGGGTCAAGACCCTTTTGAGCACACCAAATGGAAAATCTTTTCCACTTAAAAGCATAGGAACGCCTAGTGGAAGGTTTTCTGGAAGCATGGAGGATATCCTTCACTTGCTGAGAAAGATTGAAGTCTTGAAGGTCTAGGCCTTCAGTATCCAAGCTCTGAGGTGAAGGGACTTGGGGTTTGGGTGCCACAAAGTCCCCTCCTCTTGAGACAGAAGGTCTGGAGCAACTCCCAAGTCCAGGGAGGGGGCTTGGGAGAGATGCAGAAGTAGAGGGTACCACACTTGGCGTGGCCAGCGTGGAGCTATGAGGATCATAGATCCTTGATCCCTCTGAAGTTTGAACAGAGTCTTGGGAATCAAAGGAATGGGTGGAAAGGCATACAGGAAGTCCTGACCCCAATGAAGGAGGAAGGCATCCTTGGCCAGAGCTCCCTGACACGGAATTCTGGAACAGAACCGGGGAAGTTTGGCATTCCACGGACTTGCAAAGAGGTCTATGTCCGGGGTTCCCCATTCCTGGAAGATTCTGAGTACCTGATCCATGTGCAGGGACCATTCGTGTGGGAGCAGAACTCGACTGAGTCTGTCTGCCCAAGAATTTTGGATTCCTGGGAGGTATACTGCCAGGAGATGGATTTGATGCTCTCTGGCGAAGGCCCATAATCTTAGAGCTTCGTTGCAAAGCGATAGAGAGCCAGTTCCTCCTTGTTTGTTTATGTAAAACATGGCTACTTGATTGTCTGTATGAATGAGGACTGTCTTGTAGCTGAGGAGGGTATGAAAGACCTTGAGAGCTAGGAACAATGCTTGAAGTTCCAAGTGGTTGATATGAAGAGAGGTCTCCTGTAGGGACCAAGTGCCTTGGGTGGAGAGGTCTTGTAGATGAGCTCCCCAATCTGTTTGGGAGGCATCTGTTGTGAGGGTTGCTTGGGGCAACAACTGTTGGAAGGGGGACCCCAGCAACAGATTTTGAGTGGACATCCACCATTGGAGAGACCAAAAGAGACGTTTGGAGGTTGCTATTTGGTCTGAGAGAGCTCCTGATGCTTGAGTCCACTGTGTGGACAAAGTCCATTGAGCTGCTCTCATGTGTAGGCGAGCATAGGGTACCACATGCACTGTGGAAGCCATGTGGCCTAGTAGTTGTAGCATCTCCCGGGCAGTTAAGTGGCTCTTTGACTGAATCTGGGAGGCTAACTGCACTAGACATTGGCAACGGGCCTGAGGAAGGTAGGCCCTTGCAGTAGTGGTATCCAACCATGCCCCTATGAATTCTAGGGACTGAGTAGGGGTGAGCTGAGACTTTGGGAGGTTTACCACAAGTCCCAGATACTGCAGAATGCGCCTGGTGCGGTCCAGGGAAATTTGGGCTTCTGACTGAGATGGAGCTCGGATGAGCCAGTCGTCCAGGTATGGGAAGACAAATATTCCCAGAGTGCGTAGAAATGCAGCAACTATTGCCATGCATTTGGTGAACACTCTTGGAGCAGAGGCTAGACCGAAAGGAAGCACTCTGTATTGGTAATGTTTTCCCTGGAACAGAAAACGTAGGAATTTTCTGTGAGATGGATGGATGAGTATATGAGTGTACGCATCCTTGAGATCTAGAGAACAAAGCCAATCCTGACTCTGCAGGTATGGAAGGAGAGTGCCTAGAGAAAGCATCTTGAACTTCTCCTTGCATAGGAATTTGTTCAATTCTCTGAGATCTAGAATGGGTCTGTATCCCCCTGTTTTCTTTGGAATGAGAAAATAGGGGGAGTAAAACCCTAACCCCTGTTGAAGAAGCAGAACTTCTTCTATGGCCCTCTGGGCCAGAAGGGTAGTCACCTCCTGATCCAGAAGGTCGAGGGATGTGGGAGAATTGAAGTGTCTCACCATGGTGTGGGGAGGAAGGTCTGAGAAATAAAGTTTGTAGCCCTCTCTTATGATGGAGAGGGTCCACTGCTCTGATGTGATTTGCTCCCATCTGGGAGCAAAATGAGCTAACCTTCCTGGAATGGTGAGAGGCTCTGGTTGTTGTAGAGCCAGAAAGGTTAAGTTCTCTAGTATCAAGTCAAAAACCCTAAGGGGGTTGGGACTGCTGGGTTGTAGCAGCCCCTGCAGGTTTAGGCCTGGCCTGTTTAGGTTGCTGACGCTTAGTAGCAAAGCGACCTGTAGAAGATTGTTGGCCAGAAGTGGAAGGAAATCTGCCCTTTTTGTAAAAAGACTTTTTGAAAGATTTTTTCTTGGCTGGAATAGAGGTAGACTTGGAAAGTCTATCCAGAGCAGCATTTTCTGCATCCATTTGAGTGGCTTTAATTTGCCGCTCTTTGCCAAATAGATTTTCACCTGTACAGGGCAGATTTCCTAAGCCATCCTGAACCCAGGGTTCTAGATCAGAAGCCTAGAGCCAAGCAATTCTGCGAGCAGCTATAGCAATGCCTGAGGCTCTGCTGGCACCTTCAAAAGAGTCAAAGGCTGCCCTGTTGGAAAACTTTGAAATGTCTTGAGTATGCTTAAGCCAAAGAAGGAACTCATCCCTTTTATCCTCTGGATTAAAAGGGAGAAAGTTGTGCAGCTTTTGTGCAACTTCCTTCAGAAACATACCCATATAAAAGCTATATGAATTGATTCTGGCAATAAGCATGCTGGCTTGGAAGATTTTTCTACCAAAAGCATCCAAGGTCCTGCATTCTCTTCCTGGAGGAGTAGAAGAGTGTCTTTTGGTACTCTTTATCCTTTTCATAGCTCACTGCACCACAATGGAGTGGTGAGGAAGCTGAGTTTTTTGAAATCCAGGAGAAGGAGGGACACGGTACATAGTGTCCAATCGACGAGAATGTGGAGAAAGGGTGAGAGGAGTCTCCCATAAGTCAATCATGTGTTCCTGAAGAATTTCATGAATTGGCAAGGTGACTGCCTCTCTGGGAACCTTAGAGTATCCCAAAATATCTAATTTTTTTGCTCTAGGCTCTGTTTCAGAGGTTACTGAAATAGAGAGTCCTTTAGCTACTTCTATTGTGAAGTCTTGAAAGGACAAATCCTCTGGAGGAGACATTCTCCTTTTTGGAGAAGTGGGCTCCTCAGGAAGGGTGATGGATACCTTCAGGAGACTCATCCGATGAATCAGAATCATCAGAGGAATCGAAGTATCGTCTGTTCGATTCCAACGATCGATAGGCGTATCGATCGGTACCGACATCGGGCGTCCCCGGTACCGGATCGGTACCGAGAAAGAGCCCAGGACAGGGAGCCGGAATCGGTATCCTGGCCGATGTCGATGCAGTCGGTACCAGTATCGGTGTTGGTACCGGTACCGACAACGGAACTTGTTGCGGTACCGTCGGCGTCGCAGCCTTAATGAAAGCCATTATAGCCTGCTGCATGGATTGAACAGTGTGATCCATGGACGCCATGACTGCCTGGATGTCAGTACCGGGAGATTGTGCCGGTACCCCAGAGCAGTCTAACAAGTGATCGGTCGAGGCCGTGCCATCGATGTCAACCTGTAACCCCATAGGAGGAGCTTTGGAAGCCAGAGCTTCCCGCCGGGGTTGTTTGGCTGGGGCAGGATCCTCGAGGGCAAGCCCGGAGGCATCTCGATGCTTAGAGGGAGATTTGCCCTTCGAGGACCTGCTAAAAGTATGTTTGGTTACCTGCAACCCATCAGGAGAGGAAGACCTAGAAGATGTCAATGCCACCGCCGGTGCATCCGTGGGAAACAGCACATGGAGCTTGGCTGCCTGGTTCTGTAACCCTCGTTTAGACATTAGAGAACAGGACTGGCAATCCGGAATGGAGTGTTCAGGCCCCAAACATTTCAGACACCATTCATGGGTATCTGTGACAGAAATTGTACCGCTACACTTAGTGCATTTTTTGAACCAGGAGGCTGGTTTTTCCATGAGGGAAAAATTTCTTGTGGGCCTGGAGGCCTAAGAAGAAAAATACACCAAGTGGGGAAAAAAAATATATATTTTTTTTTTTTTTTAAAGAAAAGACCGGCGGTACCGGTCCGGCGTCGGGGAAGGCAGACACGCGACCAAAGAAATAAATTAAAATAAAGAACTTCTTCAGCGGTGACAGGAGCACGACCTGCTGGCTCCGCGGAAAAGAAGAACTGAGGAGAGTTGGTTAGGAAAGGTGGGAAGGCAGCGCGCATGTGCTGTGGGATGCTCCCAAAAGCTTTCCTTTTTGGGAAGCTGGGGGAGCGTTCCCGCGCAGGCTCTGTCGGTACCGACGTACCCATATGTGAGGACTCATTCCTGCTTGTTCCTGGAGACTGCACACAAATAGGAACAGAAGTGAAGGAGATCTTGAACGATTTTCAGAAGACTGAGTTCGTGAGGAACTAGCTTAACTAAAAGTAGACAAAGAGATGGGGCTGGATGGGTAAGTTCTAGAGACTACACTGTCTGACCTTTTCAATGCTTCTTTACAGTCGGGAGTAGCCCCAGGTGGTCCCTTTACACAAAAACAGAAGTAAGGATGAGGTTGAGAACTACAAGCCGATTAGTTTAACCTCTGTGGTGAGTAAGTTAATGGAAATGCTGCTAAAACAGAGGATAGTGAGGTTTCTGGAATCCACTGGATTGCAGGATCTGAGGCAGCATGGGTTTAGTAGAGGCAGGTCTTGTCAGACAAATCTGATTGATTTCTTTGACTGGATGACCAGAAAGTTGCACCAAAGGAGATCCCTAGATGTGGTGTACAAGGTGTGACAAAAAAGAAACGAGACTGTCCCATAAATGTTTTATTACAAAATCTACAGAGATATTACACATTGTCCCCTTCAAAGTAATCCCCCCCAGAGTTAATGTACTTTGGCATTCGCTTCTGCCACGTATGGAAGCACTCGGTAAAGTCCTCCTCCTTGAGGTCCCTCAGCTCCTTCGTCACAGTGGCCTTGATCTCTTCTACAGAGACAAAATAAGTTCCTTTGAGCACAGTCTTCAGCCTGAGGAAGAGCCAGAAGTCACATGGTGCGAGAACTGGGGAATAAGGAGGGTGGTCGAGAGCTGTTATCGGTTTGTTGGCCAAGAACTGCTTCACACTGCATGCGGTGTGCACGGGCGCGTTGTCTTGGTGGAGCAGCCACAACTTGTCTCTCTCCAGAGCCCATCTGCTGTGCCGAACCCGATCATGGAGGCAACTGAGGACCTGCAGGTAGAAGTGCTGGTTGACTGTCTGACCCTCAGGCACAAACTCATGATGGACAACTCCCTTCTGGTTGAAGAATGCGATCAGCATGACCTTGATTCTTGATTTGGACATGCACGCCTTCCTGGGTCTCGGTGACAGTCGAGTCTTCCACTGCAGGCTCTTTCTCTTGTTTTCAGGGTCGTACTGGAAGACCCAAGTCTCGTCTCCTGTGATGACTCGGCCAACAAACTCTGTATCTTCTCCGATCTTCTCTAGAAAGTCTCGACAAACATTGACTCAGTGCTCCTTCTGGTCGTCTGATAAAAGCTTGGGCACCATCTTGGCGCACACCTTCTGCATTCCCAGCTCCTGCACCAAGATTGTCTACACCAACTTCCTGTTCAGGCTGAGCTCCTCAGCTATCATCCACACCGTCAATCTGCAATCACTCCACACCAGTTGGTTCACTCTGTCAATGTTCTCAGTCATCTTTGTCGTGGAAGGCTGTCCTGACTTGGGGGTCATCCTCCACCTCCTCATGGCCAGTCCTGAAGTGTTTGTGCCACTCAAAGACTCACGGCCTTGACATTGCATCTTCTCCATAAGCCTTTTGGAGAAGTTGGAGACACTCAATTGAGCCCTTCTTCAACTTAACCAGAAATTTCAAGTTGATTCTTTGCTCCATATTTCTGCCACCTCCAGTTGCGTAACAATGCAATGGAGCAATGTGCTACAAAAAAACCTGAAAAAGAAAAACAGAGTGAGAGAGATGAAAAATATTATAGCAGAATAGTGACGATATATTGCACTACATAGTGACATAAGCGGTTAGCCAATTTGCCTTGAGTCATGGGCGTGCTGCCACAGTCTCATTTCTTTTTGTCACACCTTGTACTTACTGTAGATTTCAGTAAAGTGTAGTTACTCACCTGTAGCAGGTGTTCTACAGGGACAGCACGAATCAGTCCTCACATATGGGTGATGTCGGCACTGATGGAGCTCATGCAGAGCATTTTCCCAGCTTTCAAAGAAAACCTCTGGGATTGCCACCATATATGCGTGGTCCCATTCCCGCCCAAAGATGCCATCTAAGTCAGGTACCATAGCTATAGCCCCTTCAAGAAGATGGCAAAAATATACAGCAACTCCAAGGGGAGGAGGGAGGGTTGTGAGGAGCAATTCCTACTGTCCTTGGAGAACACCTGTTACAGGTGAGTAACCCTGCTTGTTCCTGGAGAAAGCATAAAGTCAGTCCTCACATATAGGACTCCCTAGCTACAGGATGACTGAAGACCGAACACAATTTAGGACAACTATCCAGAGGGTGGCCATGAGTCGACACCAGCTCGATGGCACTTAACAACAACAACAGTTAGAGGCTACCAAAGACCTGTAGAAAAAAGCACGGCAGTGCCATGAGCAGTCGCCAGTGAAAGCCAAAGGCAGTCCGAGGACCCCTGGTCCATTAATGACCATGCTCCCGACAGACGGAACAAGAAGAGTTGAAGGGCCGGAGCTGCTTAAACCACGGACAGATTACAGAGTACAGCAAGGCCAAAGGCGGTGTCCAGACGGGACTCCCTCTCCAGACAGATGTCCACCAGTTGCACAGAGCGCAGGCTAGCGACCGACCTTGCCATCGCTCGGACATTGTGAGCCATAACTTGGCGGTCCAGAGGGAAACCCGGCCTGGGCCAGGGCAAAGGCGATGCAGTCCGCCACCCAGATGGACAAGGTACACTTGGTGACCGCCAGACCCAGACAGCTGGGCTCGAAGGAGACAATGAGCTGCCCGGATCTGCAGTGGTTGCAAGTCTGCTGCAGGTAGAAAGAGAAAGCCCTCTTACAATCCAGGGTGTGGAGAATCACTGATGCCTAGTCAGCGCGGTGCTTCAGGAAGAAGGTAGGCAGCACTATCCCTTGATTGAGATGAAAATCCAAGATGAAAATCAGTAGGAACTTGGGATCAGTTCACAGGACCACCCTGTTCCTATAAAACCTTGTGTACGGTTCCACGGCCATCAGCGCCTAGAGTTCGCTGACCCTCCAGGCGGAGGTGAGAGCCACTAGAAAGGCCACCTGACATGGTGGAAGGAGGACAACCAGTGGGACAATATGATACCTGGGTACAAACTATATCGTAATGATAGAGCTGATCAAATTGATGGAGGGGTTGCGCTCTATGTTAGAGAGGGCATTGAGTCAGAAAGGATTAAAGTTTTGCAGGAAACAAAATTTGCTATAGAATCTCTATGGATTGAAATTCCATGTAAAAAGAGGAAGGCGATGGCAGTGGGGGTGTACTATCGACCGCCTGGCCAGAATGGATGATGAAATGCTCAAAGAAATCAAGGAAGCTAACAAATGTTACAGCGCAGTAATAATAATGGGTGAGTTCAATTACCCCGGTATCGACTGGGTCAGTGTCACGGCAGGACATGCTAGGGAGATAAAGTTCCTAGATAAAATAAATGACTGCTTCTTGGAGCAGCTGGTTCATGAACCGACCAGAGGGGAAGCCATATTAGACCTAGTCCTTAGTGGAACACCAGATCTAGTGCAAGAGATAAGGGTGTTGGGGCCACTTGGCAATAGTGATCATAGCATGATCGCCTTTGATTTAATTAGTGGAGGAGGGATAGTAAGGAAATCCACAGTACTACCTTTTAACTTTCGAAAGGGAGACTATGATAAAATGAGGAAAATAGTTAAGAAAAAACTAAAAGGAGCAGTTGCAAAGGTTAAAGACTTACATCAAGCTTGGGTGTTGTTGAAAAATACTATCTTGGAAGCCCAGACCAGCTGTATTCCATGCTTTAAGAAAAGTGGAAGGAAGTCCAAAAAACTGCCAGCATGGTTTAAAGGTGAGGTCAGAGAGGCTGTTGTTGCCAAAAAAGCATCTTTCAGGAAATGGAAAAAAGAGACAAATGACGAAACCTGGAAACAGCACAAGCACTGGCAAGTCAAATGCAGAATTTGAGAAGAAGCTTGCTGTGGAAGCAAAAATGCGAAATAAAGACTTTTTCAAGTACATTCGTAGTAAAAAACCTGTGAGAGAGTCAGTTGGTCCATTAGATCAGTGGTCCTCAACCCAGTCCTCTGGGGCCCACAGGCCAGTCAGGATTTCAGGATACCCACAATGAATATGTATGAGATAGATCTGCATGTACTGCTTCCATTGTATGCAGATCTATCTCATGCATATTCATTGTGGGTATCCTGAAAACCTGACTGGCCTGTGGGCCCCAGAGGACTGGGTTGAGGACCACTGCATTAGATGATAGAGGGGTTAAAGGGGCACTAAGAGGCAACAAGGCGATAATGGAGAGACTGAATGAATTCTCTGCTTCGGTCTTTACTGACGAAGACGTAGGGATGTTACCCATGAGTGAAGTGGTATTTAAAGTTGCGGAAGAATTGAAGGAAATATTGATACATCGGGAAGATGTATTACAACTATTAGAGTGGAGGAGTGGCCTAGTGGTTGGGGCAAGGTACTTCAGGTCGGAAGGTCGGGGGTTCAAATCCCACTAGAGGACAGCAACCTTGGGCCGGAAGGACTGGGGTTTCTAGTCCCACAGGTGCTCCTTGTGGTCTTGGGCAAGCCACTTAACCCTCCATAGCCCATGTTCCCTGTAAAATAGTTATCTCCAAGTTATAATGCCCTGTTCAATGTAATTTCAGTTTGTTCAATGTAAACTGCACTGATGCAGAATAGCGCGGTATATAAGAGAATGTAAATAAATAAATAAATAAATTAGATAAACTGAAGAGTAGAAAATCACCTGGGCCAAATGGTATACATCCAAGGTTGTTGAAAGAACTGAAATATGAGATTGCAGACCTGCTATTAGTAATCTGTGAACTATCATTAAAATCATCTATAATACCTGAAGATTGGAGGATCGCCAATGTAACACCAATGTTTAAAAAGGGTTCCAGGGCTGATCCGGGAAACTACAGACCAGTGAGCCTGACGTCAGTACCGGGAAAAATGGTAGAAAACATCATAAGAATAAAATTACTGAACATGTAGATAGTCAAGGCCTAATGGGAGACAGCCAACATGGCTTTAGACAAGGAAGATCTTGTCTTACTAATCTGTTATGTTTTTTTGAAGGTGTGAATAAACAGGTGGACAAAGGTGAGTTGGTTAATATAGTGTATCTGGACTTTCAGAAAGCCTTTGACAAGGTCCCTCATCAGAGACTTTTGCCAAACTAAAGAGTCATGGGATAGGAGGCAGTGTACTACTGTGGATCAGGAACTGGTTTAAAGATAGAAAGCAGAGGGTAGGGCTAAATGGCCAATTTTCCCAATGGAGAAAGGTGAATAGTGGTTTACCCCAGGGATCTGTGCTGGGTCCACTGCTTTTTGACATATTCATAAATGACCTGGAAAGTGGAATAACAAGTGAAGTTATCAAATTTGCAGATGACACAAAACTATTTAAAGTTGTTAAAACCCATGAGGATTGTGGAAAATTGCAAGAGGATCTTGATAAATTGGAAGACTGGGCATCAAAATGGCAGATGAAATTTAATGTGGACAAGTGCAAAGTTATGCACCTAGGGAAGAACAACCCAAACTATGGTTACACAATGCAAGGTTCCACATTAGGAACCACCACCCAGGAAAAAGATTTAGGCGTCATTGTGGATAACATGTTAAAACCATCGGCCCAGTGTGCAGCGGCGGCCAAGAGAGCAAACAGAATGCTAGGTATCATAAGGAAAGGAATGGAAAATAAAACAAAAGATATTATAATTCCTCTATATCGTTCCATGGTAAGACCGCACCTTGAATATTGTGTGCAATTCCGGTCGCCGTATCTTAAAAAGGACATAGCAATATTAGAAAAGGTTCAGAGAAGAGCCACCAAAATGGTAAAGGGGATTGAAGGAAACTCCTATGAAAAAAAGGCTAAAAAGGTTAGGGCTCTTTAACCTGGAAAAGAGACGGCTGAGGGGAGATATGATAGAAGTCTATAAATTAATGAATGGAGTGGAACGAGTAAACGTAGATCGATTGTTTACATTATCAGAATATAGAAAGACTAGGGGACATGCAATGAAGCTATTTAAGATTAATAAAAGAAAATATTTTTTTACTCAACGTGTAATCAAACTCTGGAATTTGTTACCGGAGGATGTAGTAAAGGCCATTAGTGTAGCTGGGTTTAAAAAAAGGTTTGGACAAGTTCCTGGAGGAAAGGTCCATAAACCATTATTAAGAAGGGACCCAGGATATCAATGCTTGACCAGTACAAGCATTGTGGAACCTGTGTCTTTTGGGGAAACTGCTAGGTACATATGACCTAGATTGGCCACTGTTGGAAACAGGATACTGGGCTTGATGGACCTTGGTCTGACCCAGTATGCCATTTAGCCCTACCCTCTGCTTTCTATCTTTTAACCAGTTCCTGATCCACAATAGCACACTGCCTCCTATCCCATGACTCTTTAGTTTTGCCAAAGGTCTCTCATGAGGGACCTTGTCAAAGGCTTTCTGAAAGTCCAGATACACAATATCAACCGACTCACCTTTGTCCACCTGTTTATTCACTCCTTCAAAAAAACAAAACAGATTAGTAAGACAAGATCTTCCTTGTCTAAAGCCATGTTGGCTGTCTCCCATTAGGTCGTGACTATCTACATGCTGAGTAATTTTATTCTTTATGATGGTTTCTACCATTTTTCCCGGTACTGATGTCAGGCTCACCGGTCTGTAGTTTCCCGGATCACCCCTCGAACCCTTTTTAAAAATTGTTGTTACATTGGCGATCCTCCAATCCTCAGGTATTAGAGATTATTTTAATGATAGTTCACAGATTACTGATAGCAGGTCTACAATCTCAAATTTCAGTTCTTTCAACACCCTTGGATGTATACCATCCGGCCCAGGTGATTTGCTACTCTTCAGTTTATCTAATAGTTGTAAGACATCTTCCCGATGTATCGATATTTCCTTCAATTCTTCCACACCTTTAAATACCACTTCAGTCATGGGTAACATCCCTACATCTTCCTCAGTAAAGACCGAAGCAAAGAATTCATTCAGTCTCTCCGCTATCGCCTTGTCGCCTCTTAGTGCTCCTTTAACCCCTTTATCATCTAATGGACCAACTGACTCTCTCACAGGTTTTTTGCTACGAATGTACTTGAAAAGGTCTTTATTTCGCGTTTTTGCTTCCGCAGCAAGCTTCTTCTCAAATTCTCTTTTTGCCTGCCTTATCAATGCCTTGCATTTGACTTGCCAGTGCTTGTGCTGTTTCCAGGTTTCATCGTTTGGCTCTTTTTTCCATTTCCTGAAAGATGCTTTTTTGGCAACAACAGCCTCTCTGACCTCACCTTTAAACCATGCTGGCAGTTTTTTGGACTTCCTTCCACTTTTCTTAAAGCGTGGAATACAGCTGGTCTGGGCTTCCAAGATAGTATTTTTCAACACCACCCAAGCTTGATGTACGTCTAACCTTTGCAACTGCTCCTTTTAGTTTTTTCTTAACTGTTTTCCTCATTTTATCATAGTCTCCCTTTCGAAAGTTAAAGGGTAGTACTGTGGATTTCCTTACTATCCCTCCTCCACTAATTAAATCAAAAGTGATCATGCTATGATCACTATTGCCAAGTGGCCCCAACACCCTTTATCTCTTGCACTACATCTGGTGTTCCACTAAGAACTAGGTCTAATATTGCTTCCCCTCTGGTCGGTTCATGAACCAGCTGCTCCAAGAAGCAGTCATTTATTTCATCTAGGAACTTTACCTCCCTAGCATATCCTGTTGTGACACTGACCCAGTCGATGCCGGGGTAATTGAAATCACCCATTATTATTACTGCACTGTAACTTTTGCTAGCTTCCTTGATTTCTTTGAGCATTTCATCATCCATTTGTTCATTCTGGCCAGGCGGACGATAGTACACCCCCACTGCCATCGCCTTCCCCTTTTTACATGGAATTTCAATCCATAGAGATTCTACAGCAAATTTTGTTTCTTGCAAAACTTTAATCCTTTCTGACTCAATGCCCTCTCTAACATAGAGCGCAACCCCTCCACCAATTTGATCAGCTCTATCATTACGATATAGTTTGTACCCAGGTATCACAGTGTCCCACTGGTTGTCCTCCTTCCACCATGTCTCTGATATTCCAATCATATCTAACCTCTCGTTTAGTGCTATATATTCTAACTCTCCCATCTTGTTTTGTAGACTTCTAGCATTTGCATACAAGCATTTTAGAGACTGTATTTTATTCATATTAATTTGGCTATTGGTAGACATGGGTAATTTGGGATCTTTAAGCTCTGTCTGCTCCATACTCGAGGGCATTTGGGCTACTTTACTCTTTTTTGGAACCTCTCTGCTTTTTGTAGTATCCCTCAAGGATACATTCTTCCGAACCATGCGCTCTTGGGCGACTGTCGGCTTTCCCCTATTATCTAGTTTAAAAGCTGCTCTATCTCCTTTTTAAAGGTTAATGCCAGCAGCCTGGTTCCATCCCGGTTAAGGTGAAGCCCATCCCTTCGGAAGAGCCCCTCCTTTCCCCAGAATCTTCCCCAGTTCCTAACAAATCCGAACCCCTCATCTCTGCACCATTGTCTCATCCACGCATTGAGACTCCGGAGCTCTGCCTGCCTTTTGGGTCCTGCGCGTGGAACGGGAAGCATTTCGGAGAACGCTACCCTGGAAGTTCTGGATTTCAACTTCCTACCTAAAAGCCTAAATTTAGCCTCCAGAACCTCCCTACCACATTTTCCTATGTCATTGGTACCGACATGTACCAAGACAGCAGACTCCTCCCCAGCACTATCTAAGACCTTATCTAGGTGGCGTGTGAGGTCCGCTACCTTCGCACCAGGCAGGCATGTTACCAGGCGATCCTCAAGTCCACCAGCCACCCAGCTATCTACATGCCTAATGATCGAATCACCAACTATAACTGCTGTCCTAACCCTTCCCTCATGGGCACTTGGCCCTGGAGAAACCTCCTCGGTGCGAGAGGGGCTTACATCACCTGGAGGACAGGTCCTAGTTACAGGATCACTTCCTGCCACACCAGGGTGATGCTCTCCTGTCACGTGACCTCTCTCCTCTATGGCAACAGGGATGCTGCCAGACTGGAGGTGGGACTTCAGGACTATATCCCTGTAGGTCTCGTCTATGTACCTCTCTGTCTGTCTTATGTTTTCCAAGTCTGCTACTCTAGCCTCTAGAGAACGGACTCGTTCCCTGAGAGCAGAGAGCTCCTTGCACCTAGTGCACACGTAAGACCTCTCACCAGCTGGGAGAAAATCATACATGTGACACTCAATGCAAAAGACTGGAAAGCCCACATCCCGCTGCTGGACTGCTGTCTGCATCTTAGTTTTAAGTTTGTGTTTAGATCTTTAAGTTCTTTATGTACTAGAGGGTGCTATGGATATTTATACCACTAAAACTGTACCTAAGAAGTTTAATATACCTTGTTCACCTGAAGCTTAATTAATCTCAGGTCCTTAGTGTATGACTGATTTGGGTAATGAGCTTCACCTGAGAGCACCTCCTGTCTTTTAAGTTGTGCAAGTACCTATAAAGCTGTGATTATCCCAGGGGAGGGTGGGTGTGGGGAGGGAGGGAGGGATATAACACTTATTAAAAAAGGGCTGCTACACAGTACCCTGTCCTGTGCTGCTGAGGTAAGCTATATTCTGATTTGATTTAAATTATAGCTCTTTGCTGCTGCTAGGCTCTAACCTATTATGGAATTTAAACTACAAGCTCTCTGCTGGATTCTAAATTTAACCAGAAAGCTCTCTTCTGTGTTTTAATTTGAAACCAAAAGTACTTTGCTGATGCTAGGCCCTGAGTGACTATGAAATTTAAACTACAGCTCTCTACTGGGTATGAAAGGTAACCAGAAAGTTCTCTTCTGTGTTTTAAATTGAATCTTAAACTGTTGCTACTAGGCCCTGACTGATTTAACAAAAAATAGTGGGTTCACAGATTAATTAGCTTTAAAAGAAAAAAAAATTCCTTTCAGAAAAATTCCCACTAGTATATACTCACAATTTCAGATTTCTCTCCAGAAGTAACAGCCCCCCTTTCTAGTCCTTCAATGACAGAGGCCAGGGTCTCCCACATGTGAAGGAGTTGTTGGTTCAGAATGGGAGGAACCAGAACAGAGAGAGCTTCTTTTGGAAGGGCTTCATATTGCAAAATATCGAGCTCCTCTGTGCGGGGCTCCTCCTCCAACTCGATGGTGAGCACTAGGGCCCATGCCATGTCCCAGATGAACTCCAGAAAGAAGATGTCCTTTAGAGGTGAGCGCTGCCTGTGGGTTGGTGGGGAGGAGTCCGAGGGGAGGTCTCCCCATCAGACTCCCATTCTGAGTAGTCTGTGGAGAACTCGAGGTCGGGTGGCTCGAGATGGGTCGGTGACCCGTGCCAGATCTCCAAGGAAAAAGCTTGCCTGGACCCAGAAGCACTTGCCCGAGATGATCTCACGCCCGAGGACCGTGACAGAGATCAAGACCTGCACCGAGGATCCATACAAGGCTTCTGGCTTTCGGGAGTCACTGCGGCAACCCGGGGAGTCCTCGAGGTCGTGATCCCTGCAGTCTCGAGGCACATGCCGGTGGGGTCAGGCACCAGCGCCTGCTGGGCAGAGAGGAACGCAGAAATGCTGCGCTCCAGGGCCAGCATCCCAGCCTCCCACTCAGGAGGGGGGCCCTGCGACACAGACACCGGGGTGACCAGGTCAGGTGTCAAGGAGGAGAGGGCTTCCTTGCCGGGACGACCCACGGGAGACTGGGTGCCTTCACCGGAGGCCTCCATATTGGTTTGAGGTACCTTACTGGGCCGCTCCCTCTCTGACTCCAGAGACTGCCTAGGGGGACTGAGAGAGTCCAGGTGCATGACCTCTCACACACATGTCTGGCACCCCCCCAATAGAGTTCTTCTTCTCCCACTCGCGTTCGGATGACCCCTGATCAGAATGCTGCCGAGCCTGGGGAGGAGCCTTGGGAGACTCCAGAGGCTGTGGCCGAAGAGCGGAAGGCTACCAGGGATACCAGGGCTGCCTTATGGAAGAGGCATGCCTCCTCCAGTGGAAACTCTGTAAACATTACATCACTGTCCCTGAAAAGCACTGGGATCATGACCCTAAGAGAATAACAGAGAATGAAGAGGTTATGATCACCTGGGACATTCCCATTCTGATGGATAAGAAACTGGATCCGAGGAAACCTGAGATAGGATAAAGGAAAAGAACACCATAATTGCATTGATAATAGAAATGTCTGTACCGAGTGATTATTCTGTGAATCGCGTGGAGAGGGAGAAGAAGTATCAAGATATGCAATCAGAGACCAAGAAAATGTGGCAGAAAGATACAGAAATATTTCCCATTGTACTGGGAGCCACTAGCTGGATAAAGAATTTCCAAGCACATCTTGACAAACTACCCATACATGTTACATCTTATGAACTCCAACAGGAGGCTCTCTTTGAAACAATGCAATTATTACGCCGAGCATTAGCAGTAAATATGAGAGATTAAGATTATATTCCACATACCCTGGCTTAGAAGTGAGGTTCACAACTGCCATGGTATGCGCAAAACTAACCCATTAGGAGAAACTACCAAGAGATCATCCAGCTTCTGCTTATGACTCTGGATGGCCTTGGAGGACATCTTCTTACAGAGGGAGCACAGCTCAGAGTCATGGTCAGCTCCTAGACACCTGAAACAACAGTTATGGGTGTCCGTGAGCAACATGTCTTTTGAACACCAATCACATTTCTTAAAACCGGAAGCCATTGGGGGAAAAAGGACCCCTACGAGGTCGAAGACCTTTGAGGCGGCCAGCGGTTAAAAAGGGCGCGAAAGCGTGGTAAAACACAAAAAAGGCAAAAAGGGAAGAACCTCAAGACCAAGTCCGAAACAGAGGTGATCGAGAGTCGGGAAGAGGACCGGCGAGGGCCAGATAGCATAAACTGGTTGGAAACAAACAGAGAAATTTTTCCGGGACAAGACGCATGTCCGAAGGGCTCCATGGAAAAAGGGAGACAAAGTAAGATGGCACCTTTGGGTGGGAAGAGGACCACACATGCATAGTAGCTTTCCCAAAGACTTTCTTTGAAAGCTGTGGAAATGCTCCATGAGGACTCTGTCGATACCAACGTAACCCATATGTGAGGACTGACTTCCTGCTTGTTCCTGGAGAAAGCTTTTGTCACTGTTCTGCACAGGGGACTTATAAATAAATTGAGCACCCTAGGGATGGACCCTAAAGTGACTAACTGGGTTAGGAAATGGTTGAACGGGAGGAAACAAAGGGCAAATGGAGCTCACTCTGAGGCGAAGAATGTGTGGCAAGGTCAGCCATCCAGAGCATGGGGGAGGTGAAAAGCATAAGGAATTCACCCTAATCAAGGGGCCTCTGTTAGGTGTGCAGGGTCAGAAGGCCAGAGCCACCTTTCAAAAGCAGAAAAACCCCAGCTGGAATAGGTTTCAGGAAATGCTTGATAGAGTAAGAGGGGGAGATTGCAAGCACGGGGACCAAAGCCCTTACTCTAACAAGTGCACTGATTATTCTAAGTTCAGAAGGCAGGGAGATTACAAACACCTGGGAGAGAAAGAGGTGGGGTTGGATCCCAGTGAGTATAAACCCTGGTTAGATTATGGAGAGGGGGGGGAGCACCAGGAGGAGCAGCAGAGGAAGCAAGAGAAGCAGCAGATGCAGCAGATGGGGAGAGGAACAGAGCCCAGAGCAGCAAGGACGATGGAATGCTGGAGAAGCCAGAGCAGGTGCTAACTCCTGGAAAAGGGCTGAGCTACCCAGAGCTGAGAGAGCTGTTTCCCTGAATCAGGTTGGCAACAGGGGTGGAAGCCAGGAATTGGAGAAGCTTTTCAGACCACCAGAGAGATTGTCAGCTGAGCAGTCTGATCAAGTGAGTGAGTCAGAGCCCATGCAATTGGGAGAACCAAAGTCAGAGGTGGGGGAAGAATATATGTTTATGGATTGTTCTTTATGTCAAGCTTTAGAATTGAAGTGTTGAAGAAGAGCCAGCCTTGAAAGAATTGTTCCTCTTGCAAAGGAAGAGCATTAGCAGTAAGGAGGTAAATTCCTGTGTGTTTTGGAAAGGGAATTTACTGCCACATAAGCTTGTAAAGGAAGCTGTGTTTCATGCCTGATTATCAGCTGTGTTAGAACTCTGCAACAGCAAGAAAGCTAATTGGCTGCTTTAAGAGTTTGTGCTTTGCTCCTGTTTTATATGAAAAGCCTGCTAAGAGTTTTGAGGACATTTTGAATGCTTATTTCATATTCACCTGGAAGTGCAGCCCAGAGAATTGAGGCTGAGTGAAGATAAACTGCCATAGGAGAATTAACCTTGTTTTCTTTGTGCTATGATTAACAAAGGACTATAAGAAAAGTGGCACACTGTTATCTGTGAAAAGGCTAAGCTTCTACATTTAAGAGGACTTTGAAAAGCCATTGTTGAGTTCTCTTTGTTTTTGCCACCAGTTTGCTGAACCTTAAGCAAAAGCCTATAATTTATCCTGTTAATGGAACCTTGAACCTGATCTGTTCTCTTGTGTTTAAAATAAACTTTTTTCTGTCATAAGCCTTACCCTCGGTTTGCCTCAACTACAATCCTTTTTACTTGAAGCATAAATATAGCTGATAGAGGAAGGATACATCAACCACCCTGCCCTCAACAACTAGAGACTAGTGGTTTTGGCGTTGTGCTTGTGACAAATGTTACCAGTGGTGTGCCGCAGGGATCTATACTTGGTATGATTCTTTTTAACATGTTTGTTAGTGATATTGTGGAAGGGCTGTTGAGTAAGTTTTGCTCTTTGTGGATGATACCAAAATCTGAAGTAGAGTAGACACCACTAGAAGGAGTAGATAACATGAGGAGGCATCTAGCTAAGCTTGACAAATGGTTGAGAATTTGGAAGCTGAGATTAAAACTAAAAAATGCAGGGTCATGCATTTGGGCTGCAAAACTCCAAGGGAGTGGTACAGTATAAGGAGTATCTGTCCACGAAAGAAGAACCGGATCTGGGCATGATTGTTTTTGATGATCTTCAAGTGGCTAAACAGTAGAAAAGGCAACAGCGAAAGTCAGAAGGATGCTTGGGTGCATAGGGAAAGGAATGGCCAGCTGAAAATAGGAGTTGATAGTGCCTCTGTATAAGTCTTTGGTGAGACCTCATTTGGAGTATTATGTGCAATTCTGGAGACCATACCTTCAAAACAATATAAACAGAATGGAGTAAGTGTAGAGGGTGGCTACCAAAATGGTCGGTGGGCTTTGTCATAAAGCATATGGGGACAGACTTAGATCTCAACTTGTATACTTTGGAGGAAAGGCAGGAGAGGAGATATGAT
The DNA here is from genome assembly GCA_033557465.1 of Ichthyophis bannanicus. Taxonomy (NCBI): domain Eukaryota; kingdom Metazoa; phylum Chordata; class Amphibia; order Gymnophiona; family Ichthyophiidae; genus Ichthyophis; species Ichthyophis bannanicus. The sequence continues at coordinate 429,018,885 of CM066034.1, read as the reverse complement.
AGAGATGTTCAAATACCTCCATCACATAAATGGAGGAGAGATTCTTTCAATTGAAAGAAAGCTCTGCAATGAGGGGGCATAGAATGAAGGTGAAAGGGGAAAGACTCGGGAGTAATACGTGAAAATATTTCTTTACGGAAAGAGCCTCCCAGTAGAGGTAGTAGAGATGAGGACAGTAACTGGTTTCAAGAAAGCATGGGACAAACACAGATCTCTTCTAAAGAAAAAAAAGGGATTACAGTAGTTGATATGGAAGGGCAGACTAGATTGGCTATATGGTCTTTTTCTGCTATCATGTTTCTATGTTTCTATGCTATCAAGCAATGTTTCTTCGAAATTCTTGGTCCTCTGAACTCCTCTGGAAAACTACTATTCCTGCTACAATACAAAGATTAAAACCTGGCTATTCCCATTGGTTTTTAGGGACAGGTAAAGTCATCTGGAATTTGACAATCTTGTCTTGTACCCTATCGCTAAATAAATATTCCTTTTTATTTTACCGTTTGTAACTGAAGAAAAGGAGTGCAAAAACAAAACAAAAATAACCCTACAACTTCAAGGGGAGGAGGGCAGGTTTTGAAGACTAAATTCCTGCTGTTCCCAGAGATCACCTGTTACAGGTGAGTAACTATGCTATCTCCAGAAACAAGTAGGAATGTAGTCTTCACATATGGGACTCCCTAGTTCCCAGATCTCTGAAGAGTTGGACTAGGTCAGAAAGTCGGACAAGGTCATTTGAACCTAGACTTCCCCGCCAAGGAGATCTGGCAAGAAGTGGGTGGGGGGTAGGAGTTGTTTCTACGTTCCAAAGAAATGCTAAAGGACTGCCTGGCCAAAGGCTGCTTCCCGGCGGGAGTCTTTGTCCAAGCAGTAATGGGCTGTGAAGGTATGGATGGAGACCATGTAGCAGTTCGGAAAATCTCGACAATGACTACTGAATGGAGGTTAGCAACAGAGGTTGCCATTGCTCAGACATTATGAGCAGTTACGTGTCCAGTTAGGGAAAGACCTGCTTTGTCATATGTGAAAGAAATACAGTCTGCTATCCATTTGGATAGTGTATGTTTGGTCATTGGAAGTCCCAGGTGAGAAGGATCAAAGGAGACAAAGAGCTAAGAGGACTTCCGCATGTCTTCTGTCCTTTGGAGATAGAAGGCCAGAGTCCTCTTACAGTCAAGTGTATGTAGGGTCGCTTCTGCACAAGAAGCGCAAGGTCTTGGGAAAAAGACTGGCAGGATCACTGACTGATTAAGATGGAAGGGTGATACTACTCTCAGAAGAAAGTGGGGGTGTGTTTGAAGGATGACCTTGTTATGATGAATATGTGTATATGGAGCATGAGCCACTAAGGCCTGGAGCTCACTGATGTGCCTGGCCGATGTCAGGGCAATGAGGAATAAAATCTTCCAAGATAAGTATCGGAGCTGTGTGGTTGCTAAGGGCTCAAAACGGTGGTTTGAGGAGCTGAGTTAGTACCACACTGAGATCCCATGCCACTGGTGGTGGTTGAATGGTTGGTTTGGTAAGGAGAAGACCCCTCATGAAACGTGCTACAAGAGGAGCTGTGAAGTTGGGTCTGCCCTCCACAGGCTTATGGAAAGATGAAATAGCACTAAGGTGTACCTTGCACTGAAGGAGCATAGGTACATGTTGCTTCAAATGGATTGTGACCATTTTGAGAGCACTATGAAGCATATCGACACCATTTGAAAGAATAGATCTTTTTGGTGGAGAGCTTTCTGGAGGAAAGGAGAATATGTTTTACAGCAGTAGATAGAGGCAGGCCCTGAAAGATTACGCTCTCAGCAGCCATGCTGCCAGGAGAAGGGACTGCAGATTGGGATGGAGAAGCACTCCGTTGTCCTGAGATAGGAGACCCAGCCTGGAACCCAGTGGGATTGGTGATGTTTGCGACAAATGAAGTAGAAGGGGAAACCAGGGTTGACAGAGCCAGCAAGGAGCTATGAGAATCACAGAGTCGTTGCCTGCTTGTAGTTTGAGGAGGGTCTTCGAGATGAGGGGAATGGGGGGGAACACATGACTCCAGTGGATCATGAAGGCATCTGACACTAGGCTGAGTTTGGTCAGAACTCTGGAGCAAAACTGAGGTTCGGTGGAGTGGCAAAGAGATCTATCACTGGTGTTCCCCAGATGTGGAACAGTTTTGCCGCTGTTGTTGGATCTAAAGACTGTTCGTGGGGTTGCAGGATCTGACTCAGCTTGTCTGCTAGGAGATTGGATTCTCCTGGAATGTAAACTGCATGGAGGTGCATGTGGTGGAGGATGGGAAACTCACAGAGTTTGCAGGTTTCTTGACATAGGGGGAGGGAGCCCCTCCCCCAATTTGCTTATATAAAACATAGCCACCTGATTGTCCTGACTAGGATCTTTTTGAGAGATAGTGCTCGAAAACTTGGAAGGCATTAGTGACTGCTCGAAGCTCAAGGAGGTTTATCTACTGTATGGATTCCTGTGCTGTCCACAGGCCCTGTGTGGAGACAGAATCCAGAGTTCTGAAGGCCCTTCTCCCAGCTCCTCGGAGCCATGTGATCATGGAGAGTACTGTGCCCGCCAGCACCCAACTCCCATGTTGCTGCTTCAACTGGGGTTTTAAATCTAAGGCTTCAGCCCCCTGTGATGCCCCAAGGGAAGGCTGAGCCTCTTTATCCAGCTAGGGAGCCAATACTGCCCCTAAAGATGAAGCCTGCTGTCTTTTAAGCCTTGTGTAACGCCAGAATAAAATCCACTGAAAAAAATCTGCTCCAGTGGCTCACTCATCACTACTTCCCTGCCAGAGAAGAAGCAGATTTCCCCCCTGACGACTTGGCTTTGCTTTTCCCACGCTTTACGCCCTGGGGAGAAGCAGCCACCGCTCCCAAAATGGCTGCGCTTCTGCCAAAACTACAGCCTCTATCTGCTCTCCTAATACCGGTGCCAATGGAGCCTCCATTGCTGCGCTGGTGCCAACACACTCCAGAGACCTGCCTAGCCGCAAGCAGAAGCAGCACAAACTTAACTCTGACAGCCTCCGGCTTCCTGCACAGAGCGAGCATGAAGACGCCACCCCGCTAGCACAGCCCACCGAACAGGAAAAATTGACGCCAGTAAGAACCCTCACGATCAGCCCCCAAACGGGGAGACGGGGAAGAAGAGGGAACAGCAGCCAGCCGCTTCTCTTTCCTACCACGCACCTCGTGTCGTGTCTTATTTTCCTTCACTTTTACAGCGACAAGAGATCTGGCAGCAGGAGGGGGGGACGGCAAACCCATGTTCCTACTGCTCGCAGGGATAGAAGGCACCCCGAGCTGTCTAAACACCCTCCAGTCGCAGTCCTTTACCCCGGGCTGGCAGAAGGGAAGGGGACCTGGTGCTCCCAGGCCACTTCACCCAACTGCTCCTGCAATGGTCGCTCAGCCGCTTCGCCCGCCCCTACTCACCACACAGCTGTCTGAACAACCGGCAAATTAAAATTCTGTTGCCCCGAGGCCAGCCTGAACCTCACCAAAACCGATCCTGTTTCCATATCACTTCTCCTGAGGGGCCCTCAGGGAGACTACTACAATGTGGCTCCTCACTCAGCTGCTGAAGACCGAAAGACTGAATTCTGGAGCTGAAGGGGGAGCTCTTGTACTGGAACAGCAGAATTCTGCCAAGTTCAGCCCTCAACTGCTGGTGGATGGAGACAACCCATGTGTAGCTGGACTGGCCTGGAGGTACAAAAAGAAAGGTTATTTTACCTTCTTAACAATTGTTTCTTCACAAACAATGGGATTTTTTGATTGATACATGCTTCAATGAGCGGACTTCATTTGTGTGGTATTGTTAATATCTGCTCTGAGAGAGGAATTTTCATATACTATAGTTATATAAAAGGCCCTCACTTGGTTTGCAGCTTGTCGTGCTGCGAGGGCTTGTGTGCATCAGTGATGCTGAGAGCTAAACTATCGGTAGTTTAACTACTGGCAGGGTCTCCCAAGATGGATAGGTCTCAGCTGAGGTGCCAGACCAAGACAAACCACCCATCTGGGCAGCAGCAGAATGGGATGGTGTTGACAGCGGAGGATCACATTTCTGTGACAACGGCAACAACACCAAACTTAAACTGTGCGGAAGAAAGCCCCGCAATCTACTTCTGTATCTTGCCATGAAAACCCAACGGATAGTTACAACAAAACAAATTGTGCTGTAGTGCTGGAAGATGAGACCCCCAGGTCGGAAGGCACTCAACTGGGGAAGAGCTGAAGACTATTCATACTAAAGCCAGCATTAATGATGTGGTTGGATCAAAGCCCTCGGGACGTCTGACTGCTGATGTAGCTGCGCATGAAATGAGAGTCAGAAGCTGTAAAGATGTCTTACACATTGGAACATGGAATGTATGAAGCATGAACCAAGGGAAGTTGGAGGAGGTCAAGAATGAAATGGAACGTGTACAACTTGATCTGATGGGTGTCAGCGAACTGAAATGGACTGGCATCGGGCACTTTGCATCAGATGATCACATGGTAGACCATGTGATCATCTGATGCTGGAAATGAAAGACAAAGAAGAAATGGTGTTGCATTTATAATAAAGAAGAATCTTGCAAGAACTGTAATGAAATACAATGCAGTCAGTGAACGCTTAATCTCTATTCGTCTACAAGGAATGCCTATCAACACAACTATAATGTATATGTCTATGTATATGCCCCTACAACAGCTGCAGAAGAGAATGAAATTGAAGAGTTCTATGAACAAGTACAAGCTGAAATTGACAGAACATGCAAACAGGATATCCTGATAGTCATGGGTGACTGGAACGCTAAAGTTGGCAACATTGAAAAAGACAAAGTAGTTGGAAAATATAGACTTGGCAACACAAATGAAGCTCGAGAAAGACTGATAGAATTCTGCAAGACCAACGATCTATTCATCTCAAAAACCTTCTTCCAGCAACACAAGCGGTGACTGTACACATGGACTTCACCCAATGGATTGTATAAAAATCAAATTGACTACATCTCTGGACGTCAACGATGGAAAAGTTCTAACACATCAACAAAGACAAAACCTGGAGCTGACTGTGGTACAGATCATCAACTACTAGTATGCAAACTCAAGCTAAAGTTGAAAAAGAGCAAACCACTCATAAATGCAGCAAAACATGACCTTGAGAATATACCACTGGAATTTAAAGACTGCCTGCAAAATCGATTTGCTGCTTTAGATACAAATGACAGAGCTCCAGAAGAGTTATGGAATGACATCAAGAAGGTTGTGTTGGAGGAAAGCGAGAAGTCTCTACAAAAGGTGAAAAAGAAAAAACGGCCAAAATCGATGATGGAAGAAACTCTGAAAATTGCCCAGAAACCAGATAAGCTAAAGCCAGAGGAGAAAGAAAGACAATCACAGGACTCAATAGAGATTTCCAACGTGCAGCAAGACAGGACAAGGAAAAGTACTACAATGACGCATGCAAGGAAATAGAAGCAGAAACTATTAGAGGAAGAACAAGATCGGCTTTCCTAAAGCTACGAGAGTTAAAGAAAAAGTTCCAGCCTTGAATTCAAATGTTACAAGATGCTCAAGGTTCTATGTTGAATGATGCTGAGAAGATCAAGAAAAGATGGAAGGAATATACAGAGTTAGCATAGTTGCTCACCTGTAACAGGTGATCTCCGGGAACAGCAGGAATTTAGTCCTCACATATGGGTATCGTCGGTACCGACGGAGCCTGCGTGGGAACGCTCCCCACCTTTAATAAGAAAGTTTTGGGAGCATCCCACAGCGCCTGCGTGCTGCCTTCCCGCCTTTCCCAACTGCCTCTCTCCAGTTGAGTTTTAAAGCTGAGAGAGAGGGAAAGGGAAAGGGAAAGAGATAGATAGAGATATACAACTCCTAGGGGAGGTGGGTGGGTTGTGAGGACTAAATTCCTGCTTTTCCCAGAGATCACCTGTTACAGGTGAGTAACTATGCTATCTCCAGGAACAAGCAGGAATGTCGTCATCACATATGGGGACTCCCTAGCTTTAGGTGCCAGGGAGAGACCCCAGAAGTTGTGTGCCCCTGAACAGGGCTCCACTTCCCCCCATGGATCTCTGGCATCCTACCAGGGATGGTGGGTAGGAGTTGATTAGGTATGGAACAGGTGTTGGAGAACAGCCTGACCAAACAAGGCATCCCGGCGGGAGTCCTTGTCCAAGCAGTAATGGGCTGTGAAGGTATGAACCGAGGCCCAGGTGGCTGCTCGACAGATGTCATCGATAGACACAGAGTGCAGATGAGCCATTGAGCCTGCCATGGCTCTCACATTGTGAGCTGTGACATGGCCCTCCAGAGAAAGGTTTTTACTCTGACAGGCGAAGGAAATACACTGAGCAATCCAGTTAGACAGTGTTCTCTTGGAGACTGGAAGTCCCAAATGAGAAGGATCAAAAGCAACAAAGAGTTGAGAGGACTTTCTATGTTGCTGTGTTCTTTGTAAGTAAAAGGCTAAAGCTCCTTTACAGTCCAAGGTATGAAGATTCCACTCTGCATTTGATGCATGAGGCCTTGGAAAAAACACAAGTAGGTAGACAGCTTGGTTCAGATGAAAAGGCGAGACCACCTTTGGCATAAAGTGTGGATGAGTCCTAAGGATTACCTTGTCATGATGGAACCTTGTATAAGGTGGATCAGCTACTAGCGCTTGCAACTCACTAATGCGACGTGCTGATGTGATTGCAATGAGAAAGATAACCTTCCAAGAAAGGAATTTCAAGGAGGTAGTAGCTAAAGGTTCAAAAGGTGGCTTCATGAGCTGCCCAAGAGCCAGGTTTAAGTCCCATGCCACCGGTGGTGGCCTAATGAGAGGCTTAGTTAGAAGAAGGCCTCTCATAAATCTTGCTATAAGAGGATGAGAGTTAATAGGCTGTCCATTTAGAGGCTTAAAGGAAGCTGCAATAGCACTCAAATGGACTCTTACTGAGTTAGTCTTAAGTCCTGCATTGGATAAGCGAAGGAGATACTTCAGCAATGATTCCAGAGGTATCGCAAGGGGGTTAAGACCCTTTTGCGAACACCATATGGTAAACCTTTTCCACTTGAAAGCATAAGAGCATCTTGTGGAAGGTTTCCTGGAAGCAAAAAGAATATCTTTTACTTGCTGAGGGAGATTAAGATCATGGAGATCTAGGCCTTCAGCAACCAAGCCCTGAGATGCAGAGACTGGGGATTGGGATGCTATAACATTCCGTCCTCCTGAGATAGGAGATCTGGAGCAGACCCTAACTCCAGGGAGGGAGCTTGAGAGAGATGTAGAAGCAGAGGGTACCACACTTGCCGTGGCCAATGTAGAGCTATGAGAATCATATGGCCTCTGTCTCTCTGAAGCTTGAACAGGGCTTGAACAGGGTTTTGGGAATTAGGGGAATGAGTGGAAAGGCATACAGGAAGTCTTGACTCCAGTAAAGGAGGAAAGCATCCCTGGCCTGAGCCCCCTGAGCCGGAATTCTGGAACAGAACCGGGGAAGTTTGGCATTCCATGGACTTGCAAAGAGGTCTATGTCCGGGGTTCCCCAAATTTAAAAAATCTTGGCCACCTTGTCTGCATGCAGAGACCATTCGTGTGGAAGCAGAACTCAACTGAGTCTGTCTGCCCAAGAGTTTTGTATGCCTGGAAGATACACTGCCAGGAGATGAATCTGATGCTCTCTGGCGAGGGCCCATAGTCACAAAGCTTCATTGCAAAGCGACAGAGAGCCTGTCCCCCCCTGCTTGTTCACGTAGAACATGGCTACTTGATTGTCCGTATGAATGAGGACTGTCTTGTAGCTGAGCAGGGTGTGGAACACTCGAAGAGCAAGGAAGATTGCTCTGAGCTCCAAGAGATTGATATGTAGATGAGTCTCCTGTGGAGACCAGGTGCCTTGGGTGGAGAGGTCTTGCAGATGAGCTCCCCAACCCATCGGAGAAGCATCTGTTGTGAGAGTTGCTTGGGCTAAGGGTTGTTGAAAAGGGGACCCCAGCAACAGGTTTTGAGTGGACCACTGGAGGGACAAAATAAGGCGACTTGTGTTTGCTATTTTGTCTGACAGGCATCCGGATGCCTGGGTCCATTGAGTGGATAAAGTCCACTGGGCTGCCCTCATATGGAGGAGAGCATAGGGAACCACATGCACAGTAGATGCCATGTGGCCTAGTAGTTGTAGCATTTCTCGGACAGTGAGATGAGGCTTTAGCACTGCTTGAGAAGCTAACTGCACCATGCGAAGGCAGCAGGCCTGGGGGAGATAGGCCCTTGCCTTTCTGGTATCCAGCAAAGCTCCTATGAACTCTAAAGGCTGAGTGGGAGTTAGACTGGATTTTGGAATGTTTATTACCAGACCCAAATACTGAAGGATATGCATTGTGCAGGATAGAGAAGTCCTGGCCTCTGACTCTGTTGTGGCTCGAATGAGCCAGTCGTCTAAGTAGGGGAAGATGAATATCCCTAGAGTGCAGAGAAATGCTGCTACTACAGCCATGCATTTTGTGAACACCCTTGGTGCTGAGGCCAGGCCAAAAGGAAGCACCCTGTATTGGCAGTGCTTTCCTTGAAAAAGGAACCGAAGGAATCTTCTGTGAGTTGGATGGATGAGAACATAATGGAAGCATCTTTAAGATCTAGAGAACAAAGCCAATCCTGACTCTGAAGGGATGGCAGCAGAGTTCTGAGAGAAATCATCTTGAATTTCTCTTTGACAAGGAATTTGTTCAATTCTCTGAGGTCCAAGATAGGTCTGTATCCTCCGGTTTTCTTTGGGATAAGGAAATAGGGGGAGTAAAAGCCTGTACCCTGCTGATGGATGGGTACTTCTTCTATTGCCCCTTGGGCAAGAAGCATAGTGACCTCCTGACCTAACAGATTGATGAGAGAGGTCAGAGAATTGAACTGCCTTATTATTGTGGGAGGGGGCATGCTTGAAAAATGAAGCTTATACCCCTTCTTTATGATGGAGAGTGTCAAATGCTCTGCTGTTATCTGCCCCCATCTGGTGGCAAAGTGACATAACCTTCCTAGAATGGTGGAAGGTTCTGGTCCCATGAGAGCCAAGAATGCTAAGTTCTCTAGCTGAAAGTCAAAGGCCTTGTGGAGGCTGAGACTGCTGGGACGGCTGAGGCTTAGCAGTCTTTGCTTTCTTCTGTTTGGGTGGTTGCTGACCTTTCCTGACAAGCTGACCTGCAGAACGTCCCTGCTGAGCATAAGCAGGATAATATCTTTTCTTCTTAGAAAAGAATGGTTTCTTGAAAGATTTCTTTCTAGCAGGATCAGCTGTGGACTTGGATAATCTATCCAAGGTGGAGTTGTCAGCATCCAACTCATTGGCCTTTTCCTGCCAGTCTCTACCAAACAGGTTCTCACCAGTACAAGGGATATTTCCCAATTTGTCTTGTACCCAGAGCTCCAGATCAGATGCCTGGAGCCAAGCAATTCTACGTGCACCTATGGCAATGGAAGAGGTTCTGCTTATGCACTCAAAGCAGTCAAAAGCTGCACGGTTGACAAATTTAGAAACATCTTGGGCATGTTTGACCAATGTGAGAAAATCCTGTCTTCTATCCTCAGGAAGAATAGGACTCAAAGCCTCTAAATCACCTGTGACCTCCTTCAGGAACATTCCCATGTATAGACTATAGGAACTGATCCTGGCAGAAAGCATGGAAGCTTGGAAGACACGATGTCCAAAAGCATCCAGGGTTCTGCACTCACGTCCTGGAGGATTAGAGGCATGCCTCTTTGCACTCTTGATCCTTCTCATAGCTGATTCCACTACAATAGAGTGGTGAGGAAGCTGAGTTTTTTGGAAACCAGGACAAGGAGGGACTTGATACAGAGTATCCAGTCTGCGAGAATGAGGAGAGGTGGTAAGAGGTGTCTCCCACATTCTTAACATGAGATCATGCAAAATCTCATGAATGGGCAAGGTAGCTGCCTCCTTAGGAGTTTTGGGATATTGTAAAATTTCCAACTCCTTAGCTCTGGGCTCTGTTTCAGGGGCCACAGTAATGGACAGACCCCGAGCCACCTCCCTGATAAAATCCTGGAAGGAAATATCCTCTGGAGGAGACATCCTGCGCTTAGGGGAGGAGGGCTCCTCTGGGAGAAGCATTCCTGCATCGACAGAACTGTCAGAATCCTCAGATTCTTCTGAGGACTTGAAGTACCGTCTGTCTGGATGCTCTTGAAAAGCCCGATACCCGTACCAACCGAAGTCGGTACCGGGATAATCGGTACCGGGGTATCGGTACCGGGAGGCATCAGATGACTGGGTACCGGCAATGCAGACACCGATGTCGATGTCGATGCTATTGGTACCGGTACCAGTACCGGTGCCGGGGTCGGTGCCAGTACCGGCTGGATTGTCTGTCACGGTTCCGAGGGCGTCGATGCCGCAAGGAGAGCCGCCAGACTGCGCTCAATAGCCAGGACTCTCTGGTCTATTGACGCTGCCGATGCCTGGATGTCGGTATTGGAGAAGATCGCCGGTACCCCAGAGCATGGCACCAGTAGTTCTGCCGAGGTCAAGGCCTCGAGAACATCCTGGAGCCCCGATAATGCTTTGGAAGCCGAAGCCTCCCGCCGGGGCAATTTTGCTGGTGCAGAATCCTCAAGGGCAACGCCAGAGGCATCCCGATGCTTAGAAGGAGATATACCCTTTGAGGACCGGCTAGACTTATGTTTAGTTACCTGAGATCCACGGGAGGAAGACGAAGCCCTGGAAAACGTCGATGCCACAGAAGCTGCATCAGAGGGAAACAGGGTACTGAGCTTGGCAGCTCAGTTCTGTCGACCTCTCTTGGACATCATGGCACAGGCCATACATTCCAAGATGTAATGGTCAGGACCTAAACATTTCAGACACCACTCATGGGTGTCGGTGACGGAGATGGTACCGCCATACTTGGTGCGCTTTTTAAACCCAGAGGAGGGTTTCTCCATCGTGGAAAAAATCCTGGGCCTAAGGCCCAAAATGGCGTGTGCACCGGGAAAAAACGGGAAAAGTACCAAGAAATTTTTTTTTTTTTAAAAAGAAAAGAAAGAAAGAAAAACCGGCGGTACCGGTAAAGTGTCGAGGAAGGCAGACACAACCACAAAAAAGAAGAAACATTTTCTGCGGTGACAGGAACACGACCTGCTGGCTCCGCGGAAAACGAAGAACTGGAGAGAGGCAGTTGGGAAAGGCAGCATGCAGGTGCTGTGGGATGCTCCCAAAAGCTTTCTAATTGGACGCTGGGGAGCGTTCCCGTGAAGGCTCCGTCGGTACCAATGATACCCATATGTGATGACTACATTCCTGCTTGTTCCTGGAGATTTTATATGATAAAGATCAAGTGGACCAACAGCCGTTTCAACCTGTACCTTATGATCGGGAACCATTGGTGATGAAAGAAGAAGTTGAAGCAGCACTGAAAGCCTTATCAAAAAACAAAGCAACAGACAGTAATAGCATTCCCATAGAAGTATTACAGCAATCTGATGCAGCTGTTACCGTACTTACAAGGCTCTGCCAAGAAATATGGAAGACAACATCATGGCCAACTGACTGGAAAAGATCTGTGTTTATACCAATACTAAAGAAAAGTGATCCAACTGACTGTGGAAATTATCGCACAATCGCTCTGATCCCACATGCCAGCAAGATTCTACTGAAGATTATTCAAAAGAGACTACAGCCATACCTGGAACAAGAACTACCTGAAGTGCAAGCAGGGTTCAGGAAAGGGCAAGGAACGAGAGACATCATTGCGGATGTGAGATGTATCCATGAAAAAACTAAAGAATACCAAAATGATATCTATTTGTGCTTTATCGACTATAGCAAAGCTTTTAACTGTGTAAACCATGAGAAACTCTGGGCCACATTAAGAAGCATGGGTATTCCAGAACACCTGATCATACTCTTGCACAATCTGTACATTGATCAAGAAGCAACAGTTCGAACGGAACAAGGAGAAACAGAAACAGAATGGTTTAAAATAAGCAAAGGTGTAAGACAAGGCTGCATACTTTCCCCCTACCTGTTTAATTTATATGCAGAACAAATCACCAGAGAAGCAGGATTGTATGAAGACAACAAAGGTGTGAAGATTGGTGGAAGACTCATCAACATCCTTCGCTATGCTGATGATACCACATTACTGGCTGAAAGTGAAGATGATCTGAAACATTTGCTTCTCACAATCAAAGAACATAGTCTCAAAATGGGCCTGCACCTTAATGTAAAGAAGACAAAGATCATGACAACTGGCATAATCAACAGATTCATCATTGAAGGAGAAGAAATTGAAATCGTGAACAACTTTAACCTACTTGGATCAACTATCAATAAAGAAGCAACAAGCAGTCAAGAAATCAGACGACGCATTTCTCTTGGCAGAATGGCTATGAAAGATCTAGATAAGATTCTCAAGAGCAGAGATGTCTCTCTCCATACAAAGATTCAACTTGTTCAAGCCATGGTATTTTCAATAACATCATATGGATTTAAAAGTAGGACTGTGAAAAAGATAGACAGGAAGAAAATTGATGCCTTTGAATTATGGTGCTGGCGGCGAATACTGTGTATACCATGGACTGCCCGAAGAACAAACCAGTCTGTACTAGAGGAGATCAAACCTAAGCTTTCTTTAGAAGCTCAGATGACAAGACTTCGACTTTCATACTTTGGACACATCATGCGAAGAGAGAGATCATTAGAGAAAGACATCATGCTTGGCAAGATAGAAGGTCAACGCAAAAGAGGAAGGCCAGCAATGAGATGGATCGATACAATAACAGCAGCTACGGGAACCAGTCTGTCAACAATGAGCCGCCTGACTGAAGACCGAACACAATTTAGGATAGCTATCCAGAGGGTCGCCATGAGTCGACTCAGACTCGACGGCACTTAACAACAACAACAACAACATATACAAGGAAGCCTGTTTAGAGGCAGAGGCAGACTAGATGATCTTCTATTATTAGTCTCTTATTAGTCTTAAATAGGTTACCCTGTAGCTTCATTGCATGTCCCCTAGTCTTTCTATATTCTGATGGCGTAAACAATCGATCTACGTTTACCCGTTCCACTCCATTCATTAATTTATAGAGCTCTATCATATCTCCCCTCAGCCGTCTCTTTTCCAGGTTGAAGAGCCCTAACTTTTTTAGCCTCTCTTCATAGGAGTATCCTTCCATCCCCTTTGCCATTTTGGTGGCTCTTCTCTGTACCTTTTCTAATAACGCTATATCCTTTTTAAGATACGGTGACCAGAATTGCACACAATATTCAAGGTGCGGTCACACCATGGAACGATACAGAGGCATTATAATATCCTTTGTTTATTTTCCATTCCTTTCCTTATGATACCTAGCATTCTATTTGCTCTCTTGGCCACCGCTGCACATTGGGCAGAGGGTTTAACATGTTATCCACGATGATGCCTAAATCTTTTTCCTGGGTGGTGGTTCCCAATGTGGAACCTTGCATTGTGTAACCATAGTTTGGGTTGTTCTTCCCTAGGTGCATAACTTTGCACTTGTCCACATTAAATTTCATCTGCCATTTGGATGCCCAGTTTTCCAATTTGTCAAGATCCTCTTGCAATTTTCCACAATCCTCTTGGGTTTTAACAACTTTAAATAGTTTGTCATCTGCAAATTTGATAACCTCACTCATTATTCCCTTTTCCAGGTAATTTATAAATATGTCAAAAAGCAGCGGACCCAGCACAGATCCCTGGGGTACTCCACTATTCACCTTTCTCCATTGGGAAAATTGGCCATTTAGCCCTACCCTCTGCTTTCTATCTTTTAACCAGTTCCTGATCCACAATAGTACACTGCCTCTTATCCCATGACTTTTTAGTTTTGCCGAATGTTTTGGATAAGGGACTTTGTCAAAGGCTTTTTGAAAGTCCAGATATACTATATCAACCAACTCACCTTTGCCTACCTGTTTATTCACACCTTCAAAAAACATAATAGATTAGTAAGACAAGATCTTCCTTGTGTAAAGCCATGTTGGCTGTCTCCCATTAAGGCATGACTATCTACATATTGAGTAATTTTGTTCTTTATGATGCTTTCTACCTTTGACTAAAATGTGCTGGGATTTTACAACTAAAGCTCATTTAGCACAAAAACAAATATGCAGTAGTTGCAGCCACTCTGCGCTAACTACTGGGGGTATATTCAGCATGTTCAGCATGGAGTGGAGGAGTGGCCTAGTGGTTGGGGCAAGGTACTTCAGGCCGGAAGGTCGGGGGTTCAAATCCCACTAGAGGACAGCAACCTTGGGCCGGAAGGACTGGGGTTTCTAGTCCCACAGGTGCTCCTTGTGGTCTTGGGCAAGCCACTTAACCCTCCATAGCCCATGTTCCCTGTAAAATAGTTATCTCCAAGTTATAATGCCCTGTTCAATGTAATTTCAGTTTGTTCAATGTAAACCGCACTGATGCAGAATAGCGCGGTATATAAGAGAATGTAAATAAATAAATAAAATCTTCTGAAGTCTCCTCCAGCTTTACCTTTCTATGACTGTGTGAACTGGTAACCTAGAGTCCTTTCAACTTGGTATGCCTATAAGGTTCAAACCAACCAAAACACTTTTCAGTGCCACTTACCTTGCTCTGCTTAACACAAAGGAGTCACTGACTTTAACCACTGGGCCCAGATCAGGACATTCAGAGTCATGGTACTGCCCACAGTCATCACACCCTGCAAAAACAGAACATAGTCAGCACCAGAGCAAAGTATGGGATAGTACCTGGCCCAGAGTTAAAATATGCTCCCACTGAGCCTGTTAACAGTTGAAATCATGAATGGGATAAAGAAATCGGAATGTTCCTCTACATACGAAAGTGACCAAACCCCACATTCTATTATTATTTAAGTACATGTGCATGCTCATCAACAAATACACCTCATGTGACAAAAAACAATATTTGCTTTTCAACATTCTTACTATAGCAGCATGGGGATGCTTCGTGTATTTATACATTCTTGTTATCAAACACTGCTCCCTTTAAATATAAAATGAAGTTGTGACAAGGGCATTGGAAACACCAGCCTGCTCTGTCAGTGTGGCCTGCTCCTACTCTGCCTCCTTACTGGCATTATGGACACAGCATGAAAACAGGTCCTGTAAGCAAAAGCATGTCAATTAACGATATTAGTATAAAGACACATATTCCAGGCGAGACTGTGTGACTAAAGATGAGACAAAAGGCACAGAGCACAGCACAGCAAGTTAGCACCACATATATGCTTCAATGCTTAGGCAAACTTAGTTCTTGTTTTCTGGATAATTGTAAGGCATATGCATTAGATACATTTGCGTTTATCAGAGACCCAGTGCATCCACATCCAGCTCCTACATACTGTATTCATTGTGGTTATCCTGAAAACATTAGGCTAAATCATCCAATCTCTGGTCTCTGGCCAATCCTGCTTTTTGAATACCAGTGCATTTTGAGACTGGTAGACCTGCATCTTCCATATGAAATCAGCACTGCATATCTCAGAAAGCATCAGGAGTGGCAGAGTCACTTGGCAGCAATACAGAAACCAGTTTAGCTTGTTGCATGTAATCATGAAATGAAAACTCACAACACTTAGAAAAAGAGGCATGGGCTCAAGGATTTCAAAAGTGCAGCCTTTATCAAACTGTAACAACCAAGATGATTCTAAAACTGTGCATGCCTTCTTTGGCTGGAGGAGGTAAGAACTGTATCTGGCTGGATTAGTGATCACTTTAATGAGTTATGAAGGTTTATCCTAAAAGCAGAGCAATGAGGAATCAGGAATACCTTTCAACATTAAAAGCTTTAAAACAGCCCCCTTTTCACCAAAGATACTAACATAGCTATGTTTGTAATTGTTCATAACTAAATTTCAGCTCTTTGGAACCTGTTGTTCTGAAAGTCCAATTCTGGGATGACCCTTCTGTGGGATCCCCAGGCATTGTGCACATCGCACTCAATTTTTCTCCTTTACATACTTACAAATGAACATGGACTCATCTGTATCTTCTTCTGCCATCTCGTGGAATCTGCCCAAAAAAAAAAAAAGAGAGAGATATGAGCAAGGCACACCAAAGAGTCTTGCACCAAGCTGAGAGAGGGAGAAACCAGTCCTGAAAAAATTAACAGAATGGTTCACTAACCAACTAGCTCATCATTGTCTGGAACCCTACGATAGTCTAAATATGGTTGATAATATAATACATTTCTTGATGAAAAGTATTACTTCTAGAAACTTATTTTTTATAAAAATATCAAAATGTGTTTGTATGGTTTGGCCTTTCCAATGAGTTACGCCATAGAGACTTGAAGGGCTATGAAATACAGATTTTCTTTAGTGCTTGGAATGGCAGTGCAGGTTCAGCTATTATGTGCGGGGGTGGCTGAACTGGTTTTACTGTTTAGTGTAAATATTTTGTATAATGTGGGCTCTGGGGAGTTTGGTATGTTTTTTTTGTATTGAATTTTACCACGGTAGCATTGTAACTTGCTTCAAAATTTATTGGACAGTGCTCATAAGTGGCTGACCTAAACGGATGCAAACCCACAGAACTCCTGCCGCCACCCTTATTTTATCCTGTAATTAGCAGTTATCAGTCTCTGTTTTACTCTGTGGAGACAGCTAGGGATGGGGGCAAGTGCTCCTTACCTAAATTATGAACAGATACAGTATTAAACCTATGCGGAGAAGTAAACAAAAGATGCTGCCTCCAACTGGGGATTATACAGAAAAGGAGAACTTGTTACCAGATGGCAGCATGGATCCTAAATTAATTGGTACAATCAAGGGCATGATAGATCAGCTGAGGGCCCACATTCACACCATATCAGATTCCCAGTTGGAGGTAGTGGTGGAAAGAGCAGCCAAGCTGGTCTCTCCTTCGTCAGGAAGACTGTGGCCTGAATCAATGCAATGGAGAAATGGAGGCCTCTTAGACTGAAGTGCGTAGAAAGACCAATACACAAGTATGGGCAGGAAGAATTAGTGGAGAAGAATGACGATCTCAGAAATAGCAGCCGGGGGCTGGTTGGAGTGCCAGAGAAGACTGAAATACCGGATCCGGTAACTTTCTTTTCAGCATGCCTTCCAGAGCGCTGCTGTGCATGGATTTGGCACAAGCCGCCATAAAAATGGATCGGGCGCATCAGGCCCCTCGAGCCTGCCACTGCTGCGCAGGGCTGACTCCAGGCAGCTATTATCCAGGTTTACTGCTTTCTCAATAAGCAATGGATTCTCAAGGCGGCACACAAGACAGGGGAGTGTGATACCAAAACCAGCAGATCTATGCATTTCAGGACTTTTTGGACAACTACCAACACAAGCGGCAGTAGTTCCAAGCTGTGAAAAGGGCCCTACAGGAACACAAGGTCCCCTACTTTATGCTCTACCTGGTCAGGCTCCATATGATGGATGAAGGCAGAGCGCAGATATTTTCAACTGTTTTGGTGGTGGAGCAGTTTGTAAGATCACTGTGGGGGGGGGAACCCCTTCATGACTGGACTTGAGAAGTTTGATTGTGGCAGCTAACTGATAGTAGGTCTTGATGCCCTTTTCTTTCCTCCCCCTCCTCTCTTTCTTGTCTTGCTTCTTTGGAGTCTAGGGGCAGGTGGGGAATCTTGATTGGGGCGGTGGGGTGAATAGCTACAATAATTATATATGCATACATTTAACTGCTGCTTTTGCCATTTTTGTGGTGGATTTGGACTTGTTATTTCCTTTGTGTGCAAGGGCAATGGCAGAAGGGGCAGGGACAGTAAGGATGTCAGGTTTCGTTTGTTATTGGGTGGGGGTTGTTATTATGTTTGGAGGTGGGTCTGCAATGTGGGGATTGAAGTGGTTTGGATATAGAGTATGCTGTGGGGTACTGGGGGTATAAGATGTTGGTGGAAATAAAGCAGAGTGCACGGGAGTGGGGGGATGATGAGTGGAGTACAGGGATCTTTGAATTGTTGGTTGCTATGTTGGGGCTGCATGCTTGATGGCATGGAGGAAGTGGTTTTGGCAGGGAAAGTGCTTGGGGTTAGTGATGGCAGTGGAAGGGGCATGGAGGTGTGATATGGGAGAAGTGAGCTGAGGGGGTGGTCTTGGGCACTGGAGAGTTGAGGGCAAAGTACACTTGCAGTGGAAGGGATTTGCTGGTAGGTTTGGGGAGTCCCTATATATTTTTGCAGAGTTAGGAGAACCCGCTTAGAGTTGAGGGGGTCAGGGATAGGGGGAATGGGCGGGGTGGGTATTTGGGGGGTTGGGCAAATTTGTGAAAATTACCAAAGCTACACTCTTAGATGGGTGTTACACGATGCAAGGTTCCACATTAGGAACCACCACCCAAGAAAAAGACTTAGGCGTCATAATGATTGAAACCCTCTGCTCAGTATGCAGCAGCAGCCAAGAAAGCAAATAGAATGCTAGGCATCATAAGGAAAGGAATGGAGAATAAAACCAAGAATATTTTACTGCCTCTGATCCACAGCAGAAGGCAAGATGGCAGCAGGGATCTGCCACAGCGAGGGTGGTCTGCACTAATCTCTTGTTTGGCCTGGATTTGCGGCAACGAAAGCTTAAGAAAGCCAGGCTACCCTCGGGCTTGGCTGACAAACAACTTTCTCAGCCAGAAGACACTGGTTGCATGTCGCTTTCCCCCGACCTCTTTTGTGGGGCCGTCAGATGTGATTCCTGTGGCTCTGGACACATCCAGGGTATGGCTATCCACAGAGCAGCTAACTCCCCCGCCACGGTCCGGAAGTGCAGAGATGGTCTTCGGAGTGCTCCCCACTGCTGACGAGCTCACCAGTACGAGGGAGTGAAGAGGGCTCTGGCCTGGCGGTAGCTTCCCTTCCTCCTTCTACTGTTGCTGTGTTTGGCGCTGGAGGCTCAGTGGGGTGACATCCTCTGGTGGGGATTCTTTAGCAATGAGTAGCAGAAATGGCCTGATTCTGGTGTCAGCGGGTTTGGTTAAACCTGCTAAAATAACATTGGAAGCGCTATGGGACGCCGTGGAAATTATGAATACCTCTCTAGCACTGTTCCCTCTAAGCTGTGCGCGTGTGCGCACGCACACACCTCGCCGAGCGAGCGCACATACTTTACAACAGAGCGCATAAAAATTATGGTTCTGATTCTGATAGAAAACAACACAGACGTCTTAAAATTTAAAAGTTGTGATTGTAATTACTAGAAATTTTCTGCTTCATTTAGTAATCGTCTATTTTCATTTAATTTGATTAAAATCAGTGTGGTGTACATACTGTATTCTGACGTGTAGTCAAATTTTAAAGTATATAACTCCGAGTGTCGTCATGTGGTGCAAAAAATTTAACCTTCCTTCAAATGTTGCACAGCTGATATTTTATGCGCCCACAGCCTACAGAAAATTAGAGGGAACATTGCTCTCTAGTGACTGTTGTGGGGACTGTCAATACAGAACTTTTATCTTTAAAAATTGTTTTTGCTGAGGCTTCTCAGAATCAGGAGAGCAAGCTGGTCAGTTAGCCAATGTGGAAGCAGAGCTGGGTCAGCTTCAAGGGCTGTCTGCTGCCCATGTCAAGGAAAAGACTTTGCTCACCAGGAAGGCAGAATATCTAGAAAATCAATTCCATAGGAATAACTTGAGATTGTTAAATTTTCCTAAATCTCCTAGTCTGTCTGCTACTAAGATGGTGTGCAAATTAATTCCAGGAACTCCTTAAACTCCCTGGAGATAACTTGCCCCCCATCGTTACAGCTCAGTACTTGTCCTTGTGGTTGTGCTTCAGGTGACTCATCTCGGGGTTCCAGGGACCTGACTGCGTTCCTGGAGAATTCCCTTGAGGTGGTCACTGAGCGGACCACCCTGCTTGTGACCCTGGCCTTGGCGCCGGATAAGTCTGTAGTTCTTCATTCTTATTTCAGGAATTTCAATGTACCTTTTCTAGGTTCTAAAGTGCATATTTTTCCAGATCTCTCAAGTGTTACCCAACTAAGGAGAAAGGAATTCCTCGGTCTTAGACCTAGGATCCTCTCCCTTGGTGGGACTTTTGTTTTAAGATTTCCTTCTCATTATATAATTACCTATAAAAATAAGATTTTTCTTTTTTTTGAACCTCGACAGCTACTAGAATTCCTAGTGGCTGGAGAAGAGATTGTGGTTAACACTCCATCCAATATGGTTGACGCATAAGTTCTCACCCTGCTATGAAAACTGTTTTTTCTTGTTAGGGATAGGTAACTATTTCCCATGCTTTGTTATTTCCTGGTGTCTCTGTATGTCACTTATATTATGGTCTAAATTGATGGAGATGATTATTGTGTGGTTTTCTTATTTTTCTTTTCTGATACATACTAATGTACCATTATTTTTATAATATTCTTGTTTGTACTGGAATGTGTTATGTAAAATTAATAAAAATTTAAATCTTAAAAAAAAATGATAATGCTTCTGTATCGTTCCATAGTGTGACCACACCTTAAATAGTTTGTGCAATTCTGGTCGCCAAATCTTAAAAAGGATATGGTTGACTTAGAAAAGGCACAGAGAAGAGTCACCAAAATGGTAATGGGAATGGAAGGATACCACTGTGAGGAAAGGCTTAAAAGGTAGGGGTCTTCAACTTGGAAAAGAGATGGCTGAAGACAGATATGATAGAGGTCTATAAATTAATGAAAAGAGTGGAACGCATAAACATAGATAAATTGTTTACGCCATCCAAAAGTAGAAAGACTAGAGGACATGCAATGAAGCTGCAATGTAAACCCATTAAGACTAATAAGCTTGTCGTGCTGTGAGAGCTTGTGTGCATCAGTGATGCTAAAGACTAAGCTATCAGTAGTTTAACTACTGGCAGAGTCTCCCAAGATGGACAGGCCTCAGCTGAGGTGCCAGACCAAGACAAACCACCCATCTGGGCAGCAGCAGAATGGGACAGTGTTGGCGGCAGAGGATCACATTTCTATGACAACAGCACTAAACTTAAACTGCACGGAGGAAAGGCCTGGTAATCTACTTCTGTATCTTGCCATGAAAACCCATCTGGGTAGCAGCAGCATGGGACAGTGTTGGCGGCTCAAGGATCACATTTCTGTGACAATGGCAACAACACTAAACTTAAACTTCTGTATCTTGCCATGAAAACCCAATGGATGGTCACAACAATACAAATCGCACTATAGTGCTGGAAGATGAGACCCCCAGGTCAGAAGGCACTCAACTAGCTACTGGGGAGAAGCCGAAGACTTTTCAGAGTAAAGCCAGCATTTATGATGTAGTTGGATCAAAGCCCTCATGTGCAGCTGCACATGAAATGAGAGTCGGAAGCTGTAAAGATGTCTTATATATTGGGACATGGAACGTACGAAACATGAATCAAGGGAAGTTGGAGTTGGTCAAAAATGAAATGGAATGTGTACAACTTGATCTGTTGGGTGCCAGCGAACTGAAATGGACTGGCATCGGGCACTTTCCATCAGATGATCACATGGTCTACTATGTTGGAAATGAAAGACAAAAAATAAATGGTGTTACATTTAAAATAAAGAAGAAACTTGCAAGAACTGTAATGAAATACAATGCAGTCAGTGAACGCTTAATCTCTATTCGTCTAAGAGGAATACCTATCAACACAACTATAATTCAAGTATATGCCCCAACAACAGCTGCAGAAGAGGATTAAATCGATGAGTTCTATGAACAAATACAAGCTGAAATAGACAGAACATGCAAACAGGATATCCTGATAGTCATGGGTGATTGGAACGCAAAGGTTGGCAACAAAGAAGAAGGCAAAGTAGTTGGAAAATATGGACTTGGCAACAGAAATAAAATTGGAGAAAGACTGATAGAATTCTGCAAGACCAACAATCTATTTATAGAAACATAGAAATATGACGACAGTAAAATACCACATGGCCTATCTAGTCTGTCCTTCCATATCAACAACTACAACAGTCCCCTTTTTTCCTTTAGAGATCTTCTGTGTTTGTCCCATCCTTTTTTGAATTTAGATACTGTCCTCATTTCTACCACCTCCACTGGGAGACTATTCCACGGATCCACCACTCTTTCCGTAAAGAAATATTTCCGCATATCACTCCTGAATCTATCCGCCTTCACCCTCATCCCTTGTCCCTTTCATAGCAGAACTTGCTTTCAATTGAAAGAGGCTCTCCCCCCGTACATTTATACCACGGCGGTATTTAAACATCTCAATCATATCACCTCTATCTCGCCTTTCCTCTAAGGTATACATATTAAGATCCTTAAGTCTGTCCTCATATGCTTTATAATGAAGACCACTAACCATTTTGGTAGCCACCCTCTGTACTGACTCCATCCTGTTTATAACCTTTTGAAGGTGTGGTCTCCAGAATTGCACACAATACTCCAAATGAGGTCACACCAAAGACCTATACAGAGACACTATCACCTCCTTTTTTCTGCTAGCCATTCCTCTCTATATGCACCCAAGCATCCTTATAGCTTTTCCTGTCACCTTTTCTACCTGTTTAGCTACTTTAGGATCATCAGACACAACCACGCCTAGGTCCTGCTCTTCTTTAGTGGACAAAAGTACTTCACCCCCTATACTGTATTGCTCCCTTGGATTGCTGCAGCTCAAATGCATGACCTTACATTTTTTAACATTAAATCCCAGCTGCCAAATTCTAGACCATTCTTCAAGCTTAGCTAGATCCCTCCTCATGTTATCTACACCTTACTGGGTGTCTACTCTATTGCAGATTTTGGTATCATCCGCAAAGAGGCAAACCTTACCAGACAGCCCTTCTGCTATATCACTAACAAAGACGTTAAAAATAATCTGACCAAGGAGAGGTCCCTGGGGCACACCACTGATAACATCCTTCTCCTCAGAGTGAGCTCCATTTACCTGTACCCTTTGTCGCCTCCCACCCAACCAATTTCTAACCCAAGCAGTAACTTTAGGATCCATCCCTAGGGTGCTCAGTTTGTTTATAAGTCGCCTCTGAGGAACAGTGTCGAAGGCTTTACTGAAATCTAAATACACCACATCTAGGGCTCGCCCTCTGTCCAACTCCCTTGTGATGCAGTCAAAGAAATCAATCAGATTTGTCTGACAAGACCTCCCTCTGGTGAATCCATGCTGCCTCGGATCCTCTAATCCGCTGGATTCTAGACACCTCACTATTTTCTCTTTCAGCAGAGTTTCCAATAATTTACTCATCATAGAAGTTAAACTAACCGGCCTGTAGTTTTCAACCACATCCTTACTTCCGCTTTTGTGTAAAGGCACCACATGAGCCTCTCTCCAGTCCTTTGGCACCACTCCCGACTCCAACGAGGCATTGAAAAGGTCAGTCAGTGGAATTGCTAGAACGTCCCCAAGTTCCCTCAGTATTCTAGGGTGTATCCCATCCGGTCCCATCGCTTTGTCTACTTTAAGTTGAGCTAGTTTCTCACGAACACAGTCTTCTGAAAATTGTTCAAGATGTCCCTCGTTTCTGTTCTTATTTGTGGTTGTTTTCTGAGGTCCTGCTCCTGGTTCTTCATCTGTGAACACAGAACAGAAATATTTGTTAAGCAATTCCGCTTTATCCTCATCAGCTTCTACATATTCCTCCCCTTCACCCTTGAGTCTGACAATACCATTTTTGCCCTTCCTCTTCTAACATATCTGAAAAATGTCTTATCCCCCCATTTTATTGCATCGGCTATTTCCTCCTCTTTTTGAATCTTTGCTTTTCTGACTACTTTGCTAGCTTCTCTAAGTTTTTCCAAATATAGATGCCTGTCTTCCTCTCTCTGTGATCTCTTGTATTTCATGAAGGCCTCCCTCTTTTTCTTCTCCTTTTCAGCTACTTCTTTTGAAAGCCAGAGCGGTCTCCTTTTCCTTTTACCTTTATTTACCATTTTAACAAAAAGGTTGGTTGCCCTTAAAATATCTCCTTTCAGTTTTGCCCACTGTTTTTCTACATCCCCCAGCTGTTCCCATCCCGCTAACGACTCCCTGAGGTATTGGCCCAGTCTTCCTAAAGTCTAAGACCCTCACCTTTGAATGGATTACAACAGCCCTAGTCCTAATACTGAACCACAATATCTGGTGATCACTGGATGAAAAATGATCTCCTACTATAACAGAAACACTTTCACCATTGGTAAGCACCAAGTCCAGTATGGCCCCTTCACGTGTGGGGTCTGTTACCAATTACCTGAATAGTTCTCCCTGTAGAGTATCCAGGATCCCTTTACTTCTAGATGATACTGCAGCAGGAATGTGCCAATGAACATCTGGCATATTGAAATCCCCTAACATGAGCACTTCCCCTTTCCTATTCATCTCAAACACCTTCTTCCAGCAACACAAGCGATGACTGTACATATGGACTTCACTCAATGGATTGTACAAAAATCAAATTTACTACATCTCTGGAAGTCAATGATGGAAAAGCTCTATAACATCAGCAAAGACAAAAACTGTAGCTGACTGTGGTACAGATCATCAACTACTAGTATGCAAACTCAAGCTAAAGTTGAAAAAGAGCAAACCACTCATGAATGAAGCAAAATAAGACCTTGAGAATATATCACTGGAATTTAAAGACTGCCTGCAAAATTGATTTGCTGCTTTAGATACAAATGACAGAACTCCAGAAAAGTTATGGAATGAAATCAAGAAGATTGTGTTGGAAGAGAGCAAGAAGTCTCTACAAAAGGTGAAAAAGCAAAAACGGCCGAAAATGGATGACAGAAGAAACTCAGAAAATTGCCCAGAAATTCAGATAAGCTAAAGCCAGAGGAGAAAGAAAGACAATCACAGAACTCAACAGAGATTTCCAATGTGCAGCAAGACAGGACAAGGAAAAGTAATACAATGACACATGCAAGGAAATAGAAGCAGAACCTATTAGAGGGAGAACAAGATCGGCTTTCCTAAAGCTATGAGTTAAAGAAAAAATTCCAGCCTCGAATTGGAATGTTACAAGATGCTCAAGGTTCTATGTTGAATGATGCTGAGAAGATTAAGGAAAGGTGGAAAGAATATACAGACTTTTTATATGATAAAGATCAAGTGGACAAACAGCCGTTTCAACCTTTACCTTATGATCCGGAAGCATTGGTGATGAAATTAGAAGTTGAAGCAACACTGAAAGACTTATCAAAGAACAAAGCACCAGGCATTGATGGCATTCCCAATGAAGTATTACAGCAATCTGATGCAGCTGTTACCATACTTACAAGGCTCTGCCAGGAAATTTGGAAGATAGCATCATGGCCAACTGACTAGAAAAGATCTGTGTTTATACCAATACTAAAGAAAGGTGATCCAACTGACTGTAGAAATTATTGCACAATCGCTCTGATCCCACATGCCAACAAGATTCTACTGAAGATTATTCAACAGAGACTACAACCATAACTGGAACGAACTACCTGAAGTGCAAGCAGGGTTCAGGAAAAGGCGAGGAACGAGAAACGTCATCATGAATGTGAGATGGATCATTGAAAAGACTAAAGAATACCAAAAGGATATCCATTTGTGCTTTATCAACTACAGCAAGGCTTTTGACTGTGTAAACCATGAGAAACTCTGGGTTACATTAAGCATTATGGGTATATCAGAACACTGATCATTCTCTTGCACAATCTGTAAATTGATCAAGAAGCAACAGTTCAAATGGAACACGGAGAAACAGAATGGTTTAAAATAAGCAAAGGTGTATGACAAGGCTGCATACTTTCCCCCTACCTGTTTAATTTATATGCAGAACAAATCATCAGAGAAGCAGGATTGTATGAAAACAACAGAGGTATGAAGACTGGTGGAAGACTCATCAACAACTTTCGCTATGCTGATGATACCACATTACTGGATGAAAGTGAAGATGATCTGAAACATTTGCTTCTCACGATCAAGGAACATAGTCTTAAAATGAGCCTGCACCTTAATGTAAAGAAGACAAAGATCATGACAATTGGCAAAATCAATAAGTTCATCGTTGAAGAAGAAGAAATTGAAATCATGGACAACTTTAACCTACTTGGATCAACTATCAATAAAGAAGCAACAAGCAGTCAAGAAATCAGACGACGCATTGCTCTTGGCAGAATGGCTATGAAAGACCTAGACAAGATTCTCAAGAACAGAGATGTCTCTCTCCATACAAAGATTCGACTCGTTCAAGCCATGGTATTTTCAATAACATCATATGGATGTGAAAGCTTGACAGTGTAAAAGATAGGAAAAAAATTGATCCCTTTGAATTATGGTGCTGGCGGCAAATACAGTGTATACCATGGACTGCCCAAAGAACAAACCAGTCGGTACTAGAGGAGATCAAACTTAAGCTTTCTCTAGAAGCTCAAATGACAAGATTTTGACTTTCATACTTTGGACACATCATGCGAAGAGAGATCATTAGAGAAAGACATCATGCTTGGCAAGATAGAAGGTCAACGCAAAAGAGGAAGGCCAGCAATGAGATGGATCGATACAATAACAGCAGCTATGGGTACCAGTCTGTCAACAATGAGCTGCCTGACTGAAAACCGAACGCAATTTAGGACAACTATCCAGAGGGTCACAATGGGTCATCACAGACTCGACGGCACTTAACAACAACAACCACCACCACCACCATCAAGAGAAAATATTTTTTCACTCAATACGTAATCAAACTATGGAATTTGTTACTAGAAAATGTAGTAAAACCTGTTAGTGTAGCAGGGTTTAAAAAAGGTATGGACAAGCTCCTGGAGGAAAGGTTCATAAACCATTATTAAAGAGGACCCAGGAAATCCACTGTTTACCCCAGGACAAGCATTGTGGAACCTGTGTAACGTTTTGGGAACCTGCGAGGTACTTGTGACCTGGATTGGCCAGGAAACAGGATAATGGGCTTGATGGACCTTGGTTTGACCCAGTATGGCATTTCTTATGTTTTTCATTTGCATTCTCTATTGGATTTCTATGCTGTTTGCCTTGCTTGATTTCTTATCTAAGCTCTACAACCAAACAAATCTGCTTTCCTTTATTCACAATACTGGTGTTTGAATATTTGAGCTTCTGGCTCAGATGGGCATTCCTCTTTGTATAATTTTGCTTAACATTCAGGGGATCTCAAGCCCCATCAAATGTACTCTAGTATTACAGTCCCTTAAAAGGGGTCGGCGGATAATTCCCTTTTACAGGAGATCCATTTAACCAGAAGTGAACATAAACTGTGCTGGGTCTAGGTGGGACAAGTCTTCTCTACATAGTCTGGCTCCTGTCTTGTGTGCTGGTTGACCGATCCCTGCCCCTGGAGGGGTAGTGCATTCAAAGAATTCCTGATTTTGCACTGAAAGTTGTCAGATGCTGAATTTGTATTGTTTAATGTGTATGGTCCCAATATATACTCTGATGAGTTTTTTTTATTTGCACAACTCACAAACTCAATGACTGGACAGACCTGCCTTTGATTATGGGAGGGGACTGGAATGTATCTATGAATAACAGGAAAAAAAGATCTGGATGCCACATGGGAGGTCATAGGTAATCTTGGACACAGAAGGCCATAGTGAATATCTTGGGCTGGTGCTTGGATAATCCTGGTGTTTGGATTACATATTCTTTTCTCCACATCATCAGTTCTAGACTCCTTTGGCTTTTTTTTCTTTGCTCAAGGAGCTCCTGACATTTTTGGTTCCAGAGTGATATCTTTGCTTACCAGCTCTTTGAAAACCACCTAGTTTTAATTTCACTGTCTGGAGAGGGAACTCCATCACATGGTGGCAACATGAAAACTGAACACTTCCCTCTTGGGCTGGAAGGCCTTTGGAGATTTGATAAGCAGCGTACTGGTGGACTTCCATGCAGTACATGATTCTCGGGGGTATGACCCGGTTTTATGCTGGCAGACATTTAAAGCAGTCTTTACAGGTATCATTGGCTATGCAAACTATCTGGCTCAGCATGATGAGAGGAGAGAGCTCACATACAGCAGCAGATTGCCTCAGAGTAGCTACACAAATGTATTTATTTATTTAACCAGTTTGGCTTTGCACTTCTCGAGTATACAGTTAGTTGTGTTTTTTCATGATTTGCTTGTGGGCACTCAATGTGGTAAGACTGAACTGTCTTATCGTTTCTCAAAGTTACATTATTATGAACATGGCAACAAAATGGGAGTTCTGTTGGCCAGGGCTGTGTGGCAGCTGCTACAATTAGGAGCTTACGTGATCATGTGAGAAAGGTTAGAATGGCTGTGGTGGACATTGCAGATATCTCATTGTCCCATTTTCAGCCCTTCTATATGGGAGAGGAGGACCCCACTTTGGATACCTGTAACGTATTGCTGGACTGGGTCTCTTTTTCCTGATTGCCCCTGGACCAATATGTGGGGTTGTCTTGCCCCATTTCAATGCATGCCATTGGCGGGCTGCAGTGGCAAATGTGTGGAGCTGGATGGCTATTCTATCAAATTCTACGAGGTGTTTCGAGAAGAGTTTGCTCCTATCTTGGAGAGGGGTGTGGGTAGTATGGGCGACCCTGTGGTGGTTGAGGTTGTCCTGATCCCCAAAGAAGGGTTGGGACAGCGAATATACTGAAGAATATAGGCCAATATCCCTAATCCATTTTGATATGAAGATCTTGGCTAAGATTTTACAGGTACAGCTCAAATCTTTGCTACCAGTCTTTGTGCACCCAGATCAGACAGAGTTCATTTGCAGCCATTCCTCTACCAATAACATCTACCAGTTGTTCCATTTGCAGCAGTTGGCAGAGCGTGGGCAGTTGTCTGGGGTTGCGCTGTCCCTTGATGCCAAGAAGATTTTTGATCAGCTATTTGGACTGCTAGTACCTTTTTTGGGCTGGGTAATGGCCCTCTACTGGAGCCTAGTGCCCGTCTCTTGGTTAATGGAGTTTTCATGGCTTCATTTCCGATTTAGTGCGGCACACGGTAGGATTGCCCCTCATCCCTGACACTTTTTGACTTTGCATTGGAGCCCTTCCCATGCTTAATTCGTGTCTCATGTGAGATTGCTGGGCTTTCAATGGATGGGATTGATCACAAACTTTCACTATACAAAGATGATGTGCTATTGCTCCTTGTTTAGCACTACAACAGCTCCTGGTGGATTTCAGGCAGCGGAAGGCTACAGGATTAATTGGTTGAAATCTGAGCTCGCAGAGGTGCCTCCCTTTGATGTTGCGCTGCTTCTTACAGGTTTCATGCTTTAAAAATCTGAGCACTGAAATTCCTTTATATATCAGCAATTTGTTTAAAGCTATGTGCCTCTGCTATTGCAAGTGGAGAGAGATTTGCATTCGTGGGTCAACTTGCCCATTTTGTGGTGCAGTCTTATTAATTTAGTGAAGAAGAATATTCTGCCCTGCTTACTGTTTCTTTTTCAACATTTGTCCAGCAGGTCTCAGGGATGGTTTTCCGTAGGTTCAATGGGTGGCTTTCCAGTTTTGTATGGCATAACCATAGCCCTGTATTACTTCTGCCACTCTGTATTGGCCAAAGGATGAGGGGGTATGGGTTTCCCCAAATTAGAGGCCTATTACTGAGCCACAAGACTGGTTGCAGTTAAGCACTGGTTTTAGAGCGTTTTTTTAAGTGCCCAGCTAGATCCAGTTGGAGAAGGCGCAGGCCTCTTTGCACTTTTCCTGTTCCTTGACTATTCATTACCTGTTTTGACCTCTTATACTACTACTAAGCCACTGTGGTGTGTTAGGGTAGCCACACAAGAAAAAAAAATTAAACTGCTTTGCTTTTCCTCTTTGTTCTTTCTGCAAAGGAGGTTTTTTCTTGCAAATTTCTGCCTGTCCACAGCCTTCTTAATCTACAGTCTAGTGGCAAACAACCTAAATTTTAGGTTATAAACTTAGGAAAATGTAGCTTCTCTGAACACCTTACCTAGCCTTTTTATATCAGTAATTTGAGTGTACCTTCAATTCATATAAGGTACACTCCCTGGGACACTTAAATTCCTACCTGCCCCACCCATCGCAAAGTTCCGTTGCCTATATAGTTTTCATATCATAGACATCTGTTCTCCAATTAAGTGGATCTCCCACCCTTTCTCCTTTTGTTAAACTGCTTTATAACCCTCACAATCAACTTGCCATGTATTCAATGCCCGTGGTGCCTTTATTCTAAGAATCATCATTTGGAGCCTTTGGAGCCCTATATGCATAGCTCTGGAGAGCTATCTGCTATGCATAAAAAAATTGATTCTATTAAGGAAAGAATTAGCTGCAATGAAACACACATCCCCTAAGGTACAAACTGAAAACAATCTACCACTGCTCCCACAAAGAATCAAACATCCCAGGAACAAATGGATCACAATAGGTTCTAGTAGGATGCAACCTGTAACGCAGAGACACCCTCTTCATCAAGAGATATCCCTGCATAATGCCTTCTGCGCCTTGAAAAATGTGTGCGCCCAATTAATGGAAACTGAAGTGGTCTTAAATGAGAAGGTTAACACCAAATCTACCAATAACGCTCCATGTATGAACAAAAAAAGAATTAAAAAATCTCAAAACAGGAAACTGTTGCTATTTGGAGACTCCATCATTAGAGGGATTAACTTGGGACAGAAGATGGTCAAATGTCTCCTAGGTTCTTCAGCCAGCACGAATATAAACAAAATTGTTAGCACTCCAAAATTGATGTTGTCAATCACTCAGGTACAAACGACCTGTCTAGAAACAGTTACTCTACAGTACAAAGGGGCTTCCAGATTCTGGGAAAGAAACGTAAAACCACTGTCAACACTATAGCATTCTCTGACGTTCTATCTATTCATAATAAGGAGGAAGAGAGGCTGCATCACATAACCAACTTTAATATATGGCTCTAAACCTGGTGTAAACAAGAAGGATTTAGATATATAGGCAACTGGGGCAATAGATGGAACAACAAGAGGCTATACTGTGTTGCTGGACTGCATCTCTCTGTGGAAGGAAAAAGGATCCTAAGTGAAAAAATAAGATAATATGTGGACAAGCACTTAAACTAGGGAAATGGGGTAATGGATGGAAAACAACAAGTTCAGGATGTCACTCCCAGCAAAAACACAACATTGGAAATAGTCATCATATTAACCCACACAAAGGCAAGAGGAAAGAGTCGTCTAGAATAAGATCCATGCAAAATACAAACAACCCAACCAACAATTGCTGGAAGGCAATGAGCAAAAATGCTCAAGGTCTAGACAACAAAGTTCCTGATATGAAAGACATAATGTTGGAAATGGATTTGGACATTGGAGTCATTAGAAAAAAATGATTTAACAAGTTGCATGAATGGGATATAGCCATAGCTGACTATAATTTATTTAGAAGAAACAGAGAAGACAGAAAATGAAGAGGAGTAGCCATATATGTTGAAAGCAATATTAAAGCCACTGAAATGAGGGGACATGGAGAAAAGAAGAAGCGCTGTGGATTGTGTTGGAAAGAGGAGATGGCACTATCATCCATACTGGTGTAGTCTAAAGGCCTCCAACTGAAATGGAAGAAAAGGATAGAGACTTGATCACTGATACTGCAAAGGTAGCCATTAAGGGAGAAGTGATCATATTTGGCGACTTTAATCAACCAGACATGGATAGCATATTTACTCACCTGTAACAGGTGTTCTCCGCAGACAGCAGGAATCAGTCTTCACATATGGGCGACGTCGGCACTGACAAAGCCCGCGTGGAGCAAATCCCCCGCTTTTAAAGAAAGCCTTTGGGATTGCTACCATGCATGCGTGGTCCCCTTCCTGCCCAAGGGTGCCATCTTGCTCAGTCAAATTACATAGCTAAAAGACGGCAAAAATAAATAAAGATGGTATGACTGCAACTCCAAGGGGAGGAGGGAGGATTGTGAGGACTGATTCCTGCTGTCCCTGGAAAACACCTGTTACAAGTGAGTAACTATGCTTTCTCCTGGAACAAGCAGGAAGTCAGTCCTCACATATGGAGCTCCCAGCTATGGCCTCCCAACCTATAGCCAAAAAAGGGCTCCTTCATGGAGAGCTACAAGCAGCAGCAATGAAGTTCGTATAACAGACCAAGCAGGACCCCTGTGTCCGATGGAACTAGCACTCCGGTAGCCTGAACACAAAAGGGTCGGAAGGTAGGAGTTGCCTAGACCCCAAAAAGGTTACGGAGCACAGCCTGGCCGAAGGCACTGTCCCATCGGGACTCTCTATCCAAGCAGTAATGAGAAGAGAAGGTATGGACTGAAGACCAGGTGGCGGCCCAGCATGTCTGCTAGCGAGACTGAACGCAGGTTGGCTACTGAGGTCGCTATAGCCCTGACCCGGTGCACTGTGACACAGCTTTCCAATGGAAGCCTCTCCTTCTCAAAGGCCCAGGCAATACAGTCCGCCACCCATGTGGACAGCGTACGCTTGGACACCGCCTCCCCAAGCTTACTGGGATCATAGGAAACGAAAAGCTGAGAGCTTTTCAGTGGCCTTGAGTGCGTTGGATATAGAAGAACAAGGCCCTCTCTTACAGTCCAAGGTATGGAGGACCGTCTCTGCCCGACTGGCGTGCGGTCTGGGAAAGAAGGTAGGGAGGACCACCTCCTGGTTAAGGTGGAAAGAGGACACCACCTTCGGAAGGAATTTGGGATGCATGCGAAGCACCACCCTATTCTTGTAAAACCTGGTGTAAGGCGCCTGAGCCATGAAGGCCTGGAGCTCGCTTACCCTAGGGCAGAAGTGAGTGCGACCAGGAAAACTACCTTCCAGGAGAGATAGTGAAGGTGGCAAGTAGCCAGGGGCTCAAATGGTGGCAGTGTAAGCAGCCCCAACACTACATTGAGATCCCATTCAGATGCTGGGGGGCAAACCAGGGGCTTAGACAGGAGTAGACCCCATAGGAAGCAGGACAACACTGGATGGGCCGAGACGGGCTTCCCATCTACCTGATGGTGGTTCGCCGCTAGGACACTGAGGTACCCTAACAGAGTTAGACTTGAGCCCCGCATGAGAGAGGTGGAACAGGTATTTCAACACCGTGACCATCAGGCAAGAGAAGGGGTTGGCCCCCCCCTCAGTGCACCAAAGTGCAAATCTACGCCACTTAAAGGCATAGGCCCATCTGGTAGACGCCTTGCGTGAGGCTAGGAGAACATCCTCCACCTCCCTAGGAAGGTGGAGCGGGGCTAAAGTCACCCTCTCAGCAGCCATGCCATCAGTGAGAGGGAGCCGAGATTGGGATGCAGAAGACAGCCCACCTCCTGGGAAAGGAGTCGGGGGGTCAGGCCCCAGAGGTATGGTGTTCTCAACCACCAGTTGCAGGAGCAGTGGAAACCACGGTTGCCTGGGCCACCTTGGAGCTACCAAGATGACCTTGTCGTGAAGAGTCTTAAACAGAGTCCTGGAAATAAGTAGTGTCAGAGGGAAAGTGTACAGAAGTCCCTCCCAACCATGAGACCAGGAAGGCATCGGCGGCCACCCTGGCAGGGTGAGGCTGCCGGGAACAGAAGTGAGGTAACTGGTGATTGTCCGGGCTTGCAAATAGGTCCATCACCGGTTCTCCCCATGTCCAAAAAAGCCTACAGGCTACCCCTGGATCCAGATGCCACTCATGCGGCTGGAGAATCCTGCTGAGTCTGTCGGCCAGCAAGCTGTCTTGGCCCAGCAGGTATATCGCTCTGAAGAGGATGCCCTGTTTGACTGCATAAGATCACAGATCCAGGGCTTTCTGGCAGAGGGCATGGGACCCCGTGCCTCCCTACTTGTTCACATAGAACATGGCCACCTGGTTTTCCATCTGAACTAGGACTGACCGGTGGCCTAGGCAATGATGAAAAGCCTTTAGTGCG
This sequence comes from Ichthyophis bannanicus, assembly GCA_033557465.1. NCBI lineage: Eukaryota > Metazoa > Chordata > Amphibia > Gymnophiona > Ichthyophiidae > Ichthyophis > Ichthyophis bannanicus. Next base: position 428,985,109 of record CM066034.1, on the reverse strand, counting down.
AGATGAATGGCTCGTAGTTCCAGGAGGTCAATCTGCTGATCACTCTCGTCCGGGGACCAAGTGCCCTAGGTACGGTAGCCCTCGCAATGGGCTCCCCAGCCCAGCAGGGATGCATCTGTGGTAAGGACCCTCGAGTGGTGGGTCTGGAAAGGCATGCCCGCCTCCAAGTGCTGGGGCGACAGCCACCAGATCAGGGACTTTATCAGTCGGCGGGTCACTCAGACTCTGTCCTGGAGGTGGCCCGTGGCCTGGGACCATTGGTCCCTGAGGCACCACTGTGCTGTCCGCATGTGGAGGCCGGCATCTGGAGTGACGTGCACCATGGAGGCCACTGGCCGAGAAGGCGCAGAAGATGCCTGGCTGGCACCGAGGAACGGTGCTGCATATCCCTAGCTAGGGCCATAGGTCTGGCTGCCCTGTCTGTGGGCAGGAAGGCCTTTGACCGAAGGGTGTCAATTCTTGCCCCAATGAATTCCAGCCCTTGCCTCGGGCAAAGGTTTGACTTGGGGTAGTTTATAAAGGATACTCCTATGAAGAAAGGCTAAAAAGGTTAGGGCTCTTTAACCTGGAAAAGAGACGGCTGAGGGGAGATATGATAGAAGTCTATAAATTAATGAACGGAGTGGAACGGGTAAACATAGATCGATTGTTTACGTTATCAGAATATAGAAAGACTAGGGGACATGCAATGAAGCTACAGGGTAAACTATTTAAAACTAATAAAAGAAAATATTTCTTCACTCAACGTGTAATCAAACTCTGGAATTTGTTACCGGAGGATGTAGTAAAGGCTGTTAGTGTAGCTGGGTTTAAAAAAAGTTTGGACAAGTTCCTGGAGGAAAGGTCCATAAACCATTATTAAGAAGGGACCCAGGATATCAATGCTTGACCCAGTACAAGCACTGCGGAACCTGTGTCTTTTGGGGAAACTGCTAGGTATGTATGACCTAGATTGGCCACTGTTTGAAACAAGATACTGGGCTTGATGGACCTTGGTCTGACCCAGTATGGCATGGCATATCTTATAACGAAGCCCAAGTGTTGCAGGACCTGGGTGGTGCGTGTCATGGCCTACTTCACCTTGGGAGCCGTAGCGTCCTTGATGAGCCAGTCGTCGAGACAGGGGAAGACAAATATCCCCTGGAGCCTGAGAAAGGCAGCGACCACTGCTAGACACTTTGTGAATACCCTGGAGGCCCAGGCTAGGCCGAAGGGAAGCATCCTGTATTGAAAATGATTGCCTTCCACCCTGTGGTTTGGGTGGATTAGGATGTAAGTATAGGCATCCTTTGGGTCTAAGGAGCATAGCCAGTCTCCCTGGCGGAGGTAAAGCAACAATGTTCCAAGGGACAGCATCTTGAACTTCTCCCTTACCAGGAATTTTTTGAGATTGCGCAGGTCGAGGATAGGCCCCCTGTCCTTTTTGGCATGAGGAAGTACCTAGAGTAGAACCACTTGCCCTTGATGTGGTGGGACACCGGTTCCACTGCTCTGTCCTTGAGAAGACCTGCCAACTCCTTCAGAAGAAGGCCCCATTGCAGGGGAGTCCCGAGGGGCTCTCCTGGGAAGTAGTGTGGAAGTACTTGGCTCAGATGGAGGAGGTAACCCTCTCTGACCACATTTAATGCCCAGGAGTCGGTGGTTATAGTTCTCCACCTGTGGGCATAAAAGGTGAGGCAACCCCCTGTAGGCAAAAGGACTGAAGGGAAAGCATAGTTATTCACCTGTATAGCTTCTCCAGGGACAGCAGGAATCAGTCCTCACATATGGGTGACGTCTGTGCCGATGGAGCCCATGTGGAGCATTTCCCCAGCTTTCAAAGAAAGCCTTTAGGACATGCTACCACGCATGCATGGTCCCTTCATGCCCAAGGATGCCATCTTGCTCAGTCAGATGACATAGCAAAAAAGGACTTAAACAATGTAGGGAGGCAACTCCAAAGGGAGGAGGGTTGTGAGGACTGATTCCTGCTGTCCCTGGAGAACACCTGTTACAGGTGAGTAACTATACTTTCTCCAGGAACAAGCAGGAAGTCAGCCCTCATATATGGGACTCCCTAGCTCAAGGCTGCCAAGGACTGAACCACAACAGTACCACCGGCGACCCATCGAGTAGCCACAAGTTGCAGAAGAGGACTCCCCACTGAGAGACTCTGTATGACCCTAGCGTCCAGCAACACTAACACTCTGGTAGCCTGAACACAGAAGGGTTGGAGGGGAATAGTTGCCTACACACCAAAAATATTACAGAGTATTGCCTGTCCAAAGCACTGTCCCTGCGGGACTTGCTCTCCAGGCAGTAATGAGCTACAAATGTATGGATCGAAGACCATGTGGTGGCAGAGTTCCGTTACCGGCACTGAGAAGGTTGGCTAACGACGTGGCCAGGGCCTGCACATGATGTGCAGTGATCCAGTACTCAAGGGACAGGCCCACTCGCTCATAGGCGAGGGAGTCCACCACCCTTCATTACAGGGAGCCTCAGTCTGCTGGGGGTCATATGATACAAAGAGCTAAGAAGCTTTGTGATTGGCCTGGGTCCTCTGCAGATAAAAGGACAGGGCACGCTTGCAGTCTAGCATATGCAAGACGAGTTCCTCCCTACCAGCATGGGGCAGTGAGAAAAAGGTGGGGAGAACCTCCTGATTGATGTGGAAGGGAGATACCACCATGGGGAGCAATTTAGAGTGTGTGCGGAGCACTACCTTGCTTTTATAGAACCTTCTATATGGCGGATCTGCCACCAAGGCCTGGAGTTCGCTCACTCTCCAGGCGAACGTGATGGCCACCAGGAAAACCACTTTCCAGGAGAGGTATCTCAGATGACATGCGGCAAAGGGCTCAAACGGCGGCTTGGTGAGTTAGGAGAGCACCACATTAAGGTCCCATTCTACCGCCGGAAGGCAGAGAGGGGGCTTTGACAACAAGAGGCCCCAAAGGAACTGGGAGACCAGGGGCTGGTTTGAGAGGGATTTCCCCTCTACTGGCTGATGGTGAATGGCTATGGCGTTCAGGTGTACCCTCACCGAATTAGACTTTAGACCGGTGTGCGAGAGGTGCAGTAAGTATTGTAGCACTAGTTGCACGCAGCAGGAGGAGTTCTCTCTTCTCGCCTTACACCAGACGGAGAATCTTCTTCATTTGAAGGCGTACGCCCGTCTGGTGGAGGGTTTCTGGGAGGCCAGCAGAATCTCTTCGACTTCTGAGAGACTGAAAGGGGCCATGGCTACTCTTTCAGCAGCAACACCTTCAATGCTAGTGACCCCAGGATGGGATACAGGAGGGAGCCCTCATCCTGGGACAGAAGGTCCAGGTCCCAACCCAGCGGCACCAGGAGTGCCACCAACAGGTAGAGTAATAGAGGGAACTAGGGTAGCCAGGCCCATCTGGGAGCAATCAGGATCACTGATGGTCACTCGCTCTGGACCTTGAAGAGGGTCTTGGCCACCAGAGGAGTTGGTGGGAAGGCATAGAGGAGGCCTTCGGACCATAGGATCAGGAAGGCAACCACTGCTACTCTCCCCGGGTGCGGCTGGCGTGAGTAGAAGGGGGGCAGCTGCGTGTTGTCTGGGGAGGCGAACAGGTCCATCTCAGGCCTGCCCCAGCGGCGGAAGAGTCTTTGCACCATTTTGGAGTTCAGACGCCATTCGTGTGGGCGGACGACTTTGCTGAGCTTGTCTGCCGGACAATTATCCTGACCTGGAAGGTATACAGCTTGTAGGTGCGCGGGTCCTCCTCTGACTTGGTCGGAACCAACAGGACTCGGGTATATCCTGCACAAAGTTGTGGAAGGCTATGTCCTCGGGCGGGGAGTGGCGCCGGGGTTCCAGAGGAGATGGATCTGAGGGAAAATCCTGGCGTCAAGAGGTCTCAGAGGAGGCCTCAACATCGGTCTCCCAGTTGGAGCTGAAGGGCGTCGAGGATTCTGAGGCTCGGGACTCCCATGCCTAGAGGCAGACCCTGAGGAATTGGGGTCAACCAGTGGATTTCGGGTTGGACTCCCGGAAACTGGCCAGGGAGGATCGGACACTCGAAGATCGGGACCGGGACCTCGATCAGTGCCAAGGACTTGCCTGAGGCCAGTGGCGATCGGTGCCTGGCTCGATGCCCCAAGACTCCTCTGCAGTCGGGGACCCGGTTGACGGGCAGATGATGCGGATGAGCCTGACATCATTGCCTGCTGCAAGGCCAGGAAGGCAGATATATTCTGCTCCAAGGCCGCCATCCTGGCTCTGCAGCTTTCGGCGTGGGCACCGAGGGTCTTGGGCCCGACACCGGCACTCTCTCGAACCTCGCACAGTCATCGTCGGCCAAGAACTCCCTCAAAGACCTCTAGGGGGCACTGCTCGGAATTGCCTGAGTCCCTCCATGGGACCTTACCAGGAACCCCAACTGGCTTCAAGGATTTTTTTCTTTTTCTTTACAGGGTCCGGCGTCTTTACAGAGGAGCCACTGTGAAGATGCTCGGGCCTCATGGGATGTGTTCGGCTTGGGGCTCAGCGTCGGGGAAGCTGGTGACGAGTCGGACCACAGGAGCAGCTTCTCCTGCAATTCAGACCATTTCTTGTTGGTTCCTGGAGTCATGGCCTGGCACAGATTGCACGTGGCACCGTCGTGGTCCAGTCCGAGGTAATGCAAGCAACAGTCATGGGGTGTCTGTAACAGACATGGTCTGACTGCCGTGGTCGCACTTTTTGAACCTGAGGGACATGGTGGGAGACACCCGGCCGGGGTCCACTACCCCCGGGCGAAAAAAGGCAAGAACGCTGGTCAAGGCAAGTCTCGTCAAAAAAGAAGAGAGAGCTGAGGATGGCGTTGGGGACAGTGCTGGCTCAAGGCAGGAAGAGGAACCGGTATGCACACTGGGGAAAAAAACAAGTTTTAAGGATAATTTTAGAGGATTTTTCCAGGGAAACAGGACGTGCGTCCACTGGACTCCGCGGAAAAAAGGAGACTGAGCAAGATGGCACCCTTAGGTGGGAAGGGGACCACACATATATGGTAGTATGTCCCAAAGGCTTTCTTTGAAAGCTGGGGAAATACTCCACACGGGCTCTATTGGTGATGACATCACCCATACGTGAGGACTGACTTCCTGCTTGTTCCTGGAGCAGATGACACGAAAATCTGCAACAGAATGGACTCCTCTGAGGGAGTGAACAACATAAGGAAAGATACTGGAAGAATAGTCTAATGCTTGTCAGTTAAGATTTAATGCAAACAAGTGCACAGTCATGCACTTGAGACGCAGAAATCCAAAAGAATCGTATGCAATAGGGGGTGAGAGGTTGGTGTGCACAGAGCAGGAGAAGGACCTAGGCGTGATAGTTTCTGAGAATCTCAAGGTGGCAAAACAATGCAACAAGGCGGTAGTCAAAGCCAGAAGGATGCTGGGTTGTATACAGAAAGGAATAACCAGCAGAAAGGAGGTATTAATGCCCCTATATAAGTCGTTGCTGAGGCCTCACTTGGAATATTGTGTTCAGTTTTGGAGACCATATCTCACAAAGGGTATAAAGAGACTTGAAATGGTTCATAGGAAAGCAACCAAAATGATCTCGAGCCTGTGCCAGAAGACATATGAGAAGAGACTTGAAGACCTAAATACCCTAGAGGAGAGGAGGGACAGGAAATATGATCCAGGCCTTTAAATACTTAAAGGGTATTAATGAACAAACAGACCTTTTTCAAAGCTGTAGAACTAGAAAACATGAAATTAAGCAGCAAGGAGGTAAACTTAAAAGCAGCACTGAAAGAGTGGTGGATACTTGGAATGCCCTCCCGATGGGGGTGGTGGGACAAATACAGTGACAGAATTCAAAATGGAAGGGGACAGACACAGTGGATCCCTTTATAGCAAAATAAAAATAACTATTTTTTATATGTCAACAAATAGGGGGGGGAGGGTGACCTGCACGGAGTGACAGATACAACCCTAAACAAAGGCATAGAGTGAGGTGAGCTGAATGGAGCGGTAGGTACAACCCTAAAAGGCATAGAGGGGGGTGACCTGCACAGAGCGGCAGGTATAACCCTAAACAAAGGCATAAAGGAGCGTGACCTGCACAGAGTGGCGCGTACACCTACTCTAGCCACCTTGCTGGGCAGACTAGGTGGACCATGCTGTCATCATATACTATGTTACTAAAACAAATTGTATTTTGGAGTATACAATGTGAATTTCATATCAGGTTTGCAGATTTGTACCTCTTTTGGTAGAGTTGTGCCCCCCCCCCCCCCCACTCCTCTCAGTAAAAATCCCCGGTTGTCATACCGTACCTTTTATCCAGAGGCGATTCTCTGGGAAGTCCAGGGTCTTTGTTTTTTTGTGGCAAGTGGGCACAGGAGACGTATTGCACGATTTTTGTACACCGACCAAAGAATTTTCTCTCGAGTCCATAAGAACATAAGATATGCCATACTGGGTCAGACCAAGGTCCATCAAGCCCAGTATTCTGTTTCCAACAGTGGCCAATCTAGGTCATATGTACCTAGCAGTTTCCCCAAGGGACACAGGTTCCACAATGCTTGTATTGGTTCAAGCATTGATATCAAGGGTCCCTTCTTAATAATGGCTTATGGACCTTTCCTCCAGGAACTTGTCCAAACCTTTTTTAAACCCAGCTACACTAACAGCCTTTACTACACCCTCCGGTAACAAATTCCAGAGTTAGATTACACGTTGAGTGAAAAAATATTTTCTTTTATTAGTCTTAAATAGTTTACCCTGTAGCTTCATTGCATGTCCCCTAGTCTTTCTATATTCTGATAAGGTAAACAATCGATCTACATTTACCCGTTCCACTCCGCTCATTAATTTATAGACTTCTATCATATCTCCCCTCAGCCGTCTCTTTTCCAGGTTAAAGAGCCCTAACCTTTTTAGCCTTTCTTCATAGGAGTATCCTTCCATCCCCTTTACCATTTTGGTGGCTCTTCTCTGAACCTTTTCTAATAACTCTATATACTTTTTAAGATACGGCGACCAGAATTGCACACAATATTCAAGGTGCGGTCTCACCATGGAACGATATAGAGGCATTATAATATCCTTTGTTTTATTTTCCATTCCTTTCCTTATCATACCTAGCATTCTATTTGCTCTTTTGGCCGCCGCTGCACACTGGGCCGAGGGTTTTAACATGGTATCCACAAAGACGCCTAAATCTTTTTCCTGGGTGGTGGTTCCTAATGTGGAACCTTGCATCGTGTAACCACAGTTTGGGTTGTTCTTCCCTAGGTGCATAAACTTGCACTTCTCCACATTAAATTTCATCTGCCATTTTGATGCCCAGTCTTCCAATTTATCAAGATCCTCTTGCAATTTTCCACAATCCTCTTGGGTTTTAACAACTTTAGTTTTGTGTCATCTGCAAATTTGATAACCTCACTCGTTATTCCACTTTCCAGGTCATTTATGAATATGTCAAAAAGCAGCGGACCCAGCACAGATCCCTGGGGTACACCACTATTCACCTTTCTCCATTGGGAAAATTGGCCATTTAGCCCTACCCTCTGCTTTCTATCTTTTAACCAGTTCCTGATCCACAATAGTACACTGCCTCCTATCCCATGACTCTTTAGTTTTGCCAAAAGTCTCTCATGAGGGACCTTGTCAAAAGCTTTCTGAAAGTCCAGATACACAATATCAACCGACTCACCTTTGTCCACCTGATTATTCACTCCTTCAAAAAAACATAACAGATTAGTAAGACAAGATCTTCCTTGTCTAAAGCCATGTTGGCTGTCTCTCATTAGTTCATAACAATCCCTGTGGTCTTCAATACAGAGCTAAAGTTATTAGAATATCAAACTCTGCAATATTACATGAAAGTTCCAGCAACTTTTAATAACATCAATACTAAATTATACAGACTTGATTGGCTAGCAGGTCTCAGATTAATTCGGGCAATAATGTGACCATGTAGCTGCGGTCAACTTAGCCCACCACACATCAATGACCTTCTTATAGCCACAGTCTAAAAACGAAAAAAGGTTTTCTTCTCTTATTTTTTCATTTTTTTCTTTTTTTCTTATTTTCGTTTTGTATTTTTATCTTATATATTTAAATATATTGTTTGTAAAAATTGAACTTAGCTTCAAACATCCAATTTCTGCAGATGAGCATTACCGCTGGTAACGGAATTAAACCCAACGCTGAATGTGCGCTACATTGACGCGTTTCACCATATGTGGCTTCCTCAGGGGATGGCAGAAACACTGAAGCTTCTTGATTCACACTAAAAACACAAGATGTTTAATTAGTGCACACTTTCAAAAAATGATAAAAGTACTTCCAGAATAACATCCCAAATGACTCATAACAAAAGTCAGATAAAATAGAAATGGAAATGAAGTAAAGATAGGACAAAACCTGAAGCTTCTCTAATATGCACTCCGAGCTTGTTACCACGCATTTCTCATTTCCAACCGCTGTCAAACGCCACGCATGCGAGTTGAACAAAATAGGTTTGAAATCTTACGTCAGTGCATACGTCATGACTACATGCAGGCTTCCCATTCTATGCGGGCATTCAATCCTGCTGGCTCTACGGAATTAAGTTTATGAATCCATTGTTGTTCTCTGTAAAGCAATGCATTCTCACGAGATCTTCCATATGCTGATGTTAATAGTTGATCAATGCAAAAACATCTCAAATCTTCGTATTTGTGTTGTAATGCTATGCAATGTTCCACTATTGGTGCCTCTCGTCGACAGCAAGACAATCTGCTCTTGTGTTCATTCATACGGACTCTGAATTGCCGAATAGTTTTGCCGACATATATGAGACCACAAGGGCACTTAACGCAGTGTACAACGTGCGTCGAGGAACAGGTCGTGAAACTCTGAAGCTTATATTGTGAATCATGATAAAAAAACTCAGATGTTTCTAAGGTGATTGCACATATATTACATGCTCCACATTTAAAGTGTCCTATCTGAGAGGAATTTGTGTCCAAACGTGGGGACCTTAAAACTGCTGGACTTAATAATTCTTTAAAATTTTGTTGTCTCTTCCAAACACACCGGGTGGAGACTTTTTCCAAACCTGGTATTGTGTGTAGTACGTTCTGATGGCGCTGCAGACTCTTTTTCAATAAATGACTATACGGAGAAAAGGTGGTCACTAAATTAATCTGTTGGTCCTCGTTCTCCACTTCGGATCGTGCAAAAGGATGGAGCAACAAATCCCTATTCACAAATAGAGCTCTTTTATAGGCACGATGAATAATTGCTGAAGGGTACCCCCGAGCCGCAAAATCATTCTTCAGAATTTTAGAGTGTTCTTTAAACTCATTAATGTGGGTGCAGTTCCGACGAAAGCGAATGAATTGGGAAATGGGTAAACTATCTTTTAATTGTACAGGGTGTGCACTAGTGTAGTGTAGATACGTGTTCCTATCCGTTGGTTTACGGAACACTGAAGTGACCCATCCATTAGAGATTTTTTTGACCATCACGTCAAGAAAAGTAATCTGGTGAGTGTGATAATTCATAGTGAACTTTACATTGGTGTTGATATTATTGAGCCATTTTAAAAAACCTTGAAGTTCTTGTTCAGTTCCTTGCCATAAAAGAAAAACATCATCGAGGTACCGACGCCATTCGCTTTCGTCGGAACTGCACCCACATTAATGAGTTTAAAGAACACTCTAAAATTCTGAAGAATGATTTTGCGGCTCGGGGGTACCCTTCAGCAGTTATTCATCGTGCCTATAAAAGAGCTCTATTTGTGAATAGGGATTTGTTGCTCCATCCTTTTGCACGATCCGAAGTGGAGAACGAGGACCAACAGATTAATTTAGTGACCACCTTTTCTCCGTATAGTCATTTATTGAAAAAGAGTCTGCAGCGCCATCAGAACGTACTACACACAATACCAGGTTTGGAAAAAGTCTCCACCCGGTGTGTTTGGAAGAGACAACAAAATTTTAAAGAATTATTAAGTCCAGCAGTTTTAAGGTCCCCACGTTTGGACACAAATTCCTCTCAGATAGGACACTTTAAATGTGGAGCATGTAATATATGTGCAATCACCTTAGAAACATCTGAGTTTTTTTATCATGATTCACAATATAAGCTTCAGAGTTTCACGACCTGTTCCTCGACGCACGTTGTATACTGCGTTAAGTGCCCTTGTGGTCTCATATATGTCGGCAAAACTATTCGGCAATTCAGAGTCCGTATGAATGAACACAAGAGCAGATTGTCTTGCTGTCGACGAGAGGCACCAATAGTGGAACATTGCATAGCATTACAACACAAATACGAAGATTTGAGATGTTTTTGCATTGATCAACTATTAACATCAGCATATGGAAGATCTCGTGAGAATGCATTGCTTTACAGAGAACAACAATGGATTCATAAACTTAATTCCGTAGAGCCAGCAGGATTGAATGCCCGCATAGAATGGGAAGCCTGCATGTAGTCATGACGTATGCACTGACGTAAGATTTCAAACCTATTTTGTTCAACTCGCATGCGTGGCGTTTGACAGCGGTTGGAAATGAGAAATGCGTGGTAACAAGCTCGGAGTGCATATTAGAGAAGCTTCAGGTTTTGTCCTATCTTTACTTCATTTCCATTTCTATTTTATCTGACTTTTGTTATGAGTCATTTGGGATGTTATTCTGGAAGTACTTTTATCATTTTTTGAAAGTGTGCACTAATTAAACATCTTGTGTTTTTAGTGTGAATCAAGAAGCTTCAGTGTTTCTGCCATCCCCTGAGGAAGCCACATATGGTGAAACGCGTCAATGTAGCGCACATTCAGCGTTGGGTTTAATTCCGTTACCAGCGGTAATGCTCATCTGCAGAAATTGGATGTTTGAAGCTAAGTTCAATTTTTACAAACAATATATTTAAATATATAAGATAAAAATACAAAACGAAAAAAAGAAAAAAAGAAAAAAATGAAAAAATAAGAGAAGAAAACCTTTTTTCGTTTTTAGACTGTGGCTATAAGAAGGTCATTGATGTGTGGTGGGCTAAGTTGACCGCAGCTACATGGTCACATTATTGCCCGAATTAATCTGAGATCTGCTAGCCAATCAAGTCTGTATAATTTAGTATTGATGTTATTAAAAGTTGCTGGAACTTTCATGTAATATTGCAGAGTTTGATATTCTCATTAGTTCATGACTATCTACATGCTGAGTAATTTTATTCTTTATGATGGTTTCTATCATTTTTCCCGGTATTGACGTCAGGCTCACCGGTCTGTAGTTTCCCGGATCACCCCTGGAACCCTTTTTAAAAATTGGTGTTACATTGGCGATCCTCCAATCTTCAGGTATTAGAGATGATTTTAATGATAGTTCACAGATTACTAATAGCAGGTCTGCAATCTCATATTTCAGTTCTTTCAACACCCTTGGATGTATACCATCCGGCCCAGGTGATTTGCTACTCTTCAGCTTATCTAATAGTTGTAATACATCTTCTCGATGTATCGATATTTCCTTCAATTCTTCTGCACCTTTAAATACCACTTCAGTCATGGGTAACATCCCTACATCTTCCTCAGTAAAGACCGAAGCAAAGAATTCGTTCAGTCTCTCCGCTATCGCCTCTCCGCTGTCTTGTCGCCTCTTAGTGCTCCTTTAACCCCTTTATCATCTAATGGACCAACTGACTCTCTCACAGGTTTTTTGCTACGAATGTACTTGAAAAAGTCTTTACTTCGCGTTTTTGCTTCTGCAGCAAGCTTCTTCTCAAATTCTCCCTTTGCCTGCCTTATCAATGCCTTGCATTTGACTTGCCAGTGCTTGTGCTGTTTCCAAGTTTCGTCGTTTGGCTCTTTTTTCCATTTCCTGAAAGATGCTTTTTTGGCAACTACAGCCTCTCTGACCTCAACTTTAAACCATGCTGGGAGTTTTTTGGACTTCTTTCCACTTTTCTTAAAGCGTGGAATACAGCTGGTCTGGGCTTCCAAGATAGCGTAGTTACTCACCTGTAACAGGTGTTCTCCAGGAGCAGCAGGAATCAGTCCTCACTTATGGGTGACGTCGGCGCCGACGGAGCCCTCGCGGAGCAATTTTTCCCAGCTTTCAAAGAAAGCCTTTGGGAATTGCAGCGCGCATGCGCGGTCGCCTTCCCGACCAAAGGTGCCATCTTAGCCAGTCAGATGACATAGCTAAAAAAGACAGCATAAAAATTTGCAAAAAAACTAAAGCAGATGATTGCAACTCCACGGGGAGGAGGGAGGGTTGTGAGGACTGATTCCTGCTGCTCCTGGAGAACACCTGTTACAGGTGAGTAACTACGCTTTCTCCAGGACCAAGCAGGAAGTCAGTCCTCACTTATGGGACTCCCAAGCTCAAGGCTACCGGAGACCCTAAGCACAAAAATGAGCTCCCTCTAGCTCAGCAGCACAGAAGGAAAGAATCTTCGCTGAATTATTACCCACCGGTAGCCCACATCCGGGATGGAGGGTAGGAGTTGCTCAGACCTCGAAGAGATTACGGAGGACTGCCTGTCCGAAAGCACTGTCCCTGCGGGACTCCCTCTCGAGACAGTAATGGACCGCAAAAGTCTGGCTCGAAGACCAAGTAGCGGCCCGGCAGATGTCTGCCAGCGGAACAGAGCGGAGGTAAGCCACTGACGTAGCCTTTGCCCGAACGCAGTGAGCCGTGACTCGACCTTCCAAGGAGAGTCCGGCTGCCCCATAAGCCCAAGAGATACAGTCCGCAACCCAGATGGACAGAGTACGCTTGGAGACCGGGAGTCCCAATTTATTGGGGTCAAAAGACACAAAAAGCTGAGCAGCTTTACGGTGCTCCCGCGTACGGTCAAGGTAGAAGTTCAAAGCCCTTCTACAGTCCAGGGTATGGAGGACCGTTTCAGCTCGGCTGGAGTGTGGTCTGGGAAAGAAGGTTGGAAGTACCACCTCCTGATTGATGTGAAAGGGGGAGACCACTTTTGGAAGAAATTTTGGGTGAGTCCGTAGGACTACCCTATTTTTGTAGAACCGAGTGTAGGGGGGATCAGACACGAGGGCCTGCAATTCACTTACGCGTCTAGCGGAAGTGAGGGCTATCAAGAACAATGTTTTCCAAGAAAGAAAACGGAGAGAACAGGTAGCCATAGGTTCAAAAGGCGGACAGGTGATCTGCTGCAAAACCACATTCAGATCCCAGTCGGGCGCTGGCGGGCGTAGAGGTGGGTTAAGTAGAAGGAGACCTCGGAGAAACCTCGCTACAAGAGGGTCGCTGGAAAGAGGTCTGCCGTCCACCGGCACATGATGTGCTGAAAGAGCACTAAGGTGAACTTTGACGGAGTTGGACTTAAGTCCCAGATTAGAGAGGTATAGTAAGTACTGCAGGATCACCGACACCGGGCAGGAGAAGGGATCCTGAGACTGTTGGGTACACCAAACGGAAAAACGACGCCATTTAAGGGCGTAGCATTTGCGGGTAGAAGGTCGCCGAGAAGCTAGGATGACCTCTTCCACCTCTGCCGGCAGGAGAAGGGGAGCAAGGACTACCCTCTCAGCAGCCAGGCCATTAGATTGAGAGACCTCAGGTTGGGGTGTAGCAGAGACCCCTGATCCTGAGTGAGGAGATCCGGTTGAAACCCCAGAGGGAACGGATCCTCCACCGCTAATTGCAGCAGGAGTGGAAACCACGGCTGTCTGGGCCAGCGAGGAGCCACCAGGATCATGAAGGCTTTGTCTCGGAGAACCTTGAAAAGAGTCCGAGAGACTAGCGGGATGGGAGGGAAAGCGTACAGAAGGCTCCCCGACCATGAGAGTAGAAAAGCGTCCGCCGCAACCCGAAGGGGGTGTGGCTGACGAGAGCAGAAGCGAGGAAGTTGCCGGTTGTGAGGACTGGCAAAGAGATCCACCGTGGGGAGGCCCCACTTTAGAAAGAGCTTCTGAACTACCAAGGGATCCAGATGCCACTCGTGCGGCTGGAGGACCCTGCTGAGTTTGTCCGCCAGGCAATTCTCTTGGCCTGGGAGATAAACTGCCTTGAGGAGAACGCCGTGACTGACGGCCCAAGAGCAGAGCTTCTGTGCCTCCCGGCAGAGAAGGAAGGAGCCCGAGCCCCCCTGCTTGTTCACGTAGAACATGGCAACTTGATTGTCCGTCTGGACAAGGACTGACTGGTGAGAAGTCAGGTGGGAGAAGGCCTTGAGAGCCAGGCGGATCGCCCTGAGCTCCAGGAAGTTGATCTGCTGAGCAGACTCCCACGTGGTCCAGAGGCCCTGAGTACGTGCCCCTTGGCAATGTGCTCCCCAGCCCAGGAGGGATGCATCTGTTGTCAGCACCCGGGCCGGCTGAGGTGACTGGAAAGGCATGCCGAATATCAGGTTCGGCCGCTGAAGCCACCACCGGAGAGACGAGATCAGCGGCTCGGAGACGCGCACTAGGTCTGCTAGGCCGCCTGTGGCTTGTCGCCACTGCCGGCGGAGACACCATTGAGCAGGCCGCATATTCAGGCAGGCATTGGGGGTCACATGGACGGTGGAAGCCATATGGCCGAGTAGTCTCAGGAAGCGCCTGGCGGAGACCAGGGGCTGGCTGCGAAAACGGTCGGCTAGGTCCATGAGCCGTTGAGCCCTGTCGAGCGGTAGCTACGCTCGTGCCTGAGGAGTGTGCAGCCTTGCGCCGATGAACTCGAGATCCTGTGAGGGGAGCAAAGTGGACTTTGCGAAGTTTATAACAAAGCCCAAGTACTGCAGAAGAGTCACCGTGCGGCGCGTGGCGTTGGTGACCTCCAGAGCGGACGCTGCTCTGATGAGCCAGTCGTCGAGGTACGGAAAGACATAGAGGCCGTGAAGCCGGAGATGGGCCGCCACCACCGCGAGACATTTTGTGAAGACTCGCGGTGCGGAGGACAGGCCAAAGGGTAGTACTCTGTATTGGTAATGATTTCCTGCCACCACAAACCTTAGGTATTGGCGGTGGCTTGGGTGGATGAGGATGTGCGTGTAGGCATCCTTTAGATCCAAGGAGCATAGCCAATCTCCCTGCTGGAGGTAGGGCAGAAGGATTCCAAGGGTAAGCATCTTGAACTTCTCCCGCACGAGGAACTTGTTGAGGTTGCGCAAGTCCAGGATGGGTCTGAGGCCTCCTGTTCTTTTTGGTATTAGAAAATACCTGGAATAAAAACCTTGACCTTTCAGGTGGTGGGGCACCGGTTCCACCGCCTGATCCCGTAGAAGACCTGCTAACTCCTGAAGGAGTAACTCCCTGTGCAGAGGGGGTCGTGGAGGTTCTCCCGGAAAATAGGAGGGAGGGACCTGGTGGAAGCGGAGAAGATAGCCTTCTCGCACGACTTGAAGCACCCAGGCATCTGAGGTGATGCTGGACCACCTGTGGGCGAAGTGAACCAGCCGGCCTCCGGTGCTGGGAGGAACCAGCGGGGGGGGAGAGGCTATGCTTAAGGAGTCAAAAACCCCCACCCTGCGGAGCAGGGGCTGGTGGTGCAGGCTTGGGGGCTTGCTGCCTACGGGACCCGTTACCCCGTCCCTTGGCCTGCTGGCCCTGTTGGGGAGCTGCAGGGGCATGATAGTGGGGGTATTGTTTGTAGGCAGCCGCCTTCCTCGGGTAAAAGGACTTCTTTCCCGAGCCCTTCTTTTTCTGGGAAGGGGCGGAGGTCTTCCTAGAAAGCCTAGTCCTGGTGAGAGTCTCTGTCTCAATTTGTGCAGCCTTATCAGCCATGGGTTTGCCAAAGAGGTTTTCGCCTCGGCAAGGGACATCGACCAACTTGTCCTGCACCCAGGGCTCAAGGTCAGACGACTGAAGCCAAGCCTGTCGGCGGGCACCGATGCCGGCTGCGGCCACTCGAGCCGATGCTTCAAAGCCATCATAGGCTGCTCGGGATATGAATTTTGAGCATTCCCGAATGCCAGTGGACAAGGCCAGGAACCTCCGCAAGGGTTCCTCGGACAAACCAGCGGAGAAGCCGGCTAACTCTTTAGCCAGGTCTCGGAGATACATGCCCATGTATAGCTGGTAGGTCTGGACACGACATGCGAGCATAGAGCCCTGGAAACACTTCTTACCAAGGCCATCCAGGTTACAGGCCTCCCTGCCAGGAGGCACCGAGGAGTGCATCTTCTGGCTCTTAAGACGATGCATGGCCGATTCCACTACCATGGAATGGTGTGGTAGCTGTGCTTTTTGGAAGCCAGGGCTCTTGCGGACTCGATAGATAGAATCGACCCGCTTGCTCAGGACCGGCGAGGTGGCCGGACTCTCCCACATGCGGAAGAGTAGGCGTTCCAGCATGGGAGGAACCGGTACAGTAAAGTGTTCCCTGGCGGGAGAGTCATACTGGAGGGCGTCGAGCTCTTCGGCTCGAGGCTCCTCCTCGGGGTCCGCAGGGAAGGCCAAAGCCTTGGCCATATCCCTGACGAAGTCCGAGAACCGGGCATCCTCCGGGGGGGACTGCTTCCGAGGTTCGGACTCAGGTGAGTCCGAGGGGACACACCGAGTCCAAAAAGAATCAGGCGACTCTTCCTCTTCAGACTCCCAGACCGACTCCGACGAGGACTCGGTGGGGTCGGCCCGGGCAGGGCGCGGCGCCTGCCGCCCCGACGCCGAGGGAGTCGGCGTCGGCGACCTCGGTCCCGAACGGGAGGCCGAGGGCGACCTCGACCGAGGATCGACTCGAGTTCGCATCGACTCGAGGATCGGCTCGGTCTCCGGGGTCGACTTAGACGTCGACGTCCCGGCGGTCGGGGCAGCGGCGCCAGCGAAGCCAGCGAGCAGTGCCCGCTGCTGGTCCATGAAGGCAGACAGTCTGCTCTCCAAGGCCGTCAACCTGAGTCCGAGCTCAGGTGACCCAGCAGCCCCCGACTCGGGCCCCGACGGCGTCGGGCCCGACGTCGGCTGTCGCGGAGGCGAGTCCAGAAGGACCACAGGACTTACCCGAGCAGGCAGCTCCGACTCCAGGCGAGGTCGCTTCATGAGGTGCTCCTTCTCCAAGGACCCGGGGCGGCTATCGGGGCTATGCGACCTGGCCCTCGCGGAGCCAGGAGCGTCCACCGACGCCGCCCTCGCGGGTTTCACCTTCCGTCGATGGTCCCCGGAGGGAGAACCCCTGTCGGAGGAACTCCGGCGACGGTCCGAGCTGGAACCCCTGGACGCGGAGGCCTCCGACGAGGTCCGGGTACGGCTGGGGTCAGCGAAGATTCTATCCCGCTGATGCCGCCGACTTCTCAACGCTTTGGAGGATAGTTTGCCACAAGGCCCATAGATCATTTCTTCATGATCCGGGACCAGGCAGCGGAGGCAATTGTCGTGTGTGTCAGTTAGTGACATATTTCGGTCACACTGACCACACCGCTTGAAACCACTGGCAGCCATCGGGGGAGAAAGGGCCCCGGCGAGGTCAAAGGACCGGGCTGCCAGGGAAAAACCGAAACGAAAACTGACTAAGTCAGAAAAACCGAAAAATAAGAAGAGGACTCATGACCGGCGTCGTGAGTCCGGGCGGGAAAAAGACCGAATGGAAAAAAAGAGTAATTCTAAAGAAAATCAACTTTTTCGCGGGGACACGACGGGTACGTCTGTAGGGCTCCGCGGAAAAAAGAAGACTGGCTAAGATGGCACCTTTGGGCGGGAAGGCGACCGCGCATGCGCGCTGCAATTCCCAAAGGCTTTCTTTGAAAGCTGGGGAAAATTGCTCCGCGAGGGCTCCGTCGGCGCCGACGTCACCCATAAGTGAGGACTGACTTCCTGCTTGGTCCTGGAGAAAGTATTTTTCAACAACAGCCAAGCCTGACGTACGTCTTTAACCTTTGCAACTGCTCCTTTTAGTTTTTTCTTGACTGTTTTCCTCATTTTATCATAGTCTCCCTTTCGAAAGTTAAAAGGTAGTACTGTGGATTTCCTTACTATCCCTCCTCCACTAATTAAACCAAAGGCGATCATGCTATGATCACTATTGCCAAGTGGCCCCAACAACCTTATCTCTTGCACTAGATCTGGTGTTCCACTAAGGATTAGGTCTAATATGGCTTCCCCTCTGGTCGGTTCATGAACCAGCTGCTCCAAGAAGCAGTCATTTATTTCATCTAGGAACTTTATCTCCCTAGCATATCCTGACGTGACACTGACCCAGTCGATACCGGGGTAATTGAAATCACCCATTATTATTACTGTGCTGTAACTTTTGTTAGCTTCCTTGATTTCTTTGAGCATTTCATCATCCATTTGGTCATTCTGGCCAGGCGCTCGATAGTACACCCCCACTGCCATTGCCTTCCCCCTTTTACATGGAATTTCAATCCATATAGATTCTACAGCAGATTTTGTTTCCTGCAAAACTTTAATCCTTTCTGACTCAATGCCCTCTCTAACATAGAGAGCAACCCCTCCACCAATTTGATCAGCTCTATCATTACGATATAGTTTGTACCCAGGTATCACAGTGTCGCACTGGTTGTCGTCTTTCCACCATGTCTCTGATATTCCAATCATATCTAACCTTTAATTTTGTGCTATATATTCTAACTCTCCCATCTTATTTTTTAGATTTCTAGCATTTGCATACAAGCATTTTAGAGAATGTATTTTATCCATATTAATTTGTCTGTTAGACATGAGTAATTTGGGATCTTTAAGCTCTGTCTGCTCCATACTTGAGGGCATTTGGGCTACTTTACTCTTTTGTGGAATCTCTCTGCTTTTGGTAGTATCCTTCAAAGATACATTCTTCCGAACCATCTGCTCTTGGGCGACTGTCGGCTTTCCTCTAATATCTATTTTAAAAGCTGCTCTATCTCCTTTTTAAAGGTTAATGCCAGCAGCCTGGCTCCATCCCGGTTAAGGTGAAGCCCATCCCTTTGGAAGAGCCCATCCTTTCCCCAGAATGTTCCCCAGTTCCTAACAAATCCAAACCCCTCATCTCTGCACCATTGTCTCATCCACGCATTGAGACTCCAGAGCTCTGTCTGCCTTTTGGGTCCTGCACGTGGAACAGGAAGCATTTCGGAGAATGCTACCCTGGAAGTTCTGGATTTCAACTTCCTACCTAAAAGCCTAAATTTAGCCTCCAGAACCTCCCTACCACATTTTCCTATGTCATTGGTACCAACATGTACCAAGACAGCAGACTCCTCCCCAGCACTATCTAAGACCTTATCTAGGTGGCGCGTGAGGTCCGCTACCTTAGCACCAGGCAGGCATGTTACCAGGCGATCCTCACGTCCACCAGCCACCCAGCTATCTACATGCCTAATGATCGAATCACCAACTATAACGGCTGTCCTAACCCTTCCCTCATGGGCACATGGCCCTGGAGAAACCTCCTCGGTGCGAGAGGGTTTTACATCACCTGGAGGACAGGTCCTAGTTACAGGATCACTTCCTGCCACACCAGGGTGATGCTCTCCTGTCACGTGACCTCTCTCCTCCATGGCAACAGGGATGCTGCCAGACTGGAGGTGGGACTTCAGGACTATATCCCTGTAGGTCTCGTCTATGTACCTCTCTGTCTGTCTTATGCTTTCCAAGTCTGCTACTTTAGCCTCTAGAGAACGGACTCGTTCCCTGAGAGCAAAGAGCTCCTTGCACCTAGTGCACACGTAAGACCTCTCACCAACCGGGAGAAAATCATACATGTGACACTCAATGCAAAAGACTGGAAAGCCCCCATCCCGCTGCTGGACTGCTGTCTGCATCTTAGTTTTAAGTTTGTGTTTAGATCTAAGTTCTTTACTTACTAAGGGTTGCTATGGATATTTATACTAATAAATACCTAGAGTGGCTAAGGTCCATCTCTGCTCCTTGCAGCTCTTCATCTCCTGTGACCCGAACTGGCTTGGCGTCACAGTCTCTAAGCGCACCCTGTCTACCTGGGTGGCAGACTGCATCTCCTTTGCCTTAAGCAGGCTGGTCTCTCTCTTGATCACCATGTTATGGCCATATGGCTGCCTCTGTGGCATTCTGTCTCCCTGCTGGAGATCTGCCTGGCCTCTACCTGGTCCTCATTTCATACCTTCACAGCTCATTACTGCCGGAAGGAGGACTCCCAGTGTGACAGCGCATTCGGCCAGGCGGAACTCTGTCATCTGTTTGAGAATAATGCAACTCCTACCTTCTGGTCCTTCTGTGTGTCCATGTTACCAGAGAATTGATTCCCTGGTTGAAGCTGTGGTTGTCCCTGAGGTCTTGCGGCCACTCAGCACTCTCTGCTGCTTGCCGAGCTTCTTGGGACTACCCTTCATCAGAATGTTTCCAGCAATGGAATGTCATTTACAGTTTAAAACTGCAACTTGTGCAGGCAGTAGCACAGCCTGAAGTAAATGTTGAATGTGTTCAGCATGCTTAATCAGTTTATTAGCAGAAGTCAGAAATCATGTTGTGCCCAAATGTTTCCAAAGTCCCACAAAATTATCAAAGCATATGCATTGTCAGTATATATATTTACGGTCTGGTCCACAAAGAGTGGAGGAAGGCACATTAATACCAGTAGTCATTGCAAAAACCCAATTTTATTTAAAGGACCCCCAAATTCAGAAGACCCAACTGGGCCATGTTTCGACTGTAAAGTCTGCATCAGGGGCCTGAAGGTACAAAGATAATAAAAGAATAATAATAATAGTGAATTGAAATACATTATACAAACAACTACAATGGACACAAATGTCCTTGGGTATTAAAAGTAAAAGATGACATGAAAGTGAAAACCAACAAAAAAAATAATATAATACACAGTTACCAGCATCAAGTATGACAATAGTCTCTGCCACTTGTCTTTCCAATTAGGAAGATACAATATATGTAACCCTACAATGAGTAACAATAAGATATAAGCCAAGAATCAGCTGTCAGTGCCTGTACTTTCATACAGCTTTGGGTTTATGGACTGGCCTCTTAAAGATCTTGAAAAACTGGATGTGCGAACACAAAACCTCCTCCATGCCCATGAAGTGATTTACAAGAATCAGTGTATGCCACGACTGTACATCCCTAGAGCTGAAGGAGGGCTAGGCCTCATAGAGATTGATTATACATACAGAGCTACCATCATAGGCCTACCTAACTGCATCCTTGGATCCCAATAAGCAAAAAGTGCTGAAATATGAGAGTAAATGTCCAGAATCTGTCTCCATCATCTAATTTGGACAAGTGTTCTGACGACTAGAAGAAATGAGTGAAAATCCACAAGCATGCACAGGGAAGACAGAATTTGCAAAACAAGAGAAAAATCTCTTCAAGGAATTAGATCAACAAACAAGGAAAGACAAGTGGCAGATGCACAAATACAGTGTGAAATAGAGTGTTACTCCAGGAACCCTTTGTCGATCAAGAACAAATACATGAATGGTTAAGGAGGGGTGAACTGAAACTGAAGGATAAGAGATTGATGGTTGCAGCCTAGGACAGCGGCTTATGGACGAGATGGTTTACAGCGAGCATTGAAAAAACTGGCAAAACAGACATATGTCGATTCTTTAAGAAAGACCTGGAAATTGTGACTTACCTCATAGCTGGCTGTGAAGTTCTGATGGCAGAAAATTTCTATACCGAAAGACATAATAAAGTAGCGCTCCTCATCCTTTGGAAACTCTGTAAGCACTATAACATCACTGTACTGAAAAGCACTGGGATCATGACCTTAAGAGAATTACAGAGAATGAGTAGGTTATGATCACCTGGGATACTCCTATTCTGACCAATAAAAGACTGGATGTGAGGAAGCCGGATATAGTGGTTAAGGAGAAAAACACCAGAACGGCATTGATAATAGAGGAGTCGGTTTCAAGCGACTATTCTGTGAATTGCGTGAAGAGGCAGTAGATCCTGAAATACCAGGAAATGCAGTCAGAGACCAAGAAAATGTGGCAGAAAGATACAGAAATATTTCCCATCGTGTTGATAAAGAATTTCCAAGTCCATCTTGACAAACTACTCATACATGTAACATCTTACGAACTCCAGCAGGAGGCTCTCTTTGGCACGATGCAAGAACTACGCTGAGTAAATTTGAGAGACTGAGATCGTACTCCCCATGCTCTGACTTAGAAGTCAGGTTCACGACTGTCAATGGTATGTGCAAAACTAACTCATTTGGAGAAAAACTGCCCAGAAACAATTATATTTACAAATAAGAAGCTAACATAATAAAAAGCTTTCTTAATTATACATAAAAAGAACGTCTTCAGAAGACATAATAACCACACATAAAAACATACATATCTCTCCTACCAATTGTGGAAACTGCTCAATACACAAAGTTGCCTATAACAGATTAAAAAAAACCTATAAAAATAGAATTAAAAAAAGGGGGGGGGGGGAGATCACTGTCCTCAAATCTAACTGGAAAGGCAATAATAACTAATAACATTAGTGCCAAGTAAAGAAATAAAGTTATTTATACCAATACAAAAATACTTCTGATGGTAAGATATTACCAAGTCTGTTTCATGTGCTACATATTTGTTTACTTTAATGAATGTACTATACAGTACTGAGAGAATTAAAAAATACCAACGGAATATAAGACTACAGTGATGCAATTTTTATAAATATGCACAATTAAAGTTCCATATGCACAATTAAAGTTCCATATGCTATATATAGATGAAGAAATGTTTAAGCATTTATTCAAAGCTAATAAAGCGCCTAGAATGTTTAAGCCAAGCAT
The DNA here is from genome assembly GCA_033557465.1 of Ichthyophis bannanicus. NCBI lineage: Eukaryota > Metazoa > Chordata > Amphibia > Gymnophiona > Ichthyophiidae > Ichthyophis > Ichthyophis bannanicus. Next base: position 428,962,502 of record CM066034.1, on the reverse strand, counting down.
GGGTTTGTAGATTTATAAACAATCTTACTTCTGTGTCTAATACTATTGTCATAAATAAATTTTTGTTACGATTAAACAATATTGCAAAAATAAAGAGAATTGTTCAATTTTTATATTTGTAAAAAAGGGTAATAAAGAAACCACAATTCAAAGTCTGGTCAAAATGAAACTATAGCTGAGTGGTACTAGAAAGGAACCACACCAGCTCTGTAACATAGTAGCATTTAAATTCAAAAAAGGGTGTACTGTCAAGTACATATTTTTGCTTTTACTACAACCACTGCTAGAGTACAGTGTTATAGCTTTTTCCAAAAAATAGCTTATAAGGCACCTAATAAACACATATACCATAGAGTAGGTTATACATGCCATCTTTAAAAATAAAAAACCTTAAATAACTAAAGCAAAAACTAAGAGCATTTAAAAACCACAAAGAAGTAAAAAAAAGAAACAAACAGTCAAAATGCAGGCAAGCTAATTGATAATAAAGACCATAATCTATATTTCAAAATAAAAGCCATTTAAAAATGAAACGGATTGAACAGTTAAGCGCGTGTGTCTTTTAAATACCTATTTGTCAATGTCTTGTCATACTGATAACTCAAAAATAAAGGTGGAACGTGGAAATTAGAATCCGCTATATTGCCTCTGCTTATGGCAAAACGAAAGTTACAATTCATTTTTTTGTACAGTGGGAGAGCTTTGTGCAAATAAAAAGTAAGTTTGAAAATGGATGCCAAGAGCAATTGTGCAAGTCTAAAGCCATTTCAGGTGTTCAGAAAACACCTGAAGACGCACCTATTTTCAGAACACTTCAACCCCGCTGCATAACCCCCCCCCCCCCCCAAGTAAAGTCACTCCACTCAAAACCACTGTATATAGGATATATATATTTGTATATAGCCGTACCTACTGCACATTGTATATACTGTAGTTTAACCAATTTCAATGTACCAACGCATGCTGTTTATAGTTAGTTTGTTCCAGTGTAACATTTTTGTTTCATGTAAACTGCCTTGACCCGGCAAAAGGCGGTATATAAATACAGTTAAATAAATACATTTAATAGCGCAAACAATTTTAGATAACAATTCTGTGTAATGCAGAGGCCATACCTAAAAAAAAGGGGGATCTCTTATGTAAGCCAGGAGGCATGCGGGAAGCAGACAAAACAAAAGTAAAAGCAAAAAAACTCACATACCCTAACTTTAAAACCTAGCCCTCATCAGCTTACTTTCAAGATTCAAAAAGAACAGACCTTAAAAGAAAATAGGACATGAACCATAGCGAGGAAAGGGGTACTGAGAAGGGGGAATGGAAAGAAGGAGAGGGGAAGGGGGCAAGGGGAGGGGGAAGGAAGGGAGAGGGGAGGAAGGGGCAAGGAGGAGAGAAGTGAGGACAGATAAGGAAGTAAGTAAGGGAGGGGAAAGAGAAGGGGAGAAAGGAGGGGGAAGAAGAGGAAGAACAAGAAGGAAAGGAAGGGGATAAGGAGGGGGGAGGATAGGAAAGAAGAGGGAAAGGGGAAAGACGAGATGGGAAGGGGTAGGGGGGAAGGGGAAGGGCAAGGTGGAATGGAAGAGGGTAAGGGGGAGGAGAAGGAAAGGAGGTGGGGAGGGAAGGAGGGGGAAGGGAAGGAGGGGGAAGCAAATTTCTCTGATAGTTTTCATAATACCAGCTTTAAGAGAAATTTGCTTACCTCACCATTTTTGTGCTTATGCAGGCTCTGTACAAATATGGTGGAATATGAAACACAAGTGAGAGAGATGGCACATAGATTTGCATAACATGGCTACCTCTCTAGATGTATTTGAGAGGGATATTATAGGGCCCGTACATCATGCAGGCAAGTTTTGTTAAAAGTAAAGGAGAAACAAACTAACAAATATATCTGTGCAAATTTCATATATGGAAAATCACGAAACAACATTGGCATATTTTACAGACTCTTCCGTGTTTTCAGGATCAAAATGACTATTGCCTATAACAGAGAAAAAAAATCTTGGTGACCTAGTAACGTTAGAGGCCCTTCGAAATGCTTAGGCCATTTAAAATGTGGAAAACGCTCTGCATGTCGAAATGCGATGACTTTAAGTACGTATTTGCATCCAGACACGGGCAAACGATATATCCATTACGGCATACTTATAAGTGCAATTCTCAATGTTATTTATCTTATCATATGTCCATGCAAATTGATGTTTGTCGGTAAAACAATACATGCAGTGAAGGTACGCATACGGGAGCATATTAATTGCATTAAATGAAAGATTCTATCAGCTTCACCTGTGGAACATTGGAATGAATGCACTCATTCTCTCAAGGATCATAAATTTTTCGTATTTAAGAAGATCAAACCCTCTCCACGTGGAGTGGATTTATATTGTATTTTGTTAAGAAAAGAACAATGGTATATTTTTGAATTGGGAACAGTTAGTCCAATGGTCTTGAATAAGGAAATTGAGTATCAAGTTTTTCTTGATATTTTCTTGATATATTGTCTGATGTTATTTGAGAGGCTTCCTTTTCCTTCTGTTCCCTTTTCCTCTCCTCTCCTCTCCCCCTCTTTTTCTCTCCCCCTCCACTTTTTCCACTTTTTCTCACCTTCCCCGCCCCACTTTTCTTTCCCTGCCACGCTTTTCTTTCCTCACCCCCACTTTCTCTTCCCTGCTCCTCCCGTTTCCCCTGCTTTCCCCCACTTCTCCCCCGCTACTCCTCCCGTTTTCACCCCACTTTCCCCTTTCCCCCTCCCTCCTCCCTGCTTCTCCCAATTTCCCCCTCCTCGCTACTCCCTCCTCACTTCCCCCTCCTCGCTACTCCCTCCTCATTTCCCCCCTATCCCCCTCTCCCCTTCCCCCTCCCCACATCCCCACTTCCCCCCTGAGTCCCTCCTGCCTCCTCCTCCCTTCCCCCCTGCTTTTCCCTCTGGTTTCCCCGCTTCCCCCCTATCCCCCCTTTCCCCCCTTTTACCACTCCCTGCATCCCCCTCTCTTCCTCTTCCCCGCTTCCTTCTATCTTCTCTCTCCATTTCCCCTTTTCTCTTCCCTCTCTTCCCCCGCTTCCCCTTCTTTCCCCCGCTTCCCCACTTCACCCCTCTTTCCCCTCCTTGCTTCCCCCCCCCTCTTCCCCTCTTCCCTCCCCTCTTCCGTCCCTGTTTAGGGTTATCCCTGTAATTACAAAAAGTTTTAGTCAGTTCAAACACCTCCTTAGGGCTCTAGTTAGCAGGAGCAGTCATAGAACCTGTCAAGCCAGCTGGGAACAAACAAAAAGGATAAGAGGGCACAATCTCAGTTCCCCCAGTTGCTGCTTCAGACTTAACTGTGCTAGAACATAATTTATTCTGCTGGGCCATAGCTTCCTGAATAGATTCTAAAGCATGATAGAATCTGTCATGCTCCTCTTTATAAGTTAAATAATGTCAGTCAATCCTTTCATTGAGTTCATCAGTAACCCTTAAATCTTTTGCAATAGTAACACTATGGGGCTTGTTTACAAAGCTGCGGTAGCGGTTTCCGATCGTTATCAGAGCCGCGGCCCCATTGATAACGATCGGAAACCGCTACCGCGGCTTTATAAACAAGCCCCTATGATTTATAGCCACTCGTAATGTTCCTATTAATTGCAGAACACTCTCTATCTCTCTGTCCAGACCTTCTCACAAATCTTTTAAGTTGGGTGATGATATAAAATTCCAAATAATGCAATTCTTTTCCCCCTAACTTCTGTTTTTTTTCTAAGTATCTCCTCTTGTATTACTGCTGCATAAGTTACCTGCACTCATTCACTGCTGTTCAGTGGGTTCTTGCTGAGACACCGGAGGAGGAGGAGGAAGAGGAGGATGCAGACTAGCTGAAATCGCCAGTGCCATTACGTCTACCTCATACTCCGGAGGAATGGCAGCTGGGAATCTATACTCATTCTCCTTATCCTTCACCTTCTTACATAAACCGTTATGTATTTTTCCTTCTAATACAAACAATTTTTGCTTAAGATCTTGAACTTCATTCTAATGTTTTTTCTGAGCTTCATCATGTGCTATCTGTTCCCACCATTTGAGCACGACCCAATCATGACTAGTATGCAGTTTGCCTAAATCATTAACTGCCAACTGATATTTCAAATAACGAAGCTTTTCCTCAGGAAAAAGTCCCTGCTAGAGGAAGTTGCAAAGCTTCATTACCTCTAGTTACTGAATGCCATCGTGCCACAGGGTCGATCGCTACATCACCATGTTTTTCACACATACAATAAGAAAGGCTGCCTTTTTTAAATGCTAAAGCACTAGCTCTGTCATGCCATTCGTTCATCTAAGACCGAGCCTGATGACTAAACAAATTACACAGGTACACTAAAAAAAAATTGTTTTAAACTGCCTCTAATGTTTCGATTGATTTTTACGTTTTTTGGTGCGCCGAATCCAAATCTGGTAACCAATTTGCTCCATCACGTACAGATTTTTTGCTACATTGGGTTAGCAGTTTGAGGTGAACGTTTCAGATTGAGTGCGATCGAGATAAAAGTTTCTTGGATGAATTCTTTATACTAATTGTTTAGTAGTTATTCAAATAAGAATAAAGAAAATTGTAACAAGGCAGCACATAAGAATAGAGTAATGTCAAGAAAACACACTGTGATGGTAGCAAAATTGTCTGCACTTAAAACAGCCACATACATGTGCACAAACATTGAGCATATTAGAGCGAGGTTAGACACAAAGCAAAGCAAAGAAATGTGCAAAAAAATGTTGTACAGGTATGTATGTAAGAATAGAAAACGCAAACCGCACCATTGCAATACATGAAGACAAACACCCGATGGTGTGAAAATAAAATTCTAATAAATGAGATCCGACACTGTGGTAATAACTAGCAAATTTTTATTTCAAAGTTTAGTAAAAACACGATATTTGTCAACACAGTTTAGATTTTAAAGTCATTCTTGGGTCAATCAATCTCCTGGTGGGCCCGTTTCTTCTTCCCCGAATGCTTCTCTTGGTGCGCTGCTTGGCATATTTTTCATCTGGGGTTTCCCGCAGCAGCAACCAGCAGAAATCAGCCATCATAGTGGTGTTCCATCTTCCTTGGTACCTTCTCTCTGCGTCCTTGATGTCCTGGTGAAACCTTTCACCTTGTTCTTCACTGTACGCCCCCAAGTTTTCGGGAAAGTAGTTCACATGGGAGTGCAAGAAATGGACTTTCAGGCTCATGTTACAGCCTTGTTCTTTGAAGGCATTGAGCATCCTGGCAACAATATCCTTATAGTTCTCATCCCGCCTGTTCCCCAAGAATTTGAGAACAACATCCTTGAAGGAATCCCAGGCTTCTTTTTCCTTCTCAGACATCGTTTCAGCGAATGCTCCATCTGAAATGAGTTTCCTTATATCAGGGCCAACAAACACTCCTTCCTTTAGCTTTGCTTCAGAAAGTCGGGGGAACTTTGAGCAAAGGTACCGAAAGCACTCACCATCTTTTGGAAGGGACTTGATGAATTGCTTAATGAGACCCAACTTAATGTGGAGAGGTGGTAATAGAATTTTATCACGAGGTACCAAGCTCTCATGAAGAACATTTTTCTCACCGGGTCTCAAATACTCCCGAATTGGCCAGTCTTTTTTCCCCCAGTGTAGGTCGCGGGCCCGGCTATCCCACAAGCAAAGGAAGCAGGGATATTTGGTGAAACCGGATTGCTGCCCTAATAGCATGGATAGAATTTTAAAGTCTCCACAAATCATCCACTTATGCTCATCATAACGAATCTTCTGAAGAATCAGGGCCAAATTCTCGTATTTTTCTTGGAGAATAACAGAGTGAGCAATAGGAACTGAAGCGAATGTGTTGCCATTATGAAGAAGAACACCTTTTATGCTGTCTTTTGATGAATCAATGAACAGCCGCCATTCAGCAGGATCATACTTGAGTTTAAACTTTTCCATCACTCCGTATATATCGTTGCAAAATACCAAATCTTCCTCTTTGCTGAAATACTTCAAAAATTGTGTCTCGCGGTTGCGGTACCAATAAAAAGTTGTTCCTGGTGACAATAGATTTTTCTGTTTAAGCCGAGAACCTAGCAGTTGGGCAGCATCTTTTGGGAGTCCTAAATCCCGGACTAAATCATTCAATTCAGCTTGAGAGAAAAGTTCAGGTTTCGGATCTGGTTCAGTTTCAAACTCGGAAGTACTGGCCTCATCGGGAAAAGCCATCTGATGAGTCTCATCATGATCAGAACCGTCCACACAAATATGATCCAAAGATTTTGGTGGTTCAGGCACAGGTACTTCGTTGCTATGAGGCATAGGCCTAATTGCTGAGGGAAGGTTGGGGTAACTTATTACGTTCTTATTTTTTAAGTTCTATCCCTTCACAATGCAAGAGCAAAAATAGCAGTCACTGCTGTGGTCTCTTTGTTCACGCCACATCATAGGTATTCCGAAACTAAATGCTTGTTTTTTACCTTTCATCCGTAAGCGTAGATCTTCCTCACATGTCTTGCACACTTTGTGAGGAGCCCACGGTTTGTCTTGATCACCTAACTTCAAACCGAAATAGGCGAAATATACTTTTTTAATAAATGCAGAAATGTTCCTCTGCCGCTTTTCACGGTATATTCCCCACAAATAAAACAAAAACTGTCCGGAGAGTTGACGCAACCTCTGGCTCTGTGAGCCATCACAAATACACAGCACTGCAAACTACAACTGTAGTGAACCACTTCGGAATAAAGCTGGATTACGACTGAGCAAACAAAAGGTAATAATGAACTTGCAAGAAACTGAAATTTGACAGGAATGTTCATGTCGCAACCACCGTGTTTGAGTGAGCGAACGAGGCGAGGCGAACAGGAAAGAACATGCGCCAGCGCGAGTACTGGATTTAGCCCCCCGCCTCCCAATTGTCCTGTTAATGTATAAAATGAATACAAAACACTCTAAAATATCATGAGGGAGTGTTTCTAGTTAGTTAACCATTACAACCTCTATTTTGGGCCAAGAAAATAAACTGCAGTCGGCTAAAAAGAAATTATGTGAACATTCCTTATATGGGTAAGAAATCTAATTTTGCAAGAAAACGTGACGTGATGGAACATTTTGGCTATTTTTCCTGGATTCAGCACCCCAAAATCTATAGGAATCAGTTGCAAAACTGGAGGCAGTTTTTTGGTAGTGTACCTGTGTTATTGGTGCCAGTATGATGAATTCTTATTTTTACTTTTAGAACTTCGTGTGTGGTTTTGGCGTTTCCAGTCCTTGCATTGCACATTATCCAGAGGTCTTCAGTTCCTGCTGATCTTTCATACTTTGGGACAGTGACAGTTTTGGACCAGATTCAGCCAGTGTTCATACTAACTTAGCAGATTTGGCCTTCTTACATCCAGCCACCCCAGTATAACGAAGATGAGTGTTCCAAAGAGCAAAACCTACCACTTTCATGATGAATGGGAAATTAACTACTTCTTCAACATGGTGAAAGACAAGTGTTGTTGTCTAATTTGTAATGCCCCAGTATCCTTGCCCAACAAGGGTAATCTGGAACGTCATTATAAGGCTCTGCATAGCAATAAGTTTGATGCTAATTTTCCACCCAAAAGTGAAATTCGTAAACTGAAGCTCAAAGAACTTAAATCGAAATTGGCTAATCAGCAACAGTTGATAGCGAAGCCAAGGTCACATTCGGTCAATGCAACCATAGCATCCTTCAAGGTCAGCAACCTGATCGCAAAGAAATGCAAACCTTTCACTGAAAGGGAATTTGTAAAAGATTGTTTTCTTGAAGCAGCTGACAATCTTTTTAAAGGATTTAAAAATAAGAAAGAGATCATAGCTGCTATTCAAGATGTACAATTGTCAAGAAACACCGTCGTGCGGCGAATAGAACAGATGTGTGGAGACACAACTGAACAATTGTTGGAGGATGTTTCAAATTGTATTGCTTTCTCACTCCAACTGGATGAATCTACAGACATAAGAGACATACGTAGACCAGTTACTAGTCTTTATCCGGATGTTTTTTGAAGACTTCAGTGTTAAAGAAGAACTACTTGGAATGATTTCTTTAAAAGGGAGAACTACCGGTCAGGAAATATTCAGTTCTTCCCATTCTTTTGTGACAAAGAGTAATCCTCCATTGCATAGACTTGTTTCCATCACTACTGATGGAGCAAGAGCAATGACAGGTGAGGTTAACGGTTTCATAGCCCTCTGTAGACAGCATGACGACTTCCCAGATTTCCTTTCTTACCACTGAATTTATTTATTTATTTATTTACTTACTTACATTCTCTTATATACCGCGCTATTCTGCATCAGTGCGGTTTACATTGAACAAACTGAAATTACATTGAACAGGGCATTATAACTTGGAGATAACTATTTTACAGGGAACATGGGCTATGGAGGGTTAAGTTCTTTCCCTTGTTATCTGTAAACTCATGCATGTTGACTGTACTGAGATTTTTGTTCTATGTGAACCGCGCTGATGCTGAATAGTGCGGTATATAAGAGAATATAAATAAATAAAATAAATAAATAAATAAGTGGCTTGCCCAAGACCACAAGGAGCACCTGTGGGACTAGAAACCCCAGTCCTTCCGGCCCAAGGTTGCTGTCCTCTAGTGGGATTTGAACCCCCGACCTTCCGGCCTGAAGTACCTTCCCCAACCACTAGGCCACTCCTCCACTCCTGCATCATTCACCAGCAAGTTTTGGCAAGCAAGAGACTCAATACAAAGACTGTCATGGACATTACTTTCAAAACTGTAAATTCAGTTCGTGGAAGATCACTTCAAAGACGGCTATTCATTCTTACTCTTGATGCAGGGGCAGCGGAAATCATTTTGCACACAGGTGGCTAAGTAGGCACAAATTTCTGCAAAGATTTCATGATTTGCTGAATGAAATAAGAAGTTTTTTGAAGGAGAGGGGAGATGAACAAGCAGAGTTGGAAGATGAGGAGTGGTTATGTGATCTGGCATTTCTCACTGACTTTACAGGCGAACTAAGTGATATGAACCTTGAACTACAAGGTAAAAACAAATGCATTGGCGAGATGCAAACAACACTTTTGATCATTTTCCTAATACGCAGGACCATCTGGGACAATATCCAAATTTTGTTTTTCAGAACAAGTAGTATGTGACAGAAATCTGTTCTGTTATCCAGGAATTCAAAAATAGATTCTGTGACTTCCAAAAAATTGGAACAGTTGTGGAGTACTTGTCATACACATTCAAAATAGATGTGGACATTAAAGAAACTGCAGATGCTATCAGTAAAAATTACTCATTGAACAAGTCATCTCTTGAAAATGAAATATTAACCCTTAAAAATGACATTTTTCTCAAGACCCGTGCTGAGCAAGAATCGTTTTGGAAGCTAGTGCCTAGAGACAAATTTCCCAACTGGAGAAGATGCAGTGAAGCTTGTCAGACGGCTGCCTGGGTGAGAATATTCACAGTCTTGGCAAAGGCATATATCAATATGATTTGCAAGGGATTGTGGGAAATGCAGTCCATTCACCCCAGACACAGCTGCTCACAATAATTAGTTGTGCTTGAGTGTAAAGCCAATAAGATATTTATTTATGGGGTTATTTCTCCCAACACAGATATGCTTGGTAGCACATAAAACAGGATACTTGCTTTCAGTGTTAAACTGAGAAAAACAAAATCAGGAAAACAACAGTTGAACTTGTCAGGCAATCAAAGCAAAAGAATAAAGACCTGGTTGGTAACAAACTGGTCTTTTCTGTAGGCTTTAGCTAATATTTTCTTAGCAGTGCTCTAAACAACAAGCAAAACCCACAAAGAAGGGAAAAACTGTTCTTTTCAGGTTAACTTCTTATATCTTCACACATAGACTCAGAAGTGATTCCCTCAGAGCTCACAAGCAATTAGGTAAGGCTCAATTGCTAGCAGTTACCCAGCTGAAACCCCTTAGCTGGCTTGCTTTCTACTGCGTGGCTAAAAATCCTACTCAGGAGCTTTTCTGAGTAGATTAAAGAACAAGTTTGTATTTCTTTGTAATGGTTCTTGTACTTTGTAATAGTAAATTACCAAAGGAGTTTAGACAGAGCAATCCATATATTCACAGCCTGTATCTAAGACCGCTCCCCCTTCTTCAACAATCATGGGTTCAATATCATGGATTGGCACAGAGGAATTTCTCAATGTAGCACTCTCAGGAGAATACTTGTTTTCCTGTTGTCTTTCAAGGTTATAGCTAGGGCATAGATCAGTGTTCATAACTGAGCTTCCATTGCTGTTAGAGTTCCTCTCTAAATAGCCTGGCCAGTATGTAGTCCAGTTCTTATGTCCAGCCTTCCAATCCAGATCCCTGGACACTGGATCTCTCTTCACATACCTTCTGGCACGGGTCCTAGGGTCCCTTCCACGTGCAGCCATCTCCCTCACAGGTACCGTCTGGAGATTCCTAGCTCTGCAGCACCATTCCTCTGGCTTTCCCCAGTCCAATGGTGTATGCTGGCCTTTTGAATGTCTCCCAGTATACGTACTGCTCTGGACTCCTTTAGGCCTCCCAAATGCTTTCCTCTTCTTTCTTCCAAAGGGTTTCTTGCCCTCTCTGTCCGTCCGCACTGGCTTCTGCTTCTGATGATCCTCCAGATGATGAAGATGTCCAAGCTGAGGATCTCCAAGCTGAATCTGAGGATGAGGATAATTCTCTGTAGAATAAACTCTACCTTTATTCTGCTTTGATGAGTGCTCCACCCTAGCACAGCACAGCTGTGCTGAATCAGGCCATGCCCTTTGAGATGAGTGCTTGGGGATTACCTCATAGCCCTCTTGATTGAACACACGTTTCCCCACTTCAGCTCCTCTAATGGCTGTTGGAAACCTGGTGCATTCTGGGACTGGTAGTCTTTTATAGAAAAATTCTGTTTTCTTATTTCTACCAGAACTGACAGGTTGCTTGTTCAGAGTCACTTCACCTTTACTATAGCTCCTTCCTGAGCTATGATAAGCTTCCTTATCACAAACTCTACGCTCTTGTTTCGGTTCAACTTATTTGTGTGAATCTCTGTTTTCCAATCTGAAAATGACGAAGAGTACACAACGTTGCAACATGACAGATGAACATCTCCAGGATTCCCTGAGATTGGCCCTCACGCAATATTCACCCAACTTCAAAAAGCTGGTGAATGAAATGCAGGCTTAGACGTCTCACTAATGAGCAAGAGCGAAATATTAAAGATTGTGCAAGATCAGCCTGGATCAATACTAGACCTAAATTTAACACAAATTGCTCAATAAAAGTTAAAGAAAGTTATTAAGACAGTTAAAGAAAGTTATTACTCAATAAACCTTTAACAAAAAAAGAGTAGTTACTCACCTGTAACAGGTGTTCTCCAGGAGCAGCAGGAATCAGTCCTCACATATGGGTGACGTCGGCGTCGATGGAGCCCCCATGCAGAGCATTTCCCGAGCTTTCAAAGAAAGCCTTTGGGTATACAGGCACGCATGCGCGGTCCCCTTCCCGCCCAAAGGTGCCATCTTGCTCAGTCTGATGACATAGCTAAAAGACAGCACAAAAAAGAAAATGAACTATATACAACTGCAACTCCAAGGGGAGGAGGGAGGGTTGTGAGGACTGATTCCTGCTGCTCCTTGAGAACACCTGTTAAAGGTGAGTAACTACTCTTTCTCCAGGACCAAGCAGGAAGTCAGTCCTCACATATGGGTGACTCCCTAGCTCTGGGCTACCAGGAACCCAGGCTGAAAAATAGAGCTCCCTCTAGAGCCTCAGCAATAGTGAGAGAATCTTCTCCGAGACCACACCTGAACGGTAGCCCAACACCAGGGCCGGAGGGTAGGAGTTGCCTGAACCTCAAAGAGATTACGGAGTACCGCTTGCCCGAAAGCACTGTCCCTATGGGACTCCCTCTCGAGGCAGTAGTGGTCCGCAAATGTCTGGCTTGAAGACCAAGTAGCGGCCCAGCAGATGTCTGCCAACGGAACAGAGCGGAAGTGAGCTACTGATGCAGCCTTTGCCCTGACCCGGTGGGCCGTGACTCGACCCTCCAGGGAGAGGCCGGCTGCCCTGTACACCCAGGCGATACAGTGTGCCATCCAGATGTACAACGCACGCTTAGTGACAGGCAACCCCAATTTATTAGGGTCAAAGGAAATGAAGAGCTGAGAAGCCCTTCTATGCCCCTGCGTACGTTCAAGGTAAAAGGACAGGACCCTTCTACAATCCAGGGTATGCAAGACAGTCTCTGCCCTACTGGCGTGTGGCCTAGGGAAAAACATTGGAAGTACCACCTCCTGGTTGAGGTGGAAGGAGGACACTACCTTTGGAAGGAACTTAGGATGAGTCCGCAAGACTACCCTGTTCTTATAGAACCTGGAATACGGCCTATCCGAGACCAGGGCCTGAAGCTCACTCACCCGCCTAGCCGAGGTGAGTGCCACAAGGAACACCACCTTCCAGGAGAGGAAACGTAAATGGCAGGTTGCCATCGGCTCAAAAGGTGGGCGAATCAGTTGCTGCAAAACCACATTCAGATCCCACTCAGGGACTGGTGGACGAATAGGAGGCTTCAGCAGAAGCAGGCCTCTTAGAAAGCGGGACACCAGAGGGTGGCCTGAGAGAGATTGTCCATCCACCTGCAATTGGTGAGCTGAGAGGGCACTGAGGTGAACCTGGCCAGAGTTGGACTGAAGTCCTAGGTTGGAAAGCTGGAGCAGGTATTGAAGCACCACCTGGACAGAGCAGGAGAAAGGGTCCTCTTGCTGTTGAGAACATCAAGTAGAGAACCTATGCCACTTTAGAGCATAGGCCTTCCTAGTGGAATGCTTCCTGGAGGCCAACACCGCCTCTTCAACCTCCCTAGATAGCAGCAAGGGAGCAAAGACTAGCCTTTCAGCAGCCAGGCCATCAAATTGAGGGATTTGAGATTGGGATGCAAGAGGGACCCCTGGTCCTGAGTCAGAAGGTCGGGTTGCAACCCCAGAGGAAGTGGAGTATCCACTGCCAACAGCAGAAGAAGAGAGAACCACGGCTGCCTGGGCCACCTGGGGGCTATCACGATCACCATGGCTCGGTCCTGCTGGATTTTGAATAGAGTCCGGGCCACCAGAGGTATGGGAGGAAAAGCATACAGCAGGCCCTCTGACCAAGGAATCAGGAATGCATCTGGCACTGTTCTCAAGGGATGCAGTTGCCTGGAACAGAACCTGGGTAGTTGCCTGTTGAGCGGACTGGCAAATAGATCCATGGTCGGAAGACCCCACTTCAGAAAGATCTTTTGAACTATCAGAGGATCCAACTGCCACTTGTGAGGCTGCAGGAGTCTGCTGAGTCTGTCCGCCAGGTAGTTTTCCTGGCCTGGGAGGTAGACTGCCTTGAGGGTGATGCCCTGGGTGATAGCCCAGGAGCAGAGAGAGCTTGTGCTTCCATGCATAGAAGTCTGGATCCCGTGCCTCCCTGCTTGTTGACGTAGAACATAGCCACCTGGTTGTCCGTCTGAACTAGGACAGACTGGTGAGACAGGATCTGAGAGAAAGTCCGCAAGGCCAGCCGAATGGCCCGCAATTCCAACAGGTTGATCTGCTGGGCAGACTCCAACGGAGTCCCCCAGACTCCTGCAGGGAAGCATCGGTTGTCAGTACCTGAGTGTGTGGGGAGGCCTGAAAAGGAACACCCCTGACCAGATTTGGGAGATGCCTCCACCAGCGTAAGGAGTCCACCAAGAGTTTGGACATCTTTATTCTATCTGACAATTTCCCTTTGGCCTGCAGCCACCTCGTTCTGAGGTGCCACTGAGCCGGCCTCATGTGTAGCCGGGCATGTGGGGTGACATGCACTGTGGAAGCCATGTGACCTAAGAGCCGGAGGAAATTTTTGGCCGAGACCAGAGAGTTCGCCCGAAAACGGCCAGCCAACTTTATCAGCCTGTGAGCTCTGTCCACAGGCAAAAAGGCCTTTGCTTGGATGGTATCCAACCTTGCCCCTATGAATTCCACGTCCTGTGAGGGGACCAAAGTGGACTTTGGAAAGTTTATAACGAACCCCAGGTGCTGAAGCAGGGATATGGTTCTGCAGGTGGCCTGCCTGGCCTCTTGTGGAGACTGGCCTCTGATTAGCCAGTCGTCCAGGTAAGGGAACACAAAGATCCCCTGGTTCCTGAGGTAGGCCGCAACCACCGCCAGGCATTTTGTAAGAACCCTGGGGGCAGAGGTGAGGCCAAAAGGAAGCACTCTGTACTGGAAGTGCTTTCCTCCCACCACAAATCTGAGGAATTGTCTGTGGCTTGGATGGATGAGGATGTAAGTATAAGCATCCTTAAGGTCTAAGGAGCATAGCCAATCTCCCTGCTGGAGATAAGGCAGTAAGATCCAAAGGGTAAGCATCTTAAACTTTTCCCTCTCCAGAAACTTGTTGAGATTTCTCAGGTTGAGGATGGGTCTGAGGCCTCCTGTTCTTTTTGGTACCAGAAAGTACCTGGAGTAGAAGCCTTGCCCTTCCAGGTGGTGAGGCACCAGTTCCACCGCCCGGTCCCTTAGTAGACCCTCCAACTCCTGAAGGAGTAAGTTTCTGTGCAGAGGGGGTCTTGGAGGCTCCCCTGGAAAGTAGGAGGGGGGTATCTGGGTGAAGTGGAGCAGATAGCCCCTTTCGATGATACTTAACACCCAAGTATCCCCTGTGATGGCTGGCCACCTGTCTGCATACAGGGTCAGCCGACCTCCTGTGCCCTGGAGAGGAGGAGAGGCTATGCTGGCATAGTCAAAAAAACCCTCCCTGCTGAGCAGGAGCCGGAGTAGGAGGCTTTGGGGCCTTCTGCCTATGAGGCCCATGACACTGCCCCTTGGCCTGCTGACCCTGGTGGGGAGCTGCAGAGGCCTGGTAGTGAGGGTAGGTTTTATAGGCAGTGGTCTTCCTCGGGTAAAAGGTCTTTTTCCCCGAGCCCTTCTTTTTCTGAGAAGGGGCAGAGGTTTTCCTGGACAGCCGTGTCCGGATAAGAGTCTCGGTCTCGAGTTCTGCAGCCTTTTCGGCCATGGGCTTGCCAAAGAGGTTTTCACCTCGGCAAGGGACATCGACCAACTTGTCCTGTACCCACAGCTCGAGGTCCGAGGATTGTTGCCAGGCTTGACGGCGTGCACAGATGCCAGCCCCTGCTACTCGGGCCGAAGCCTCAAATCAATCGTAGGCTGCTCGAGAGATAAACTTCGAACACTCTCGAATACCAGAAGGCAAGGCCTTGAACCTCTGCAAAGTTCCTCGGACAGACCAGCAGAGAACCCGGCAATCTCCTTTGCCAGGTCTCAAAGGTACATGCCCATGTACAGCTGGTAGGTCTGGACACTGCAAGCAAGCATAGAGCCCTGGAAGCACTTTCTACCGAGGGCATCCAGGTTCCGGGCTTCCCTGCCGGGAGGCACCGAGGAGTGCATCTTCTGACTCTTCAGGCGATGCATGGCCGATTCCACCACCATGGAATGGTGCGGTAGCTGTGCCTTCTGAAACCCGGGGCTCTTGCGGACGCGATAGATGGAATCAACCCGCTTGCTTAGAACCGGCATCGAGGCCGGCGCCTCCCACATGCGGAAGAGCAACCGCTCCAGCATCAGAGGAACCGGGACAGTAAAGGCCTCCTTGGGAGGAGAGTCATACTGCAGAGCCTCAAGCTCCTCGGCTCGCGGCTCTTCCTCGGGGTCCGCAGGGAATGCCAGTGCCTTGGCCATGTCCCGTACGAAATCCGAGAACCTAGTATCCTCCGGGGGGGGGACCTTGTCCGAGGTTTGGAGACCAGTGAGTCCGAAGGAACGCACCGAGTCCGGAAGGTGTCAGGGGACTCCTCCTCCTCCGTCTCCCACGCCGATTCCTCCGAGGAGGAATCGAGCAGCTCCGAGTGGGTGGGCACCGATGCCATCCGCCCCAACGCCGAGGGCACCAGCGTCGATGACCTCGGTCCCGAACGGGAGGCCGAGGGTGACCTCGGCCGAGGATCGACTCAAGTTCGCATGGTCTCGAGGATCGGCTCAGCCTCCGAGGTCGACTTGGACGTCGATGTCCCAGTGGTCAGGGCAGATGCGCCGGTGAAACTGGCAATCAGCACCCACTGCTGCTCCATGAAGGCAGACAATCTGCTCTCCAAGGCCGTCAACCTGAGTCCGAGCTCAGGAGACCCAGCAGCCTCTGACTCGAGCCCGACGTCGGCTCCCCTGGAGTCCATGAGGACTACAGTACTCATGTGACTTGGGGCCTCCGACTCTACACGAGGATGCTTGGCAGGCCTCTCCGACTCCAAAGACCCGGGACGGTGATCGGGGCTATGTGACCTGGCCCTCGAGGAGCCAAGAGCGTCCACCGATGCCGCCCTCGCGGGTTTCTTCTTCTTCCTTCGGTGCTCCCTCGAGGGGGACTCCCTTTCAGAGGAGCCCTGAGGATGCTTGGGGTCCGACTCCAGAGACGTCAAGGCCTCTGACGAAGTCCGGACCCGTCCAGAGGCAGACTCGTAGAAGATCCTCTCACGCTGGTGCTGACGGCTCCATAATGCCTTGGAAGACATTTTTCCACAGGGACTACAGACCTTAGAATCATGGTCTGGACCCAGGCACCGGCGGCAGCAGTTGTTTGTGTCGGTGAGGGACATCAGTTTCTTGCACCAATCACACTTCTTAAAGCCACTGGCAGCCATCGGGGGGGAAAAAGGGCCCCTGCAAGATCAAAAAATTGGGCTGCCAGGGAAAAGAAAAAAGGCGTGAATGCAGTCTCTAAAGACAAAAACCGAAAAAGAGAGATCCGGGCTCGGCACCGGTGTACCGAGTCCAGGTGGGAAAGGAACCGACGTCAAACTGAGGAAAAACTCGACCCAACGCAGGAAAAAATCAACTTTTTTCACGGGTGACAAGGACAGGCATCCATAGGGCTCCGTGGAAAAAAGAAGACTGAGCAAGATGGCACTTTTGGGCGGGAAGGGGATCGCGCATGCGTGCCTGCATTCCCAAAGGCTTTCTTTGAAAGCTGGTGAAATGCTCCGCATGGGGGCTCTGTCGACGCCGACGTCACCCATATGTGAGGACTGTCTTCCTGCTTGGTCCTGGAGAAATGTTCTTTCCATTTCCTCTCGCAGTTTATACTGGATCTTCGTCCCTTTGTTTTGTTTTTGCTTAATTTGCTTAACAGCTGATCACATCCAAGTAAATGACAGAAGGTTCATTAAAAATAGGGGGGGGAATCCTCCAACTTTATTGGGTTAAAATTTAATTTGAAACTTAATTTTCATGGTGGTAGATCACCAGCACTTTTGGCAGGAAAAAGTAGATCACGACCTGTTCGAAGTAGGACATGCCTGATATAGTGTATCTGGATTTTCAAAAAGCCTTTGATAATATCTCTTATGAGAGACTCCTGGCGAAATTAAAAAGTCATAGGATAGGAGCCAGTGTACTATTGTGGATCAGGAACTGGTTAAACGATAGAAAGCAGAGGGTAGGGCTAAATGGCCAATTTTCCCAGTGGAGAAAGGTGAATAGTGGATTACCTCAGGGATCTGTGCTGGGTCTGCTGCTTTTTAACATATTTGTGAATAACCTGCAGATGGGAATAATGAGTGAGGTAATCAAAATTGCAGATGACACAAAATTATTCAAAGTTGTTAAAACCCATGAGGATTATGAAAATTTGCAAGAGGACCATGATAAATTGGAACACTGGGCATCCAAATAGCAGATGAAATTTAATGTAGACAAGTGCAAAGTTATCTACCCAGGAAGGAACACTCCAAACTATGGTTACACGATGCAAGGTTCCACATTAGGAACCACCACCCAGGGAAAAAGATTTAGGCGTCATCATGGATAATATGTTGAAAACCTCCACCCAGTATGCAGCGGAGGCCAAGAAAGCAAATAGAATACTAGGAATCATAAGGAAAGGAATGGAGTATAAAACAAAGGATATTATAATGCCATGGTGTAACCGTACCTTGAATATTGTGTGCAGTTCTGGTCGCCATATCTTAAAAAGGATATAGCATTATTAGAAAAGGTACAGAGAAGAGCCACCAAAATGGTAAAGGCAATGGAAGGATACCCCTATGAAGAAAGGCTAAAAAGCTTAGGGCTCTTCAACCTGGAAAAAGAGACGGTTGAGGGGAGATATGATAAAGGTCTATAAATTAATGAATGGAGTGGAACGGGTAAACTTAGATCTATTGTTTACACCATCAAAATATTGAAAGATTAGGGGACATGCAATGAAGCTACAGGGTAGCCTATTTAAGACTAATAAGAGAGAATATTTTTTCACTCAATGTGTAATCAAACTCTGGAATTTGTTACCGGAGGATGTAGCAAAAGCAGTTAGAGTAGCTGGGTTTAAAACAGATTTGGACAAGTTCCTCAATGTAAAGGTCCATAATCCATTATTAAAGGGGACCCGGAAAATCCACTGCTTGCCCCAACACAAGCATTGTGGAACTGGTGGTATATCTTATGTTCTTAGGTCCCATTCCGCCGGAGGCAGGAGAATGGGCAGCTTAGAGAGCAAAAGGCCCTGCATAAATCCCAGCATCAGCAAAGTATTTTTAGCTTAAATTTAAAACACAGAAGAGAGCTTTCTGGTTAAATTTAGAACCCAGCAGAGAGCTTGTAGTTTAAATTTCATAATAAGTTAGAGCCTAGCAACAGCAAACAGCTATAATTTAAATCAAATCAGAATATAGCTTAGCACAAAAGGCAAAACAGGGTCAGTACTCTTTGAGCAACAAATAAAGTCTTCTAGAGACCTTTACAAAGAGGCCTTCTACCTAGGGGATAAGAGACCTGTGAAACTTTTTCAATAGGTGTTAACAACAGGTGGCAGGTCAAAAGGCCATTTTGAAAGACTTCTTCTATCCAAGCAAGGACTGTTAATCACCCAGAAAGTTGGCCACAGCTTGTCTCAGCAGCACAGGCATAAATAGCTCAACCAGAGCTCTGTGATCCTCAGTCTTGAAGGACTAGAAAAAGGGACTGATACTTCTGGAGAGAGATCTGCAATTATGAGTATATACTTCTGGGAATTTTCTGAAAGGACTTATTTGTATTAAAGCTAATTAATCTGTTAACCCAGTGTTTTTTGTTAAATCAGTCAGGGCTTAGTAACAGCAGTTTAAGTTTAAATTTAAAACACAGAAGAAAACTTTCTGGTAAAGCACAGTTACTTACCTGTAACAGGTGATCTCTGGGAACAGCAGGAATAAGTCTTCACATATGGGTATCGTCAGTACCAACGGAGCCTGCGCGGGAACGCTCCCCAGCGTCCAAAAGGAAAGCTTTTGGGAGTATCCCACAGCGCCTGCGCGCTGCCTTCCCGCCTTTCCTAACCGCCTCTCTCCAGTTCGAGTTTTAAAGCTGAGACAAAGACAGAGTGAGGAAAGGAAAGAAAGATAGAGAGATACAACTCCTAGGGGAGGTGGGTGGGTTGTGAAGACTTATTCCTGCTGTTCCCAGAGATCACCTGTTACAGGTAAGTAACTGTGCTATCTCCAGGAACAAGCAGGAATGAGTCTTCACATATGGGGACTCCCCAGCTAGAGATGCCTGGGAGATCACCCAGGTTGTGAGTCCCTGGGAAGGGCTCTACCTCCACCCATGAATCTCAGGCATCCAGCCAGGGATGGAGGGTTGGTTAGGTATGGAACAGGTGTTTGAGAACAGCCTGACCAAACAAGGCATCCCGGCGGGAGTCCTTGTCCAAACAGTAATGGGCTGTGAAGGTATGAACCGAGGCCCAGGTGGCCGCTCGACAAATCTGGTCGATGGACACAGAATTTAGATGAGCCATAGAGGCTGCCATGGCCCTCACATTGTGAGCTGTGACATGGCCCTCCAGAGAAAGGTTCTTACTCTGGTAGGCGAAAGAAATACACTGAGCAATCCAATTGGACAGAGTTCTCTTAGAGACTGGAAGTCCTAAATGAGAGGGATCAAAAGCAACAAAGAGTTGAGAGGACTTTCTATGTTGCTGTGTCCTTTGTAAGTAAAAAGCAAGAGCTCTTTTACAATCCAGGGTATGAAGATTCCTCTCTGCACTTGAAGCATGAGGTCCTGGAAAAAAGACAGGTAAATAAACCTCCTGGTTCAGATGAAAAGGTGAGACCACTTTAGGCATAAAGTGTGGATTAGTCCTGAGGACTACCTTGTCATGATGGAACCTTGTATAAGGAGGATTAGCCACCAAGGCTTGCAGCTCACTGATGCGGCGAGCTGAAGTGACTGCAATGAGAAAAATAACCTTCAAGGAAAGAAATTTCAAGGAGGTAGTGGCTAAGGGTTCAAAGGGTGGCTGCATAAGCTGGCCAAGAACCAGTCCCATGCCACTGGAGGTGGTCTGATGGGAGATTTAGTCAAAAGAAGGCCTCTCATGAATCTTGCTATAAGAGGATGAGAGGAAATAGGCTGTCCATTGAGAGGTTTAAGGGATGCTGCAATAGCACTCAAATGGACTCTTACTGAATTTGTTTTAAGGCCTGCATGGAATAAATGCAGCAAATACTCTAGTAAAGAATTCAGAGGTATTGCAAGAGGGTTAAGACCCTTCTCTGCACACCAAATGGTAAACCTTTTCCATTTAAAAGCATAGGAATGTCTAGTGGAAGGCTTTATGGAAGCATGAAGGATATCCTTCACTTGCTGAGAAAGATGCAAATCTTGAAGGTCTAGGCCTTCAGCAACCAGGCTCTGAGGTGAAGAGACTGGGGATTTGGGTGCCACAACGTTCCCTCCTCCTGGGACAGGAGGTCTAGAGCAGATCCCAAGTCCAGGGAGGGAACTTGGGAGAGATGCAGAAGTAGAGGGTACCACACTTGGCGTGGCCAATGTGGTGCTATGAGGATCATAGACCCCTTGTCTCTCCGAAGTTTGAAGAGTGTCTTGGGAATTAGGAGAATGGGTGGAAAGGCATAGAGGAAGTCTTGCCCCCAATGAAGGAGGAAGGCATCCCTGGCCTGAACTCCCCGACACGGAATCCTGGAACAGAACCGGGAGAGTTTGGCATTCCACGGACTTGCAAAGAGGTCTATGTCCGGGGTTCCCCAAATTCAGAAGATCCTGGCTATCTGGTCCCCATGGAAGGACCATTCGTGTGGAAGCAGAACTCGACTGAGTCTGTCTGCCCAAGAGTTTTGAACCCCTGGAAGATACACTGCCATGAGATGAATTTGATGCTCTCTGGCGAAGGCCCACAATCCCAGAGCTTCGTTGCAAAGCGACAGAGAGCCAGTCCCGCCCTGCTTGTTCACGTAGAACATGGCTACTTGGTTGTACCGTGTGGATGAGGACTGTCTTGTAGCTGAGCAGGGTGTGGAAGACTCTGAGAGCTAGAAAAATTGCTCTGAGCTCTAAGAGGTTGATATGTAGAGATGTCTCCTGTACAGACCAGATGCCTTGAGTGGAGAGATCTTGAAGATGAGCTCCCCAACCTCTTGGAGAGGCATCTGTTGTAAGGGTTGCTTGGGGTAACACCTGTTGAAAGGGGGACCCCAGCAAGAGATTTTGAGTGGACGTCCACCACTGGAGGGACCAAAAGAGGCGACTGGAGGTTGCTATTTTGTCTGACAGGCAAACTGATGCCTGGGTCCATTGAATGGACAGAGTCCACTGAGCTGCCCTCATGTGAAGGCAAGCGTAAGGAACCACATGCACAGTGAATGCCATGTGGCCTAACAGTTGTAACATCTCTTGAGCAGTTAAATGGGATTTTAACTGAATTTGTGAGACTAACTGCACCAAGCGTAGGCAACGGGCCTGGGGAAGATAGGCCCTTGCAGTTGTGGTATCCAGCAAGGCCCCTATGAACTCTAGAGACTGAGTAGGGGTGAGATGGGATTTTGGAAAGTTTATTACAAGTCCCAGATACTGAAGGATACGCCTTGTGCAGGTTAGAGAAGTCTGGGCCTCTGACTGGGATGGAGCTCGGATGAGCCAGTCGTCCAGATATGGGAATACGAATATCCCTAGAGTGCGTAGAAATGCAGCTACTACTGCCATGCATTTTGTGAACACCCTTGGTGCAGAGGCCAGACCGAAAGGAAGCACTCTGTATTGGTAGTGCTTCCCTTGATAAAGGAACCGAAGGAACCTTCTGTGTGTTGGATGGATGAGGACATGGGTGTACGCATCCTTGAGGTCTAGAGAGCAAAGCCAATCCTGACTCTGAAGGTATGGAAGGAGAGTACCGAGAGAAATCATCTTGAATTTCTCCTTGCATAGAAACTTGTTCAATTCTCTGAGATCTAATATGGGTCTGTAGCCCCCTGTTTTCTTTGGGATAAGAAAGTAGGGGGAGTAGAACCCTGAGCCCTGTTGAAGAAGGGGTACTTCTTCTATTGCCCCTTGGGCAAGAAGGGAAGTAATCTCCTGACCCAGAAGGTCGAAGAGAGATGTCTGAGAATTGAACTGTCTCACCATGGTGTGAGGAGGAAGGTTTAAGAAATGAAGCTTGTACCCCTCCCTTATGATGGAGAGGGTCCATTGCTCTGCTGTGATTTGTTCCCATCTGGGAGCAAAGTAAGCCAACCTTCCTGGAATGGTAAGAGGCTCTGGATGTTCTAGAGCCAGAAAGGCTAAGCTCTCTAGTTGTAAGTCAAAGGCCCTGAGGAGGCTGAGGCTGTTGGGCCGTAGCAGTCCTAGCAGCCTTAGGCTTGGCCTGTTTCGGTTGTTGCTGTCTCTTTGTAGCAAAACGACCTGCAGAAGATGACTGCTGACCATAAGCAGAATAATATTTCCCTTTTTTGGGAAAAAATCCCTTTTTGAACAACCTTTTCTTAAAAAGAGCAGAAGTAGACTTTGAAAGTCTATCTAAAGCAGAATTTTCAGCATCCATTTGGGTGGCCTTTGCTTGCCAATCTTTGCCTGTACAAGGAAGGTTTCCTAGTCCATCTTGAACCCAGGGTTCCAGATCAGAAGCTTGTAACCAAGCAACTCTGTGTGCACCTATGGCAATGGCCGAGGCTCTGCTGGCACCTTCAAAAGAGTCAAAGGCTGCACGGTTGGAAAACTTGAAAATATCCTGGGCATGTTTGAGCCAGGTGAGGAACTCTTCCCTTTTATCTTCTGCAACAAAAGGAGATAAAGTTTGCAAGTGATCTGTAACTTCTTTTAGAAACATCCCCATATAGAGACTATAGGAGTTGATTCTGGCAACAAGCATACTGGCCTGGAAAATTCTCCTGCCAAAGGCATCTAAGGTTCTGCATTCTCTTCCTGGAGCAGCAGAAGAGTGCCTTTTTGTACTCTTTATCTTCTTCATAGCAGACTCCACCACAATGGAGTGGTGAGGAAGCGGAGTCTTATGGAAGCCAGGACAAGGAGGAACACGATACATGGTGTCCAACCTGCGAGAATGAGGGGAAGTGGTGAGAGGAGTCTCCCATATGTCCAACATGTGATCATAAAGAATCTCATGTATTGGTAAAGTGGCTGCCTCTTTAGGAGCCTTAGGATATTGTAAAGTATCTAATTTTTTGGCTCTAGGCTCTGTCTCAGGGGCCACTGAGATGGAAAGGTCCCTGGCCACTTCCCTAATGAAGTCTTGAAAAGACTTCTGGAGGAGACATTCTCCTTTTTGGAGAAGAGGGCTCCTGAGGATGGATCACCGATGCTTCGACAGAGACCTCTGAGTCATCAGAGTCTTCAGAGGAATCGAAGTATCGCCTGTCTGGATGCTCCTGCAGAGCCCGATATGCGTACCGGGTGGTATCGACATCGGGAGTGATCGGTACCGGTTCAGTACCGATGAGCACCACAGAACAGTGTACCACTGCAGTCGACACCGAAGCGGATGTCGATGCAATCGGTACCGGCACCGGAACCAATACCAATGTCGGTACCGGTGCCGGAGTCGGTACCGGCAACGGAGTTTGTTGCGGTACCGAAGGCGTCGCAGCTTGTATGAATGCCGTGATGGCACGCTGCATGGTCAGGATATTCTGATCCATCGACGCAACCAATGTCTGGATGTCGGTACCAGTGGGAACCACCGGTACCCCCGGAACATGGCAACAGGTGATTGGTCGAGGCCGAGCCATCGATGTCAACCTGTGACCCCATAGATAAAGCTTTGGAAGCCGGAGCCTCCCGCCGGGGTAATTTTGCCGGTGCGGATTCCTCGAGGGCAAGCCCGGAGGCATCGCGATACTTAGAGGGAGATCTACCCTTCGAGGACCGGCTGGATTTAAGTTTGGTTACCTGAGATCCATGTGAGGAAGAAGCAGCCCTGGAAGACGTCGATGCAACCGAAGCTGCATCCGAGGGAAACAGGGTACTGAGCTTAGCTGCTCAATTCTGTAGACCTCTTTTAGACATCATGGAGCAGGACTCACAATCCGCAATGGAGTGGTCAGGACCTAAACATTTTAGACACCATTCATGGGTGTCAGTGACAGAAATAGTGCCGCTGCACTTCGTGCATTTTTTAAACCCAGAGGCGGGCTTTTCCATGAGGAAAAATTTCCTAGGCCTAAGGCCAAAGAAGAAAATGCACTGAAGTGAGAAAAAACAGTATTTTTTATTTTTTTTTAGAATAAAGAAAGAAAAGACCGGCGGTACCGGTCCAGTGTCGAGAAGGCAGACGCGCGACCAAAGAAATAAAATAAAATAAAGAAATTCTTCAGCGGTGACAGGAACACGACCTGCTGGCTCCGCGGAAAAGAAGAACTGGAGAGAGGCGGTTAGGAAAGGCAGGAAGGCAGCGCGCAGGCGCTGTGGGATGCTCCCAAAAGCTTTCCTTTTGGACGCTGGGGAGCGTTCCCGCGCAGGCTCTGTCGGTACCGACGATACCCATATGTGAAGACTCATTCCTGCTTGTTCCTGGAGATCATTTCATACCCAGCTTGTAGTTTAAATTTAATAGTCACTCAGGGCCTAGCATCAGCAAAGTAATTTTAGTTTAAATTTAAAACACAGAAAAGAGCTTTCTGGTTAAATTTAGAACCCAGCATTGAGCTTGTAGTTTAAATTTCATAATAAGTTAGAGCCTAGCAGCAGCAAAGAGCTATAATTTAAATCAAATCAGAATATAGCTTACCTCAGCAGCACAAGACAGGGTACTGTGTAGCAGCCCTCTTTTAATAAGTGTTATTTCCCTCCCTCCCTCCCCAACACCCACCCACCCCGGGATAATCGTAGCTTTATAGGTACTTACACATCTTAAAAGACAGGAGGTGCTTTCAGTTGAAGCTCGTTACCCAAATCAGTCATACACTAAGGACCTGAGATTAATTAAGCTTCAGGTAAACAAGGTATATTAAACGTATTAGGTACACTTTTATTAGTATAAATATCCATAGCAACCCTTAGTAAGTAAAGAACTTAAAGATCTAAACACAAACTTAAAACTAAGATTCAGACAGCAGTCCAGCAGCAAGATGGGGCTTTCCAGTCTTTTGCATTGAGTGTCACATGTATGATTTTCTCCCAGTTGGTGAGAGGTCTTATGTGTGCACTAGGTGCAAGGAGCTCTTTGCTCTCAGGGAACGAGTTCGTTCTCTAGAGACTAGAGTATCAGACTTGGAAAACATAAGAGAGACAGAGAAGTACATAGACGAGACCTACAAGGATATAGTCCTGAAGTCCCACCTCCAGTCTGGCAGCATCCCTGTTGCCATGGAGGAGAGAGGTCACGTGACAGGAGAGCATCACCCTGGTGTGGCAGGAAGTGATCCTGTAACTAGGACGTGTCCTCCAGGTGATGTAAAACCCTCTCGCACCGAGGAAGTTTCTCCAGGGCCTTGTGCCCAGGAGGGAAGGGTTAGGACAGCCGTTATAGTTGGTGATTCGATCATTAGGCATGCAGATAGCTGGGTGGCTGGTGGACGTGAGGATCGCCTGGTAACATGCCTGCCTGGTGCGAAGGTAGCGGACCTCACGCGCCACCTAGATAAGGTCTTAGATAGTGCTGGGGAAGAGTCTGCTGTCTTGGTACATGTCGGTACTAATGACATAGGAAAATGTGGTAGGGAGGTTCTAGAGGCTAAATTTTGGCTTTTAGGTAGGAAGTTGAAATCCAGAACTTCCAGGGTAGCGTTCTCCGAAATGCTTCCCATTCCACGCACATGACCCAAAAGGCAGGCAGAGCTCCGGAGTCTCAATGCGTGGATGACACAACGGTGCAGAGATGAGGGTTTTGGATTTGTTAGGAACTGGGGAACATTCTGGGGAAAGGAGGGGCTCTTCCAAAGGGATGGGTTTCACCTTAACCGGAATGGAACCAGGCTGCTGGCATTAACCTTTAAAAAGGAGATAGAGCAGCTTTTAAACTAGATAATAGGGGAAAGCCAACATTTGCCCAAGAGAGGATGGTTTGGAAGAATGTATCCTTGAAGGATACTACCAAAAGCAGAGAGGTTCCAAAAAAAGAGTAAAGTAGCCCAAATGCCCTCGAGTATGGAGCAGACAGAGCTTAAAGATCCCACATTACCCATGTCTACCAAAAGCCAAATTAATATGAATAAAATACAGTCTCTAAAATGCTTGTATGCAAATGCTATAAGTCTAAAAATAAGATGGGAGAGTTAGAATATATAGCACTAAATTAAAGGTTAGATATGACTGGAATATCAGAGACATGGTGGAAGGAGGACAACCAGTGGGACACTGTGATACCTGGGTACGAACTATATCGTAATGATAGAGCTGATCAAATTGGTGGAGGCGTTGCGCTCTATGTTAGAGAGGGCATTGAGTCAGAAAGGATTAAAGTTTGGCAGGAAACAAAATTTGCTGTAGAATCTCTACGGATTGAAATTCCATGTAAAAAGGTGAAGGCGATGGCAGTGTGGGTGTACTATCGACCGCCTGGCCAGAATGAACAAATGGATGATGAAATGCTCAAAGAAATCAAGGAAGCTAATAAAAGGTGATTTCAATTACCCCAGTATTTTTTTTATTTATTTTATTTATTTATGCTTTTCTTCTATACCGCTTTTTCCCAAGATCAAAGGCGGTTTACAATTAACATAATGAACGGTTTACAATTAACATAATGAACATGGTTTTACATGGAACATCGTATTTTCTTCAAACTATGTACAATTAACTTTTCATGAACAATAACATGGAACATATAATTATACAACTGCTTTAACTATT
Source organism: Ichthyophis bannanicus (assembly GCA_033557465.1). NCBI lineage: Eukaryota > Metazoa > Chordata > Amphibia > Gymnophiona > Ichthyophiidae > Ichthyophis > Ichthyophis bannanicus. The sequence continues at coordinate 428,935,415 of CM066034.1, read as the reverse complement.
TACATCAGTCAAATATTTACATTAGTCAATTATTAATCGTGGTTTTTAAGGGTTGTTTTTTCCTAAGTGTGTTGAGTTTTGAGGCTTTTTGATCTGTGGTTAGGGAGGATTTTTATGGAGGTGTGGTGAGGGGGATGGGGGGGGTTCATTAGGATTTATAAAGTGTTCTTTAAACAGATATGTTTTTAGTTCTTTCCGGAATGTCTGGAGATCCTTTATTTTGCGGAGGCTTAGTGGGAGTTTATTCCATAGGGTGGGGGCTGCATATGAGAATGCTCTTGAGCTTGTGGTTTTTTTTGTTTTTAGAATTGATTTTTTTATGTCTAGTGAGTGGGTTGCGTTTTGTCTGCGGGTTCTATGTTCTTTTGGAGCATGTAGTAGAGTGGTTAGATGTGAGGGTGATATGCCGTTGATAAGTTTAAATGTGGTTAAGAGTATTTTGTATGATATTCTACTATTTATGGGAAGCCAGTGTAGTTCGGCGAGGATGGGAGTTATGTGGTCAGTGAGGCGGGCTTTTGCTGTTACTCGAGCACAGATGTTTTGAGCTCGTTGGAGTAAGTTGGTATTTGTGAGAGGGAGGCCGATAAGTAGACTATTACAATAGTCAAAGTGTGGAGTGATGAGTGTGCTGATAACAGATCTGAAGTCATGTGTGTCTAGTATTGGTCGTAGGTGTTGAATGGTCTTAAGTTTATAGAATATAGTTTTCACGGTTTGTTTTATGTGAGGGAGCATACTAAGTGTGTGGTCTATTATGATGCCTAGGTATTTTACTTCCTTTTTGATTGGGATTATTGTGTCGTTAATTGTTATTGTTTCAGGGAGAGTAGTATCTGGTTTTCTTATTACGAACATTGCTTCAGTTTTTTTTAGGTTGATGCTGAGGTTATTATTTTCTAGCCAAGTATTTGCTTCGCTGATGCAGTCTAGTAAGTTCTGGTAAGTGGGATTGTTTGTGTTTATTGGTTGAGTGAGCATGATATCATCTGCGTATATGTAGTGGTTGACTTTATGTTTTTTAAATATATTTGTGATGGGTTGAAGATACAAGTTGAAAAGGAGGGCCGAAAGGGCCGAGCCCTGTGGAATACCTTGTCCTTGTACGAATGGCTCAGAGGTGTCTTGGCCTAATTTAACGTGTATCGATCGGTTTGTGATGTATGATATAAACCATTGTAGAATTGTTCCTCCTATTCCTAGGCTTAGGAGTCTGTTAATGAGTGTGTTGTGGTGGACATTGTCAAAGGCACCAGCTATATCAATGAATATGAGGATGTAACCTTGGTTGCATGTGTCAGTGCCTTTTATGAGGTCATCCATGAGTGTTATTAGCAAAGTTTCGACCCCGTGTGATGGGCGGAAGCCGAATTGATGTGAGTCAAGTGGTGCATGTGTGTCGATAAAATCTTGTAGTTGGAGCTGTATGATTTTTTCTATTACTTTGGCAATAAACGGTATGCTGGCTATGGGCCTGTAGGAGTTTGGGTCTGTAGGATTGAGTTTATTATTTTTTATTATAGGGCGTAAGGATGAGAGTTTTAGGGCATCTGGCATGATGCCCTGGGATAGTGATTGGTTTACTATATTTTGTATATGGATAGCTAATTCATTTTTGGTGTTTTTTATCCATGATACTGGACATGGATCTAGGGGGAGGTAGTGGTGTTGATCATTGATATGATATTGAGGAGGTGTTTTTGTTCAATGTCTTGAAAGGTTATCCATTTATTGGTTGGTTTTAAGTCCGTGGGTATAGTTATGATTGTGTTAGATGATTTGTTTTTTAATTTGTTAGCAAAATGAGTTGCAAGGGTTTGTGCGCTTATCGTTGATTGTTCAGGCTCTGGAGTTTGGGTTTTTGTTAGTGTTTTTATAATTGCAAATAATTCTCTCGGTCGATTGAGTGCCATATTTATGACTTTTGTGTGGTATTCCCTTTTCGATCTGTTAATAGTGTCTTTGTATTTGTTGAGAAGACTCAGGTATTGTGCTTTATTATCGCTTGTTTTAGATTTCCTCCACCGTTTTTCTTGTTTTCTTAGTTGCTTTTTTATATTAGAGAGGTCTCTATTGAACCATTTTTCCGACTTTCTGTTTGTGAATTGTTTTTGGGGACCTTGAGTGGGAGTTGCTGCTTCTTTTATTGTTGAGTTCCATTGGTCTATTATAGTGTTGACTTCCATTGTGTTATTTATAAGGTTAGGTAATACGGTGTCTAGGAAGGTGTCTTTGTTGAAGTGTGTAAAGCGAGATTTATAAGGTGTTGGAGTAGTTTCAGTGTTGGTGTGTGATAGTGAGAGTAAATTGAAGGTTATTAGGTGGTGATCTGACCATGGTACTTCCGTAATAAGAGGTGGGGATTGTAGTTGGTGTTTATTAAATGGGGTGGGAATGAATACAAGGTCTAGAGCGTTACCTTTTGTATGTGTAGATGTTTGTATGATTTGGTTGTAACCCATTTCTTTCATGGAATCCATAAAGTTGATTGTGTGTTGTGGGTTGAGTGATGGAAGGTTCAGATCACCTAATATAACAAGTGGTTTTCTCTGTGTAGCTGTACATGCAAGTTCTAGGATGGGGGTGAGATTTTTGTGGTCCGCTGAGGGGGGCCTGTAGATGAGGGACAGTGCAAGGGTTTTGTTTTCTATATTTATGATGTCCATACCGTCTATGTTATTCACATTTTTTAGTGAGTATTTGAGCTCTTTTTTGGTGATAAGGGCCCCGCCTCCCCTTTTTGCTTCTCGGTGGCAGTTGAAAAGGTCATATTGATGTGTGTTGAGTTGGTTTAGGAGGATTGTGTCTGTGGGTGCGAGCCAGGTCTCTGTGATGAGAAGGATATCAGGTTTTTCATCAGTGATTATGTCATTAATTATTGGTATTTTATTTCGTATGGATCTTGCATTTATGAGGATGAATTTTCTGATGGTGTTTGTTTCAGAAGATCTGCTTATAGGTTTGACTTGTACGAGATTTATTTGTATTAGTCTTGAGTGTCTGGGAGTGTTGGGACGGTGTGTCTGGTTAAGTGTGTTTGAGTATGGGTGTGGTGTGGTTTTGTATGGGTTGTGAATGATGGGGATGGTGTTGTATGCTGTAGGATTTGGTTTGAGAGCGTAGATGTTTTGGGTTAGGTGAATGGTTAGTATGGTGATAATAAGGTAGGATTGGTACTTTGTGAGATCCATGTTTGTAAGAAATGTGTTGTATTAAATGATTATAGTAAAGGATCATACAATGACTATGGATGAAATTACTGTCAGCAGCGTTAATAAAGTGTAGTACAGAGAAGTCAGTTCGGGGTAACTTTGCTACTACAAGCAGAATATATAACTGTGAAGAAAAAGAGCAAGTTGACAGCTGTGCAGGAGGATATTGAACAACAGTAACTGGGATAATTTAAGTGTAACAGTACAGTGATTACAAGTTGGACAATATTTAACTGCATGAAGACAGTACTATGGTTGTGAGGTATCAGTTACTGACAACAGTATAATAACAGAGAGGTATGGCTACTGACAACAGTATAATAGGAGAGATAGGTAGTGGCTACTGACAACAGTATAATAACAGAGAGGTATGGCTACTGACAACAGTATAATAGGAGAGATAGGTAGTGGCTACTGACAACAGTATAATAGGAGAGAATGAACAAATGGATGATGAAATGCTCAAAGAAATCAAGGAAGCTAATAAAAGGTGATTTCAATTACCCCAGTATCGACTGGGTCAGTGTGACGGCAGGACATGCTAGGGAGATAAAGTTCCTAGATGAAATAAATGACTGCTTCTCGGAGCAGGTGGTTCATGAACCGACCAGAGGGGAAGCCATATTAGACCTAGTCCTTAGTGGAACACCAGATCTAGTGCAAGAGATAAGGTTGTTGGGGCCACTTGGCAATAGTGATCATAGCATGATCGCCTTTGATTTAATTAGTGGAGGAGGGAAACACCCTAGAGGTCCCAAAAGCAATGACGAAATGTACAAAGCGACAACGAATAGGGCCTTTGCAATTTATGCACCTAGAGCATGGAACGCCCTCCCCACTTATATTCGAAACAGCACCGACCTAACCCAGTTCAGGAAGGCATTAAAGCATCATCTGTTCACTATATACTACCCCGAATCCAGCCTTAGTAAACATGCATGGTGCTCCTCAGGCAGTCACCCACCGCACCTGACTAATCAGACCCAGCATGAAAAAGGATAACCAGCTCGGTCCCCCAACAGTACTCCCTGAAATAGAATTTAGGCACCCAGCATAAATAAGATGTAGATAGACCCCGTCTGAAAGTAGGTACCAGTGTAAATATGATGTAGATAGTTTCCCCCAGTTACTTCCAAGTTAATCTCCCCGTTCATTGTAAATACAACGCAGAGTGCCTGCGTTGTATAGTTGATGTTGAATGTAAACCGCACTGATCTAAATAGCGCGGTATAGAAGAAATGTTAAATAAATAAATAAATAGTAAGGAAATCCACAGTACTACCTTTTAACTTTCGAAAGGGAGACTATGATAAAATGAGGAAAATAGTTTGAAAAAAACTAATATTTCTTGATATAGCTGCTGCGTTCGATTCTGTGGATCACATACAACTCCTAAAGCGACTTCATGAGAAGGGAATCAAGAACCGTGCTTGGGACTGGTGCAAATCCTACCTGGAAGGTAGATTACAACAAGTTCGTATTGGTAATGCTACTTCAAATCCCTTTCAGCAGAAACAAGGTGTACCACAAGGCTCCTCCTTGTCTGCACTGCTGTTCAACATCTATATGCAGCCAATCTGTGACACTGCACGCTCTTTTGGTATATCCTGCCTTATGTATGCGGATGATGTGCTATTATTCTCACAGATATCTGTATCATACCCAAACTATACAGTGCTAATCAACTGTTTTAATTCAATAACTGATTGGCTTCTCTCTCAAAACCTCCGTATTAACTTTAAAAAAACAGAGGTTCTAATAATCATAAGGAATAAATCTTTCTCCCCTCCAAGTCAGAGATGCTGATCTCCCAGTCAAATCAAATATTCGATATCTAGGAGTAATTCTGGATCAAAGGTTAGACTTCAAGGAACATATAAAACGCACCGTAAAGGCCGTTTACTTCAAGATAAAAACCCTTCGCCATCTGAGACCTATGATGAAGTCTGATGACTTCCGCACCATCTTTCAAGCTCTAGTCACGCCGCACTTTGATTATGCTAACATAATACTCCATGGCTTACCAAATATAACTATTAATCCTCTACAATTAGCCATGAACGCAGCTGCTCGTGTCCTCTGCGGATCATCAAAGTGTGAGCATATTTCCCCCATTCTAGAGAAGCTTCATTGGTTACCAATAAACTGTAGAATCCAATATAAGGCCATCCTTACCACCTTTAGGGCCTTCAATAATATTTCTCCAGATTCCATCTCTGATCTCATCATACAACAAATAACAGGTCCAGGAGATCTCCAGCTGTTGACACACTACTTATACCAAAAGTTTCCTTAAAAGCTAATCAATCATTCATCAATAGGGCTTTTTCGAATTATGCTCCTAGATGTTGGAACAAACTCCCTCCCAATATCAGAGCAATTAAAGACATCAAACAATTCAAAAAAGCCCTTAAACACCACCTTTTCATCGCACACTTCAAACACCTAAACACCCCTTCCCCTCCCCCATCCTTTTAACCTCATACCTACCCTAACTAACTGTATAGATTTTATATATCTCCAACATGTATTTTCTAGAAATATAAATGATTTCCCTGTTTACTTCCATGTTAAATTTCCAGTTACTTGCAATAGGTCTGTTATATCTGACCAATTGTTGTATTGTTTCAATGTAAACCGCACTGATGACAAATAGCGCGGTATATAAGAAAATTAAATAAATAAAAGGAGCAGTTGCAAAGGTTAAAGAATTACATCAAGCTTGGGTGTTGCTGAAAAATACTATCTTGGAAGTCCAGACCAGCTGTATTCCACGCTTTAAGAAAAGTAAAAGGAAGTCCAAAAAACTGCCAGCATGGTTTAAAGTTGAGGTCAGAGAGGCTGTTGTTGCCAAAAAAACATCTTTCAGGAAATGGAAAAAAGAGCCAAACGACGAAACCTGGAAACAGAACAAGCACTGGCAAGTCAAATGCAAGGCATTGATAAGACAGGCAAAGGGAGAATTTGAGAAGCTTGCGGAAGCAAAAACGTGAAATAAAGACTTTTTCAAGTATATTTGTAGCAAAAAACCTGTGAGAGAGTCAGCTGGTCCATTAGATGATAGAGGGGTTAAAGGGGCTCTAAGAGACGACAAGGCGATAGCGGAAAGGTTGAATGAATTCTTTGCTTCGGTCTTTACTGAGGAAGATGTAGGGATGTTACCCATGACTGAAGTGGTATTTAAAGGTGCGGAAGAATTGAAGGAAATATCGATACATCGGGAAGATGTATTACAACTATTAGATAAACTGAAGAGTAGCAAATCACCTGGGCCGGATGGTATACATCTAAGGGTGTTGAAAGAACTGAAATATGAAATTGCAGACCTGCTATTTGTAATCTGTGAACTATCATTAAAATTATCTATAATACCTGAAGAATGGAGGATCGCCAATGTAACACCACTTTTTAAAAAGGGCTCCAGGGGTGATCCGGGAAACTACAGACCGGTGAGCCTGACCTCAGTACCGGGAAAAATGGTAGAAACCATCAAAGAATAAAATTATTCAGCATGTAGATAATCATGGCCTAATGGGAGACAGCCAACATGGCTTTAGATAAGGAAGATCTTGTCTTACTAATCTGTTAGGTTTTTTTGAAGGAGTGAATAAACAGGTGGACAAAGGTGAGTCGGTTGATATAGTGTATCTGGACTTTCAGAAAGCCTTTAACAAGGTCCCTCATCAGAGATTTTAGGCAAAACTAAAGAGTCATTGGATAGGAGGCACAGTACTATTGTGGAACAGGAACCGGTTAAAAGACAGAAAGCAGAGGGTAGGGCTAAATGGCCAATTTTCCCAATGGAGAAAGGTGAATAGTGGTGTACCCCAGGGATCTGTGCTGGGTCCGCTGCTTTTTCACATAAACGACTCTGAAAAGGGAATAACGAGTGAGGTTATCAAATTTGCAGATGACACAAAACTATTTAAAGTTGTTAAAACCCATGAGGATTGGAAGACTGGGCATCAAAATGGCAGATGAAATTTAATGTCGACAAGTGCAACGTTATGCACCTAGGGAAGAACAACCCAAACTATGGCTACACGATGCAAGTTCCACATTTGGAACCACTACCCAGGAAAAAGATTTAGGCGTCATTGTGGATAATATGTTAAAACTCTCGGCCCAGTGTGCAGTGGCGGCCAAGAGAGCAAATAGAATGCTAGGTATGATAAGGAAAGGAATGGAAAATAAAACAAAAGATATTATAATGCATCTATATCATTCCATGGTGAGACCGCATCATGAATATTGTGTGCAATTCTGGTCGCCATATTTTAAAAAGTATATAGCAATTTTAGAAAAGGTTCAGAGAAGAGCCACCAAAATGGTAAAGGGGATGGAAGGATACTCTTATGAAGGAAAGGCTAAAAAGGTTAGGGCTCTTTAACCTGGAAAAGAGACGGCTGAGGGGAGATATGATATAAGTCTATAAATTAATGAATGGAGTGGAATGGGTAAACATAGATCGATTGTTTACGTTATCAAAATATAGAAAGACTAGGGGACATGCAATGAAGCTACAGGGTAAACTATTTAAGACTAATAAAAGAAAATATTTTTTCACTCAACGTGTAATCAAACTCTGGAATTTGTTACTGAAGGATGTAGTAAAGGCTGTTAGTGTAGCTGGGTTTAAAAACGGTTTGGACAAGTTCCTGGAGGAAAGGTCCATAAACCATTATTAAGAAGGGACCCAGGATATCAATCCTTGACCAGTACAAGCATTGTGGAACCTGTGTTTTTTGGGGAAACTGCTAGGTACATATGACCTAGACTGACCACTGCTGGAAACAGGATACTGAGCTTGTTGGACCTTGGTCTGACCCAGTATGGCATATCTTATGTTCTTGTGTTCTTATGTAAATCGGGTAATGAGAGGCTGTGCAGAGAGAGGTTTACCCTCTATGGAATAATGGTGTGTCAAGAGCGCACCCAGGTGCACTCTGACAGAGTTGGACGTGAGTCCGATTTGAGAAAGGTGAAGCAAGTAAACGAGTCGACCCGTTGCTCTACACACCAAACTGAGAATCTGCGCCACTTGAAGACGTAGGCTGGTCTCGTCTTGTGGAGTTCTTATGAGAGGTCAGGACGACTACCTATTCAGCAGCCATGCTGTTAGCGAAAGAGACTCCATATTGGGGTGAAGGAGGGAGCCCACATCCTTGGTCAGTAGCCCTGGAGCATTCCCCGGAGGGGCTGGGAGCTCTGTCGAGAGGCAAAGCAACATGTGAAACCTAGGCTGCCTGGGCCACCGTGGCGCCACCAGGATTATGGAGGCCTTGTTCCGCAAGACCGGGTGATTAGTGGGGTGGGAGGGAAGGCATACAGAAGGCCCTCAGATCACAAATGAGGAAGGCATCCGCTGCTATCCAGGACAGATGCGGTTGAGGACAGCAGAAGCGGGGCTGGCGAAGAGTTCCAGATTTGGGATTCCCCAGTTGGTATAGCCGCTGCGCCACCCAGGTGTCTAGTCGCCATTCGTGCAGCTGGAGAACTCTGCTCAGCCTGTCCGCTAGAGCATTGTTCTGGTCCGGCAGGTATACCGCTCTGAGAATTCTCCGACCGATCGCGTATGAGCAGAGGGTTACTGCCTCCTGGTAGAGGCACTGAGACCCTATGCCCCCCTGCTTGTTCAGGTAGAACATCGCAAACTGATTGCCCATTTGGACTAGCACCGACTGGTTCCACAAGTAGTGGTGGAAAGCCTTGATAGCCAGAAAAATGGCCTTGAGCCCCAGCAGGTTGATCTGTTGCTGGCTCTCCACCAGGGAGCATTTGCCCTGCGTGCCAGTTCCTCGCAGTGGGCACCCCAGCCCAGTAGGGCTGCGTCCGTGGTGAGGACCCTCTGGGGATTTGGGGACTGGAAGGACATGCCCTCCTGCAGGTGCTGTGTGCCCTGCCACCAGTTTAGCGACCTGGCTAGTTGAGAGACACTGAGACACTATCACAGAGCCTGCCTGTGGCTTGTTTCCACTGCGATTGGAGACATTACTGAGTTGCCCGCATCTGGAGGCGGACGTTAGGAACCACATGGACTGCAGATGCCATGTGGCCTAATAGGCAGAGCATGGACCGTGCCGACACTGAGGGATGGCGCTGTACCTCAGTGGCCAGGGCCCTGAGGCTATCCATCCTGTCCAAGGGGAGGAAGGCCCTGGCCTGGAGAGTGTCCAGACGAGCTCCTACGAACTCCAGATCCTGAGTTGGAATAAGGTGAGATTTAAGGTGGTTTATCACGAACCCCCAATGCTGCAGGACCTTGATGATGCGGGATTTGGCCTGTTGCACCATGGTGGCCGTGTCTCCTTTCACAAGCCAGTCATCCAGATATGGGAAGACGAAGGCCCCTTGGAGATGGAGGACCACTCACACAGGCAGAAGTAGCACCAGACTCTCCGATCCATCCTCCGATCCTCCCATGACCACCACAGACACCAATAAAAACAAGCAAGGCTACACAGCAGCGGGAAGGTAAGCTCCTCCCTGCTGCAACCGACATCACCGGCACACACCAATGGACTGCTTACTAAAACCCAATCAATAAGGAGAGCCCGCAACCAATGACCTCGCCAGAGGACCCTTTGGCATGGCCCTTAGGCGGGGACCAAGAAAGAGACTCACGAAACCCTAACAAAGCCACAGAACACCAACGAAGAACAAGAAACAACCAGTCTGTAACCACCACTCAATTTCAAGGGGCCAAAGATAATCACAGCCAAAGCAGACTGGAAACCTACACTGTTCATTTGTCCCTGCATCTCCCACATATCCCAAAAGCACACCGCAAGTGGTTCCACAACAACATAAAGGTAAACCATGCTACCAATTCTCTATACATTACTAGCAATTCTCCTGCTTACCACAGAACACAAACACCACACACAATATGCAAACTCTGGTTCCACCCCAATACTTACATACACTATACCCACACAACATATACAGGAGCCCACACTACCTCATACACATACAGACCTCACTCACCCATACTACCACAAGCACATTCGAAAGACCCCTCACAAACAATCCATGGTGCACTCAAAGTCACGCTTAATCAGAACGTATATAGCAATGATGGTGGAGGGGTTGCACTCTATGTTAGAGAGGGCATTGAGTCACACAAGACTAAAGTTTTGCAGGAAACAAAATAGATGAATTGAAATTCCATGTAAAAAGGGGATGTACTACCGACCACTTGGCCAGAATGAACAAATGAATTATGAAATACTAAAAGAAATCAAGGAAGCTAACAAAAGTTATACCACAGTAATAATAATGGGTAAATTCAATTACCCCGTTATCGACTAGGTCAGTGTCATGGCAGGACATGCTAGGGAGATAAAGTTTCTAGATGAAATAATGACTGCTTCTTGGAGCTGCTGGTTGATGAACAGATAAGAAGGGAAGCCATTTTGGACCTAGTATAACATCAAGATCTGGTGCAAGGCCAGGTGGTGCTGGAGCCACTTGGCAATAGTGATCATAGCATGATCATGTTTGATTTAATAAAAGGAGGAAGGATGGCAAGGAAATCCACAGTACTACCTTTTAATTTTCAAAAGGGAGACTATGATAAAATGAGGAAAATAGCTAAGAAAAAACTAAAAGAAGCAGTTGCAAAGATTAAAGATTTACATAAAGCATGGGTGTTGTTTAAAAATACTATCTTGGAAGCCCAGACCGACTGTATTCCACACTTTAAGAAAAGTAGAAGAAAGTCCAAAAAACTGCCAACATGGTTTAAAGGTGAGGTCAGAGAGGCTGTTGTAGCCAAAAAAGCATGGTTCAAAAAATGCAAAAAGGAGCCAAATGACGAAAACTGGAAACATAAGCACTGGCAAGTTAGATGCAAGGCACTGATAAGGCAGTCAAAGATAGAATTTGAAAAGAAAGCTTGCTGTGGAAGCAAAAATGCATAATAAAACTTTTTCAAGTACATTCATAACAAAAAACCTGTGAGAGAGTCAGTTGGACCATTAAATGATAGAGGGGTTAAAGAGGCACTAAGAGGCGATAAGGCTATAGCGGAGAGACTGAATTAATTTTTTGCTTTGATCTTTACTGAGGAAGATGTAAGGATGTTACCCATGACTGAAATGGTATTTAAAGGTGATGCATCAGAAGAATTAAAAGAAATATTAATAAACCAGGAATATGTATTACAACTATTTGATAAACTACAGAATAGCAAATCACCTGGACCAGATGGCATACATCCGAGTGTGTTGAAAGAACTGAAATATGAGATTGCAGACCTGCCATTAGTAATCTGTGACCTATCATTAAAATCATCTGTTATACCTGAAGAATGGCAAATGGCAATGTAACGTCAGTTTTTAAAAAGGGTTCCAGGGCTGATCCGGAAAATTACAGACCGGTAAGCCTGACATCAGTACTGGGCAAAATGGTAGAAACCATTATAAAGAACAAAATTACTTAACATGTAAAATAGTTATGGTTTAATGGGAGAAAGCCAATATGGCTTTAGCCAATTAAGGTCTTGTCTTACTAATCTGTTATATTTTTTTAAGGTATGAATAAACAGGCAGACAAAGGTGAGCTGGTTGATATAGTCTATCTGAATTTTCAGAAAGCCTCTGACAAGGCCCCTCATGAGAGATTCTTGGCGAAATTAAAATCATGGGATAGGAGGCAGTATACTATTGTGGATCAGGAACTGGTTAAAAGATAGAAAGCAGAGGGTAGAGCTAAATGATCAATTTTCCCAATGGAGAAAGGTGAATAGTGGAGTACCCCAGGGATCTGTGCTGAATCCGTTGCTTTTTAATATATTCGTAAATGACCTGGAAATGAGAATAACGAGTGAGGTAATCAAATTTGCAGATAACACAAAATTTTTCAAAGTTGTTAAAACCCAAGATGACTGTGAAAAATTGCAAGAGAACCTTCATAAATTTGAAGACTGGATGTTCAAATGGCTGATTAAATTTAATGTGGACAAGTGCAAAGTTATGCACATAGAAAAGAACAAGCCAAACTATGGTTACTTGATGCAAGGTTCTACATTAGGAACCACCACCAAGAAAAAGGATTTAGGCGTCATTGTGGATAATATGTTGAAACCCTCTGCCCAGTGTGCAGCTGCGGCCAAGAAAAAGGATTTAGGGGTCATTGTGGATAATACGTTGAAACCGGATGTAGTAGACTATTAGGACACAGACCGTGATGGTGCATCAAAAGCAGTAGTTCTAGACTTTAGGAAACCTAACCTCATCAAGATGGGGAAGTACCTCAGAGTAGTTAGCAGGATGGCTGCATTTAGGGGAAATGGAAAAGAAGTTGGCAAAACTGGAAGAAGACATTTAATTTATTTATTTATTCACATTTCTATACTGCAAATTCAAAAACTGTTCCATGTAGTGTACAAAAAGATCAGACTAAGAACAAAACAAAGCAAAATACAAAATAAAAAAGAAGGGGAGGTGGTCACATGATGAATACAAACTGAACAGTTGCTGAAGTGTGGATCTCCTCAACAAGTTCCAAATAATTTACGACAATTTTTTTTAGCTTTAATTTTTATTAGTCATATGATACAACAATATACACAGCCCTGTCAATTTTTTCAACAAGTGTTTTTTAAATTTATAACAGTGCGATAATTCTACTATTCAAATATAACTGTAAAACTACTCCCCTCCCCCCTCTTCTGAGTTGCGGTGATTATTTGTCCATTCCCTGCCTTGCCTCCCTTCCTAACTCCCTTATTCCCCCCACTCAACTACCCGACCCTCCACTCCCCGCCACTCTTACACCTCTTGCCTTCCTCTCATTTGTGTCTCATCTCCTCCATTCTAGTCAGTTCCAAACCCTGGCCCACTGGTGTTGCACCTTTTCAAGATTACCCCATTTTTGGGTTGTCAAAATATGCATAGAATAAAGGTATTGTGTACCCCTCCAAGCCAGGTAAGGTGGAACAAGCCAACCTCGCTACTATTTCACTTCTAGCTAAAATTATGCAATGTTGTATTACGCCTCTCAGTCGTGTGGCAGCTCCTCTATACCTTGAAAGAGCAGTAAAGTCCCCAGTGTTCTAGGTATGGTGGCCATCAACATTTCCTCCACCTGGTCCAGCACCATTTTCCAGTGGTGATGAACTTCCCTACATTCCCACCACATATGTAGAAATGTTCCCCTCTCCCCCACACTTCCGCCAACAATCACTTGATTGCTGCAGCCCGGCTTTATAAAGTTGTATGGGGGTGAGGTAACATCTCATTAATATTTTTTATCCATTTTCTACAATAGTGAAACACAGAAATATGACGACAGAAAAATCCCACATGGCCTATCTAGTCTGTCCTTCCATATCAACAACTACAACAGTCCCCTTTTTTCCCTTAGAGATCCTCTATGTTTGTCCCATGCTTTTTGAATTCAGATACTGTCCTCATCTATATCACCTCCACTGGGAGACTATTCCACGGATCCATCACTCTTTCGTAAAGAAATATTTCCGCATATCACTCCTGAATCTATCCCCCTTCACCCTCATCCCATGTCCCCTCGTAGCAGAACTTGCTTTTAATTGAAAGAGGCTCTCCCCCTGTACATTTATGCCACGGAGGTATTTAAACATCTCAATCATATCACCTCTATCCTGCCTTTCCTCTAAGGTGTACATATTAAAATCCTTAAGTCTGACCTCATATGCTTTATAATGAAGATCAATAACCATTTTAGTAGCCACCCCCTGTAACTGACTCCATCCTGTTTATATCCTTTTGAAGGTGCAGTCTCCAGAATTGCACATTATACTCCAAATGATGTCGCACCAAAGACTTATACAGAGGCACTATCACCTCCATTTTTCTGCTAGCCATTCCTCTCCGTATGCACCCAAGCATCCTTCTAGCTTTTGCCGTCGTTTTTTCTACCTGTTTAGCTACTTTAAGATCATGAAATACAACCAAGCCTAGGTCCCGCTCTTCTTTAGTGGAGAAAAGTACTTCACCCCCTATACCAGGGGTCTCAAACACGCGGCCCACGGGCCGCATGCGGCCCGCGAGAGACCTTTGTGCGGCCCGCGATGCATAGGGGGAAAAAAAAAACACCCCGGCTTCTGCTGCTGCTGCCGACGCTGCCGTGGCCGGCAATAGCAGCAATATCGCAAGTCCCGCGGGCTCCGCTCCCCCCCCCCCTTCCTTCCTGCTTGCCTGCCAGTTCTCCGCTTCGGCTTCGCCTTTCAGAGCCGCGAAGGGAGAGCTTCTCCCTCGCGACTCTGTTCAGCCCGCTGGGGCAGATGGGAAATTTCCCATCTGCCCCAGCGGGCTGAACAGAGTCACGAGGGAGAAGCTCTCCCTTCGCGGCTCTGAAAGCCAAAGCCGAAGCGGAGAACTGGCAGGCAAGCAGGAAGGAAGGAAGGAAGGGGGGGGGGGAACAGAGCCCGCGGGACTTGCGATATTGCTGCTATTGCCGGCCACGGCAGCGGCGGCAGCAGCAGCAGAAGCTGGGTTTTTTTTATAGTTTAATTTTCCCGGGGGGGGGAGGGAGGGAGGGAGCAGGACTTGATGGGGGGAGCAGGACGGGGGGGGGGAGCAGGACTTGATGTGGGGGGGGAGCAGGACTTGATGGGGGGGGGAGCAGGACTTGATGTGTGGCTGGGGGGGGGTAGTACTGAAAATGGGGTGATGGGGGTTAGGACTGGAGGTGGTCTGATTGGGGGGCTAAGACTGAAATGGGGTTATGGGGGGGCTAAGAATGAAGATAGGGCGATGGAAGGGTTAGGCCTGGAAGTGGGCTGTTGGGGGGCTTAGGACCGATAATGGGCTGGGGGGGGGGGCTAGAACTGGTAATGGACTGGGGGGGGGTGCTATGACTGGAAATGGGCCGAGTAGAAGGGGGAGCTTGAACTGCAAATAGCTGATGGGGACAGGGTCTTGGAATGGTAATGGGCTGAGTGGAAGGGGGCTTGGAATGGAAATGGGCTGATGGGGAGGGGGGCTTGGAAAGGAAATGGGCTGTGAGGGGAGGGAGCTAGGACTGGAAATGGGCTGATGATGCGGGGACTAGAAGGGAGCGGATGCTGGGTGGGGCAGGAGCTAGAAGGGAGTTGATGTTGGGGGACGATTAGAATGGGATGGGGCTGGGAGAGTGAAATGGAGAGGGGAAATATATTTTGTGTGGGAGGGAAGAAAAATCTACAATTGGCCGGGTATTGGGAGAGTAAGTGGGGATTGAGGATGGAGGGGTAAAATTTGAGTGGATGAAATAGGAATGAGGAAAGAGCAAAAGGAGAATGATTAGTATGTTAAAGCAGATGTAGAGAGAATGGAAAAAAAACTAGGAAAGAAGAAGAAAGGACAAATGGACAGCAGACGATGGAGAGTTAGCAGAAGACACAAAGAAACCAGAAGAAAGTGAATGGAACAATTGCAACTGAAAAAAAATGCACAAA
Source organism: Ichthyophis bannanicus (assembly GCA_033557465.1). Classification (NCBI taxonomy): domain Eukaryota; kingdom Metazoa; phylum Chordata; class Amphibia; order Gymnophiona; family Ichthyophiidae; genus Ichthyophis; species Ichthyophis bannanicus. The sequence goes on along the minus strand of CM066034.1, from coordinate 428,919,782 downwards.
AGGTAGAAAAATATCTCTTTATTTTGAATTTATTAACTGAAATATGTCAGCTCTTGGAAATGTGCATCTTTAACGTCTGCACTTTATTTAATACAAGAGGAAATCAATGTATAGTTTTATTTCTACAGTGTTGTACATTCTAAGTTTGGCTTTTGGGGTTCCCAGTTTAATTGTCTTCCTGTTTCTAAATTGTGATTCCTTGTTTGGTGATGGTGTATGTTCTGCATGTGTAACTGAGCTGAGGTATTCTGTTTATGTAATTCCTATTTGACATTGCCACTTGTTCTCTTTCCCGAGTAGGTCATGTATTGTTATTCTCTGAAATGTGTTGATTTAATATTTGCAGTGTTGCCTTTTGATAGTTAGGGTATGGTGCATTGTGAGTCCTGGTAGTGCTGTTAGGACACGGCAGGTTTGCTATGGGTTCTAAATGAGCAGTGTTTCTAGTAGTTCCTAATGTGCCTGGCGGTTGGCACTGGTTTATAGTAATGTAGAAATCTTTTAGTCTTTCTTTATCCATACACTCATTAAGAGGCATGTTTACTAAAAGTTAGTGTATGGTAACATTATGCAAATATTTATGCAAATGATGCCCTTATGCAAATGAGGCCTGCGTCTTGTGCGGCCCCCGGGTTACTCTACAAGTCCTCATTTGGCCCTCAAAGCAATTTGAGTTTGAGACCCCTGCCCTATACTATATTGCTCCCTTGGATTGCTGCAGCCCAAATGCATGACCTTACATTTTTTAACATTAAATCCCAGCTGCCAAATTCTAGACCATTCTTCAAGCTTAGCTAGATCCCTCCTCATGTTATCTACACCTTCTTGGGTGTCTACTCTATTGCAGATTTTGGTATCATCCGCAAAGAGGCAAACCTTACCCAACAGCCCTTCCGCTATATCACTAACAAAGATGTTAAAAATAATCTGACCAAGGAGAGATCCCTGGGGCACACCACTGGTAACATCCTTCTCAACAGAGTGAGCTCGATTTACCTGTACTCTTTGTCACCTCCCACCCAACCAATTTCTAACCCAAGCAGTAACTTTAGGGTCCATCCCTAGGGTGCTAAGTTTGTTTATAAGTCGCCTGTGAGGAACAGTGTCAAAGGCACCCTCGGACCAACTTTCTGATCACCCAGTCAAAGAAATCAATCAGATTTGTCTGACAAAACCTGCCTCTGGTGAATCCATGCTGCCTCGATCCTGTAATCCGTTGGACTCCAAAAACCTCACTATTTTCACTTTCAGCAGCATTTCCAATAATTTACTCACCACTGAAGTTAAACTAACCGGCCTGTAGTTTTCAACCACATCCTTACTTCCGCTTTTGTGTAAAGGCACCAAATGAGCCTCTCTCCAATTCTTTGGCACCACTCCCAACTCCAACGAGGCATTGAAAAGGTCAGTCAGTGGAGCTGCTAGAACATCCCCAAGTTCCCTCAGTATTCTGGGGTGTATCCCATCCGGTCCCATCGCTTTGTCTACTTTAAGTTGAGCTAGTTTCTCACGAACACAGTCTTCTGAAAATTGTTCAAGATGTCCCTCGCTTCTGTTCCTGTTTATGGGTGTTTTCTGAGGTCCTGCTCCTGGTTCTTCATCTGTGAACACAGAACAGAAATATTTATTAAGCAATTCCGCTTTATCCTTATCAACTTCTACATATTCCTCCCCTTCACCCTTGAGTCTGTCAGTACCACTTTTGCCCTTCCTCTTCTCACTAACATATCTGAAAAATGTCTTATCCCCCCCATTTTATTGCATTGGCTATTTCCTCCTCTTTTTGAATCTTTGCTTTCCTGACTACTTTGCTAGCTTCTCTAAGTTTTTCCAAATATAGATGCCTGTCTTCCTCTCTCTGTGATCTCTTGTATTTCATGAAAGCCCCCCTCTTTTTCTTCACTTTTTCAGCTACCTCTTTCGAAAGCCATAGTGGTCTCCTTTTCCTTTTACCTTTATTTTCCATTTTAATGCAAAAAGCAGCAGGGAAAGAGGGCAGCCCTGGCATGTGCCCCTTTCTATTGGGAAAAATTGGGAATAACTACTGTTAACCTTCACACATGCCTTTGGTAATGTGTATAATGTCTGCACCCATGTCATAAAGTATGTCCCGAAACCCATTTTTGCCAGCACCTGCCACATAAACCATGATACCTGCTCAAACGCTTTTTCTGCGTCGAGCAAGAGCAATAGTGCTTCATCTGGCTTTTGTTATGCTGCCCAGACCAGGTTTAGGATCTTGCAAATATTGTTGGCTGCCTTCCATCCTGGCATGAAGCCAGCCTGGTTTTCATGTATCAGATGCAAAATAATTTTATTTAAGAAATTATCTAACACCTTGGCTAAAATTTTAGCATCAATATTTAGTAGGGAAATGGGTCAGTAGGCCGAACAATCCAAAGAGTCTTTCCCCAGCATGGGAATCAGATTTATTTCTGCCCATCCCATTGTTGTAGCCAGTTCCTCCCCCCCCCCCAACCTTAGAAAGAGGGTTGTGAAGCCATCCAGGCCTGATGCCTTTTCCAGACTCACTTTATTGCTCTCCTTGAGCTCACCCTCAAACTTCAGCAGAGGGACTGAAGCAAGTTAGCTCTCAATATCTTCTGGCGCATGGCAGATCCCTAGCTGCATACAGCCTCTTGTAAAATTCTGCCAAAACTTGATGTATATCCTTCCCTTTAGTGCAAATATGTCTGTGGGCCCCTCATGCTGCTATAATTTGGTTTTGGGTCCTTTGCTGTCTCAACTGCCTAACTAGAAATTTGCCTCCCTTATTACCCCTTCAAAGAATTTCTGTTGGGCCCTTTGCATTTGGTAGCTAAGAGCAGCCATTTCCAGTGCGCTTATTTCTGCCCTAAAGGCTAGCACTTAGCCCACGGGACTACCCCGCTTGCTTCTGGAGTGTACCTCTTCCTCTTGGAGGAGTTGCCTCCTCAAAGCAAGCATCCGCCCTTCCTTCTCCCTTTTGATGAGTGCCCCCCACTTAATCAGGACTCCCCGCACTAATGCTTTGAAGCTGCCCCACACAACATCACCTGCTACCTCCCCCCAATGTCATTAGTGGCGAAATATGCGCTAATGCACTTTTACACCTCTCCAACCACTCTGGGGTCATCTAGCAGGGAGTCATTCAACCTCCAATATTTCATCCCCTCTATTTCATTTCATACGGCTATGGTTACCATTATAGGTCAGACCAGGTTATTGCATCAATTTCTGCTCGTTGGGTTCTACCCATCCATTCCCCCCTATCCAGATCATGTCCAAACATGAATAAGATGAGCGGGCATGTGAACAGTAGGTTACTGGTGATGGCCCGGGTTCAAAAGGTGCCAAACATTGACAACCCCCATGTCGCAAATAAAATGCTTTAGGCGGGCCCGGTCAGTGTGCCGATGATCTCCCCTCCCCGTCACATCCCGTCTTGGGTCCCAAGTCTTTTAGCTTACGGAACCATGTCCGCATCTCACATTGGAAGTCTTGTTCCATCACGGGGCTTACTTTTACAGTCTCCTGTTGGTGTACCTTGGGGCGTGGGCTTGCGGACTTAGGCCCGCACCCCTCGCCGGTCTTCACAGTTGTAGATGCAAGTTTTTCCACCACTCAACACTGTTCCGCCACTGAACCTGTGTACACGTAGTCCCGCAGGTCGGCTTTTCTCCTTTCGTGGCCATCTGTGTCCTTTCAGAGGGTAAGTGCTTGTGTTGATGAAACTTAGGGTAGTTGACGACAAACCCCAAGTGCTCTAGGACAAGGATAGTGTGGGCCCGTTGCCTGTTGCACTTTGGTGGTGGTGCTGTCCTTTACCAGTCATCGAAACAATGTAGAGACGTGGGCAGTGTTTAAAACTCACAACTTTTATTGGTCCTTTTGTAATGGAAGGGGGGTCAAACCCAACACAGGCCGTGTTTCGTAACGTACTTCTTCAGGGGTGAGGCACACCATAAAAACTATAAAAACATGATAATGAATAATACGTCAAAGCTTATATATAAATAAACTAAAAATAGAAGATATAAAATGTGTTTAAAAAAATGAATAAGATGACAAAAAATAGGACATAAAATGTTAAAATAAAACCGATAACAAGCCTTATATATTAACCACACAATAAAAGAAGAGTGTATGATATTGTACTTTCCTTTTCATTGGCTTCCAGCCTCTTTTATTGAATTTTATTGTACACTGCTTTGGTTACTGTAGAAAGGCGTTTTTTATCAAATGTAATAAACATAACAAACATAAAAGCAGAGGGTAGGGCTAAATGGCCAATTTTCCCAAAGGAGAAAGGTGAATAGTGGTGTACCCCAGGGATCTGTGCTGGGTCTGCTGTTTTTTGACATATTCATAAATGACCTGGAAAAAGGAATAACGAGTGAGGTTATCAAATTTGCAGATGACACAAAACTATTTAAAGTTGTTAAAACCCAAGAGGATTGTGGAAAATTGCAAGAGGATCTTGATAAATTGGAAGACTGGGCATCAAAATAGCAGATGAAATTTAATGTGGACAAGTGCAAAGTTATGCACCTAGGGAAGAACAACCCAAACTATGGTTACACGATGCAAGGTTCCACATTAGGAACCACCACTCAAGAAAAAGATTTAGGCATCATTGTGGATAACATGTTAAAACCCTCGGCCCAGTGTGCAGCGGCGGCCAAGAGAGCAAATAGAATGCTAGGTATCATAAGGAAAGGAATGGAAAATAAAACAAAAGATATTATAATGCCTCTATATCGTTCCATGGTGAGATCGCACCTTGAATATTGTGTGCAATTCTGGTTGCCGTATCTTAAAAAGGATATAGCGTTATTAGAAAGGGTTCAGAGAAGAGCCACCAAAATGGTAAAGTTGATGGAAGGATACTCCTATGAAGAAAGGCTAAAAAGGTTAGGGCTCTTTAACCTGAAAAAGAGACGGCTGAGGGGAGATATGATAGAAGTCTATAAATTAAAGAACGGCGTGGAACGGGTAAACGTAGATCGATTCTTTACGTTATCAGAATATAGAAAGACTAGGGGACATGCAATGAAGCTACAGGGTAAACTATTTAAGACTAATAAGAGAAAATATTTTTTCACTCAACGTGTAATCAAACTCTGGAATTTGTTACCGGAGGATGTAGTAAAAGCTGTTAGTGTAGCTGGGTTTAAAAAAGGTTTGGAAAAGTTCCTGGAGGAAAGGTCCATAAACCATTAAGAAGGGACCCAGGATATCAATGCTTGACCCAGTACAAGCATTGTGGAACCTGTGTCTTTTGGGGAAACTGCTAGGTACGTATGGCCTAGATTGGCCACTGTTGGAAACAGGATACTGGGCTTGATGGACCTTGGTCTGACCCAGTATGGCATATCTTATGTTCTAACCCTCACAGACCATCTGAAGGCCCCATGTGTCAGTGGTGATGGAGGACCATCTGTGTGTGTAGAGCACCAGATGCCCCCCCCCCCCATGTGCTGCAGGGCTGTGCCTCCTGGGGGAAGAGAAGCTATGCCCAAGGAGTCAAAAGCCCCCTCCAGGTTGTGCTGGGGGTGCGGTCTGGGGCTTGGGGTCTGAGGCATACATGGGCCATGCCCCTGTCCCTTGGCTTGCTGGGGGCCTGGGAAGGCCCAATACTTTCTGTAAGCCTTCCTGTTCTTTGGGTATGAGGACTTTCTGCCCAACGCCTTCCTCAGGAAAGGGTCAGTGGTCTTCTTGGAAAGCCTGGTCCTTATCAGGAACTCTGACTCCAACTCGGTGGCCTTGTCCGTCATGGGTTTGCCAAAAAGGCTCACACCCTGGCAGGGGACATGTGGAGTAAGGGAGGGCCACATGTGCTCAATTATTTTGGACAAAGGGGGCAGGGGAAACTGCATGCTACTACAGGATGGAGCTGATAAAACAATGTTGGGAGTGGGGAAGGTGGAAAGAAGAGGGGAAGGAGAGAGTAAGGTAAAAGAATTAGTGGAATCATGAGTTTTATTCAGCGAGTATGGATGAATGTGTGTGGCAGACAGTTGTATGCTGGTATGAGCGTTCTCAAGCACCACTATGTTTGGCATCTGGGGAAGGTTCAGTTGGGAGACCACAGCCAGATGTAAGAGAATGAGTAGTAGGAACCTGAATAATCATAGGAAGATGGAAACATAATGGCAGATAAAGACTATACAGCCTATCCAGTCTGCCATTCCAGTCCCTTTTTTTCCTTTAGAGATATTCTGTATTTCTTTCATGCTTTCTTGAATTGAGATACTCTCCTGGTCTTTATTACTGTATGTCCATTAGGAGACTATACCACGCATCTACCACTCTTGCCGTAAAAAAATATTTCTGCATATTACTCCAAAATCTATTCCCTTTCACCTTTATTCTATACCCCTTTGTTACAGAGCTCTCTTTCAATTCAAAGAGGTTCTCCACCTGTGAATTTATGCCACTGAGTTATTTAAACGTCTCTATATCATATCTACCCTCTCCCACCTTTCCTTCAAAGTATACGAACTAAGATCTTTAAATCTGTCCCCATATGCCTTATGACATTGATGGATGGAGGGAGGGGGCTGACATGGAGGGAGGGAGGGCTGACATGGAGGGAGGGAGGGCTGACATGGAGAGAGGGAAGGAGGGAGGGGAGGGCTGACATGGAGAGAGGGAGGGAAGGAGGGGTGGCTGACGATGGATGGATGGAGGGAGGGAGGGAGGGAGGGAGGGGGGGCTGACATGGACAAAGGGAAGAGATAGGGGGATATACTGTACAGATGGGCAATAAATGCTGGACAGAGGGGAGAGACAGTGCGGGTTAGGATTATAATGGGCAGATGGGGGGCTAGAACTGGTAATGGGTTGATTAGGGAAGGCTAGGACTGGGAATGGACTGATCAAGGGGGGGGGGGTTGGGACTGGTAATGTGCTGATAGGGGGTAGGACTGGTAATGGACTGATGTGGGGCTAGCACTGGAAATGAGCTGATCGAGGAGGTTAGGACTGGAAATGGGCTGATGGGGGGGGGTAGGACTGGTAATGGGCTGATTAGGGGAGCCTAGCACTGGTAATGGGGTTGAGGAGGGACTAGCACTGGAAATGAGCTGATTAGGGGAGGCTAGCACTGGTAATGAGCTGATGGGGGGTGGTAGGACTGGTATTGGGCTGATTAGGGGAGGCTAGCACTGGTAATGGGGTTGAGGGGGGACTAGCACTGGAAGCGAGCTGATTGGGGGGGTTTCGACTGGCAATGGGCTGATTGTGGGGAGGGGAGGATAGAGCTGCTGGCCCTGGAAGAAAACTGGGGGCTAAGACTACAAATGGGCTGATACGAGGGGATGGGAGAATGGAACTGGAAGAGAGTGGATCTGAGAGGGGCTGCCATGGTATTTGAACTAGAACGGACTGCTCAGTGAGGAAGGAGGGGGACTGGAAGGGAATGGACATCAGTGGCAGTCATGGGAATACAAGTTGACATTGGAAGGTACTGAGAGTGAAGACTGGAAAGGGGCTGATACTGGGGATGGTTACTGGGACTGGAAATAGGCTGATGGAAAGAAGTGAAGAAAACGAAAGAATAGATAAGAAATGGCAGATGGACCATAGACCACAGAAAGAGAACTAAGAAAAGACAGGAAAGCAGAAGCCTCAGATCGGGACCAGCATGATCAGAGAATAAATTGGTCAGACAACAAAGGTAGAAAAAATAATTTTATTTCATATTAGTGATTTGACTACAAAATCATAATAATTTTGAAATCAAATATTGTTACTTGTTATTGTGATTAATTGTGGTTTAAATAAGTAAATTTTATAAATAAAAACATATTGCAAAGGCCTATAATATATTAATAATTCAACAAATGATTACAGCAACAGTGCGTTAACAGTAAAGGAAGAGAGACACATTTGATTTTATCACTGGGGGTCACCACAAGTTGACCAATATAAAAAGGGTCATGGTACAAAAAAGGTTGAGAACCACTGTCAAGGGGATTGAATAAACGTGCAAGATGCCTGTGGGCTGAAGCCCTCATATGAAAAAACTAGAAGAGCTGAGAGAAGAGGTAGCAAGACTGAGAAGCATCCAAGCTCTCCGACAGAGGTGAAGATGGGATGCTGCAGAAAGAAGAGCGTTGGACACGGGTCACCAGAACCTGCAGAATCAACAATTCAACTCTACCATCCCTTGAACTGAAGAACCGGTATGCAGCCCTGAGAATGGTGAGGCAAAAACATCCCAGGGATAGGATGAACCAGAGCTCAAGCACCCCAAAGTTGCAGAATCAGTGACCACAAGGAAGTGAAGGATAGTGGTGGTTGGCGAGTCTCTTCTGAGGGGGGTATTAAGGTATCCATCTGCCGACCAGACTGGATGACCCGGGAGGTGTATTGTCTGCCAGGGGCCAAAATCTGAGATGTTATGGAGAGTTTGTCGAGATTCATCAAGCTACTGATTATTATTCGATGCTGCTCATACATGTTGACACAAGCGATACTGCTAGGTATCCCTCTGAGCGTATCAAGGGTGACGTTATGGTTCTGGGAGAGAAGGTAAAGCAGATAGGTGCGCAGGTGGTGTTCTCCTCAATCCCTCCTGTTAAGGGTAAAGGCTGAAGCAGAGAAGCTCACATCTTGGAGATGAATGCATTGTTGCATGGATGGTGTCATCGTGAATGTTTTGGTTTCCTGGACCATGAGATGATTTTCCAAGGACTTCTGAACAGAGATGTTGTCCATCTATTTAGGAAGGGTCAAAGTGTGTCAGACGGCTGCCTGGGTGAGAATCTTCACACTCTTGGCAAGTGCATATTTCTATATGATTTGCAAGGTATTGTGGGCAATGTAGTTCATTCACACCAGACACAGCTGCTGACAATAATTTAGTTGTGCTCTTGGGTAAAGCCAATAAGATATTTATTTATGGGGTTATTTCTCCCAACACAGATATGCTTGGTAGCACATAAATTAGGTTACTTGTTTTCAGTGTTAACTTGGAAAAACAAAGTTAAAATCAGGAAAACAACAAATGAAAAGTCACAAAGCAAGAAACAAACTGTTCTTTTCAGGTTAACTTCTGATTATTTCCCACATAGATACAGAAGTGATTCTCTCCTAGCTCACAAGCAATTAGGTAAGGCTTAATTGCTAGCAGTTACCAGCTGAAACCCCTTAGCTGGCTTGCCTTCCACTGTGTGGGTCAAATCCTGCTTCAGGAGCTTTTCTGAGTAGATTAAAGAACAAATTTGTATTTCTTTGTGATGGTTGCTGTACTTTATAACAGAAAGTTACCAACGGAGTTTAGATAGAGAGCAGTCCATATAAACAGGATCCTCATCTGCTATTATTCCCCCTTGTTCAACAAGCATGGGTTCAATATCATGGATTGGCACAGATGCATCTCTCAATGGAGCATTTTCAGGAGAATACTTGTTTCCCTGCTGTCTTTCAAGGTTATAGCTAGGGCATAGATCAGTGTTCATACCTGAGCTTCCATTGCTGCTAGAGTTCCTCTCTATATAGCCTGGCCAGTATGTAGTCCAGTTCTTATGTCCAGCCTTCCAATCCAGATCCCTGGACACTGGATCTCTCTTCACATACCTTCTGGCACAGGTCTTAGAGTCCCTTCCACGTGCAGCCGTCTCCCTCACAGGTAGCCTCTGGTGATTCCTAGCTCTGCAGCACCATTCCTCTGGCTTTCCCCAGTCCAATGGTGTATGCTGGCCCTTGGAATACCTCCCAGTATATGTACTGCTTTGGACTCTTCTAGACCTCTCAAAGGCTTTTCTCCTCTTTCTTCCAGAGGGTTTCCTTGCCTCTCTGTCTGTCCGGTTTGGCTTCTGCTTCTGATGATCCTTCAGATGAAACTGAGGATAATTCTCTGGATATCCAAGGTGATCATGAAGATGGTCATCTGTAGAATAAACTCTACTCTTATTCTGCTTAGATGAGTGCTCCTCCCTAATACAGCGCAGCTGTGCTGAATCAGGCCTTGCCCTTTGAGATGAGTGTTCCATCCTAGCACAGCATAGCTGTGCTGAATCAAGCCCTGCCCTTTGCAATGAGTGCTTGGGGATTACCTCATAGCCCTTTTGATTGAACACACGTTTTCTCACTTCAGCTCCTCTCATGGCTGTTGGAAACCTGGTGCATTCTGGGACTGGTAGTCTTTTATGGCAAAATTCTGTTTTCTCATTTCTACCAGCACTGACAGGTTGCTTGTTCAGAGACACTTCACCTTTTCTATAGCTCCTTCCTGAGCTATGATAAGCTTCCTTATCACAAGTGTCTTCCATAGCAGACTTGCTAACCTACTAAAGAAATCCATCCACAATCAGAGCAAAGACAGATCTCTGCGGCACACCACTGGTAACATCTTTCTCCTCAGAGAGAGCACCATTTACCTTTGTCGCCTCCCACTCAACCAATTAACAACCCAGTCAGTCACTTTAGGGTGCTCAATTTATTTAGAAGTTGCCTTTGCAGAACAGTGTCAAAGGCTATACTGAAATTTAAGTACACCATATCTAGGGCTCTCTCTAAGTCCTCCTCCCTTCTCCCTGTCTGCCTGCTGCTGCCCTGCTGTTCTTCTACAGCTGCGGCTCCCTGTCTCTTAGGGAACCGCGGCTATACCTGTAAAACTGTTGCGGAGCCTTCCCGTCTCTCAACAGGCTCCGTGCAGCATTGTCCCGCCTCCAAAGGAAGTGGTAAACAACTTCCTTTAGAGGCAAGACAATGTTGCACGGAGCCCGTCAAGAGACAGGAAGGCTCCGCAACGGTTTTACAGGTATAGCCACGGTTCCCTAAGAGGCAGGGAGCCGCGGCTGCATTAGAAGGGACTGGGAGGTGGTAGTTTGCCGCTGCCAAGAAGCAGACTTGGCAGCGGCAGCAACTTGGGTGCTTTTTTTTTTTTTTTTTTAACGGCGGAGTGAGGTGAGGCGAGGCAACCCTCGCTAAATCCTGTGGCGACCCCCATGGGGGTCACGACCCACAGGTTGAGAACCGCTGGTCTGGACAGAGACAGAAGCTGTAAATAGAGGTAACACTGGCAACACAATTTTTCCCAGCCATAGTTCAGTTGTTGGAAATTTGGTACCTGTTGAAGGAAATGAGAAAGACCTTCCTCAGCTGCCCTTTATTTATTTAACGGGGTTATATACCACATTTCCAAGGATCAAAGCGGTTTACATGGAACGTAACTTCAACATGACAAAGAACAGGAAAAAATAGGTCAACATAAACTTAACTATAACTTAACAATGCCAAGATTAGGGTAGTGGCAGAGGGGGGAAAGGAGATAGTTTAGCAAAGAAATGAGGTAAAAGGGAAGAGTTAAACAGAACCACTGAATCTGACACAAATGAGTGGGAAATGCAATACTATGATGAGAATTAGGAGGTCAAAAGTCCAGAGGAAAATTGTGAGGGATAAATGATTAGGTTATATCCTCAAAGTGTTCTTTGAACAGGAAGATTTTGAGCAGTTTGTGGATGGTTAAGATAAAGAGCAGCTACACACTTACATTTGTAGTCCTGCTTGCTTGGCTAAACAGTTATCACTTTAAGCTACTAAAATCTGATATTATATGTCTGAGGTATATAGTCTAAAGTGTTCCCTTTGTAAAACTACCTAATCAAGGCTCCTTTATCAAACTGTTTACTTTTAGCAGATATCCAAATGTGGAACTATTTACTTCCTAGATTTTCCCTACCAACCAATCAGTTATCAGTTATCTTTGTAACCAAGTTAATTTGGTGAGCTTCCCTAAAAAGGTGACATTTTACTTACCAGTTAATGTCCTTGCCTTGAGTCCTGCTGGACCAGGCCAGACAAGTGGGTGTGTTCCCCTACCAGCAAGTTGGTGAAGACCAAGAACCAATGAAAAGCCCAGGTTTCAATAACATCACTCCCATGCGTCTATTCGCCTCAGCCACTAGAGGTCCCCTTCAGTATTCATCCCAAAGAATATGGGAGAAACATGGCAAGCTCAACTCCATGTAGTGAAAAGCTTTTCTGATGACATCAGGATGACTTTTGGCCTAGGCAAATGTGCTAAGGCAATTTTTTTTTTTAAGAGGAAAATTGAGCAAAACAGAAAACATCTCCCTGGCTGGGGGCTGCGACATCAAAGTACTTGAACAGGAAGACATATATATAAATATCTTGGAGTAGAGAAAGGAACGACACTCAAGCAGAAATTACTGAGAGAAAAGATCAGTAAAGAATATTATAGAAGGTTATTATTGAAAATGTCTTAATATCATGGAATAAGATACAAGCCATCAATAAACGGGCAATTCCTGTACTCTCATACCGCTTTAAGATTGTAGACTAGCCTCTTAAAGATTTTGAAAAAACAAATGTGTGAACAAGAAAACCATGACATAATTTACAAGAATCAGCGTATGCCAAGATTGTACAGTCCTAGAGCTGAAGGAGGGCTAGGCCTCATAGAGATTGGAAACACAAACAGAGTTCCTATCATAGGCCTCCAGGCCTATCTAACAGCATCATCGGATCCAAATACACAAAAATACTGAAATATGAAAGTAAATGTGCAGAATCTGTCTCCATCGTCAAATTTGGGCAAGCATTCCGACAACTAGAGGGAACAAATGAGAATCCACAAACACATACAGGAAAGGAAGCAAACCAAGAGAAAAAAAATCTTCAAAGAATTAAATCAGCAAAGAAAAACAATTGGCAAATGCACAATACAGTTAGAAATACAAAGGGGCTTGTTTACAAAGCCGCGGTAGCGGTTTCCAAGCGTTATCGGAGCCACGGCCCCATAAATTTCAATGGGGCCGCGGCTCCGATAACGATCGGAAACCGCTACCGCGGCTTTGTAAACAAGCCCCAAAGTGTTACTCCAGGAACCTTTTGTCGATAACAAATGGACACATGAATGGTTAAGGAAAGGTGAACAGAAACAAACTGAAGGACAGTGGATTACAGACAAGATGGCAGCATTGCAAAAGCTGGCAACACAGACATATGACAGTTCTGTAAGAAAGACCTGGAAACAGTGACTCATCTTATAGCTGGCTTTGAAATTCTGATGGTGGAAAATTTCTATACAGAAAGGCACAACAAAGTAGCATGCCTCATCCATTGGAAGCTCTGTAAACACTACAACATTATTGTGCCTGAAAAGTACTGGGATCATGACCCTAAAAGGGTTACAAAGAATGAAGAGGTTATGATCACCTGGGACATTTCCATTCTGATGGATAAGAAACTGGATGCAAGGAAGCTCGACACAGTGGTAAAGGAGAAAAACGCCAGACTAACATTCATAATAGAGGTGTCTGTTCCAAGTGATTATTTTGTTAATCATGTAGAGAGGCAGAAAATCCTGAAGTACCAAAAAATGCAGAGGAAAATGTGGAGGAAAGAGACAAAAAAATTTCCTATTGTACTGGGAGCCACAGGCTTGATAAAGAATTTCCAAGCACATCTTTGCATACATGTTATATCTTACGAACTCCAGAAGGAAGCTCTCATTAGCATGATGCAAGTACTACAACAAGCATTAGCAATAAATTTGAGAGACTGAAATCATACTCCACATACCCTGGGGCTTAGAAGTGAGGTTCATGACTGTCATGGTATGCGCAAAACTAATGCATTTGAAGAAACTAACCCTCAATCAACCATGGGCTGTCAGTAGACGTTGAACCTGCAGAGCCAAGTGTGAAAATCGTAGTGGACCCAAGGGTACCACAGCAGAAGAAAAAGAGCAAGGCGGGCCCTGGACTGGTCTAGCAGTACTCAAGGAAAGAACATTAACTAGTAAGTAAAATGTCACCTCTCATATTGCCTTGCTAGACCAGTCCAGACGTCAATAACACCAAGAGTCCTGAGACCACCGAGAATCTGGCCAATGCGCCCTTGGTGAACTTGGTGGAGGTTGAGTGGAAAGGGGGCACCAACTCTCTTCACAGACCCCCTTGGACCTGTCCTCAAGAAGATGGTAAGATTCTGTCTCGTCCAGGTCCTTCACCAACTTCTCCAAATAAGTTCCAGAAAGACGCTTCCCCTTAAAAGCCAGTTGGGTCAACAGGGCTTTTGAAGATGTGTCCACTGCCCAGTGCCTGAGCCAAATCCAATGCCATGATACCGTCGTCAGGGCATCAGCTCTGGCTGCCAAGCGTACCAGGTTATACAAGGCATCAGAAGGAACGCTGTAGCCAACTGCAAAAGAGGGGTAGCATCATTCATGGGAGAAGACTGATTCCACTGGAGCAGGGCTCGAGACGCCAGGCTGATACATACTGCCAGCTGCAGAATAGCAGCTGTCATGGCAAACTGGTTCCTCAGCAACAAATCCACCTTATGGTCCGGAAAATCCTTTAAGGTTGATAAGTCTTCCACAGGAATGGCGGTCCATCTGGAAACCACCGTAACCTGCGAATCCACCTTGGAACTGCCAAACCACTCAACGCACTCCTCCCCCAGGAGAGGGGAGATCTTCTTACACACCCATAACCCTTTAAACAGGGAGTCAGGAGAGCCCCATCCCGATGGGATCAGCTCCTTGATCACATCCGGGAACAGGAAGACAGTAGTGGGTTTTCGCACCTCTTGAAGAAGCAGTTGTACCTTCTGCTTCTGCTCCGTACCAGAAACATATGCTACAGTCAAGGCAGATGAGACCCTGGCAACCAAAGCAGCCAGCTCCTCCTACCAGAATAGGCAGATCACTCCAGCCTCTGCATAATCTTCTTAAGGCGAGAATACATCTTCATCCACATCAGAGCTCAGTACTGAGCCATCTGAATCAGAGTCGTACTTAAATTTCAGACAGCTCCCAGCTGCTCCCCATCTCCGGAGGGGGGAGGGAAGGGGGACTCCCTCACTGGGGATGCTTAGCCAAAGATAATTGAATAGGGCTTCCACTCGCAGCCTGCCCCGCATGAGACTGTGCCCGGGGGTACCTAGAGGTCACAGGATCTGAATGTCCATGCCAGAAGGACTAGGCCTACTGCAAAAGGAAAAGAATTCCTGGGAGGACAAACCGGAGTCCAGAAGGTCTATTCTCTGACATGACTCCCCAACGTCAAGGGAGCACAGTTGCCACAGACCCTCTAAAGTAGTGGTTCCCATTCAAGTCCTCGGGTACCCTCAGGCCAGTCATGTTTTCAGGGTATCCACAATGAATATACATGAGATGGATCTGCATACAATGGAAGCAATGCATGCAGATCTGTCGCACGCATATTCATTGTGGATATCCTGAAAACCTGACTGGAATGCGGGTACCCGAGGACTGGGTTGGGAACCACTGCTCTAGAGTATGATGAGCAGCTGACAGCATGGTCACCAGATCCTCCGGCCGTCTGACTATCCTTACCCATATTGCCATCCATCACTTCCTGCCCTGAGGCAGGCAAGGTCAGACTAAATGTATTCCCCCGACTGGGATAACTCAGAGGCTGCCATGCAAGAAGAGCAGAATCCGTGGATAAGGCACCTCGTTTGCCACAGATCAACAACTTTTTCTGGAAGAACATATAGAATGTTAGGCAAGTATCACAACAAAGTGCGCAAACGTTGCAGTGGTCCAGAGGCGCGTGTTAACTGCACTTTTATGCAATGCGTGTTACAGGTGCTAGGGAAGGAACACACGTTGGAGCTGCTTGGGTAGAACATGTGTTAGGACCGTGCAACCACCAGGCACACAATAGGTAAAAATGCTACTAACGCATGCAGAAAATGACGAGAAATCCCCACACCACACCAAATTGTGTCCCAGGAAGACTGGCTGCTCAACAGGTTCTTATCCAGGGTAAGAGCATGGAGCTGAACCAATTTTCCCTCCTCCTATGGCTACCAAAAAGATTGCAGTCTAGTGGAACCTCCCACGTCACGCTCAAGTGAGAGAGTCACCTTTATTTCTCAAGATGGTCATTCACGAGCATTTAATCAATCTTTTCCTTTCAATCTTCAGATTTTCTTCTGAGAGGAGAAAATTCATCCACCATCTGCTGGAGACAAAGAAATATTGAAAGGAACTCTGGTGGCTCAGGAGAATACAGGCACGGGAATGATGTCATTGAAACATGGACTTTACATTGGTTGTCTCCACCAATCTGCTGGTAGGGGAACACAACCCACTTGTATGGTCTGGGCTAGCAGGACGATATGGAAACAAGATTTCTCACATGAGGTGAGAGGGATATGGGGTGGAAAGGGAGGGATTTAATACCTGAAGAGTGCAGTGACTTCAGAAAGCTTGCCTTCCTCTTTGAAGCTGAAGATTAGAGGAGAAGAGAAAAAACAACAGCAGCAGAGAAAAAAAGCTTTGTCTAAGAACAGAAAAAAGCTCCTTCTGCAATACAACTGCAAAAATAAATCAATAGGTAATGCAGCAGAAAAAGTTATTAAAAATAAAATTAGCCCCCTTTAAGAACTCTCAGGCAGACAGTGTGTATTCAGTCAGAGAGTAATAGATGACCATATAAAATTAGTAAAGCTAAATATGGATGGACTCCATTCTCCTGTTAAAAGAACAAAAGTTCTGACATATCTTGAGGAAACAAGGGCGGATGTGGCATTTATTCAAGAGATCTATCTAGTGGCAAAGAAACATCAAAAGTTTGAGAGGGCCATAATGGGAGAGCTGGGATTTTCCTCTTTTAAACAACCAGAGAAAGGAAGTAGTGATATTAATTAATAAGCATCTTATCTTTGAAATTAGTACATTCTTTATTACCATCTTTATCGTGATGACTCTCAGATTTACCTCGCTGCACCTGAAATCTCTCCAAGAATCCAGCTCTGAATCTCAGGCTGCTTCTCTGATGTTGCTGCCTGAATGTCCTGCTGCTGTCTCAAACTGAACATGGCAAAGATGGAGCTTCTTATCTTCCCCCTTCCTCTCTGTGGATGACACTGTTATCCTCCCAGTTTTCTCTGCTCGCAACCTTGTGGTCATGTGGAAAATGTGTCCTTTCCTTGCTGAGCACCCTACCCTAGTTACCTCCCATTTAGATTATTGCAATTGGCTACTTGCTGGCTGTCTCCAGAATCATCTCTCTTCCCCTTCCATTCAAAACTCAGCTACATGTCGCTATGCTCATGTAACTCCTCTTCTCAAGTCACTTCATTGGCTTCCCATCTGTTTCCGCATCTACGTCAAACATCTCCTACCGACTTACAAGTCATTCTGTGGCTCTTCATTACCTCTCCTCTCTTATCTCTCTCTAAATCCCTCCTTGGGAACCGCTCATCAGGCAAATACCTTTATCTGTGCCTTTCTCTTCCATTTGCCAACTGCAGACTTCATTCCACCTTGCTGCATCATATGTCTGGAACGGACTATTTGCGTCGGTATGACAGGCTCCATCTTTGGTCAAATCCAGGCTAAAAAGCTACCTCTTCAGGCTACTTTTAGATTCAATGTGTACTATAAGTATTTCCCCTTAAGTCTGCCCTAGTTCCATGCTTGTTCTGTTTGTAAACTCTATTGAACAAGGTCTGTCTCTTACATGTATATGTATAGCGCTACGTATGTCTTGTAGCACATACAAGTGGCAAGTAGTAGTAATAATTATGAGACAGAGATGATATGCTGGGAATGTACTTTTACACAGAAAGGGTGGTGGATGCCTGGAATGCCCCTCTGATAGAGGTGAAGAGGACAAAAAATGTGACTGAATTCAAAAAGACATGGAATAAACACAGAAGATCCAAATATAGTAAGAATATCATTCCTGCTCAAAGCAAATTGAAATGACTTTTACACTTCAGAAAGGGCACAGAGCGAGGGAACCTGCACAAAGCAGCAGTTACAGACAAAAGTAAAAGCACACAGCAGGGGTATCATACTCGTACATGGAGCAGCAGTTATGACTTAAATAAAAGCATCTTAATGGGCAGATTGAGGAGCCATGCTGGTCTCTATCTTCTGTCAGTTACTATGTTATTATGTTATGACTGGAAAACTACAAGGGATTAAGGTAGTGCTTTATTATATGCAAGTCTAATATTTATAATCGCAAATTCGTTTTGTTGTTGATGGCATGGCTATCAGAAATCAGTGAATATTTAAAAGTAGTAGCAGGTGACTTTATATCACAGCAGAATCTAAAATAGATTAAAAAATCCCCAGAATGCAACCCAAAGATCAAGCTAGGAGAAGAGTCCAATTTCTAAATTTGAAGCTGGAAATGATCGATGCTTAGAGCAGGCCTTGACAAAGTTTCTTAGGATCTAGGAGACAGTCCATAAAACTAGGAGCCAGACTTAAAATGATTGAAATTGTATTTATGTGCAATTTATAAACAGCAGCCTCTCCCAGTGTATTTCCAACCCCCCCCCCCCAAAAAAAACACAGCAGCCTCTCAGTGACCCCCCCCCCCCCGCCCCAATGCATTCCCCTCCTCAGCATATTCTAAGTAATGCTATGGGGAGAACCTGGGGCCACTTCAGGTGAGTCTCCTGACATAGCTTGGACAATCTACTCAGGGGCCTCGAGAAAAAAAACTCCATGTTTATACTCATATTCATCGATATCTCAGCGGCATTCGATACAGTACACCACAACACCCTTTTGGATCGTCTGGCCTCGCTAGGTATAACAGGGACCCCCCTGAAATGGTTCACTTCATACATATCCAATAGGATGCAACAAGTGCAATTCAACAACGACAGAGCTGATGCTTTCCCCCAAACCCAAGGCATCCCTCAAGGGTCTGCCCTCTCATCCCTAGTGTTCAATTTGTATATAAAGCCGGTATGCAGTATTTTCCAGAAATACAACATCAATTACCACATATATGCCGACGATGTGATGCTATACACACAGCTTGACATAACACAGCCTAACTTCAGTCCACTAGAAGAATGCCTTGACATGCTCCAATCATGGCTTCAGCAAAACAACTTGTCAATAAATCACAAAAAAACAGAGGTCATGTTCATGTCCAAGAAAGCCAATTTCATCCCGCCCACCACAGTCACACTAAACAAAAACATTTACGATACGAAGCCTGTAATAAAGTATCTAGGAGTCCTACTAGACAGCAACCTCAAGATGGACAAACACCTCAGAACAGTTAACCGAGCCATCTTTTACAAACTCAAAATCCTTCAACCACTCCGCAATATCCTCGAGAAATCCGACTTTAGGTCTGTTGCTCAAGCATTAATCATTCCCCACCTGGACTACAGCAATGCCATTCTACAAGGGCTTCCAAAGAACACACTAAGCATCCTGCAAATGGCTCAGAACGTTGCTGCAAGAGTCATCATGGAAAAGAAAGTCACCGACCACATAACCCCAGTTCTAATGGATCTGCACTGGCTCCCAGTGGCCGCCCGCATCATCTACAAACTACTCATCACAACATTTAAGCTCATCAATGGCATCGCACCATCCTACCTCAATAACCTAATCACTATTCAACCTAGCAACAGGAGCAGGAGAACTATGAATCTCAACACCCTATGTATCCCGACCAGCATAAGATCTGTCAAGGCCGAAACAAGCAATAGGGCGTTCACATACTCAGCGCCAATCCAATGGAACCAACTACCGCATGAATTAAGGAGCACAAACAACCTGAGCGAATTTCGACAAAAACTTAAAACCTATCTGTTTCAAACCCACTACAACTTGATCTAACTGCAATACCCTACCTCAACCAGATCTCCTCTGCAGCACACGGCAGCATATAATCTAATAGCATATAGTCATGTATAGCTTGTACACCTTTGGCAACTAATTCTGTACAAATTGTATATAGTACATAATCATGTATAGCCTGTACACCTTGGCGATTAATTCTGTACAAATTGTATATACGAGGCCCCCTCCAATCTATTGAAATCAAATGTATACCCTGATCTGTGTGCTATAATCAAACGTGTATCGTATCCAAATGCCTATCCCGTGTTACGTAATCATTGACTAATCAAAGTGTAAAACTGAAAATCTCAATGTACTGTACAATACATTATTGATTCTGTAAAGTGAACCGCTGCTGATCGTAGGAAGCAGCGGTATACAAGTGTTTACTAAATAAATAAATAAATAAATCTGAGATTTCAAAGTTCTATTCATTCGCTCAACTTTCCCTGAACTTTGGGGTCTGTATGCAGTGTGTAACTTCCATTGTATGTGTAAGGCACTTGCTAACTGCTGGGTAATCTGAGATACAAATGAGGGCCCATTGTCTGACCCTATTACTGCTGGAATTCCAAATCTGGGGATAACTTCTCTTAGCAAAACTTTGGTAACTTCTCGGGCTTTTTCAGTCCTGGTGGGGAAGGCCTCTACCCACCCAGAGAAGGTACAAACTAGAACTAACAAGTATCGGTATCCGCCAGCTTTTGGCATTTCGGTAAAGTCTACTTGCAGGTGATGCATGGGGGTAACACCTCCTGACTGAACTCGGGGTGGTGGCGTGGGACCCTGTTTGGCATTATTCTTGGCACAAATTAGACACTGACGGGCTGTTGAAGCTGACAGGGCTCCCAATAAAGCAATACAAAAATGTGGTTTTAGTGCTTTTTCCATAGCACTCTTCCCATAATGTGTGGCTTGATGAAAGGCCTTGACAAAGGCTGGTCCCAATAATTCAGGGATCACTATTCGTCCTGGGGGTTGACTGCCCTCGGGTGGGGGCAGCTCAATCCATCCATCTTTCAGTACTCCCTCCTCTTTATTACAGTAGTAATCCAATTCTTTGGTGGTATATCGTGGTGTCCATAAATTAAGGGGTACTGGAAACAATGCTGCTTGTATTGGCGTTGCTTGTGGTGAAATTTGGCCTGTCATGGCTGCTTCACGTGCTGAGGCATCAGCGAATCTGTTTCCTTGGGCAACTTCTCCTTTTCCTGCTTGGTGTCCTCGACAGTGCATGACAGCGACACGTGTAGGGGCCCATACTGCATCTAATAGCATCAATATTTCGGGGCCGTATTTGACTGATTTTCCTCCTGAGGTGATGAGCCCTCATTCTTTGTAGAGAGCTCCATGTGCATGCAAAGTAGTGAAGGCATACTTTGAATCAGTGTATACATTCAACAAAAGTCCTGCACCCAACACTAGTGCTCTGGTGAGTGCTATTAATTCTGCTTTCTGGGCTGATGTGCGTGATGCAAGAGCTGACGATTCAATGACTTTCTCCCAGGTGACTACTGCATACCCGGCACAACATCATCCATTGATAATGAGACTGCTTCCATCCACAAAATAAGTTTGATCAGGGTTCTCTAGGGGCACATCTGTCAGATCAGGTCGACTTGAGAATACAGTGTCCATGACTTCTATACAGTCATGCTCTGGAGGATCTTCGCTGATTGGTATCAGGGTAGCTGGGTTCAAGGTATGGCTCACTTCCAGTTGTATTTGTGGATTTTTACATAGCATGCTTTGGTATTTCAGCATTCGAGAATTGGTGAGCCAGAGATTTGCTTTCTTTTCCATAAGGGCAAGTACCGCATGTGGTACTGTGACGCGTAGATTCTGTCCCAATGTGAGCTTGTCTGCTTCACTCACTAATAATGCTGTAGCTGCAACTGCTCTCAAACATGGTGGCCATCCTTTGGCCACAGTGTCCAACTGTTTCGATAGGTACGCTACGGGTCGCTCCCAATGTCCCAATTTCTGAGTCAACGTGCCTAGAGCATTTCCGTGCATCTCATGCACAAATAGATGGAAAGGCTTGTGGACATCTGGCAACCCGAGTGCTGGTGACGACATCAATTCTTCCTTCAGGGTCTTGAAAGCTGTGTCTTGCTCAAGTCCCCACTCTAGTGGTGACTTTTCTTCTCCCTTGGTGGGTTCATATAGTGGTTTAGCAATCTGAGCAAAGTTAGGTATCCATATCCGGCAATATCCTGCTGCTCCCAGAAAGGCTCTGACTTGCTTTCTGGTAGTTGGGGTTGGGATACTGCACACGGCTTCTTTTCTCTCGCGTCCCAATTGTCGGCTTCCTTTGGTTAGACGAAAGCCCAAGTATTTTACTTCTTTTTGGCATAGCTGTGCTTTTGCTCTGGAAACTTTGTATCCAGCTTCATCCAATAGTTGCAAGAGGTCAGTAGTGGCTTGTATACATTCACTTTCTGAAGTGGCGGCTACCAGTAGGTCATCTACATATTGGAGGAGTACTCTTCTTTCAGGGGCCACTGGATAGCTCGAAAGATCTTGGTTTAGTGCAGCACTGAAAATGGTAGGTGAATTCTTGAATCCTTGAGGTAATCGTGTCCAAGTGAGTTGGCCCCGCCTCCCCGAGACAGAGTCCTGCCATTCAAAGGCAAACAGCAATTGGCTAATTGGGGCTAATCTTATGCAGAAGAATGCATCTGTCAAGTCCAAAACAGTAAAGTGAGTGGCTTCAGCAGGAATCAATCCTAGGAGTGTGTAAGGATTTGGCATAACTGGGTGTATGGTCTCAACTGCTTCATTCACTCTCTCCTTAGATCTTGCACTGGGCGGTAGTCACCTGTCCCAGGCTTCTTTACTGGCAGGAGAGGTGTGTTCCATGGTGACTGACAAACTTTGAGTAGGCCATACTCCAGTAGCCTTAACAAGTGGCAATGGATGCCTTCAATTGCTGCTCTTGGAAGTGGGTATTGCTTGACATGTACTGGCTGTGCTCTAGGCTTGAGATTCACAATTATTGGAGCTATGTGTTTGGCCAGGCCTGGTGGATTGCCCTCTGCCCATACTCCAGGAGGGGCATCAATGCTTTTCAAAGTAGGTTCAAAATAGGTATCAATGATTGGCTCAGTACTATAATATCTCCATTCTTCTTCTCAAGGAACAGTAAGCACCATTAGTCCAGCAGGTTTGGACTGGGAATTTACTGTCATTTGCATTTCTCCTTTCTCAGTAAAGGATATTTGGGCCTGCAGCTTGGCTAGCATATCTCGTCCCAGTAATGGCACTGGGCACTCAGGCATATAAAGGAATTGGTGCGTTATTTGCTGCCCTCCTAAATTACATATGCGGTTTTAAAGAAAAGGCTTTGTGGCTTTAGCGCCAGTCGCTCCCACAATGGTGACTGCTCTTGTAGAAAAAGGGGCTATTTGTTTATCTACTACAGAATGTTCTGCTCCAGTATCAACCATAAAGTCCATAAATTGGTCTCCTATTTGTATACTGACCATAGGCTCCTGGAGACCTAAAGCGAATTCGGAGCCCGGTCTGTCCTAATCTGCTTCATCTAAATCATAGGCTGTTGCGGCTGCCACTCCCTGAATGGCCTCCGCTCGTTCTCGTTGAAATTGTTCTCGATTGGTTCCTCTGCGATTCTGAGGTTGGCCTCTCTCTCTTTCCCTCCAAGGGGCGTGTTCCCCCTCATCCTGAGAGGCCTCTTCGAGTCGCGGGCATGCACTTCTCCAATGTCCTTCTTCCTTGCAATAAGCGCATTGGTTCGCGCCTAATGGGGGCCGGTCATCTCCTCGGCCCCGCCCTCTTCCTCTGATCCTTCGACTAGGGACACCTCCCCTTTTCTGTTCCACTATGGCCGCAGCCAAAAAATCTGCTTTCTTCTTCATCCTTCGATCACTTTCTTTCTGTCTTTCATTATCACGATTCACATACACCTTATGAGCGACTTCCAGTAACTGTGTTGCATTCATGCCCGCAAACCCTTCTAATTTCTGTAACTTACGTCTAATATCTGGTTGGGACTGGTTTACAAAAGCAGAATTCACCATGCATAGGCTTCCTGGGGCATCTGGGTCATAGGGAGTATACATCCTGTACGCTTCAGTCAATCTCTCATAGAATACTGCTGGGCTTTCATCTATGCCCTGATTAACTTCGGTCACTTTAGAGAGATTCATGGCTTTCTGACCCCCCTTTTTCAGACCTTGCATGAGGCCTTGGCGGAACCGTGATAGAGCCCTGGATCCTCTATCAGTATTCGGATCCCACTGGGGGTCTTCATTAGGGAATTCCTTATGAGCTGCTTTGCGATTGTCTATTCCTGCTCCTCCCCCTCCCTCTGCCAGGGGATTATCTGCTAGCCAATCAATGGCTGCTCGCTTAATTTGTGTCTGCTCCTCAGTGGTAAATAAAGTGGACAGGAGCTGACGGCAATCTGCCCAAGTGGGTTGGTGAGTCTCCATAATGGTATGCATCAACTCCGTTAATTCTTGGGGCTTATCAGTGTAAGAAGCATAATGAAATTTCCAGTTCAACAAATCAGCAGTGGAGAAAGGCACATATACTAGACTCAGGGGTCCCGCTACTATCTGGTCATGCTCATCTCGCACGGGCAGTCCCGGGACTTGCCGCAGGGGGGCTAATACTTTCGGGAGGGCTTTCTGCTTCTTAGTAGTGACTTTCGTTATCTTGGTGGGGGCTTTCAACTTTGAGACTCGCTTAGTCTGGGGAGCCTCGCTTGCAACAGATGAACTAGCACTGACAACTGATTTATCACTTTCTGTCTCGGTCAGGGAGGATACATCTTCATCCTGCTCTGACTCCTGCTTATCCTCAGTCTCTGTCTCGGACTGATCAGCCTCTTCTCGAGACAGCTCATCTAACTGGTCTTCCGGCTGGTGAGGG
Organism: Ichthyophis bannanicus; assembly: GCA_033557465.1. Taxonomy (NCBI): domain Eukaryota; kingdom Metazoa; phylum Chordata; class Amphibia; order Gymnophiona; family Ichthyophiidae; genus Ichthyophis; species Ichthyophis bannanicus. The sequence goes on along the minus strand of CM066034.1, from coordinate 428,895,289 downwards.
GGTGAACTCTCCCGGTCCCGGGGGCCTGCCGCGGGACGTGGTGGTACTCTCACTGGGTGCTGGGCTCGGGGCTGTCTAGTTACAGCTCCCGGGGACTCAGGATCTACAAGAACAGGTTTCTGACTAGGTTTCTCGACTGTCCCTGTCTTTTGGGTCTGGTCTGTTAATGCTAACATTATTCTGCACTGTACTTCATAACAGCGCTTTGCCCAAGGGGGCGGATTCTCACAAATACTTAACCAAGAGTCTATATAGGGGTACTGATCGGGGTGCGCTACTCGCACCTTCCGATGAACTGACTAGGTCAAACGTTCCTTCTTTGGGCCACATGGGGTCTATAACGGGCCACTCCCTAGTACACAAAAGCTGTAATCGTGAGGCAGTCATCTTTACTCCATAATCTCCTGTATATCCTTTATTGAAATGCTTGATCATACATTCTAACGGAGTGTGCCTAGTAGACCCCGCCCCTCCCATATCGATGTGTGCACGCAACGACAAACAGAAGGGAAAAGGAGGGCGGACCGTGGGTAAGGGGTCCTCACGGCCCTAGAAACATGTAAGGGAAACAAATAACAAGACAAGACGACGATCGCTTCCTCCTTTTTACGACCTGGACGCGGTCGCCCGGCCAGGAAATGCGTTACTCAGGAGTCCGCCTTCGCTTGGTCTGTGTTGCAAGACCTCTCACTCACACTTCATTCACACAATCATGCTAGCAATGTATCCCAAAATGCCCAGTCCTGTCTCTTCTGACTAGGCTATCAAATTCAAAATCAAAAAGACGATAGTTTCACCCCGCGCATACTCATGCGGGGTTAGTCGGACTGTCTTGAGAGGTGATCAAGCTCTCTTACCAAATATCAAATTCCAAAGTTTCAAAGTTCAAACAACAGTTCTGCTCTGACTCATCTGTCTAGTCAAATCAAAACTATACTCACCGGATCCGGTCCCCGTTCCCAAGCAAGCGCATGAGTTGGACCTCGGACTCCCCCATGGGTTCGGGGTGTTGGCTCCGTCCGGGTCCGGCACCCACCGAGGTCCGGCCCAACTCCCTCCGACACAACTGGACCGGTGGCGCCTGGGAGCCGAGCCCACGTCGGGAGGGCACAATCCCGGCAGGACCAAACCTGTAGAGGCGGAAAGTCATGGTATATTGTCCTGTATACCCTCTATTACCACACCTTCCCGGCCAACGCACCAAGAATATGTAGCAGCAGAGCGCAGACAAATCAATAATACCAGGAGTCTGTTCAGAAGGTCCAAATCATTTATTTGTGCACAAGACTCAAGCAGAATCACATTCAAAATGGCTGAGCAATGGTTTCTAGAAAAACAGCAACTTTTATACCATTCTTCTCCATTCTGGACATAGGCAAACTTCTCATTGGTCCCGGTAACCCCTTCCACCCCATCTATTGGTCCCGGTACCAATACGTAACTCCAATGAGGACCTTGGTCTGGGCTCAGCACCTGCTTACCCCCCTTACAGTCCTCATTACAATGATCATTTCTTAGGCTCTTGATACAATTCTCCTCCAAGGTCAACTGGCTAACTAGAACATGTGGGAAAGCAGGGCACTGTAACTTTTCTTTCAGCAGAGTTAATTAATTCCATAGAAGCTTCACTCTCTTATCAATACCAATTAAACTTGTTTTTCTATATTCTCTAAGTTTCGATTCTGCTTAGCTATACTTAATTGTGCTCTGTTAAGTTTTGATTCTATGGTAGCAGCATTTGGGGAAATGTGTAATTCCTATGGGCCTCTCCACAGGCTTCATTTACAGGTCAAGCTGTTTAGGCCTCCCTGTTCATTTCAGACACCATGGATCACAGGCCTTCGCCTACCACATCTCCATTTATTCCCACTGTGGTAGGCTATGGCCTGTAAACTAGGCCTAGATCCCAACCCCCACCTGAGAAGAGTGCTGAGAAGAACCAGAGTTTGAGAATCTGCTTTAAACTGCTTTTGAGTAGTCTCCTGTCTCCCTCTGTTAAGTTTGTACAATTCCTTTATGCTTATGATAGAAGTGTTCTTGCATTCTCTGAGCTAGAAATGTCCTTAAAGTAGAAATGTATCTATGTCTAAAGACTATGCCTTTGTTAGAACAGTTTGAGAAGGGGGAACAGGGAGCTAGGCCCAGAAAGGGTCACCGATTGGATAGGTGTGAGGGGCGTTGGGACCAATAGAAAGTTTGCCTATATCAAACTGTAAAAATTGTATATAAGGAATTTGCTTCTGTACTCCATTGCTCAGTCACTTTTGGACACGCTCCTGTCTGAGCCTGTGCACAATAAATTGGCTTGGATCCTACAGCTGACTCCTGGTTTTATTCGTTGCGTGCACTTCGCTGCTACATATTCTTGGTGCATTGGCCGAGAATGTGCGAGTAGTGGATGGTATTCAAGTGAATATACCACGTATTACTACCTCAAGGTTTGGCTCAGTTGGGACCGTGTCTGTCCAACCGCAGGGGAAACCTCAGGCGCCACCGGTCCTCTTGTATTGGAGAGGGTTCCGCCTTGCCTCGGCGGACTACTGGGTCCGGCCAGTCAACACCTCCGAACACGAGGGGAGTCCAGGATTCAACCCAAGAACTGGTTTTGTATCGGGTACCGGATTCAGTGAGTAGAAATTTCTTTGCTACTCAGTCAGTTAGTTTTGGGTACGTCTTGCATGAGTATACGCGAGACTGAATTTGTATGGGAATACGGTACTGGGAGCCTGATCACCTCTCAGGGCAGTCCTAGTAAGTCTTGCATGAGTATGCGCGAGACCGAAGCCACTGCTCTTGATAAGGCAGCAGCCCTAGTATATCTTGCATGAGTAAGCGTGAGACTGAAACCGCTGCTCTTGGTTAGTCAGTAAGGCCTGGGAATTTGGGAAAAACGTTGCTAGCATGTTTGTGTGTGTGTGTGAGTGAGAGGTCTTGAAACAGACCAAGCGAGTGCGGACTCCTGATTAGCGCAGTTCCTGGCCGGGCGACCACGCCCAGGTCGCGAAAAGGAGGAAGCGTTCGGAGTTTGTCTACCTATTTGTTCCTAGGGCTGTACGGACCCCTTACCTGCAGCCCGATCACCCACCCCTACTGTCTGTTGTTGTGTATGTCATAATGGGAGGGTCGGAGTCCACGCAAATTCCGTTGAAATGTATGACCAAGAATTTCAATAAGGGATTTGCTGGAGACTATGGAATAAAACTGTCTCCGTCCCGATTAGAAATGCTCTGTGAAAGGGAGTGGCCAGTACTGATCGCTTCATGGCCCCCTGAGGGCAGCTTTGATGTTAGTATTGTATCTAAAGTACACCAGATGGTACGAAAAGACCACCCTGACCAGTTCCCCTATATAGATTCCTGGTTAAGTATTTGTGAAAAAGAGCTCCCCTGGATGAAGCGTCATCATGTTTCTATGTTTCTGTTATGAGGAACAGTGTAGGATATTGGTAGCGACCACAAGTGGGGCCAGTAAGTCTGGGAAAGAGAAGCTGCCCGTTTATTCCACTCCAGAATCTCCAGACCTTCCAACCCGTCCGTCCCAGTATCTTTATAGGCCAGTCCCCTCAGCTCCGCCGCCACCCCTGGTAGAGCCTGGTGCAGAAGGATACCCCCCTGCAGGTTTACCCCGAACAGTCCGCCAACCACCACTGCAGCAGGAGGATGCGCACCCCCTCTCAGCCAGAAGCCCTGGCTCCGTTCAGAGTGCCTCAGGAGGACCGTTATCCCCCAATGATAGGGATTCATTTGCCAGTTCAGGGTCACCTACGACAGACACCCAAAGCCAGGGGAGCAGAATTTCAGCAATCCAGACCACCTTATATTTTCAGAAGTACAACAGCAAGTCAGAGGGATGGTCACGTTATGCCGCTGCACCAGGTCCCAGGCCTACCCACTCTTGATAACCAGGGCCAGGTTGTGGTGGGACCAACTAGCCTTGTCTATGTGCCTTTTTCCACTACTGATTTATTGAACTGGAAGACGCATTATGCATCATATACTGAGAAGCCCCAAGAGTTGATTGACTTAATGTCTAGTATTATGCAGACCCATCAGCCTACCTGGTCTGATTGTCGCCAGCTCCTGTCCACTCTTTTCACTACTGAAGAACGAGCACGAATTGTGCACGCATCCATCCGATGGTTAGAAGAAAATCCCGAAGGTGAAGTAGGCCTAAATCCCCGGCAAGCAGCTGCTGTGGATTTTCCAAATGACGATCCTAGATGGGATCCGAACAGTGTCGATGGGGCGGCGGCCCTAAATCGATTCCGCCAGGCCCTACTGCAAGGCCTGAAGAAAGGAGGCCAGGAGACCATGAGTATCGGAAAGGTATCAGAAGTCCTCCAGCGTCCAGATAAGAGCCCAACGGCCTTCTATGAACGCTTATCTGAAGCTTATAGACTTTATACCCCATATGATCCAGCGGCCCAGGAAAATTTGCGCATGGTAAATGCGACCTTTGTGAGTCAGTCCCAGGGAGACATAAAACGGAAACTGCAAAAGTTAGAAGGGTTTGCGGGCATGAATGCGGCCCAGTTAATGGAAGTTGCTCAGAAAGTGTTTGTGAATCGTGATAATGAGCGTCAGAGGGAGAGTGAACGTAAAATGAAGAAGAAAGCTGATTTCCTTGCTGCAGCTTTAGGTGAACGACGAGGAGGAAGTGCCTCTATCAGAAGGACCCGAGGACGTGGGAGGGGCCGAGGGAATGGTCGGACCCCGGTGGGTGTGAATCAATGTGCCCACTGTAGAGAAAAAGGACATTGGAAGAATGAGTGTCCGAACCTTGACTCCGTCTCCTGGAGGGGAGGAGGGAGCACTTGGAGAGCAGGGGGACGATTCCAGAGTCATGGAGGAATGCGTCGCACACAGTTCCAACAAGACGAAGCAGCTATAGAGAGAATGGCAGCCGAAGGGGGCTACAGCATGGATGAAGACTAGGCCAGATTGGGCTCCAAGTTTCCTCTGGGTCCCCAGGAGCCTATGGTCAGTTTGAAAATTGGGGACCAGTATATGGACTTCATGGTGGATACGAGGGCCGAACATTCAGTCGTGGCAAAGCCAGTGGCCCCTCTGTCTTCTCGATCCACCACCATTGTCGGAGCTACTGGAGCTATGGCCACAAAGCCTTTCTTGCAGAACCGCACTTGTGAACTAGGGGACTGAAGATAACGCACCAGTTCCTGTACATGCCTGAATGCCCAATTCCCCTTTTGGGCCGAGATATGCTTGCTAAGCTCCAGGCGCAGATATCCTTCATTGAAGGGGGAAAAATGGAAATGACTGCGAACTCAAAATCTGCTGGCCTGATGGTGTTGACTGTCCCCCGTGAAGAAGAATGGCGGTTTGTATAGTACATCTCCAACCAAGGCAGCCAGTTCCCGTATACCCACCAGTGTTTTAGCTCCGCCCGAGGTGTGGGCGGAGGATAATCCTCCGGGCCTAGCGAGAAATATAGCCCCTGTGCTTCTCACCCTCAAACCAGGAGTGGAACCAGTGCATGTGAGACAATACCCTCTTCTGCGATCGGCGATTGAAGGCATTCACTGTCATCTAATGCAATTGTTGAAGTATGGACTTCTCAAGAAGTGCCAATCACTCTGGAATACCCCCCCTTCTCCCTGTCAAGAAGCCTGGGACAGGTGATTACCGCCCAGTTCAGGATTTAAGACAAGTAAATGAAGCAGTTGAGACCATACATCCCAGTAGTACCAAACCCTTATACTCTCCTGGGACTGATCCCCGCTGAAGCTACTCATTTCACCGTCCTGGACTTGAAAGATGCTTTCTTCTGTATACGCTTAGCATCAACCAGTCAACTTTTGTTCGCCTTTGAATGGGAGGACCCTACTACCAGAAGGCGAGGTCAACTCACCTGGACTAGACTATCCCAAGGATTCAAGAACTCGCCTACTCTCTTCAGTGCTGCTCTCAACCAAGATCTTTCAAGTTACTCTGTCACTCCAGGAAAAAGAGTCCTTCTCCAGTATGTAGATGACCTACTGATAGCCACCAACTCAAAAAGCAAATGCTTGCAAGCCACCAGTGATCTCTTGCACCTCCTGAATGAAGCCGGATACAAGGTCTCAAGGACCAAGGCTCAGGTGTGCCGGACTGAGATTAAATATTTGGGATTTCATCTGTCCAACAGGGTTCGGCGACTAGGACCAGAACAGAAGGAAGCTGTGTGTTGCATCCCTACCCCGACCACTAGAAAGCAGGTAAGGGCTTTCTTGGGAGCTGCAGGCTACTGTCGAATATGGATACCCAACTTTGCACTGTTGGCAAAGCCATTGTATCAAGCTACCAAAGGAATGGAGCGGTCTCCCTTAGATTGGGGACCTGAACAGGATGCAGCATTTCGATCCTTGAAAGCAGCTCTGATGTCATCACCAGCCTTGGGTCTGCCAGATGTACAGAAACCATTTCGCCTATATGTCCATGAGTCAAGTGGAAATGCTCTGGGTGTATTGACTCAGCCTCTTGGATCCTGGCAGCGACCCGTAGCGTATCTATCAAAACAGCTGGATACTGTTGCGAAAGGATGGCCCCCTTGCTTGAGAACAGTTGCAGCCGCAGCCCTCCTGGTGGGTGAAGCTGACAAGCTCATCCTAGGTCAAAATCTCCAAGTTACGGTACCGCATTCTGTTCTAACCCTCATGGAGCACAAAGGAAATTACTGGTTCACGAATTCTCGAATGCTGAAGTACCAAAGCATGTTATGTGAAAAACCCCGATTGCAGTAGATCGTCAGTCAGGCTTTGAACCCTGCTACGCTGTTGCCAATTGGTCCAGGCCCCCCCAATCATGACTGCTTAGAAGTCATGGACACTGTATTTTCGAGTTGCCCTGATCTAACTGATGTTCCATTGAAGGACCCTGAACAAACTTTCTTCGTGGATGGAAGTAGTCTTGTCATCAATGGACAACGCTGTGCTGGCTATGCAGTGGTGACCCTGGACATGGTAATAGAATCATCAGCTTTGGCCCCGGGGACTTCAGCGCAGAAAGCTGAACTGATAGCCCTTACTAAGGCACCGATAATAGGGATGGGGCTCCGCTTAAATGTGTACACAGATTCTAAGTATGCCTTCACAACATTGCACGCGCATGGAGCCCTGTACAAAGAACGAGGGTTAATAACCTCGGGAGGCAAGTCCATCAAGTACGGCCCTGAGATATTAACATTACTAGACGTTGTATGGGCCCCTAAACAAGTTGCAGTAATGCACTGCCGAGGTCATCAGGTAGGGGAAGGAGAGGTTTCACGAGGAAATAGATTTGCTGACGCTTCTGCTCGAGGAGCGGCCACAACTGGACAAGTTCCTGCCTCTAGTACTACAGTCCAGGCAGCGATATTTCCAGTGCCCCTCAGTGCATGGACTCCCCGATACACGTCAAAAGAGTTAGACTATTATTGTCAAGAGGAAGGGGGAGTGTTATCAGAGACCGGATGGATAGTGCTACCGCCGCCAGCAGGTGGTCTCCCTCCAGGTCCAACTGTGATCCCTGAAACATTAATGACTTGGTGGGGGCTGAACGTATCCTAAGGAGGGCTGTAGGAAGAGCCTGGGGCCACTTCAGGTGCGCTTCCTGACAGAGTTTGGACAGCTGGGCCTTTAGGGTCCGATTCATTCGCTCTACTTTTCCTGAACTTTGGGGTCTATAAGCTGTGTGTAACTTCCACTGCACTTGTAGGGCTCGGGCCAGCTGCTGAGTTACTTGGGATACAAATGAGGGCCCATTGTCTGATCCTATAACTAATGATATACCAAACCGGGGGATGATTTCATTTATTTATTTATTTAGACAGTTTTGTATACCGCCTTATCCTTCAATCAAAGCGGTCACAGAACAATTGGGGGATACATTTAACACGCGGGGATATGAGACACATACACTAATACTTACAGGGAACATGGGCAATGGAGGGTTAAGTGGCTTGCCCAAGACCACAAGGAGCATCTGTGGGACTAGAAACCCCAGTCCTTCCGGCCCAAGGTTGCTGTCCTCTAGTGGGATTTGAACCCCCGACCTTCCGGCCTGAAGTACCTTGCCCCAACCACTAGGCTACTCCTCCCTACATGGAGTAGAACTTTAGTAACTTCCCTGGCTTTCTCAGTTCTGGTGGGGAAAGCCTCCACCCACCCAGAGAACGTACAAACCAGGACTAACAGGTAATGGTATCCATTCACTCGTGGCATTTCTGCAAAGTCCACCTGGATATTTCCCATGGGGGTAACTCCTACTGACTGAACTCTTGGGGGTAAGTTAGGACCCTGCCAGGCATTGTTCTTTGCACAGGTTAAACATCTTCGGGCTACTGAGGCTGTCAGTGGCCCTAACAGTGAGATGCAGAAGTGAGGTTTGAGCACTTTTTACATCGCAGTCTTCCCATAATGTGTGGCTTGGTGGAAAGCTTGGACAAAGGCAGGACCAAACGTCTCAGAGATCACAGTTGGGCCAGGAGGAAGACTACCTGTTGGCAGTGGCAGCACTATCCACCCGGTCTCTGATAACACTCCTCCTTCTGTTTGGCAAGTGTATCGAGGGGTCCATGCATTGAGGGGTACTGGGAATATGGCTGCCTGGACCGTAGTACTGGAGGTAGAAACTTGTTGCGTGGTGGCTGCTTCTCGAACCGCAGTGTCAGCAAATCTATTTTCTCGTGAAACTTCTCCTTCCCCTACTTGATGACCTCGGCAGTGCATCACTGCAACTTGTTTGGGGGCCCATACAGCATCTAACAATGTCAATATTTTGGGGCCATACTTGATGGACTTGCCTCCCGAGGTTATTAACCCTTGCTCTTTGTACAGGGCCCCATGTGCATGCAATGTTGTGAAAGCATATTTAGAATCTGTGTATACATTTAAGCGGAGCCCTGTCCCTATCATCAGTGCCCTAGTGAGGGCTATCAGTTCAGTTCTCTGCGCTGAAGTTCCAGGGGCCAAAGCTGATGACTCTACTACCATGTCCAGAGTCACCACTGCATAGTCAGCACATCTTCGTCCGTTGATGACAAGACTACTTCCATCTACAAAGAAAGTTCGTTCAGGGTTCTCTAATGGGACATCAGTCAGATCAGGGCGACTGGAGAACACAGTGTCCATTACTTCCAAACAATCATGATCAGGTGGGCCTGGACCAGTTGGTAACAGTGTGGCAGGGTTCAGAGCTTGACTGACAATCAACTGTAATCGGGGGTTTTCGCATAACATGCTCTGATACTTTAGCATCCGGGAATTCGTGAACCAGTAGTTTCCTTTGTGCTCGATGAGAGTTAGGATAGAGTGTGGTACTGTAACTTGGATATTCTGACCCAGGGTGAGCTTATCGGCCTCACCTGCCAGGAGGGCTGTAGCTGCAAAGGCTCTTAGGCAAGGTGGCCATACTTTTGCGACGGTGTCCAACTGTTTTGATAGGTAAGTCACAGGTCGCTGCCAAGATCCGAGGGATTGAGTCAATACTCCCAAAGCATTTCCACTTGACTCATGTACATAGAGGCAAAATGTTTTTTGTACATCTGGCAGGCCTAAGGCTGGTGATGACATCAGGGCTGATTTCAACGTTCGGAATGCTGTATCCTGCTCTGGTCCCCATTCTAAGGGGGATCGCTCCATGCCTTTGGTGGCCTGGTACAATGGCTTCACCAACAGCGCAAAATTGGGTATCCATATTCGACAATAGCCTGCAGCTCCCAGGAAGGCCCTCACCTGCTTCCTAGTGGTGGGGTAGGGATGCGACACACTGCTTCCTTCCGTTCTGATCCCAATTTCCGGATCCCTTTGGACAGATGGAATCCCAGATATTTTACCTCGGTTTGGCACAACTGCGCCTTGGCTCTTGAGACCTTGTATCCAGCTTCGTTCAGGAGGTGCAAGAGATCACTGGTGGCTTGCACGCATTCGATTTTGGAGTTGATGGCTACTAATAGGTCATCCACATACTGAAGGAGAACTCTCTCCCCTGGAGTCACAGGATACCTTGAAAGATCTTGATTTAGGGCAGCACTGAAGAGAGTAGGTGAGTTCTTGAATCCTTGGGGTAATCGAGTCCAGGTAAGTTGGCCTCGTCTTCCTGTGGTTGGGTCCTCCCATTCAAATGCAAACAGGAGTTGACTGGTTGGTGCTAAACGTATGCAGAATAAGGCATCCTTTAAATCCAAGATGGTGAAGTGAGTGGCCTCAGCAGGAATCAGTCCCAGGAGTATATATGGGTTTGGTACCACTGGATGTATGGTTTCAACTGCATTATTTACTCGTCTCTAGTCCAGCACTGGGCAGTAGTCACCTGTCCCAGGCTTCTTAACTGGGAGGAGGAGGGTATTCCAGGGCGATTGGCACTCTGTGAGAAGTCCGTACTTCAGTAATTTCATTAGATGACAATGAATTCCTTCAATCGCCGGTCACGGGACAGGATATTGTCTCACGTGCACTGGTTCCACTCCTGGTTTGAGGGTGACAAGCACAGGGGCTATATTCTTCGCTAGGCCAGGAGGATTATCCTCTGCCCAAACCTCGGGCGGAGCTGAGATTCTAGTGGGGATACAGGAACTAGCTGCCTTGGTCGGAGATGCACTATAGAACCGCTATTCTTCTTCCCGGGGGACAGTCAGCACCATCAGGCCAGCAGATTTCGAGTTCACAGTCATTTCCATCTTCCCTCCTTCGACAAAGGATATCTGTGCCTGGAGCTTAGCAAGCATATCTCGGCCCAAAAGGGGAATTGGGCACTCGGGCATGTATAGGAACTGGTGCGTTATCCTCCGTCCCCCTAGTACACAAGTGCGGTTCTGCAAGAAAGGTTTTGTGGCCCTAACTCCCGTAGCTCCGACAATGGTAGTAGATCGAGAAGATAGAGGGGCCACTGGTTTTGCTACTACTGAATGCTGTGCCCCCGTATCCACCATAAAGTCCATATATTGGTCCCCAATCTTTAAACTGACCATAGGCTCCTGGGGACCTAGGGGAAACTTAGAGCCCAGTCTGGCCTAGTCTTCATCCATGCTGTAGCCCTCTTCGGCTGCCATACCCTCCATAGCTGCTTCATCTTGTTGGAACTGTGCACGATTCATTCCTCCCCGCTGCCGGAATCTTCCCCCTGGGACTGACTCACAAAGGCTGCATTTATCATGCGTAAATTTTCCTGGGCCGCTGGGTCATATGGGGTATAAAGTCGGTAAGCTTCAGATAAACGTTCATAAAAGGCTGCTGGACTCTCGTCTGGATGCTGGATGACTTCCGCTACCTTTCCGATATTCATGGCCCTCTGGCCTCCTCTCTTCAGGCCTTGTAGTAGGGCCTGGCGGAACCGAGTAAGGGCCTTCGCCCCGGGTGCACTATTTGGATCCCACTTGGGATCGTCATTTCGAAAATCCGTGGCGGCTGCTTGCCGGGGATCTAGGCCTGGGTCTTCTACAGGATTTTCTTCTAACCATCGGGTGGGCTGCCTGCACAATCCGTGCTCGTTCTTCAGTAGTGAAGAGGGTAGACAGGAGCTGGCGGCAATCAGACCTGGTAGGCTGATGGGTTTGCATAATGCTAGACATTAATTCTGTTAATTCTAGGGGCTTCACTGTGTAGGACGCATAATGCGTCTTCCAATTCAATAAATCTGTGGTGGAGAAGGGCACATAAACGAGACTGGTGGACCCCACCACAACCTGGTCCCGTTCGTTAAGGATGGGTAGCCCCGGGACCTGGCGTAACAGCATAACGTGACTATCTTTCTGACTTGCTATTGTACTTCTGAGGGCGCAATGTAGCCTGGCTTGCTGGAATTTGGCTCCTCTGCTCCGGTCTCTAGCAACAGGTGACCCTGGACTGGCAACTGAATCCCTGCTTGTTGCATCATCGGTGGACTGGGGCTCTTCCGAGTCACTCGGGCCAGAGCTGGGGCTCCCGCTCGGGAGGGGGTGCGTCTCTTCCGAGTGCGAAGGGGGCGGGAGAACTAGAGGCAAGTTGGGAGGAGGGGATCCTCCCACACCAGGCTCTCCCCGGGGTTGCGGCGGAGCCGAGGGGACTGGCCTATAAAGGAACTGGGGCGGATGGGTCAGTATTTCTGGCGATTCTGGGGCAGAATAAACAGGCAGCTTTTCTCCTTCAGACTTCCGGGCCCCCCTTGTGGTCACTACCATTATCCTACACTGTTTCTCGTGGCAGCGCTTCATCCAGGAGGGCTCTTTTTCACAAATGTTTAACCAGGAATCTATATAGGGGAATTGGTCAGGGTGTTCTCTGCGTACAATCTGATGTACTCAGGATAAAATTCTAACATCAAAGGTACCACCAGGGGGCCACTCGGTGACCAGCACTGGCCACTCCCTATCACAAAGTACTCCTAATCGGGACGGAGAAATTTTTACTCCATAGTCACCGTCAAAACCCTTCTTAAAATTCTTGATCATACATTTTAGCGGAGTCTGCGTGAACTCCGCCCCTCCCATAATGACGTACACAACAACAGACAGTAAGGGCGGGTAGTATGGCTGCAGGTAAGGGGTCCATACAGCCCTAGGAACAAATAGGGAGACAAACACCAAACGCTTCCTCCTTTTCGCGACCTGGGCGCGTTCTCCCGGCCAGGAACTGCGCTACTCAGGAGTCTACTCTCACATGGTCTGTATTTCAAGACCTCTCATTCACACACACACAACCAAACATGCTAGCAACATTTTCCCAAATTTTTCCACAGGCCCTATCTAACTAACCAAGAGCAGCCGGTCTCGCGCATACTCATGCAAGACTTACTCGGACTGCTAACAAACCAAGAAAAGGGCAGTAGTTTGGGCCTCGCGTATACTCATGCAAGGCTTACTCGGACGTGCCCTGAGAGGTGATCAGGCTCTCGGTACCTTTTACCAAATCAGTCTCGCGCATACTCATGCAAGACTTACCCAAACCTAACTGACTAAGGCTCTCACTTGGTTTGCAGCTTGTCGTGCTGTGAGGGCTTGTGTGCATCAGTGATGCTGAGAGCTAAACTATCGGTAGTTTAACTACTGGCAGGGTCTCCCAAGATGGACAGGTCTCAGCTGAGGTGCCAGACGAAGACAAACCACCCATCTGGGCAGCAGCAGAATGGGATAGTGTTGACAGCGGAGGATCACATTTCTGTGACAACGGCAACAACACCAAACTTAAACTGCGCGGAAGGAAGGCCCGGCAATCTACTTCTGTATCTTGCCATGAAAACCCAATGGATAGTTACAACAAAACAAATTGTGCTATGGTGCTGGAAGATGAGACTCCCAGGTCGGAAGGCACTCAACTAGCTACTGGGGAAGAGCTGAAGACTTTTCAGAGTAAAGCCAGCATTTATGATGTGGTTGGATCAAAGCCTTCGGGAAGTCTGACTGCTGATGTAGCTGCGCATGAAATGAGAGTCAGAAGCTGTAAAGATGTCTTACACATTGGAACATGGAACGTACGAAGCATGAACCAAGGGAAGTTGGAAGTGGTCAAGAATGAAATGGAACGTGTACAACTTGATCTGTTGGGTGTCAGCGAACTGAAATGGACTGGCATCGGGCACTTTGCATCGGATGATCACATGGTCTACTATGCTGGAAATGAAAGACAAAGAAGAAATGGTGTTGCATTTATAATAAAGAAGAAACTTGCAAGAACTGTAATGAAATACAATGCAGTCAGCGAACGCTTAATCTCTATTCGTCTACGAGGATTGCCTATCAACACAACTATAATTCAAGTATATGCCCCAACAACAGCTGCAGAAGAGAATGAAATTGAAGAGTTCTATGAACAAGTACAAGCTGAAATTGACAGAACATGCAAACAGGATATCCTGATAGTCATGGGTGACTGGAACGCAAAAGTTGGCAACAAAGAAGAAGGCAAAGTAGTTGGAAAATATGGACTTGGCAACAGAAATGAAGCTGGAGAAAGATTGATAGAATTCTGCAAGACCAATGATCTATTCATCTCAAACACCTTCTTTCAGCAACACAAGCGACGACTGTACACATGGACTTCACCCAATGGATTGTATAAAAATCAAATTGACTACATCTGTGGAAGTCAACGATGGAAAAGCTCTGTAACATGAACAAAGACAAAACCTGGAGCTGACTGTGGTACAGATCATCAACTACTAGTATGCAAACTCAAGCTAAAGTTGAAAAAGAGCAAACCACTCATCAATGCACCAAAATATGACCTTGAGAATATACCACTGGAATTTAAAGACTGCCTGCAAAATCGATTTGCTGCCTTAGATACAAATGACAGAGCTCCGGAAGAGTTATGGAATGACATCAAGAAGGTTGTGCTGGAAGAAAGCGAGAAGTCTCTACAAAAGGTGAAAAAGCAAAAACGGCCAAAATGGATGACGGAAGAAACTCTGAAAATTGCCCAGAAACGCAGAGAAGCTAAAGCCAAAGGAGAAAGAAAGACAATCGCAAAACTCAACAGAGATTTCCAACGTGCAGCAAGACAGGACAAGGAAAAGTACTACAATGACACTTGCAAGGAAATAGAAGCAGAAACTATTAGAGGAAGAACAAGATCGGCTTTCCTAAAGCTGCGAGAGTTAAAGAAAAAGTTCCAGCCTCGAACTGGAATGTTACAAGATGCTCAAGGTTCTATGTTGAATGATGCTGAGAAGATCAAGAAAAGGTGGAAGGAATATACAGAGTTTTTATATGATAAAGATCAAGTGGACCAACAGCCGTTTCAACCTATACCTTATGATCAGGAACCATTGGTGATGAAAGAAGAAGTTGAAGCAGCATTGAAAGCCTTATCAAAGAACAAAGCACCAGGCATTGATAGCATTCCCATAGAAGTATTGCAGCAATCTGATGCAGCTGTTACCGTACTTACAAGGCTCTGCCAAGAAATATGGAAGACAACATCATGGCCAACTGACTGGAAAAGATCTGTGTTTATACCAATACTAAAGAAAGGTGATCCAACTGACTGTGGAAATTATCGCACAATCGCTCTGATCCCACATGCCAGCAAGATTCTACTGAAGATTATTCAAAAGAGACTACAGCCATACCTAGAACAAGAACTACCTGAAGTGCAAGCAGGGTTCAGGAAAGGGCGAGGAACGAGAGACATCATTGCGGATGTGAGATGGATCCTTGAAAAGACTAAAGAATACCAAAAGGATATCTATTTGTGCTTTATCGACTATAGCAAGGCTTTTGACTGTGTAAACCATGAGAAACTCTGGGCCACATTAAGAAGCATGGGTATACCAGAACACCTGATCGTTCTCTTGCGTAATCTGTACATTGATCAAGAAGCAACAGTTCGAACGGAACAAGGAGAAACAGAATGGTTTAAAATAAGCAAAGGTGTAAGACAAGGCTGCATACTTTCCCCCTACCTGTTTAATTTATATGCAGAACAAATCATCAGAGAAGCAGGACTGTATGAAGACAACAGAGGTGTGAAGATTGGTGGAAGACTCATCAACAACCTTCGCTATGCTGATGATACCACATTACTGGCTGAAAGTGAAGATGATCTGAAACATTTGCTTCTCACAATCAAAGAACATAGTCTCAAAATGGGCCTGCACCTTAATGTAAAGAAGACAAAGATCATGACAACTGGCATAATCAACAGGTTCATCGTTGAAGGAGAAGAAATTGAAATCGTGAACAACTTTAACCTACTTGGATCAACTATCAATAAAGAAGCAACAAGCAGTCAAGAAATCAGACGACGCATTGCTCTTGGCAGAATGGCTATGAAAGACCTAGATAAGATTCTCAAGAGCAGAGATGTCTCTCTCCATACAAAGATTCGACTTGTTCAAGCCATGGTATTTTCAATAACATCATATGGATGTGAAAGCTGGACAGTGAAAAAGACAGACAGGAAGAAAATTGATGCCTTTGAATTATGGTGCTGGCGGCGAATACTGTGTATACCATGGACTGCCCGAAGAACAAACCAGTCGGTACTAGAAGAGATCAAACCTAAGCTTTCTTTAGAAGCTCAGATGACAAGACTTCGACTTTCATACTTCGGACACATCATGCGAAGAGAGAGATCATTAGAGAAAGACATCATGCTTGGCAAGATAGAAGGTCAACGCAAAAGAGGAAGGCCAGCAATGAGATGGATTGCTACAATAACAGCAGCTACGGGTACCAGTCTGTCAACAATGAGCCGCCTGACTGAAGACCGAACACAATTTAGGATAGCTATCCAGAGGGTCGCCATGAGTCGACTCCGACTCAACGGCACTTAACAACAACAACAACAACAACAACTGACTAAGGAGCAAGGAAATTTCTACTCACCGGATCCGGTACCCGATACAGAACCAGCTCTTGGGTTGAATCCTGGACTCCCCTCGGGTTCGTAGGTGTTGGCCGGTCGGACGCAGTAATCCGCCGAGGCAAGGCGGAACCCTCTCCGATGCAAGAGGACCGGTGGCGGCTGAGGTTTCCCCTGCAGTCTGACAGACACGGTCCCAACCGGGCCAAACCTTGAGGCGGTAATACGTGGTATATTCACTTGAATACCATCCACTACTCGCACATTCCCAGCCAATGCACCAAGAATATGTAGCAGCGAAGTGCACGCAATGATTAAAACCAGGAGTCAGTTGCAGGTTCCAAGCCAATTTATTGTGCACAGGCTCAGGCAAGGAGTGCATCCAAAAGTGACTAAGCAATGTAGTACAGAAGCAAATTCCTTATATACAATCTTTACAGTTTGATACAGGCAAACTTTCTATTGGTCCCAATGCCCCTTGCACCTGTCCAATCGGGGAGCCTCTCTGCTCAGACTATTCTAACAAAGGCACAGTCTTAGACATAGATACATTTCTACTTCAAGGCCATTTCTAGCTCAGAGAATGCAGGAACATGTCTGTCATCAGCATAGAGAAATTATACAGACTTTTCAAAAACAGTTTCAAAACCAGTCAAAAGCAGTTTAAAGCAGTTTCTCAAACTCTGGTTCTTCTCAGCACTACTCTCAGGTGGGGGTTGGGATCTAGGCCTAGTTTACAGGCCATAGCCTACCACAAAACGAGTAAAGCACTCACTCTTTTAGCCAGAGTACACAATGCATACAGCCATTTTCCATAACCGCTTAGCACTTGATTATTTATTAGAATCTGAAGGTGGGATGTGTGGCAATTTTAATCTAACTAACTGCTGTTTGCAGACTGATGATCAAGGTCAGGTTGTAGAAGAAATAGCTGACCATATGTGTAGGCTAGCACATGTACCAGTCCAGACTTGGAATGGACTAGAGCTCAATGGATGGTCTGGATCTCTATTTTCAGGGCTAGGAGGATTGAAGACTATTATGTTTTCAGTTCTAGCCATGATAGCTATGTGTTTACTCCTTCCATGTTTTCTGCCCCTTTGCTTCCATATATTAACTTCAGTCATTGACAGTACTATTGAACGGAAAACAGCAGCCCGGGTACTAGCCATGTGGAAGTATCAGGCTATACCCCGAGAAGAAGCATCAGTTTAAGAAAAGTTTTGATATGTGATTTCTTTCTCACCCTCTTTTATAAGGGCTGAGAATAATCAAAGGGGGGAATGTGGTAGGCTATGGCCTGTAAACTAGGCCTAGATCCCAACCCCCACCTGAGATTAGTACTGAGAAGAACCAGAGTTTGAGAATCTGCTTTAAACTGCTTTAAACTGCTTTTGAGCAGTCTTCTGTCTTCCTCTGTTAAGTATGTACAATTCCTTTATGCTTATGATGTGGCAGGCTATGGTCTACGGTAGCCTGCAAATATGGAAGGCCTGTAAGTTAGGCCCTGATTCCAACCCCCATCTAAAAGAAAAAACCAAAGTCTGTAAAAGTTTGAGAAAACGGTTTTAAACTGCTTAATAAGAAGTTTTCATGAATGCATAAATTTTTCATTATTCTCTTGTGCTGTGAAGATAGAAATGTTTCAATACTTGCATTCCTAGAGCCAGAAACACCCTTGCAGTAGAGAAATATCCAAACCTAGAAACTGTACCATTGTTAGAACAGTCCTAGAGGAGGGAGCTGGATGTTAGGCCCAGGAGGGATCTCCGATTGGACAAACGCAGGGGGCGTTGGGGCCAATAGAAAGTCTGCATGTATCAAACTGAAAAGAAATGTATAAATGAATATGTTTCTGTAAGAACTTTGCTCAGTCCTTTTTGAAGCTTGACTAACTGGGCCTTGTGCACAATAAATTGGCTTGGACCCTGTAAATTGACTCCTGGATTTATTCATTGTCTGCACTTCGCTGCTACATATTCTTGGTGCGTTGGCCGGGAATGTGCGAGTAGTGAATGGTATTCAAGCGAATATTCCACGCAATTCGCCTCCAGGTTTGGCCTGGTTGGAACCGTGTCTGTCCAACCCCAGGGGAAACCTCAGGCGCCGCCGGTCCTCTTGTATCGGAGAGGGTTCCGCCTTGCCTCAGCGGGTCACTGGGTCCGGCCGGCCAACACCTCCGATCCCGAGGGGAGTCCAGGATCCAACCCAAGAACTGGTTTGGTATCGGGAAACGGATCCGGTGAGTAGACATTTTCTTGTTTATTAGTCAGTGAAGCCTGGGGAAAGTCTTGCATGAGTGCGCAAGACCGATTCGATATAGACTAACTGGGAAACTCTTGCATGAGTGCGCGAGACAAGAGAGCTTGATCACCTCTCATAAGGGCGGTCCTAGTACACTATGCATAAGGGTTAGCGGAAGCCGAAGCCACCGACCCTTTGGTTGGAAATAGTCAGTTAGTCAGAAAACCTTGGGCATGTGAAAAATAATTTCTTGTAATGATATGAGTGCCTGTGTGATTGAGAGGTCTTGAGACACAGACCGAGTGAGAGCGGACTCCTGAGTAGCGCAGTTCCTGGCCGGGCGACCGCGCCCAGGTCGCGAAAAGGAGGAAGCGTGTGGTGTTTGTTCCCCTCAGTGTTTTGTGGGCTGTACGGACCCCTTAGCTACAGCCATACTACCTACCCTTACTGTTTGTCGTCTTGTACGTCATTACGTGTACGCCATTACGATTATGGGAGGGACGGAGTCCACGCAAACTCCGCTGGAATGTATGATCAAGAATTTCCGTAAAGGATTTTCAAGAGACTACGGCATAAGAATGTCTCAGTCTAGATTAAGAATGTTATGTGATAGGGAGTGGCCTGTGCTAGCTACTTCATTGCCCCGTGGGGGCACCTTTGATGTAGAAATAGTTTCCCGTGTTCATCAGCTTGTACAAAAAGTGCACCCTGACCAGTTCCCCTACATAGATTCCTGGTTGGGTGTTTGTGAAAGGCAGCCCTCTTGGATAAAGCGCTGCTATGAGGAACAGTGTAGAATATTAGTAGCAACCACTAGGGGGACCCGGAAGATTCAGGAGAGGAAGCCGCCTGTGTATTCCGCCTCAGAGTCCCCAGAAATCCTGGCCCGTTTACCCCAGCTCCGCTACCTGAAGCTGAACCTGATGAGCTACCTCAGCAATTACCACTGCAGCAGCAAAAGAAGCCAACTTCCCTGAGTGATAGCCCCGAGTCTGGCCCAAGTATGTCGGGAGGGCCAGGATCCTCCGACGATACAGAAAGCGGAGGCTCTCCTACCAGTTTAGGGTCACCCACCAAGGAAGCTTATACCCGGGAGCCGTATGATTTAAGAAGTGTAACCCCGAAGAAGAAGGAGAAAGCAGGGCGCCTAATGCCATTGCGTCAAGTGCCTGGTTTACCTATCCTAAATGATCAGGGCCAGATGGCGCCAGGACCAACTAGTCTAATCTACGTGCCTTTTTCCACTACTGATTTATTAAACTGGAAAACGCATTATGCATCCTATACTGAGAAGCCCCAAGAATTGACAGAGTTAATGTCTAGTATAATGCAAACTCATCAGCCTACCTGGACTGACTGTCGCCAGCTCCTGTCCACTCTCTTTACTACTGAGGAGCGAGTGTGGATTGTGCAAGCAGCCATCCGCTGGTTAGAAGAGAATCCCGTAGAGGCGGGGGAAATGAATCTCCCACAACCAGCCGCTGCAGCTTTCCCAAATGAAGATCCTAGATGGGATCCAAATGATGAAAGGGGGGCGGCGGCCCTAACGCGATTTCGCCAGGCCTTGCTGCAGGGCCTGAGGAAGGGAGGCCAGAGGGCCATGAATATCGGGAAGGTATCTGAAGTTATCCAGGGTCCAGATGAGAGCCCAGCGGCCTTTTATGAGCGGTTGTCTGAAGCCTATAGATGATATACCCCATACGATCCCGCCGCTCAGGAGAATTTGCGCATGGTAAATGCAGCCTTTGTTAGTCAGTCCCAGAGAGACATACAACGAAAATTACAGAAACTGGATGGATTTGCAGGCATGAATACAGCACAGTTAATGGAAGTTGCTCAGAAAGTGTTTGTGAATCGTGAAAATGAGCGTGACAGAGAAAGTGAACGTAAAATGAAGAAGAAAGCAGATCTTCTGGCTGCCACTTTAGTTGGACATGGAGAAGGTTTTCTTAACCAAAGGACCAGAGAACGTGGAAGAGGCCACGGAAATAGCAGGCCTCCATTGGGTGCGAATCAGTGCGCCCATTGTAGAGAAGAAGGACATTGGAGAAGTGAATGCCCGCATCTTGACTCCACCCCCAGGAGGGGTGGAGGGAGTCCCTGGAGAACAGGAGGCCGATTTCAGAGTCGTGGAGGAATGAACCGAGCACAGTTCCAGCACGAGAGAGAAGAAGCCATTGAGGGAGTGGCAGTAGCAACGGGCTATGACATGGATGAAGTGGATGAAGACTAGGCCAGACCGGGCTCCAAGTTCACCCTGGGTCCCCAGGAGCCTATGGTCAGTTTGAAAAGTAGGGGACCAATATATGGACTTTATGGTAGATACAGGAGCAGAACATTCCGTGGTGGCAAAGCCAGTGGCTCCTCTTTCCTCTCGATCTGTCACCATTGTTGGGACCACTGGGAACAGGGCCACCAAGCCATTCCTGCAGAACCGTATGTGCGAACTAGGGGGACAGAAAATAATGCACCAGTTCTTGTATATGCCTGAGTGCTCTATTCCACTTTTGGGCCAAGATATGCTTGCAAAACTTCAGGCACAAATATCCTTTGCTGAAGGGGGAGAAATGCAGATGACTGTGAACCCAAAGCCTGCTCGATTGATGGTGCTAACTGTTCCCCAAGAAGAGGAGTGGCTGTTCTATAGTACACCTCCAATCAAGTCAACCAGTTCCTGTATACCCACCAACCTTATAGCCCCGCCTGAAGTATGGGCAGAAGATAATCCACCTGGCCTAGCGAAGAACATAGCCCCTGTCATTGTCACCCTCAAGCCAGGAGCGGAATATCCTCTTCCCAGACCAGCCATTCAAGTAATCCACTGCCATCTGATGAAACTGTTGAAGTATGGACTTCTCAAGGAATGCCAGTCACCTTGGAACACCCCTCTTCTCCCAGTTAAGAAACCTGGGACAGGGGATTACCGCCCAGTACAAGATTTAAGGCGGGTAAATGATGCAGTTGAAACTATACACCCAGTGGTACCAAATCCTTATACTCTCTTGGGACTGATCCCCGCTGAGGCTACTCATTTCACCATCCTGGACCTGAAAGATGCCTTTTTCTGCATACACCTAGCCACCAGTCAACTTTTGTTTGCTTTTGAATGGCAAGACCCCACAACAGGAAGGCGGGGCCAGCTTACCTGGACTCGATTACCTCAAGGATTCAAGAATTCACCTACTCTCTCTTCAGTGCTGCCCTGAATCAAGATCTTTCAAGTTACTCAGTGAACCCAGGACAAAGAGTTCTCCTTCAGTATGTGGATGACCTGCTCATAGCCACCAATTCAGAAAGTGAATGTCTACAAGCCCCCAGTGAACTTCTGTACCTTCTGAATGAGGCTGGATACAAAGTCTCAAGAGCCAAGGCGCAACTATGTCAAACTAAAGTTAAATATCTACGGTTCCAGTTGTCCAGTGGAATTCGACGCTTGGGAACTGAACGCAAAGAAGTGTATGCAGTATTCCCACTCCAACCACCAGGAGGCAAGTAAGAGCCTTCCTGGGGGCCGCAGGATACTGTCGCATATGGATCCCCAATTTTGCGCTGCTAGCAAAACCATTGTATCAAGTTACCAAAGGAATGGAAAAGTCTCCACTGGAGTGGGGACCTGAATAGGATACAGCATTCCAATCTCTGAAAAGCGCTCTGATGTCATCACCAGCTCTGGGTCTCCCAGATGTCCAGAAACCTTTCCATCTCTACGTCCATGAGTCACAAGGAAATGCGTTGGGGGTACTGACTCAATCTCTTGGATCTTGGCAACAGCAGGTAGCCTACTTGTCAAAGCAGTTGGATGTGGTAGCAAGAGGTTGGCCCCCTTGTTTGAGAGCTGTTGCAGCAACAGCCCTTTTAGTGAGCGAAGCAGACAAGCTCACTCCGGGACAGAATCTTCAAGTTACTGTGCCGCATTCTGTCCTGACCCTCATGGAACACAAAGGAAGTTTCTGGCTAACGAATTCACAAATGTTGAAATATCAGAGTATTTATTTTTTATTTATTTACATTCTCTTATATACCGTGCTATTCTGCATCAGTGCGATTTATATTGAACAAACTGAAATTACATTGAACAGGGCATTATAACTTGGAGATAACTATCTTACAGGGAACATGGGCTATGGAGGGTTAAGTGGCTTGCCCAAGACCACAAGGAGCACCTGTGGGACTAGAAACCCCAGTCCTTCCGGCCCAAGGTTGCTGTCCTCTAGTGGGATTTGAACTCCCGACCTTCCGGCCTGAAGTACCTTGCCCCAACCACTAGGCCACTCCTCCACTCCACAGTATGCTGTGCGAAAACCCCCAGATACAGTTAAAAGTCAGTCAAGCCCTGAATCCTGTTACGTTGTTCCCGATTGGTCCTGGGCCCCCTGATCATGACTGTTTAGAAACTATGGACACTGTATTTTCAAGTCACCCAGATTTAACTGATGTCCCTCTGGAGGACCCTGAACGGACTTTCTTCGTAGATGGAAGCAGTCTTGTCATCAATGGACATCGCTGTGCTGGATATGCAGTGGTGACCCTTGATCTGGTAGTTGAGTCCTCAGCTCTGGCCCCAGGAACTTCAGCGCAGAAGGCTGAACTGATAGCTCTCACTAGAGCACTGACATTAGGAGAAGGACTCCGTTTAAATGTGTACACAGATTCCAAGTATGCCTTTACCACTTTGCACGCACACGGGGCCCTGTATAGAGAACAAGGGTTGATCACCTCAGGAGGCAAGTCCATTAGGTATGGGCCCGAGATATTGATATTATTAGATGCTGTATGGGCCCCTAAGCAAGTTGCAGTCATGCACTGTCGAGGTTATCAGGCAGGAGCAGGAGAAGTTACCAGAGGGAATAGATTTGCTGATGCCACTGCCCGAAAAGCAGCCACAACTGGACGAGTTGTGACCCAAGACACTTCAGTGCAGGCAGCCTTATTCCCTGTGCCCCTTAGCTCATGGGCTCCCCGATACACTACAAGAGAGTTAGATTATTTCTGTGAAGAGGGAGGGGTCCTAACAGAAAAAGGTTGGATAGTGCTGCCACCTCCAGAAGGTAGCTCGCCTCCAGGTCCCACAGTCATTCCTGAAGCATTAGGGCCAGCCTTTGTTCATGCTTTTCATCAGGCCACACATTATGGGAAAACGGCCATTGAAAGAGCCCTATGGCCCCATTTTTGTATCTCACTACTAGGACCCCTGTCTGCTTCAGTGGCACAGCAATGTTTGACATGTGCCAAGAATAATGCTAAGCAAGATCCCGTTCCACCCCCAAGAGTTCAGTCAGTAGGGGTGACCCCTATGAATGATATTCAGGTGGATTTTACTGAATGCCACGAGCAAACGGATATCACTACCTGTTAGTTCTAGTTTTCACATTTTCTGAGTGGGTAGAAGCCTGTCCCACCCGAACTGAGAAAGCTCAAGAAGTCACTAAAATACTGCTCCATGAGATTATTCCTCGATTTGGAATACCATTGACTATAGGATCAGACAATGGACCCTCATTTGTGTCCCGAGTGACTCCACAGTTAGCTCGAGCTCTACAGATACAATGGAAACTGCACACTGCCTATAGACCCCAGAGTTCAGGGAAGGTAGAAAGCATGAATAGAACCCTGAAATCTCAGTTGACCAAGCTTTGTCAAGAAACACACCTAAAGTGGGTCCAGGTTCTCCCTATAGCCCTTCTTAGGATACGTTCTGCTCTAACCAAGTCTTTAGGAGTTTCCCCTTTTGAGATTTTGTATGGGCGACCTCCACCCATTGTACAGGAATCAAAGGAGATATGAAACAAATAGGATCTGAAATAACTAGTGTCAAATACCTTGCTAGCCCCCTAGGCGGGAGCCTGGGCTTCGGTGCTGCTCCTCTTCTAACAGCAAGGACTTGATGTTGCCCTCAGGGATTTTGGGTCCCAATAGCTAATCGAAATAAGGAGACAGTTGTGGTCGAGTAGCTATGCTTAAAGAGGCTTTATTTCCCGTCCCGGGAGAATTCTTGCAACAAATATCAAAAAGCAAATAAACCATACAGCTGGTATAACACAAGTGAGGGACTACAAATGGGAACAAAAATGCTTATTGTCAGCTTTAACTGAACAAGAAGAGGGAAAAACAGGTTTTCAATCACACACTTTTAACTGTGAAATCTGTGCTCTCCCACAGATTTCACTCCAGCAGGCTTTCTTAGGCCCCTAACAAAAAGAGGTTATGCTATCAGAGAAAACAAGCGTACAGTCCATTTTGCACATATCAGAATTATCATCACCAAAGTCACAATCCATATCTTCAGGTGCTTCTTGATAATTATAACTTGCAGGGCTGTATTGTGGATTAGTGCTTGTTTCTCTCCTCTCGGATGGGTCAGAGCACCACTCCCCCCTATCACTGCAGAAAGGTTCTTTACCACACACTATGGAATCTTTCCTTAGTGGGCTACACACTTTCTGACCACTGGGGGTAAAACTCAGTGCTCCTCTAGTCCAGGTACTTTGGCTTTCAGGCTGAGCTCTGCCTGGCTGGTGTGTAAACGGGAAGTGGAAACTTTTCTTCTCCTCTCTTCCTTTCACAGGACGTCTTTCTAAAGCATGGGAATTATCTCTTGGACAAGTATTCTGCTCCCCAGGTTCCTGCTATTGTGGTTATCTCTTCTCCCTGATCCTCGTGGTTTATATCCTGGAGTCTCCCTCTGGCCCCACACGGACCTTGGCTTAGTGCAGCCTAACTTCCCAGCACTAACCTTCGTGAACTCCTCTTGGATAAACCCCTCTGAGGTACAGATTGATTCCACGTCTGAACCTTCCAGGTATGGCTCCTGGTTTTTCTGAGCGCTGTACTTTCCTTTCCCTTGAGTCCTCTCAATGTCTCCTTCTCTCGCCGCCTCAGAGACTGAGACTGACTCCTGGCTTGCGTCTCTGTGTTTCCTTCCTTCTCCACGTGTGCCTGTACGTGAATCTGCTCGTATCCCTGTACGTTTCTCTGCACGTGTCTCTGCTCGTCTCAAGGCTGACCTTTTTTTTATCTGCGTCATTCCTTGAGACTTGAGTTAGCTCAACTCTCTGCAGCTGTCTCTGCTTTGCTGATGAGCTATGATGTAATGGTATCTCTGGGCATTTCTCTACAGCCTGTGCTCTTGTTTTGCTTAGTTGCCCCTGACAACCCCTAGCCATGTGCTCTGCACTGCTGATTTTAAAACTGCCCTGAGTGTTTTTCTCCACTTTTACAGGCGCTATCTGCCTGGCGCCATGACACTAGACAAGAACTATTGGCTTTAGGTTCTGTTTTGCAGTCTTCATACCTGGGTGCAAGATCAATTGCCCGTCAATCTGACAGAACCTCTACATCCCTTCAAGCCAAGAGTGTCAGTGTGGATCAAGGAGTGGAGAAAGACCCCGCTGGCGCCGCATTGGAAGGGACCTTATGTTGTCATCTTGTCAACCGCAACTGCAGTAAAAGTTGCAGAACTCGAACCCTGGATCCATCACAGTCGAGTGAAGCCGGCAGCTGCTCCTGAACCTGGTCAATGGACCTCAGTAAATGACCCTGAGACTCCATTGCGACTTACATTGCGAAGACAACCAGCGTTGTAAGAGTCTCTAGATTCTATCATCCTACCCCTGTCGCACAAGGGTAGCAGTTAAATCAGAGAAGAAGAAAAGACTCTACAAGCTCAACGTACCCGATATTTCAGTTGACCTCTAAAGACTGTAATCATGATGTTCCTCTACTACTGTTTTATGGGGGTAATAACCCTGGGATTCCTGGAAAAGACTTTTGCCTTACCCCCTTGTGCAGCTTGTATAACTACCACCCGAACTGGACTGAAGGTCACTCAGACTTTATCATTCCTACTATACTTGCACTGGTATAGTTAGCCGGTGTGTATATAATGGTAGAGTTAAATATCTGTACAAAGGGGAAAAGTAAGACTTGTCACAACCCCCGGCAGAACCCCTCTTATTATGTACTTGAGATACGATGGAATGATGAGGATGGAGCCCTCATAAATGCCACACGACAGCTCCCTGATCCCACGAACCATGTTACCCTGAGTTTTGATGCTTGTGATGTGATAAACAGAAATGCCTATCACAAGTGTGGATATTGGGAGCAAGCCTACTACTATGATGATAAATATATGTGTCCTGAAGGAGCATACGGATGGGGAAAGTGTACTGGGAAATCTTCCCCAACCGTCTACAGTACATCATCCAAAGATGCTTACTACTGTCCAAAGTGGGAATGCGTGTACTATGTCACCTGGTCTGGTGCGCCTACTGGACGAGAGGGAGATAAACGCATAGCCAGCCTGGAAAAATTATCCTTACCAGAACCTCGAAAGTGTAAGAAAGGTGCCTGTAATCCAGTGCGGCTCATCATACTTAACCCCAGCCAGTGGAAGCAGGGGTACAGATTTGGATTACGAATAGCAGGAGGCATAGATCCTGGAACTTTTATACATATACAGCAGAATACTAAGACTCATATATCTGCACCTTATCGAATACATCACTATTTTTATGAAGCCATGAAGGCAGAGTTTGAGATTCCTCATGCCTCCCAAAACTTGTTCATTGAGCTCGCCGGGGCAGTAGCATCTAGTCTCCACATTTCGGACTGCCTCTTCTGTGGAGGAACTAAGATGGGAGACCAATGGCCCTGGGAGGCACAAGAAGTGAACTATTCTATTCCTTATAATCAGACTGATTTACATAATGCTACTAGTAAGTGGGTACTGGCCCACCCCATTGTTGGTAACTTGTGTTTTGCTCGCTCTGGACCACAGTTTGCCATAGAGGTTGGACAGCTGGTCTGTCTCAATCAGAAGTTCTACAACAGTACCACCAAGAAGACGTCCTGGTGGTCAGGAATCAACACTCCAGAGCCCACCAACCCTTTAGTCCGTTTCCCTAATCTTGCCAGCATCTGGACTAATCTAGCATCTTATAATACCTGGCAAGCACCACCTGGACTGTACTGGATTCGTGGAACCCGAGCATATGCTAGGCTTCCTCACCACTGGGGAGGAGCATGCGCATTGGGAACCATACGACCTTCCTTTTTCCTGTTGCCTACGTCCCATGGAGAACAACTGGGTTTTCCCATGTACAGGAGTCAACAGAAACGAGAGGTCTTGAAAATAGGCCAATGGGACAAATGGAATGATGAGGAGTGGCCACCTGAGAGAATCATTTCATACTATGGACCTGCTACTTGGGAGCAAGATGGTACATGGGGATATCGTACTCCTGTGTATATGATAAATCATATTATACGCTTACAAGCTGTTGTTGAAATAATAACCAATGAAACCAGTAAAGCACTAACTCTTTTAGCTAAGCAGAGTACACAAATGCGTACAGCTATTTATCAGAATCGTTTAGCTCTAGATTATTTGTTAGCAGCTGAAGGTGGAGTATGTGGAAAATTGAATTTAACCAACTGTTTGCAGATTGATAATAATGGACAAGTTGTTGAAGATATAGCTACTCAAATGCACACACAAACATATGTGCCTGTTCAGACCTGGCATGGCCTGAAGCTCGATAGGTGGTTTGGTTAAGCATTTTCATGGTTGGGTGGTCTGAAGACCCTTGTGTTTACTGTATTACCCATATTAGCTGTATGCTTGTTGCTCCCATGTCTCCTACCCCTTTGCTTACGCATGATAACCTCAGTAATTGATAACACTGTAGAAGGAAAGGCAGCTACGAAAATATTAGCTATGTGGCAATATTACCCAATATCCCAAGATGATGCTGTTACGCAAGTATAATATGTGATTTAATTCTCACCCTATCTCACTTGCGGGTGAGAATAATCAGAGGGGAATGTGGCAGGCTATGGCCTACGGTAGCCTGCAAATATGGAAGGCCTGTAAGTTAGGCCCTGATTCCAACCCCCATCTAAGAGAAAAAAACAAAGTCTGTAAAAGTTTGAGAAAACTGTTTTAAACTGCTTAATAAGAAGTTTTCATGAATGCATATATCTTTCATTATTCTCTTGTGCTGTGAAGATAGAAACGTTTCAATACTTGCATTCCTAGAGCCAGAAACGCCCTTGCAGTAGAGAAATATCCAAACCTAGAAACTGTACCATTGTTAGAACAGTCCTAGAGGAGGGAGCTGGGTGCTAGGCCCAGGAGGGATCTCCGATTGGACAAACGCAGGGGCCGTTGGGGCCAATAGAAAGTCTGCATGTATCAAACTGAAAAGAAATGTATAAATGAATATGTTTCTGTAAGAACTTTGCTCAGTCCTTTTTGAAGCTTGACTAACTGGGCCTTGTGCACAATAAATTGGCTTGGACCCTGTAAATTGACTCCTGGATTTATTCATTGTCTGCACTTCGCTGCTACAATGATAGAAGTGTTCTTGCATTCTCTGAGCTAGAAATGTCCTTGAAGTAGAAATGTATCTATGTCTAAAGACTATGCCTTTGTTAGAACAGTTAGAGGAGGAGGAACAGGGAGCTAGGCCCAGAAAGGGTCACCGATTGGATAGGTGTGAGAGGCGTTGGGACCAATAGAAAGTTTGCCTCTATCAAATTGTAAAAATTGTATATAAGGAATTTGCTTCTGTACTCCATTGCTCAGTCCCTTTTGGACACGCTCCTGTCTGAGCCTGTGCACAATAAATTGGCTTGGATCCTACAGCTGACTCCTGGTTTTATTCGTTGCATGCACTTCGCTGCTACACCACCACCACAACAGCCTCTTTTAATTTATTCCACCCAATGCCACAGCAGCTTCCCTCAATCCCAAAAAAGGCCTGTTTGAATTTTGAAGAAACAAATCTAGCAGCCCCTCCAGTGATCACCTTTAGCTGCCACTACCTCCGGATCAGGCCTGCAGGCAAAATCACTCCTGCCGCTGCCTCCGCCTCCCGATCAGGCCTGCAGGCAAAAGTAATTGATCCCGCCACTGCCTTCCAATCAAGCTTATTTGCATAAATCTTATTTATGCAAGCAAGACTGGGATGCAGCAGCAGCGGTGAGAGCTATTACTTTTGCCTGCAGACCTGATCCAGAGGCAGCAGCGGAAACCATTATTTATGGCATAAATAAAAACTCACAACGCTGACGCTGCCTCCCGATCTGACCTCCAAGTAACAGAATCCGGCTACTACCACTGCCTCCTAGTCTGCCTCCTCATGGCTGCTTACAAAATCCAGGCACCAGGTCTGATTTGTCAGTCACCATGGCAACCTGGTACCTGGGGTTTGTCGAGTCCTAGCTTAGAGAGTGCTCCACCCTACAGAAGCAGACTTTACTTTCTTTTCAAATGCTCATAAAAAATCATATGCTAGATGAGATTGCATCTTTATATCCAAATCCTATTTTTCACTCTGACTGAGGCCACTGCCAAACTCCCCATTATGTCAGATCATAATGCATTATTGCAGCTAAGATAGGAAAAAGGATAGGGGGACTGTATTAGGAAGATGAATACAACCCTCTGTCAGGATAAAGAATGCCTCATTTGACTGAGGAAGGTTTGGCAGGATTATGTACTGTGATGGCCAAAATGTCCCCAAGCCCTTAGGAAAGGGAAAAGAGCACACTTTTACCTTAAGGGAGAGAAGCAGCAGGCGGGGATGTGAAATACAAAATGTTTTGAAACAGGAAAAAACCCACCTAGTGAATAGCTGCAGGCCACGCCCCAGCTTAGGAACAAGCTGTAGGGGTAATGAAGACCAGCTGGGGAAGCAGCACGTGATCACTGCTCAGACACGTGCAAAGGGAGTTCCCAGGGGATTACAAAAGGAAAGTAACAGAGAACAGTCAGGGTTAGAGCAGATGGGGTTGCAGCACTTGGAACACAGACACAGAGTGGAGAGAGCTGAGTCAGGCAATTCAGATAGTAGTGAAGAAAGTCTGAAGTGCAGCCTGCTTCCTGAGGCATATTCTGATGCCTATGCCAATGCTGAGGTAGAGAAGCAGCATTACAGGAAGAAGGGAGTTCCCAGGGGAGGAGCTACTGGAGACTCAGAACGGAGCAGGAAGCCTAATGTGCTGGAGGGAGGAAAAAGCTCTCGGGTGTTTGAAGAGAGAGGTATTTCCCAGGACAGCCCAGCCTTAGAGGAAACTGCTAGAGTATTCAAAGGAACAAGCCACAAAGCAGGGAGGTTTGCTTTGGAACCTGGAGGCAGGAGATTTCCTTTGGGGAGAGATTTGAATGAGGACAGTTTTACTACAAGCCAAAGGCTTGGTAAAAGCCCAACTGATAACAGGAGAACCGTGAGTAACCCTCTGTCTAACAGACAGTTAAACAAGCTGAAAGCATTAAGCCATTCATGGAGAGAGGAAGAATTGCCAGTATGTGCTAAGCAGCCTAGAGACAGAAAAACCTCTAGGTGGAAGGAAATTCTTAAGCTTTTAGAAAGTGTAGAGCCGGGTATTACCAGGAGGAGTTTTAATATTGATGTACCAGAGCCAGACACTGAAGATATGGAAATAGGAAGTTATCCTTCTGACAGTGAGTGTGAATGCCCAATGGAATGTGCTATATGTTACAAGACAAGTGTTTGAGCCTTGGAAAAGGGGAGAGCTCAAACAGCTACCTGATAGTTAAAAGGTGTAAACAGGCTGGACTGTGTTTTAAAAGCCTTGTTACCTTTTACAAATGTTCCTGGAATAAAACCAGAAAGTGCTTGCATGTGAAGAAGTTTTAGCAAGGCAAACTAGCCCTGGTGTTTAAGAGGCTAGGAGAAGTAATGAAGCTTTTGTTCATGAAGTCTGGAAGCATTTGAAGCTAATTGTATCAGGAGAAGAAAATCCTTTTACTTTCTTGTTTTGCGTTGAGCTCTATACAAGCTCTATTTTGGAGAAGCAGTGAAAATCAATAAATTTCCTGTGTTAGCCTTAAAGCCTCTTGGACTTTCATTTGTTTACATGAAAACCCACAACTACACAATAAAGAGGTGACGCGCCCTATTAGGCGACCGCCTAGGGTGGCCATTAGGGGGCGAGGACATCACAGTACACGATAATACCAGTGAAAATACTGCAGCAATTACCTATTTGAGTGCAGCTAAACTGTCCTCAGGGGTAAAATATAGTATATGTTAGTAGGGCAAGGAATGCCTTCAAAAAAATGAGAGCACTAGAACACTACAGACAACAGCATATTCCCTTGTTTCTGAGGCAGACAGGCAGCAGATGTTATAGTTAAGGAATGGAATGAGTTACTAAAGTTTAGAGCATTAAATTAGGATAGCTATTGTCTTGTCCTAACTTTATATGGTTTGCCTATCTGGTTAATAGCTGAATATCACCGCTAACCGGAGAGTGGCCGGGACCACCCCAAAACTAACCGAATGTATTCAGCACCGTCTGTGGGGGATCTTCAGTTGCTCAATATGGGGCTGAATGAGGTTTAGCTAGTTAGCAGGTCTTACCAACCAGTTAAACCCTTTAGAATATGACCTATAGCAGGCATGTCCAACTTCGAACAAGTCATGATCTACTTTTTCCGGCCAAAAGTGCCGGTAATCTACCACCATGAAGATTAAGTTTCAAATTAGTTTCAAATTAAATTTTAACCCAATAAAGTTGGAGGATTCCCCCCCCCCCCCATTTTTAATGAACCTTCTGTCATTTACTTGGATGTGATCAGCTGTTAAGCAAATTAAGCAAAAACAAAACAGAGAGACAAAGATCCAGTAAGAACTGCAAGGGGAAATGGAAAGTACATTTTTTCTTAAAGTTTTGAGTAATAACTTTCTTTAACTGTCTTAATAACTTTTATTGAGTAATTTGTGTTAAATTTAGGTCGAGTATTGATCCAGGCTGATCTTGTACAATCTTTAATATTTCGCTCTTGCTCATTAGTGAGACGTCTGAGCCTGCATTTCATCCACCAGCTTTTTGGAGTTGGGTGAATATTGTGTGAGGGCCAGTCTCAGGGAATCCTGGAGATGTTCATCTGTCATGTTGGAACGTTGTGTACTCTTCGTCATTTTCAGATTGGAAAACACAGATTTGCACAAATAAGCTGAACCGAAACAGGAGTGTACAGCTTCCACTGCATCTTCTCAAGTTAGGAAATTTGTCTCTAGGCATTAGCTTCCAAAACGATTCTTGCTCAGCATGGGTCTTGAGAAAAATGTAATTTTTAAGGGTTAATATTTCGTTTTCAAGAGATGGCTTGTTCAATGAGTAATTTTTACTGATAGCAGCTGCAGTTTCTTTAATGTTCACATCTACTTTGAATAGGTATGACAAGTTCTCCACAACTGTCCAATTTTTTGGAAGTCACAGAATCTATTTTTGAATTCCTGGATAACAGAACAGATTTCTGTCACATACTTCTCGTTCTGAAAAACAAAATTTGGATATTGTCCCAGATGGTCCTGCGTATTAGGAAAATGATCAAAAGTGTTGTTTGCAAGGTCAGTCATCATTAGCTCAAATTTGCTCTTGTAGGATGAAACTGTACTCATCATCTCACCAATGCATTTGTTTTTATTTATTTATTTATTTAAATTCTCTTATATACCGCACTATTCAGCATCAGCGCGGTTCACATAGAACAAAAAAAATCTCAGTACAGTCAACATGCATGAGTTTACAGATAACAAGGGAAGGAACTTGGATAACATGGGTAACTATCTACAATCTATTTACAAGGAAAACATTACTGCGTAGGTATCAGTTACAAGGAGCAGTTACTATGAACATAATCTTTACTTATAGAGAATCAGACTTGGCATGTTAATTGAGACACCAAGGAACTATATTAATTGGTGGACTCTATGAGTGCCGTTGACTCTATAAGGTACTTGGTTAAAGAGATGAAATTTGAGAGCTTTCTTAAATTGTGTTAAGCTGTTGATAGCACGGATGCCAGGGGGTAGTGCATTCCAGCACCTTGGAGCACAGAGGATAAAGGCTCTGTTGGCTGTAGAAGAAGTGCAGCTTGTTAAGGCTTTTGGGAGCTTCAGGGAGTTGATGGACGTGGATCTTCTTGCTCTGTTTGGTATAGTAGTGTTAATAAGGGCAGATAAGGATGTGGCGGAGAGCTTATTTAGAGCTTTGAACGTGAGGAGTAGAGTTTTGAAGAGAATTCTAGCCTGGATGGGTAGCCAATGTAATTGAATCAGCAGAGGTGTAATGTGGTCGGTCCTGGCGGCTCCATGAAGGACCCTTGCTGCGGCATTCATTGCCAGCTGTAACGGGTTCAAGGTGGATTGAGGAAGACCTTGAAGGATGACATTGGCATAATCGAAGTGGGGTATGATAAGTGCTTGGTAGATTGTCCTGAAATCATTTGGTTCGAGCATGGAGCGTAGGTGTCTCAGTGTACGGATCTTATAGTATATAGTTCTGACTGTATTTCCTATGTGGGATTTCATATCCAGGCGTTGATCCAGCGTAACTCCCAGGTAACGTATTGAAGGCTTGGATTGCAATTCAGCTTCATTTGTTTTGAGACCTTGTGGTGGGGTGAAGTTGGGGTTCCTCGTGATGAAGAGGACTTCCGTTTTCTTATGTTGTATACGGAGGTTTTGGGAGAGAAGCCAGTCAGATACTGCATTGAAACAGTTTATTAGAGGGGAGAGATCTAAAAGGTCAGTGGAGAAGGGGGTGTATAGTAGAACATCGTCGGCATAAAGCATGCATTCGACATTAAATGACCGGATGATCTTACAGATTGGCTGCATGTAGATGTTAAACAGAAGGGCAGAAAGTGAGGAACCCTGTGGGACTCCCTGATCCAGGTGGAAGGGTTCTGAGGTTCTGCCTCCTGAGCGGACGTGCTGCCATCTTCCGGATAGGTAGGACCTGCACCATTCAAGCACTGTTCCAGTGATGCCCTTCTCAATTAGTCTCGCTAAAAGGAGTTCGTGATTCACTGAATCGAACGCTGCGGCGATATCCAGAAAGATGAGGGCAAATCCTTGGTGGATGTTATCAATGCCAGTGATAATCTTGCTGAAGAGGATGGTGAGGAGAGTTTCGACTCCATGGTATTCCCTGAAGCCGTGTTGGCAGGGGTCTAGCGGTGCAGCGGTGTCAATATGGTCCTGTAACTGTCGTTGAACCTCCTTTTCTATAATCTTAGCGAGTAGAGGTATGCTAGAAATGGGTCTGTAGGAATCTACCCTTAGGGGGTCGAGCTTGCAGTTTTTCAACAGGGGTCTAATTGAAGTATGCTTAAGGGCTGAGGGGAATGATCCTGTTGAAAAGGAGAGGTTCATTATATTGGAAATTACTGGGCTGAAGTGACTACGAAGCTCCTTGATCCAGAAGGCAGGGCATGGATCAGACTGGGATGTAGTGATGTTGAGGGCTGTGATGATGTCTTCAATTCCTTTCTTAGAGGGGAGAGAGAATGAAGAAAAGGTTCTTGAGGCATCCTGCACAAAGGCGCTGGTTGTTGTCATGGTACTGTTGGTCAGGCACATCTTAGATTGTACATGGGTTGCAAAGTCTTGAGGGTGTATCTCAACTTGAGGCCCAGCGGATGGCTCCTTAGATAGAGACTTAACTAGGTCAAATAAGTCGTGTGGCTTATTGAGAGATCTCATCAAGGTATCCGAGTAGTACCGTTTCATTGACTCGGAGATTGCCTTGCGGTGAGCAGCTAGGTGGGTATTGTATGCTTTCAAGGCATCAATAGCATGAGCGCGACGCCATCGTTTTTCGAGCTTCCGTAGTTGGATGAGGGATTCTCTAAGGTCTGCTGTGTACCAAGGAGCATTCTCTCTTTTCCTTGAGTGTTTGTTTGTTTTACCTTGTAGTTCAAGGTTCATATCACTTAGTTCACCTGTAAGTCAGAGAGAAATGCCTGATCATATAACCACTCATTTTCCAACTCTGCTTGCTCATCTCCCCTCTCCTTCAAAAAACTTCTTATTTCATTCAGCAAATCACGAAATCTGTGCAGAAATTTGTGCCTACTTAGCCACCTTACATCTGTGTGCAAAATAATTTCCGCTGCCCCTTCATCAAGAGTAAGATTGAAAAGCCGTCTTTGAAGTGATCTTCCATGAACTGAATTTACAATTTTGAAAGTGATGTCCATGACAGTCTTTGTATTGAGTCTCTTGCCTACCAGAACTTGCTGGTGAATGATGCTGTGGTAAGAAAGGAAATCTGGGAAGTCGTCATGCTGTCTACAGAGGGCTATGAAACCGTTAACCTCACCTGTCATTGCTCTTACTCCATCAGTAGTGATGGAAACAAGTCTATGCAATGGAAGATTACACTTTGTCACAAAAGAATAGAAAGAACTGAATATTTCCTGACGGGTAGTTCTCCCTTTTAAAGAAATCATTCCAAGTAGTTCTTCTTTAACACTGAAGTCTTCAAAAACCATCCGGATAAAGACTAGTAACTGGGCTATGTCTCTTATGTCGGTAGATTCATGCAGTTGGAGTGAGAAAGCAACACAATTTGAAACATCCTCCAACAATTGTTCAGTTGTGTCTCCAAACATCTTTTCTATTCACTGCACGACTGTGTTTCTTGACAATTGTACATCTTGAATAGCAGCTATAATCTCTTTCTTATTTTTAAATCCTTCAAAAAGATTGCCAGCTGCCTCAAGAAAACAATATTTTACAAATTCCCCTTCAGTGAAAGGTTTGCATTTCTTTGCGATCAGGTTGCTGACCTTGAAGAATGCTATAGTTGCACTGACTGAATGTTACCTTGGCTTCGCCATCAACTGTTGCCGAGTAGCCAATTTCGATTTAAGTTCTTTGAGCTTCAGTTTACAAATTTTACTTTTGGGTGGAAAATCAACATCAAACTTATTACTATGTAGAGCCTTATAATGCCGTTCCAGATTACACATTTTGGGCAAAGATACTGGGGCGTTACAAATTAGACAACACCACTTGTCTTTCACCATGATGAAGAAGTAGTCCATTTCCCATTCATCATGAAAGTGGTAGGTTTTGCTCTTCTTTGGAACACTCATCTTCGTTTATACCAGGGTGGCTGTCACTTTCCCAAAGTATTAAAGATCAACAGGAACTGAAGACCTCTGGATGATGTGCAATACAAGGACTGGAGATGCCAAAACCACACATGCAGTTCTAAAAGTAAAAATAAGAATTCATCATACTGGCACCAATAATCAAATAGCACCAAACAATCATCAAAAAAACTCAAACTATCCAGCAAACCAGATAAAATCAAATAACGCCAAACAAGTTCAAATACCACCACACGCGATTTAATAAATTCTGCACACAGTGTAGAATCAATGCAAAGGCAAGGCAAAATAAAATTGCAGAGGCAAGCAAAAGTCACAGTGGTTTGAACCAATTCGAAGGCAAGGCATAGGCAAGTTAGAATAAAATTGAAAAATCCCTCCAAAATCACGAAATTCTTGACACTTTGTTGTGTGTGCCCGAAAACATTTAATGAAAGTGAACTATAAAGCAACCAACGACCAGCACACGACACAACTAATACGGTAAGTGTATTCAGGTAAAGCCCAGGCGAATGGATATCGCCCAGTATATAATGCACTTCTAAGGGGTGTTGGGGCAGGGGCAGGAATGGGTGATTCTGAGAGGCAGGAAACCAGGTATGACACCGGGCCTGTGGCATCTCGTCACAGGGCATGGGCGATGGCCCCCTGGGGTACCCACAAACTATTAGCACGAAAACAACAAGCGACCCCAATACACCCGCAGGCAAGACTCCTGCTTGCAGGGAAAAAAGACAGGCAAAAGGATCAGCAGCGGCGGCAAGCCCTCGGTAGATGACCTGCCGGCACAAGCTCTCTCCTAGCGACGGGGAGAGCTGCTGGAGAGATGGAGCCAAGTGGACCCCAAATCCTGGCAGACCATTACGCAAGGAAACTGCCAAGATGGACCCCAAATCCTGGCAGACCATTACGCAAGGAAACTCACTGCACCCACTTCCACGCACTGCGTAAACGTGAACTACCAGGAACATCGCCTAAACAAGGCGACCAAAGGAGGCCAAGAGCTAACATGGAACAACTTTCACAGCATTGATGCTCAGCAAATTACCAACATAATAACAAGCATCTGTACCACCACATCTCCGCTAGATCCCTGCCCAACTGCTTGGGTTAAGGCGGCAAAACAAGACATCGCGAAACAAGTATCACATATTGTGAACCAATCACTGCAACAAGGAATTATGCCCACACAACTCAAGAAATCAATAATAAGACCAGTCCTAAAGAACAACTCGCTCCACAAGGACGACCCAGCATCCTACCGCCCCATCTCCAGCATATCTTTCCTGGCAAAGATCATTGAGAAGTCAGTCCTACTACAACTACAAGACCATCTGGATGAACATGAAACCCTAGACGAACAGCAATACGGTTTCCGACAACGTCATGGGGTGGAAACACTGTTGATAGCGCTGCTTAACAACCTCCTCAAGGGCCTTGAGGACAAAAGGAAAATGTTTATACTCATTTTCAATGACATCTCTGCCGCCTTTGATACAGTCCATCATGGAACCCTCCTACAAAGGATTGAATCAATAGGGATATTGGGAACCCCCCTGAAATGGTTCTCGTCTTACATAACCAACAGAATGCCACAAGTTCATTTCAATGGCGAAGAAGCAGAAGCCTTCCAACAAACGCAAGGCAAACCTCAGGGATCCGCACTCTCGGCACTACTTTTCAATGTCTATATGCGACCCCTCTGTAATATTCTACAACAGCACAATATCAACTACCACATTTATGCTGATGATATTATGCTCTACACACAGTTGGATTCCGAGAACCCGAACTACAATCAGCTTGAAACATGCCTGGCCGAGATGTTAAAC
This sequence comes from Ichthyophis bannanicus, assembly GCA_033557465.1. Classification (NCBI taxonomy): domain Eukaryota; kingdom Metazoa; phylum Chordata; class Amphibia; order Gymnophiona; family Ichthyophiidae; genus Ichthyophis; species Ichthyophis bannanicus. The sequence continues at coordinate 428,857,020 of CM066034.1, read as the reverse complement.
TGGATACAGCAAAACAACATGGCAATCAACCATAAGAAAACCAAGGTCATGTATATCTCAAGAAAACCAAACTTTGACCCGCCTGCATCAGTCACCCTATGTAACAATACATATCACACGAAGAATGAAATAAAATATCTGGGTGTAACACTGGACAGCAATCTAAAGATGGAAAAACACCTCCGCAAAACCAACAAGGCCATTTTCCACAAACGTAGAGTCCTACAACCCCTACGGAGCATCATTGATCCTCAAGATTTCAGAACTGTTGCACAAGCTCTAATCATGCCGTAGCTCGACTACTGCAATGCCATCCTACAGGGCCTTCCAAAGAAAACCCTCAACATTCTCCAAATGGCACAAAATGTTGCGGCTAGGGTCATCATGAAAAAGAACCTCACTGATCGCATTACCCCCGTACTAATCGAGCTTCACTGGCTCCCCATTGCGGCCCGGATAAAATATAAAATACTAGTAACCACCTTCAAACTGGTTTATAACATAGCACCATCCTTTCTCTCCACCCTTATCAGAACGCAACCACCCAACAGAAGCAGGCGAACAATCCACTCAAACACACTCCATGTTCCCCCGGATATCAGATCTGTAAATACCACTACTAGCCAACAAGCATTCTCCTATTCGGCCCCGTCCATCTGGAACCAACTACCACCAGAGCTAAGAGCTGTCAAAAACCTTATGGAATTCAGAAAGAAGCTCAAGACACATCTTTTCCAGTGCCAATACAATCTGACATAATCCCAGGGGTAGGAATGATACCACCCAATGAAACAAGGTAGCAATTCAGGTAAATAAGTTAATATGTAAATATGTAATGTCTGTCCATATGACCTTCCCCCGTGTGCTGTGCTTTCTCCTCCAAATCAATGTGTGTATACTTCGAAAATTTGACATGATTGTACAATTCTGTTTCGTTAATCAAACCGCTACTGATCACTGGAAGTAGCGGTATACAAATGTATGCTAAATAAATAAAAATAAATAAGTGGGGCTGGCGATCTACCTCTGACCCCTCCGCGATCTACAGGTAGATTGCGATCTACCTGTTGAACATGCCTGACCTATAGGGTCAATATTCAAAGATCCCCTACAGAGCATGCTGAAAACATCCAGTTAGTTTTGGGGTGGTCCATGGGTGGAGCTGAGGCAGTCCCAGCGACTATCCGGTTAGCGGCGATATTCAGCTACTAACAATGCCAGCAGTGGATTTCCCAGGTTCCCTTTAATAATGGTTTATGGACCTTTACTCCAGGAACTTGTCCAAACCTTTTTTAAACACGGCTACACTAACAGCTTTTAATACATCCTCCGGTAACGAATTTCAGAGTTTGATTACACATTGAGTGAAAAAATATTTTCTCTTACTAGTCTTCTATGGGTTACATGTAGCTTCATTGCATGTCCCCTAGTCTTTCTACATTTTGATGGCATAAACAATCAATCTACGTTTACCCATTCCACTCCATTAATTTATAGACCTCTATCATATCTACCCTCAGCCGTCTCTTTTCCAGGTTGAAGAGCACTAACCTTTTTAGCCTCTCTTCATAGAAGTAACCTTCCATCCTCTTTACCATTTTGGTGGCTCTTCTCTGTACCTTTTCTAATAACGCCATATCCTTTTTAAGATACGGTGACCAGAATTGTACTCAAGATGCAGTTGCAACACGGAGCGATACATAGGCATTATAATATCCTTTGTTTTATTCTATATTCTTTTCCTTATGATTCCTAGCATTCTATTTGCTTTCTTGGCCACCGCTGCATACTGTTATCCACGATGATGCCTAAATCTTTTTCCTGGGTGGTGGTTCCTAATGTGGAACCTTGCATCGTGCAACCATAGTTTGGGTTATTCTTTCCTAGGTGCATAACTTTGCACTTGTCCAAATTAAATTTCATCTGCCATTTGGATGCCCAGTCTTCCAATTTATCAAGGTCCTCTTGCAATTTTTCATAATCCTCATGGGTTTTTAACAACTTTGAATAATTTGGTGTCATCTGCAAATTTGATTACCTCACTCGTTATTCCCATTTGCAGGTCATTTACGAATGTTAAAAAGCAGCGGATCCAGCACAGATCCCTAGGGTACTCCACAAATCACCTTTCTCCATTGGAAAAATTGTCCATTTAGCCCTACCCTCTTGCTTTCTATCTTTTAACCAGTTCCTGATCCACAATAGTACACTGTCTCCTATCCCATGACTTTTTAATTTTGCCAAGAATCGCTCATGAGGGATTTTGTCAAAGGCTTTCTGAAAATCCAGATACACTTTATCAACTGACTCACCTTTGTCTACCTGTTTATTCACACCTGTTTATTCACATAACAGCATAACAGATTAGTAAGATAAGACCTTCCTTGGCTAAAGCCATATTGGCTGTTTCCCATTAAGCCATGACTATCTACATGTTCAGTATTTTGTTCTTTATAATGGTTTCTACCATTTTTCCTGGTACTGATGTCAGGCTCACCGGTCTGTAGTTTCCAGGATCATCCCTGGAACCCTTTTTAAAAATTGGTGTTACATTGGCCATCCTCCAACCTTCAGGTATTACAGATGATTTGAATGATAGTGCACAGATTACTAATAGTAGGTCTGCAATCTCATATTTCACAGTTCTTTCAACACCCTTGCATGTAAACCATCCAATCCAGGTGATCTGCTTCTCTTCAGTTTATCAAATAGTTGTAATACATCTTCCTGGTGTATCAATATTTCTTTCAATTCTTCTTCAGAATCACCTTTAAATACCATTTCAGTCATGGGCAACATCCTTACATCTTCCTTAGTAAAGACTGAAGCAAAGAATTCATTCGCTCTCTCCACTATGGCCTCGTCCCCTCTTAGTGCCCCTTTTATCCCTTTATCATCTAATGGTCTCTCACAGGTTTTTTCTACAAATGTACTGCCTGATCTGCATTTATATAATGCAGCCAGATTAATGCAATACATTTCTGAGGGAGAACCGGATATTGTACAGTCTCCCTGTATACCCCTATACATTTATGAATGCGCTCCGCCAGGACTGGGACATACCAGATTTACTCTCTGTGCATTAAAGGATTTAAGTCAATAAGACATTTGCTACAACTGAATAAAAAAGAATTCTCCTCACTTCAGCAAGTGCGAATTTAATGGGATATCCTCAGCAATCACTTTTTGCAATATCTCCAAGTGCGGTATTACTTCTGGGACTCTAAAGCATCATCATAGCAATGGGTTTCATTTAACAAAGCTTTGATAAATGTTTTTTGAAAACACCACCTCTGGCAAATAAGTTGGACAGATGGCATAAAATAGGGAGAGAAAATGTCCAAAATACATTTATGGACTCATTATCAGACACGGACCAAAGACATAGGGGAGGCAGTGACGACTCAGGATTTAGGGAGAGGGTCTGCATATTTGGGGAAAATAACCAGAATTGTGTCTTTGCAGGATCTGCAGTCTAAGCTATTACATCAAGCTTATGCAACTAGATGCAGAAGTAAGAAATTAGGGTTGTCGGATGACCCAATTGTCTGAAGTGCATTCTTTCTTGTAATGCCCAAATTTTATGGAGCTGCAAAATAATGTTTTGAGAGAAATAAGCAAACTAGAGATTTAATGGATGTACACTCTATTGTTCCTAAACAATGACAAGTCATTGAGAGGGAAAGGGGCCATACTGTTTTTGGTATTTACCAAAAGGGAAAGTGTTTCTGATGTCATAGTGGGAGATCATCTCGCATCCAGTATCACCACATGGTGTGGTTCACTATTAAGACTAGCGCTGATAAACATCCATTTGAAAGCAAGACTAGAAAAACTAACTTTGCCAAGATGGGACAATATCTCAAGGAGTCATTAGCAGAATGGGAAGAGCTGGAGGATGTGGAAAAGCAATAGCAAATCTGAAAAGGAATATTGCCCTTAAAATAAAACCTTTTTGTTAGTTAAGTAATTAAATGAAAAAAGAAAAGGAGGCACTAACGTTCTCAAAAAAAGGTGAAGAAAAAAAGGGTGGCCTTCAGAGAACGCAGAAAGAGGAAGACAAGCATCAATATCTGGAAAAACTTAGAGAAGCTAGAAAAATGTTGAGGAAAGCAAAGATTCAAACATAAGAAAAAATAGCCAGTGCAATAAAATAGAGGGTACAAGACATTTTTCAGTTAAGTTAGTGATAGGAGTAAATGCAAAAGTGGTATTTTCAGACTGTAAAAGCTGATGAAGATAAAGTGGAATTGCTTAACGAATATTTTTGTATGGTGTCCACAGATGAAAAGCCAGGAGTAGGACATCAGAAAACAGCCACAAATAGGAAAACAAGTGAAGGAGATCTTGAATGATTTTGAGAAGACTGTGTTCATGAGGAACTAGCTAAACAAAGTAGACAAAGTGATGGGACCAGAAGGATACATCTGAGAGCATTGAAGGAACTTAGGGAAGTTCTAGCGGTCCAATGTCAGACCTTTTCATGCTTCTGTAGAGTCAGGAATAGTTCCAGAGTACTGGAGAAAGATACATATTTATTTTATTTATTTATTTTATTTAATTGGATTTCTATACCGCCTTATCATACAATCAAAGTGGTCTTACAAACAAAGATATTAAGAGTATTAGTGAGAAAATGTAAAGAAATAAAAGTTAAAGTTATGGTATAATGTGTTAGAGTGAGTTGTATTATCTACATAGTGAGCTATACTATAATGTGAGCTATTATACAATATGTATATGATTTACATTCCAGACAAATTAAGTTAGTTAATTGCATGACCGTAGTGTTCTATAAACAAAGATGTTTTCAGTTGCTTTCTAAAGTCATTGATGTCCTGAGCTGCTCTCAGCTCATTAGGTAGAGAGTTCCAGATGGAAGGTGCAGCAAAAGAGAAAGCCCTTTCAGAGGTGTCTTTACGTGTTTTTCTGACATCATTTGATAAGCTGATTCTGTTGTCAGATCCTCTTCTTCTAGGTCTGTTGCTAATATCTGACTGTATGGTCCCTTTACACAAAAGCGGAAGTAAGGATGAAGATGAGAACTACAGGCTGGTTAGTCTGACCTCTGTGGTGAGTAAATTGATGAAAACACTGCTAAAACAGAGGACAGTGAGGTTTCCAGAGTCCAATGGTTTGCAGGATCCGAGGCAACATATTTTTACTACAGGCAGGTCTTGTCAGACAAATCTAATTTCTTTGAATGGGCAACCATAGAGTTGGACCAATGGAGAGCCCTTGATGTGGTGTACTTCAGTAAAACCTGTGACACTGTTCCACACAGGAGACTTATAAATAAATTGGGCACCTTAGGGATGGACCTTAATGTGAATGACTGGGTTAGAATTTGGTTGAGTGGGGGGCGACAAAGGGTACAAGTAAATGGAGCTCACTCCAAGGAGAAGGATGTTAGCAAAATACAAGCAAGCCAACCAACAACTGATGGAATGCAATGAGCACAAATGTTCAAAGTCTAGCCACCAAAGTTCCTGACATGGAAGCTCTGATGGTGGAAATGGCCATGATTGTGGCCATTACAGAAACATGGTTTAACGAGTCGTATGAATGGGATATAGCCATAGCTGGCTAAAATTTAATTAGAAAAGATAGAGAAGGCAGAAAATGAGGAGTGGCCCTATATGTCAAAAACAATATTAAAACCACTGACATACAGGGGACGAGGGAAAAAGAAGCGGCGCTATGGACTGTGTTAGAAAGAGAAAATGGCTCTATCATCTACACTGGTGTAGTCTACAGGCCTCCAACTCAAACTGAGGAAATGGATATAGACTTAAGGGTATGTTTGCTAATCGGCGATAACGGCACCACAGCCCCATTGAAGTCAATGGAGCCACGGCTCCGATATTGCACGGAAGCCACTACTGCCGATTAGTAAACATACCTCTTAATCATTGATAATGCAAAGGTAGCCATGAAGGGAGAAGTGATCACACTGGGTGACTTTAATCTATGAGATGTGGATTGCAGTATTCCTTTTGCAAATCTGGAAAGAAGTAAAAAGATTGTGGATGCCTTCCAATAAGCACTGCTCAGACAACTGGTGATGAAACCAATCAGGGAAAGTTTGATACTGGATTTAGTATGCCTTGAAGCGCTATATAAATGATTAATAGCAGTAGTACTCACCAATGGAGATAGCATGTCAAATATCCAGGTGGTTGCTTGTTTGAGCAACAATGATCATCACAGTGTGGTTTGAGGTAAAACCAAGGTAGAGGCCAATCACAGCAAGCTCAAAGTCCTAGACTTCAAAAATGCTGACTTCAGTAAAATGGGAAAGTACCTGAAGAAGTTGGCAGGGTGGGAGGAGATAAGGGAAGTGCTGCTTTTTAACATATTCATAAATGACCTGGAAATGGGATAACAAGTGAGATGATCAAATTTGCAGATGACAGAAAATTATTCAAATAATTCAATTGTTCAAAAGGATTTGAAAAATTGCAAGAAGACCTTGATAAATTGGAAGACTGGGGGTCCAAATGTTAAATTTAATTTAATGTGGACAAGAGCAAAATTATGCATCTAGTAAAGAACAACCCAAACTTTGGGTACAGGATTCAAGGTACCACCTTAGAAACCACCACCCAGGAAAAAAGATTTAGGCGTCATCATGAATAATTTATTTAGCTGTATTTATATCTCGCTTTTCACCGAGTCAAAGCGGTCACTTGGGGGATACATTTAACACGAGGGGATATGAGACACATACGCTAATACTTACAGGGAACATGGGCAATGGAGGGTTAAGTGGCTTGCCCAAGACCACAAGGAGTGCCTATAGGACTAGAAATCCCAGTCCCTCCGGCCTGAGATTGCTGTCCCCAGGTGGGACTTGAACCTCCGGCCTGAAGTACCTTGTCCTAACCACTAGACCATGCCTCCCTACGCTACCCAGTATATAGTGGCGGCCAAGAAAGAAAATAGAATGCTAGAAAACATAAGGAAAGGAATGGAGAATAAAACTAAGGATATTATAATGCCTCTATATCGTTCCATGGTTCGACCGCATCCTGAATGTTGTGTGCAATTCTGCTTGCCGTATCTTAAAAAAGATATAGCAGAATTAGAAAAGGTGCAGAGAAGAGCCACCAAAATGGTAACGTGGATGGAAAGATACCCCTATGAGGAAAAGCTTTAGGGCTCTTCAACTTGGAAAAGAAAAGGCTAAAGGGGAGATATGATAGAGGTCTATAAATTAATGAATGGATTGGAGTGGGTTAACGTGGATCGGTTGTTTATGCGATCAAAAAGTAGAAAGACCTAGGACATGCAATAAATCCACAATATAACCCATTTAAGACCGATAAGAATTTTTTTTTTCACTCAATACATAATCAAACTCTGGAATTCATTACCAGAGGATGTAGTAAACGCTGTTAGTGCAACTGGGTTTAAAAAAACGTTTGGACAAGTTCCTGGAGGAAAGGTCCATAAACGATTATTAAAGAGGACACAGGAAATCCACTGCTTGCCCCAATACAAGCATCTGTGTATCTTTTTGGGAAACTGCTAGGTACTTGTAACCTGGATTGGTCACTATTGGAAACAGAATACTGAGCATGATGGACTTTGGTCTGATCCAGTATGACATTTCTTATGTTCTTAAGTTCTTAGGTGGAATTGCAGTGGGCTAAACTAAACAGGCAATAAAAGGCGCAACAGATATAAATGTAAAGAAAGTAAATAAAAACAAGAGGAAAAGGAAACCTTTATGGTTCACCAAAGAACTGGCTGCACAAATAAAAGGCAAAATTCAGATGATCACAAAAAGAGGAACACAAAAAAGAATACAGGATAAAGCTAAAAGAGACAAAGAGAGTGTAGGAATGGACAGGTAAAGGGGATACCAGAATCCCCAATATGTAATTGAAGATGGATGAATTTCTTGATACAGATCTCTAAAAAGTGCTCAGAAGTTTGTCATTTCACCTACTTCCTCTTGGGTGGAGTGGGATATCATGATCATGAGTTCTGTGTAATTGCCTTTAAAATAGTTTGAGAACATTGTTAACGCAAGCATAAAGAGTAAACATAGGCTATGAGCTGCGCAACCATAGTTCATTGTACAGTCAACTATAGGTCACTGCTGGCACAGCGTAATTTCTGCAATTCTACAATTATAAATAATTCTGCCATAATCAAGTAAATTTCATCTAATACACTGTAATCAGCTCTTACTCTGTAAAAGAATTCTAGCGACACCTTGTGTTATTTCATGTTTTAACGACTGTGTTACTTCCCCTTTTCTCTTCAATAAAAAGAGCTTCAAAGGAGGAAGACTTTGAATCCAACAGAGGAGGAACTGTGCTGTGTCCATGGACCTTCTGTTGCTTTCCCTCTGAGCTCAAAGAAAGTAGCACTTTGTGTGCAATTGTGTTCTGTTACTCTCTGCTTATTTCTCACTGCTTGAGGGACCAGAGACCGAAAGAGCCGTGGTATTGTGGCCAGATCACGGGTATTCTTCAGAGAGAAGTAAGGATACCAAAAGCAAAGGCAGAAAAACAGCTGGCTAAAGATGTGAAGTGTGGAGACAAAACATTTTTATAGCATATTCGGGAGAAGAGGAAGATCAGAGGTAGAACTGCAAGACTCAAAAGTGCCGAGAACAAATCTGTAGAAAGTGACATTGAAAAAGCAAAAATGCTAAACAAATACTTCTGTTCTGTATTCAAGAAAGAAATCCTGGAGAAGGACCACGTATGATTGACAAATATAGTATGGAAATGGAAATGGAGTAGATACCACAACATTCACAGAAGATAATGGTTTTGAACAGCTTGCAAATCTGAAAGTGGACAAGGCCATAGGATGTTTTTAATAGATCCTTGGAGACAAGAGAGGTTGCGCAGGACTGGAGAAGGGCTGATGTGGTACTTCTTCACAAAAGTGGTATTAGGGAAGAGATGACAAACTATAGGCTGGTAAGCCTTACCTCTGTGGTGGGAAAAGTAATGGAGGCGCTCTTGAAAGAAAGAATAGTAGACTTTCAGGAAACCAATGGATTGCACGATCTGAGGAAAAATGGTTTTACCAGGGGAAGATCATGCCAAACAAATTTGATTGAGTTCTTTGACTGGATGACCAGAGAACTAGATCAAGGGAATGTAATTACCTAGATTTCAGCAAAATCTGAGATACTGTTCCTAATCAATAAACTGAGCAGCTGGGGGATAGTTCTCAAGGTAAACTGGATCAGAAAGACAGTGATAAACGGAACTCATTCAGAAGAAAGTTAGGCGCGTAGTGAAGTGCCTCAGGGATCAATCCTGGGACTGATACTGTTCAATGTATTTGTGAGTGATATTGCAGAAGGATTGAATGGAAGTTTGCCTTTTTGCAGATGACACAAAAATTTGCAACAGAGTGGACACTTCTGAAGGAGTGGACAACATCAGGAAAGATCTACAAACACTGGAAGAATAGTCTAATGCTTGGCAGTTACGATTTAATGCGAAGAAGTGCAAAGTCATGGCGTGGGGCCATGCTGAGACAACTCTGCCACTTCCTGTCCAGATGTCTGACACTAGAAGTGACAAGACATGGCACTGCCATCTCACCGCATGCATGGCCTAAAGGCAAGCACCACACCACACTCTTGCTACAGCAGTTACAAACCTGAACTGCCCGACTAGGGTTTGGTGGCGGCATCTGGAGGAGATGAAGAGTGGCAATAGAGTGTAGGAGCAATGAGCAGTTGTTAGAAAACTGGCCCTTCACTGGCCTGACGGCTGCCAGCCTCCTGCTTGTAAAACTGGTCAGGAAGGCCTAAAACTGGTCAGTTGGCAACCCTAGTTAGTAAGCATGAGTGTGTGTATATTTATATGTGTGAGAATAGGAGAGAAATTGAGGGGAAGGACTGTTTGAAAGGTGCAATTCTGTTGTCACTATTACTGTTAATCACTATCTGCTGCAGCTATTTAACTTCTTCTCACAAAGAAATATATGAGGTAATTTATTTTGAGTAAGACATTGTTCTGAAACCCCCAGTTCAATCTATCCCATTTTTAAGCAATGTGCCTTTTTACCAGTTTTTCCTCACATGCCACATTTCATCCAATTCTGTTAAATTTTAAGGGAGTTATTTTGCCCACATACAGACAGACATTCTCTATCCCTTGTTTTTTATAAAATTCTCTCCATTTTCTGTTAGTTGGAAAGAATAAAAATCAGACCCAGTTCATACTGCCTTTCCTGACCAGGAGGCCATTAGGTAGTTTAAAGTAAATCCAAGTAGGTGGGGGCATGTCAAGATGGCAGCATGAGCATTTTGTCCCTTTTCCTCCTTGTTTTTTTCATTCCAAAACGCAAGGGGAAGGCAAGGGAATTTCCCTCGGAGTCCCAGCCTACCAGTTAGGGCCCGATGGACCAGTTTATTGAGGTTTCTAAGGAGAAGAAGTAGGGGATAAGGTCCGGCTTGGCAGTGGTGGCAAAAGGAGGAACCACCACCGCTATCGGACATGGATACTTCTCTTTCCCGAGATGTGAGGATTCCACCGCCATGTTCGTAGCTGTGGAACCAGAGTTTGCAGATTTGCCAGAGGGTGTTACGCTAGATTCCGTCTGAGAGGGTACTGCGGTTATTGGTGGCAGGACCAGCTCTGCTGAAATTAGTGTGTCGCCGGATAGTGTGTCAGTGATGAGAACATCTATGGTCGGGGATCCTGATGCTGGAGACCAGTCATTCCCTACCCCTGCAGTAACACCTCCACTCTTTCTTTGCTCTCATCACCGAGGCCAAGAAAGTTTACTTTGGAAGTAATTTGGGAAGCCATTGTATCTTTATTTGATGCTGTTTCAAGGCAGATAGCTGAACTGTCCACTAGGATACAACAGACCTCAAATCTGGTCATGGCTACCGCGAGTACTGTGGATAATCTGAAAGGGGATGATTCATGAGGACCAATTGAAAAGGTTGTCTGAAACGAACGATTTGCTGGTTAAAGAAACTTACGTTTCAAGTCAGAAGCTATGGAAAATTTTGCTCGAGGGGTTCTGGCTATAGAAATGTTTAAACAGTATCTGGTGGAACTGGTGGAAGTATTGAAGGTTCCACGGGAGCTTATTCCACCTCTAACTAAAGTTTACTATTTTCCTGTGGGTAAAAAGGAGTCAGCTGGAGCAAAAGGGATATCTGATATGGTTTCTGGTTTTCTGGAGGCTACTGGCCAGGAGGAATACAGTCCAGTCCAGTCCCACGCCTCTGGGTAGTGCACCTCTTCCAGCAGCTTGGAGACTGAGGATGTCATCTTTTGATGAGACCAGTGTGCTTATGCATCTGGCACTGCCTACCAGCCCCAGTAACCTATCAACAAAGCAGACTCACAGGAGCAACAAATCAGTAGTTATATATACAAAAAATACCACTACATCTAACTTAAATGATCCCTTCACCCCTGGGAAGGGTACCCCGACTCCCCCTCCCCAAGATGAAGAGCCTGACCTGTTGAGCACCAGAGCAACTCCAACTAGTGGGGAGCAAAGACCAACAGCTCTCCCAGTCTGTCCCCCACAAACGTCACACCCCCTGGCCACTCTCTCCACCAAGGGAACCAGCTTCAGGACCGGGGTGCCCACCAACGCACAGAACGCACTCAGGGAGGGTTCCAGGACTGGATTGAAGTTCCTCAAGGAACAATTAGCAGGTAAGTCTAATTTCTCTTTCCTTATCATCCCTCCAGTCCTGTCCCGCATCTCTGGGATGCATCGGAGCAGTTAAACTAACGGGCGGGACCAGCACAACCTGACTGAAGCACTGCCGATCCAAAGCGAGCGCCTTCCGTCGCCTGGACATCTAGGCGATAATGTTTGGTGAAGGTATGAAGCAACAACCATATAGCCGCCCTACAGATCTCCACTGGTGGGACTAAACTATACTCTGCCCACGAAGCTGCCTGGGACCTCATGGAATGCACCCGCAACCTCACTGGCACCACTTTACCCTTCAAGACGTATGCCAATGAGAAAGCTTTCACCTGGAAATGGAAGCCTTTGCCGCTGCCTCGCCTCTGCACGGCCCTCCAAACATAAACAGGCGATCAGACTTCTGAAAGGACACTGTCCTTTGCAAATAATTCCAGAGAACCCTCTTGACATCCAGATGGCAGCAACACTTCTGCTTTTGCCAGCGCTGGTAAGGAAACCACCTGGTCCACATGGAACAATGAAACCACCTCGGGCAAGAAACAAGGTACCAGCCGCAGGACCACCTTCTCCCTAGAAAACGAAATGAAGGGTTCCTGGCACGATAAGGCCTGAAGCTCTGAAATCCTGCATGCCGAGCAGATAGTCACAAGGAAAAGCATTTTGAGGGTGAGGTTTTTCAGGGAAGCCTGACTCAAAGAGCTCCCCCGCAAGAGCCATCAACATGAGATTGAGATCCCAAGGCGGTACCACCACCCTCTGTGGGGGCCGCAGGTGAGACACTGTCCTCAGAAATCTCAATACATCTGGGTGTGTACTGTGGCAAGGAGGCCTATCCGGAGTCTGGGGGAGGACAAAGAGACAGGGAATTCACCCTAGTAAAGGGCCCCCTTTCCCCAAGTCAGGGTAGGAAAGCCACAACCACCTCCAGGAATCAGAAAACCTCCACGTTGCCCACGTTTCATGCACCCCCTAGTGGAATGAGGGAGAGAGGATATAGGGCCCAGAACCCCTATGGTACTGAATTCTCCAAGCACTCAGGTAGCCGAAGTCAGGCTGATTACCGTCACCTGGGAAGGGAGGAGTTGGAGCTAGAGCCCTGGAAATATAAACCTATGCCAGACTATGAGGAAGGGGGAAGAGAAGCAGGAAGCCAGGCTGACATGAACAGAGGCACAGATACAAGCAAGGGAAGCTTGACTAGTGCTGAGCAGAGGAACTGAGCTTCCAGGAGAAGAAAGTTCTAATTGGCATATAGCACGTCTGCAAGCGAGATTGGGGCCAGAAACAAGAGGGACTCCAGGATCCCCCGAGAGGCTGTTAACTGAGCACTGTGAGCAAGACGGGGGACTCAGAATCCATGCAGCTGGGAGAGCCCGAGGTGGAGCTGAATGAGGACGACACTCCCATGGATTGTTCCTTTTGCCAGGCTTTAAACATGGGAACGTAGAGAAAAAATGGCTATCTTGGAAGAAGGTCTTCAAGGAAAGAAGGTACCCATAGTCAACAAGCAGGGTGGCCGTGATTCCCGTGTGTTTGCAAAGGGGAAGTTTACGGGGACTAAGGAGCAAGCCAGGAACTGTGATAAGCTTGTTAACCACCTGCTGCCTGAATTATGACACTGGGGTAAGCTAAAGTAGCTATGAGAACAATGCTGCCTTTTGCCCCTAGGTTCTATCCTTTTGTTTGGAAGGTAGCCAAGAAAGGTTTAAAGCTGAATAGAAGCTAAACTACCACAGACATTAAATTTGATTTGTTTTTGTGCTTTAGCCAGCAAGGCTAAAAAAAAGGAATTCGATATCCTTGCTGTAAAGACTGTATATCCTGAACTATAGAGAACCTTAGAACAGCCATTTTTGTGTTTGGGTTTGTTTCATGGACAATGCTTTACCTCAAAGAATCCTGAACAGATAAACCTGTATGTGGTATGTTCGAACCATTGTGTGTAAAAATACATTTCTGTCATTTGCCTTACCTTGTTGAGCCTGACTACAACTTTCTGCCTGACGCACCCATACAGCTTAACAAAACAAAACTACATTTCCCAGAGGACGCTGCAGGGAAATAATTTGTTAAGGCGGATTGCGGGAAGTTCCTCTAATAACTACGCCCCTCTAAGCTAAAGGCGGGTGGTGAGGCCGTGACAGTACCTACTGGCACCCCACACACCTTTCCGCAGTAACAGGAAATTGCTGCCAGCTGAACATACAAGGAAATGGCCACTAAGCCCTTATCAAAAATCGGACTACAAAAACGCCAAGATATCCGGGTCTGAGGCAGTGGACAGGCACCTCTGCCGCTCAGCACACCATGCCTCAAAGATGCCCAAATGTGGATATATGCGAGACATGTAGACCACCTCCGGGCTTGAATCAAGGTTGCTATGACAGAGCCCGAATATACTTTTTTCTTCAACCCTGCCCTTTCAAGAGCCATGCCGTAAGTGAGAATCGATCCACCTGTGGTATGCAAAGCAGTCCCTGCGTTAAAAGATCCTTCCGAGCTGGGAGTCACCACAGCCGGGCCACTAGTAGCCAGACCAGGTCGGCATACCATGGGCGTTGTGGCCAATCTGATGCAACCAGGATTACTAACCCCCAGTGCGCCTCTATCCATTGCACAATTCGGCCTATGAGAGTCCATGGAGGAAACACGTAGAGAAGACCCTCTTCGGGCCACCTCTGTACTAGAGCATCCAGATCCTCGGACATCCTTTCTCTTCTTCTGCTGAAAAAACAGCCCGCTTTGATCGACTCAAAAGTTGCCATTAGGTCCATAACCAGTTCGCCCCATCGTTGTACCACCTGCTCGAATACCCCCTGGTGGAGGTGCCACTCTCCAGGGTCCAGGCCAATCTGACTGAGGTAATCCGCCATCACATTGTCAACTCCCGCTACATGTGCTGCTGACAATGCCTGGAGATGGATCTCTGCCCAAGCGAACAGGCTTTTGGCCTCCTCCTCCAGGACTGGGCTGCCTGTGCCACCTTAGTGGCTGATGTAATCCACAATGGTCGCATTGTCTGAGAGTATGCGGACCGCCTTCCCCTGCAAGTCCACCTTGAACAATTCAGCGCCAGGGCCACTGCGCACATCTCGAACCTGTTGATTGACCAAAGAGCCTCCTGCGTGCTCCATTGTCCCTGGACAAAGTGCCCTTCGCAATGGGCTCCCCAACCCAATAGGTTCGCATCTGTAATCAACTGGGTCCACAGCAGAGACTCAGCATGCCCCCTTCCAAGCTTCCCAGGTGCAGTCACCACCTGAGAGCTCTCTTGGTGCTCCGCGCGCAAGAGAGTACTTGTGACAGGGGCTGGCTCTGGTGTCCCCAGCGACGGAGAAGTGCCCTCTGCAATGGTCGCATGTGCGCTCTCGCCCATGGAACTAGTTTGAGGGTGGCCGCCAAGATCCCCAAGACCTGCAGATTTCGCTCGGATCAGTCAATCATTGAGGTACGGGTGCACAATAACTCCTTCCTTACAGAGTGCTGCTGCCACCATCACTATCACCTTGGCAAAGTTATGAGGAGCTGTTGCCAGCCCGAAAGGCAATGCTCAAAAATGGAAATGGCCCATCGGTACTACAAACTGCTAATGTTCTGGCCAAATGGGGATGTGCAGCAGGTACGTCTCCATGAGATCTAGAGTTGTCAAGAACTCCCTCCTTCTTACTGCCATTATGACAGACTTCAGCGTCTCCATGTGAAAATGCAGCACCAATAGACAGCGGTTGACACCTTTGAGGTCAATAATCGGGCAAAAGGCGCCTTCTTTTTTTGGCATCATGAAATAAATGGAGTATCAATTGCAACCGTATTGATCTCATGTTACTGGTTCCACCGCCCTTAGTTACAGGAGACAAGAAAGGATCTCCTCTGCCACTGCCACCTTGCTCTGCGCTTTACAGGGAGACTGAAAAATGGGTTCAGCTGGTGTATCCACTCGAGGGTGCAGCCCTCCCTGACGACTTCAAGGACCCATTGGTCAGACGTGATCTGGGCCCAGGCAGGGTAAATTCCCGCAGCAGACCTCCCACTGGAAGCTGCCCCACCTGGGCCCTCCCCCCTCGCTTCATCATCCTCTTTTATGTCTCGAGGTTGAGGTGGCTCCAAAATCTCTGCCTGTGCCCCAGAAACCTCGAAACCCCTGCCCTCTGGAGAGAACCTCTGGGTCGGTCTAAAGCGGTAGGTATGAAAACACTTGAAGTCCTTCGGCTGACCTCAAGATGCCGTAGGGTTACGAGTCTGTTTTTGCTTATCCCCAGGCAACCAACCCCCTTTTGATTCCCCCAAATATTTAACTAAATTTGTCCAGGTACTCTCCAAAGAGAAGCCTCCCCTTAAAGAATAGCTTACTGAAGCGAGACTTGGAGGAACCATCCACTGCCCAGTTTCAAAGCCACAGGTAATGACAGGCTGCCACCACTGAGGCCATGCTTTTTGAAAGGCTTCTGATGAGATCATAATGGGTGTCCGCCAGATAGGCCGCCCCCAATTCCAACTTGGCTGCCTCCCCAGACAAGTCCGGCTCTGGCTCTCCCAGATGTTGAGGTCTCTATGACCAGCGGAGGCAGGCCCTAGCCTCCCAAGCCTGTAGTGAAAGGGCACCAATATCAAATGCCTGTTTCAACAAGGCATCTAATTTTCTATCCTGGACATCCTTAAGAGCCACACTATCTTATACTGGAATCAAAGTCTTTTTAGTAACTGCCGAGATGGCCACGTCCACCTTAGGTAAATGAAGGAGTTTGCGTTCTTGCTCCAGCAGCGGGTAGAGGCATGTCATCGCACGCACCCCCTGAGGCCGGCCTCCGGCAGATCCCACTCCTCCTGGATCATCTATCGAACCACTCTATGCACCGGGAAAACCTTCTGTCTTTTCCGCACAGCCTGGAGCAGAGGATCCTCCAGCATCTCGTTCTCTGTGGGCAGGTTAGTGAACATATTCAAGGCCTTCAAAGACTCCAAGATGAGCGCCGGGAGGTCCTCCTGGCAGAAACCCCTTACCAGCCTGGACTGCTCTGGAATCTCCCCTTCTTCCAACTCCTCCTGCAGGTCCAGGTCCAGGTCATCACCCTCCAGTCCCTCAGACACTGATGATTGTTGCCATTCCTCTGGCCCTTTGAGCTACAACTGTCACCGCCTCATCCTCCTTTGCGCCAGCCGCCCTCTTAGTCCGGTGTACTGATGCTGGAGAGCCGCTCACCAAACCCTGTGGGCATAAACAAATTGCCTTGTGCAAAAATAAGACAAATTCCAGTGAAAAATCCCCCAGAAGCCCTGTCGCACCCAGGGTCTCAGGGATGGAGGGTCGAGGAATGGCTGAGGGACTGTGGGCCGGTTCGGCCGAAGCCAGCGCAGGATCCCCCGCTTCCTGGCCCCCTTGCACTGGGGGGTGGGGGGGGCTGTCCTGCCTTGCCTTGTCCTGAAGGTCCTGCTCCAACGAATTAGCCTCTTGTGTGCAGCCTAAGCAGATGCCTATTTTTGAGACCGCCGTCCAGTGGGTACTACACACCAAGCACTGAGGCCTAGCTGCGGGCTCCCTCCCCCTGCAAAGTCTCCCCCAACTGATCCCCGACAGGCAGAAGGCACTTTCCCTTAATGTCCTTCCCTCGGAGCCAAGGCACTGCTGGTAATCTCTGATCCCAAGGAGGCAAAGGAAATCTAAACAAATAAATCCAAAAAGAAACCAAAAGAAGCCAAAATGGGAAAAAAAAAGAAACCCAGTTAATTAGCCAGCCAGGAGGACTGTCCCCCAACTGCGGGGAAAGAAACTGGTGCCAGAGAGCAAGAATCCCTCTAACCTGCCTTTAGCCACGATGCCCAAGGGATATAACAAGAGCACAGTCTGCTGACCTCCTCCGTGCGCCAAACCCAGCGGGAAACAGACACCCACGTGGTTCCATAGCAGAAAAAACAGTGCCTCTAGGGTTTCCTGCGCAGCTGCAGGCCCCAACTTTGAGCATGCAAGCTGCACCATGCCTCTGGACATGCCGGCGATCTCTGGGAGCTCCCACTACCACCATCACTTACCGCCTCTGCACCTTGTGTGTTTTCTCCTCCTCCGCGCTCAGCCAACCGTTCCCGGCTTCAGCATTGAGGGGGCTGACCGGGCTTGTCAATCTGCACTCTGTTACTCATGCAGCGGCACCTTACCCGAAAATGGGTTCAGGAGCCGCC
Source organism: Ichthyophis bannanicus (assembly GCA_033557465.1). Classification (NCBI taxonomy): domain Eukaryota; kingdom Metazoa; phylum Chordata; class Amphibia; order Gymnophiona; family Ichthyophiidae; genus Ichthyophis; species Ichthyophis bannanicus. The sequence continues at coordinate 428,839,182 of CM066034.1, read as the reverse complement.
TGAGGAATCAGACTGCAGGAGGCCTGCAAATACTCTCCCGGGACTCCTGGGGGGAAGGTTGAGGGGGAAAATCTCCCTTTCTGCCCCTTTTAGGTCCGATTCTTATCTTCTGGCCGACTTTGCCCCCTTTGACTTGCTTCCTTTACTATATTCCGTTTTGTTTTGTTTTTAAACTTTAAAAGTAAAACAACCTGTAATATAGGGGAAAAGAACTCCAAAACCTAACTAATCAATCTACCCTAAGCTCCCTAGTTGTCCCTTCAGTGAGTCCAGCACCTTGGCTCACTACCTCCTCCAGCTGCTTGGAGAGAGCATACTAGGGCTGGTAGGTGGTGCCAGCTGCATAAGTACACTGGTGCCATCAAAAGATGACATGCTCAGTCTCCAAGCTGCTTGCTGGAAGAGGTACATTACCCAGAGGTGCAGGACTGGACTAGGACGATAAGGAACAGCCTGCTACTCTTGTGCCTTAGTCAAAGATAAAGAATTGTTACTCAGAATGTTCTATAAGAAGTGCATGGAGACTTTCTGTGATTTTAAAATTACTGTATTTCTGGATATCACAATGGAGGACTGGAAAGGGGGGCTGTTACTTCTGGGAATTTTTCTGAAAGGAATTGTTTTTCTTTTAAAGCTAATTAATCTGTGAACCCACTATTTTTTTTGTTAAATCAGTCAGGGCCTAGTAGCAACAGTTTAAGATTCAATTTAACAACACAGAAGAGAACTTTCTGGTTACCTTTCATACCCAGTAGACAGCTGTAGTTTAAATTTCATAGTCACTCAGGGCCTAGCATCAGCAAAGTACTTTTTTAGTTTCAAATTAAAACACAGAAGAGAGCTTTCTGGTTAAATTTAGAATCCAGCAGAGAGCTTGTAGTTTAAATTTCATAATAGGTTAGAGCCTAGTAGCAGCAAAGAGCTATAATTTAAATCAAATCAGAATATAGTTTTCCTCAGCAGCGCAGGACAAGGTACTGTGTAGCAGCCCTTTTTTAATAAGTGATATATCCCTCCCTCCCTCCCCACACCCACCCTCCCCTGGGAAAATCACAGCTTTATAGGTACTTGCACAACTTAAAAGACAGGAGGTGCTCTCAGGTGAAGCTCATTACCCAAATCAGTCATACACCAAGGACCTGAGATTAATTAAGCTTCAGGTGAACAAGGTATATTAAACTTCTTAGGTACAGTTTTAGTGGTATAAATATCCATTGCACCCTTTAGTACATATAGAACTTAAAGATCTAAACACAAACTTAAAACTAAGATGCAGACAGCAGTCCAGCAGCGGGATGTGGGCTTTCCAGTCTTTTGCATTGAGTGTCACATGTATGATTTTCTCCCAGCTGGTGAGAGGTCTTACGTGTGCACTAGGTGCAAGGAGCTCTCTGCTCTCAGGGAACAAGTCCGTTCTCTAGAGGCTAGAGTAGCAGACTTGGAAAACATAAGACAGACAGAGAGGTACATAGACGAGACCTACAGGGATATAGTCCTGAAGTCCCACCTCCAGTCTGGCAGCATCCCTGTTGCCATGGAGGAGAGAGGTCACGTGACAGGAGAGCATCACCCTGGTGTGGCAGGAAGTGATCCTGTAACTAGGACCTGTCCTCCAGGTGATGTAAACCCCTCTCGCACCGAGGAGGTTTCTCCAGGGCCAAGTGCCCATGCGGGAAGGGTTAGGACAGCAGTTATAGTTGGTGATTCGATCATTAGGCATGTAGATAGCTGGGTGGCTGGTGGACGTGAGGATCGCCTGGTAACATGCCTGCCTGGTGCGAAGGTAGCGGACCTCACACGCCACCTAGATAAGGTCTTAGATAGTGCTGGGGAGGAGTCTGCTGTCTTGGTACATGTTGGTACCAATGACATAGGAAAATGTGGTAGGGAGGTTCTGGAAGCTAAATTTAGGCTTTTAGGTAGGAAGTTGAAATCCAGAACTTCCAGGGTAGCGTTCTCCGAAATGCTTCCCATTCCACGTGCAGGACCCAATAGGCAGGCAGAGCTCCGGAGTCTCAATGCGTGGATGAGACAATGGTGCAGAGATGAGGGGTTCGGATTTGTTAGGAACTGGGGAACATTCTGGGGAAAGGAGGGGCTCTTCCGAAGGGATGGGCTTCACCTTAACCGGGATGGAACCAGGCTGCTGGCATTAACCTTTAAAAAGGAGATAGAGCAGCTTTTAAACTAGATAATAGGGGAAAGCCGACAGTCGCCCAAGAGCGCATGGTTCGGAAGAATGTATCCTTGAAGGATACTACAAAAAGCAGAGAGGTTCCAAAAAAGAGTAAAGTAGCCCAAATGCCCTCGAGTATGGAGAAGACAGAACTTAAAGATCCCAAATTACCCATGTCTACCAATAGCCAAATTAATATGAATAAAATACAGTCTCTAAAATGCTTGTATGCAAATGCTAGAAGTCTACAAAACAAGATGGGAGAGTTAGAATATATAGCACTAAACGAGAGGTTAGATATGATTGGAATATCAGAGACATGGTGGAAGGAGGACAACCAGTGGGACACTGTGATACCTGGGTACAAACTATATCGAAATGATAGAGCTGATCAAATTGGTGGAGGGGTTGCGCTCTATGTTAGAGAGGGCATTGAGTCAGAAAGGATTAAAGTTTTGCAAGAAACAAAATTTGCTGTAGAATCTCTATGGATTGAAATTCCATGTAAAAAGGGGAAGGCGATGGCAGTGGGGGTGTACTATCGTCCGCCTGGCCAGAATGAACAAATGGATGATGAAATGCTCAAAGAAATCAAGGAAGCTAGCAAAAGTTACAGTGCAGTAATAATAATGGGTGATTTCAATTACCCCGGCATCGACTGGGTCAGTGTCACAACAGGACATGCTAGGGAGATAAAGTTCCTAGATGAAATAAATGACTGCTTCTTGGAGCAGCTGGTTCATGAACCGACCAGAGGGGAAGCAATATTAGACCTAGTCCTTAGTGGAACACCAGATGTAGTGCAAGAGATAAGGGTGTTGGGGCCACTTGGCAATAGTGATCATAGCATGATCGCCTTTGATTTAATTAGTGGAGGAGGGATAGTAAGGAAATCCACAGTACTACCCCTTAACTTTCGAAAGGGAGACTATGATAGAATGAGGAAAACAGTTAAGAAAAAACTAAAAGGAGCAGTTGCAAAGGTTAAAGACGTACATCAAGCTTGGGTGTTGTTGAAAAATACTATCTTGGAAGCCCAGACCAGCTGTATTCCACGCTTTAAGAAAAGTGGAAGGAAGTCCAAAAAATTGCCAGCATGGTTTAAAGCTGAGGTCAGAGAGGCTGTTGTTGCCAAAAAAGCATCTTTCAAGAAATGGAAAAAAGAGCCAAATGATGAAACCTGGAAACAGCACAAGCACTGGCAAGTCAAATGCAAGGCATTGATAAGGCAGGCAAAGAGAGAATTTGAGAAGAAGCTTGCTGCGGAAGCAAAAATGCGAAATAAAGACCTTTTCAAGTACATTCGTAGCAAAAAACCCGTGAGAGAGTCAGTTGGTCCATTAGATGATAAAGGGGTTAAAGGAGCACTAAGAGGCGACAAGGCGATAGCGGAGAGACTGAATGAATTCTTTGCTTCGGTCTTTACTGAGGAAGATGTAGGGATGTTACCCACGACTGAAGTGGTATTTAAAGGTGTGGAAGAATTGAAGGAAATATCGATACATCGGGAAGATGTCCTACAACTATTAGATAAACTGAAGAGTAGCAAATCACCTGGGCCGGATGGTATACATCCAAGGGTGTTGAAAGAACTGAAATTTGAGATTGCAGACCTGCTATCAGTAATCTGTGAACTATCATTAAAATCATCTCTAATACCTGAGGATTGGAGGATCGCCAATGTAACACCAATTTTTAAAAAGGGTTCGAGGGGTGATCCGGGAAACTACAGACCGGTGAGCCTGACATCAGTACCGGGAAAAATGGTAGAAACCATCATAAAGAATAAAATTACTCAGCATATAGATAGTCATGACCTAATGGGAGACAGCCAACATGGCTTTAGACAAGGAAGATCTTGTCTTACTAATCTGTTATGTTTTTTTGAAGGAGTGAATAAACAGGTGGACAAAGGTGAGTCGGTTGATATTGTGTATCTGGACTTTCAGAAAGCCTTTGACAAGGTCCCTCATGAGAGACTTTTGGCAAAACTAAAGAGTCATGGGATAGGAGGCAGTGTACTACTGTGGATCAGGAACTGGTTAAAAGATAGAAAGCAGAGAGTAGGGCTAAATGGCCAATTTTCCCAATGGAGAAAGGTGAATAGTGGTGTACCCCAGGGATCTGTGCTGGGTCCGCTGCTTTTTGACATATTCATAAATGACCTGGAAAGTGGAATAACGAGTGAGGTTATCAAATTTGCTGATGACACAAAACTATTTAAAGTTGTTAAAACCCAGGAGGATTGTGGAAAATTGCAAGAGGATCTTGATAAATTGGAAGACTGGGCATCAAAATGGCAGATGAAATTTAATGTGGAGAAGTGCAAGGTTATGCACCTAGGGAAGAACAACCCAAACTATGGTTACACGATGCAAGGTTCCACATTAGGAACCACCACCCAAGAAAAAGATTTAGGCGTCCTTGTGGATACCATGTTAAAACCCTCGGCCCAGTGTGCAGCGGCGGCCAAGAGAGCAAATAGAATGCTAGGTATGATAAGGAAAGGAATGGAAAATAAAACAAAAGATATTATAATGCCTCTATATCGTTCCATGGTGAGACCGCACCTTGAATATTGTGTGCAATTCTGGTCGCCGTATCTTAAAAAGGATATAGCGATTTTAGAAAAGGTTCAGAGAAGAGCCACCAAAATGGTAAAGGGGATGGAAGGCTACTCCTATGAAGAAAGGCTAAAAAGGTTGGGGCTCTTTAACCTGGAAAAGAGACGGCTGAGGGGAGATATGATAGAAGTCTATAAATTAATGAACGGAGTGGAACGGGTAAACGTAGATCGATTGTTTACCTTATCAGAATATAGAAAGACTAGGGGACATGCAATGAAGCTACAGGGTAAACTATTTAAGACTAATAAAAGAAAATATTTTTTCACTCAACGTGTAATCAAACTCTGGAATTTGTTACCGGAGGATGTAGTAAAGGCTGTTAGTGTAGCTGGGTTTAAAAAAGGTTTGGACAAGTTCCTGGAGGAAAGGTCCATAAACCATTATTAAGAAGGGACCCAGGATATCAATGCTTGAACCAATACAAGCATTGTGGAACCTGTGTCCCTTGGGGAAACTGCTAGGTACGTATGACCTAGATTGGCCACTGTTGGAAACAGAATACTGGGCTTGATGGACCTTGGTCTGACCCAGTATGGCATATCTTATGTTCTTATGTTCTTATGAGGAAGCAATTTTTGCTTCAAAAATCTGCAGTTTTGAAGCTGGGGGGTACCTTTCATTTGAGATTTCCATATAAATGCTTGGTATTGTATAAAGCAAATAGATAAGTTTTCTTTCAGTCTAATGTTCTTGTCACCTTTATTAAGAGTCAGGTTACCCAGTGGGTACAGTATAGTCATTATTAACATTGTAAGTACTTGGGCTTCTCTCGCTGATCTTGTTGTTGTACTTTTTCTTGAATGTACCTTTTTGGGTTTCTTTTTCTTTCTATCTGTAGTATCTTCTCACCCCCTTCCCTTCTAAAAATGTGGACTACAAGGAATTTCTCATAAAATTGTTTCCTTAGTATATTGATATTGGGTTTTTTTGGGAGAAATTTTCCTTTTTCTGTACGAGACTTGTTTTGAAAGTATTGTTAAAAGTTGCAATAAAAATAAATAATAAAGTAAATCCAATAAATCAGTAGTTCTCAACTCTGTCCTAAGACTGCATAGCTCATTTCCAGATTTCCAGAACAGGATGATCCAGTCTTGGTTTTATCCCATTCTGTGCAGTGACTTGTAATTTTTAAATTCCCTATGGCATCTGAAGGTGGCCTTATGTGCATATGAAAAAAAACACAAAATAACTGTAAATGTATGACTTGCATCACATAAGTGGTTCAATGCAGAAAAGTCAGCTGCCATTAGCGCAGTGTTAGCGCAGACATTTCTGTGCTAGTGTGGGTGCAGAATACAGGAAGTGATCTAACACAAGCAAAAACAAATACACAAATGCCTACACTAATGGCAGTGCATGCAACACAGATGTAGAGAAGGCTGAGCTCAATGCCGGGATTTTAAAACGAGGTCTGAAGAGACGTTAAAGATTAGCTCACAGGTCTGTGGTTAATGCTGGTGAGGAATTTCTTCAGCATACAGCATGCCTTCACAAATTTTGTACGGATTTAGAAGCCAGTGCTTGTGACCTCCATGATCCCCCTCCTGGTTCTCTCATGCTGGTCTCAGGTTCTCATGAGATCAGAGCCAGAGTTCCTATACTATGTGTCATCTTTAGAGAACAATATTTATAGCTTCAGATAGCATCTCTGTGGATAAGTGCTGCAATGGTGGTGTGCCTGTGTAGTTTCTCCTAGTGGGTAAGTTTTGCACATACCATGGCAACCGTGAACCTCACTTCTAAAGCCAGGGTATGTGGAATATGATCTTAATCTCTCAAATTTACTGTTAATGTTCAGCGTAATACTTGCATCGTGCCAGAGAGAGCCTTCTGCTGGAGTTCATAAGATGTAACATGTATGGGTAGTTTGTCAAGATGTACTTGGAAATTCTTCTTTATCAGGCCTGTGGCTCCTAGTTCAATGGGAAATATTTCTGTACCTTTCTGCCACATTTTCTTGGTCTCTGATTGCATTTCTTAATACTTCAAGATCTTCTCCCTCTCCACGTGATTCACAAAATAATCACTCAGTACCGACACTTCTATTATCAATGACGTTCTGGTGTTCTTCTCCTTTACCACTATGTCAGGTTTTCTGGCATACCGTTTCTTATCCATCGGAATGGAAATATCCCAGGTGACTACAACCTCTTCATTCTCTGTTATTCTCTTAGGGTCATGATCCCAGTGCTTTTCAGGGACAGTGATGTTGTAGTGTTTACAGAGTTTCAAGTGGAGGAGGCATGCTACTTTGTTGTGCCTTTCCAGTGTGCCTGTCTGTGTGTGGGTTGTGGTGGTGGGTGCAGGGCTGCAGCGCATGTGTTTGTGCTGCAGAACTGGGGACCCTCTGTGTGTGGCACAGAGGTGGAATATAAATGTGTGTGCGTGTCTGTCATGTAAAGGTGGAGTGGTGTGTGTATGTGTGTAATGTAGGAGTGAGGTGTTTATGTGTATGTTTCAGGGGGGAGGGAGGAATGTACCCTTTAGCATAGAGAGACTGTCATTTTTGTCCCCATGCATTCATCCCTTTAACCTCCCCCGGGCAGAACAGAAGGTATCTTTGCCATGATTGGAGTTAGATGCAGTCAGACAGCCCACGGATCAGAATCCTGCGGACTGTCTTAGCCCTGATCGCAGCAAACATCATTCCTGTTCTGCCCGCAGGAGATCAGATCTCCCACAGGCAGACAAAAGGGGTTTCCAGCAAGGGGGGGGGGGGGGGTGTGGAGGGAGCAAATCCAAGTGCTAACAATAAATTTCAGGTCAGCATGGTAACCTGGCACCTTGGGCTTTGTGAGCCCCGGCATACAGTACCTGCAATTTTTTTCTGACTGTGTTGGAGAGTGCTGAAAAAAAAAAGGCAGAGGAGGAATACTGGAACAATATTATGCATGTGTGCATCTGGCACATAAGCAGCAATATTATTCTGAGTAGAACTTCCGCGTGAACATAGGAGGAGTAGCCTAGTGGTTGGGGCAAGGTACTTCAGGCTGGAAGGTCGGGGGTTCAAATCCCACTAGAGGACAGCAACCTTGGGACGGAAGGACTGGGGTTTCTAGTCCCACAGGTGCTCCTTGTGGTCTTGGGCAAGCCACTTAACCCTCCATAGCCCATGTTCCCTGTAAAAAAAAAAAGTTATCTCCAAGTTATAATGCCCTGTTCAATGTAATTTTAGTATGTTCAATGTAAACCGCACTGATGCAGAATAGCGCGGTATATAAGAGAATGTAAATAAAATAAAATAAAATAAAATAAATAATCCAGTAAATGCGCACAAGAGCCAAAATGTTTTTTTTTTTGTGCACAGGATATAGATGCTGCTAATGCAGGCCCTCCGCACTTGGTTTGCAGCTTGTCGTGCTGTGAGGGCTTGTGCATCAGTGATGCTGAGAGCTAAATTATCGGTAGTTTAACTACTGGCAGGGTCTCCCAAGATGGACAGGTCTCAGCTGAGGTGCCAGACCAAGACAAACCACCCATCTGGGCAGCAGCAGAATGGGATAGTGCTGACGGCGGAGGATCACATTTCTGTGGCAACGGCAACACCACCAAACTTAAACTGCACGGAAGAAAGGCCTGGCAATCTACTTCTGTATCTTGCCATGAAAACCCAATGGATAGTTACAACAAAACAAATTGTGCTGTAGTGCTGGAAGATGAGACCCCCCAGGTTGGAAGGCACCCAACTAGCTACTGGGGAAGAGCTGAAGACTTTTCAGAATAAAGCCAGCATTTATGATGTGGTTGGATCATAACCCTTGGGACGTCTGACTGCTGATATAGCTGCGCATGAAATGAGAGTCAGGAGCTGTAAAGATGTCTTACACATTGGAACATGGAACGTACGAAACATGAACCAAGGGAAGTTGGAGGTGGTCAAGAATGAAATGGAACATGTACAACTTGATCTGATGGGTGTCAGCGAACTGAAATGGACTGGCATCGGGCACTTTGCATCAGATGATCACATGGTCTACTATGCTGGAAATGAAAGACAAAGAAGAAATGGTGTTGCATTTATAATAAAGAAGAAACTTGCAAGAACTGTAATGAAATACAATGCAGTCAGCGAACGCTTAATCTCTATTCGTCTACGAGGAATGCCTATCAACAGGACTATAGTTCAAATATATGCCCAAACAACAGCTGCAGAAGAGGATGAAATTGATAGTTCTATGAACAAGTACAAGCTGAAATTGACAGAACAGGCAAACAGGATATCCTGATAGTCATGGGTGACTGGAACGCAAAGGTTTGCAACAAAGAAGAAGGCAAAGTAGTTGGAAAATGTGGACTTGGCAACAGAAATGAAGCTGGAGAAAGATTGATAGAATTCTGCAAGACCAACGATCTATTCATCTCAAACACCTTCTTCCAGCAACACAAGCGGCGACTGTACACATGGACTTCACCCAATGGATTGTATAAAATTCAAATTGACTACATCTGTGGAAGTCAACGATGGAAAAGCGCTATAACATCAACAAAGACAAAACCTGGAGCTGACTGTGGTACAGATCATCAACTACTAGTATGCAAACTCAAGCTAAAGTTGAAAAAGAGCAAACCACTCATGAATGCATACAATATGACCTTGAGAATATACCACTGGAATTTAAAGACTGCCTGCAAAATCGATTTGCTGCTTTAGATACAAATGACAGAGCTCCAGAAGAGTTATAGAATGACATCAAGAAGGTTGTGTTGGAAGAAAGTGAGAAGTCTTTACAAAAGGTGAAAAAGAAAAAACGGCCAAAATGGATGATGGAAGAAACTCTGAAAATTGCCCAGAAACGCAGAGAAGCTAAAGCCAGAGGAGAAAGGAAGACAATCACAGAACTCAACAGAGATTTCCAACGTGCAGCAAGACAGGACAAGGAAAAGTACTACAATGATGCAAGCAAGGAAATAGAAGCAGAAACAATTAGAGGAAGAACAAGATCGGCTTTCCTAAAGCTACAAGAGTTAAAGAAAATGTTCCAGCCTCGAATTGGAATGTTACAAGATGCTCAAGGTTCTATGTTGAATGATGCTGAGAAGATCAAGAAAAGATGGAAGGAATATACAGAGCTTTTATATGATAAAGATCAAGTGGACCAACAGCCGTTTCAACCTGTACCTTATGATCGGGAACCATTGGTGATGAAAGAAGAAGTTAAAGCAACATTGAAAGCCTTATCAAAGAACAAAGCACCAGGCATTGATAGCATTCCCATAGAAGTATTACAGCAATCTGATGCAGATGTTACCGTACTTACAAGGCTCTGCCAAGAAATATGGAAGACAACATCATGGCCAACTGACTGGAAAAGATCTGTGTTTATACCAATACTAAAGAAAGGTGATCCAACTGACTGTGGAAATTATCGCACAATCGCTCTGATCCCACATGCCAGCAAGATTCTACTAAAGATTATTGAAAAGAGACTATAACCATACCTGGAACAAGAACTACCTGAAGTGCAAGCAGGGTTCAGGAAAGGGCGAGGAACGAGAGACATCATTGCGGATGTGAGATGGATCCTTGAAAAGACTAAAGAATACCAAAAGGATATCTATTTCTGCTTTATCAACTATAGCAAAGCTTTTGACTTGTAAACCATGAGAAACTCTGGGCCACATTAAGAAGCATGGGTATACCAGAACACCTGATCGTACTCTTGCAAAATCTGTACATTGATCAAGAAGCAACAGTTTGAACGGAACAAGGAGACAGAATGGTTTAAAATAAGCAAAGGTGTAAGACAAGGCTGCATACTTTCCTGTTTAATTTATATGCAGAACAAATCATCAGAGAAGCAGGATTGTATGAAGACAACAGAGGTGTGAAGATTGGTGGCTCATCAACAACCTTCGCTATGCTGATGATACCACATTACTGGCTGAAAGTGAAGATGATCTGAAACATTTGCTTCTCACAATCAAAGAACAATCAAACAACATAGTCTCAAAATGGGCCTGCACCTTAATGTAAAGAAGACAAAGATCATGACAACTGGCATAATCAACAGGTTCATCGTTGAAGGAGAAGAAATTGAAATCGTGAACAACTTTAACCTACTTGGATCAACTATCAATAAAGAAGTAACAAGCAGTCAAGAAATCAGACGACGCATTGCTCTTGGCAGAATGGCTATGAAAGACCTAGATAAGATTCTCAAGAGCAGAGATGTGTCTCTCCATACAAAAATTTGACTTGTTCAAGCCATGGTATTTTCAATAACATCATATGGATGTGAAAGCTGGACAGTGAAAAAGACAGACAGGAAGAAAATTGATGCCTTTGAATTATGGTGCTGGTGGCGAATACTGTGTATACCATGGACTGCCCGAAGAACAAACCAGTCGGTACTAGAGGAGATCAAACCTAAACTTTCTTTAGAAGCTCAGATGACAAGACTTCGACTTTCATACTTTGGACACAACATGCGAAGAGAGAGATCATTAGAGAAAGACATCATGCTTGGCAAGATAGAAGGTCAACGCAAAAGAGGAAGGCCAGCAATGAGATGGATCGATACAATAACAGCAGCTACGGGTACCAGTCTGTCAACAATGAGCCGCCTGACTGAAGATCGAACACAATTTAGGATAGCTATCCAGAGGGTCACCATGAGTTGACTCCGACTCGACGGCACTTAACAACAACAACAACAATGCAGGCCCCTGTGCACATGTCGGCTCACTCTCCTTATTTGGAAGAGACGTTTTGCATACAGCTCATTTGCATGCTGTTTATTTATTTTATTTAAACGGACTTGGTATACCGCTTTATCATGAAATCAAAGCGGTTGGCACAGCAAACAATCAATGAAGGGTGAGTTGTCATTAGCATGCAGTGTGAGAATTGTTACTGTGTGCTGCGTGAGTGCGTGTGGATGATTTTGATGTGAGCTATATACAGCGTGCACGTAAGATACATATTTACAGATACATATTTACATGGATGGCTTTGCTATCTTAGGAGTCATTCTGTGAGGTCCTTGAAGTAGCCTGTGAATAGTTCAGTTTTAAGCAGCTTTCTGAATTCTTTGGTGTTGTTTGTTGCTCTGAGGTGGTCGGGGAGAGAGTTCCACATGGCGGGGGCTGCTAGGGTGAAAGCTCGTTTTGATGTGGATTGGTTTGTTCTGGTGAAGTCCTTTGGGGTTCTGATGTTGTTCGATGTTCCCTTTCTTCTTGGTCTTTTGCTGTTGTCAGTAGTTATGAATTGTTATAGGCTGTCTGCAGATAGGTGTTTATTATTTTGAAAGTGGTTAGGAGAACTTTGTAGCGGACTCGTGAGCTGATTGGGAGCCAGTGAAGGTAGTATAGTATGGGGGTGATGTGTTCGTGGGTTGTGCTGTCTGTTATGAGTCGTGCGGCTGTGTTTTGTGCTAGTTGAAGTGGTTGGGTTGATTTCTTTGGTAGTCCTAGGTAGATGTGGTTGCAATAGTCTAGTGTCGGTGTGATGATGGCTTGGCATACTGTTCGAAAATGCTCGGGAGCAAGGATGGGTTTGAGTCGTCTGATTGTCCTCATCTTGACGTAGGCGCTCCTGGTGGTCTTCGCAATGTGGGATTGTAGGTTGAGCTCCCTGTCAAGTGTTATTCCCAGGTACTTTATCTCTTGTCTTATTGGTATGATGGCATTGTTCAGGTTGATGGAGGGTGTGGGTGTGAAAGCTTGGTCTCTTGTTATGATCAGTGCTTCGGTTTTGTTATAGTTTATTGCTAGGTTGTTTTTTTGCAGCCAGGTTGACATTTCTTTGAAGCAATTGGCTATGTTGTTGTAGTCCGGTTTAGTTAGGTTGATTGGTGTGAATATCATTATATCGTCAGCATATATGGTGTATTGAATATTGAAGCTCCTGATGATTGTGCTGATGGGCTGTATGTAAAGGTTGAAAAGCAGGGCAGAGAGGGATGAGCCTTGTGGGACTCCCTGTGTGACGTTGATGGGTTGAGAGGTCTTTGATCCACATCTGACCTGGAGCTCTCTGTTCTCCAGGTAGGATGTAAACCATCTCAGGGTGGTGTCATGTAGGCCCGCCTCTTCTTGTTAGTAGCGTTGAGTGGCATACGGTGTCGAATGCTGCGGAAATGTCCAGGAATATCATGAGTACGCCCATTCTGGTGTTGTCAATTGTTCTTAACAGGCTGTCGAACAGTTGTGTCAGTAGAGTTTCCACCCCGTGATTGGGTCTGAATCCGTGTTGGTTTAGGTCGAGGGGGTGGTGTATGTCGAGATGTTGTTGTAGTTGTTGCTGGACTACTTTCTCTATCATTTTAGCCAGGAAAGGGATGCTTGAGATGGGTCTGTAGGCTGCAGGGTCTGTTTTCGGTAGGGTGGTTTTCTTTGGGATGGGGCGTACCGTTGCTAGTTTTAAAGCATTTGGCATTATTCCTTCTGTGAGGGAGTTTTGTAAGATCTTCCGTATTGTTTGGGTCAGTTCTACCTTTGATGCTTCCAAACACCAATGAACCAAACTTCTGTGCTAATCTCACGCTAGAGCTTTTATGCTGGGCTCTAGCTTATGGTTTCTGCATCAAATTCTGAAACCTCCATCAGCTAAATCCCACAGCTAACCGTTTCTCTGAGAACTAGAGGAAAGAAAGTAAGTGTGCGAAGGAAGGGGTCAGTCTTTTCTTCTCTCCTTGAATTTGAACTAGGAATGGAAGGTGTAACTTTAGATGGGTACCAGATGCTATGAAGAGGAAGAGCAAAATTCCAGCCTAATTTCACAATTCAGGTCTCTAAGAAAATAAACACATCCACATATGCAGTGGGATAAATCCAAGACGAGTTCAACCTGTCCTGAAAATCTTGCAACCCTACCCAGTCCTTTAGACACAACCAGCTACTCAGGATTTCAGCCCATATGAGAATATACCAGATCATATATGAAACAGATTTGCATACAATGAAGGCAGTGTATGAAAAACTATGCCATACATATTTATTGTGGATATTCTAGAAACCTAACTGGTTAAATGTGTCCCAAGATTGGGCTTGAGAACCACTGCTATCAATGCTCTCATCCCCCCGCCATCAGACAGTGTCTCTCACCATTCCTGCTGCACTGAAAATACCACACTGCTTTCTCACAATGGTCAGCTCTACAAATCCCAGGAGCCAGGTCACCATGGTGCCTAAAAATTGCACTCTGGCTGAAAGCTTTTTTTTAAGCACTAGTGCTGCTGCCTCATTCCTCCAATATAATTGGCTCTCTGCAAAGACTCTGAACAGTGTAGTGGAAAAAGCTCAGACTGATCTTGTTGTTTCAAGTCTCAAAAAGACTTGAAACTGCACGAGAAGCCCAAACTATCTTCACCACACAGCTCAAGGTGAGAAAGCAGTGTGACCTTTTCAGTGCAGCACCTCAGTGGGAATGATGAGAGACACCAAGAAATTTTAGGAGAGGAGGGGGAATGAAAGAGAGACACCAGGTGAAGGCTGAGGTTGGAGCTATGAAAGAGATACTGGGTGATGGTTGAGTGGGGTGGTTTATGAGACTGAGACAGACTGGGTGATGGCTGGGAGGGGCTAGGAGAGAGAGACACTGGCTGATGGCTGGGGGACTAAGAGAGAGAGAATGAAAGAGACACTGGCTGATGGATGGGGGAGCTATGAGAGACACACACTGGGTGAAGGCTGTAGGGGGCTATGAAAGAGAGCGAGAGAGAGAGACTGGATAAAGACAGTGTACGGGAGCTATGAGAGATTTATTTTTTTTGCTTCACGTATTGCCACACCATGGTTATATGTGAAACAAAAAGGAAATCGCCTCAGGTGTAGCTACAAAGGGTCACCAATATGCTGCTAATAAAGTACTCATTGGGGTTAGTGGGAGGGGGAAGATTAGAAGGAGTGCTGTCTTCTATCGGCACTTTGTAATGTCATATTAAAGGTCCAATTTATTAAATAGAAATTACACTTACCTGGTAATTGTCGTTCCTTGAGTGACGACAGTTTAGTCCTCCACCTCTGGGTTGTGCACCTCCTCCTGCAGCTTGGAGACTGGGCATGTCAAAGTCGTGACATCACTGGATATAGCCTCCTGGTATCTCCCATCAGCCCCCAGTGTACTATTGACAAAGCAAACTCAAAGGAACAACAAATAAGTAACTATACCATAACTTTAAATAACTCTCCATTCCTCAACCTGAGGAACCTTTTTAACCTTATCAGTCTTATATTTTCTTTTCTTTTTTTTTTTTAACTTTACATTCACATCCCCCCTATGTAAACACGTTTCCTATACCATCCCCTCATTTAAATAAGAGAGAAGGAAGAAACAACAGAGAGGGATACTCACTGCGATCTAGAATCTGAAAGGATCTGTCTACTCCTTGAGACTGATGCTCCACTCCGCCTGAAAATAAACTCTGAAGAAATCACACCCCTGGGTGGGAATGAGGACTAAACTGTTGTCACTCAAGGAACGACAATTACCAGGTAAGTGTAATTTCTATTTCCTTATCGTTCCTCCAGTTTAGTCCTCCACCTCTGGGATGTAACAGAGCAGTAACCATTGGGGGGACCTATCCAGCCAACTCACCACACCGTCGATCCGGAACAGGCATCCTTTACTGCCAGAACATTTATTTATTTATTTTTATTTATTTAGCTGTATTTATATCCCGCTTTTCACTGGGTCAAAGCGGTCAATTGGGAGATACATTTAACACGAGGGGATATGACACACATACGCTAATACTTACAGGGAACATGGGCAATGGAGGGTTAAGTGGCTTGCCCAAGACCACAAGGAGTGCCTACAGGACTAGAAATCCCAGCCCCTCCGTCCTGAGATTGCTGTCCCCAGGTGGGACTTGAACCCCCGGCCCTCCGGCCTGAAGTACCTTGTCCTAACCACTAGGCCACTCCTCCCATTTAGGCAGTAGTGGTTACTGAGGGAATGAAGAGACGACCTGGGAGCTGCTCTAACAATCCCCCCTGGTGGAATGACACAGGGATCCACCCATGAAGCTGCTTGCACCCTGGTAGCAAGAGTCAGAAAGCCCCCCAGAATCGTACAACCTCGCCAACAGAATGCTGAGACAACCACCGCCTTAACCCAGTGTGAAATGGCCGCCTTCGCTGCTGCTTCCCCTTCGCGGGGACCTCCAACCAACACACAAAAACAAAGAAATGAACGCCGCACCCTGCATTTTATGTTTCCTATCGGCGTAAGCTAAAAATAAAAACCTCCCCTTCCAGAAAAACCGAGAACTGGAAGAGAAACCAATAGGCTCAGGAGAAAAATCAGATACCACCTTTTGGAAGGATGACAGGACTGGTCGCAAACACCACCCTCTATCCAGAAAGGGTGAAAACGGCTCATTACATGACAACGCCTGAAACTCTGAAACTCGTCACGCCGAACAAAGAGCTATCAAAGCCACTGTCTATAACAGCAAATCCTTTACCGACGCTTGGAGTAAAGAATCAAAGGTCTCTTTAGTTAACGCCTCTAAGGCCCAATCGGGATCCAGAGGCGGCACCCGAACTCTCCTTGGGGAGCGCAGTCGGGTCCCAACTTAAGGAAACGCCACACATCGATCCCAACACCTAGCGCTATTCCCTCCACAGAACCTCTACAGCCGGAAACAGTCGCCAGCTGGACCCTCTAAGGAACTGGCTGCTAGTTCCTTCAGACACTATCCTGCAGAGAACGCAGACCAAGGATACAGACACCTTTGTCGCCTGGACTTGCCGCCGTGAACAGCAGCCTTCAAAAAGGCGCTAAGCACGGACCTATGTATCAGACGCAGCCTGCCTCCTTGCTCTCAACAAGGTGGCGAAGACTGCCGCAGAATAACCCTTCTTCTTCAGCCCCGCCCATTCAAAGGCCAAACCGTAGGCGGGCACCGATCCACCTGAGACATTCAAGAACAGGCAAATTCAGGACAGCTGAATACTTTTTTTTTTTTTTTTCACAAAGACATCTCTTAACCAAAAATTCCTTCAGAATATGTTAAGAGAAGCTATTTCTCCAGGACCAAGCAGGAAGTCAGTCCTCACATATGGGTGACGTCGGCACCGACGGAGCCCTCATGCGGAGCATTTCCCCAGCTTTCAAAGAAAGCCTTTGGGAATTGCAGCACGCATGCGCGGTCCCCTTCCCGCCCAAGGGTGCCATCTTGCTCAGTCTTTTTTTCCGCAGAGCCCGACGGACGTAGTTCGTTTTTCGCCGAGGAAAAAGTTGATTTCCCTATTTTTTGTACTTCTCCTTCGGTTCGACGCCAGATCCTTTTCCCGCCTGGGCCCGGTACGCCGGTATCGAGCCCACTCTCTCCTTTTTCGTTTTTTTCCTTCGTGACTAGCGTTCGCGCCATTTTTTCTTTTTTCACTGGCAACCCTGTCTTTTGACCTCGCAGGGGCCCTTTTTCCCCCGATGGCTGCCAGCGGGTTTAAAAAGTGTGATCAGTGTAAGAACCTTATGTCTCTTACCGACACACAAGACTGCTGCCTCGGACCCGATCATGACCAGATGATTTGTGGTCCGTGTGGCAAAATGTCCTCGAAGGCGTTGAGGAGTCGGCAGCACCAGAAGGATAGGATCTTCTCTGACTCCGCGTCTGGACGGGCCCGGACCTCGTCAGAGGCCTCGACGTCTCGGGACTCCGGCCCCGAGCAGCGTCGAGGTTCTTCTGAGCGGGGGTCTCCTTCGTGGGAACAGCGCAGGAAGAAGAAACCCACGAGGGTGGCGTCGGTGGACGCTCTTGGTTCCTCGAGAGCCAGGTCATATAGCCCCGATAGCCGTCCCGGGCTTCGGAATCGGAGAGGCCTGCCAAGCAACCTCATCTCGAGATGGAGTCTCCTGGACACGTGAGTGCTGTAGTCCTCGTGGACTCTCCTCCAAGGGAGCCGCCGTCGGGGCCCGAGTCAGGGGCTGCTGGGTCTCCTGAGCTCGGACTCAGGTTGACGGCCTTGGAGAGCAGCCTCGCTACCTTCATGGAACAGCAGCGGCCATTGGTCACCAGTCTCACCGGTGCATCTGCCCCGACCACCGGGACATCGACGTCCAAGTCGACCCCGGAGGCGAGCCGATCCTCGGCCACGGTCTCCCTCGGCCTCCCGTTCGGGACCGAGGTCATCGACGCCGGTACCCTCGGTGTCAGGGCGGAGGGCATCAGTGCCCGCCCGACCAGAGCCGCTCGACACCTCCTCCGAGGAGTCAGGCTGGGAGACGGAGGACGAAGAGTCACCCGACACCTATCGGACTCGGTGTGTCCCATCGGACTCGCCGGAGACCGAACCTCGGAGACGATCCCCACCGGAGGATACCCGGTTCTCGGACTTAGTGCGGGATATGGCCAAGGCCTTGGCCTTCCCCGCGGATCCCGAGGAGGAGCCTCGAGCCGAGGAGCTCGAGGCCCTCCAGTATGACTCTCCCCTGAAGGAGGCCTTTACTGTACCGGTTCCTCCGATGCTGGAGCGGCTGCTCTTCCACATGTGGGAGACCCCGGCCTCGACGCTGGTGTTAAGCAAGCGGGTCGATTCCATCTATCGAGTCCGCAAGAGCCCCGGGTTCCAAAAGGCACATTTACCGCACCACTCCATGGTTGTGGAATCGGCCATGCATCGACTGAAAAGTCAGACGATGCACTCCTCGGTGCCTCCTGGCCGGGAGGCCCAGAACCTGGATGCTCTCGGTAAGAAGTGCTTCCAGGGCTCTATGCTTGCTTGCCGTGTCCAGACATACCAGCTATACATGGGCATGTATCTCCGATACCTGGCAAGGGAGATTGCCGGGTTCTCTGCTGGTCTCTCCGAGGAACCTTTGCAGAGGTTCCAGGCCTTGTCCACCGGTATTCGAGAGTGCTCGAAGTTTATCTCTCGAACAGCCTATGATGGCGTCGAGGCTTCGGCCCGAGTAGCCGGAGCCGGCATCGGTGCCCGCCGACAGGCTTGGCTACAGTCATCCGACCTCGAGCCATGGGTACAGGACAAGTTGGTCGATGTCCCCTGCCGAGGTGAAAACCTCTTTGGCAAGCCCATGGCTGAAAAGGCTGCAGAACTCGAGACCAAGACTCTGACCAGGACTAGGCTGTCCAGAAAAACCTCTGCCCCTTCTCAGAAGAAGAAGGGCTCGGGAAAAAAGACCTTTTACCCGAGGAAGTCATCTGCCTATAAACAATACCCTCATTATCAGGCCTCTGCAGCTCCCCAACAGGGTCAGCAGGCCAAGGGGCAGGGTCATGGGCCCTGTAGGCAGAAGGCCCCCAAGCCACCAACACCGGCCCCTGCTCAGCAGGGTGGGGGGTTTTGACTCAGAAAGCATAGCCTCTTCTCCTCAGCTGGCTTCTCTCAGCACAGGAGGCCGGCTGGCCCACTTTGCCCACAGGTGGTCAGCTGTCACGTCAGATACCTGGGTGCTTCATATAGTCCAAAAGGGCTATCTTCTCCATTTTCACCAGGTACCTCCCTCCTATTTTCCAGGGGAGCATCCAAGACTCCCTCTGCACAGGGACCTACTCCTTCAGGAGTTAGCAAGTCTACTAAAGGAACAGGCTGTGGAACCGATGCCCCACCACCTGAGAGGTCATGGCTTTTATTCCAGGTACTTTCTGGTACCAAAAAGAACAGGAGGCCTCAGACCCATCCTAGACTTGCGCAACCTCAACAAGTTCCTGGAGAGGGAAAAGTTGAAGATGCTTACCCTTGGAATCCTGCTGCCCTAACTCCAGCAGGGAGATTGGCTATGCTCCTTAGATCTAAAGGATGCTTATACTCACATCCTTATTCATCCAGACCACAGACAATATCTCAGATTTGTTGTGGGAGGAAACCACTATCAGTACAGGGTACTACCCTTTGGCCTGACCTCCGCTCCCAGGGTGTTCACCAAGTGCCTGGCAGTGGTGGCGGCCTATCTAAGGCTTCAGGGTCTTTTTGTGTTTCCATACCTGGACGACTGGCTCATAAGGGGCCAGTCTTCCCAGGAGGCCCATCAAGCCACCCTTCGCACTGTGGCTCTGCTTCAGCACTTGGGGTTTGTCAAACTTCGCAAAGTCCACTTTGCTCCCGTCCCAGAACTTAGAATTCATAGGAGCAAGGCTGGACACTCTTCAGGTGAAGGCTTTTCTGCCTCTGGACAGAGCCCACAGGCTGATGGATCTGGCCAGGCAGTTTCGCAGCAATTCCCTGGTCTCTGCCAGGCAATTCCTGCGACTACTCGGCCATATGGCTTCCACAGTACATGTAACCCCCAATGCCCGCCTGCACATGCGGCCTGCTAAGTGGAGCCTTCACACTCAGTGGCATCAGGCCACAGGGAGCCTAGCGGACTCAGTAAGAATATCCGACCTGCTAGTCTCCTCTCTGCAATGGTGGCTTCATCTTCCGAATCTGGTACTCGGCGTGGTTTTTCAATCCCCTCCGCATTCTCAAGTGCTGATGACAGATGCTTCTCTGCTAGGTTGGGGAGCACATTGCCAAGGGACATGTACTCAGGGTCTCTGGACACCTTGGGAGGCTGCTCAACAGATAAACTTCCTGGAGCTACGGGTGATACGCCTAGCTCTGAGAGCCTTCTCCCACCTCGCCTCTCACCAGTCTGTACTAGTCCAGACGGACAATCAAGTTGCCATGTTCTACGTGAACAAACAAGGAGGCACAGGCTCCTTCCTTCTATGTCAGGAGGCACGACAGCTGTGCTCTTGGGCCGTCAATCACGGCATCCTCCTCAAGGCTGTCTACCTCCCAGGTCAAGAAAATTACCTGGCGGACAGACTGAGCAGGATCCTGCAACCACACGAATGGAGATTGAACCCGCTGGTGGTTCAGAAGATCTTTCTCAGGTGGGGCCTCCCCACCATGGATCTTTCCCCAGTCCTCTGAACTGGCAACTCCCGAGCTTCTGCTCCAGACAACCGCATCCTCTCAGGGTAGCGGCGGATGCGTTTCTGATCTCGTGGTCCACAGGCCTACTGTATGCGTTTCCTCCCACGCCACTAGTGTCCAGAACGCTGTTCAAAGTCCTCAAGGACGGGGCCTCAATGATCGTGATAGCCCCCAGGTGGCCGAGGCAACCGTGGTTCCCGCTTCTGCTGCAACTGGCGGTGGACACTCCTCTTCCTCTGGGGTTTCAGCACGATCTCCTGTCTCAGGATCAGGGGACTCTCTTGCACCCCAACCTCCAGTCCCTTCATCTGATAGCCTGGCTGCTGAAAGGGTAGTCCTGGCTCCCCTACTACTGCCTCGAGAGGTGGAAGATGTAGTCTTGGCCTCTAGACGGCAATCCACCAGGAAATCCTACGCTCTTAAGTGGCGTAGATTCTCCGCATGGTGTGCTCAGCACAGCGAGAATCCCTTCTCGTGCTTGGTAGTGGTAGTATTGCAATATTTGCTTTACCTCTCCAATCTAGGCCTTAAGTCCAACTCTGTCAAGGTTCACCTCAGTGCTCTCTCAGCGCACCACTCGCCGGTGGACGGAAGGCCTCTTTCCAACCACCCTTTGGTGGCTCGTTTTCTCAGAGGCCTCCTCCTGCTTAAGCCTCCTTTACGTCCACCAGCCCCTGAGTGGGATCTGAATGTGGTCTTACAGCGGATTACTTGTCCGCCATTTGAACCTATGGCTACCTGCCCTCTCCGTTTTCTCTCCTGGAAAACCTTGTTTCTGGTAGCTCTTACCTCTGCTAGGCGAGTAAGTGAACTTCAGGCACTAGTGTCTGATCCCCCTTACACTAGGTTCTACAGGAATAGGGTAGTCTTACGGACTCACCCAAAGTTTCTTCCTAAGATTGTCTCCCCTTTTCATCTCAATCAGGAGGTGGTTCTTCCGACCTTCTTTCCCAGGCCGCATACCAACCGGGCTGAGATGGTCCTGCATACCCTGGACTGTAGGAGGGCGTTATCCTTCTACCTTGACCGTACGCGGGAGCATCGGAGGGTTGTTCCGCTCTTCGTTTCTTTTGACCCCAATAAGTTGGGGCTACCTGTCTCCAAGCGTAATTTGTCCATATGGGTTGCTGACTGTATCGCCTGGGCTTATGGGGCAGCCGGCCTCTCGTTGGAGGGTCGAGTCACGGCTCATCGTGTCAGGGCGAAGGCTGCGTCAGTGGCTCATCTCCGCTCTGTTCCGTTGGCAGACATCTGCTGGGCCGCTACTTGGTCTTCAAGCCAGATTTTTGCGGCCCATTACTGCTTTGAGAGGGAGTCCCACAGGGACAGTGCTTTCGGACAGGCTGTACTCCATAATCTCTTTGGGGTTTAGGCAACTCCTACCCTCCGGCCCTGGTGTTGGGCTACCGGTCGGGGCGTTCTCAGAGAAGATTCCTTCCTTATGTACTGACGAGCTAGAGGGAGCTCATTTTTCGGCTTGAGGTCTCCGGTAGCCTTAAGCTGGGGAGTCCCATATGTGAGGACTGACTTCCTGCTTGGTCCTGGAGAAAGAGTAGTTACTCACCTGTAACAGGTGTTCTCCAGGAGCAGCAGGAATCAGTCCTCACAACCCTCCCTCCTCCCCTTGGAGTTGCAGTCATATGCTTTATTTTTGCTAATTTATTTGCTGTCTTTTAGCTATGTCATCAGACGGAGCAAGATAGCACCCTTGGGCGGGAAGGGGACCGCGCATGCGCGCTGCAATTCCCAAAGGCTTTCTTTGAAAGCTGGGGAAATGCTCCGCACGAGGGCTCAGTCGGCGCCGACGTCACCCATATGTGAGGACTGATTCCTACTGCTCCTGGAGAACACCTGTTACAGGTGAGTAACTACTCTTTCCGTGCCAACAATATGAAGTAGAAAGAACTCCCAATCACAGGCATACTAATCCATGGCCTTCCTGCTAGAGTAGCCCCATTCCGTCTGACTGCACAAAGATGGACTTTAAATTTTAAGTTCAACTAGCACCTGGTGTTAGGAAATACAGCTTTCTCATTCCGCAGTGGCAATTGAGTCAGCAATGAAGAAGCCAAGAAACTGCAGACAAGTTCCCATTATACCACCTGGAAAAGACTCCACTTTTAGACCACTAAAGCAAAAAAAGCATGCAAGAGTGCATTGTGTCCTGCCAGTAGATGATCGAATTTAAATGATTCAGTGTATGCAGGGCATTTTCCAGAGAACGCAAGGTCCCTCATCCAGGCTGCCTCCACATTCACAGTCTAAACCGGCAGCCATCTTGGCTGATGCCGATCAGCGTGGAAGCTATCTTGTAAGCCCAGCATATGATGTATGCCTACTAGAATCTGAGCTGCTGCTATTGCTGCTAGAGAACTAGCCTGGCTGCATGCTTCTGGCCCCCATTAAGGCATTCGCTGAAAACTAGCAGATACTCTCCGTACTGGAGAACCTCTGATAAATGGAATGGGAGCATAGATAGCTTCAAAGTCCAGAGTTCTATTTTGCAACCTCTCTCCGCTGAGCTGCCTTTTCCATATGTAAAATTAAACCACATATAGCCAAAATTAAGACATTACAAATCTACCGTAAAATCTTATAATTTGGGCAAAGCCAAACTAAACGGGAATATTTTCCATTAAGAAACCAAACAACTATAAAACCCTTCTCATGACATAATGCTTATGGCAGAGCATTCCACATCTGTGGACTGGCCATGGCACTCACCCAAGCACCTGTTACAACTGTCCAAGAGAGTTATCACCATAATTACTTTTGACGAATATGTTTACAGCGGATCATAGCGCTATATCACAGCAGCTAAGCCAAAATATTACCCTGCCATATAAACCGACTTTAACGCTTTATAGGACCTTCTATGGATAGCGGAAGGAGATTCTTGTAAATCAACATAGCTATGCCCTATTTTTTTTTTAAAGTATAGGACTCCAAAAACCAAGTTTCCGCCAACTTCAATGAAATCAAAGCAGATCAGCTAAAATTACCTGAACTGCTCCTATAGCTTTGCAAGAGGCTACCAGCCCCTGCTGCACCCAGCTTTCTTTCCCCCCTTATCCTGAGGGATTCAGCGTTGCAGGACGCGTTGCGCACCCCCTGCCAGCCTGCTGCGTCTGCCAGGGAGCTGAAGAGCGAAATAGAAAGTAGAACCCCTGGAAGCAAACAGTGTCCCGACCTTGGGGTTCAGGACACAAAAGGCCACCGAATAAATCAACAGTGTTAGCTAAAAATGAACAAGGCTCTCTCTCACTAAAGAGAGTTTCTTTTTCTTTTTGAAATCCCACCGAAGTCCGTGGGACCCAAGTCTTCAAACACAGCCCCTTAACGCTGTGCATTAACCATAACCAGAGAAATGAAATGAAATGAAATCCTGCTCTAGAAATAGATGAGAATTTCCTGGGAAGGGCATGCTAAGTGGAGCTATGAAACACACAGGCACCCCCCGGCCTTCCTGCAGTCAGAGAAATAGCAGTGGGATACACCGACAACCTTGCAAATGGAGGTCTTAGATGTTGCTGCCTGTGTGAACCTGATGAGTAATACGATATTGTATTTTACCATCCCCCCAGGGATGGGGGCACTGAATACTATATGTGATTCATGAGCAGCGCTGCCATCCGGTGGCCTTTAGGGCACCAGAGACCAACAAATGATACAGAAGTTAAGAGCTTTAACCCTTTGAAGGCCTACTTTAAATTTTTAATCCACATTCTGCAGCCGGGCTAATTGTTGCATATTTCAGGAAAATTGTACCCGTCTTATTCAATATGTTCTAATAGAGATTTTCCTTCAGCTATGCATGGTCATGTATTATATACCATTTGATAGGAATATTTAGTCAGAATTTTGGATCCTGAGAGTTTTGGGCTTGGCCTGGAAAGGGTTTTTAAATCTTGGTCATATAATCTTGTTTTGCAGAACATTACAGTTGCCTGTTTAGTCACTAACTACTGAGAGCCCATGAGGTGGCCCTGTGGTTATTTCTTCCCTGACTTGCAGAGAATGATCAATCTGATATGGCTGCATACACACGGTCACAGAAAGGCACTAATGAGTGTACCAGCTGCCCTCTGGTGGCCATAGACCATAGCACAGGCACTTCTTGGTTGACAGTTAACTGCTATATACTTTTTTATATCCTAAGGTTTCCTAAACCTGTCCCTGTGAAACCACAGGCATTTGGGCAACTTTCACTATAGAATACACAAAGGCACACTTCCAGCCTGTCCCTCCTTCCAACTACAAGTTAGGGCTCTGCTCTTGAACCTAAAAGCTGGCAATTTGCCTAATATCCCGGGACTTAACAGATGCTCCTCAGAGACATGATTAGGAGGGAAAGAACATGTGGTATCAGAGATCAATGCCAAAACTGCTGTCCTATAAAACTAAGAATAAACTTAAAAATAAAGAGGACTGACAACAGCCCCCTTAAGGCTGAGGAACCCCCCGAGCCTCAAAAAACCTACAAACAAAAGAAAGAAACACTAGGCCCAAAAATCTAGCTATTCTGCCTGTTGTCTTCCTCACACAGGCAGCTCCCTGCAACTCTCGCCATGCGGTCCAAATACCTAGAGCAGGGGTCTCAAACTCAAATTGCTTTGAGGGCCAAATGAGGACTTGTAAAATAACCCGGGGGCCGCATGAGACGTGGGACCTCATTTGCATAAGGGACCTCATTTGCATAAATATTTGCATAATGTTACCATACCCTAACTTTTAGTAAACATGCCTCTTAATGAGTGCATGAATAAAGAAAGACTAAAAGATTTCTACATTACTATAATCCAGTGGCAACCGCCAGGCACATTAGGAACTACTACAAACAAACACTGCCCATTTAGAACCCATAGCAAACCCGCCATATCCTAACAGCACTACCAGGACTCACAAAGCACCATACCCTACCTATCAAAAGGCAACACTGCAAATATTAAATCAATACATTTCAGAGAATAACAATACATGACCTACTGGGGACAGAGAACAAGTAGCAATGTCAAATAGGAATTACATAAACAGAATACCTCAGCTCAGTTACACATGCAGAATACACCATCACCAAACAAGGAACCAAATTTAGAAACAAGACAATTTAAACTGGGACCCCCCAAAAGCCAAACTTGGAATGTACAACAACACTGTAGAAATAAAACTATAAATTAATTTCCTCTTGTACTAAACAAAGCGCAGGCGTTATTGATGCACATTTCCCAGAACTGACATATTCCAGTTAATAAATTCAAAATAAAGATATTTTTCTACCTTTTGTGCATTTTTTTTCAGTTCCAGCCACTTTCTTCTGGTTTCTTCGTGCCTTCTGCTAACTCTCCATCGTCTGCTGTCCATTTGTCCTTCTCTCTTCTAGCTTTTTCCATTCTCCCTCTACATCTGCTTTAACATATTAATCTTTCTCCTTTTGCTCTTTCCTCATTCCTATTTTCATCCACTCAAATTTTACCCCTCCATCCTCAATCCCCACTTACCTGGCCAATTGTAGATTTGTCTTCCCTCCCACACAAAATATTTTCCCCTCTCCATTTCACTCTCCCAGCTCCATCCCATTCTAATCCTCCCCCAACATCAGCTCCCTTCTAGTTCCAGTCCCACATAGCACCCCCTCCCTTCTAGTCACTGCATCAGCCCATTTTCAGTCCTAGCCCCCCATCAGCCCATTTCCAGTGCTAGCTCCCTCCCCTCACAGCCCATTTCCATTCCAAGCCCCCCTCCCCATCAGCCATTTGCAGTTTAAGCCCCCCTTCCACTCAGCCCATTTCCAGTCCTAGCAGACCCCCCAGCCTATTATCAGTCCTAGCCCCCCCATAGCCGATTACCAGTCCTAACCCCCCATAGCCCACTTCCAGTCTTACCCCTCATAGCCCATTACCAGTCCTAACCCCCCCCCCATCACCTCATTTTCAGTGTTACCCCCATCACCCCATTTTCAGTTACCCCCTCATAGGCCATTACCAGTACTACCCCCCCATCACCCCATTTTCAGTGTTACCCCCATCACCCCATTTTCAGTTACCCCCTCATAGGCCATTACCAGTACTAACCCCCCCCATCACCTCATTTTCAGTGTTACCCCCATCACCCCATTTTCAGTTACCCCCTCATAGGCCATTACCAGTACTACCCCCCCATCACCTCATTTTCAGTGTTACCCCCATCACCCCATTTTCAGTTACCCCCTCATAGGTCATTACCAGTACTAACCCCCCATCACCCCATTTTCAGTGTTACCCCCATCACCCCATTTTCAGTTACCCCCCTCATAGGCCATTACCAGTCCTAGCCTCCCCCCCCCTTAGCCCATTACCAGTCCTAACCCCCCTCCCACCATCAGCCAAATTAGATGAAAAAAAAATGTATATTTGCTGCTGCTGCTGCAGTATTAAGCGTCCCGCGGGCCCCTCTGCCTGGTCCTCTCCTCCCTGCAGCATTCAGCTCCAAAAGCGGCGGCTTTCAGAGCCGCGAAGAGAGAGAGAGTTTCTCTCGCGCGGTTCTGAAGACTCTCGCGCTGCTCTTCAGAACCGCGCGAGAGAAACTCTCTCTCTTCGCGGCTCTGAAAGCCGCCGCTTTTGGAGCTGATACTGCAGGGAGGAGAGGACCAGGCAGAGGGGCCCGCGGGACGCTTAATACTGCGGCGGCAAGTTTGGAATTTTTTTTTTTTTACTCGCCGGTACTTCGCGGGCCGCACAAGATGCTCTCGCGGGCCGCGTGTTTGAGACCCCTGACCTAGAGAGAAAATGGCCGCCCCTTCGCCAATGAATTTTGGCACCAAGAACAGCTGCTGCAAAAAGGAGGCCGCAGCAGACCGACCGAGCCCGAAGGCCTTACCTGCAGGGCCAAAAGCCACACAGCCTGCTCTCCTACCACCTTGAATTCCTCCGATCCTCAAGCCGTGCTAATGCGCCTGGCAGCCACGGCGAGGACCGCTCAGCCGGTTCCACAGAATAAAATTAAAATCCTGCAGCAACGGAGAGACTCCGTCTCACACAGCTTCAGTGTGGCTGTATGGGTCCCGGAGCTCTCTCCCGTACCGTCCATGGAGAGAGATCCGCACCGGCGAATGCCTGCAGCAAGTGAAAATAACTGACAAGGAGGGAAGGCGAGAGCTGCTACTAATTTTAAAAGCCAGATTCAAATTTAAAATTACTGTAAATATAAGGAAATTTGTTCCTAATAACTAAAGGGAACTAATCCCTGATTGCCAATTAACCAACGGTAACTGAATTAAAAGTAAAATTAAAGTAAAAATCAAAAGTAAAATCAGAATAGAATTTGTCACACTAAATGCTCCTTATCTGTTCCCCCCCAAGTGAGCCCAGAAGCTAGGCTCACTACGTCTTCCTGCTGCATGGAGACTGGACACACACTGGGGGCTGATGGGAGATACCAGCAGGCTATATCCAGTGATGTCACGACTTTGACATGCCCAGTCTCCAAGCTGCAGGAGGAGGTGCACAACCCAGAGGTGGAGGACTAAAATGGAGGAACGATAAGGAAGCTCGCTTTTCCCATAGAAAAATGGGAAGACAGTAAATCAAGCCCTTAAAAAAGGAATTGCAATACACTTTCTGGGGAGTGGTAAGTAGTGAGGGGCACTGTGACTGAGGTCTTGGTGGCCAGTTCCTAGTTTTTTACGCTAGCTCTTAATATTCCAAAAACATTTGTCAAAGCCAGCCTTAAAAAAACTCTCAGCAAATCTGGTTTTCAGAACATCCAATGACTGTTTATGAAATGGTAAACATCAGGATGTGAGGAAATGGACAGTCCCACCACCAGCCCCTGAAGCAAGAAAGGGCCACTTCCTGAGCCTTCAAGGAACCAAGAGAAAGACCTTTGTGTCCAGAACATCCTGAAGAAAGGCAAGCAAGGATGGCAAATCTGCGCTATCAGTTCTGGCCTGCCCTCAATGCACCAATGCTTAAAAAGACACCAGACATACACATAGGCCAGGTTCTCTAGACGTGTTGGAGTCCCAGGACCTGAGCGGTCCATGAAAGGGCCGAGTCCAAGACTATAAGCCAGAAGAGACGTAGTAGGAGGGCTTTCTGGGGCAGTATCTACAGAAGTCCCAGAAAGACACATCAGTACAACTCCCAGGCTCTTTTGGCCTATCCTCCAGAGGGAGCAATGAGGTTTGGACTCGCCCAAATCCTTAAACAGCTTCTTCAATTCCACCCCAAATAAGAGCTTCCCTTTAAAGGCGAGCTGAATCAAATTGGGTCTTGGAGGATGAATCTGCCACCCAATGGCGGAGCTATATCCAACATCATGTCACAGTTGACAGAGCAATGTCTTCAGCTGCCAAGTGCTTGAGATCAACAATAATCTTTTCGGTCTTCTCTCAGAGTAATATAAATAATGCCTACTGATACTATTTACTCCATTGTAACATCCATCCAACGTGGTAAACTATTTTATCTGTGGAAATGTTATATAAACAAGATTTTATCAAAATGCTCAGAATGTCTCAGACTCAGTGGCACTCAATAAAACGATATTAAAAATATCTAATCGTAGCACCCAATAGCATCAATGACTTTTCTGGCATATGGTTGGTTTATAAATATAAATACTCACACAGATGAAAACTTCAAATCTCTATTTAAATAAATGTTGCTTAGGCGCCCTTCCATGCGTTTCACTCTATATTGAGTTTCTTCAGGGGGGTCTATGAGCAAAACAGAATAAAAAAAACCATAAAGTTCCATAATGACTTTCCACATCTTCTGTCACAAAATCCTCACAACAGAACTTGTAGTTTCACATACCATAACAGCCTTCACATAGATGCTGCAGACGTTGTCCTCTGTGAGGTTTCCTAAAGCAGTGACTGTTTCAAAAAGACGCCGCACATGCGGAACAGCCATGATGCCTCCCCTATTATGTGCACATTTAATGACGTCATAACCTGATGTTCTTCATGCAATTTACGCCATAGAACTTCACCACATCTTTCTTCATAAACAAGCCCCCCAATCAATGCAGGAATTTCAACCCTCTGGTGATAGGGTTTCAAAGGTGAATATCCAACGTTGTTCACGCAATAATAATGTTTGTTCTTGTGACTTCCCATGCATCGCCGAGGAGACCCTCTCAATACAAAAACAATGTAATTCTTCAAACTGGTGATGCTGTTCCATACAGTGTTGAACCAAAGGTGCCGTTAACATTCCACATTTGAAGGCGGCTTTTATGTTCAACCATACTTGTTTTGAAAGACCTTGTGGTTTTCCCTATGTACAATAAATTGCACGGACACCTAACTGCATATACCACCGATGTGGTATCACAAGATATATTACCTTTCAAAGTGTAAACCTTTCCATGGTATGCAAACTCTTGGACCTCGTTAGTAATTTCACAAATTTCACAGTGGCCACATTTCATGTGGCCCCTTATTTGAAGTTCCTCCTTCCCTTCCACTGGAGATCGTAGAACCGTTGGGCTTAGTTGTTCTTTTAGATTTTTCTCTCTGCCATACACATCATATGCGCTTCCCTTCAAGACCAGACATATTACTCAAAACATTGGTGTGTTTTGATACTATTTTTTGAATTTTAAAACTCAATGGAGAAAATTGTTATTAAATTAATGTGTTCTGTATCAATTGTTTTCTCTTTCCCTTGAGAAACTCCAACCAACCATGATCTCTCATTAAACAGTGCCCGACGATATGCTCTTTGAATCACTTTATGGGGATATCCTCGTTCTCTAAAATTTCTCGATAAAATTTGTGATTGTTTCTTAAACTCATACACATCAGAGCAGTTCCTTCAAAAACGTAAAAATTGAGAAAATGGTAAACTATCCTTCAATCTCAAGGGATGTGCACTACTGTAGTGTAAAAATGTATTCCGGTCTATAGACTTCCTGTAAATGGACGTGTTCCAACCTTGCTGTCCTTTCTCTACGGACACATCCAAAAAAGGTTATAATCTTCATATCCATGTATAAGTAAATTGGATGGCTGTATCTAGTCCATTCACCCACTGCACAAAAGAAATCACTGATTCTGATGAGCCTTTCCATAAAAAGAAAATGTCACCTATAAACCGACACCACATCTTAATCTGAGACGCATATGGAGATGGAAAAATCCATTTGCATTCATAATTCCCCATAAAGAGGTTTGCAATCGATGGGGCACATGTAGCCCCCATCGCTACCCCTGAAATTTGATGGTAAATCACCTTTTCGAAAGTAAAATAATTTTGAAAAATAGTGAACCGTGTTAACTGTAACAAAAAGATTATCAGTTCTTCCGACAGATCTCCCCGATGTCTTAACTTATGCTCTACTGTCTCATAAGCTTTGTCTTGAGGTATATTCGTATATAAAGCTGTAATATCCATTGTCACCAAAATAATATCCAAATCTGCAGCCCAACATGAATGCTGATCCAATCTTTCCAAAAAATGTGAAGTATCTCGTACATAAGATGGCATGTCAATGAGTAATGGACGAAGATATGAATCAAGAAATACCGATAACGGTTCTAACAAAGTGCCCCTTGTAGAGACTATAGGCCTTCCCGGAGGTCAGTCTAAACTTTTATGAATTTTTAGAACCAAGTAGAACCGTGCTGCCATAGGAGTTGTGACATTCAAAAATTTCCATTTTTTGTTTGAAATAATTTTATCCTGTAAAGCTTTTAATGTAAGATCGCGAATTTCAATTTAGAGAACCTGTGTAGGATCTTCCTGCAGAACACAATAAGTACCCTGGTCAGATAGTTGTATTTGCGCCTCCACAATATAGTAGTCACGACTTAAAACGACTACTGCTCCACCTTTATCCGCTCTCCGGATAACGATGTCAGTTCTAGTCTGTAACACTCTCAACGCGGACCGTTCTTTTGGGGACAGGACACTCCGAGAATAAAAACATCGTTGTTCTGGATTTGTAACATCTCGTATAACTAAATCTTTAAAAATCGTAAGAGCCGGATGCATTTGACCTGGCGGGGACCACGTTGATTTAAAAGGTAACGGTATCCTACGTTCATCCTGATGAGTTGCAGTTCTATCAGCTAGCTGAGATACTGAAGCAAAATACATTTTTAAATTAAGTTTACGCATAAATCTTTCCAGATCCAATCGAAATTGAAATGTATCATAGGTGATGGTGGGTACATATGATAGACCTTTATTTAATATTCTATAATGGTCATTCGTCAGACTTTTACCAGACACATTTACCACCAGACCTCTATCATGTTGTTGAAATTGTTTTTGCAGCACATCCCCTAATTCCGTTGTTGATTGGCCCATTCTCAATATCTCCCTCTCCCTCCTTCCTTTTTCTTTTTCTCGTCCTCGTCGTTTTCCAAAATATCCTCTCTAGAGGACCTACTTGAATTAGTAATATTCGATTCTTCAGGTGTCAATTCAAAATTCACTTGCTTATGGAATCTCTTGTTCTTATGATTTTGATCCATCCAGGGGTAAACATACCCCGTCATATAAACATCATAATCTCTCTTCAACTTCTTAGTTTTAACCAACTTAACCTCTTGCCGAAGTACATCGATCTGCTTTTGTATGTCATTAAATTTAAATTGCTCTTCAGTTTCCCCTTCTTTTAATTTTGCAATCATCAGATCAGCTTCTTTATGATAGTCCTCAAGAACAACCTTCGTGGTATCTATAATTAGTACCATTAAATCCAGTGAGCATTTATTTAGAATCCGATTCCATTTACCAACAAATTCCGGGTCCATAGTGTACATCCGCGGTTCTTTGTACATTCTTAATCCCCTCAGGATATGCTATCGACTGACATATTCTATCATAGATAATCTATGCATTTCAGATTTGACAATCTGTTTCTGTTTTTTCAATAATGCATCCCAAGTGGTAGTATCAAAATCTGTTCCTGCTGATCCTTCTGCTGTAAAAGGCGTATGCTCCTTGCATAATGCAGAAATATGGTCTTGTGTGAAACTCCAAGGTATCTTTCCAAACCACTTGACCATCCATCGTTGTAATTCTACAATAATCTTTTCGGTCTTCTTCTCATAAATAAAGCCTACTGATACTATTTACTCCATTGTAACATCCATCCAACGTGGTCAACTATTTTATCTGTGGAAATATTATATAAACAAGATTTTATCAAAATGCTCAGAATGTCTCAGACTCAGTGGCACTCAATAAAACGATATTAAAAATATCTAATCGTAGCGCCCAATAGCATCAATGACTTTTCTGGCATATGGTTGGTTTATAAATATAAATACTCCCACAGATGAAAACTTCAATCTCTATTTAAATAAATGTTACTTAGCTTTAGGTGCTCCCCAACGCCATCTGTAGGCGCCCTTCCATGCGTTTCACTCTATATTGAGTTATTTCAGGGGGGTCTACGAGCAAAACAGAATAAAAAAAACCATAAAGTTCCATAATGAATTTCCACGTCTTCTGTCACAAAATCCTCAGAACAGAAATTATAGTTTCACATACCATAACAGCCTTCACATAGGTGCTGCAGACGTTGTCCTCTGTGAGGTTTCCTAAAGCAGTGACTGTTTTAAAAAGACGCCGGGCATGCGGAACAGCCATGAAGCCTCCCTATTATGTGCACATTTAATGACATCATAACCTGATGTTCTTCATGCAATTTACGTCATGGAACTCCACTACATCTTTCTTCATAAACAAGCCCTCCAATCAATGCAGGAATTTAAACCCTCTGGTGATATGGTTTCCAAGGTGAATATCCAACGTTGTTCACGCAATAATAGTGTTTGTTCTTGTGACTTCCTATGCATCGTCGAGGAGACCCTCTCAATACAAAAACAACGTAATTCTTCAAACTGGTGATGTTGTTCCATACAGTGTTGAAGAAGTAATTAGTCCTTACCTGCTAATTAGTGTTCCTGAAGGAACTTCAGTCCAGTCCCTTAACTTCTGGGTTGCGCAACCCTTCCAGCAGCTTGGAGGCTGAGCCCATCATCCTTTTGATGATGATGGGGTATAAATACCCCTGGCACCACCCACTGGCACCAGTAATCTATTGCAAAAGCAGACTTAAAGGATAGATAATAAAGAACTTATAACCATTTGATAACTTGCCATAACTCACACGCACCCTAAACTAGCAGAAACCTTTTTTTTTTTTTTTTTTTAAGAGGTAAAGGAAACAAGGAGGAGGAGGAGGAGGTTTCCCTGAGGCCGCGAAGGCCCTCCGCCCTTTCCAGCTGAACCTATTTTCCCGGACCGCCCCTAGAGGCGTGTCCCAAGCAAGAGAATGTGCTCCGTAGCTTTCCTTCGGTCCGCCACCTGAATCTAAGTAAGTCGGGCGGGATCAGGGACTGGACTGAAGTTCCTTCAGGAACACTAATTAGCAGGTAAGGACTAATTACTTCTTCCTAATTGTCACTTCAGTCCAGTCCCTTAACTTCTGGGATGTAACAGAGCAGTTTAAATCTGGGAGGGGTTCGTTATTCCGGACCGAAGCACTGCGCTGCCAAACCTGGCATCCGAAGCCCCTTGGAGATCCAACCTGTAATGCTTGGTGAAGGTATGGAGGGACGACCAGGTAGCCGCTCTGCAAATGTCCAGTGGCGGCACCAAACTATTTTCCGCCCAGGACGTTGCCTGCGCCCTAGTTGAATGCGCTCTAAGCACTCCTGGAGCCTGCTTCCCACTGAGGAGGTAAGCCGAGGCAATCGCCTCCCTGATCCACCTAGAGATGGAAGCCTTGGCCGCCGCTTCTCCCTTATGCGGCCCTCCAAACTGGACGAATAAGCGTTCTGACTTCCGGAAAGGCGCCGTGCGAGCGAGGTACCTCTTCAGCACTCTATGTACATCCAGGAGCCTAAGCTTTTCTCCGTCTCCCGAAAGATCCCTTTCCGCGAAAGAGGGCAGAGATACCGTCTGGTTTACGTGAAAAGGAGAGATGACCTTAGGTAAGAAGGACGGAACCGTACGTAAGACCACCTTATCCCTAAAGAAAGAGAGAAAGAGAGAAAGGGAGGTCGGGATGACAAGGCTTGAAGCTCTGAAACGCGTCTGGCCAAGAAAATCGCCACTAAAAACGCCGTCTTTAGCATCAAGTCCTTCAGAGAGGACTTCCGCAGCGGTTCGAACGGTACACCAGATAGGGCATTCAAGACTAGGTTGAGGTCCCAGGGAGGGATAACAGATCTTTGCTGGGGATGTAACCGTTTAACCGCTCTCAGAAACCTGCCCACGTCTGAATGTAGCCCTAGACATTTGCCTCTGACCTTCCCCCTATAGCAAGAGATAGCTGCCAGCTGGACTCGCAAAGAGCTAGGCGCTAGACCTTTCTCGAAACCCGCCTGCAGGAACTCCAGGACCTCTGGGACTGATGCTGAGAGAGGCCTGATTCGACGCTCTAAACACCAGGCTTCAAAGATACACCACACTCTCACGTAAGAAAGGCAGGTGGAACGCTTGCGAGCGCTCAACAAGGTTGAGATTACTGAGCCCGAGTACCCCCGCTTCAAGAACCTCGCCCTTTCAATAGCCAGGCCGTAAGCGAGAACCGATGCACGTGGGGCATGAGTACCGGACCCTGACGCAAGAGGTCCTTTTTGCAGGGAAGGCGCCACGGCCGGTCGGCTGTCAATCTCACTAGATCCGCGTACCAAGGACGTCGAGGCCAATCCGGGGCTATGAGAATTACCAATCCTTGGTGGGCTTCTATCCGCCTCAGAACCCTCCCTATGAGCGCCCAAGGAGGGAAAACATAGAGAAGGCCCTCCGACGGTCAGCTTTGGGCCAGGGCGTCCAAGCCCTCGGACATTCTTTCCTTTCTGCGACTGAAAAACCAGCTGGCCTTTGCTGACGAGTACCGGGCCATGAGATCCATGATTGGTGTCCCCCACCGGGCAACCACTTGATCGAACACTTCCTGCGCCAGCTCCCACTCTGCGTGGTCTATCCTGAACCTGCTGAGGTAATCGGCCGTTACGTTGTCGGTTCCGGCCACGTGCTGTGCCGACAGCACTAGCAAATGCCTCTCGGCCCACTGCAAGAGGACATCCGCTTCCTTCTCCAAGGACGGGCTGCTCGTTCCGCCCTGACGGTTGATGTAGGCCACCGCGGTAGCGTTGTCCGAGAGGACACGGACTGCCTTCTGGCGAACCAAGAGCTCGAGAGCCCGGAGAGCTAAGGTTACCGCCCTCAACTCCAGCCTGTTGATAGACCACTGCGACTCTTCCGGAGTCCAGCGGCCCTGGGCAAATTGCCCCTCGCAGTGTGCGCCCCAGCCTGCTAGGCTCGCATCATCCGTCGTCAGTTGGATCCACTGAGGAGTCTCGAGTGGCATCCCGCGGCCCAGGTTCCTTGAGTTTGTCCACCACCGCAGTGACCTCTTGATCCCGGGAGGGCAGGGAATCCGCCTGGATAAGGGGTGATGTTGATGGGACCACTGTCGCAAGAGGGTACGCTGGAGAGGCCGCATATGAGCCCGGGCCCAAAGAACTACTTCTATTGCCGCTGTCATGGTGCCCAGCAGCTGAAGGTAATGCCAGACCGAGGGGTATCTTGTTAACAGAAAACAGGAAACGAGATTCCTCAGGTCGGATAACCTCTGCTTTGAGAGGAACACCCTTCCCCTCCTGGTGTCGAACCGAGCTCCCAGGTACTCTATCTCTTGCTTGGGAATTAAGCTGCTCTTTGAACGATTTATGACCCATCCCAAGCTCTCGAGGAAATGTACGACCCTGGCGGTCGCTACGTAACTCTCCTCCTCTGACTTTGCTCGTATCAGTCAATCGTCCAGGTAGGGGTGGACTAGAATTCCTTCCTTCCGAAGAGCCGCGGCCACTACCACCATTACCTTGGTGAACGTCCTGGGAGCTGTCGCTAGCCCGAAGGGAAGGGCCTGGAACTGGAAATGGCCGCCTGGTACAGCAAATCTTAGGAACTGTTGATGAGACTCTCTGACCGGGATGTGCAAATATGCTTCCGTCAAGTCTAGGGATGTCAAGAACTCCCCCTGTCGAACGGCAGCAATCACCGACCTCAGGGTTTCCATGCGGAAGTGAGGGACTCTGAGACAGCAGCTGATTTGCTTTAGATCCAGAATAGGACGGAAAGAGCCTTCCTTCTTTGGCACTACAAAATAAATGGAGTATCGACCTAAACCTCTTTGGTCTTGTGGGACAGGCAACACTGCTCCCAGCGTTATGAGCCTCGAAAGGGTGACTTCCACCGCCGCCTTCTTTTCTGGTGGACCGCAGGGGGACAGAACAAATGCCGGGGTTACTCTCTTTGTGAACTCGAGAGCGTAACCCTCTCGGATCACCTCCAACACCCACTGATCAGATGTGACTCGGGACCAGGCGGGAAGGAACTGTCTTAATCGACCCCCCACCGACAGCTCTCCCTCCTGGATCCCCGATTTCTCATTGTGACTTTCTAGGCATGGAGGAGGAGGAGGCTCCAAAACCTCTACCTGCCCCGCGAAACCCCTGAAAGCTCTGACCCCTGGAGGGAAAACGTCCCCTGGGAAAAGGGTTCGGTCTAGGCTGTCTGAATCTTCGGAAGTCCTTTGGCTGACTCTGCCCCGGAGCGGAAGGACAACCCAGTCTTGGTCTATGTTCGGGGAGCCTACCCCCCTTGGACTCACCCAGCTCCTTTACCAACTTATCCAGATCTTCTCCAAATAATAGCTTCCCCTTGAAAGGAAGTCGACTCAGGCGAGCCTTAGAAGAGGCATCCGCAGCCCAGTTACGCAACCATAAGTACCTTCTGGCTGTCACCACCGAAGCCATATTCTTCGCCAGACTTCTAATAAGATCATACTGGCTATCAGCTAAGAAGGCTGAACCTGATTCCAATTTGGCTGCCACCTCTTGGGAGTCGCCCGAAGGACCGTCAGCCAGTTGCAGCTGTTGGGACCACCTCAAACAAGCTCTAGCCACCCAGGCCCCCGAGATGGAGGCCTGTAAGGCAAGGGCACTAACATCAAAGGCTTGTTTTAGAAGGGTGTCCAGTCTTCTATCTTGACTGTCTCTCAGAGCTGCGCCGCCCTCGACTGGAATAGTCATCTTCTTCGTTACCGCCGAGACCGCCTCGTCCACCCTAGGCGATTTCAGGAGATCCTTGTCTGTTTCCGGCAATGGGTATAGGCGAGACATTGCACGAACTCCCTTCAGGGTAGATTCCGGCTGGTTCCATTCCTCCTGAATCATCTGGCGAACCACTCTGTGCACTGGAAAAACCTTCTGAGATTTCCTTACGGCTTGGATCAGCGGATCCTCCAGAGCTTCTTCGTCTGTTGGAGCTTCCGAAGCCATATTGAGTACCTTTAGAGACTCAGTGATTAACGCCGGGAGCTCCTCCCGCCTAAAAACCCTGACTATGCGGGATAGCTCCTCCTCCGGGATCTCTCCCTCTTCAAGCTCCTCCCCTTCATCTACTCCTTCTTTTTCCGAAAGCTCCTCCTCAGGGAGGTCCCGAGGTGGAGACTCAACCTGGTCATTGGCACGCTTGGGGAGAGGCTCCGGCTCCAGGGATCTAGTTTCCTGGCACAGAATCAATGCTGTCCCTCGGTGCTACTGTTTCTGCAGGACCCTGCTTGCATGAGCAGTAGGCTTTCTGCAAAAGGAGAACAAATTCCAGAGAAAATTGATCCCAGTCTCCCTCCGCCCCCGAGGAAAGGGAAGGAAGGGACTGGGAAGAGCCTGGAGCAACTGAAGATGAAGGCGGGGGAGAGTGGGAATCCCTTCCCCCTTCCGGAGGGTCCCTTGACCCCTGAGGAGCTTGAGACATACTCAGGTGGATCTCCTGCTCCATGGAAGCAGCCTCTGCTGCACACCCCCTGCAGACTCCTGCTTCTGAGGCCGTCCCTCTATGAATGCCGCATGAAGGACAGCGCAGCTTGCCCGAAATACCTCCTGAACCGGGTTACCCCCAGGCCCAAAGGAAATTAAGTTTAAGGTAACCAAAAAGGCAATAAAAATAAAAGGAAAAGGAACAAAAAAGGCAACCAAATAAAGTGAAACAAAGTAGATGATTTGGAGCAAAAAACTTCCAGCACTCCCCTCCCCCCTAGCCGTGAAAAAGAGAACACGGCACCAAGAAAAAAACTCCAAAACTTCCGAATAAACCCTGAATTCAACAGATGGAAAGGAGGAATTAATTCCCAATACTTGCGTTATGCAGAACTGGCGCAAATCCGCTGCCACGAGGGAACCAGCCGTCCTCTGCAGGCTCCCACGAGGTAGGCCGCAGCCACGTGGAGGCCGGGCCTGCGGGTGGAGGATGAACGCCGGCAGAAGCTGCGCGCTCTCAGACAGGGAAGAGAAGAACACTCCACACCCGCTTTGCTCACCGCGAGAACCTCAAGCGCCCAGCCGCCTCGGGGCTGAAGCGCAAGGCAGGGGGACGCCGCTGTAGTGAGAGTCTGTGCTGCATCTAGCGCTCAGCCGCCTAGGGGGCTTCGGCGCAAGGCAGTCGCGGCCGTGGAAGAAGCTTATCTACTGGTAAACGGGCCGCAGTGTGCGCGGGAGGAGAGCTCTCCTGTCCTCACCGCTGCACAGGAAAACCCCTTCCTCCGGAGCCTCACTGGAGCAGAGTTGAAGACGGCAGAGAGGGAGGGGGGAGGGGGAGGGGGAGGGGGGGGGGGAGGGGGGGGGGGGGGGAGGGAGGGAGGGGGGGGAGAAGCAGGAGAATTAAAGACACAAGACTAGACTAAAACTTAAAATAAGTCTGAAATAAAGAAATTACAGAAATTACAGAAATTAAAGAAATTAAAATAACTAAATCCTTAGTCCAGACCCCGTAAGCACTCTGGCTTACAGGAACCCTCCAGCTGCTTGGAGGCTGAGATTACTGGTGCCAGTGGGTGGTGCCAGGGGTATTTATACCCCACCATCATCAAAAGGATGATGGGCTCAGCCTCCAAGCTGCTGGAAGGGTTGCGCAACCCAGAAGTTAAGGGACTGGACTGAAGTAACGATAAGGAACCAAAGGTGCCGTTAACATTCCACATTTAAGGCGGCTTTTATGTTCAACCATACGTGTTTTGGAAGACCTTGTGGTTTTCCCTATGTACAATAAATTGCACGGACACCTAATTGCATACACCACCGATGTATACAAAGTGTAAACCTTTCCATGGTATGCCATGGGGGCTTGTTTAAGACAGTAGAGCATGAGTTAAGACAAATTCTGTTCTGAGGATTTTGTGACAGAAGATGGGGAAAGTCATTATGGAACTTTAAGTTTTTTTTATTCTGTTTTGCTCGTAGACCCCCCTGAAGAAACTCAATATAGAGTGAAACGCATGGAAGGGCGCCTACGGATGGGGTTGGGGAGCACTTAAAGCTAAGCAACATTTATTTAAATAGAGATTGAAGTTTTCATCTGTGGGAGTATTTATATTTATAAACCAACCATATGCCAGAAAAGTCATTGATTCTATTGGGCGCTACGATTAGATATTTTTAATATCGTTTTATTGAGTGCCACTGAGTCTGAGACATTCTGAGCATTTTGATAAAATCTTGTTTATATAACATTTCCACAGATAAAATAGTTGACCACGTTGGATGGATGTTACAATGGAGTAAATAGTATCAGAAGTGCTTGAGATCATACATAGCATCCAATAAAAAGGCACTGCTGACTCCAAGAGGAGGAGAACATCCTCTGGCGCAAGAGACTGAATTCACTGGAGCAGAGCTCGAGTCGTCAGACCCACACACACTGCCAACTAAAGATAACAATGGAGGCTGCAACCGATTTTTCAAGAGAGAGTCCACATTACAATCCAGGGGGCTTCCTTCAGGGTCACTCTGCCCTCCACCAGGATGGGGAACCGCTTCATAACCACTATAACATGGGCATACACTCTTGGTGTGTTAAACCACTCCTGCAAACTTTCACCCCCTTCACTGGGGAATCAGGCAAGTCCCACTCCAAGCATATCAGGCTCTTAATAACCTACAGAAAGGGAAAGGCTGTCGTGGACTTCAAAAGCCCTTGCAAGAAGGGGTGCATCTGCATCCCTTTTTCAGCCACTGGAAAGTCAGTCAAAAGTAGGGTAGATGACACTTGAGCAAATCAGGGCCACCAGTTCATCCTAACCATGATCTTCAGAGTGAGAAGACAATTTGTCCTCTGGGTTGAAATCAGCACCCAAGACATTTGGACTGGACTCTGGGTCTCGGCCAAAACAGAATCGATCCAAATCTCCAGACTCTAACTGTCGCCAAGAGTGCTTAGAAGGCAGTATCCAAACTGGGCTCTGACTCATCCATTGTCCCTCCTCCAAGCAAGCAAAAGAAGATAGAGGGGCCCAGGGTCCATGTTGCCACGCCAGCAAGTTTGCTGCAGAAAGGAGAATAATTCTGGGGAGGACAACCCGGAACCCCAGAGCTCCCTACTGATCAGATGGCCCCCCATCACCAGGGGAAGCAGCAGTTGACCCTTTATGCAAAGGGGAGTGACCAGAGATGGTAGGCCTGATGAACATCCTTATTCAGGGCATCATCCACTGCTGACTGTAGCAAAGAGGATAAGGACAGGCCAGCTGCAAAGGAAGAGACAGGCCTTCTAAGGGTGCATCTGTAATATCCATGCAAGAAGGGAAGATACTAGAGTCCAGCAAGTAGACTACACTTTCCACAATCCAGGCAGCCCTTCTTTGAAGGCAGCCTATGAATCTCCACCACCATAAGCAGTCAGGCAGTACAGGCTGAAGGTGAGCTAAGTTGGCACGTCACACCGTGTGCTAAGTCAATGCAGACAGAGCCACACGCAAGTACTGTGCAGATAGGGTCGCACAGTCTCCATGCACCACTGGCAGCACACCAGAAGAGGCACTAAAATGGCAAGGCAAAGCACGGGAAGCACAAATGTACACAGGCAGGTAGGCAAGGCAGGAAAACACCAGCACCAATTCAACGGACGCCTTGAGCGCCCAAATCAGACTTAATGCTCCTGCATAGGACGAGGTCAGAGGCCCTCACAAAACAAGACAGACAGATTTAGTCTTTGGTATTCATCCCCTGGGGAGCCCAAGACAGCAAAACCTGTGCCAGCTCAGTGCTACTCCTGTTGCCAGACCTACAGTCATATACCTCTGAAGAATTTGAGGAGGGAGGGGGCCTGAAGGTTGTATAAGGCTTGAAGAATCCTTCCAAAACTCTTTTTCCAATCTTTGGGCCGCACAATGGGTCCTTAACAAGATAAGACCGCAGAGCTGAACCAATTTCCCTCCTCCTATGGCATCCAAAAAGAACACCGGTTTTAAAGGTGTCTCTAGTGCAGTCTCCCATGTTGTGCTCCAGTTTGAAATCCACCAGCAATGATTTTGCTTATGAGCAACTATCCATCTTTTCCTCTCAAATCTTCCTTGTATTCTCACAGACTTTCACAGAGCTGAAATCTTACATTTACCATCTGCTAGAGATAGAGAACTAGTGAAGGTTCCCTCTAGAGGTTGCCACCTGACCAATGTCAGTAGGGGCTACAGAGCTCCGCTCCACCCAAGAGGATGTTAGCACTCAGGTAGAATGGGTGTGCAAACCCTCCTGAATCAGCCAGTTCCACAGCAGATACACAGAGGCAATGGTATCCTTAATCCAGCACCCCAATGTAGACTTAGGCGTCGTATTACCGTTGTGCGGGCCAGCAAACAGCACAAAAACATGGTCTGACTTACAAAAAGAATTTGTAACCTCCAAGTCCTGGAGAAGCACCTTCCAGACATCCACAAGGTGAATATCCCTATCCATTCCCCGACACTGCTACTTAGAGAAGGAGAGCAGGCAAACCACCTAATTCATCTGAAAGGGAGAATTCACCCTAGGGAAGAAGGAAGGCACAAGCCAAATGGAAACGACCACCTCAGAAAACGATAGGTGAGGATCTCGGCAAGACAGAGCCTGCAGCTCAGAAATCCATCTTGTGCGTCAAATCCTTCAGAGTAGCGTGCTTCAACGGCTCAAAGAGTTTAGACACCAGGGCCCTGAACACCAGACACAGATCCCAGGAAGGGACCACAGAGCAAAAGGGAGGACGCAGACACTGAATCCCCAGAAGAAAGCACAAACTGTGCAAGGCTAGAAACTTACCAGCCACCAGACCTCTGAAACAGGCCAAAGCTGCCACCTGAACCTTCAGTGAACTAAAAGAAAAGCCCTTCTACAGACCATCTTGCAGAAAGGCCAACAGGGACGGCATTTGGCCGACTCAGGAACCAGCTGCCATGCAGCCACACCATCACCCAAAGAGACTCCAGACCTGTATGTATGCCAAATTGGTAGACCTCCTCTGGGCTCCAAACAGAATGGAAACTACAGCCAGAGAATAGCCTTTATGTGCTAGCTGTCTTCTATCAAGAGCCAAGCTGTTAGTGCAAAGGGAACAGAATCCTCCAGGACAATCAGCCCCTGACGTAATAAGCATCGCATCAGATCTCTGAACCATGCTCTCCTCAGCCAATCTGGTACCACCAGAATAATCTCTCTCAGGTAGCGCACTATACATCGAATCACATGCCTCACTAGGGGCCACGGAGTAAACACATACAGCAGGCATGGACTTGGCCAGGGCATTGACATCCTTGGACTCTGCGGCAACTGATGAAGTAACACCCTTGACAATGGAGCAGATCACCATGAGATCCATCTCGGGGTGACCCCAGGGGTGCTGAATCAACTAGGATGCCTCTTAACTCAACTCCCACTCTCAAGGATCCAAAGAGTGCTGGCTGAGAAAGTCCGCTGCCACATTGTTGGCTTAGCACATTGCTGGGGTAGGCAAAGATAGGGCTATCAAAAGGGACTGCTACTGCTGGAAAGAAATCTGCACTTGTATTTCTTTACTTCTGGAAAATTCTCTAAATATTAGGGAAAAGGGAATTCTTTGTATTAAAGTTGATAAATCTGTGTGTTAGAATCTAATGTATTTGCTAGCTCACTCTGGGCTCAGTAGCCCTGAGAGCTTTTACTTTAAATTTAAACCTCAGTCAGTTGCCCCTGAGGGCTTTTAATTTAGATTTACACCTCAGTCAGCTTTTAATTTAAATCAAATTAGAGTATAGCTTAGCATAGAAGGAAGAACAGGGCAAATAATATTTGAGCAGAAAGAAATAAATTGATTCTAGAAACTTTCACAAAGAGGCCATCCAGTTAGGGGGCAAAAAACCTGTGAAACTGTTTAATAGGTGTTAAAGCCAAATTGCAGGTCAAAGGGGCAATTTGAAATGCTCTCTCTATCAAACCAAGGGCTGTGTGAATCACCCAGGAAGTTGTTAAGCGATCACCTTGGAAGCACAAATCATGACACTGTGTAGCAAGCCAGCTTTTACTAGGTGTTCTTTCCCTCACACCTAGCCCAACTCCCACCTATCCCAGGCATAATATTAGCTTTATAGGCTCTTAAACCTATTAAAGGGGAAGAGGTGGTCAAATTTATTTCAGGTTCTGGGGAGGACAACCCTATCCTCACCAAGAATAGACTGATTAATCTTGGAGGTAAACTAATTCGCATAAACTTATTAGGTACAGTTGTATCAGTACAAGTATCCCTAGCAACTTTAAGAAACTAGAAATCTTAAATAGCTAAACAAAACCTTAAAACCAAGATTCAGAAAGCATCTCTGGAGGATATAATGGCAGACTTGGAAGACATAAGGAAGACAGAGGAGTATATAGACGAGATCTACAGGGACGTCCCACCTCCAGTCTGGCAACCTCTTAGTAGCCATGGAGAGAGGTCGTGTGAAAGGCGAACATCACCTTGATGTGACAGGAAGTGATCCTGTAGCTAGGACTTGTCTTTCAAGAAGCAGGTCCTGTAGGTGGCAGGTAATGTGGGAAAGGTTAGGATGGCAGTTATAGA
Organism: Ichthyophis bannanicus; assembly: GCA_033557465.1. NCBI lineage: Eukaryota > Metazoa > Chordata > Amphibia > Gymnophiona > Ichthyophiidae > Ichthyophis > Ichthyophis bannanicus. The sequence continues at coordinate 428,794,699 of CM066034.1, read as the reverse complement.
TGGCGATTTAATCATTAGGCATGTAGATAGCTGGGTGGCTGGTAGCGGGGAGGAGTCTGCTGTAGATAGAGCTGGGGAGGAGTCTGCTGTAGATAGAGCTGGGGAGGAGTCTGCTGTCTTCGTACATGTTGGTTCCAGTGACAAAGGAAAGTGTGGGAGGGAGGTTCTGGAGGCCAAATTTAGGCTTGTAGGTAAGAAGTTGAAATTCAGAACTTCCAGGGAGGCATTCTCCAAAATGCTTTCTGTTCCACGCGCAGGACCCAAAAGGCAGGCGGAGCTCCAGAGTCTCAATATGTGGATGAAACAATAGTGCAGAGAAGGTTTTGGATTTGTAAGGAACTGGGCAACATTCTGGGGAGGGAGGGGCTTTTCCGGAGGGATGGGTGCCACCTTAACCGGGATGATGCCACACTGCTGGCATTAATCTTTAAAAAGGAGACAAACCAGCTTTCAAACTAGATATTAGGGGAAAGTCAATAGTCGCCCAAGAGCACATGGTTTGGAAAGATGTATCCTTGAAGGATACTAGCAAAAGAAGGAAGTTAGGGCATCCTGACAGAGAGGTTCCAATAAGGATAAACATAGCCCAGATGCCCTTAAGTACAGAGTTGAAAGATTCCAAATTATCTATCAATTGATAACCAGATTAATATGAATAAAATACAACATATAAAATACCTGCATGCAAAAATTAAATGGGAGAGTTAGAATATATAGCACTAAATGAAAGGTTAGATATGATTGGCATCTCAAAAGACCTGGTGGAAGGAGGACAACCAATGGGACACTGTGATAAGAACATAAGAACTGCCTTAATGGGCAAGACCAAGGTCCATGAAGCCCAGTATCCTGTTTCCAACAGTGGCCAATCTAGGCCACAAGTACCTGGCAGGTACCCAAAGAGGCACACAGGTTCCATAAAGCACAGTTACTTACCTGTAACAGGTGATCTCCGGAACAGCAGGAATTAGTCTTCACATATGGGTACGTCGGCGCCGACGGAGCCCGCACGGAAATGCTCCCCAGCATCCAATCAGAAGCCTTTGGGAGCATCCCTCGCGCCTGCGCGGTGACTTCCCGCCTTTCCCACTGCCTCTCCTCAGTTCTGTTTCATAGCTGAGACAGAAGGAGAGCAAGAGGAAAGGAAATAGATAGATACAACTCCTAGGGGAGGTGGGTGGGTTGTGAAGACTAATTCCTGCTGTTCCGGAGATCAGCTGTTACAGGTAAGTAACTGTGCTATCTCCAGGAACAAGCAGGAATGAGTCTTCACATATGGGGACTCCCTAGCTGCGGGTGCCAGGGGAGATCCCATAAAATGTATATCCCTGGAACAGGGCGGCATTTCCCAACCTGGATCTCCGGCATCCCCTGGGGGATGGGGGGTAGGAGTTGAATAGAGCAGAGCTGCAGAGGAACAGCGAATCTAAAGACTACCGGGAAAAAAAGTCTTTAGAATGTATGTCAAGTATCATTAGATATTTAATGAACTAGCACAATACAGAGCTTACCTACTGGATTGTAGGAAGTAGACAGGAGATGCAGTAGCGGAATCTTCAAGGTAACTCCACTGCAGTGAGGAAGAAGTTCCAATCTGGAATGGGCAGGTGACCCAGGAGTCAACCGGGGCAGGAGAAGATCGGCAGGCCTCCAATGAAAAGCTTTACAGAGTCATAAACATTGAGGACTAACAAAAGAAAACTGACCGATCTGGAAAGTAGCCCAGTCCGGAGGGGAAGAGAGGGTATGGAAAAAAGCCCCTATTCCCAAGGAGAACAGAAGTGTACGCAGGAATACTGAAAATGTACACTGTCTTTCCTAGCTGGTAGGAGATAGGAAGACATTGAAGTTTGAGACTGCATAGAAAAAGAAATGTATAACAAAAATAGAAGCTGTTGACGTCACAGCAGTAATTGTTAGTATAACCAGTCCCAGTTACTGAGCCGTATTATAATAGGCAAGTTGACTGTCTGGACCCCATAAGAAAATAAAAACCTAAGCACCGACAGTCAGGGAGATAGGTTAGACATAGGGTGCTATGGACATATCTATACGTATGAGAATATATATGTCTAGACAAGTGTGATACATATAAATCTACATATAGAAATGGAGATAGATATATGTATAGATAGAGGCGGGATGGCTGATGCCCACCCAGGGCATAAAACCATGTATGCACAGGGCACATACATACAGGAAAACAATTTTAAGAATGTATGCCTGCAACTGAGCCACAGAAAACATTCACATGGGGAATGTGATGGGAAAACATTCATCCCATAATAGGGGGTGAAACCCACCTGAAGAAATATAGAGGATCTATTTCTGTAGGTCAGTGGAAGAACCAGCATGGTTAAGTGAAAACCAGAGGATAACAGCAGTCTGGTAAGAGTACGTCAGCAGTACCCTAGGACTCTGATATGTCCGAAGGACAAGAAGAACGCAGAGACGAAGATACCAAAGTGACCCAGCCAAGGGGTTCAGGGGTATCATGTACGGTAAAAGAGTATGCGTTGTCCAAGTGGAGTAGAAAACATAATGCCAAGCTGGAAGGAACAGGAGTATAATCCGGCCAGATTGGAAACTCCGTGGACACACACATAGAAAAAACTTGTCCGCTGGATCTGAAAGACCCTCAGAGACAGAGTTCAATGCTCTGTAGCAAGGGCCCATAGCAGAAAGCTTCTCTGAGGATTGCAGAGAGCATTGTGCAGGAGAATTATAGATAAAACTGACAGAAGTCAGGTGTGTTGCCATATCCTAGGAAAAGATATGGCTAGAAGAAGATAAGCTGCAGCGAAGAGTATTATGCAAACTACTTGCAAGTAGCTTGCAATGAGCACTAAGATAATCACTGGAACTCCTGCATATACAGCAACTGAACCAAACAACAGAGGGGATTCTCCTGTATGAAAACAGAGAGAAAACAGACAAAGGCAGCGGAGAAGATTTCCGTTCCTGTCTGATGAGGTGTTCAGAGCACGCATTGAAGGAAAACAACAGTCTACACTGTGTTTCAGTATGGCACCAACTCAAGCAGGGGAGACCCTGGAAGAGAGGGGGTTGGAAAGTGGCTTACCCTATGGAAGGTCAGCTGAGGGAAAAAATGTCCATATGGGGCAGAACTATCATGGGATAGTTGCAACCTCCCTTCGTTGTAGTAAGAATGGGAGAATTCAGTAACCCATGGACAAAAATACCCCAAGAGCACAGCATACTGGGAAAGAAAAACCAGTGTAGAGTTTGAAAAATAAACTTCCGCTGAGGAGAAGTTAACTGTAGAGTGCAATACACAGGAACCTATGGGTGCTGGTTACTGGGTAGAGTCTGGAGACTTCAGACTAGGATGAGATGTCCCTTGCTTGGGTACACCGGGAGGATGGGTAGAAGAAGGATGAAACTTTCTCTTCTTCGGGATAGACGGTTTGGTAGGACATTGCCTACGTCCTGGGGAAAAAGAAGGCTTAGGATGGTTTCCAGAACCAGGGAAGTCAGTGGAGCAATGAGCAACCTGACGTAAAGCCTCTTTATTGAAGAGATTTTCTCCAGTACAAGGAGAATTACCCAGTGTGTGTTGTGCCCATCTGCTCAAGTCTGAAGCCTGCAGCCACGCTGTACGGCGGGCTCCAATGGCAATAGCAGAGGATCTGCTAACAGACTCAAAAGAGTCTAGAGAAGCCCGGGAAAGAAACCAAGAGATATTCCTGCTATGATTAATAAGCAAGGAATAGTCAGAGGCCTTACGTTCCGACAAAAAAGGAGACAAAAGAGATAACTGCTCTGTGACCTCCTGAAGCGTGAGACTCATATAAAAAATATATGAAATAATTCTTGAAGCCAACATAGAAGTTTGGAAGGTCTGACGTCCAAAGGCATCAAGTGCTTTAGATGCACGACCTGGTGGGAAAGAAGAACGCTTCTTCTTACTTCTCACCTTCCTCATTGCGGATTCCAATACAATGGAATGATGCGGAAGTTGGTTTTTCTGAAACCCCGGAGAGGGAGGCACCTGATACAGAACATTGAAAAGAAGGATCTCCCAGAGGAACTATTCCTGGGTAGGTTGAGGTTGAATGAGCAGCGTGAACAGCAGGAGACCTACTGGACTGGTGCATAAAAGGAATCTTGCTAGATGGAAAACGATACTGATAGTTCTGATTCGAGGCAGTTAGTACTGACTGCATTGTCGGTTCCCGGTATCGATTCCAAGCTAAGCATGGAAAGGATCGATGGCACCGATGGAACTGCAGGAAACGACATCGATACCGGTACCGGCATCGGGGACGGTAATGCCCTCGTAGCAGGCATCGGAGGTTGCCAAAGTGGTACCGAGGTAACCAGAGAGCTTTGGTGATTATCCCCGATACTGCGTAGTCGGAGGCGACAAGGATTGGCTCCGAAACACGTCGGAACCAAGTCATCTAGACTGGATATGGATTCCAGACTGGGCATCGAGACGAGCGTCGATGGTGGAATCGGCGAAGCCGCCAAATGAAGGTCAATCGGAATCATATCGATCGGTACCGAAGGCACCAAGGACGTCCGAGGATGACGCCCGGTGAAGAGAGGAACACCTGACACCGGCGCCGATGTCGGGGTATCGGCACCGCACAAAGCCGGTACCCCCCCAAGCATGGCGCCCAGGACACCCGATGACGATCCCTGGTGAAGAGTGGAACACTCGACACCGATGCCGATGCCGGGGCATCGTTACCGCTCGACGCCGGTATCGACCCCGCAGTTGGCTGAGATACAGAAAGGCTAGACTGGGTCGTATCGATCGGCCCCGAAGGCACCGAGGACTCCAGACGACGATCCCTGGTGAGGAGCAGAGCACTCGACACCGGTGCCGATGCCGGGGGATCGGCACCGCTCGAAGCCGGTACCAACCCCGCGCATGGCTGGGAAGCAGGAAAACCAGCCTGGGTCGGGTCGATCGGTCCCGAAGGTACCGAGGATACCAGACGACGAGACCTGGTGAAGAGTGGAGCACTCGACACCAGTGCCGATGCCGGGGAAGCGGTACCGCTCGAAGCCAGACCGCAATCCCTGGTGGCGAGTGGAGCACTCGACATCGGTGCCGATGCCGGGGAGCGGTACCGCTCGAAGCCAGTACCAACCCCGCGCATGGCTGGGATGCAGGAAAGCCAGTCTGGGTCGTATCGATCGGCCCCGAAGGCACCGAGGAAACCAGCTGACAATCCTTGGTGAAGAGTGGAGCACGACACCGGTGCCGATGCCAGGGAATCGGTACCGCTCGAAGCGGATACCACCCCCGAGCATGGCTCAGGTATGTTCTGTGAGGAGTGAACCCCAGGAACAACCCCCGCCGGGGTCTTATTGCCAATGGGGTCTTGAGGGCAAGGCCGGAGCCGTCATCATGCTGGGCATGAGACTTGCCCTTCAAGAATTGGCTAGTCTTAACAGACTGTTTGTGGGTTACCTGATCCTGGAGAGAAGAGTAAACCGAGGACCTCACCCGAGGAGGAAAAACGGCATCGAGGGATACCCGAAAAAGAGAAGGTCTTCTCCCGATGCTAAAGCCCCATGGACCCGGGGAAAAAGGGTCAGGACCCAAACAGGTTAGACACCAGGCATTGGAGTCTAAAAAGAAAACCAAGTTTCCACAGTGAGGGCACTTCTTAGGGGAAGAAGGCTCCATGTTGGAAACGCCTAGTAGGCCTCAAAAGATAAAAGAAAAAACTGAAGGGGAAATTATTTCTCTAAAGGAAAAGAGAAGAATAAAGCACCGGCGGTACCGGTATCGGCAGGGAAGACAGCCGCGACCACACAAAACAAGAAAATAAAGATTTTAAAGAAAAAAGTTTCTGCAGTGACAGGAGGTACGTCCTGTTGGCTCCGCGGAAAAACGAAAACTGAGGAGAGGCAGTGGGAAAGGCGGGAAGTCACCGCGCAGGCGCGAGGGATGCTCCCAAAGGCTTCTGATTGGATGCTGGGGAGCATTTCCGTGCGGGCTCCGTCGGCGCAGACGTACCCATATGTGAAGACTCATTCCTGCTTGTTCCTGGAGATTGCTCATACCAGGGCAAGCAGTGGATTTCTCGGATCCTCTTACGGATACTATATCGTAATGATAGAGCTGATCAAATTGGTGGAGAGGTGGCGCTCTATGTTAGAGAGGGCATTGAGTCAGAAAGGATTTAAGTTTTGGAGGAAACAAAATATGCTGCAGAATCTCTATGGATTGAAATTCCATGTAAAAAGGGTAAGGCGATGGCAGTGGGGCTGTACTATCGACCGCCTGGCCAGAATGAACAAATGGATGATGAAATGCTCAAAGAAATCAAGGAAGCTAACAAAAGTTACAGCGCAGTAATAAAAATGGGTGATTTCAATTACCCCGGTATCGACTGGGTCAGTGTCACGGCAGGATATGCTAGGGAGATAAAGTTCCTAGTTGAAATAAATAACTGCTTCTTGGAGCAGCTGGTTCATGAACCAACCAGAGGGGAAGTCATATTAGACCTAGTCCTTAGTGGAACACCAGATCTAGTGCAAGAGATAAGATTGTTGTGGCCACTTGGCAATAGTGATCATAGCATAATCGCCTTTGATTTAATTAGTGGAGGAGGGATAGTAAGGAAATCCACAGTACTACCTTTTAACTTTCGAAAGGGAGACTATGATAAAATGAGGAAAATAGTTAAGAAAAAACTAAAAGGAGCAGTTGCAAAGGTTAGAGACTTACATCAAGCTTGGGTGTTGTTGAAAAATACTATCTTGGAAGCCCAGACCAGCTGTATTCCACGCTTTAAGAAAAGTGGAAGGAAGTCCAAAAAACTGCCAGCATGGTTTAAAGGTGAGGTCGGAGAGGCTGTTGTTGCCAAAAAAAAGCATCTTTCAGGAAATGGAAAAAAGAGCCAAACGACCAAACCTGGAAACAGCACAAGCACTGGCAAGTCAAATGCAAGACATTGATTGATTTATTTATTTATTTATTTAGTAAACATTTGTATACCGCTGCTTCCTACGATCAGCCGCGGTTTACTTTACAGAATCATCATGTATCGTACAATACAATGAATTTTTAAGACTACAATTTTGATTTGAGCAATGATTTACATAACACACGAATTAGTGATTAGATACTTTTCACAAATCTGAATAAACATTAGATTAAAAGGTGCGCGGGAGGGGGATAAAATATACATATATACAGGATTACATATCGGTCGTCCATATGCTGCTTGTATTCCGAGTGTCATTATGGGGGTCAGATGAGAACTTGTTGTGGTAAGGTGCTGTAATTAGGTTGGGTTGTAGTATGCCTGAAATAAATGAGTTTTGAGGTTCCTTCTGAATTCATTCAGGTTATTTGACATTCGGAGTTCAGGAGGGAGCTGGTTCCAGTGGATCGGCGCTGCATAGGTGAATGCTCTGTTGCTTGTTTCTGTTTTAACGGATCTTATGCTGGTTGGGACACAGAGAGTGTTGAGATGTATGGTTCTTCTGTTCCTGTTGTGCGCTTGCTTAGTGATTAGGTTGTCAAGGTATGAAGAAGCAATATTGTGAATGAGTTTAAACGTTGTTGTGAGTAGTTTGTAGATGATGCGGGCGGCTACCGGGAGCCAATGTAGTTCCATTGATAAGGCAGGCAAAGGGAGAATTTGAGAAGAAGCTTGCTGCAGAAGCAAAAATGCAAAATAAAGACTTTTTCAAGTACATTCGTAGCAAAAAACCTTTGAGAGTGTCAGTTGGTCCATTAGATGACAGAGGGGTTAAAGGGGCACTAAGAGGCAACAAGGTGATAGCGGAGAGACTGAATGAATTCTTTGCTTCGGTCTTTACCGAGGAAGATGTAGGGATGTTACCCATGACTGAAGTGGTATTTAAAGGTGCGGAAGAATTGAAGGAAATATCGATACATCGGGAAGATGTATCACAACTATTAGATAAACTGAAGAGTAGCAAATCACCTGGGCCGGATGGTATACATCCAAGGGTGTTGAAAGAACTCAAATATGAGATTGCAGACCTGCTATTAGTAATCTGTGAACTATCCTTAAAATATGATAATTACACTTACCTGGTAATTGTAGTTCCTTGAATGACGACAGTTCAGTCCTCTACCTCTGGGTTGTCAACCTCCTCCTGCAGCTTGGAGACTGGCATGTCAAATTCAGACATCACTGGATATATCCTGCTGGATCTGCCCACCAGCCCCAGTGTGAACTACTAACAAAGCAGACTCAAAAGAGCAACAAATAATTAGCTTCAATAACATTTGCAACCTAACTGAACCATAACTGTAACTATTAAGGCAAACCTTCTGTACACTCTTCCCTGCGAAACTCACCAAAAAGGGAGAAGAAAGAGTGAAAAAAAACAAAGCCAAAGATCGACATACCTGCCAACATTATCCTTGTGCTACTGAGCCAACACCATTTAGAAAAGAACCCCGGGTGAGAACGAAGACTGAACTGTCGTCACTCAAGGAACTACAATTACCAGGTAAGTGTAATTATCATTTCCTTATCGTTCCTCCAGTTCAGTCCTCTACCTCTGGGATGTACCAGAGCAGTAATCAATGGGAAGGGCCTTTCCAGCCGGCACGCAAAACGTCAGCCCCAAAAGAGGCATCAGCCGCAGCTGTGACATCCAGATGGTAGTGCTTGCTGAAGATCACAGAGAGAGGAAGACAGGCATCTGTATTTGGAAAAACTTAGAGAAGCTAGCAAAGTAGTCAAGAAGGCAAAGATTCAAAAGGAGGAGGAAATAGCCAATGCAATAAAATGGGGGGATAAGACATTTTTCAGATATATTAGTGAGAAGAGGAAGGGCAAAAGTGGTATTGTCAGACTCAAGGGTGCAGGGGGGGAATATGTAGAAGCTGATAAGGATAAAGCGGAATTGCTTAACAAATATTTTTGTTCTGTGTTCACAGATGAAGAACCAGGAGCAGGACCTCAGAAAACAAACACAAATAAGAACAGAAGGGAGGGACAACTTCAACAATTTTCAGAAGACTGTGTTCGTGAGAAACTAGCTCAACTTAAAGTAGACAAAGCAATGGGACCGGATGGGATACACCCTAGAATATTGAGGGAACTTGGGGACGTTCTAGCAACTCCACTGACTGACCTTTTCAATGCCTCGTTGGAGTCGGGAGTGGTGCCAAAGGACTGGAGAGAGGCTCATGTGGTGCCTTTACACAAAAGCAGAAGTAAGGATGTGGTTGAAAACTACAGGCTGGTTAGTTTAACTTCGGTGGTTGAGTAAATTATTGGAAACGCTGCTGAAAGAGAAAATAGTGAGGTTTCTGGAGTCCAGCGGATTACAGGATCCGAGGCAGCATGGATTAACCAGAGGCAGGTCTTGTCAGACAAATCTGATTGATTTCTTTGACTGGGTGACCAGGGAGTTGGACCGAGGGAGAGCTCTAGATGTGGTGTATTTAGATTTCAGTAAAGCCTTTGACACTGTTTCTCACAGGCGACTTATAGACAAACTGAGCACCCTAGGGATGGACCCTAAAGTTACTGCTTGGGTTAGAAATTGGTTGGGTGGGAAGCGACAGAGAGTACAAGTAAATGGAGCTCACTCTGAGGAGAAGGATGTTACCAGTGGTGTGCCCCAGGGATCTGTCCTCGGTCCGATTCTTTTTAACATCTTTGTTAGTGATATAGCGGAAGGGCTGTCGGGTAAGGTTTGCCTCTTTGCAGATGATACCAAAATCTGCAATAGAGTAGACACCCAGGAAGGTGTAGATAACATGAGGAGGGATCTAGCTAAGCTTGAAGAATGGTCTAGAATTTGGCAGCTGGGATTTAATGTTAAAAAATGTAGGGTCATGCATTTGGGCTGCAGCAATCCAAGGGAGCAGTACAGTATAGGAGGTGAAGTACTTTTGTCCACTAAAGAAGAGCGGGACCTAGGCGTGGTTGTGTCTGATGATCTTAAAGTAGCTAAACAGGTAGAAAAGGCGACGGCAAAAGCTAGAAGGATGCTTGGGTGCATACGGAGAGGAATGGCTAGCAGAAAAAAGGAGGTGATAATGCCTCTGTATAAGTCTTTGGTGCGACCTCATTTGGAGTATGGTGTGCAATTCTGGAGACCGCACCTTCAAAAGGATGTGAACAGGATGGAGTCGGTGCAGAGGGTTGCTACTAAAATGATTAATGGGCTTCATTATAAAGCATATGAGGACAGACTTAAGGATCTCAATATGTACACCTTAGAGGAAAGGCGGGATAGAGGTGATATGACTGAGATGTTTAAATACCTCCGTGGCATAAATGTTCAGGGAGAGAGCCTCTTTCAATTGAAAGCAAGTTCTGCTACGAGGGGACATGGGATGAGGGTGAAGGGAGATAGATTCAGGAGTGATATGCGGAAATATTTCTTTACGGAAAGAGTAGTGGATCCGTGGAATAGTCTCCCAGTGGAGGTGGTAGAGATGAGGACAGTAACTGAATTTAAAAAAGCATGGGACCAACACAGAGGATCTCTAAAGGTAAAAAGTGGACTGTTGTAGTTGTTATGGAAGGATAGACTAGATAGGCCATGTGGTCTTTTTCTGTCATCATGTTTCTATGTTTCTATGAAGGTATGCAACGACGACCAAGTCACTGCTCGACAAATGTCTCCTGGCGGAACCAAACAGTACTCCGCCCATGACGCCGCCTGCGCCCTAGTAGAATGCGCGCGCAACCCTACCGGCACCGGCTGACCCTGAAGAAGATAAGCGTTAACTATCGCCTTCCGAATCCATCTGGCAATGGAAGCCTTCGCCGCCGCTTCCCCTTTGCAGACTCCTCCGAACAACACAAACAACCGGTCAGACCTGCGAAACGGTTTGGAAACCTTCAAATAGCCCCTCAACGCTCTCTTTACATCTAATCGACGCAAACTGTGCTCCGCAGCGTCTCCGTCTAGAGAACCCAGAACGGGCAGAGAGACTGTCTGATTCAGGTGAAAAGGAGACACCACCTTCGGCCAAAAGGACGGAACCGGCCACAGGACCACCTTTTCCCTAGAAAAAGTCAAGAATGGTTCTCTACAAGACAACGCCTGCAACTCCGAAATGCGTCTCGCTGAACAAATGGCCACGAGAAACACCGTCTTTAAGGTCACGTCCTTCACCGAAGCCCGATGCATCGGCTCAAAAGGCGGTTTGGATAACACCGCCAACACCAAATTAAGATCCCAAGGTGGAATAGTCACCTACGCGACGGACGCAATCGCGAAATCGTTTTGAGAAAACGCAAAACGTCCGCATGGGCGCTGAGTGCAACACCCTGCACCTTCCCTCGATAACAAGAGAGAGCCGCCAGCTGCACGCGCAGCGAACTGGCTGCGAGACCCTTATCAAAACCATCCTGTAGAAAACTCAGCACCGAGGGAATGGCAATTGTGGCTGCCCGGATCCGCCGCCTTGAACACCAATCCTCAAATATGCGCCAAATACGAATATACGCTAGGGAGGTTGACTGTTTCCGCGCCCTAAGCATAGTTGCGATGACCGCCGGCGAATAACCTTTCTTTGTCAATCTCGCCCCTTCAATGGCCATGCCGTAAGTGAGAACCGATCCACTTGAGGCATAAAGAGGGGCCCTTGCCTCAACAGATCCGCTCTTTCCAGTAATCTCCAAGGCTTGCCGTCGAGAAGCCATACCAGGTCTGCGAACCACGGATGCCTCGGCCAGTCCGGAGCCACCAGGAGCACCCTTCCCGGATGAGCCCCGATCTGCTGAACCACCCAGCCGATCAGCGCCCATGGGGGAAAGACATACAGCAGACCTGAAGCGGGCCACGGATGCAATAACGCGTCTATGCCTTCAGACATCCTTTCCCTCCGTCTGCTGAAGAAACGAGAGGCCTTCGCTGACTGAAAGGTCGCCATCAGGTCCATTATGGGCGGCCACCATCGAATCACTAACTGCGCAAAAACCTCCGGGTGTAGTTCACACTCCCCGGCATCTACCCGGACCCTGCTGAGAAAGTCCACAATCATATTGTCCTTTCCTACGATGTGCGCCACCGAAATGGCTGTCAACCGACTTTCCACCCAGCCGAACAACAAGCCTCTTCCTCCATGGCTGCACTCCCCGTGCCCCCCTGGCGGTTGATGTAGGTGACTGCCGCCGAGTTGTCTGAGAGGACTCGGATGGAGCGACCTACCACTGAAGCCTCGAACATCTGCAGCGCCCGCCAGACTGCTCGGAGTTCCAGACGATTGATCGACCAAGATTTCTCCAGAGGCAACCAAACCCCCTGCGCGTACCAGATTCCGCAGTGGGCTCCCCAGTCTCCGAGACTGGCATCCGTTAACAACGGAAGCCATTCCGGCTGTTCTAGGGGCATTCCGGCCGCCAACAATGTCGGCAGCAACCACCACCGCAGAGATTGCCTGACCCTGCACGGACAAGGAAGCCATGTGCTCAAGGAATCCTTCTGGTGCGACCACCGGTGCAGAAGTGCCCTCTGTAGAGGACGCATGTGTACTCTGGCCCAAGGCACTGCTTCCAGAGTCGCTGCCATCGTGCCCAGCACCCGAAGATAAGTCCACGCCATCGGAGCCGGAGTGGCCCTGAACTTGCGAACCAGACACCTGAGACCCTGGGCCCTCCGCACCAGCAAAAACACTTGTCCATTTTTCGTGTCGAAGCGCATTCCCAGATACTCGAGATTCTGAGATGGCTCTAAGCGGCTTTTGGCTGGATTGACCACCCAACCAAGACTTTGTAGAAACGCCACCACTCTGCTGGTTACCCGCACACTCTCTGCCTCGGACTTGGCCCGGATCAACCAATCGTCGAGATATGGATGTACTAAGATGCCTTCTCTGCGCAACACTGCCGCCACCACCACCATGATCTTGGTGAAAGTTTGTGGCGCCATTGCCAGACCGAAGAGTAACGCCTGAAAATGATAGTGGAGTGGAGGAGTGGCCTAGTGGTTGGGGCAAGGTACTTCAGGCCGGAAGGTCGGGGGTTCAAATCCCACTAGAGGACAGCAACCTTGGGCCAGAAGGACTGGGGTTTCTAGTCCCACAGGTGCTCCTTGTGGTCTTGGGCAAGCCACTTAACCCTCCATAGCCCATGTTCCCTGTAAAATAGTTATCTCCAAGTTATAATGCCCTGTTCAATGTAATTTCAGTTTGTTCAATGTAAACCGCACTGATGCAGAATAGCGCAGTATATAAGAGAATGTAAATAAATAAAAAATAAAATAGTGCCCCCAAGGGAACGCAAACCACAGAAACTTCTGATGTTGACCGGATGGGAATGTGCAAGTACGCTTCCGTGAGGTCGAGGGACATCAAGTACTCTCCTTGCCGCACTGCCACAATGACGGACCGTAGGGTTTCCATCCGGAAATGCGACACCCGAAGGCAACGATTTACACCCTTCAGATCCAAAATGGGCTGCACCGCCCCGTCCTTCTTTGGCACCACGAAATAAATGGAGTACCAACCCATGCCGTACTCCGCCTCCAGTACCTGCACAACCGCCTTTAATTGAAGGAGCCGCGTTAAGGTAGTGCGAATCGCCAACGTTTTTTGTTGTCCCCTGCAAGGCAACATTACAAAGGAATCCCATACCGGACGCGCCAACTCGAGAGCGTACCCCTGACGAATAATTTCCAACACCCACTGGTCGGAAGTAATGAGGGTCCAGGCCGGAAGAAACTCCCAAAGTCTTCCCCCTATCGGAGGTTCCTCCGGTGGGACCCGCCTCATCTCATAGAGGCTTGCGCGATGCAGCTGAGGAGCTTGTGGAGAAAGCCCTATTCGCTCCTCGAAACCCTCGGAATCCTTGGGAGCGCGAGATAAAGCGTCCCCTCTGAGTACTCCTGAAACGCAGGGTACGAAACTGTCGAAAATCTCAAAACTGGCCTCGAAATCCTTGACCGGCCTTTCCCTGTTTGGGTTTGTCCTCCGGAAGCCTGCCACTCTTAGACTCCCCGAGATCCTTCACCAATTTATCCAGATCTTCCCCAAACAGCAACCGTCCCTTAAAGGGTAACTTACTGAGACGGGACTTAGAAGAGCCATCTGCCGCCCAATTTCGCAACCAAACAGATCTGCGAGCGGCCACCAGCGACACTGTGCTATTTGCCAGGGCTCGGATGAGGTCGTAATGGACGTCCGCTAAATACGCCATTCCGGACTCCAGACATCACAGCTCCTTGAGCTCCTCCTTGTCCAGGTGCGACGAAAGACGAAGGCGCTGAAAGCGCAGACAGGCACGTGCCACCCAAGCCCCACAGATAGAGGCTTGCAAGGATAGCGCGTCCGCCTCAAATGCCTGCTTCAACGGGTTCTCAACTTTATGGTCCTGAGCATCCTTTAAGGCCGTACTGCCTTCCACCGGAATAGTGGTCTTTTTTGTAACCGCCGCATCTACTCGGGGAGAACGGAACCTCTCCTTATCCTTGTCGGCTAAGGGATAGAGTCTATTCATGGTACGATCCCACTCCTCCTGGATCATCCCGTCAACACCACCTGCATTTGTCATAACGCCTGAATCACCGGATCCTCAACTTCTGCTTCACTAGCGGCTGGGGTGGAGAGATTCAACATCTGCATAGATTCCGTGATCAGTGCCACTAGCTCCTCTCTACAGAAGACCCTTATAATCTTAGCTTGATCCTCGGGTTCTTGGATCTCACCCTCTTCCAGATCCTCCAACCCTTCCTCCTGCTCCCAGTCGGGATCGTCGCCGTCCGGCCAATCGCTGTCCTCGGGTGCTAGACTTCGCACTCTCAGTCTTTTAGGAGCCGATGGGCCACCGACCCCTCCCTCAGCTAACTCCGTCTGCTGAGAAGGGACAGAAAGCGGCAACGCCCCGGCATCTTGCCCAGACGCCACAAGCAAAAGGCTTGATGCATCAGCAAAACGAAATCAGGACAGAAATCCCTGAGATCCGTCGACCCCGGTGTCGGCAGAGCCCCAGAAGGTCCTGCCGTTTCTTCCAACGCGGATCCATGCCCTGCAGTCTGCTTTGCTTCCGCCCCTGTGCCTGTCGACACCCCCAGCACCTCAGGGACCTCTTTGACCTCCATCTACGACTCCACAGCAGAGGAGAGTAGAGCACAGCCATGACAGACCCCGGACTCCAGCATAGAGCCTCTCCGGGAGCCGCAAACCAGACACTGTGGTCGCGCTGCCATAGGGCTGAATGAGAAGGTAAATGAGTACCCTTAGCCTTCTCCTTTTATTTCCCTTTTTCTTTGTTTGTTTTTTTTAAACGTGGAGGTAAAAACAAAAGAAGAAAACAAGACCTTAAAGTCTTACACTACCCCTCCACAGAGACCCTTGAAAACCTGGCCTCTCTAACAGTGAGGCAACAGCCCCCGCACCTCCCCCCCTCCAGAGGAGCTTGCATCCGCCCGAGAAACGAAAGCTAACCACACCAAAGAAAATTTAAGCAGAGCATAGAGGTCTGCCGAAAATGACGAAACCGCTATAACCGGTATGTGAACCTCAAAAGAAAAGCCTTACTAACTCCTGATACGTTCTCCTTCTGCCCTGCAGCCACGCGGCTCCCCTCAAAATGGCCACCGCCAGAGCAAAGAAGAACAAAAGAGCACCAAAACCATTGCGGGCAGAAGGCCTCGCTTCTGGGCCCCGTATCCACCGCCTCAGCAGCCTGTAACCGGTGAAATGCCGACCGGTCAGGTCTGCAGAGCCTGCATGTCTGTTCCCACGCCGTGCGGCACTTCCTGACAAACCCCAAAAGTGTCGCCGGCGAAAATATCCGCCGTTTCGCTCCTGTCCAACCAGGACCCTGCAGCCGTGATACTTGCCTGCTCTGCGGGCGTAAAAGACGGAGCTGACAGCCGGTGAGGCTCTCCCCCGGAGATTCGGGGAGGAGAGATCTACCGGTGAAGGAACCAAGGAAGCCTTAAAGGTATCAAACACACAGGCAGGGAACAGGCAAAAAAGGTTCTCATAAATTCCTTTTCCTCTGTTTTTGTTTTTGTTTGTTTGTTTTGTTTTGTTTTGTTAACAAACAGTACTCCAATTTCCATTTTTAGCCAAAACAAACCCCCTAAACTACACTATCCTACATATGCCTTATCTGTTCCTCTAGTGAGCCTCAGACTGGGTTCACGATATCCTCCTGCTGCATAGAGACTGGTCACATAGGGGCTGGTGGGCGGATCCAGCAGGATATATCCAGTGATGTCAGAATTTGACATGCCAGTCTCCAAGCTGCAGGAGAAGGTTGACAACCCAGAGGTAGAGAACTGAACTGGAGGAACGATAAGGAACATCTATAATACCTGAAGATTGGAGGATCTCCAATGTAAAACCAATTTTTAAAAAGGGTTCCAGGGGTGATTCAGGAAACTACAGACTGGTGAGCCTCACGTCAGTACCAGGAAAAATGGTAGAAACTGTCAGCATACATTTCATGCAGCTATGGACTCTGTTTAATTCAGTCTAAACTCTGACCCCTGGGTGACGTCAGTCTCTAGGACCTGGCTGCAGCCCCTCCTTGCTAAATCAAGATGGGCAGACCTTAAAGGGAGTGGCCAAAGACAATAGCAGACCTCAAGGGGAACTGCTGGAGAGGCACTATAAAGGACAGACACACTTCCTGTCTCTCTCTCCCTCCTTCATCGGACAGGTTTGGACACTACCATGAGGCTCTGATGATCAACTCCCTTCACCCCTCCCCCTCTCTCTCTCTCTACCCACATGTTCTGGCCTACCATGCGGCTCTGACCCACAGGTTCTGGCCTCTATCTCTCTCACACTTCACACATGCACACACACAGATTCAATGATACACACTGAAACAGCTCTGTAACAATCACTATATACCTCTGTTCAATACCTATGTATTAAGCCTATTTTTACATAAAAACCTTTCTCCAAGCCACACCTGTTTGCTGGTCTTATTACAAGCCCTCCTGCGTCTGTGACGTGAAATGAACCCAGGACCTACAGAAGAGTAACTGGGGCACATCTCACATTTTATGGGGGCTCGTCTCTCGGATTTCACAGCAGACCTCCAGTTGGGTAAGTAATAATTTTGTATAATACATTAAGTAGATTTCAGACAGAGTGAGACAGGAAAATCAATAGCCCTTGTGACCATTTACAATTTTGTTTTGTGGGTTAGACAAGGTGAGACTTTTATTGTCAAAAGGCTCTGTAAGAATTTAGAATTTTAAGGACATTACACAGAGTGGCTTGCAATTGTCTTATTTTTATGTATAGGCTTGCTACAGATTTTATATAGTATTTGAGCTGCTAAGAAAATACAGAGTGACACAGTTAAATATTCCTCATAGAGTACAATATACATCTTTCCTGGTAACATTAATTTACCTCTTGTCTGTTTGACTTTTATTTCTCTCTCCTGTCAGTATATATCTTGGTGTGAGCAGGAATATCTGACTATTCTGTTAATCTCCTGTCCCTTTTTTACTTTTATTTCTCTGTCTCCTGTCAGTAACTTTCTTAGTGAGAGCAGGCTTAAAGATGGCTGCAATTGATACAATTCTGTTAATCTACTAACACCCTTCTTACTATAACTTCACCCTAACACTTCCACCCAGTTAAATAGGTGTGAAATACTTTTTAAGTTAGCATTCCTCCTTCTAAGGTTACACATTGGAGATAGCCCAACTACAGCCTTTCTGCAGTATCAAACATGGAAGCATTTGATTTTAAAGAACTTAAAGAAATTATAATTTCATATTGTAAGAGAAAAGGAGGTCCATATGAAGGGGAATTCCCTGACTCATGGTATAATATTCAAAAACGAATGTTAAGCCATGATCATGAATTCAAAAAGAAAACAAATAAAAGAAAATGCCTCTTCATCCAGGGCATGTGCAGGGGACTAATTAGCATGAAAAAAGAAAACTCTGAACTGACTTCTCAGTGTAGCCAATTGACCAAAGAACTGGAGGAGGCACAAAGTTGTATTTCTATTCAGAGAAGTCAAGTGATACAAGCCACATATTCTTTTATAACTGTTAGTGAACAATTAGAAGCACTTAAACTTGAATTGAGGCACGTTAAAGATCAAGTGGCCTCTGCAAGAAAGTCAACACCTACCCCTCCCTCAGCACCATATGCCTATGAGCCATGCATACCAGCTAGAGAGAAACAAAAGAACAAAGATACACCCATTCCCTATGCCTATGACACACCTTATCAGCAACAAAAGAATTCTAAAGTATGCATAGTTGAACTTAGGAATGGGAAGAATACAGCTGAATCACAGCAGGAAAATTCAGATAGTTTATCTCAGCCAGAACCCAGCAATCTCTGTCAGGAGAATAATTCAGAGGACTTAGACATAGCACCCAGTACAGAACTCAAAGCACCAGTTAAATTAATGTTCCAGGAAAATTTAAAAGATAGAGATATAGAAAAAATAGTTGAGAAAATTGGTACTATGCCTCTTAATGTAAATCAGTGGGTTAAATGGGCGATTGATATTCTGATTCACTGGGGTCTAGGGAAATACAGAAGAAAACAATCAGACTTTGATAGACTTATGCATTTGGCTCTGGGCCCTCACTATTACAGGGTTGGCTCTCTCACTCACCCATACCAGTTGGTTAAAAGGGGTACTGAGAAACTATTTCACTGTTCCCCAATGCAAGTATTTAAAATTATTTCACCTTTACCAGATGATACACTGGAACAGTTTGCATATAGAGCCTGGATTTTAAAAGCAGTTCTTAATGAGCAGGAGTCCTGGCCCAAAGCAGAAGATTATGGGGAGAGCATGCATAAGGAATTTTTATTAGAATTGCTATCCCCTGAGATTACAAAAAACCTTCTGTTATTTTCTGAAGACCCTGAAGCAACCCCTTTTGATACTTTAATGCTCAGAATTGGGTCTGTTTGGAAGACCCAGCCCTCACAGGTCATTACAGTATCAGAAGCACGGAAGTGGCAGGCCAATGAATCCTCTCAGTACATAAGAAACACAGACAGAGGACACACACATTGGAGAGCACATGGCAGAGGTACTTTTAGAAACTCCTCAGGTTACATTCCTTTTCAGGAACTCAAAGCACAGAGAGATGGGCTAGAAAAGGAAAAAACTAAATGGGAACAAGATAAACATATACTGCAGATAGAAATAGATAAATTAAAACAGGATTTACAAGCAGCTCAGGACAAACACAAGGCTACTGCATAGGGATGTCCTGACCTCTTGAGTTCAGATATCAAAATGTATCAAGCCTTCATAGCCCAGCCTGCCTCCTTTATCTCAGCAGAGGACTCAATTCCAGAGCCTCTGGATGATGAAATGGATACAGGCCCAGGACACAATTTAAGGCTTGTAACACCCTTGATACTGGACTCTTGTGCACGCCCCAATGTTACCAGTAGAGTAGGGGGTCAGGATAAATTAGCTTTGATTGACACAGGGGCTGGAATTAGTTTTACTAACAGAGCTTCTCCCACTGCAGATCAGGAAAATATGGAAATTTATGAAATTCAAGGAATTAATGACACAGCTTCCAAATGTGTGGCTATCCCAGTTAAATGGGGTATCCCTGTGCACAGTGAACAAAATAAGGAAATGTTAGAAACCACTGCCTCCACTATAGTGAACACACCAAAAGAAATAATTGGAATTGATGTTCTCAACCAGTTAAATTTGGTGGTGGATATGGCTAATCTTAAATTGTGGCAGTATTCAGGAACTTCAAGTGCTTCTAAAACTTTAGTGCATGAGGTCATTCCCATGCAGTTAGCAACTCAGTGCACTAAGGCAGCTCAACAGTATGATCTGTGTGTAATTCCCTCAGAAGTGGCTGATATTCCAGTCTGGGCTCAAGACAAGTTAGATTGTGGGAAAATGCACACAGAAATACTGTTGGAAGGTGAGGATCCTCCACCACAGAAGCAATACCCAGTACCTCATCAGGCTATAGAACCAGTGACTAAAATTGTGAAGATACTGGAGGAGAGAGGTCAGATTAGACCTATTTCTTCCACATGCAATTCACCAGCCAGGCCGAAACAGTGTGCATGGACTGTGCCTCCACAGGGATTTAAGGACTCACCATCAATATTTCATGATTACATGAAGGAAGCCCTGTCACTAGTGTCTTGCAGAGATGAGACCTAGACCAAATCTCCCCTTTGGAACTGCACAGTGGGAGGGACCACACTTAGTTACTGATACCTTAGGCCTAAGCCTATCCTAATGCACGACAACCAGCAGTACTGGAAACTAATCACCCAGTTAAAACCATATGGGTAATATGTGTTTTATCAGTCTTTGTTTTCAGACACCACCTGAAGACAGCACGGACAGCTGCTTTATGAAGACAGCACGGACAGCTGCTTTCTGAACAAAAGTCGCTTGAGGACGGTAACTATTTACTCCTGCTGTATAGTTGACATGTGTTTAATAGTTATGTAAATAAGTAGTAAAAATTATTATTATTTTTTTTTTTGTGTTTGTTTTGTTGTTACATAGTATAAGTGGGGACACAAGTTTGCTTTTATTATGTCTCGGTTTGCTGTTGTTCTTGTATCTGCTCTCTTCTATTCAAGTCTCATTACAGGAACTATCATCCGAATATGCACGATTGGCTGGGCTAACTCCACAAGTGGGGTATATCGTTATCAAGAAATACCCCCACCGTTCCCGGAAGGAAAGGATCTGGTCATCCTGAGTTTCTGTTCGGTACAGGACAAGCCAGTGTTCTATTCATTAAACATCACTCAAGTACAGTGGGAGCCACCAGTTTCCACTTCTCTAGAAAGGACACAAGAATTGAGGGCACGCCCAGAACGTTACTTTCTAGGTCCTCCTGCTTTGATTTTGTACAATATTTCCTGTTAGGACAGAGGTACCTGGAAAATAACTTATACATGGGTTTTGAGTGATCAACAGCACATCACTGAGACTTCATTCCTTTTGGATGTATCTTGTTTACCTACCACCCCTCATCCCAACCCTCCCACTACTTCTGCTCCTCCTGTACTCGCCCTTTCTGATATCCACCCATTTCAGGAAGGACATCCCTTTCAGATTAAATATGATGCACCACACGATGTTTTATATGATGTGGAATACCATTTTCTTACTTGGCATCTATTTCCCAAATTGTTTCTAGTTACTCACAAATATCCAAATTGCTCTCAGTTTGTGGCCAACCACATACAAATGCTCAATACTTGGTTTGATATGCAGTCAGTAACACCCAGAGCTAAGCAATTTCGACACAAGCGTGAATTAATTGATACAATTTTAGGTGGCACAGGGACTGCACTGGGTGCCCTTAATGTAATTGATATAGAGGTGCTCCGTAATAAAATGGGATCCACTGCTCAGCATGCTGCTGATGGTTTTACCTCACAACATATTATTAATGAAGCTTCCTCTAAACTGTCCAATGTAGTTGTAGATACCTTTGCTCTTATATCTCCCATTATAGAACAGAAAATTGTTACCATAGCACATGCAGAATATAGATTGGGAAAGAATATTTCCTGGGCTCTTGCCTGTGATCAAGTACAGATCGAGCTTATTACTATACTAAAGGAAATTCTGATCACTGCTAAGTTAGGACACTGGCCACCATCTCTCATCCATATGGCTAGTACCAAAATACCTGAATTTGCTATAGCTCACCTTGATTGGTGGACAGTTACTGTTCCCATTTGTTCACCACAAGGCTGCTCTATCTGTACTTTGATCCCATGGTCAGGACAACACACAGTTATTTATCCTGTTGTTAATATTGGGGTGCAGTTTGATAATATGCTTATGTATCCTGTGGACCATCTCACATGGGTGCAGCCACTGGACGACATCTGGACTTCATTCAAGCCGATGGACCCCAGTTTGTGCGAGCAGACTACATTTCAGTTCAAGTGTCAAACTCACCAGTTTAAAGAGGCTGACACCTCCTGCTGGAACAATTCTTCCTCTTGCTCCCTGACTGTTAAGCTCTCATATTCCCTGACTACCTCACACAGTTTGTATTACCTTGGAGCTGGACACTTTTGTTTTCATCTGTTCTTTCCCCAGAATGTCTCTTTTTCGATTGCTTCCAGAATGCATGACATTCGCCTTCCCAAGAACACTTTGTTGTACAGTTCAAACTATTTACCAAACAATACCTGGTGCAGTCATACACCACTGGTCTCCCTCACCATTAATGGGACAACTTATTCCACACCGCTGGTTACCAATGACTCTATGGACATTCCAGACTTTATCTCATATGCTGTGCATCCATTACCACTTGGCATGGGAGAAGAGACACTACATAAACTGCTCAACTTTACAGAACTCCATGCCTATATTGATCACCTTAAAACAACATCCACTGAAGTGAATCACACCATCGCCTATGAGAATGGACACATTCAACAAATTGTTGGACACTTGCTACAAGATGCTCATGTGTCTGTGTGGGAATTGTTATTTGGTTACTCACCTACTGCTGATCATGTCTTTAATGTTTTTATTCACCCTATTATTATTTTAACTGCTGTACAAATATTGCTATGCATTATTGTAATTTTCTTGTGCTGTAAGATGAAAAAAAATGTACATTTCCTTGCAGCGCATGTCATACAGAACAACAACATTTTAAGGTAGTTACACTGAACCTCTCCAGCATCCACCCCTACATCCAGGCTAACTTGGCCTGCTAATTTGGCTAATTCGGTATTTCCTATTACACTGAATACCAGAGTCAGCTGCAGTCTAGTATTGCTTCCTATCCTCACTCATAGCATCCTGGTACCGTTTGGTTTTAGCCTCCTTAAAAATTCCTGCAGACCTTATGCACTGTTCACTCTCTCTAAGACGGGTATGTAAGTGGCATATTGGGTTCCCCCCCCAGTAGTGGCTGCTCAACCTAAGACACGAGGTTTGGACTCATAAGGAGACTTGTTTATCTCTAGAACACTAGAGACAGTACTGTGCAGGACAGGGGACCTGCTAGACATAGCAAGGTATTTAATACAGGAGGTATTCGACAAGCTGCCTACTATCAGGTAATGGCAGCTGGGACAGGTACCACAGGTTTGCTTCCACCAATTCCAGGCACAAATAATAAATAAAAATAAAAAAGGTGTGGGAGATGTCAGCATACATTTCATGCAGCTATGGACTCTGTTTAATTCAGTCTAAACTCTGACCCCTGGGTGACGTCAGTCTCTAGGACCTGGCTGCAGCCCCTCCTTGCTAAATCAAGATGGGCAGACCTTAAAGGGAGTGGCCAAAGACAATAGCAGACCTCAAGGGGAACTGCTGGAGAGGCACTATAAAGGACAGACACACTTCCTGTCTCTCTCTCTCTCCCTCCTTCATCGGACAGGTTTGGACACTACCATGAGGCTCTGATGATCAACTCCCTTCACCCCTCCCCCTCTCTCTCTCTCTACCCACATGTTCTGGCCTACCATGCGGCTCTGACCCACAGGTTCTGGCCTCTATCTCTCTCACACTTCACACATGCACACACACAGATTCAATGATACACACTGAAACAGCTCTGTAACAATCACTATATACCTCTGTTCAATACCTATGTATTAAGCCTATTTTTACATAAAAACCTTTCTCCAAGCCACACCTGTTTGCTGGTCTTATTACAAGCCCTCCTGCGTCTGTGACGTGAAATGAACCCAGGACCTACAGAAGAGTAACTGGGGCACATCTCACAGAAACCATCATAAAGAATAAAATTACTCAGCATGTAGATAGTCATGGCCTAATGAGAGACAGCCAACATGGCTTTAGACAAGGAAGATCTTGTCTTACTAATCTGTTGTTTTTTTTGAAGGAGTGAATAAACAGGTGGACAAAGGTGAGTCGATTGATATAGTGTATCTGGACTTTCAGAAAGCCTTTGACAAGGTCCCTCATCAGAGACTTTTGGCAAAACTAAAGAGTCATGGGATAGGAGGCAGTGTACTATTGTGGATCAGGAACTGGTTAAAAGAGAGAAAGGAGAGGGTAGGGCTAAATGGCCAATTTTCCCAATGGAGAAAGGGGAATAGTGGTGCACCCCAGGGATCTGTGCTGGGTCCGCTGCTTTTTGACATATTCATAAAAGCCCTGGAAAGTGGAATAACGAGTGAGGTTATCAAATTTGCAGATGACACAAAACTATTTAAAGTTGTTAAAACCCAAGAGGATTGTGGAAAATTGCAAGAGAATCTTGATAAATTGGAAGACTGGGCATCAAAATGGCAGATGAAATTAAATGTGGACAAGTGTAAAGTTATGCACCTAGGGAAGAACAACCCAAACTATGGTTACACAATGCAAGGTTACACATTAGGAACCACCACCCAGGGAAAAGATTTAGGCGTCATTATGGATACCATGTTAAAACCCTCGGCCCAGTGTGCAGCAGCAGCCAAGAGAGCAAATAGAATGCTAGGTATCATAAGGAAAGGAATGGAAAATAAAACAAAAGATATTATAATGCCTCTATATCGTTCCATGGTGAGACCGCACCTTGAATATTGTGTGCAATTCTGGTGGCCGTATCTTAAAAAGGATATAGCGATTTTAGAAAAGGTTCAGAGAAGAGCCACCAAAATGGTAAAGGGGATGGAAGGATACGCCTATGAAGAAAGGCTAAAAAGGTTAGGGCTCTTTAACCTAGAAAAGAGACGGCTGAGGGGAGATATGATAGAGGTCTATAAATTAATGAACGGAGTGGAATGGGTAAACATAGATCGATTGTTTACGTTATCAGAATATAGAAAGACTAGGGGACATGCAATGAAGCTACAGGGTAAACTATTTAAGACTAATAAAAGAAAATTTTTTTTCACTCAACGTGTAATCAAACTCTGGAATTTGTTACCAGAAGATGTAGTAAAGGCTGTTAATGTAGCTGGGTTTAAAAAAGGTTTGGACAAGTTCCTGGAGGAAAGGTCCATAAACCATTATTAAGAAGGGACCCAGGATATCAATGCTTGACCCAGTACAAGCACTGTGGAACCTGTGTCTTTTGGGGAAGCTGCTAGGTACGTATGACCTAGATTGGCCACTGCTGGAAACAGAATACTGGGCTTGATGGACCTTGGTCTGACCCAGTATGGCATATCTTATGTTCTTATGTTCTCTTTAATAATGATTTATGGACCTTTCCTCCAGGAACTTGTCCAAACCTTTTTTAAACTCAGCTACACTAACAGCTTTCAATTCATCCTCCGGTAACGAATTCTAGAGTTTGGTCACACATTGAGTAAAAAAAAAAATATTTTCTCTTATTAGTCTTAAATGGGTTGCATTGTAGCTTGTCCCAACACCGCCCTATCTTTATCTTTATTTACATTTAATATACTGCCCTTGTCGAAACGTGAGGGCGGTTTACAATAAAATAATACAAATAAAAGCATTAAAAACAGAAAAGAAATCCATTAAAATAAGGAAAAGATGGACCAAAGAGGTCACAAAACAAGACAGACAATAAACAGACTAGACAAACCATACGTAAACATAAGCAGACAAAACAAGTGGACAGGGCTACTGGGAGGGGAGATCATATGCCTGTTGAAACAGATGAGTTTTGAGCAAACTTTTGAAATGTTGATAGGAGGATTCTAGGCGAAGAGAGGAAGGTAGAGAATTCCAGAGTGAGGGACCCAAAAAGAAAAAAGCGGCATGACGTGTCTGTTCAAGGTGAGCTCGAGAAGGGGGGGGGAAGAAACAGACGGTTAGCATGCAATGACCGGAGCTGACGATAGGGAGTGTGAAGAGAAACCAAATTTGCTAAGTACTGAGGATTAGAAGTGTGGATGACTTTATGTAATATTATAAGAACCTTGTATTTGAACCGGAAGTGCAGCGGAAGCCAGTGGAGGCGAAACAAAAGAGGAGTGACATGGTCTGATTTCCGGGCAAAAGTGACAAGACGGGCGGCTGTGTTCTGTAGGAGTTGAAGGCGTTTGAGTTGGTAGGCAGGAAGATTGGCATAAATTACATTACAAGAGTCCAACCTGGACATGACTAGGGCTAGTATCAGGGCTAGTGCTAGGGCTAGGGCTAGTGGCGAAAAAGCGTCACGGTAGAGAGGGTGGACACAAAAATATTTGTAATTGAGTTTGGCTTAAAGACAGGGCCCAGGTTTTCTTTGTAGTCCTAGTAGCCTTCTGGTAACCAAAAGCTCAAAGGAACATAATAGTCGGAGTGAAGGGAGAATAAAGGCTTTTATTTCGCCTATTGCACAAAAGGTTCAAAAGCTCAGATCTTTACAGCAATAGAAATTGTCCTTATCTCAGGTTGAAAGAAAACAAACAAAAACTGTATTAAACCTGTTAACTTCACAGTAATAATATGAGAAAACAAAGATTCACACATTCCCCAGGCTACAGCTCTATTCCTTGTCTAAAGGGTCAAAGCCTTCCTCCTGGCAGTAGCTGCAATCCATTTCAGGGTCCGAAAGGTCGTCAGCTATGTCCACCTGCATTGGTTCAAGGTCATCAATATCTGGTAGCTTGCATTCAGGCTTTTTATACAACGTCTGCACGATGTCCCAATGCTCTGTGTTCAAAGGTAAGCCCTGGTTTTGTGTACCTCTAGACTGAGAACAGTCTCTCTTGCACACGGAGAGTCTCTTACTTGCTATAGGCTTGTATCCTGAAGTATAAACAGTTCTAGTAGGACAACATTCCTTTATTCCCTGTTCCTCCTGCGTCACAGCGTTCAGGAAATTATAATCAGAAAAACAGTGATTACCTTTCTTTCTTGGCTTATCCCGGCAAGGTAAGGATTGAGGCCAGTTCCTGCTGGGGTTTGGCCTTACTTGCACAATGGTAGGCTTTCGGTTCTCCCGGAGGCCTTCTGCTGGTGTTAAATCACATTCACACCAAAGCTTCCTTCTGTCTGAGCCCAGAATGTTACCTTTTAAAGAAGTTCTTTCATCTTCTTCTTGGTTACTCCATGTTATGTCCTTCGATGGTTGCTGGCCTCTGCCAAACTCAGGTCCAGGACTTTCTAGCACAGTCCTTCTGCTTCCAGGGGTAGCTCCCTTTCTGTATCTCTCCCTCTTGGAAGGCGTGTCCTCTCCACTCCTGGGATACTCGGGGCGAACTCCTTCACCTGGCTCTGCTGAGTCTGCTGGGCCTGTTCCTTTCCCCAGGACTCCTATTTCCTGGTCCTTCTCTCCCTCTTGGAAAGCTTCCCTTCTCCAGTCATCTGGGCTTTTTTTAAGAGGAACTCTTCCCTCCTCTGATTGGGTGCAGGCCGGTATTGCATCACTGGCTCTGGGGCATGGCTCCTCAGTCCTCCGGAGGTCCCACTTGCTCCCCCTATATGGCTCCTTGTAATGCTGCAGCCGGTGTCTGCCTCTTTTTTCTAAGCTTAAAGCATTTTCTCCTGTCTGCAGAGGGTTTGCAGTACCACAAGCTTCATTGTGTGTCCTCTAGACTTTCTACTTTTTGATGGGGTAAACAACCGATCTACATTTGCCCGTTCCACTCCTTTCATTAATTTATAGACCTATATCATATCCCTCCTCAGCCATCTCTTTTCCAAGCTGACAAGCGCCAATCTTTTAAGCCTCTCCTCAAAGGAAATCCACAGTACTTCCATTCCCTTTACCATTTTTGTCACTCTGTGCATTTTATAATTCAGCTATATCCTTTTTAAGATATGGCAAACACAATTGCACACAATATACAGAGGCATAATAATATCCTTTGTTTTATTCTCCATTCCTTCCCTTATGATTCCTAGCATTCTATTTGCTTTCTTGGAAGCTGCTGCACTCTGGGCGGAGCGTTTCAACGCTGGGTGGAGGGTTTCAGCATATCATCGATGATGATACCTAAATCTTTTTTCCTGGGTGGTGGTTTCTAAGGTGGTACCTTGCATCGTGAAACCAGAGTTTGGGTTATTCTTTCCTAGGTGCAGAACTTTGCACTTGTCCATATTACATTTGATCTGCCATTTGGACGTCCAGTCTTCCAATTTTTCACAGTCCTCTTGCAATTTTTCGAGGTCATTTGTGACTATGTTAAACAGCAGCGGGCCCAGCACAGATCCCTGGGATACTCCACTATTCACCTTTCTCAATTGAGAAAACTGGCCATTTAGCTCTACTCTCTGCTTTCTATCTTTTAACCAATTCCTGATCCACAGTACTACATTGCCTCCAGTCCCCATTTTTTTTTTAATTTTGCCAAGAGTCTCCCATGAGGGATCTTGTCAAAGTCTTTCTGAAAAGCCAGATACACTATATTAACTGGCTCACTTTTGTCTACCTGTTTATTCACACCTTCAAAACCTGGGTACAAACTATATCACAATGATAGGGTAGATCAAACTGGTGGAGGGGTTGCACTGTATGTTAGAGAGGGCTTTGAATCAGTCACACAGGATTAAGGTTTTGCAGGAAACACAATACACTGTAGAATCTCTATGGATATAAACTCAATGTTAAAGGGGGAAGGCAATGGCAGTGGGGGTGTACTACCGACTGCCTGGCCAGAATGAACAGATGGATGATGAAAAGCTAAGAGAAATCAGGGACGCTAAGAAAAGTAACAACACAGTAATAAGGTGAAATTAGACTTACCTGCTAATTGTTGTTCCTGGAGTGGAACCAGTCTAGTCCCGGAACCTCTGGGTTGCCCATCTCATCTAGCAGCTTGGAGACTGAGAAACTCCTCTTTTTGTGACATCACCAGTATAACTCTTCGGTGTCCACCTCCTGCCACCAGTACCCTATTGATAAAGCAGACTCACCGGAGAAACAAGTAAGAATCTAAACTATATTAAATTAACCAGAACTACAGAAACTCGCAACCATT
This sequence comes from Ichthyophis bannanicus, assembly GCA_033557465.1. Lineage (NCBI taxonomy): Eukaryota > Metazoa > Chordata > Amphibia > Gymnophiona > Ichthyophiidae > Ichthyophis > Ichthyophis bannanicus. The sequence continues at coordinate 428,765,949 of CM066034.1, read as the reverse complement.
GACAGAGGACACTAAACCCCTGCAACACTGTGACGGGAAACTTGCACAGGCCACTCCTTCACAGCAAAGAAAGAATAGTAAGCCCCAAGATCAAACAATACTCATACCCATCCCCCTCAGCATTTCTTCTTTTTTTTATGCTGTAATTAGCTATAACCAAACATGACTTACCTGTGACCCACGGAGATACTTCAGGCATCTGTTTGCCAACGAACGCTGGGAGGGATACGGGACTAGACTGGTTCCACTCCAGGAACAACAATTAGCAGGTAAGTCTAATTTCACCTTCCTGATTGTGTCCCCAGTCTAGTCCCGGAACCTCTGGGTTAGTACCAGAGCAGTGAAGAAATTCAACCATGGGAGGGTCCTGGCAAACCAGCCTGAAGAACCGCTGACCCAAACGAGGTCTCCTCCGCCATTTGCACATCCAGACGATAGTGCCGAACAAAAGAGTTTAACGACAATCACGTTACCGCCTTACAAATCTCCACCGGCGACACCAACCGAACTTCCGCCTAGGAAGTAGCCTGAGCCCTAGTGGAATGGGCCCTTAACCCCTCCGACACTACTCTACCTTTCAACACATAAGCCGACGCAATAGCTTCCTTAATCCAACGCGCAATGGTCGCCTTCGACACCGCTTCTCCCTTTCTCGGTCCCGCGAAAAGAACAAAGCGCCTATCCGACTTTCGAAAGGACGCTGCCCGGCCAAGATACTTCTTCAAAGCTCGCCAGACATCTAACAGATGCAGATTCTTCAAGGAAGGACCATCCCTGCCCTCGGGAAACACCGGCAGGGAAATTTCTTGGTTCACATGGAAGGCCGAGACCACCTTCAGGAGAAACGCCGGAACAGGCTGCAAAACAACCTTAGCCGCAAAGAACGAAAGATAGGGTTCCCTACAGGAAAGCGCCTGCAACTCCGACACTCGTCTAGCCGAACAGCCACTAGGAACACCATCTTCAGAGTGAGATCCTTGAGCGACGCCCGCGCTAACGGTTCAAAGGGCTCCCACTCTAAAGCGTCCAAAACAAAGGGCAGATGCCACCTAGGAAACACCTGCCTAGCCGGGGGCCTAACAAGGGACAACGCCCTTAAAAACCGTTTCACATCTCGCTGAGTCCCGAGCGTCTGGCCTGCAAATCTGCCTCTGTAACATGGCAACACTGCCACCTGAACCCGCAACGATGCTGCCGCTAGCCCTTTGTCAAAGCCATTCTGCAAGAATTCCAAGATCTGAGGAATAGAAGCCTTCAAAGCCTCGCACTTCCTTTCCCCGCACCATGCCTCGAAAATCCTCCAGACCCGAACATACGCTAGAGAAGTGGACCACTTCCTGGACCTCAATAAGGTAGCAATGACCGCCGCCGAGTACTCCCGAGATTTTAACCGAGCCCTCTCAAGAGCCAAGCCGTAAGCGAGAACCGATCCACATGAGGCATGAACAGGGGCCCCTGACTTAACAGATCCGCCCAGCAGGGAAGCCGCCAGGGTCTTGCCACCAACAGCCTCACCAGGTCCCCGTACCAGGGGCGACGCGGCCAATCTGGCGCTATCAGAATTACGTGACCTCTGAACTTCTCCACCTTTTGCAGGACTCTTCCAATCAGAACCCACGGTGGAAAGACATACAGCAGCTGACCCTCTGGTCAGACCTGCATAAGGGCATCCAAGCCTTCCGACATCCTTTCCCTGCGCCTGCTGAAGAAGCGTGTGGCCTTTGCAGAGGCGAAGTTCGCCATGAGATCCATGACCGGCGACACCCACCTGCGAATCACCATCTCGAAGACCTCGGGATGGAGGACCCATTCCCCTGGATCCACCCTCACCCAGCTGAGGAAATCGGCTTCCACATTGTCCACCCCTGCGACATGTGCTGCTGACAAGTCCAAGAGATTTGCTTCCGCCCAGCCACACAGGACTTCGACTTCGGCTTCTAGCGTCACGCTGCTGGTGCCCCCTTGCTTGTTTACGTAAGCGACCGCCGTCACGTTGTCAGACAACACTCGGACCGCCTTCCCCCTGAGCAACCACCGAAACTCCTGCATTGCCAGATACACCGCTCTTAACTCCAACAAGTTGATCGCCCAAGTCCTCTCCTGAGGACTCCAACTCCCCTGTGCAAAGCTGCCCTGACAATGAGCTCCTCAGCCCAGCAAACTGGCGTCTGTCATCACTGCCACCCAGACTGGCGCCTCCAAGGACTTCCCCCGCTCGGGAAGCAGCCACCAGTGCAGAGCTTGACAGGTCTCCTCCAGGCAGACCAGCTTTCGGGACAAAGGATCCAGCTGATGCGACCACCGGCGAAGCAATGCCCTCTGCAAGGGCCTCATGTGAACTCTCGCCCACGGAACCGTCTCTATAGTCGCCGCCATGGTACCCAACAACTGCAGATAATGCCACGCTGAGGGAGCCTTGAACCTCAAGAAGCTCCCCACAAGTCTTCGCAGAATCTGTGCTCGCTGGTCTGTAAGAAACACTTTCCCGATCCGAGTGTCGAAGCGCGCTCCCTGGTATTCCAGATTCTGGGAAGGCCACAATTAACTCTTCACCATATTGACAATCCACCCGAGACTTTCTAAGAATGATACCACTCACGCCGTGACCCTCTCGCTCTCGGCCTGCGACTTCGCTCAAATTAACCAATCGTCTAGGTAAGGATGAACAAGGATGTCTTCCTTGCGCAGCGCTGCTGCTACCACCACCATAACCTTGGTGAAAACTCTCAGGGCACTTGCTAGGCCGAAGGGCAGTGCTTGGAACTGAAAATGCCCGAAGGGCACCACGAACCTCAGAAATTTTCGATGATCCGCCCCCGTATGGGAATATGAAGATATGCCTCCGACAAGTCCAGGGACGTGAGATATTCGCCATTCTGCACCACTACTATAACTGATCGCAGAGTTTCCATGTGAAAATGCGACACTCGCAGACAACGTTTGACACCTTTGAGATCCAGAATTGGCCGAACCCCTCAGTCTTTTTTCGGAACGATGAAGTAGACGGAGTACCGACCGCATCCATACTGGCCTGGGGGCACGGGGACTATCGCTCTGAGGTCTAACAACCTTTGCACCGCCTCCCGCAGCGCAGCACACTTTGTTACTGACCTGCCGGGAGACTGCACGAAGGCCTCCCGCACTGGACTCAAGAACTCCAGAGCGTAGCCCTCCCAAATGATTTCCACCACCCATTGATCTGAGGTGATTTGGACCCAGGCAGGATAAAACTCCTGCAAATGCCCCCCTACCGGAAGTAGGGGCGCCTGGGTCCCCCTCATCTCATTGTGACTTTTTAAAGTTAGTAGAGGAGGAGGAAGAGGGTTCGAAACCCCTCCCCGCGCCGCGAAACCCTCAAAACCCTTGGTTTCTATAGGGAAAACGCCCCCTTTAGCCTGAAGAGAACCTTTGGGACTGGAACCGGTGGAAATCTCGTAAGAGTCCTCTACCTCCCGGGACTCCACGAATCAGCTTAGGCTTATCCTCCGGTAACCTGCCTCCTTTGGACTCTCCAAGATCCTTAACCAACTTCTCTAAATCCTCTCTGAACAGCAGACAGCCCTTAAAGGGTAGTTTACTCAATCTAGCCTTAGAGGAACTATCCGCCTCCCAATTGCGCAGCCACAGGTACCGCCGTGCTGCTACCGCTGATGCCATACTTTTTGACAGCCCTCGCATAAGGTCATAATGAATATCCGCCAGGTAGGCTGCCCCCAATTCTAACCAGGCAGCCTCCCCTGCCAAGGGACTCGGCTGCCCCTCTTGCACTTGCTGCGCCCAGCGAAGACAGGCTCTAGCCACCCACGCTCCTCAAACAGCTGCCTGGAGTGATATCGTATTGACGTCGAAAACTTGCCTTAACAAGACATCCAACTTCCTGTCTTGACCGTCTTTGAGGGCCGCGCTGCCTTCAACAGGTATTGTTGTTTTCTTGGTCACAGCCGAAACGGCCGCGTCCACATTGGGCGATTTAAAGACTTCTTTTTCCTGATCCAACAACGGATACAGATGACCCAATAACTCTGGAACCTTTCAAAGGTGCCTCTGGAACCTTTCAAAGGTGCCTCTGGAACGTTCCACTCTTCCTGAATCATCTCTTGAAACACCCTGTGCACAGGGAAAACCGTCTGAGTCTTTCTGAACACCTGTAACAAAGGATCCTCCAGCGTATCGTCCTCCGCTGAACCCAGGACCGGCATATTGAGCGCCTTTAGCGTCTCCCCAATGAGTGCTGGCAGCTCCTCTCTTCTGAAGACTCTCACAACTCTAGCCTGATCTTCTCTCTCCGAAATCTCACCTTCTTCTAGCTCTTCATCTAAGGCCAAACTGTGGTCCTCTTCATCTGACAGAGGGTCCTCAGAAGCCCCCGATCGATCTCGCAACTCCCCCTCGCCACGGGGCCTCTTGCCTCCGCTCAGGGAATCCTCAACCCGCGGAGATGCCGGACGCTTCCTTGCTCTGCTGGCCTCCGTTGCCAGCCTCTGCTGCAGAGAACTGCCAAGAACTGCTGCGAAAAAATGGTAGTCAGCTCCTTAGGGAAAATCGCCTGCGAGGAGGGCGTGCCCGAGCAGGAAGATGGGCCTGCCACCGGCTCCTCCTGCACTAATTCGGGGGCTAGCGAGACCGAGGTCTCCGACACACTCCCCGCAGCCCCATTCTGCTGCGCTGGGGTTAGGTCCAAATCCGTAGCCTCCCCTACACAGGATTTGCAGAGCCCTGCGCTGGAGCCCTTCCTAGCCCCACACACTACGCACTGTGGCTTGGAAGGCATTGTTCACCTAGAACAGCCTGACTGAGAACTGCACGCTAACCTTGTATTCCCGTAGGCTGAACCAATAGCAGTGCAAAGCCACCTAGAGCTCAGGAGACAAATCCACTGACACAGACTCTGAGCAATATCTTTCATACAGTCACTAGCTATCCATATACCCCTTTTTTTTTTTTTTTGTAAACGAGCACCAGCCAAGGCTTCCTCAAACCCTGCAAATCGCAGCGAAACTGCCCTCCTGGGCCTGCAGCCTGACCACGCAGCCGGGCCGACAGCCGAATGCGCGCCAAAACCGCGCTGAGGAAAAGAACTACACTGAGCCTAAACGCCTACCTTGTGTGGCTGCGGGGCAAGTTTGCAGCTCGTTTTAACGAACTGCGACTGCCGCCGGCTCTGGGGACACTCAATTGCTCCGGACCCGATCGCGAACCCCGCACCTCAAAAAAAAATTACTCTGCAGGCTCCGTGCGGCGGGAAAGAGTCGCCAGGCGTGCTGGCAGGCAATAACTTCTGTGCGGTGCCGGCAAACTCTGCTCTCATTACCCTAAACTTTCCCCCACTCAGCTAAACACCGGCACTGCTCTGCCTCAGGCAATACCTTACAATCCAGCAGGCCCTGGTCGACCACAGCACCACAAAAGACTGAAGCAGGCAGAGGGGAAGGGGGGGGCAAATATGAAAGAGGCGGTCTGCTGCAAGCTTTAAAGTCACAGACTCTTAAACTAAAAGGACTCCTTTAATTAAAGTAAACCCCAAAATTCAACTAAACTGTCCCTTTCACTCCTCAATCGTTTCTCCAGTGACCCCGGACCGGGTTCCCATCTATCCAGCTGCTTGGAGACTGAGGTAACTGGTGGCAGGAGGCGGACACCGGAGAGTTATACTGGTGATGTCACAGAAAGAGGAGTTTCTCAGTCTCCAAGCTGCTAGATGAGATGGGCAACCCAGAGGTTCCGGGACTAGACTGGGAACACGATCAGGAATGGGTGATTTCAATTATCTCGGTATCAACTGTGTCAATGTCACTGCAAGACATGCTAGGGAAATAAAAATTCTAGATGAAATAAATGACTGCTTCTTGAACAGTTGGTTCATGAACAGACAAGAGGGGGAGCTATTCTGGACCTAGTCCTTACTGGAACACATGATCTGGTACAAGGGTGTTGGGGCCACTTGGCAATACTCATTGTAGCATTATTGCGTTTGATTTAATAAATGGCAAGGAAATCCACAGTACTACCTTTTAACTTTCAAGAGAGACTATAATAAAATGAGGAAAACAGTTAAGAAAAAAACTAAAAGCAGCAGCTGAAAAAGGTTAAAGATTTATATCAAGCATGGGCGATTTTTAATAGTGCGGTATATAAGAAATGTAAATAAATAAATAAATAAATAATCTTGGAAGCCCAGACCAGATGTATTCCACACTTTAAGAAAAGTGGAACAGAATGCAAAAAAAAAATTGCCAACATGGTTTAAAGGCGAGGTCAGAGTAACTGTTGTAACCAAAAAAGCATCTTTTAGGAAATGGGAAAAGGAGCCAAATTATGATAACAGGAGATCACATAAGCACTGACAAGTTAGATGCAAGGCATTGATAAGGCAGGCAAAGAAAATTTGAAAAAAAAAAAGCTTGCCAGGAAGCAAAAACACATAACTACTTTTCAGGTACATTTGTAGCAAAAAACCTGTGAGAGAATCAGTTGGACTATTAGATGATAGAGAAGTAAGAGAGGCACTAAGGCCATAGCGGAAAGACTGAATGCATTCTTTGCTTCAATCTTTACTGAAGATGTAGGGAAGTTACCCATGCCTGAAATGGTATTTAAAGGTGATACATTGGAAGAATTGAAAGAAATATTGAGAAACCAGGAAGATGTATTACATCTATTTGATAAACTGAAGTAAATCACCTGAACCAGGTGGTATACATCTAAGGTGTTGAAAGAACTGAAAGATGATATTGAAGACCTACTATTAGTAATCTGTGAACTATCATTAAAATCATCTGTAGTACTCAAAGATTGGAGAATGGCCAATTTAACGCCAATTTTTAAAAAGGTTCCATGGGGGTTCTGGGATATTACAGACCAGTGAGCTTGACATCAGTACCGGGCAAAATGATAGAAAGCATTATAAAGAATAAAATTACTGATCATGTATACAGTCATGGCTTAATGGGAGAAAGCCAACATGGATTTAGCAAGGAAAGTCTTGTCTTACTAATCCGATATATTTTTTTGAAGGTATGAACAAATAGGTAGACTATGGTCAGCCAGTTGATATAGTATGCCAGCATTTTCAGAAAGCCTTTGGACAAGGTTCCTAATGGCAGACTCCCAGCAAAATTAAAAAGTCATGGGATTGAAGGCAGTGTAATATTGTGGATCAGGAACTGGTTAAAAGTTAGAAAGCAGAGAGTAGGGTTAAATGGCCAATTTTCTCAAAGGAGTACCCCAAGGATCTGTGCTGGGCCCGCTGCTTTTTAACATCTTTATAAATGACCTGGAAATGGGAATAACAAGTGAGATGATCAAATCTGCAGATGACAGAAAATTATTCAAAGTTGTTAAAATGCAAGAAGATTGTGAAAAATTGCAAGACTGGACATCCAAATGGCAGATTAAATTTAAATGTGGACAAGTGCAAAGTTATGCACCTAGGAAAGAACAACGCAAACTAACAACGCAAACACGATACAAGTTCCACATTAGGAACTACCATCCAGGAAAAAGATTTAGGTGTCATCATGGATGATATGCTGAAACTCTCTACCCAGGCAAGATGAGCATTTGTATAGCGCTACAAGTCATACGCAGCACTGCACAGACATGTAAGAGACAGTCCCTGCTCATCAGAGCTTACAATCTAGTCAAGACAGACAACACAGAAGGTGTAGACAGGGATAAAACAAGGGGAAAAGGTAAAAAAACATCAAGATCAGGTGAGTGAAGATCCAAAAGCAGCAGCGAAGAGGTGAGTTTTCAGCCTGGATTTGAAAAGGGTCAGAGAAGGTGCCTGGTGTACAGACACAGGTGTAAGGTGCAGTAAGGTGAAAGGAGAGAAGTCTGGAGTTAGCAATAGAAGAGAAGGGCACAGATAGAAGCAATTTGCCAGAAGAGCGAAGTTCCCAAGGGGGATGTAAGGAGAGATAAGAGAAGAAAGGTAGTGAGGGGCTGCAGAGTGAATGCATTTATAATTCAGCAAGGGAAGTTTGAACTGGATGTGGAAACTGATAAGGAGCCAATGAAGTGACTTGAGAAGAGTAGTAATATGGGCATGACGAGGCTGGCAGAAGATTAGCCACGCAGCAGAGTGTTGAACAGATTGAAGGGGAGAGAGATGATTCAAAGAGAGACCAGCAAGGAGTAGGTTACAGTAGTCAAGACGGGAGGTGATTAAGGAGTAGATAAGGGTTTTAGTAGTGTGTTCAGAAAGGAATGGGCGGATTTTGTTGATGTTATAGAGAAAGAAATGGCAGGTCTTAGCTATCAGATGGATGTGGGTTGAGAAGGAGAGAGAGGAGTCAAAGACAACCCCAAGGTTGCGAGCTGAGGAAACAGGAAGGAGTAGAGAGTTAACCACAGAGAGTAAAAAGGAAGAAGAGGAGAGGAGGTTTTAGGGGAAAAGATAAGAACCTCAGTCTTGGCCATGTTCAATTTCAAGAGGCGGTGAGACATCCAAGCAGCAATGTCAAAAAGGCAGGCAGATATCCAGGTCTGGATTGCCAGAGAGATTACAGGGGTAGAGAGGCAGATCTGGGAGTCATTGGCATAAAGATGGTACTGAAAGCCATGGGAAGAAATGAGCATACCAATGGACTGGGTATAGAGAAAGAAAAGGAGCAGACCCAGAACAGATTCTTGGAGTACACCAACTGAGATCAAGATAGCAGCAGAGGAAGATCCACCAGAACTAACATTGAAAGAGCGATGGGAGAGATAGGAGGAGAAACAGGATAGTACAGAGCCCTTACAACCAAGCGAGGACAGGGTATTGAAAAGAAGGCTGGAGGTCAACAGTGGCAAAAGCAGCAGAGTGGTCAAGAAGGATGAGGACAGAGTAAAGGCACTTGGATTATGCCAGGAACAAGTCACTGGAGCCGTTTCAGTAGAGTGTAAAGGATGAAAGCCAGATTGTAAAGGATTCAGGAGGGCATGAGTGGAGAGGAAGTCAAGGCAGCAGCGGTGAACCGCACATTCAAGTAGTTTAGAAACGAAGGGGAGGAGGGAGATGGGTCGATAATTAGAAGGACAGGTAGGATCAAATGAGGATTTCTTGAGGAGATGTGTAACTACAGCATGCTTGAAGGCTGCAGGGACAGTTGCAGTGGAGAACAATAGCTTGAGAATGTGAGAGATGGAAGGGACAACAGTGGAGGAGATGGGGCTTAGGAAACAGGTGGGGATAGGATCAGAGGAGCAGGTGGTGAGTTTGGAGGAAGAAAGAAGGTGTGCAGTTTCCTCTTCAAAGATCACTGGAAAGGAAGAGAGGGTAGCAGAGGTAGAGGGGGAAAGTTGGGAGTGGAGAGGGGGAGGAGGGGAAGTAGCTGACTTTGTAGGGAATTGAAGGGTGATCTTGTAGATTTTGTCATGGAAATAGTCAGCCAGGGTTTGGGCAGAGTGGGAGGGAGAGGCCAGAAACAGAGGAGAGAGCTGAGAGTAAGTAGTAAAGAGACGGCGAGGGTCAGAGGCAAGAGAGTTAGTCAGATGGACATAATAGTCCTGTTTGGCAAGAGTTATGGATCATTGGAAAGAGACAAGCATAAATTTGAAGTGTAGAAAGTCTGCAAGGGAATGGGATTTGAGCCAAGCATGCTCAGCAGGACGGGCACAGGAATGTAGATAGCTGGTAGTGGATAAAGGCCAGGGCTGGGGTGCAGTACGCCTCACAGGACGTGACATGGGCAGAGCGAGAGCATCCAGAGCAGATGAGAGTGCAGCATTATAGGAAGCTACTGCCTCATCAACAGACTTAGATGACATAGTCACAGCCCCATCGCACCTTTCCACACTCATCGAAATACAACCCCCTAATAGAAACAGAAGAACCCCCAACCTAAACTTTCTAAATGTTCCACACACTTAACGTAACACCAAAACAATTACGAGCAACAGAGCATTCACATACATAGCCCCACTCCAATGGAACAGCCTTCCTGATACACTAAGAGGAAACAAGGACCTTCAATCTTTCCGCAAAGGTCTAAAAACACTCCTATTTCGAGAATTTTACAATAACACCTAGATCATGGCTCCATTCCTCATCTTTCCATCCTCTCTCCCTCCTCCGTCCTATGCTATCCCCTGTCCCTTTACTTATCAACTAGAAATTAGTTGATGGGGATAAGTGAATCGATATGCTGTAACCAGTAAGAACAAATAGGGGTGTCTTACACGGAGCGGTGGGTTCACCCCTAAAACAAAGACATGGGGAGGGGTGGCCTGCACGGAGCGGCAGGTGCACCTACTCTTGCCATCTTACTGGGCAGACTAGATGGACCATACTGGTCTCTATCTGCCATCGGTTACTATGTTACTACTGCAAATTCTCTGTAAATAACTACAGCAGTCCAGCTTTGTACTGCTTCATGTAAATAGTTCAAGAGTTCCCCTCAATTCAACTGTTCTATGTATAAAGTTCTAAACTTGTTACATGTAACTGTTACTGTTAAAATTCATTGTTGTAATGTAAACTGCTCCTGATCTCTGGAAGGAGCGGTATAAAAATGTTATCAAATAAATAAATGAAATAAAAATGAAGAAACAGTGGAAGAGAGAACCAAAGGATGAATAGCATGAAGATTTCTAAACAGGTTGGAGGAGTAAGGGCGAGGCTGAGGTGGCGGATGATAAAGAGTGAAGCTTAAAAGGTGATGGTCAGATAAGGGAAGAACTGAGCTACAGACGTTTGAGGGTAAGCAACTAGAGAAAAATACAAGGTCAAGGCAGTGGCCATGCTGGTGAGTGGGGGCAGTAAAGCAAAGTTGGAGGTCAAATGAGGAGGTAAGGGAGAGGAGCTTTAAAGCATAAGAATCAGAAGGGCAACCAACATGAATGCTAAAATCCCTGAGAATAAGAGTGGGGGAAAAGGAATCCAAAATGAAGGAAAGCCACGAGTTAAAGTCAGTGAGAAAGGTAGAAGTAGACATGTCAGAAGGTCGATAAACAACGGCTACCTGGAGAGGTTGTGGAGTGAAAAGGCAGATAGAGTGGACTTCAAAAGAAGGAAAGGAGTGAGACTGAGGCAGCAGAAGGGGTTGGAATTGGCAGGAGAGAAAGTAGAAGCACAACACCACCACCAGGGCCAGTGGGACAAGGCTTGTGAAAGAACTGACAGCCCCCATGACAGACAGCAGCAACAAATGCAGTATCTTCCAGGAGGAGCCAGGTCTCAGTTAAAGCAAGAAGATGGAGAGCATTAGAGATGAAGAGATCATGAACTTTACACCTTGTTTGATGACAAAATTTCACATTTCCATGGCTTAATGGGAGACAGCCAACATGGCTTTAGACAAGGAAGATCTTGTCTTACTAATCTGTTCTGTTGTTTTGAAGGTGTGAATAAACAGGTGGACAAAGTCAGTTGGTATCTGGACTTTCAGAAAGCCTTTGACAAGGTCCCTCACCAGAGACGTTTGGCAAAACTAAAAAGTCATGGGATAGGAGCCAGTCACTGTTCCCTCTAAGCTGTGCGCGTGTGCGCACACACACCTCGCCGAGCGAGCGCACATACTTTACAACAGAGCGCACAAAAATTACAGTTCTGATTCTGATAGAAAACAACACAGACGTCTTAAAATTTAAAAGTTATGATTGTAATTACTAGAAATTTCCCGCTTCATTTAGTAATCGTCTATTTTCATTTAATTTGATTAAAATCAATGTGGTGTACATACTGTATTCTGACGTGTAGTCAAATTTTAAAGTATATAACTCCGAGTGTCGTTAGGTGGCGCACAAAAATTTAACCTTCCTTCAAAAGCTGCACACAGCTGATATTTTATGCGCACACAGCCTACAGAAAATTAGAGGGAACATTGGAGCCAGTGTATTATTGTGGATCAGGAACTGGTAAAAAGATAGAAATCAGAGGGTAGCGCTAAATAGCCAATTTTCCCAATGGAGAAAGGTGGAGTACCCAAGGGATCTGTGCTGAGTCCGTTGCTTTTTGACATATTCATAAATGACCTGGAACTGAAGAGAAAGATTAAGCTCTGCTTATTTGTTCCTCTGAGCCCAGTCCTGGGCTCAGAACCTCCAAGCTGCTTGGAGACTGAAAGTACTGGTGAAAGGGGGCGGAGCGAGCCTATTTGTACCAGTGACATCACGACGATGACATCTTTCAGTCTCCAAAGCTGCTGGTGGAGGTTGACAACTCTATCTTTCCGGGACTGGACTAGAGGGACGCTAAGGAATTTGCAGATGACACAAAACTATTTAAAGTTGTTAAAACCAAGGAGGATTGTGGAAAATTGCAAGAGGATCTTAATAAATTGGAAGACTGGGCATCAAAATGGCAGATGAAATTTAATGTGGACAAGTGCAAAGTTATGCACCTATGGAAGAACAACCCAAACTATGGTTACACAATGCAAGGTTCCACATTAGGAACCACCACCCAGGAAAAAGATTAAGGCGTCATCGTGGATAACATGTTAAAACCCTTCGCCCAATGTGCAGCAGCGGCCAAGAAAGCAATCGAATGCTAGGTATCATAAGGAAAGGAATGGAGAATAAAACAAAGGATATTTATAATGCCTCTGTATCGTTACATGGTGCGACCGCACCTTGAATATTGTGTGCAGTTCTGGTCGCCGTATCTTAAAAAGGATATAGTGTTATTAGAAAAGGTTCAGAAAAGAGCCACCAAAATGGTAAAGGGGGATGGATGGATACCCCTATGAAGAGAGGCTAAAAAGGTTAGGGCTCTTCAACCTGGAAAAGAGACGGCTGAGGGGAGATATGATAGAGGTCTATAAATTAATGTATTGAGTGGAACGGTTAAACGTAGATCGATTCTTTACGTCATCAGAATATAGAAAGACTAGGGGACATGCAATGAAACTACAGGGTAACCTATTTAAGACTAATAAGAGAAAATATTTTTTCACTCAGCATGTAATCAAACTCTGGAATTTGTTACCGGAGGATGTAGTAAAAGCTGTTAGTGTAGCTGGTTTTAAAAAAGGTTTGGACAAGTTCCTGGAGGAAAGGTCCATAAACCATTATTAAAAGTGACCAGGGATATTACTGCTTGACTCAATACAATCATTGTGGAATCTATGTCTTTTGAGGAAACTGCTAGGTACTTATGACCTAGACTGGCCACTGTTGGAAACAGGATACTGGGCTTGATGGACCTTGGTTTGACCCAGTATGGCATATCTTATGTTCCAGGTCTCCATAGATGGTTTAAAAGAAATGCTGGAGGCTCAGTTGAACAGTATGACAACTGCAGAGGGGCTGTTGTAGCAGTCGTGGAGCAGAACTGGCAGACCCTATTGGAAAAGTTGGATGACCAAGAAAATAGTGGACTGTGAAACAATATTCACTTGGTGGGGCTTTTGGCGTCTCTACAAGGCAATGAGCTCTGGGAGCTGGTGGAGCAGTGGCTGCTGAAGTAGGTGGTACTGACACTGACAGGAGCCTGCAAGATAGTCCAGTGGATTCACAGGCTAGGCCCATGGAGAGAGCACTCCTGGCACCAATGTTCCCTCTAATTTTCTGTAGGCTATGTGCGCATAAAATATCAGCTGTGTGCAGCTTTTGAAGGAAGGTTAAATTTTTGTGCGCCACATAACGACACTCGGAGTTATATACTTTAAAATGTGACTACACGTCAGAATACAGTATGTACACCACATTGATTTTAATCAAATTAAATGAAAATAGACAATTACTAAATGAAGCGGGACATTTCTAGTAATTAACTTTAAATTTTAAGACGTCTGTGTTGTTTTCTATCAGAATCAGAGCCGTAATTTTTGTGCGCTCTGTTTTAAAGTATGTGCGCTCGCTCGGCGAGGTGTGTGCGCGCGCACACGCGCACAGCTTAGAGGGAACAGTGCCTGGCACCCATGGCCAGTTTTTGCCAGAGTGCTCAAATTCGCAAAGAAGCGCAAACTGATGGACCTCTACCACTCCCAGCATAGTGTGGAATATAAGGGTAACAGAGTGCTCCTCTTCAACAACTATTCAGCACAAGTGGGGGAGATCCCCCCTACTGTTCTGAGTTGGCAAGGTGGAGAATACTTTGCTCTCCAGTTTCCGGCACGAGTGTGCCTGACTCATGAAAACCATACCCTGTAACTGGACACTGTGGAATAACTTAAGGCTTTCCTGGACCGTTTGCCCCAGAATTAAAGGATATAAAGTGGAGTGCCTGTTTGCAAGTTTTCGTCTTGTTGGCATTTTTTTCTCTTTGTCTGCGAGGGCTAAAAGATGTGGCTCAGGAGAGTCTATGTAGGACGTGGAGATCTCATTCTACCATTGCTGATGAAGCGGAGTAGCCAGGAGTGCTTTGCAGCCTATGGGAACAGCAGCACAAAACCAGCCCCTGGAAACCAGGCTTTGGGACAGAGCAATGGAGAGATAGGGGGTGGGGTTTGGCAGAGCACCTCAAACCTGTGGAAAAGTAGTTGTACAGAGAGAGGCAGAAGCTGGCATACCGGAGAGGAGAGGGGAGGGGAGATCGTGGTGCCTCTCTCCACGAGCAGCATGGATTCTCCTTGGACAGAAATTGTATCAATGCATATGAATATGGGAAGCGTGTTTAATTGCATGATGGAGAGCTGAATGATATCAAATTGAGCATGAGTGGATGTATGGACGGTGATACAAGCTAAGGGATGTGGAGTGGGGGCCCCGGAAGTGAGGGTGAAGGCCTAGCCCTTGTCTAGGTGATGGGGAATATGAGGAGGTGGGGATGGTCCACTAAGGGGAGGGAATGTGAAGGGCAGACAGAGCTGTGAGGAGAGAGGGCCTGAGCCATTACACACATGGTAGGTGGACAAAGGAGCAAGCAACGGAAGGAAGGTGTGCAGCTGGGACGCATGGCACCCTCCAGAAAGGTAGTACTCTTTCCTAGCTACATTTTATCCCTAAACCCCTCCTCGTGATTTTCGCTCCTCCTCTGGCCTCTCTATGCCCTTTTCTTCTACTGCAGACTCCAGATTTCAGATCTTTTCAGCTTGCTGCTCCTTATGCCTGGAACAAACTTCCTGTATCTTTACATCAAGTCGCTTCTCTCTCCCTCTTCAAATCCATGCTAAAGGTTTACTTCTTTGAAGCAGCTTTTGGATCCTAATCTCTTGCTTCTTTGTGTCTCCTCTCCCTATTGAACACTTTATTTCCTTTTGTTTTGTGCTATCTTAATTAGATTGTAAGCTTTACAAGCAGTCTTTTATACATGTTTGTACAGCGCTGCGTACACCTTGTAGCGCTTTATAAATTATTACTAATAGTAGTAGTAGTAATAGTAGAAAGGGGATTGGATAGACTAAGGGTTCACATTCTGAACATGGATGGTATACACTCCCCAGTCAAATGCTCAAAGCTTCTCTCCTATTTTAGGAAAAAAGGGGCTAACGTGGTATTCATTCAGGAGAGGCATCTGAGTGCCATAAAACACTGTAAATTGCTGCAGGGTTGGGTGGGAGAGATGAGGGTGGCGTCTCACAATGGAAGTCATTGGGGGGGGGCACTTTGAACCATCCTTTTGTGACCCATAAATGTGAGACAGACCCAGAGGGCCGATATTATCTCATGGGTGGGGAAGTCCAACCTGCAATGTGTTCGCCCCCAATGTTTACAATCATGTCTTCTTCATTACCTTACTAGCCAAGATGTTGGGGTTTAGAGATTACCAGTGGGTGACTGGAGGGGATATTAACCTGCCCAGGAACCCAATGGTTGATTCTAAACCCCCTAGGGTCAACCAGAGATACAATGTGGGGTGTGGGGGTCGATTATATACTGGGCGAGCTGGGGCTGGTGCACACGTGGAGAACACTCCACCCAGCGGAAAGTGTCTTCACGTCCTATTCTAAACACTCAAGGTAGCTACTCCTGGCTAGATTATCTTTTCGTTTCAATGGACCCGTTTCCTGGGCTGGAAAAGGCCATGATAGGGGATATGGGCCTCTCTGACCACATCTCAGTGTGGATAGATATTCGGCTGCGGAAGGAAGGGGGGGTCAAGGAAAGGGCAGGTGGCATATGAACCAGACTTTATATAATGACAGGGTCTTCCACCAGCATCTGCTAAGGAAGTGGCAGGTCTATTGGGAAGCAAACACTGATGCGAAGATGGATCCAAAGAAGCTATGGGCAGTGGCTAAGGTCACTATGCGGGAGGTGATTATTTAATATGCCATTAGCAAACAGAGACAGGCGGACGAGCGCATACTCTCCCTCTTGAGAGAGTTTCAAGCATGCAGATGAAAGCATTGCGAGAGGAAGATAGGGAGCGCTACCTCAAGGTACGATGTGAGCTGAATCAACTCCTGACTCAGCAGGCAGAAAGGGACATTAAGCTTTATAAATAACAATTGCATAGGTGGGAAAATAGATGTGGGAAGTTGATGGCCCATCTTACCAGACCTCAGAAGTAAAAGTCTGCTTTTAATAAGATTCAAGGGCAAGGAGGTTACTTACACGGTGACAAGGGGGAGATTCGACAATTCCAGCAGTTCTACAGTAAGCTCTATTCGACTGGCCCCAGAGACAACGCTCAAAGAGAGCAGTTCTATGTTGGGAGAGTAGGAATGTGCATCTTTAAACACCCCTTCACATCAAGGGAAGTTTTCCTGGGCTTAAGTTGACTGAAGCCCAGAGGTTTGACAGGCTGGGAGCAGAGTTTTATAAGATTCTGGGGGCTATATTAAACATACCCGTCTTGGCACACTGCAAGGCAGTACTTCGGGCAGAAGACCTGGGTTTACAATAGAACCACACCACTGTGGTGGTCTTCCCAAAACCAGGTAGAGACCCGACACTGGTGGGCTCCAAAGTACCCATACCATTTTTGAACCAGGATGTCAAATTGATTGAAGGGATTCTGGTGAGGCACCTGGGGAAAGCAATTGCTGGTTTGGTGCATTCAGATCAGGTGAGCTTGTCCCAAGACACTTTGCCTCTATGAACCTTCTGAGAACCTTGGCAGACATATATGGAAGCCCACAGCGAGAGGGAGACACGCTTATAGTGAGAGCCTGGATGCTGAGGTGTTTGGCAACATGTCTTGGGAGTACATGTGGTGGGTGCTAGAAGCATACAGGATGCAGGGGTCTTTCCTACACTGGGTTAAAACTCTCTATTATGTGCCCTCTGCATGGATCCTGGTGAACAGAGGAATGTCAGCGGTTGTTCAGTTGTGTCGAGGTACAGGGCAGGGTTGTCCCCTGCCGCCTATGTTATTTCTACTTACTCTAGAACCCTTGGCAATTAAGGTCCACCAGACCACTGACTGGGATGGAATCAAGGTGGGACAAGACACTAACTGAATTAACTTATTCGCAGATGACATGCTTCTGTTTGAACGAGTAAGTGCATAAGGAAAGTAATGGCAACCATAGCTAGTTCTGGGGCTATTTTGTGTCTCAGCATAAACTGGAACAAATCAGAGGCTATGCTGGCCTCGCAGGATTGTAAATGGTCGAGCATGGCTTGGGTTCCCATTTGCTTGGGAGGAAGAAACATCTAAATATTTGAGAATCCACTTTAGTGCAGACCCCCAAAAAGGCTTACATCAAAAACATTCGAGACACACTGGGAAGGCTAAAACAGCTATGTGAAAGATGGCGAGACCTCCTCCTCTCACTGATGGGATTAGTGGCCCTGGCTAAGATGGTATTGCTCCCTCACAAACTATATCCCCTCCAGAAGGTTAAATTAGACTTACCTGCTAATTGTAGTTCCTGGAGTAGATCCAGTCTAGTCCTGAACCATAGAGTTGTGTTCCTCCTCCCGCAGCTAGGAGACTGAGCATGTCACTCTTTCAGTGACCCTAGTATAACTAGTCCAGGGACCTCCCCCTTAAGCCAGTATGCTATTGTCAAAGCCGACTCACCAGAGCAACAAACAAAAGAGCCCAAAACGGACCCTATACAAACAAAACAAAAAACTCCCAACCAGAGAAAATTCATAACCCTTTAAACTTAACCAAACAGGAACCATTGCTGGGTAAATGAGCCACCCCTCTTCTCCCGCCCCCCCCCCCCCCCCCCCGGTAAAGAGGTTGTACCCTCTTCAGAGAGGTTGGCAACACCGTACTGTCAGAACTCTGCTGCACAATCCGAAACCTGCGTTACCAGCTGACTCTTTCCCCCCCTGTGCTCAGGCTACCTAATGGCAGCAATCCTCCGGGTGGGAAGTGGGACTAGACTGGATCTACTCCAGGAACTACAATTAGCAGGTAAGTCTAATTTAACCTTCCTTATCGTAGCTCCAGTCTAGTCCCGAACCATAGAGATGTAGCAGAGCAGTAAACATTCTCAACAGGAGGGACCTGCCAGACCAGCCTGAAGCACAGCCGATCCAAATCTCGCATCCCCCTCCGCCTGCACATCAATTCTATAATGCTTCACAAAGAAGTGCAACGATGACCAAGTTGCAGCCCTGCAAATCTCCGCCGCAGGAACCAAGCTGCACTCCGCCCAGGAAGCCACCTGAGATCTCGTAGAATGCGCTCTCAGCCCCTGCGGCACCACTCTGCCCTTTAGCAGATACGCTGACGCAATAGCTTCCCTAATCCACCTAGCAATAGAAGCTTTAGAAGCCAGCTCTCCCTGGCGCGTCTTTCCAAACAGCACAAACAGTCTATCGCACTTGCGCAGCGCCTCTGTCCGCTGCAAATACACCTTTAGGGCTCTCCCTACATCCAACCTATGCAACTTACCTTTCATCCCATCTTCCGCTGACCTCACAAAAACTGGCAAGGCCACCACCTGATTAACATGGAAGGCAGACACTACCTTAGGCAAAAAGGATGGCACCGTCCTAAGCACCACTTTTTCCTTAGAAAAGGTCAAGAAAGGCTCTCTACACGAAAGGGCCTGCAACTCCGAAACTCTCCTCGCCAAGGTGCTAGCCACCAAAAACGCCACCTTCAGCATGAGATCCTTCAGGGTCGCTTGGGATAACGGCTCAAAGGGCTCCTTCACCATTGCCTCCAGGACGACATTGAGATCCCATCCGGGGAGCACTTTCCTACAAGGAGGCCTTAACAAAGAGGCTGCTCTCAAAAATCTCTTCACATCCCTATGAGCCCCCAGCGTCTTCCCCTGTACATTTCTTCTGTAAAAGGCCAGCGCCGCTAACTGAACTCGGAGGGAAGACGTCGCCAAGCCCTTATCTAAACCATCCTGCAAAAAGGCCAACACTTGCGCCACCGTAGCTTTCAATGCTCGCAACTACCTCTCCTCACACCAAGCCTCAAACAACCTCCACACTCGCCATTGACATTGTCCGACGCCTCGACTTCAATAACGTAGCAATCACCGCTGATGAGTAACCTTTGCCCACTAGCCTCGCCCTTTCAAGAGCCAAGCCGTAAGCGAAAACCGATGTACCTGAGGCATGTTTAACGGCCCCTGCACTAGCAGGTCTACTCTGTCTGGCATCCTCCACGGTGGTTCCATTAGCAGACGCCTCAAGTCGGCATACTACGGCCTTCTTGGCCAGTCCGGTGCCACCAACAGAACTGGTCCCCGGTGCTTCTCCATGCGCTGGAGAACTCTGCCGATCAGAACCCACGGGGGGGAATACGTACAGAAGAGCCTCCTCCGGCCAACTCTGGATCAGAGCATCCAGGCCCCCCGACATCCTTTCTCTCCTTCTGCTGAAAAACCTGTCGACCTTTGCCGACTCGAACGTTGCCATAAGGTCCATTACCGGCCGACCCCAACGCCGTACCAGCTCCTCGAAAACTTCCTGATGCAGGCTCCACTCTCCTGGATCCACTCGCACACGACTCAAAATGTCTGCCGTCACATTGTCCACTCCTGCTACATGTGCCGCCAACAATGCTACCAGATGACTCTCGGCCCATTCCATCAAGACGTCCGCCTCTGCTTCCAATTGCACGCTGCTGGTTCCACCTTGTCAATTTATGTATGCCACTGCTGTGGCATTGTCCGAGAATACTTGGACCGCCATGCCCTGCAGAAACCCCTGCAAGGCCTGAAGCGCTAAGAACACCGCTCTCAACTCCAACCTGTTGATGGACCACTCCTTCTCCTGAGCAGACCACTCTCCCTGAGCAAACTGCCCCTCGAAGTGTGCCCCCCATCTGAACATACTCGCGTCCGTTGTCAAGGGTTTCCAGTCCGGCGCCTCTAACGGCATGCCCCTCTCCAGGCCCCCCGGCCGCAGCCACCACCTCAGCGACCATCGAGCCTCCCGCGGACACACCAGCGCCCTGGACAACAGAGCCGACTGATGGGACCACCTCCTCAACAACGCTCTCTGCAGAGGCCTCATGTGCGCTCTGGCCCACAGCACTACCTCTATTGTGGTCGCCATCGTCCCCAGCAGTTGCAGATACCGCCACGCCGAAGGCGACCTGGTCTTCAGGAACTCCCGAACTAGCCTCCTCAATATTTGAACCCGCTCCAATGGCAGGAAAACTCTTCCCCTGTGCATATCGAAACAAGCTCCCAAATACTCCAGATCCTGGGTGGGCGTCAGCTTGCTCTTTGCCATGTTGACTACCCATTCCAAGCTTTGCAAGAAGGATACTACCCGACCGGTCGCTTGTTGACTTTCTTCCAACGACTTCGCACGAATTAACCAGTCGTCCAAATAAGGGTGCACCAGCACACCATCCCTTCGCAATGCTGCCGCCACCACCACCATAATCTTGGTGAAAGTTTGCGGCGCCGTTGCAAGCCCAAAAGGCATCGCCTGGAATTGGAAATGCCCCATAGGCACTGCAAAGCGAAGAAACCGCTGGTGCTCCCTTCTGATCGGAATATGCAGGTAAGCCTCCGATAAGTCCGACGAGGTGAGATACTCGCCCGGCCGCACTGCTACCATCACAGACCGCAACGTCTCCATCCGAAAGTGCGACACCCGGAGACACACGTTTACTCTTTTTAGATCCAAAATGGGCCACATAGTACCTTCCTTTTTTGGGACCACAAAATAAATCGAGTACCGACTGCTGCCTTGCTCTTCTGGCGGCACCGGTACCACCAGTACCACCGCCTCGAGCGCTAATAACCTTTCCAACGTCTGTTGTACCGCCTCTCTCTTGGACCACGTTCTGCACGGAGACCGCACAAACGCGTCCCTCACTGGGCGTTGGAACTCGAGCGCGTAGCCCCTCTGCACGATCTCCAACACCCACTGATCCGAAGTAATGTGGGCCCAGGCAGGACCGAAAGCTCTCAACCGACCTCCTACCGGTACTATCCCAGCCTGGAACCCCCCTCACTTCATTGCGGCTTTTTGATGCCCGAGGACGCCGAGGCTGCAAAACCTCTGCCTGCCCCTCGGAATCCCCGAAATCCTTGGGACCGATAGGGAAATCTCCCCCGCTGCACGGGAGCAAACCGTGAGGGTCAAAAACGCCTGAACTCTCTCAACTGACTTCTAGACGGTCCCCCCCCCCCCCAATTCTGCTTTTGCTTGTCTTCCGGCAACCGACCCCAATTCAACTCCCCTAGATCCTTAACCAACTTTTCCAACTCCTCTCCAAATAGAAGCTTACCCTTGAAAGGGAGCTTAGCCAGCCGTGCCTTGGAGGCCCCATCCGCCGCCCAATTACGCAGCCAAAGATACCACCTCACTGCCACTACCGACGCCATACTCTTAGCTAGACCTCTAATCAAGTCATACTGACTATCTGCAAGATACGCCGCCCCCGACTCAATCTGGGCTGCCTCTTCCGTCACCTCGTCCGTCTGAGTCCCCTTCCATCTCTGGGACCACCGCAAACATGCCCTTGCCACCCAAGCCCCACAAATCGAGGCCTGTAAGGAGAGGGCATTCACCTCAAACACCTGTCTCAACAAGGAGTCCAATCTCCTGTCCTGCGCATCCTTAAGCGTGGCACTCCCTTCCACTGGTATAGTGGTTTTCTTCGTTACCACGGAAACCGCTGCACCCACCTTAGGCGCCTTAAACATATCCTTATCCGGTTCCACCAGAGGATAAAGCCGAGCCATGATCCTAGCCCCTTTGAGGCTAGCTTCCGGGGTATCCCATTCCTCCTAAATTATCTCCTTGAAAATCCTATGAATGGGAAATGACCGCTGAGCTTTCCGCACTGCCTGCAATAACGGATCCTCCAGAGCAGTGTCCTCCGCGGAACCCGGGACTGGCACATTTAAAGTCTTTAACGTTTCCGCAATCAATGCTGAAAGCTCCTCTCTCCTAAACACTCTTACTATCCTTGCCTGCTCCTCTGGCTCTGTAATCTCACCTTCCTCCAAATCTGGCTCTCCCTCAGAATCCTCCACCATCACTGACTCCTCGAAGTCCTGCTCCTCTCCCTCCAAGAGCAACTTGGGCCTCTTACTCATACCATCTCCGGCTCCTTCTGATAGTCTAGACCCCGGTCTCTTTGCTGCTCTGGCCTCGGCTCCCGAAGGCCCTGCCACCCCTGAACCAGGCCCGCCCAGAGCCTGCTGCAGCAGCGACAAAAATTGTGGAGAAAAAAATCGCCCCCAGCCCCCCCTGCACAGGGACCTGGGGTAAAGATCCTTCCGGATCAGACGAGGGTCCCGGCATGGGTTCCTGACTCTCCTCCAGGGACAAAGGAGAGTCCTTCCTGACCGCCTCCCCTGCAGTCCCAGAGCCCTCTAGCTCCCTATCTGCCATGGAAGCTTCAAACCTACAGCCCCTGCATAGGCCAGAGTCGGAAACGGTGCCTTTACGTGCCCCGCACAAGAGGCACCTAGGCTTACCAGGCATGCAGAACGCTGCCACTACAGAGACCTGCAGCACCCAAAACTAAAATTACCACACTGCAAAAACCTCCGTTCCTTATCTCGATTATATTCTTTCTTTTTTTAAAAGTCGCCGAGTCAGATAAGTTCCTTTCCTCTTAAAAGACCAAAACTAGGCCAACCCAGCCCCTCCAGGAGGCTTCCGGCCTGATCCCCGGTTCCCGCGCTTTCCCACGCGGCTCGGGGCTGCTCCTAAAGTGTCTGCCCTAACACTACTTCCTTCCCGCGGTCTGGAACAAAAACCGTCGCATGAAACCGCTAGCCGCACTGCCTTATCCAATCGCACTCCCAGCTTACCGCAACCGCTGGTCCGCTTTCCTCTGCAGTGCCTTGATCTCTTTGCCACCGGAACCGCTGTCCCCCCTCCTGACAGAGGCGCGCGAACGCGGCACTGTCCTCGACGGCTGTTCTCCTGCCTCAGGGGAAAAACAGAGCCGGAGGCCCCTGCTCAACCCCCACACACTCCTCTGATGTCTACCAAACCAGAAAGAGAGGGGAGAAGGGGGGTAGCTCACCAGCGATGTTCCACCACCATTAAAGAGAGAGGTGCTATTACTAATTTAAAGGGACAGACACCCTTAATCCTTAATTTCTTTTTTGTTTTAAACTTCTTTTAAGAAAAAACTGGCTGTCACCAAATAAGACTTATTCGTTGCTCCAGCGAGTCCCAATCCCAGGACTCAGAACCTCCTTCCGCTACACGAAGACTGAGCAAAACTGGCTTAAGGGAGAAGTCCTTGGACTAGTTATACTAGGGTCACTGAAAGAGTGACGTGCTCAGTCTCCTAGCTGCGGGAGGAGGAACACAACTCTATGGTTCGGGACTAGACTGGAGCTACGATAAGGAAGGTGCCTTTCTGGATGAAGGGGCATGAAAAAATGCTCTCTTTATTCTGGAGAGGGATTGAAGACTATTAGTTTCCAAAGGTATTTTCTCTAATTTGTCATCCATCAAAATCCCCAATATAATACTGCATAAATAAACAGTTATGTATCTTTCTCAAATTTTACAGACAATTTAACAGTTGAGAAACTTATGACTGCACAAATTACAGCTCTAAACAGAATTGTGAGTGTTAAAACTAAACATTACTTATAATTCATACACTGCTAAATCATTATAGCCCCTTCCTACTCTTTTCTTAATCTCGGCAGCACCAATCGTTGCACTTCACACAGCTGTTTGTGGACTTTAACCTGGCAAGGTTACCCAGTAACTATTTACGAGGATCTGTCCATAGGAACGATACAGCGACAAAGGGCTATGCAGCCGGTGAATCAGGCTTTACGAAGCGCGGACATCAAGTATAGATGGTTGCATCCCTTTGGGCTATCTTTTACTCAACAAGGGGAAAACTTGGAGAGTGCAGTCAAAGGAGGCGGCGATGGCAGCACTTCAAGAGGCAGGGGTCAAACTCCAGGGAGCAGGCCTGAGAATGACACAGCAAGGAACGGATCAAAAAAGCGCATAAGTAGTGAAGCGCAACAAGAACTGAAGGGCCGGAGCAAGGACTGTGGAGGAAGACCTAAAAGATGAAAGACACTGATGAACAAGTTGAAATGTTTGTGATGCTTGCAATGTTGAAGTTGAATGCTATGTTCCAAGTTGGTAGATGGGTTAAGGGTAAAGAAGGAAATGAGGGAGGAGGGGCCTGGGTAACAAGGGGAAGCGGTAAGTAGGAGGGGGTGTGCTAACATAGGGGGGTTACAAAGGAGATGGAGCTGGAGGGGAAGAGGGAGAGGGGAAGATAGAAGTGGAAGGGGTGGGAAAGGCAAGGGATGCACTACTCTAAGTTGCCTCCTTGACAAGGAGGAGAGGGGGGGAGAGGAGCAAAGGGTGGGAGGAAAGAGGCAAAAGAAGAGAGAGCGGAGGGAACGGACGAGAGAGAAATTAATGGATAAAAGAAGGGGGGTAAGGACAGGAGGGGAGGAGGTAAATAAGGACAAAATTCACAAGCGGAAAACAAAAAAAAGTTAACGATAACCACAATAAATCCAAAGGGATTGCATATCTGGCAAAAAAAGGCAACTCCTGGAAAGGGAGGGTAGGCATATGTATGCAGATGTTATGTGTGTACAGGAGACGCATCTATGCGTGGGTCAGGAATACATGTTGTCCTCAAAGAGTTACCCGACAGTGGTGTTGGCAGGACAAAGAGCAAATCCCCGGAGAAGGGGGATAGGGATCTTCGTAGGGGAGACATATAGGTACTTGATTTATTTGGGAGGGGAAATTCCTGAAGGTTGCAAGGACTACTATGTATCAGCCGCGGAATGAAGGGGGACTAGGGGTGCCATGTTTGATTAAGTATTATGAAGCGGCGCAGTTAAGGGCACTACTAGCATGGAGGGAAGAATCTGATACCCAGAGTTGGGTACAAATAGAATCAGGGGGAGTGGAACATAAAGAAGCAAGGATATGGGACACGGGGGGGATGGAAGGAGAAAGAGAGGGATGGTAACCCCTTCACGGAGCTTATGTTTCGGGTATGGAAGAAATGGAGAAGACACCTGTTAGGGGGGAAACATACTCTAAATATACATTTATTAGGGAGGCGAGTGGGTTCAGGCCAGGGAAAGACTTGCAGGTATATGCGAGGTGGGCTAGTAAAGGATTAGTAAGGTTAGGACAATTGGTTGGGAAAGGGGGGGGGGGGGGAATTAGGACATTTGAGGAGTTACAGCATGAATATCAAATAGACCAGACTGATCATTATGCGTATGTGCAACTGTGGTATTTTTTGCAAAAGAGAGATCTCAAATCTAATTTGTCTATGAAGCCCACCCAATTTGAGGCGTTGATGGGAAGGCAAAAATCACGGGGGTGATATCTAAACGTTATAATATGCTCCTTCAAAAGGGAGAGGTAAAGGCACTGGGTCAGAGGAGGTGGGAGGAAGAAATCCCTGGACCATGGAACATTAGCAGATGGGATGATATATTCGAAAGAACCTACAAGCTAGCGAAGGGGACCCCAATGTTGAAGAACAGTTTAAAAGTGCGATTAAGGATGTATTGGACCCCAGTTAAGCTGGGTGCTATCCACCCGGATATCTCGGATGAGTGCTGGAAGAAGTGTGGAGACAGGGGTGACCTAATAGCATATGCTATGGCAATGCCCAAAGGTGCAAGTGTATTGGGGAAAAGTGGGAAGACTATACGGGGAGATTACGGGTGTACAGGTCACACTAACCCCAGCTATGGTAGTATTAAATGAGGGAATAGGAGATGGGGAGGGGGATGTAGCAACATTTGTGGGGTATGGGATAACAACAGCTCGAATGAGCCTCCTGCGATGGTGGAAGAAAGCAGAGGTGCCACCTATAAAAGAAGTGGTGGGAAAGTTGGAACAAGAGTGGAATTTATGTGAAATAGAGGCATATAGAATGGAAAAGGTTAAAAAGCACAGAAAGGTGTAGCATTGGTATGAAACTTGGAGGGTGACCGGAGTGCAGACAACATGGAGGGGAGGAGGATAAGGTGGAGAAAAACAATTAAGGTTTTAGGGGTGTTGAATTGATGCAATGCAAATTAAGGATATGGGGAGTGGGAGAGTGAGGGTGAGGGGGAAGGAGTGTGCAGGAAGTAGAAAAATGTTAGACTGTTATAGAGGTTATAGAAGCAAAAGGAAATTGGATGTAAGTTGGCTTTGGATGTAGTGCTCTTGGTAGTGAAACTGTGTGGACATTGGAAAACAAATAAAATATAAATTATTAAAAAAACAGAGGTGAACTAATGAGTTATTCTGTTTGAAAAAAAAACTGGAATTAACTCAGTTTCTGACAAAGAAAATATTTTCCAATCCTTTTTTGTAAATTTATTTAATTCAGATATTGATAAAGATAATGATCTATGTGATCAATTTCTCAGTTCCTTGAATTCTCCTAAACTACACCACACAGCACAAAATGAATTAGGATCTGGAATTACCACAAAAAAAATAATTGTAACTATTAAATCCTCTCCATCTGGTAAAGTTACAGGCCCTGATAGATTCACTGCAGAATTTTATAAAACTTTTTCTGATATTCTTAATCCCTTCCTTTTAGACCTATATCACTCCATATACTAACCCAGAACAACGGAACTTTGCTCAATCACATTGTTCTTATACCTAAACCTGATAGAGATTCTAATTATCCTCAAAACTACAGACCTATCTCACTATTAAATTTGGAATACGAAATTCTAACTAAAATTCTTGCAACCTATATTAACAAAGTCCTGCCTTCTTTAGCTCACAAAACTCAAATTGGATTTATAAATGGAAGATACACTAGTGATAATTAAGATCATAAAATAATCTTATGTCGCAAGTAAACACCATTTCCATCAGTTGCCCTATCATTAGACGCAGAAAAAATGTTTGATAGAATTGAATGGTCTTATCTTTCTAAAGGAATACAATGGTTTCATGTGGAAGATGATTTCCTACGATGGATAAAGTTATTATATTATAATCCTACTCCCAATGTGTAGTCAACAATAATCTCTCTAAACCAATATAGCTTCATCGTGGAACCAGACAAGGATGTCCTCTACTTTTTAATTTAGCCCATGAACCCTTGTTAATAGCAATACGTTCCCATCATCACATTACCTGGGGATCACCTTAGACCAACATCTGGACATGAAATGTCATATAAGCAACATTGTCAAAGCGGTCTATTTTAAAATCCGTTCACTCAGACATCTGCGCTCCCTACTGGAGCCAGATGATTTCCGGACCATATACCAAGCACTGATCCTGCCGCACTTTGACTTTGCCAATTCCATCCTACAAGGTCTCCCGCAATCCACACTAAACCCGCTACAACTGGCCATGAATGCTGCAGCAAGGATTCTTCATGGAGCCTCCAGAAGAGACCACGTGACTCCGATATTAAAACAGCTTCATTGGTTACCTATACACGGAAGGATTATTTTCAAAACATTAATCCTCTCATTCAAGGCAATCAAGCACCTTTCCTCCACAGCACTTACGGATCTCATCCATACAGTGCCCCCCAACAGAGCTAGGAGGTCAACAGCCCTAAATTTATTAGCAACCCCGAAGACCTTGACAAAATGCAATAATACAACAGGAAATAGGGCCTTCAGCCTTTACGTCCCCAAATGTTGGAATGCACTCCCACCAGAAATTCGAGCTATAGCAGACCTGACCCAATTTAGGAAGGCAATCAAATATCACCTCTTCCTCCAATACTACCCAACCAGCGATGAATTTAGTTAGCACCACCTAAGAATCACCGCCCTTTTGCAGCACATACTCACAAGGTATCAAGTATTCAAAACGGATTCATCATTTATTGAGCAATTCAACAATGTTATAGGAATGTTATAGGAATTTTTTACCTCATGTATATAGCATATTTCATGTAAATAGTTCATGTATATAGTTCAGCCCCTGTTATCCAAGTTTATATTCCTGTTCGATGTAAAACCAAACAGAATGTGTGTATTGGTCACTTTGTTATACTGTAAACCGCGCTGATGCCGAATAGTGCGGTATATAAGCAACTGTAATAAATAAATAAATAAATAAATAAATTACTGATATCAAAACCAAATGTACTGAAGCCAAGCTTGTGGCAAATGCCGATGACCTCTTACTTTTCTTATTTAACCCCTAAATTTCTAATTCTAAACTTATCGACACTGTTAATGCCTTTTCAATATTTTCTGGTTACAGAATTAACATAAGATATGCCATACTGTGTCAGACCAAGGTCCATCAAGCCCAATATCCTGCCTCCAACAGTGGCCAATCTAGGTCACAAGTACCTAGCAGTTTCCACATAAGACACAGGTTCCACAATGCTTGTATTGGGTCAAGCAGTGATATCCCGAGTCCCTTTTAATAATGGTTTATGGACCTTTCCTCCAAGAACTTGTCCAAACCTTTTTTAAACCCAGCTACGCTAACAGCTTTTACTATATCCTCTGGTAACAAATTCCAGAGTTTGATTACATGTTGAGTGAAAAAATATTTTCTCTTATTAGTCTTAAATAGGTTACCCTGTACCTTCATTGCATGTCCCCTAATCTTTCTATATTCTGATGACATCATTAAGAATCAATCTACGTTTACCCGTTCTACTCCATTCATTAATTTATAGACCTCTATCATATCTCCCCTCAGCCTTCTCTTTTACAGGTTGAAGAGCCCTAACCTTTTTAGCCTCTCTTCATAGGGGTATCCTTCCATCCCCTTTACCATTTTGATGGCTCTTCCCAATTAATTGGGATAAATCTGAAATAAAGCCACTCAATGTTCATATTTCTCAAACAGATGTACAGGACTTCCCTTTTAAATGGTCTCCCTTACAACTTAGGTATATTTTTAAATAAGGATATTGAACAGACTCTGCACATAAATATGGAACATTCTTGCTACTATAGATGCAAATGTCTAAAAATGGACTCCACTTTATATTTCATGGTGGGGTAGACTAGAATATATTAAAATAGTTATGATGCCACAAATTAATTATATTCCTGTGATGTTGCCTGGATTTTGCCCCTAAAAAATTTATAAAATAATAGAATCCAAATTGGTAAAATGTTTATGGCAAATAAACCACCTTGAAAACCCTCAAATTAGATGAAAATGCTGAAGGTCTCACCTTCCCCGATTTCCATCTATATCATACAGCCTTCCTGGCTCACTTTGGTACGTTCTGGCTTCTACCTGATCCACCTGAGGAACTGCTATCACTGTGGTTTGATGCTGAACTAGATCTAATATCACCTTATCCTCCTAAAATATATTTTGTCTATTGACCACTAAACACTACTTTAAATAACAAAGTCATGTTAGATACACAATTTGCTCTTCTTCAATTAGATAAAAAGCTTAATATTTGTATTTGGCATTCCCATGAAATTTCCTTATGGCATAACCCCAATTTTAAAATAGATCACAAAATCTTATCCTGGTTGAAATTGCAGTCATTAGGTATATGGAGATTTGCACATCTGCTTCATGGTTCAAAGCTTGTCTCCTTTCTTACCTTAATGTCCTAATACAAATTACAGCCCAACCAATTTTTTGCTTGGCTTCAAATAATGCGTATCTTAAAAAGGCTCTATTAAACTTGATACACTAGTTCCCACACCGTCTCTTTATGTTCTCTTAGATAACATTTTCAGCAAAGGCCAAATTGCCTCATCCTTTTACAAAGTACTAACTGAACCTACTTCCACGTCTTCTGCTCTTTGGTTTGGAGGAATGATCCTCATTTACCTGAAGATTCTACTACATACTGGAATCACTTTTGGCTACATGCTAATCGTCCCACATTATCAGCTAGTTTACTTCAGTCATTATATTTTAATTTTTCATCATGCTCTTTGGACCCACACCAAAAAAAGTAAAGTTGGCTTATCGGCCACCAATAAGTGTTGGCACTGTGATACCTATGAAGGTACTCTTCTTCATATGTTATTCGAATGTAAAGGGATTCAAACTTTTTTGTCAAAAATTATTAAAGTACATTCAAAAGTTGGTTCACTTTGATATACCCATAACTGCAAGCTATGTTATTCTGAAATCTTCTCCCTCTTTACCAATTGGCAATCCCATTTCCCAAAAACTTTATGATATTTTAATTTCTCTATCAATTCAAATGATTCTTCACAATTGGAAAGATTCATCCAAATTGAATATTACCTTCTGGTGGCATACCCTAGGACAAATTCAAAAATCATCCATACTGCTGTAGTCTACAGACCTCAGACTCAAATTGAAGAGATAGATAACAAATTGATTATAGACATTGCCAAAATAGCTACAAAGGGGGAAGCGATCATATTGGGTGACTAATCTACCCAATGTGGATTGGATTAATCCTTCTGCAAATCCGGAAAGAAGCAAAAAAAAAAAAAATTGTAGATGCTCTCCAAGATGCGTTATTTAGACAAATGGTGATGGAACCAACCAGGGAAAGCTCAACGCTGGATTTAGTGCTCACCAACGGTGATAGCATGTCGAATGTCTGGGTGGGTGCCCCTGTGAGCAGCAGCGATCATCACATGGTGTGGTTTGAGATAAAAGCCAAGGTGCAGTCCAACCATAGCAAGCTCAAAGTCCTAAACTTCAAAAACACTGACTTCAATAAAATGGCCGATTACCTAAAGGAAGAGATGATGGGTGGAAGGAGAAAAGGGAAGTGTAATTGCAATAGGCTAAACTAAAGGTGGCAATAAAAGGAGCAACAGATAAATATGTAATAAAAGTAAATAAAAACAAAAGGAGAAGGAGAAGGAAACCTATTCGGTTTTCCAAAGAAGTGGTTGCTCAATTAAAGGCAAACAACACAGCTTTCGCAAAATTCAAAAGCTTGCAAACAGAGAAACACAGAAATGAATACAGGATCAAACTCAAAGAGACAAAAAGAAAAATAAGGATAGCAAAATCAAAGGCAGAAGAAAAGATAGCTAAAGATGTTAAGTGTGGCGACAAAACGTTCTTCAGGTATATTCGGGAAAGGAAGAAGATCAGAGGTGGAATTGCAGGACTCCGAAGTGCTGGGAAAAGACTCGTGGAAAGTGACATTGAAAAAGTGGAATTGCTAAACAAATACTTCTCCAGGATTTTCTTTAGTAAAAACAGAGCAGAAGGACCACCTGTGACTCCCAAATATAAAAAGGGAATGAAGTAGATACCACACCATTCACAGAAGATGTGTTAGAACCACTTGCAAAACTGAAAGTGGACAAGGCCATGGGACCGGATTGATACATCCCAGGATACTGAAAGAGCTCAGAGAGGTTCTTGCAGGGCCATTAAAGGATGTTTTCAACAGATCCTTGGAAACAGGAGAAGTTTGTCAGGACTGGAGAATGGCTGACAGGAGAAGTGGTGACAGGGAAGAAGTATCAAACTACAGGCCCATGAACCTTACCTCGGTGGCGGGAAAAGTAATGGAGACGCTCCTGAAAGAGCGAATAGCAAACTTTCTCAAAACCAACAGGTTGCAAGATCCGAGGCAACATGTTTTTACCGAAGGACAATCTTGCCAAACAAATCTGATTGAGTTCTTTGACTGGGTGACCAGAGAACTAGATCAGGGGCATGCGATGGATGTCATATACCTGGATTTCAGCAACGCCTTTGATACTGTTCCTCATAGGAGGCTTATCAATAAACTCAGTAGTTTGGGGATGGGTCCCAAGGTGGTAAACTGGATCGGAAATTGGTTGGCTGACAGACGACAGAAGGTGATGGTAAATGGAGCTCACTCAGATGAAAGGAAGGCGATTAGCGGGGTGCCTCAGGGTTTGGTCCTGGGCCCGGCACTGTTCAATGTATTTGTGAGTGATATTGCTGAAAGACTGAATGGAAAGGTCTGTCTTTTTGCAGATGACATGAAAATTTGCAACAGAGTGGACTCCCCCGAGGGAGTGCTTAACATGAGAAAAGATCTACAAAAGCTGGAAGAATGGTCTAATGCTTGGCAATTAAGATTCAATGCAAAGAAGTGCAATGTCATGCACTTGGGTAGCAGAAATCCAAGGGAAATGTACACGACAGGGGGGCGAGAGGTTAGTGTGCAAGGATCAGGAGAAAGACCTTGGTGTGATTATTTCTGTAGATCTCAAAGGTGGCAAAACAGTGTGACAAGACGGTGGCAAAAGGCAGGAGGATGTTGGGCTGCATGCAAAGAGGAATTACCAGTAGAAAGAAAGAGGTTCTAATGCCACTGTATAAGTCACTGGTGAGGCCTCACTTGGAATACTGTGTTCAGTTTTGGAGACTGTATGTTGCAAAGGATGTAAAAAGAATGGAAACTGCTCAGAGGAAGGCGACCAAAATGATTTGGAGCCTGCATCAGAAGACTTATGAGAAGAGACTTGAAGATCTAATTATGTACACTTTGGAAGAGGGATAGGGGAGATATGATTCAGACCTTTAAATACTTAAAGAGAAAAAATGAACAAACAAACCTCTTCCAAAGACGGGGAAGCTGTAAAACTAGAGGGCATAACATGAAGCTGCAAGGTGGTAAATTGAAAGGCAATGTCAGAAAATACGTTTTCACTGAAAGGGTGGTGGATGCTTGGAATGCCCTCCCGATGGAAGTGGTGGGTGCAAACACAGTGACAGAATTCAAAATGGCATGGGACAGACACAGTGGATCCCTTTACAGCAACAGAATAAAATCAAAATAAACTGAACCATCTAGTGGCAGGTGCACCCCTGGACAGAGACATGGGGAGGGGTGCACCTATTCCTGCCATCTTACTAGGCAGACTAGATGGACCGTACTGGTCTTTATCTGCCATCATTTACTATGTTACAGTCAAACCTTGGTTTTCATATGCCCCAGTTTTTGTAAGCTTCGGTTTGACGACTTTTTTTGCTGCGATTTTGTCCCAGTTCTCGTACATCCGCTCGGTTTTCATACAAATTTTAAATGGTCCATCTCGGGGGGGGGGGGTTGCTCAGTACAGTACTTAACTTGTTTTTGCGATCCAGACCCCTTTGCTTTCAGCGATCCTGAGCTTGTAAAATACAGTACTGTACTGTAGCAAGAATCAAGGAGTGAGAGTGTGGCTGGTCTGATGCTTCTGACGCTCAATTAGGGGACTCCCTGCTGATGGCGAAACTTTGAGGAGTCTTTCAAACTTGCCAGTCCTGCTGCTGCTGAGTATTTTTTCCAGCTTGCAATTTGCTTTTGGGACAGAATCGGAAGCAGGGAGAGAGTCGGCGATCAGATTACAGTACAGTATCTGTGCATGTGCTGTCCTGTGACGATCAGGCAGGTGAGAAAAGTGACAGGAGCTGTTCTGCTGCCTGGCTGAGACGTTGGGGGCCCGTGCTGCTGCAGCCATTGCCACATGGCTCTGGAACGCATGCTCAGCTCTGCATTCCAGGTTGCCTGAGCAGGAGAGTGGTGTTTCCAGTGGCTGTGGCTGGCGCCTTTACTGGAGGCTTTTTTTTGTGGATCCTTCTTGGTTTTTTCTATTTTTTTTTTTTTAAATTCCTGTGCTCAATCTCCTCTCTGGGTGTCTGGCTGAAGATCTGCATCTTGATCGTTGTGCCGTGCAGCTGATCTTTCTCCCTTCTCCTAAGCAGTTTAACAGATCTGTCTGCCAAAAATATGTCTGGAGTACCATCTTGTGGCCAGAAATGGGACTGTATTTTGATTCTCTTCCTGACTGACTGCAAATTGCTAAAAGTTCTCATTGTGCCTTGACACAGACTGAGGGGAGCGGTGATCTGAAAATGGTCCGTACAAACTCGTCCGCCTGCCCGTGTGACTCGGCCACTCATTTCCAGCGCCCACACAAAGCATCCCATGCGTTTGTGACTCAGTCTGCCTTTGTTTCTCGTTGAGTAAGCATCACCCCACGCATTCATTGACTGCGACTGCTAAATAAGCCACCATGGGGCCAAAGAAAGTTCCGAGTGCCAGCCCTTTTATGATAAAGAAGGCGAGAAACACGATAGAATTCAAGAAAGAACTCGTAGCAAAGTACAAAAGTGGCGTACCCGTGGCCGATCTCGCCAGGATGTACAGGAAGTCCGCATCAACGATCAGTTCCATCCTGGTGAAGAAAAACGAAATCAAGGAAGCTGATGTTGCGAAAGGGGTAAATGCGCTAACGAAACAGAGATCGCAAACAATCAAAGATGTTGAGAAGTTCTTGTTGGTGTGGATCAACGAAAAACAGCAGGAGATAGTGTTTCAGAGGCGATAATTTGTGAAAAGGCAAGGCTGCTGCATGCGGATCTCGCAAAGAAAATGTCTGGAACGAGTGCTGCTGTTAGTGGATTTAAGGCCAGCAGGGGCTGGTTCAACAAATTTAAGAAGCGAACTGCATACACAGTGTGGTAAGGCATAGCGAGGCTGCAAATTTGGACAAACGTGGGGCCGAAGAATTCGTTGATAAATTCAAGGAGTACGTAGAGGCTGAAGGATTCCTCCTCCAACAAGTCTTCAATTGTGATGAAACAGGCCTCTTTTGGAAGAAAATGCCAAAGAGGACCTACATCATGCAGGAGGAAAAAGGCACTGCCAGGACACAAGCCTATGAAGGATAGGCTAACTCTTTTGTTGTGTGGTAACGCTAGTGGGGATTTCAAAGTGAAGCCTTTACTGGTGTATCACTCTGAAAATCCCAGTGTTCAAGAAAAACAATGTCATCAAGAGTAAACTGTGTGTGATGTGGAAGGCTAACAATAAGGCATGGGTCACGAGGCAAATTTTCATTGAGTGGGTCAATGAAGTGTTTGGCCCAAGTGTGAAGAAATACCCCCTGGAAAATCAATTGCCACTCAAGTGCCTCCTGATAATGGACAATGCTCCTGCTCATCCTCCAGGCTTGGAAGACCAATTGTTGGAGGAGTTTAGTTTCATCACAGTGAAGCTCTTGCCCCCTAATACCACTCCTCTCATCCAGCCCATGGACCAGCAGGTCATTTCAAACTTCAAAAAAAACTCTACACCAAAGCACTGTTTAAAAGGTGCTTTGAAGTGATCTCGGACACTGAATAGACCCTAAGAGAGTTCAAGGGAAGCTGGAGATGGTTAAGAATGAAATGGAACGTGTACAACTTGATCCGTTGGGTATCAGCGAACTTAAATGGACTGGCATCGGGCACTTTGCATCAGATGATCACATGGTCTACTATGCTGGAAATGAAAGACAAAGAAGAAATGGTGTTGCATTTATAATAAAGAAGAAACTTGCAAGAACTGTAATAAAATACAATGCAGTCAGCGAACACAATCTCTATTCGTCTACGAGGATTACCTATCAACACAACTATAATTCAAGTATATGCGCCAACAACAGCTGCAGAAGAGAATGAAATTGAAGAGTTCTATGAACAAGTACAAGCTGAAATTGACAGAACATGCAAACAGGATATCCTGATAGTCATGGGTGACTGGAACGCAAACGTTGGGAACAAAGAAGAAGGCAAAGTAGTTGGAAAATATGGACTTGGCAACAGAAATTAAGCTGGAGAAAGACTGATAGAATTCTGCAAGACCAATGATCTATTCATCTCAAACACCTTCTTCCAGCAACACAAGCGGCGACTGTACACATGGACTTCACCCAATGGATTGTATAAAATTCAAATTGACTACATCTGTGGAAGTCAACGATGGAAAAGCTCCATAACATGCAACGTGCAGCAAGACAGGACAAGAAAAAGTACTACAATGACACTTGCAAGGAAATAGAAGCAGAAACTATTAGAGGAAGAACAAGATCGGCTTTCCTAAAGCTACGAGAGTTAAAGAAAAAGTTCCAGCCTCGAACTGGAATGTTACAAGATGCTCAAGGTTCTATGTTGAATGATACTGAGAAGATCAAGAAAAGGTGGAAGGAATATACAGAGTATTTATATGATAAATATCAAGTGGACCAACAGCCGTTTCAACCTGTACCTTATGATCGGGAACCATTGGTGATGAAAGAAGAAGTTGAAGCAGCATTGAAAGCCTTATCAAAGGACAAAGCACCAGGCATTGATAGCATTCCTATAGAAGTATTGCAGCAATCTGATGCCAAGAAATATGGAAGACAACATCATGGCCAACTGACTGGAAAAGATCTGTGTTTATACCAATACTAAAGAAAGGTGATCCAATTGACTATGCAAATTATCGAACAATCGCTCTGATCCCACATGCCAGCAAGATTCTACTGAAGATTATTCAAACGAGACTACAACCATACCTGGAACAAGAACTAACTGAAGTGCAAGCAGGGTTCAGGAAAGGGCGAGGAACGAGAGACATCATTGCAGATGTGAGATGGATCCTTGAAAAGACTAAAGAATACCAAAAGGATATCTATTTGTGCTTTATCGACTATAGCAAGGCTTTTGACTGTGTAAACCATGAGAAACTCTGGGCCACATTAAGAAGCATGGGTATACCAGAACACCTGATCGTTCTCTTGCACAATCTGTACATTGATCAAGAAGCAACAGTTCGAACGGAACAAGGAGAAACAGAATGGTTTAAAATAAGCAAAGGTGTAAGACAAGGCTGCATACTTTCCCCCTACCTGTTTAATTTATATGCAGAACAAATCATCAGAGAAGCAGGATTGTATGAAGACTCATCAACAACCTTCGCTATGCCGATGATACTACATTACTGGCTGAAAGTGAAGATGATCTGAAACATTTGCTTCTCACAATCAAAGAACATAGTCTCAAAATGGTCCTGCACCTTAATGTAAAGAAGACAAAGACCATGACAACTGGCATAATCAACAGGTTCATCGTT
This sequence comes from Ichthyophis bannanicus, assembly GCA_033557465.1. Lineage (NCBI taxonomy): Eukaryota > Metazoa > Chordata > Amphibia > Gymnophiona > Ichthyophiidae > Ichthyophis > Ichthyophis bannanicus. The sequence continues at coordinate 428,728,973 of CM066034.1, read as the reverse complement.
GAAGGAGAAGAAATTGAAATTGTGAACAACTTTAACCTACTTGGATCAACTATCAATAAAGAAGCAACAAGCAGTCAAGAAATCAAATGACGCATTGCTCTTGGCAGAATGGCTATGAAAGACCTAGAGAAGATTCTCAAGAGCAGAGATGTCTCTCTCCATATAAAGATTCGACTTGTTCAAGCCATGGTATTTTCAATAACATCATATGGATGTGAAAGCTGGACAGTGAAAAAGACAGACAGGAAGAAAATTGATGCCTTTGAATTATGGTGCTGGCGGCGAATACTGTGTATACCATGGACTGCCCGAAGAACAAACCAGTCGGTACTAGAGATCAAACCTAAGCTTTCTTTAGAAGCTCAGATGACAAGACTTTGACTTTCATACTTTGGACACATCATGCGAAGAGAGAGATCATTAGAGAAAGACATCATGCTTGGCAAGATAGAAGGTCAACGCAAAAGAGGAAGGCCAGCAATGAGATGGATCGATACAATAACAGCAGCTACGGGTACCAGTCTGTCAACAATGAGCCGCCTGACTGAAGACCGAACACAATTTAGGATAGCTATCCAGAGGGTCGCCATGAGTCGACTCCGACTCGACGGCACTTAACAACAAGAGAGTTCTGGAGGAATCACTTCAATATCCTCAATTGCATAAGCCTTATAGATAAGGCTTGGCAGGGAGTAACTTCCAGGACATTGAACTCTGCTTGGAGAAAATTGTGGCCAGAATGTGTACTTGAGAAGAATTTTGAAGGGTCTGAGGCTGACCCCGACGACCCTATGCCTGTTGTGCAATCTATTGTGCCTTTGGCGAAGTCCATGGGGTTGGATGTGAGTGGCCGGGATGTGGAAGAGTTGGTGAAGGACCACAGGGAAGAGCTAACCACTGAAGCGCTGCAAGACATTCAACTGGAACAGCAACAGACGGCAGCTGAGGAAATTGCTTTAGGAAGAATAAGAGAGAGGAGAGAAGGTGCCTTCTTCAGTGATTAAGGACAAGTTTTCTGGAGAAATATCACCCTAACAAAGCTGTTGCAAGCCGTGTCTGCAACATGTTCAATGACAATGCCTTGTTCCATTTTAGGCAAATCTTAAGGAGACGCCAGAAACAGACCTCTCGAGACAGATTTTTTGTACGACAGGGGTCCAGTGACTCTCAAGTGGATCCTAGTGCCAGTAAAAGACAAAGAAGGGAAGTAACCCCGGATAGGGCCTTGATACCTGAGGTCCTTATGGAGGGGGATTCCCCTTCCAAACCATAACCTCTCCTCCTCCCTCTCCCCTCCTCTCTGTCATCCATATGCCAACAACATTCTTCAATAAAGGTAAAAGTGATGTTAAATGTTCATTTATCTATTTCATTAGTCATTTATATTTATTTCTCATTGTTTTCTGTATGTAAAAATATAGTTATTTTCTATAAAATGTATTTTTTGTGAATATTTTTGGGTGTCTGGAATGGATTAATTGGATTTACATTATGGGAAATATTGCTTCAGTTTTCATACATTCGGTTTTAGTCAGACTTTTTTGAACGGATTAATCATGAAAACCGAGGCTTGGCTGTACTATATGAAATTAAAGCGGCTGAAAAGACTAACAAGGTATCCAAGGTTAAGAAACTATGGGAACCTGTCTCCTCTCCTATAATAATGACTATTCCATTGACGCCCTTGTAATTATATTTTATATTATAACTAACTTACATACAAAACTATTCTATTTCTCTTTCCTAATTTAATCATTACTAGGCACACTTATCTTTCATAATTCTCACCACATAATATTAAGATACATAATTCATGTTAATTGTATAACCGTGTCAATTAATGCTGTTAATAATGTTATTATTCCTTTGTATATCCGTGCACTGGTTTGTGTATTACACTTTGTTCTTTTTATTTCTTTTCTCAATTTGTATTATTTTTTTAATGTTTTCATAAACTTCAATAAAAAATATTGAAACAGTAAAATGAATATAGCAGAATTAGAAAAGGTACAGAGAAGAGCAACCAAAATTGCAAAGGGGATGGAAGGATATTCCTATAATGAAAGGTTTAAAAGGTTAGGGCTCTTCAACTTGGAAAAGAGACATAAGAACATAAGATATGCCATACTGGGTCAGACCGAGGTCCATCAAGCCCAGTATCCTGTTTCCAACAGTGGCCAATCTAGGTCATACGTACCTAGCAGTTTCCCCAAAAGACACAGGTTCCGCAATGCTTGAGACGGCTGAGGGGCAATATGATAGGTCTATAAAATAATGACTAGGGTACAACGGATAAATGTAGATTGGTTGGTTTACCCCTTCAAAAAGTATAAAGACTAAGGGAAACACAATGCAGCACATTTAAGATTAATCAGAGAAAATATTTTTTCCACTCAACACGTAATCCAACTCTGGAATTCATTACCAGAGGATGTAGTAAAAGCTGTTAGTTTAGTTGGATTTAAAAGAGGTTTGGACAAGTTTCTGGAGGAAAAGTTCATAAGCCATTATTAAAGAGGACCGGGGAAATCCACAGCTTGCCTATTGGACAAGCAGCATGGAATCTGTGTACCTCTGGGAACCTGACAGGTACTTGTGATCTAGATTGGCCACTGTTGGAAAAAGAATATTTGGCTTGATGGACCCGTGGTCTGACCCAGTATGAAATTTTCTTTTTGAAACAGCAGGTAAGCCACTGCTTCAGCACCACAGCAGGTTTTAAAACAGAAATTAGACCTTACCTGCTAATTGTCTTTCCTGGAGATCTCTCCGGGCCAGTCCAGGAACAAGTGGGTTGTCAACCTTCTCCAGCAACTGAGGACTGAAATCTTATTGAAGAACTGGCATCTGGCTCCCTCTGCTGGCCACTGTCAGCCTAACCTTAACAAAGCAGATGAAGAGTAATGGCCAAAAACCAGAAGAAAGTAGAAAAATAGGGAAAACAACAAAAAAGTGGTACCTTTCCATGAGGCTGATAGGAAATAAGAAACCACAGCAGCCCCGCTGTTATGTGAATTAACAGCCAAAAAAATCGAGATCTTTCCTTTTATGGTTTTTTTTTCTTTTTTTTACAAAATAACCAACGAGTTACAAGGCAACCCATGAACGAGAACAGAAAACAACTCGTTAGAAACCATGGCGCGGACTCCACCGCCAGCAACCTAGAATCCTTAGGCCCCTGCGCCACACTGAAAATCGACAAAAAACATGGGTGTGTCCTGGACTGGCCCGGAGAGATCTCCAGGAAAGACAATTAGCAGGTAAGGTCTAATTTCTGTTTCCTGTTCGTCTCTCCGGGCCAGTACAGGAACAAGTGGGAAGTACCAGAGCAGTAACTAACCACGGGAGGGACCGAACAGGCCTACTAGTATGGCCGACACCCCCACACAGGCCTAGCCCTCGGCCAAGACATCTAGCCTGTAAAGTTTCGCAAACGCGTGAAGCGACGACCACGTAGCCGCCCGACAAAAAGCCACCGGCGGAACCCAAGCATATGCCGCCCAAAATGACACTTGGCTGCGCGTAGAATGAGCACGAAGACCCTCCGGCGGGACCTTCCCCGCGTTCTGCTAGGACAGCACAACCGCCGCCTCACCCGCCGAGCAATGGACGACTTAGATGCGGCTGCGCCCTTCCCAGACCCGGCAAAGAAAACAACCGTTCTGACTCCCGGAAAGACGTAGATCTTCGGAGGTATCTCCTGAGCAATCTGAGAACGTCGCCAATGGGAAGACCTCCTCCGACCCAAAAGGAGGGGAGAGCGATAGACTGAGTGACATGGAATCTAGAGACGACCTCTGGAAGAAAGGAGGAAACCGTCCGCAACAGCATTCCGTCTTCCGAAAAGTGCAGATAGGGAGCCCTACACGGTAGAGCTGGGAGATCCGAAACCCTCGTCGCGGAACACAAGGTCCCGAAGAAGGCCATTTCCCAAGAAATTACCCTGAGCGAGATATCGCTATCTGGGCGAAAAAGAGGTCGCGCAACGCCTCAAGCATCAAGTCAAAGTCCACGGTGGAACCCCACCGCGAAGAGGGGAACGAAAGTACTGAACTGCTCGAAGAAACAACGAAGCACCGCTGGATGAGCTGCTAGACGAAGCCCACTCACACTTCCGCGAAAGGAAGAGATTGCCGCCAAGTGCACCCGGATGGTGCGGAGGACTAAGCCCTTATCCCAACCGTCCTGAAGAAAAGACAGCACGTTCGGAACCAAGGCATTGCGAGGCCGGAGTTCCGGTCTCCGCAGCAAGACCCAGAAAGACGCCATACCCGAACAGAAGCTAGGGACGTGGAACGTCTGCGAGCCTGCAGCACAGAGGCCATGACCGAAGGCGAAGACCCTCACCGGATCAACTGGTCCCTGTTAAGAGCCAAGCCGTAAGGGCGAAGCAATCCACCTCGGGCAAGAGCCGAGGCCCCTGGAACAGAAGATCCTCCCTCGAGGGTTACCTCCAAGACTTGCCGACGAGAAGACGCACAAGATCCGCATACCACGCCCCCCTGGGCCAATCCGGTGCATTGAGAATTACTAGTCCGCAGCGACCTGCTATCCTCCGAATCACTCTGTGGACCATTAACCCCGGAGGGAACACATAAAACGGACCCCCCGTTGGCCATGGCTGCACCAGCCCGTCGAGACCTGAGGAGCATTGGCATCGTCGAAGGTAATCAAGAGAACCATCATCGGCTGTCCCCAACGCAGGGTCAGATCGTGAAACACCGCAGCGTGCAGCGCCCAAGCTCCGGGAACCACCACAGGCGTGCAGAGGAAATCCGCTTGGACAGTTTTCCGCCCTGCGACATGGGCCGCTGACAGGGCTATGAAAGCACTTCTGCCCATGACATGAGCTGCAGACTCCGCTGCAACAGCTCCGCGCTGCCAGTTCCGCCTCGATGAGCGAAAAAGGACACCGTCACCGCCTATTCCGAAAAATCAAGCACCGCTTCGTCTTTTATCAGAGGAAGAAAAAAAAACTCTACAGCGCTAGAAACACTGCCCCGAACCCTACCAGATGAAGGGAAGAACTCCGGATCTCTGACGGCCAAAATCCCTGTGCAAAGGTCTCCTGACCATGAGCTCCCCAACCGACGAGACTGGCATCTGCCGCAACCAACACCCCGGCGGGCTGGCTGAAGGGAAGCCCCGCACTCAGATGAACTGGATCCAGCCACCACTGGAGACTGTCGGAGACGTCGCTCAACCGGGGCAACAGGTATGCCAGGGGAAATCTGGAGGATTCCAGCGCGATAACAATGCTCGCGGCAACATCCGCACGTGGGCCCTTGCCCACAGAACGAGGTCTAAGGTCGCCGCCATGTACCCAAGGAGCAGCAGATAGCGCCACGCCGACGACGCTCGAAGATGCAAGAAGGCCTGCACCTGTGACAGAAACGTCAGCACTGAGCTTACCGGCAGAAAAAGTACCCCGACCTGGAATGCGAACACCGCTCCTAAAGAGAGGAGCCTCGTAACCGGCTGCAACGGACTGGTGGCTCGATTGCTCACCCAACCCAGTTGCTGCAGGAGACCAACCGCACGCGCCGTGGCCGCAAGAGACTCCTATACCAACGGGGCTCGAATTAGACAGCCGTCGAGGTAAGGTTGTACGCGTCCTCTCTCCTTAATGCCGCCGCCACTACTACCAGCACCTTCAGGAAGGTGCAGAGCGCCGCAGCCAGGCCAAACGGAAAGGCTGGAAATTGGAAATGACCCGTATGCACCGCAAAACGGAGCAAAACGCTGATGCTCCGGCCGAATCGGGAGATGAAGATACGCCTCTGTGAGAGCTCTAGAGGCAACACCTCCTTCGGTTGCCCTGAGTGAATGACGGAGCGAAACGCTTCTATGCGGAACTCTCCAAGCAGCGGATCACTCCCTCGAGATCTAAGATAGCGCGAAAGGAGCCCTTCTTATCGGGTACCACAAAATAAATCGAGTTTGGCCCTAAGCCAAACTGGTCCGGGGGGACCGGAACCACCGTGCGGAGCTGCAACAACCGACGAAGGGTCGGTGCTATTGCCGCTCGCTGTTCCGCAGCACACAGGGAGACACTACGAAGCGTCCGACAACGAACGGGCGAACTCGAGGGCATAACCCTCGCGAAGGACTTCGAAGACCCACTGGTCCGAAGCCATGGTGGCCCAGGCAGACAGGAAGGCTGGCAACCGCCCTCCCCCTGGAAAGTCTGCCTGGACCAACCTCAGGTCATTGTGGCCTTTTGGGGACATGTTGCTGAGACCCGAAAATGACCGCAGCCGAAGCCTCGCGCCCCACAAAAAGACCGCCCCCTGGCCATAAAAAACGCCTCAGATAGGGCGTAGAACGGGACCCGCAGAACCTGCGAAAATCCCGCGACACCCCTCTGTGCAAAGAGTTCGGTCTGAGAAGGCTGCGGCCGGTCCCAGGCAGAGGACCACCCTCAGAAACTGCAAGGTCTTGGACAAGGCAGCTCCAGCAGGAAGCGACCCTTTAAAAACGGGAGCTTACGGAGTCTCGCCTTGAAGAGGTGTCCGCCGCCCAGTACCGCAACCGCTGACTCAAGGTTTGCACCATCCGCCGGCTCGGAGCAGGGAAGCGAAGCCCCCTGAATCCTCCTAATAGAGGCTCTGGAAACAGAAGCTGCACATATAGCCGCTGCAGCGACAGAACACAAGATGCCAAAGCTTGCTTCAAGCGAGTCTGTAATCTACTATCCTGCAGGTCCTTTAGAGCCGCACCACCTTCTACCGGGATAGCGGTTGTCTGAGCGACCGCCGACGCGAAGGCACCCACCATAGGTAGGCGCCAAAAAGCCTAGCTGCCCCCTTTGGCAGCGGATATAAGCGACCAATAACCCGAGCCCCTCTCAAGGAAGCCTCCGGGCAAGGCCATTCCGACTCCACCAGCTGCCGCTTTATCCTATGCACAGGGAGCACCTGTGGTCAGATTTGAAGCCTTGAAGGAGCGGATCCCCTAAAGGCTCATCTGGGGGCACTGGTAAGGCCATATGCAAGATAAACTATGGGGCCTGGATAGGCAGGAGCCCCCGGCGGGATTTGAACCTGTGACTCTCTGGTTTATAGGCACTGCTGTGTCTGTTGCACTACACTCAGGCCACGCCTGGGCAATGAGTACCTTAATAAGAAATGCTCCTTCTCCTTTAGCCCCTGGCACCCACTGCTAGTGGGGAAGGAAGCTGAGCCCCGGAGGCAGCAGGAAGGTATCTGGGGCTCCCAGCACCGCACTGCTCTCTGCTCTACTAAACAGAGCTGAAAGTGAGACAGGCTCTGCCTCTTCAGCCCCGTGCCTCGGAGCGCCGCTAAAAGTCTGTTGGCTGCAATCGACACAGGCAAGGACCCTGCTAGGACCCCCTGCTCTGTACCACTGCTGAAAGTTCACAAAAGAAAACAGAAAGAAATAAAAATTTCCAAGCCTTAAGCATCTGCCATCTTCAAACCAGCTCCTTAAAAACCGCCGCGGGAAAAACAAATCAAAGCTACAGAAAACATTGACCCCTGAGTCCTTGGATATGTCTGGCAAGGAGGGTGGAGGAGCTTCCTCCCCCGGAACCCGCCGCTTTGACTGCGCTTTTATTTACCTTAGCGGACTTATCCTGAGGAGCCAAGGATATTGGAGCTGCAGCAGCCCGGGCTGCCGTTCCCGCCAAAAATGAACCGTTTGGGAGGTCTGCTTCTGAGGCAGGATCTATGCTCGAGAGGCCCTTACCCCAAACGGAGCAAACCCAAATCAAACTTAAATACAAAACAAAATCGGAGGAAGAAAAACCATCTTCAAACCGACTCCTTAGAAACCGCCGCGGGAAAAACAAATGTTGACTAAAAACAAAGAAAATGGCCGCCGGCACACACCAAACTACCAACCAGCTGAAAAAAATGACCAACCTTAATAAGAAAAGCTCCTTCTCCTTCAGCTCCTGGCACCCACTGCTAGGGGGGAAGGAAGCTGAGCCCCGGAGGCAGCAGGAATGTATCTGGGGCTCCCAGCACCGCACTGCTCTCTGCTCTACTAAGCGGAGCTGAAAGTGAGACAGGCTCTGCCTCTTCAGCCCCGTGCCCCGGAGCGCCGCTAAAAATTTTGTCGGCTGCAATCAACACAGGCAGGGACCCTGCTAGGACCCCCTGCACTGTACCACTGCTGAAAAATCACAAAATAAAACAGAAAGAAATAAAATTTCTAAGCCTTAAGCATCTGAATGTGGGAGACAGCCAGGATCACGTCCTTCAGCTGCTGAGGACTGAAAAGACTGACAGTGGCCAGCAGAGGGAGCCAGATGCCAGTTCTTCAAAGTTTAAGATTTCAGTCCTCAGTTGCTGGAGAAGGTTGACAACCCACTTGTTCCTGGACTGGCCCGGAGAGACGAACAGGAAGCATCCATATGCACTCATAGCCTGCTGCTCCTGCCCCCTCTGATGCAGCTTCCTGTCGGAGAGGACAGCAGCAGCAGACTGTGACTGTGCACATGCCTGCGAGTGCTTTAAGGTCTGCCACAGTGCTGAAATGGCCGCTCAGCCACTGCTTTGAAACAGCCAGAAGGGACCGTCAAGCCATCACCACGGCCTGCCGCTTAAGGCAACCACCTAGTTGACAAGCCAGCCCCAATTATGGATGATTTAAAAATCAGGACTGGTTAGAGTCTCTCCTTAAACTGGGTAACTTGGCAAGTCACTGCATATTCATTGCAACTGTCCTGAAAACTAAAGGCTATGTGTGCTTCCAGGGCTGAACAGGGAAACACTGCCCTATACACAGTGTGTTTGACTGTGGTAGTGTTGTCTATATTTTAAAAATTCATAATACAGAAAATGAAATAAAGACAGACAATTAACTTTAAATGTTCTTGCTTATGTTAACAGCCTGAAAAACATGTTAATATCTGAAAAACAAAACACACACACAACTAACATGGTGACTTTAAAATCCTGACGTTTCTTCTATAGTAGGTTTGACAGTGGACCATGCTGAGAATGCAATGGAAGGGATTTTTGGATAAAACCAGGACCAGATCTCACTGATACGCTGACCCAGGTCACACGATCCAGAGTATTTAAATACCATCCAGTCTTGAAGGAAAAGAAAGCATGCACAAACCAGGCAAGCCTAGAGGTCATTTTTACTATAATCATCTCACTGTTAATCTGGTGAAAAGAAGGTCATAATATCTACAGTTGGCAACTTTAATTATTTAAGGATTTACATCAAACCAGACAATATAAAACGAGGTTTTATCTTGTTTATTTTTCGTTTTAGGTATTTTGAGAATCGAATGGCTCCACGCTAGTTCCGTGTCGAAAGGTTCCTGCTTTTACATGTTATTACAAGTTACAACACCATCTGCACGCAGAGCACAAGCAGCTCACACAACACTATAGGGCGTGACTCACTTTACACCCACCCCCCATGGACCCCTTAAGACTAGTAACGTCTATTTTCCCTGTCTTCTTAAGCGGTGTCGACTGTAGACTAAATATCAATACTACTTCGATCTATACAGCCAGAGCTAGTGGGAAGGTACCTAACCATAAGAAATGTGAACTAGAATAAAACAAAGGACACCTTCCAACCCAGCATTAGATTCAAAGAACAAGGTATTTAGAATTATCCGCAGTACATGATCAGAAGCCAAAACTTTAAAATGCTTCGAGCGAAAGCTGGTCATTAACCAGGTTGCCAATTCACTCGGGTGTGTATTGCACTTTTACATGCAAGACTTCAAAGGCCTCAGTTTCACTATGGAACGAATTAGAATTGTGTTTTATACTCCTGCATAAATTACAAGGACACTGTGGGGCGGATCCCGAATGCTATGAATCCTGCAGTTGCCACAAGAAAGAAAACCCCACTCTCACCCCTATGCAAGGATTGTATGATCATATCCTATAAAACCCCGCGATCCTACAGCCATGATCATAATCTAATAAAATGAATGCTGGAAGTAAAATTACAGCTTATTAGAAGAAGAAAAGAACGTATGCATCTAACAGTAAATACTCCAATCACGATCACAAAATGAACATTTTAACAAGAAACAAACTGAAAAGACACCAAGGGGCGAATCTAGCTCGAGTAACCGCGTAGCAGCGCGCCTTTTGACTCCTATTGTTAAACTGAGCCGCCGGCCCTCATTTCCCCTCCCCCAGCAGAAAGTCCTTTTTCTTTCAATATGGGGGAGGAGGTCTCTCTGGGTTCTCCCCCACGCGCCGCTCAGTGCCTTCTACGGCACATCCAGGATCGTTCCGCATCGATCCTTCCGGGTTTTGCCCCGAGCCGGAGCCAAAGTCGCCGCCGCCATCTCAGCACCGCTGCGACAAAGACCAGGCAGAATGGTGGCCAGGATCCGGAAAAGGAAAGACAAAATTAGCTAAAGGCTTGCAATCTACTATTTCCCATCAGTCGTCCCCCACTACGCCCTCCCCATTGATCATATTAATGCATTTTTTATTTATACTATTATTAGTACCTTCGGATTTTGGAATCTTCCGATCCTGACTCCAGGTTCCAATCCGCTCCGGAAACTACGTAGACCGGAAATGAAGGCATTACTAAAGCAAGTCGGGAGCTGTAGTTTCACTGGTGGCGGTCACGGGGCCTGAGGCTGTAAAGCTTGCGGGGGTTAGATAGATATGGAAGAGATGTCCTGGGAGCTAGACTGGCAGGGTCTCGGCTGGCCCACAAAACCCATCCTAAAAGGAAAAACCTATAGTACTTTGGCAATAGGCACTCTCCTGTTGTTGTTGTTAAGTGCCATCAAGTCGGTGTCGACTCATGGCGACCTTCTGGATAGTTGTCCCAAACTGTTCGATCTTCAGTAAAGCGGCTCATTGTTGACAGACTGGCACCCATAGCTGCTATTGTATCGATCCATCTCATTGCTGGCCTTCCTCTTTTGCGTTGGCCTTCCACCTTACCAAGCATGATGTCCTTCTCTAATGATCTTTGCATGATGTCTCCAAAATATGACAAAGTCTTGTCATCTCAGCTTCTAAAGAAAGCTTAGGTTTGATCTCTAGTACCGACTGGTTTGGGTTTTTTTTTTGGACAGTCCATGGTATATGCAGTATTTGTCACCAGCACCATAATTCAAAGGTATCAGTTTTCTTCCTGTCTGTCTTTTCACTGTCCAATTTTCACATCCATATGACACTCTCCTACTCCCTGATAATTCACCCATGGCTTTGAGTCAGAGACACCTGATAATATTCAATCTCCAGGAACAAGCAGGAATAAGTCCTCACATATGGGTACGTCGGTACCGACAGAGCCTGCGCGGGAAAGCTCCCCAGCTTCCCAGAAGGGAAGCTTTTGGGGCCTCCCACTGCGCATGCGCGCTGCCTTCCCGCCTTCCTGACCAACTCTCCTCAGTTCTTCTTTTTCCGCGGAGCCAGCAGGTTGTGTTCCTGTCACCGCTGAAGAAGTTCTTATTTTAATTTGTTTCTTTGGCCGCGTATCTGCCTTCCCCGATTCCGGACCGGTACCACCGGTCTTTTTTCTTTATTTCTTTAAAAAAAAAAAATTCTTATTTTTCCCCACTTGGTGTGTTTGTCCTGTGAGGCCTCTAGGCCTTCACAGAATTCTCCCTCATGGAGAAACCAGCCTCTGGTTTTAAAAAATGCACCAAGTGTAGCGGTACTATTTCAGTCACAGACACCCATGAATGGTGTCTTAAATGTTTGGGGCCTGACCATTCCATTCCGGATTGCCCATCCTGTTCTTTGATGTCTAAACGTGGCTTACAAAACCGGGCAGCCAAGTTTCACATGCTGTTTTCTACAGATACTCCAGCATCGACATCTTCCAGGTCTTCCTCTCCTGATGGATCTCAGGTAACCAAACATTCCTCTGGCAGGTCCTCAAAGGGCAAATCTCTCTCTAAGTATCGAGATGCTCCCGGGCTAGACCCTGAGGACCCTGCCCCAGCCAAACAACCCCGGCGGGAAGCTCCGGCTTCCAAAGCTCCTTCTATGGGGTTACAGGTTGACATCGATGGCACGGCCTCGACCGATCACCTGTTAGACTGCTCTGGGGTACCGGCTCAATCTTCCGGTACCGACATCCAGACAGTCGTGGCGTCTATGGATCATACAGTTCAATCCATGCAGCAGACCATACTGGCTTTTATTAGAGCTGCGACGCCCTCGGTACCGCAGCCAGCGGTACCGACCCCGGTTCCGGTACCACAAACCGATAACGGTACCCAGGGCATCCACATTGACCAGGATACCGGTTCCCGGTTCCGGGGTTTTTCCCGATACCGATCCGGTACCGGGTACCCCCGATGTGGATACCGGTCGATGCGCTTATCGATCCCTGGAAGCAAACAGACGATACTTCGAGTCTTCTGATGATTCTGATTCATCAGATGACTCCGCTGAAGTATCTCTTACTCTTCCTGAAGAGCCCTCTTCTCCAAAGAGGAGAATGTCTCCTCCAGAGGATTTGTCCTTTCAAGACTTCATCATTGAAGTAGCTAAAGGTCTCTCTATTTCAGTGACCTCTGAAAAAGAACCTAGAGCAAAAAAATTAGATATTTTAGGATACTCTAAGGTTCCCAAAGAGGCAGTCACCTTGCCCATTCATGAAATTCTTCAAGAACACATGATGGACTTATGGGAGACTCCTCTCACCCTATCTCCACATTCTCGTCGCTTGGACACCATGTATCGTGCCCCTCCTTCTCCTGGTTTTCAAAAAACTCAGCTCCCTCACCACTCTATTGTGGTGCAGTCAGCTATGAAAAGGATAAAGAGTACCAAAAGACACTCTTCTACTCCTCCAGGAAGAGAATGTAGGACTTTGGATGCATTTGGTAGAAAAATATTCCAAGCAAGTATGCTTATTGCCAGAATCAATTCATACAGCCTCTATATGGGCATGTTTCTGAAGGAGATTGCATTGAAAATACGCCATTTTCTCCCCTTTATCCCAGAGGATAGAAAGGAGGAGTTCCTTCTTTTGCTAAAGCATACCCAAGATATTTCAAAGTTTTTTATTATTATTTTTTATTTATAGTTCTTTTATACCGCACTCTTTTTCGTCAGCGCGGTTTACATTAAACAGAATACTCATTGCATGCAACAGACTGTAATGAGTTTACATATAACAGGCAAATACAACTAGGAATTTAACCATGGGAAACTTTGTACATATTTGTAAAAACTTTGTAAAACTTAGTACATATTTGTAAAGAACCTTTATACTTTGAGAAACTTTGTACATATTTGTAAATAAGAATCTATATACAAAGGATAGAAATTCTTAGTATGAGGTATTTACAATTTTACTGTGCATTTTAGAAGGATGATAATGAGCCTTGGAAATGCAGAATGAAGAGGTGATGCTTTATGGCTTTTCTGAAATGCTTGAGGTCAGTAATAGCTCTTATGTTGGGGGGTAGGTTGTTCCAACATCTAGGAGCGTAGTATGCAAAGGCCCTGTCTGTAGTTGAACGTTTGCATTTTGTGGCCTCAGGTGGTGTAACTAGGGTGTTTGTCGCTGCTGACCTCCTGGCTCTGATGTCGGGGGTGGGATGGAGGAGTTTAGACATTGAAGAAGGAGCTAAAGTTCTCCAACAGAGCAGCCTTTGACTCCTTTGAGGGTGCTAGCAGAGCCTCAGGTATTGCCATAGCGGCTCGCAGAATTGCTTGGCTCCAGGCCTCTGACCTAGAACCCTGGGTCCAGGATGGGTTGGGAAATCTGCCCTGTACAGGTGAGAATCTGTTTGGTAAGGAGTGGCAAATCAAAGCCACCCAAATGGATGCAGAAAATGCTGCTTTAGATAGACTTTCTAAGTCTACCTCTGCCCCTGTCAAGAAAAAATCTTTCAAGAAGCCTTTCTATAGATTTGCTACAAATACTGGCCAACAATCTTCTGCAGCTCACTTTGCTCCTAAGCGTCAGCCGCCTAAACAGGCCAGAGCAAAACCTGCAGGGGCTGCTACAGCCCAGCAGTCCCAACCCCCTCAGGGTTTTGACTTAACACTAGAGAAGTTAACCTTTCTGGCTCTAAAACATCCAGAGCCTCTCACCATTCCAGGAAGGCTAACTCATTTTGCGCCCAGATGGGAGCAAATCACATCAGAACAGTGGACCCTCTCTATCATCAGAGAGGGCTACAAACTCCATTTCTCCAGCCTTCCTCCCCATACCATGGTGAGATGTTTCAATTCTCCCCCATCTCTCCTAGATCTGTTGGGTCAGGAGGTGACCACTCTTCTCACCCAAAGGGCAATAGAAGAGGTTCCTCTTCTTCAACAGGGGTCAGGGTTTTACTCCCCTTATTTTCTCATTCCCAAGAAAACAGGGGGGCACAGACCCATTCTAGATCTGAGAGAATTGAACAAATTTCTATGCAAGGAGAAATTCAAGATGCTTTCTCTAGGGACTCTCCTTCCCTACCTACAGAGTCAGGATTGGCTTTGTTCTCTAGATCTCAAGGATGCGTACACACATATACTCATCCATCCATCCCACAGAAAATTCCTACGGTTTCTGTTCCAGGGAAAACATTTCCAATACAGAGTACTTCCCTTCGGTCTAGCCTCTGCTCCAAGAGTATTTACCAAATGCTTGGCAATAGTGGCTGCATTTTTACGCGCCCTGGGAATTTTTGTCTTCCCATACCTGGACGACTGGCTCATCCGAGCTCCATCTCAGTCCGAGGCTCAGACGTCCCTGGATCGCACCAGACGCATCCTGCAGTATCTGGGACTTGTGATCAATCTGCCAAAGTCTCAACTCACCCCTATTCAGTCCCTGGAATTCATAGGGGCCTGGTTGGATACCACCACTGCAAGGGCCTATCTTCCTCAGGCCCGTTGCCAACGTCTAGTGCACTTGGCCTCCCAGACTCAGTCCAGAAGCCACTTGACTGCCAGGGAGATGCTACAACTATTAGGCCACATGGCCTCCACAGTACATGTGGTGCCTTATGCTCACCTACATATGAGAGCAGCTCAATGGACTTTGTCCACCCAGTGGACTCAAGCATCAGGAGCTCTCTCAGACCAAATAGCAAACTCCAAACGTCTCTTTTGGTCTCTCCAATGGTGGATGTCCACTCAAAATCTGTTGTTGGGGGCCCCCTTTCAACCATTGTTGCCCCAAGTAACCCTCACAACAGATGCCTCCCAAACAGGTTGGGGAGCTCATCTTCAAGATCTCTCCACTCAGGGCACTTGGTCTCCACAGGAGACCACCCTTCATATCAACCACTTGGAACTTCGAGCAATCTTTCTAGCTCTCAAGAGTTTTTCATACCCTCCTCAGCAACATGACAGTCCTTATTCATACGGACAATCAAGTAGCCATGTTTTACATAAACAAACAAGGAGGGACTGGCTCTCTGTCACTTTGCAACGAAGCTCTAAGATTATGGGCCTTCGCCAGAGAGCATCAAATCCATCTCCTGGCAGTATATCTTCCAGGAATCCAAAACTCTTGGGCAGACAGACTCAGTTGAGTTCTGCTTCCACACGAATGGTCCCTGCACATGGATCAGGTACTCAGAATCTTCCAGAAATGGGGAACCACGGACATAGACCTCTTTGCAAGTCCGTGGAATGCCAAACTTCCCCGGTTCTGTTCCAGAATTCCGTGTCAGGGAGTGCAGGCCAAGGATGCCTTCCTCCTTCATTGGGGTCGGGGCTTCCTTTATGCCTTTCCACTCATTCCTTTGATTCCCAAGACTCTGTTCAAACTTCAAAGGGATCAAGGATCCATGATCCTCATAGCTCCACGCTGGCCACGCCAAGTGTGGTACCCTCTACTTCTGCATCTCTCCCAAGCCCCCTCCCTGGACTTGGGAGCGGCTCCAGACCTTCTGTCTCAGGAGGAGAGGACTTTGTGGCACCCAAACCCCAAGTCCCTTCACCTCAGAGCTTGGTTACTGAAGGCCTAGACCTTCAAGACTTCAATCTTTCGCAGCAAGTGAAGGATATCCTCCATGCCTCTAGGAAACCTTCCACTAGGCGTTCTTACGCTTTTAAATGGAAAAGATTTTCCATTTGGTGTGCTCAAAAGGGTCTTAACCCTCTAGCACTCCCTTTGAATTCTCTTTTGGAATATCTCCTGCATCTCTCCAATGCAGGACTCAAAACTAATTCAGTAAGAGTCCATTTGAGTGCTATTGCAGCATCCCTTAAGCCCATCAATGGACGACCTGTTTCCTCTCATCCTCTTATTGCAAGATTCATGAGAGGCCTAACCTTAACTAAACCTCCCATTCGACCTCCTCCGGTGGCATGGGACTTAAACTAGGTTCTTGGTCAGCTTATGAAGCCACCCTTTGAACCCTTAGCCACTACCTCCTTGAAATTTCTTTTCTGGAAGGTTATTTTTCTTATTGCAGTCACCTCAGCTCGCCGTATCAGTGAACTGCAAGCTCTAGTGGCTAATCCACCTTATACAAGGTTCCATTATGATAAGGTGGTCCTTAGGACCAATCCCCACTTTATGCCTAAAGTGGTCTCCCCTTTTCATCTTAATCAAGAGGTATATTTACCTGTCTTTTTTTCCAGCTCCTCATGCATCCAGTGCAGAGAGGAACCTTCATACTCTAGATTGTAAAAGAGCTCTTGCCTTTTACCTCCACAGGACACAGCAACATCGAAAGTCTTCTCAGCTTTTTGTTGCTTTTGATCCTTCTCATTTAGGACTTCCAGTCTCTAAAAGAACACTCTCCAATTGGATTGCTCAGTGTATCTCTTTTGCTTACCAGAGTAAGAACCTTTCTCTGGAGGGCCATGTCACTGCTCACAATGTGAGGGCCATGGCCACCTCTATGGCTCATCTAAACTCTGTGTCCATTGACCAGATCTGTCGAGCAGCCACCTGGGCCTCGTTCATACCTTTACAGCCCATTACTGTTTGGACAAGGACTCCCGCTGGGATGCCTTGTTTGGTCAGGCTGTCCTCAGACACCTGTTTCATTCTTGAACAACTCCAGCCCACCTTCCCTGAATGGATGCCTGAGATCCATAGGAAGATGAGGAACCTTTCAGGGTCTCATACCCTTGAGGGGTTCTCCCGGGCATCTTAGCTAGGGAGTCCCCATATGTGAGGACTTATTCCTGCTTGTTCCTGGAGATAGCACAGTTGCTTACCTGTAACAGGTGATCTCTGGGAACAGCAGGAATTAGTCCTCACAACCCACCCACCTCCCCTAGGAGTTGTATCTCTCTCTCTTTTCTTTCCTCTCTCTATTGTCTCAGCTTTAAACTCGAACTGAGGAGAGTTGGTCAGGAAGGCGGGAAGGCAGCGCGCATGCGCAGTGGGAGGCCCCAAAAGCTTCCCTTCTGGGAAGCTGGGGAGCTTTCCCGCGCAGGCTCCGTCGGTACCGACGTACCCATATGTGAGGACTTATTCCTGCTGTTCCCAGAGATCACCTGTTACAGGTAAGTAACTGTGCTTTCTTCTTCCCCCTCCTACCCCCCACAAGTCTTGGGCTGAGATCTCAAGAGAAGGGGAGGGAGAGGAGAATGATACTTTCTATACACAGATTTGCTTTTAGCATGGGAAGAAAGTTGGCGTGCAGGCCCTTCATGGTCCAATATGACAACTTTGCGCACAACTTTGCAGACAGGTAGTGTGCAAAACCTCAAGCAAACAGTGCACATCACATTTACAACTATGATAACATAAGAAGGTAAGAAATTCCATACTAGGTCAGACCAAAGCCCATCAAGCCCAGTATTGAAGCAGCGAAGTGCAGACAATGAATAAATCCAGGAGTCAATTTACAGGGTCCAAGCCAATTTATTGTGCACAAGGCCCAGTTAGTCAAAGCTTCAAAAAGGACTGAGCAAAGTTCTTACAGAGACATATTCATTTATACATTTCTTTTCAGTTTGATACATGCAAACTTTCTATTGGTCCCAACGCCCCCTGCAGCCGTCCAATCAGAGATCCCTCCTGGGCCTAGCACCCAGCTCCCTCCTCTTGGACTGTTCTAACAATGGTGCAGTTTCTAGGTTTGGATACTTCTCTACTGCAAGGTCGTTTCTAGCTTTAGGAATGCAAGTATTGAAACATTTCTATCTTCACAGCACAAGAGAATAATGAAAGATTTATGCATTCATGAAAACTTCTTATTAAGCAGTTTAAACAGTTTTCTCAAACTTTTACAGACTTTGGTTCTTTACTGAGATGGTGTTGGAATCAGGGCCTAACTTACAGGCCTTTCACATTTGCAGACTATTATAGGCCATAGCCTGCCACATTCCCCCCTTTGATTATTCTCACCCGCTAGTGAGAAAGGGTGAGAATTAAATCACATATTAAGCTTGCTTAAGCGCATCATCTTGGGATATTGGGGAATATTGCCACATAGCTAATATTTTCGTAGCTGCCTTCCATTCTACAGTACTATCAATAACTGAGGTTATCATGCGTAAGCAAAGGGGTAGGAGACATGGGTGAAACAAGCAGACAGCCAATATGAGTAATACAATAAACACAAGGGTCTTCATACTCCCTAACCATGAAAATGCTGAACCAAACCACCCATCAAGCTTCAGGCCATGCCAGGTCTGAACAGGCACATAAGCTTGTGTGCGTATTTGAGTAGCTATATCTTCAACAACATGTCCATTATTATCAATCTGCAAACACCAGTTGGTTAAATTCAATTTTCCACACACCACCTTCAGCTGCTAACAAATAATCTAGAGCTAAACGATTCTGATAAATAGCTGTATGCATCTGTGTACTTTGCTTAGCTAAAAGAGTTAGTGCTTTACTGGTTTCATTGGTTATTATTTCAACAACAGCTTGTAAGCGTATAATATGATTTATCATATACACAGGAGTACGATATCCCCATGTACCATTTTGCTCCCATGTAGCAGGTCCATAGTATGAAATAATTCTCCCAGGTGGCCACTTCTCCCAGGTGGCCACTCCTCCTCCTTCCACTTGTCCCATTGGCCTCTCGTTTCTGTCAACTCCTGTACACGGGAAACCCCAGTTCTCCATGGGACGTAGGCAACAGGAAAAAGGAAGGTCGTATGGTTCCCAAGGTACATGCTCCTCCCCAGTGGTGAGGAAGCCTAGCATATGCTCGGGTTACACAAATCCAGTACAGTCCAGGTGGTGTTTGCCAGGCATTATAAGCTGCTAGATTAGTCCAGATGCTGGCAAGATTAGGGAAACGAACTAAAGGGTTGGAGGGCTCTGAAGCGTTGACTTCTGACCACCAAGACATCTTCTTAGTGGTGCCGTTGTAGAACCTTTGATTGAGACAGACCAGCTGTCCAACTTCCATGGCAAACTGTGGTCCAAAGCGAGCAAAACACAAATTACCAACAATGGGGTGGGCCAGTACCCATTCACTAGTAGTCTGATGTAAATCAGTCTGATTATAAGGCATAGAATAGTTCACTTCTTGTGCCTCCCAGGGCCATTGGTCTCCCATCTTAGTCCCTCCACAGAAAAGGCAGTCTGAAATGTGGAGACTAGATGCTACTGCCCCGGTGAGCTCAATGAACAAGTTTTGGGAGGTAGAAACTACCTTGCAGTAGAGAAGTATCCAAACCTAGAAACTGCTCCATTGTTAGAACAGTCCAAGAGGAGGGAGCTGGGTGCTAGGCCCAGGAGGGATCTCTGATTGGACAGGTACAGGGGGCATTGGGACCAATAGAAAGTTTGCATGTATCAAACTGAAAAGACATGTATAAATGAATATGTCTCTGTAAGAACATTGCTCAGTCCTTTTTGAAGCTTTGACTAACTGGGCCTTGAGCACAATAAATTGGCTTGGACCCTGTAAACTGACTCCTGGATTTATTCATTGTCTGCACTTCGCTGCTTCATATTCTTGGTGCATTGGCCGGGAATGTGCGGATAGTGAATGGTGGTCAAGCGAATACTCCACGCAATTCGCCTCCAGGTTTGGCCCGGTCAGAACCGTGTCCGTCTGACCGCAGGGGAAACCTCGGGCGCCGCCGATCCCTTTCTATCGGAGAGGGTTCCGCCTTGCCTCGGCGGGCCACTGGGTCCGGCCGGCCAACACCTCCAAACCCGAGGGGAGTCCAGGATCCAACCCAAGAACTGGTTTGGTATCGGGAACCGGATCCGGTGAGTAGACATGTTCTTGTTTAAAAGTCACTGAAGCCTGGGGAACAGAGTCTTGCATGAGTGCGCGAGACTGATTTGGTATAGACTAACTGGGAAAATCTCGCATGAGTGCGCGAGACAAGAGAGCCTGATCACCTCTCATAAGGGCGGTCCTAGTACGCTCCGCATAAGGGTTAGCGGAAACCGAAGTCACCGACCCTTTGGTTGGGAATAGTCAGTTAGTCAGAAAACCTTGGGCATTTTGAAAAATGATTTCTTGTGCTGGTATGATTATTTGTGTGATTGAGAGGTCTTGAGACACAGACCGAGTGAGAGCGAACTCCTGAGTAGCACAGTTCCTGGCCGGGTGACCGCGCCCAGGTCGCGAAAAGGAGGAAGCGTGTGGTGTTCTGTGGGCTGTACAGACCCCTTACCTACAGCCATACTACCTACCCTTACTGTTTTGTCATCTTGTATGTCATTACGTGTACGCTCTTACGATTATGGGAGGGACGGAGTCCACACAAACTCTGCTGGAATGTATGATCACGAATTTCCGTAAAGGATTTTCAGGAGACTACGGCATAAAATTGTCTCCGTCTAGATTAAGAGTGTTATGTGATAGGGAGTGGCCTGTGTTAGCTACTTCATGGCCCCGTGGGGGCACCTTTGATGTAGAAATAGTTTCTCGTATTCATCAGCTTGTACAAAAAGCGCACCCTGATCAGTTCCCCTACATAGATTCCTGGTCGGGTGTTTGCGAAAGGCAGCCCTCTTGGGTAAAGCGCTGCTATGAGGACCAGTGTAGAATATTAGTAGCAACCACTAGGGGGACCCGAAAGGTTGAGGAGAAGAAGCCACCTGTGTATTCTGCCTCAGAGTCCCCAGAAATCCTGGCCCGTTTACCCCAGCACCCACATAGGTTAGTTCCCCCAGCTCCGCTACCTGAAACGGAACCTGATGAGGTACCTCAGCAATTACCACTGCAGCAGCAAAAGAAGCCCACTTCCCCGAGTGATAGCCCCGAGTCTGACCCAAGTACGTCGGGGGAACCAGGGTCCTCCGACGAGATGGAAGGCCGAGGCTCTCCTGCCAGTTCAGGGTCACCAACCAAGGAAGCTTATACCCGAGAGCCGTATGATTTAAGAAGTATAACCCCAAAGAAGAAGGAGAAAGCAGGGCGCCTAATGCCATTGCGTCAAGTGCCTGGTGTACCTATCCTAAATGAACAGGGCCAAATGGCACCAGGACCAACCAGTCTAGTCTATGTACCTTTTTCCACTACTGATTTATTTAACTGGAAAACGCATTATGCATCCTATACAGCAAAACCCCAGGAATTGACAGAATTAATGTCTAGTATAATGCAAACTCATCAGCCTACCTGGGCCGATTGTCTCCAGCTCCTGTCCACTCTCTTTACTACTGAGGAGCGAGCGTGGATTGTGCAAGCAGCCATCCGCTGGTTATTTATTTATTTATTTATTACAATCTTTTATATAACGCACTATTCTGTATCAGCGCGGTTTACATGAAACTAAATCACCAGAACAACAAGCTATTCTGTGTTTACAGAGAACAGGTGTACGAACTTGGATAACGTAGGGGAACTATTTACAAAAATTATTTACATACAGGCATTATGTCCATGCACAAGGATCCTCAATATCGCACTGAGAAAGTAGATGAGGCTAAACTGGTAAAGATGGTGTAGCTAATTTTGTTGGAGGATTTGGTTTGGCACATTGCTGAGTGGGTAATATTTGAGAAACAGGTGATGTTTGAGTGCTTTCCTGAACTGGGTTAAGTCAGTGATTGCACGGATGTTCGATGGTAGTGCGTTCCAGCATCTTGGGGCGCAAAATCTGAATGCCCTGTTTGCTGTTGTCTGGGTGCATTTTGTTAATGCTTTAGGAATTATTAATGTGTTTATTGCAGTCGATCTTCTGGATCTGTTAGGTGGAATGGCGTGGATGAGCTCTGTTAGTGAGGAGGATGCAAGACCGTTGATGGCCTTGAAGGTCAGCAGTAAGGTCTTCAAAACGAGCCTTCCGTGTATTGGGAGCCAGTGGAGCTGCTTCAGGATAGGCGTCACGTGCTCGTTCCTAGAGGTTCCATGAAGTACCCTTGCTGCAGCGTTCATGGCGAGTTGTAGAGTGTTAATGGTAGACTGTGGGAGGCCTTATAGGATAGCATTGGCATAATCAAAGTGCGGTAAAATTAGTGCCTGGTATATTGTCCTGAAGTCTTCTGGAGCTAGTAAGGAGCGCAAATGCCTAAGTGACCGGATCTTGAAATAGACTGCTCTTACTATGTTACCTATGTGCACCTTCATGTCAAGACGTTGATCCAATGTTACCCCCAGGTATCGTATTGTGGATTTTGTTTGAAGTTCTGCTTCCTTAACTCTTACATGGGGTGGCGGTGTGAAGTTATGGTCCCTCGTGATGAAGAGCACCTCCGTCTTCTTGTGTTGAATACGGAGGTTTTGGGATTGGAGCCATTCGGAAACTGCGTCGAAACATTCTATCAGCGGGGAGAGGTCCAATTGCTCTGTAGAGAACGGCGTGTAGAGCAGGATATAAGAACATAAGATATGCCATACTGGGTCAGACCAAGGTCCATCAAGCCCAGTATTCTGTTTCCAACAGTGGTCAATCTAGGTCATATGTACCTAGCAGTTTCCCCAAGAGACACAAGTTCCACAATGCTTGTACTGGGTCAAGCATTGATATCTTCGGTCACTTCTTAATAATGGTTTATGGACTTTTCCTCCAGGAACTTGTCCAAACCTTTTTTAAACCCAGCTACACTAACAGCCTTTACTACATCCTCCGGTAACAAATTCCAGAGTTTGATTACACGTTGAGTAAAAAAATATTTTCTTTTATTAGTCTTAAATAGTTTACCCTGTAGCTTCATTGCATGTCCCCTAGTCTTTCTATATTCTGATAAGGTAAACAATCGATCTACGTTTACCCGTTCCACTCCGTTCATTAATTTATAGACTTCTATCATATCTCCCCTCAGCCATCTCTTTTCCAGGTTAAAGAGCCCTAACATTTTTAGCCTTTCTTCATAGGAGTATCCTTCCATCCCCTTTACCATTTTGGTGGCTCTTCTCTGTACCTTTTCTAAAATCGCTATATCCTTTTTAAGATACGGCGACCAGAATTGCACACAATATTCAAGGTGCGGTCTCACCATGGAACGATATAGAGGTATTATAATATCTTTTGTTTTATTTTCCATTCCTTTCCTTATCATACCTAGCATTCTATTTGCTCTCTTGGCTGCCGCTGCACACTGGGCCGAGGGTTTTAACATGGTATCCATAATGACGCCTAAATCTTTTCCCTGGGTGGTGGTTCCTAATGTGGAACCTTGCATTGTGTAACCATAGTTTGGGTTGTTCTTCCCTAGGTGCATAACTTTACACTTGTCCACATTTAATTTCATCTGCCATTTTGATGCCCAGTCTTCCAATTTATCAAGATCCTCTTGCAATTTTTCACAATCCTCTTGGGTTTTAACAACTTTAAATAGTTTTGTGTCATCTGCAAATTTGATAACCTCACTCGTTATTCCACTTTCCAGGTCATTTATGAATATGTCAAAAAGCAGCGGACCCAGCACAGATCCCTGGGGTACACCACTATTCACCTTTCTCCACTGGGAAAATTGGCCATTTAGCCCTACCTTCTGTTTTCTATCTTTTAACCAGTTCCTGATCCACAATAGTACACTGCCTCCTATCCCATGACTCTTTAGTTTTGCCAAAAGTCTCTGATGAGGGACCTTGTCAAAAGCTTTCTGAAAGTCCAGATACACAATATCAACCGACTCACCTTTGTCCACCTGTTTATTCACTTCTTCAAAAAAACATAAAAGATTAGTAAGACAAGATCTTCCTTGTCTAAAGCCATGTTGGCTGTCTCCCATTAGTTCGTGACTATCTACATGCTGAGTAATTTTATTCTTTATGATGGTTTCTACCATTTTTCCCGGTACTGACGTCAGGCTCACCGGTCTGTAGTTTCCCGGATCACCCCTGGAACCCTTTTTAAAAATTGGTGTTACATTGGCGATCCTCCACTCTTCAGGTATTAGAGATGATTTTAATGATAGTTCACAGATTACTGATAGCAGGTCTGCAATCTCATATTTCAGTTCTTTCAACACCCTTGGATGTATACCATCCAGCCCAGGTGATTTGCTACTCTTCAGTTTATCTAATAGTTGTAAGGCATCTTCCCGATGTATCGATATTTCCTTCAATTCTTCCGCACCTTTAAATACCACTTGTCACACCGCCCCCTTGGTGGTAATGGCGCAACCCAACAGAAAGAGGGTGGACATGGAAGAAGAAAGTTTGTTTGTGGGGGAGCTTAGTTCAAATGCAAGGCTCAGGTTCTTATAGCCCTGGTAGCCTTCTGGTTAACTAAGAGCTCCCAAGAAAATAACAGTCCGAGGGTAGGGAAATTATAAGGCTTTTATTTCCCACGTTGCAAATAGGTTCCTAAGCTCAGAATACAACAGCACACACAAAAGAAATGTCCTTGCTCCAGGTTAAAGGAAAAACATGAACTGAAAAATCTGTTAACTTCACAGTACTGTCAAAAACGGAATACAGCATCAAACTTTACATACAGGCCACAGCTATTCCTCTGCTAGGGCTCAATCCTCTTGGTCAGGCAATAGCTACATTCCATCGGAATATCCGAGGGATCCTCCGGGAATTCCACCTGCATGGGCTCGCAGTCCGGAATGTCTGAGGACTCTCTTTCAGGCCTTCTGTGTAACGCTTGTATGATACGCCAATGGTCAGCATTAAAAGGTAAGTCCTTGCATTGTATACTTTTATAACAGGAACAGTCTCTCCTGCACTCTGTTTCTTCTCTAGCAAGTTTCCTGTTTAATGCAGGTTTGTATCTTGTCTCATGAATGCCTCTAGAACAGGGGTCTCAAACTCAAATTGCTTTGAGGGCCAAATGAGGACTTGTAAAATAACCCGGGGGCCGCATGAGACGTGGGAACTCATTTGCATAAGGGACATCATTTGCATAAATATTTGCATAATGTTACCATCCCTAACTTTTAGTAAACATGCCTCTTAATGAGTGCATGAATAAAGAAAGACTAAAAGATTTCTACATTACTATAATCCAGTGGCAACCGCCAGGCACATTAGGAACTACTACAAACAAACACTGCCCATTTAGAACCCATAGCAAACCCACCATATCCTAACAGCACTACCAGGACTCACAAAGCACCATACCCTACCTATCAAAAGGCAACACTGCAAATATTAAATCAATACATTTCAGAGAATAACAATACATGACCTACTGGGGACAGAGAACAAGTAGCAATGTCAAATAGGAATTACATAAACAGAATACCTCAGCTCAGTTACACATGCAGAATACACCATCACCAAACAAGGAATCAAAATTTAGAAACAAGACAATTAAACTGGGACCCCCGGCACAATGTCTAGCGAAGTTCTGTGTACAGAGAGCAACTCCAAACCAGAGATGGCAGGGTCTGAGCACCAGAGGGTCCAAGCCTGCCTGAAGAGCACTAGAAATTGAGAATCCTGCCTCTGTGGAGAAGAATTCTTGGGCAGCAGCATCTGAGCAGAAGGGATTGCAGGCTAGGGCAGGTGGATCAAGAGCATCCACTTCTGGAGAACTGATCCTGATGCCCATGGGAGCAGGCAGTGCAGAGGGGCCAGGTCTCATTTACTGGACTGGGGGCCGTGCTGGAGGACTCCCCTGGTGAGCAGCACAAGCTGTGCATACCCTGTCCTGTAAATCCTTGCACTTTTGGTAGCAGATGAGGCATCGTTGGAAAGAGGGAGGCATCATAAAGAATTTCCCCCTGTGTGATGCTGGCACTGAAAAACAGCTCTGTGGCTACAAAACAAAATAAAATAAAAATGACCATAGGAAACTAACGCTGTCCTAGCAGACCACACGGCCTGAATCCCTGCTCAAAAACTGCTGCCATGGATGTGAGGAGCAAAAATGACCACTGTGCCTTTTGCGGCTGAGGAAAACACGCAGTGCATCAGAAATAGAGTCAGGACCGGAGACATAAGGTCGCAGCGGATTGCAGAAGCAGAGAAACCCCGGAGTTTTCGCGCTAGTCCCACTCTCGATTGAGCGACAGCAGGCCCAGGGGGAGGGGGTGTTAAGCAAAACTCACTGTGTCCAAATCGCAGCCTCAGAGGAGCAGGGGAGCCAGAGCCCATGCAGGAAGACAGGTGCTGCTTAGTCAACTGAACTAAGTAAAGATACTGAAGGCTCTCCCTGCTGCCAGCCTGCAAGGTACTCGTGACCAAAATCCGGCCTCCCCCTTTAACTCAACCTTAGCCCCCAGAATTAGGGAATTTGGTTGGAAATTCCAGAGGGGCCCTCCTGTGCACCCTGGAGACGTCCAGCTAAACAATTACTAAAGTGGAAGAACAAGTAAAAAAAATGACTTCTGCTGCTCAAGCAGCAAAATCAGCTGTCCTGCGGCCCCTTCCCCTGTGCCCGGAGATCCGAGTCTGCTCTATCAGCGGCGTGCTTGAAACCGCGCGAGAGGGGAATACTCTCTTCGCGGCTTGAAAAGCACGCCGCTGATAGAGCAGACTCGGATCTCCGGGCACAGGGGAAGGGGCCGCAGGACAGCTGATTTTGCTGCTTGAGCAGCAGAAGTCAGTTTTTTTTAAAATTTGACAATTGATTCTGCCGCTGCCACGGCGGCAACGGCAGAAGCCAGGGTTTTGGGTTTTTTTTGTTTTCCTCCGTCGCGGGCCGCACAAAGTTGTCTCGCGGGCCGCGTGTTTGAGACCCCTGCTCTAGAAGGACAGCATTCTCTAGTGCCCTGCTTCTTCTGTATCACATCATTCCTAAAATCATAGTTATTAAAATGGCAATTACCTTTTCTTCTAAGGTTCTCCGATTGAGGTGAGGGCTGAGGCCTGCTCCTGCTGGGTCTTGGTTTCTCAGCTGTCCAGGTAGGCCTTTGGTTCTCAGGTCTGCCTGCTGCTGGAGTTAGGCCTTGTTTGTGCCACAGCTCCTTTCTCCCAGGGCTTTGAAAGTTACCCTTCACAATTCTCCTTTCACCTCCTTGTTTGCTATTCCTTGTTGCACCTTTCAACAGTAGCTGGCCCTTGTTACTCTCAGGCCTTGGACTTTCTGGTATAGTCCTCCTCCTTTCAGGGTCAGCTTCCTTATGGTATCTTTCCCTCCTGGAAAGTGTATCTTTTCCTCTTTTAAAACATTTACAGCAAGTTTCTTCACCTGGCTCTGCTGAGTCTGCTAGGCCGTTTCCCTCGGTCAGGACTCCTATTCCTGGATCCTCCGAATATCCATGCAAAGCTGGAACTGGAACTCCTTGCACCACTCCTTGCCAGTCTCCTTGGCAGTCTCCTTGTCAATCTGCTTGCGAATCTCCTTGCGACTCTCTTTGGCACTCTCTTTGCCGGTCTGTTTGCCCTTCTCTTTGCCACCTTGCGTACCGGTCTGACTTCCTCCAGTCATCTGAGCTTTTAAAAGGAATTCTTCCCTTTCTACATTGGGTGTTGGCTGGTATTGCATCATTGGCTCTAGGGCGTGGTTCCTCAGTCCTCCAGAGGTCTCTCTGGCTCCCCCTATATGGCTCCTCGTGATGCTGCAGCCGGTGTTTACCTCTTTTTTCTGGGTTTAAAACCTTTTCTTCTGCCTGCAGCTGGTCTGCAGTGCCACACACTTCAGTCATGGGTAACATCCCTACATCTTCCTCAGTAAAGACCGAAGCAAAGAATTCATTCAGTCTCTCCGCTATCGCCTTGTCGCCTCTTAGTGCTCCTTTAACCCCTTTATCATCTAATGGACCAACTGACTCTCTCACAGGTTTTTTGCTACAAATGTACTTGAAAAGGTCTTTATTTCGCGTTTTTGCTTCCGCAGCAAGCTTCTTCTCAAATTCTCTCTTTGCCTGCCTTATCAATGCCTTGCATTTGATTTGCCAGTGCTTGTGCTGTTTCCAGGTTTCATTGTTTGGCTCTTTTTTCCATTTCCTGAAAGATGCTTTTTTGGCAACAACAGCCTCTCTGACCTCACCTTTAAACCACGCTGGCAGTTTTTTGGACTTCCTTCCACTTTTCTTAAAGCGTGGAATGCAGCTGGTCTGGGCTTCCAAGATAGTATTTTTCAACAACACCCAAGCTTGATGTACGTCTTTAACCTTTGCAACTGCTCCTTTTAGTTTTTTCTTAACTGTTTTCCTCATTTTATCATAGTCTCCCTTTCAAAAGTTAAAAGGTAGTACTGTGGATTTCCTTACTATCCCTTCTCCACTAATTAAATCAAAGACGATCATGCTATGATCACTATTGCCAAGTGGCCCCAACACCCTTATCTCTTGCACTAGATCTGGTGTTCCAGTAAGGACTAGGTCTAATATGGCTTCCCCTCTGGTCGGTTCATGAACCAGCTGCTCCAAGAAGCAGTCATTTATTTCATCTAGGAACTTTATCTCCCTAGCATGTCCTGACGTGACACTGACCCAGTCGATACCGGGGTAATTGAAATCACCCATTATTGTTACTTGCGCTGTAACGTTTGTTAGCTTCCTTGATTTCTTTGAGCATTTCATCATCCATTTGGTCATTCTGGCCAGGTGCTCGATAGTACACCCCCACTACCATCGCCTTCCCCCTTTTATATGGAATTTCAATCCATATAGATTCTACAGCAGATTTTGTTTCCTGCAAAACTTTAATCCTTTCTTAGTCAATGCCCTCTCTAACATAGAGCGCAACCCCTCCACCAATTTGATCAGCTCTATCATTACGATATAGTTTGTACCCAGGTATCACAGTGTCCCACTGGTTGTCCTCCTTCCACCATGTCTCTGATATGCCAATGATATCTAACCTTTCATTTCGTGCTATATATTCTAACTCTCCCATCTTATTCTTTAGACTTCTAGCATTTGCATACAAGCATTTTAGAGAATGTATTTTATTCATGTTAATTTGGCTATTGTTAGACATGGGTAAATTTTTTTTTTTTTTTTATTTAGTATACATTTGTATACCGCTACTTCCAGTGATCAGCAGCGTTTTTTGATTACAGATTGGAAATTGTCAAATCATGACAGGAAATGTTTTGAGGTATAAACACATTGATTAGACAGGAAAGCACAGCACACAGAGAACTATTTTACAGGGAACATGGGCTATGGAGGGTTAAGTGGCTTGCCCAAGACCACAAGGAGTACCTGTGGGGCTAGAAACCCCAGTCCTTCCGGCCCAAGGTTGCTGTCCTCTAGTGGGATTTGAACCCCCGACCTTCTGGCCTGAAGTACCTTGACCCAACCACTAGGCTACTCCTCCACTCCACTGGGATCTTTAAGCTCTTTCTGCTCCATACTTGAGGGCATTTGGGCTACTTTACTCTTTTGTGGAACCTCTCTGCTTTTGGTAGTATCCTTCAAGGATACATTCTTCCGAACCATCCGCTCTTGGGCGACTGTCGGCTTTCCTCTAATATCTAGTTTAAAAGCTGCTCTATCTCCTTTTTAAAGGTTAGGTGGCAATGAGCTGGTAGGGTGTGAGTTGGCCAGCTCCGGGGGAAACCCCAATTTACAGCGGTAAAATCCCTTTACATTGTCCTGTGCGCTCTCAGGAGGCTTTGTTATTGACAGCGGAGAGGGCACGGGAGAGGAACATTCTCTTTCGGTCGACCGGTGAAGCTGTATGGCCTCGAAAACGGCACAAAAGGAGAAAGGACGGCCCCCAGAGGGCAAGATGGCCGAGGAAGCGCCAACAAGCCCTAGTGAAGGCCGGACCCGGGCTATGGTGGCGGAAGTGAGTACGGCGGTGGTGGCCGCGCTATATGACCGCTTTAGCTCCCTGGCCGAACAAATATCTCATGTCAGTCAGAGTATTGGCGACTTCACAGGGCGAATGGAGCAGGTCGAGGCCCGGGTCTCCGATATGGAGGACTCTCACCGCACCATGCAAGAGCGGGTGACAGCCCTGGAGAGCATGGTGAAACAACACTGCGACAAAATCGACGATCTTGAAAATAGGAGCCGGCGGAAGAACTTGCGCTTTGTTGGCATTCCGGAGAGTGTGGCGGATCACATGCTTGCTGGGCATCTGGAGTCTTGGATTGTGCAGACCTTCTCAGACACCGTTACCGGCCCGATTAAATTGGAAAGAGTGCATAGGCTGGGCCGGAGGCTGGAGGGAGCTCGCCGACCACGTGCAGTTATTGCACGGTTCCTGGAATTTCGGCAAAAGGAGGAGGTATTGAAGGCTGCTAGAGGCCGGTGAAGGCAGCCCGGTGGTGGGGAGCAGATTCTGGTCTTCCAGGATTATTCCATCCTAGTGAGCCAGCAACGGAGGGCCTACACGGCGGTGTGTGGACAGTTAGCCAACCGCGGTGTGCGGTTTGCACTGCTTTATCCAGCGAAGCTGCGTGTGGAACACCAGGGACGTCTGAAGTATCTGAATACTCCGGAGGAGGCTCAGAACCTTTTGGAGCAACTTAGCGAGGTGGTGGCCTCATAAAGGCGGACTCTTTTTGAAATTGAGGTGCTTCTGTGGTCTGGTGCAGGCAAAGGGAAGGTGGCTGGAGGATGCAGATATGGGGCGCTTTACCAAATGATACTTTTTGGCACCTAATGATTGACTGCAGTTCCCTTTTGGTGGCCTTTTGTGTGTGAGTGGGTCAACCATTTCGCTGTTATTTCTTTTTTTTGTTTTTACTCTTTACTTAGCCGCCTGCTGGTTTTCGCTGTGCGGTTTCCTGTGTACTGCTCCTATGTATTGCTCTGTTTTCACACTGTGGGTGGGAGGAGGGGGGCGTGCGTAATGGGGATGCCATCTTTTGTATACGCAGCCATGTTTAGTGCCTTTGGCCGTTGTTACATGCTAGTGCGGATCTGCTATGGCGGACGGTATGTAACTATCAGGAGTTGCGCAGTGCTTACTGCCTTTGTGCCCAGCTCGGGGGAGGCATGCGGCAGGTTTAGTGGTGCGCTGGATGGAGGGTTCGGGCCTTGGGACTGGTTCACCGCGGGGTCCTCCTGGAGCTGGGTACTTCGGCACTTATGGCATCCTCCTGCACATATAGTATTCTTGCAGAGCCTGGTTTCCACTATGGGGAGTAACAGTCGGTTGATGACTCCTTTGCTTTTGGGTATGTTCTAATCTTAACTGTTGGGGATGGGAAGGGGCAGTGTTGCTCTTTGTGTTGGTGTACTTTTGCTGTTTCTCTTTTGGTGGGTAGTCGGAGTGGGGAGGGGGGGCATCAGTTTCATTTCAGTTTCATATCGGTGGTGGTGTTATGTAAGGGGGACTTAGTTAGCTCATGGGGTAAGCCCGGCTGCCATTGGAATGGGGCCCCAGGTGATAAAGGGCCAGGAAGGGAATAGGAGGGAGGAATGGGGGGTTGGGGAAGGTTTGGGGGTATGCATGGGGAGTGGGGCTTATGTTAAGGGGAGGAAGGGGGGTTGGGGGGACGGGGGGGTAGGGAAGGATGGGAGCTTGGAGAACTAGATTCGCTGCTGGTTGGCTTGTGGGTCAGGTGGAGGGGCGTTGTGTGTGAGGCTGGGGCCCTAGGCTGGGGGGGCAGCAGCCTTAATGAAGGAGTTAATTTCAGGCTTACGATGCAGAAATGGCCCATCGATAATGGTTAAGCCTTTGAAGCTAGCTTCTTGGAATGTATGCGGTATGGGTTCCCCTATGAAGAGATATAAAGTATTGCAGCAGCTGCGGTTAAAGCGGGTGGACATAGCCATGTTACAAGAAACACACCAGTCCTCTGCAGAGCATGAGAAATTGTGTAGGGGGTGGGTTGGTAAAGTCTATGGGGCTCCAGCAATTGGTAAAAAGAGGGGCGTGGCCATTCTTATTGCTAAACAAATGGGATGGGTGGAGGAGCGGGTGGAGGTTGATCCAGAGGGTCGCTACGTTTTTGTTTGGGGGACTTTAGTTGGTTTGCGGGTTGTCTTGGGGTCGGTTTACGCGCCTAATGGATATAACGCTCGGTTCTATAATCAAGTGACTCGGATGGTGTCCTCTTTAGGGGACTACCGCCTGTTGCTCAGCGGTGATTTCAATTCGGTCATGGACGACACTCTGGATAGATCTGGGGGGTCTGGAGCCCGCGATCAGCAGAGTGCCCGGTGTATCCGTGGATTGTGTGAGGGATATGAACTCTTGGATGTGTGGAGGATTTTGCATCCGGGTGACAGGGAGTACACCCACTTGTCCAGGGCGCATGGGACATGGTCGAGAATCGATTATTTCCTCCTTTCTGCGGATTTATTTCGGTGGGTAGACCGGGTGGACATTGGGCCGCCAGTTGTCTCAGATCATGCTATGGTGGTGCTGGGGATGCAGCAACCCGAGCGAGGGAGCGGGTGGAATTGGCGGTACCCCCTGGATCTGGCGGGCGATGCAGGTTTTGAGACATTTTTACAGGAAAGGTGGGTGGAATACTCTCAGCACAACGCCCAACATGGGGATAACCCGGCCTTATTTTGGGAGGCGGGGAAAGCAGTGATGCGTGGGGAGATTATCAGTTACCACAGTCAGAAACGGAGGAGAATGAATAAGCGAATTCTACAGTTAGAAAAAGAGTTGTCCAAGGCACGTCGTTGGCATGCCTACTGTAAGAGTGGGGCGGCCAAGGCGCGGCTGAAGGAATTACAAACTGAATTGGAGACGGTGCTTTGTCATAGGGCTAGGAAATCCCTGATGTATTATAGATATCAGCTTTATCGACACGGGAATCGAGCCGGTAGATTGTTGGCCTCTCTGGTGCGAGCGGATGGGGGACCTCAGCATATTGGGGCAATTCGGCATGAGGACGGCACTCTGCGTACTGGGGCAGGGGACATCGAGCAGGCGTTTTGCGATTACTATCAGCAATTATATGGCGGGGAAGGTCTTGACTCGGGGGGTGGACGGGAGTTCTTGCGAGCGTGTAACCTGCCGAGAGTGACGGCGGAACAGTTGGAGGTGCTGAATGAGCCCGTTTCTGTTCAGGAGGTCCAACGGGCGATTCGAAGTCTCAAGCAGGGGAGGGCTCCTGGCCTAGATGGCTTTAGAGGGGAATTTTATAAAGTTTTGGAAGATAAGGTGGCGATCCCTTTATCGGAGTATTACGAAGATCTGATTCATCGAGGAATGTTTCCGTATGAGGCGAATAAGGCCCTTGTCACGGTCTTACCTAAACCAGGTAGGGATCCTCTTTTGCCCAGTTCTTATCGGCCCATTTCCTTGTTGAACGTGGATATTAAAATCTTAGCGAAGATCTTGGCGGAGCGACTGGCGGGTTTCCTGCTGGCCTTAATACAGAAGGATCAGATAGGTTTTGTGAGAGGTAGACATGCTGCTTATAGTTTGCAACGAGTGTTGGCCTCTATGTGTGCTAGTCGCAAGGGTAATAAGCGCTCTATGTTAATAAGTTTCGACGCTGAGAAAGCCTTTGATAGGGTAGATTGGGGATTCATGTACCAGGTGTTGGAGGCGGTGGGG
The DNA here is from genome assembly GCA_033557465.1 of Ichthyophis bannanicus. Taxonomy (NCBI): domain Eukaryota; kingdom Metazoa; phylum Chordata; class Amphibia; order Gymnophiona; family Ichthyophiidae; genus Ichthyophis; species Ichthyophis bannanicus. The sequence continues at coordinate 428,695,393 of CM066034.1, read as the reverse complement.
ATTTCAGGTTTTTTTGTGGAGGCGGTGAGGTTGTTGTATGCGGATCCTCGCGGGGCGATTTTGATCAATGGGAAGATGTCTCCTGAATTTAAGATTCAGAAGGGCACCAGGCAGGGCTGTCCCCTTTCGCCCCTCTTATTTGTCTTGACGCTGGAACCCTTATTGTGTCACATTAGGTCTTCCACGGCTTTCCGAGGGATTTTGGTGGGGAACACAGACTTTAGGGTTGCGGCTTTCACTGATGACCTACTGATGCACCTCGAGAATCCGGAGGAAGGGTTACCGGCTCTGTTGCAGCTATTTCGCAGTTATGGTGCGCTCTCAGGATTTAGGTTAAATTTGGATAAGTCTGAGGCTTTGCCACTCGATGCTGCTATTTCCCAGATGTGGCCGGGTAATTTTCCGTTGAAATGGGCAGGAGACCGATTCAAGTATCTGGGAATTTATCTCCCTCGGGATTTGCGCACTCTTTCTCAGATTAATGTCATGTCGCTATTGAAGCATCTCACTGACCGGATACATAAGTGGAAGGCTTTGCCTTTGTCCCTAGGGGGCTGGATAGCCCTTTTCAAAATGATGCTGTTTCCCAAGTGGCTCTATACTTTACAGACCTTGCCGTTGTTGTTAACACGGCAGGATATCCTCCTGGTGGAAAAACAGATTAATATTTTGTTGTGGAGAGGTAAGCGACCTAGGGTACGTCTGGCGGTGCTCCAGCGACCGTGGTCTGCCGGAGGTCTGGGGTTCCCCGATCTTAAACAATATAATCGGGCATGTCTTCTTCGGCATGTTCGAGATTGGCTATGGGAGATGGGTAACTACACTCCATTAAGGATGATTGGGGCCTTGGTTGCCCCTTTGCACGTTCGCTATGTCCTGTATATGCAGCGCCTGAAGGGCGTTGATCGGCAGGTGTGGAGTGTGCTGTTGTATCCCGTGGTGCGGGTCTGGAGACATGTCTGTGGGAAACTGGGGTTTTCGGCGTCTTGCTCCCCATATCTTCCGGTACGGGGGAATGCTGACTTTCTACCGGGCCTGACGGAAGGCAGTTATGCGAGATGGGCGGAGATGGGCATTACCACTATGGAGCGGCTAGTCACGGGAGAGGGGACCATTGAGTCCTTGGCTAGCTTAAGTCTCCAGTACCACTGGACGAGTAAGGACGTGTTCCCCTATGCTCAGATCCGGAGCTATATAGGCACGCTGCCTGCGGTTTCACTGCGAGGGGACATCTGTTCTCGGCTGGAGGAACTTTTGATGGGGGGGGAGTCGGTGATGAGAGTCTCCCAGTTACATCAGGCTCTGCTGGGGCTTGAGTCTTATGGGCCTGAGGAGGTCTTGGCGGAGGCCTGGACGAGGGATTTAGGGGAGATGGTGGATGGGGTGTGCCTTGTGCAGGCTATGGCGCAGATTCCTAAGTTGAGTGTCGCTGTGGATCACAGGGATATGCAATACCGGCTGCTCCGTCGGTTGTATTTTGCGCCAAATAGGGCCTGGCGAGCGGGGATGGCCAGCACGAGTGGCTGCCCGCGCTGTGCGTTGGTGAATGCCACACTCGGACACATGTTTTGGCACTGCCCCCAGGTACGGATCTTCTGGGGGAAGGTTGCTGGATACTTAGATAAATGCATGGGCCTGACATTGGCATTGACACCCCTGAATATGGTGCTGGATGTTTGGCAAGGGGAGAGTGGAGTAGCTCTGGGTAAAATAGAGTGGGACTGGATGCGCTTGGTACTTGTGACCGCCCGTATGACAATACTGCGTAGTTGGTTGGATCCCCGGGGTCCGCTGTATGGGCAGTGGAGGGCCCGTTTGCATGGTTTACTGTGGATGGAGAGGTGCAGGGCGTGGAATCATCCAAAATGGTGGGATGCCTTCATGGTGGGGTGGGGCCCTCATATCCGGAGCCTCCCGGCTCGAGTTAGGAGTAGGATTATAGGTGACGGGGGGGGGGGGTTCGGGGTTGATGACATGCAGCAGCAGCGCGTTTGGATGATGGAATACTAGGGGGGTGGGGGGGTGGGAGGTAGGGGGGGGTAGGGACCCTTAGTTGCTTTGGTTTACACTGATCTGCAGTAGCGGGCGCTGGACGGGGAGAAGAACCACCCCCTAGTCTGGGGTCCGGGGACTTTACTAACTAACGGGGGATGGTTGGGTCGGGGGGGTGGGTTGGATAGCGGGCGGGGGGTTTGGGGTGGGGGGTCGGGGGGTGGGGTTCGGGGCCTGGTGGGTTTCACAATGGTCAGCTGGGCACAGTTGAGTGAATGTGTTGCTGTATAGTTTATAGTGCTGTTCTCACTCTCTGTGTGCGACATGGGGGGATAGTGGTGGGATGGGGAGGGGGGTGAGTGAGGGGGCAGCTAGAGTTCTGTAGTATTCTTGCTGGGACACATGATCTGTATTCATAGTTTGGTACGTCATGGATCTGTTGTTATCGTGTATATCGTGTGTCTTTGTTTGTTTTTGTATGAAAATTGAATAAAAATGATTTTCACTAAAGGTTAATGCCAGCAGCCTGGTTCCATCCCGGTTAAGGTGAAGCCCATCCCTTCGGAAGAGCCCCTCCTTTCCCCAGAATGTTCCCCAGTTCCTAACAAATCCAAAACCCTCATCTCTGCACCATTGTCTCATCCACGCATTGAGACTCCGGAGCTCTGCCTGCGTTTTGGGTCCTGCGCGTGGAACAGGAAGCATTTCGGAGAATGCTACCCTGTAAGTTCTGGATTTCAACTTCCTACCTAAAAGCCTAAATTTTGCCTCCAGAACCTCCCTACCACATTTTCCTATGTCATTGGTACCGACATGTACCAAGACAGCAGACTCCTCCCCAGCACTATCTAAGACCTTATCTAGGTGGCGCGTGAGGTCCGCTACCTTCGCTCCAGGCAGGCATGTTACCAGGTGATCCTCACGTCCACCAGCCACCCAGCTATCTACATGCCTAATGATCGAATCACCAACTATAACGGCTGTCCTAACCCTTCCCTCTTGGGCACATGGCCCTGGAGAAACTTCCTCGGTGCAAGAGGGTTTTACATCACCTGGAGGACAGGTCCTAGTTACAGGATCACTTCCTGCCACACCAGGGTGATGCTCTCCTGTCACGTGACCTCTCTCCTCCATGGCAACAGGGGTGCTGCCAGACTGGAGGTGGGACTTCAGGACTATATCCCTGTAGGTCTCGTCTATGTACCTCTCTGTCTGTCTTATGTTTTCCAAGTCTGCTACTTTAGCCTCTAGAGAACGGACTTGTTCCCTGAGAGAAAAGAGCTCCTTGCACCTAGTGCACACGTAAGACCTCTTACCAACTGGGAGAAAATCATACATGTGACACTCAATGCAAAAGAATGGAAAGCCCCATCCCGCTGCTGGACTGCTGTCTGCATCTTAGTTTTAAGTTTGTGTCTAGATCTTTAAGTTCTTACTTACTAGGGGTTGCTATGGGTATTTATACCAATAAAACTGTACCTAATACGTTTAATATACCTTGTTCACCTGAAGCTTAATTAATCTCAGGTCCTTAGTGTATGACTGATTTGGGTAATGAGCTTCACCTGAAAGCACCTCCTGTCTTTTAAGATGTGTAAGTACCTATAAAGCTATGATTATCCCCGGGGTGGTTGGGTGGGTGGGGGTTGGTAGGGAAATAACACTTATTAAAAGAGGGCTGCTACACAGTACCCTGTCTTGTGCTGCTGAGGTAAGCTAAATTCTGATTTGATTTAAATTATAGCTCTTAGCTGCTGCTAGGCTCTAACTTCTTATGAAATTTAAACTACAAGCTCTCTGCTGGGTACTCTATTTAACCAGAAAGCTCTCTTCTGTGTGTTAAATTTAAACTAAAAGTACTTTACTGTTACTTGGCCCTGAGTGACTATTAAATTTAAACTACAAGCTCTCTGCTGGGTATGAAATGTAACCAGAAAGCTCTCCTCTGTGTTTTAAATTCAAACTTTAATTGCTGCTACTAGGCCCTAACTGATCCAACAAAACCAGTGGGTTCACAGATTAAGTAGCTTTAATACAAAGAATTCTTTTTAGAAAATTACCAGAAGTATATACTCACAGTTGCAGATTTCTCTCCAGAAGTAACAGTCCCCCTTTCTAGTCCTTCAAGACAGAGGTTCACAGAGCTCTGGTTGAGCTATTTATGCCTCTGCTGCTGAGGTAATGCTGTGACCAACCTCCTGGGTAATTAACAGTCCTTGCTTGGATAGGAGGAGTCTTTCAAAATGGCCTTTTGATCTGCCACCTGGTGTTAACACCTATTGAAAAGGTTTCACAGGTCTCTTGCCCCTTAGGTAGAAGGCCTCTTTGTAAAGGTCTCTAGAAGACTTTTTGTTGCTCAAAGAGTACAGACCCTGTTTTGCCTTTTGTGCTAAGCTAAATTCTGATTTGATTTAAATTATAGCTCTTAGCTGCTGCTAGGCTCTAACTTCTTATGAAATTTAAACTACAAGCTCTCTGCTGGGTACTAAATTTAACCAGAAAGCTCTCTTCTGTGTGTTAAATTTAAACTAAAAGTACTTTGCTGTTACTTGGCCCTGAGTGACTATTAAATTTAAACTACAAGCTCTCTGCTGGGTATGAAATGTAACCAGAAAGCTCTCCTCTGTGTTTTAAATTCAAACTTTAATTGCTGCTACTAGGCCCTAACTGATCCAACAAAAAACAGTGGGTTCACAGATTAAGTAGCTTTAATACAAAGAATTCTTTTTAGAAAATTACCAGAAGTATATACTCACAGATTTCTCTCCAGAAGTAACAGTCCCCCTTTCTAGTCCTTCATCTGCATATATCAAGCAGTCCACATTGAAAGATCTGATGATATTGAAGATGGGCTGCATGTATATGTTGAACATGAGTGATGATAGGGAGGAACCTTGCGGGACTCCCTGGCTTTGGTGGAAAGGTTCTGATACTGCTGCTCCGGATTTTACATGTTGCCCTCTTCCAGCCAGATATGACTTACACCATTCCAGTGCATTGCCGCAGATGCCCTTCTCCTTTAGTCGTCCCAGGAGAATCTCATGATTCACTGAGTTGAACGCTGCAGCAATGTCTAGGAAGATAAGCACGAACCCTTGACGGATGTTGTCGATACCTGTGATTGTATTGCTGAAGAGGGTGGTAAGGAGGGTTTCAACGCCATGCAACTCCCTGAATCCATGTTGGCAATGGTCTAGTGGGGCGGCGAAGTCTATGTGATCTTGTATTTGTCTTTGTGCCTCTTTCTCTATTATCTTAGCTAGGAGAGGTATGCTGGCTATAGGTCTATATGAGTCAACCTTCTTGGGGTTTAGCTTGATGCTTTTTAACAGGGGTCTAATGGAAGTATGTTTGAGGGCTGTAGGAAACGATCCAGTGGTGAATGATAGGTTCATAAGTCTTGTTATGAAAGGACTGAACTCGCTGCGTAGCTCCTTTATCCAAAAGGCTGGGCAGGGGTCAGTTTGTGCCGTGGTGGTATTGAGAGACGTGATGGTATCTTCGACGTGTTTCCTGGATGGTGTGGAGAACATAGACAGGGACATTGGGCAGGTTGACTCTTGTGCGGTGACCGCTGAGACCCTATCTGTCTGGAGTAGTTTAGACTGCAGGTAGTCGGCGAATTCTTGTGGGTGAATTTCATCTTGCTGCTCCGGGGATGGTTCCTTCGATAAAGTCTTGACTAACTTGAACAGGTCGCATGGTTTGTTCAGTGATCTTTTGAGTGTGTCAGTGTGAAACTGCTTCATTTTTATCGTGATTATTTCTTGGTGGATTGATAGGTGGAGTTTATATGGAGTGCGATCGGCGCCATCGTTTTTCAAGCCTCCGTAAATGTGTGAGAGATGATTGCAGCTCTGGGGAGTACCATGGTGCAGACTTTCTTTTCCTTGGGATGTTGTTAGGATTAGGATGTTGTGCAATAGCGCTGAGGTTGCTGTTCCAGGAGGAGATCAGATTTTCGAGGTTGAGTGTTGTATCGTTGAGGAGTGGGCAGGTCTCTGATAATATGAGTTCTCTATTGAATGGTCAGAAACTATGTGCTGAAGTTCTTGTGGTGCTGCTCGGCCTTGTGTTATCTTTTGATTGCTTATTGTGAATGGGTATCTGGAAGTTGATTAGCTTGTGGTCCGACCAAGGTACAGAGGTAACAGACATCACTAGGTCGTGGCTTGGATCAGAGACTGTCAGTGGGGCGAACACCAGGTCTAGAATGTTTCCCTTTAGATGTGTGGATTCCTTGATTATTTGCTTGTATCCCGAATCCTCGATAGCTTCCAGGAGGGCAGACACCTGATTGTGTTGCAGAGATGAGAGATTGAAAACTCCCAGTATCCAGTTTGGTGTGCTAGGATTGTGTATATTGGCAGCTAGGTCTAATATAGTTGGGAGATCATCAGAGGAGGATGAAGGGGCTCTGTATAACAGGATGATGGAGCACTGTTTGTTTGCAATGGTTACTGTATCCAAGCTGTATCCCCCCCTACCTAAATCCACATACACTTCTCAAACACATCACACTGACACTTATACTTTTCAAACACATCACGCAGACGAATGGTCTGAATTCCAACCCCTAACTAACGTTGCACTCAAGAACATCATAACAAACATTAATACAACAACCTCACTCCTCGACCCTTGTCCTGTAACATGGATAAAGAACTCTCTATCAATACTCTCCCAATTCATCCTCCCAATAATAAATCTTTCCCTAAAAAACGGATACTTACCCCCTACACTAAAACATGCCCAGATCCGCCCAATCTTCAAAACACTACCCTTGACAAATCATCACCTAAATCTTACAGACCCATATCAAGTATTCCGTTTATGGCTAAATTAATTGAAAAAGCAGTACAAATCCAAACCCAGGACTACATTGACAGCTCAGCCCCCCTTGATGATCAGCAGTATGGGTTTCGTCCCAGACACGGAGTTGAGTCTCTTCTAATAGTTCTAATTGATACACTTGTAAGAGGAATAGACAACTCAAAACAAGCATTCCTACTTATATTCATTGATGTCTCCGCAGCCTTTGACAGTGTTCACCACTCAACAATGATCAATAAACTTAGGCAAATAGGAATAAAATCTACAGTACTAGAATGGTTTACCTCCTACCTAACGGACAGAACTCAAACGGTACAAATCGGTAATCTTACTTCAAATACATATAATCAAGAACTAGGCCTCCCCCAAGGTTCAGCACTGTCAGCGCTACTATTTAACATATACTTAAAACACATCTGTAAAATCTTCAAAAAATTCAATGTCCACTATCACCTTTATGCGGACGACATTATGATGTATGTCCCTTTCAAAATACCAAATATCCCTTTACAACTTATTAACGATTGCCTCAATGAAATAAACACCTGGCTAAATGAGAACAACCTATACATCAATCACTCAAAAACAGAAGCCCTAATAGTAACAAAAAACACAACATTCACTCCCCCCTCACATATCACATTGCAGAATAACGATATCAAACTAAAAACTGAAGTACGTTATTTAGGCGTAATACTAGACAAACACCTCAGCATGGACACACATGTAAGAAACATAACAAAAAAGGTTTATTTCAAACTCAAAATATTAAAGCAACTCCGCCCACTAATGCACCTACAAGATTTTCAACGAATTATACAAGCGATAATAACCCCCCACTTCGATTTCGCAAATCAAATCCTACTAGGTGTAACAAAACAGACCTTGAAAAAGCTCCAATTGGCACAAAATGCGGCAGCTAAGACCATTACAAAGGCCCCACCTTTTCAACATATAACCCCGATTTTAGAATATCTACACTGGCTCCCGATTCAAAGTCGAATAGAATATAAAACTATTTTAACCACCTACAAAGCTCTAAATAAAACAGCACCCCTGTCTATAAATAACCTCATTAAAACTGAGCCTACTCATAACCTTCAAAGGAGAGACCAGCTAAACAAATTAACTACACCAAAAGAATTTATTAAGGCCAAAAAGACCACAAACAAGAAAGCCTTCTCCCATGCTGCCCCCATACTTTGGAACACTATCCCATCAGAATTAAGATCCTTACCCAAAATCATGGAGTTTAGGAAAAAACTCAAAACACACTTATTCACAATGTACTATGCACCCTTGGCGAACTCACCTCCCACCCCACAGATAGATAAAGGATAGTCATATTTCAGCCAAATACAACTATTCCAAAAAAGGTCGAACCAATAAAGCCCGAAAACAATGTATTCAAAGACTAACGAATAATATTTAAGCCTGTATATAGTTTTAACTCTGTTACTCTGTACATAGTTCACAAATTGTTAAATGTAAGTTACAACTTGTTATCTGTAAAAACAGTTCACTGTTTTATTGTTGTTCCATGTAAACCGCACCTGATCAATGGAAGGAGCGGTATATAAAAAATCTGTAAATTAAATTAAATTAAATTAAATTAGTAGAGTCAATCGTATGGAACTGGAGGTCCGTCTTGGTGAGTATGAGCGTTCCTCCTCCTCTCTTATTTTCCCTATGTTGTGTGTGTATAGCGAAGTTGGGGGGTAGGAGTTGGTTGAGGAGGACGCTGTGCTCACATGATAGCCAGGTTTCAGTGATCATGAGTATATCCAGATCATGGAAGGATATTATGTCTGCGATGACAGGCCATTTCTTATGGATTGAGCGTGCATTTATGAGGGCACATTTTAGGCTTGGTGGAAGGGGGTTTCTTCTTGTTTGGTTTTCTTAGGGTGTTGGAGTGCGATGTGTAGCAAGTGAGAATGGCATGTATGGGCTTCCCCATCTAGGTAGTGATAGGGGGCCCCTGCCCATCTTCTTCCATGGCTCTGCAGGATTGGAATTAAATTGGATGAGGGGGATAGGGCAAAGGAGTTACCGAGCCAACCTGTGAGAAGGAGGTAAAAGCTGAATAGAGCAATGAAGGGGAAGGCCATTTTGGATCTTCTATTGAGCGTGGTAGAATGAAATGTGTGGGCAGATCAGCTATTTAAAAGAGGCTATTACAGCCAGGGCCGGCCCGTCCATTGAGCAAGAATGTTTTTTGCACAGAGCCCTGTGTAAAGAACATTCTGCTTTTTTAAAAATTGAATTAAAAAAAAAAAGCTGGCTGCTGCTGCTGCCGCCGTGGCAGCGGCACAATGGAGTGTCCCGCGGGGCCCCCTCTGCCCGGCTGAGCCCCTCTGCGCCGGCTTTCAGATACGCGAAGGGAGACACTCTCCCTTCGCGTATCTGAAAGCTAGTGCACAGGGGCTCAGCCGGCGCAGAGGAGCTCAGCTGGGCAGCGGGGCCCCATGGGACACTCCATTCTGCCGCTGCTGTGGCGGCAGCGGCCAGCTTTTTTTATTTTTAAATTTTCCATGAGCCGATGGGGGGGGTTAGGACTGGTAATGGGCTATGGAGGGGGTTAGGTCTTGACTTGAGGTGGGCTGTGGGCTGTTGGGGGGGTTAAGACTGGTAATGGGCTGTGGGCTGATGGAGGCTGTCTGGAAATGGGGTGATGGGGGGTTAGGACTGGTAATGGGCTATGGTGGGGTTAGGACTGATAATGGGCTATGGGGGGCTAGGACAGGAAATGGGCTGATGGGGAGGAGGTAGGACGTGAGGTGGGCTGATGGGGTTTGGACGGGGAATGGGCAGTGGGTGTTGGGGGTTAGGACTGGTAATGGGCTATGGGGGGGTTAAGACTGGTAATGGGATGGGGGATGTCTGGAAATCGGGTGATGGGGGTTAGGACTGGTGGGCTATGGGGGGGTTAGGTCTGGTAATGGGCTGTGGGCTGATGGGGGCTGTCTGGAAATGGGGTGATGGGGGCTTAGGACTGGTAATGGGCTATTGGGGGGTGTTAGGACTGATAATGGGCAATGGGGGGCTAGGACAGGAAATGGGCTGCTGGGGAGAGGTTAGGAGTTGAGGTGGGCTGATGGGGTTAGGACTGGTAATGGGCTGTGGGCTGTTGGGGGGTTAGGACTGGTAATGGGCTATGGGGGGGTTAAGACTGGTAATGGGCTGTGGACTGATGGGGGCTGTCTGGAAATCGGGTGATGGGGGTTAGGACTGGTAATGGGCTATGGGGGGGTTAGGACTGATAATGGGCTATGGGGGGGCTAGGACAGGAAATGGGCTGATGGGGAGGGGTTAGGACTTGAAGTGGGGTGATGGGGTTAAGACTGGTAATGGACTGTGGACTCTTGGGGGGGTAGGACTGGTAATGGGCTATGGGGGGGTTAAGACTGGTAATGGGATGGGGGCTGTCTGGAAATCGGGTGATGGGGGGTTAGGACTGGTAATGGGCTATGGGGGGGTTAGGTCTGGTAATGGGCTGTGGGCTGATGGGGGCTGTCTGGAAATGGGGTGATGGGGGCTTAGGACTGGTAATGGGCTATGGGGGGGTTAGGACTGATAATGGGCTATGGGGGGGCTAGGACAGGAAATGGGCTGATGGGGAGGGGTTAGGACTTGAGGTGGGCTGATGTGGTTAGGACTGGTAATGGGCTGTGGGCTGATGGGGGGGTTAGGACTGGCAATGGGCTATGGGGGCTGACTGGAAATGGGCTGATGGTAGGTTAGGACTGGTAATGGGTTATGGGGGGGCTTAAACTGAAAATGGGGTGATGGGGGTTAGGACTGGAAGTGGGTTTATGGGGGTCTAGGACTGGTAATGGGTTGGGGGGTTGCTAGGACTGGAAATGGGCTGAGTGGAAGGGGAGGCTTGAACTGCAAATAGCTGATGGGGAGGGGGCTTGGAATGGCAAAGGGCTGTGAGGGAAGGGAGCTAGGACTGAAAATGGGCTGATGGAGCAGCTAGGATAGGACTGGAAATGGGCTGTTGGGGGGGAGCTAAGATTGGAAATGGGCTGTGGTGGGGGCTTGAATTGAAATGGACTCATGGAGGGGCTAGAACTGGAAGTAGGCTCATGGGGGGGCTTGAACTGGAATTGGGCTGAGTGGAGGGGAGCTAGGATTTGACATGGGCTGATGGTATGGCTAGGAAATGACTAGAAATGGGCTGATGGGAGGCTAGGATTGGAAATGAGCTGATGAAGGGACTCGGACTGGAAATGGATGGGGGAGCTAGGACTGGAAATGGGCTGATGGGGGGCTAGGACTGGAAATGGGCTGATGCAGGGACTAGAAGGGAATGGATGCTGGGTGAGACTGGAACTAGAAGGGAGCTGATGTTGGGGGAGGATTAGAATGGGATGGGGCTGGGAGAGTAAAATGGAGAGGGGAAAATATTTTGTGTGGGAGGGATGAAAAATCTACAATTGGCCGGGTATTGGGAGAGTAAGTGGGGATTGAGGATGGAGGGGTAAAATTTGTGTGGATGAAATAGGAATGAGGAAAGAGCAAAAGGAGAAAGATTAGTATGTTAAAGCAGATGTAGAGAGAGAGAATGGAAAAAAAAACTAGAAGAGAGAAGAAAGGACAAATGGACAGCAGACGATGGAGAGTTAGCAGAAAACATGAAGAAACCAGAAGAAAGTGGCTGGAGCAATTGCAACTGAAAAAAAATGCACAAAAGGTAGAAAGATATCTCTTTATTTTGAATTTATTAACTGGAATATGAAAGCTCTGGGAAATGTGCATCATTAACGTCTGCGCTTTGTTTGGTACAAGAGGAAATTAATTTATAGTTTTATTTCTACATTGTTGTTGTACATTCCAAGTTTGACTTTTGGGGTTCCCAGTTTAATTATTGTCTTCCTGTTTCTAAATCTTGATTCCTTGTTTGGTGATGGTCTATGTTCTGCATGTGTAACCGAGCTGAGGTATTCTGCTTATGTAATTCCTATTTGACATTGCCACTTGTTCTCTTTCCCCAGTATTCTCTTAAATGTATTGGTTTAATATTTGCAGTGTTGCCTTTTGATAGGTAGGGTCTGGTGCTTTGTGAGTCCTGGTAATGCTGTCAGGATACGGCGGGTTTGCTATGGGTTCTAAATGGGCAGCATTTGTAGTAGTTCCTAATGTGCCTGGCGGTTGGCACTGGATTATAGTAATGTAGAAATCTTTTAGTCTTTCTTTATCCATACACTCATTAAGAGACATGTTTACTAAAAGTTAGTGTATGGTAACATTATGCAAATATTTATGCAAATAAGGCCACTTATGCAAATGAGGCCCCGCACCGAGTCTCCGCACATGGCCCCGCACCCCCCTTGGGCTGCCCCTGATTACAGCAAGCTGACAGGTGCACTGCTTCGACTGGCCGGAAAAAGCAGAAGATAATTCGCTACTTGACACGCCGTCAGGAATGTGTCATGGTGAACAATTATATAACTGGTAAACAGACATGTAGCATAGATGTTTGTTCTGATAAGCATACAAGTATATAGCATGAATATGACATCAGTAGGGATGCATGAAAACAGGCAGGTGTGTATATCATGGAAGACAGGCAGTGAGCAGGTATATACACGGGCAGTGCTATTAGGCAACCAGGTATCCACAAAAAATCAGCTCAATTGGTTAAACTCACATTTACTATGGTGATAAAATTTGGCCAGGTGACGAGACTGAGTCATAGTTAGCATAAACTCATTGGGCTAGGTCATTATTTATGAGCATTGAATAGGGTCAAGCTCTGGATGATAGAGTACCTGCCTTGCTTGTTGGATGATTGCGGCCTTTCTTCAGAGTGACTTTCTTTAATTCCAGCCCAACATGCCTTTCAGTCTCCTTCTATGGGTCCCTGCCTAAGGGCCACGCCAAAGGGCCCTCTGGCGAGGCCCTCAGGCACGGTCCCGCCTGACGGCGGTGTCGCTTTGTAGCTGCGGCTCCTCCCGTATCTCAGAAAATCCTGTAGAAGGGGGGGGGTCTGAATCTCCCACAAGCAGCCACCGCAGCTTTCCCGAATGAAGATCCTAGATGGGATCCGAATGATGACAGGGGGGCAGCGGCCCTAACGCGATTTTGCTAGGCCTTGCTCTAAGGCCTGAAGAAGGGAGGCCAGAGGGCCATGAATATCGGGAAGGTATCTGAAGTTATCCAGGGTCCAGATGAGAGCCCAGCGGCCTTTTATGAGCGGTTGTCTGAAGCCTATAGACTATATACCCCATACGATCCCGCCGCTCAGGAGAATTTGCGCATGGTAAATGCAGCCTTTGTCATTCAGTCCCAGAGAGACATAAAACGAAAATTGCAGAAACTGGATGGATTTGCGGGTATGAATACAGCACAGTTAATGGAAGTCGCTCAGAAAGTATTTGTGAATCGTGAAAATGAACGTGACAGAGAAAGTGAACGAAAGATGAGGAAGAAAGCAGATCTTCTTGCTGCCGCTTTAGTTGAACGACGTGGAGGAGGTTTTCCTAACCAAAGGACCAGAGAACGTGGAAGAGACCGCGGAAGTAGCAGGCCTCCTTTGGGTGTGAATCAGTGCGCCCATTGCAGAGAAGAAGGACATTGGAGAAATGAATGTCCGCATCTTGACTCCACCCCCAGGAGGGGAGGAGGGAGCCCCTGGAGAACAGGAGGCCGATTTCAAAATCGTGGAGGAATGAACCGAGCACAGTTCCAGCGCGAGAGAGAAGAAGCCATTGAGGGAGAGCAAGTAGCAACGGGCTATGACATGGATGAAATGGATGAAGACTAGGCCAGACCGGGCTCCAAGTTCACCCTGGGTCCCCAGGAGCCTATGATCAGTTTAAAAGTAGGGGACCAGTATATGGACTTTATGGTAGATACAGGAGCAGAACATTCCGTGGTGGCAAAGCCAGTGGCTCCTCTTTCCTCTCGATCTGTCACCATTGTTGGGGCCACTGGGAACAGGGCCACCAAGCCATTCCTGCAGAACCGTATGTGTGAACTAGGGGGACAGAAGATAACGCACCAGTTCTTGTATATGCCTGAGTGCCCTATTCCACTTCTTGGCTGAGATATGCTTGCAAAGTTCAGGCACAAATATCCTTTGCTGAAGGGGGAGAAATGAAAATGACTGTGAACCCAAAGTCTGCTGGTTTAATGGTGCTAACTGTTCCCCGAGAAGAAGAGTGGCGGTTCTATAGTACACCTCCAATTAAGTCATCCAGTTCCTGTATACCCACCAGCCTCATAGCCCCGCCTGAAGTATGGGCAGAAGATAATCCACCTGGCCTAGCGAAGAACATAGCCCCTGTCATTGTCACCCTCAAGCCAGGAGTGGAACCAGTTCATGTGAAGCAGTATCCTCTTCCCCGACCAGCCATTGAAGGAACCTACTGCCATCTGATGAAACTGTTGAAGTATGGACTTCTCAAGGAGTGCCAGTCACCTTGGAACACCCCTCATCTCCCAGTAAAGAAACCTGGGACAGGGGATTACTGCCCAGTACAAGATCTGAGGCGGGTAAATGATGCAGTTGAAACTATACACCCAGTAGTACCAAATCCTTATACTCTCTTGGGACTGATCCCTGCTGAGGCTACTCATTTCACCGTCCTGGACCTAAAAGATGCCTTTTTCTGTGTACGCTTGGCCCCCACCAGTCAACTTTTGTTCGCTTTTGAATGGCAAGACCCCACAACAGGAAGGCGGGGCCAACTCACTTGGACTTGATTACCTCAAGGATTCAAGAATTCACCTACTCTCTTCAGTGCTGCCCTGAATCAAGATCTTTCAAGTTACTCAGTGAACCCAGGACAAAGGGTTCTCCTTCAGTATGTGGCTGACCTGCTCATAGCCACCAACTCGGAAAGTGAATGTCTACAAGCCACCAGTGAACGTCTGTACCTTTTGAAAGAGGCTGGATACAAAGTCTCACGAGCTAAGGCGCAACTATGTCAAACTGAAGTTAAATACCTAGGGTTCCAGTTGTCCAGCGGAATTCAACGCTTGGGACCTGAACGCAAAGAAGCTGTATGCAGTATTCCCACTCCAACCACCAGGAGGCAAGTGAGAGCCTTCCTGGGGGCCGCAGGATACTGTCGCATATGGATCCCCAATTTTGCGCTGCTAGCAAAACCATTGTATCAAGTTACCAAAGGAATGGAAAAGTCTCCACTGGAGTGGGGACCTGAACAGGATGCAGCATTCCGATCTCTGAAAAGCGCTCTGATGTCATCACCAGCTCTGGGTCTCCCAGATGTCCAGAAGCCTTTCCATCTCTATGTCCATGAGTCACAAGGAAATGCTCTAGGGGTGCTGACCCAATCTCTTGGATCTTGGCAGCGGCCAGTAGCCTATTTGTCAAAACAGCTGGATGTGGTTGCAAGAGGTTGGCCCCCTTGTTTGAGAGCTGTTGCAGCCACAGCCCTTTTAGTGAACGAAGTAGATAAGCTCACTCTAGGACAAAATTTTCAAGTGACTGTACCCCATTCTGTCCTCACCCTCATGGAACACAAAGGAAGTTTCTGGCTAACGAATTCATGAATGTTAAAATATCAGAGCATGCTGTGCGAAAACCCCCAGATACAGTTAAAAGTTAGTCAAGCTCTGAATCCTACTCCATTGTTCCCACTTGGTCCTGGGCCCCCTGATCATGACTGTTTAGAGACTATGGACACTGTATTTTCAAGTCACCCAGATTTAACTGATGTTCCTTTGGAGGATCCTGAACAGACTTTCTTTGTGGATGGAAGCAGTCTTGTCATCAATGGACATCGTTGTGCTGGATATGCAGTGGTGACCCTTGATCTGGTAGTTGAGTCCTCAGCTTTGGCCCCAGGAACTTCAGCGCAGAAGACTGAACTGATAACTCTCACTAGAGCACTGACATTAGGAGAAGGACTCCGTTTAAATGTATACACAGATTCCAAGTATGCCTTTACCACTTTGCACGCACCTGGAGCCTTGTATAAAGAGCGAGGGTTGATCACCTCAGGAGGCAAGTCCATTAGGTATGGGCCCGAGATATGGATATTATTAAATGCTGTATGGGCCCCTAAGCAAGTTGCAGTCATGCACTGTCGAGGTCACCAGACAGGAGTAGGAGAAGTTACCCGAGGAAATAGGTTTGCTGATGCCACCGCCCGAAAAGCAGCCACAACTGGACGAGTTGTGACCCAAGACACTTCAGTGCAAGCAGCCTTATTCCCCGTGCCCCTTAGTTCATGGGCTCCCCGATACAGTACAAAAGAGTTGGAATACTTCTGTGAAAAGGAGGGAGGGGTCCTAACAGAAAAAGGTTGGATAGTGCTGCCACCTCCAGAGGGTAGCTCACCTCCAGGTCCTAGTGTCATTCCTGAAGCATTAGGGACAGCTTTTGTTCATGCTTTTCATCAGGCCACGCACTATGAGAAAATGGCCATGGAAAGAGCCCTAAGACCCCATTTTTGCATCTCACTACTAGGACCCCTGTCTACTTCAGTGGCACAGCAATGTTTGACATGTGCCAAGAACAATGCTAGGCAAGGTCCCATTCCACCCCCAAGAGTTCAGTCAGTAGGAGTGGCCCCCATGAATGATATTCAAGTAGATTTTACTGAAATGCCACGAGCAAACGGATATCACTACCTGTTCTAGTTTGCACATTTTCTGGGTGGGTAGAAGCCCGTCCCACCCGAACAGAGAAGGCTCGAGAAGTCACAAAAATACTGCTCCATGAGATTATTCCTCGATTTGGAATACCATTGACTATAGGGTCAGACAATGGACCCTCATTTGTGTCCCAAGTGACTCAACAGTTAGCTCGAGCTCTACAGATACAATGGAAACTGCACACTGCCTATAGACCCCAGAGTTCAGGGAAGGTAGAAAGCATGAATAGAACCCTGAAATCTCAGTTGTCCAAGCTTTGTCAAGAAACACACCTAAAGTGGCTCCAGGTTCTCCCTATAGCCCTTCTTAGGATACATTCTGCCCCACCAAGTCTTTGGGAGTTTCCCCTTTTGAGATTTTGTATGGGCGACCTCCGCCCATTGTACAGGGAATTAAAGGAGATATGAACAAATAGGATCTGAAATAACTAGATAAGAACTACTGGCTTTAGGTTTTGTTTTGCAGAGTCTTCATGCCTGGGTGCAAGATCGATCGCCCATCAATCTGACAGAACCTCTGCATCCCTTCAAGCTAGGAGTGTCAGTTTGGATCAAAGAGTGGAGAAAAACCTTGCTGGCGCCGCATTGGAAGGGACCTTATGTTGTCATCTTGTCAACCCCAACTGCAGTAAAAGTCGCAGAACTTGAACCCTGGATCCATCACAGTCGAGTGAAGCCAGCAGCTGCTCCTGAACCTGGTCAATGGACTTCAGTAATGATCCTGAGACTCCATTGCGACTCACATTGCGGAGACAACCAGCACGCAAGAGTGGCAGTCGAAGCAGAAAAGAAGAAGAAACTCTACAAGCTCAACGTACCCAATATTCCAGTTGACCTCCAAAGACTGTAATCATAGGGGGATGTTTACTAAACTGCGGTAACGTTACATAACGCGCGTTAACCAACATTAACGATCGTAAAGCTCCGCTGCGCGGTAAAACACCGCAGAAGTTGGAGAGAGGGTGGAGAGAAGGGGTCAGTGGGCGGAGAGTGGGTGGGGAGAGGTTCCCTTCACACTAACGCGCTGATCTGAAGAGCTGAATCCAAACACGATTGAAAACCTGCCGTTAAATACAGGGGAGAGAAACCATTTAAGTGTCTGCAATGTACAGCCCAGGCATTTCAGTGTCAGCAATGTACAGCCCAGGCAGGGAAACCTAAAAAAAGTGATAGGTGTGATACATGTGCACAGAACAAAAGGGCACATAAACACTGAAAATGACCTCAACAAACTGGAAAAAAACCATAACCAAGCTGGCCAATAGTGGTATCAATGAGAAACATCAACCCCTCCCCCCCCCCCCGAGTAAGCTCCATAGAAAAGATATAAATCGTGGAAGGGTCTATACTCCGTCCCCATACAAGGTGAATGAGCCCACAGTGAAATAGCGCTGCTCAGGGTTTTCCCCACCATCGGACAGGGTTCCTATAGCGTGCACATGTCCTGCAACATCAGGGCGGGCATGTCGGAACGGCAACTGGACAGATGCCGGAGAAGGGGATACAGAGGGCCGCAGGCGGCACATGCTGTGGTGGAGCTGGGCCACAGTGCAGACTAGGGTGATGCCTAGGTGGCCCATACGAATGCTGAAACAGCAGAGCAGCCAGACAGCAACTGCTGAAGGCCCAACATGGGCACGAGTGTGTTTCCCACAGTGTCACAGGGATAGTACCCAACAGCTACCCCCAAGGGCACGGAACATTGGCAGGCGGGGCTGGGGGGAGCGTGGACATCTATGCAGGCACCCCTACCCCAGAACCCGCACCATAGGCAGCCGCCTACCTGCACACTGGATGGCCTGAGACTGCGAACCACCAGCACCACCAGCAGAAGGGCATGTCAGCATGGTGGCTGAGGGATACTGGTGGTGGAGGGGGCAATGGCAGCTGCCCAGAGCATACCGTGGCCTAGCTCTGTGTAGGTGGGTGCCGTGTACTGCAACAGACGGGCCCTGTCTGACGAACAGTCATGGTATCACCAAGGAATGTACTGACTCTGTGACAACAAGGTGGTGCAGTGCACAAAACCAGTGTATTCAGAAGCAGAGGGTCACAGGTTCGAGTCCCAGCTGTGGTTCCTGCCAACCCAGTCCCCATATTTTACCCACTACTACAACGTGCTAATACAGACAGCACCTTTATTGCAGATGACGTAAACATGCCCAAGACACCTACATTTTACCCTACAGAGCACAGACACCATAAACATGCACATTACCTAGAGCAGAGTCTCCCAAATGCAGTCCTGGCGGGCCAAACACCATTCCGGTTCCATGCTGCCTCTGATAAAGATGCCCGTGCTGCATTTCTATGCGCCACCCCCATGGTATGCAGATGTATCTCATGCATATTCATGAGGGACAGCATGAAAACCCGAACAGTGTTTGGCACCGCAGGACTGGAGTTGGGAACCTCTGCCGTAAAGCAGCAGCCAACAGGGGCAGACACACCCGCACCCACAGGCCCCATTATCCAAAGCCTCCTGGAGAGGCAGGACTTTGGGCTCTGCGTGCATCTCCCAATACTAGCACTTGCATACCTTAGTAATGCCAACCTAAACCTGGGAATATGGTACACATCTATCAAAAGGTTGCTATGATTACTGGCAGATAGCAATTCCTAGGTTAAGTACAATTTTCTGAGTGAGCTGCATCATAGCAACCTTTCTGATGTCTGTGGAGTGTGCTACAGGTCTTGTGTCTGACAGTGTTTACCAGCCTGGGGAGTGACTCCTACAGTATTGCGTACCATAGCCATGCCTGCACTGTGCCCAGGATTAGTGTGGTGGCCTGGGCTGCCCAACACCTCTATAGTTGCACAATGCTGGCATAGGTGTGGAGAGTGTGTGTCTGTCTATCCAGTGTGTGGTGGCTGCCAACACCCTCCACAGCCCACACTGCTAGCACTGTTGCCAGTATTGGCCTGCCAATGTGCATAATGAGGAGCAAGGTACCGTGGGAATAGCCTGGATAGGGTGGCCTGGCCTGGATGCATCTGCACACGGCATAGGGCAATGGCTCGGACATTGTAGTGCCTGGCCACCACCTGCACGGACAGGGTGGCCATAGCATGTCCTGCTGGGAGGTCACTCTCACCCTGACTGAGCAGTGACCATGGCATGGCTAGGTTCCCCCATAGTGCTATATAGCATTTCTCTCATGTGATATTTATGGGTTTTCTTTTGGGGCCCAATCACTGACTTATCTGCTTGGTGTGTATGCTGGCATCCCCGTTCTGGGTACATGCATCTCCTCCAGGACCATGCACTATGGACTAGCTGGCAGACTGTCTGCAGCTAGTATGTGTCTTGCTGGAACACCTTGCAGGGTGCAGCGGCTGGAGGCTTGCTGCTGGAGAATGTCAGATAATGGTGGGGGGCAGCTGAGCATTTCCAGGCCTGCTGTCTGTCTGCTATTACGTTATGGATGTGTACCACTCTGTCTGTTCCTCAGCAGGACTGGGGTTGATGGTCCCCTCTACTGCTACCATTGCAGGGAGGTAGACTGTGGATCTATTGGTGGGTGATCCTGTTTCCCACCCTGAGCCCCAAAGGGTGGGTTGTGTGGTGGTACATAATCTGCCTATGGGTCCATACACTCCCCCCCCTTCACCTACAGCAGGTAACCATGGCACCAACACAGGATATGCACTATTCTGGGTGCATCATCGCCCATAAGGACTAGACATGACCGAGACATACAGCAGGACACAGAAGTATCCTAGGTGTGTGGCGTATTTCAGCCATGAAAGGTGCTGTGGACCTGGTGCTGGGCGCCCCACCTCAACCTCAGGGTGGGCACAGTACCCGCACAATGTGACTGTCTGTGGCTACTCTGTGGCAGTGCCACACACGTTCTGTTCCCCCTACCAGGCCGAGGTGCTGTGGGGGTGCATACCCAATCTTGTGCCCATCTCTCGACTGCTGATTTGCATGTGCAGTGCGTCATGGGTACGGGTGGGTTAACCCTATCCTGGTAACCACAGCAGACAGTTTGTGTGGTGACGTGCAGTCCTTCTGCAGCCAGCCAGGGCTTTGTTCACAGCCTTATCAGGTGTCCTATAGGGGACATTATAGGGTGCCTTGGCGGACAGTACACTTTATAATGTGCCCTATGGAGTGCGTTATGCGGCACCTTAGGTTATGCCACCGTGAGGGTGTGTTTGCTGGCAGCACTAATTAAAATACAAGTCAAATGCCTCAACAATCACTACTTAAGTGTAAAGGGTGCTGCCTCAGCCAGCCTTATACATTAGGCCCACTGGGGAATCGAACCCATGACCCCTGTACCATCAGTCAGTGTTGTAACCATTGTGTTACAGCTCTGTTGCTGTGCTTGTATGCCTGCGCGCCTTCTTACGATTAACGCGCGGTAACGTGCCCTGTAGCGCTCGTTCATTTATGGCGCCTGGTAACGCGCGTTATCGGTAACAATGTACCGCCCATGTCCTTATTTGGGATTTCTGTATCTACCGCGGCTCCTAACGCAAATCACACTAACGCAGTTTAGTAAACATACCCCATAATGGCCTAGTGGTTGGGGCAAGGTACTTCAGGCCGGAAGGTCGGGGGTTCAAATCCCACTAGAGGACAGCAACCTTGGGCTGGAAGGACTGGGGTTTCTAGTCCCACAGGTGCTCCTTGTGGTCTTCGGCAAGCCACTTAACCCTCCATAGCCCATGTTCTCTGTAAAATAGTTATCTCCAAGTTATAATGCCCTATTCAATGTAATTTCAGTTTGTTCAATGTAAATCGCACTGATGCAGAATAGCGCAGTATATAAGAGAATGTAAAATAAAAAATCTTGTGGGAGTGGTGGTCCTGGGATTCCTGGAAAAGACTTTTGCCTTACCCCCTTGTGCAGCTTGCATAACTAACACCCGAACTGGACAGAGGGTCACTCAGACTTTACTTTACCATTCCTACTATACTTGCACTGGTATAGTCAGCCGGTGTATATATAATGGTACAGAGTTAAATATCTGTACGAAGGGGAAAAGTAAGACTTGTTACAACCCCCGGCAGAACCCCTCTTATTATGTACTCGAGATACGATGGAATGATGAGGACAGGGCCCTCATAAATGCCACCCAACAGCTTCCTGATCCCACGAAGCATGTTACCCTGAGTTTTGATGCTTGTGAGGTAATCAACAGAAATGTCTATCACAAGTGTGGATATTGGGAGCATGCCTACTATTATGATGATAAATACATGTGTCCTGAAGGAGCATACGGATGGGGAAAGTGAACTGGGAAATCTTCCCCAACCGTCTACAGGTACATCATCCAAAGATGCTTACTACTGTCCCAAGTGGGAATGCGTGTATTATGCTATCTGGCCTGGTGCGCCTATGGGACGAGATGGAGATAATCGAGTAGCTATCTTGGAAAAATTATCATTACCAGAACCTAAGAAATGTAAGAAAGGTGCCTGTAATCCAGTGCAACTTATCATATTTAACCCTAGCCAGTGGAAGCAGGGGTACAGATTTGGGTAACGGATAGCAGGAGGAGGCGTAGATCCTGGAACTTTTATACATATACAGCTGAATACTAAGACTCATGCATCTGCACCTTATCGAATACATCACTCTTTCTATGAAGCCATGAAGGCAGAGTTTGAGATTCCTCAGGGCTCACAAAACTTGTTCATTGAGCTCGCCGGGGCAGTAGCATCTAGTCTCCACATTTCAGACGAGCCTTCTCTGTTAAATTTTGTTTTATGTCTCTCTGGGTCTGACTGACAAAGGCTGCATTTACCATGCGCAAATTCTCCTGAGCGGCGGGATCGTATGGGGTATATAGTCTATAGGCTTCAGACAACCGCTCATAAAAGGCCGCTGGGCTCTCATCTGGACCCTGGATAACTTCAGATACCTTCCCGATATTCATGGCCCTCTGGCCTCCCTTCTTCAGGCCTTGCAGCAAGGCCTGGCGAAATCGCGTTAGGGCCGCTGCCCCCCTGTCATTATTCGGATCCCATCTAGGATCTTCATTCGGGAAAGCTGCGGCGGCTGCTTCTGGGAGATTCAGATCCCCCCTCCCCTTCTACGGGATTTTCTTCTAACCAGCAGATGGCTGCTTGCACAATCCTCGCTCGCTCCTCAGTAGTAAAGAGAGTGGACAGGAGCTGGCGACAATCGGCCCAGGTAGGCTGATGAGTTTGCATTATACTAGACATTAATTCTGTCAATTCCTGGAGTTTTGCTGTATAGGATGCATAATGCATTTTCCAGTTTAATAAATCAGTAGTGGAAAAAGGACTGGTTGGTCCTGGTGCCATCTGGCCCTGTTCATTTAGGATAGGTACACCAGGCACTTGACGCAATGGCATTAGGCGCCCTGCTTTCTCCTTCTTCTTCGGGGTTATACTTCTTAAATCATACGGCTCTCGGGTATAAGCTTCCTTGGTTGGTGACCCTGAACTGGCAGGAGAGCCTCCGCCTTCCATCTCTTCGGAAGACCCTGGTTCCCCCGATGTACTTGGGCCAGACTCGGGGCTATCACTCGGGGAAGTGAGCTTCTTTTGCTGCTGCAGCGGTAATTGCTGAGGTACCTCATCAGGTTCCGCTTCAGGTAGCGGAGCTGGGGGAACTAACCTATGTGGGTGCTGGGGTAAACGGGCCAGGATTTCTGGGGACTCTGAGGCAGAATACACAGGCGGCTTCTTCTCCTCAACCTTTCGGGTCCCCCTAGTGGTTGCTACTAATATTCTACACTGGTCCTCATAGCAGCGCTTTACCCAAGAGGGCTGCCTTTCGCAAACACCCAACCAGGAATCTATATAGGGGAACTGATCAGGGTGCGCTTTTTGTACAAGCTGATGAATACGAGAAACTATTTCTACATCAAAGGTGCCCCCACAGGGCCATGAAGGAGCTAACAAAGGCCACTCCCTATCACATAACACTCTTATGAGCTTTCTGGTTAAATTTCATACCCAGCAGAGAGCTTGTAGTTTAAATTTAATATTCATTCAGGGCCTAGCATCAGCAAAGTACTTTTAGTTTACATTTAAAACACAGAAGAGAGCTTTCTGGTTAAATTTAGAACCCAGCAGAGAGCTTGTAGTTTACATTTCATAATAAGTTAGAGCCTAGCAGCAACATAGAGCTATAATTTAAATCAAATAAGAATATAGCTTACCTCAGCAGCACAGGACAGGGTACTGTGTAGCAGCCCTCTTTTAATAAGTGTTATTTCCCTCCCCACACCCACCCACCCCTGGGATAATTGTAACTTTATAGGTACTTACACATTTTAACAGACAGGAGGTGCTCTCAGGTGAAGCTCTTTACCCAAATCAGTCATACACTAAGGACCTGAGATTAATTAAGCTTCAGGTGAACAAGGTATATTAAACATATTAGGTACAGTTTTATTGGCAACCCTTAGTAAGTAAAGAACTTAAAGATCTAAACAAAAACTTAAAACTAAGATGCAGACAGCAGTCCAGCAGCGAGATGGGGGCTTTCCAGTCTTTTGCATTGAGTGTCACATGTATAATTTTCTCCCAGTTGGTGAGAGGTCTTACGTGTGAACTAAGTGCAAGGAGCTCTTTGCTCTCAGGGAATGAGTCCGTTCTCTAGAGGCTAGAGTATCAGACTTGGAAAACATAAGACAGACAGAGAGGTACATAGACGAGACCTACAGGGATATAGTCCTGAAGTCCCATCTCCAGTCTGGCAGCATCCCTGTTGCCATGGAGGAGCGAGGTCACGTGACAGGAGAGCATCACCCTGGTGTGGCAGGAAGTGATCCTGTAACTAGGACCTGTCCTCCAGGTGATGTAAAACCCTCTCGCACTGAGGAAGTTTCTCCAGGGCCATGTGCCCATGAGGGAAGGGTTAGGACAGCCATTATAGTTGGTGATTCGATCATTAGGCATGTAGATAGCTGGGTGGCTGGTGGATGTGAGGATCGCCTGGTAACATGCCTGCCTGATGCGAAGGTAGCGGACCTCACGCGCCACCTAGATAAGGTCTTAGATAGTGCTGGGGAGAAGTCTGCTGTCTTGGTACATGTCGGTACCAATGACATAGGAAAATGTGGTAGGGAGGTTCTGGAGGCTAAATTTAGGCTTTTAGGTAGGAAGTTGAAATCCAGAACTTCCAGGGTAGCGTTCTCCGAAATGCTTCCCGTTCCACGTGCAGGACCCAAAAGGCAGGCAGAGCTCCGGAGTCTCAATGCGTGGATGAGACATTGGTGCAGAGATGAGGGTTTTGGATTTGTTAGGAACTGGGCAACATTCTGGGGAAAGGAGGGGCTCTTCCGAAGGGATGGGCTTCACCTTAAACAGGATGGAACCAGGCTGCTGGCATTAACCTTTAAAAAGGAGATAGAGCAGCTTTTAAACTAGATAATAGGGGAAAGTCGACAGTCGCTCAAGAGCAGATGATTCGGAAGAATGTATTCATGAAGGATACTACCAAAAGCAGAGAGGTTCCAAAAAAGAGCAAAGTAGCCCAAATGCCCTCAAGTATGGAGCAGACAGAGCTTAAAGATCCCAAATAACCCATGTCTACCAATAGCCAAATTAATATGAATAAAATACAGTCTCTAAAATGCTTGTATGCAAATGCTAGAAGTCTAAAAAATAAGATGGGAGAGTTAGAATATATAACACTAAATGATAGGTTAGATATGATTGGAATATCAGAGACATGGTGGAAGGAGGACAACTAGTGGGACACTGTGATACCTGGGTACAAACTATATCTTAATGATAGAGCTGATCAAATTGGTGGAGGGGTTGCGCTCTATGTTAGAGAGGGCATTGAGTCAGAAAGGATAAAAGTTTTGCAGGAAACAGAATTTCCTGTAGAATCTCTATGGATTGAAATTCCATGTAAAAAGGGGAAGGCGATGGCAGTGGGGGTGTACTATCGACCACCGGGCCAGAATGAACAAATGGATGATGAAATGCTCAAAGAAATCAAGGAAGCTAACAAAGTTACAGCACAGTAATAATAATGGGTGATTTCAATTACCCCGGTATCGACTGGGTCAGTGTCACGGCAGGACATTCTAGGGACACAGAGTTCCTAGATGAAATAAATGACTACTTCTTGGAGCAGCTGGTTCATGAACCAACCAGAGGGGAAGCCATATTGGACCAAGTCCTTAGTGGAACACCAGATCTGGTGCAAGAGATAAGGGTGTTGGGGCCACTTGGCGATAGTGATCATAGCTTGATCGCGTTTGATTTAATTAGTGGAGGAGGGATGGTAAGGAAATCCACAGTACTACCTTTTAACTTTCAAAAGGGAGACTATGATAAAATGAGGAAAATAGTTAAGATAAAACTAAAAGGAGCAGTTGCAAAGGTTAAAGACTTACAACAAGCTTGGATGTTGTTGAAAAATGCTATCTTGGAAGCCCAGACTAGCTGTATTCCATGCTTTAAGAAAAGTGGAAGTAAGTCCAACAAACTGCCCGCATGGTTTAAGGGTGATTGAGGTCAGAGAGGCTGTTGTTGCCAAAAAAGCATCTTTTAGAAAATGGAAAAAAGAGCCAAATGACGAAAAATGGAAACAAGTACTGGCAAGTTAAATGCAAGGCATTGATAAGGCAGGCAAAGGGAGAATTTAAGAAGAAGCTTGCTGTGGAAGCAAAAACGTGAAATAAAGACTTTTTCAAGTACATTCATAGCAAAAAACCTGTGAGAGAGTCAGTTGGTCCATTAGATGATAGAGGAGTTAAAGGGGGCACTAAGTGGCGACAAGGCGATAGCGGAGAGACTGAATGAATTCTTTGCTTCGGTCTTTACTGAGGAAGATGTACGGATGTTACCCATGACTGAAGTGGTATTTAAAGGTGTGGAAGAATTGAAGAAAATATCAATACATCGGGAAGATGTATTACAACTATTTGATAAACTGAAGAGTAGCAAATCACCTGGACCGGATGGTATACATCCAAGGGTGTTGAAAGAACTGAAATATGAGATTGCAGACCTGCTATTAGTAATCTGTGAACTATCATTAAAATCATCTGTAAAACCTGAAGATTGGAGGATGGCCAACGTAACGCCAATTTTTATAAAAAGGGTTCCAAGTGTGATCCAGGAAACTACAGACTGGTGAGCCTGACATCAGGACTGGGAAAAATGGTAGAAACCATCATAAAGAACAAAATTGCTGAACATGTAGATCATCATGGCTTAATGGGAGACAGCCAACATGGCTTTAGACAAGGAAGATCTTGTCTTACTAATCTGTTATGTTTTTTTGAAGGTGTGAATAAACAGGTAGACAAAGGTGAGTTGGTTGATATAGTGTATTTGGTCTTTCAGAAAGCCTTTGTCAAGGTCCCTCATCAGAGACTTTTGGCAAAACTAAAGGGTCATGGGATAGGAGGCAGTGTACTATTGTGGATCAGGAACTGGTTAAAAGATAGAAAGCAGAGAGTAGGGCTAAATGGCCAATTTTCCCAATAGAGAAATGTGAATAGTGGTGTACCCCAGGGATCTGTGCTGGGTCCATTGCTTTTTGACATATTCATAAATGACCTGGAAAAGGGAATAACGAGTTTTGCAGATGACACAAAACGATTTAAAGTTGTTAAAACCCATGAGGATTGTGGGAAATTGCAAGAGGATCTTGATAAATTGGAAGACTGGGCATCAAAATGGCAGATGAAATTTAATGTGGACAAGTGCAAAGTTATGCACCTATAGAAGAACAACCCAAACTGTGGTTACACAATGCAAGGTTCCACATTGGGAACCACCACCCAGGAAAAAGATTTAGGCGTCATTGTGGACAACATGTTAAAACTCTCTGCCCAGTGTGCAGAGGCGGCCAAGAGAGCAAATAGAATGCTAGGTACCATAAGGAAAGGAATGGAAAATAAAACAAAGGATATTATAATGCCTCTGTATCATTCCATGATGTGACCGTACCTTGAATATTGTGTGCAATTCTGTTCGCTGTATCTTAAAAAGGATATAGCATTATTAGAAAAGGTTCAGAGAAGAGCCACCAAAATGGTAAAGGGGATGGAAGGATGCCCCTATGAAGAAAGGCTAAAAAGGTTAGGGCTCTTTAACCTGGAAAAGAGACGGCTGAGGGGAGATATGATAGAGGTCTATAAATTAATGAACGGAGTGGAACGGGTAAAAATAGATCGATTGTTTACGTTGTCAGAATATAGAAAAACTAGGGGACATGCAATGATGCTACATGGTAAACTATTTAAGACAAATAAGAGAAAATATTTTTTCACTCAATATGTAATCAAACTCTGGAATTTGTTACCGGAGGATGTAGTAAAGGCTGTTAGTGTAGCTGGGTTTAAAAAAGGTTTGGACAAGTTCCTGGAGGAAAGGTCCATAAACCAGTAGCCTAGTGGTTGGAGCAAGGTACTTCAGGCCGGAAGGTCGGGGGTTCAAATCCCACTAGAAGACAGCAACCTTGGACCGGAAGGACTGGGGTTTCTAGTCCCAGAGGTGCTCTTGTGGTCTTGGGTAAGCCACTTAACCCTCCATGTTCCCTGTAAAATAGTTCTCTCCAAGTTATAATGCCCTGTTCAATGTAATTTCAGTTTGTTCAATGTAAACCGCACTGATGCAGAATAGCGCGGTATATAAGAGAATGTAAATAAATAAATAAAATAAATAAATTATTAAAAAGGGATCCAGGATATCAATGCTTGACCCAATACAAGCATTGTGGAACCTGTGTCTTTTGGGGAAACTGCTAGGTACGTATGACCTAGATTGGCCACTGTTGGAAACAGGATACTGGGCTTGATGGACGTTGGTCTTATTTATTTATTTATTTTTTCTTATATACCGCGCTCTTCGATATCAGTGCGGTTTACATGGAACAAGGAGAGTTTACAGTGGGGGTTACACCGTAATTACATAGAACAGGTATAATAACTTGGATAACAGTGTTAACTATTTACATCTGAATGGCTAACAGAAGGTATTTGCACGTATATACGATACATTGAGGGTGGTTACATGTGTCCGTGAGGGATTGTTGTAGGTGATGGGGTTGTTTTGCCATCTTCCGGGTAGCACTTGAGGAAGAGGTAGTGTTTCAGTGTTTTCCTGAATTTGGTCAGGTCCGGGATTGCTCGTATGTGTGGTGGGAGAGCGTTCCAGCATCTGGGTGCACAGAGACTGAAGGCCCTGTTTATAGTTGCTTGTGTACAGTGGGTCATTGCTTTGGGGACAACCAGGGTGTTTATTGCAGTGGATCGTCTGGTTCTGTTTGGGGGGGTGATGTGCGTGAGAGCAGCAAGTGATGAGGGGGCGAGTCCGTTAATAGATTTGAATGTTAGCAGTAGAATCTTGAATGTGATCCTGTAATGAATTGGGAGCCAGTGAAGCATTTTGAGGATGGGCGTTATGTGGTCACACCTTGGGGTCCCATTTAGAATTCTTGCTGCAGCGTTCATGGCCATTTGGAGCGGACTCAGGGTGGATTGAGGGAGTCCTTGGAGGATTGCATTTGCGTAGTCAAGATGAGGGATGGTTAGTGCTTGAAAAATTGTTCTAAAGTCGTTAGGCTGAAGGAGGGGACGTAGATGTCTGAGGGACTTGATTTTATGGTATTTTGATTTTACCATGTTGCTGATGTGTGTCTTCATATCAAGTTTCTGGTCCATTGTAATACCTAGGTATCGAATAGAGGGTTTGGATTGCAGTTCATTCTCTCCGATTTTTAGGCAGGCTGGAGGGGAAAAGTTGGTGTTTCTGGAGATGAATAGCACTTCGGTCTTTTTGTGTTGTATTCTGAGGTTCTGGTTTTGGAGCCATTTTTCCACTGCGCTAAAACAGTTGATTAGAGATGAGAGGTCAATCTTGTCAATCTGAAATGGTGTGTAAAGTAGGACGTCATCAGCATAGATCATGCATTCGATGTTGAATGATCGTATGAGCTCGCAGATAGGCTGCATATAAATGTTGAACAGTAAGGCTGATAGGGAGGAACCTTGCGGGACGCCTTGTTTCTGGTGGAACGGTTTAGAGGTGGAGGTCTCTGTTTGTACATGTTGCCACCTATCTGTAAGGTATGATTTACACCAGGATAGTGCTAGGTCACAGATACCCTTTTCTTTGAGTCGCTTTAGAAGGGTTTCGTGGCACACAGAGTCAAACGCCGCCGCTATGTCTAGGAATATAAGGGCGACTCCATGATGTATGTTATCTACTGCGCTGAGAATATTGTTGAAGAGGGTGGTAAGTAACGTCTCCACGCCATGGGATTCTCTGAATCCGTGTTGGCAGTGGTCAAGTGGTGAAGTATTGTTGATGTGTTGTTGAATCTGCAGAAGGACTTCTTTCTCAATTATCTTTGCCAATAGTGGAATGCTGGCAATTGGTCTGTATGATTCCACCTTCTGGGGGTCCAACTTGCTGTTCTTTAGCAGGGGTCTGACTGATGTGTGTTTGAGATTTAGAGGGAAAGTGCCTGAAGTGAAGGACGAGTCCATGAGTTTGGCTATGAATGGGCAAAATTCTGACCGGAGTTCCTTTATCCAAAAGGTTGGGCAAGGGTCGGTCTGTGCTGTAGTGGTGTTGATTGTAGAGATGGTGTCAATGATTTGCTTGTGAGATGGAGTGGTGAATATTGTCATCGTCGTTGTGTTTGATGGATCTGTGATGATAGATGGTGGGTGAGTCTTGTCGGTTTGGCATAATTTTGATTGGAGGAAATCGGCATAGTCTTGGGCGGAGATCTGAGGTATTTGCTCAGGGCCTGGTTCTTTCGTTAGGTTTCGGACAAGATTAAATAGGTCATGAGGTTTTCGAAGTGATCGCATTAGTGTGTCTGTGTGGGCTTGTCTCATTTTCTCGGTTATTGCCTCCCGGTGTCTTGTGAGTTGGAGGTTGTAGGCTTCCAGATTTTCAGTTGATCGTGATCGCCTCCATCTCCTTTCGAGTTTTCTGAATTGGAGGAGAGAGAGCTGCCCTCATAAATGTGCGTTCAGTCCGCAACAAATGGCCTGTTATCACAGACCTACTTGCCCTCTACGATCTAGACATCCTTCTCATCACAGAGACATGGTTATCTAACGATGACATTGTCCTCATCAACCACCTTCTACCCCACAACTTCACTCTACACAGTTGCCACAGAGTCAACAAAAGAGGCGGAGGAGTTCTCATACTCACAAAAACCGACCTCTATTTCCACCTCTCCAACAGCACTAACACAACCAACCTTGACATTGTTGTCATATCAAATGATATATGCTCCATCAATCTAATATACAGAGCCCCGTCACCTTCCCCTGATGACCTGGCCACGATAATCGAGCTAGCCTGCAACCCCCCTAACCTATGCACCCCAAACTGGATACTAGATTTCAATCTCCCATCTCTTCACAACTCTCAAGCATCAGCGCTCCACGAAGCACTTAAAGATCTAGGCTACCTACAATTAATCAACGAACCAACTCACACAAAGGGAAACAAGCTGGACCTGATCTTCGCCCCACTAACTATCCACGATGCCCCCAATTTCACTCCGCCCACCTACACCGCAGTACCTTGGTCCGATCATAAACTAATTACTTTTCAAATTCCCTTAAACGATCCACCCCAGAAACACCACGGAAACAAGGCAAAACCCACGAGCCTACCCCCACGACGATTCAAACCTTTCAACAAGACTACCATCCTGCACAATGCACAACCTCTCCTTAGCACGACAACAACTTGCCCAGATAAGCTAGTCTCCATTTGGAATGACAACCTGAGTGCCAATGCACTTCACACAGGACACAACAAAACCCCAAGGAAAAAAGATCTCGCACCCTGGTACTCTAAAGAACTAAGGTCTGACCCAGTATGGCAAATCTTATGTTCTTATGTCGTATATAAACTCCAATGGCAGTAATACCAATGCTAGAAACAATCAACCTCTTTATAAAAACATATGTATAAAAACATATACAAAGACCTAATATATAAAAAAAGGTTAAGCATACATATGAAATAATACATTAGAGATATTGCAGCTAGCTGGCTTCATTCTATGCATACAAACATAAAAATAGAGGAGACCAGTATAGGCTAACAAACCTTTTTGAAAAAGTTTTTTGCCTTTACAATAGGACGATACATATAGATATGTGTTTTTTTATATGGTGACGCTAATAAGGGAATATATTTGAATGTGCATTGTTTCTTTAGGTTTTATTCAGTGCTTCCATGCTTCCCAAGTTGGCAGTTTCTTGTTCCATAACTGTATCACCAAATTTCTGCTGTTTTTTGATATGGGCATCTGTTAAGTCCTGTGTGATTCAATTTTCTGGGGTTTTTTGCTGTGACATAGGCATACGTGAGAACAGCGTATTGAGCTTTCAGCTATTGGTAGGATTGCAGTCACTTGTAGCTCTTTTTCTTTTCTCCTCTCTGTGACAGCTTTAAGTTGAGTTAGTGACCATGTCTTCTCTATAACATGTATGTCAATATTTATGGTTTATTAGCCTATACTGGTCTCCACTACTTTTATGTTTGTATGCATAAAATGAAGCCAACTAGCTGCTACCTCATTGCTTGAAATAACTCATGCTGCATAGCCTGCTGACTCCATTGCTACCTCATTGCTTGAAATAACTCATGCTACACAGCCTGTAGACTCCATTGCTACCTCATTACTACCTCTTTGCTGCTTGTAAAAACAACATACGCTGCATTGCTACCTCACTGCTTGTAAGATAACATATGCTGCATAGCCCCTCTCTGTTCCTTCTATGGCTCCACATCACATTGTCTTCCTTTTCATCATACTCCCTGTTTCCCCTCCTACCAGCACTGTCACTCCTTCACTCCTCATCCCCCCTTTACCACCCTCACTTCCCCCTCCATTCTGTCTTCTAACCTATCATCAGCTCTTGAGATTCATCACTCTCTCCCTCTCATTCAACCATCTCCTCTCTCTCTAAGGCAACCTCACCCTCATTTCCGCCATACTGTCTCCTCTCTACCCCGTACTCTGCTACTCCTTCTTCTCTCATCCGGAGATATCAACCCCAATTTATTTTATTTATTTATTTATTTACATTTTCTTATATACTGCGCTATTTTCCATCAGTGCGGTTTACATGGAACATTTTACATACACATTTCAAACGACTTGATTTGTGTTTACAATTAACAGGAATAGGAACTTGGAAAGAAACAGGGGTAACTATTTACATCTGTACAATGCAAATTGATTGGACATTTGCGTAGATTTGCCTAGCTAGATGGTGAGTGATCAGTGGTGCAGTCGTCCGAGTAATGTAAGAGGAAGAGGTAATGTTTCATGGCTTTTCTAAACTGGGTTAGATTGGTGATATCACGGATACTGTGTGGAAGGGTGTTCCAGCATTTAGGTGCGGCGAGCTTAAAAGCCCTGTTCGTTGTGCTCTGGCAACACTTGGTCGTTTCTTTTGGGACTACTAGTTTATTGGTGGCATGAGATCTTCTAGATATATTAGGGGGGGTTATCAGTATGAGATCGGATAAGGAAGATGGGGCGAGTCTGTTTATGATCTTGAAGGTCATTAGTATGGTCTTGAATGTGATCCTGCCTTTTATAGGGAGCCAGTGTAATTATTTCAGGATGGGTGTCATGTGTTCCCTCATGGCAGCGCCCTGGAGAACTCGTGCTGCTGAGTTCATTGCTAGCTGTAATGGAAGCAAAGTGGATTGTGATAGATCATGGAATATTGCGTTGGCATAGTCGATATGTGGTAAGACCAGAGCTTGATACACTGTCCGGAAGTCATCTGGTTCAAGTAGGGAGCGTAGGTGTCTGAGGGATCGGATTTTATGGTATACGGCTCTTGCTACATTGCTTATATGGGTCTTCATGTCTAGTTGCTGGTCAAGTGTGACTCCCAGGTATCTGATGAAGGGTTTGGTCAGAGGTTCTGCATCTTGGACCTTCAAGTAAGGAGGAGTGATGAAATTTGGGTTCCTTGTGATGAAAAAGACTTCGGTTTTCTTATGTTGTATCCGAAGATTTTGCGTTTGGAGCCAGCTGGATACTGCGTTGAAACAGTCAGTCAGTGGGGAAAGTCAGTCAGTAGTGAATGGCATATATAGGAGAACATTGTCAGCGTACAACAGACAGTTCACCTTGAAGGACCGGATGATCTTGCAGATAGGTTGCATATATATATTAAACATGAGTGCAGAAAGAGATGATCCTTGTGGGACCCCATGACTCTGGTGGAAAGGTTCTGATGTTGTTTCTCCTGATCTTACGTGTTGCCATCTATCGGAGAGATACGACTTGCACCATTTAAGTGCAGAGTCACATATCCCCTTCTCCTGGAGGCGGTGTAGGAGGAGATCATGGCAGACTGAGTCGAACGTGGCTGCAATGTCTAAGACGATGAGCACATATCCCTAGCGTATGTTATCAATTCCTGTTATTATGGTACTGAAGAGGATGGTGAGGAGAGTCTCCATGCCGTGAGCAGCTCTAAAACCGTGCTGACATGAATCAAGTGGGGCAGAAGCATCAATATGTTCTTGGATTTGTGTTTGAACTTCTTTTTCGATGATTTTTGCCAAGAGTGGGATGCTTGATATCGGCCTATATGAGTCTGGCTTCTTAGGGTCAAGCTTACTGTTCTTTAGTAGTGGCCTGATTGAGGTACGTTTGAGGGATTGGGGAAAGGTCCCATTTGTGAAGGAGCAGTCCATTAGCTTGGATAGAAAAGGTCTGACAGTCGATTGTAACTCTTTTATCCAGAACACCGGGCAAGGGTCGGTTTGTGCAGTGGTTGTGTTGATTCCGGCCATTATATCTTCAATTTGTTTTTTAGATGGCTTGGAAAAAATGGACAGTGGTGCTAGTGATCTTGGTTTGATTGGAGTGTTGGCAGCAGTGAATTTATTGGTCTGGCACAGCTTCGTTTGTAAGAGGTCAGCGAAGACTTGAGGGTGGATCAAGCTAGGTTTCTCAGGTGCTGGCTCTTTTGAACACCTTCTTTCCTCCTCCAATCCTGGCCCCCCTAGATTGCTGTCTCACTCTGAGAAGAGGTCTTCACACAACATGTCTAATCTTATCCATATCCATATCCCTCTCCTTTCCCCTTCCGCTCTCCCTTTCTCATGTGCCTTGTGGAATGCACACTCTGTCTCTAATAAACTTGCTTTTACTCATGATCTCTTTATCTCTAATGCTCTACATCTTCTTGCTCTAACTGAGACCTGGCTCCTCCCAGATGATACTGCATCTATTGCTGCTCTCTGTCATGGGGGCTATCAGTTCTCCCATACGCCTCATCCCACTGGCCGTGGTGGTGGTGTTGGGCTTCTACTTTCTCCCTCTTTCCAATTCCAACCCCCCCTCCTGCCTCAGTCTCACTCCTTTCTCTCTTTTGAAGTCCACTTCATCCACCTTTTCACTCCACTTCCTCTCCCGATAGCTGTTATTTATCCACCTCCTGACAAGTTTGCGTCTACCTTTCTCACTGACTTTGACTCGTGGCTATCCTGTAATAGCGAAGTGTCTGCAACCAATAAAACCAGGAGTCTATTGACTAGAATTCAAACCAGTTTAATGTGCACACAGTCTCAGACAAAGGTTACATACAAAATGTCTGAGCCCTGAGCTCAGAAAAACGACAGTTTATATACTCTTCTTCTCCAGTCTAATACAGGCAAAACTCCTCATTGGTCTTGGTGGCCCAGCTACCTTCCTCCAATAGCCATCTTTGACCGGGCTTACACCTGTTCCCCCCGTGCAAATCTTTCTAGCCATGGCTCAACTGCTTAGACAAAATATATTCTTCAAAAATACATGCTGCTATTCTCTACAAGGTCAGTGTGTGCTAACAGAGCTACAGTGTGAAAGCATAATACTGAAAAGACATCTGTGGTTAAACCATAACAAAAAACAGTGGAAAAATTTTACTTTCTTATCAGAACATTGCTTATCAAAAGCAGAACAAGGCAGTTTCTAACAGCTACTGGTATTTTCTGTCTAGTTCTGCTATAATATTCCAAAGTCAGTTATAATATTCTAAAGTAAGGGAGGGGGACTCAGGCCTAATATATGGGCCTCGGCTACCTACAGGATGAACTAGGCCATCACATTCCCTCCTTTTGATTATTCACACCCGCAAGTGAGAAAGGGTGAGAATCAAATCACACATATATATGAAAGTACTTTAAACTATGGTAGAGGGAGCACTCTGTGGTATAGGGTAGTAGTCCCACGTTGCTAATATTTGTGCTACTGCCTTGCGGTCAATAACTTTACCAATAATGGAGTGTAGCATACACAAACATAGGGGAAGGAAACATGGGATATATAAGCAAACAGTTACAATCAAAAATACAAGCACTATAAGTGTCTTCAGGCCGCCTAGGCCCGAAAACCAAGAACCAAACCAGCCATCTAGTTGCAAGCCATGCCACGTTTGGACTGGGACATGTCTGACGGCTGCCTGGGTGAGAATGTTCACAGTCTTGGCAAGTGCATATATCAATATGATTTGCAAGGGATTGTGGGAAATGCAGTCCATTCACACCAGACACAGCTGCTCACAATAATTAGTTGTGCTTAAGTGTAAAGCCAATAAGATATTTATTTATGGGGTTGTTTCTCCCAACACAGATATGCTTGGTAGCACATAAAACAGGATACTTGCTTTCAGTGTTAAACTTAGAAAAACAAAATCAGGAAAACAGATGAACTTGTCAGGCAATCAAATGAAAAGAATAAAGACCTGGTTGGTAACAAACTGGTCTTTTCTGTAGGCTTTAGCTAATATTTTCTTAGCAGTGTTTCAGACAACAAGCAAAACCCACAAAGAAGGGAAAAACTGTTCTTTTCAGGTTAACTTCTTATATCTTCACACATAGACTCAGAAGTGATTCCCTCAGAGCTCACAAGCAATTAGGTAAGGCTCAATTGCTAGCAGTTACCCAGCTGAAACCCCTTAGCTGGCTTGCTTTCTACTGCGTGGCTCAAATCCTACTTCAGGAGCTTTTCTGAGTAGATTAAAGAACAAGTTTGTATTTCTTTGTGATGGTTGTTGTACTTTGTAACAGAAAATTACCAAAGGAGTTTAGACAGAGAGCAATCCATATATTCACAGCCTGTATCTAAGACCGCTCCCCCTTCTTCAACAATCATGGGTTCAATATCATGGATTGGCACAGAGGAATTTCTCAATGTAGCACTCTCAGGAGAATACTTGTTTCCCTGCTGTCTTTCAAGGTTATAGCTAGGGCATAGATCAGTGTTCATACCTGAGCTTCCATTGCTGTTAGAGTTCCTCTCTAAATAGCCTGGCCAGTATGTAGTCCAGTTCTTATGTCCAGCCTTCCAATCCAGATCCCTGGACACTGGATCTCTCTTCACATACCTTCTGGCACGGGTCCTAGGGTCCCTTCCAAGTGCAGCCGTCTCCCTCACAGGTACCGTCTGGAGATGCCTAGCTCTGCAGCACCACTCCTCTGGTTTTCCCCAGTCCAATGGTGTACGCTGGCCTTTTGAATGTCTCCCAGTATACGTACTGCTCTGGACTCCTTTAGACCTCCCAAATGCTTTTCTCTTCTTTCTTCCAAAGGGTTTCTTGCCCTCTCTGTCCGTCCGCACTGGCTTCTGCTTCTGATGATCCTCCAGATGAAACTGAGGATAATTCTGAGGATAATTCTCTGTAGAATAAACTCTACCTTTATTCAGCTTAGATGAGTGCTCCACCCTAGCACAGCGCAGCTGTGCTGAATCAGGCCCTGCCCTTTGAGATGAGTGCTTGGGGATTACCTCATAGCCCTCTTGATTGAACACACGTTTCCCCACTTCAGCTCCTCTAATGGCTGTTGGAAACCTGGTGCATTCTGGGACTGGTAGTCTTTTATGGGAAAATTCTGTTTTCTTATTTCTACCAGAACTGACAGGTTGCTTGTTCAGAGTCACTTCACCTTTACTATAGCTCCTTCCTGAGCTATGATAAGCTTCCTTATCACAGACATAAGTTTGCTTTCTCATGTGATTGGCTATATCTTCTACAACCCGTCCTTCATTATCTATTTGCAAGCAGCAGTTAGTTAAATTCAACCTGCCACATACTCCTCCTTCAGCTGCAAGCAGATAATCTAAAGCTAAGCGGTTATGGTAAATGGCTGTACGCATCTGTGTGGCTTGTTTAGCTAACAAGGTTAGCGCACTACTAGTTTCATTGGTTATAATTTCAACAACAGCTTTCAAACATATAATACGGTCTAACATATATACAGGGGTGCGGTAGCCCCAAGAACCATCTTGCGCCCAGATAGCAGGTCCATAGTAAGAAACAATTCTCTCTGGCGGCCATTCTTCAGAGGTTGCATCCCATTTGAAAACAATACCATGCAGATATTCTAAAGCGATCGCTTAACAAACCCCATGATCTGTTCAGCATATTTAAGTCCCTAACAGGTGACCCAGCTCCCGCCCAAACAACTATGCCTCACCCACAAGATTATGCAAACTACCTACAATCAAAGATAATCCAAGCCAACAAGTTATCAACCTGCACAATCTCCTCTACTACATGCAAAACCCCTCTACTCAAATTTTGCAAAGTATCCAACAAAGAAATACAAGATATTATCACATCCATTAATCTTACCACTGCCCCTAGTGACCCATGTCCAGCTAGTTGGATCAAAGAATTACGCCAAGAACTTAGTCCCGCTATAAGCAGAATCACAAACCAATCCCTCTCCATAGGATCTTTCCCACAAAGCCTGAAATTTACTTCAATCCGCCCATGATTAAAAAACAACAAACTTGATTCCTCCAAAGTTGAATCCTTTCGCCCAATATCAAGCATCCCCCTACTCGCCAAAATCATTGAAAAGGTAGTTCAACGACAAATCCAACAACATATTGATGATGTAGCTCCACTGGATCCATCTCAACATGGCTTTAGAGAAGCTCATGGTGTCGACACCATCCTCACAACTCTCTTCAATGATCTAGTTACAGGACTTGATAACATCCGCCAGGGATTTGTCCTCATTTTCATGGATATTGCTGCAGCCTTTGATTCAGTCAACCATGAAACTCTGATACTCCGTCTTGTGGAGAAAGGAATACAAGGCTCAGCTATAGCATGGTGCAAGTCCTACCTATCTAACAGATAGCAACAAGTCAGAACAGGTCCCATGACTTCTGACCCATTCCCTCTCAATCAAGGTGTACCTCAGGGTTCATCCCTATCTGCATTAATGTTCAACATATATATGCAACCAATTTGTACCCTAATCCGCTCCTTCAACATCCAGTGCCTGGTCTACGCAGACGACGTCCTAATCTACTCACCATTCCTGATTGATCAACCTGACTTTTCACCTATATCAAGCTGCTTCGAAGCTGTATCACAATGGCTTACAACACAAAATTTAAGGATTGAAGGGATAATTGGAATAAAGGGATAATCAGCTCAGATCTGCTTTATATGTTTGCCTTATGATTGCATATATATCTGCCTTATAACTGCACTCTGGCCTGTTTGAAACAGACACAGCAACATATGGTTGGCACAAAACAGGTGGGCAACAGGAAAAGAGTACATGCAGCTTACTACTGTTATAAAGCCTAAAAAAAAGCTATACTTTGGACAGAAGTGTCCAAGGATATAAGCCTAGGTTCAAACAGGTCAAGCCAGGAATTCAACTAATGCTCTTGCCCTGAAGGTTTCAATTGGTGCCAGCAGATAGAAAAACACAGGAGGAGGCAGAGGGCTATGATTGATTGCATAGATAGGCAAGCCTTGATCAGCAGATCCAACTGCATAAACATAGAAGGCCCTGGGAATGAGCTTTGCATTTGCTGAAACTATTTAGAATTTGAAGCAGAGAGGTATATATAAGACAGCAATTTTAGAGGGTCTTGGGCAGTTCTTTTCTCCCCTTGCAGAGGCTGCCCCGATGTCCCTCAGACAGGCACTTGCTATCTGCATCTATAACCATTTGTTTGCTGTGCCAAATAAAAAGTTTCTTTGTAGCTGAGCAACTGTCGTCTGAACTGTTTATTGGTAATTGGGGAGGCTTTGTAGGTGGACCCGGCCTACAAATTGGCGCCCGAACAGGGACCTCTAAACTGAGTTTAGACACTCATAAATTTTTCTAAATTGCCCAAGGACTCCTCTGACTGCAGTTTTATTTGTCAGAGGGACTACCTCCTGTTTTTCACAGGAAAAAAAAACAGGGGATGAGAATACCTTCTCATTAGGAGAAGAGGATTCCTTCTGCTGGTACAGAGGATGGGAATACCGCTCTGAGTGACGTCGAGAGAGATTTTGATACCCTAGGATGACTCTATTGGTGAGTGTTCAGTTTCCCTGTCTGTATGAAATGACAGAAGACTTGCCCGGGTTCGAGTGGTGGGTAAGTATTGTGACAACGCACCGCCTAGCCTGTGGCGTAAGCAGGCCAAGGGGATGTGAGCCACACAGTGGGGTGAGTTTAAAAGAGTCCTTGTTAGTGCTGAAGCCTTCCTACTGTAGTTGTGGAGTGAGTGACGACAGCCAAGGTTGGGTTTCCAAAGTAAGTAATGCTTTATTCATGCATAAGGTATTTGCACAGAGTATAGCAAAGGACACCGTACAGGACTTACTCCCCCGCCACAGAAGTATAATGGTAACCTTCTGTACCAAATAAAAGTTCAAGTGTTTATATAGCTTCTCCTGATACTTCTCAGGGACACATAAAATATTTACAAGCTTTCATCATTCTTCCAGCTTCATTACTACAACAGGCTTCAATCTTCTAGTACTGCTTTCTCAGTATCTACTGGTAATAAAGAATCTTTCTCCTGTTGTACTTCTTTCTAGTGTCAAACAGCTTCCCATAGAAATGGCAATCTCCACAACTCTGGCTTACTAATGACTGCCTTCTTGTGTAGGAGCAGTTTCTCTATATTGCCTTCTATTCACAGCTTTACCACATGAAGCTTTGATTCATTCCATTCACTAGAACGCTGCTGTCTCTCATGCAAGTTCTAGAACATTGGCTTAAGGCTTCTCAGCACTCAATCATCAATTAGGAATACTTATAGTTCTTCACTCTAGCATACAAATTCCACACTCCATTTCTGACTCACTGGAACTAGATAATGGAGCACCCAATTCCATTGCTTCCTCTTGGTTCTCAAAGGGTTCCCTTAGCTCTCTGCACGATTGCTGCCAATTAGCCTCTTGCTGGCAAGCAGGTGTGTGCTCCTCTGAACTAGAGCTTAGGTCACGCTGTCTATACCATGGAAATGTTTGTAGCTTTCTAACAGGGACTTTTCTATAGCCCCTCTTCCTTCTATTAACTTCCGGTATATATTCAGGGTCTGGTTTACCCCTGCCTCTTTTAGCAAGCAGTCTATTGTCAGTTCCTATAGACTGACTTCTCTCAAAGCTATTTACTTTACAAGGCTTAGAAGAGTTTGCTCTGACCTGGTTTTTGCAGCGTCTGCCTCTGGGAAACTCCCCTGACTCCAAGTCAGTATTCCAGGCTTCTGAATCCAGCTCTGGGTCACCTCCAGGGTTTTCTCTCTCAGGGAGCTGAGGTCTGCCTGTCCCTCTTCCTGGACCACCTGCAGGAACTCTCCCTTCCCTGGTTCTCTCCTTAGTTCCTCTGGGCTCAGCCTTTCTGCTTGCACTGCTCTGTAACCAGTTCCTCTTCTCGTTGATTCCTCTCTCGAGTCTGGATCTCTCTCTACCTCCGGATCCGAATCTGAATCTCCTGCTAACTGCTGCTTCCTGGTTATGAGTGCAGAGTGGCCCAATCCGGTCCGACTCCGCCCACCTCCCTGATTGGCTATGTCTCTGGGTTAGCCTAGAGCTAGGGTGTGGTTCTTTCCCTGCTCTTCTCTGCAGAGAATGTTTGTGTGCAGGAAACTTAACCCCTTCCTGTCCTGCCTCTCCAAGCCTCTGAGGTGACAGAAAGTGATTTAAACCCATTTTCTCCTGTTTCTGAGCCTCTGCCTTGTCACATAACCCCCCATTTAAGATATTCCGGGCTGGCTGAACAGCTCCAGAACAGCCCGGAATCCTTGAAAGGGCATCAGCGTTAAGGTGCAGCTTACCCGGCCTATGCTCTATGTGAAACTCATAGGCTTGCAGGGCCATATACCACCTAGTCAAGCGGGGATTATGGTCCTTCATACTTGACAGCCATTTTAGGGGAGCGTGATCCGTTACCAGGGTGAAACGGCGGCCTGTTAAATAAAATCTAAGGGCCCCTATGGCCCATCGAATGGCCAAACATTCCCTCTCCACTGTAGAGTATTTTTGTTCTGCCGGCGCTAGCTTTCTGCTTAAAAACATTAAGGGGTGTTCCACTCCCCCATGCTTTTGTGAGAGGACGGCTCCTAGCCCGGTATCTGATGCGTCGGTCTGCAAAATGAATGTTTTACTAAAGTCTACCCCCTTAAGAATCGGGGCCACGCACAACTGCTCTTTTAACCTGGCAAAGGCCTCTTCAGCTGTCGGGGTCCACTGCACTAGGTTGGGTGCATTTTTCTTCAACATATTCGTGAGGGGGGTACTTTCACTAGCAAAATGGGGCAGGAATCTTCTATAATACCCAATAAGGCCTAAAAAGCTCCTGATCTGCTTTTTGGTGGACGGTCGGGGGAAATCCCTTACACTCACTATTTTATCCATGAGTGGTTTCACTACCCCTCGTCCCACTAGATGCCCTAAATATTTTACCTCTTTCCCTCCAAAGAGGCATTTTGCAGGGTTCAACGTGATTCCTGCCTTTCTCATGTCCTTGAGTACTGCCTGGATCTGGGCTAAATGGAGGTCCCAATTATCGCTATGTATAATTACATCGTCCATATAGGCTAGTGCGTATGAACGATGGGGACGTAAGACTATGTCAATCAGTCTTTGGCACGTTGCCGCGGCGCCGTGCAGTCCAAAGGGCATGCGGCGAAACTGATATAGACCAAGGGGTGTGCTGAAAGCAGTTTTGGGGCGAGATTCCCGGGTGAGGGGAATCTGCCAATACCCCTTGGTCATATCTAAGGTGGTGAGGTAGGTGGCTTGCCCGAGCTGATCTAACAGCTCCTCTATGCGAGGTAAGGGGTATGTATCGAATTGTGAGATGGAGTTTACTCTCCTAAAATCGATACAAAACCTTATGCTCCCATCAGGTTTTGGGACCATAACCACAGGACTGTTCCAGGGGCTGACTGACTCCTCAATCACCCCCATCTGGAGCATCTCATGGACCTGCCTAATCACCTCCTTGCGTTTTGCCTCTGGTAGCCTATACGGTCTTTGCCGTATTACCTCTCCAGGCGGGGTCACTATTTCGTGAGCAACCAACCGTGTTTCTCCCGGCATCGGGGTTAATACATCCGAGAAGCTTCCCAAGAATCCCAACAGGGCCTGTTGTTGAACCCAGGAGAGCTCTGTCCCCAGCCTAGGAAGAGCTTTGGCCTTACAGTCCTCTAGCTGGGGTCCCAAATCCATCCCTGTTTTCTCCTCCCCTTCGGGGTCTGTCAAGCCCATCAACACGGCTCGGCCAGTAGACCCGAACCCACGTGAGCCTCTCACGGTGGTGTTCAATTCCGTGACCTCTTCTACTGAGGGAAAACCCACCCTTTCCATGATAAGCTGGGCTATCCTATCTCCTACTGTCACCTTGAACTCCTTCTGGGAAAAATTGAGAAGTAAAACCTTAATCACACCCCTAAAATCTGGGTCTATAACCCCTGCACCTACATCAACACTGTCCTTCACAGCTAAGCCGGACCGTGGGGCGATTCGCCCATAACAACCTGGCGGAATTTCCAGCTGTATACCGGTCTCTATTAAGGCTCTACCCTGTCGAGGGACTATAGTGTCCTCTGCACTATAGAGGTCGAAACCTGCAGCATTCTCTGTGGCTCTTTTAGGAATCCTTGCATTAGGGGTGACCCTACAACATTTCAAGACAAATGTGTTTTTCTTATTGGGAGGGTCTTGAACAGAGATTCTCTCCCTAGCTGTCTTCTCTTGAGGTTTCGCAAATAATGGGGCTGGAATCATCCCTAGCCTGGGTTGGCTTCTCTGAGGGGTGGTTGCTGGTTTTTCCCCCTGCTCCTTCCTCTCGGGGACCTTTCCTACCCTAGGGTGTTCAGGGTGTTCGGCCTCTGCAGTAGCCGCTAAACCTTTAGCTAGGCCCTTTCGAAATTGCGGCCAATCCCTGCCTAATACAATAGGATGGGGCAACCTTGGTACCACCGCTACTGGGATGTCCTTACTTAAACCCATTCCCTTTACCGTTACTGTGTGCCTTGGGTATGCTGTAGCAGCACCATGCACGCATCGAATCTTAATTTTATCCTCAGGGTGCTCTTTATCACTCCCACTCTGAGGTCCTATCTCCTTCCATAGGCTTTCCGAGACCATAGACTGGTCTGCGCCTGAATCTAACAAGGCTTCAACCGGGATATTATTTACTGTGACCATCAGCAAGAATCCCTCCCCAACCTCCTTGGACTGGGTGGTGATTAGTGCTAG
This sequence comes from Ichthyophis bannanicus, assembly GCA_033557465.1. Taxonomy (NCBI): domain Eukaryota; kingdom Metazoa; phylum Chordata; class Amphibia; order Gymnophiona; family Ichthyophiidae; genus Ichthyophis; species Ichthyophis bannanicus. The sequence goes on along the minus strand of CM066034.1, from coordinate 428,651,477 downwards.
CCTAGTGCTACAATTCCTCCTGAGGTGTCCCTTTTGACCACAGGCAAAACACTTTCGCTCATTCATACCAGGGCTAAACAAAGGCCTAGATGACGATTCACCCATCTGTACTCCTCCCTTCATTCCTCGTTCCCTCAAGACTGTACTTTCTGGAACACCTTTCCTCTTCTGACCTAAGGCCTGCGCCTCTAGGAACCGGTCAGCAAGGGCAACGGCGTCGTTAGTATTGTGGCAGTCTTGGAGGATTAGGAAGGACTGTACTTCCCGGGGTAGTGCTTCTAAGAATTGTTCAAGTATAATATCATCTATTACTGTGTCTATGCTCTTACCTTGTGGAGATAGCCATTTGTATGCCAGAGCCTTTATCCTATGGCATAAGGCCTGCGGTGTCTCGCCTGGGGTTAACCTGCACCCTCTTAAAAGTCGGCGATACACCACGGGTGTTAGGCCTAATCTGTCTCGTATTGCTTCAACGACAGCTCCATAATTGTTGGCTAGAGCACTGGGCATTTCCTTGTAGGCCGTGAGAGCCTCTCCCGTGAGGGATGGAGCCAATCGGATAACCCAGTGTTCTTTGGGCCATCCGCTCATGGTTGCTATGCGCTCAAACACTTCGAGGTGGTCATCAATATTAGCGTCCTTGGACCATTGGCCTAATGATAACATTCCCTGTCCAAGCATTCCAAGTCCTGTGGCAGTTCCTAGCGAACTGGTCACATTCTGTAGAGTCTCCGACGTCCGCTTCTGCTCTTTCATCCAGGATCCTAGCATGTCCAACACCGGCTGTTGCTGGGCTCGTATCATCGCCGCCATCTTCTCTTGGGTCTGCACCGATCTTGCCTCCTGCTCCTGGAATCTCTCCGCTACCCAATCCATCAAAGTTTTGGGATCCATTTCGATGTACCTGTAGGGAATAGAAAAAGAAACACCAAGTGCGGCACCACCACAAAAGCACCTTCCTTTGCTCCCAGTTTAGCTCTGCCAGATTACCACCCCCTTGTAGCAGTGTCCTAAGATGACCCTCTTAGCTACGGGTTACCTGCTACAAGTGGAGTATCTCGCTTGTCAGCAGTATGGTATCTTTAATAACAGGAACTCTGGTCCACCTCAGCTGAAACTTGTAATCTGCAGCACTGGTAAGCTCTTCAGGTATCTTGGTGAAAAAAACTTTTTTTTTTTTTTTCCAAAGTGTCCACTCTTCAGAACTTTACTGGTATCTGTAGTTAATCACTTCTTCTGTGCAAGGCAGCAATTTTTTTATAATCCGAAACAACTACGCCAAAACTCCACCCCCCTCTATGTGACAACGCACCGCCTAGCCTGTGGCGTAAGCAGGCCAAGGGGATGTGAGCCACACAGTGGGGTGAGTTTAAAAGAGTCCTTGTTAGTGCTGAAGCCTTCCTACTGTAGTTGTGGAGTGAGTGACGACAGCCAAGGTTGGGTTTCCAAAGTAAGTAATGCTTTATTCATGCATAAGGTATTTGCACAGAGTATAGCAAAGGACACCGTACAGGACTTACTCCCCCGCCACAGAAGTATAATGGTAACCTTCTGTACCAAATAAAAGTTCAAGTGTTTATATAGCTTCTCCTGATACTTCTCAGGGACACATAAAATATTTACAAGCTTTCATCATTCTTCCAGCTTCATTACTACAACAGGCTTCAATCTTCTAGTACTGCTTTCTCAGTATCTACTGGTAATAAAGAATCTTTCTCCTGTTGTACTTCTTTCTAGTGTCAAACAGCTTCCCATAGAAATGGCAATCTCCACAACTCTGGCTTACTAATGACTGCCTTCTTGTGTAGGAGCAGTTTCTCTATATTGCCTTCTATTCACAGCTTTACCACATGAAGCTTTGATTCATTCCATTCACTAGAACGCTGCTGTCTCTCATGCAAGTTCTAGAACATTGGCTTAAGGCTTCTCAGCACTCAATCATCAATTAGGAATACTTATAGTTCTTCACTCTAGCATACAAATTCCACACTCCATTTCTGACTCACTGGAACTAGATAATGGAGCACCCAATTCCATTGCTTCCTCTTGGTTCTCAAAGGGTTCCCTTAGCTCTCTGCACGATTGCTGCCAATTAGCCTCTTGCTGGCAAGCAGGTGTGTGCTCCTCTGAACTAGAGCTTAGGTCACGCTGTCTATACCATGGAAATGTTTGTAGCTTTCTAACAGGGACTTTTCTATAGCCCCTCTTTCTTCTATTAACTTCCGGTATATATTCAGGGTCTGGTTTACCCCTGCCTCTTTTAGCAAGCAGTCTATTGTCAGTTCCTATAGACTGACTTCTCTCAAAGCTATTTACTTTACAAGGCTTAGAAGAGTTTGCTCTGACCTGGTTTTTGCAGCGTCTGCCTCTGGGAAACTCCCCTGACTCCAAGTCAGTATTCCAGGCTTCTGAATCCAGCTCTGGGTCACCTCCAGGGTTTTCTCTCTCAGGGAGCTGAGGTCTGCCTGTCCCTCTTCCTGGACCACCTGCAGGAACTCTCCCTTCCCTGGTTCTCTCCTTAGTTCCTCTGGGCTCAGCCTTTCTGCTTGCACTGCTCTGTAACCAGTTCCTCTTCTCGTTGATTCCTCTCTCGAGTCTGGATCTCTCTCTACTTCCGGATCCGAATCTGAATCTCCTGCTAACTGCTGCTTCCTGGTTATGAGTGCAGAGTGGCCCAATCCGGTCCGACTCCGCCCACCTCCCTGATTGGCTATGTCTCTGGGTTAGCCTAGAGCTAGGGTGTGGTTCTTTCCCTGCTCTTCTCTGCAGAGAATGTTTGTGTGCAGGAAACTTAACCCCTTCCTGTCCTGCCTCTCCAAGCCTCTGAGGTGACAGAAAGTGATTTAAACCCATTTTCTCCTGTTTCTGAGCCTCTGCCTTGTCACAGTATGTAATTAATATTTTGTTATGTAAGAAAACTGTTAGAGTGTCTCTGTATTTAGTTGTAACATTAGGAAATGATTAGGGAAAGAAAGTTTTGCCCAGACATTAGGTCTCTTTTTCCAGGATTGATTGGTGTACGCTTGAGACTGTACATATCATTGATATGAAGCGAGTGTGTGTCTTTATCCACGTTTCCATACCCCCACGAGGGGATTGGCTGGGTTTGGACGAAGCGCAAGAGTTGTATGTTTTGTATGAGTCCTGGATAAGTAACTTCTCACCTTTGTAAATAAAAAGGTCTGAATTTTCCATCTGTAAAAGCGAAGTTACCCCCCCTTGTGAATAAAGAGGGGTTTGCCCCTGTTCCCGAACAGTGAAAACACCAGGTTTACAGATTTTAAAAAGAGGGACAGCTAAGGAGAATATTTATAGAAAAACAGGGATGATCACCTTATCTGGGGTGCTCACAGACCAGAGAGGGTGACAATTAGATCTATTGAAGAATAGCTTTCTAAGTATCTTTTTGAAATGAATTACTTTACAAGTTCTAGATCAAAGTGAATGACGGAGCTGACTGCAGCTGCATTAAATAACCAAGGGGGAGTGGGTCTAGTTCAGTTTCAGTATTCTGATCAGATAGGCTGTTAGGTATAATGCATTTAACTCTGTCCTGTGTTTTTAGTTTTAATCTTTAGTAAACACTGTCCTGTCATTACTGGCTACTGCAGTAGATTTTATGTTCCCTGGAGCTGAACTGATTAGAATTCTTTTCTTAAGTTGAACTAAGTGTGGAATTCCTGGAGAGCGTATCTGTTTGCTTTTATTTTCTTCCACAATACCTATGTGCTTGTAAGACGAACCAGTCTCTGGAGAGGGTAAAACCGTTGGCCCGGAGTCCCTGGAATGCAAGTGACAAGCGGTGTTTGTTTATCTGTCTCTATTCTTCCAAGTCTTTCCTGTCTTCTTTAGAACATTGAAAATAACGAAAAATCTTCCAGGGTCTGCTGTAGTAATTGATGTGCTGAGACAGCTAGTTTTTCCCCTCCTGTCTGTCTGAATGTATTGTAACATGGAATGGATTTTCTGAGTTAATGGATTGGGATCTGAATGTATTGTACACTGAAGTGAGAATCTTAGAAGCAGACTGAACAGATAATTGACAGTGTTTTATTCTGAACTGCCAGCTATTGTGTGCAGTGATCTGACTGGTAGAAAAACAAAGAAAAATAGTTTATAGTTACAAGTACAGCCTGAAAATTTCAAATTGTTTCTTTTTCCCCTGTGCATATTTGTGTGCTGTAAATAAGTCTAATCCATATGTGTAAGTTTTATTTTTTTAAATTTGGTATCTGAGTATATCCTGGTTAAGAAAAATTTGTCTGCTGTTTTCTGTGTGTCAGAAGATTAAATAGCTCTGCCTGGGTCTGTGATAGGTCATAGGGCAGTTGTACACAATGCGGAACGAATTCCTATGTATGTGTTACTTTTTGAGAAGCTTATTTTGATTTTTCTAAACTATGTGGAAGATCCTAATTAACCAGAGATTATTAAAATATCGTAGAGATGCTAAGAAATTCTGTTTGATTAGTTTTGACTCAGTGATACAAGATCAGTTTTGTCATGTTCTTATGACTTTACAAATTTAAGATCAAGCTGATAAAGGAAAAAGATTACAGCTGGATTTTGCAACCAAGGAAGATAGCTCTAAAAGAAAATCCGTTTAAAAAAAATATGTAACCTTGTGATGCAAAGATGTTTAGTTAGTATTACATTGTTGGAGAAAATCCTTATATAAGATTATGAAGAAAATACTTTTTACTTGTTTTTTAAGGTTCATGAGTTTCTCAAGCTGAAAGGTATGCTGCTTTTCGGGATTGCCCAGGGGGGTGGTGGTTTGGCGAGGTCTCTCAGGGAAGCCTCTCTATTCTAATCAGATGGGCTGCTGTACTTAATGACTGATAGCTTTGTATTTAGCTGTCAGCTGTTCAAGTGTTCCTAGATGTTAGATCAAATAATCAAGGCATGAAATTGGAGAATCTGTTTGTTGTCCTTTTGCCCTTCAGAGTGGGGGTTTGACGGCCCTGACAGGACAATGCTACTTAGAAATGATTTGAATCCCGAGTGAATGTGAAGTTATATGTTTGGTTTTGATCAAGCAAAATTAAAAATAAAACAGAATTTTATATATTGTTGCAAGTATTTCATAGAGGACATGCTTATTGTTCATAAATTACAGAAACCCAAAAGAGCTGTAACTAAGTTTTATTTTAACTTTTAGTGTTGCTTTAAAGGACAGAAAGAGAGATCTACTGTTTAGTTTGCAGTTCCGTTTGACACCAGTCTCATTCAATTTAAATGTGAAAGGGAGTATTTGTATTCTTAAGCTCAGTGCTAATGACTAATGACTAAGGACAGTAACATGGGAGTTGCTGAATTTTTAGGATAAATTCATCTGTTTTTCTGTATTTGAATTTTATATGTTGGGGTCCAGAGAAAACAGTGTACTTTGTTTTGAAAGATTTTTTTTAAGTTTCAATTTTAGGAATACACTATATTGTAGCACTATGACATACAAATTTACTTTAGTTTACACACTTGCAGAACAAATTTGGTGAAAAAATGGAGCTTAGTTCCCAGAAAATTATGTGAATATTTGTAAAGTTATTTACACATAAAACAATAACATTAAGTTGAATTGATTAGACAAAGTCTCCTACAGCCCAGAGGTTTGTTTCTTTTTAAACATGTCTGTCTAGTTCTGTTGTCCATTTGCATTTCTTAAGATAGCATGCCGGTAAGTTGAAGCTAGCCCAAGCACTGCTTTGAAGTCTCCGCTTGACATGCAACAGTATCAGTGTCATGAATGACTCAGGATAATTATTTTGCCTTGTTCAGCACTCTCACTGAGAACAGTATATACAATGGATTCTAGTCATACGTGAGAGAGAGACATGTGGCTGTCATGTTAAAAGTCATGATTTGTCCTATTACGACTGCCGTTATAAAAATGTTACAAAAATAATATTTTTATACTGTAGGGACTTTATTCAGATTGTTTAAGACATTTGCTATTTTGAATGAGCACATATGTCCATTTTTGAACCATACCAATTAAGTTGGTGAGAAAAAAGGACACTGTTTACTCATGCTGTTATATTTATTAAGAAAAATCCAAGTTTATATTTTCTATATACCATTTGTTTACCACAATACTAAGTTTTTAACAATTGTTTGATGTTCTTAGCATGCCAATTAAGAGGTGGTACTTTGATGGACATTAAACTGATGAAGGTTATTTAAAGTGACATATTTGCCTAATGAATATGTAAGCAAATTTTATTCAACTATGCTGTCTCCAGAATCTTTAATTCAGGAAGTCATTTAAGCCCCAACACATACTCAACAATTGGAAATAGACACCTGGAGACAGGCTAGGTGCATTTTGCACTCTGATATGCTTTGGAACATCCACACTGGCCATGTGGTACTTCCAGATGCTTTTTGCCTCATTTTGCCTTTGTATGTACTGGCCAGACATGCATGGGTAAAGAGAGGGATGATTTGATGACAAATTTTCACAAATAAAAATTGGAGTAATTCTGAAACTTGCCAAACTTGCAGAATATGTGCGTGCAACTTGTCTAATCTATTAATATGTAAAGATCAGTTAAGGGCATGGTGGAGTATTTCCTACCAGCGATGGAGAGACAAGAAGTTTATCAAACTGAGAGACACAGTTGATACCATATGAGATAGTTATGATCTTAAGTAAATGTGGATGAAATTATGTTTATCACATTGCATTGTCTCATTGTAAAATCTAATCTAGAATATTTTAGTCTTTTCATTTAATATTGGATGCTGCTCTTCTGAATGGGACCTGGAACCATGTCACCAACTGCAATCCAGAGATTCCAGCAGAGGGAATTGGCCATAATCCAGAAGAAACAGTCCACCCCAAGACCTCTGAACTAAACCACACTTAAACTTCAGAGACAGGTGAAGCGCACGACGCAGTCCTGAAAAACTGCTGGGAAGCAGGCCCAAATTATCTGAAAATAAAGACTATTAAGACTGATTGGGACTTTTGGGAAAATCTACAAGCCATTTGGGCTACAGCAATTGCAATACCCACACCAGTTCAAGTTTTGCTGTGACATTTTCAAAGCTTTCTTCATGACTTTGTTGAATATTTGATGTGTTCAGTATTATTGCATGCTGTATGTCTTCCATTCTCTTAGAATGTTGCCTGCTGGTATTCCGGACTCGGAGGAGGCCTAACAGCTTTCTTTATAACTCGTTTAAGTATTGCTGTTTTTGGTATTCTTGCCTGCTGTATTTTTCTGTTTTATTAGGATGCTGTAAGAAAATGATAATGCAAAGCACCAATACCATGTACATTGTATCTATGGAACAGTACCAGCAGTTGCCTCTCAATGATCCCTCTCTGTCTCAAATGGTTGTTATCCATGCCCCTTAGTGGGATTACTTTCGCTTCCCTCCACACAGACAAAAAAGGAAAAGAAAAAGTGGGGAATGAAGGGATAATTGGAATAAAGGGATAATCATAGAAACATAGAAATATGACGACAGAAAAAGACCACATGGTCTATCTAGTCTGTCCTTCCATAACAACTACAACAGTCCACTTTTTGCCTTTAGAGATCCTCTGTGTTGGTCCCATGCTTTCTTGAATTCAGTTACTGTCCTCATCTCTACCACCTCCACTGGGAGACTATTCCACGGATCCACTACTCTTTCCGTAAAGAAATATTTCTGCATATCACTCCTGAATCTATCTCCCTTCACCCTCATCCCATGTCCCCTCGTAGCAGAACTTGCTTTCAATTGAAAGAGGCTCTCTCCCTGAACATTTATGCCACGGAGGTATTTAAACATCTCAATCATATCACCTCTATCCCGCCTTTCCTCTAAGGTGTACATATTAAGATCCTTAAGTCTGTCCTCATATGCTTTATAATGAAGCCCATTAATCATTTTGGTAGCAACCCTCTGCACCGACTCCATCCTGTTCACATCCTTTTGAAGGTGCGGTCTCCAGAATTGCACACCATACTCCAAATGAGGTCGCACCAAAGACTTATACAGAGGCATTATCACTTCCTTTTTTCTGCTAGCCATTCCTCTCCGTATGCACCCAAGCATCCTTCTAGCTTTTGCTGTCGCCTTTTCCACCTGTTTAGCTACTTTAAGATCATCAGACACAACCACGCCTAGGTCCCGCTCTTCTTTAGTGGACAAAAGTACTTCACCTCCTATACTGTATTGCTCCCTTGGATTGCTGCAGCCCAAATGCATGACCTTACATTTTTTAACATTAAATCCCAGCTGCCAAATTCTAGACCATTCTTCAAGCTTAGCTAGATCCCTCCTCATGTTATCTACCCTTTCCTGGGTGTCTACTCTATTGCAGATTTTGGTATCATCCGCAAAGAGGCAAACCTTACCCGATAGCCCTTCCGCTATATCACTAACAAAGATGTTAAAAAGAATCGGACCAAGGACAGATCCCTGGGGCACACCACTGGTAACATCCTTCTCCTCAGAGTGAGCTCCATTTACTTGTACTCTTTGTCGCCTCCCACCCAACCAATTTCTAACCCAAGCAGTAACTTTAGGGTCCATCCCTAGGGTGCTCAGTTTGTTTATAAGTCGCCTGTGAGGAACAGTGTCAAAGGCTTTACGGAAATCTAAATACACCACATCTAGAGCTCAGATCTGCTTTATATGTTTGCCTTATGATTGCATATATCTGCCTTATAACTGCACTCTGGCCTGTTTGAAACAGACACAGCAACATATGGTTGGCACAAAACAGGTGGGCAACAGGAAAAGAGTACATGCAGCTTACTACTGTTATAAAGCCTAAAAAAAAGCTATACTTTGGACAGAAGTGTCCAAGGATATAAGCCTAGGTTCAAACAGGTCAAGCCAGGAATTCAACTAATGCTCTTGCCCTGAAGGTTTCAATTGGTGCCAGCAGATGGAAAAACACAGGAGGAGGCAGAGGGCTATGACTGATTGCATAGATAGGCAAGCCTTGATCAGCAGATCCAACTGCATAAACATAGAAGGCCCTGGGAATGAGCTTTGCATTTGCTGAAACTATTTAGAATTTGAAGCAGAGAGGTATATATAAGACAGCAATTTTAGAGGGTCTTGGGCAGTTCTTTTCTCCCCTTGCAGAGAGAAGGCTGCCCCGATGTCCCTCAGACAGGCACTTGCTATCTGCATCTATAACCATTTGTTTGCTGTGCCAAATAAAAAGTTTCTTTGTAGCTGAGCAACTGTCGTCTGAACTGTTTATTGGTAATTGGGGAGGCTTTGTAGGTGGACCCGGCCTACAGGATCAACCATAGTAAAACAGATGTCTTATTCCTCACCAAGAACCAGATGTTCTCCCCACCCCCCACATTAAAAGTAAACAATATTGAGTTGATAGCAAAATCAACTATCTGCTATCTCGGCATCACGCTTGACCAACGACTCGACATGTTTGCACATGTGAAGAACATCACGAAAGCAATTTACCATAAAGTCCGGATACTACGTCACCTGCGCCCCCTATTGGACTTTAATGACTACCGAACTATCTTCCAAGCCTTGGTGCTCCCACATCTAGACTTTGCAAATATTATCCTTCATGGCCTCCCTCAGTCAACACTAGGACCAATGTTCCCTCTAATTTTCTGTAGGCTGTGTGCACATAAAATATCAGCTCTGTGCAGCTTTTGAAGGAAGGTAAAATTTTTGTGCGCCACATAACGACACTCGGAGTTATATACTTTAAAATTTGACTACACGTCAGAATACAGTATGTACACCACATTGATTTTAATCAAATTAAATGAAAATAGACGATTACTAAATGAAGTGGGAAATTTCTAGTAATTACAATCATAAATTTTAAGATGTCTGTGTTGTTTTCTATTAGAATCAGAGCTGTAATTTTTGTGTGCTCTGTTGTAAAGTATGTGCGCTCGCTCGGCGAGGTGTGTGCGCGCGCACACGTGCACAGCTTAGAGGGAACAGTGACTAGGACCTCTTCGCCTTGCAATGAATGCTGCAGCAAGGGTACTTGCAGGTACATCAAGAGCTAAACATATAACCCCAGTCATGATGGATCTCCACTGGCTTCCACTTCAGGCTAGAATCCAGTATAAGTCCCTAGTACTAACATTCAAAGCCCTAAGGAACCAGATCACCTCACCCATCAGCAAACTCATTCAAAGACGGCCGTTCAACAGGATCAGGAGATCTAATCAAGCAAATACTCTAGAGATCCCCAACATTCTAACTAAGTGCAAAAAGGCTACTGCTAATAGAGCCTTCTCCCTATTTGCACCCATGACCTGGAATGCCCTCCCCACTGAGCTCCGTTCCACCCCAGACCTATTGTCATTTAGAAAAGCCCTCAAACAACACCTTTTCCTCATCCATTACCCAGAATCCAATCCCAGAAACAACCACCCATCCTCACATCCTACACCCTACTCCACCCCACCCAAAATCCAACACCATAAAGAAAATGACTAGCTCTACCACCATATCCCCTCTCTTATTTATTATTGGTACTGATCACACATCTTATTGATTAAACCTCTTATAAATATGTTGAAACCAAGCTATACTATATGTATAATTTCTCACCATACTATATGTATAATTTCTCACTATACTCCATGAATAATTACTCTGTAATTAGTTACCCCTGTTACCTCCAGGTTATCTCGTCCATGTTCAATGTAAAACTCAATTGTCGTGTGACATTGCAGTATGTTTTTTGTTCAATTGTAAACTGCACTGATTTTAATAGCGCGGTATATAAGAGAAGTAAATAAATAAATAAAATAAAATTTGTCCCACTGGCCGATTTTCAGAGCTTCTCGTTTCTGTTGACTTTTATATACAGGAAACCACAATTGTTCTCCGTGGGAAAGGAGCAAAAGAAAGAAAGATGGTCATGTAGTTCCTAGAACACACGCTCCTCCCCAATTGGCAGGGAGTTTAGCATATGCTCTGGTGCCACAAATCCAATATAGTCCAGGTGGGGCTTGCCAAGTGCTGTGTGTAGCCAGATTTGTCCATATCCTGGCCAAATAAGGAAAGATGATCAAAGGGTTAGACGGTTCCGGAGTATTGGCACCTGACCACCAAGAAGTCTTCCCAGTAGTGGCATTGTAATATTTCTGGTTCAAACAGACCAACTGTCCCACAGATGCATTCAATTGTGGTCCTGCTCGTACAAAACATAGTTTACCCACTATGGAGTGGGCGAGGACCCATTCACTGGTAGTGTTATGCACATCAGTTTGGTTATATGGTACGGAATAGTTCAATTCTTGTGCTTCCCAAGGCCATTGGTCTCCCATCTGAGTTCCTCCACAAAAGAGACAGTCCGAGACATGGAGGCTGGATGCCACAGCTCCAGCTAGTTCGATGAACAAATTCTGCGAAGCATGGGGAACAACAAATTTTGCCTTCATGGCCTCGTGGAAGGTATGATGTATGCGATAAGGCGAAGAAACATGAGTCTTTACATTCAGCTGGATGAATACAATGGTTCCAGGATCAGTTCCACCTCCTGCTATGCACAGGCCGAATTGAAATCCTTGCTTCCACTGGCTGGGGTCGAAGATCTGAAGCCGTAGGGGATTGCAGGCGCTTTTCTTGCACTGTTCAGGTTTCAGAAAGGGTAATCTTTCCAGCAGCGCCTTGCGATCGTCTCAAGTCTGTCCTGTAGGGCTACCAGACCAGGTAGCATAGTACACACAATCCCGTTTCGGACAGAAATAGTCTGCTTCTGCTGATTTGCTATATGTTGTTGGGGAATGTATCCCAGTGCATATTCCCCAGTTGTACGCACCTTCAGGACACCTATACTTCTCATCATAATAGTAAGCTTGTTCCCATGATCCACACCTGTAGTAATTATTTCTATTAATCAAGTCACAAGCATCAAAATACAGGTAAGCAGGTTGGTTAGGATTAGAGAGTTGACTTGTAGCGTTGATAAGGGCTCCATCTTCATCATTCCATCTCAGTTCTAGGACATAGTAAGATGGATTCTGGCGAGGTCTGAAGCAAGTACGAGTCTTTCCCTTTGTGCAGACGTTCAGTTTTGTACCATTATAGATACACCGGCTGACTACACCGGTGCAAGTATAGTAAGAGTGATAAAGCAAAGTCTGAGTAACTTGCATACCAGTTTGGGTGGTGGTTATACAGGCTGCACAAGGGGGCAAGGCAAGAGTGGTTCTCAAGAGTCCCAGGGCTACCGCAAGAAGGAAATAGCAGCAATTAGTAATCATCATGATTATAGTCTTTGATGATTAATGAGGTAGTTAATGGTTGATTGAGGTAGATAAATAGAGGATAGAGTCTGAAATGTAGATGTTCAGGAGCAAGCTGGCAAAGTCTTTATGATGATGGATCTTGTCTTCGCAGCGTGAGTCGCAACGGTGATGCAGGATTAGCGATCGAAGTCCAGGGGCAACTCTCAGGAACTGTTGCTGGTTTCACTCGACTGTGATGAATCCAGGAGTCGATCTCAGCCACTTTAACTGCGGTTGGGGTTGATAGCAAAACGATATACGGTCCCTTCCAATGGGGCGCCAACGGTGTCTTCTTCCACTCCTTTACCCACACCGAGGCTCCAGGCTTGAAAGGATGCAAGGGCTCTGTTAGATTGATAGGCAACTGGTCCTGCACCCAGGTATGAAGGCTCTGCAAAACAGAACTTAGAGCCAACAATTCTTGCCTAGTAATTACGGATCCAATTTGATTCATATCCCTTCTTATCCCCTGTACTATGGGCGGGGGCCTCCCATACAAAATCTCAAATGGGGATATCCCTAATGGCGTGGTGGGGGCCGAACGTATTCAGAGAAGGGCTATGGGAAGAGCTTGGGGTCACTTCAGGTGGGCTTCCTGACAAAGTTTGGATAGCTGAGATTTTAGGGTTCGGTTCATTCTCTCTACTTTCCCTGAACTCTGGGGCCTGTAGGCTGTGTGTAACTTCCATTGTATTTGCAGGGCATGGGCTAGCTGCTGAGTTACTTGTGATATAAAAGAGGGCCCATTGTCAGACCCCATGGTCAAAGGTATTCCGAATCGGGGGATAATCTCATGGAGCAAGGCTTTAGTGACCTCTCTGGCCTTCTCAGTTCTGGTGGGAAAAGCTTCCACCCATCCAGAAAAGGTACAAACTAGGACTAGCAAGTAGCGATATCCATTTGCTCGTGGCATTTCTGAAAAGTCTATTTGGATATTTCCCATGGGGGTCACTCCTACTGACTGAACTCTTGGGGGAGGTACAGGACCTTGTCAGGCATTGTTCTTGGCACAGGTCACACATCTTCGGGCTACTGAGGTGGTCAAAGGTCCCAGCAGGGAGATATAGAAGTATGGCTTCAAAGCATTGGCCATCTTTGTTTTTCCATAGTGTGTGGCTTGATGAAAGGCTTGGACAAAGGCAGGGCCTAGAGCTTCAGGGATCACGGTCATACCAGGGGTTGAGCTCCCTTCATGCGGGGGCAACACTATCCATCCAGTTTCTGATAACTGCCCCCCCTCCTTTTGACAGCAATGGTCTACTTTACTTGGGTATATCTGGGTGTCCATACACTCAAAGGTACTGGAAATATGGCTGCTTGAATCATTACATTTGGGGCAGTAATTTGTCCTGCAATGGCGGCTTCTCGGGCTGAGGCATCAGCAAATCTATTTCCGCGGGATACATCGCCATCTCCAGTTTGATGGCCTCGACAATGCATCACTGCTATATGTTTGGGGGCCCATACTGCTTCCAGCAAAGTCAATATTTCTGGACCATACTTGATCAGGGGCGGCCCAAGGGGGGTGCGGGGCCATGTGCGGAGACTCAGTGCGGGGCCTCATTTGCATAAGTGGCCTTATTTGCATAAATATTTGCATAATGTTACCATACACTAACTTTTAGTAAACATGTCTCTTAATGAGTGTATGGATAAAGAAAGACTAAAAGATTTCTACATTACTATAATCCAGTGCCAACCGCCAGACACATTAGGAACCACTACAAACGCTGCCCATTTAGAACCCATAGCAAACCCACCGTATCCTGACAGCATTACCAGGACTCACAAAGCACCATACCCTACCTATCAAAAGGCAACACTGCAAATATTAAACCAATACATTTCAGAGAATACTGGGGAAAGAGAACAAGTGGCAATGTCAAATAGGAATTACATAAACAGAATACCTCAGCTCAGTTACACATGCAGAACATAGACCATCACCAAACAAGGAATCACAATTTAGAAACAGGAAGGCAATAATTAAACTGGGAACCCCAAAAGCCAAACTTGGAAGTACAACAACACTGTAGAAATAAAACTATAAATTAATTTCCTCTTGTATCAAACAAAGCACAGACGTTAATGATGCACATTTCCTAGAGGTTTCATATTCCAGTTAATAAATTCAAAATAAAGAGATATTTCTACCTTTTGTGCATTTTTTTTTCAGTTGCAATTGTTCCAGCCACTTTCTTCTGGTTTCTTCATGTTTTCTGCTAACTGTCCATCGTCTGCTGTCCATTTGTTCTTTCTTCTCTCTTCTAGTTTTTTTTCCATTCTCTCTCTCTACATCTGCTTTAACATACGAATCTTTCTCCTTTTGCTCTTTCCTCATTCCTATTTCATCCACACAAATTTTACCCCTCCATCCTCAATCCCCACTTATTCTCCCAATACCAGGCCAATTGTAGATTTTTCATCCCTCCCACACAAAATATTTGTCCCCTCTCCATTTTACTCTCCCAGCCCCATCCCATTCTAATCCTCCCCCAACATCAGCTCCCTTCTAGCTCCAGTCTCACCCAGCATCCATTCCCTTCTAGTCCCTGCATCAGCCCATTTCCAGTCCTAGCCCACCATCAACCCATTTCCAGTCCTAGCTCCCCCATCCATTTTCAGTCTGAGTCCCTTCATCAGCTCATTTCCAATCCTAGCCCCCCATCAGCCCATTTCTAGTCATTTCCTAGCCCCATCATCAGCCCATGTCAAATCATAGCTCCCCTCCACTCAGTCCAATTCCAGTCCAAGCCCCCCCCCCATGAGCCTACTTTCAGTTCTAGCCCCTCCATGAGTCCATTTCAATTCAAGCCCCCACCACAGCCCATTTCCAATCTTAGCTCCCCCCAACAGCCCATTTCCAGTCCTATCCTAGCTGCTCCATCAGCCCATTTTCAGTCCTAGCTCCCTTCCCTCACAGCCCATTTCCATTCCAAGCTCCCTCCCCATCAGCTATTTGCAGTTCAAGCCTCCCCTTCCACTCAGCCCATTTCCAATCATAGCAACCACCCAACCCATTACCAGTCCTAGCCCCCCATCAACCCACTTCCAGTCCTAACCCCCCATCACCCCATTTTCAGTTTAAGCCCCCCCTATAACCCATTACCAGTCCTAACCCCATCATCAGCCCACTTCCAGTCTTAACCCCATCAGCCCATTGCCAGTCCTAAACCCCCCCCCATCAGCCCACAGCCCATTACCAGTCCTAACCACATCAGCCCACCTCAAGTCCTAACCCCTCCCCATCAGCCCATTAGCAGTCCTAACCCACCCCCACCCCCACAGCCCATTAGCAGTCCTAACCCACCCCCACCCCCCCAGCCCATTAGCAGTCCTAACCCCTCCCCATCAGCCCATTAGCAGTCCTAACCCCCCCCACAGCCCATTACCAGTCCTAACCCACCCCCACCCCCCAGCCCATTAGCAGTCCTAACACCCCCCCAGCCCATTAGCAGTCCTAACAACCCACCCCCACCAGTCCTATCAACCCACCCCCCCAGCCCATTAGCAGTCCTAACAAACCCCCCAGCCCATTAGCAGTCCTAACAACCCCCCCAGCCCAGCCCATTAGCAGTCCTAACAACCCCCCCAGCCCAGCCCAGCCCATTAGCAGTCCTAACAACCCCCAGCCCAGCCCATTAGCAGTCCTAACAAACCCCCCCCCCAGCCCAGCCCATTAGCAGTCCTAACAAACCCCCCCAGCCCAGCCCAGCCCAGCCCAGTAGCAGGCCGAACAACCCCCAGCCCAGCCCATTAGCAGTCCTAACAACCCCCCCCAGCCCAGCCCAGCCCAGCCCATTAGCAGTCCTAACAACCCCCAGCCCAGCCCATTAGCAGTCCTAACAAACCCCCCCAGCCCAGCCCATTAGCAGTCCTAACAACCCCCCCCCAGCCCAGCCCATTAGCAGTCCTAACAAACCCCCCCCAGCCCAGCCCATTAGCAGCCCTAACAAACCCCCCAGCCCAGCCCAGCCCAGCCCATTAGCAGTCCTAACAACCCCAGCCCAGCCCATTAGCAGTCCTAACAACCCCCCCCAGCCCAGCCCAGCCCAGCCCATTAGCAGTCCTAACAACCCCCCCCAGCCCAGCCCAGCCCAGCCATTAGCAGTCCTAACAACCCCCCCCCCAGCCCAGCCCATTAGGAGTCCTAACAACCCCCCCCCCCAGCCCAGCCCAGCCCATTAGCAGTCCTAACAACCCCCCCCAGCCCAGCCCAGCCCAGCCCATTAGCAGTCCTAACAACCCCCCCAGCCCAGCCCAGCCCATTAGCAGTCCTAACAACCCCCCCCAGCCAAGCCAAAATTAAAAAAAAAGAAAACCTGTCTGCTGCCGCGGTCGGGGCCGCCGCGGCAGAATCGAGCGTGCCGCGGGGCCCCCCTGTGCACGGCAGAGCCTGCCCTCCCCTGTAGCAGCTCTCTCTTTGGAGCTGAAGTCAGACGCGCCGGCTTGCAGAGCAGAGCGCGAGGGAAGAGTTTCTCCCTCGCTGCTCTGTTAAGCCCGCGGGGGCTGATGGGAACTTCCCATCAGCCCCCGCGGGCTTAACAGAGCAGCGAGGGAGAAACTCCTCCCTCGCGCTCTGCAAGCCGGCGCGTCTGACTTCAGCTCCAAAGAGAGAGCTGCTACAGGGGAGGGCAGGCTCTGCCGTGCACAGGGGGGCCCCGCGGCACACTCGATTCTGCCGCGGCGGCCCCGACCGCGGCAGCAGACAGGTGGGGTTTTTTTTTCCAATTTTACTTTTCAAAAGAATGTTTTTTGCGCGGGGCCCCCTGAAACGCGGGGCCCTGTGCAAAAAACATTCTCGCTCAATGGACGGGCCGGCCCTGTACTTGATAGACTTGCCTCCTGAGGTGATCAATCCACGTTCCTTGTACAGGGCCCCATGGGCATGCAGTGTTGTAAAAGCATATTTAGAGTCCGTGTATACATTCAGGCTGATTCCTGTTCCAAGTTTGAGTGCTCGTGTTAGAGCTATCAATTCAGCCTTCTGTGCTGAGGTTCCTGGGGCCAGGACTGATGATTCTACTACCATGTCTAGGGTCACCACTGCATACCCCACACATCGCTGTCCTTCAATTATGAGGCTACTTCCATCCACAAAGTAAGTTTTGTCTGGGTGGCTCAAGGGAATATCAGTTAAGTCTGGGCGACTTGAATATACAGTGTCCATTACTTCTAGGCAATCATGGTCAGGAGGGCCTGGACCGGCTGGCAGCAGGGTAGCTGGGTTCAGAGTTTGGCTGACGCTCAATTGCAATCGCGGATTCTCACATAGCATACTTTGATACTTCAACATTCGAGCGTTGGTGAGCCAGTGGTTTCCTTTGTGTTCCATCAGGGTTAGAACAGAGTGTGGTACAGTGACTCGCAAATTTTGTCCTAAGGTGAGCTTGTCAGCTTCGCTTACTAAGAGGGCTGTGGCTGCAACAGCTCTCAGGCAAGGTGGCCATCCTTTGGCAACAGGATCCAGTTGTTTTAACAGATAGGCCACTGGTCGCTGCCAAGACCCAAGAGGCTGGGTTAAAACTCCCAATGCATTTCCACCTGACTCATGGACATACAGACGAAATGGCTTCTGCACATCCGGTAGTCCCAAGGCGGGGGATGACATCAATGCTGTTTTCAATGATTTGTTTCAGTTAAATTTTCCCCATGTATTATCCAAGTTCGTTTTCCTGTTCAATGTAAAACCAAACAGCTTGTTGTTCTGGTCTTTTGTTGTACTGTAAACCGCGCTGATCCCAAATAGTGCGGTATATAAGAGCTTGTAATAAATAAATAAATAAATTTGAATGCTTTATCTTGTTCTGGGCCCCATTCCAAGGGGGATCGTTCAGCTCCCTGTGTGACTTGGTACAAGGGTTTTGCTATGAGTGCAAAATTTGGTATCCATATTCGGCAATAGCCTGCGGCTCCCAAGAAAGCTCGCACCTGTTTTCTGGTAGTGGGGGTTGGAATGCGGCATACTGCTTCCTTTCGCTCAAGTCCTAATTTCCGGGTTCCCTTTGACAAATGGAACCCTAGGTATTTCACTTCTGTCTGGCATAATTGCGCCTTGGCTCTTGAGACCTTGTATCCAGCTTCATTCAAAAGGTGCAAAAGATCACTAGTAGCTTGCACACAATCAGTTTCATTGTTGGTGGCTATGAGCAAATCATCCACATATTGGAGTAGGATTCTCTTTCCCGGAGTTACAGGGTAATTTGACAGATCTTCACTGAGGGCTGCACTGAAGATAGTGGGTTAATTCTTGAATCCTTGTGGTAATCGAGTCCAAGTGAGTTGTCCTCGTCTTCCTGTGGTAGGGTTTTCCCATTCAAATGCAAACAAAAGCTGACTGGCCTCTGCCAGGCGTATACAGAAAAAAGCATCTTTCAAGTCCAAAACAGTGAAATGAGTGGCTTCTGCTGGAATCAGTCCCAGGAGGGTGTAAGGATTTGGTACTACTGGATGTATAGTTTCAACTGCACTGTTTACTTGACGTAGATCCTGCACTGGGCGGTAGTCACCTGTCCCAGGTTTCTTGATTGGGAGAAGGGGGGTGTTCCAGGGTGATTGGCATTCTCTAAGAAGTCCATACTGCAGTAATTTCTTCAGGTGGCGATGAATACCTTCAATTGCTGGTCGTGGGAGGGGATACTGACGCACATGCACTGGTTCTGCTCCTGGCTTAAGGGTAACAAGTACAGGAGCTATATTTTTCGCTAGGCCAGGTGGATTATTCTCCGCCCATACTCCGGGCGGGGCTGCAATGCTGAGAGGTGTACAGAGGCTTACTGCTTTGGATGCAGATGAATAGAACCGCCATTCTTCTTCTCGGGGGACAGCTAACACCATCAGGCCGGCAGGTTTTGAGTTTATAGTCATTTCCATTTTTCCCCCTTCAACAAAGGATATCTGTGCTTGAAGCTTTGCAAGCATGTCTCGGCCCAACAGGGGAACTGGGCATTCAGGCATGTACAAGAACTGGTGTGTTATCTTCTGTCCCCCTAGTTCACGGGCGCGGTTCTGCAGAAAGGGTCTCGTGGTTCTTGTTCCTGTAGCTCCCATGATTGTGACAGATCGAGAGGACACAGGGGCCACCGGCTTGGCTACTACTGAATGCTCGGCCCCTGTGTCTACCATAAAGTCAACAGATCGAGAGGACACGGGGGCCACCGGCTTGGCTACTACTGAATGCTCGGCCCCTCTGTCTACCATAAAGTCCATATGCTGGTCTCCAATTTTTACATTGACCATAGGCTCCTGGAGACCTAAGAAGAACTTGGAGCTCGGTCTGGCCTAGTCCACATCATCCATGGAATCTACTTCGGTGACTGCCACTCCCTGCATGGCAGTCTCATTTTGCTGGAACTGCTGAAACTGTGCGCGCTGCAGCCCCCCGCGCGGGTGGAATCGCCCCCCCCCCCCCCCGCTCTCCTGGCGCTCCCGCGTCCCCTCCAGGGGTGGAGCTCATGTTCGGGCACGCATCCTTCCAATGTCCTTCCTCTTTACAATAAGCGCACTGATTTGCACCTAAGGGGGGCCGAGCGCTCCCTCGGCCCCTTCCCCATCCTCTGGCTCTTCTGTTAGGATATCCTCCTCCGCGTCCTTCAACTAGTGCTTCAGCGAGCAGATCCACTTTCTTCCTCATCCTTCTTTCACTTTCCCGTTTGCTTTCTTGATCACGATTCACATATACCTTTTGTGCGACTTCCATTAACTGTGTTGTGTTCATGCCCGCAAATCCTTCTAATTTTTGCAGTTTTCGTTTTATGTCTCCCTGGGACTGACTCACAAAAGCGGCATTTACCATGCGTAAATTCTCCTGAGCTGCTGGGTCATAGGGGGTGTAAAGTCTATAAGCTTCAGTTCGTAGAAAGCAGCTGGACTCTCATCTGGGCGCTGAAGAACATCTGCTACTTACCCAATATTCATAGCTCTCTGGCCTCCTTTCTTTAGGCCCTGCAGTAGAGCCTGGCGGAACCGGGTGAGGGCTTTTCTCCTACATCATTATTTGGGTTCCACACGGGATCTTCATTTGGGAAATCTGCGGCTGCCGCCTGTCTGGGATCTAGGTTTCTCCCCACTTCAGCGTTCTCTTCCAACCATCGAGTGGTCGCTCGCACTATCCGTGCCTGCTCTTCGGTAGTAAAGAGGGTAGCCAAAAGCTGACGACAGTCAGACCAGGTGGGCTGATGTGTTTGCATAATACTAGACATTAACTCTGTTAAATCTTGGGGCTTTTCAGTATAGGAGGCATAATGCGTTTTCCAGTTTAATAAATCTGTTGTGGAGAAGGGCACATACACTAGACTGGTCGGTCTGACCACAACCTGACCATTGTCTTGAATGGGTAATCCTGGGACCTGCCGCAGCGGCAGTTGGTGAGCTTCTCTCGTTCTACTTCTGAAATCATAGCGCATTTCAGTGGACTTTTGGGTGACGCCGCTACTGGTACCTGGACCAGTGGATGACCCTGGACTGGCATCTAACTCTCCACTAGCGGATTCTTCGGGGGATGATTGTTCCACCTCAGAGCGCTGCTCAGGACTAGGGCTCCGACTTCTTAGCGGACTGGTCCGCACTTCAGATTTTGGAGGCGGATGATCGGGCGGAGGCACCTCGGCTGGAGGTACGCTCGCTTCCTCTGCTTCTACTCGGGGTATTGGCGGGGGTTCTTGGAGTACTGATGGAGCTGATGGGACAGGAGTATACAAAAAGGCGGGTGGATACCGTGGGATCCCTGGAGACTCTTGGGCTACATAAATAGGGCGTTTTTCTTTCTTGGCAGGGACTCTCGTGGCAGTTGCTAACATAATTTTACTCTGCCCCTCACAGCAACGCTTCATCCAAGAGGGCTGTTTCTCACATATCCCTAACCATGAGTCTATATAGGAAAACTGTTCGGGACTATAGCTGCGCACTACCTTGTGCACACGGGACACAATTTGGATATCAAAAGTACCTTCTGGTGGCCACCCGGCGTCCAGCGCCGGCCACACCCTACTACACAATATTTCTAAGCGGGTCGGTGACATTTTCACCCCATAATCACCACGAAATCCTTTCTTAAAATTCGTGATCATACAGTTCAGCGGAGTTTGTACGGACTCCGCCCCTCCCATTATAATGTATAACGTACAGGACAACAAACAGAAAGGGTAGGTAGGATGGCTACGGGTAAGGGGTCCGCGTAGCCCGCAAAACAATGAGGGGACAAACAACAAAAGCTTCCTCCTGTTCGCGACCTGAATGCGGTCGCCCGGTCAGGAACTGCGCTACTTAGGAATCCGCTCTCGCTTGGCCTGTATTGCAAGATCTCTCAATCACACTTCACACAACCAAACATGCTAGCATTTCCCAAATTCCAAATTCCCGGGCTAACTGACTGAACCTAAATTACCAAACCAAAAGGGTCGATGGCTTCGCCCCGCGCATACTCCTGCAGGGGTACTAGGATCGCCCTGGAAGTTGATCAGACTTCCTTTACCTGTTACTGTACCAAATCAAGACTTTCCAAAGCTAACTGACTAAAAACCAGAAAAATCAATACTCACCGGATCCGGTAGCTAATGCGCTGCGCAACCAGTTCCACCTTGGGTTGAATCCTGGACTCCCCTGGGTTCGAGGTGTTGGCCAGCCGGACCCAGCAGGCCGCCGAGGCAGGGCGGAACCCTCCAATGCAAGGGACCGGTCGGCGCCTGGGATCCTCTCCACGTCGGTCGGCTGCGGGCCCAGCCGGACCAAACCTGAAGGTGGTAATACGTGGTAGTATTCACTTGCGTACCATTCGCGTATTACGCCATTCCCGGCCAATGCACCAAGAATATGTAATAGCGAAGTGTCCGCAACCAATAAAACCAGGAGTCTATTGACTAGAATTCAAACCAGTTTAATGTGCACACAGTCTCAGGCAAAGGTTACATACAAAATGTCTGAGCCCAGAGCTCAGAAAAACGACAGTTTATATACTGTTCTTCTCCAGTCTAATACAGGCAAAACTCCTCATTGGTCTTGGTGGCCCAGCTACCTTCCTCCAATAGCCATCTTTGACCGGGCTTACACCTGTTCCCCCCGTGCAAATCTTTCTAGCCATGGCTCAAATGCTTAGACAAAATATATTCTTCAAAAATACATGCTGCTATTCTCTACAAGGTCAGTGTGTGCTAACAGAGCTACAGCGTGAAAGCATAATACTGAAAAGACATCTGTGGTTAAACCATAACAAAAAACAGTGGAAAAGTTTTACTTTCTAATCAGAACATTGCTTATCAAAAGCAGAGCAAGGCAGTTTCTAACAGCTACTGGTATTTTCTGTCTGTCTAGTTCTGCTATAATATTCCAAAGTCAGTTATAATATTCTAAAGTAAGGGAGGGGGACTCAGGCCTAATATACGGGCCTCGGCTTCCTACAGGATGAACTAGGCCATCACCTATCACAATCCTTCTTTCTGGACTCCTCTTCCCCCACTCTTATTCTTGAGGATTTTAACATTCATGTCGATAACCCCTCTGATCCTCATGCTTTAAAGCTCCTCTCCCTTACCTCCTCGTTTGACCTCCAACTTTGTTCCACTGCCCCCACTCACCAGCATGGCCACTGCCTGGACCTGATATTCTTCTCCAGCTGCTTACCCTCGAACCTCTGTGACTCAGTTCTTCCCTTATCTGACCATCACCTTTTAAGCTTTAATCTTCATCATCCGCTGCCTCAGCCTCGTCCTGTCTCCTCCAACCTATTTAGAAACCTTCATGCTATTGATCCCTTGGCTCTCTCTTCCGCCATTTCTTCACCTCTTTCTTCCACTTTGTTATCTAAATCTGTTGATGAGGCAGTAACCTCCTATAATGCTGCACTCTCCTCGGCTCTGGATGCTCTCGCTCCACCCATCCCACCCATCTGAACTCCAGCCCTGGCTTTCATCCACTACCCGCTATCTACGTTCCTGTGCCTGTTCTGCTGAGCGTGCTTGGCTCAAATCCCGCTCCCGTGCTGACCTCCTTCACTTCAAATTCATGCTTGTCTCTTTCCAGTCAGCCATAGCTCTTGCCAAACAAGACTACTATGTCCATCTGACTAACTCTCTTGCCTCTGATCCTCGCCATTTCTTTACTACTCTCAGCTCTCTCCTCAAGGTGCCTCCACCTCTTATCCCTCCCTCCCTTTCTGCCCAAACCCTGGCTGACTATTTCCATGACAAAATCCACAAGATCACCCTCCAATTCCCCACAAAGTCAGCTAGTTCCCCTCCTCCCCCTCTCCACTCCCAACTCTCCCCATTACCCTTGCTACCCTCTCATCCTTTCCTGTGTTCTCTGAAGAGGAAACTGCACACCTTCTTTCCTCCTCCAAACTCACCACCTGCTCCTCTGATCCTATCCCCACCCGTCTCCTAAGCCCTATCTCCTCCACCATTGTCCCCTCCATCTCTCATATTCTCAACCTATCCCTCTCCACTGCAACTGTCCCTGCAGACTTCAAGCATGCAGTGGTTACACCTCTCCTCAAGAAACCCTCACTTGATCCCACCTGTCCTTCCAATTGTTGACCCATCTCTCTCTTTCCCTTCATTTCCAAACTACATGAACGTGAGGTTTACCGCCACTGCCTCGACTTCCTCTCCTCTCATGCCCTCCTGGATCCCTTACAGTCTGGCTTTCGTCCTTTACACTCTATTGAAACGGCCCTTGTCAAAGTCTCCAATGACTTGTTCCTGGCAAACTCCAAGGGCCTGTACTCTGTCCTCGTCCTTCTTGACCTCTCTGCTGCTTTTGACACTGTTGACCACAACCTTCTCCTCGACACCCTGTCCTCGCTTGGTTTCAAGGGCTCTGTACTATCCTGGTTCTCCTCATATCTCTCCCATCGCTCTTTCAGTGTGTGTTCTGGTGGCTCCTCCTCCTCTGCTACCCCGCTCCCAGTTGGTGTACCCCAAGGATCTGTCTTGGGTCCGCTCCTTTTCTCTCTCTATACCCAGTCCCTTGGTGCGCTCATCTCCTCCCATGGCTTTCAATACCATCTGTATGCTGATGACTCCCAGATCTTCCTCTCTACGCCTGAACTCTCTCCGGCAATCCAGACCCGGATCTCTGCCTGCCTTTCTGAAATTGCTGCCTAGATGTCTCACCACCGCTTGAAAATGAACATGGCCAAGACTGAACTAATCTTTCCCCCTAAAACCTCCCCTCCTCTTCCTCCTTTCTCAGTCTCCATGGATAACTCTGTACTCCTTCCTGTTTCCTCGGCCTGCAATCTGTGGGTTGTCCTTGACTTCTCTCTCTCTTTCTCCACACACATCCATCTCGTAGCTAAGACCTGCCGTTTCTTTCTCTATAACATTAGCAAAATCCGCCCCTTCCTTTCTGAACACACTACTAAAACACTTATTTATTTATTTAATATCTTTTCTATACCGCACTCTTTAAAATCAGTGCGGCTTACAAGCAAACAATAACCTGTACAGTGCAGTGGAAACCTGCACTGTACATTACAATGAACAAGTGGTGTAGCTTTGGACTAACATGGGTAACTATATACAGACTGGGCACTCAGGTCACAAATACAGTATTGACCAGAGTTGCTCAGCAACTATTTACAGGAATAGACAGCTATATATACATGTTGCTATTTACAAGTTATACAGTTGTGCTAGTGGCGTTGCATCAGTGTGACATAGGATGTGAAATTGAACATGGCCTTCTTATCTTTCCCCGGCTTTTCCACTCCTTAATCACCTCCCGTCTTGACTACTGTAACCTACTCCTTGCTGGTCTCCCTTTGAATCATCTCTCTCCCCTTCAATCTGTTCAACACTCTGCTGCGTGGCTAATCTTCCGTCATGCCCATCTCACTCCTCTCCTCAAGTCACTTCATTGGCTCCTCATCCGTTTCCGCATCCAATTCAAACTTCTCCTGCTGATCTATAAATGCATTCACTCTGCGGCTCCTCAGTACCTTTCATCTCTTATCTCTCCTTATAACCCCTCTCGGGAACTCTGCTCTTCTAGCAAACTGCTTCTATCTATGCCCTTCTCTCCTACTGCTAACTCCAGACTTCGCTCCTTTCACCTTGCTGCACCTTACACCTGGAACAAACTACCTGTGTCTGTACGCCAGTCACCTTCTCTGACCCTCTTCAAATCCAGGTTGAAAGCTCACCTCTTCGCTGCTGCTTTTGGATCTTGACTCACCTGATCTCCTTTTCTCTCCCTGTTTTACCTCTGCCTACACCTTCTGTGTCTTGTTTTACCCCTCCCTACACCTTCTGTGTTTTGTCTTGACTAGATTGTAAGCTCTGATGAGCAGGGATTATCTCTTACATGTCTGTGCAGCACTGTGTACGACTGGTAGCTCTATACAAATGGTGAGTAGTAGTATTAGTAGTAGTATATCTCTATTGTTTTATTTCATATGTATTCTTAAACTTTTTAAAATATATATTCTAGTACATCCTGCTAGACCAGTCCAGACAAGCGGGTTTAGTCCCCCTACCAGCAGATGTTGGAGATAGAGAAATAGAAAAAAACTACCAGCAGCCTGATTGGCTGTTCCCTGGTAACATGTAGCTGAACCCAGTAGAGGGCGCTCCAGTATTTCTCTGTTTCCAGCAGATGTAGGGGTTTAACTTTTCTCTCTGATTATTTTTATTATTTAGTACTTGCAGTAATTTTGCTGGATGCACCCAGGGCGCACTTGAGCTGCCCCTCTGGGTTTCCCAGCTACATTTTGTGGGACAGATTGAGGTTGAACTCCTGGTCAGGAGGACCATGTGAGGTTCCCTCTCTGTCAAGGGAGAAAACTGGCCTCAGCTCATGAGGACCTGAGCAGCCAGTCATCAGGGGAGTCTGCAGCTTTTCGACAGCCTTACAACAGTTCCTGCCTGCTGCCTCTTTCAGGTCAGCCTTGGCTCTTCAGCACTCTGTTCCAGCGCAGTGAGTAGAAAACTTCAACGATCCTCCTCCTTTACCCCCCCCCTCCCGATTTTAATCGGGACGCCATCGGGCAACCTCTGTCCGCCTGGAGAGTTTTCTCTTTGTGTCTTTACTGCCCTAGCTCTCCATTTGATTAATTTTATGTTTTTACCGCGTTTTCACAGCGTTTAGAGTGATTTTATTTTGGCAATTTTATAGCGGCGGCCATTTTGTTTTGGCGTTTTTTTGCTGCACAACTCCATTTTTGGCAGGCTATGTGAGGAGACTTTATGTTTCTTAATTTCTGTCTTCCCTGCTAGTTTTCAACTGTCTGGTCCCTTTCAACTCCTATTTTTGACTTTTTTATTTTTTTCTGTTCACTGGGGATTGCGGTCAGCTGCGCTTCGCCTGTGAGATGCCTTCCCTTCAGCGATGCATGGTCTGCATAAAGAAGCATAAGGAGTTGAGGGATGGCATTTGTGCTGCATGTCTTGCTCATCCTGGAGAGACTTTGGTGACACTAGCCAAGGGATCTCAGGAAAGAAGCAGTTCTGCTGCACGTCCTCAGCTGTTAGAAAAGCCCAGACAGCTTCCCCCGGCAAGAGAGTCTCTCTCTCCTTCTCTCTTAACTCCTCCTGCTCTGGAGTCTTTCGGGCAGCAGGAGCCAATGCATGATTCAGTTTCCCAGCTTTTGGCCCTTTTTAGGCAAGCCTGGGATGTTTGGCAAGATAATTCTCCCAGTAACACAGTGGATGCCCTGACTCAAATCCCTCAGTCTTCTGGTTCTGGATCCTGCAAGCGCTCTAGACAAGAGGACATGTCCAAGGTGGATGCACGGCCACCTAAAGAGGTCTCCTGGGCTAGTACATCTTGGTCAAAAGCACCAGAGGAAGGGCTGTCTTCGGGGGACGACAGCAAGAGCCTGTTGAACCGGGAGGATGGGTAATGGTCCCCATCAGAGTTTTCTGCGGAGGGCCAAAGCGAAACACAGGACATACGCTTGTTTCGCAAAGAGGAATTGCCAGCCCTAATTATGCAGGTGGTGGAAGCTCTACGATTCACGGATCAGCTGGATCAGCAGAATCCTCGGCCTTCTGCCATTCCCCAGCCAGACTCGATATTACAAGGCATTCCCAAGCCATCTAGAGCCTTTCCATTCCTGGCGGAGCTACAACAAATGGTGTCTCGAGAATGGGACTCTCTGGATATTCCTCTCCGTACAGCCCACCGCCTAGGTCAGCTTTACCTCTGGGCACTGCCTGACTTGGAGAAGTGGCTGACATACCCCAAAGTGGATGCCCTTGTGACCGGAGTAACGAAGCACACCACCATTCCAGTGAAGGGTGGTGCAGCACTTCGTGATCAATAGGATAGGAAAGTTGAGAGCCTTCTCAAGACTGCCTTTTCGGCTTCTTCATTATCTCTCCAGGCCTCTGTTTGCGGGGGTCTAGCGGCCCGAGCTCTTCTGCGCTGGATTCAACGTCTGCCAGAGGATCCAGCTCTGGCTTGTCTGGAATCGGTCACAGCTTTCTTGGCAGATGCCTTTTACGATCTCTTGCGCCTCTCAGCTAGATCGGTGGCGGCAGTCACAGTTTCCCGCAGATGGCTCTGGCTTCGCCAATGGTCGGCTGACTCTGCATCTAAAGCACACCTCTCTAGGCTTCCCTTCAGGGGAAAGCTTCTCTTTGGGTAGGACCTAGACAAATTGGTCAAAGACCTAGGGGAGGTTCGACCCCAACATCTTCCGGAAGATAAGCCTAAATTTGCTACTAGGTGTTCCTCCCGTCAATATTCGCCTACCTCGCGGCGCACCTCCAGGTATCGCGATGCTCATTGCTACCGTCCTGGGAAGTCCTCCGCCTCTTCGACAACTGGACATTTTGGTCAGAGGGCACAGTTCTTTCTGGGTGCCTGCAAGGGAGCTGAGTCCTTCTCGGGGCCTCCAAGTTCTCTGGCCCCGCGAGATCTTCCCGCTGACTGGCCGGACAGTCCACCACAGGAGCCTTTTCTGGAGATCGGCCCGTCCAGAGAGACTCCTCCGGTGGGTGGGCGTTTGGCTCTGTTTTCTCGTCAGTGGTCTCTCGTTACTTCAGATCAATGGCTCCTCAACATAGTCTCCCAGGGTTACATTCTCAAATGTTCCCGATCCATTCCTGATGTGTTCGTTGTCTCACCCGGGGGAAGATCCCTGAAGAGAAAGGTGATTTGCCCCACCGTGCGCCGCCGCTTTCTTCTGAGGGCTATTTGACCAGTCCCTCGAGCTGAGAGAGGCTGTGGTCGTTACTCCATTCATTTCGTGGTTCCCAAGAAAGATGGGTCCTTCCGCCCAATTCTGGATCTCAAGGGCGTAAATTGATGTCTACGGGTGCCACATTCCAAATGGAGGCGCTTCGCTCAGTGATCCAGGCGGTAAGCGGAGGCGAATTCCTCGCTTCTCTAGATCTTGCAGAAGCTTACTTCCACATTCCCATCAGAGACAACCAACAGCGTTTCCTATGGTTTGCAGTACTGGGTCAGCACTTCCAGTTTTGTGCAATGCCCTTTGGCCTGGCCTCGACTCCACGCACCTTTTCCAAGGTTATAGTAGTGGTCGCAGCAGCTCTGCGCAAATGGGGAATCCAAGTGCATCCTTACCTGGACAACTGGTTGATTCGGGCAGACTCCCTGTTCAAGCAGTGGCTCAAGTAGTTTCTTTCCTCAAGAATCTCAGATGGGTGGTCAGTATGTCCAACAGCCATCTTCATCCATCCCAGCGACTAGAGTTTCTAGGAGCCCGCTTCGACATTGTGCAGGGGAAAGTCTTCTTGACACGCGAGCGGCTTCGCAAATTCACGGGCTTGTTTCATTTGTTTCTTCTTCAGACAGCTCCGAGGGTCTGGGATTGAAGGTATCGAAGTTGTGCCTTGGGCCAGAGCGCACATGAGGGAGCTGCAGAGGTCTCTCCTTTCATGCTGGTCACCTGTGTCAGAGGTCTACGACATCCAGCTTCCGCTCCTCCCGGAGACTCTACACAGCATCCAGTGGTGGCTGGCGCCCTGTCATCTCCTCAGGGGTGTTTCCCTAGAGAACCCTCGCTGGTCCTAGTAACAACAGATGCGAGTCTCTATGGGTGGGGTGCTCTCTGCCAGCATCAGTCAACACAGGCTACTTGGTTGATTCACGAAGCGCACTGGTCCATAAATCGACTAGAAGCGTGGGCGGTTCACCTCGCCCTAAGACATTTTCTGCCTCTTCTCAAAGATCAGGCGGTATGGGTTCTATGCGACAACGCAACAACAGTGACATATATCAACTGCCAGGGTGGCACCAAGTCCCTAGGTGTAGCCAGGAAAATGTTGCTTCTCCTTCCCTGGGCAGAGGCACATCTGCAGATTTTCTTGGCATAACTTTGCACCAACCCTCTGGAACTCTCTACCAAGTCACATCAGAAGCAATGGAGATACCTCATCATTCAGGAAACAACTAAAAACCGCCCTATTCCAGGAATACCTCGGACCAGAAACAAGCACCCACCACTGACTATCCCCCAACCCCCCTATTTCACCCCCATAAACATATGCCCTAAGAGACTGTACCACAACGTCTATGTCTATGTCCCAATTATTTGTTAAAATCATTAATGTTGGACACCTGGTGATAGCCCCCAACCCCAGAAGTTGATTATTGTCCACCCCCCCACTCAATGTTGCACCGCTTTGACCCGGAGAAAAGCGGGATATAAATACAGTTAAATAAATAAATAAATAAACTTTCAGGCCGATTTCCTCAGCTGACACGCTCTCGATCCCGGAGAATGGGAGCTAGCCCCTTGGGCATTTCAGAAGATTTTGCGAGCATGGGGGCAACCGGAAATGGATCTAATGGCGATGTCAGCGAATACCAAGGTACCAGAATTTTTCAGTTGCAGGAGGGAATTTCAGTCCTCCGGATTAGATGCTCTGGCTCAACCATGGTCGCAGGAGGCTCTGCTGTACATCTTTCCCCCATGGGTACTAATCGGCAAAGTGCTTCGGAGAGTTCTCGCACACCGGGGGAGAGTGATCCTAATAGCTCCAGATTGGCCTCGGAGGCCCTGGCATGCGGGCCTTATCCGCTTAACGCAAGTCCCGCCGCTGCCTCTGGGGTCTCGCTGGGGGCTATTATGTCAGGGTCCAATTGTGATGGACGATCCGGCTCCTTACTCGCTTACGGCCTGGCTCTTGAACGCTGCTGTTTAAGCAAGAAGGGGTACTCGAGTCGCGTGGTTGCGATCCATCTGATGACTTTGCTAGCGTATTCCTGCGTTTGGCGAGTTTTTGAGTCCTGGTGCACACGGCACCGAATCTCTCCTTGGAGGTCAGGAATCCAGAATATCCTTACCTTCCTCCAGGATGGCCTGGATAAAGGCCTAGTCTTGTGGTCTCTTCAGGTTCAAGTAGCAGCATTAACTTGTTTCAGAGGTCCTGTTGGGGGTTGCTCTATAGCATCCCATGTGGATGTGTCCCATTTCCTTAAAGCAGCTAAGGTAGTCCGACCACCGGTTCACCCTCCGGTGTCAACATGGGATCCATCCCTCGTCCTAAAAGCCTTGACGCAGGCGCCTTTTGAGCTGCTTAAACACATCACGTTGAGAGATTTGACGCTTAAGGCAGTGTTTCTAGTAGCGATAACTTTGGCTCGAAGGGTATCCGAAATACAAGCACTTTCATGCAGGGATCCCTATCTTGCCTTCTTGAAAGGAGTTTTCTTGCGTTCTGTTCCTTCTTTCCTTCCAAAAGTACTTACGCCTTTTCATATCAATTAACCAATTTTCCTACCCTGTTTTTTTGAGGATCAGTGTACGGGCGAGAATAAGGGATTCCATTCTCTAGATCTCGGCAGGATCCTTCATAGGTATCTTCGGGTGCAAATTCTCTCCATACCTCTGATCACCTTTTCATGCTTTTTGCAGGCCCCCTTAAGGGTCAAGCTGCCTCCAAACGCACGGTCTCTCGCTGGTTGCGGATAGCAATTGAATCTGCATACATCCTTAAGGGAAAATCTGTCCCTCTCAGTCTTTGGGCGCACTCTAGGCGAGTGCAAGCTACATCTTGGGCGGAGCGCTCTCACGTTCACACTCTTGATATCTGCAGGGCGGCCACCTGGTCCTCCCTGTCCACTTTTGTGCATCATTATCGGCTCGATATTCAATCTCGGGAAGAGGTGCAGTTCAGGGCAAAGGTTGTCTCGACGGCCGTATCTTCCCACCCAAAGAGCAGTTAGCTTGGGTACCTCCCGCTTGTCTGAACTGGTCTAGCAGGATGTACTGGAAGGGGAAATTTTCACTTACCGTTAATTTCCTTTCCTGGAATCCTGGTAGACCAGTCCAGGATCTTCCCTATTCTGGATATCTGGTTCAGAGGTGTATTGCTGAGGAGCCAAGACTTTGCAGCGGAGCGTTATCGCCTCTTGTACATTGTATGGTTTCTGTTTTCCTTAGTTTTTGGTTCATGGTTACATCTGTTTGAGTATGGCTTTTTACAATACTAGAGCGCCCTCTTTTGGGTTCAGCTATATATTACCAGGGAACAGCCAATCAGGCTGCTGGTAGTTTTTTTTCTATTTCTCTCTCTCCAACATCTGCTGGTAGGGGGACTAAACCCACTTGTCTGGACTGGTCTAGCAGGATTACAGGAAAGGAAATTAACGGTAAGTGAAAATTTCCCCTTAAGTCTTTGTATATATTTTTTACACATACATTTTTATCAATAGGTGATTGTTTCTAGCATTGGTTTTACTGCCATTGGAATTTATATATGACTAACATTCAAGTGGTATTGTATAATTTCTTTTGTTTTTTGTTTCATTGTTTTTATTTTTAATTGTTCTTCATTACTCAGTTTGGAGAATATTCTGGAACTTCTAATGTTTATATATGTCTTTGTTTTGTTTTTTGACCCCTGATACAGACTGAGAGACAAAACTTGACCAAGTCGGGTCTTACCCTTGAAGGTTTTATGCAATAAAAGTTTACTGTGCTTTTAAGTGGTGTGACTGTGTCCTCCCTTCACTATTTTTGTGGTCTCTGTGGTTCCTGTAGAGGGTCGTCCTTCCTGTTGCCATTGTGTTCCTCCAACAGTGGTCAATCCAGGTCATAAGTACCTCACAGGTTCACAAAAAGTAACACAGATTCTATAATGCTTGTCTGGGGGTAAACAGTGGATTTCCTGGGTTCTCTTTAATAATAGTTTATGAACCTTTCCTCTAGGAACTTGTCCAAACCTTTTTTAAACCCAACTACACTAACAGCTTTTACATCCTCCAGTAACTAATTCCACAGTTTGATTACATGTTGTGTGAAAAAATATTTTCTCTTCAATAGGTTACATTGTAGCTTCATTGCATGTCTCCTAGTCTTTCTACGTCTTGATGGCGTAAACAACCAATCTACATTTACCCGTTCTGCTCCATTAATTTATAGATCTCTATCATTTCTCCTCTCAGCCGTCTCTTTTCCAAGTTGAAGAGCCCTAACATTTTAAGCCTTTCCTCATAAGGGTATCCTTCCATCCCCTTTACCATTTTGGTGGCTCTTCTCTGTATCTTTTCTAATTTTACTATATCCTTTATATGCCGACCAGAATTGCACACAATATTCAAGGTGCAGTCACACCATAGAACGATACATAGGCATTATAATATCTTTGGTTTTATTCTCCATTCCTTTCCTTATGATACCTATCATTCTATTTGCTTTCTTAGCCGCCGATGCACACTGGGCAGAGGGTATTAACCTATTATCCATGATGGCACCTAAATCCTTTTCCTGGGTGGTGTTTTCTAAGGTAGAACCTTGTACTGTGTAACCATAGTTTGTGTTGTTCTTTCCTAGGTGTATAACTTTGCACTTGTCCACATTTAATTTAATCTGGCATTTGGATGTCCAATCTTCCTATTTATCCAGGCCCTCTTGCAATTTTTCACAATTCTCTTGTGTTTTAACAACTTTGAAAAATTTTATGTCATCTGCAAATTTGACCACGTCACTCAGTATTCCCATTTCCAGGCCATTTATGAATATGTTAAAAAGCAGTGGATGCAGCACAGATCCCTGGGGTACTCCACTATTCACCTTTCTCCATTGAGACAATTGGCTATTTAACTTTATTCTGCTTTCTATCTTTTAACCAGTTCCTGATCCACAATAGTATACTACCTTCTATCCCATGACTTTTTAATTTCACCAAAAGTCTCTCATGAGGGACCTTGTCAAAGGCTTTCTGAAAATCCAGATACACTATATCAACCAACTCACCTTTGTCTACCTGTTTATTCACATCTTCAAAAAATATAGCAGATTAGCTTCTCATACTAGCCCACAAAGCACTGCATACGTCTACCCCTCAATACCTGGCCGACTTACTCCATTTTCACACTTCACGCCACACTCCTCGTTCCTTCCACCTTAACAGACTTGCACTACCATCCCCTTCACACGCTCATCTCCAGTCCACACGCTCCTCAGCCTTCTTCTTTGCAGGCCCTGCACTATGGAACTCCCTCCCCCCCTCTCCGCCTTGAGCCCCACTACCCCACCTTCAAACGCTCCCTTAAAACTTACCTGTTCTCCCTTGCCTTTGACCTTCCCCCTCCCTAGTCCTGACCCTCTTTCCCTCCCTCTGCCCTACCTGCTCTTGTCTCTATCGCTTTCTCTATTTGAATTGTAATTTCTTTTCCAGTTTCCGGCCTTGTGCCACTCTGTTTATATTTTTATTGTGAACCGCTCTGCCTATTAATGAAGAGCGGTCCATCAAATAAATGAACATGAACATGAACAAAACTTTACTTGGCTATATCCATGTTGTTTTTTTCCCATTAAACCATGACTATCTACATGTTCAGTAATTTTATTCTTTATAATTGTTTCTACCATTTTGCCCGGTACTGATGACAGGCTCACCAGTCTGTAGTTTCCCAGATCACCCCTGGAACCCTTTTTAAAAATTGGCATTACATTGGCCATCCTTCAATCTTCAGGTATTATAGATGATTTAAATGATAGCACAGGTACACTAAAAAAATTTTTTTTAAACTGCCTCTAATGTTTCGATTGATTTTTATGTTTTTTGGTGCGCTGAATCCAAATCTGGTAACCAATTTGCTCCATCACGTACAGATTTTTTGCTACATTGGGTTAGCAGTTTGAGGTGAACGTTTCAGATTGAGTGCGATCGAGATAAAAGTTTCTTGGATGAATTTTTTATACTAATTGTTTAGTAGTTATTCAAATAAGAATAAAGAAAATTGTAACAAGGCAGCACATAAGAGTAATGTCAACAAAACACACTGTGATGGTAGCAAAATTGTCTGCACTTAAAACAGCCACATACATGTGCACAAACATTGAGCATATAAGAGCGTGGTTAGACACAAAGCAAAGCAAAGAAATGTGCAAAAAATGTTGTACAGGTATGTATGTAAGAATAGAAAACGCAAACCGCACCATTGCAATACATGAAGACAAACACCCCATGGTGTGAAAATAAAATTCTAATAAATGAGATCCGACACTGTGGTAATAACTAGCAAATTTTTATTTCAAAGTTTAGTAAAAACACGATATTTGTCAACACAGTTTAGATTTTAAAGTCATTCTTGGGTCAATCAATCTCCTGGTGGGCCCGTTTCTTCTTCCCCCGAATGCTTCTCTTGGTGCGCTGCTTGGCGTATTTTTCATCTGGGGTTTCCCGCAGCAGCAACCAGCAGAAATCAGCCATCATAGTGGTGTTCCATCTTCCTTGGTACCTTCTCTCTGCGTCCTTGATGTCCTGGTGAAACCTTTCACCTTGTTCTTCACTGTACGCCCCCAAGTTTTCGGGAAAGTAGTTCACATGGGAGTGCAAGAAATGGACTTTCAGGTTCATGTTACAGCCTTGTTCTTTGAAGGCATTGAGCATCCTGGCAACAATATCCTTATAGTTCTCATCCCGCCTGTTCCCCAAGAATTTGAGAACAACATCCTTGAAGGAATCCCAGGCTTCTTTTTCCTTCTCAGACATCGTTTCAGCGAATGCTCCATCTGAAATGAGTTTCCTTATATCAGGGCCAACAAACACTCCTTCCTTTAGCTTTGCTTCAGAAAGTCGGGGGAACTTTGAGCAAAGGTACCGAAAGCACTCACCATCTTTTGGAAGGGACTTGATGAATTGCTTAATGAGACCCAACTTAATGTGGAGAGGTGGTAATAGAATTTTATCACGAGGTACCAAGCTCTCATGAAGAACATTTTTCTCACCGGGTCTCAAGTACTCCCGAATTGGCCAGTCTTTTTTCCCCCAGTGTAGGTCGCGGGCCCGGCTATCCCACAAGCAAAGGAAGCAGGGATATTTGGTGAAACCGGATTGCTGCCCTAATAGCATGGATAGAATTTTAAAGTCTCCACAAATCATCCACTTATGCTCGTCATAACGAATCTTCTGAAGAATCAGGGCCAAATTCTCGTATTTTTTTTGGAGAATAACAGAGTGAGCAATAGGAACTGAAGCGAATGTGTTGCCATTATGAAGAACACCACCTTTTATGCTGTCTTTTGACGAATCAATGAACAGCCGCCATTCAGCAGGATCATACTTGAGTTTAAACTTTTCCATCACTCCGTATATATCGTTGCAAAATACCAAATCTTCCTCTTTGCTGAAATACTTCAATAATTGTGTCTCGCGGTTGCGGTACCAATAAAAAGTTGTTCCTGGTGACAATAGATTTTTCTGTTTAAGCCGAGAACCTAGCAGTTGGGCAGCATCTTTTGGGAGTCCTAAATCCCCGACTAAATCATTCAATTCAGCTTGAGAGAAAAGCTCAGGTTTCGGATGTGGTTCAGTTTCAAACTCGGAAGTACTGGACTCATCGGGAAAAGCCATCTGATGAGTCTCATCATGATCAGAACCGTCCACACAAATATGATCCAAAGATTTTGGTGGTTCAGGCACAGGTACTTCGTTGCTATGAGGCATAGGCCTAATTGCTGAGGGAAGGTTGGGGTAACTTATTACGTTCTTATTTTTTAAGTTGTATCCCTTCACAATGCAAGAGCAAAAATAGCAGTCACTGCTGTGGTCTCTTTGTTCACGCCACATCATAGGTATTCCGAAACGAAATGCTTGTTTTTTACCTTTCATCCATAAGCGTAGATCTTCCTCACATGTCTTGCACACTTTGTGAGGAGCCCACGGTTTGTCTTGATCGCCTAACTTCAAACCGAAATAGGCGAAATATACTTTTTTAATAAATGCAGAAATGTTCCTCTGCCGCTTTTTCACGGTATATTCCCCACAAATAAAACAAAAACTGTCCGGAGAGTTGACGCAACCTCTGGCTCTGTGAGCCATCACAAATACACAGCACTGCAAACTACAACTGTAGTGAACCACTTCGGAATAAAGCTGGATTACGACTGAGCAAACAAAAGGTAATAATGAACTTGCAAGAAACTGAAATTTGACAGGAACGTTCATGTCGCAACCACCGTGTTTGAGCGAGCGAACGAGGCGAACAGGAAAGAACATGCGCCAGCGCGAGTACTGGATTTAGCCTCCCGCCTCCCAATTGTCCTGTTAATGTATAAAATGAATACAAAACACTCTAAAATATCATGAGGGAGTGTTTCTAGTTAGTTAACCATTACAACCTCTATTTTGGGCCAAGAAAATAAACTGCAGTCGGCTAAAAAGAAATTATGTGAACATTCCTTATATGGGTAAGAAATCTAATTTTGCAAGAAAACGTGATGTGATGGAACAATTTTGGCTATTTTTCCTGGATTCAGCACCCCAAAATCTATAGGAATCAGTTGCAAAACTGGAGGCAGATTTTTGGTAGTGTACCTGTGTAGTTCACAGATTACTAATAGCAGGTCTGCAATCTCATATTTCAGGTTTTTCAACACACTTGGATTTATACTATATGGTCCAGGTGATTTGCTACTGATCAGTTTATCAAATAGTTGTAATACATCTTCCTGATGTATCAATATTTCTTTCAATTTGTCCAATACATCATCTTTAAATACCATTTCAGGCATGGGTAACTTCTCATCATCTTCCTCAGTAAAGACCAAAGCAGAGAATTCATTCAGTCTCTCTGCTATGGCCTTGTCCTCACTTAGCGCCCCTTTTACCCCTCTATCATCTAATGGTCCAACTGACTCTCAAAGGTTTTTGCTACAAATGTACTTGAAAAAGTTTTTATTATGTGTTTTTTCTTCCACTGCAAGCTTTTTTTTCAAATTGTCTTTGCCTGCTTTATCAATCCCTTGCATCTAACTTGCCATTGCTTATGTTGTTTCCCATTTTCATCATATGGCT
This sequence comes from Ichthyophis bannanicus, assembly GCA_033557465.1. Taxonomy (NCBI): domain Eukaryota; kingdom Metazoa; phylum Chordata; class Amphibia; order Gymnophiona; family Ichthyophiidae; genus Ichthyophis; species Ichthyophis bannanicus. The sequence continues at coordinate 428,614,024 of CM066034.1, read as the reverse complement.
TCTTTTTCCATTTCCTTAAGATGCTTTTTTGGCTACAACAGTCCCTCTGACCTCACCTTTAAATTATGCTGGCAGTTTTTGGCATTTTTTCTATCCCCTCTGTCCCCATTGCAATAACTGGAAACAGAAGGCTGCCAAACATGTGGGAATAGGAGACATAGCTCTAAAATCGGGACATCTGGTAAACTTAATATTTATTTATTTATTTATTTATTTAGACAGTTTTGTATACCGCCTTATCCTTCAATCAAAGCGGTCACAACACAATTGGGGGATACATTTAACACACGGGGATATGAGACACATACACTAATACTTACAGGGAACATGGGCAATGGAAGGTTAAGTGGCTTGCCCAAGACCACAAGGAGCATCTGTAGGACTAGAAACCCCAGTCCTTCCGGCCCAAGGTTGCTGTCCTCTAGTGGGATTTGAACCCCCGACCTTCTGGCCTGAAGTACCTTGCCCCAACCACTAGGCTACTCCTCCCTAGGAGAGAAGCAGCTTTGCTAGGTGACAAAGCAATAAAACATGATGAGATTTCAGTTAAATGCCAGGGTCTGTAGAGAACAGATGGGGTCCACCTATCAGATGTAGGCTTGGAAATTTTTTATAATGGAATTGCACTCAACAATCAAAGATCTAATATGGTACTAGTGTGTATGTGGGGGTTGGGCCCTAGTAAGAACAGACCACCAACTAAAAAGAATGACAGTTCAATGGCGGTGCTCAGATGCCATTAGATATGGGGTACCTATGCTGGTCGGGGATATGTTTAGTATGAAATTTCCCCCTAACACCCAGACCACACAGTTAGGTGACTGGGTAAAATATTAAGTACATATGTCTAACTGAGATTACAAGGTTGTCCCAGACCACAAATATGAGTGGTTGCTGATTCTTTTGAAATTTTGATCATGTTATTTAGCTCACACCTTTCCAGTGGTAGTTCAATGTGAATTACATTTAGGTATGCAGGTATTTCCCTGTCCCCATAGGGCTTATAATATAAGTTGTACCTGAGACAATAGAGGGTTAAGTGACTTGTCCAAGAACAGAAGGCGAGGCAGTGGGATTCAAACTCTGATCTCGCTGGTCACTAGGCTACTTCTCCACCAGAATTTTTGCAGGCAAATCTGGGACATTCATCCAATGCTGGGGGGAGGAGGAGAAGGAGTCCCTTTAGTTTCAGGATTGCACAAGAGAGGATAGGGGAGGGATAAGGAGTCATTCTCTTCTCCCTACCAATCCTTGACAGCAACAATATCACTTTCAAGCAGACAGTCACCAAGAAATAGAAACCGTGATTCATTTCCCCACTGTCAGGGCCGGCACAAGGAGATGAGGCATCCTAGGCAAACCTCAATTCTTGCGCACCCCCCTCTCCCTCCATGGCACCCATTGCCACCGCTGTCACCCCTCTCTAGGACCAACAGCAGTGATAATAGTCACAAACAGCTCCGCAGTGCTTCCTTCAAGCTTTGGCGCCACGGAGCTGTTTGCTTTCGCTGCTCTGTGACACCCGATGCCAACTTCCTGAGATGCGGAAGCAAACAGTCTCGCGGTGCCGAAGCTTGAAGGTAAGTGCTGTGGGGCTGTTTCTAGCTATTGCCGCTGCTGTTGGTCCCATAAGAGGGGTGACAGTGGCAGCAGTGAGCGCCCTTGGAGGACCAGTGCTCTAGGCAACTTCCTAGTTTGCCTAGTGGTAGTCCTAGCCCTGCCACTGTACTATGCGAAATATAAAAACTGCAGATGTAGATTTCAAAAACTGACATTCCAATAAATATATTGAAAATACAGTTATTTTTTCTAATTGACTGGCAGTTTTTACTGTATCATCTCGCTTCCATTCTCTGGTTTCTGCTTTTGTCTGTCTGTATGTCTGTCTTCAGGGCAGCTTATTATGAAGCAGAGTGAGGCAGCTGCCTCAGGCGGCAAACTTTTAGGGGTGGCAAAAAATGCCCCCAAAACAGCCGCCTCACAATGCCTTCATAGTTAAAAAAAAAAAAAGGGTGGACAAGCTGCTGCCGCTGCTTCTCAGAAATGCAGAGAAGACCAGAAGTCTGTACTCAATGCTTGGATGTTAACACGAGGTCTGAGGAGATATTAAGGGTTAGCTCAATAGGTCTGCAGTCAGTGCTAGTGAGGAATTTATGCCTGTTTCTTGAGCATACAGCAGATGCAACTTTTTTCTGGCTTTGCTAAAGAGTGCTGAAAAAAACAGCAGGATAAGTGTGCTGGAACAATGTTATAGCACCTCTCAAATACTTAATATTTTTGTTGGAGCTAAGCCGTGGGAGGGATAGGACATGTATACTTATCCCCCAACCAGACTGCTAGCTACTTTTTTTCTTCTTTTGTGGTCCTGTGTTATCAAAACCGTTTTATCGAAACTTAGAAAACTTTTACTTAACTGAAGTATCCCAATATCTTCATGTTCCGTTGCTCAAAAGATCATCCAGTAGCATGACGCGCGCATTTCGAGCCTCCAGGCCCTGTATCAAATGCTGTTAAACCGCTCTGTGCTCGGCAACGAAATACCAAAAAACGCCGGCAATGCGGCCAAGGTACACTTCTTCCTTCATGAGTGCGGTAAATTGCTTCACGTATTTAAATAGGAGCCACCCAATGAGAGCAGGGAACCACCCCACTGAACAGGGGAATCCCTGTGCTGATTGGTTAGATCTCAAAAACGTCAGAGAATGCCTTGCCACTCAATCTCACGGTTAAGCCCGCCCGGTTCTACAGCTTCCAATTGGAAGATCCATCGCTGTTCCAATCTGTGTAGTTTTTGGAGGCGGTCTCCCCTCTGGGATCCAATGGAATATGATCAATAATCGTCTACTTTAAATCTTCAAAACAGTGTTGGTAAGTGATGCAATGAGACACTATTGGCGCTGTCAATACTTCTTGGCGTAAACGAGAAGCATGTTCATTTAAACGAATTTTTATTGGACGAGTTGTCCGGCCAATATACAGCAAAGCGCATGGACAAATGATCATATATATCACAAAACAAGATTGACAAGTTGTGTCCCAGTGTCTCAAAAACATGCGCTGTGTCTTAGGATGAGTCCATTGAACTCCTGTTAAGGAGAAAGCGCAATGTTTACAAGTGCCACATGTAGTATGACCTGTTGTCACCGGTTGTCGATTTAATCGATCCGACGCCAAAGATGTCTTCATTAACATGTCCCCCAAATTTCGTCCCCGAGAGAAGGCTAATTTTAAAGGTTTTTTAAAACATTCTAGTAATTGTAACATAGACCAATGCTGTTGTAAAATCCGTAGAACCACTGAACTTCCTTCAAAAAACGGAAGAACCCCTACAATTGCATCTGTAGAATTTTGCTTAGAGGCTGTGTATTGTGGGTTTAACAACCACTCGCGGTGTATAAATCGTGCTCTTTTCATTGCTTTTCTTACCACCATGGAGGGATATCCCCGCTCAATCAGCCGACTACTAAGGTCTTGAGCATGTATAATGAAATCTTCCATAGTAGCACAATTACGGCGAAGCCTTAAAAACTGCCCAAAAGGCAGACCTCTTCGTAGGGGACCAGGATGGTAGCTCCGAAAATGTAATAAACTGTTGCGCTGCACATCTTTTCGATAGAGGGTGGTATGAAGTTGCCCGTTTAATACTGTAATTTGAAGATCTAGAAATTCAATGGTGGTAGGATGAGTATGTGCTACAAATTGAATGTTAGTTCTTAAGGTATTAAGCCAGGTCAGAAATTCAGTAAGCGATAATGAACTTGATGTCCAAATGAAAAACACATCATCTAAGAATCTCTTCCAAATTAAGATTTTAGAATATTCTGGTGATATTTGAATCTGTGTCCTCTCCATTTGATCCATGTATAGAGTGGCTATCGAAGGGGCACTTGTGGCCCCCATAGCGATTCCGGATATTTGATGATAACTTTTGAGTCTTGTGATTCCACCTCTGATCTTCCGCTTCTCCCGAATATTCCTGAAAAAGATTTTGTGTCCATGCTTCAGATCTTTTCAGCAATTGTTGACTAGCTTGCCTGTATTTTGCATGGATTTTGTTCTGCATGCCTTTTCCTGCTTGCCATTTGTGTGTGGGTTAATAGTGTGTCTGTTTCCAATGTTGTTATGTTTTTTCTGGGAGTGATCTCCTGAACTTGTTTTTCTCCATCCATCACCCCCATTCCCTAGTTTAAATGCTTGTTTACATAATACCTGAATTTTTCACTTAGGATCCTATTCCCTGCAACAGAGATATGTAGTCCATCCACGCAGTATAACCTCTTATTCTTCCATTTATTTCTCTAGTCGTCAATATATCTAAATCTTTCTTGTTTGTACCAGGTTTGGATCTATGTAGTAAAGTTGATTATGTGATGCAGCCTTTCTGCTCCCTTACCAAGAACAGGTAGAACTTCTGAGAATGCTATATAGTGTTAACAATGGGTCTTAGTTTCTCTCCCAGAATCTGGAAATCCCTTTGAACTGTAGAGGCACTGCTTCCAGCCAGGTCATTTGTACCCAAGTGGATGATTTATTTATTTATTTTATTTATTAACATTTTTTATATACCGCACTATTCATTATCAGCGCGGTTTACATGGAACAAGAAACTTCCGACAAGTTACATTTATCTGGTTATTACATATAACAGGAAAATTAACTTGGATAACAGGAGCAACTATTTACAACAAAACAACAAGAGCAACTATTTACATACAAGTGTCATATTGATGATAACATCAATTTTGGAGTGTTCACTTTCTGCACTAACTATGCCAACAATTTGGTTCGTATTCCTGCTGGCTTAAGAGCCTGGAAGGCTAATTCATGTATAAACATATTATTCTATGCAGAAATACACTACTGTGTAGAATAATATTAATGTTTAGGCATGAGACAGAATTCCATAAAAATGTAAATATAATTTTTTTGCGTGTAAGATATAGCGAATGCTAGCACAGATCTCTGTATATATGCATCCAGCGTGCTTTCTTTGTATAATGCAGACTTTTTGCAAACAATATATTTAAATGCTTTTTACTTACAGCTCTGGAAAACAAAACATTTGAGTTACGCTTGCCTCATGGGCCAATTCAGAAACCTTGCATAGGAGCCATGCACTGAAGCTTAGTGCATAGTTTTGTAATACAAGAGTAACACAAACATTTTTGCTCTCTAATGTCAGTGAAAATCATGCAATCTTGAGCTTAACCCTACTCCTCCTTACCTCCTACTACCCAAACCTTCTTCACGCCTTTAACCCTGACACCAGCTTCATCCCAATTCTCCGCTACACGGGAAGAAAATGGTTTGAAACCCCCCGTCACCCTTCATCAAGACCCATCACAACCCACCCCCACCTACTATACATCCCATTGCAAAATCTCAAAAAGGACCATAGCCAGAAAAACAAATCCCAACACCCAATCAGGTGTGCACTTATAAATGCAAGATCTATACATTCAAAATGGCCAGTGGTCCATGACCTGATATCTCAACACAATCTTGATATCCTAATGATAACCGAAACTTGGCTATCAGACTGCGATAATGCTCTCATCCACCAGATGTCACCACCTGGCTTCACCATCCACACTTGCCACAGATCTAATAAAAAAGGAGGAGGTACACTCATCCTCACAAAATCCAATCTCCAGTTCAAAACAAGCAATGCATCCAGCACCACTCACCTTGATATGATTACTATAACAAATGAACTCTGCTCTATCAACCTTTTATATCGAGCTCCAACACCCTCACCAGACGAATTACCAACAATAACACAGGTACACTAAAAAAAATTTTTTTTAAACTGCCTCTAATGTTTCGATTGATTTTTACTTTTTTTGGTGCGCTGAATCCAAATCTGGTAACCAATTTGCTCCATCACGTACAGATGTTTTGCTACATTGGGTTAGCAGTTTGAGGTGAACGTTTCAGATTGAGTGCGATCGAGATAAAAGTTTCTTGGATGAATTCTTTATACTAATTGTTTAGTAGTTATTCAAATAAGAATAAAGAAAATTGTAACAAGGCAGCACATAAGAATAGAGTAATGTCAACAAAACACACTGTGATGGTAGCAAAATTGTCTGCACTTAAAACAGACACATACATGTGCACAAACATTGAGCATATAAGAGCGAGGTTAGACACAAAGCAAAGCAAAGAAATGTGCAAAAAATGTTGTACAGGTATGTATGTAAGAATAGAAAACGCAAACCGCACCATTGCAATACATGAAGACAAACACCCGATGGTGTGAAAATAAAATTCTAATAAATGAGATCCGACACTGTGGTTATAACTAGCAAATTTTTATTTCAAAGTTTAGTAAAAACACGATATTTGTCAACACAGTTTAGATTTTAAAGTCATTCTTGGGTCAATCAATCTCCTGGTGGGCCCGTTTCTTCTTTCCCCGAATGCTTCTCTTGGTGCGCTGCTTGGCGTATTTTTCATCTGGGGTTTCCCGCAGCAGCAACCAGCAGAAATCAGCCATCATAGTGGTGTTCCATCTTCCTTGGTACCTTCTCTCTGCGTCCTTGATGTCCTGGTGAAACCTTTCACCTTGTTCTTCACTGTACGCCCCCAAGTTTTCGGAAAAGTAGTTCACATGCGAGTGCAAGAAATGGACTTTCAGGCTCATGTTACAGCCTTGTTCTTTGAAGGCATTGAGCATCCTGGCAACAATATCCTTATAGTTCTCATCCCGCCTGTTCCCCAAGAATTTGAGAACAACATCCTTGAAGGAATCCCAGGCTTCTTTTTCCTTTTCAGACATCGTTTCAGCGAATGCTCCATCTGAAATGAGTTTCCTTATATCAGGGCCAACAAACACTCCTTCCTTTAGCTTTGCTTCAGAAAGTCGGGGGAACTTTGAGCAAAGGTGCCGAAAGCACTCACCATCTTTTGGAAGGGACTTGATGAATTGCTTAATGAGACCCAACTTAATGTGGAGAGGTGGTAATAGAATTTTATCACGAGGTACCAAGCTCTCATGAAGAACATTTTTCTCACCGGGTCTCAAATACTCCCGAATTGGCCAGTCTTTTTTCCCCCCAGTGTAGGTCGCGGGCCTGGCTATCCCACAAGCAAAGGAAGCAGGGATATTTGGTGAAACCGGATTGCTGCCCTAATAGCATGGATAGAATTTTAAAGTCTCCACAAATCATCCACTTATGCTCATCATAACGAATCTTCTGAAGAATCAGGGCCAAATTCTTGTATTTTTCTTGGAGAATAACAGAGTGAGCAATAGGAACTGAAGCGAATGTGTTGCCATTATGAAGAAGAACACCTTTTATGCTGTCTTTTGACGAATCAATGAACAGCCGCCATTCAGCAGGATCATACTTGAGTTTAAACTTTTCCATCACTCCGTATATATCGTTGCAAAATACCAAATCTTCCTCTTTGCTGAAATACTTCAAAAATTGTGTCTCGCGGTTGCGGTACCAATAAAAAGTTGTTCCTGGTGACAATAGATTTTTCTGTTTAAGCCGAGAACCTAGCAGTTGGGCAGCATCTTTTGGGAGCTTGAGAGAAAAGTTCAGGTTTCGGATCTGGTTCAGTTTCAAACTCGGAAGTACTGGACTCATCGGGAAAAGCCATCTGATAAGTCTCATCATGATCAGAACCGTCCACACAAATATGATCCAAAGATTTTGGTGGTTCAGGCACAGGTACTTCGTTGCTATGAGGCATAGGCCTAATTGCTGAGGGAAGGTTGGGGTAACTTATTACGTTCTTATTTTTTAAGTTGTATCCCTTCACAATGCAAGAGCAAAGATAGCAGTCACTGCTGTGGTCTCTTTGTTCACGCCACATCATAGGTATTCCGAAACGAAATGCTTGTTTTTTACCTTTCATCCATAAGCGTAGATCTTCCTCACATGTCTTGCACACTTTGTGAGGAGCCCACGGTTTGTCTTGATCGCCTAACTTCAAACCGAAATAGGCGAAATATACTTTTTTATTAAATGCAGAAATGTTCCTCTGCCGCTTTTTCACGGTATATTCCCCACAAATAAAACAAAAACTGTCCGGAGAGTTGACGCAACCTCTGGCTCTGTGAGCCATCACAAATACACAGCACTGCAAACTACAACTGTAGTGAACCACTTCGGAATAAAGCTGGATTACGACTGAGCAAACAAAAGGTAATAATGAACTTGCAAGAAACTGAAATTTGACAGGAACGTTCATGTCGCAACCACCGTGTTTGAGCGAGCGAACGAGGCGAACAGGAAAGAACATGCGCCAGCGCGAGTACTGGATTTAGCCCCCCGCCTCCCAATTGTCCTGTTAATGTATAAAATGAATACAAAACACTCTAAAATATCATGAGGGAGTGTTTCTAGTTAGTTAACCATTACAACCTCTATTTTGGGCCAAGAAAATAAACTGCAGTCGGCTAAAAAGAAATTATGTGAACATTCCTTATATGGGTGAGAAATCTAATTTTGCAAGAAAACGTGACATGATGGAACATTTTGGCTATTTTTCCTGGATTCAGCACCCCAAAATCTATAGGAATCAGTTGCAAAACTGGAGGCAGTTTTTTGGTAGTGTACCTGTGTAATCAATCTTGCTTGCAATTTCAGTATCCCAAGCTGGATAATGGGAGATTTTAACCTGCCTTCTCTAACAACTGCACATGCAACAGCCTTCATTGATGCTATGAAAGATCTGGGATACAATCAGATTATTGAATCACCTACCCACATCAAGGGAAGCACACTTGACCTGATCTTCGCCCCATAGATAGCAACAAATATAGCTCACCACTTCGCCACATCAATAACTTCAGTACCCTGGTCTGATCATGATTTTATCACATTTCAGATACCCACCATCCATCAGACTAACAGCACTATCAAGGTACAAGCCCCACTGAGCTCTCTATCTACACGTTTTAAGCCTTTTGTTAAGGATAAAGCCCTTGAGGAAATCTTACCTCGCCTTATTATCACACTATCTGACCCAGATAAACTAGTTTCCAACTGGGACCACGCCCTTAAATCAGCTGCCTCCCTTCCAACCACAAGAATAAACATCAAGAAGCGAGAACATGCTCCATAGTACACCAATGACCTTAGAGCTTCGCTCCTTCACTTACGTAAACTAGAGAGACGCCCAGTCCCCTGAATCTCTACGTACATACACCTCTTATCTACAATCTCATCGAGCAATGACGATGGAAAAAAGAAAACAATACCATGCAGATATTCTAAAGCGATCGCTTAACAAACCCCATGATCTGTTCAGCATAGTTAAATCCCTAACAGGTGACCCAGCTCCCGCCCAAACAACTATGCCTCACCCACAAGATTATGCAAACTACCTACAATCAAAGATAATCCAAGCCAACAAGTTATCAACCTGCACAATCTCCTCTACTACATGTAAAACCCCTCTACTCAAATTTTGCAAAGTATCCAACAAAGAAATACAAGATATTATCACATCCATTAATCTTACCACTGCCCCTAGTGACCCATGTCCAGCTAGTTGGATCAAAGAATTACGCCAAGAACTTAGTCCCGCTATAAGCAGAATCACAAACCAATCCCTCTCTATAGGATCTTTCTCCCAAAGCCTGAAATTTACTTCAATCCGCCCATTATTAAAAAACAACAAACTTGATTCCTCCAAAGTTGAATCCTTTCGCCCAATATCAAGCATCCCCCTACTCGCCAAAATCATTGAAAAGGTAGTTCAATGACAAATCCAACAACATATTGACGATGTAGCTCCACTGGATCCATCTCAACATGGCTTCAGAGAAGCTCATGGTGTCGACACCATCCTCACAACTCTCTTCAATGATCTAGTTACAGGACTTGATAACATCCGCCAGGGATTTGTCCTCATTTTCATGGATATTGCTGCAGCCTTTGATTCAGTCAACCATGAAACTCTGATACTCCGTCTTGTGGAGAAAGGAATACAAGGCTCAGCTATAGCATGGTGCAAGTCCTACCTATCTAACAGATGGCAACAAGTCAGAACAGGTCCCATGACTTCTGACCCATTCCCTCTCAATCAAGGTGTACCTCAGGGTTCATCCCTATCTGCATTAATGTTCAACATATATATGCAACCAATTTGTACCCTAATCCGCTCCTTCAACATCCAGTGCCTAGTCTACGCAGACGACGTCCTAATCTACTCACCATTCCTGATTGATCAACCTGACTTTTCACCTATATCAAGCTGCTTCGAAGCTGTATCACAATGGCTTACAACACAAAATTTAAGGATCAACCATAGTAAAACAGATGTCTTATTCCTCACCAAGAACCAGATGTTCTCCCCACCCCCCACATTAAAAGTAAACAATATTGAGTTGATAGTAAAATCAACTATCCGCTATCTCGGCATCACGCTTGACCAACGACTCGACATGTTTACACATGTGAAGAACATCACGAAAGCAATTTACCATAAGGTCCGGATACTACGTCACCTGCGCCCCCTATTGGACTTTAATGACTACCGAACTATCTTCCAAGCTTTGGTGCTCCCACATCTAGACTTTGCAAATATTATCCTTCATGGCCTCCCTCAGTCAACACTAGGACCTCTTCGCCTTGCAATGAATGCTGCAGCAAGGGTACTTGCAGGTACATCAAGAGCTAAACATATAACCCCAGTCATGATGGATCTCCACTGGCTTCCACTTCAGGCTAGAATCCAGTATAAGTCCCTAGTACTAACATTCAAAGCCCTAAGGAACCAGATCACCTCACCCATCAGCAAACTCATTCAAAGACGGCCGTTCAACAGGATCAGGAGATCTAATCAAACAAACACTCTAGAGATCCCCAATATTCTAACTAAGTGCAAAAAGGCTACTGCCAATAGAGCCTTCTCCCTATTTGCACCCATGACCTGGAATGCCCTCCCCACTGAGCTCCGTTCCACCCCAGACCTATTGTCATTTAGAAAAGCCCTCAAATAACATCTTTTCCTCATCCATTACCCAGAATCCAATCCCAGAAACAACCACCCATCCTCACATCCTACACCCTACTCCACCCCACCCAAAATCCAACACCATAAAGAAAATGACTAGCTCTACCACCATATCCCCTCTCTTATTTATTATTGGTACTGATCACACATCTTATTGATTAAACCTCTTATAAATATGTTGAAACCAAGCTATACTATATGTATAATTTCTCACCATACTATATGTATAATTTCTCACCATACTCCATGAATAATTACTCTGTAATTAGTTACCCCTGTTACCTCCAGGTTATCTCGTCCATGTTCAATGTAAAAACTCAATTGTCGTGTGACATTGCAGTATGATTTTTGTTCAATTGTTAACCGCACTGATTTTAATAGCGCGGTATATAAGAGAAGTAAATAAATAAATAAATAAAAAATAAATAAATAAAATTGTGCACAAGGAGTGGAGTCTAATGGTTAAAGCACTGGCTTGGTAACCAAGCAACCAGGGTTTGATTCTTACTAGCGCTCCTTGTGGATTTGGGCAAGTAATTTAACTCTCCATTGCCTCAGAAGAAAGGCCTGGCAATCTACTTCAGGCCACACTGCCAAGAAAACCCAGAAACTGCTGGGTCACCAGGAGTCAGGATTGACTCAAAGGCACACATTGAATTTTGCAAGTTGTGCACAAAACGTCAGCTTGCTTGTTGTGAGTGAACCTGTTTGCTTTTTGTGAGTCCTGTCTGATATTTATTATCATTGTTAGTGTGCTCTTTTACCTCATTTGTACCTCTTGCATTATTGTTCAACTTTTCTCAGCTGAAAATCTTTTATCTCACCCTCCCTATCCACCCACCCACCCCCAGGCATTCAGTCTCTTATAGCCGTCATCTGCTCATTATTTTGCTTATTCACAGGTGGTCTCTCTCCCGCCTATCCTTATTTCTTCTGGCCTCTGTTCTCCTCTCCATCTCTCTTCTATGGCTCCTCATCACTTTGTCTTCCTATTCTTCATACTCCCTAATTGTCTCCCCTCCTATCAACACCTTCACTCCTCCTCTCCTTATCTCCTCTTTACCATCCTCACTTCCCCCTCCATCCTGTCCTCTATCCTGTCATCAGCTCTGGAGCTTCACCACTTTCTCTCATTCAGCCATCTCTCTCTCTAAGATAACCTCACCCTCATTACCGCTGTGCTGTCTCCTCTCAGCCCCCTACTTCTTCTTCTTCTTTCATCCGGAGATTTCAACCCCAATCCTGGCCCCCCCAGACTTTTGCCACACTCTGAGAAGAGATCTTCACGCAACATCTCTAATCTTATTCATATCCTTTTCCCTTCCTCTCTCCTTTTCTCATGTGCCTTGTGGAACGCAGACTCCATCTCAAATAAACTTGCTTTTACTCATGATCTCTTTATCTCTAATGCTCTCCATCTTCTTGCTCTAACCGAGACCTGGCTCCTTTCAGGAGGCCCGGTGTCGTTCGCTGTTCTATGTCATGGCAGTTATCAGTTCTCCCACATGCCTCGTTCCACTGACCATGGTGGTGGTGTTGGGCTTCTGCTTTCTCCTTCCTGCCAATTCCAACCCCTCCTGCTGCCTGTCTCATTCCTTTCCCTCCTTTGAAGTCTAATCCATCCGCCTTTTCACTCTACTACCTCTCCGGGTAGCTGTTATTTATTGACCTCCTGACAAGTCCACCTCTACCTTTCTCAATGACTCTGACTCATAGCTTTCCTGCTTTCTGGATTCCTCTTTCCCCACTACTATTCTGGGAATCTTAACATTCACGTTCATAACCCCTCTGATCCTTATGCTTTAAAGCTCCTTTCCCTTACCTCCTCATTCGACCTCCAGCTATGCTCTATTGTCCCCGCTCACCAGCATGGCCACTGCCTTGACCTTGTATTTTTCTCTAATTGCTTACCATCAAACTTCTGCACCTCAGTTCTTCCCTTATCCGACCATCACCTGCTAAGCTTCACTCTTCATCACCCACCACCTCAACCTCGGCCTGCTCCTCCAACCTCTTTAGAAATTTTCATGCTATTGACCCTTTGGCTCTTTCCTTCACTAGGCAGTAGATTCCTATAACGCTGCACTCTCCTCTGCTCTGGATGTTCTCGTTCTGTCCATGCCACGTCCTGTGAGGCATACTATACCCCAGCCCTGGCTTTCTTCCACTACCCGCTATCTGCGTTCCTATGCCCGTTCATCTGAGCATGCTTGACTCAAATCTCGCTCCCTTGCAGACTTACTACACTTCAAATTCATGCTTGTCTCTTTCCAGTCAGCAATAGCACTCGCCAAACAAGACTATTATGTCCATCTGACAACTCTCTTGCCTCTGACCCTCGCCGTCTCTTCACTACTCTCAACTCTCTCTTCAAGGTGTCTCCGCATCCGACCCCTCCCTCCCTTTCTGCCCAAACCCTTGCTGACTATTTCAATGACAAAATCCACAAGATCACCCTCCAATTCCCCACAAAGTCAGCTACTTCCCCTCTTTCCCCTCTTCACTCCTAACTTTCCCCCCTACCTCTGCTACCCTCTCTTCCTTTTCTATAATCTCTGAGGAGGAAACCGCACACCTTCTTTCCTCCTCCAAACTCATTACCTGCTCCTCTGATCCTATCCCCACCCATCTCCTAAGCCCCATCTCCTCCACTGTTGTCCCTTCTATCTCTCATATCCTCAACCTATCACTCTCTACTGTAACTGTCCTTGCAGCCTTCAAGCATGCTGTAGTTACTCCTCTCCTCAAGAAATCATCACTTGATCCTACCTGTCCTTCTAACTATTGGCCCATCTCCATCCTCCCCTTTCGTTTCTAAAATACTGGAACATTCAATTCACCACCATTGTGTTGACTTTTTCTCCTCTCAAGCTGTCCTGGATCCTTTACAATCTGACTTTCCGCCTTTACATTCTACTGAAATGGCTCTTGCCAATGTCTCCAGTGACTTGTTCCTGGCAAAATCCAAGGACCTTTACTCAGTCCTCATCCTTCTTGACCTCTCTGCTGCTTTTAACACAGTTGACCACAACCTTCTCCTTGCTACCTTATCCTCTCTTGGTTTTAAGGGCTCTGTACTATCCTGGTTATCCTTTTATCTCTCCCATTGCTCTTTCAGTGTTGTTATTTATTTACATTCTCTTATATACCGCGCTATTCTGCATCAGTGCGGTTTACATTGAACAAACTGAAATTACATTGAACAGGGCATTATAACTTGGAGATAACTATTTTACAGGGAACATGGGCTATGGAGGGTTAAGTGGCTTGCCCAAGACCACAAGGAGCACCTGTGGGACTAGAAACCCCAGTCCTTCCGGCCCAAAGTTGCTGTCCTCTAGTGGGATTTGATCTGCTGCTTTCCCACTCTCAGTTGGTGTACCCCAAGAATGTGTCTTGGGTCCATTCCTTTTCTCTCTCTCTATACCCAGTCTCTTGGTACACTCATCTCTTCCTATAGCTTTGAGTACCATCTTTATTCTGATGACTCTCAGATCTACAGGCTCAATTTTCGAAGCCCTAGGCGCATGCTACATGTGTAAAAGCCAGCCTTACCCATGTAAAACCACCATAACCATGTAAACCAGATATTCAACAAGGTGGCTTGAATCATTGAGGTCTAGCTACCCACACAGCGCCTATGGGCGGAATGGGGGCATGTCACGTGAAACCCGCATAAAGCGGATTTCAACCGCATAGGCTTAAGTAACGGTTCCCGGCGCATACGACCGTTGATAGTGAGCAGCGAACCCGTGTAGTGATGGAACAGTACACAGTAGAGCGAGGAGAGCATGTGTAGGCCTACACCCAAGCCATGCAGATGTAAAGCAATGCTGGACAGGCAGAAATGCCATTTGGGCCATGCATATGGTGATCAAGAGGTGGAGTTGCACTCGCCATGCCTGGGCACAGCGGACAATACAGTAGGCAGTGCGTATCCAACAGCAGGCTGTAGCCCAGCACCTGAGACGCAGGTACCATGCCCCAAATGTACACAGGCCCAGGGTGAGCTACCTGCAACTGATGGATGAGGTGGTCTACCAGAGGTACAGATTGGATGGGGCAACGATAACCGAGCTGTGCAGCATTCTCAGTGTGGACCTGGAGCCCTCCACATCCAGAAGCCAGGCCATGATAGTGACTGCTGCCCTGGGATTCCTTGCAACTGGCAGCTTCCAGCATGTGATAGGGGTGACTGT
This sequence comes from Ichthyophis bannanicus, assembly GCA_033557465.1. NCBI lineage: Eukaryota > Metazoa > Chordata > Amphibia > Gymnophiona > Ichthyophiidae > Ichthyophis > Ichthyophis bannanicus. The sequence continues at coordinate 428,598,848 of CM066034.1, read as the reverse complement.
TGGAATTACGCAGTCCATTGCCAGCCACTGCATAGGAACCTTCACCAGGGCCCTGCTGCAGAGGATGCGCCACCTCATAGCCTTCCCCCGGACACAGCAGATGCGGCAGGAGATCATGCAGGTGTTCTACAATGTTGCTGGGTTCCCATTGGTGCTTGGATGTATAGACTGTACCCACATTGCACTGGGTGCAGCTGGAGCAGAGGGCATACCAGAACAGGCATGAGTACATATCAATGAACATGCAGGTCATTGTGGATGCTAACATGGACTTCACTGATGTGTGTGCCCACTACCCAGGGTCCTGCCATGATGCATTTGTCCTCGCCCAGTCCAGTCTGGGACAGGCAGCAGTCGGGTGTCAGCTCGAAGATGCGTGGCTGCTAGGTGAGTGTGCACATGTGTGAGCTCCAGTACTGGCCCAGAACGCACGCCTGCTGAATTATGATGCATACAGGCGGTGATAGATGTGTTCTGTATGTATCACAACACATGAGCACCACTGCATGCACATGCTCTGCTGTTCCATAAAGCTTTGTGCACTGTGGGCCATAACATACATTGTGTTGACAACCAGGGGAAGCTCTGTGACTGAGAGCAGGCAGCACGCACCAACATGTGGAATGTGGAAGAGCACGGCCTGGTGCCATGTAGCACAGCCACATGGTACCAGTCCGTGTAGGGCACATCCATGTCTGCCCATCCCTGTAGACCCCCCAACTGCATCCCTGTGCCATGCCTCTACCCCCTCCCTCCCAACAGTCCTGGCCATGTCACCATCAGCCATTGCCCCCCCAAATGCCTGACTTCCGCACAGGTCATATGTTGGTGTCATCTCACTGCCACAGTGTTGCTGACTGGTAGTTAGTACACCCCGCCCTGCTAGTAGATGGTGTGCAGTATGCTGTCCATAGCAGCCCATAGATTATACCCAATGCACGTCCCAGTGCTCATGTTCACAGCTCATATTGCCCCCACAGGTGACCGTGGATATCCCCTAAGGACCTGGCTGCTGACCCCAGTGTACCACCCCATGAGCCGGCAGGAGGAGCGGTACCACAGCGCCCATCAACAGACCTGGGTGGGTGTGAAGCGCACAGTTGGGGTGCTGAAGAGCCATTTCCGGTGCCTTGACAGGAGCAGTAGGCAACTCTTCTACAGCCCAGAGTGGATATGCCAAATATTCACATCATGCTGCGTACTCCACAACCTGACATGGATGTACGGAGTAAAGACCACTCAAAAAACGTGGATAGCAAGGAAGGAGACTATTTTTTATTGAACCAGTTATAATCTAGCCAGGCCCGACACAGGCCGTGTTTCGTTTATGCCTTCATCAGGGGCTTTTGGCTATAAAAACATAATAATAAATACAGTTAAAATATAAAAACCAATCATAATAACATCAAAACAAATTAAAATCAAATCATGAAGACACATCATAATTGCAACCATAAATGCAGTGAACACATAAATCATCAATAAATGAACAAATAAATACTTAAATATGGCTAATAATCATAATAAATACATAAAATGAATAAATAAATAAATAACAGCAATAGATACCATAAACAATAACTTTGAAACAATGTGTATAAAACATCTATATATAATCATACCTGTATATCCTATATTTGGTACTTTGCCACGCTGTGTAAACTAAAAGAGAATAGAGGACTACCATAAATATCTTGTATATTGTTATCCCTCCTTGTTTTTAGGGACATAAGGGAAAGTATAATGGAAAAGCGCAACAGGAGCGATGTGCACCTATAAAAATGAGCAAATGCATCTCTATAAAGGCTAAGGAGCCATGAATTATATGTTAAAACGCCAACATAAAATGTATTATAACTGAATTTCTGTAAAAATCACTATTGTGCTCATTACGAGAACCCTTCTCGTTAAAATACATTCTAACAACTTCCAACTCATAAAAACCTTAGTACTACATTGCTACATTAAAACACATATGGGGATGAGAATTTGGGTTTTAAACTTGTTTTGAGATTATAACGATGGAACTACAATTCATCAACCTCTACTGTTCTTTTTTAAAAAGCTAAAAACTGCACGTTAAAACCCATATAATTTTTAAAAAATTCTGTCTTGTAATGATATCTGCTATGAACTATTAAAACTGCATTATTAGGATCGAGCATAAGAAAAATCAAAGATACTAAAAACCTCTTACCTCCTTCTAACCATTCATTAAAAAAATCGTATATTGTCGAAGGGGATCACTGTTGCATACCACCTTGTCTATTCTAATCGAAAACGCTGGCGGCTGCGCTGTAAATGAAGAAACATGAGATGCCGCAGGAAAGCTAGACGTCATCAGGAGTGATCAATAACTACTCCCATACAAATCGCTTGTCACTGATAGAAGCCTCTTAATACAGCACAAACCAGCATATAATAATCTATGTGATTCATACCAAAAACCCTTCTTGTTAAAATATTCTAACAACGGAACTTCCGACTCATAAAAACCTTAATACTACATTGCTATATTAAAACCCAACTTCTCATCCCTATATGTGTTTTAAACTTGTTTTTACTTTGAGATTGTAATGATGGAACTCCAATTCATCAACCTCTACTATTCTTTCATGAACTAAAAACGAAACGTTAAAACCCATCTTATATTAAATTTTTTTTTTTCTATCTTGTGATAATATTTGCTATAACTATTGAAAATGCAATATTAGGATCGGGCATGAGAAAGGTCAAAAATACTAAAATCCTTTTACCTCCTTCTGAACATTCATTAAATCGTGTATTGTCAAAGTGGATCACTGCCGCATAACAACCTGTCTATTCAAATTGAAAACACCAGCGGCTGCGCTGTAAATGAAGAAATATGAGACGTCGCGGGAAAACTAGACGTCATCAGGAGTGACAGAGGCCACTCCCATACAAATCGCTTTCACTGATAGAAGCCTCCTATTGCAGCACAAACCAGCACATAATAATCTACGTGATTAAAATATAGGTGCCGATCAAGAAAAGTATCGATTGAAAAAAGATCCATTTGAAAAAAAAGAGCCGCCCTCATTTTCATAACTACAAAAACATTGAACAATCATAGTTAAAAAATATATATTGACAATTTCTTATATCTATTTGTATCAAGGAACCAAAAATCATTACAAAGTTATTGTATTGGGATCTCATCCCAAACAAAATATGTAGAAAAAACAATGTAGAAAACTACGAAAACTCCCCCATGTGTTGTCCCAATTATATGTTAATACTGTCTTCTCAAAAAATATAAACTGTATACTTTAATGTAGTATGACCTCTCTTATTTTCCAATGTGAGCATGATATCACAGACATGAATCTTACTGAAAAACATATCTATGTCTCATCTACAAGAAAACAGAAAAATCTTCATCCATATTCAGGCCATTGGGATGCAGACTATTTAAATAAAAAATGTACCGCTGCTCTATTCATGCTATAGTTTTTTCAATGTCACCCCCCCTCCAATTTAATTTAACTTTTTTAATGACACAGAACTTTAGGTCAGATATCTTGTGATTTTTTTCTATCCAGTGACTCATCAATGGTCTATCCATCATCTTCCTATTAATACTGCTCCTGTGTTCTATAATTCTTTGATGGATGGGACGTGTAGTCATACCCACATACACCATACTGCAGGGGCACTGGATCACATACACTACATGACTTGTAAGGCAATTTGTAAAGTCCCAATGGCCTGAATATGGATGAGGATTTTTCTGTTTTCTTGTAGATGAGACAGCAGCAGGCCAGGGCACTGGCCCATCGTGCGCCAATGATATGTGATAGTTTCTGAGGTGACTGCCCCGCACCAGCACCAGGATGGGACACACACAATTACCAATAAAGTGCCCATTACCACACAATGTGTGCAGAGTGATACTTTATTTCCCCCCATGTGATTCCTCTGCCCCAGGGCTTCCTGCCAGCCATAGGGCTTGCTAACATATGCATTGCGATGCAGTAGAGCAATGTTGGAGGATGTGCTGGCAGTGTCATCAGCCTTCTCAGTAGGGTGGGCTGATGGACATGGCTCAGAGCTAGCAGGTGGCTGTGCTGTTGTGCTGGCAGCTGCAGCATGCACCCCTTGTGACTGCATGAGGCCCACCAAACTGCGCAGGAAACCAGCGACTGATGCCTGGTAAGCTGCCATCTCCCTCATCAATCGTAGGCGCCCCTCCATGTGGTGGTCCTGCCACGCCTCGCACTCTGCCTCCCTTGCCTGTTCTGCAGCCTGCAGATCCTGACAGAGACTCTGCAGCTCAGACAGTATGCTCTCTGTGCCAGTCACCAGGTGTGCACCCTCCTGCAATAGCTCCTGGTCCAGGTCACTGCCCCCTGTACCCACAGGGTCATCCAGGATGGCAAATTGTAGCTCAGCAAGGGGGGCGTCATCTGTTTCTGGCTCCCTGGAACTGGCAGTCATGCTGGCCTGATCCACTGCCCTGGGTGGCGAACCTGACTGCTCCTCTGCCCTGGCTGGTGCACTGGACTGCTCCGCTGCTCTGGCAGGCACACCGGTCTCGATGGCTGTGCTGCACCCTGGCTGTGCACTGGCATCATTTGTGGTGGGTGTTGAGGCTCCCCTGATGCATCTGTCTCAGGCTGGGAGAGCGGGGTCCCTGGCAAGTCTGTGGGAAAGCAAAGGTGGCAGAGGTTAGTGACATGACTTGCCAGGTCTGCCTATGGGGTAGCACCTGGCCCACTACAGAACTAGCAGGTGATGCATGGTCCACACTGTACCCACCCTATGCAGCACCCAAGGTCCAGCAGACAGACAGGCATGCTCTGGGTGGATGGAGGCATGGTGGGGACAAAAAGTAGTCATTTATTTAATCTAGGAACTCTATCTCCCTAGCATGTCCTGCCGTGACACTGACCCAGTCGAATACCGGGGTAATTGAAATCACCCATTATTATTACTGTGCTGTAATTTTTTGTTAGCTTCCTTGATTTCTTTGAGTATTTCATCATCCATTTGTTCATTCTGGCCAGGCAGTTGATAGTACACCCCCACTGCCATCGCCTTCCCCTTTTTACATGGAATTTCAATCCATAGAGATTCTACAGCAAATTTTATTTCCTGCAAAACTTTAATTCTTTCTGACTCAATGTCCTCTCTAATATAAAGCGGAACCCCCCCACCAATTTAATCAGCTCTATCATGACGATATAGTTTGTATCCAGGTATCACAGTGTCCCACTGGTTGTCCTCCTTCCACCATGTCTCTGAGATTCCAATTATATCTAACCTCTCATTTAGTGCTATATATTCTAACTCTCCCATCTTATTTTTTAGACTTCTAGCATTTGCATACAAGCATTTTAGAGACTGTATTTTATTCATATTAATTTGGCTATTGGGAGGCATGGGTAATTTGGGATCTTTAAGCTCTGTCTGCTCCATACTCGAGGGCATTTGGGCTACTTTACTCTTTTTTGGAACCTCTCTGCTTTTGGTAGTATCCTTCAAGGATACATTCTTCCGAACCATGCGCTCTTGTGCGACTGTCAACTTTCCCCTATTATCTAGTTTAAAAGCTGCTCTAACTCCTTTTTAAAGGTTAATGCCAGCATCCTGGTTCTATTCTGGTTAAGGTGAAGCCCATCCCTTCGGAAGAGCCCCTCCTTTCCCCAGAATGTTCCCCAGTTCCTAACAAATCCAAAACCCTCATCCTTGCACCATTGTCTCATCCATGCATTGAGACTCCGGAGCTCTGCCTGCCTTTTGGGTCCTGCACGTGGAACAGGAAGCATTTCGGAGAACGCTACCCTGGAAGTTCTGGATTTCAACTTCCTACCTAAAAGCCTAAATTTAGCCTCCAGAATCTCCTTATCACATTTTCCTAAGTCATTGGTACCGACATGTACCAAGACAGCAGACTCCTCCCCAGCACTATCTAACACCTTATCTAGGTGGTGCGTGAGGTCCGCTACCTTCGCACCAGGCAGGCATGTTACCAGGCGATCTTCACGTCCACCAGCCACCCAGCTATCTACATGCCTAATGATCAAATCACCAACTATAACGGCTGTCCTAACCCTTCCCTTATGGGCATATGGCCCTGGAGAAACTTCCTCTGTGCGAGAGGGTTTTACATCACCTGAAGGACAGGTCCTAGTCACAGGATCACTTCCTGCCACACCAGGGTGATGCTTTCCTGTCACGTGACCTTTCTCCTCCATGGCAACAGGGATGATGCCAGACTGGAGGTGGGACTTCAGGACTGTATCCCTATAGGTCTCGTCTATGTACCTCTCTGTCTTTCTTATGTCTTCCAAGTCTGCTACTCTAGCCTTTAGAGAACGGACTCGTTCCCTGAGAGCAAAGAGCTCCTTGCACCTAATGCACACGTAAGACCTCTCACCAACTGGGAGAAAATCATACATGTGACACTCAATGCAAAAGACTGGACAGCCCCCATCTTGCTGCTGGACTGCTGTCTGCATCTTAGTTTTAAGCTTGTGTTTAGATCTTTAAGTTCTTTACTTACTACTTAAAAGCAGAACAACATCAGAAACAGCCATACTCTTAAACCACACATCAAAAAGAAGTGGGAAGAAATGGGCAGAATAAAATCAATGCAAAATACACACAAGCCAGGTAAATGCTGGAAAACAATGAGCACAAATGCTCGAAGCTTAGCCAAAAACATTCCAGACCTGGAAGCCCTAATGGTGGAAACGGATTTGGACATTGTGGCCATTACGGAAACATGGTTTAATGAATCGCATGATTGGGATATAGCCATAGCTGGCTATAATCTATTCAGAAGAGACAGAGAAAATGGAAAAGAAGGAGGAGTAGCCTTGTATGTCAAAAGCAGTATTAAAGCTACTGAAATGCAGAGAACATGGGGAAAAGAAGAAGCGCTCTGGATTGCGTTGGAAAGAGGAGATGGCACTGTCATCCATATTGCTGTAGTCTACAGACCTCCGACTCAAATTGAAGAGAGAGATAATGAATTGATTATAGATATTGCCAAGATAGCAGCAAAGGGGGAAGCGATCATATTAGGTGACTTTAATCTACCTGATGTGGATTGGATTACTCCTTCTGCACATCTGGAAAGAAGCAAAAAAATTGTGGATGCTCTCCAAGATGCATTACTTAGACAAATGGTGATGGAACCAACCAGGGAAAGCTCAACGCTGGATGTAGTGCTTACCAACAGTGATAACATGTCGAATGTCTGCGTGGGTGCCCCTGTGAGCAACAGCGACCATCACACGGTGTGGTTTGAGATAAAAGCCATGGTACAGGCCAATCATAGCAAGCTCAAAGTCCTAAACTTCAAAAACACTGACTTCAATAAAATGGCCGAGTACTTAAAGGAGGAGATGACGGGGTGGAAGAAGATAAGGGAAGTGGAATTGCAATGGACTAAACTAAAGGCGGCAATAAAAGGGGCAACAGATAAATATGTAAGAAAAATAAATAAAAACAAGTGGAGAAGGAAACCTATTTGGTTTTCCAAAGAGGTGGCTGCGCAAATAAAGGCAAAAAACACAGCTTTTTCAAAATTCAAAAGCTTGCAAACAGAAGAACACAGAAATGAATACAGGATCCAACTCAAAGAGTCTAAAAGAGTAATAAGGATAGCAAAATCAAAGGCAGAAGAAAAAATGGCTAAAGATGTTAAGGGTGGCAACAAAACTTTCTTCAGGTATATTCAGGAAAGGAAGAAGATCAGAGTTGGAATTGCAGGACTCAGAAGTGCTGGGAAAGGACTCGTGGAAAGCGACACTGAAAAAGCGAAATTGCTAAACAAATACTTCTGCTCTGTTTTTACTAAAGAAGATCCTGGAGATGGACCAGCTGTGACTCCCAAATATAAAAATAGGACTGAAGTAGATACAACACCATTCACAGAAGATGAGGTGTTAGAACAACTTGCTAAACTGAAAGTGGACAAAGCCTTGGGACCAGATGGGATACATCCCAGGATACTGAAAGAGCTCAGAGTGGTTCTTGCAGGACCGTTAAAGGATGTCTTCAACAGATCCTTGGAAACAGGAGTGGTTCCTCAGGACTGGAGAATGGCTAATGTTGTACCTCTACACAAAAGTGGTGACAGGGAAGAAGTGTCAAATTACAGGCCCGTGAGCCTTACCTCGGTGGCAGGAAAAGTAATGGAGGCGCTCCTGAAAGAGCGAATAGTGAACTTTCTCAAAACCAACAGGTTGCAAGATCCCAGGCAACATGGTTTTACCGAAGGACGGTCTTGCCAAACAAATCTGATTGAGTTCTTTGATTGGGTGACCAAGGAACTAGATCTGGGGCATGCAATGGATGTCATCTATCTGGATTTCAGCAAAGCCTTTGATACTGTTCCTCATAGGAGGCTTGTCAATAAACTCAGTAGCTTGGGGATGGGTCCCAAGATAGTAAACTGGATTAGAAATTGGTTGACTGACAGACAACAGAGGGTGATGGTACATGGAGCTCACTCGGATGAGAGGAAGGTGATTAGCGGGGTGCCTCAGGGTTCGGTCCTGGGCCCGGCACTGTTCAATATATTTGTGAGTGATATTGATGAAGGACTGAATGGAAAAGTCTGTCTTTTTGCAGATGACACAAAAATTTGCAACAGAGTGGACTCCCCAGAGGGAGTGGATAACATGAGGAAAGATCTACAAAAGCTGGAAGACTGGTCTAATGCTTGGCAACTACGATTTAATGTGAAAAAGTGCAGTGTCATGCACTTGGGTAGCAGAAATCCAAGGGAAAAGTACACAATAGGGGGTGAGAGGTGGATATGCACGGTTCAGGAGAAAGACCTTGGTGTGATTATCTCTGATGATCTCAAGGTGGCAAAACAGTGCGACAAGGCGGTGGCAAAAGCCAGGAGGATGTTGGGCTGCATACAAAGAGGGATTACCAGCAGAAAGGAAGAGGTACTTATGCCACTGTACAAGTCACTGGTGAGGCCTCACTTGGAATACTGTGTTCAGTTTTGGAGGCCATATCTTGCAAAAGATGTAAAAAGACTGGAAACTGTTCAGAGAAAGGCGACCAAAATGATTTGGAGCCTGCGTCAGAAGCCTTATGAGAAGAGACTTGAAGACCTAAATATGTACACTTTGGAGGAGAGGAGGGACAGGGGAGATATAATTCAGACCTTTAAATACTTAAAGAGAAATGATGAACAAACAAACCTCTTCCAAAGATGGGGAAGCTGTAAAACTAGAGGGCATAACATGAAGCTGCAAGGTGGTAAATTGAAAGGCAATGTCAGGAAATATTTCTTCACTGAAAGGGTGGTGGATGCTTGGAATGCCCTTCCGATGGAAGTGGTGAGGGCAAACACGGTGATGGAATTCAAAACGGCATGGGACAAACACAGTGGATCCCTTTACAGCAACAGGATAAAAGCAAAATAAACAGTACCATCTAACTTCTGAACTATCTAGCATCTGAACAAATAAGGGTGTCCTACATGGAGTGGTGGGTTCACCCCTAAACAGAAACAAAAACATGGGGAGGGGTGGCCTGCACAGAGCGACAGGTGCACCTACTCTTGCCATCTTGCTGGGCAGACTAGATGGACCATGCTCGTCTTTATCTGCCGTCACTTACTATGTTACTATGTTACTATGTTACTAAGGGTTGCTATGGATACTAATAAAATTGTACCTAATACGTTTAATATACCTTGTTCACCTGAAGCTTAATTACTCTCAGGTCCTTAGTGTATGACTGATTTGGATAACGAGCTGCACCTGAGAGCACCTCTTTTCCTTTAAGATGTGTAAGTACTTATAAAGTTATGATTATCCCAGTGGTAAGAGGGCTGCTATACAGTACCCTGTCCTGTGCTTCTCAGGTAAGCTGCGACCAACTTCCTGGGTGATTAACAATCCTTGCTTGGATAGAAGGAGTCTTTCAAAATAGTATTTTGACCTGCAACCTGGCGTTAACACCTATTGAAAAAGTTTCACTAGGTAGAAGGCCTCTTTGTAAAGGTCTCTAGAAGACTTTATTTGTTGTTCAAAGAATATTGACCCTGTTTTGCCTTTTATGCTAAGTTATATTCTGATTTGATTTAAATTAAAGATCTTTGCTGCTGCTAGGCTCTGACTTATTATGAAATTTAAACTAGAAGCTCTCCGCTGGGTTCTAAATTTTACCATAAAGCTTTCTTCTGTGTTTTAAATTTAAACTAAAAGTACTTTGTTGATACTAGGCCCTGAATGAGTATTAAATTTAAACTACAAGCTCTCTGCTGGGTATGAAATCTAACCTGAAAGCTCTCTTCTGTGTTTTAAATTTAAACTTAAATTGCTGCTACTAGGCCTGACTGATTTAACAAATACACTGGGTTCACAGATTAATCAGCTTTAATCCAAAGAAGTCCCTTCAGAAAAATTCCCAGAAGCATATACTCACAATTGCAGATCTCTCTCCAGAAGTAGCAGTCCCCTTTTCTAGTCCTTCAAGACACTAGAGGATTGGGGGGGGGGGGGGCAGGGGTGGCGCAGAGGGGCCTGGTGCAGCATGGACATGGCGTGCCCATGGATGTTGGGGTGGCTGTGAGGGCCCCAGCTATGCAGGCTGGACCATGGCTCCAATCGCCATTGCACCTGGCCCATGGCCTCCTGTATAAGTCTTTGGTGCGACCTCATTTGGAGTATTGTGTGTAATTCTGGAGACCGTACCTTGAAAAGGATATAAACAGGATGGAGTCAGTACAGAGGGTGGCTACTAAAATGGTTAGTGGTCTTCATTATAAAGCATATGAGGACAGACTTAAGGATCTTGAGTACACCTTAGAAGAAAGGCGGAATAGAGGTGATATGATTGAGACATTTAAATACCTTCGTGGCATTTATGCACAGGGGGAGAGCCTCTTTCGATTGAAAGCAAGTTCTGCTATGAGGGGACATGGGATGAGGGTGATATGCGGAAATATTTCTTTATGGAAAGAGTGGTGGATCCATGGAATAGTCTCCCAGTGGAGATGGTGGAGATGAGGAAGTATCTGAATTCAAAAAACCATGGGACAAACACAGAGGATCTCTAAAGGAAAAAAGGGGACTCTTGTAGTTGTTGACATGGAAGGACAGACTAGATAGGCCATGTGGTCTTTTTCTGTCATCATTTTTCTCTGTTTCTATGTTTCTTTGGTTGGGTTGTGGGTGGGCATGGCCGTGGGCTGCAGGGCACAGCTGGAGGGTGCAGCTTGTGATAAGGAAGCTTATCATAGCTCAGGTAGGAGCTATAGAAAAGATGATGTGACTCTGAACAAGCAACCTGTCAGTTCTGGTAGAAGCAAGAAAACAGAGTTTTCACATAAAAGACTACCAGTCCCAGAATGCACCAGGTTTCCAGCAGCCATGAGAGGGGCTGAAGTGAGAGAATGTGTGTGCAATCAAGAGAGCTATGAGGTAATCCCTAAGCACTCATCTCAAAGGGCAGGGCCTGATTCAACACAGCTGCGCTGTGTTAGGGAGCAGCACACATTAGGACAGAATAAGAATAGAGCTTATTCTTCAGATACCAGTTTCAAGAAGAGCTTCAGGAAGAGATACAGAGGGGAGAGCTTCAGCAACGGCTACAAGCACCAGTATCACCTGGAGAAACAGAAGCCAAGCCAAGCAGATAGAGAGAGAAGGAAACTCTCTGGAAGGAAGAGAAGAAAGGCCATTGGAAGGTCTGGGAGATTCCAAGGCAGTACTCATACTGGGAGGTATTCCAAAAGCCAGCAGAGTCCATTGGACTGGATTCAGCCAGAGGAATGGAGTGGCAGAGATAGGAATCACCAGTGGCTACCTGGAAGAGAGAAGACTGCATGTGGAAGGGACTTTCAGACCAAGGCCAGAAGGTATGTGAGAGAAGAGTGGAGTGGAGGAGTGGAGGAGTGGCCTAGTGGTTGGGGCAAGGTACTTCAGGCCGGAAGGTCAGGGGTTCAAATCCCACTAGAGGACAGCAACCTTGGGCCGGAAGGACTGAGGTTTCTAGTCCCACAGGTGCTCCTTGTGGTCTTGGGCAAGCCACTTAACCCTCCATAGCCCATGTTCCCTGTAAAATAGTTATCTCCAAGTTATAATGCCCTGTTCAATGTAATTTCAGTTTGTTCAATGTAAACCGCACTGATGCAGAATAGCGCGGTATATAAGAGAATGAAAATAAATAAATAAATAAATAAATAAATAAGATCCAGTGTCCAGGGATCAAGATTCGAAGGCTGGACATCAGAATTGGATTACATATTGGCCAGGCTATACAGAGAGGAATAATGATAGCAGGAGAGGCTCAGGTATGAACACTGATCCAGACCCTATCTATAATAGAGAATGGCAGCAAGGGAATAAGCATTCTCATGATAGTGCCTTAATGAAAGACTCATCTGTGCCAATGTATGATATTGACCCTATGATTGTTGATGCAGGGGGAAATACAGCAGATGAAACTATTTACATGGACTGTTCTTTATCTAAATGCTATTGCTAGTTTTCTATGAGCAAACACATCAGCCATCACAAAGAAACCTAACTTTGTTCTTTATTTCCACTGCAAACAGCTCTTAAAGCAGGATTTGGGCTCACACAGTAGCAGCCAGCCAGCTAAAGGCTTTCAGCTGGTCCATTGATAGTAATTAGGGCTGCACCTGATTGTGTGTGTGAGCAAGGGAGAATCACTGCTGAGATCGGCGTGGAAAATAAGCAGAAGTTAACCTAACCAGCAAAGTTTATTCTTTACTTTGTGCCTTTGTATTTGGTAATTACTTGCTAAGAAAACATTAGCTAATTGCCTGACAAGTTGAAGGTTGTTTTCTGGTTTACTTTGTGACTTTTTGTTATCCCTTTAAACACTGCAAGCAAGTAACCTCATTTATAGTGCTATCAAGCATACATGTGCTGGGTGAATTGAACCCCATCAATAAAAGAACTATTTTATTGATCTTACCACTTGGTTTCACAACTCAAATTATTGTCATCAGCTGTGTTTGGGAGTGAATGAACTACAATACCCACAATACCTTGCAAGAATCATATGAATATATGCATCGTCAAGATTGTGTAAGTTCTCACCCTAGGCAGCCGTCTGACAAGCTCCAGCTCTGGGCCCCCTGCTGGGTGCCTGCTGGTGGTACCCTGCACCACACTGCTGTACCTGGGACGCTTGGAGGTTGGTTCCCGTATCTTCCCTGCTACCCCTCCGATCCCTCTTTCTGACTCCTCTGCCTCCCTCCACATCTGACTCTCCCATCCCTCTTCCTCTGTCTCCTCTGCTTCCCCACCCTGCCCCAGGCTCTCCAAGCCCTCCTCCTCTGACTTCCCTGCCTCCCCATCTTGCCCCTAGCCCTCCGATCCCTCCTCCTCTGACTCCCCATCTGACCGCTGTGCATAGCCCCCTCGCTGCCCTCCTCCTCTGACATGGTGTCCTCTGACACAGTGTTGCTGGTCTCCTCCTCCCATCCCCATCACTGCTGGTGGTACTGGTGCTGACAGCCCCCCTGGACTGCTCTTGTGGTGTTGCACCATTGCTCCTGGGTGGTGAGCCAGCAGTGTCCTGGGCCCCCCTGGATCCGACTTTGGGGAAAGAGGAGGGGGTTAATGGTCTGCACAGGCATGGCCCTGGGGTGGGACTGGCAAACACCTGGGGGGCCACTCATGCATCACTCAATCCACCTTCAGTCCACAGGGGCATACCTCCCCCACAGTGCACACTGCATGCCTTCCCCTTTGCCTACCTCCAGCCAGCTCTATTTTCCCCCTCACATGGCGAGCTGTGGCCTGCCGTCACCTCCCAGGCAACGGGCATGCATAGGGCAGCGTGAGCAGGTGCACAGTGTGCCTCTATACTGCCCTTCTGTGCCATGCCCCAGCCATGTGTGTGTGCACCTGCATGTCTTGGGTACCGGCTGCTGCACACACAGGATGGTGGCACTGGGGGATGGCACAGCTGCCCATAGCACGTTTCCATCATTGCGTACAGAGAGAGTCCACCACCAGGAGGTCTGCCTGCACCAGTATGGCAGCCATGGCTGCCACCCCCTGCATCTGCTGGGCTCCACTGTGTACCCCACTGACTTTCCTCGGCCACCAGCCGCTCCCTGATTCACTGCAGCTAGTTCGGTCTTCTCTGATGCAGTGTGCAGAAGTGACATGTGAAGGCTGCAGGGATGTGTCGCATGCCATATTCACTGTGGGAGGGGGGGGGGGACACATGGGCTCAGTGGGGTGCTACCATATCACCTGCTGTATTTTTATTAACACTTGATATACCGCCCACGTCAAGACATTTGGGTGGTTTACAAATCAAAAGTTACATAATATTGCTGCAGAAAAAGAAAGGAACGCCATATCAAAACAGAAAAGACATAGAAAGGACAGAAAGTAGAGCAAGCACAGACAATCTACAAGGTGTCATCATTTGAGAGGCGAAAAGCCTGCTGAAATAAGTATGTTTTGAGTAATGTTTTGAATGTATGGTAGGAAGGTTCTAGACTGAGTGAGGACGGCAGGGAATTCCAGAGTTTTGGGCTGAGGAAAAAGAGCGTGGCACGTCTGGTCTGCTCCAGGTGCGCTGGAGAGGGAGGCGGAAGAGAGAGCCGATTGGCATGAAGCGAACAGAGTTGACGGTGTGGCGTGTGTAAGGTGATGAGATCGGCAATATAACACGGTGTCGAGGTGTAAAGTGCCCGATGTGTCAGGATTAGGAATTTGTACTGAAATCGAAACCGTACAAATCTGTATCCTGCCGCAGTCTGGCAACCTGCCCATCCTGGGGCAGAGGAATAACCATGGGTGGCAGGTATGAGGTGCCATCCCTCTGAGCCTTTCAGACATCTCTGTAGTCCTCCTCCCTTCCCTTGCTCCTATATATTGCACACAGGCATCCCTTTGCACCAATGGTACTTGGTTGTGGGCTGTGCAGTGGCCTCGGCTGTGGGAATGTGCCATGGCAGTGGGCATCCACTGCCTCAGGGGCCATATCACTACATGGTTTGATGTGTACCGTGCAAGGACAGGGTATCACATTTTGTGCATTTTTATTTATTTATTTATTTAGCTGCATTTATATCCCGCTTTTCACCGGGTCAAAGCGGTTGGGGGATACATTTAACACGAGGGGATATGAGACACATACACTAATACTTACAGGGAACATGGGCAATGGAGGGTTAAGTGGCTTGCCCAAGACCACAAGGAGCACCTGTGGGACTAGAAACCCCAGTCCTTCTGGCCCAAGGTTGCTGTCCTCTAGTGGGATTTGAACCACTGACCTTCCAGCCTGTAGTACCTTGCCCCAACCACTAGGCCACTCCTCCCTGCCATTGCAGATCTGCCATGTTCTGTGGCATCACATCATCGACATACTGCCACTGCCAGACAGAGGGTGGCATATCTGCTTGCAGGGATAGACGGACAACACATATGTGGTTTTTGCCACTGGTTCCTCCAGACCCTTGCGCCGCAGTACATGGGCTGGAGGGTGGGGAAAGTGTCCAGGACATCCACACTGGCTGGCAGGGTTCTCTGCAGTGCCCAGCCTGACCACAGCTCCCCCTGCACCAGGCATTACCACTGCTGTGCATGCCCTGTGGCGTTGCTACCAACCGCCATCAGGGGGTGCAGTGGCCTCACCATCTGCTGTGTGTGGATATGCCCCTTGCTGCGGGCAATCAGGGCTGGCACTTGTGCCAATGCCTGGCCCATCCCCCCACCAATAACTGATTGGAAAACATTGGGACAGCCACCAGTATGTGGCTTGGCATCACAGCCCTGTCTCTCTGTGCAGACACAAAGCTGTGTCTTACAGGGTGTGTGAGCCTAGCATGGTGCTCAGTCCCCCCACCACCTATTGTGGCCTCCTTACTTGTGTAGACAGAGTTGGATGCCCCTCTATATGGCTGTTGACAGCCGCAGATTTGGCCGACAGCCCCCCCTGGGGTAGAGAACCCCCTCATGCTGCAGCAGGAATCGGACAAGGCTCTCACTCTCATTGTGGCTGAAGTTAATGCATCTCCTTACTGCCATGCCACTAGCGTCTATACGTCCAGCCATAGGGGGCTCTTGCAGAGGCAGCCTGCAGGGCTTGCGTGATGATGTCATCTATGCATAGGTACTGTCATAGAGCAGGAGCTAATAAAAATAAGGACATAGGAAAAGAAGCTGTCTGTCCCAAAACAAATGAGTTGCAGAGAATGCAATTGCCTAGCAAAACAGCTAGAGGGAGCAGGCGTGCACTTACAGAGGCTGAGTGGACACACCTAGCTAATCAGCAGCACCTGAGAACTAGCCCGGGAAGCTCAAAGGCAGAAGACCTTTATAAGCGAGAGGCTGGAGACAGAAGGCAGAGCAACACCGGAGAGCAGAGTAGCACCGGAAAGGAGAGCACTGCTGAGAAAAGGAGCAGTGGATCCAGGACTAGTGGCACGGCTGCAGGAACTGGAAGAGAACCAGAGTTCCCAGAGAAAGACAGATGGAGGAGAGTCAGTCCTGTGGAAGTCGTGGTAGCCAGAAACTCCAGAGGTAAAGAGCTAAGAAGCAGGAAGCCAGGCTTGGAGAAAGGCCTACACTTGCCAGAAAGCCCGGAGACCAGATTGAAAGGTACCAGAAGCTTTCAAGAGAAAGATTGCCAGAGAGACTGGGTCCTAAGGGAAATACCTGAGGAGGACACTTCCAGCTATGCCTGTTACAGGAAACCCAGGTATGATGATTCTTTATTCATGAAGAAAGGCTCAGCTGCTAGAAGCCCTTATAAAACAGATGCCCAGTTTCAAAGAAGAGAAAGCAGGCCAGAGTTTCACCAGCCAAGAGATAGAGGCAATAAAACAGGCCACGCTCATTTAAGAACCTTAGAACAACTGTATGGAAAACAAGGGAACAGAAATAGGGACTAGCCAGTGATAACAGCCAGAGAAAGCCCCAGCTCAGAAGAAGATAATAGTGATTTAGAACCGATGCAAGTGGAGCTTATAGACCCTATTTCCTCATCTCAGGAGGAATTGATGGATTGTTCCATGTGTGTTGTGGGTGATTTGGAATCACTGCCGGAACTGTGAGCCATACAAATACGTATTACCTTAAGAAGTTTTCATATGTGTGCTGAATGAAAGAAGAATGTTCAGACATGTAATTTACTCCAATGTTGAAAGAATCCTTGGTTAATTTCCTTTCTACAACTGTGAAGATTATAACAGTTTACTTTGTACCTTGAGTTTGGTTTATGCCTGAAAAGAAGGACTTTCTTTAATTTTTGTAGCCCAACGAATCTTTTTGTGAAAAGGGAAATAAAAGCCTTATTCTACCTCCATTTGGCTTACATGACTTATTTGCAACAGGAGCAGAACTACATAGACCAGGCTGGTGCAGGCCTTAAAAACCCTCCTCACCTAAAATTAACTATATGCCCAACCTCCCCGTTCAGCCACCGGCCACCAGGGGGAGGTTGGCGACAGTACGCCGGACGGGCAATACATGGGTTCATGCATACATGTTGTCCTGCTTCTCTAGCCGCTGTTGTAGTCACATACACGGGTATCGCCTTGGATGCAGAGCCTGGGTTATGTGCCCTGCACTTACCCATATATACCACGATGGGTGCCTACTGCTGTGCTTGGTTTGTGCTGCATTTTCGTTGCTTGCCCGTTTTGGCGGCGCATGACTCATGATTCAAGTATTTTTCCTGAACGGGTAAGTTTCTGCGGGTATGGCAAACCTCAGCATCTTGTTGAAAATTGGGCCGTACCTCTCTACATCTGAAATCTCTCCGGCAATCCAGACCTGGATCTCTGCCTGCCTTTCTGATATTGCTGCTTGGATGTCTCACCACCGCTTGAAATTCAACATGGTCAAAATTGAGCTTCTTATTTTTCCCCCTAAACCCTCTTCTCCCCTTCCTCCTTTCTCAGTCTCTGTGGATAACTCTCTACTCCTCCCTGTTTCCTCGGTTCACAACCTTGGGGTCGTCTTTGACTCCTCTCTCTCCTTCTCCACACACATTCAACTGATAGCTGAGACCTGCCGTTTCTTTCTCTATAACACCAACAAAATACGCCCATTCCTTTCTGAACACACTACTAAGACACTTATCTACTCTTTAATCACCTCCCATTTTGACTGTTGCAACCTACTCCTTGCTGGTCTCCCAATGAAAAATCTCTCTCCCCTTCAATCTGTTCAACATTCTGCTGCACAGCTAATCTTCCGCCAGCCTCATCATGCTCATATTACTCCTCTTCTCAAGTCACTTCATTGGCTCTCTATCTGTTTCCACATCTAGTTCAAACTTCTCCTGCTGATAAGTGCATTCACTCTGCAGCTCCTCACTACCTTTCCTCTCTTATACCTCCCTACACCCCTCCCCGGAAACTCCACTCTTCTGGCAAATTGCTTCTATCTGTGCCCTTCTCTTCTATTGCTAACTCCAGACTTCGCTCCTTTCACCTTGCTGCCCCTTATGCCTGGAACAAACTACCTGAGTCTGTACATCAGGTGCCTTCTCTGGCCCTTTTTGAAATCCAGGCTAAAAATTCACCGCGGCTGCTTTTGGATCTTGACTCACCCTATCACTTTTGTGTTTCTTTACCATTCCCCCTAGATGTATCCCTGTTTACACCTGCTGTGTTGTCTGTCTTGACTAGATTGTAAGCTCTGATGAGAAGGGACTATCTCTTACATGTTTGTGCAGCGCTGCGTATGTCTTTTAGCGCTATACAAATGCTCAGTAGTAGTAGTAGTATTAGAAGTAGTAGTAGTAGTGCTGAACAATGAGAGCACACTGAATGCATGTGCACACTGGTCTGCACTAGCAGCAGCTATATCTTGCGATGCCAAAAATCTATATCAGCAGGGCCAGCTCGATGCGTGTGCGAGAATGTTGTTCGCACAGGGCCCCGCGCTTTATGGGGCTACGTGACAACTTCATGCCACACATGCCGTCCGACTCTGGCCAGTTTGCAGGGCCAGCCCGTGCCTTCCTCACCAGCTTCAGAGGGAGCTAGGAAGGCCCGAAGCCCCGGCTCACCTCTACACAGCTGCCAGAGTGAAGAGCGGCATTTTCCATCACTGGCGGCTGTGTTCTTTTGCAGCCTGCCAGCATGCTGCGTGTTGGGAAGTACTTAAACGGGGGTATTTCATGTCAGGCACGCAGCAGGCTGCAAGAGAACACAGCTTCCAGAGTGAAGGAAAAAGCCGCTCTTCACTCTGGCGGCTGCACAGAGGTGCACTGGGGCTTTGGGCCTCTCCAGCTGTTTTGAGGCTGGTGAGACAGGTGCAGGGCTCTTCAGCCAGGCAGGACTAGGACTGGAAATGGGCTGATTTGGGGGGCTAGGATAGAACTGGTAATGGGTGATGGGGGGCTAGAAATGGGCTGATGGGGGACTTGGACTGGAAATGAGCTGATGTGGGGGGGATAGGACTTGAAATGGGCTGATGGGCTAGGATAGGACTGAAAATGGCTGATGGGGTGGTTAGGACGGGCTGATGGGGGGCTAGGATAGGACTAAAATGGGCTGGTGGAGGGGCTAGAATAGGACTGGAAATGGGCTGATGGGGTAGGTTTGGACTGGAAATGGACAGATGGGGGGATAGGACTGGAAATGGGCTGATTGGGGGCTAGGATAGGACTGTGTTGGAAAGAGGAGATGGTACTGTCATTCATACTGGTCTAGTCTACAGGCCTCCAACTCAAACCGAAGAAATGGATAGCGAATTGATTATTGATATTGCAAAGATAGCCACGAAGGGGGAAGTGATCATATTGGGTGACTTTAATCTACCCAATGTGGAATGGAGTATTCCTTCTGCAAATCTGGAAAGAAGTAAAAAAAATTGTAGATGCCTTCCAAGATGCATTACTTAGACACAGGGGCGGCCCAAGGGGGGTGCGGGGCCATGTGCGGAGACTCAGTGCGGGGCCTCATTTGCATAAGTGGCCTTATTTGCATAAATATTTGCATAATGTTACCATACACTAACTTTTAGTAAACATATCTCTTAATGAGTGTATGGATAAAGAAAGACTAAAAGATTTCTACATTACTATAATCCAGTGCCAACCGCCAGGCACATTAGGAACCACTACAAACGCTGCCCATTTAGAACCCATAGCAAACCCACCGTATCCTGACAGCATTACCAGGACTCACAAAGCACCATACCCTACCTATCAAAAGGCAACACTGCAAATATTAAACCAATACATTTCAGAGAATACTGGGGAAAGAGAACAAGTGGCAATGTCAAATAGGAATTACATAAACAGAATACCTCAGCTCAGTTACACATGCAGAACATAGACCATCACCAAACAAGGAATCACAATTTAGAAACAGGAAGGCAATAATTAAACTGGGAACCCCAAAAGCCAAACTTGGAAGTACAACAACACTGTAGAAATAAAACTATAAATTAATTTCCTCTTGTACCAAACAAAGCACAGACGTTAATGATGCACATTTCCTAGAGGTTTCATATTTCAGTTAATAAATTCAAAATAAAGAGATATTTCTACCTTTTGTGCATTTTTTTTCAGTTGCAATTGTTCCAGCCACTTTCTTCTGGTTTCTTCATGTTTTCTGCTAACTGTCCATCGTCTGCTGTCCATTTGTTCTTTCTTCTCTCTTCTAGTTTTTTTTTCCATTCTCTCTCTCTACATCTGCTTTAACATACTAATCTTTCTCCTTTTGCTCTTTCCTCATTCCTATTTCATCCACACAAATTTTACCCCTCCATCCTCAATCCCCACTTATTCTCCCAATACCAGGCCAATTGTAGATTTTTCATCCCTCCCACACAAAATATTTGTCCCCTCTCCATTTTACTCTCCCAGCCCCATCCCATTCTAATCCTCCCCCAACATCAGCTCCCTTCTAGTTCCAGTCTCACCCAGCATCCATTCCCTTCTAGTCCCTGCATCAGCCCATTTCCAGTCCTAGCCCACCATCAACCCATTTCCAGTCCTAGCTCCCCCATCCATTTTCAGTCTGAGTCCCTTCATCAGCTCATTTCCAATCCTAGCCCCCATCAGCCCATTTCTAGTCATTTCCTAGCCCCATCATCAGCCCCTGGCAAAGCATAGCTCCCATCCACTCAGTCCAGTTCCAGTCCAAGCCCCCCCCCCATGAGCCTACTTTCAGTTCTAGCCCCTCCATGAGTCCATTTCAATTCAAGCCCCCACCACAGCCCATTTCCAATCTTAGCTCCCCCAACAGCCCATTTCCAGTCCTATCCTAGCTGCTCCATCAGCCCATTTTCAGTCCTAGCTCCCTTCCCTCACAGCCCATTTCCATTCCAAGCTCCCTCCCCATCAGCTATTTGCAGTTCAAGCCTCCCCTTCCACTCAGCCCATTTCCAGTCATAGCAACCACCCAACCCATTACCAGTCCTAGCCCCCCATCAACCCACTTCCAGTCCTAACCCCCCATCACCCCATTTTCAGTTTAAGCCCCCCCTATAACCCATTACCAGTCCTAACCCCCCCATCAGCCCACTTCCAGTCTTAACCCCATCAGCCCATTGCCAGTCCTAAACCCCCCCATCAGCCCACAGCCCATTACCAGTCCTAACCACATCAGCCCACCTCAAGTCCTAACCCCTCCCCATCAGCCCATTAGCAGTCCTAACAACCCCTCCCCAACAGCCCATTAGCAGTCCTAATCAACACCCACCCCCCCATCCCATTAGCAGTCCTAACAACCCCCCCCCCCCCAGCCATTTTGCAGTCCTACCAACCCCCCCCCAGCCCATTAGCAGTCATAACAACACCCCCCCAGACCCGCCCAGCGCATTTGCATTCATATCAACCCCCAGCCCAGCCCATTAGCAGTCCTAACAACCCCCCCAGCCCAGCCCATTAGCAGTCCTAACAACCCCCCCCCCAGCCCAGCCCATTAGCAGTCCTAACAACCCCCCCAGCCCAGCCCAGCCCATTAGCAGTCCTAACAACCCAGCCCAGCCCAGCCCATTAGCAGTCCTAACAACCCCCCCAGCCCAGCCCAGCCCAGCCCAGCCCAGCCCATTAGCAGTCCTAACAACCCCCCCAGCCCAGCCCAGCCCAGCCCATTAGCAGTCCTAACAACCCCCCAGCCCAGCCCAGCCCAGCCCATTAGCAGTCCTAACAACCCCCCCCCAGCCCAGCCCAGCCCATTAGCAGTCCTAACAACCCCCCCCCCAGCCAAGCCAAAATTTAAAAAAAAGAAAACCTGTCTGCTGCCGCGGTCGGGGCCGCCGCGGCAGAATCGAGCGTGCCGCGGGGCCCCCCTGTGCATGGCAGAGCCTGCCCTCCCCTGTAGCAGCTCTCTCTTTGGAGCTGAAGTCAGACGCGCCGGCTTGCAGAGCAGAGCGCGAGGGAAGAGTTTCTCCCTCGCTGCTCTGTTAAGCCCGCGGGGGCTGATGGGAAGTTCCCTGAGAGCAAAGAGCTCCTTGCACCTAGTGCACACATAAGACCTCTCACCAACTGGAAGAAAATCATACATGTGGACACAATGCAAAAGACTGGAAAGCCCGCATCTCACTGCTGGACTGCTGTCTGCATCTTTAGTTTTAAGATTGTGTTTGGATATTTAAGTTGTTTACTTCCTAAGGTTTGCTGGGGATACTTATACTAATAAAACTATACCTAATATGTTTAATGGACTTTGTTCACCTCAAGCTTAATTAATCTCAGGTCCTAAATGTATGCCTGATGAGGATAAACAGCTGCACCTGAGAGTGAATATGGCAAATTCTTTCCTTTAAGAGGTTTAAGCACCTATAAAGCCACGATTATCCCAGGGGAGGGAGAGAAAGAAGATTTGTTAAAAGCTGACTGCTACACAGTGCCCTGTCCTGTGCTTCTAAGGTAATCTGTGACCAATTTCCTGGGTGATTCACACAACCCTTGCTTGTATAGAGGGCAGGGGCGGCTCAAGGCAATCTACTGTTTGAAGCGAGGGATGAGGTGGTGCCCACACCCCCAGAGCTGGGGTGGGGGAGGCTCTCTCAAAACTCCAGTCAGGGACTGAACCGAACCAAAAAGCCGATTAGATAATGTGGAGGAAATGAAAGGTGTTTACACGTCAAGGAACTAAAAGAAAGAGCGAGAACCACAGCACTGTTTATAACACTAAATTAACACATTTTTATGTTGTTGTTATAAAATGCGTTATGGTCATTGCTTTTTCTTTTTGAACATATATTTTGCATCTAGAGATCCCCCTCTCTCAACAATGGGTGCAGAGTATAACTAGGACATTCACCCACAGAACTCAATATCTTAAAAAGAAAATCTGATTCCGATCATGTCACTAAGAACAACAAACATTCTCCATTACCAGGCATATTGTGAACTAATACAAAACCCTACAACAAAGTCATTGAGGATCTGTAGAGCAAACCTACCATACCATACCACCTCAACTTCCAAAGAGCCTACGCAAAAAAAGCATATCTGTAAATACTGCAGTGGGTCCTGGAACATCCAAATACCTATTTGAAAAGCTGAAACAATTCAGATTACTACAGTACAGATCCCTTCATACAAACTCCATGTTAACAGAACACTTTATTTATTTATTTAATGCTTTTATATAACGTACTCTTTAAAATCAGTGCGGTTTACAGATAATGTTTTGTGCAGAGTAGGAAGAGCCTGCTCTGCACTTACATCGAACGGGTGGAGCAACTTGGATTCAGAACAGGGTAACTATATACAAGCTATTTACAATCTAGACAGGATGGTATACAAGCTATATGAGTCCAGACAGGGTAACTATATACAGGCTATTTACAATCTAGACAGGATGTTATACAAGCTATACAAGTCCAGACAGGGAATCACTATGCAGTTATAACGACATGGTTTGCCCTGGGAGCTGTGTAAAGGGATGTGAATTATTTACTGGGTTGTCTGTTTCATGCGGTTAGATTGTAGGGTTGTGTCAGGAGGGGGCGTGCTGTTGGCCTGGCATAGTGTAGGAGAAAAAGGTGGTACTTTAGTGCCTTTCTGAATTGGGCAAGGTCAGTGATTGCGCGGATAGTTGCTGGGAGCTCGTTCCAGCAGGTAGGTGCGTAGAACATGAAGGCTCTGTTTTTTGTTGCCTGAGTGCATTTTGTTACTTCGCAGGGGGTTATTAGTGTATTGGTGGCGAAGGATCTTCTTGCTCTAGTTGCAGGTGTGGGGTGGATAAGATTCGTCAAGAGCTAGCGGTTGTGTTGTTGATGGCCTTGAATGTTAATAGAACTGCTTTGTAGATGAGTCGGCAGTAGATTGGTAGCCAGTGCAGGTCTTTCAGGATTGGCATCATGTGGTCCCTTCTAGCAGCCCCGTATAGGAAGTGGGCAGCAGCGTTCATTGCTAACTGTAGTGGGTTTAGTGTATTCTTAGGGAGTCCATGAAGGATCACATTGGCGTAGTCGAAGTGGGGGGTTACTAGTGCCTGGAAGACTGTTCGGAAGTCGTCTGGTTGTAGCAGGGGTCGAAGATGTCGAATTGTCCTCATCTTGTGGTAGATTTTCTTGACGGTGTTGCCTATGTGGGCTTTCAGGTCGAGGTGCTGGTCGAGCGTGACTCCTAGGTAGCAGATGGTGGATCGACTTGGTAGCTCGGCGTCTCTCGTCTTTAATGTTGCCAGTGGGGAGAAGGTGTGGTTTCTCGTGATGAACAGTACTTCTGTCTTGCTGAAGTTTATCTTGAGGCTCTGTGAGTGGAGCCAATCAGTGACGGCATCAAAGCATTATACTAGTGATGAGAAGTCTGGTTGGTTGATAGTGAATGGGGTGAAAAGTAGAACGTCGTCTGCATAGATCAGGCAAGATATGTTGAAGGAGCGTATGATTGCACATATGGGCTGCATATATATATTGAATAATAGGGCAGACAGTGAGGAACCCTGGGGAACTCCATGTTTTTGTTGAAAAGGCTCGGGGCAGCTCTGGCAGCGTAGGCCCCATCTTTAACTCAGTTTTATTTCTCACTTCATTCTCAGCACTTTGCCTGCTCATGGTGATTGGAACGGATCATCTGCTCACCCCATCCTTACTCTCTACCTGCACCGTGACTCGCCTGTCACAGGTACATTCCTCCCTTTGCATCTGTTCCTCTACCTTCTCCTCCAGTTTCCACTTTATGGCCTACATACCCGTGCTATGGGGCTGCCGTCAGGACAAGACTACCAGTTCACGCTTTCGCTGCTGCTCCAAACTCTGCCCTTGCCTGCCTTCTACTTGCGCACCCTCCTCGTCACCTGTCTCCTCTACTCCCCCTCAAGTCCCCCTTAAAATAGGTCTCTTAAATAGCCGATCTCTCAGATCCAAAACTCTTCTCATTCAGGACCTCATCACACAAGCATCTTTCGATCTCACCCTCCTTACCAAAACATGGTTGAAGGAAGGGGAGGATGCCCTCATCGCCTGCTGCCTTCCCTCTGGCTTCTCTGCGGTCTCCGTCCCTCGTATAGGCCGATCAGGTGGTGGTGTGGCAGCTATTCTGCACCCCACCCTCTCCTTCACTCAGATTTTCTCTCCTCTGCTGCATTACCCTGAAGCTCTTCTACTCCGTCTTCATACTTCATCCCCAACACACATTCTCCTCATTTACTCCCCCCGGCCCTTTGTCCTGATCTTTTGGACGCCCTTCTTTTGACAATCTCGGACCTCTCCCTAGCTTCCCCCATTTACTTATTGCAGATGACTTCAATCGCCATCTTAATCCCCCCTCTTCCTCCAGGGACCACACCTTTGCCTCTCTCCTGCAAGACCTGTCCCTCTTGCAACACGTTCCTTTTCCCACTCATTCTGCAGGTCATACTCTCGACCTCCTCTTGACCTCATCCTCTTCCACTCTTCTACTTCACAGTTTGTCCTCTCTCCATCTCCCCTGGACAGATCACTTTTGCCTCTCTGTCTCCTGCTCCCACTCGAAGGCACCCTCCTTGCCCTCTCCCTCTTCGATACCTCCCCCCCTGCGACATTCTCGTCGCATCACCCCACTTACTATCAAGCGTTTTCCTTCTGCAACTGAACTTTTCCCTACTGAATTCCCTTCCCTTTCCCCCAACTCTCAGGCTTCTCTCTGGTCCTCCACTCTTTCTGCTGCTCTTTTTTTTTTTTTATTTTATTTTGCATTTTCTTGAGATACAGAACAACAACAAAAAAGAAACGTCACACCACAATAAAATCACTCTACAAGAATATCACCATCACATAACTTGAAAACACATTAAAGGAAGGAGAGATTATCCTCAATTTAACAAAAATAATATAAAGTAATAAGGGGTCCGAAGATCCCATAAAAGGGAGCAGTAAAATGTTAAAGCATTCCACCTAATGAATTCGAACAGCCTCCTTACTAACCAAAAACTTTTGTAACTGAATCACCTCTGTAAAGACATAATTCTGCTCTTCAAACGTAATAAGACAACGGCAGGAAAATTTGAGGAAATAAGAAGCCCCCAATGCAA
Organism: Ichthyophis bannanicus; assembly: GCA_033557465.1. Taxonomy (NCBI): domain Eukaryota; kingdom Metazoa; phylum Chordata; class Amphibia; order Gymnophiona; family Ichthyophiidae; genus Ichthyophis; species Ichthyophis bannanicus. Next base: position 428,572,423 of record CM066034.1, on the reverse strand, counting down.
GCACTCTAGGTTTTAAATCTAAAAATTGTTTACGACGAGACTGAGTAGTCCGTCCTATGTCAGGAAAAACCTGGATTTTAAACCCACAAAACAATTGATCCTTGTGCTTAAAATAAGCACGTAGTACCCTCAATTTAGCAGACTCAAAGAGAAAGTTACAACCAGTGTACAGCGCTTAAGAATAACATCCAATGAGTCCTCCAAAAAAGCTGTCAGATTTTGGGCAACCAAATCCTGAGGAGGAGGTAAGTCTCCCTCAGGGTTTGGCACCGACCTAAGAGCATTTGAAAAAGAAAACATTTGGAGGACATCAACAGTTTCTGTAATTTGAAGAACTTCAGTAAAGTACTTTTTTAGCAACAAATCAAAAGAAAGAAGATGGGTAGTGGGAAAATTAAGAAAGCGAAGGTTCCGAGCCCGAGACTGGTTCTCAACGAGCTCCAAGCGATAAGAAACCGCTGAGAGCTCTTTAACCAAAGCCACATTATTAGCTACACATACCTGAAGCTGAGAATCAGTACGGGCAACGGATCCTATTAAAGAGGTCAAATGTTGATCAACCACTTTCACTTACCAACTACATCATGGGAAAAAGAACAGAGGGAAGAAACAGTACCAGATAAACGTACATCCATTTTCTTAATAGCAGTCCAAATGTCCAGAAGAGTAACATCTCCAGAGGGAGAAGAAACAAAAGGGTCTTCAGACACAATTGGTTCAACTGGACAAAGAGCAGAAACTTCATCCAATACAGGGGTGTCCGTAGGGGTAGATGAAAATGGAAACTGTGGGAGAGGAGGTGGTAACCGGGTTTCTGGGCTTTGAGAAGCCCCTTCCGGTGATTGCTTAGCAGGTTGCAGAGAAGTGACATGCTTGTCCATGGGACCCACCTTGCCTCCATGTGCTCCGCCAGAAGGTGTTGGTAATGCGGCAGGTTTAGCTTTCCGTTTTCCCATGTTCAAGCTCTGTCTACTTCCAGCGACTCAGAAGCGTCAAAGGGGCGTGTCCTGCCCCTTGTCTCACGCCCCTTAGGACGCGACCACGCAGGCCGCGGACACGCGGCCGCATGTAGCACTCGTTGGGCTTTGTAGGGAGCAGGGGGGTCCTCCACAGCTGTGCCATCCACCCCGCGCCTGCAGTTGTCTCAGCAGGCACTGGCTCCGACCTGCAACACAGCTCCGCGGCAAGTTGGCAGCACCGCGTCTGCTCCCAGGCAAAAATGCTCTCCTCCACCAAAGCCCCGCTCTCGTCGGGCTTTGTAGGGAGCAGGGGGGTCCTCCACAGCTGTGCCGTCCACCCCGCGCCTGCAGTTGTCTCAGCAGGCACTGGCTCCGACCTGCAACACAGCTCCGCGGCAAGTTGGCAGCACCGCGTCTGCTCCCAGGCAAAAACGCTCTCCTCCACCAAAGCCCCGCTCTCGTCGGGCTTTGTAGGGAGCAGGGGGGTCCTCCACAGCTGTGCCGTCCACCCCGCGCCTGCAGTTGTCTCAGCAGGCACTGGCTCCGACCTGCAACACAGCTCCGCGGCAAGTTGGCAGCACCGTGTCTGCTCCCAGGCAAAAATGCTCTCCTCCACCAAAGCCCCGCTCTCATCGGGCTTTGTAGGGAGCAGGGGGGTCCTCCACAGCTGTGCCGTCCACCCCGCGCCTGCAGTTGTCTCAGCAGGCACTGGCTCCGACCTGCAACACAGCTCCGCGGCAAGTTGGCAGCACCGTGTCTGCTCCCAGGCAAAAACGCTCTCCTCCCCTTTCTGCTGCTCTTAATCGCATAGCCCCCTTGCAGCCCCGTCCGCCAAGCCATCACCCTACACAACCCTGGTTCATAAGAACATAAGAACATAAGATATGCCATACTGGGTCAGACCAAGGTCCATCAAGCCCAGTATTCTGTTTCCAACAGTGGCCAATCTAGGTCACATGTACCTAGCAGTTTCCCCAAGAGACACAAGTTCCACAATGCTTGTACTGGGTCAAGCATTGATATCTTCGGTCACTTCTTAATAATGGTTTATGGATCTTTCCTCCATGAACTTGTCCAAACCTATTTTAAACCAGCTACACTAACAGCCTTTACTACATCCTCCGGTAACAAATTCCAGAGTTTGATTACACGTTGAGTGAAAAAATATTTTCTTTTATTAGTCTTAAATAGTTTACCCTGTAGCTTCATTGCATGTCCCCTAGTCTTTCTGTATTCTGATAAGGTAAACAATCGATCTACGTTTACCCGTTCCACACCGTTCATTAATTTATAGACTTTTTATTTATTTATTTTATTTATTTATTTATTTACAGTTTTTATATACCGCGCTCTTTGGTATCAGCGTGGTTTACAGATAACAAATTTTCGCATTAGAACAATCCTTTGCTTACATTATAACAGGGTCAGTAACTTGGAGATAACAGGGGAAACTATATACAAACTATATACAGAAAGATATATCACCTCTGGATAATTTACAGTTCAAGTTGGGATCATAACTTTGGGTGTGCAGAGTCTGGTTCGTGTTCTGTTATGACTATGTTGTTGGAGTGTCAGAGGCTGTGTGAGTGATTTGCGAGATGGGGGGAGGAGGCGTAGAGTTAGGGCCTAAAAGGTGAAGACAGAATAGGTAGTGTTTAAGGACCTTTCTAAATTGAGAGAGGTCTTTTATTGATCGGATATGAGGAGGGAGATTGTTCCAGCAAGTTGGAGCGAATAAGGTAAAGGCCCTGTCTCTGGTTGCTTGGTTACATTTAGTGTACTCCTTTGGTACGACAAGGGTATTAGCGGCTGCGGATCTTCTCAGTCTGTTCGTGGGGGTGTTGATAATAAGTGAGGAGAGGGAAGGTGGGGCTATTTGATTGATTGCTTTAAAGGACAGCAGTAGTGCTTTGTAAGTTATCCTGGCTTGTAGGGGTAGCCAGTGAAGCTCTGTTAGTATGGGGGTGATGTGGTCTCTACTGGAGGTACCGCAGAGGATGCGGGCTGCTGAGTTCATCGCCAATTGGAGTGGGTTGAGGGTGCTCTTGGGCAGACCATGCAGGATGACGTTAGTGTAGTCAAAATGTGGTGTTACAAGGGTTTGGAAGATTGTTCGGAAGTCATTAGGGGCGAGTAGAGGTCTTAAGGGTTTAGACTTCTATCATATCTCCCCTCAGCCATCTCTTTTCCAGGTTAAAGAGCCCTAACCTTTTTAGCCTTTCTTCATAGGAGTATCCTTCCATCCCCTTTACCATTTTGGTGGCTCTTCTCTGAACCTTTTCTAAAATCGCTATATCCTTTTTAAGATACGGAGACCAGAATTGCACACAATATTCAAGGTGCGGTCTCACCATGGAACGATATAGAGGCATTATAATATCTTTTGTTTTATTTTCCATTCCTTTTCTTATCATACCTAGCATTCTATTTGCTCTCTTGGCCACCGCTGCACACTGGGCCGAGGGTTTTAACATGGTATCCACAATGACGCCTAAATCTTTTTCCTGGGTGGTGGTTCCTAATGTGAAACCTTGCATCGTGTAACCATAGTTTGGGTTGTTCTTCCCTAGGTGCATAACCTTGCACTTGTCCACATTAAATTTCATCTGCCATTTTGATGCCCAGTCTTCCAATTTATCAAGATCCTCTTGCAATTTTTCACAATCCTCTTGGGTTTTACAACTTTAAATAGTTTTGTGTCATCTGCAATTTGATAACCTCACTCGTTATTCCACTTTCCAAATCATTTATGAATATGTCAAAAAGCAGCAGACCCAGCACAGATCCCTGGGGTACACCACTATTCACCTTTCTCCATTGGGAAAATTGGCCATTTAGCCCTACCCTCTGCTTTCTATCTTTTAACCAGTTCCTGATCCACAATAGTACACTGCCTCCTATCCCATGACTCTTTAGTTTTGCCAAAAGTCTCTGATGAGGGACCTTGTCAAAGGCTTTCTGAAAATCCAGATACACAATATCAACCGACTCACCTTTGTCCACCTGTTTATTCACTCCTTCAAAAAAACATAACAGATTAGTAAGACAAGATCTTCCTTGTCTAAAGCCATGTTGGCTGTCTCCCATTAGGTTGTGACTATCTACATGCTGAGTAATTTTATTTTTTATGATGGTTTCTACCATTTTTCCCGGTACTGACGTCAGGCTCACCGGTCTGTAGTTTCCCGGATCACCCCTGGAACCCTTTTTAAAAATTGGTGTTACATTGGCGATCCTCCAATCTTCAGGTATTAGAGATGATTTTAATGATAGTTCACAGATTACTGATAGCAGTTGTCACACCCTGTGAGCCCAAGCGGTGGCAACTGGTATTGCTTGGCCCTGCGTGGGTGGTAGTTGTGCCTTTACTTATACAAATCACAAAGAAAACTTCTTTTTAAGTTTAGGGTTTTATTCCCCGTCCCTTGAGGTTAAATGAGCAACACAAACAGCTTCCTTCAGCTTTAAACTTTAAACAAAACAAAAGAACAAACAGCCTAACTGTTTCAATTATAGATCCTTTCTCTCGTGGCTGATATCACAGCTATAGCACAGCTCACGTCTGTTTGGCTGGAGAGTGAGTGAGATGCAGCATGCAGCTTCTATCACTGGAGCTAAGGTCACACAGTAAGCGTTTATCTTAATGAGAACTCTGACTCAGTTACAGTTAAAGAACAATCCATCAATTCTGGACTTACAGATACTTCAGAACTTTCACACTCCATCAATTCAGGTTCATTAGCATTTTCATTCTTAACGTCAGATGTGGAAGGAGAGTATGGCTGGCTTAGTTCGTTACCCAGGAAGTTTCTCTCTCCCTCTAAAGAAATGCCTCTCTGGGAACTACCATATACCTTTGAGCTGACATTTCAGAGCTCTGCCCCTGCTGGTATCTTAGCAGATGGCTCAGGTCTCTATTTGCTCTGCTAGTTGGATAATTACGGCAGGCTTCCTGCCTGTTCAGAGCTAGCCCTCGGAACTCAGCTGAGCTAGATTGCAAAGCTTTTGACGAGGATTTTCTAGAAGCTGGGAGCTCACACTGATTGGGAAAATCTTCAACTTCTTCTGGCAAGTAAATCCTTCTTCTCCTAGGCTTTCTATAACCAGGGGAAAAGTTATTCTCAGCTTCTAGATAGCTTGGCTTTATGGGGCTGTTTCTATACCTCCAGGGTTTTTCCCTCTCATGTAGCCAATAGCCCTTACGTTCACTACTTGCACCGGTACCTGCTATTGCAGTCTTCCCACGTTTCTCTTGATTTCCATATACATACACACTCTCAGGCTGCTGCCTTCCCACTGTTTCACACAGGTCGTTGGATTCTCTCCGACCTTCACGCTGGCTCCCTTGTTGCTTCAATGACCCACTCTCACTCTCTTCCTCTCTTTCACACCAACTCCAGGCTTTCCACGGCTTCAACTGTATTTGCTGCTGCCTCTCGGATTGTGACCTTTGCTGCCTCAACTCCTCTCTCCTTCTAATTGTTTGGGAGCCTATTTTATCTTCGTGTTTCCTGACTCCACCTCCACCCAGCTGATCCTGATCAGGCAAAGCGAATTCCCTTCCTTTGCTGTCTGGGTGTGTCCTCATGGGCTCTGTGCACTTGTGCCTAGGTTGTCCATAGCAACCATCAAACATTTCTTTGTTTACCTTGTCACTTTTTCTGTGATCATTCATGCTGATCTGCCTTTTCTCGGGTTGCCCTAGGTCTACCTTGTGACACAGTTCTGCAATCTCATATTTCAGTTCTTTCAACACCCTTGGATGTATACCATCCGGCCCAGGTGATTTGATACTTTTCTGTTTATCTAATAGTTGTAAGATATCTTCCCGATGTATCGATATTTCCTTCAATTCTTCTGCACCTTTAAATACCACTTCAGTCATGGGTAACATCCCTACATCTTCCTCAGTAAAGACTGAAGCAAAGAATTCATTCAGTCTCTCCGCTATTGCCTTGTCGCCTCGTAGTGCTCCTTTAACCCCTTTATCATCTAATGGACCAACTGACTCTCTCACAGGTTTTTTGCTACGAATGTACTTGAAAAGGTCTTTATTTTGCGTTTTTGCTTCCGCAGCAAGCTTCTTCTCAAATTCTCTCTTTGCCTGCCTTATCAATGCTTTGCATTTGACTTGCCAGTGCTTGTGCTGTTTCCAGGTTTCGTCGTTTGGCTCTTTTTTCCATTTCCTGAAAGATGCTTTTTTGGCAACAACAGCCTCTCTGACCTCACCTTTAAACCATGCTGGCAGTTTTTTGGACTTCCTTCCACTTTTATTAAAGCGTGGAATACAGCTGGTCTGGGCTTCCAAGATAGTATTTTTCAACAACACCCAAGCTTGATGTACGTCTTTAACCTTCACAACTGCTCCTTTTAGTTTTTTCTTAACTGTTTTCCTCATTTTATCATAGTCTCCCTTTCGAAAGTTAAAAGGTAGTACTGTGGATTTCCTTACTATCCCTCCTCCACTAATTAAATCAAAGGCGATCATGCTATGATCACTATTGCCAAGTGGCCCCAACACCCTTATCTCTTGCACTAGATCTGGTGTTCCACTAAGGACTAGGTCTAATATGGCTTCCCCTTTGGTCGGTTCATGAACCAGCTGTTCCAAGAAGCAGTCATTTATTTCATCTAGGAACTTTATCTCCCTAGCATGTCCTGACGTGACACTGACCCAGTCGATACCGGGGTAATTGAAATCACCCATTATTATTACTGCGCTGTAACTTTTGTTAGCTTCCTTGATTTCTTTGAGCATTTCATCATCCATTTGGTCATTCTGGCCAGGTGCTCGATAGTACACCCCCACTGCCATCGCCTTCCCCCTTTTATATGGAATTTCAATCCATATAGATTCTACAGCAGATTTTGTTTCCTGCAAAACTTTAATCCTTTCTGAGTCAATGCCCTCTCTAACATAGAGCGCAACCCCTCCACCATAGCGGTCTTCATTTGCTTCATACTCACCTTCGCAGAGCTGAACGACTATGGCGGAAGGCCCCTTCCCCAGCCACTCTATTATCTTTCAAAGCACACCACTGACATTATCGCTCCAAAGTGCATCTTGCTAAACGAACATATTTTTCCAATGCTATTTCTAACGCTCCTAACCAGACTCGTCACCTCTACTCCATGCTCACTTCTCTTCATCCCACCACTCCCACTGCGTCTGCTCGGCCGTCTCCTCCTCCCCCACTTCTGGCATCATTTTTCAGTATTAAGATTTCCTCCCTAAGAGCATCTCTGCACTCCTGCCCCGCTCCCATTCCTTCTCCTCCCCCTGTCGCTTCTCCCCCTCCCATCTCCCAACTCTCACACACATGGACTTCTTTCTCTCCAACCACTACAGCCGAACTCCATCAACTCATCTCATCCTCCAATAAGACATCCTGTCCTCTTGATCCCATTCCTTCCTCCTGGCTACTCATACCCTCCCTGGCTCTCCTTCCCCCTGTTCTCACCATGTTCAACACAAGCCTCTCCACAGGGTCCTTTCCCCATTCCTGGAAGCACGCCCTGATCCGCCCCATTCTCAAGAAACCCTCTCTTGACCCTCTGGTTCCAGCCCATTATCGCCCAGTCTCCAATCTCCCCTTTCTTTCCAAACTTCTTGAAAAGATTGTTTTCGTACAGCTTTCTCACCACCTTGATTCCACTAATTTCCTCCACCCCCGTCAATCAGGATTCTGTCAGGGTCACAGCATTGAAAATGTTCTACTCGCCTTCACTAACGCACTGCATGTGGCTCACGACCGCGGCGATATCTTGGTGGCGGTAGCCTTGGACCTATCTGCTGCCTTCGACCTAGTTGATCACTCCCTTCTTCTTCTTCACCTACGTGAAGCAGACCTCTGTAGCACCGTCTATCGCTGGTTCCACTCCTTTCTCTCCTCTTGTTCCTGTGCATTTTTCTCCTCTTCTCCCTCTATCCCTTCCTCTGACCCATTTCCTTTACCCTGCGGGGTCCCTCAAGGTTCTGTACTTGCACCTCTCCTTTTCAACCTTTTCCTAGCTCCCCTCGCCCTACTGATACAACAATCTGGGATTTCCGCTTTCTATTATGCAGACGACATAGTCCTCCTTCATCACATCCCCCCCTCTCACCCGGACCTTTCCGCACTTGATTCCTGTCTCTCTATTGTTGCAGACTGGCTAACCCAGGTCTGTCTTCATCTTAACCTAACCAAAACTATCTGGTTCTACTATACCCTTGGTTTCCACTTTCCGCTATTTGGGTGTGCTTTTTGACTCTGACCTCTCCTTTCATGTTTCACATATTACCAAGACCTCCTTCTTTTTTCTTTGTCAAATTTGTGCGATTCGCCCTTTTCTCACTCCGCCTGTCCTTACCACACTTACTGTCACTAGTTATGTCGCGTGTTAACTTCTCCAACTCTGTCTTCACCGGTCTCCCCAAATCTCAATAGGTTACAAAGGATCCAAAATACTGCTGCCCGCCTCATCACCCACTCCTCCCAACGAGATCACGCAACACCCCTACTCGTCCATCTTCATTGGCTACCTGTTTCCTTTTGCACCCAGTTTAAGCTGCTCACTCTTGTTCACAGGGCTCTTCACACCAGCACTCCACAATACCTGGCAGATCTTATCACCTTCCACACTCCCAGACACACTCCCCGCTCATTTCACCTCAACTGCCTTAATCTCCCTTCCCCCTCCCTTGCTTACCTTCAGTCCACCCGCTCCTCTGCCTTTTTTTTCGCAGGCCCTGCCCTTTGGAACTTACTCCCCGCCTCCCTTCGACTGGAGCCTGACCTAAAGACCCACCTCTTTTCCCGGGCCTATGACCTTCCCTCCCCTTTTGTGTAATCCCATCCCTTAAGTATAGTCCTGTATCTTTCTTTTCTCCTACTTAGCTACCAGTGATTGTAACCTCCTTTTCCTCCTTTCTGGCCTTGCGCCTTTTTCTAAATTTTTGTACATTGTAAACTGGTCTGATTGCCAAAGTAGGGCGGTATATCAAATAAAATAAACATAAACATAAACATAAACATGGAGCCTATACGCACCTGCTGCCATCTATCTGTTAGGTACGATTTGCACCAGCTCCACGCTGAGTCATGAATTCCTTTTTCCTGGAGACGAGTCAGGAGTTGCGCATGGTTGATGGAGTCGAAAGCTGCAGAAATGTCCAAGAAGATCATGGCATATCCTTGTCTGTTGTTGTTAATTCCTGTGATTAATGCGTTGAGAAGCGTGGCAAGGAGTGTTTCAATGCCATGTGATTACCTGAAACCATGTTGGCATGGATCGAGAGGAGCAGTGGAGTTAATGTGTTCTTGGATTTGTCGTTGCACGACCTTCTCAATAATCTTGGCTAGAAGCGGGATGCTTGAGATCGGTCGATAGGATTCAACCTTCTGAGGGTTCAGCTTGTTGTTCTTCAGAAGGGGTCTTATTGACATCTGTTTGAGGCATGCTGGGAATGTTCCTGTGGAGAAGGACCGCTCCATGATCTTGGCTAGAGTCGGACTGACTTTGTTGCGCAAAAATCTTATCCAATATGTTGGACAAGGGTCGTTTGGTGCAGTGGTGGTGTTGATGGTTGCAATGATGTCCTCAATGCCTCTGGCTGATGGTGTTGTAAGCGAGTTGAGTGGTAGTGATTGGTATAAGTTGTTACTAGGAGTGGATTTCGTGGTTATGCTGATGTTGCTGGATTTGGCTAATATGTAGTCCGTGTATTCCTGTGGATGTAACATTGTAGTTTGGGTGGGTGAAGGTTCTTTTGTCAGGGTCTTCACTAGGTTGAAGAGGTCATGGGGTTTGTTCAGTGATCGGCGCAGGAGTTTGGAGGGGTATTATTTCATTTTTATTGATATAGAGTCCCGATGTGCATTCAGGTGGGCGTTGTAGGCTTCTTGGTCAGTTAGGGACCGGGAGCACCGCCATCTTCTTTCTAGTTTCCTAAGGAGACATAGTGAGGTCCGCAACTCTGCAGAGTACCATCGTGCAGATTTCCTATCTCTTGGTGTCCTGTCTGGTGCAGGTGGCTTGTTTGAGGCAGGTAGGCGTGCGGCGGCTCTCAGGCTGTTATTCCATGTGTCCATCATTTCATCCAAGTTAGGTGAATCTAGCTTGAGGTTTGGGAGGACTTCATTGAGGATCGCCTCCTTGTTGAATGGTCTGAAATGTTCTGTGGGTACTGACGGGTTTTCGGCTGCTTTCCTAGGCCGGTTGCTGTCTTGATGCATAGGCATCTGGAATTTGATTAGGTTGTGGTCAGACCATGGGACTGGGGTGATATCCACGTCAAAGTTATAGTTTGGATTTATGTCTGGTTGTGGGATGAATACGAGGTCTAGTGTGTTTCCTTTCCGGTGGGTGGGTGTCTCAACTATCTGCTTGTAGCCAAGTTCGTTGAGTGCTTCCAGGAAGGCTCTGGAGTGGGTATTTTGGAGAGCTGGAAGGTTAAAGTCTCCCAGTATCCAGTTTGGTCTGTGAGTGTCCTTGGGGTTGCAGGCAAGGTTGATTATGGTTGTGAGGTCCTCAGGGGACGAGGATGGTGATCTGTAGATTAGGTTAATGGTGCTGTGGCTGTTGGTTATGGTGATTGTATCAAGGTGTGTTGTGCTACTGGAGTTGATCAGTTGATATTGAAGCTCTGATAGGATAGGATGAATGCTCCACCTCCTCTGCGGTTAGGTCTGTGGCACGTGTGGGTTGAGAAGTTAGGGGGGATGAGCTGGTTGATGAGGGCTGAATCTGAGTCGGTGAGCCATGTTTCAGTGACCAGTAGGATGTCTAGCTCAAGGTGCGTTATGAGGTCGGTGATGGCTGGCCATTTCCTGCGTACTGATCGTGCATTTATGAGGGCACATTTCAAGTTTTGTGGGCTTTGGAGCTGCACTACTTTGGATTTTGCGGCGTGTTGGAGTGGTATGTGGATTATGTGTGGGTGAGAGTCTTGATAGAGGTCTGCTGGTTTACAGCGCGTGCTGCCGTGATGTTTCCTTCCTCTGCCTTGTAGGATTGAAATAGGGTTGTAGTCGGAGGCCAATGTGAGGGAGTCGAAGATTGAGTTGCTGAGGAGGTAAAAACTGGCTAGGGTTAGGATGGGTATGGCCATGATGAGTTATAGGGCAGGGAATTTGTGTGTGGAAATGACTATCTGGTGCAGCAAAGGTCAGATATGGCTAAAGCAATAGTGAGAGCTTGTATAGGAGATCGCAAGGATTAATAATAGTGGCTGACTTGTATAGCAGAGGATACCTCACACTTCACATGAGTATGCCAATAGGTGGTATGTGCGGTATAATGATGACTCTATAGTTCTTTGTCTACATACGTTTGCTGAGCATCGTTGTTACTTGTAGTATTGCTCACTGTAGTAATTCTGGTGGTCTTCGATGTGTGGGATGTTTGTAGTTTCGGTTGGCCTTGGCCACAAACGCAGAACATAGAAACTGACCAAAGTATAGAATAAGTGACCATAACCTAATAATAAACATCTGTAGATAAAAATTAAAGTGCAATCCCAAAAACCAAAACAATGCAATGTCAGAGAAATATAAAGAGATACATTTTCCTGCACTTTATAAAATATAAAGATAGCACCAAGACTGTTCATTAAATTGAAAAGAAAATTCTCTTCTTCCTTTGTTGTCTGACCATTTTATTCTTGATCATTCTGGTCCCAATCTGAGGTTTCTGCTTTCCTCCACCTCCACTGTCTACTTCCTCCCAGGGGCAGCATGAGGGTGATGCAGGGCTATGTGCGGAGATTCAATGCAGTATTATTTGCCTAAATTTAGTATACTTTACTTTAAAATGTATATACCACCAATCTAAATCCAAACATATACATGCAATTTGGTAAAACACATGTTATAATAAAACAAACATAATAAAACATTAAATTTGATTAATGAAAAGCCATTTTCACAGCCCCCCCCAATCAGGCCATCACCAATCTGCACATCAGATTGATTGCGCTATGACCAGATTATTGCTGAGGAGGGACAATATAAAATGAGAAACTAATCCTGGTAGCCATGAATTCAAATGCTGGATTGGATTGTGTTAGATCTGGAAAAGTCCGTAACTCAGCCATCGGTAAAGCTATCAGGCTACTAAACAAAAATAAACTGAGACGTTCCCTTAAAATTTGAAATTTCCTGGAATCTGACCTAACAAAATATTTTAAATTTCCGTCTGGCAGCATTAAGAATATAAATCTCAAAGATAATACATATTCCAGTACCCCACCCCAACCAACATCCTAAAGTTGACCTTACCAAGAATGCAGAATACAGGACCCATAGAGCAAATGTACTATTCCATAACAGCACTAACTTCCAAACTCACACAACATGAAGCACACCCAGAAAGGGCAGCACCACAAATATTGCAGTGGGTCCTAGAACATCCATATTTCTTTTCAGAAAACTGAACAAGCCAGATTACTACAGCTCCCTACATAGAAACTCCATGCTAACTGAACATGTAGCTGCAGTTACACATGCAGAACAGAGACAGATCTTCACCAAATAGGGAATATATCAATACAAATTAAAACTAGACATATGTAGTCAAAAAATGCTTTTACCTATTACTCTTTAGATTTACAGGATTTCTTTCCCAAAATTATACTTTACTGCAGAGTGAGGCGAGAGAAAGAACTCTCACATCTGCATTGTCGGCAGAAATTAACATAATGGCTCAGTGCAAGTAGTGCGAGTGCAACTAATGCCACCTCAGTATATGGTCTTAGTTGAACCTGCAGCTGTTTTGCATGCTGAAATATGGTAACTGCAGGGGATATAACTGCCTCCCTGCAGTTAGCCTATGGCCCCGCATAATCAAACTCTGGAATTAGTTACCAGAAGATGTAGCAAAAGCTGTTAGTGTAGCTAAGTTTAAAAAAGATTTGGACAAGTTCCTGGAGGAAAGATCCATAAACTATTATTAAACAGGATCTGGGAAATCCACTGCTTGCCTCAGGGAAAGCATTAAGGAACCTGTATGCCTTTTTGGGAAGCTGTCAGGTATTTGTGACCTGGATTGGCCACTGTTGGAAACAGGATACTGGGTATTTGTGATCTGGATTGGCCACTGTTGGAAAAAGGATAGTGGGTTTGAGGGACCTTGATCTGACCCAGTATGGCTCAAAGCTTAGGAAACATGCTACTAAATATGCCAGACAAGAGGAGATCAACAGCACTCATGCAGCACCTCCCACTTGCACAAAAACAGGAGCAACTTGGCGCCCCAACACAGTACTTCCCTCTCTGAAAAACAAGAGACTTTGTGACCAAGAAGGGCTTGGCAACCCCCATGTCAGCTCCATGGCAGACCCTACCTTCCCCTTGTCAGTTCCCTTCCAGCCCCCTCCTCCACCAGTATCAATCCAGTTGCAGACCCCACCTTTCCCTCATGTCAATTCCCTTCCAGCCCCCTCTTCCCCCCCTGTGTCAGCCCCGTTGCAGGCCCTACCTTTCCCTTGTCAATTCCCTTCCAGCTCCCTCCTCTCCACCCCCATGTCAGCCCCGTTGCAGATCCCACCTTCCCGTCATGTCGGTTCCCTTCCAACCCACTCCTTCCCCCGTGTCAGCCCATTACCAGTCCCCATCTTCCCCCATGTTAGCTCCTCTGCTGCAGACTCACCTTCTCCTTTTCTTGGCAGCCGCGGCTCCTGCCTCTTAGAATCACGGGACGGGATGCAGTTGCACTGCTCCTTCACAGAGGTAGGAAGGCTCTGCACCGGTTTGGCTTTTGTTTAAACTGTCAATCGCTAGCACAGCTGCAGTTCTAAGAGGCAGGAGCCGCAGCTGCCAGGAAAAGGGGAGGGTGAGTCTGCTGCTGCCGAGAAGTGGACTCGACAATGGCAGCAACGTTTGCGCTTGGTTTCTTTTTGTTTTGTTTTATTTTAACTTTTGAAGACAAAGTGAGGCAACTGTTTTGGGAGCAATTTTTGCCACCCTCAAAACTTTGCCTCCTCACTTTGCCTTATTATAGAGCCGCCCCTGATAGAGGGAGTCTTTCAAAATGCCCCTTTGATCTGTCACTTGGCTTTAACACCTATTTAAAACAATGTCACAGGTTTCTTGCCCCCTATCTAGAAGGCTTCTTTATAAAGGTCTCTAGAAACAATTTATTGCTCAAAGAATTCTGACCCTGTTTTTCCTTTTATGCTAAGTTATACTCTGATTTGATGTAAATTAAAGCTCTTTGCTGATACTAAGCCCTGACTGAGTGTTAAATTTAAACTTGAAGCTCCCTGCTGGGTTTTAAATTTAACCAGAAAGCTCTCTGCTGTGTTTTACATTTAAACTGAAAGCTCTTTGCTGGGTTTTAAACTTAAACTGAAAGCTACCTTTTGAGTTTTTAATTTAACTAAAAGTTCTTTGCTGATACTAGGCACTGATTGATTTAACAAATACACTGGATTCTAATTTACACAGATTAATCAGCTTTAATCTAAAGAATTCCCTCCCCCTCCCCCCACCCCAAGATTTAGAAAAATTCCAAGAAGTAAATACTTAAAATTGCAGATCTCTCTCCAGAAGTAGCCATCCCTTTTTGTAGTCCTTCAATGGAGAGTTAGCAGAAGACACAAAGAAACCAGAAGAAAGTGACTGGAGCAATTGCAACTGAAAAATAAAATGCCCAAACAATAATGTGCATCGCTAACGTCTTTGTGTTTTGTTGAGTACAAGAGGAAATTAATTTATAGTTTTATTTCTCCAGTGTTGTTGTACATTACAAGTTTGACTTTTGGGGGTTCCCAGTTTAATTATTGTCTTCATATTTCTAAATTGTGATCCCTTGTTCTATGTTTGGGGTCGGTCTATGTTCTGCATGTGTAAACAAGCTGAGGTATTCTGTTCATGTAGTTTCCATATGACAGTACCACTTGTTCTCTTTCCCCAGTAGGAGATGTATTGGTATTCTCTGAGATGTATGTATTGTTTTAATATTTTCAGTGTTGCCTTTTGATAGGTAGGATTTGGTGCTTTGTGAGTCCTTGTAGTGCTGTTATGTTATGGCGGGTTTGCTATGGGTTCTAAATGGGCAGGGTTTATAGTACTTCCTAATGTGCCTGGCAGTTGGTGCTGGGATATAGTAATGTAGAAATCTGGTAGTAGTTCTTTATCCTCACTGCCAATGCAAATGGTATTCAGACACTCATTAAGAGGCGTGTTTACTAATAGTTAATGCGCATTCACAAATGTTAATGTGCGTTAAGTGCAGGAACACCCATTTATTTTTATTGGCACAGTGGCACTTAACAAACATTAATATTTAGTAAACATACCCCTAAGTCATTGCCAGGAGAAAAAAAGAGGCTTGTGAAGAAGGACTCCTTTGAAAGCCACCTAAAATTTTAGATGGGCAACATATACATTTTAAAATAAAATAAATTAAATTTATGCAAATGAGACCCCACGGATATGCAAATGAGACCCCGCAATGAGTTTCTGCAAATAGCTATCCTTGGGCCACCCCTGTATATCAGTGTTTATTTGTGAAATAGCATTCCAGCATATGTCCTAACATTGCTTCAGCATACCACTTCCTCAGTTCCTTGTGCTCTTCAGCAAAGCCAGGAAAAAATCATAAAGAATAACAAGGTAAAGGGAACAAGCTAAGAACTTGATGCAAAAAAGTGTATTGTCATTATTGCAGGTGATAGCACAATGTTTAGGAGTGGAGGAGTAGCCTAGTGGTTAGGGCAAAACCCAAGAACAAAAAGAGAAGTTTTACTACCCCATTAATACTCTTTGTTGTCTTGGTAAGTCACTGTCTCAGGTATAAACTTAGACTGCAAGCCTTCTGGGGACAGGGAAATGCCTACTGTACCTGAATGTAACTCATTTTGAATTACTACTGGAAAGCATGAGCTAAATATTATTATATAAATATTTATGGATAATTTTCTGTGCTAGCATGGGTGCAGGATACAGGACGGTATTTAAGGCGCGCGTAAGCAATGCGCAAATGTCTGTGCCAATGACACATACGATGCAGTCAAAATCCATTTAAATAGATGGCAATGAAGCAAATAGCTGTGCTACACAGATGCAGAGAAGGAGAAATTAGGCCTTACCTGCTAATTGTCTTTCCTTGAGTTCTCTCCTGGCCAGTCCAGGGTAGTCAGCCTCCTCCAGCAGCTGAGGACTGAATTACACAGAGTCCTGCTGACCCTATATCTGGCTCCCTCTAGCGCCCCTGACTCAGTCTTCTGTTGACCAAGCAGCTTATATTAATCATCTAAAAATCTTAAACTTAAACTTAACTTAAACCAATCGTACCTTCATTATATTAACCGCAACTTTGAGAGGCTTTGTATCCCCGCCTCCCCTTGCTTTTCTTCTGTAGTCTTCCTTTATATATATATATATATATATATATATATATACAGTATATATATATATATATTTTTTTTTTTTTTTTTTTTTTACTGTGAATCCAGATCTAAGAAGGGATAGCAGATAAGCAGAGCTGCTCCGAAGAGCTCGCCACTAACCTGCCTACTTGCCATGCCCCTGGCTCAAGACAGGCTTCCTCACTTCCAAAAACTGTATCAACACCTTCTCCAAGCGTTCAACCTCCGTAACAACCCTTCTGAACAGTATCAATTGACAGGGTGGGCCCTGGACTGGCCTGGAGAGAACTCAAGGAAAGAAAATTAGCAGGTAAGGCCTAATTTCTCCTTCCTCTTCATCTCTCCAGGCCAGTCCAGGAACAGAAGGGACGTATCAAAGCAGTACCTAAACACGGGTGGGACCCGCAAGTCTGGCCAGGATAGCAGAAGCCCCAACATTGGCATCCTCTCTAGCCTGTACATCTAGCCGATAATGCTTTGAAAAGGAATGGAGGGACGACCAAGTTGCCGCCCAACAGATGTCCACCGGTGGAACCAAAGAACACTCCACCCAGGAAGCTGCCTGTCCTCGAGTAGAGTGGGCTCTCAGCCCCCTAGGAGGAGACTTTCCACACATAGCATATGCAGCAGCAATAGCTTGTTTCACCCACCGGGCCAGAGAGACCTTGGAAGCCGCTTCCCCTTTACGGATCCTCCAAACACAACAAACAACCGATCCGTCTTACGAAAAGATTCCGTCTTTCTAAGGTATCTTCGAAGCACCCTTCCGAGATCCAACTGCCGCAGCCTACGATCCATCCCATCCCCACTAGGGACCGGAAAGGTCGGAGGCGAAATAGTTTGATTCAGATGAAAACGTGAAACTACCTTCGTAAGAAAAGATGGTACCGGCCTCAAAACCACCTTTTCTGCAGAAAATTGTATAAAGGGCTCCCTGCAAGAGAGTGCTTGCAAATCAGAAATTCGCCTGGCCAAGCACAACGCCACCAGGAAAACAGTCTTCAAGAAAAATCCCTCAAACTCACCGCCACTGTGGACTCAAATGGAGAATCCACCAGCGCCTCCAAAACCAAGTTCAAATCCCAGGGCAGAACCACCGGTCGAACGAGCGGACGTACATTTTTAACCGCCCAAAGAAAATGAACTACGTCCTGGTGTGCTGCCAACAAGCAACCTTGTACTTGACCCCTATAACAAGCTAGCGCTGCCACCTGCACCTTCAGAGAACTCAGGGCTAGCCCTTTATCCAGGCCACCCTGAAGAAAAAGCAATATATCTGGCAGTGTACAAACGAACAGCTGAACTCCCCTTCCTGCACACCAACCTTCAAATATGCGCCAAATACGGATATAAGACAAGAACCTGGAACGCTTCTTGGCACTCAACATGGTATTGATAACCGCCTCTGAGTATCCACGGCACCGCAAATGCTTCCTCTCAAGAGCCAAGCCATAAGCGAGAACCGATCTACCTGTGGCAACAAGATTGGACCTTGGTTCAACAAATTGAGTTGACTGGGCAGCCTCCATGGCCGATCCACCAACATCCGAGCCAGATTCGCATACCAAGGTCTCCGTGGCCAATCCGGCGCTACGAGGATCACCTGCCCATCGTAAGCAGCTATCTGCTGCAGTAGTCGACCGATCATCGGCCAGGGTGGAAATACATACAACAGACCTTCCTCCGGCTAAGGCTGCGTCAGAGCATCGAGCCCTTCCGACATATGTTCTCTGTGTCTGCTGAAGAACCGAGTGGCCTTGGAGAGAGTGGCCATCAGATCCATTATCGGCTGCCCCCACCGAACCGTAATGTCGTGAAGTACAGCTGCATTTAGCTCCCACTCTCCTGGTCCAAGGCATGTCGACTGAGATAGTGACCTGCACGTTGTCTCTTCCAGCTACATGCGCCGCTGACAAGGCTAGCAGATGGCTCTCTGCCCACTGCAGCAGCATCTGACTCTCTTCCGCCAAGGCGGCACTGCCCGTGCCTCCTTGCCGATTGATATAGGACACCGTTGCCGCATTGTCGGAGAAAACACAAACTGCTTTCCCCCCCTAACCAGGCCTTCGAAATCCTGCAGTGCCAACCTCACCGCCCTCATTTCCAGGTGATTGATCGACCAAGCTGCTTCGTTCACTGACCAGCAGCCCTGAGCCACCTGAGACAGACAGTGTGCCCCCCAGCCATAGAGACTCGCATCTGTCGTGACCAAAACCCATTCGGGCTGCTCCAAGGGCATACCTGCTCGCAGATGATCGACATCCATCCACCATTCCAAACTGGACTTTACCGCTTCCGGACATACCAACTTCTGGGACAGTGGATGCTCTTGTGGTGACCACCGCGAGAGCAGAGCCCGCTGAAGCGGATGCATATGGGCCCTGACCCACGGCACTAGATCTAAGGCCACCACCATTGAACCTAGCAGCTGCATGTATCGCCACGCCTTTGGAGCTTTCATGCGCAGAAATCTCCGAACCTGCCCCAGAATCTTCCGTACTCTGACCTCGGGAAGAGACACCAAACCAGCTTCCGTATCAAACAAGGCTCCGAGAAACACCAACTACCGCATTGGGCGCAGCTGGCTCTTGGCCTGGTTGACCACCCAACCGAGCTGCTTTAGAAACTCCACCACTCATGTGGTAGCCCTGACCAACTCTCTTTTGGACCCTACTCAAATAAGCCAATCGCCAAATAAGGATGTACCAGAATCCCTTCCTACCTCAACGCCACTGGATGGAGGCCCTAGAAACATAAGCCCCACAAATTGAGGCCTGCAGGGCTAGTGCATTCGAGTCAAATGCCTGCTTGAGTATAGACTCTAACTTCTGATCCTGAAGATCTTTAAGGGCAGCGCCCCCTTCTACCAGAATAGTAGTCTTTTTGGTCACCGCCGAAACCAAGGCATCCACCTTAGACATCTGCAGTAGGTCTTTTTCCTCTTGCGGAACCGGGTACAGAAGGCCCATGGAGCAACCACTCCTTAGGGTAGCCTCTGGACACTCCCATTCCGATTCTACCATCTGTTTAATTACCCTATGAACCGGAAAACACTTCTGCTCTGTCTTAAACCCCTGAAGCAGAGGATCCTCCAGCGGTTCCTCCTGAACCACTGGCTGAGCTATATTCAGAGCCGCTAGAGAATGAGCAATGAGAGCCCCCAGCTCCTCTCTTCGAAACACCCTGAAAATTTTAGGATCCTCCTGTGGAACAAACTCTCCTTCTTCCAACTCCACGGCCCACGGGTCGAGCCCAGACTCCAAGAGGATCTCGCCATCGTCTGCCGCCCGGAGCCCTGGAGCTTGCTGTCCTAACCACTCTGAGCCAGCCTCCATTTCTCTTTAAACCTGAAGGTTAGAGGATAGGAAAAAACAACTATAGCAACAGAAAACAGCTTTGCTTAAGAACACAAAAATTCTACTTCTGTAATACAGCAGAAAAAGTTAGCTATTGAAAACACAAAATGCCCCCTTTAGGAACTCTCAGGCAAAGAGTTTGTATTCAAGAGCCACAGAGTCCTTGCTTCCAGGGCAGACCTTCTAGTGATTTCAATATGTCTGTTTTTAGTATTTACATCCATTATGTTTATATTTTGCACAGTATATTTTGCATCACTGTTTTTATTTCTCTGTCAATTTGTCTGCTTGGAAATGATACTGTCACTGTCATGGAATAGATGGGGGGTCAGAGTAATGATTCCTCTTCCTTCCTGCTTGCTATGTTGCTCAAACCTAGAACTAAGATTTCCTTCTCCCCCTTCCCCCCACCCCCTCCCCATACACTTCGGAAAAGTGTCCCAGATTTGTCAGCAAAAAAATCTGGTCTCTTTACTCTTTATTTAGCTTCTTTTTTCTTTGCCTTTCTTGCTTCCGGCTGTCTGCTCTACGAGTCTTGATTTGACATAGGACCAGACTATAACCACCGCCTGTCACTGCATTGCAATCCATGTTTACATATTTACATTTCTTATAAACTGCCTACTCACCCCTAAGAGGCGATTCAAACTGTAAAACAGAGAAAAAAGCCCCAATTTAAAACATTACAATCACAAACACACACAACATACTGCACGTATCATCAAGTTATCGTCAAAAAGAAAAGAGCAATACCTCCCCTTTATCATCTTTCTTTTATGTATGAAAGAGTCAGGTTTTTATGGGGACATATTAAAAATGATTAATGTGGTTAGCAGACCTGCTAACCACAATTGTAGTGAGTGGGATATTCAATGGCACATATCCTCTCACTATCCTCTGTTTTAGTAGCATTTCCATTAATTTACTCACTACAGAGGTTAGACTAACAGGTTTGTAGTTCCCAACCTTAGCCTTACTTCCGCTTTTGTGTAAAGAGACCATATGCACCTTCTCCAGTCCTTTGGAATCACTTCTGACTATAAA
Source organism: Ichthyophis bannanicus (assembly GCA_033557465.1). NCBI lineage: Eukaryota > Metazoa > Chordata > Amphibia > Gymnophiona > Ichthyophiidae > Ichthyophis > Ichthyophis bannanicus. The sequence goes on along the minus strand of CM066034.1, from coordinate 428,551,712 downwards.
TAAGCATTGAAAAGGTCAGACCGTGGAGCCACTAGAACTTCCCCAAGTTCCTTCAATATTCTCGGATGTATCCTATCTGGCCCCATTGTTTTATCTACTTTCCCTCATCATTCCTCCAACCCAGTCCAGACACGTGGGTTATGCACTCCTACCAGCAGATGGAGACACAGAATCACTGGTTTGATCTTTCTGAGGTCATTGTATAACAGGTCCCATGTAGCCTCGCTCTCAACACTATTTCTCAGTCTCCAGCAGATTGTGGATGTCTTAACTTGTGTAGTCTGGTGCAGTTTGAAGGAGCTGTAATTTTTTTGTTTTGAAGGCTCAGGAGGGCTTATTTTGGCAGAAGACAATTCTACTGCCCTAGGATGCAAACTTGGTGATCCAGGCCCCTCCCCTTTACACCATTCCCCATCCCATTCAAGGGGGTCTTTGCCTGCCTTTTCCTTGTTTCCCCTCCCCTACCTCTGGGGGTGGGGTATGGTTCGGGTAAAAGGGGAGAGCTGCCTGGATTTTTAGAAACAAATTTAAAAAAAAAAGGCAGCAGTACCTTCCATCTCCCTCCCTTGCCTTCGGGAGGGAGCCCGGGGGAGACATGGTGAAGAGCTGGCTGAGTGCCATTAGGAGTCCCAGCTGTCCCAGAGGACTGGTTAAAAAAAAACAAAACGCTAACAAGGAGAATGTATGGCAGCATGTGTGGAGCCCTCTTCCCTATAGAGAAGGTATGAGTGGAGAAGTAGCCAAATGTCTAGAGCACTGGCTTAGGGAACCAATAGACCAGGATTTGATTCTAACTAGCACTCCTTGTGGCTTTGGGCAAGTCACTTAACCCTCCATTGCCTCTGAAAAATCCAAGTTATCAATGTCCCTGTTTAATGTGCATTAACAAGTTTAAGTTACAATGTAAATCACTTTGACTGAAATGATAAAGCAGTATAAAAAAACCCTAATAAATAAATATTAAAGCAGTCAACAGCTGTGTTACCTTGGACCTTCCCCTTACCAGGGAGTTTTGGGCTCAAAAGGCAATAAGTGTGGCCAGCGTGCTTCCCTTGCCTTCTTGAAAAAGGGGGGGGGGGGTGGAATAGCCATGGTCACTGGACTTCGGGGGTGCTTGAAGTGCATTCAAAATCAAGGCAGGTGGAGAGGAGGCAAGATGGCGGCTGGAAGTGGAGTTGGTGCAGCAGCTCCGTATTGATTGGGTCCCAAGCCTGCTTGTGTGATCTCTGTGCTTGTTTTTGTGATGGGGCGGAGGAAAAGGAAGCAGGCTGACCTACCCTTGGGTGCGGCGTCGCTTCCCACTGCTGGCCAGAAGACCTTGGATCTCTGCTGGTTTGTTACTGCTGGCCCCAGAGCGGCATCTTCAACAGCATTGCCGGAGGATGTCTCGATGCTGCTGGGTGCATCTGGGGTGTTTCTGTTCCTGGAGCAGTGTGCCCTCCTGTCTCAACCCAGAAGCTTATCATCACCCGATATAGTGCTTCCCCCTGGCTTACTGAAGAGTACGCCGGTGCAGGGAACTGAAGAAGGCTCTTTGGTGTCTCCAGCTTTGCACTCCGGATCCCTGCAGCAATCGGTTGGGGATCCTGCAGTTGGTTTAATTCTTCTCACAGCTGAGCAGCAGCTGGTGGAGACTGGAGGAGTGCATCTTCTGGCTATTCAGGGCTTGGTTAAACCCACTGTTATAACTTTGGACGCGCTATGGGACGCCATAGCTGCTTTGACCTCTTCCTTTACTGCTGTTGTGGGTACAGTGAGTACTGAACTTTTGAGTTTGAAAATGAGTATTTCTGAGGTTTCCAGGGTCCTGGAGCAGCAGGCAGGTTCTACTTCTCAACTTAAAGAAGACTTTGGTCACCTTCGAGAGGCTCATGTGGCCCTAATTAAGGACAGGAATTCATTAGCCAGGAAGATGGAACATCTGTAAAATCAAGTCTAGAGAAATAACCTACGGTTACTGAACGTTCCAAAATCTCTTACCTTGTCTCCCCTGGAAATGGTGAGGAAATACTTCTGTGAGGTGCTTAAGATCCCACAGGAGCATTTGAATCCCCTGACTAGGGTTCAGTACCTGTCCTTGGGTGTTGGTGATCTCGCCAGGGGACCAGGCCTGTCGAATGTGTCCTTAGGGACTGGGGACTTAACTGGGTTTCTGGAAAGTTCCCTAGAAGTGATTACTGAAAGAACTACCCTGCTTGTTACTCTTGCATTGTAATCAGATAAGGCTTTGATCGTTTGTTCTTACTTTTGGAATTTCAGTGAGCAATTCTTGGGCTCTCAGGTTCACATTTTTCTTGACTTGTCTAGGGCTACCCAGGCCCAGAGGAAGGAGTTCCTGTCCTTGGGGGCCATTTTCTTGTTAAAATTTCCCTCTCATTGTTATATTTCCTATCAAGGTAAACATTTTCTTTTCTTTGAGCCCAAGCAACTCCTGGAATTCCTTATTGCTAGGAAAGATACTGAAGTCACTATGACTAATATTTGATTAGGACTGTAATTGGAGATCTTGCTTTAGTTAGTTTTCTTGCAGCCTCCTTGTCTTTTCCATTTTTGTGTGGCCTTATATTATGGTATATATTTTTCCTTTAAGATATTCTTGATTGCTCTTTTATTCCATGTTTTTCTTTGGTTCATTCATGTGAATGCTTGGGTGCTCATTTATAAATGCAAATAAAAAAGGTCTTCTGTTTATCAAGCGTTGATCATATCGCATTTTGATTATGCCAACTCTATCCTACATGGACTCCCTCAATCCACTTTGAACCCGATACAGCTCGCGATGAATGCCGCAGTGAGAGTTCTATATGGAGCATCCAGGAGTGACCACATGACACCCATCCTGAAACATCTCCACTGGCTCCCTATACATAGCAGACTCTCATTCAAAACCTTACTGCTGACTTTCAAAGCCATCAATGGGCTCTCCTCCACATCACTAGCAGAGCTTATACATACCACACCCCCCAACAGGTCCAGAAGATCGGTTGCGGTCAACACACTGGCAGTCCCGAAAGCAATAACCCAATGCACCCAGGCAACAGCATACAGGGCATTCAAATTCTGTGCACCCAGATGCTGGAACACCCTACCTCCCAGCATTTATTTATTTATTTATTTAACTGTAGCATCCAGGCAATTCCTGACCTAGCCCAATTTAGGAAGGCATTGAAGCACCACCTCTTCCTCAATCAAATACTACCAGGGGCAGCTCTATAATGAGGCCGAGTGAGGCAATGGCCTCAGGCAGCAAGATTTTGGGGGCGGCAAAAATTGCCCCCAAAAAGACTGCCTTAATCGGCCTTCAAAAAAATAAACAATTAAAAAAAAAAGATTGCCGGAGCCGGAGCCGGAGCCGCTGCTGCTGCTGCCGCTGCAGCAGCATGAAGTGCCCTGCGGCTCCCCAGCAGAGTCCTCCATCAGTGCCGGCTCAGCTTTTCAGATCCATGAAGGGAGAGTTTCCCTTTCTTGCGGCTCTGTTAGTTAAGCCCGCACTGATGGAAAACAGGCAGCCAGGAGGGTTTGTTTTTTTCTGCTTAGGGCTTTGGGGCTGCAGCAGCAGCCAAATAGCAGGCTGGCATTATTTATTTATTTATTTTTTTTAAAGATGATCGGGGAGCCGGGAGGGAAGAGAGGAGCAGGGCCAAAGAGAAAGAAGAGCCTCAAAGGACTGCAGGGAAGGCCTTCGTAAAGCCATGAATGCCACGGCTGAAATCGGAGCCTGACCTGCAGCCTCGTAGGAGTCCCAGGGGAGGAGCAAGCTTTGATCGGGGAGCTGAGGATACTTGCGGCTGTTCCCGATCAAAGTCAGATGGGATCTGCAGGTATCAGGGATGGCCGCAGGTATCGTGTCTCTCACCGATGTGTGGGAGGGGGAGGGATTTGTCTGAAAATTGCTCCGGAGCCCTTGAGCAAGGTCCAAAGTGAGTTGGAGAGGTGGGCCATTGGGGAATGTGTGGGTAAGTAAAGGGAGGTAGATTGGGCGGCAAGCAGCCTAGAGCCCATAGGCAAGGCTTGGACTGATAAAAAAAATGAATGGAGAGCCATTGGTGGGCCATGAAACAGCCCAGAGCCCTTGGGCAAGGCTTGGGCTGGTAGAGGGAAGGGGAAGGTGTTTGGCAGTCAGGTCCCTTTGAGGTCCCTGGGGAAGGGCTCGGAAGGAAGGGAGAAGATTGAGGGGGCTAAGGCAGGGCAGGAAGCCTTAGAGAAGGGGAAGGAGAAGTGGAGAGGATTGAGGTCTTCTGGATGACTGACAGAAGGGGTGGAGCTGATCTTAAAGAGACCTAAGCCCCTGATTAAAAAAAACTGTTGAAATATATAAATTAATTTTAAGGAGGGGAAAGAAGAGGAGAAGAACTAGGAATGTTAAAGAGAGGAGAAGGAAGACTCTGGTGAGAATTTTAATTTATTTAAATACAGTTTTGCTTTAAAATGTAAGGGAAAGATATAGGAAGGGAAAACGTGTTTTTAGGGTAGGAAAGGGTTAAGGAAAAGAGAAAAGGGTTAGAAAAGAACTAGAGGGGAGCTGTTGGGGTTTACTTTTTTTGTTTTTGGGCTTCATGCTGAAGAGAAGGAAAAAGGAGGACGAAACTGAAATACTGAGGTATGACAAGGGTTTGAGGGTGATAATAAGAGTGTGAGGAACACTGTAAATTGATTTTAAAGTTATTGGAAAAAATTAGTTTAAGGGGAATTTGTACAAGTTTATCAGAAAGGAATGAAAGGGGTTTATTTAAATTTTAAAACTGTAGCTAATATCTGTATGTCAAATGAAATTGATTTATGGAAAGATGAATGTTTAATATGCTATTATATTGATAAAAAGTTAAGTTTTCCAATGTGTTTCTATGGGGGAGGAGTGGAGTGATCCAAACTGTTGCATTGTTGCTCTTTGCCTCAGCTGTGTGCCAAAGCTTTCTGACTAGTTAAGCTGCCTGTTTCCCATCAGCCCAGGCGAGCTTAAAGGGAAACTCTCCCCGGCGCTGAAGGAGGACTCTGCCGGGGAGGCGGGGGCCAGGAGCACTTCATGCTGCCGTGGGGCAGCGGCAGCGGCTCCTCTAATCTTTTTTTTTTCTTTTTTAAATTTCACTTTGAAGGTCGGGCTGGGCTGGGCTGCCTTGGGGGGGAGGGGGTAGCACTGTATTGGGTTGATGGGGGGAGGGCTAGGACTGGAAATGAGCTGATGGGGGGGCTAGGACTGGAAATGGGCTGATGGGGGATTAGAACTGGAAATTGGCTGATCAGGAGGGGGGCTAGGACTGGTAATGGGCTATTGGGAGGGTTAGAACTGGAAATGAGCTAATGGGGGGTTAATAATGTAAATAGGCTGATTGGGAGGGGGGTTAAGACTGGTAATGGGCTGATTGGTGGTGTTAGGCCTGGAAATGGGCTGATTAGGAGGGCTAGGACAGGAAATGGGCGGATTGGGGGGCTAGGACTGGAAATGGATTTATTGGGGGGTTAGGACTGGTAATGGGCTGATGGGGGGCTAGGACTGGAGTGGGCTGATAAGGGCATAGGACTGTAAATGGGCTGGGACTGGAAATGGGCTAATGGGGGAGGGGAGGAGAGTGCTGCTTGCCCTGGAAGAAAACTAGGGGCTAGGGCTACAAATGGGCTGATGCATGGGGATGGGAGAATAGGACTGGAAGAGAGCGGATACTGAGAGGGTCTGCCAGCGGAAGGAGAGGGCAGGGAGGGAGCTGACATGGGGGGGAGGAGTGGACTGGAATGGAGCTGACACCTGGCATGTACGGAAGGGGGACTGGAAGGGAGCTGACACTCGGGGATGGGAGTGGTAGGTGGCTGGGTAATGGGGAGGAGGCTGGAAAGTAGCTGATGTGCGAATGGCACTGGAAGGGGGATGGAGAGAGGGTAGGGCGACTGGAAGGGAGCTGACTGGGACGGGCACTGACAGTGGACGTGAGCTGTTACCTGGGATGATATTTGGACTAGAAGGGGCTGGACAGTGGGGAAGGAGGGGGACTGGAAGGGAATAGACACCAGTGGCAGTCGTGGGAATGCAAGGCGTTTGACATTGGAGGGTACTGGGAGGGGAGGACTGAAAAGGGGGTCAATACTGGGGAGGTTTACTGGAACTGGAAATGGGTTGTTGGAAGGAATTGAAGAAAACAAAATAAGAGATAAGAAATGGCAGATGGACCATAGACCACAGAAAGAGAGCTAAGAGAAGACAGGAAAGCAGAAGCCTCAGATCGGGACCAGCATGATCAGAGAATAAAATGGTCAGACAACAAAGGTAGAAAAAATAATTCTATTTGATTTTAGTGACTGGACTTTGTGTTATCTTTATACTTTATACTGTATGGGGGAACTGCATCTCTTATTTATCTGATGTTGCACTGCTTGAAGTGTCTGGCTTCTTGGGGTTTCAGTTTAAATTTTGTCTACATATATTTATTTTTATTTTAGTTTGTAAGTCACTTATTCTTTGCTTGATAAGGGTCTGTGTTTTGGGTGTGTGGCTCAGCCCAGTTGTTCTGTTAACACAGAGTTTGTACCTAAAGATCTATATTGTACTGTAGTAATTTGACATGTTCAGCTTTTCAAATAGGTGTATAAATGTTCCAGAGCCCACTGTAGTATTAGAGTGACACTTTTTTTGGTGGGCTCCTTATGTGAGTTTTGGAAGTTTGTGCTGATATGGTATGGTATGGTAAATTTGCTCTATAGATACTCAGTGACTTTATTGTAGGGTTTTGTATTAGTTCACAATATGCCTGGTACTGGAGAATGTTTGTTGTTGTTAGTGAGATGATCAGAATCTGATTTTTTTTAAGATATTAAGTTCTGTGGGTGAATGTCCTGGTTCTGCTCTGCAACCACTGTTGAAGCGGTTTCTGTGGATGCAAAATATATGTTGAAAAAGAAAAAGCAATAACCATAACACAGTTTATAACAACAAAATAAAAATGAGTTATAATTTAGTTTTATAAACTGTGCTCTGGTTCTCGCTCTCTTTTAGTTCCTTGGTGTGCAAACATCTTGCATTTCCTCCATATAATCTAATCAGCTTTTTGGTTTGGTTCAGTCCCTGACTGGAGTTTTGAAAAAGCCCCGCCCCCTCGGGGGGCGGAGCCCGATGTCCAGCGGGATGGTCGCATAACGCTGAGGCTCCTGAGAGGCCTACTCAGAATCCTGAATTAACACCGGACAAACTTGAATTTCTGCTCTGATCTTGCCGGGGCACATTGGTGAGATGGCAGGGACCAAACCCACGCGCCTGGAATTTGGATCTCCAGCGGCTTCTCACGGTAAACGCTCCAAAACTGAACCCCCGTCCCCGCAGAAGGGGTTGGCTTTGCGCGGGGGCCCCGAAATGCAGCAGGAAATCCTCGCAGAAATTAGAGGGGTTAAGGACCTCGTGCAGTCAAACGGTGAAGCACTTCGAGCGCTGAGGGAAGATCTTGGTGTGCTGCAAGGCAGGCTGGAGGGGCTCTCTTCGCGTCAGGACAAAATGGAGAGTATATTAGACTCCCATGCGGTCCGGCTGTCCAAACTCGACAAAGTTGAACGTCAGGTGCGGGCCTTGCAGAAAGAAGTGGAAGATGGCAATAATAGAGCGCGCCGCAACAACCTACGACTCGTGGGCATACCGGAGGGAGCGGAATTGGGAGACATGAAGGAGTTTTTAAGTAAAATCCTCCCTTCCCTGCTCCAAATCACCTTTACCAAAGAATTGGAGATCGATCGCGCTCATCGTGTACCCACAAACATAACGCTCAACAGGAAGACCCCGCGGCCTATCATCTTTCGACTTTTGAGATATCAACATGTGGAACAAATTCTCAGTGCCTCCCGGGCAAAGGGCCATGTGGAGTTTGAGGGCCACAAGGTCTCCTTCTATCCTGACTTGGCTAAACCCACGGTCGACCGCCGAAAGCGCTTTCTGGAATTTCGGCCGAGGCTTCAACAACTACAAGCACGCTATGGCCTGATGTACCCGGCCAAGCTCCGAGTCACGCTTCACAATCAGACAAGAACATTTGAGGACCCTGATCTACTAGCGGAGTTTTTGGACTCTAAAGAAGCCGACTTGATGCGCTGACTTCCAGAATATTCCTGCCAGTACTCTCACATCCGCTGTACCTGCCATATTGGATTTACCGCGGCTCAGCGAAGAGTCTGTCGAGGGCGGTTTGTTGCCTTATTTTGAAGATATCTGGGACCCGACTCCATCTACCCATAGTAGCCTCGACGAGTATCAGAGACAGTGTTACTTATGGACTCTGGTGTTTCTTTTCTTTTATTATGTCTCTATCTTCCTCTCTAGGGCCTCCTCCCGCAGACATCTGGTCGCCATATTCATTGGGGGTTTTGCTTCTTCTCTAAGTTACTTTGGTACATACTTTTCAATATGGGTGTATTGGCCAGCATACTTGGTGCTTATGTCATTATTGTACAGATTCTGATTATGTTGTAAGTTTTCAAGCGCCCTTACCTAAAATGTCTATTATCGATTGATGGCACCATGTAAGATTTTCTCATTGAATGTACAAGGAATCAATAATCCGATAAAACGGAGGAAACTCCTAAGCTATCTAAGTCATGAAGCTGCGGACCTGATTTTCCTCCAAGAAACACATTTCAACTCGAAGGAAACTCTCAAACTCAATATTAAACCTTACATGGTGGCCGCCTATTCCCCAGCCGTTTCTAGGAAATGTGGGGTTGCCATATTGGATAGGAAATCTCTGCATGCTACTATTGTTGCGACTTGCTCAGATACAGCGGGTAAATGGTCCAGAGTTCACCTCCAGATAGGTAACTTTAAAGTTACATGTATATGCCTTTATGCTCCTAATGTGGATGACCCTGCCCTTTTGCTACTATTGCTCAGGTTGCGCAGGCCTCTGCTAATACTTCATTGATATTGGGGGGGATTTCAATTTAGTTCTTGATCCCCTGATTGACAAATAGCCGCCTAGGATAAGTGGTCCCCCCAAGAGTCACATCGCGCTTACCTCTGTGATCAAAGATATTGTTCTAGTCGATCTATGGAGGTTACTGTACCCCAATGAGCTTGACTTTACCTTCTTCTCTTCCCCTCACAAATCCCAGTTTCGCATAGATTTCTTTCTAATATCAACACTGTTAGTTCCTCAGGTGGACGCTGAAAAGATTCACTCCCAGCATATTTCAGATCATGCTGCTATTTCTTTTCAATACCACACTACTGCACTTCAAGGGAATCCGGGGGCCTGGTTCTTTGATAGAGCCCTATTAACTCAGCCAGAGTTCCGGTTAGAAATTCGAGCAGCCATACATGATTACTTCCAGACCCTGGTACTCCAGGGGGATCTGGACACCCCAACAGCTCTTCTCTGCAGCTCGTTGGAAAACCTTTTCTGATTTATACAGGGAATTTGCGTTACCAGCGAAACATTACTTTCAATTGATGCAGCTTTCATGCTGCCTCAAAAGTGCTCCAATCATGCCGCCCTCTGTCCCTACTAAGGATGGGCTATTAGAACTAATTCACTCTATTAGTAGTACACATGGGGTAGCCTCTAACTTTTATAAACTATTATGTCAGGGTACAGATACTGCCACTTGTAGAGTCCAACAAACCTGGGATCGCTAACCGCAAACCACTTTAACCCCTGTGCATTGGAGCGTTTTCTGGAGCAAAATAGTGCGGGTTTCCCGCTCTGCCTCAGTTACCCAAACTCAACTCTCGTCTTTTTTGCACATAGATGTTCTTATATTCCAGGAAAATAGCCAAATGGAACACAACTGCCAGGGACCAGTGTAGGTCTTGCCATACTGATGTGGGAACCCTCGCTCATGTTCTTTATGAATGTCCTTAACTACAGGTTTACTGGGGGCGGGCTTGGGGCGGTATTCCATTTATCTTACACCTTCACGAGCCTCTTTCTTGGAAGACTGTGGGACTCCGCTCAGTGGCGGAGGTCCCCTCTCTTCCTAAGAAGGGTCGCTTTCTCCTGATTTCATGCTGGGTATAGCCATATGTTTAATCGCGAGGACTTGGAAGGATAGCTCTCGACTTACTGTCAATGAATAGTGGAACCTTGTCTGCTTATATAGTAAATATGAGCAGATATCTCGGAGAGCTATTTTCCATACCCAAATTCATTCTCGCTTGTCTAAATGGCAGATGCTCAATGATCATGTACAATCTGCTCATTGCTTCGACATGTCTGTTTAATGTACACTCATCATGTTTCAGATCGCCGTTAGGTTTTGTAACACAATAATGTCAGTACACGCCCGCTTCGAGAATGATTTAGTTTTCTAGAGAAGAAGCAGGGGGGAGGGGGGTGGCAGGGGTTTACTTTGGTGTATGTATCACATTCCATGTATGTATTTGTCTTTTAGCTGTATGTCTTCCTTTCCTTTGTTGTTGTAAAACGAAAATAAAGCATTAAAAAAAAAAAAAAAGCCCCGCCCCCTCTACGGGGTGGGGCGCCATCTCATCCTTTGCCTCAGGCAGCAGATTGCCTTGAGCCACCCCTGAGTACTACCCGGTAGACAGTGCCACAACAGCCCCATCCACTATCTAGCTCAAGTAGTACAAATGCATCCTTTTCTACAAGACACCCATGACTATGACTTTCGAGATTCAACTTGTCATAATGCCTAGATGTAAATAGTTTCCCCAGGTTATCCAAGTTTTAGTACCTGTTCTTTGTAAACACAGATCAGCCACTGCAATGTGTAAGTTTTATCTTTCATGTAAACCGCACTGATGTTGAATAGTGCGGTATAAAAGAGACTGTAAATAAATAAATAAAAAATAAATAAAGATCTGGGAACTGACTGAGCAAGAGTTATGGCATTTTGGCACATTCTGTTGCGGCAAGTCTGGCTCGATGTTCAGCTAGCTGCTGGCAATATCATACTGTTGGTATGTTCTTTTTCCTACCAGGGTGCTGAGAGTATAGGATACTATAGTGTCCATTATACTTGACATAGATTATATCTGATTTCTTCAGAATGAATGGCAGTCAAGGACAGTTTATGAGGAGATTTTTCTTAGTCCTCCACACAAAGCGCTCAGTTCTGGCCTTCTGAGGGCAGTGCCTGTTAGGTGCAACATGTGTATTTTGTCCATGCTTTCTGAAGACTGCTCATGACTGTCTCCCTTGGTGTTCCATGGTAGGCAGCGGATACGCTTGGCTTCCACATCTTTACGTGCTTCTGTAACTGGGTGTTAGGTAGCAGTGATCTGCTTCAGATTTTTAGGTTAAGTTTGTTTATTGGAGAAAACAACACCAGCCCCAACAGGGGCGAAATACAATGCACACAAAAGTGAAACAGGCTAAAAACAGACCATAACAAAACAACCTCGGTACATTTTACATTTTACAACCCCCCCCAGTCACAAATGTGAGCCCGAGGGCGCACACACAATGACAGAAACAAAGGCAAAGAACTAGGTGTCCCCCCCTCCCAAATCCCCCAATGCAGCCCAACAGAAAATTCCAGATTAACAACTGTAATAGTCGTACTCCCCCCCTTCATACATAAGTGTAAACGCTCCCACGCTGCACTCCGTCCTCTCAGGGAGGCTCGGGGTGTACTCTTCTCCCGAGCCTCACCTGTAACTCCGAGAAGGCAGGGAGAGGAAGGTAAAACGGCAGCTAACCCCCCCATCCCCCCCCCACCCCCTTCCGTACCTCCCCCTCCACCCCCCCATATAGCCCCTCCCTTACCTATCCTATCCCCCCCCTACTCCCCCCCCTAAGACTGAGACAGGCACACCGGACCAGATAGCCGACCACCCTCCCGAGGTGGGGCTGTCAGGGGTCACCGAGAATCCGGTTACGAGTGTGACGGGGTAAGAAATGCAAATGAGGCCCCCACGCAATCAGAAACTTCTGCCACCTTGCTGGATGGCCCTTGGCCCGGAGTCTTTCCATTAAGAGCACCTCATGCAATCGCCCCCTCCAGAGGCCGTACGTCGGGCCCTTGGCATCCATCCATCGGAGCAAAATAGTCATCCTCGCAACCACCAGCACCAAGCGCAGCCACATCCAAACCACGCGCCCCAATTGCTCTTCACATTCACTCTCCCACACATCCAAAACAACATTCAGAGCCGTGAGGGAGATCCGGCTGCCCACACACCCAGTTAAATAAGCCTGCACTTTCTGCCAAAAAGTTTGTACACAGGTACATGCCCACAGCATGTGCCCCAAGGTCGCCCCCGCTGCACCACAGCGGGGGCAACGATGAGTCCCAGCGATTCCCGCTTGCCACGCCCGCAGTGGGGCGTAGTAGAGCCGAGGTACCAACCGATACTGCATGTCCCGAAAGGACCCCAGAACAGAGAGTTTGGGAATTGCAGACAAACCTGTCAGCAACTCCGCACTCGTCACCCGGCCCTCCAATTCCCGAGTCCACGCCACTGCAAGTTCATCCATAGCTATAGGCAAGGCTGATTCCCATAGTACCTTATGCAACCAGGCCACACGCATACCCTGCTCCCCCCCCAATAACGACACCTCGATCTGAGAGCTTACCTCCCCCCCTAGTGCTACCAGGGGTAATGTGCGAACATAACTCCGAAGCTGCACATAACAAAACGTATCCCGCCTGTCAAGAGCGTAATGTCGACACAGCTCAGAGAAGGGCAGCAGAGATCCCTCAGGCGAGATCACATGTTCTAAATTAACAATCCCCAGCTTCGTCCAACGTGCAAACGAGCCTCCCTCCAGCCCGGGCGAGAAATCGCCGTTCCCCCGAATGGGGAGGTAAGGCGAGTGACAGGCGGAGAGCTTGCGACCGCTACAAAAAGAGCGCCACCCCGTCTGGATCGGATCTATAAGAGAAACACGAAGCATGCGGGCCAGTCCGAGGGGCTTCCGGGTATGTAGAAGGTAGCGCGGGTGAAAAGGCTGCACCGCAGCCCGTAGCATCCCCAAAGGGGTGTATTCCTCCAGATCCCACAGCCAGTCTCGGGCGTACCGCAATAGGCAGGCTATATTATACTTACGTACATCAGGTAGTCCCATTCCTCCCAAGGACCAAGGCTGGCACAGAATTTCCGCCCGTACACGAGGTCGTCGTCCCCGCCACAGCAAACGGTTCACCAAGCTCTCCAATTTCTTCCGATCCGACCGCCGCAACAGCAACGGCAAGGTCTGTAGCAGATATAAGATCTTGGGAAACAGTGTCATCTTATAGAGGGTGACGCAGCCTCCAAGAGACAGCGGGAGATCCCGCCATTTATCAACACTGGCGGCCACTACTGCCAGCACCTTGTCAACATTCAGTCGATATAAATCATCCAAAACGGCCGGGATCATCACCCCCAGGTATTTAAAATGGCTAGTTTCCCACTTTAAAGGGAAGTCCCCCTGCCATTCCGTCGAGCCGCCCGGGCCGAGGTACATCGCTACTGATTTGTCCAAATTTAAGCGAAATCCGGAGGGCACCCCATACTTGCCAAAGAGCTGTAAAAGGTGTGGGAGGCCCGTCTGAGGGTCTACCAGGTGCACAAGAAGGTCATCCGCGAAGGCGGCGGCGCAAAATTCAAAACCCCCCACTCGTACCCCTTGGACGTGAGGATGAACCCGAAGCCGCTGCAATAAAGGTTCCAAGGTTAAGATGAATAAAAGGGGAGACAGGGGGCATCCCTGTCGAGTCCCTTTCTGGATGGGAAAAGCAGTGGACATGGTGCCATTAACCAAGATGGCTCCTATCGGGTCTGCGTACAGAAGCTGCACCACGTTGACATAGAAGCCCGTAAATCCCATAGTGTCCAACACTTGGTACATGAAATCCCAGTTAACTCTGTCAAATGCTTTCTCAGCATCGAAACTGATGAGCATAGACCTCAGCTTAGCCGCCCGTCCCATGCACATAGAGAGTAGGAGACGTTGCAGACTGTAAGCTGCATGGCGGCCCCGCACAAATCCCACCTGGTCCTTGTGGATCAAGTCAGGTAGGATGGGTGCTAATCTGTCTGCCATAATCTTAGCAAGAATCTTAATGTCAACATTAAGGAGAGAGATGGGTCTGTATGAGCCCGGCAGCAGCGGGTCTCTCCCTGGCTTTGGAAGAACTGTAACCAACGCCTTATTCGCCTCATAGGGGAAAGCGCCCCGGCCAACCAAGTCCTCAAAGTAACCCGCAAGAGGGGCCGCCACCGCCTCCCCCAGGGACTTGTAAAACTCCCCCCGCAAGCCGTCCAATCCGGGAGCTCGGCCATTTTTCAAACTCCGAATCCCATCTAAGACTTCATTCAACGAGATAGGTTTGTTCAATATCTGCACCTGGTCAGCAGTCAGCTTCGGTAGCGTACAGCTCGCCAGGAAAGCCCGGCCCACCTCTGCGTCCCCTCCATCCCGAGCATAAAGTTGCCGGTAGTATTCGGAAAAGACCCTTTGGATCTCTGCGGTATCTTTACATATAGACCCATCCGGGCGACGAATCGCCCCGATGTGTCGGGCCCCTCCGACCGGCCGCACCAAAGCGGAAAGCAGCCGTCCCGCCCGATTGCCGTGTTGGTATAATTGAAAGCGGTAGTACATCATAGATTTTTGAGCCCTTTGGTGCAGGAGTAGTTCCAACTCTCGCTGAATTTCTCGCAGTTGGCGACCATGGGTAGCCATCCTATCCGCCGCCAGTCGCCTCCTAGCTCTGCCGAGTTCACGCTCCAGCAAGAGAATTCTGTGATTGCGGCGTTTCCGCATGGAGCTATAATAGCTAATGACCTCCCCCCGCATGACCGCCTTACCCGCTTCCCAGAGGAGGGCCGGAGACGTCTCTGGAGTATCGTTGAGTGCTTCATAATCCTTCCACCGATCTTTAAGATAGCCCACAAACGTAGCATCCCCACTAAGTTCCAAAGGGTATCGCCAAAAGTGATGCCCAGAAGGCACGCGGTTTCGTAATTCCAGGGTAACCATTGCATGATCAGAAATAAGGGGAGGGCCCACCGCTGTAGCCACCACTCGGTTAAACAGGGATTCCGAAACCAAAAAATAATCAATGCGGGACCAAGTGTTGTGGGCACGGGACAAATGAGTATACTCCCTATCTCCTGGGTGTAACACTCGCCAAATGTCTAAGAGGTGGTGTGCCTCACAGATCCCCAACAGTCGCCGCTGACTCCGACGGTCCCTACGCCCAGCCTGCTGAGACCTGTCCACAATGTCATTCAAGGCAGTATTGAAGTCCCCACCCAGGATTACCTGGGAACCAACAGCTCCCGCCACCAAACGTTCCAGAGTTTGATAGAAACCAGTCTCATAAACATTGGGTGCATATACAGAGCCCAGAACAACCTTGGTGCCCTCGAGCAATCCCCGCACCAGGACGTACCCACCCTCCGGGTCAATGTCAACCGATTCCTCGACCCACCCCACCGACTGGGCTATTAAAATGACCACCCCTCGCTTCTTCCCTACAGCCGGGGCGCCGTACACCCGAGCTCTATAGCGTGAGCCCAATTTTGCGTGCTCAACCGCCGTCTGGTGGGTCTCCTGCAACATAGCGACTTCAATCTTTCGTCTTTTAAGTTGTATTAATTTGTATCGCTTGATTGGGGAGCCGATACCACAAACATTCCAGGAAGCAATCTTCAAACCACTAGCCATTATTCTTGTCAGTAAAGTAGCTCCCAAGGTGAACAATCAACCCTTGACGGAGGTGAGAATCCCCCCAGCCTGGGATCCTCCCTTCCATAACTTTCACCCATCCAGACCTACACACCTGGCCGCATTCACCACAACTGCACGCCCCATGCCTCGGACCAATATCCATCTCATATCCTGCCTCAGTCATCCCCACCCCCCCCCCCCAGTCCAAACATCCCCTTACTCCCCGAAAAGCGACACAGCAACCCCCCCCTCCCCTAACCAGCCCCATTCCCCCCAGACATTCAAACCATTCTCCCCCTTTAAGTCCCCCCCATAACCCTTATCCCCATTCTCCCCTCTCATCCATCCTCCCCTACCGTGCCCAGCCAGTCTGATCCTGGTCGGACCCCTCCTGTTGGCAACGGACCCATACCCCCCAGCCTCCCCCACATGCACAGCACAGTCAGTCCACATGCCCAACCCTGGCCCCTAATCAAGTACAATACCCCCACCCACCCCCCCGAAAGCCCAAAGTGCCCCCTTATACCCTCCCCCCCCCCCCGGGAGTAGCCCTCGCTGGAGGCAGAGGCGATCAGAAAAAAGACACACTCCCAGTACCTCCCGTTCTAATCCACGTCCCAGATTCGCCTCCCAGCTGGTCTCTGGAGGGACAACAAGCCAAGGAAGGGTCTCCTAAAGGTCCCCAACAATAGGAAGGGATCCAAAACTAGGCCCTAGACGAGGACCCCGGGAGTACGCTCCCCCCCCCCGTAGAACCCAGAGGCTCCAAACCGAGGAGTAAAGAGCCCCTGCCCCTCAAACGCAATACTCAATCCACACCAAGGGGCAATAACATGAAAGGAGTGAACAATACTATGAATTAATATAAACTTGGCTATACAAAAAACAGAAGCAGAAACATAAGAGTAGAAAACGGTGATATAATGAGAAATAGTACGGAAAACGATAAATAATTAAATCCAATGGTTGTGAAAAAATAAAGAAGAAGGAGAATAAAGATAAATAAATAAAGCAGGGAGGAAGGGAAAGAAGGGAGAAAAAGAAGAAAAGGAAAGAAAGGAAAAGAAAGAAGAGTTGAAGGGGAATGTAAAAAGGGAGAATAACACTGTAAGATAAAAAATAACAATGTGAAATAGAAAGTCCCCAGTATCATCACTCGGCCAACTTTACAGTCTGGCGGGCATCAGGGTAGCAGAGCAGTTCGCGCAAAAGCACCCCAGCAGGCCCAGACCAAAAGTAATCATCGCAATTCAGGCAGTCCTCGCGGATAAGGCCCCAGAAGGAAGACTCACGTCGGCAACCGCCGCTTTTCACTTCCAGAGTCCCATCCCACCTCATGTATCTGTCGCTGACATCTCGGCAAGGCGGGCAAGAAAGGCTCCAGCTTCTTCAGGGGTGTTCCAGAGATGTGCCTGTCCCTGGTGTTCCACCCGTAGTCTGGCAGGGTACAAGAGGGAGAAACGCAGGCCCCGACCCGCCAGCTGCGCACAGACAGGTGAAAAGGCCTTGCGCTGCTGGCTAACCAGCGTAGAGTAATCCTGGAATACCAGCAGAGATTCCGCATCCCCGGACCTCCTCCGATGTCCTCGGGCCGCCCTCAGAACCAGCTCTTTTTGGCGATAGTCCAGGAAGCGTGCAATGACGGCACGGGGCCGCCTGGCCTGCTCCCGCCTGGGGACCAACCGGTGCACTCTCTCCAATGCAATAGGGGACTCCGCAGCTTCAGGTAAGGTCTTGGATATCCAGTCCTGCAGGTACGCAGGTAGAGCGCCATCCGCGATGTTCTCGGGGACGCCTATGAATCAGAGATTCTTCCGGCGACCCCGGTTTTCCAGGTCGTCTATTTTTTCGCTCTGCAGCTTCACCGTTGTCTCTAAAGCTTGCACGCGGGCCACAAGAGAGTGGTGTTCGTCCTCCAGGCCGGAGATCCGGGTCTCAGCGTGCTCCATACGGTCTGTAAAATCCGTAATACTTTGGGCCACCGATTGTATCTGGGCTCCCAACTCCCGGAACCGACCATCCAAGGCCCGCGCCACTGCCGCGCTCACCTCGTCTACCATGCCCGGATCCCCCTCCGATCCCGGGCTCCGGGGCGCTCCCTCTGCCATCTTGGGATCCGGAGCACGTGTCTTTCGGGATGATTTCGCGGCCATCTGAGGCACCCCGCCGGGCAGAGAAGGCACCGGGGTGCGCTGTCCACTCTCCCTGGTGCCCCTTGGGGGGATAGAGGGCATTCAGTCGGGATAAATTAGAAGATTGAGGGAGATAGTGGGATATGGGATCCGGAGCCGATCAGCACACAGCCAGTCAGCTCATAGCCAAACCGGAAGTCCAGATTTTTAATAAGAACAGTTGCTTTTTTGTTGCTTCTAAGGATTTTGAGTTTCTTACTTTTCGTGCTTGGCATAGGGCTCACTATTACCAAGCGACTAAGTTCTTATGAGTGCTTACTCGGTGTCAGATGGTTCCGTTGAGTTCGGTCTTTGGCTTCAACTGTTTTGTCTAGATCAGTTGTTTTAGTTCTTAGCTTTCCTACAGGAGCTCTCCAGATCAACCAACAGTAAGGATTTAAGGGTTTGTTTTATTATATTAAACTGTTAGCTCTCTGACTGGGAGCTCTTAAAAGGGTTTTTTGTACATTTTTAAAGCAAGGTTACTTTCTTTTTGGTACTTTAGTGGGACTTTCCTTGAGCACAGTAGGTGGTTGAACTCCAGTAACCTCCTCAGCTTTGGGAACTGCTAACACCTAATCAGGTGTTAGTTCCCTCCCTACCCACCCCGGCTTCCACCCACCCCTAGCGAGTAGTCTTGCTTTATAGGGCACCTCCCCATTTGACAAAGCACAGAGAATTGAACCAGCACATTTTGAATATAATTAAGGAGATTTAACTGCTTTTTCTCTGAAAGGACAGCTGGGAAACCGGCTGGTACTTGGTAGATCTCTCTCTTTTGCTTTAACAGATACCTAAGCTCCACGAACAGAACAATGTCTGGGAAAAATCGTATCGCTAAAGCTGTTGCCCCCGTTACAGCTTCTGCCTCGGTCCAGACAGAGGTCCTAATGCCAGTTGAAGGACTAGTTCCATGTGCAGGGTGCCTGCATGCTGAAGCTCTGAGGAAACAAGTGGAGGAACTCAGAGAGGAGGTGGCGAGGCTGAGGAGCATTCAAGACAGTGAGAAGTACATTGATGAGATGCTTCTTGCAGCAACCAAGCTCTCCAGCAGAGGAGAAGATGGGTGCCAACAGAATGTCGATGGTTGGACACAAGTCACCAGGGCCTGCAAAATCACCAATCCAACTTCTCCAGCCCTTGAATTGAAGAACCATTATGCAGCCCTGGAAGTGGAGGAGGTGAAAGCATCCCTGGAAAGGGAAGAACCAGAGCTCAAGTACCCCAAAGTTGCAGAATCAGTGACCACAAGGAAACGAAGGGTAGTAGTGGTTGGAGACTCTCTTCTGAGGGGTACTGAGGCGTCCATCTGCCAACCAGACTTGATGTCCAGAGAGGTATGCTGTCTGCCTGGTGCCAAAATCCAAGATGTTACGGAGAGTTTGCCGAGACTCATCAAGCCCACTGACTATTACCCAATGTTGCTAATCCATGTTGGAATAAATGATACTGCCAGGTATACCTCGGAACGTATCAAAAGTGACTTCATGGTTCTGGGACAGAGGGTGAAGCAGTTAGGTGCACAGGTGGTGTTCTCTTCAATCCTCCCTGTTGAGGGTAAAGGCCAAGGCAGAGGCATCTCGATGCTTGGAAGGAGATCTACCCTTTGAGGACCGGCCAGATTTATGTTTGGTTACCTGAGATCCATGGGAGGAAGACAAAGCCCTGGAAGACGTCGATGCCACGGATGCTGCATCGGAGGGAAAAAGGGTGCTAAGCTTAGCAGCTCGGTTCTGCCGACCCCTCTTTGACATAATCCCACAGGCAACACACTCCGAGATGGAGTGGTCAGGACGGAGATGGTAGCGCCACACTTGGAACACTTTTTAAAACCCAAAGCGGGTTTTTCCATGTTGAGGAAAAATTGGGCCTAGTGCCCAAAATGGCGCATGGCACCCGAGAGAAAAAAGGCTGGAAAATCCAGATAAAAGATTAGAATTTTTTTTTTTTAAGAAAGAAAGAAAGAACCGGCGGTACCGGTATAGCGTCGAGGAAGGCAGACGCTACCATAAAAAGAATGAAAAATATGGGATAATTTCTGCGGTGACAGGAAAACGACCTGCTGGCTCCGCGGAAATCGAAGAACTGGAGAGAGGCAGTTGGGAAAGGCGGGAAGGCAGCACGCAGGCGCTGTGGGATGCTCCCAAAAGCTTTCTAATTGGACGCCAGGAAGTGTTTCCGCGAAGGCTCCGTCGGTACCGACGATACCCATATGTGAAGACTACATTCCTGCTTGTTCCTGGAGATAGGCTTGAAAGGAAAGAAAGTCAAGACAATGGTGATGAACCGCATGTTGAAGTAGTTTAGAAAGAAAGGGAAGAATGGAGATGGGTTGATAATTGGAAAGACATATAGGGTAAAGTGAGGGTTTCTTGAAGAGAGGTGTAACCACAGCATGCCTGAAGGCTGAAGAACAGTTGCAGTGGAAAGCAATAGGTTATGGATATGACAAATGGAACGACTGACAGTGAAGTAGACAGTTTAGTAGATGGGTGAGAATGGAATCAGAGGAGCAGGTAGTGAGTTTCGAGGAAGCAAGGAGATGTGTGGTTTGCTCCTCAGTGATCTAAAAAAAAAAAGGAAGAAAGGATGATAGAGGTTACAGGAAGGATTTGGGAGTGAAGAGGGGAAAGGGGGGATGAAGACGACACAATGGGGGAATTCAAGAATAATCTTGTGAACTTTGTCATGGAAACAGCTAACCAAAGTCTGGGCAGAAAGGGAAAGAGGGAGCAGAGGCATTTTGAGGAGAGAACAGACTCGTAAATAGGTAGCGAGGTTTAGAGGCAAGAGTTAGTCAGGTGGACATAATAGTCTTGGTGAGTGCCATGACTGACTGGAAAGAGGCTAGCATGAATTTGAAAAGTAGAGAGCTGGATTTGAGCCAAATGCACTCAGCTGAGAAGGCACAGAAATATAGGTAGCAGCTAGGGCTAAGGTTCAGTACGCCTCACAGGACATGGCATGGGAGAAGAAAAAGCATCTAGAGCTGAGGAGAGTGCAGTGTTATAAGAAGATACTGCCTCAACAGACAGATGACATAGTGGAGGAAAGAGGTGATGAGACAACGATAGCATGAGGATTCCTAAAGAGATTGGAGGAGACTTGGTGAGACTGAGGTGGGGGGTGATGAATAGTGAAGCTTAGCAAGTGATGAACAGATAACACAGGTACACTAAAAAAAATTTTTTTTAAACTGCCTCTAATGTTTCGATTGATTTTTACGTTTTTTGGTGCGCTGAATCCAAATCTGGTAACCAATTTGCTCCATCACGTACAGATTTTTTGCTACATTGGGTTAGCAGTTTGAGGTGAACGTTTCAGATTGAGTGCGATCGAGATAAAAGTTTCTTGGATGAATTCTTTATACTAATTGTTTAGTAGTTATTCAAATAAGAATAAAGAAAATTGTAACAAGGCAGCACATAAGAATAGAGTAATGTCAACAAAACACACTGTGATGGTAGCAAAATTGTCTGCACTTAAAACAGCCACATACATGTGCACAAACATTGAGCATATAAAAGCGAGGTTAGACACAAAGCAAAGCAAAGCAAAGAAATGTGCAAAAAATGTTGTACAGGTATGTATGTAAGAATAGAAACCGCAAACCGCACCATTGCAATACATGAAGACAAACACCCGATGGTGTGAAAATAAAATTCGAATAAATGAGATCCGACACTGTGGTAATAACTAGCAAATTTTTATTTCAAAGTTTAGTAAAAACACGATATTTGTCAACACAGTTTAGATTTTAAAGTCATTCTTGGGTCAATCAATCTCCTGGTGGGCCCGTTTCTTCTTCCCCCGAATGCTTCTCTTGGTGCGCTGCTTGGCGTATTTTTCATCTGGGGTTTCCCGCAGCAGCAACCAGCAGAAATCAGCCATCATAGTGGTGTTCCATCTTCCTTGGTACCTTCTCTCTGCGTCCTTGATGTCCTGGTGAAACCTTTCACCTTGTTCTTCACTGTACGCCCCCAAGTTTTCGGGAAAGTAGTTCACATGGGAGTGCAAGAAATGGACTTTCAGGCTCATGTTACAGCCTTGTTCTTTGAAGGCATTGAGCATCCTGGCAACAATATCCTTATAGTTCTCATCCCGCCTGTTCCCCAAGAATTTGAGAACAACATCCTTGAAGGAATCCCAGGCTTCTTTTTCCTTCTCAGACATCGTTTCAGCGAATGCTCCATCTGAAATGAGTTTCCTTATATCAGGGCCAACAAACACTCCTTCCTTTAGCTTTGCTTCAGAAAGTCGGGGGAACTTTGAGCAAAGGTACCGAAAGCACTCACCATCTTTTGGAAGGGACTTGATGAATTGCTTAATGAGACCCAACTTAATGTGGAGAGGTGGTAATAGAATTTTATCACGAGGTACCAAGCTCTCATGAAGAACATTTTTCTCACCGGGTCTCAAATACTCCCGAATTGGCCAGTCTTTTTTCCCCCAGTGTAGGTCGCGGGCCCGGCTATCCCACAAGCAAAGGAAGCAGGGATATTTGGTGAAACCGGATTGCTGCCCTAATAGCATGGATAGAATTTTAAAGTCTCCACAAATCATCCACTTATGCTCATAATAACGAATCTTCTGAAGAATCAGGGCCAAATTCTCGTATTTTTCTTGGAGAATAACAGAGTGAGCAATAGGAACTGAAGCGAATGTGTTGCCATTATGAAGAAGAACACCTTTTATGCTGTCTTTTGACGAATCAATGAACAGCCGCCATTCAGCAGGATCATACTTGAGTTTAAACTTTTCCATCACTCCGTATATATCGTTGCAAAATACCAAATCTTCCTCTTTGCTGAAATACTTCAAAAATTGTGTCTCGCGGTTGCGGTACCAATAAAAAGTTGTTCCTGGTGACAATAGATTTTTCTGTTTAAGCCGAGAACCTAGCAGTTGGGCAGCATCTTTTGGGAGTCCTAAATCCCGGACTAAATCATTCAATTCAGCTTGAGAGAAAAGTTCAGGTTTCGGATCTGGTTCAGTTTCAAACTCGGAAGTACTGGACTCATCGGGAAAAGCCATCTGATAAGTCTCATCATGATCAGAACCGTCCACACAAATATGATCCAAAGATTTTGGTGGTTCAGGCACAGGTACTTCGTTGCTATGAGGCATAGGCCTAATTGCTGAGGGAAGGTTGGGGTAACTTATTACGTTCTTATTTTTTAAGTTGTATCCCTTCACAATGCAAGAGCAAAAATAGCAGTCACTGCTGTGGTCTCTTTGTTCACGCCACATCATAGGTATTCCGAAACGAAATGCTTGTTTTTTACCTTTCATCCATAAGCGTAGATCTTCCTCACATGTCTTGCACACTTTGTGAGGAGCCCACGGTTTGTCTTGATCGCCTAACTTCAAACCGAAATAGGCGAAATATACTTTTTTAATAAATGCAGAAATGTTCCTCTGCCGCTTTTTCACGGTATATTCCCCACAAATAAAACAAAAACTGTCCGGAGAGTTGACGCAACCTCTGGCTCTGTGAGCCATCACAAATACACAGCACTGCAAACTACAACTGTAGTGAACCACTTCGGAATAAAGCTGGATTACGACTGAGCAAACAAAATGTAATAATGAACTTGCAAGAAACTGAAATTTGACAGGAACGTTCATGTCGCAACCACCGTGTTTGAGCGAGCGAGCGAACGAGGCGAGGCGAACAGGAAAGAACATGCGCCAGCGCGAGTACTGGATTTAGCCCCCCGCCTCCCAATTGTCCTGTTAATGTATAAAATGAATACAAAACACTCTAAAATATCATGAGGGAGTGTTTCTAGTTAGTTAACCATTACAACCTCTATTTTGGGCCAAGAAAATAAACTGCAGTAGGCTAAAAAGAAATTATGTGAACATTCCTTATATGGGTAAGAAATCTAATTTTGCAAGAAAACGTGACGTGATGGAACATTTTGGCTATTTTTCCTGGATTCAGCACCCCAAAATCTATAGGAATCAGTTGCAAAACTGGAGGCAGGTTTTTGGTAGTGTACCTGTGTAATGGAAGAATTGAGTTGCAGAGGTTTGAGAGCAAGTAGTTAGAGAAAAAGATAAGGTCAATACAGTGTCCATGCTGGTGAGTAGGGGCAGTACAGCACAACTGGAGGATGAATGAGGAGGTAAGAAAAAGGAGCTTTTAAGGGTCAGAGGGGCTATCAACATGAATGTTAAAATCCCCAAGAATAAGGGAAGGGGAAAGATACATCCATAAAGAAAAAAATCCATGAGTCAAAGTCAGTGAGATAGGTAGAGGTGGACTTACCAGGGGGTCAAAAAATGACAGCTATCCAGAGAGGTAGTGGAGTAAACAGGTGGATGAAGTAGACTTCAAAGAAAGGAGCAATACTGAGGCAGAAGAGGTTGAAATTGGCAGGAACGAGAGAGCAGAAGCCCAACACCAGCACCACGGCCAAGGGGACAAGGCATATGGGAAAACTGGTAGCCACCATGACTGGTGGCAGCAATTGAAGCAGAATCTTCAGGAAGAAGCCAAGTCTCAGAGAAAGAGGGTGGAGAGCAAGAGATAAAAGAGGTCATGAATAAAGGTAAGTTTATTTGAGATGGAGTGTACATTCCATAAGACGCATGAGAAAGGGAGAGAGGAAGAGAGAGGAATATGAATAAGACTTGAGGAGTTCCATGTGGATCTGCCCTGACAGTGAAAAAGTCTAAGGGGGGGGGGGGCAGGGTTGGGATTGGTATCCCCAGATAAGAGTGTGGGGGAGAGAGGAGGTGGTATGACTGTAATGAGGGCGAGGTTCTTTCAGAGAGAGAGGAGATGGATGAAAATGGTGGAAGAAAATCGTGATGCTAAATAGCAGATAAGGTAGACGACATGATGGCAGAAGAGATGAGGACACTAAGGATGGGGTGATAACGAGTGGGGGGCTTGAAATCATTGATATGAGGGGACCTCTCTTTTTCTCTCTCTACACTCAGTCCCTTGGTGCACCTACAGTATTTCCCTCCCATGGCTTTCAGTACAATCTTTACACTGACAACTCTCAGGTCTACCTCTCTACACCTGAAATCTCTTCAGGAATCGAGGCCCAGATCTCTGCCTGCTTATCTCACCGCCATCTGAAACTCAACATACTCAAAACTGAGCTCATTATGTTTCCCCATAAACCCACCTCCCCCCTTTCTCCCTTTCTATTTCTGTGGATAACACTACACTCCTACCCGTTTCCTCAGCTTGCAACCTTGGAGTCATCTTTGACTACTCTCTTTCTTTGCACACATCCAACAGATAGCTAAAACCTGTCGCTTCTTTCTCTATATCAGCAGAAAAATTCATCCTTTCTACCCACACTACTATGGCCCTTATCCACTCTCTAGTCACCTCCCATCTTGACTACTGTAACCTGCTCCTCACTGTTCTCCATCTGAATCATCTCCCTGCCCTTCAATCTGTTAAAAACTAAGATGCATGGCTTATCTTCCGCAAGTGTCGCTATGCTCATAGAAACATGACGAGAGAAAAAGACCACATGGTCCATCTAGTCTGTCCTTCCATGTAACCCCTCTTCTCAGTCACTTCACTAGCTCCCTATCCATTTCCGCATCCAGTTCAAACTTCTCCTACTGACCTATAAGTGCATTCATTCTGTGGCTAATCCCTACTTTTCTTCTCTTATCTCACTCTGCACCCCTCCTCAGGAACTCTGCTCCTCTGGCAGATCCCTTTCATTTGTGCCCTCCTCTGCCACTGCCAGCTCCAGACTTTGTTCATTCTACCTTGCTGCTCCATATACTTGGAACAAATTACATGCGTCAGCATGCTGGGCTTCTTGTCTAGCCCTATTCAAAGCCAGGCTAAAAACACACATCCTTGAGGCTGCTGTTTGATCCTGATACCTCTTCACTCCCTTCTTCACTACTTATCTGTATCTTACCATACTCTAGTCCCCAGTTTTGTGATGTTTTCATATGGATTAGATTGTAAGCTCTGATGAGCAGAGACTGTGTCTTACATATGTACAGCCAGTGGCATAAGTTAGAATGAGGGGACCCAAGCAAAATTCTGCTGAGGGACCCCCATTGTCATTGCAATGGCGTGCCCCCCTCTGTGGGGCACCACTTCATGTAGTGCCTCCCCATGCTCCTCCTCCTACTACTACTACTACTAAGCATTTATATAGTGCTACCAGGCGCACGCAGCGCTGTACAAAGAGAAAATACACAAGAGACAGTCCCTGCTCAAAAGAGCTTTCAATCTAAAAAGACAAAACAAGAAAAGGAGAAGGATAACATAAGAGCAAGGGCAAAAAGACGAGAGCAATAGAGACAGGACAAAGGAAAGAGGTAAAAACAAGTGTAAGAGGAAGTAGGATAGGTGAAATAAAAGAGGGGAAGGAAGGAGAACAGCAAAATCAAGAGCCAAAGGCAGAGGCGAAAAGATGAGCTTTTAACTTAAGTTTGAAGAGGGACAAAGAAGATGCCTGACGTATAGACAAAGGAAGTTTATTCCAAGCGTAAGGTGCAGCAAGGTGAAAAGAGCGGAATCTGGAGTTGGCAATAGAGGAGGAAGGGCATAGCAAGAAGCAGCTGGCTAGAAGAACGGAGTTCATGAGGGGGGGGAGTAAGGAGAAATGAGAGAAGAAAGGTACTGAGGAGCTACAGAGTGAATGCACTTATAGGTCAAAAGGAGAAGTTTAAAGTGAATATGGAAACTGATACGGAGCCAGTGAAGAGATCTGAGGAGAGGAGTGATATGGGCAAAACGAGGCTGATGGAAAATCAAACGTGCAGTGGAGTGTTGAATGAAGGGGGGGGGGGAGATGAGTCTGAGGGAGACCAGCAAGGAGCAGGTTACAATAATCAAGACAGGAGGTGATTAGGGAATGGATGAGGGTTTTAGTATTGAGTTCAGAGAGAAAGGGGTGGATTTTGCCAATGTTGAAGAGAAAGAAGCGACAGGTCTTAGCGATGAGTTGGATATGAGAGGAGAAAGAGAGCGAAGAGTCAAAAATAACACCCAGGATTGCGAGCGGATGAAACAGGTTGGAGAACAGAGCCATCCACAGAGACTGAAAAAGAAGAAGGAGAAAGGGAAATTTTAGGAGAAAAAATGAGAAGTTCGGTTTTGGCCATGTTCAATTTCAAGCGACGATGGAACATCCAAGCAGTGATGGCAGAGAGAAAGCAAGAGATCAGGGACTGGAATGCAGAAGAAAGATTAGGAGTAGAGAGATAGATCTGGGAGTCATCAGCATGCGACAGAAACAGTGCGGCAAACTTACTTTATTATGTTTCCCGTGCTGCTCTGCTCTCGTATGTTTGCAGTGGTGTGGCTGTTATCACAAGACTTCGGCCCAGTGACAAACAGCTGTCAGGCCCACAGAAGACTTACAAGAATGCAGCAGTGCAGCAAACATGATAAAGTAAGTTCTACTGCTGCCACTGTCACCACTATGTGGATCCCCTTTCTGCCCAGGCCCCCCCTGCATTGTGGGGGCTACTTGGGTAGAATTTACACTAGTGTGTACAGTGTTGCATATGTCTTGTAGAGCTATAAAATGATTAGTTGTAGTAGTAGAAGATTAGGGAGTGTCAATAAAGGAAGAGATGTTGATGTGGAGCCATAGAAATGAGATAGAAAGGGGAATAGAAGTCAGAGAAAATATAAGATGGATAGGCTGGAAAGAGGTCCCAGGCAATTACGGTGCAGCTGTGAGTAACAGTGGTAATAAGCACTGCACAGCTATATTGTAGCAGCAAAGCGCAGACAAACCAATGATACCAGGAGTCTGTTCAGAAGGTCCAAATCATTTATTTGTGCACAAGTCTCGAACCAGTCAATTTCAAAATGGCTGAGCAAAGTTTTCAAGCATTACAACAACTTTTATAGACTTTTGTCCCATTCTAGGTATAGAAAAACATTTCATTGGTCCTGGTAACCTCCCGTACCTCTTCCATTGGTCCCGGTACTGATAAGTTTATCCAATTATGTCCCTTCTGTGGGCATGACACCTGCATGCCCCCCTTCTAGCCCCAATTACAATGGCCAGTTCATCAACTTGTTACTTTCACACTCTCAAGGCCATAGAACCAATTTGTGCGTGCAGAAGAGCAGGGTTCTGTAACTCATCTGTCAGCACTCCTAATTATTTCTTTGCAGATGTACTTTTTCTTATCAGTAACTTTTAAACATGTCTTTTCTGTATTTTTCCATCTTTCAGTTCTGCAGTTCTGCCTACCTAAGCTAATTCAATACTTCTACTGAGTTCTATCTTACAATAGCAGCATATTGGGGGATGTGCAATCCTATATGCCTCTCCACAGGCCTCATTTACAGGTCAAGCTAGTCATGCTGGCCTGCTTATGTCAGACACCGTGGGTCACAGGCCTGCACCTGCCACATTCCCCCCTTTGATTAATCTCACCCTATTACTCAATAAGGTGTGAGAATTAAATCACTTTTAGAAGAATCACATCATGATTGAAGGATTTCGACTAGGACTAGCTTTGTATAAAGCCATTATTTTAGTTGCGGTCTTCCGCTCTACTGTACTATCAATAGCATTATGAATGGAACGCATACAACATGGGATTAAACATGGTAATAAGAAGATAATAGCAACAAGGATTAGTACTAAAACAATGAAAGTCTTAAATCCTCCCAGCCAAGAGAAAAGATTAGCAAACCAGTTAGGAAATTTCAATGCGTGCCAAGTCTGTACTGGCACATAAGCATGTCTTTGCATATCTTTAGCAATTTCTTCAACTACTTGACCTTTATCATCTATTTTCAAACAGCAATTAGTTAAATTCAGCTTACCACATACTCCTCCTTCAGCTGCTAACAAATAATCAAGTGCTAAACGGTTCTGATATATAGCAGTGCGCATCTGAGTACTTTGTCTAGCTAAGAGTGTAAGAGCATGACTAGTTTCATTAGTGATTATTTCAACTACTGCTTGTAAGCGAATAATACGATTAATCATATAGATTGGAGTACGATAACCATACATACCATCATCATTCCAAGTGGCAGGTCCATAATACTCAATAATTCTTTCTGGTGGCCAATCATCACCTTGCCACTTCTCCCACTTGCCTATCTGTAAGGCTTCTCTTTTCTGTCTCAATGCTCTTTTGTGTCTGTGGGTAGTGTATACAGGATATCCTAATTGTTCTCCATGTTCAGTGTTTAACAGGAAGAAAGAAGGTCTGATGGTTCCTAAGACACATGCTCCTCCCCAGTGTGGCGGGAGTTGTGCATATGCTCGGTTTCCACAGATCCAATATAGGCCAGGCGGGGCTTGCCAGGCTTGGACTTTGGCAAGGTTAGTCCATAGACCAGCAAGTTCAGGAAATCTGGCTAATGGGTTAGGAGGTTCAGGATGTCTGATTCCTGACCACCATGCTGTCTTTTTAGTCGTGGCATTATAGTACTTCTGGCTAAGACAGACCAGCTGTCCTACCTTCTGGGTGAACTGGGGTCCAGTTCTGGCATAACAAAGACGTCCAACGATTGAGTGCGCTAACACCCATTCACTGGTAGTCTTGTGTAATTCAGTCTGGTTGTAAGTCATAGAATAATTCAATTCTTGGGCTTCCCATGGCCATTGGTCTCCCATTTGGGTTCCGCCACAAAAATAGCAATCTGAGATCTTCAGACTAGATACTACTGCTCCGGCTAATTCTAGAAATAAATTCTGTGAAGGGTGAGGGATCTCAAACTTATTTACATGCATAGCTTCATAAAAAGTATTATGAATATGATATTTAGATGACTTGTGGGCTTGAGTATTCAATCTGATATACACAATGGTCCCTGGATCTATTGCTCCTCCAGCAATACGTAAACCAAACTTGTATCCTTGTTTCCATGCATGGGGATTGTGTATACGTAAGTGTAAGGGGTTGCAAGCATCTTTCTGACATTTATCATTAGTGGTTGGCTTGGTTAGAGTAGCCATCCGTTTATCTATTTTCTCATCAGTTATACCAGTGTTCCAGGTAGCATAAAAAACACATCCCCAATACGGGCAATAGTAATCTGCCGCTGTAGCAGTACTATAGCCTGATCCCGTTTTACCTGTACACTTCCACCAATTTGTGGCACCTTCTGGACACATATACTTATGATCATTTCGATACGCTTTTTCCCATGTACCACAGGTGGACTGACTATCTCTATTAATAGCATTACATGCATCAAAATTCAAAACAGCAGGTTTAGTAATGTCCTTAAGTGGTGGTGTAGCAGCTAATATAGGTCCATCTGCATCCTTCCATCTTATTTCCAACGTGTAATAGGATGGATTCTGATGCGGATTATAGCATGCTTTGATTTTGCCATGAGTGCAAACATTTAGTTCAGTGGTGTTATAGATACACCGAGTTACTGTTCCCTTGCAGGTATAGTAAGAATGGTAAAGCAAAGTCTGAGTTACTTTCAGTCCAGTTCTAGTAGAAGTAATGCAAGCAGTGCATGGAGGTAAAGCATATGTCAGTTCAAAACCTCCAAAGAAGGCAACCAAGGCAAAGCAAAAACAAAGATACATGTTGATGTTGATTGGAGTTCTTCTGAATCCTCAGCTTGCTGATCTTGATCACGACGGTCTTTTATTCTTCGTCCCGTTTGCTAATGAAGCAATTTAACGGGTGCTGAGTGTTGATTGAAGATCCTCAAGATGTCCAGTACACATTGACCAACTTATTAGCAATTTCAGTTGGCTTGTGAAGTCTGGCTTAGTCAATGTAGTCTCAAAGTAGTGTGTCAAATCACACACAAATTGGGTTCGTTGAAACAAAACTGTTGCTGCATGGAAAACAGCAATCCTCTTCAAAAGACTTGGCTACTGCAAAGCACTTGTGATGAAGTGTCTAGGCTGCTGGTTGCCGTCTCAGAGTAACTCGCAAGGGTACATCAGGATACTGTTCTGCTGTCCACTGTTCTGGTTCAGGATCGGCGGCGGGCTTGACTCTGCTATGGTGGATCCAGGCGTCGATCTCGGCTACCTTTACTGCAGTTGGGGTAGACAGGATGACTGTGTACGGTCCCTTCCAGTGAGGTTCCAACGGTGTCTTCTTCCAATCTTTGATCCACACCGAAGTACCAGGTTGATAGGGATGCAAGGGTTCCGTCAAGTTGATAGGCAACTGGTCTTGGATCCACGTATGGAGAGTCTGCAGAACAAAACTAAGAGCTAGGAGTTCTTGTCTGGTTACTTCTGAACCAATCTGGGCTAAACTTCCTTTGACTCCCTGCACTATTGGTGGGGGTTTACCATACAAAACTTCAAAAGGGGAAAATCCTGTTGACTTTACAGGAGCTGAGCGTATTCTGAGTAAAGCTATGGGGAGCACTTGGGGCCATTTCAAGTGTGTCTCCTGACAAAGCTTGGACATTTGGGCTTTCAAGGTACGATTCATTCGCTCAACTTTCCCTGAACTCTGGGGTCTGTATGCAGTGTGGAGTTTCCATTGTATCTGCAAAGCTTTTGCTAACTGTTGAGTAACTTGGGAGACAAATGAGGGTCCATTGTCTGACCCTATTACTGCTGGGATTCCAAATCTGGGGACAATCTCTCTCATTAAGACTTTGGTAACTTCTCGGGCTTTCTCAGTTCTGGTTGGGAAGGCTTCTACCCACCCAGAGAAAGTACAAACTAATACTAATAGGTAATGGTATCCATTGGCTTTTGGCATTTCGGTAAAATCAACTTGGAGGTTGTGCATGGGGGTGACACCTCCTGACTGAACTCGGGGTGCCGTTATAAGGCCTTGCTTGGCATTATTTTTGGCACAGGTTAGACATTGTCGTGCTACTGAGGCTGATATGGTTGTCATCAGAGGGATGTAGAAATGTGGTCTGAGTGCTTTTTCCATAGCACTCTTCCCATAGTGGGTGGCTTCGTGGAAGGCTTTGACAAAGGATGGTCCTAACAATTCAGGAATTACTATTCGTCCAGGAGGTTGACTGCCCTCTTCTGGTGGCAGCTCAATCCATCCATCTTTCAGTATTCCATCTTCTCTGTTACAATAGTAATCCAATTCTTTGGTGGTATATCTTGGGGTCCATAGATTCAAAGGTACTGGAAACAATGCTGCTTGCATTGGCATAGCTTGTGAGGCAATCTGTCCTGTCATAGCTGCTTGTCGTGCTGAGGCATCTGCAAATCTATTTCCTCGGGCAACTTCTCCTTTTCCTGCTTGATGTCCTCTACAATGCATGACAGCTACACGTGTTGGGGCCCAAACTGCATCAAGTAACATCAATATCTCGGGACCATACTTGACTGATTTTCCTCCGGAAGTTATGAGTCCTCTTTCTTTATAGAGAGCTCCATGGGCATGCAAAGTAGTGAAGGCATATTTGGAATCTGTATATACATTTAGCACAAGTTTTTCTCCTAACAGCAATGCTCTGGTGAGTGCTATCAATTCGGCTTTCTGGGCTGATGTGCCTGAGGCTAGAGCTGATGATTCAACTACTTCGTGTTGAGTGACGACTGCATATCCGGCACAGCGTCGTCCATCAAGGATGAGACTGCTCCCATCAACATAATAGATCTGGTCGGGATTGTCTATGGGCACATCTGTCAAGTCGGGTCGACTGGAGAACACAGTCTCCATGACTTCGATACAGTCATGTTCTGGGAGTTCTTCACTGATGGGTATCAAGGTGGCTGGATTCAAGGCATGGCTCACTTCAAGTTGTATCTGTGGGTTTTCACATAACATGCTCTGGTACTTCAACATTCGGGAATTGGTGAGCCAATAATTTGCTTTTTGTTCCATAAGGGCAAGGACTGCATGTGGCACAGTGACTCGTATGTTCTGTCCTAATGTGAGTTTGTCTGCTTCACTCACTAGTAGCGCTGTAGCTGCAACTGCTCTCAAGCAAGGTGGCCATCCTTTGGCCACAGGGTCCAATTGTTTCGATAGGTATGCTACAGGTCGCTCCCAATTTCCCAATTTCTGAGTCAACATGCCTAAGGCATTTCCCTGTACTTCATGTACAAACAAGTGGAAAGGTTTGTGGACATCTGGTAGTCCAAGTGCTGGTGATGACATCAATTCTTCTTTTAACTTCTGGAAAGCTGTATCCTGCTCAAGTCCCCACTCCAGTGGTGACTTTTCTTCTCCTTTTGTGGCTTCATACAGTGGTTTAGCAATTTGGGCAAAGTTAGGTATCCAGATTCGGCAATATCCTGCTGCTCCCAGAAAGGCTCTGACTTGCTTTCTGGTTGTTGGAGTTGGAATTCTGCATACTGCTTCTTTTCTTTCTCTGCCTAATCTTCTGCTTCCTTGGGTAATACGAAAACCCAAGTATTTCACTTCTTTTTGGCATAGCTGTGCTTTGGCTCTGGAAACTTTGTATCCAGCTTCATCTAGTAACTGCAAGAGATCTTTGGTGGCTAGTATGCATTCACTTTCTGATATGGCAGCTATCAACAGATCATCCACATATTGGAGAAGCACTCTCTTCCCCGGGGCTACTGGATAGCTTGAAAGGTCTTGATTCAGTGCAGCACTAAAGATGGTAGGCGAATTCTTGAATCCTTGGGGTAATCTTGTCCAGGTGAGTTGGCCCCCTCTTCCAGAGATAGGGTCCTGCCATTCGAATGCAAACAATATTTGGCTTACAGGGGCTAATCTTATGCAAAAGAATGCATCTTTTAAATCCAGTACAGTGAAATGGGTAGCTTCAGCAGGTATCAGTCCTAGAAGAGTGTAAGGATTGGGTACAACTGGATGTATAGTTTCAACTGCATCATTTACTCTTTTCAAATCTTGTACTGGGCGATAATCATCTGTCCCAGGTTTCTTTACTGGCAAAAGTGGAGTGTTCCATGGGGATTGACATACTTTTAGTAGGCCATACTCGAGCAATCTTTGTAGGTGGCGATGAATGCCTTCAATTGCGGCTCTTGGGAGAGGGTACTGTTTGACGTGCACTGGTGTAGCACTAGGCTTAAGGGTTACAATTACTGGAGCTATATGCTTGGCTAGGCCTGGGGGACTGCCTTCTGCCCATACTCCAGGTGGTGCATCGATGTTCTTTAAAGTTTGTTCAAAATAGGTATCTTGGATGGAGTCATCAACGTAATACCTCCATTCTTCTTCTCGGGGCACTGTCAGCAGCATTACTCCTGCTGGTTTGGCTTGGGAATTTACTGTCATTTGCATTTCTCCTTGTTCAGAGAAAGATATCTGTGCTTGAAGCTTGGCTAACATATCTCGTCCCAGTAATGGCACTGGACATTCGGGCATGTAAAGGAATTGATGAGTTACTTGCTGTCCTCCTAGACTGCATATTCGATTTTGAAGAAAAGACTTTGTGGCTTTGGCACCAGTTGCTCCTATAATGGTGACTGCTTTTGTAGTGAATGGGGCTATCTTTTTGTCTATTACTGAGTGCTGTGCTCCAGTATCAACCATAAAGTTCATAATTTGGTCTCCTATTTGTATTCCGACCATAGGCTCCTGGAGACCTAAAGCAAACTTGGAGCCCGCTCTGTCCTAATCCACGTCATCCTCATCATGGGCTGGTGTGGCCAATGCTTGAATGGCTCCTCCTCTCTCTCGCTGGAATTGTTCTCGATTGGCTCCTCCTCGGCTTCGGGGACGGCCTCGTCTTTCTTCTCGCCACTGATGATCGTTGTCGTCATCTTGCTGGGCGTCTTCGAGTTGCGGGCACGTATCTCTCCAATGTCCTTCCTCTCTGCAATAGGCGCATTGGTTCACGCCTAGTCTCTGGGTCCGGCCTCCGCCTTGACCCCGCCCTCTTCCTCTGCTCCTTCGACTAGGGACACCTCCCCTTTTCTTTTCAACTATGGCCGCAGCCAAAAAATCAGCTTTCTTCTTCATCTTTCTATCACATTCTCGCTGTCTTTCAGTATCACGATTCACATACACTTTATGAGCGACTTCCACTAACTGTGTTGCATTCATGCCCGCAAACCCTTCTAATTTCTGTAATTTACGTCTAATGTCTGGTTGAGACTGGTTTACAAAAGCAGAATTCACCATACATAAACTTCCTGGTGCCTCGGGATCATAGGGAGTATACATTCTGTATGCTTCAGTTAATCTCTCATAAAAATCTGCTGGGCTCTCATCTATCCCTTGGATAACTCCTGCAACTTTGGAAAGGTTCATAGCTTTTTGGCCCCCCTTCTCAGGCCTTGTAAAAAGCCTTGGCGAAAGCGGGCTAGGGCTGTGGATCCTTCATCTGTATTTGGATCCCATTGGGGGTCTTCATTCGGGAATTCTCTCTGAGCTGCTTCCCGACGGTCTATTATATTCTGCCCTGGTCCCGGATCTACGGGGTTCTCTGCCATCCATTCAATAGCTGCTTTTCTAATTCTTGCTCGTTCTTCTGTTGTGAATAGGGTGGTCAGGAGCTGACGGCAATCTGGCCAAGTGGGTTGGTGAGTTTCCATAATGCTAGTTACTAATTCTGTCAGCTCCTGGGGCTTACTAGTATAGGAGGCATAATGCGACCTCCATTTTAATAAATCAGTTGTAGAGAAAGGGATATACACATAAGTTAGGGGTCCCGCTACCACTTCATCATTATCATTCTTTACGGGCACTCCCGGGACTTGCCGTAAGGGAAACAGTTTGGCCGCCATAGGTGTCTTTTGGGATCTAAGGGTTATTGTCGTTGCCTTTGCAGGAGTCACTTTCTTTTTCTCAACAGGTTTTGCTTTGGGTTTCTCTTTTACTAGCGTGCTAGTGCTAGCGCTGGCTTTCTCAATTATTTGTACACTGTCCTCCTCGTCTGGGGGATTCTCTCTTTCTCCTTCTTCTATCTCCGCTTCTGACTCACTTTTTATATCCCCCTCTTCTCTTTCCACTAATTCTTCCTCTTTCTCTCCTCCGGGAGGGGGATCAGGGGTTGGGTCCCGCCTCGGCTCTGGCCGTCTCTGGGGTTCTGGGGCAGGACGCCGGGCTACTCTTATTGGACCTGGGGTTCGGGGCTGCCTGAGGACTATTTCTGGGGAATCAGGATCTACCAAGATGGGCTTCTTCTTGGCTTTCTTATCCTGCTCTTTCATTCTAGGCTGTTCCGTTTTCTGTCTAGAATCTGTTTTAGCTAACATTATTCTGCACTGTTCCTCATAACAGCGCTGCGCCCAGGGGGGCGGATCTTCACAAATACTTAACCAGGAATCTATATAGGGGTACTGATCAGGGTGCGCTACCCGCACTCTACGGTGTATTGACTGAATAATCTCTACAGTGAACGTTCCCTCTCGGGGCCAGATGGGGTCTAGATCGGGCCACTCCCTAGTACACAAAATCTGCAAACGGGCTGCTGTCATTTTAATACCATAATCTCCTGAATATCCCTCTTTAAAATGTGCGATCATACATTCTAATGGAGTGTTTCTAGTAGACCCCGCCCCTCCCATTTCGATGTGTGCGCGCAACAACAGACAAAAGGGAAAAGGAGGGCGGACCGTGGGTAAGGGGTCCTCACGGCCCTGGAAATGTATAGGGAATACGAATAACAAGACAAGACGACAATCGCTTCCCCCTTTTCGCGACCTGAACGCGGTCGCCCGGTCAGGAAATGCGCTACTCAGGGGTCCGCCTTCACTTGGTCCGTGCTGCCAGACCTCTCATTCACACCTCGTTCACACAATCATGCTAGCAACGTATCCCAGAATGCATTCGTTTCTATCTATTCTGACTAGTCTTTTTCCCAATTACAAAAAGGATGAGGGTTTCACCCAGCGAATTCCCATGCGGGGTTACTCAGCTCTTCCTTGAGAGTTGATCATGCTCTCTTACCAATTCCCAATATCTCGAGATTACAAATTCCAAATTCCAAGTTCCAATGGCAGTACTGCTCTTTCTATTTCTGTCTAGACCCAAAATCAAAACTATACTCACCGGATCCGGTCCTCAAACTTCCCAAGCAGGCGCATGAGTTGGACCTCGGACTCCCCTCACTCGGGTTCGAGGCGTTGGCTCCAACCGGGCCCGGCACCCGCCGAGGTCCGACCAGCTCCCTCCGATACAAGGGACCGGTGGCGCCAGGGAGCAGCCCTCGTCGGAAGGGCGCGATCCCAGCAGGACCAAGCCTATAGAGGCGGAAAGTCGTGGTATATTGCCCTATATACACTTTGATTCCACAACTTCCCGGCCAACGCACCAAGAATATGTAGCAGCAAAGCGCAGACAAACCAATGATACCAGGAGTCTGTTCAGAAGGTCCAAATCATTTATTTGTGCACAAGTCTCGAACCAGTCAATTTCAAAATGGCTGAGCAAAGTTTTCAAGCATTACAACAACTTTTATAGACTTTTGTCCCATTCTAGGTATAGAAAAACATTTCATTGGTCCCGGTAACCTCCCGTACCTCCCGTACCTCTTCCATTGGTCCCGGTACTGATAAGTTTATCCAATTATGTCCCTTCTGTGGGCATGACACCTGCATGCCCCCCTTCTAGCCCCAATTACAATGGCCAGTTCATCAACTTGTTACTTTCACACTCTCAAGGCCATAGAACCAATTTGTGCGTGCAGAAGAGCAGGGTTCTGTAACTCATCTGTCAGCACTCCTAATTATTTCTTTGCAGATGTACTTTTTCTTATCAGTAACTTTTAAACATGTCTTTTCTGTATTTTTCCATCTTTCAGTTCTGCAGTTCTGCCTACCTAAGCTAATTCAATACTTCTACTGAGTTCTATCTTACAATAGCAGCATATTGGGGGATGTGCAATCCTATATGCCTCTCCACAGGCCTCATTTACAGGTCAAGCTAGTCATGCTGGCCTGCTTATGTCAGACACCGTGGGTCACAGGCCTGCACCTGCCACAATATGAGACTATTAGCCAAGGGGAGGGTGGGAGGGATAATAAAGGCGGCAAAGAAGGAGGAAGGAACAGCCAGAAGAAGATAGCAGAGAGCTGAACAAGATCACAAAAAAATTCAAATAAAATAAAACACACCGGACAATAATAACTAATAAATAAATATATAGATAGATAGATATAGGCTAGGGTTGCCAACTGGCCGGTTTTCAGCCGGCCTGGCCGGTTTTTCCACGGCCAGGCCGGCTGCCGGCGCAGAGGCAAAACCGGCCCTTTAAAAGCCGGTTTTTTTGCTCTGGCCGCAAGATCGGGAGCGGCCAGAGCAAAAAAACCGGCTTTTCTCCGCTTCAGAGGGAGCCGGGGAAGCCCGCGCGAGGCCCCGGCTCCCTCTGAACAGCCACCAGCGTGAAGAGCCTTTACCTTCACGCTGGCGGCTGTTCCTGTGAAGCCGCGAATGCTGGGAAAGGTTAAAGGTTGCCTTTTAACCTTTCCCAGCATTCGCGGCTTCACAGGAACAGCCGCCAGCGTGAAGGAAAAGGCTCTTCACGCTGGTGGCTGTACAGAGGGAGCCGGGGCCTCGCGCGGGCTTCCCCGGCTCCCTCTGAAGCCTCAGACAGCCGCGATGCTGGTCGGGGGGGGGGCAAGGACTGCATTGGCTGTGATGGGGGGGACCTGGACTGGAAAAGGGCTAAGGGGGGGGGGACTTGGACTGGATAAGGGCTAAGGGGGGGGGGGACCGGGACTGGAAAAGGGGGGGGGACTTGGACTGGAAAAGGGCTAAGGGGGTGGGGGGACTTGGACTGGAAAAGGGCTAAGGGGGGGTACTTGGACTGGAAAAGGGCTAAGGGGGGGGACTTGGACAGGAAAAGTGCTAAAGGGGGGGACTTGTACAGGAAAAGCCCTAAAGGGGGGACGTGGACAGGAAAAGGCCTAAAGTGGGGGGACTTGGACTGGAAAAGGGCTAAGGGGGGGGACTAGGACTGGAAAAGGGCTAAAGGGGGGGGGACATGGACTGGAAAAGGGATAAGAGGGGGGACATGGACTGGAAAAGGGCTAAGGGGGGGACTTGGACTGGAAAAGGGCTAAAGGGGGGGACTTGGACAGCAAAAGGGCTAAGGTGGGGACTTGGACTGGAAAAGGGCTAAGGGGGGGGACTTGGACGGGAAAAGGGCAAAGGGGGGGACTTGGACTGGAAAAGGGCTATGGGGGGGACGGACTGGAAAAGGGCTAAGGGGGTGGGACTTGGACTGGAAAAGGGCTAAAGGGGGGGGACTTGGACTGGAAAAGTGCTAAGGGGGGGGGACTTGGACTGGAAATAGGCTGTGATGGGGGGGGGGACCTGGACTGTAAAAGGGTTATGGGGGGGGGACATGGACTGGAATGGGTTGTGATGGGGGTGGAGGGTACCTGGACCAGAAAAGGGCTATGGGGGGGGGGGGGGAAAACTTGGACTGGAAAAAGGCTGTGATGGGGGGGGGACCTGGATTGTAAAAGGGTTATGGGGGGGGGGACATGGACTGGAAATGGGTTGTGATGGGGGTGGAGGGGACCTGGACTGGAAATGGGCTATGGTGGAGGAAGGGGGATCTTGGACTGGAAATAGGCTGTGATTAGGGGGGCTAGGACTGCAAATGGGCTGTGATGGTGCGGGGGGACTCGGACTGCAAATGGGCTGTGATGGTGCGGGGGGACTCGGACTGCAAATGGGCTGTGATGGTGGGGGGGGGCCTAGGACTGGAAATAGGCTGTGATGGGGGACTTGGACTGGAAATGGGCTGTGATTGGGGGGGGGAGCTAGGACTGGAAATGGCCTGTGATGTGAGGGCTAGCACTGGAAATGGGCTGATGAAGAGCTGGAATAGGACTGGAAATGGGCTGATGTGGGGCATGGGAGAATGGGACTAGAAGGGAGTGGATGCTGGGTGGGCCTAGAACTATAAGGGAATTGATTTGGGGGGAGGACTAGAATGGATGGGGAATGAGAATGGAGAGGGGAAAAAATATTTTGTGTGGAAGAAAAGTCTATGATGGGCCGGTATTGGGAGAGTAAGAGGGGCTTGAGAATGGAAGGGTGAAATTTAAACGGATGATAAAGGAATAAGGAAAGAATTGGGGGAAAGAGCAAAAGGGAAACAATCAGTATGTTAAAGCAGAAATAGAGAGAGAATGGAAAACATCTAAAAGAGAAGAAAGGACAAATGGATAGCTCGCAGAAGACACGAAGAAACCAGAAGAAAGTGACTGGAGCAATTGCAACTGAAAAATAAAACGCCCAAACAGAAGGTAGAAAAATACTTTTTATTTTGAATTTATTAACTGGAATATGTCTGGTCTGGGAAGTGTGTATTGCTAACATCTTTGCGTTTTTGTTTAGTGCAAGAGGAAATTACTTTATAGTTTTATTTCTCCAGTGTTGTACATTTCATGTTTGGATTTTGGGGTTCCCAGTTTAATTATTATCTGACCAAGGAAGTTAGCCTACACGTATCCTCGGTAAGTTTTGTGGGTGGGGCTGGGGGCGGGGCAGGGGTGGGACTAGGGGGCGGAGAATGGGTGGAGCATGGCAAGCCACAGGTGTCGGGTTTTTCTCGGTGAAAAAGTTGGCAACCCTAATATAGGCTCAGAATTCAAGACAAGCACAAACAAAAAATAGGAGGTGGTCTAGCCAAGCCCAGGAATACAGGGCAAAGGCTTGCAATGCAGTTGCTCTCACCAAGAATCAGAAGCAACAGAGGGCTCAGCACATGTGCAAAGAGGAAAAGGACCTAACAAAGCCCTCTTTAGGGGGTGGGGTGGGGAGGGGCCTGTAAACTTGGGAAAGCTACTTTTATCTCTGGGAGACAGATTTGTATACCATCTTATCCTTCCATCAAAGTGGTCACATCACATCACAATTGGAAGGTTACATTTAACATGAGGGTACTTACCAACATTTAGACAGTACAACTAGAGGGTTACATTTAACATGAGGGTAATTAACAACATTGTACAATGAACTCATGTGTCTAGTTGGGATGAGTGGGTATCTAGTTGTCGGAGGTGTCTAGTTGTCTGAGGTGGTTGTATTACTGTTCAGGTGGGTACTGTTGTCTGTAAGTTCATATGTTTCTATAAAGAGCAGGGTTTTAAGGGCTTTGCGGAAGTCTGTGATGTCATTTAATGTCCTCAGGCTCATTGGGAGGGAGTTCCATAGTGTGAACGCCAGTAGTGATGGAGCTCTTTTTGAAATTACTTTTTTAGTCTTGTGGTATCCTGCAGGTGTGCCAATCATGTCATTATTGGCCCTTCTTGGTCTATTGCTGTTTTCTCTTGTTATAATGTCTTGGAGTACATCTGCTGAGAGACGGTGAATGATTTTAAAGATGATCATGATTGTTTTAAATTTTGCTCTTGCCAGCATTGGGAGCCAGTGCAGTTGTTGTAAGATGGGGGTGATGTGTTCAGCTCTTGGAGTGTCTGTTATGATGCGTGCTGCAGTGTTTTGCACCATCTGGAGTGGGTGTAAGGTCTGCTGAGGGAGGCCTTGATATAGTGAGTTTCCGTAATCAAGCAGAGGTGTGATGAGTGCTTGACACACTGTGCGGAAGTGGTCCTGGCAGAGTATTGGCTTGATCTTTCTGATGGTTCTCAATCATTGATAGGCCTTGTTTGCAGTTTTGGTGATGTGGGATTTTAGGTTCAGAGCTCTGTCCAGTGTGATGCCCAGATACTTAACTTCATCTTTGACTATTATAAGTTTGTCTAGGATACTGATGGTTTGAGGTGGAATGAAGGTGGGGTTTCTGGTGATGAACATTGCCTCAGTTTTATCGTAGTTGACTGTCAGGTTATTGGCTGTGAGCCAGGCATTCATGTCTTCAAGGCATCTGGTTATTGTTGTGGTATTAAGTGCTAGTAGGTTGACTGGAGCATTCACCATGATGTCATCAGCATAGATGTGATAGTGGAGTTTGTGGCATTTGATGATGTTGCATATGGGTTGGATGTAAATATTAAAGAGCAGTGATGACAAGGCTGAACCTTGTGGTATCCCCTGCGTGACGGGGAACTGCAGTGATTTTTTGGGGCGCATTTGACTTGTTGCATTCGATTTTCCAAGTAGAAAGCACTTCAGAGTGTTCTTACATACTCCTGTCTGCTGCAGGCGTTGCAGTAAACTGGCGTGGGATACAGTATCAAATGCTGCCGAGATGTCCATGAACACTAGCAGGAATCCATTCTTTATGTTATCCATGCCTCTTAGGAGGTTGTCAAAGAGGGAAGTGAGTAGTGTTTCCACACCATGTTGGGGTTTAAAGCCATGCTGATGGATGTCCAGTGGGGCATTCATATCAATATGGTCCTGAAGTTGTCTTTGCACTGTCTTTTCAATGACTTTCGCAAGGAATGGTAGGCTGGAGATGGGACGGTATGATTTTGGTTCAGAGGGGCTTAGGTTGTTGCTTTTAAGTATCGGTTGT
The DNA here is from genome assembly GCA_033557465.1 of Ichthyophis bannanicus. Classification (NCBI taxonomy): domain Eukaryota; kingdom Metazoa; phylum Chordata; class Amphibia; order Gymnophiona; family Ichthyophiidae; genus Ichthyophis; species Ichthyophis bannanicus. The sequence goes on along the minus strand of CM066034.1, from coordinate 428,509,698 downwards.
ATCATAGCGTGTTTCAGGGACTGTTGCATGTACCCTTGTTGGAGTGAATCTTTGATGATTTTGTGAATGTGATGAGAGAGCTGGCTTCTTGTGGCTTTGAGCCAAGACACTGGGCATGGGTCTGACGGAGAGGTTGTTGTGTTGAGTCCATTTATTGTGTCCTCTACTTGATGTGTTGATGGTATGCTGAAGTCCTCCCAGGTTTGATGCTGCTCTTTTATCTCATGGTCATCTGTCTGTGGTGTGATGGAGCATGTCTGGATGGTGTTTTTTGATTTCATGTAGTCCGCAAATTCCTGTGGGTCAAGATGGTGGGTACAGTGCTGCGTGGTGTCCTTAGTGAGCTTTTGGACAATGCTAGAGTTCTCTCGGTCTGTTGACAGATTTCATGATTAGGTTGGTATGGTGTTGCTGTTTACGCTCATTTATCAGGTTGTTATATTTCAGTTGCTTGGCTCTGTATTGAGTCAGGGAGTTATGTGACTTGTTCCATCTCCATTTTCTCTCCAGTCTTCTGAGAGTGCGCTTTGCATCTCTGATATCACTTGAGTACCAGGGGGCGTTGGACCTCCTGCGTTCTTGTGGCTGATGCTTCATTAGATATTATGGAGTTCCATTTCCCTATGTTTAGGTCAAGGGTGTCGTATTCCTGCTGGAGTTATGGAATGATTTTGTTTATGAATGATTCTTTGTTGAATGCTCTAAAACGCCTGGCTATGTTCTCGTCTTCTATGTGTTGGGTGGGGTTATTCAGGGTCAAGGTGAAGTTAATCACATGATGATCTGACCAAGGGACCGGTGTGATTGTTGGTGTTGTGGTCTTACCCTGTTCCACCAAGTGCATTGGAATAAAGACCATATCTGGAATTGTACCTTGCTGGTGCGTTGGGGCGTTGATTTCTGGCAATATTTTAGTGACTCCATGGCTTTTAGGAATGCTGTGGATTCCTTGGTGGGTGCGGAGGTTAGGTTGTAGTCTTCAAGTACAATGAGGTGTTTGTGTTTTCTACTGTGTGCACATATTGCTTCAAGTACCGTGGAGAGATGTTCAGTTGTGGTTCCAGGAGGCCTGTAGGTGAGGGAGATGCTTAGGTTCTTGTTAGCTATAGTGGATTGTGTTGGATTCGATCGTATTAGTAGTAGCAATTGTTTTAAATCTGTATTCCTTTCTGGCCAGTATTAGCACACCTCCTCCTCTTTTTTGTGCTCTGAAGCAGTTGAATGTTGAGTAGCCTGTTGGGGTTACTTGGTTTAATATGACCTGGTCTGAGTCATCTAGCCGGGTCTCAGTGATACAGATTATATCCAGTTTTTTGTCGAGGATGAGGTCGAGGATAGTACTCGGTTTGTTCCTGATTGATCTGGCGTTATTAAAGCACACACCTAATGTTGGCCGTTATGATTGGGTTGGTGTGTGCATTATTTGTGAGATGAGTGGTCGTAGTACGTGTGGCATTGTGTGAACTGCAGGCTTAGGATGCTGGTGTTCTTTAGAGATGGATGAGCCTGGTGTCCATATAGATTGGGTAGTATGTAGGTGGAGCAAGGGGATTTGATCGTTGGGTCTGATGCCATGTGTGCAGGGTGCGAAAGTGTGGAGGAATGTAATGTAGGCAATTAGGTAGTGAGGAGTTGAGTGCATTTTGTAATTTACTGACCTGGGATCGGCTTGAGTTGTGGCCCAGTGGTGGTGGGTGTTTGACCCTTTTCTTGTAGCTCTAAACTTGCCTGCACTCTTTGTTCGGTCTCTCCTCCTCTCATATAGCTCTAAACTAGTAATGGAGTCTACACGCTATGTAGTATGTTATTTTACAAGCAGTGAGGTAGCAAACAAGCAATGAGGTAGTAATGGAGTCAATAGGCTATGCAGCATGTGTTATCTTTACAGCAATGAGGTATTAGTGAGGTAGCAAAGAGGTAATAGTAGAATCTGCAGGCTTTGCAGCACTTGTTATCTACAGCAGGCTATGTAGTATATTTTATCTACAGCATATGTTATTTACAGCAGGTTATGTATTAGGCTTTCCTAACCAGGGCTCTACAGATCAACAAACAGTAAGGATTTGAGGGTTTGTTTGTTTGTTTTTATTATATTACATTGCTAGCTCTCTGACTGGGAGCTCTTAAAAGGGTTTTTTGTATATATTTTTTTTAAAGCAAGGTTACTTTCTTTTTGGTGCTTTAGGGCAGTGGTCCCCAACCCAGTCCTATGGGGCCCACCGGCCAGTCAGGTTTTCGGGATATCCCTATGCATGAGATATATATGCATTAGAGATATCCTGCCAACCTGACTGGTTTGTGGCCCTCCAGGGCTGGATTTGGAGACCCCTGCCTTACACCTCTGTCATTTAAGATTGTGAGTGGGCAAGGTACAGATGTCCTAGACATCGAAAGGGTATATAGAATGTGTCACATTCCTCCTCGATTCTCACCACCACCAAAACGTTGTCTAATAGACAAGTGGGAGCTCTTAAAAGGGTTTTTTGTATATTTTTTTTTAAGCAAGGTTACTTTCTTTTTAGTGCTTTAGGGGAACTTTCCTTGAGCACATTACGTTGCTGAACTATAGTAACCTCCTCAGGTTTAGAAACTGCTAACACCTAATCAGGAGTTAGTGAGCTTGATTTCCTGAGTGCAGCTGAGGCCTGCATAAAAGGCTCCAGTGCCTTGCCCTGTTGAGGCTTTCCTAACCAGGGCTCTACAGATCAACAAACAGTAAGGATTTGAGGGTGGGTTTGTTTGTTTTTATTATATTACATTGCTAGCTCTCTGACTGGGAGCTCTTAAAAGGGTTTTTTGTATATATTTTTTTAAAGCAAGGCTACTTTCTTTTTAGTGCTTTAGGGGAACTTTCCTTGAGCACATTAGGTTGCTGAACTCTAGTAACCTCCTCAGGTTTAGAAACTGCTAACACCTAATCAGGTGTTAGTTCCCTCCCTACCCACCCCGACTCCCACCCACCCCTAGTGAGCAGTTTTGCTTTATAGGGCACCTCCCCCTTTAACAAATCACAGAGAATTGGACCAGCACATTTTGAATATAATTAAAGAGACTTAACTGCTTTTTCTCTGAAAGGACAGCTGCGAAACCGGCTGTTACTTGGTAGATCTCTCTCTTTTGCTTTAACAGATACCTAAGCTCCACGAACAGAACAATGGCTGGGAAAAATCGTATTGCTAAAGCTGTTGCCCCCGTTACAGCTTCTGCCTCGGTCCAGACAGAAGTCCTAATGCCAGTTGAAGGACCAGTTCCATGTGCAGGGTGCCTGCATGCTGAAGCTCTGAGGAAACAAGTGGAGGAACTCAGAGAGGAGGTGGTGAGGCTGAGGAGCATTCAAGACAGTGAGAAGTACATTGATGAGATGCTTCTTGCAGCAACCAAGCTCTCCAGCACAGGAGAAGATGGGTGCCAACAGAATGTCGATGGTTGGACACAAGTCACCAGGGCCTGCAAAATCACCAATCCAACTTCTCCAGCCCTTGAATTGAAGAACCATTATGCAGCCCTGGAAGTGGAGGAGGTGAAAGCATCCCTGGAAAGGGAAGAACCAGAGTTCAAGTACCCCAAAGTTGCAGAATCAGTGACCAGAAGGAAACGAAGGGTAGTGGTGGTTCGAGACTCTATTCTGAGGGGTACTGAGGCGTCCATCTGCCGACCAGACTTGATGTCCAGAGAGGTATGCTGTCTGCCTGGTGCCAAAATCCAAGATGTTATGGAGAGTTTGCCGAGACTCATCAAGCCCACTGACTATTACCCAATGTTGCTAATCCATGTTGGAATGAATGATACTGTCAGGTATACCTCGGAATGTATCAAAAGTGACTTCATGGCTCTGGGACAGAGGGTGAAGCAGTTAGGTGCACAGGTGGTGTTCTCTTCAATCCTCCCTGTTGAGGGTAAAGGCCAAGGCAAAAAGGCTCGCATCCTGGAGATGAATGCATGGCTACGTGGATGGTGTCATCGTGAGCGTTTTGGTTTCCTAGACCATGGGATGCTGTTCCAAGGGTTGCAGAGCAGAGATGGCATCCATCTGTCCAAGAAAGGTCAACACATCTTCAGTAGTAGACTGGCTAATCTACTGAAGAGGGCTTTAAACTAGATTCGTTGGGGATAGGTGAAGAAAGCCCCCAGGTAAGTAAAAGCCCCCAGGTAGGTGATACATTAAATACCTTTATGGAAATGGGTAACAGGGGTAACATATGGAAAGCAGTGTGTATAAATGCCCGTAGCATGGGAAATAAGATCCCTGATGTTGAAGCTTTGGTGGGAGTGGCTGACTTGGATTTAGTGGCAGCTACAGAAACATGGTTCACAGAAAACCATGACTGGGATGTAACTATACCTGGCTATACCTTATTCAGAAAGGACAGGGTAGGAAGAAGGGGAGGAGGAGTGGCACTATATGTAAAAACTACTATTAAAGCTTTGGAATTACAGAGCTTAAAAGGGAGAGAGGATGCATTGTGGGTTAAACTAGAAAGAGGGAAAGAGAAATCTATTTGCATTAATGTGATATACAGATCTCCATCACAAGAGGAAGAGGTAGACAGAGAGTTAATTGAAGACATACGCAGCATTGCTAGAAAAGGGGAAGTGCTACTGATAGGAGATTTCAATATGCCAGATGTTGATTGGCACATTCCTGCTGCAGTATCATCTAGAAGTAAGGAGATCCTGGATTCTCTACAGGGAGAACTATTCAGGCAATTGGTAACAGACCCCACACGTGAAGGGACCATACTGGACTTGGTGCTTACCAATGGTGAAAGTGTTTCTGATGTTGTAGTGGGAGATCATTTTGCATCCAGTGATCACCAGATGGTGTGGTTCAGTATTAAGACTAGGGCTGTTAGAATCCATTCCAAGGTGAGGATTTTAGACTTTAGGAAGACTAACTTTGCGAAGATGGGCCAATACCTCAGGGAGTCGTTAGTGGGATGGGAACAGCTGGGGGATGTAGAAAAACAGTGGGCAAAACTGAAAGGGGATATTTTAAGGGCAACCAACCTTTTTGTTAAAATGGTAAATAAAGGCAAAAGGAAAAGGAGACCACTATGGTTTCTAAGGAAGTAGCTGAAAAAGTGAAGAAAAAGAGGGAGGCCTTCATGAAATACAAGAGATCACAGAGAGAGGAAGACAGGCATCTGTATTTGGAAAAACTTAGAGAAGCTAGCAAAGTAGTCAAGAAGAACGAAATTAGGTCTTACCTGCTAATTGTCTTTCCTTGAGCTTTCTCCAGGCCAGTCCAGGGAAAGGTAGGGTTGTCAATCCCCCATAGCAGCTGAGGACTGATGACTTCAAGTTTTCTTGAGAGGTGAAGCCACTCCCCCTGTTAGAAATCCAGCAGTCTCCTTCTGACAAAGCAACTAAAGTGAGAGAACTGAGAAAACACAGATTAACCCTGGAAAAACTGAAAACATTCCATAGCCCTCAAAAAACTGGGAAGCTCGAAATACGCTTCCATTGTTCTTACATTGCGTGATTATTTTTTTTTTATACAGATACTGAGAAGTTCTGCACCGAGTGAAAAGCAGAAGCCCCACACGCCTCCCCTCGCAGCCGAAAGCGCCGATATGGTGAAAGTCTTATAAATATGGAAGCCAGCGCTCGGAACGCGAACAGGGTGGGACCCTGGACTGGCCCGGAGAAAGCTCAAGGAAAGACAATTAGCAGGTAAGACCTAATTTCGTTTTCCTTATCGCTTCTCCGGGCCAGTCCAGGGAAAGGTAGGGCAGTACCAAAGCAGTACCTATACTCGGGAGGGACCCGCCAGACCTGCGATAAGAGCCGAGGAACCCACCTTCGCATCGTCTCGGGCCTGCACATCCAACCGGTAATGCCTCGTAAAAGTATGCAAAGAAGACCACGTCGCCGCTCTACAGATATCAACTGGTGGAACGAAAGCATATTCCGCCCAGGACGTCGCTAGCGCCCGAGTTGAATGAGCTCTCAAACCGACTGGAGGTGGAATGCCTTGAGCAGCGTAAGCTGCTCCAATAGCTCCGCGAACCCAACGAGCAATGGTGGACTTAGATGCTGCTTGACCTTTCCGAGGACCCGCAAACTGGACAAAGAGCCTATCCGTCTTCCGAAACGGTTTCGTCACCCGAAGATAAGTCTTCAAGACACGCTCAAGATCCAAATGTTTGAGAGCACGATCCAGAGGAGTCTCAGCAACCTTAGAAAAAACCGGTAACGCCACAGACTGGTTAATATGAAAAACCGAGAGCACTTTCGGCAAGAAAGAAGGAACCGTCCTCAGTAAAATCCGTTCAGGAAGAAACTGAAGATAAGGCTCTTGACAAGACAGAGCCTGCAAATCCGAAATGCGGCGTGCTGAACATAAAGCTACCAGGAATGCCGTCTTCCATGAACATTCCCGAAGACTGTGAGAGCAAAGGGAATTTAAAGGCGACCGGGACAAAGCCTCCAACACGACATTCAAATCCCAAGGAGGGACAGCGGGACGCACTGGCGGACGAATAATCTTCGCCGCTCGCAAAAAACGATGTACATCTGGATGTGCCGAAAGACGGCGACGTTGGACATATCCCCGAAAACAAGACAGAGCTGCTATCTGAACCTTAAGGGTACTTAGAGCCAACCCTTTGTCCAAGCCATGCTGAAGAAAAAGTAGCAACTGAGGCAAAGAAGACGCCATTGGAGAAATATGGCGTTGATCGCACCAAGTTTCGAAAAGACGCCAGACGCGCACATACGCCAAAGAAGTTCCAGGTCTCTTAGACTGAAGTAAGGTGGTGACAACGGAACTGGCATACCCTTTACGGGCTAAACGAGCCCTCTCAAGAGCCAAGCCGTAAGTAAGAATCGATCCACTCGAGGCATGAGAATGGGCCCCTGATGCAACAGATTGATGCGGATTGGAAGAGGCCAGGGAGGAGCCACGAGGAGACGAATGAGATCGGCATACCAAGGGCGACGAGGCCAATCTGGAGCTATGAGATTCACTACTCCGCGGTGTTGCGCTATGCGCTGGATAACACGACTTAGCATCGGCCACGGCGGGAAAACGTACAAGAGAGAGTCCTGTGGCCAGGGCTGTACTAGAGCATCTAGCCCTTCGGACATACGCTCCCTTCGTCTGCTGAAGAAACGGTTGGCCTTGGCATTGCTGAAGGTCGCCATCAGATCCATGCTCGGTTGCCCCCAACGTAACGTCAGCTCGTGATACACTGCCGCGTTTAACTCCCATTCCCCGGGATCGAGGAGATGGCGGCTGAGATAATCCGCGTGAATATTCTCTTTGCCAGCCACATGCGCTGCGGAAATCGCCATGAGATGAGACTCCGCCCAAGCCATGAGCTCCTGACATTCGGAGAGGAGAGACGGAATCTTGGTTCCGCCCTGACGATTGATATATGCGACCGTCACGGCATTGTCGGAGAAAATTTTTACCGCCTTTCCGGAGAGAACTGGCGCGAAGTGCAGTAGGGCCAGACGAGCCGCCCGAAGCTCCAGGCGATTGATGGACCACGAACTTTCCGCTGGTGACCAAGCCCCCTGAGCAATTTGTGTCTGACAATGAGCTCCCCAGCCGGAAAGGCTGGCATCCGTGGTGACCAACACCCACGAGGGCTCTTGTAAGGGCATACCCGCAGTCAGATGGTCTCGAACCAACCACCAACTGAGACTGTGTCGCACGAGGTCCGGACAAGGAAGACGCCGAGAAAGCGGGTGAAGTTGCGGTGACCAACGGGAAAGCAACGCTTGTTGTAACGGTCGCATGTGAGCCTTGGCCCACGGTACTAAATCGAGAGACGCCGCCATGGACCCTAAGATCTGCAAATAGGTCCACGCCGACGGAGCCGGGAGACGTAGAAAAACCTGCACCTGACGTATGAGCTTCTCGACCCGAACCTCGGGTAAAAAAACTCTCCCTCGCTTGGTGTCGAAGCACGCCCCGAGATAAGTGAGTTGTTGCACGGGCTCGAGGGAACTCTTGACCCGATTGATCACCCAACCGAGTTGTTGGAGTAGTTGAACCACGCGAGCGGTCGCCTCCAGCGAAGCCGAACGAGAGTCGGCCCTGATCAACCAATCGTCGAGGTAAGGATGCACCCGAATACCCTCTTTGTGAAGCGCTGCTGCTACCACCACCATTAGTTTCGTGAACGTCCGTGGAGCCGTAGCGAGACCGAACGGTAACGCTCAAAACTGGAAGTGACCCTGCGGAAGAGCAAAACGCAAAAATTTCTGATGTGATGCTCTGATGGGAACATGAAGGTAGGCTTCCGTGAGATCTATGGACGAGAGAAACTCGCCCGGCCGAACCGCTCGAATCACCGTACGTAGCGTTTCCATTCGAAAATCGAGATCAAGCACGGGACGAAAAGAATCTTCCTTTTTGGGGACCACAAAGTAGATCGAGTATCGACCGCAACCGTATTGGTCTAGAGGAACTGGAACTATCGCTCGCAATTGAAGAAGACGACCGAGCGTCTCCGCAATGGCTCGGCTCTTTTGACCGGGCACAGAGGGAGACATCATAAAAGCGGGCGACAAAGGGCATGCGAAATCGAGAGCATACCCCTTCTGAATGACCTCTAACACCCACTTGTCGGTCGTGATGGTGGCCCAGGCTGCCAGAAAATTCTGTAGTCGACCGCCTACAGGAACGGAAGCCTGGACCAGCAAACCTTCATTGAGGTTTCTTGACGGCAGGCTGGTTGGCACTAAAGTAGGAGCGGGCAAAGCCTCTGGCTCCACGAAAGGACTGTCCCCGAAAACTAGCACGGCCCCTGGTATAGATGGCTTAGGCTTATCCTCAGGTAAACGACCCCCTTTAGATTCGCCCAAATCCTTCACAATTTTCTCCAAAGCCTCCCCGAATAGCAATTTTCCCTTATAGGGCAATCAACTGAGACGTAATTTCGAGGAGACATCCGCAGACCAGTTACGCAACCAGAGAAAACGTCGCGCCACCACTAGGGACGCCATAGTCTTAGCTGTAATGCGCAGTAAATCATAAAAAGCATCAGCCATATACGCAGCGGCGGATTCTAATTTTGCCGAATCCGCAGCTTCCGGAGAAGAGTCCCCGGACGCATCGCCTTGCAACCATCGAATGGACGCACGAGACACATACGCTCCACACACCGCAGACTGCAGCGCCAAAGCACTAGAATCAAAGGCCTGTTTAAGTAGAATTTCCAATTTCCTATCCTGCAGGTCCTTCAGAGCTGCTGCCCCTTCTACAGGGATAGTAGTCTTTTTAGTCACTGCCGAGATGATAGCATCTACTTTAGGCATGTGGAATAGCTCCTTCACCTCCTGCGGCAGGGGATACAAGCGAGCTAAAGCGCGACTGCCCCGAAGGGTGGCCTCAGGACATTCCCATTCCGATTCAATCATTTGTTTGAGAATTCTGTGCAGAGGGAAACACCGCTGCTCAGTCTTAAAACCCTGCAACAACGGATCCTCCAAGGGTTCCTGAGCGGCAGCAGGGAGAAGCAATTGAAGTGCCGCCAAGGATTGCGAAATAAGCGCTGACAGCTCTTCTTTACGGAAGACCCGAAATATATTAGGATCTTCACCTGGAGCAATTTCACCTTCTTCTAAATCCTCTGTCTCCAGCTCCAAATCTGGCTCAGCCAACACATCTGTGCCTGCTTGATTCAGCAGATCTGAAGGCAGAGAATAAAAAGGATCTAAAGGGTCCTTAAAAACATTGGGAGCTTGAGAAGACCCTTCCCCTGGATCCTCTGGGTGCTGAGCATGCAGAGGAACAGGGTTCGGACTGGGAACCGCTGAAATGAAATCAGGCTGTGAGGAGCGAAGCAAAAAAGCTTTGTGCATGGCAATGATAAATTCAGGGGAAAAAAATGAGCCCACAGTTTCCTGCGGGGCAGAAACCGCTGGCAAAGGCTGCGGCAGAGGAACGGAATCCTTGGAAGATTTTGCCCTCTTTTTATGTGGCCGGAGCTGTTCTGCCGGCGCACTGACTGAGGGCGTCAAAATGGCCGCCTTTCCCGCCTTCTCCGCGGGTAAAGAGGGCTCATCGACTTTAATGAGGGGCTTGTCTGCCATTTGAAAAAAATGACCTCGATGCGCAAAGAAATGAAACCGCGCCGAAAAAAACCGGCCCCGTTGAAAGCCCCGCGGCTAGAAAAAAAAGGAAAACTGAGAGGCTGCGCTGAATGCGCCGACGCGATCCTGACTGAAAAATAAAAAAGAGAAGTAGAGACTCACCAGAGAAAACCCGCTGACCACTCAATTGAGTCTCGCTGCTAGCGAAACCGCAAGTCCGGCCAAGCAGAGCAGAGGAATACCTGGTGGGAGAGAGGTGATTGAGATGTTTAAATACCTCTGCGGCATAAATGTACAGGGGGAGAGCCTCTTTCAGTTGAAAGCAAGTTCTGCTATGAGGGGACATGGGATGAGGGTGAAGGGGGATAGATTCAGGAGTGATATGCGGAAATATTTCTTTACGGAAAGAGTAGTGGATCCGTGGAATAGTCTCCCAGTGGAGGTGGTAGAGATGAGGACAGTAACTGAATTCAAAAAAGCATGGGACCAACACAGAGGATCTCTAAAGGTAAAAAGTGGACTGTTGTAGTTGTTGATATGGAAGGACAGACTAGATAGGCCATATGGTCTTTTTCTGTCATCATGTTTCTATGTTTCTAGATGTTATCTACAGCAGGCTATGCAGTATATGTTATGTGCAGCATATGTTATTTGCAGCAGGCTATGCATACTAGATACTTGTTGCAGCTTTTCTTCTCTGTTACTTTTTCCTGGTTCTTTTTGCGTCGGTGGGAGCCAGAGGTTTGGGCGGCTCAGTGTGTGGGTCCCTCTTCCGCTTTGATTCCTCTCTAATGGTCCCCACCTAAGGGCCACGCCAAAGGGCGCGGGCGTGCCCGATGGCACCTCCTTTTCCTTGTCGCGGGACGCCCCGATTGGGCGGCTGGAGGCAGGCAGGTGTCTCGACCCTGATTGGGGAGCTTCTCAGGGCCTGGAAGTCTGGCTGGCTGGGTCCTATATTCGCGCACCCCGATGGTGCCTCCTTTTCCTTGTCGCATTTTAGGTCTTCTTCTGTTAATGCAGCATGCTTCAGCTTGATATCTTGGATCTTCCTTAATATCGTTGATGATCTTAATCCTTTTAGATACCCATCTATCAGGGATACCTCTGCACATAATGATTGTATTTTTCCTTCAATATGCTTTTTCCAAGGAGGAACTGTTATTGTTTTCTTTTTCTTCTGGCCCTGAACTTTAGTTGGTAGTATTCTTGCAGTAATAATTTTAGCTGGACAATATTGTATTTGATTAATTTCAGTGATGTCAATAAATGGTCCCTTTATACCGGATAGGGCCTTGTTTCTTCTTAATTATCATACTTCTAACCTTAGATGTTAAATTTAGCTTGGGTAATTTTTCCCTTGCTCGGAACCCAGCATATTCATCTCTTTCCATATGGACTACATAGTAACATAGTATATGACGGCAGATAAATACCAGTATGGTCCATCTAGTCTTCCCTGCAAGGCGGCAAGAATAGGTGCACTTGCCGCTCCGGGCAGGTCACTTCTCCCCATGCCTTTGTTTAGGGGTGTACCCACCGCTCCATGTAGGTCACCCCTATTTTTTCAGATATAAGAGATAGTTATGCTTAATTTGATTTTATCCTGTTGCTATAAAGGGATCCACTATGTCTGTCCCAACCTATTTTGAATTCTGTCACTGTGTTTGCCCCCACCACTTCCATCGGGAGGGCATTCCAAGCATCCACCACTCTTTCAGTGAAAAAGTATTTCCTGACATTGCCTTTCAGTTTACCCCCTTGCAGCTTCATGTTATGACCTCTAGTTTTACAGCTTCCCTGTCTTTGGAAGAGGTTTGTTTGTCCATTAATACCCTTTAATATTTAAAGGTCTGAATCATATCTCTCCTGTCCCTCCTCTCCTCCAGAGTGTACATATTTAGGTCTTTAAGTCTCTTCTCATAAGTAAGAACATAAGATATGCCATACTGGGTCAAACCAATGTCCATCAAGCCCAGTATCCTGTTTCCAACAGTGGCCAATCTAGGTCATAAGTACTTCTGACGCAGGCTCCAAATCATTTTGGTCGCCTTCCTCTGAACCGCTTCCAGTCTTTTTAAATCCTTTGCAAGATGCGGTCTCCAAAACTGAACACAATATTCCAAGTGAGGCCTCACCAGCGACTTGTACAGTGGCATTAGTACCTCTTCCTTTCTGCTGGTAATTTCTCTCTGTATGCAACCTAGCATCTTTCTGGCTTTTGCCACCGCCTTGTCACACTGTTTCGCCACCTAGTAGTTCTATCTTGAATTCCTCCACCTCTGAGTCTTTCTCCTTCCTTTCTTCTTCCTCTTCAGTTAATTTGTTGACTTCCTTTATTCAGCTCACTCTCCTGCAGTTCCAGATCTCTCAACTCCATCTCCTCCTTAACCACTCTTTTCTTTTCTGTGTCTTCCTTTCTTCTGATACTCTCACCTAGGTCCCCTCCTACCTGTATTTCTTCGTCCATGGAATCCCTTAGTTGCTTCAAGATGTTATCATTCACATACTTCTTTACTTTGATCTTTGAAATTAAAGATCTTAAATTTGCATCTGTTGCTTTTTGCAGTTTTTCTAGTGGCAATTTTCCTCTTTTTTCCAGCTTTTGGTGGATTCTCTTTGTATACCCTCTTGGATTTAATTATAGGGTTTGTAGCATAAAAATAGCAGTACATTATCTCCTCTTTATCTGTAGAATTCCACTTAACCGTAATTAATCCTCTTAACCTTTTCATTAATTTCTGTAGTTTATCTCCTGCCACAGTGGGACCATGAACAGGCTCACCATAGCCTTTATCTAAGGTAGGGATATTATCTACATCTAAAGCATTTGCACTATCGCAACCACCATCATGCATAAGCTAAGGGTGGGTACCTTTTTATCCTGGGTGACATGCAGCCAGTATGTATTTTTCTTCTTCATTCCTACCATACCTCAATTGTAGTGTCGCCTTGCTGAGATTTGGCATAGATATTATACAGCGGGGTCACCACGTGAAGGTACTCAGCAAGATTTGAGGAGGGAACTTTATTCTCTCTCCCTAAGAGATGCACATCAGTTCAACAGCTGTTGCACACCCCTTTGACCCCAACTTTATTCTCCTCAGTTCCCTCTGTAGAGAACCTAGGATCTCCTTACTTCTAGATAGTACTGCAGCAGGGATATGACAATCAACATCTGGCATATTGAAATCACCTATCGGTAACACTTCTCCTTTCATAGCAATACCGCAAATGACTTCAATTAAATCTCTGTCCACTTCTTTTGCCTGTGAAGGCGATCTGTATATTACACCAATGAAAATGGATGCCCCATTCCCTCTTTCTAGTTTAACCCACAGTGCCTCCTTTTTTCTTTGTAAGCCCTTTAATTCTGTAGGTCTTGTTATTTTCTGCATATAGTCATGGGCATGGTGTGGGGGGGCGGGGGGAAGAGTCGCCCCGATAATGGCTACGATCTTTTGTCTGCCTACAGAGGTCCCATCTCCTGTGGGCAGGGGCAAAGTCCCCTTCAATCTGCTCGCAAGAGATTGAATCCCCATGGGCAGAAGAGAAAGGGGAAGGCCATAGTCATGGTCTCTTGCAAAATAGGTTGTGCATGTATGTTGGGGGGGAAGAAGTGAGGTAGAAAAGGCAGGGACAATTTAAAGGGGCAGGTGAGAGAGATTTTAGGGCAGGGGATGGGAGTGCTGGGGGGGTGGTGAAGGGGGGAGAGTTGGAAGGATAACAGAGGAGAGGAGCCAGCAGGATAGGTGTTGGAGGGAAGAGTGCAAGGTGATGCCAGGAGGTGCATTCCCCTCCCCCATAACACACACAGGCACCCCGTCCCCACCTCCACACTCACACACACAGGCACCTCACCTCCGCATGACAGATGCACACGCACACACACACACGGGCACCTCACCTCTGCACCATACACACACACTTACAGGGACTTCACCTCTGCACCATACACACACACATACATGTCCTCTCCTTAAACAACAAAGCCTTGACCCATCTTTACCTGGATATATTAGAGTCCCAAACAGCGCCAGTCTTAACAGCATGGTCCATAATGGAAGATTTCAAACCCTCTATTACAATCTGTTGCCAAACAATAACACCAACTTGGTCTTGATTCTTTGACTGTAATTGCTGGGTCTTGCTGGATATAGCTACAGTTAAATTAACCATTGCATCCTGAATTGACTCCAGAGTAAACTTATCTGGTCTTACCAATATAACCACTGGTGAGAGAACTTCGGAAAAGAATGAGTGAGAAGCAGGAGGAGCCAAGTTCGAACCACTCATGTTGCCAGACAAAATCCTTCCCCCGAGTCCTCCTGGCGCTGCAGCCAAAACACCAGGCAGTGAAGATTTCTCAGTACTTGCAACAGCTGCACTCCCTCGAATGCTGAACTCCACCACGTCACCGTCTGGCTGAGAGCCACCAGTATATGTCTGCTACAGTACCGCTGATCCAAAGGGCAGAGGGGGGAGACGCCCCTCCAGGGATAGGTAGTTGCCCACCTCCGAGAAGTACTATAGGTCCACCGATCGTGGCACTGATATAGCCGGAGCCTCACTGGAGCTTGATGCTGAAGTCTAGCTGGAACAACTTTAAGTGCTGTGATGTCAACAAGAACAAGGCCTAGAAAAATGGAAGAGATGGAGAAATGAATGAGCACATGGATTGCAGGTCAAACAAAAAAAATGGGGAACAATGTTTCTCACAATCAAACAGAAAGCAACTCACTATATACAATGACCTTAAAAAACAATCTCCAAATCCTAGTATTTTAAGTGTGATAGAAAAACAGTTGCAGTGGCTCTAAGATAAGGATTATGATGCAAAACATAGCAGGATAACCATAAATGGCATCTGGGTGAATTAGGAACCTTACAAGGAGCTGCCGTATCAAAGGAGGGCGCTTGCAAAGCAATAGAAACTGTATTTATATTTTACGCTGCCAAAGAAGACACATCAAGAGTACAATGAAACACAGCCATCCACATCTGGTGTTACAACTTTTCATCTGAAACCAAGAGCAGAAACATAGACATATGACGACAGAAAAAGACCACATGGCCTATCTAGTCTGTCCTTCCATATCAACAACTACAACAGTCCCATTTTTTCCTCTGTGTTTGTCCCATGCTTTTTTGAATTTAGATACTGTCCTCATCTCTACCACCTCCACTGGGAGACTATTCCACGGATCCACCACTCTTTCCGTAAAGAAATATTTCCGCATATCACTCCTGAATCTATCCCCCTTCACCCTCATCCCATGTCCCCTCATAGCAGAACTTGCTTTCAACTGAAAGAGGCTCTCCCCCTGTACATTTATGCCACAGAGGTATTTAAACATCTCAATCACCTCACTCCCACCTTTCCTCTAAGGTGTACATATTAAGATCTTTAAGTCTGTCCTCATATGCTTTATAATGAAGACCACTAACCATTTTGGTAGCCACCCTCTGTACTGACTCCATCCTGTTTATATCCTTTTGAAGGTGCGGTCTCCAGAATTGCACACTATACTCCAAATGAGGTTGCACCAAAGACTTATACAGAGGCACTATCACCTCCTTTTTTCTGCTAGCCATTCCTCTCTATATGCACCCAAGCATTCTTCTAGCTTTTGCCGTCGCCTTTTCTACCTGTTTAGCTACTTTAAGATCATCAGACACAACCACGCCTAGGTCCGAGTACTTCACCCCCTATACTATATTGCTGCCTTGGATTGCTGCAGCCCAAATGCATGGTCTAGAATTTGGCAGCTGGGATTTAATTGATGATCTGAACAGAAAGTAATGACTTAGACAATAGACGTAGGTCTCTTAGTAGGTAGTTCTGGGGATATGTCAAAAGGTCTGGAGGCGTTGTCAGTGATGGATGTCTGTTTCTGGTCCAAGGTATTTATGAAACAGGATGGTTTTTAGTTGTTTCCAGAATGTAGAAACGTCTCCGTTGTTTCTGATTTGGCTCGGTAGGGAGTTCCAGAGGGAGGGTGTGTACAGTTCGAAAGCTCTGTTGCAATTTCGTTGATTGTACTTAGTTCATTCGTGGGGGATAGTGAGGGTGTTGCTGGTGGTTTGTCAAGTTGTCCTGTAGAGGGTGGGCTGGGGTAGTAGAGAGCGTAGTTGGGAAATCTGCGTTTGATAGAGGGTTTTGTGGATAAGTAGGGCAGATTTGTATTTGATCCTTGCTTCCAATGGTAGTATGTGCAGTTCTCTCAGGACTGGAGTGATGTGATCTTGTTTTTTTGCTTTCTGGATGATTCTTGCTGTGGTGTTTAAGGCAGTTCGTAGTGGGTTGGTGTGGGTGGCGGGTAGTCCGTGATAAATTGTATTATAGTAGTCCAGGTGGGGGAGCGTCATGGCTTGCATGACTGTTCTGAAGTCCTGTGGATCAATGAGTGGCCTGAGCTGTTGTACCATTTTTGCTTTGTGGAATATTGTTCTGGTAGTCTTTTTAATCTGTTGGTTAAATGTGAGCGCCTGGTCTATGATTCCCAAATATTTTATGTGGGGTTGAATTTGTATTTGGGTGGTTCCCTAGATGAGGTGTGGTGGTGGGGTGAAATTAGGGTCCTTGGTTACTATGAGGGCTTCTGTTTTTTTAATGTTGATGGATAAGTTGTTCCTTTGTAGCCAGCTGGAGACTTCAATGAAGCAGTCTGATAGGTGATTGTTTGTTGGAGTGGTGGTTGTGATCGGTCCATAGAGCATTATGTCGTCTGCGTAGATATGGTAGTTGATGTTATGGGTTTGTATGATTGAGCAGAGTGGTTGCAGGTAGATATTGAAGAGCATGGCGGCTAGTGTGGAGCCCTGGGGTATTCCTTGGTGCTGTTGAAAGGGGGGGGGGGAGGTTGCCATGCTTGTGCGGATCAGTTGTTGTCTGTTGGTCAGGTAGAAGCGGAACCATTGAAGTACGATGTCCTTGATGCCGATTTCCTAAAGTCTGTGTAGGAGGATGTTGTGGGAGATGGTGTCAAAAGCTGCGGATATGTCTAGAAAGAGCATAGCATATCCAGAGTGTTTGGTCTGTGTGCCTTTGATAAGGGTGTTCAGTAGTGATATAGTGATGTCATGAGGGTCTCGACTCCATAGAATGGGCCGAATCCTTGTTGTTGCGGGTCCAGTATGTTGTTGGTGTCTAGGTGGTCTTGGAGTTGCTGTTGAATTCTCGATGATTTTGGTGGTGAATGGGAGACTTGCTATAGGTCTGAAGGAGGCGAGGTCGAGGGGGTCCAGGTTGTGTTTTTTTAGGGTTGGGCGAATGATGGAGGTTTTGAGGATATCTGGCATGTGTCCTTGCTTGAGTGATTCATTGACAGTGTGAGTTAGGGGTGCGCTTATGTCCTCTTTGGATTTTTTTATCTACTCTGCTGGGCAGGGATCTAGCGGAGAGGTGGTGGTGTTTAGGCAGGAGATAGTGGATTCTATTTTTTCTTTGGTGACTGTTTCGAATGTGCTGCAGTCTGTGTCTTTGGTAGCAGGGTGGGTTGTAGTCTTTGCATTCAATTGTGGGTTGTGTGGTTCTTGGAGCTGTTTGTATTAGTGTGCTAATAGTTCTGGTGGGATGTTCAGTAGCTGATTGGAGTGGTTGGGTGCTTTTGTTAGCTTCTTGACAATCTCAAAGAGCTCACGTGGTTTGTTTATTGAGGTATTTATGATTTTCGAGTGGTAAGTCCTTTTTGCTTTATCGGTTTCTATGTGGTAAGTGTCTAGTTCACTCATATATTTTGTTTATCAACTGGAAGAAAGTCCAAAAAACTGCCAGCATGGTTTAAAGGTGAGGTCAGAGAGGCTGTTGCTGCCAAAAGAGCAACCTTCAGGAAATGGAAAAAAGAGCCAAATGATGAAAACTGGAAACAGCACAAGCACTGGCAAGTTAAATGCAAAGCATTGATAAGGCAGGCAAAGCGGGAATTTGAGAAGAAACTTGCTACGGAAGCAAAAACACGAAATAAAGACTTTTTCAAGTACATTCGTAGCAAAAGGCCTGTGAGAGAGTCAATTGGACCATTAGATGATAGAGGGGTAAAAGGGGCAGTAAGAGGAGACAAGGCTATAGCAGAGAGACTGAATGAATTCTTTGCTTCGGTCTTTACTGAGGAAGATGTAGGGATGTTACCCAAGACTGAAGTGGTATTTAAAGGTGATACTGCAGAGGAATTGAGAGAAATATCGCTACACCGGGAAGATATATTGCAACTATTTGATAAACTGAATAGTAGCAAATCACCTGGACCGGATGGTATACATCCCAGAGTGTTGAAAGAACTGAAATATGAGATTGCAGACCTGTTATTGGTAATCTGTGAACTTTCATTTAAATCATCTGTAATACCTGAAGATTGGAGGGTCGCCAACGTAACACCAATTTTTAAAAAGGGTTCCAGGGGTGACCCGGGAAATTACAGACCGGTGAGCCTGACGTCAGTACCAGGGAAAATGGTAGAAACCATCATAAAGAACAAAATTACACAGCATGTAGATAGTCATGGCCTAATGGGAGACAGCCAACATGGCTTTAGACAAGGAAGATCTTGTCTTACTAATCTGATCTGTTTTTTTGAAGGTGTGCATAAACAGGTAGACAAAGGTGAGTCGGTTGATATAGTGTATCTGGACTTTCAGAAAGCTTTTGACAAGGTCCCCCATCAGAGACTTTTGGCGAAGCTAAAAAGTCATGGGATAGGAGGCAGTGTACTATTGTGGATCGGGAACTGGTTAAAAGATAGAAAGCAGAGGGTAGGGCTAAATGGCCAATATTCCCAATGGAAAAAGGTGAATAGTGGAGTACCCCAGGGATCTGTACTGGGTCCGCTACTTTTTGACATATTCATAAATGACCTGGAAAAGGGAATAACTAGTGAGGTTATCAAATTTGCAGATGACACAAAACTGTTTAAAGTTGTTAAAACCCAAGAGGATTGTGGAAAACTGCAGGAGGATCTGGATAAATTGGAAGACTGGGCATCCAAATGGCAGATGAAATTTAATGTGGACAAGTGCAAAGTTATGCACCTAGGAAAGAACAACCCACACTATAGTTACACGATGCAAGGCTCCACATTAGAATCCACCACCCAGGAAAAAGATTTAGGAGTCATCGTGGATAACATGTTAAAACCCTCCGCCCAGTGTGCAGCGGCGGCCAAGAAAGCAAATAGAATGCTAGGTATCATAAGGAAAGGGATGGAGAATAAAACAAAGGATATTATAATGCCTCTGTATCGCTCCATGGTACGACCGCACCTTGAATATTGTGTGCAATTCTGGTCACCGTATCTTAAAAAGGACATAGAGTTATTAGAAAAAGTACAGAGAAGAGCCACCAAATTGGTGAAGGGGATGGAAGGCTACTCCTATGAAGAGAGGCTAAAAAGGTTAGGGCTCTTTAACCTAGAAAAGAGACGGCTGAGGGGAGATATGATAGAGGTGTATAAATTAATGAATGGAGTGGAACGGATAAACGTGGATCAATTGTTTACGCTATCAGAATATAGAAGGACTAGGGGACATGTAATGAAGCTACAGGGTAAACTATTTAAGACAAATAGGAGAAAATATTTCTTCACTCAACGTGTAATCAAACTCTGGAATCTGTTACCGGAGGATGTGGTAAGGCCTGTTCGTATAGCTGGGTTTAAAAAAGGTTTGGACAAGTTCCTGGAGGAAAAGTCCATAAACCACTATTAAAAAGGGACCCAGGATATCAATGCTTGGCCTAGTACAAGCACTGCAGAACCTGTGTCTTTTGGGGAAACTGCTAGTTACGTATGACCTAGATTGGCCACTGTTGGAAACAGGATACTGGGCTTGATGGACCTCGGTCTGACCCAGTATGGCATTTCTTATGTTCTTATGTTCTTTTTTGGTCTTTCTCCATTTTCTCTCAGTTCTTCTGAGTTGGGTCTTTAGTCTCCGTAGGTCGGGGGTGAACCATCAGGCTCTTGTTGCGGTAGCTCTGTTTTTGGCGCTGTTTGTGGTTGCACAAGATGCAGAAGAGATTGTAGTATTCCAGATATAGATCAGGTCATCGATATTGGAGGAGTTTGTTTGGAGTTTAGGTAATATTTGGTTTAAATATTCTTGTATGTTGGTTGTTCTCTTTGATGTTGGTGTGCTGGTAGATGTGGGTAATGTTGATGTGATAGTGGTCTGACCATGGTACAACATGTGATCTTTAGGTTCTTGCATGAGGTGGCGCTTTGGGAGTTCAAGAATATGAGGGCAAGTGTGTTCCCTTTTGCGTGTGTTGGTTCATGTATGATCTGGGTCAGGTCCATTGCTTCCATAGCATTGATGAAGGCTTCGGCATGTTTATCTTGTAGTGAGGGGAGGTTGAAGTCTCCGAGGATTAGTTGTTCTTCGGTGGAGATGGCGCTCTCTGATACATGTTTTAGTATGCCTGATAGATCGGTATGTGGAGTGGGCGCTCAGTAGATTAGGCATATGGAGAGGTGTTTGTTGGTGAGGGTGAGTATGTCCGCTTCGTTGGTTGTTTCTGATGCATGGTTTCTGAGGTGGAGGTTGGATTTCGCAATGATGGCTACTCCTCCTCTTCTGGCGTGAGCTTGGGAGCAGTTATGAAGACTGTATCCATTTGGTGTCAGTTGGTTCATGAGCACTGTGTCGGTGTCTGTTAGCCATGTTTCAGTTATGCAGAGGATGTCAATCTTTTGGGTTGTGATCAGGCCTTGGAGCATATGGTGTTTGCTTCTGACCGAGCGAGCATTTATTAGTGTGATGACTTCAATTAACTCTCTGTCCACCTCTTCCTCTTGTGAGGCAGGCCTGTATATCACGCCAATGCAAATAGATTTCTCTTTCCCTCTTTCTAGTTTAACCCACAATGACTTCTCTCTCCCTTTTAAGCTCTGTAATTCCAAAGCTTTAATAGTATTTTTTACATATAGTGCCACTCCTCCTCCCCTTCTTCCTACCCTGTCATTTCTGAATAAAGTATAGCCAGGTATAGTTACATCCCAGTCATGGTTTTCTGTGAACCATGTTTCTGTAACTGCCACTAAATCCAAGTCGGCCACTCCCACCAAAGCTTCAACATCAGGGATCTTATTTCCCATGCTACGGGCATTTATACACACTGCTTTCCATATGTTACCCCTGTTACCCATTTCCATAAAGGTATTTAATGTTTCACTTACCTGGGGGCTTTCACTTACCTGGAGGCTTTCTTCACCCATCCCCAACAAATCTAGTTTAAAGCCCTCTTCAGTAGATTAGCCAGTCTACTAATGAAGACGCGTCAACCTTTCTTGGACAGATGGATGCCATCTCTGCTCTGCAACCCTTGGAACAGCATCCCATGGTCTAGGAAACCAAAATGCTCTCAATGACACCATCCACGCAGCCATGCATTCATCTCCAGGATGCGAGCCTCTCTGCCTTGGCCTTTACCCTCAACAGGGAGGATTGAAGAGAACACCACCTGTGCACCTAACTGCTTCACCCTCTGTACCAGAGCCATGAAGTCACTTTTGATACGCTCAGAGGGATACCTGACAGTATCATTGGTTCCGACATGGATTAGCAACATTGGGTAATAGTCAGTGGGCTTGATGAGTCTCGGCAAACTCTCCATAATCTTGGATTTTGGCACTAAGCAGACAGCATACCTCTGGACTTCAAGTCTGGTCGGCAGTACCCCTCAGAAGAGAGTCACCAACCACCACTACCCTTCGTTTCCTTGTGGTCACTGATTCTGCAACTTTGGGCTACTTGAGCTCTGGTTCTTCCCTTTCCAGGGATGCTTTCACCTCCTCCACTTCCAGGGCTGCATAATGGTTCTTCAATTCAAGGGCTGGAGAAGTTGGATTGGTGATTCTGCAGGCCCTGGTTACTTGTGTCCAACCTTCGTCATTCTGTTGGCACCCATCTTCTCCTCTGCAGGAGAGCTTGGTTGCTGCAAGAAGCATCGCATCAATGTACTTCTCACTGTCTTCAATGCTCCTCAGCCTCGCCACCTCCTCTCTGAGTTCCTCCACTTGTTTCCTCAAAGCTTCAGCATGCAGGCACCCTGCACATGGAACCAATTCTTCAACTAGCATTGGGACCTCTGTCTGAACACAGGCAGAAGCTGTAATGGGGAAAACAGCTTTAGCGATACAATTTTTCCACGCCATTGTTCTGTTTGTGGAGCTTAGGTATCTGTTAAAGCAAAAGAGAGATCTACCAAAGTACCAGCCAGTTTCCCAGCTGTCCTTTCAGAGAAAAAGCAGTTAAATCTCTTTAATTATATTCAAAATGTGCTGTTCCAAGTCCCTGTGTTTTGTTAAATGGGGAGGTGCCCTATAAAGCAAGACTGCTCACTAGGGGTGGGTGGGAGTCGGGGGTTAGGGAGGGAACTAACACCTAATTAGGTGTCAGCAGTTCCCAAGAGCTGAGAAAGTTACCAAAGCAGAGTTTTAAATCTACCCCACTAAAGAATATATTTCTACTAAAGCACCAAAAAGAATGTAACTTTGTTTTAAAAATATACCAAAACCCTTTTAAGAGCTCCCAGTCAGAGAGCTAGCAATTTAAACAAAATAAACCTTCAAATTCTTACCGTTGTTTGACCTGTATAGAAGATGAAGACAGTGATCCTCCTTCACCCACTTCCACCAGTGCTCTGAATGGTGTTGGATAAATATTTGGTCGGTTAACTTTAAGTAATATGTACAGTATGATTGTTTGTATGCTGGAATGTTGTCTGTCTCAATAAAAATATTTTCAGCTAAAGGTAAGTGCCATATTATTTCTATAGTGCAAATTTGCTTAACGTGAGTTTTTCAGGAACGATACTATCATGATATAGGAGAACATACAGTATGTTGCTTTCCCTTTTTTTGGTAAAGCCACTGAATTAGAGCATCTGCTCCCTCTTTGAGTGTTTTGGGGGTGCCATCTCATCTCTTGCCTGTTTGATATACTGGCTTCCTATCCATCTAGTATTTTTTTTTAAGATAACCATAATGAATATGCAAAAGAGTGTTCAAATATGCAAACCAATATGCAAATGTAACCCCACACTTTGCTCCCCGAGCCGGGAATGAAAGACAAGTCCTACACTGCTGACTTCAAACTAAAAATCGTTGTGAGAGCTGAAGAAACAAGCAACAGATGGCAGCAATAGCGTTTGAGGTTGGAGAGATTTCCATTTACGAATGGAGAAAGGAGAAAAAGGAGCTTGAGAATATGAACCCCCGAAACTTGCACATCGTGGGCCCAAAACAAAATGGCCTAAGCTGGAGAATGACTTGAGAGACGGTATTTTTTTCTGAGGAAACAATATCAAGCTGTCTCTACTGTCGCAATTCAGGTCAAAGCGAAGCTTCTAGCAAATGAAATAATTGATTTCAAAGTGGGTTTCTAGAGTAACGAAAAGAAATGGACTTTCATTGAGAATGAGAACCACTGTAGACAAATGAATTCCGGATGACTGAGAGCAAAAGATGAATGACTTCTGTGAATTTGTCTCCAAAGAAACCTCTGAACATGGTATCTCTGCAGTGGATGTTATAAATATGAGGTTTCAATGTCTTTTGACATTCCTGCCATCAGGACTCTAGTTGCTTCAGGTACGAAAACTGTAGCCATTACAACCACTGGGCATGAGAGGGCCTGCTTCACTATAGTCCTTGGATGCACTGCGAGTGGGGTGGAATTAAAGATCAAGGTAGTTTTCAAGAGAGTTACCATGCTCTGTGAAAAACTGCCCATTGGTGTGGTTGTCCTTTGCAATAGGAAGGACTACTTCTCTCCCTTTAAAAGCCAGCGTGCAGAAGGAAAAGCCCTTTTGCCATCCCGGGGCTGCAATCGCAAGAGGAGCCTCTGAAGGAGACAAGCAAGGCACTCTCACCCTTCCTCCAGCCAGCTCCTGAACCACTCGAGAGCACCAACAACTGCCACCAATGAGAGAAGGAAGTAATACTATTTCAATCTATCTGCCATCGCCTGCTACTGCATCTCTCCTCGGTACGGGATTTCCCCCCTGCTGCAAGTGCTGCTAAACTCTGCCCATGAAAACACCTCCACAAGCAGCTACTCCCCTCCCTTTAAAAGCCAGTGTGCAGAAGGAAAAGCCCTTTTGCCATCCCGGGGCTGCAATCACAAGAGGAGCCCCTGAAGGAGACAAGCGGTGAAAAGCGGGATATAAATACAGCTAAATAAATAAATAAATAAATAAGCAAGGCACCCTCACCCTTCCTCCAGCCAGCTCCTGAACCACTCGAGAGCACCAACAACTGCCACCAGTGAGAGAAGGAAGTAATACTGTTTCAATCTATCTGCCATCGCCTGCTATTGCATCTCTCCTTGGTACGGGATTTCCCCCCTGCTGCAAGTGCTGCTAAACTCTGCCCATGAAAACACCTCCACAAGCAGCTACTCCTCTCCCTTTAAAAGCCAGTGTGCAGAAGGCGCTCCCGCACCTGGCAGGCCCGCGCCTGAGGGCTTTGCCAGAGGCCCTTTGGCATGGCCTTTAGGCGGGGAACGTCAGCGGGGAACAGAAAGACAACCACTGTTCACTGAACAATCCGTATGAATCTCTCCTTCTGGAAAAGATCCTCAAAGGTCTCAGAACAAGGTAACCCTCTTATATAAAGATTAATACCCCATCGCAGACACACAGCTTCTCCAAAAGACTCTGTAGAATCGGTGTAAAGCACTATATCTGCAAATCTTCACACTGCACACCTACAAACCGTTAAAGTCTCGTATGTATAAGTTTGACCAAGCTTTATTTATTTTATTTATTTATTTATTTTATTTAACAGTATTTTTAAACCACCTTATCTTATTAATCAAGGTGGTATCACAGCAAACAATCGAGTAAAGTGAGTGTGTTAATCATGCAGTGAGGGTGCAATTTAGTTGAGTGTGTGTTGTATCGTGTGCTAGATTGGGGTGAGCTATGTACAAGGTGTGGTGTGTTGTGTGCTAGAATAGTTTGAGCTATGTACAGTGTGGGCTATATACAGTGGTGCTGCAAAACATTTTCTATACAGACGGTAATATGTGCTGTTATACATTCTCTTAGGTTATGTGATGTGTCCATAGTGTTCTATGAACAGCATGGTTTTTAGCTGTTTTCTAAAGTCTTTGAGGTCTGTAGTTGCCCTCAAGTCGTCTGGTAGTTTGTTCCATATTGTTGGAGCAGCCATGGAGAGTGCTCTGTCTGTTGTGTCCTTGCGTGTGTGTTTGAATTCACCTGGGGTGCTGACTCGGTTGCGTGTTTGTTTTCTTCTAGGACGAGTGCTGTTGTCTGGTTGAATGAGGGTGTGTAGGCTGTTGGCTGATGTGTGCTGATTTATCTTAAATAGGTTTATGATAGTTTTGTATCTGATGCGTGCACCGATTGGGAGCCAGTGTAAGTCCTTTAAGGTAGGTGTGATGTGGTCCTGTCTTGCAGTACCGGATATTATTCGTGCTGCAGTGTTTTGTGCTAGCTGGAGTGGTTTGAGGGCTTGTTTCGGTAGTCCCAAGTATATTGGATTGCAGAAGCTTTAGCAATGCTCCACAGAACTGCATCCTGCATATTGTTACCCATTAAAATCCCTACAGTGTCTTGAATACTCCGGAGGTTATATCAAATGCTACTCTCAAGATTAAATCCTTCAATCAGCTCTTCCACTCTTAATTAAGCCATTGTAAACTGTATAAGGCTACTTGTGAAAACTCCCACATTGTATTATGATTATCCCAGTGTTGTAATATATGCCTCCACCAACACCAAAACACTGAAACATCATTCAACCACCCTTTAAACCAGTGCAAAACTGCATAACATTGCATGTTAAATATACTGTATCATCCTGTGTTTCTCTTTAGGTTATAACATACAACACTATCAGGTTCCTCAAACCATTCTGTTTCTTAGTCAGTTCCAACCTATATACCAAACGACTCAAAATGCTCAAATCACGCAAAGCCTACACTCCCACGATGGACTCCAGAAAAATCTGTTTGCTTACTTCACCTCACCCTCCTATCGACTCTGCTAACAAGCGCTCTCATTCACAATCATGATACAAACCCCTACAACCCAATTTCCATCATACATAACCCCATAAGATACAATTCAAACTACCAAATAAACTACTATCCACCCAATAATAAGCCACATCAGAAAAACATTAAATACCGAAACAGGTTAATACAGATCCAACCTATACAGATACAACAAAAGACAAACCTACACAGTCCCCCACCCAATTAAAATGTATACTTATCAACGTAAAATCTATAAGAAATAAGATACCAATTACTGATCTACTCAAGGATGAAAAACCACACATCCTTTGTGCCACTGAGACATGGCTCTCACCTGCTGACAACATTTTAATAAACCAATTACAAATTCAGGGATATGACCTATTTAACTGCCATCGAGAATCAAAAAGAGGAGGGGAGGTACTCACACTGAGCAAAAAAGAACTCAAACTTACTTCTACAAAATCAAGCAACTTAGATGGAATGGATTTCCTTGAAATATGGAACAAGAACATATCACTTTGTCTCATAGACAGACCACCATCACCCGACCACAACAACCTGACCCCCATACTAGAATCAGCATTTGCAGTTTTACTGAGGAAATCCCACATCATCCTAGGAGACCTTAATCTCCCATCCCTCAACCCGACTAACTCCTCCACCTTCTTAGAATCAATGACAAACATGGGATTTCACCAAATTATACACTCTCCAACACAAACAAAGGGGAAATCACTCGACCTTGTCTTCCTACCACACCAAACTATAAACCACTACATGTACACTCCCCCTGTAATAACTGAAGTCCCATGGTCTGACCACCATCTGTTAACCTTTCATATACCATTAAACACCTCTCTTACCACAACGATGGGCACAAAACCACTAACTAGGCATTTTACCCATTTCAATAGAGATGCCTTTCTAGACAACATCCTGCCCCAGGTTATAATTGATTCAACTGACTCTCCTGACATCGACGCCGCTTTAAACATATGGAACTGCTCTATTCAAATAGCTGCTTCCCCCATCACACTCCCTAAGAAAACCTCTAAAAGCATGAAAAACGGTACACACATAAGCTAACTAAAGAGACAATTAAGAGAACAAGAAAAAAAGTGGAGGCTATCCAAAACTCTAGAAAACAACTCTATCTTAATATACTTGCTATCTACAAAGGCACAATTAACAAAACAAAAAGAGATTACCATACAAGAATCCTAAACTGCTCTCTGTCGTCCTAGAGAGCTCTTTGCCATCGTTAGATCTCTAACCAAGACAAGCCATACTGAATCAGAAGTATATAACATAAACCCACAAACACTAGCTAACTATTTTGCATCGAAGCTTAAAAATAAAAAGACTAGCCATACTACCCCTTCCCTAGACCATCCAATAAACCTCATCACATGGGATAGCTTCTACCCAGTAGATCAAAAACATCTACTAAACATTATTACAAACATCAACACCACAACCTCCCAGTTGGATCCACAAAAAAAGAACTCGCCCCACATATCCTCCATGTTGTTAATCAATCACGCTCCCAAGAAATCATACCCACTGACCTTAAAACTACATCCATACATCCTATACTTAAGAACAAGACTACTACTACTACTACTGAGCATTTGTATAGCGCTACAATTCATATGCAATGCTGCACAGACATGCAAGAGACAGTCCCTGCTCATCAGAGCTTACAATCTAGTGAAGACAGACAACACAGAAGGTGTAGACAGGGATAAAACAAGGGGAAGAGGTAAAGAAACAAGGAGATCAGGTAAGTCAATATCCAAAAGCAGCACCAAAGAGGTGAGTTTTCAGCCTGGATTGGAAAAGGGTCAGAGAAGGTGCCTGGTGTACAGATAGTTTGTTCCAGGTGTAAGGTGCAGCAAGATGAAAAGAGCGAAGTCTGGAGTTAGCAATAGAAGAGCAGGGCACATATAGAAGTAGTTTGCCAGAAGAGCGGAGTTCCTGAGGGTGGGGGGGTGTAAGGAGAGATAAGAGAAGAAAGGTAGTGAGGAGCTGCAGAGTGAATGCATTTATAGGTCAGCAGGAGAAGTTTGGACTGGATTCGGAAACGGATAGGGAGCTAATGAAGTGACTTGAGAAGAGGGGTAATATGGGCATGATGAGGCTGGCGGAAAATAAGCCGTGCAGCAGAATGTTGAACAGATTGAAGGGGAGAGAGATGATTCAAAGGGAGACCAGCAAGGAGTAAGTTATAGTAGTCAAGACGGGAGGTGATTAAGGAGTGGATAAGCATCGTAGTAGTATGTTCAGAAAGGAATGGGCAGATTTTGTTGATGTTATAGAGAAAGAAACGGCAGGTCTTAGCTATCAGATGAATGTGTGTGGAGGAGAGAGTGGAGTCAAAGACAACCCCAAGATTGCGAGCCGAGGAAACAGGAAGGAGTAGAGAGTTATCCACAGAGACTGAGAAAGAAGAAAGAGGAGAGGAGGTTTTAGGGAGAAAGATAAGAAGTTCAGTCTTGGCCATGTTCAATTTCAAGCGGCGGTGAGACATCCAAGCAGCAATGTCAGAAAGGCAGACAGAGATCCTGGTCTGGATTGCCGGAGAGATTTCAGGCGTAGAGAGGTAGATCTGGGAGTCATCAGCATAAAGATGGTACTGAAAACCATGGGAAGAGATCAGCGCCCCAAGGGACTGGATATATAGAGAGAAAAGGAGCAGACCCAAGACAGATCCTTGGGGTACACCAACTGGGAGCGGGATAGCAGAAGAGGAGGAGCCACCAGAACACACACTGAAAGAGCGATGGGAG
The DNA here is from genome assembly GCA_033557465.1 of Ichthyophis bannanicus. Taxonomy (NCBI): domain Eukaryota; kingdom Metazoa; phylum Chordata; class Amphibia; order Gymnophiona; family Ichthyophiidae; genus Ichthyophis; species Ichthyophis bannanicus. The sequence continues at coordinate 428,480,863 of CM066034.1, read as the reverse complement.
AGATATGAGGAGAACCAGGATAGTACAGAGCCCTTGAAACCAAGCGAGGACAGGGTGTCGAGGAGAAGGTTGTTGTCAACAGTGTCAAAAGTAGCAGAGAGGTCAAGAAGAATGAGGACAGAGAACAGGCCCTTGAATTTTGCCAGGAACAAGTCATTGGAGACTTTGACAAGGGCCGTTTCAGTAGAGTGTAAAGGACGAAAGCCAGACTGTAAGGGATCCAGGAGGGCATGAGAGGAGAGGAAGTCGAGGCAGTGGCAGTGAACCGCACGTTCAAGTAGTTTGGAAATGAAGGGAAGGAGAGAGATGGGTCGATAATTGGAAGGACAGGTGGGATCAAGTGAGGGTTTCTTGAAGAGAGGTGTGACCACAGCATGCTTGAAGGCTGCAGGGACAGTTACAGTGGAGAGCGATAGGTTAAGAATAGGAGAGATGGAAGGGACAACAGTGGAGGAGATAGGGCTTAGGAGACGGGTGGGGATAGGATCAGAGGAGCAGGTGGTGAGTTTGGAGGAAGAAAGAAGGTGTGCAGTTTCCTCTTCAGAGATCACAGGAAAGGAAGAGAGGGTAGCAGAGGTAGTGGGGGGAGTTAGGAGTGAAGAGGGGGAGGAGGGGAAGTAGCTGACTTTGTGGGAATTGAAGGGTGATCTTGTGGATTTTGTCATGGAAATAGTCAGCCAGGGTTTGGGCAGAAAGGGAGGGAGGAATCAGAGGTGGAGGCAGTTTGAGGAGAGAGCTGAGAGTAGTAAAGAGACGGTGAGGGTTAGAGGCAAGAGAGTTAGTCAGATGGAGATAATAGTCTTGTTTGGCAAGAGCTATGGTTGACTGGAAAGAGACAAGCATGAATAGGAAGTATAGAAAGTCTGCAAGGGAGTGGGATTTGAGCCAAGCATGTTCAGCAGAATGGACACAGGAACATAGATAGTGGGTAGTGGATGAAAGCCAGGGCTGGGGTGCAGAACGCCTCACAGGAAGTGGCAGGGGCGGAGCGAGAGTATCCAGAGCAGAGAAGAGTGCAGCATTATAGGAAGCTATTGCTTCGTCAACAGACTTAGAAGACATAGTGGAGGAAAGAGATGAAGAAACAGTGGAAGAGAGAACCAAAGAATCAATAGCATGAAGATTTCTAAATAGGCTGGAGGAGACAGGACAAGGCTGAGGTAGCAGGTGATGAAGACTGAAGCTTAAAAGGTGATGGTCAGACAAGGGAAGAACTGAGCTACAGAAGTTTGAGGGTAAGCAACTAGAGAAAAATACCAGGTCAAGGCTGTGGCCATGCTGGTGAGTGGGGGCAGTAGAGCAAAGCTGGAGGTCAAACGAGGAGGTAAGGGAGAGGAGCTTTAAAGCATAAGGATCAGAGGGGTTATCAACATGAATGTTAAAATCTCCAAGAATAAGAGTGGGGAAAGAGGAATCCAGAAAGAAGGAAAGCTATGGGTCAAAGTCAGTAAGAAAGGTAGATGTAGACTTGTCAGGAGGTCGATAAATAACAGCTACCTGGAGAGGTAGTGACGTGAGAAGGCGGATGGAGTGGACTTCAAAAGAGGGAACGGAGTGAGACTGAGGCAGCAGAAGGGGTTGGAATTGTTAGGAGGGAGAAAGTAGAAGCCCAACACCACCACCATGGCCAATGGGATGAGGCGTGTGGGAGAACTGATAGCCCCCATGATAGAGAGCAGCAATAGATGCAGTATCATCTGGGAGGAGCCAGGTCTCAGTTAGAGCAAGAAGATGGAGAGCATTAGAGAAAAGAGTTCATGAGTAAAAGCAAGTTTATTAGAGACAGAGTGTGCATTCCACAAGGCACATGAGAAAGGGAGAGTGGAAGGGGAAAGGGGAAAGGAGAGGTATATGAATAAGATTAGAGGTGTTTCGTGAAGATCTCTTCTCGGAGTGTGACAGAAGTCTAGGGGGGCCAGGATTGGGGTTGATATCTCCGGATGAGAGAAGGAGAAGGAGTAGCAGAGTACGGGGCAGAGAGGAGACAGTATGGCGGAAACAAGGGTGAGGTTGCCTTAGAGAGAGAGGAGAAGGTTGAATGAGATGGAGAAAGCGGTGCAGCTCAAGAGCTGATGATAGGATAGAAAACAGAATGGAGGGGGGAAAAGGAGGGGAGGAGTGAAGGTGCTGGTAGGAGGGGAGACAGGGAGTATGAAGAAAAGGAAGACAATGTGATGAGGAGCCATACAGTAGAAGAAGAATAGAGAGGAGAACAGAGGCCAGAGGATATAGAAGGTGGGAGAGAGTCAAAGGGATTAGGTGCATCTGAGCGTGAAGTATGTAATGAGCAGATGATGGCTATAAGAGACAGCAAGCCATGGGGTGGTTGGGTAAAGGGGAAGGGGGTATAAGTTATTCAGCTGAGAAAAGCTGAACAAAAGTGCAAAATAAAGGGGGCAGTGAGGTAAAGGAGCACACTAACAATGACAAATAAATAAATGTTGTTGTTGTTGTTAAGTGCCGTCGAGTCGGAGTCGACTCATGGCGACCCTCTGGATAGCTATCCTAAATTGTGTTCGGTCTTCAGTCAGGCGGCTCATTGTTGACAGACTGGTACCCGTAGCTGCTGTTATTGTAGCGATCCATCTCATTGCTGGCCTTCCTCTTTTGCGTTGACCTTCTATCTTGCCAAGCATGATGTCTTTCTCTAATGATCTCTCTCTTCGCATGATGTGTCCGAAGTATGAAAGTCGAAGTCTTGTCATCTGAGCTTCTAAAGAAAGCTTAGGTTTGATCTCCTCTAGTACCGACTGGTTTGTTCTTCGGGCAGTCCATGGTATACACAGTATTCGCCGCCAGCACCATAATTCAAAGGCATCAATTTTCTTCCTGTCTGTCTTTTTCACTGTCCAGCTTTCACATCCATATGATGTTATTGAAAATACCATGGCTTGAACAAGTCGAATCTTTGTATGGAGAGAGACATCTCTGCTCTTGAGAATCTTATCTAGGTCTTTCATAGCCATTCTGCCAAGAGCAATGCGTCGTCTGATTTCTTGACTGCTTGTTGCTTCTTTATTGATAGTTGATCCAAGTAGGTTAAAGTTGTTCACGATTTCAATTTCTTCTCCTTCAACGATGAACCTGTTGATTATGCCAGTTGTCATGATCTTTGTCTTCTTTACATTAAGGTGCAGGCCCATTTTGAGACTATGTTCTTTGATTGTGAGAAGCAAATGTTTCAGATCATCTTCACTTTCAGCCAGTAATGTGGTATCATCAGCATAGCGAAGGTTGTTGATGAGTCTTCCACCAATCTTCACACCTCTGTGGTCTTCATACAGTCCTGCTTCTCTGATGATTTGTTCTGCATATAAATTAAACAGGTAGGGGGAAAGTATGCAGCCTTGTCTTACACCTTTGCTTATTTTAAACCATTCTGTTTCTCCTTGTTCCGTTCGAACTGTTGCTTCTTGATCAATGTACAGATTGCGCAAGAGAACGATCAGGTGTTCTGGTATACCCATGCTTCTTAACGTGGCCCAGAGTTTCTCATGGTTTACACAGTCAAAAGCCTTGCTATAGTCGATAAAGCACAAATATATATCCTTTTGGTATTCTTTAGTCTTTTCAAGGATCCATCTCACATCCGCAATGATGTCTCTCGTTCCTCGTCCTTTCCTGAACCCTGCTTGCACTTCAGGTAGTTCTTGTTCTAGGTATGGCTGTAGTCTCTTTTGAATAATCTTCAGTAGAATCTTGCTGGCATGTGGGATCAGAGCGATTGTGCGATAATTTCCACAGTCAGTTGGATCACCTTTCTTTAGTATTGGTATAAACACAGATCTTTTCCAGTCAGTTGGCCATGATGTTGTCTTCCATATTTCTTGGCAGAGCCTTGTAAGTATGGTAACAGCTGCATCAGATTGCTGCAATACTTCTATGGGAATGCCATCAATGCCTGGTGCTTTGTTCTTTGATAAGGCTTTCAATGCTGCTTCAACTTCTTCTTTCATCACCAATGGTTCCTGATCATAAGGTATAGGTTGAAACGGCTGTTGGTCCACTTGATCTTTATCATATAAAAACTCTGTATATTCCTCCCACCTTTTCTTGATCTTCTCAGCATCATTCAATATAGAACCTTGAGCATCTTGTAACATTCCAATTCGAGGCTGGAACTTTTTCTTTAGCTCTCGCAGCTTTAGGAAAGCCGATCTTGTTCTTCCTCTAATAGTTTCTGCTTCTATTTCCTTGCAAGTGTCATTGTAGTACTTTTCCTTGTCCTGTCTTGCTGCACGTTGGAAATCTCTGTTGAGTTCTGAGATTGTCTTTCTTTCTCCTTTGGCTTTAGCTTCTCTGCGTTTCTGGGCAATTTTCAGAGTTTCTTCCGTCATCCATTTTGGCCGTTTTTGCTTTTTCACCTTTTGTAGAGACTTCTCGCTTTCTTCCAGCACAACCTTCTTGACGTCATTCCATAACTCTTCCGGAGCTCTGTCATTTGTATCTAAAGCAGCAAATCGATTTTGCAGGCAGTCTTTAAATTCCAGTGGTATATTCTCAAGGTCATATTTTGCTGCATTCATGAGTGGTTTGCTCTTTTTCAACTTTAGCTTGAGTTTGCATACTAGTAGTTGATGATCTGTACCACAGTCAGCTCCAGGTTTTGTCTTTGTTGATGTTACAGAGCTTTTCCATCGTTGACTTCCACAGATGTAGTCAATTTGATTTTTATACAATCCATTGGGTGAAGTCCATGTGTACAGTCGCCGCTTGTGTTGCTGGAAGAAGGTGTTTGAGATGAATAGATCATTGGTCTTGCAGAATTCTATCAATCTTTCTCCAGCTTCATTTCTGTTGCCAAGTCCATATTTTCCAACTACTTTGCCTTCTTCTTTGTTGCCAACTTTTGCGTTCCAGTCACCCATGACTATCAGGATATCCTGTTTGCATGTTCTGTCAATTTCAGCTTGTACCTGTTCATAGAACTCTTCAATTTCATTCTCTTCTGCAGCTGTTGTTGGGGCATATACTTGAATTATAGTTGTGTTGATAGGCATTCCTCGTAGACGAATAGAGATTAAGCGTTCGCTGACTGCATTGTATTTCATTACAGTTCTTGCAAGTTTCTTCTTTATTATAAATGCAACACCATTTCTTCTTTGTCTTTCATTTCCAGCATAGTAGACCATGTGATCATCTGATGCAAAGTGCCCGATGCCAGTCCATTTCAGTTCGCTGACACCCAACAGATCAAGTTGTACACGTTCCATTTCATTCTTGACCACCTCCAACTTCCCTTGGTTCATGCTTCGTACGTTCCATGTTCCAATGTGTAAGACATCTTTACAGCTTCTGACTCTCATTTCATGCGCAGCTACATCAGCAGTCAGACTTCCCGAGGGCTTTGATCCAACCACATCATAAATGCTGGCTTTACTCTGAAAAGTCTTCAGCTCTTCCCCAGTAGCTAGTTGAGTGCCTTCTGACCTGGGAGTCTCATCTTCCAGCACCATAGCACAATTTGTTTTGTTGTAACTATCCATTGGGTTTTCATGGCAAGATACAGAAGTAGATTGCCGGGCCTTCCTTCCGCGCAGTTTAAGTTTGGTGTTGTTGCCGTTGTCACAGAAATGTGATCCTCCGCCGTCAACACTATCCCATTCTGCTGCTGCCCAGATGGGTGGTTTGTCTTCGTCTGGCACCTCAGCTGAGACCTGTCCATCTTGGGAGACCCTGCCAGTAGTTAAACTACCGATAGTTTAGCTCTCAGCATCACTGATGCACGCAAGCCCTCACAGCACGACAAGCTGCAAACCAAATAAATAAATAAATATATATATGTGGAGACAGCAAATTTACCTTTTTAGCAGAGCTCTTAGGAGGGCACTGCTCTTCCCAAAGGACAGAGAGGCAAACAGAGCTAAGCACACATGGAAGACAGGAAAAGGGGGGAGGGGTTAGTCACTCAGGTAGACTAAGAGCAAAGATAGGAAAAAAAGTTTTAAACTCTGCAGCAATGGAGACAGAGCAAGGATAGATATTGAATTAAATGTTAACCTGGCCAACACAGACAGGCCAGGTAGTTGAAGGAAGAAGAAAGGAAAGTTCCAGTTAGTTATGGAGAAGGATAAGTTATTCGGCTGAGAAAAGCTGAACAAAAGTGCAAAATAAAGGGGGCAGGGAGGTAAGGGAGCACACTAACAATGACAAATAAATAAATATGTGGAGACAGACCGACAGATAGAACTCACAACAAACCAACAAATTTACCTTTCTAGCAGAGTTCTTAGGAGGGCACTGCTCTTCCCAAAGGACAGAGAGGCAAATGAGGCAACTTGATGAAAAAGACACAAGCGCATACAGACCTATAGCCAGATACCATTTGTTGCCAAAATAATAGAAAAAGTCATTCAATTACAATTCCAAGATTACATTGACCTCAATGGGCCATTAGACACCCACCAATTGGTTTTCGACCTTTCCATGGAGTCGAGACCTTGCTGCCAACTCTAAAGGACCACCTCATCAGAGGTACAGACAATCCTAATTGTGCATTCATCCTCCTCTTTATTGGCATCGTGTCAGCATTTGACAACCTTAGCCATGACACCCTCATCTCGAGATTAGCACAAATACGATTAAGAGGCACAGTATTACACTGGTTCAAATCATACATATCAAACCGTAAACTTCACGTCCAAATAGGCCAAGACTTATCAGAGACATTCCCCCAAGAACAAGGAATACCCCAAGGTTCCGCCCTCTCAGCCCTCCTTTTCAACCTATACCTGCAACCAATTACCAATATCTTCAGAAAATTCAAGATTGAGTATTACATCTATGCGGACGATATTATGTTGTCTCTCCCCATAGACATAAACAACCCTACCTATCACAATCTATCAGACTACATTATTGAAATGGAATCATGGTTAAAGTCCAACAACCTTAATAATAACTACAAGAAAATGGAAGTCCTATACATATCAAGAAATCAAAATCCTACCCCCTTTCAGACCATCAAGATTAATAATATTGTACTCCCTGTTAAGCAAAAGGTGAAATACCTCGGCATAATATTAGATCAATCCCTCAGCATGCTCCCACATATAAAACAGACAGTAAGGACTATCTTCTTCAAACTGAAAACTGTTCAACATCTTAGACCTCTGCTATACATCAACGATTTCAAATCAGTAGTCCAGGCCCTTATCACTCCACATTTTGACTACTGTAATAGTCTGTTACAGGGTCTGCCAATCAAAAATATAAACTTACTACAGAGAGTACAAAATATCACTGCTAGAATTGTCTGTAAGGCCATCCTAACTGATCATATAACCCCCATCCTATATGAGCTCCTCTGGCTCCCAGATCTAAGTCGAATAAAATATAAGTTACTAACAGTAACTTTCAAACTTAACATCTCCCTGTCCTTCTTATCAACCCTCATTCATACTCAACCAGATACCACATCCAGCAGGCAAAATGCTATCCACTCACTTGTAACCCCCTATTCTAGCCACAAAACATTACAGACCACGAGCTCCAGAGCCTTCACATATCTTGCCCCCAGTCTCTGGAACTCCCTCCCACTACCGCTACAATCGATCAAAGACCTCCAAACATTTAGGAGAGAACTCAAAACATACCTCTTCCTTGCACACTATGGAAACACAAACATAGACCCCCCCTCACAAGTTACATCACAACACACCCCTTTAGAGACATGCACATTCCGCACCCTCAAACTCAAAGAAAATCAACATAATCAGAGATTATGTACATAGTTTATTAGCTTCTTATTTTAAGCAAAATGTAAATTGTAAATTGTTATGTTAACTGTAATTACAAAGTTTACTATTTAAAACGTTATACCACCGTTCTATGTAAAACGTTCTGTTCTTTGTAAACCGCCCCTGATCTTTGTAAGGGGCGGTATAGAAGAATCTAATAAATAAATAAATAAATAAATGGATGGACCGTGACCTTATGAAAGTATGGGTTGATAAATAATATAGGGCTAGGCAGGGGGAATTCTTCTCCAATAAGTCCTTACTAATTTTTGATGCTATGGTTGCCCACAAAGAAAAAAATGTTCAAAATTATATAAACTCTGCTGGTGCCCACATAGCTGTAATACCACCGATAGATATAGTGGTTAACCACCCATTCAAGACATTCGTGAGAAGAGAGGGAGATGAATGAATGCAGTCTGGGATTCATGAACTCACACCATCAGGAAGCCTGAAGCAGGCGGTGTTTTTGGAAGTCTGCAAGTGGGTGTCTTCTGCTTGGGGTAAAATAACACCACAAACCATCTGCAATGCTTCATAAAGAAACATTCGGATACCGATGACGAAGGTGAAGATGCCGATAGCAGTGACAACGAAGGGGTTGAGTAGTCAGATGATGATGATATTAATTTAGTCTCATTTAGTTTCATTTTCTCATATTTATTCTCATTGAAATTCAGCATTTCAGAAATAAAGAAGTTATAAAAAAGTTAAAAATGACTGAATTTCTTTTCATGTTGTGCTGATAATTATAATGCGCACACATATATAATGCATGGGGGTGCAGTTTCTGCAAAAACACACATGACACGCACGTTATATGCATGAAAATACACCATTTATATTGAAAAAATGTTTTCTGAATGGAACCGGGTAACTTGGCAGCTCTGTTACTATCACGCTATGTAAGGCAAACGTTTTTGGAAACACTGCTCTCCCCTATTCCACCCCCCCCCCCCCACCCTCGAGAGGAAGCACAGTATGATACAAACTGAGAAATCATGAAAACGTAGTAGAAAGATGAGTTTTTTGAACCATTTTTTCACCTAGCTGATGTAGTAAGCTGCAGCCGCTAGCAGAGCCAGCTTAAAGCCCATTAGCCTTCAGCTGCCTCCTGCCTCTTAATGTTATTAAGAAGTTTTCTGATCATGGAACTGTCAAGAATCTCCCAGGATGTGGTGGGAAGAGGAAAATTAATCCAAGAAATCTTCGAATGTTAGTGTGAACTCTTGGAAAAACACCACATCCAACATCCAACAGCTTAAGGCTGACCTGGAGCAATCTGGAGTGTGGGTTTCAACCCGCACTACACGCCATGCACTAAACAAAGAAGGATTTCATGGGTGATGGACAAAGAGGACCCCACTGCTCAAAGACAGATATAAAAAGGTACGCCTGATCTTTGCCCAAACCCACCTCGAGAAACCACAATCCTGGGAAAATGTTCTGTGGGCAGATGAAACCAAATTTGAGCTCTTTGGCAATGCAGACCAACAATACATTTACAGACGAAGAAATGAAGCTTATAAAGAAAAAAACACCCTACAGTTAAATATAGTGGGGGTTCCACAATGTTGGGCTGTTTTGCTACCTCAGGAACTGGAGGCCTGAAATGTATTAAAGGAATCATGAAGTCAGAGGACCACCAAGATATTTTGGGGGAAAATGTGCTACCTTGTATCAGAAAGCTAGATCTGGGTTGAAGGTCATAGGTCTTCCAGCAGGACAATGATCCAAAACATACATCCAAAAATATAAAAGAATGGTTAAAAAGGAACAAATTGACTGTTTTAAACTGGCCAGCAATGAGTCCTGATCTCAATCCAGTCGCGAACCTTTAGAAAGAACTGAAATCTGCCATTTGTAAAAAGAATCCTTGAAATATTCATGAGCTGGAACAAATCACAGTTGAAGAGTTTGAGAAACTACCAGCAAACAGATGTACGAAACTTATAGATGGCTAAAGAAACATTTGGAGGCTGTCATCACTGCCAAGGGTTGTGCACCTAAACAGGGCTGTACCGAGTGTAAATCGCACCCTGTGTGACTTGCACATCGGGCATGCGACCCCCCCCCCCCTGCGGCGGGAGAGAAGAGGCTCGCCCAATGTTCAAGTTGCTGGCATGCTAAGCAGATCTGTCCCTCCCTGCTCTTGCAAGACCAGGGAGGGACAGATCTGCTTAGCATGCCGGCGAGAAGGCTTAAGGGGCGCATTTTAACTGTCTGTCATTGCCTGCTGCCACTGAGAGCAGAAAACGTGGTGGCGGCAGGCAACGGCAGACAGCTAAAATGCGCCCCTTAAGCCTTTGTGCCCTGTGCGGCCGCACCGCTCGCACAGGGCTAGGTACGGGCCTGCACCTAAATATTAGTAAAGGTTGCCATTAATCCTGTTCAGATCTTTTTTTTTTTTTCAGAAATTGCTAAGTCTAAGTTGCACAGACATCTTTTTTTTGTTATATATTATAATATTATGATGACATACAGTTGGAATATTTTCAATTATTTCTCAGGATATTATACACAACATATCTAAAATGCAAGGGTGCCAATAATGTTGGCCACAACTGTAGGTATTTTGAGGTTGAGAAATATTGCTTCCTCCATCAGAATTGAGTGTGTATCCGCGGTGAGGATCTGTTGGCTGGCACACTACAACGTTGAAGGGTGTGATAAGGAAGCTTATCATGACCCGGGAGACAGGGATAAAGAGAAGGAATTCACCCTTATCAAAGGACCTATTTTACAAGGTCAGAGAAACAAAACTCCATTTACCTCTAGAAAGCAGGTAATTCCTATCTGCAATAGGTTGCAGAATGCCCCTAGTGGAGAAAAGGAGAGGGAATGCAGGCCCAGGGTAAGGAACCCTTACGTCACTGAATTCCCCATTTACTCAGCTGCCATGAGGCAGTGTGATCTCCAACACCTGAGAGGAGAAGGGGTGGAGCTGGAGCCTGAGAGGTTTAAGTCTAGGTCAGATTATCCAGAGAGAGAGAGGAGTAGGAATGCTTACTGGAAGAGGAATGGAGCTGGAACAGCAGGAACAAGAAACACAAGTTGGAGGACAGGACGAGGAAGCTCAGGTGAATGGTGGCCAGAGCATGAGCGAGGAGAAGCTGATACAAGCCTTGAGCCAGATAGGAGCATTAGAAGCTTGTCTAATTTGGAGCACTACAGAGTTGCAAGAGACAGCTTTTGCCCTAACGGAAGGCAGTCAGCTAAGCCCTCTGAGCCAGAAACGAAGGTAGAGCCAATGCAACTGGGTGAACAAGACCTAGCTGTAGAAGAAGAAGACTCATACATGGATTGCTTTTTATGCCAATCTTCAAATACAGAGGGTTTGGAAGGGAGTCAACCGTAAGGAAAACCTCCAGAGTCCGGTAACCCTGAGAGCCTGTGGATAACTTGTGAAAGTCCTGTGTTAAAGGAGAAATACCGTTGCTGGGCAAGCTGAAGCTGTCTAATTAAAACTTGTTAAACAGCTGCTAGCCAGTGCAGTGCACAGCCTGAAGCCGTGCTGATGGTGAAAGTAAGAAAAGCTTTGATTTTGTTTTCACTATTCCTAAAAACCTTGCATAGAGAATTGTTTGCCTATGAAGAGTTTAACTTCTGGTTGTAAGTTTTCTTGTGCTTAAGGAGACAAACAGCCGGGAAGTGTTCTGGACTGAGAGAAAAGAAACCTGTTCTAGGAAAAGCTGTTTCTGTTTGTTTTAAACAGCACTGCTAGCCATGTCTGGTAACATTAGCTGTTGAAAGGACTTTTCTTTATGCTGAAGAACATTATAAGCTTTTTTGTTTTGAGTTCAGTTATATCCTGATGTATTTTTGAAAGAATCCTGGAGAAACAATCCAAAGGTGTTAATTTGTGAGCCTAGCGTTTTCCCCATAAATAAATTTCTGTCAATAGCCTTACCACTCAAGCCAGCTACAAATGTGGTTTTTTTTGCCTAAAGCCAAGTACCTCCTGACTGAACTACCTTTCCCAGGAGGCATTACAAGGCAGCTAGTCAGGTAAAGGCTAAACGGTGAATCTCTCCTATGACAAGTACGCCCCTCCATACTGTCTGTAAGGGGCTAAGGGCGTGACAAGGGACATGAGGCCAGTAATGCAGTATTTGCAATCAGAGAAAGCGAAGTACCGCTGGCTTTTTCCCTTTGCTCTTTTGATGGATATCAACAGCAGGGGTTTTAGAGTGCACACAGTGGAGGTGGCATGGAAAAGAGGGCACACCCAACCTGCTGGAACAGGCAAAGACACAGGTACAGTCTGTATGCAAGGGGACCTTTCACGGATGGGAGAGGGCTCCAGTGAAGGGACAGCGTCTTAGAAGGAAGACTGGAGGACAAGGAAAAGAGGGATCCACTGGAGTGGCTACACAATCTTCGACCACGTGAAGCCTCTGGACCTGGACTCTCAATGGACTTGCCTTTAATTTATTAAGGGGGGGAAAGAGGTGGACAGAGTATTGCTGACTGGTTGGATATTGCGGACTGGGGGGATCTGGGAGGTTGGGAGGCTGGGAGGCTGGGGTTGAAGCCAGTGTATTTGTTTCTTTAATGGATTGTTGTGGAGGGGGTGGGGGAGGGGGAAACAGGGGAAATGAGGAGGGGTGCAATGAAGGGCAATGTGGGGGAAAGGGGGTATGTCCCCGGGGAGGTCCCTTCCTCAGATAAAAAAGGCGGAGTGGAGTTCCGTGAGTTGGGGTGTAGGGGGGAAAGTGTGGGGGGGGGGGAGGCATCTACATTGCGAGAGAGGGGGAGTATGGGATGAGAGAATGGCTGTTGGTTTGAAAGTAGGGACTTTGAAAGTGCGGGGACTTAACTCTCCACAAAAAAGGAAAATGTTGTTGGGGGAACCGTGAACATCGATGGCAGGTGTTGTTTGTGCAGGAGACGCATCTGCGCAAGCGTGATGAGCGATTGCTTAACTCAGGAAATTTTCAATTCTTTTTTGCAGTGGAAGAGGGTGACCACTAGAAAGTAGGCGTAGCAATATTGATTAAGTGGGCTGTTCCCTTTATTTTGAGGGGTGTTTCGGAAATTGGATGGAAGGGCCTTGGTGGTCTCGGGAGAGTTGTTTGGGGAAAAGGTAACCTTGATATCGGTATATGGGCCAAATGTTGCACAGAAAGGGTTTTGGGAAGACATGCGCAAATAGTTGGATAGGAAGATCCAGGGGAAGCTTTTGGTAGGGGGGATTGTAACATAGCACTGGACAGACGCTCAGGGAGGGGAGGAGGGCATGATCCTGGCTTGAGGAGCTTCCAGGAGTGGTTGCATGAGTATGAATTGGGGGATCTTTGGAGGTTGGTTCATCCCTTGGCACAAGATTATACGTATTATTCGGCAGTACATGCCTCTTAAGTCGGATAGATTATCTTTTTGGGGATAAGTATTGGAGGGAGGCTCTGGATAAAGCAAAGATAGGCATTGCAACATGGTCAGACCATGCTCCAGTGGAGGCGTGGTTTGGATCCTCTTGGGAGCTAAGCCGGAGAACCTTCTGGAGGTTGAATGAGTATCTTCTACAGGGGGAAGAGGTACGCCAGCATTTAGAGAGGGTGATAAGGGATTATATGGACTTGAATGATAATGGGAAGGTAGGTATGGGGGTCCTCTGGGATGGGATAAAAGTGATGGTGAGGGGACATCTCCTTTATTTGGGGGCTCGGAGGAAGCGGAAGAGGGATGAGGAGGTTCAGTGCTTTACTGCTCAGCTGGCGAACCTGGAGATGGCTCATAAACAGAGGGGAGATCCCCAGATGAGGGGGCAATTAGAAGAGATTAGACGGCAGTTGAACGCTCTTCAGTTGGAGCGGATATCCTATCAGTTGGAGAGGGTGAGACAAAGATATTATGAATTTGATAATAAATCGGGACATCTTTTGGGGAATAAGTTGGGTGCTTAGGGAAGGCAACAGGCTATTGCAAAAATAAAAGGGCCTCAGGATACAATTTGTTAAATTAGTCAGGTCCTAGTAGCAGCAGTTTAAGTTTAAATTTAAAACACAGAAGAGAGCTTTCTGGTCAACTTTGTAACCCAGCAGAGAGCTTGTAGTTTAAATTTCATAATAAGTCAGAGCCTAGCAGTAGCAAAGAGCTGTAATTTAAATCAAATCAGAATATAACTTAGCATAACAGGCAAAACAGGGTCAGTACTCTTTGAGCAACAAATAAAGTCTTCTAGAGACTCTTACAAAGAGGCCTTCTACCTAGGGGGCAAGAGACCTGTGAAACCTTTTCAATAAGTGTTAACACCAGGTGGCAGGTCAAAAGGCCATTTTGAAAGACTCCTTCTTTCTCCAGGACCAAGCAGGAAGTCAGTCCTCACATATGGGTGACGTCGGTGCCGACGGAGCCCTCGTGCGGAGCATTTCCCCAGCTTTCAAAGAAAGCCTTTGGGAATTGCAGCGCGCATGCGCGGTCCCCTTCCCGCCCAAGGGTGCCATCTTGCTCAGTCTTCTTTTTTCCGCGGAGCCCGACGGACGTAGTTCATTTTTCCCTGAGGAAAAAGTTGATTTTCCCTATTTTTTCTCTTTTTTCTCCGGTTCGACGCCAGATCCTTTTCCCGCTCGGACCGATACGCCGGTATCGAGTCCTTTCTCTCTTTTTCGGTTTTTGTCCTTTGTGACTAGCGTTCGCGCCTTTTTTCTTTTTTCCCTGGCAGCCCGGTCTTTTGACCTCGCAGGGGCCCTTTTTCCCCCGATGGCTACCAGCGGGTTTAAGAAGTGTGATCGGTGTAAGAAACTTATGTCTCTTACCGACACACATGACTGCTGCCTCCGCTGCCTCGGACCCGATCATGACCCGATGATTTGTGGTCCGTGTGGCAAAATGTCCTCGAAGGCGTTGAGGAGTCGGCAGCACCAAAAGGATAAGATCTTTTCTGACTCTGCGTCCGGACGGGCCCGGACCTCGTCAGAGGCCTCGACGTCTCGGGACTCCGGCCCCGAGCAGCATTGGGGTTCCTCTGAGCGAGGGTCTCCTTCGCGGGAACATCGCAGGAAGAAGAAACCCGCGAGGGCGGCATCAGTGGACGCTTCTGGTTCCTCGAGGGCCAGGTCGCATAGCCCCGATAGCCGTCCCGGGTCTTCAGAGTCGGAGAGGCCTGCCAAGCATCCTTGTGTCGAGATGGAGTCTGCTGGACACGTAAGTGCTGTTGTCCTCGTAGACTCTCCTCCGAGGGAGCCGACGTCGGGACCAACACCGTCAGGGCCTGAGTCGGGGGCTGCTGGGGCTCCTGAGCTCGGACTCAGGTTGACGGCCTTGGAGAGCAGCTTCGCTGCCTTCATGGAACAGCAGTGGGCATTGATCGCCGGTCTCACCGGTACATCTGCCCTGACCACCGGGACCTCGACGTCCAAGTCGACCCTGGAGGCCAAGCCGATCCTCGAGTCCATGCGGGCTCAAGTCGATCCTCGGCCACAGTCTCCCTCGGCCTCACATTCGGGACCGAGGTCATCGACGCCGGCCTCGGCATCGGGGCAGAGGGCATCGGTGCCCGCCCGACCGGAGCCGCTCGATTCCTCCTCTGAGGAGTCGAGCTGTGAGACGGAGGACGAGGAGTCACCCGATACTTTTCGGACTCAGTGTGTCCCATCGGACTCGCCGGAGTCCGAACCTCGGAGACGATCCCCACCGGAGGATACCCGGTTCTCGGACTTCGTGCGGGATATGGCCAAGACCTTGGCCTTCCCCGCGGATCCTGAGGAGGAGCCTCGAGCCAAGGAGCTCGAGGCCCTCCAGTATGACTCTCCCCCGAAGGAGGCCTTTACTGTTCCGGTTCCTCCGATGCTGGAGCGGCTGCTCTTCCACATGTGGGAGATCCTGGCCTCGATACCGGTGTTAAGCAAGCGGGTCGATTCAATCTATCGAGTCCGCAAGAGCTCCGGGTTCCAAAAGGCACAATTACCGCACCACTCCATGGTTGTGGAATCGGCCATGCATCGACTGAAAAGTCAGAAGATGCACTTCTTGGTGCCTCCCGGCCGGGAGGCCCGGAACCTGGATGCCCTCAGTAAGAAGTGCTTCCAGGGCTCTATGCTTGCTTGCCGCGTCCAGACTTACAAGCTCTACATGGGCATGTACCTCCGAGACCTGGCAAAGGAGATTGCCAGGTTCTCTGCTGGTCTCTCCGAGGAACCTTTGCAGAGGTTCCAGGCCTTGTCCACTGGTATTCGGGAGTGCTCGAAGTTTATCTCTCGAGCAGCCTACGATGGCTTCGAGGCTTCGGCCCGAGTAGCCGGGGCCAGCATCGGTGCCCGCCGACAGGCTTGGCTACAGTCATCCGACCTCGAGCCATGGGTACAGGACAAGTTGGTCAATGTCCCCTGCCGGGGTGAAAACCTTTTTTGCAAGTCCATGGCTGAAAAGGCTGCTGAGCTCAAGACAGAGACTCTCACCAGGACTAGGCTGTCCAGAAAAACCTCTGCCCCTTCTCAGAAAAAGAAGGGCTCGGGAAAAAAGACCTTTTTCCCAAGGAAGTCATCTGCCTATAAACAATACCCTCATTATCAGGCCTCTGCAGCTCCCCAACAGGGTCAGCAGGCCAAGGGGCAGGGTCATGGGCCCCGTAGGCAGAAGGCCCCCAAACCACCAACACCGGCCCCTGCTCAGCAGGGTGGGGTTTTTTGACTCAGAAAGCATAGCCTCTTCTCCTCAGCTGGCTTCTCTCAGCACAGGAGGCCGGCTGGCCCACTTTGCCCACAGGTGGTCAGCCGTCACATCAGATACCTGGGTTCTTCATATAGTCCAAAAGGGCTATCTTCTCCATTTTCACCAGGTACCTCCCTCCTATTTTCCAGGGGAGCCTCCAAGACTCCCTCTGCACAGGGACCTACTCCTTCAGGAGTTAGCAAGTCTGCTAAAGGATCAGGCTGTGGAACCAGTGCCCCACCACCTGAGAGGTCACGGCTTTTATTCCAGGTACTTTCTGGTACCAAAAAGAACAGGAGGCCTCAAACCCATCCTAGACTTGCGCAACCTCAACAAGTTCCTGGAGAGGGAAAAGTTCAAGATGCTTACCCTTGGAATCCTGCTGCCCTACCTCCAGCAGGGAGACTGGCTATGCTCCTTAGATCTAAAGGATGCGTATACTCACATCCTTATTCATCCAGACCACAGACAATATCTCAGGTTTGTTGTGGGGGGAAACCACTATCGGTACAGAGTACTACCCTTTGGCCTGTCCTCCGCTCCCAGGGTGTTCACCAAGTGCCTGGCAGTGGTGGCGGCCTACCTGAGGCTTCAAGGTCTTTTTGTGTTTCCGTACCTGGACGACTGGCTCATAAGGGGCCAATCTTCCCTGGAGACCAATCAAGCCACCCTTCGCACTGTGGCTCTGCTTCAGCACTTGGGGTTTGTCATAAACTTCGCAAAGTCCACTTTGCTCCCATCCTAGAACTTAGAATTCATAGGAGCAAGGCTGGACACTCTTCAAGCGAAGGCTTTTCTGCCTCTGGACAGAGCCCACAGGCTGATGGATCTGCCCAGGCAGTTTCACAGCAATTCCCTGGTCTCTGCCAGGCAATTCCTGAGACTACTCGGCCATATGGCTTCCACTGTTCATGTCACCCCCAATGCCCGCCTGCACATGCGGCCTGCTCAGTGGAGCCTTCGCACTCAGTGGCATCAGGCCACGGGGAGCCTAGCGGACTCAGTAAAAATATCGGACCTGCTAGTCTCCTCTCTGCAATGGTGGCTTCATCTTCCGAATCTGGTACTCAGAGTGGTTTTTCAATCCCCTCCGCATTCTCAAGTGCTGACGACAGATGCTTCTCTTCTCGGTTGGGGAGCACATTGCCAAGGGACATGTACTCAGGGTCTCTGGACCCCTTGGGAGGCTGCTCAACAGATAAACGTCCTGGAGCTACGGGCGATACGCCTAGCTCTGCGAGCCTTCTCCCACCTCGCCTCTCACCAGTCCGTACTGGTCCAGACGGACAATCAAGTTGCCATGTTCTACGTGAACAAACAAGGAGGCACAGGCTCCTTCCTTCTATGTCAGGAGGCACAGCGGCTGTGCTCTTGGGCTGTCAATCACGGAATCCTCCTCAAAGCTGTCTACCTCCCAGGTCAAGAAAATTACCTGTCAGACAGACTGAGCAGGATCCTGCAACCACACGAATGGAGGTTGAACCTGTTGGTGGTTCAGCAGGTTTTTCTCAGGTGAGGCCTCCCCACCATGGATCTTTTCGCCAGTCCTCTGAACCGGCAACTCCCAAGATTTTGCTCCAGACAACCGCATCCTCTCAGAGTAGCAGCAGATGCATTTCTGATCTTGTGGTCCACAGGCCTAATGTATGCGTTTCCTCCCACGCCACTAGTGTCCCGAACGCTGTTCAAAGTCCTCAAGGACGGGGCTTCATTGATCCTGATAGCCCCCAGGTGGCCAAGGCAACCGTGGTTCCCGCTTCTGCTGCAGCTAGCGGTGGACACCCCTCTTCCTCTGGGGTTTCAACACGATCTCCTGTCTCAGGATCAGGGGACTCTCTTGCACCCCAACCTCCAGTCCCTTCATCTGATGGCCTGGCTTCTGAAAGGGTAGTCCTGGCTCCCCTACTACTGCCTCGAGAGGTGGAAGATGTGGTCTTGGCCTCTAGGCGACAATCCACCAGGAAATCCTACGCTCTTAAGTGGCGTAGATTCTCCGCATGGTGTGCTCAGCACAGCGAGAATCCCTTCTCGTGCTTGGAAGCGGTAGTATTGCAATATTTGCTTTACCTCTCCAATCTGGGCCTTAAGTCTAACTCTGTCAGAGTTCACCTTAGTGCTCTCTCAGCGCACCACTCGCCGGTGGATGGTAGGCCTCTTTCCAACCACCCTTTGGTGGCTCGTTTTCTCAGAGGCCTCCTTCTGCTTAAGCCTCCTTTGCGTCCACTGGCCCCTGAGTGGGATCTGAATGTGGTCTTACAGCGGATTACTTGTCCGCCTTTTGAACCTATGGCTAACTGCCCTCTCCATTTTCTCTCCTGGAAAACCTTATTTCTGGTAGCTCTTACCTCTGCTAGGCGAGTGAGTGAACTTCAGGCACTAGTGTCTGATCCTCCTTACACTAGGTTCTACAGGAATAGGGTAGTCTTACGGACTCACCCTAAGTTTCTTCCTAAGGTTGTCTCCCCTTTTCACCTCAATCAGGAGGTGGTTCTTCCGACCTTCTTTCCCAGGCCGCATGCCAGCCGGGCTGAGATGGTCCTGCATACCCTGGACTGTAGGAGGGTGTTGTCCTTCTACCTTGACTGTACGCGGGAGCACCGGAGGGCTGTTCAGCTCTTCGTTTCTTTTGACCCCAACAAGTTGGGGCTTCCTGTCTCCAAGCGTACTTTGTCCATATGGGTCACTGACTGTATCGCCTGGGCTTATGGGGCAGCCGGCCTCTTGTTGGAGGGTCGAGTCACGGCTCATCGAGTCAGGGCGAAGGCTGCGTCAGTGGCTCATCTCCGCTCTGTTCCGTTGGCAGACATCTGCCGGGCCGCTACTTGGTCTTCAAGCCAGACTTTTGCGGCCCATTACTGCCTTGAGAGGGAGTCCGCAGGGACAGTGCTTTCGGACAGGCAGTACTCCATAATCTCTTTGGGGTTTAGGCAACTCCTACCCTCCGGCCCTGGTGTTGGGCTACCGGTCGGGGGCGTTCTCAGTGAAGATTCCTTCCTTATGTGCTGTCGAGCTAGAGGGAGCTCATTTTTTCCGCTTGAGGTCTCCGGTAGCCTTAAGCTGGAGAGTCCCATATGTGAGGACTGACTTCCTGCTTGGTCCTGCTTGGTCCTTGCTTGGATAGAGTAGTTACTCACCTGTAACAGGTGTTCTCCAGGAGCAGCAGGAATCAGTCCTCACAACCCTCCCTCCTCCCCTTGGAGTTGCAGTCATATGATTTGTTTTTGCTAATTTTTTTGCTGTCTTTTAGCTATGTCATCAGACTGAGCAAGATGGCACCCTTGGGCGGGAAGGGGACCGCGCATGCGCGCTGCAATTCCCAAATGCTTTCTTTGAAAGCTGGGGAAAAGCTCCGCACGAGGGCTCCGTCGGCGCCGACGTCACCCATATGTGAGGACTGATTCCTGCTGCTCCTGGAGAACACCTGTTACAGGTGAGTAACTACTCTATCCAAGCAAGGACTGTTAATCACCCAGGAAGTTGGTCACAGCTTACCTCAGCAACACAGGCATAAATAGCTCAACCAGAGCTCTGTGATCCTCAGTCTTGAAGGACTAGAAAAAGGGACTGATACTTCTGGAGAAAGATCTGCAATTGTGAGTATATACATCTGGGAATTTTCTGAAAGGACTTCTTTGTATTAAAGCTAATTAATCTGTGAACCCAGTCAAATCAGTCAGGGCCTAGTAGCAGCAGTTTAAGTTTAAATTTAAAACATAGAAGTGAGCTTTCTGGTTAAATTTGGAACCCAGCAGAGAGCTTGTAGTTTAAATTTAATAGTCACTCAAGGCCTAGTATCAGCAAAGTACTTTTACTTTAAATTTAAAACACAGAAGAGAGCTTTCTGGTTAACTTTGGAACCCAGCAGAGAGCTTGTAGTTTAAATTTCGTAATACGTCAGAGCCTAGCAGCAGCAAAGAGCTGTAATTTAAATAAAATCAGAATATAAATTAGCATAACAGGCAAAACAGGGTCAGTACTCTTTGAGCAACAAATAAAGTCTTCTAGAGACCCTTACAAAGAGGCCTTCTACCTAGGGGGCAAGAGACCTGTGAAACCTTTTCAATAGGTGTTAACACCAGGTGGCAGGTCAAAAGGCCATTTTGAAAGACTCCTATCCAAGCAAGGACTGTTAATCACCCAGGAAGTTGGACACAGCTTACCTCAGCAGCACAGGCATAAATAGCTCAACCAGAGCTCTGTGATCCTCAGTCTTGAAGGACTAGAAAAAGGGACTGATACTTCTGGAGAGAGATCTGAAATTGTGAGTATATACTTCTGGGAATTTTCTAAAAGGACTTCTTTGTATTAAAGCTAATTAATCTGTGAACCCAGTGTTTTTTGTTAAATCAGTCAGGGCCTAGTAGCAGCAGTTTAAGTTTAAATTTAAAGTTTAAATTTAAAACACAGAAAAGAGCTTTCTGGTTAACCTTTGAACCTGGCAGAGAGCTTGTAGTTTAAATTTCATAATATGTCAGAGCCTAGCAGCAGCAAAGAACTGTAATTTAAATCAAATCAGAATATAACTTGGCATAAAACGCAAAACAGGGTCAGTACTCTTTGAGCAACAAATAAAGTCTTCTAGAGACCCTTACAAAGAGGCCTTCTACCTAGGGGGCAAGAGACCTGTGAAACCTTTTCAATAGGTGTTAACACCAGGTGGCAGGTCAAAAGGCCATTTTGAAAGACTCCTTCTATTCAAGCAAGTACTGTTAATCACCCAGGAAGTTGGTCACAAGTGACCTCAGCAGCACAGGACAGGGTACTGTGTATCAGTCCTCTTTTAATAAGTGTTATTTCCCTCCCTCCCTCCCCAACCTCCACCCACCCCTGGTATAATCGTAGCTTTATAGGTACTTATACATCTTAAAGGAAAGGAGGTGCTCTCAGGTGAAGCTCGTTATCCAAATCACTCATACACTAAGGGCCTGAGATTAAGTAAGCTTCAGGTGAACAAGGTATATTAAATGTATTAGGTACAGTTTTATTAGTACACATATCCATAGCAACCCCTAGTAAGCAAAGAACTTAGATCTAAACACAAGCTTAAAACTAAGATGCAGACAGCAGTCCAGCAGCAAGATGGGGGCTTTCCAGTCTTTTGCATTGAGTGTCACAAGTATGATTTTCTCCCAGGTGGTGAGAGGTTTTACGTGTGCACTAGGTGCAAGGGGCTCTTTGCTCTCAGGGAACAAGTCCATTCTCTAGATGCTAAAGTAGCAGACTTGGAAAACATAAGAAAGACAGAGAGGTACATAGACGAGACCTACAGGGATATAGTCCTGAAGTCCCACCTCCAGTCTGGCAGCACCCCTGTTGCCATGGAGGAGAGAAGTCACGTGACAGGAGAGCATCACCCTGGTGTGGCAGGAAGTGATCTTGTAACTAGGACCTGTCCTCCAGGTGATGTAAAACCCTCTCGCACCGAGGAAGTTTCTCCAGGGCCATGTGCCCATGAGGGAAGGATTAGTACAGCCGTTATAGTTGGTGATTCAATCATTAGGCATGTAGATTGCTGGGTGGCTGGTGGACTTGAGCATCGCTTGGTAACATGCCTGCCTGGTGTGAAGGTAGCGGACTTCACGCGCCACCTAGGTAAGGTCTTAGATAGTGCTGGGGAGGAGTCTGCTGTCTTGGTACATGTCGGTACCAATAACATAGGAAAATGTGGTAGGGAGGTTCTGGAGGCTAAATTTTGGCTTTTAGTTAGGAAGTTGAAATCCAGAACTTCCAGGGTAGCGTTTTCCGAAATGCTTCCCGTTCCACGCGCAGGACCCAAAAGGCAGGCAGAGCTCCCGAGTTTCAATGCGTCGATAAGACAAGGGTGCAGAGATGAGGGTTTTGGATTTGTTAGGAACTGGGGTACATTTTGGGAAAAGGAGGGGCTCTTCCGAAGGGATGGGCTTCACCTTAACCGGGATGAAACCAGGCTGCTGTCATTAACCTTTAAAAAGGAGATAGAGCAGCTTTTAAACTAGATAATAGGGGAAAGCCAACAGTCGCAAAAGAGCGCACGGTTCGGAAGAATGTATCCTTGAAGGATACTATCAAAAGCAGAGAGGTTCCAAAAAAGAGTAAAGTAGCCCAAATGCCCTCGATTATGGAGCAGACAGAGCTTAACGATCCCAAATAACCCATGTCTACCAATAGCCAGATTAATATGAATAAAATAGAGTCTCTAAAATGCTTGTATGCAAATGCTGAAGTCTAAAAAATAAGATGGGAGAGTTAGAATATATAGCACTAAAGGAGAGGATAGATATGATTGGAATATCAGAGACATGGTGGAAGGAGGACAACCAGTGGGACACTGTGATACCTGGGTACAAACTATATCGTAATGATAGAGCTGATCAAATTGGTGGAGGGGTTGCGCTCTATGTTAGAGAGGGCATTGAGTCACAAAGGATTAAAGTTTTGCAGGAAACAAAATTTGCTGTGGAATCTCTATGGATTGAAATTCCATGTAAAAAGGGGAAGGCGATGGCAGTGGGGGTGTACTATCGACCACCTGGCCAGAATGAACAAATGGATGATGAAATGCTCAAAGAAATCAGGGAAGCTAACAAAAGTTACAACGCAGTAATAAGAATGGCTGATTTCATTTACCTCGGTATCGACTGGGTCAGTGTCACAGCAGGACATGCTAGGGAGATAAAGTTCCTAGATGAAATTAAATGACTGCTTCTTGGAGCAGCTGGTTCATGAACTGACCAGAGGGGAAGTGTGATAAGGAAGCTTATCATAGCTCAGGTAGGAGCTATAGAAAGGATGATGTGACTCTGAACAAGCAACCTGTCAGTTCTGGTAGAAGCAAGAAAACAGAGTTTTCACATAAAAGACTACCAGTCCCAGAATGCACCAGGTTTCCAGCAGCCATGAGGGAGGCTGAAGTAAGAAAATGTGTGTGCAATCAAGAGAGCTATGAGGTAATCCCTAAGCACTCATCTCAAAGGGCAGGGCCTGATTCAAGACAGCTGCGCTGTGTTAGGGAGCAGCACACATTAGAACAGGATAAGAGTAGAGCTTATTCTTCAGGAAACAGTTTCAGCTACAGAGGGAGGAAGAGATACAGAGACAGCAACGGCTACAAGCACCAGTATCACCTGGAGAAACAGAAGCCAAGCCAAGCAGATAGAGAGAGAAGGAAACTCTCTGGAAGGAAGAGAAGAAAGGCCATTGGAAGGTCTGGGAGATTCCAAGGCAGTACTCATACTGGGAGGTATTCCAAAAGCCAGCAGAGTCCATTGGACTGGATTCAGCCAGAGGAATGGAGTGGCAGAGATAGGAATCACCAGTGGCTACCTGGAAGAGAGAAGACTGCATGTGGAAGGGACTTTCAGACCAAGGCCAGAAGGTATGTGAGAGAAGATCCAGTGTCCAGGGATCAAGATTGGAAGGCTGGACATCAGAATTGGATTACATATTGGCCAGGCTATACAGAGAGAAATAATGATAGCAGGAGAGGCTCAGGTATGAACACTGATCCAGACCCTATCTATAATAGAGAATGGCAGCAAGGGAATAAGCATTCTCATGATAGTGCCTTAATGAAAGACTCATCTGTGCCAATGTATGATATTGACCCTATGATTGTTGATGCAGGGGGAAATACAGCAGATGAAACTATTTACATGGACTGTTCTTTATCTAAATGCTATTGCTAGTTTTCTCTGAGCAAACACATCAGCCATCACAAAGAAACCTAACTTTGTTCTTTATTTCCACTGCAAACAGCTCTTAAAGCAGGATTTGGGCTCACACAGTAGCAGCCAGCCAGCTAAAGGCTTTCAGCTGGTCCATTGATAGTAATTAGGGCTGCACCTGATTGTGTGTGTGAGCAAGGGAGAATCACTGCTGAGATCGGCGTGGAAAATAAGCAGAAGTTAACCTAACCAGCAAAGTTTATTCTTTACTTTGTGCCTTTGTATTTGGTAATTATTTGCTAAGAAAACATTAGCTAATTGCCTGACAAACTGAAGGTTGTTTTCTGGTTTACTTTGTGACTTTTTGTTATCCATTTAAACACTGCAAGCAAGTAACCTCATTTATAGTGCTATCAAGCATACATGTGCTGGGTGAATTAAACCCCATCAATAAAAGAAGTATTTTATTGATCTTACCACTTGGTTTCACAACTCAAATTATTGTCATCAGCTGTGTTTGGGAGTGAATGAACTACAATACCCACAATACCTTGCAAGAATCATATGAATATATGCATCGTCAAGATTGTGTAAGTTCTCACCCTAGGCAGCCGTCTGACAAATGGCGTAGTTTTTCGGATTGCTCTTGCACCAAGAGGATTTACTTGTTGTGGATTACAAATAAAAGTCAAGTTTAAAGCTGTAAGAAGATTTCTTTCCCTCATCTGCACTTTGGAAGAAAAGTGGTTGTTCCAGGAAGCTGTCCCGGATGAAAAGACCCTGTGCAAAGCTGGATTCATCACTGAGACAAGGTAATATGTACCTGGGCATGTCTAGTGGTGGATGTGTGTAAGCACAGGGGGTAATTGAAAAAAAAAAAAAGTTGAGTTGAAAAAAAAACACACCTGGTTAGAAGGTGCTGCTCTTTGGTTTTTTTTTTTTCTTTTCTTACAGGGGTCAAGATGGATCCGACGGAGATGGCTCAGTGGATGGCAGCCCAATTCAGCAAGCAGCAGGAGCTATCACAGCAGGCCCAGGACACTGCTATGAAGGCCTTAATCGAACAGCAGAAACCAGTGCTTGATCTGGTGCAAGCTCTAGTTCAGCTGCAGAGCCAAAGTGGAACAGATGCAAGACCAGCAGTTAGTACTGGTGCACCACATGTGGACAATGTGGGACTCAATCAAGGGATTGGGGCATTTAATTTTGGGAAATTAACTCCAGAAGATAATGTTGATGATTTTCTAGAGTCTTTTGAAAGAGTGGCACAGGCTTTAGCATGGCCAGAGACCCAGTGGGCAGTAAGGCTGGCAGCCTCATTAACTGGTGAGGCACTAGCAGCTTACAGAGCAATGCCAGCAGCCCAGGCTTTGATTTATAAGGATGTAAAGGCAGCTATTAGAGATCGCCTAGGGTTGTCTATTTCAGAGTATGGGCGAATGTTTAGAGCTGTTACATTGAAAGTGGGTGAGACACCCAGGGCTCTGAGTCAGAGAATCAGAAGTTTAGCTGTAAAATGGTTGGAGCCCGAGCAAAAGACAGTAGAAATGTTATTAGATATTATAATGCTGGAACAATTTATGCTTGGGGTACCTAAAGATTTGAATGTTTTTCTTATACAGCAAAATTGCCAAAATCTTGGAGAGGCAACCATGCTAGCCGAGAGATTCTTGGAAGCCACGCAGGCTTGCCATAGAATGGGTGGCCCTCTAAAGATGGATGCTGAGGCTAGATGTGCTGTATCAGAAAAGAGACTAATTAAGAATGTTTCTGAAAATGAATGTACTGTATCAAACCAGATGACACAGTGGAATAGAAAGAAATGTTTCAAGTGTGGAAAAGTGGGACACTTAGAGAAGAGATGCCAGACACACACTAGTTTAATGGGTCTGGATTTAAAACAGCCCAAGGAAGGATTTCTTTTGATGGTTGATGTGCAAGGAATTACCACAAATGCATTATTAGACTCTGGGGCAGACCAGAGTATGATGTCAAAAAGGCTTTGGAAGAGGATAGAGGCCCAAGAAAGATTTGTGCCTAGAACCCCTGAAAGCCAAGTTCACATCAGATGCATTCATGGTGCTGCAACATCATATCCCACCTATAGGCTAAAGGTTAAGTGCCTGGGGGAACAAGAGGAAGTCCTATTAGCAGTGGTGCCTAGGCTACCCTTTGATTTGGTCCTAGGAAAGGACTGGCCAAGATTTAAGCAGGAACTAGTGAAAGGGCTAGGAAAGAAGGAGGGAGAAGGTTTGATAATGGAAATAGCTCCCGGGCCTTTCTTTGGAAGTCCTCAGTCCCTAGCTAAAAAGATGGTTAAGCTTCCAGAAGGCCAAACTATGGGTAATAAGAGGGGCCTTGTATCCACCCGCTCGCAGGCTAAGTTAGAGAGCCAGCAGAAGGAGGAGGGGGAGCAGGCAGAGTTATTAGGAGACTTACCCTCTCATGATGATTTAATAACCCCATCATCTGGTAAAGTAAGAAAGTTGAAAGCACAAAAGAGGCGTGAGAGACTTTGCAGAGCACAGGGTAGGGCTGAGATGTTAGCTGGTCAAAGTTTACCCTGGGTGCCAGCTGAGTTGGTGGCAAAGTTTCCTAACTTTCCACAAGAGCAGCGAGCTGATCAAGCTCTCACCCGAGCTTTTAAGTATGCTCAGGAGGTCAGGGAGGAGTTGCCCAGATTCAGACTAGATAATGACATATTATATAGAGAGAGTCAGGACCCCAGAAATGGTGCCATTCGTAAACAATTGGTGGTACCCACAACTTTCAAAGGGCTAGTACTTAGACTAGCACATGATCATCCAGTGGGAGGTCATAAAGGTATGCAAGGAACGCTGGATCAAATTCTTGTGCGTTTTTACTGGCCAGGTATCTTCAAAGAAACTGCCCAGTTTTGTGCTGCATGTCCAGCATGTCAGCGAGTTACAGCGGCTCACCCACCGGTGGTGCCATTGATCCCCATGCCAATCATCACAGACCCAATTGGTCGCATTGCCATGGATATTGTAGGCCCATTAGTTAAAACGCCCCGAGGTTTCCAATACATCCTAGTTATGGTAGATCAGGCAACAAGGTTTCCCTGGGCCATACCATTGAGGAATGTTTCTGCAAAAACAATAGCTTTAGAGCTAGTAAAATTGTTTTGTGAAGTGGGATTCCCAAGAGAGGTGTTGACTGACCGAGGGTCCAATTTTGTATCCAAATATTTGGCCCAGGTCTGGGATGCCTTTGGCATTCGTCACGTGAAAACCTCAGCCTACCATCCACAATCAAATGGTTTGGTGGAGAGATTCAACCAAACTCTCAAACAAATGTTGAGAAGGGGGTTAGCAGGAGAGGTAAAAGAATGGGATATGTTATTACCCTTTGCCTTATATGCCTGCAGGGAAAGAATTCAAGTGTCCCTAGGTGTAACTCCTTATGAGTTGATGTATGGTAGGGCTCCCCGGGGTTTGTGGGATATTTTGAGGGAACAATGGATTGATCCTGAACCAGGAAGTCAGGAGGTGCCACTGTTTTTACGTGACTTGAGAGCACGTTTGAAAAGGACGTCGCAGGTTGCTGAGAGGAACCTGCAAGACAGTCAAGTTCGCCAGAAAGGGTGGTATGATAGAAAGGCCAAAAGCCGCCAATTAAGCATTGGTGAAAAGGTTTTGGTTCAAGTAGCAGGAACTGCTCCAAAATTTGAGGTACAGTGGAAAGGGCCATGGGAGGTTGTTAAACAAGTAAGCCCAGTGTCTTATATGGTAGAAAATGCCAGAGGGCGTAGGCAGACCTACCATATTAATGTACTTAAGTCTTGGAGGGAGAGGCCTGTAGATAATGACCTTGAACCCAGTCAGGAAGTAAGTGAGCTTCAAGAAGATAACACTCTCGTAGGTATTACGGACTGTAGAGAAGCAGTTTCACCAGTAAAACCAGTCCGTAATAACTTAAGCAGGGGGGTATGTGATAAGGAAGCTTATCATAGCTCAGGTAGGAGCTATAGAAAGGATGATGTGACTCTGAACAAGCAACCTGTCAGTTCTGGTAGAAGCAAGAAAACAGAGTTTTCACATAAAAGACTACCAGTCCCAGAATGCACCAGGTTTCCAGCAGCCATGAGGGAGGCTGAAGTAAGAAAATGTGTGTGCAATCAAGAGAGCTATGAGGTAATCCCTAAGCACTCATCTCAAAGGGCAGGGCCTGATTCAAGACAGCTGCGCTGTGTTAGGGAGCAGCACACATTAGAACAGGATAAGAGTAGAGCTTATTCTTCAGGAAACAGTTTCAGCTACAGAGGGAGGAAGAGATACAGAGACAGCAACGGCTACAAGCACCAGTATCACCTGGAGAAACAGAAGCCAAGCCAAGCAGATAGAGAGAGAAGGAAACTCTCTGGAAGGAAGAGAAGAAAGGCCATTGGAAGGTCTGGGAGATTCCAAGGCAGTACTCATACTGGGAGGTATTCCAAAAGCCAGCAGAGTCCATTGGACTGGATTCAGCCAGAGGAATGGAGTGGCAGAGATAGGAATCACCAGTGGCTACCTGGAAGAGAGAAGACTGCATGTGGAAGGGACTTTCAGACCAAGGCCAGAAGGTATGTGAGAGAAGATCCAGTGTCCAGGGATCAAGATTGGAAGGCTGGACATCAGAATTGGATTACATATTGGCCAGGCTATACAGAGAGAAATAATGATAGCAGGAGAGGCTCAGGTATGAACACTGATCCAGACCCTATCTATAATAGAGAATGGCAGCAAGGGAATAAGCATTCTCATGATAGTGCCTTAATGAAAGACTCATCTGTGCCAATGTATGATATTGACCCTATGATTGTTGATGCAGGGGGAAATACAGCAGATGAAACTATTTACATGGACTGTTCTTTATCTAAATGCTATTGCTAGTTTTCTCTGAGCAAACACATCAGCCATCACAAAGAAACCTAACTTTGTTCTTTATTTCCACTGCAAACAGCTCTTAAAGCAGGATTTGGGCTCACACAGTAGCAGCCAGCCAGCTAAAGGCTTTCAGCTGGTCCATTGATAGTAATTAGGGCTGCACCTGATTGTGTGTGTGAGCAAGGGAGAATCACTGCTGAGATCGGCGTGGAAAATAAGCAGAAGTTAACCTAACCAGCAAAGTTTATTCTTTACTTTGTGCCTTTGTATTTGGTAATTATTTGCTAAGAAAACATTAGCTAATTGCCTGACAAACTGAAGGTTGTTTTCTGGTTTACTTTGTGACTTTTTGTTATCCATTTAAACACTGCAAGCAAGTAACCTCATTTATAGTGCTATCAAGCATACATGTGCTGGGTGAATTAAACCCCATCAATAAAAGAAGTATTTTATTGATCTTACCACTTGGTTTCACAACTCAAATTATTGTCATCAGCTGTGTTTGGGAGTGAATGAACTACAATACCCACAATACCTTGCAAGAATCATATGAATATATGCATCGTCAAGATTGTGTAAGTTCTCACCCTAGGCAGCCGTCTGACAAATGGCGTAGTTTTTCGGATTGCTCTTGCACCAAGAGGATTTACTTGTTGTGGATTACAAATAAAAGTCAAGTTTAAAGCTGTAAGAAGATTTCTTTCCCTCATCTGCACTTTGGAAGAAAAGTGGTTGTTCCAGGAAGCTGTCCCGGATGAAAAGACCCTGTGCAAAGCTGGATTCATCACTGAGACAAGGTAATATGTACCTGGGCATGTCTAGTGGTGGATGTGTGTAAGCACAGGGGGTAATTGAAAAAAAAAAAAAGTTGAGTTGAAAAAAAAACACACCTGGTTAGAAGGTGCTGCTCTTTGGTTTTTTTTTTTTCTTTTCTTACAGGGGTCAAGATGGATCCGACGGAGATGGCTCAGTGGATGGCAGCCCAATTCAGCAAGCAGCAGGAGCTATCACAGCAGGCCCAGGACACTGCTATGAAGGCCTTAATCGAACAGCAGAAACCAGTGCTTGATCTGGTGCAAGCTCTAGTTCAGCTGCAGAGCCAAAGTGGAACAGATGCAAGACCAGCAGTTAGTACTGGTGCACCACATGTGGACAATGTGGGACTCAATCAAGGGATTGGGGCATTTAATTTTGGGAAATTAACTCCAGAAGATAATGTTGATGATTTTCTAGAGTCTTTTGAAAGAGTGGCACAGGCTTTAGCATGGCCAGAGACCCAGTGGGCAGTAAGGCTGGCAGCCTCATTAACTGGTGAGGCACTAGCAGCTTACAGAGCAATGCCAGCAGCCCAGGCTTTGATTTATAAGGATGTAAAGGCAGCTATTAGAGATCGCCTAGGGTTGTCTATTTCAGAGTATGGGC
This sequence comes from Ichthyophis bannanicus, assembly GCA_033557465.1. Classification (NCBI taxonomy): domain Eukaryota; kingdom Metazoa; phylum Chordata; class Amphibia; order Gymnophiona; family Ichthyophiidae; genus Ichthyophis; species Ichthyophis bannanicus. The sequence goes on along the minus strand of CM066034.1, from coordinate 428,450,521 downwards.
GAATGTTTAGAGCTGTTACATTGAAAGTGGGTGAGACACCCAGGGCTCTGAGTCAGAGAATCAGAAGTTTAGCTGTAAAATGGTTGGAGCCCGAGCAAAAGACAGTAGAAATGTTATTAGATATTATAATGCTGGAACAATTTATGCTTGGGGTACCTAAAGATTTGAATGTTTTTCTTATACAGCAAAATTGCCAAAATCTTGGAGAGGCAACCATGCTAGCCGAGAGATTCTTGGAAGCCACGCAGGCTTGCCATAGAATGGGTGGCCCTCTAAAGATGGATGCTGAGGCTAGATGTGCTGTATCAGAAAAGAGACTAATTAAGAATGTTTCTGAAAATGAATGTACTGTATCAAACCAGATGACACAGTGGAATAGAAAGAAATGTTTCAAGTGTGGAAAAGTGGGACACTTAGAGAAGAGATGCCAGACACACACTAGTTTAATGGGTCTGGATTTAAAACAGCCCAAGGAAGGATTTCTTTTGATGGTTGATGTGCAAGGAATTACCACAAATGCATTATTAGACTCTGGGGCAGACCAGAGTATGATGTCAAAAAGGCTTTGGAAGAGGATAGAGGCCCAAGAAAGATTTGTGCCTAGAACCCCTGAAAGCCAAGTTCACATCAGATGCATTCATGGTGCTGCAACATCATATCCCACCTATAGGCTAAAGGTTAAGTGCCTGGGGGAACAAGAGGAAGTCCTATTAGCAGTGGTGCCTAGGCTACCCTTTGATTTGGTCCTAGGAAAGGACTGGCCAAGATTTAAGCAGGAACTAGTGAAAGGGCTAGGAAAGAAGGAGGGAGAAGGTTTGATAATGGAAATAGCTCCCGGGCCTTTCTTTGGAAGTCCTCAGTCCCTAGCTAAAAAGATGGTTAAGCTTCCAGAAGGCCAAACTATGGGTAATAAGAGGGGCCTTGTATCCACCCGCTCGCAGGCTAAGTTAGAGAGCCAGCAGAAGGAGGAGGGGGAGCAGGCAGAGTTATTAGGAGACTTACCCTCTCATGATGATTTAATAACCCCATCATCTGGTAAAGTAAGAAAGTTGAAAGCACAAAAGAGGCGTGAGAGACTTTGCAGAGCACAGGGTAGGGCTGAGATGTTAGCTGGTCAAAGTTTACCCTGGGTGCCAGCTGAGTTGGTGGCAAAGTTTCCTAACTTTCCACAAGAGCAGCGAGCTGATCAAGCTCTCACCCGAGCTTTTAAGTATGCTCAGGAGGTCAGGGAGGAGTTGCCCAGATTCAGACTAGATAATGACATATTATATAGAGAGAGTCAGGACCCCAGAAATGGTGCCATTCGTAAACAATTGGTGGTACCCACAACTTTCAAAGGGCTAGTACTTAGACTAGCACATGATCATCCAGTGGGAGGTCATAAAGGTATGCAAGGAACGCTGGATCAAATTCTTGTGCGTTTTTACTGGCCAGGTATCTTCAAAGAAACTGCCCAGTTTTGTGCTGCATGTCCAGCATGTCAGCGAGTTACAGCGGCTCACCCACCGGTGGTGCCATTGATCCCCATGCCAATCATCACAGACCCAATTGGTCGCATTGCCATGGATATTGTAGGCCCATTAGTTAAAACGCCCCGAGGTTTCCAATACATCCTAGTTATGGTAGATCAGGCAACAAGGTTTCCCTGGGCCATACCATTGAGGAATGTTTCTGCAAAAACAATAGCTTTAGAGCTAGTAAAATTGTTTTGTGAAGTGGGATTCCCAAGAGAGGTGTTGACTGACCGAGGGTCCAATTTTGTATCCAAATATTTGGCCCAGGTCTGGGATGCCTTTGGCATTCGTCACGTGAAAACCTCAGTCTACCATCCACAATCAAATGGTTTGGTGGAGAGATTCAACCAAACTCTCAAACAAATGTTGAGAAGGGGGTTAGCAGGAGAGGTAAAAGAATGGGATATGTTATTACCCTTTGCCTTATATGCCTGCAGGGAAAGAATTCAAGTGTCCCTAGGTGTAACTCCTTATGAGTTGATGTATGGTAGGGCTCCCCGGGGTTTGTGGGATATTTTGAGGGAACAATGGATTGATCCTGAACCAGGAAGTCAGGAGGTGCCACTGTTTTTACGTGACTTGAGAGCACGTTTGAAAAGGACGTCGCAGGTTGCTGAGAGGAACCTGCAAGACAGTCAAGTTCGCCAGAAAGGGTGGTATGATAGAAAGGCCAAAAGCCGCCAATTAAGCATTGGTGAAAAGGTTTTGGTTCAAGTAGCAGGAACTGCTCCAAAATTTGAGGTACAGTGGAAAGGGCCATGGGAGGTTGTTAAACAAGTAAGCCCAGTGTCTTATATGGTAGAAAATGCCAGAGGGCGTAGGCAGACCTACCATATTAATGTACTTAAGTCTTGGAGGGAGAGGCCTGTAGATAATGACCTTGAACCCAGTCAGGAAGTAAGTGAGCTTCAAGAAGATAACACTCTCGTAGGTATTACGGACTGTAGAGAAGCAGTTTCACCAGTAAAACCAGTCCGTAATAACTTAAGCAGGGGGGTATGTGATAAGGAAGCTTATCATAGCTCAGGTAGGAGCTATAGAAAGGATGATGTGACTCTGAACAAGCAACCTGTCAGTTCTGGTAGAAGCAAGAAAACAGAGTTTTCACATAAAAGACTACCAGTCCCAGAATGCACCAGGTTTCCAGCAGCCATGAGGGAGGCTGAAGTAAGAAAATGTGTGTGCAATCAAGAGAGCTATGAGGTAATCCCTAAGCACTCATCTCAAAGGGCAGGGCCTGATTCAAGACAGCTGCGCTGTGTTAGGGAGCAGCACACATTAGAACAGGATAAGAGTAGAGCTTATTCTTCAGGAAACAGTTTCAGCTACAGAGGGAGGAAGAGATACAGAGACAGCAACGGCTACAAGCACCAGTATCACCTGGAGAAACAGAAGCCAAGCCAAGCAGATAGAGAGAGAAGGAAACTCTCTGGAAGGAAGAGAAGAAAGGCCATTGGAAGGTCTGGGAGATTCCAAGGCAGTACTCATACTGGGAGGTATTCCAAAAGCCAGCAGAGTCCATTGGACTGGATTCAGCCAGAGGAATGGAGTGGCAGAGATAGGAATCACCAGTGGCTACCTGGAAGAGAGAAGACTGCATGTGGAAGGGACTTTCAGACCAAGGCCAGAAGGTATGTGAGAGAAGATCCAGTGTCCAGGGATCAAGATTGGAAGGCTGGACATCAGAATTGGATTACATATTGGCCAGGCTATACAGAGAGAAATAATGATAGCAGGAGAGGCTCAGGTATGAACACTGATCCAGACCCTATCTATAATAGAGAATGGCAGCAAGGGAATAAGCATTCTCATGATAGTGCCTTAATGAAAGACTCATCTGTGCCAATGTATGATATTGACCCTATGATTGTTGATGCAGGGGGAAATACAGCAGATGAAACTATTTACATGGACTGTTCTTTATCTAAATGCTATTGCTAGTTTTCTCTGAGCAAACACATCAGCCATCACAAAGAAACCTAACTTTGTTCTTTATTTCCACTGCAAACAGCTCTTAAAGCAGGATTTGGGCTCACACAGTAGCAGCCAGCCAGCTAAAGGCTTTCAGCTGGTCCATTGATAGTAATTAGGGCTGCACCTGATTGTGTGTGTGAGCAAGGGAGAATCACTGCTGAGATCGGCGTGGAAAATAAGCAGAAGTTAACCTAACCAGCAAAGTTTATTCTTTACTTTGTGCCTTTGTATTTGGTAATTATTTGCTAAGAAAACATTAGCTAATTGCCTGACAAACTGAAGGTTGTTTTCTGGTTTACTTTGTGACTTTTTGTTATCCATTTAAACACTGCAAGCAAGTAACCTCATTTATAGTGCTATCAAGCATACATGTGCTGGGTGAATTAAACCCCATCAATAAAAGAAGTATTTTATTGATCTTACCACTTGGTTTCACAACTCAAATTATTGTCATCAGCTGTGTTTGGGAGTGAATAAACTACAATACCCACAATACCTTGCAAGAATCATATGAATATATGCATCGTCAAGATTGTGTAAGTTCTCACCCTAGGCAGCCGTCTGACAGGAAGCCATATTGGACCTTGTCCTTAGTGGAACACCATATCTGGTGCAAGAAATAAGGGTGTTGGGGCCACTTGGCAATAGTGATCATAGCATGATCGCGTTTGATTTAATTATTGGAGGAGGCATAGTAAGGAAATCCACAGTACTACCTTTTAACTTTCGAAAGGGAGACTATGATAAAATGAGGAAAATAGTTAAGAAAAAACTAGAAGGAGCAGTTGCAAAAGTTAAAGGCTTACCTCAAGCTTGGGTGTTGTTGAAAACTACTATCTTGGAAGCTCAGACCAGCTGTATTCCACGCTTTAAGTAAAGTGGAAGGAAGTTCGAAAAACTGCCAGCATGGTTTAAAGGTGAGGTCAGAGAGGCTTTTGTTGCCAAAAAAGCAACTTTCAGGAAATGGAAAACAGAGCCAAATGACGAAACCTGGAAAGAGCACAAGCACTGGCAAGTCAAATGCAAGGCATTGATAAGGCAGGCAAAGGGAGAATTTGAGAAGAAGAAGCTTGCTGCGGAAGCAAAAACGCGAAATAAAGACTTTTTCAAGTACATTCGTAGCAAAAAACCTGTGAGAGTCAGTTGGTCCATTAGATGATAGAGGGGTTAAAGGGGCACTAAGAGATGACAAGGCGATAGCGGAGAGACTGAATGAATTCTTTGCTTCGGTCTTTACTGAGGAAGATGTAGGGATGTTACCCTTGACTGAAGTGGTATTTAAAGGTGTGGAAGAATTAAAGGAAATATCGATACATCGGGAAGATGTCTTGCAACTATTAAAATAACTGAAGAGTAACAAATCACCTAGGCTGGATGGTATACATCCAAGGGTGTTGAAAGAACTGAAATATGAGATTGCAGACCTGCTATTAGTAACCTGTGAATTTTCATTAAAATCATCTGTAATACCTGAAGATTGGAGGATCGCCATTGTAACGCCAATTTTTAAAAAGGGTTCCAGGGGTGATCCGGGAAACTACAGACCAGTGAGCCTGATGTCAGTACCGGGAAAAATGGTAGAAACCATCATAAAGAACAAAATTACTCAGCATGTAGATAGTCATGGCCTAATGGGAGACAGCCAACATGGCTTTAGACAAGGAAGATCTTGTCTTACTAATCTGTTATGTTTTTTTGAAGGTGTGAATAAACAGGTGAACAAAGGTGAGTCGGTTGATATAGTGTATCTGGACTTTCAGAAAGCCTTTGACAAGGTCCCTCATCAGAGACTTTTGGCAAAATTAAAGAGTCATGGGATAGGAGGCAGTGATCCACTATTGTGGATCAGGAACTGGTTAAAAGATAGAAAGCAAAGGGTAGGGCTAAATGGCCAATTTTCCCAATGGAGAAAGGTGAATAGTGGTGTATTCCAGGGATCTTTGCTGGGTCCACTCCTTTTTGACATATTCATAAATGACCTGGAAAAGGGAATAATGAGTGAGGTTATCAAATTTGCAGATGACACAAAACTATTTAAAGTTGTTAAAACCCAAGAGGATTGTGGAAAATTGCAAGAGGATCTTGATAAATTGGAAGACTGGGCATCAAAATGGCAGATGAAATTTAATGTGGACAAGTGCAAAGTTATGCACCTAGGGAAGAACAACCCAAACTATGGTTACATGATGCAAGGTTCCACATTAGGAACCACCACCCAGGAAAAAGATCTAGGCATCACTGTGGATAACATGTTAAACCCTCGGCCCAGTGTGCAGCGGCAGCCAAGAGAGCAAATAGAATACTAGGTATCATAAGGAAAGGAATGGAAAATAAAACAAAAGATATTATAATGCCTCTATATCGTTCCATGGTGAGACCGCACCTTGAATATTGTGTGAAATTCTGGTCGCCGTATCTTAAAAAGGATATAGCGTTATTAGAAAAGGTTCAGAGAAGAGCCACCAAAATGGTAAAGGGGATGGAAGGATACTCCTATGAAGAAAGGCTAAAAAGGTTGGGGCTCTTTAACCTGGAAAAGAGACGGCTGAGGGGAGATATGATAGAAGTCTATAAATTAATGAACGGAGTGGAACGGGTAAATGTAGATCAATTGTTTACATTATCAGAATATAGAAAGACTAGGGGACATGCAATGAAGCTACAGGGTAAACTATTTAAGACTAATAAGAGAAAATGTTTTTTCACTCAACATGTAATCAGGCTCTGGAATTTGTTACTGGAGGAGGTAGTAAAGGTTGTTAGTGTAGCTGGGTTTAAAAAAGGTTTGGACAAGTTCCTGGAGGAAAGGTCCATAAACCATTACTAAGAAGGGACCCAGGATATCAATGCTTGACCCAGTACAAGCATTGTGGAACCTGTGTCTTTTGGGTAAACTGCTAGGTACGTATGACCTAGATTGGCCACTTTTGGAAACAGGATACTAGGCTTGATGGACCTTGGTCTGACCCAGTATGGCATATCTTATGTTCTTATGTTCTTAGGGATCTTATTTGCCATGCTATGGGCATTTATACACACTGCTTTCCATGTGTTACCCCTTTTACCCATTTCCCTAAAGGTAATCATACTCTGGAATTTCTTACCAGAGGATGTAGTAAGAGCTGTTAGTGTAGCTGGGTTTAAAAAAGGTTTGGACAAGTTCCTGGAGGAAAGGTCCATAAACCATTATTAAAAAGGGACCCAGGATATCAATGCTTGACCCAATAGAAGCATTGTGGAACCTGTGTCTCTTGGGGATACTGCTAGGTACGTATGACCTAGATTGGCCACTGTTGGAAACAGGATACTGGGCTTGATGGACCTTGGTCTGACCCAATATGGCATACCTTAAGTTCTTATGTTCTTATTTAATTTTTCACTTGCCTGGGGGCTTTCTTCACCCATCCCCAACGAATCTAGTTTAAAGCCCTCTTCAGTAGATTAGCCAGCCTACTACTGAAGACACGTCAACCTTTCTTGGACAGATGGACACCATCTCTGCTCTGCAACCCTTGGAACAGCATCCCATGGTCCAGGAAACCAAAACGCTCTTGATGACACCATCCACGCAGCCATGCATTCATCTCCAGGATGCGAGCCTCTCTGCCTTGGCCTTTACCCTTAACAGGGAGGATTGAAGAGAACACCACCTGAGCAAATATCTGCTTCACCCTCTGTCCCAGAGTCATGAAGTCACTTTCGATACGCTCAGAGGGATACCTGGCAGTATCATTTGTTCCAACATGGATTAGCAACATTGGGTAATAGTCAGTGGGCTTGATGAGTCTCGGCAAACTCTCTGTAACATCTTGGATTTTGGCACCAGGCAGACAGCATACCTCTCTGGACATCAAGTCTGATCGGCAGATGGACACCTCAGTATCTCTCAGAAGAGAGTCACCAATGACCACTACCCTTCGCTTCCTTGTGGTCACTGATTATGCAACTTTGGGGTACTTGAGCTCTGTTTCTTCCCTTTGCAAGGATGCTTTCACCTCCTTCACTTCCAGGGCTGCATAATGGTCTTTAATTCAAGGGCTGGAGAAGTTGGATTGGTGATTCTGCAGGGCCTGGTGACTTTTGTCCAGCCTTCATCATTCTGTAGGCACCCATCTTCTCCTCTGCTGGAGAGCTTGGTTGCTGCAAGAAGCATCTCATCAATGTATTTCTCACTGTCTTGAATGCTCCTCAGCCTCGCCACCTCCTCTGTGAGTTCCTCCGCTCGTTTCCTGAGAGCTTCAGCATGCAGGCACCCTGCACATGGAACAGGTCCTTCAACAGGTGTTCCTTGTGGTCTTGGGCAAGCCACTTAACCCTCCATAGCCCATGTTCCCTGTAAAATAGTTATCTCCAAGTTATAATGCCCTGTTCAATGTAATTTCAGTTTGTTCAATGTAAACCGCACTGATGCAGAATAGCGCGGTATATAAGAGAATGTAAATAAATAAATAAATAAATAAATAAACTGGTATTGGGACCTCTGTCTGGACAGAGGCAGAAGCTGTAACAGGGGCAACAGCTTTAGTGATACGATTTTTCCCAGCCATTGTTCTGTTCGTGGAGCTTAGGTATCTTTTAAAACAAAAGAGAGAGATCTACCAAATTACCAGCTGTCCTTTCAGAGAAAAAGTAGTTAAATCTCTTTAATTATATTAATTATATTAATTATATTATATGTTAATGGGGGATACTCAGAATTTTTTCCCCTGGGACGGGGACACAACAGGGGTGTCCGCTGTCCCCGTTACTCTTTGCCATAGTTATGGAGCATCTTGTTGCCAGGATCAGGTCTCTGAGTGACATTCGGGGGATAGCGGTGGGGTCGTCCCAACATAAGATTGCCCTGTTTGCGGATGATCTGCTTTTTACCTTGACACAGCCGGTTACTTCCCTTCTGGTTCTTTTGCAAGAACTAGGGGAATATGGTGCGCTTTCTGGGTTTAAAGTAAATTGGGACAAAACAGAGGCGATGTCGCTTACGCTGCAACCACTGGTAGTTCAGAGTCTGAAAGCCTCATTTCCGTTTAGGTGGATGAATGGGTCTATCCAATATCTGGGGGTTCAGATTACAGCAAAACCATTTGGTCTGTATGATGCAAACTATTCTCCGTTATTCAGGCAGTTAAGGAAGGACTTGGCTAGATGGAGGGAGGGAGAACTGTTGTGGTTGGGGAGAATAGTGGCCCTGAAAATGAACATTTTACCTTGCTTGTTATATTTATTTCAGACTTTGCCGGTGAGGGTGTGCAGTAGGGATCTGCGTCAATTACAGAGTCAAGTGTTTGCATTTGTATGGGGGAATAGTCATCCTAGGGTGAGCCGCCAGGTGATGTATGCGACCCAGGAGGAAGGCAGATTGGGGGTCCCGGATTTGGGGCGGTATTATGCAGCGGCCCAATTGCGCCAAATGTTTGAGTGGAGGGAAGGGGCTGGGGATTCTAAGTTATTCAGGAAAGTGGAGCAATATTGGGCATCAGAGATAAGCTTAAAATACTTGCCTTGGATGATGGAGCCCCCCCCAGGAGGTCGATGGAGGGTAAACCCCTATATGTGGCACCTTTTGGCTCAGTGGCCTAAGGCATGGAGGAAGACTGCTCCGTCATCGAGTTTTTCATTGTTAGCCCCGCTGAGAGCAACATCTGGATTTATTCCAGGTTGAGAGGGGGTATTTAAGAGATGGGAGCAGTTGGGGTTGGACACCTTTGATAAGATTATTGAGGATGGGGATTTGATTTCCTTCCCCAATCTTCAGGTGAGATTCCATCTGCTTAGTGGGGATTTTTTTGCCAACCTGCAAATTAAGCATTTTTTGCAACAAAAGGCTATCCGGGAAAGCTGGGAAACCGGTTATGATGCTCGGGAAGTGTTGTGGATGGGACATGAGAGAACTAGGTGGCTCATAACGCTATTGTATTTGGGCTTATGGGGGGGTCCCCCTCTGAAGTTCCCGCACCAACGAGAGCGGGAGAAGGACCTGGGGAGAGAGCTGGATGAGCAGGAATGGAAGAAAGTGAATGAGAACTTAGTGCGCTAGGCTTTATCGGTGGCGGTGCGGGAGACCTCCTATAAGCTACTTTACCGTTGGTATTATACACCGGCGAGGTTACATAGGATGTTCCCTGCAGTATCCGATCGATGTTGGAGGTAATGTGGGGCGGAGGGAATTTTTATACATGTTTGGTGGGAATTTCCAGAGGTTCATACCTATTGGAGGGTTGTGGGGGGCCAGATCTCCAATATATTTGCAGTGGATCTGGGACTTGATATGGGGTTTTGTTTGTTGGGGATTTGGCCTGCAGGGAGGATTAAGAGATGGGAGCGGCCAATATGGGCGTGCATTCAGGCTGCCCGGAGTGAGATTGCTAAAGCCTGGAAGCAACATTGTTTACCAGGAATGGAGTAGTGGAAGAACCCGTTGCGTAGAATTGTCCTGAGGGAACAACTAAAAGCTATGTGTCGCCAGAAGCAAGAGGGATTTAATACACAGTGGACACTTTTGTTGAACTATTTAAAGGGGTGAGTTGCCTCGGGGGGAGAGGGGAGGGGAGGGGGGTAGGGAAGTTCTTATTAGTATTGTTAAAAGGGGGTAAAAATTGGGTTTGGTTTTGAATGATAATTGAAGTGTTGGAAATATGATAATTGTTCCAAACGTTGAATAAAAATTAAATTAAAAAAAAAAAGATTGAGCCGCAACAATCTGCACATCCAAGGACATCTGGAACTAGAACCATTTTCTGATGCAGAAGTGGTGGCACGTAAGGTATTTGTGCAAGTACTACAATCTGCCTTGGAAGCTGTGATTGACCCAGATGGGCTTGAAATTAAATGGGAACATACAGCATTGGGTTTCCCATGTGTAAATTTGCAGAGAGATGTCACTGTATGCCTGCAATGATTTCCAGTGAAGGAACAGATTCTCCGCAGAGCCCGGGCTATGCCTGCACTGGAATTTGAAGGGCATAAGTATGAGATCTATGAGAATTGGTCAGGATTTACTCTGCAGAAGCACAGATAATTTCTTGAAATTACTGTGGTGCTTTGCCAAGCAGATCTGTGCTACAGATGGCTACACCTGCCTGGACTATCTTTTACTAAAGAAGGAGTGACCTATAAGTATACAACCTTCGATGAAGCAGTGCACTAGTTAAAAGAAGCTAGACTAGAGGCTTCCATATGACGGGGACCGGATGCAGGGACTAAACTACTTCAAGTGCAACCAAAATGCCAACGGGTCTTGTTTGTGGGGCTGTAGACTGAAGCAACACTGAAATGTCTCGAAGAGGAACATGCCTTAAGCATTACTTTGGATTTTGAACTCAACTGATCAATAACTGGACTTGCAAATGGACATTTAGAATGGACTGGTAGTGTAAAACCCTTAGGCACTGTGGACCTCTAGCTTGCTTTTATGGACGGTAAGGGTTTTATTGGGGGGGGGGGGGTTGCTCTCCCTCCTCCCTTCTTGTGTCCGCTTCCTCCCCCTTTTGTTGGGGGTTTGTGAGTAGCAAGACTCTATGTGGTGATGGGGAGGGGACAGATAAGGCTTGTGTTCCTAGGGGACCCATTGAAGAACTTGATGTTTTTCATTTGTAAATATTTTGTTTTTACATATTTATATATTTGTATTTATTTATTTATCAGGCGGTTTACAGTGTCACAACAGAGTTTTACATTGAACAGGGAGATATAACCTGGAAGTTTTAACATAGCTTTACATTGAATAGGGAAAAGTATTTGCCCCCACCACTTCTATTGAGAGGGCATTCCAAGTATCCACCACCCTTTCAGTAAAAAATTATTTCCTGACGTTGCCTTTCAGTTATCCCCTTGCAGCTTCATGTTATTCCCTTGCAGCTTCATGTTATTCCCTCTAGTATTACAGCTTCCCCATCTTTGAAAAAGGTTTGTTTGTTCATTAATACTCCTTAAGTATTGAAAGGTCTGTATCATATCTCCCTTGTCCCTCCTCTCTTCTAGAGCATACATATTTAGATCTTGGAGTCTCTTTTCATACGTCTTCTGGTGCAGACTCCAAATCATTTTGGACGAAACCTCTGAACTGTTTCCAGTCTTTTTATATCCTTTGTGAGATATGGTCTCCAAAACTGAACACAATATTCCAAGTGAGGCCTCACCAGTGACTTGTACAGTAGCATTAGTATCTCCTCCTTTCTGCTGGTAATTCTCCCCCTTCAGGTACCCTTGTCTCAGGTTGGACTACTGTCTTCCATCTTGTGCTAACGTCTTCAGCTCTAGGCCTAAGAAAGAAATAGCCTGCTGACCCTTTTCACCCTGGAACTGCAGAATTAGCAGCTTGAGCTATAAAATGAGCTAACATCCTGAAATCATAGAGTTGACACAATGAGGTGCTCATCTTAACGACTCTGAAAACTAGACAGCTATTGAAACTACCACCTGGGCCCCTTGGTTAGGCAAAGGGGAACAAAAAGAAGAACTAGGTGGCAGGATGGAGTTGATCAACATCAACATCAACATCTGGAGTTAATCTGCAGGAAACATGGTTAGCACAAGGTGAAAAAGAACTGCCTTGAGAATGGGGAGACAGGATGCCACAAGGGAAAGCAAAGGGCAAGAGGGCAAAAGATTAAGGAGCAGATTTGCTTGAGAAAAATTAGGGAACAAGACGGAAAGGAAATCTGCTTATCAGCAGTTCTGTTTCACAAGCCTAAAAATGAGTATAAATATAGGAGAGAAACTCTGATGGATGGACAGACTGGCACACTCTCTTTAGAGAGCAACGCTACTCTGTCCCCAGGACCCTTCATAGGAGACCTCAGGTGCTTTGTGCATAAAGACAATCAACATCTCAATTTCAAAGAACACATAAAGAATACCACCAAGTCCATCTACAATAAAATACAGACACTAAGGGGTATGTTTACTAAACCGGGCTAACGGTTAACCCGGGCTATCTGCCACTAGGTCCCATATTATTCAATGGGACCTTGTTGCAGATAGCCCGGGTTAACCGTTAGCACGGTTTAGTAAACATACCACAAAGACACCTAAGACTTCTACTAGCCCAGGAAGACTTCAGAACTATTTTCCAGTCACTTGTAATGCCACATTTTGATTATGCAAACATCATCGTACACGGTCTCCCTAAGAGCCTCAATCCACTCCAGATGGCGATGAATGCAGCAGCCCGAATTCTCTGTGGCATTTCCAGAAAAGAGCACATCACACCCATACTTATGGAACTACACTGGCTACTGTTACAATGCAGGATTACCAGAAGGTCTTACTCCTTGCATTTAAAGCAATTAACAGGCTAGCCACCTCATCCCTCACTGTACTCCTGACCATTACCCCTACAAACAGGCTAAGAAGGTCAACAGCTGCCAATACACTGTCTATACCATCTGAGTCCACTAAATGTACTCAAACAACTAGTAATAGAGCCTTTACATTCTATGCCCCTAGGTGCTGGAACAATCTCCCACCTCACATACGTGCAATTGTTGACCTCTCACAATTCAGAAAAGCCCTTAAACACCACTTATTCTGCACTCACTTCATCCACCCTAACTTAACACAATCACTCCCAGCACCTCACTTCACCCACTCAGCCTCTGACATTCCAACAACTTAACTCCTAACGACACACATAACAGACTTGCCCTCAGACTTACTCATAGCAAGTATAGATTATAAGCCTCTTGCATTACGATTCTAATGTGCATTATAAACTGTAAATAGTTTTACAACCACCATTATTAATTTGTATATAGCTACCCTTGTTTCAGTACCAAGTTGCAATCCCTGTTTCAATGTAAGCAAAAGATCCTCTGTTCTGATGCAAAATCTTTGTTATTTGTAAACCGCACTGATACCAAATAGCGCGGTATATAAGAACTGTAAATAAATAAATAAAATAAAATAAAAATTATATATTCATTTTCCTGTTTCATGCTGATTTGTAATTTAGAGATTAGAGCATTGACTTTAAACTTGCAAAGCTTGTGATATTACATACCTGACAATAAAATTTCTACTTTACTTCAGTGGCACGATACTTTATTTGAAAGAGAGTCCTGTGCTTTACACTTATATTGGGGTGAAACCTGCAGCCACGACAATTAACAAGAGGGCGAAAAACCCCAACACTGTATGCAACCCAGCATCCTTCTGGCTTTGACCACTGCCTTGTCACACTGTTTTGCCATCTTGAGATCGTCAGAAACAATCACTTCAAGGTCCTTCTCCTGGGCCAGGCACACCAACCTTTTGCCCCTTATCTCACACAATTCCCTTAGATTTCTGCATCCCGAGTGCCTGACACTGCACTTCTTCACATTAAATCTTAACTGCCAAGCATTAGACCAGTCTTCCAGCTTTTATAGATCTTTCCTGATGTTATCCACTCCCTCAGGGGAGTCCACTCTGTTGCAAATTTTCATATCATCTGCAAAAAGACAGATTTTTCCGTTCAGTCCTTCAGCAATATCACTTACAAATATATTATCGGCATCAGGATTGGTCCCTGGGGAACTCCATTAATCACCTTCCTTTCATCCGAGTGAGTTCCATTTATCATCACCTTCTGTCGTCTGTCAGTTATCCAATTTCTGATCCAGTTCACCGCCTTGGGACCCATCCCCAGGCTGGTCAGTTTATTGATAAGCCTCCTAGTGAGGAACAGTATCAAAGGCTTTGCAGAAATCTAGGTAGATCACGTCCATCGCATGCTCTTGATCTAGTTCTCTGGTCACCCATTCAAAGAATTCAATCAGATTTGTTTGGCATGAACGTCCTTTGGTAAAACCATGTTGCCTCGGATCATGCAACCTATTGGTTTAGAGAAAGTTCACTATTCTGTCTTTCAGGAGCACCTCCATTACTTTTCCCTCCACCGAGGTAAGGCTTACTGGCCTGTATTTGCCACTTCGTCCCTATTACCACTTTTGTGAAGAGGTACCACATTGGCCCTTTTCCAGTCCTGGGGAACTTTTCCTGTCACCAAGGATCTATTAAAACATTCTTTAAAGGCCCTGCAAGAACCTCTCTGAGCTCTTTCAGTATCCTGGGATGTATCCCATCCGGTCCCATGTCTTTGTCCACTTTCAGTTTTGCAAGCTGTTCAAACACCTCATCTTCTGTCAATGTCTACTCCATTTCCATTTGTATATTTGTCAGTCACAGGTGGTCCTTCTCCAGGATTTTCTTTAGTAAAAACAGAACAGAAGTATTTGTTTAGCATTTTCGCTTTTTCAACGTCACTTTCCACGGATCCATTCTCAACATTTTTCACCTCTGATCTTCCTCTTCTCCCGAATATACCTGAAAAAAGTTTTATCACCACGCTTTAGATCTTTAGTCATCTTTTCTTCTGCCTTTGATTTTGATATCCTTATTTCTCTTTTAGCTTATCCTGTATTCTTTTCAGTGTTCCTCTGTTTGCGAACTTCTGAATTTTGTGAAAGCTGTGTTTTTGCCTTTATTTGGGCAGCCACTCCTTTAGAAAACCAAATAGGTTTCCTTTTCCTCTTGTTTTTATTTACTTTTCTTACATATATATCTGTTCCCCCTTTTATTGCCTCCTTTAGCTTAGCCCAATGAAATTCCACTTCCCTTACCTCCTCCCACCCTGCCAACAACTCCTTCAGGCACTTGGCCATCTTCCTAAAGTCAGTGTTTTTGAAGTCTAAAACTTTGAGCTTGCTGTAAGTGGACTCTGCCTTGGCTTTTATCTCAAACCACACCATGTGATGATCGTTGCTGCTAATATGGGCACCCATCCGGACATTCAACACACTTTCTCCGTCCAGCATTGAACTTTCCCTGGTTGGTTCCATCACCATTTGTCTAAGCAATGTATCTTGGAAAGCATCCATAATATTTTTTACTTCTTTCCAGATTTGCAGATGGAATATTCCAATCCACATCGGGTAGCTTAAAGTCACCTAATATGACCACTTCTCCCTTCAATATCAATTATCACGTCTCTATCCATTTCTTTGATTTGAGTTGGAGGCCTGTAGACTGCACTAGCATGGATGATAGTGCTATCTCCTCTTTCCAACACAATCCACAGTGCTTCTTCTTTTCCCCATGTCCCCTACATTTCAGCAGCTTTTGACATATAGGGCTACTCCTCCTCCTTTTCTACCTTCTCTGTCTCTCCTAAATAAATTATAGCCAGCTATGGCTATATCCCATTCATGTGACTCATTAAACCATGTTTCTGTAATTGCAACAATGTCCAAGTCCATTTCCACCATTAGGGCTTCCAGGTCAGGAACTTTGTTGTCTAGGCTTCGAGCATTTGTGCTCATTGCTTTCCAGCATTATTAAGTGTTTTTGGTGGGATGAAAGAGGTATTTCTGGTTATGAAGAGTGCTTCAGAATTTTTGTAGTTTATGTGGAGATTCCGGTTACGCAGTCAGGTTTAGTCATGATCATAGGAGTAAAAATCATAATATCAGCGTAAATCCTGTATTCAATCTTGTATTTATTTAGAAGGATTTAATATACCGCTTTATCTTGAAATCAAAGTGGTTTAACACGTCACACAAATCATGTGGCAGTGAGGTTGCAGTGAATACAACAGACAGATTGTGTGAGTGTGTGTGTAGCGTGTGGTTGATTACATAGTGAGCTAGATACAGTGTGAACTAAATACAGTGAATTATATACAAGATTATATACAAAATGTGGGGGGAGAGCTGAGGAGTCAGGCAGGGGGAAGTAGATTGTGTGGCTGGGTCACAAGTAGTCTTTGTAATGTTCTTTGAAGAGCATAGTTTTGAGCATCTTCCTGAAGTCCTTGAGGTCTACAATTGATCTTAGGTCATCTGGGAGTGAGTTCCATAATGTGGGCGCAGCCAGGGATACTGCTCTTCCTGAGGTGTCTTGTCTGGTTCTGGCGTATGCTCTGGGGGTGTTGATGGTGTTTGCGGTTCCTCTTCTCCTGGGTCTGGTGCCTTGGTCAGCTTTGATGAGGGGTTGTAGACTGTTTGTTGAGAGGTTCTGTTTTATTTTGAATATGTTTAGTATTACCTTATATCGGATGCGGGAGCTGATTGGGAGTCAGTGGAGGTTGCAGAGAATGGGGGTAATGTGGTCTTGCCTTGAGGAGCCCGTTATTATGTGGGCGGCGGTGTTCTGTGCTATTTGTAATGGTCGGAGTGCTTGTTTTGATAGTCCGAGGTAAATGGGGTTGCAGTAGTCTAACGTGGGGGTGATTAACACTTGACAGACGGTGCAGAAGTGATCTTGTGAGAGGATAGGTTTGAGTCGTCTGATGGTTCTCATTTTGTGTGACTGTAGGTTCAGGTTTTTGTCTAACGTTACTCCGAGGTATTTTACTTCCGTCTTTATTGGTGTTGTGATGTCGTTCAGCTTGATCATAGGTGTGGGAGTGAAGGCAGAGTTTCTGGTGATGAGAAGCGCTTCTGTTTTGTTGTAGTTTATTGCTAAGTTGTTTTCAAGAAACCAGCTTGTCATCTGTTGTAGACAATTGGCTATGCTGGAGTAGTCTGGATTGTCCATGTTGATGGGGGTGTATATCATAATGTCATCTGCAAAGATGGTGTATTTTATCTTATGGTGCTGTATGATTGAGCAGATAGGTTGTATGTACAGGTTGAATAACAGGGCCGAGAGGGATGAGCCCTGCTGAATTCCCTGGGTTGCTTTCAGAGGCCGGGAGGTGGCTGAGCCGCATTTGACTTGGAGGTGCCTGTCTGTGAGGTAGGAAGTGAACCATCTGAAGGTTGGTGTTGAACCACCTTTTTAATGATGATGTTTGAGATCTGCTTTATTGACAGGATGCTGAAACTGTCCCAGATTCGGTTGGATGGAGGTAGTTTGTTGTTGCTTACGGTGATCTTGGGCGGGGGTGAATTTGGTCTTGAGGCAGTCTGCGAAGGTCTATGGTTCTGTTAGCTCGGTTTTCTCGGTGTTGGGTTCATTGGTGAGGGTTTTTATTATTTCGAATAGCTCTCTGGGTTTGTTGGCAGATTTTAGAATCAGGTTCATGTGGTATTCTCTCTTCTGTTGGTTGATGAGGTTGTTGTATTCTTTTTATTTTGACTGGAATGGGTCCTGTGAGGTGGCTGATTTGGTGCATCTCCAGCATTTTTCTAGTCATCTTAGGGGTCTCTTTGCATTTCAGAACTCCTTGGAGTACCATGGGGTGGAACTAGATTTAGCACAGTGTGGTTTGTGTGTTCTGGGGATGGTTGGTTTGGCGGCAGAAGTGATGGTATTGTTCCAGTTGGTGATTTGTTTGTTTAAGTCATCAGAGCTTGTGTTTAGGTGGGGTAAAATGTCCCAAAGGAATTGGTTCTTGTCAAAGTTTTTGAATCTCCTGGTAGTGGAGGGTTTGTCTTGCTGGTTGTTGAGGCTTGTCGTTTGTAACTTGATTTTTATTATGTGATGGTCCGACCAGGGCACAGGGGTGATCGAGGGTTTTGTGATGCTATTTCTTTCTATTAGGTTGTTGGGGGTGAAGATGAGGTCGGGGGATGATCCGTGCCTGTGCGTGGGAGCGCTGATCATCTGGGTGAATTAGAGGGCGTCCATGGCTGACAGAAAGGCTTCTGCATCTTTGGTCATGGCAGATTTAAGGTTGAGGTCTCCCAGTACCAGCAGGGGTTTGTGGAGGTTGTTGACTGCACAGACTGATTCTAGTATTGTTGAAGGTTCATCTGGGGGGGGGGGCGTGTGGAGCTCTGTAGGTGAGGCACAGGGCAAAATTCCTGTTCTCTATGACGATAGTGTTGTATTGACTTGTGGATGAGGATGAGGATGAGCCTTAGGTTGTTCCTTGTGATGATCAAGACTCCTCCTCCTCTTGTGTGTGTGCGTGGGCAGTTGTAAGCAGCGGTAGTTGGAGGAACTAACTGGTTGAGGAGCACGTTGTCGGTAGGTGTGAGCCATGTTTCGGTGATGCAGAGAATGTCTGGTTGCTGAGCTTCTATGTGGTCTGCTAGTGTATTGATCTTGTTTCTTATTGACCGGGCGTTAATGAGCTCTACGGAGATGGTCGGAGGTCTGTTGCGTGATCCTGGTGCTCTGTGTGAGTATGTGTGGGTGCTGGGTTTAGATTTTGTTTTTTGTTCGCCCACTCTGTTTGGGCTTCTTGTAGGAGAGTTGCATGGTATCGTGATAGTGAGAGTAGGGTGTGTGCAGTGGAGGATGTAGCCAACCGGTGTTTGTAGGGCTGTAGAGGGTGGCAGTATGGTGTGGTAGGAGCTGTATGAGGAGGAGAACTTTGGGCAGGTAAGGCGTCGCAGCCATGATGGGGTTACCTTGCTCGTTCATTTGGTTGTTGTCCTTCGGGTGTTTTCTTTCTGCTTTAGTTGTTCTGGACTTGTGAGGACGTTGTCTTGTTGGCAGGAGGCTTTCGCTTTTGATGGTCTTAGTGTTCCCGCCCTTGTGCCCTGCCTAAGGACAACGGCAAAGGGCCCTCTGGCGAGGCCCTCAGGCGCAGGCCCGCCAGGCGCGGGCTGCTTCCTCGGCAGAGGAGCTTCCTTTTATGTTGCCTCCCACTGCCCCAATCGAGGAGGAGCTTCTGAGCGGGAAGGAGCTTCCTGCTCAGGCACTCTACCCCGATCGGTAGGGACCAACCTAATTCACGATTAAATGGCCTGGCATTTTCTGTGATTTTGGCCATCTTCTGTGAAAAATGTGAAATTCCCGCGAAGGGGTGAGAGAGCCGGTTCATGAGCTGCTGACCTGTGTGTGGCAGCCCTTCTGACGTCATCTGTGAGCCCTGATAAAAGAACTGTGCATGGTGCTTCAATTTGGGAGCGTTTACTTACAGCCTGATTCCCGCGGAGGGGTGAGAGAGCCAGTTCGGGAGCAGCCCTTCTGATGTCATCTCTTGGCCCCGATAAAAAGAACTGCGCAGGGTGCTTCAATCTCTTCTACCACCAATTGAGCTGCTGACCTGTGTGTAGCAGCCCTTCCAATGTCATAAGAACATAAGATATGCCATACTGGGTCAGACCAAGGTCCATCAAGCCCTGTATCCTGTTTCCAACAGTGGCCAATCTAGGTCATATGTACCTAGCAGTTTCCCCAAAAGACACAGGTTCCACAATGCTTGTACTGGGTCAAGCATTGATATCCTGGGTCCCTTCTTAATAATGGTTTATGGACCTTTCCTCCAGGAACTTGTCCAAACCTTTTTTAAACCCAGCTACACTAACAGCCTTTACTACATCCTCCGGTAACAAATTCCAGAGTTTGATTACACGTTGAGTGAAAAAATATTTTCTTTTATTAGTCTTAAATAGTTTACCTTGTAGCTTCATTGCATGTCCCCTAGTCTTTCTATATTCTGATAATGTAAACAATCGATCTATGTTTACCCGTTCCACTCTGTTCATTAATTTATAGACTTCTATCATATCTCCCCTCAGCCATCTCTTTTCCAGGTTGAACTCCTGAGACCCATGCTGGATCCAGAGAATTTCCGCACAATATTCCAAGCGTAATCACACCCCATTTTGACTACGCAAACATTATTCTCCATGGCCGCCCCAAGAATACCCTAAACCCACTACAATTAGCTATGAATGCCGCTGCCCGTGTCCTGTGTGGAGCATCAAGGAGAGACCACATAACCCCCATCCTAAGGGACCTACACTGGCCTCCGATAAGTTGCAGGATCTCATATAAAGTAGACATACACCTTCACACAGCACATCTTTTTGTTCCGTGTGAATGAAGGTGCTTTTATTGCATTTTTTCCTTGTCTTCAATTGCCCCTATGATGGCTTTTTTTAGAATTACGAGCATGGTCTCTCATTGTGAATGCAACAAAGGGCAAGAGTCGTCGGTGGGTGTAAACAAATTTTTATTAACCCCTACGCGTTTCGGCCGTAGCCTTCTTCAGGGGGCACACAGCTAAATGACATACAACATATAAAACATATAAATATATTAAAAATATTAAAAAACATATTTGCCTATGATATTGGACCAATATTATAAATAAATACATAAAAAACGTATTCATGTACATGTGCTCACAAATCCAAAATTTGGTGAATATAATTTACGGTTTGCAGATCTCATCGATCATACACATGTAAGTCATTTAATCAAGTATCTTTCTCTCCTCCTCCACATCCCCCACCCCCTCCCCCTTCCTCCTCTACCCTTCGCCCCTCCCCTCCTCTTTCCCCCTTCCCCCTCTCCTTCCCCTTCCCCCCCCTTCTCCCTCCCTCCCCCCTTCCTCTCTTCCCCATCCAATTCCTCTCTCCCCTTCCCTCCTCCTCCCCCCTCCCCTTCCCTCCCTTCTCTCCCCTCTCCCTTCTTCCTTTTTCCCCCCTCCCTTCCCCTGCTCCCTTCCCCCTTCCCCTCCTTCCTTTTCCTTCTTCCTCCCCTCCCTCCCTCCCTCCCCCCTCCCCCCTCCTTCCCTTCCTCCCATTCCCTCCCTTTCTTCCTGTCCTCACCTTCCCTCCCTTCCTCCCTCCCTCCCTTTGTCTCATATTATATAATAAGTTTGTTATCATATATTTTTGAATATACATTATTTTATTTGAACATTTATTGTTTATCTATTCCGTGATTCCACCCTGTTTTTTCTTCGTTCATTATAGATGTATGTTTTTTGTTTTTTGTTTTTTTTTTTTTTTTTTTTTTTTTTTTTTTTTGGATTTGTGAGCACATGTACATGAATACGTTTTTTATGTATTTATTTATAATATTGGTCCAATATCATAGGCAAATATGTTTTTTAATATTTTTAATATATTTATATGTTTTATATGTTGTATGTCATTTAGCTGTGTGCCCCCTGAAGAAGGCTACGGCCGAAACGCGTAGGGGTTAATAAAAATTTGTTTACACCCACCGACGACTCTTGCCCTTTGTTGCATTCCTGTGTTTCCTGCAAGAGCAGCTGTTCCCCCTTGTTTTTCCCTCTCATTGTGAATGGTCATTACTGAGTTTCACCTTTTGCACAATTGCTTTGACCGCACCTTCTTGTTTTCAATGTACAGTTCAGGTTCAGCACATAGTTTGTGATTTGAGCTGTCACACTTCCCCCTGTTCATAAGGTACAAAAAAGGTTTTGTAATATCTTGATGTATTTGTACCTTGATGGCACTGTTTTATTTCTTTTATTATTTTTGATAAATTTTAGTTTTTTACATATCTTTCTTCCCTTCCCTCTCTTTCCCCTTGTTTCTCATCCTTTTCCTTCCCTTTCCCCTTCCTCTCTTTTTCCCTTCCCCCTCCCCCCCATATCCTCTCCTTTCCCTTTCATCCCCCCTTCCCTCCTCTCTTTTCTTCTTCCTCCCTCCTCTCCTTTATCATACTTTAACAATGGTTTGGCTTGGCTTGCTTGCTTATTTATTTATTTATAGGCTTTGGTCCAGAGTGGGCCCCATCTTGTAACAGGAAACCTTGCTAGTGGTTCAGACATTAGTTACTGAACAGGTACCAACCCTACATTTCCCCCTCTTTTAAGATGGGAATAGTCACAAGGGGGAGTATTCCATCTTAAAACCTAACTAGCAGGCTACTGTGCAGATCAGAACCAAATGACATGGTTAACTAAAGTCTAACAACAGTTACTGTAAGCATAATAATTGTATTGGAAGCAATAATGCATGAGTAATTATACACACAAGCAGTTACAGAAGTTAATACTGAAATAATATATGTAAGATCAAATCAACTCAATCAATGTAAATGAGTATAACTTCAAACTTGGTAGTACAGTGTACTTAACCTACTCCATGTATATGTGTCAGTGTAACTTCAACTGAACACCTAAATGCATACATGTGTTAGTAAACAAAACACAGGTTTTCATTGATGAATGAAACTCCTCAGTTAAAAGTACTGCATAACTGATAAGTTAATGGTGTCACTAGTTAATGAGGTGATGTTCCATCAAATCCTGCAGATGCACGTCAGGTCAATGGCGTACAAGATGACGCAGGGTACGCATCTTACTTTGCTGATATAAGGAAATCAAAAATTGGATTGCCAAGAGAAGGTCAAAGACAGCTACAATGACATGAGGCATAAAATCAGTCTGTAAAATGTCCAGATCATGCAAATCAAAGTTGTAATCAGTGACTTCAAGGCTCTCCTGATCAATGGACAGTTCAACTGTGTGAGAGTCCTTATAGTCCAATAGGTAGTTCAAGGCTTCAGTGAAGTTAATGTCATGGCCTCGAAACACATCCAGCACCTGGATTTCAGTAGCAACAGCATCTGCATCTAAATAAAACAGAGCTACTCCACCAACCCCTCATTTGGTTTGCAGCTTGTTGTGCTGTGAGGGCTTGGGTGCATCACTGATGCTGAGAACTAAAGTATCGGTAGTTTAACTACTGGCAGGGTCTCCCAAGATGGACAAGTCTCAGCTGAGGTACCAGACCAAGACAAACTACCCATTTGGGCAGCATCAGGATGGGATAGTGTTGACGGCGGAGGATCACATTTCTGTGACAATGGCAACTCCACCAAACTTAAACTGCGCAGAGTAAAGGCCCGGCAATCTACTTCTGTATCTTGCCATGAAAACCCAATGGATAGTTACAACAAAACAAATTGTGCTACAGTGTTGGAAGATGAGACCCCCAGATCAGAAGGCACTCAACTAGCTACTGGGGAAGAGCTGAAGACTTTTCAGAGTAAAACCAGCATTTATGATGTGGTTGGATCAAAGCCCTTTGGACGTCTGACTGCTGATGTAGCTGCACATGAAATGAGAGTCAGAAGCTGTAAAGATGTCTTACACATTGGAACATGGAACGTACGAAGCATGAACCAAGGGAAGTTGGAGGTGGTCAAGAATGAAATGGAACGTGTAGAACTTGATCTGTTGGGTGTCAGCGAACTGAAATGGACTGGCATCGGGCACTTTGCACCAGATGATCACATGGTCTATTATGCTGGAAATGAAAGACAAAGAAGAAATGGTGTTGCATTTATAATAAAGAAGAAACTTGCAAGAACTGTAATGAAATACAATGCAGTCAGCGAACGCTTAATCTCTGTTCGTCTACGAGGAATGCCTATCAACACAACTATAATTCAAGCATATGCCCCAACAACAGCTGCAGAAGAGAATGAAATTGAAGAGTTCTATGAACAAGTACAAGTTGAAATTAACAGAACATGCAAACAGGATATCCTGATAGTCATGGGTGACTGGAATACAAATGTTGGCAACAAAGAAGGCGGCAAAGTAGTTGAAAAATATGGACTTGGCAACAGAAATGAAGCTGGAGAAAGACTGATAGAATTCTGCAAGACCAACGATCTATTCATCTCAAACACCTTCTTCCAGCAACACAAGCGGCGACTGTACACATGGACTTCACCCAATGGATTGTATAAAACCCTTCACTCATATTCACTTTGCCCACCTCATTAAATTTCTCTTTGAAAGCAAAATGTGAATAAGTGTAATCAATGTAATATATTCCATTGCCGTTGTTTTACTATGGATAGCCAGTTACCTCATTGTATTATTGAGTTGCAATTTAATAGTTGAATGTTTACTTTTATAAATTTGTTCTATGTAAAACCTGTTCTATGTAAAATAGTTCTAAACCTGTTCTATGTAAATTAGTTTCTAAACCTGTTCTATGTAAAATAATAGCATTCTATTATTAAACTTTGTTTACTTGTAAACCGCCACTGATCGCTGGAAGTGGCGGTATAGAAGAGATGTATAAATAAATAAATAAAATAAATAAATAAATAAAAATCAAATTGACTACATCTGTTGAAGTCAACGATGGAAAAGCTCTGTAACATCAACAAAGACAAATCCTGGAGTTGACTGTGGTGCAGATCATCAACTACTAGTATGCAAACTCAAGCTAAAGTTGAAAAAGAGCAAACCACTCATGAATGCAGCAAAATATGACCTTGAGAATATACCACTGGAATTTAAAGACTGCCTGAACAATCGATTTGCTGCTTTAGATACAAATGACAGAACTCCAGAAGAGTTATGGAATGATATCAAGAAGGTTGTGTTGGAAGAAAGCGAGAAGTCTCTACAAAAGGTGAAAAAGCAAAAATAGCCAAATGGATGACAGAAAAAACTCTGAAAATTGCTCAAACACAGAGAAGCTAAAGCCAGAGGAGAAAGAAAGACAGTCGCAGAACTCAACAAAGATTTCCAACGTGCAGCAAGACAGGACAAGGAAAAGTACTACAATGACACTTGCAAGGAAATAGAAGCAGAAACTATTAGAGGAAGAACAAGATCGGCTTTTTTAAAGCTACAAGAGTTAAAGAAAAAGTTCCAGCCTCGAATTGGAATGTTACAAGATGCTCAAGGTTCTATGTTGAATGATGCTGAGAAGATCAAGAAAAGGTGGAAGGAATATACAGAGTTTTTATATGATAAAGATCAAGTGGACCAACAGCCGTTTCAACCTGTACCTTATGATTGGGAACCATTGGTGATGAAAGAAGATGAAGCAGCATTGAAAGCCTTATCAAAGAACAAAGCACCAGGCATTGATAGCATTCCCATAGAAGTATTACAGCAATCGGATGCAGCTGTTACCGTACTTACAAGGCTCTGCCAGGAAATTTGAAAAACAAATTCATGGCCAACTGACTGGAAAAGATCTGTGTTTGTACCAATACTGAAGAAAGGTGATCCAACTGACTGTGGAAATTATCGCACAATCACTCTGATCCCACATGCCAGCAAATTCTACTGAAGATTATTCAAAAGAGACTACAACCATACCTGGAACAAGAACTACCTGAAGTGCAAGCAGGGTTCAGGAAATGGCGAGGAACGAGAGACATCATTGTGGATGTGAGATGGATCCTTGAAAAGAGTAAAGAATACCAAAAGGATATCTATTTGTGCTTTATCGACTATAGCAAGGCTTTTGACTGTGTAAACCATGAAAAACTCTGGGCCACATTAAGAAGCATGGGTATACCAGATCATTCTCTTGCACAATCTGTACACTGATCAAGAAGCAACAGTTCGAACGGAACAAGGAGAAACAGAATGGTTTAAAATAAGCAAAGGTGTAAGACAAGGCTGCATACTTTCCCCCTACCTGTTTAATTTATATGCAGAACAAATCATCAGAGAAGCAGGATTGTATGAAGACAACAGAGGTGTGAAGATTGGTGGAAGACTCATCAACAACCTTCGCTATGCTGATGATACCACATTACTGGCTGAAAGTGAAGATGATCTGAAACATTTGCTTCTCACAATCAAAGAACATAGTCTCAAAATGGGCCTCCACCTTAATGTAAAGAAGACAAAGATCATGACAACTGGCATAATCAACAGGTTCATCGTTGAAGGAGAAGAAATTGAAATCGTGAACAACTTTAACCTACTTGGATCAACTATCAATAAAGAAGCAACAAGCAGTCAAGAAATCAGATGACACATTGCTCTTGGCAGAATGGCTATGACCCAGGCATCGGTGGTAATGGATGTCCACCTGTGGGCATACAGGGTAAGCCTGCCTCTTGTGCACTGCCTGTCCTCTGTGGGAAGAGGGGCCATGCTGTAAGAGTCAAAAGCCACTGCCAGGCTGGGCCGGAGCCGGTGCCTGGGGTTTGGGGACTTTCTGCTCACGCGGGCCATTTCCCTGTCCCTTGGCATGCTGCCCCTGTTGGGGAGCCAGGGAGGCCTGAAAATGGGGGTTGTTTCGGTAAGCAGCACCCTTCCTCAAGTAAAAGGGCTTTTTACCCAAGCCCTTCTTGCAAGAAGGGGCAGAGGTCTTCTTGGAGAGCCGTATCCTCGTCATGTACTCGGTCTCCACTTCTGCGGCCTTGTCAGTCATGGGTTTACCAAAGAGGTTCTCCCCTTGGCATGGGACATCGACCAACTTGTTATGAACCCATTGTTCAAGGCCTGACGACTGTAGCCATGCCTGGCGGCGTGCACCAATGCCAGCCACTGCTACCCGGGCCGTCTGTCAAGTGTTAATCACCCCCACGTTAGACTACTGCAACCCCATTTACCTCGGACTATCATAACAAGCACTCCGACCATTACAAACCCATCATAGGCCGCTTGAGACAAACTTCGAAAAGTCATGGACAGCGGTGGACAGGCTCCAGAAGCGCTGCAAAGGCCCCTCGGAGAGAACAGCTGGGAACCCACCGAGTTCCTTCGCCAGGTCTCTCAGGTACATGCCCATGTACAGCTGGTAGGCCTGGATTCGATAAGTCAGCATTGAACCCTGGAAGCACTTTTTGCAGAGGGCATCCAAGTTGTGGGCCTCCCTGCCAGGAGTCACCGAGGAGTGCGTCTTCTGGCTCTTCAGCCTGCGTATGACTGATTCCACAACCATGGAGTTGTGCGGCAGCTGCGACTTTTGACACCCAGGGCTCCGGCAGACTCGATACATCGAGTCAAGTAGTTTGCTGATAACCGGCTCTGATGCCGGTGTCCCCCACATGCGGAGCATCAGTCGTTCCAGGATCAGAGGCACGGGTACAGTAAGGGCCTCCCGAGGGGGGGCCTTATACTGCAGGATCTCGTGCTCATCGGCTCGAGGATCCTCCTCGGACTCCGTGGGGAACGCTAAAGCCTTGGACATATTCCTCACGAAGTCCAAGAATCTCGTGTCCTCTGGAGGGGACCTTCTCCGAGAATCAGACACCGGGGAATCGGATGGGACATCCCTGTGCCGACAGGTGTCCAGGGACTCTTCTTCCTCCGTTTCCCACCCCGATGCCTCCGAAGAGGAATCGATGGGCTCCGTCATCAAGGGCCCTGATGCCGGGAGGCTCAGTGGTGACAACCTCGGTCCTGAACAGGAGGCCGAGTGGGACCTTGGCCAAGGATCGACTCAGCCTCCAGGGGTCGACTTCAACATCGATGGCCCGGTGGTCAGAGCGGAAGAACCGGACAGACTGGCAATCAGTGCCCGCTGCTGCTCCATGAAGGCAGTAAAACTGCGCTCCAAGGCCACCTTTCTGAACTCGAGTCCGGAAGGCTCCGCAGCCACCGAGTCGGGTTCCGACACAGTCGGGCCTGATGCCGGTTCCCCCGGAGGGAAGTCCTCGACGAGGACAGTTGCTACCTGCCTCGGCTGATCCGTCTCCTGACGAACCTTTGCCGGGCGCTCCATCTCCGAAGATCCCAGCCGGCGCTCGGGGCTCCGTGACAGGCCCCAGGAGGGACTGGGTCGCTTGGAGCCATCCAAACACTGCCGCCTTTGAGAAGTTTTTCTTCCTCCTGTTCCCTCCAGGGAGACCCCCTCTCCAAGGAAGCTTGATGCCACTCGGGCTCGGAATGCTCCTCCCGAGACGTAGAGGCTTCAGACGAGGTCCGGGCTCGTGAAGGCACTGACTCAGGAAAAATCCTATCATGCTGCTGCTGGTGGCTCTTCAGGGACTTAGAGGACATCTTCCTACATGGACCGCAGACCATCGGGTCATGGTCGGGCCTGAGGCACCGGAGACAGCAGTCATGCATATCGGTGAGGGACAAGTGTAGTTACTCACCTGTAACAGGTATTCTCCAGGGACAGCAAGAATCAGTCCTCACATACGGGTGACGTCGGCGCCGATGGAGCCCTCGTGCGGAGCAATTCCCCAGCTTTCAAAGAAAGCCTTTGGGATTGCCATGCGCAGTCCCCTTCCTGCCCAAGGGTGCCCTCTTGCTCAGTCAGATGACATAGCTAAAAAGATGGCAAAATGAGAAAAATAAAATAAATGACTGCAACTCCAGGGGAGGAGGGAGGGTCGTGAGGACTGATTCCTGCTGTCCCTGGAGAACATCTGTTACAGGTAAGTAACTACGCTTTCTCCAGGAACAAGCAGGAAGTCAGTCCTCACATATGGGACTCCCTAGCTACAGGCTACCGAGAACCCAGAGCTGAAAAATGGCTCCCTCTAGAAGAGCCGCAGCAGCTATAAAAGGACTTTCTCCGAGAACGCAACCCCCAGGTAGCCTGACACCAAAGGGTCAGAGGGTAGGAGTTGCCTAAACCTCGAATAGGTTATGGAGTACCGCCTGGCTGAAAACACTTTCCCGCCGGGACTCTCTCTCCAGGCAGTAATGGGCTGCAAAAGTCTGGCTTGAAGACCAAGTTGCAGCCCGGCAGATATCTGCCAACGGTACAGAGCAGTGGTTAGCCACTGATGCGGCCTTAGCCCTGACACGGTGGGCCATGACTCGACCCTGCAGCTGCCCTGTACGCCCAAGCGATGCAGTCTGCCACCCAGGTGGATAAGGTACGCTTGGTGACAGGTAGACCCAGCCTACTGGGGTCATAAGACAGGAAGAGCTGGGAAGCTCTCTGATGTCCCCACATACGTTTTAAGTAGAAAGCAAGTGCCCTCTTACATTCCAGGGTATTTATTTATTTATTTAGCAAACACTTGTATACCGCTGCTTCCTACGATCAGCAGCGGTTTACTTTACAGAATCATAATGTATTGTACAGTACATTGAGATTTTCAGTTTTACATTTTGATTAGTCAATGATTACGTAACACGGGATAAGCATTTGGATACGATACACATTTGATTATAGCACACAGATCAGGGTATACATTTGATTTCAATAGATTGGGAGGGGCCCCATATATACAATTTGTACAGATGCAGGACCGGGTATGCAGGACCGCCTCTGCCTGGCTGGCATGCGGCCTGGGAAAGAAAGTTGGCAGAACCACCTCTTGATTGAGGTGGAAAGAAGAGACCAATTTCGGAAGGAACTTGGGGTGAGTGCGAAGGACCACCCTATTTCTGTAAAACTGTGTGTACGGTCTATCAGATACCAGAGCTTGCAGCTCAATCACACATCTGGCAGATGTGAGTGTCACCAGGAAGAGGACCTTCCAGGAAAGGAAGCACAGATGGCAAGTGGACATTGGCTTAAAAGGTGGGCGAGTAAGCTGCTGCAAGACCACATTCAAGTCCCACTGTCGCCGGAGGGCGAACAGGGGGCTTCAGTAGGAGTAGACCTCTGAGGAATCTGGACACCAAGGGGTGAGCAGGAAGAGGTTGACCTTCCACCTGAGAGTGGCTCGTTGATAAAGCACTCAGGTGAACCCTGACAGAGTTAGACTTGAGGCCTAATTCTGAGAGGTGAAGCAAGTACTGCAACACCACTGGTACTATGCAAGAGAAAGGATTTTCACTGTGCTGTTTACACCACACCTCAAACCTGCACCACTTGAAAGCGTAGGACTTCCTAGTGGATTGCCTCCTGGAGGCCAGCAACACTTCTTCCACATCCTTAGGTAGGAGCCAGCACTACCCTTTCAGCAGCCATGCCATCAGGTTGAGGGACCTTCTCCTAGGACAGGAGGTCGGGCTACATCCCCAGAAGAAGTGGGGTTTCCACTGCCAGCTGGAGGAGAAGCAGAAACCAAGGTTGTCTTGGCCATCTGGGGGCTATCAAGATGACCAAGGCCTTGTCTTGAAGGATTTTGAATAGAGTTCGGGCAACCAGAGGCGTGGGAGGAAACGCCTACAGGAGGCCCACTGACCGGGAGATTAGAAAAGCATCTGCAGCCATCCTTTGGGGGTGTGGCTGTCTGGAGCTAAAGTTGGACAACTGATGATTCTGCGGACTGGCAAAGAGATCTATGGTCGGATGCCCCAGCAATGGAAAGATCTGCTGGGTTCATTCCTGATTCAGTTGCCACTCATGAGGTTGGAGAATTCTGCTTAGCTTGTCTGTTAGACAGTTCTCCTGACCTGGCAGGTAAACTGCTTTGAGAGACATACCCTGTTGGATTGCACAGGAACAGAGGTCCAGTGTCTCTTGACATAGGATGCGGGACCCCGTCCCTCCCTGCTTGTTCATGTAGAACACAGCCACCTGGTTGTCTGTTTGTACTAAGATAGATTGATGTGAGAGAACATGAGAGAAGGTGCTAGGTGTATCGCCTGGAGCTCTAAGAGGTTGATTTGTTGCGTCTTCTCTTGAGGAGACCACAACCCTTGAGTGCATAAGTCCTGGCAATGGGCTCCCCAGCCAGCAGAGATGCATCTCTCGTCAGCACTCTTGTTTACGAGGGAGGCTGGAAAGACACTCCCTTGAGCAGACTGGATGGCTGAAGCCACCAGGTTAATGACCGCAGTAGTCGTTTGGATACTGTGATCCTGTCTCGGAGTCTTCCTATAGCTTGTGTGTCCACTGATCTCTGAGGCACTACTGAGCTGTCCTCATGTGGAGAAGGGCGTTTGGGGGTCAAATGAAGGCCATGTGTCCTAGGAGGCATAGAAAGTGCCTTGCTGATAATGGCTGATTTGGTGTACTAACTCCAGAAGCCTCTGTGTTCTGCCCTCTGGCAGGTAAGCCTTCACTTTGAAGGGTGTCTAGCCTTGCCCCTATGAACTCTAAGTTTTGAGTGGAGAGCAAAGTGGACTTTGCTTGATTTATGACAAAGCCTAGATGCTGCAGTATGTTGATAGTGCGAGCTGTGGCCTGTTGAGCTTCTTGAGGTGACTGTGCCCTGAACAGCCAGTTGTCCAGGTACAGGAAGACAAAAATTCCCTGGTTCCTGAGGAAGGCC
This sequence comes from Ichthyophis bannanicus, assembly GCA_033557465.1. Classification (NCBI taxonomy): domain Eukaryota; kingdom Metazoa; phylum Chordata; class Amphibia; order Gymnophiona; family Ichthyophiidae; genus Ichthyophis; species Ichthyophis bannanicus. The sequence goes on along the minus strand of CM066034.1, from coordinate 428,419,556 downwards.
GCCACTACCGCCAGACATTTGGTAAACACTGTGGGGGCAGAGGCTAGGCCGAATGGAAGTACTCTGTACTGAAAAGGGTTTCCTCCCACTACAAATCTGAGATGTTGTCTATGGTCTGGATGTATGAGGATGTGCATATAAGCATCCTTCAGATATAAGGAGCATAGCCAGTCTCCCTGGTGGAGGTAAGGCAGCAGTATTCCAAGGGAAAGCATCTTGAACTTTTCCCTCACCAGGAACTTGTTCAGATTCCGCAAGTCGAGGATGGGCCGACGGCCTCCAGTTCTCTTTGGTTTGAGGAAATACCTGGAGTAGAAGCCTTGCCCTTGCAGGTGGTGGGGCATTGGTTCAACTGCCTGATCCTTTATAAGACCTGCCAACTCCTGCAAGAGGAGGTTCCTGTGCAGAGGGGGCCTGAGAGGCTCTCCTGGAAAGAAGGAGGGGGTACCTGGCTGAAATGGAGCAAATAGCCTTTCTGAACTATTTGCAGGACCCAGGTATCTGTTGTGATGGCTGGCTATCTGTGGGCGTACAGGGTCAGCCTTCCTCCTGTGCATGGCCAAACCACTGGCGGAAGAGGAGCTATGCAGTGAGAGTCAAAAAACCCCTCCCGGATGGGTAGGAGTCAGAGCTGGAGGCTTGGGGGTCTTCTGCTTACGTGGGCCATGCCCCTGTCCCCTGGCCTGCTGCCCCTGTTGGGGAGCCAGGGTGGCCTGATAAGTGGGGTAGTTGCGGTAAGCAGTACCCTTCCTCAGGAAAAAGGCCTTTTTGCCCAAGCCCTTCTTCTTGTGAGAAGGGGCAGAGGTCTTCTTTGAGAGTGTTGTCCGGGTCAAGTACTCGGACTCGATCTCCACAGCCTTTTCAGTCATGGGTTTGCCGAATAGGTTGTCACCTCGGCATGGGACATCAACCAACTTGTCCTGAACCCATGACTCCAGATCTGATGACATTAGCCAGGCCTGACAGCATGCACCGATGCCGGCCACGGCTATTCGGGCCGAAGCCTCGAAGCCGTCTTAGGCTGCTTGAGACATAAACTTCGAGCACTCCCGAATCCCTGTTGACAAGGTCTTGAAGCGCTGCAAGGGTTCCTCGGAGAGGCCAGTTGAGAACCCGGCAATCTCTTTTGCCAGGTCCCGCAAGTACATGCCCATGTACAGCTAGTAGGTTTGGACACGGCATGAGAGCATCAAGCCCTGGAAGCACTTTCTGCTGAGGGCATCCAGGTTCCGGGCCTCCTGGCCGGGAGGCACCGAGGAGTGCATTTTTTGGCTCTTGAGTTGTTGCATGTCCGATTCCACAATCATGGGGTTGTGTGGCAGTTGCGCTTTCTGGAACCCAGGGTTCTTAGGGACTCTATATATGGAATCAACCCATTTGCTGAGAACCGATATCGAGGCCAGGGACTCCCACATGTGGAGCATCAACCGTTCCAACATCGGAGGAACCAGAACAGTAAGGGCTTCCCTCGGGGGAAATTCATACTGGAGGGCCTCAAGCTCCTCAGCTTGAGGCTCCTCCTTAGACTCAGCTGGGAATGCCAAAGCCTTGGCCATGTCCCTGACAAAGTCCGAGAACCTGGTATCCTCCAGAGGGGACCTTCTCCGAGGTTTCGAGCCTGGTGAGTCCGATGGGATGCACCGGGTTTGGTGGGTGTCTGGAGACTCTTCATCCTCCGTCTCCCATGCCGAATCCTCCAAGGAGGAATCGAGTGGCTCCAGCCATGAGGGCTTCGGCCCCGACTGCCCCGATGCCGAGGGCACCGGCATCGACGACCTCGGTCCCGAACGAGAGGTCGAGGGAGACCTTGGCCGAGGATCGACTCGAGATCTTATTGACTTGAGGATCGACTCGGCCTCCGGGGTCGACTTAGACGTCGAGGACCCGGTGGTCAGGGCGGATGGACCGGTGAGACCGGCTATCAGTGCCCGCTGCTGCTCCATGAAGACAGCCATGCTGCTCTCCAGGGCCGTCAACCTGAGACTGTGCTCAGAAGGCTCTGCAGCCTCCGGCTCGGGTCCTGACGCTGTCAGGCCTGACGCCGGTTCTCCCGGAGGAGAGTCCATGAGGACAACAGACATTACCTTACTCGGCATCTCCGGCTCCGTGCGAGATAGCTTGGCCAGCCTCTCCAACTCTGAGGGCCCGGGGCAGCGGTTAGGGCTCCGTGATCTGGAACCCGAGGGCCCAGGCCGATCAGAGGCCTCCAACGACACCGCCCTCATGAGATTCTTCTTCCTCCCATGTTCCCAGGAGGGAGATCCCTGCTCAGAAGACCCACGACGATGCCCGGGGTCAGACTCCCGAAACGTCAAGGCTTCTGACAAGGTCCGGGCTCGGCCAGATGTGGACACCGAGAAGTCTTTTACGTTGGTACTGCCGACTTCTAAGTGCCTTGGAATACATTTTGCCACACGGCCCACAGACCACCAGGTCATGGTCGGGTCCGAGGCATCAGAGGCAGCAGTCGTGTGTGTCGGTGAAGGACATTAGCTTTTTATACCAATCACACTTCTTGAACCCGGTATGCCAGTGAAATATAAAAAGAGCGCGAACTCTAGTCTCAAAGGACAAAAACCGAAAAACTTTAACCGGGCTCAATACCGGTGTACCGAGCTGAGGTGGGAAGGGGAACCGGCGTCGAAATGGACCAAAACGAAATGAAAACTTTGCAGTTTTGATGCACTTTTTCCAAGGAAAGCAGGACCACGTCCGAAGAGCTCTGCGGAAAAAGGGAGACTGAGCAAGATGGCACCCTTGGGCAGGAAGGGAACTGCGCATGCGCATGGCAATTCCAAAGGCTTTCTTTGAAAGCTGGGGAATTGCTCCACACGAGGGCTCCGTCGGCGCCGACATCAGCCGTATGTGAGGACTGACTTCCTGCTTGTTCCTGGAGAATACATTTTACACACCAATCACATTTTTTAAACCCGCTGGCAGCCATAAGGGGAAAAAGGGCCCCTGCGAGGTCAAAGACCCAGGCTGCCAGTGAAAAGGAAAAAAGGGTGCAAACGCCAGTCATGAAGGACAAAAACCAAAAAATTAAAGCCGGACCCGATACCGGTGTGTCAAGCCGAAGGCAGGAAGGTAGAAGGAAAGAGAATTCTTAACTTTTTTTACTTTTTTCACGGGGACACGGGGAGTTCGTCTGAAGGGCTCCACGGAAAAAAGGAGACTGAGCAAGATGGCACCATTGGGCGGGAAGGGGACTGCACATGTGTGATGCAACTCCCAAAGGCTTTCTCTAAAAGCTGGGGATTTGCTCTGCCACCACCGACATCACCCATATGTGAGGACTGACTTCCTGCTTGTTCCCGGAGAACTCTTTTTTTCCTCTGTAAGTATCTTTTACTTATAGGCTCATAAAATCAAAAGTATGAGTAACAGAAGAGACCTTTGAAAAATCACTTTAGCCAAGAGGCTGTCCTCTGTGTGGCTCCAAAATTCCATACTTTAAGTATGCCTGTGCTCGGTGTCTCATTAGACAGACTGAGCAAGGATAAAGTGGTATTGTCAGACTCAAGGGTGCAGGGGGGGAATATGTAGAAGCTGATAAGGATAAAGCGGAATTGCTTAACAAATATTTTTGTTCTGCGTTCACAGATGAAGAACCAGGAGCAGGACCTCAGAAAACACCCACAAATAAGAACAGAAGCGAAGGACATCTTGAACAATTTTCAGAAGACTGTGTTCGTGAGAAACTAGCTCAACTTAAAGTAGACAAAGCGATGGGACCGGATGGGATACACCCTAGAATACTGAGGGAACTTGGGGACGTTCTAGCAACTCCACTGACTGACCTTTTCAATGCCTCGTTGGAGTCGGGAGTGGTGCCAAAGGACTGGAGAGAGGCTCATGTGGTGCCTTTACACAAAAGCGGAAGTAAGGATGTGGTTGAAAACTACAGGCCGGTTAGTTTAACTTCGGTGGTGAGTAAATTATTGGAAACGCTGCTGAAAGAGAAAATAGTGAGGTTTCTGGAGTCCGGCGGATTACAGGATTCGAGGCAGCATGGATTCACCAGAGGCAGGTCTTGTCAGACAAATCTGATTGATTTCTTTGACTGGGTGACCAGGGAGTTGGACCAAGGGAGAGCTCTAGATGTGGTGTATTTAGATTTCAGTAAAGCCTTTGACACTGTTCCTCACAGGCAACTTATAAACAAACTGAGCACCCTAGGGATGGACCCTAAAGTTACTGCTTGGGTTAGAAATTGGTTGGGTGGGAGGCGACAAAGAGTACAAGTAAATGGAACTCACTCTGAGGAGAAGGATGTTACCAGTGGTGTGCCCCAGGGATCTGTCCTTGGTCCGATTCTTTTTAACATCTTTGTTAGTGATATAGCGGAAGGGCTGTCGGGTAAGGTTTGCCTCTTTGCGGATGATACCAAAATCTGCAATAGAGTAGACACCCAGGAAGGTGTAGATAACATGAGGAGGGATCTAGCTAAGCTTGAAGAATGGTCTAGAATTTGGCAGCTGGGATTTAATGTTAAAAAATGTAAGGTCATGCATTTGGGCTGCAGCAATCCAAGGGAGCAATACAGTATAGGAGGTGAAGCACTTTTGTCCACTAAAGAAGAGCGGGACCTAGGCGTGGTTGTGTCTGATGATCTTAAAGTAGCTAAACAGGTAGAAAAGGCGACGGTAAAAGCTAGAAGGATGCTTGGGTGCATACGGAGAGGAATGGCTAGCAGAAAAAAGGAGGTGATAATGCCTCTGTATAAGTCTTTGGTGCGACCTCATTTGGAGTATGGTGTGCAATTCTGGAGACCGCACCTTCAAAAGGATGTGAACAGGATGGAGTCGGTGCAGAGGGTTGCTACTAAAATGATTAATGGGCTTCATTATAAAGCATATGAGGACAGACTTAAGGATCTTAATATGTACACCTTAGAGGAAAGGCGGGATAGAGGTGATATGATTGAGATGTTTAAATACCTCCGTGGCATAAATGTTCAGGGAGAGAGCCTCTTTCAATTGAAAGCAAGTTCTGCTATGAGGGGACATGGGATGAGGGTGAAGGGAGATAGATTCAGGAGTGATATGCGGAAATATTTCTTTACGGAAAGAGTAGTGGATCCGTGGAATAGTCTCCCAGTGGAGGTGGTAGAGATGAGGACAGTAACTGAATTCAAAAAAGCATGGGACCAACACAGAGTATCTCTAAAGGTAAAAAGTGGACTGTTATAGTTGTTATGGAAGGACAGACTAGATGGGCCTTGTGGTCTTTTTCTGTCATCATGTTTCTATGTTTCTATGTTTCTATGTTTCTAAAGTGTTAAACTAAGTTCTCTTGCAGAAAACAATTAGAAAGGAAGTTAAAGAATCTTACTTTACTTCAAAATAAGTACAAAATGAAGTCAAAGCCACATCTGGAGGTTTTCCAGTTCTAGAGAATGACAGGTGAATTCAGATGTAGGTTCCAAAACCTCTGCACCTTTTCTTTCAGGTGTAGAAAGCTGTATAGGAAATATTCACAAACAGCAAATGAGTTAGACTGAACCTTTTTGTCAGTGTAACTAAACCTGGACATTCCATATGGGATAAAGTACCTCAGTCCATGGAACGAGAACCTTACTTGCACTGCATCTTAAGAGCACTTACAAATTCACTTTGGTCCAAACGTAGCCACAAATGGAACCCTGAATGTTAGTTTCCAATAGGAACTAAACAAAACCTTTTTTTTATATGGTTAGGTGACCTCAGAAACCTTCATTCTTTCTGTAGAATTCTTACATCTCTGTATGCATTCCCTTGGGAATGTCTTTAAAACAATTAAGATAAAACACTGTTAGTTTTATTTTAACAAAGAAATTTATTCTCAGGAACCTATGAACAAAGACGAAAAAGTCGATTAATTAAATCATGAACATTTTTTACATCACTAGGAGTGGCGGAGCATGACGAGTGTCAAAAGCTCCCACACTGAAAGGAGCTGAAATCAAATTTAGTCTGTTGCATTCTTGACTGCAAGATTTCTCAGCAGAAAATGTAAACCTTGCATGCAAAGGACTTTTCCTAGTCTGTTTGAAAGCATGTTTTAATTTCTTCCAGGTATGGAAAGGTAATTCATTATTCCTGTGCCTCTGGGAAAGCGGTCTTATTGGCAGTGCGCCAAGAAGAAAAGTTTTAAACTTTGGCTTTCGACAGCATTCAGGAATGGATTCTTGTACAGATTCCAGAATTTCCTGACTTCTGTTCATATTAGCAGGCAATGAAACATTGTGCTTTAACTCCAAGTCAGAGTTCCGAAGCTGGACTGTTTCAGGAGAGAAACCTAGAGGTTTTCCTTCCCCCTCTGGCAAAGTCCCTTCTCTATTAACTGGAGCGAGGCCAGAAAGACTTCGCTTTTCTCCCTGACCATCCTGCACTACCAAAGTCAGTCTGCTTTCAAAACTGTAGTACTGGGAGATGAGAGGGGCGCTTCCTCCAAGCTAACCTGCTCAAGGGTACCTTCTAGAGATTTCCCAATCTCTGCAGTTTCTAAAGGCAGGAAGGAGTTAAAATCAGGCTCTGGCTCAGAGAGAATTATAGATTTACCCCTGCTTTCCATTTCAAGGGAGACATATAGCTGTCCCAAGGATTCCAATCATGCCAAATATATTGGATCTTTACTTTTAACAGATCCCTTTTCCCTGTTAAAGAATCTCGCTCACACAGAACTGCTTTGTTCCTTTCAAGCACGCAAAGAATGTGCTCTTGCAAGAGCCTTCCCCACTGCAAAACTTACACAGGTACACTACCAAAAAACTGCCTCCAGTTTTGCAACTGATTCCTATAGATTTTGGGGTGCTGAATCCAGGAAAAATAGCCAAAATGTTCCATCACGTCACGTTTTCTTGCAAAATTAGATTTCTTACCCATATAAGGAATGTTCACATAATTTCTTTTTAGCCGACTGCAGTTTATTTTCTTGGCCCAAAATAGAGGTTGTAATGGTTAACTAACTAGAAACACTCCCTCATGATATTTTAGAGTGTTTTGTATTCATTTTATACATTAACAGGACAATTGGGAGGCGGGGGGCTAAATCCAGTACTCGCGCTGGCGCATGTTCTTTCCTGTTCGCCTCGCCTCGTTCGCTCGCTCAAACATGTTCCTGTCAAATTTCAGTTTCTTGCAAGTTCATTATTACCTTTTGTTTGCTCAGTTGTAATCCAGCTTTATTCCGAAGTGGTTCACTACAGTTGTAGTTTGCAGTGCTGTGTATTTGTGATGGCTCACAGAGCCAGAGGTTGCGTCAACTCTCCGGACAGTTTTTGTTTTATTTGTGGGGAATATACCGTGAAAAAGCGGCAGAGGAACATTTCTGCATTTATTAAAAAAGTATATTTCGCCTATTTCGGTTTGAAGTTAGGCGATCAAGACAAACCGTGGGCTCCTCACAAAGTGTGCAAGACATGTGAGGAAGATCTACGCTTATGGATGAAAGGTAAAAAACAAGCATTTCGTTTCGGAATACCTATGATGTGGCGTGAACAAAGAGACCACAGCAGTGACTGCTATTTTTGCTCTTGCATTGTGAAGGGATACAACTTAAAAAATAAGAACGTAATAAGTTACCCCAACCTTCCCTCAGCAATTAGGCCTATGCCTCATAGCAACGAAGTACCTGTGCCTGAACCACCAAAATCTTTGGATCATATTTGTGTGGACGGTTCTGATCATGATGAGACTTATCAGATGGATTTTCCCGATGAGTCCAGTACTTCCGAGTTTGAAACTGAACCAGATCCGAAACCTGAACTTTTCTCTCAAGCTGAATTGAATGATTTAGTCCGGGATTTAGGACTCCCAAAAGATGCTGCCCAACTGCTAGGTTCTCGGATTAAACAGAAAAATCTATTGTCACCAGAAACAACTTTTTATTGGTTACGCAACCGCGAGACACAATTTTTGAAGTATTTCAGCAAAGATGAAGATTTGGTATTTTGCATCGATATATACGGAGTGATGGAAAAGTTTAAACTCAAGTATGATCCTGCTGAATGGCGGCTGTTCATTGATTCGTCAAAAGACAGCATAAAAGGTGTTCTTCTTCATAATGGCAACACATTCGCTTCAGTTCCTATTGCTCACTCTGTTATTCTCCAAGAAAAATACGAGAATTTGGCCCTGATTCTTCAGAAGATTCGTTATGATGAGCATAAGTGGATGATTTGTGGAGACTTTAAAATTCTATCCATGCTATTAGGCAGCAATCCGGTTTTCACCAAATATCCCTGCTTCCTTTGCTTGTGGGATAGCCGGGCCCGCGACCTACACTGGGGGAAAAAAGACTGGCCAATTCGGGAGTATTTGAGACCCGGTGAGAAAAATGTTCTTCATGAGAGCTTGGTACCTCGTGATAAAATTCTATTACCACCTCTCCACATTAAGTTGGGTCTCATTAAGCAATTCATCAAGTCCCTTCCAAAAGATGGTGAGTGCTTTCGGTACCTTTGCTCAAAGTTCCCCCGACTTTCTGAAGCAAAGCTAAAGGAAGGAGTGTTTGTTGGCCCTGATATAAGGAAACTCATTTCAGATGGAGCATTCGCTGAAACGATGTCTGAGAAGGAAAAAGAAGCCTGGGATTCCTTCAAGGATGTTGTTCTCAAATTCTTGGGGAACAGGCGGGATGAGAACTATAAGGATATTGTTGCCAGGATGCTCAATGCCTTCAAAGAACAAGGCTGTAACATGAGCCTGAAAGTCCATTTCTTGCACTCCCATGTGAACTACTTTCCCGAAAACTTGGGGGCGTACAGTGAAGAACAAGGTGAAAGGTTTCACCAGGACATCAAGGACGCAGAGAGAAGGTATCAAGGAAGATGGAACACCACTATGATGGCTGATTTCTGCTGGTTGCTGCTGCGGGAAACCCCAGATGAAAAATACGCCAAGCAGCGCACCAAGAGAAGCATTCGGGGGAAGAAGAAACGGGCCCACCAGGAGATTGATTGACCCAAGAATGACTTTAAAATCTAAACTGTGTTGACAAATATCGTGTTTTTACTAAACTTTGAAATAAAAATTTGCTAGTTATTACCACAGTGTCGGATCTCATTTATTAGAATTTTATTTTCACACCATCGGGTGTTTGTCTTCATGTATTGCAATGGTGCGGTTTGCGTTTTCTATTCTTACATACATACCTGTACAACATTTTTTGCACATTTCTTTGCTTTGCTTTGTGTCTAACCTCGCTTTTATATGCTCAATGTTTGTGCACATGTATGTGGCTGTTTTAAGTGCAGACAATTTTGCTACCATCACAGTGTGTTTTGTTGACATTACTCTATTCTTATGTGCTGCCTTGTTACAATTTTCTTTATTCTTATTTGAATAACTACTAAACAATTAGTATAAAGAATTCATCCAAGAAACTTTTATCTTGATCGCACTCAATCTGAAACGTTCACCTCAAACTGCTAACCCAATGTAGCAAAAAATCTGTACGTGATGGAGCAAATTGGTTACCAGATTTGGATTCAGCGCACCAAAAAACGTAAAAATCAATCAAAACATTAGAGGCAGTTTAAAAAAAATTTTTTTTAGTGTACCTGTGTTATCTCTGCTCAGTGACTAGAGGAAACACCTTTCCAGCAATTTGCAAAATGTCCCTCAATTCATATTTTGCCTTAGTCAATTGTGACAAAAGCTGTAATCTTTCAAATTCACAGGCATGAAATTTAGCAGTCACTTTATCGGTGTCTGAGCAGAGATTAGATCGTTAAGGAATTGCTTATACAATACTTGTGTATCTCGCAAGTCTTCCAGCAACTTTTCTTTACCTACATGGGGTTCTGCAGTGAACACATTTACCTCAGTCTGCCTAGCAAAGTTATTTTTGTCAGGCATCATAAATCAGATGAACAGTCCTACAGGAAAACTTCAGGGCTAGCTCACTCAGAGTTCTGTGAAACGTAGTTCATTCAGAACTGCCTACCCCAAAGGCGAGCTCCCAAGTATGTAAGACAGGTTTATTCAGAATAGCCTATCACGATCGAGGCCCCCAAGATGTAAGAGGCAGGGTTGGCTCAATTATTCATCCTGGAGGACGAGACCCCAATTATGTAAGAGATTATTATCAGTAGCAGATAAATACACATGTATAAATACTCAGTCTGTCTAGGGAAAGCTGCTACCCTCCTTTTCCCAGGATTACATAGGACCACCTGGCAAACAAACCACGTGATAAAACAAGAACCAGCCCTGTTTGTATGAAAATTAAACTTTATTTCTGATAGCAAAAATAGTGAAAATATTAGAATACATTAGCTTTCTGAAGTAGTATGTTATTCATCTCTATGTTACAATACCAAGAGAACTAATCTTTGTTATAGGAACCAATGTCACTGATTCGCATGCATAGGGCTAGCATAGACAGACAGTAAATTATCTGTCTGTCTAAGCTAGCTCCAACCTCAGGGAGAAATTAAAGACCAGTACCTTAGCTCTTGCCAAAACACTCATGGCTGGGGTCCGAGGAAATTGCCTCAGCAATGGCACAAAGTCAAAGTACGGCAGAGGTCCAATGTTCAAAAAATTTGACAAAGAAGCCCTAATAAACTCAATTACTACACACGTAGACACTGATCACACCAATCTCGAAATCCTAATAAACCAATCGAACAAAGGAGTTGAAACAGTTGCAAAGCAGACGACGAACGCCCCAATGAATACAAACAGCAAAATAAGAAGCAAATCTGAGCCCTGGTACACATCGGCATTAACCAAAATGAAGAAAGACCTCAGAAAACTGGAAAAAAGATGGAGAACATCAAAGTCCCCTGAACACAAAGCGGAATACTTAACACTGCTCACAAACTACAAAGAAGAAATCAAAAATACTAAACAAGGCGTTGAACAGACCAAGAGAATTGTTAAATTCGTTAAATCTATTACCAAAACTGTTTAGGATGATAGTCCAAACAATGATATAAAGGTACAAACTCTAGCCAATTACTATGCCAGCAAACGTAACCCAACAGAAGCAAAATCCACTCAAACACAAACCTCCTATGGAAGTTATGGACACCAACGAAGAATGGGATTCCTTCCACCCCATTGAGTCAAGGCAGATAACACTGGTCAACATTGAAATTGTTACTGACTTTAAAAGGCCCTAATCTGTAGTATCTTGGTGAGCTGAACACGAATATAACATTAAAAAATTTTTTATTGGCTCTCGTTTTGAAGATATTGCATGTAGTTCATTTTTGATGTTTCACCGTGTAAATTTATCCAGTAGGACATCAACAACATCCCAAATAAGCCTTGAATGATGTAATATTGCATCACATTGCATAATACCAGCATGCACACATCATCCAGAGTTGATTGCATCATTTTCTGATGCAATGCAATACTACTGCCTGACGGCTGCTGAAGCCATCTGACATCAGCAGTGTACTATACGCAGTCGGAAAGGAAAGTAATCTTGAAAGCCTCATGAATGCCTTAAAAATCACTCATGACCCACAAGACTGGAGACTATTTATAGACTCTTCGAAAATGAGTCTGAAGGCTGTGCTTTTGCACGCCGTCCACATGAAAGAGACATATGATAACTTAAAGCATCTACTGACTTCCACTAAATATAACAAGTACAGCTGGCACCTCTGTGGTGACTTGAAGGTAGTTGCCCTTTTAATGGGACTGCAGCAGGGATATATAAAATACATGTGTTTCTTATGTGAGTGGGATAGCCGAGCAAGGGATTGGCACTACTTGCGGAAGGAATGGAATCGCAGACAAAATGTAACAGTTGGAGAGAAGAATATCCAGCACTCAGCTCTGGTTGAGGCTCACAAAATCATGCTACCACCCCTTCACATCAAACTAGGTTTGATGAAAAACTTTGTGAAAGCCATGGACCGCACTTCGCCAGCTTTCCGATGCCTGCATGAAAAATTCCCTCAACTCAGAGAAGCAAAGATTAAAGAGGGAGTTTTTGTGGGTCCTCAGATTCGAGAGCTCTTCAAAGATGACCGGTTCAACAACTTGCTGCAGGGTGATGTAAAACAAGCATGGAATGCTTTTCGCCTAGTGTCAACAAACTTTCTCAGGAATGTCAGGGCAGAAAACTACAAGGAACTAGTAGAAGACATGCTGATGCAGTATCAGAAACTTGGCTGCACTATGTCTCTAAAGATCCATTTCCTTGATTCACATCTCCATTTCTTTCCTGACAACTGTGGTATGGTTAGTGATGAACAGGGCGAACGTTTTCACCAGGATATTGCAATGATGGAACAAAGATACCAGGGAAAATGGTCCACTACAAAGCTGGCTGACTACTGCTGGACACTCCACAGAGAAGCTTCCGAACAGCTGTACAAGAGACAGGCGAAAAAAATCTAAGAAGTAGTCTATGACTTGGTTTTTTACAGGTATTAACCGAAGACCTATTATATTTACTATTGACATGCATTTCGTGATGTAAACATTAATTCTTGTAGATTAGAAAAAAACTAGATTTCACTGTCATATTCGTGTTCAGCATATAAAAATTGATAAGAAATGACTATTTTTATTTCAGTAACATGACTTTTGTAAAAATTTGTTGACCAGTGCAATAAACACTGTCACAAGCCTAAATACCACTATTTCTCCCTTAGACCCTTGTCCAGCAGCCTGGATCAAGGCAACAAAAGCAGAAATTGCCCCATGCATAATGCACATAGTAAATCAATCGCTGCAACAAGGAATCATGCCACTAGAGCTCAAAAGATCCCTAAGACCTATCCTAAAAAAACAAAACACTCAAGAAGGATGACCCATCTTCATACCATCCTATCTCAAGCATACCATTCATAGCCAAGACTATTGAAAAATCAGCACCAATTACAAGACCACATCGATGCCAGAAATGCACTTGACGAACAACAATATGGCTTCCGTCAATACCATGGAGTAGAAACCCTACTACTAGTATTACTCGACAAATTATACAAAGGCATTGAAAACAGCAAGAAAATGTTCATCCTAATATTTATAGACATAACTGCGGCATTCAACACGGTAAACCATGGGACCATCATCACCAGACTTGAATCCATAGGAATAAAAGGAACACCTCTAAAATGGTTCAGCTCCTATATATCCAACAGAGTGCAGCAGACTCACTTTAACCAAGAAACATCAAAGGCATTCCCACAAACACAGGGAATACCGCAAGGTTCAGCGTTGTCCTCCTTATTGTTCAACCTCTACTTAAGGCTTATCTGCACAATATTTCAGAAGCACAAGATTAATTACCACCTATATGCAGACGATATAATGCTGTATACACAACTGGACATGAACAATCCAAGCTATAATCATTTGGAAGCATGCCTCAAGGAAACGCAAACTTGGCTACAGCAGAACAACATGAGCACCAACCACAAGAAAACCGAAGTAATGTTCATCTCCAAAAACCCTGATTTCAGCCCTCCCCCAACAATTCTCCTGAACAAGAATGCATACAACATCAAACATGAAATAAAATATCTGGGAGTAACCCTTGAGAAAAATCTCAAGATGGAAACCCACCTAAGATTACTAAACGGGCAATATTCCACAAACTATGGATCCTCCAACCTCTACGCAACATTATTGAGCAGTCTGACTTCCGAACAGTAGTCCAAGCACTCATCACACCTCACTTGGACTACTGCAACGGCATTCTACAAGGGTTACCAAAAAACTCCCCTCAACATACTACAAATGGCACAGAATGTCACCGCTCGAATTATAATGAAATTGCAGGTCTCAGACCACATCACACCAATACTAATAGAACTCCACTGACTTCCCATCCATGCTCGCATAAGATACAAAATAATAGTAACAACATTCAAATTGATCCACAACCTAGCACCGCCTTACCTCTCCACCCTTATCTCAACACAACTCCCCAACAGGAGCAGAAAAACCCACAACCTAAACACCTTACACATCCCACTCAACATACGCAACATCAAAACTCTCACAAGTAACAGAACTTTCACATACACAGCTCCCTCCCAATGGAATAACCTACCTAACGCACTAAGAGCCAACAATGACCTAAAAGACTTCCGGAAAAACCTAAAAACCTACCTATTCCAAGAATATTACAACATAATGTAGCTAAACGACACTTACCTGCTTCACAACTAGCACAAGAAAACAAAGACATGTCAACTAAACGATACCTTTCGCGCAGCCTACACAAATACACAGCACAAACACAATACACCAATGCAGCCCAGCACCACACTATAATAGCTCATCCTAGTTCCTAATGCAACCATATACTAGGCTATGTAAATAACTATGAAAATCATATAAATATGTATATAACTGTAAAAATTTCATACTGTATAATTTCAAATCTGTGATATGCATATTGTGGTAAGGAGAGTGCAGCACAGCCCTGGAAAACAGGAAAAAATGAAACTTTTTCTTCTGTGTGGGGGAAGGGCTCACCAAGACGCACGTTCCAGAAGGAGGGTAGTGGAAAAAAACACACTTCAAAAGCCAGGCTCAGACCACACCCAGACTCCATTATTAGAGATAGGAAACACCTGTGGGTAGGGCCAGGAGAGGAACGTCACTTTCAAACATTTAAGCTCATACGAACACAGAGCAAGGGAGGAAGTGAAAGCAGAACTCGAGGTGAAGACTTCAGAGAGAGTTCAAGCAGGAACAGAAACGGAAAGGGAACACAAGGCAGCAAGTGCAGTTCAGGCAACAGATCCAGTTGGAGACACGGGAACAGCTTCAGAGACAGCAGTTGTGAAGGAGCCAGAACCAGGGCTAATCACACTCCTTCCAGGAGAGAGGAAGTGAGAAGACTGGCTGTAAGTAAGCTAGAGCAAGAAGTTTCAGACCAGACTGAAGAGGAACAAATCTTCAGTGCTGGAAAGCCTAGAGGGTCTGGAAACAGACACTGCAGTGATTCCCAAGGCAGCTCTGATTCAGACGACGCTACTTCCTGGAAAAGCCCATGCTGTAGGAGGTTCACAACCAAGCTCAGAGGTAGGAGGGAAAAGTCTGTGGGGGTTAAGGAATATAACCCAGACTCAGAGATAAGCTTACAAGATTCTGAGGAAGATATTGTATCTTGTAGAAAGCCTGCCAGGAAGAATGTTCCTAAAGATAAGCTAAGAGAGACAAAGCCTTTAAAGGGTTTATTAAAGGGGAAGAAGTCTCATAGCTATATTACAAACCCAGAAGGGGGAAGGAAAGCTCAGTGGGAAAGACTGTTCAGACTTTTAAAAGAAGTCAAACTTGAAATTCCCAAGTCTGTTTTAAACCCTGTGACATGTAATGCAGAGGAGGAAGACATGGAAATAGAACCTGGTGGAGAGGAACAGGATTCCACAGACTCGTTGATGGAATGCTCTTTCTGCATGACTTCAGATTAAGGAAAGCCTAACGGTTTAACTGAGAGGGAAATCCAGAAAACCGTTTATCCTGATTTTTGTATCCAGGAAACTTAGGATAGAGAGATAGAACTCTCAAGGTTAAAGCACCAACAATATCTGTGCTGAAGTGAATGTTTTAATGCAGCAATTTTAGTATTTGTGCTGACAAGCAGAAGATGTCCGTAGCTAAAACTTTAAGCCGTTGAAGGAAGCTGTAGGTTTGCTGGACTCTGCTAATTGCCATTACTTTCAACTGTGTTTGTTTTGGGAAAGGAAGTTCTTCTGTTAAGCTACTGGAAGAAACAGTTTGTTTATAGCACTGCTGAAATACCGTTTGGTGACAAAGTTTTGATTTGGAGAAAATATCCTTCTTTCTGTTACGGTGTTCAAGATTTTCTGCAAAAGGTCTGTTTGCAAGGCCTGACTGTAAAACGATAAAATTGAATAAACTTTTCCTGTGTTGGCACCACTTGGACTGTTTTTACACACAACTACACCTCCAGAGGCCTGAACCCTGGAGTTCAAGTAAAAATATAAGATATGTGATGGCCCGCTGCCTTCACTAGGCAACCGCCTAGTAGGGGCGGCGCCACAATATGTAGACAATTTGACTCCTGTTATATGTAACAAATGTTTGCTATGACAAAAGTTTAATGTAAACCACTACTGATCGCTGGAAGAAGCGGTATACAAATGTAACCAAATAAATAAATGTCATCTGAGATGAACTGCCTGGTCAGCTGCAATTCTGTGGAGGAGAGTTTCACTCCATCCCGAGGCTTTGCCCTTGGACAGTATCTGACTATCCAGCCAGAGAGAGAAGGCAAGCGAACAGTCTGTATCAGAAGTTAGAGCTCCCAGGTATTCTGCCAGCCTCTGTGTGTTTCAGAGTGCTGCAGATGAGCATTCTTTTGTGCTGTGTCTGTCTGCATGTTCTCTTCCTCTTTCCTGCATTTCCATGTTCTTTCTTTCTCTCTTTCCCCTGGGTTCCAGTGTACAGCCATATAATTCTTTGTCCTGAAGACCTGGTGATTGGCTGTACTCGAACATCTTCAGCAAATACAGTAACAGCTAATAGGTGGTCCTTCTGCAAACAAAAGTCCATGGTGCTTGAAAGTTGCTGGTGTGCAGGTTCATACATTGTTGCAAATATTAGTAGCAGTGGGTCTAAGCAATGTTCTTCTGCATGTAGTCAGCTGGAAAAAAACTTCTAAACTGGCAGAATTGCTTCATCTGCAAGTTTTAATGCTGAGTTATAACAAAGCAGAAATCCATCTTGTTTAATTCAGTCTTTGGTTCAGAGCAGGCCCCATCGTTCAGGCTTTGGTTCAGAGCAGACCCCATCTTGTAACAGGAAGCCATGCTAGTGGTTCAGACATTAGTTTTTGAACAGATACCAGCCCTACATCCCCCTTCCCCCTCTTTTCTTCTTCCTCCGTCTGCTCCTTTATCATACTTTAACAATGGCTTTTCATTATTTTTTAAATTGTTGTTTCTTTTTACCTATTTTTATTATTATTTATTCATCATAAAGGTGGCCCTGTATTTTAAGAGTCTCTTTTATTCATTTTATGTTTTTTGGGCCTGTAGATTTTTCGCAATGATTTGTGATAATCGATATACCTTTGCTCTGCCAAGTGGTGTATAATCCCCAAAAAATGAGAAAATCCTGATCTCCAAGAATCCCCGTTGAATTTCAAGTACACTTTTTGTCGGAGCAAGTCAGCACAGTGCCTAGAATTTATACATACGTCTGACAGGTCTCTTACTGGATGTATAAATCACTATGCTTCAAAGGTGCATCCAAACTCAACAGTACACATGGTCTTTACTTAATATTCTTATGTGGACTTCACATTATAGACCAACTGCAACTACTGATTTCTTTAGGTCTCAGACTTCTTCTTCGCATCCCAGCAGGCAAGCCTAGCTAGAGATTGCTGATATTGCATCAACGACCTTTACATAAAGAAATCTGTAGTGCAGTATTTTCTTCTTTCTAAACAAAATCTGTAGTGCAGTGTTCTCAATACAGAACCAAAAAATGAAGTGCTCAATAAATCCAGCGCGAAGAAACAATAACTTGTCCAGGTACTTAGCTTTCAAAAAATTCACACTCAATCTTCAAAGCACTCATTGTCACAATCCCGACGTTCATGCAGGGCAACACTGAGACGTTTCACCGTTTCCGGTTTCCTCAGGGGATCACAATACTAATGCTGCTCAAATGTTTTTATGAATCATGATGCTGCCCGCGTTGGAACTCTTAAAACAAGAGCTTTGCAGTTGCTGCCACCCGGCTTCTCCCAAAAAAACGCCGCGCATCGTTTTTTTGGGAGAAGCCGGGTGGCGGCAACTGCAAAGCTCTTGTTTTAAGAGTTCCAACGCGGGCAGCATCATGATTCATAAAAACAGAGCTTTGAGAAGCTGAGCCAAGACTACATTGAGATCCCACGCTACTGGGGGTGGCCGAAGGGGTGGCTTGGAGAGGAGTAGGTCTCTCATGAAACATGCCATTAGAGGAACTGTGGAGATGGACTGACCATCGACAGGTTCATGAAAAGCTGAAATAGCACTGTGGTGAACACGTACTGAATTTGTTTTGAGTCCTGAGGAGGACAGATGTAAAAGGTATTGAAGAAGCATAGGTACTGATGCCTCAAAAGGATTGTGGTTATTTTAAGAGCACCACGAAGTGTATTTACACCATTTGAAAGAGTACATTCGCCTGGTGGAGGGCTTTCTGGAAGAAAGGAGGATGTCTTTTACAGCTGTTGAAAGTTGTACATGTTGAAACATTATGCTCTCAGCATCCATGCAGTCAGGCAGAGAGACTGCAGATTGTGATGCAGGACAGTTTCATTGTCCTGGAATAGAAGACCCGTATTGGATCCCAATGGGATTGGAGGAGTCTGTGTCAGCTGAAGTAGGAGGGGAAACCAAAGCTGATGGGACCAGTGGGGGGGGGGGGGGCTATGAGGATCATAGTTACCTTGTCTGCTTGGAGTCTGAGGAGGGTTTTTGGGATCAAGGGTATGGGGGGGAAAAACAAAAGGCAGTTCCAGACTCCAATGAATCAGGAAGGCATCGGATTCCAGACCGAGTTTGGATGGTATCCTGGAGGAGAACTGTGGAAGTTGAGAGTTCTGTGGAGTGGCAAAGAGGTCAATGACTGGGGTCCCCCACATTTGGAAGATCTGTGCCACTGTATCTGGATATAGGTCCACTAGTGTGGATGTAAGATCCGACTCAGTTTGTCCACCAAGTGATTGATCTCTCCTGGAATATAAACTGCATGGGGGTGCATGCGATAGAGAATGGCAAAGTTCCATAGGCGACAGGCTTCTTTGCAGAGCGTAAGAGATCCCGTTCCCCCTTGTTTGGTTATGTAAAACATTGCCACCTGATTGTTAGTCCTGACCAGGATCTGACTGTTGGAAAGGTGGTGCTGGAAAGCTTGGAGGGCATTTGTGATTGCTCAAAGCTCAAGGAGATCGATTTGTTGAGTTGATTCCTGGGCTATCCACAGTCCTTGTATGGAGATGTAATCTAGAAGGGCTCCAAACCGAGCTTGGACGCATCTATAGTCAGGGTGTGTTGAGGTTGGGGCATCCAAAAAGGTGACGCTACAAGAAGATTTGTTGGGGTACACCACTAGAGGAGTGATTCGGCCAGAGGGCATGTTACTTGAATGATATCCCATAGATTCTCTGTGGCCTAAGTCCATTGAGATGAGAGGGTCCATTGCATATGGTACTACATGCACTGTGGATGCCATGTGGCCTAACAGGCACAGGAAGGCTCGAGCCATTGTTATCTTCTGCTGGCACATGTGGGTGGCTAGGTCCACCAATCTGCTCATGCGGTCTAGAGGAACGCAGAACCTGGATCACTGAGTATCCAGTATGGCGCTGATGAATTCCAACCTTTGGGTTTGGGTGAGATGGGACTTTGGGAAGTTTATGACAAATCCACGCTTTAAGAAAAGTGGAAGGAAGTCCAAAAAACTGCCAGCATGGTTTAAAGGTGAGGTCAGAGAGGCTGTTGTTGCCAAAAAAGCATCTTTCAGGAAATGGAAAAAAGAGCCAGACGACGAAACCTGGAAACAGCACAAGCACTGGCAAGTCAAATGCAAGGCATTGATAAGGCAGGCAAAGAGAGAATTTGAGAAGAAGCTTGCTGCGGAAGCAAAAACGTGAAATAAAGACCTTTTCAAGTACATTCGTAGCAAAAAACCTGTGAGAGAGTCAGTTGGTCCATTAGATGATAAAGGGGTTAAAGGAGCACTAAGAGGTGACAAGGCGATAGCGGAGAGACTGAATGAATTCTTTGCTTCGGTCTTTACTGAGGAAGATGTAGGGATGTTACCCATGACTGAAGTGGTATTTAAAGGTGCGGAAGAATTGAAGGAAATATCGATACATCGGGAAGATGTCTTACAACTATTAGATAAACTGAAGAGTAGCAAATCACCTGGGCCGGATGGTATACATCCAAGGGTGTTGAAAGAACTGAAATATGAGATTGCAGACCTGCTATCAGTAATCTGTGAACTATCATTAAAATCATCTCTAATACTTGAAGATTGGAGGATCGCCAATGTAACACCAATTTTTAAAAAGGGTTCCAGGGGTGAACCGGGAAACTACAGACCGGTGAGCCTGACGTCAGTACCAGGAAAATGGTAGAAACCATCATAAAGAATAAAATTACTCAGCATGTAGATAGTCACAACCTAATGGGAGACAGCCAACAAGGCTTTAGACAAGGAAGATCTTGTCTTACTAATCTGTTATGTTTTTTTGAAGGAGTGAATAAACAGGTGGACAAAGGTGAGTCGGTTGATATTGTGTATCTGGACTTTCAGAAAGCCTTTGACAAGGTCCCTCATGAGAGACTTTTGGCAAAACTAAAGAGTCATGGGATAGGAGGCAGTGTACTATTGTGGATCAGGAACTGGTTAAAAGATAGAAAGCAGAGGGTAGGGCTAAATGGCCAATTTTCCCAATGGAGAAAGGTGAATAGTGGTGTACCCCAGGGATCTGTGCTGGGTCCGCTGCTTTTTGACATATTCATAAATGACCTGGAAAGTGGAATAACGAGTGAGGTTATCAAATTTGCAGATGACACAAAACTATTTAAAGTTGTTAAAACCCAAGAGGATTGTGAAAAATTGCAAGAGGATCTTGATAAATTGGAAGACTGGGCATCAAAATGGCAGATGAAATTTAATGTGGACAAGTGCAAGGTTATGCACCTAGGGAAGAACAACCCAAACTATGGTTACACGATGCAAGGTTCCACATTAGGAACCACCACCCAGGAAAAAGATTTAGGCGTCATTGTGGATACCATGTTAAAACCCTCGGCCCAGTGTGCAGCGGCGGCCAAGAGAGCAAATAGAATGCTAGGTATGATAAGGAAAGGAATGGAAAATAAAACAAAAGATATTATAATGCCTCTATATCGTTCCATGGTGAGACCGCACCTTGAATATTGTGTGCAATTCTGGTCGCCGTATCTTAAAAAGGATATAGCAATTTTAGAAAAGGTTCAGAGAAGAGCCACCAAAATGGTAAAGGGGATGGAAGGATACTCCTATGAAGAAAGGCTAAAAAGGTTAGGGCTCTTTAACCTGGAAAAGAGACGGCTGAGGGGAGATATGATAAAAGTCTATAAATTAATGAACGGAGTGGAACAGGTAAACGTAGATCGATTGTTTACGTTATCAGAATATTTAAAGACTAGGGAACATGCAATGAAGCTACAGGGTAAACTATTTAAGACTAATAAAAGAAAATATTTTTTCACTCAACGTGTAATCAAACTTTGGAATTTGTTACCGGAGCATGTAGTAAAGGCTGTTAGTGTAGCTGGGTTTAAAAAAGGTTTGGACAAGTTCCTGGAGGAAAGGTCCATAAACCATTATTAAGAAGTGACCGAAGATATCAATGCTTGACCCAGTACAAGCATTGTGGAACTTGTGTCTCTTGGGGAAACTGCTAGGTACATATGACCTAGATTGGCCACTGTTGGAAACAGAATACTGGGCTTGATGGACCTTGGTCTGACCCAGTATGGCATATCTTATGTTCTTATCCCAGATGTTGCAATAGTGCAAGAGTTTGCTGAAGCAATGAGCAGAGTTCTTCTCGAGAGTGTGCCTTTATCAGCCAGTGGTCTAAGGAAGACACTGTTGTTTCGAAGATATGCTGCCACTACGGCCATGCACTTTGTGAAGACTCTTGATGCAGATGCAAGGCCAAAGGGGAGGACCCTGTACTGATAATGGGTGCCCTGACAGGTGAAGCGAAGATACTGCCTGTAGTCTGGGTGAATCAGGATGTGAGTATAGGCCTCTTTGAGGTCTAGGGAACAGAGCCAGTCTTGTTCCTGCAGGTAGAGAAGCAGGATTCTTAGAGAGATCATTTTGAACTTCTCCTTGACTAGGAATTTGTTGAGTTCTCTGAGGTCGAGGATGGGTCTGTAGCCCCTGATTTCTTTGGAAGGAGGAAGAAGGGGGAGTAGAAGCCTTTTATCAGTTTATTTATTTATTTATTTATTTAACAGTATTTCTAAACCGCCTTATCTTAATAATCAAGGTGGTATCACAGCAAGCAATCAGGTAAAGTGTGTGTGTTGTACATGCAGTGAGGATAAAACTTAGTTGTGTGAGGGATGTGTTGGGTGCTTGATTTGTTTGAGCTATATACAGGGTGGGCTATTTACAGTGGTGCTAGAATCATATTTTATATATATTCAGTTGTTTGGGAGGATTGGAGTGCTGTAATCCATTCTCTTAGGTTATGTGATTGTTGTTTTTGAGGAACTGCTTCTATGGCTCCTTGGGATTACTGACCTCTTGCTTGTGCAGGGCATTGAGGGGAGGCTGGGTGGGATAATCCCCCCTGAATGGTGGGAGGGAAGTTCCTGAAAATTTAATTGGTAACCTCCCTGGACTATGGATAGAATCCACTGCTTTGTGGTGATGGAATGCCACCGATGTGAGAAATGGCGGAGTCTCCCTGGAATGCTTGGAGGTTCTTGGATCAGGTTGGCTATGCTCCCTAGAATGGGAGTCAAAAGCTAGGTGCTGCTGACACCTGGGCGGCTGGCTGTGGTTTGGCTATCCTAGGCTTCTTGACTTGCTTGGGACCATGCTGCTTTTGTAGGGGCTGATAAGCAGTCTGAGAATAGGAGGGGTAGAATCTCCTCTTCTTTGGGTAGAAGGGTCTTTTAACTGCTGTCTTTTTCTTTGTTGCGTCATCAGTCTTCCTGGAGAGCCTTTTTAAGAGTTGTGTTGTCGGCCTCAAGCTCTCCAGCCTTCTCCCTCAAGTTTTTACCGAAGAGGTTCTCCCCTGTACAGGGATATTTATTTATTTAGCAATGCTTATATGCCGCTTTTCACCGGGGCAAAACGGTGTACATTCATGTATGGTACATATTTCCCTTGTCCCCAAACTTAGAAACATAGAAACATACCCTCAACTTGTACTGAACCCATTGTTCAAAGGTGTTGAATGCTACCCTGTTTACAAATTTTGAAACATTTTGAATGTGTGCAAGCACAGCCTGAAAGGCAGGCCTCTTTTCCTCAGGAAGGAATGGAAGAAATCCTTCCTAGTTCTTATTGTGCTTTTTTAGGAACATTCCCATATAGAAAATGTAACAGTTGATCCTCCTGGCTAGCATCACAGACTGAAAGGATCGGCGAGCAAAGGAACTGAGATTCCTGGATTCCCTTCCAGGGGGTATCAAAGAGTGTTTTTTGCTGCTCTTGATCCGACGCATTGCTGATTCAACCACCATGGAGTGGTGTAGTAATTGTGGTTTTTGAAAACTAGGACAATCCGGTACCCTGAACATGGTATTGAGCCACTGGCTAATGGGTGATACCGTGAGAGGGGTCTCCCACATCCGGAGCATCAAGTTGTGGATGATGCAATGCACCTGAAGGATCGTGGCTTCTTTCGGGGCTGTAGGGTACTGGAGGATCTACAGCTCCTCTCCCTCGGTTCTGCTTCCACAAGTAGGGATCGACAAGCCTGCTACCATCTCCCAGATAAATTCCTGGAAGGATACGTCCTCCGGTGGTGATTTCCTCTGGGTGCTAGTGATTGGAGGTGAGGGCTCCGAGACAATGTCATGGAAACCCATGGAATCGAAGGAGCAGTGGTCAGAATCGGAAGTATCAGAGTTCGACTCAGACAGGTATCGATGATGTCGATGCTGATGTTGATATAATCCATGCCGATGCTCCTCGATATCTTTGGGGTTAAATCCCATAGGCTGCATCCAAGGGATGTTGGTGGCCGAGACTGATGTCGGTGTCCGTGTCGGGGCATCGGGCCTTGAGGCAGACTGGATTGGTGCTGATGGCAACATCAATGTCATTGCCAAGGTCTGTGGTCCTCCAGCTGTCGGGGCAAGTGGAACCGATACTGTGAGGAGGGCCTCTAAAGTTCTCTCCAAGGATAGCATACGCTGATCCGAGGAGGTTGCCTGCATCTGGTCCAACACAAGAACACTAGCTGCCATCATACCAGATCAAGGCATCGGGGGCTCTCCAGAGCTTCCCGATTCCCCACCAAGGCTTTGGAGGACAAGTCCTCCTGCTAGGGATGCTTGGGCTGATGGCCAGAGTTGGAAGAGGTCCAGGGAGAATCCCGATGCTTGGAGTGGGATCTTTCCCTCAATTCCCATGACTTGCTTGAGTTATCTTTGGACTTCTCTCTCATTCCTCCGACCTCTCTCTGGGTTCTTGAGGCTTCTGTTTGTCTTTGGAAGACTTCAAGAGTCCTGGATCATTTGTCCTTTTTTTAGTCCGAATGTTTGCAACCCTTGGAAAGCTTGGAAGCCTGGGAGGATGAGGATGCTCTCAAGGAAGTCAAGGCTAGTGACATTGAATCCAATGGGAAGAGTTCACCAAACATTTTGGTCCAGTTCCCTAGGCCTCTCTTCGTCATCTGTTTACAGAGAGAGCAGGCTTGGGGAATATGGTCAGGGTCAAGGCATTTCAGACACCAATTGTATTTATCTGTAACCGAAATGGTGCTGGAGTACTTGGTATATTTTTTGAACCCACTCGAAGATTTGTCCATCATAAAGATGGTAGGCCAAAGCCCGGTGGGCACAAGGCCCTATAGAAAAATTTTTGAAAAAAAAAAAAAGAAAACATTTTTTAAAAAAAATCAAAAGGCAAAAATGATATCGGAATCAGATGATACCAGATGATACCAGTGCAGTGAGGCAGAAGCGATTTGGAAAAAACTATTGAAGTTCTTTTCTCCAGTGACAGGATTCTGACCTGCTGGCTCCGCGGAGAAGGAAGAACTGAGGAGAGGGAGTTGGGAGAGCAGGAAGGCAGTGGCACAGGCACAGTGCAATGCTCCCAAAGGCTTTCCTATTGGTAGCTGGGGAGCTTCCTGCGCGGACTCCGTTGGTACCCGATGTCACCCATATGTGAAGACTACATTCCTGCTTGTTCCTGGAGATAAAAAAAAAAAAGAACTGCCACCAGCCTCTGCTCCCCCGATCGGGGTAGAGCTCTCCCAGCGGGCCTGCATTCTTCCCGCGCTGCGGTCTCCGGCCCAATCGGGGCTGTGGGAGTGGTAGGAGGAGCCACTGAAACCTGCAAAAGGCAACCGCCGTCCGGCGGGCCGTGAAAAGAACTGCCACCAGCCTCTGCTCCCCCGATCGGGGTAGAGCTCTCCCAGCGGGCCTGCATTCTTCCCGCGCTGCGGTCTCCGGCCCAATCGGGGCTGTGGGAGTGGGAGGAGGAGCCACTGAAACCTGCAAAAGGCAACCGCTGTCCGGCGGGCCGTGAAAAGAACTGCTACCAGCCTCTGCTCCCCCGATCGAGGTAGAGCTCTCCCAGCGGGCCTGCATTCTTCCCGCGATGCGGTCTCCGGCCCAATCGGGGCTGTGGGAGTGGGAAGAGGAGCCACTGAAACCTGCAAAAGGCAACCGCCGTCAGGCGGTCCCACGCCTGGCGGGCCCGCGCCTGAGGGCCTCGCCAGAGGGCCCTTTGGCGTGGCCCTTAGGCGCAGCACAAAAAGGCTTCAACAAGAGCTAACACCTATCCAATTCACCTGTATCTACTGTATGTATGCATACTTTTTCATTCCAATTAACTAATGTTTAAAATTAGAAGCTTACTCAGTGAATGTATCTAAATAATAGCAAATTACCAACCCTCTGCCTTAATTGTAACATAGTATGCACCCCCATACTCCTGTTGAAACATAGTAAGAAACCTGCTTACTGTCTCATTGAAACATTGTATATACCAAAACCTTGGGCTATTAATCCTATGCTGTCAAATAACACTGAGGTAAACAATGTGATATAATCCTCTGCTACCTACCACTCTATATACTTACTAAGCATAGTCCTCACAAATTAATACTGCTTCCTCCACTTTGAATTCCAAGGCAAAAACATGAACTGCTCACTGCTAGCCCTCCTAGGCATCTACCTACTCCTTAACACCTTCAATGTTACTAATGCACTTATCAATGATAACAACCATATACCGTTACTACACAATAGAAATAGAAAAAACTTCCACAACCAATTCCAACCACCACAAAACCCACACTACAAAAGACAATCTCACCTAATCTCCATAGCTTTAGAACAGGCAATCGACACAAAACGCAACAGATTAATTACCCAAAAAGTACTTAGATGTGCTCTTATCAACGCACGATCTACCCGCAAAAAATGGCCTGCCATCACTGACCTCATAATTAACCTCAACCTAGATATTCTATTCATCACAGAATCTTGGCTCTCCGATGCCGATACAGTCATACTAAATCAGCTCACACCTCCAACATACTCAAGCTACACATCTAATAGATCCAACAAAAGAGGAGGCGGGGTACTCATTATAGCTAAGACTGAACTCCAATACCGAACAATCCAAACCAGCAGTACACCACTTCTAGATCTAATCTCTATCTACAACAACCATAACACGATCAACCTGATCTATAGGCCCCCAAACAACTCATCTGAAGAACTCTCAACCATAATTGACTTAGCCTGCAATCCTAAGCACCCAGACAAACCTAATTGGTTACTGGGCGACTTCAATCTCGCTTCACTCCAACCCGCCTCATCCGGTTCCTTCCTCAACGCAATGTCCAACCTCAACTATGAACAAATAGTAAGCAACCCCACCCACCATAGTGGAAATACTCTCGACCTCATATTCACACCATCCTCCTATGCAAGCAACAACTACAATTTCGATCTCTCCATCAGCCCAGTTCCCTGGTCAGATCATTGCCTTCTATCTTTCAACATGCCAGCTCAACCAGAGACAACCAACCACACTAGGAAACAATCTTCAACAAACCATAGATGTTTCATACCATTTGACAAAGAAGAAATCACAAAAATTGTACTTCCAAAGCTTTCCCAACCACCTTCCAACAACATCAATGATCTAGTCGCAAACTGGAATAACACCCTTAACGAATTTTCGGTACCATCTACACCCAACATTCACTCAACACACCATAAACATTCAGATAAAAGACCATCTTTACCATGGTTCTCCCCAGAGCTAAAGAAATCCCTCATACTCCTAAGAAAACTAGAGAGAAAATGGCGTAAATCCCAGAACTCTACCGATCAAGCAACATACCTATCACAGCTAGAAACGCACCGGGAAGCGGTATGGAACAGAAGAAAAGCCTTTCACTCCGATCTCCTCAACCGTTCTCTAAACAAACCACGAGAACTCTTTAACCTAGTGAAAGTACTAACCACCGAGCCCACTCCACCACATCAAGATGCTATACACCCCCAAAAGTACGCCGATTACATCCAATCCAAAACCATCAAGACATCAACAACCTCTCCCCTATCTAATGCCCAAACCTTCTTACAGGAGAACCCACTCATCAAGCTCGCATCCCCCTCAATAAAGCACGTCGAAGATATTATCACCAGAATAAATACAACCACTGCACCCAACGATCCATGTCCAGCACAATGGATAAAAGCGTTACGACATGAGCTCAGCCCATTCATATCCGAAATCATAAATCAATCATTCACCACAGGCATCTTCCCATCAGCTCTTAAACAGACTTCCATAAGACCTCTTCTAAAAAACAACCAGCTAGACCCAACAAAAGAAGAATCTTACCGTCCAATCTCCAGCATCCCCCTGCTATCAAAGATAATAGAGAAGGTCACACAGATTCAGATCCAACAGCATATAGACACCACATCACCTCTGGACCCCAGTCAACATGGATTCAGAGAAGCCCATGGTGTGGAATCTTTGCTGACTTCTTTAATCAACACCCTCATCTATGGTACTGACAATATCAAAAAGGGCTTTGCACTAATATTCCTTGACATCTCTGCAGCGTTTGATTCTGTTGACCATAACAAACTCCTAACCCGACTCCAATGCAAGGGCATCCAGGGATTAGCATGGGACTGGTGCAAATCTTATCTTGAAGAGCGCTGGCAACATGTTCGAACAGAATCAAACACCTCAAAACCTTTCCAGTTGAAACAAGGCGTCCCTCAAGGATCCTCCCTCTCGGCGTTACTCTTTAATATCTACATGCAACCGATATGTGAGATCACTCGCTCATTTGGAGTATCCTCCCTAATCTATGCAGATGACGTGCTGATTTTCATACCAATCAACATTACTCGGCCTGATTATACAGTACTAATAGAGTGTTTTGATGCAATTACAGACTGGCTCCTCACACAGAATATGAGAATAAATTTCAAAAAAACAGAAGCCCTAATCATCACGAAGAATAAAGAATTCTCACCCCCGACTGCTCTAAAAGTACGGGACGCAGAGCTTCCAATCAAATCCACAGTAAAATACCTAGGCGTAACCCTTGATCACCGACTGGACTTCAAAGAACACATAAACCGAACAGTGAAATCCATCTACTTCAAGATCAGAACCCTCCGAAACCTCAAAAACATGCTCGACCCTGACAACTTCCGAACCATCTTCCAAGCCATAGTCATTCCACACTTTGACTATGCAAACATAGTTCTACATGGCCTCCCAAAAAGCACTCTAAACACGCTACAATTAGCGATGAACGCTGCTGCCCGCATCCTCAACGGTGCATCAAGGAACGATCACATAACTCCCATCTTAAAGGAATTACACTGGCTCCCAATATCCTGTAGGACTACATATAAAGCACTACTCATCACATTCAAAGCCATTAACAGCTTAGCTCCCCTAGCAATCTCCACTCTCATCACTCACACCCCCCACACCAGATCTAGAAGATCAGTCGCAGCTAATACTCTAATCATCCCGACGGACTTTACAAAATGTTCACACTCAACAACTGCAAGAGCATTCGTTTACTTCGCTCCCAAATGTTGGAATGATCTTCCACCCACCATAAGAGATATCAAAGACCTAAAACAATTTAGAAAAGCCATAAAACACCACCTGTTCCTTGCATACTTCTCTCAATACCCTACTCCAACATAGCCAACACCACATTACAAACCAATGTAACGATCTATCACTCCCTGTACAACAAGAAGAATACAATTGTATATAGTTATATAACTTATATGTACAAAGTTCTCCCCTATGTTGTATCCAATTAGATTTCCTGTTATATGTAAACTCACGACAGCCTGTCACTATCGGTGAGTATTTTATGTTTACTGTAAACCGCGCTGATGATAAAAGTGCGGTATATAAGAACGTTAAATAAATAAATAAATAAATAAGATATATAAGTGAATTGATGCAACACGTTGAGCACTGATGTTTTTTTCCTGGAGTTCATAAGACGTCATTTGACAGCTTTGAAGTTGGGACCTATTCTAGAACATTTGAAAAAGGTTTATTTGATTTTCACAGATCTGTTGGTTTTGGGTTAGGTGTGAGTGAGAGTGAAGTATGAATGTTAGCTGTTTATATTAAATGTTAATTGTATTTTACTGTAATAGAGTTGTTAATAGGACATAAATATAATATTGCTGGCATCACATTTTTCACAATTTAATTTGAGCCATCATCTGCCAAGCTGCAGATAATGGCATGTGGGCTGAGTACAGAGGTGTGAGCATTCATCTGTTGTATGGGCTGGTATGCATGAGGAATGGCCTAGGGCTCAGTGTTGAATGGGAATCACACTTATACTGTGCCATGGTAAGTGCAGTTAGCACCTGGTTGGAGGCAGGCATTATCTGCACCTATGCTAGCATTGTTGATGGGGAGTGCATTAACATATACTAGCCATGTGCGGCTGTTCATGCTCAGTCTCTGCCCTGATGCCATCCTAGCCCTGCCTATTTGCATGGTACATGGGTAGCATGGGATTGTCATCGCTGATGACTTTATAGCATGCAGATCTTCTTATCACTGCCCAGTGATATGCATTTGGCAGACGCGAAGGCCCATGCTATTGGATAGCGCACTTTAGCAAACATGCCCCTTGGAGTATAATCTTTGAGCTGTTACCTATGGTGAAACACTTTTAACCATTCTGGAGAGTTCCAGGAGTAGCATGCCCTGAAGGTGAAAGGTAAACCAAGAGACTCTCAGGGGATGATTAGGAAGGAATCTCAATTAGCATAGTCTGATCAATCTGAACAATTTGAAGGACTCTACATCTGAGTTATATTCGGTTTACAAAAAACGTAAGCCACAAGGACTGACACAAGATCATTAGGGACTTTGAGGACAAGGAGTTCAAGTATTGATTATCTAGGCATATATTTATTCATCAAATCATACCTCTGGGGGAATTCTGTCTAAAATAAATTGAAATTTCTGCACATATTTGAAAATTGATTTGTCCATATAACACAATATCTTTGAGTAATTAATTTAAGATGAAAAATCAAACAATCATATTATTCAAAGATTCATACGTTTTTAATATTTTATACAGAATTTCCCCATCATAAGACATGGTCCACTTCCAAGCTTGACCCTGTCAAGGGCCAATGGACAGGGGCCTTGGGTCTTAGCAACTCTGGACTTCGACTGGAAGGGAACTTGTGCTGAGGACATATGGCAACCATGGATAATTTTAGTTTGTGCTTAAAGTGGAGGTTTCCACTAAGCTGGGGCCCTCTCCTTCTTGTACTCCAGTTGAACTCTGGCAAAAATGAGTACATTTTAAGGTTATTCCTCTTTTGCAAGAATTTGTAAGAAATGAACAGTTAACCTACAGCCTTAGGCCCACCCATTAACAGATGCACAATTTAGAATAGACAGAAAATCCTAAAGCTTTAATTTTATATTTAGTCTCAAAAAACTCCTTTTAGCTTCTATTTAGTTTTAGGATTATTTTAATAGTTTAAGAGTCCTGCCTAAGAATACTGTCCAATGCATAAGAGAAAGCTAAATTCCAAAACCAAACATCTAACATCTTACACCTAGAGCTACCTATCTGTCAGGGTTGTAAGTTGCTTAGCACATCAAAGTAGATTTCCATTCAAAACCTTTTCTTCCACCTAAACACAGTGTCACCTAGGTTGCACAAGAAATAACTTCCTGTGCTTGCCTTATAAATGTATAACTTTGATGCATAACCTACAGTGTTGAAGTATTACTAATAGGGACAGATTCCATTAAGATCAATCTACATGATACATTTTAAGGGATAAACTAATCAAAATCCTAATCTCTTTACTCCAATTGTTTATGTACAGTTTATAATGTTACTTTAAACCTTTAAGCTTTAAGAATCATTTGTAGCTTTGTATGACCTGTTAAAGGATGTTGCCCCAGTTGAAATAAGCCCCAAGAGGCTCGCAGCAAACAAAGAAACATGAAGCTTGGTCAAAGGGTCAGAGCAGTAATGATTGCTCATTGTGGTAGGAGGCCAAGCACCCTTTGAACTAGCCAATGGGAACACAGAATGAGAAACTGTTAGCCCAAGAGCTAGGAATCTTGTGGTTTACAACTCTTTTCTAAATATCCTTAAGAAAATATCAGGATGGAACACCTGTTTTGGGCCCCTTCAGTTCTGCTTTTTTAGCCTTGATTTTTTTCTATAAAAGATGTGCCTAATCAATACTGAGCAGAGACTTGTATCTCATGCTGGAATCTCTGGAAGTCAGTCAATTCTCTCACTGTGCAATTATATACAGAACTGTTACTCCTGGCTTTATGAGAACAGCTCCTTGCTGCAGCACAGAAATGAACTTAGTAATTTGCTTTACAGATATTTTCCCAGTAATAGTTTGTTTCTTCCACTCGAGACACAGAATTGTAAAGGGCTGGGCAGCTCTTCCCATGACAATTTGGCTACCACTTTGGCAGGATCTCTCACAGCCAATCTCCCTCCTCCTTGGCCTCGGACCTGGACAAAACTAGTGTGCTCTCCTAAGGGCCAGTTCAAATTAAATTACTGGGAGAAGTTTTACTTAAGTTTCTAGGCACAGGTGGAGAGTGGTGGTGAGTGAAGAGTCCTAATTAAAAACTATAGTTAAGTAAAAATTATCTGTATTGCAAATTCTGTGTCTAGGTAAAGGTTATTAATTCACTTAGTCTCTCCCCATGATGTAAAATTATAGAGGAATTGTCTACAGGGAAATACTAGGGACCTCGACTGTAAGGAATTAAGGAAAAAGATGGGAAATAGTAAATCCCGGTAACCCAAATGGAGCCATTTGGGAGGTACAGCTGGCCTCTCCAAAGGCACCCTGACTAAATTATACCAGGCTGCCTGGACAACATACACTGCGTCTGAGTCACCTGAGGCAAGGTGACTGCCAGAGAGATCTTTTGAACCCCCGGCTTTATCAGCTTGACACATCTTAACGGAGTTAAAAATTCATCAATTTGAGTACTATTTACTTGTTTGAAAATGCTGTGGATCTTTGTTCAAATTCCAAAACCCAGGGTGTTCTCTCATACTCTAAATCAGCAGGTAGGCATAGGAATAAAACCAAATCCCAGACAAAATCTCAGCCTAGTGCCCCACATCCTTATGAGGTTCCCTCAGACCCCCTTCTACTGCATGTCCCAGGTCCTGTAAGGACTTTGGCTGTGCAGTTTCCCATTCAGGAAGCACCAGCCAACATCCCAGGTCCATCCTTGGATCACACCGGCCACAATGTCATTCCTCTTAACCCCCTTCTGAATGAGCAAGCTGATACTAAATCAGATCCAGAAAGTTCAGCTTCCCAATCACAGAAGAATGTTAAAAGTGAGAGAGAATCCCTTGCCCATGACCAGAAAATGTCAGGAGCTAAGGATGATGGTAAACCTAAGGCTAGTCATTCCTCTGCCTCAGGGGCTGATCCCTCTGCCTCAGAGGCAGACAGGAAAGATTCAGATGATAGTGAACCATCGAAAACCCTTAAAAAGAGCAAAGCATTAGAAGAAACAAAATCCTTCACTAAAACCGCCACTCCTATAGCACTAGACAAAACTTAGTTGTGGAAAAAGCTCCTGCAGTAAAACAAAAAACCTACTGAAGGACCTAGATAATGAAGAGTTTTTTAGTACTCTAGATTCTCTTAAACTTAATGCCCCACTATGAATTGTACCTATGCAGACTACACAAGAGGGGGTAACAGACAGGAGGGTCTAATGACCCATTCTCCACTGCAGATGTCCTGAATTGGAAAAATACCACACACGATGCAGATTGGCGAGATTGCTAGGTATTGCTGCACACCCTCCTAAAGAATGGTGAGAGACAGGAAATTATAGCCCAGGCTAGACTTGCTGTTCCCAAGCTCCAAGCAGGGCTCCCGAGGATCTGGAAGAAATAAAACCAGAAATTTTTGATGCAGACCCTGGGTGAGATTACAACTCTAATAATGACGACTTTGCATTGGGTGTCCTTAAACACTCAATTATAGCAGGCCTCAAAACAGCAGGTGGGAAAACCATAAATTGACAGAAGGTTTATGAGGTCCACCAGGGCTCTGATGAGCACCCAACTGATTTCTTTCAGAGATTACAAGAAACAATTAGAGTTTGGGAAGGGGTGGACCCCAATGAGTACGCTCAGGTAGCTCTTCTCAGGGGCCTCTTTAAAGAACATGGTGCTCCTGATATCAGGAGATGCCTGGCCAGTAAGGAAGATTTTAGCAGTATGAAGATAGATACAATGATATATTTAGCCACCATGGCTTTCAATAACCGAGAGGCACGAAATAGAAAAGAAACCAAAAAGGAACAGAAAGCAGTTAAAATGCTTTAACTCAAGTCCAGGTGCAAGTCCCGGGGACCCAGAAAAAGGGAACCCCGTAACTGCTCCCAGGAGGTGACTCAGGCCCTTCTGGCTATGCCTGCTATTCCTGTGGGGCCTTAGACCATTACAAGAGAGATTGCCCACAGCAGCAGAGAAGTGCCCCTGCTCCATGGGCCGGTCCCACACCTTTCTGAGGAAGGGGAAGTGGGGGGGAGCTGGGGGAACAGGATGAGGAAGGGGAAACACTTTTTCCTGATGCACAGGTGGGCTTTGTACCCCATCCTCTCAAGAAAATCCTTTGGATTTTTCTGCTGATGGGGATTACAATCTCTATGATTAACAATTAGGTGTCCGAAATTCAAAGGAGATTAACACTTCTCTTTCCCAGATGGTCTCTTTTACCATCTCCTCCACAAACTCTGTGATCCCTTTCCAGATTGGAAAAGCACTTATGACCTGTTCCTTGATACCAGAACAACCCTCTCTACTCTGTGTGAAGATAAAGGACTGCCCCGGTTTAAGAAATCAGAATTTAGGACTTTCAGGCAACCTCAAAAGTGTCCAATGTCACAGCCCTTGCAAGTCTGAATAGGACGTCTGACTGCTCAGCATGCTTTTCTGTTGGCAGACCGCAGCCCTGTTAGCTTATTGGGAAAGGACCTTCTCTGTAAGTTAAGGGTCACCATTACATGTAACCCTGATGCTATCTACCTACATCTCCCTGAGGATGCTGTTGCTCAGTTCCCTCTCGTGATGGCGGACACCCCAGTCTCAGACTTGAAGGAACTGTTGAATGCAGTTCCCTCTTGGCTCTGGGACCACAAATCCTCAGATGTAGGTCTCCTTAAATCTACAGAACCTGTTAGAATCAAAGTCAGGCAGGATGTCCTTTTCCACTCTTTTAAGCAGTACCAACTTCCTAGAGAAGCAGTCTTGGGCCTGATCCCTATTGTTGAAGCTTTTGCGCAGCAGGGAATTCTTATCCCATGCTCTTTCCCCTGTAATACTTCCATATTACCAGTAAAAAAGCCAAAGCCAGACTCAGAAGGAAAACCAGTCTATTGGTTTGTCCAAGATCTTAGGGCCATTAATAACTTTATAATACCTAGGCACCCAGTGGTGCCCAACCCCCATACCATTCTTACTGCTATCCCCCTAGGCACTAAATATTACTCAGTTGTGGGCCTTTGTTCTGCATATTTTAGCATAAGAACTCATCAAAATAGCTGGTTCCTGTTTGCTTTCTCGTGGGGTCTGTCCCAGCTTACGTGGATGTGACTTCCACATGGATAAGTAGAATCCCCTGCCATTTTCTCTGCATTATGATTTGAGAGATGTGCACTTATCATGCAAGTGTGCCCTTCTCCTCTATGTTGATGACATTCTTCTTTGCTCCCCCTCCTGGGAAGCAAATGTAAAAGACAGCAGGGACCTCCTAATAAGCCTAGCTTACAAGGGCCACAAGATTTCCCCTGCAAAAATTCAGTTTGCCCAGAAAGAAGTGCGCTATTTAGGTCATATTCTGACAGAAGGCCAGAGAAAGCTGTCTGAAGACAGAATCCAAGGCATAGTAGAATGCCCTAAACCACTGACTAAAAAGAAGTTGAGGGGATTTTTGGCATGGCTGGCTTCTGCGGAGCCTGGATCCCTTGGTTTGGGGAATAATCCAAGCCTCTCACTGCCATGACATGAAAGGAGGAGCCGGAGGAGCTGCGCTGGACTAAAGAAGCCAGCACTTGCTTTGATCACCTAAAGCATGCCCTTTCCTCAGCTCCCACCCTGGGCCTTCCTGATTACCATAAGTCTTTTACCCTCTTTGTCCACGAACAAAGGGGGGTGGCTTCCGGTGTCATTACTCAAGACCTGGGACTGTGCAAGCAGCCCATAGCCTACTTCTCTTGCCAATTAGATCCCATGGCCCAAGGAGCCATAGGTTGCCTGGGAGCAGTAGCGGCCACTGCCACAATTGTAGAGAAGTCACAAGAATTTGTGCAGGACATGATCTAACAATTGCTGTCCCTCATTCTGTCCATCTGTTGCTGAACCAAAGAAATACTCAACATTTTTCAAACCAGAAATTAAATAGGTATGAGACTGAACTTTTGACTCCCAGTAGCAGTACTTTAGCTATGGCATTTTCAATATCATATGGATGTGAAAGTTGGACAGTGAAAAAGATAGACAGGAAGAAAATTGATGCCTTTGAATTATGGTGCTGGCGACGAATACTGTGTATACCATGGACTGTCCGAAGAACAAACCAGTCAGTACTAGAGGAGATCAAACCTAAGCTTTCTTTAGAAGCTCAAATGATAAGACTTCGACTTTCATACTTTGAACACATCATGTGAAGAGAGAGATCATTAGAGAAAGACATCATGCTTGGCAGGGTAGAAGGTCAACGCAAAAGAGGAAGGCCAGCAATGAGATGGATCGATACAGTAACAGCAGCTATGGGTGCCAGTCTGTCAACAATGAGCCGTCTGACTGAAGATTGAACAAGCTCAATGGTTGGGACAGGTTACCTCAGGCCGGGGATTCAATTCCCACCTCGGGACAAGCAACTTCAGGCTGGAGGGACAGGGGTCTGTAGTCCCATGACCACTCCTTGTGGTCTTGGGCAAGCCACTTAACCCTCCATTGCCTCAGGTACACTTAGATTGTGAGCCCTTCTGGGACAAGGGAATAAAAAGTACCTGTTAGTATACATGTAAAACGCACTGATTCTAAAGAGCGCGGTATAATTTATTTATTTTATTTATTTATTTAACAGTCTTTTCTATACCGCCCCTTCCAGAGATCAGGGGCGGTTTACATTGAACAGTAAACAGAACAATTGTATACTTCTGTATACATTTACAAGGAACATTATGCTTTAACTATATACAGGTGTACTTACAGGGAACATATTTTGAACATTAACTAGAACAGAACTTTTCAAACTATTTATATATTTCAAACTATTTACAAGTTATACACATGGAGCGCAGCATAGTTAAATAATAAATAAATAAAAATAAACACAATTTAGGACAACCATCCAGAGGGTCGCCATGAGTCAACACCGACTTGACGGCACTTAATAACAACAGCAGCATTACTTTTGTCAGAACAAACTCCCTTAATCCAGCTACTCTGTTACCTAACCCAGAGCCGCACCACGACTGCTGCCAAGTTGTGCAGTTGACTGAGAAGCCCTGCCCTGATCTCTCTGATATATCATTAGAAAACTCTGATTTGACTCTTTTGTGATGGGAGCACTAAAATTGTTCAAGGTATTCGCCGCACTGGCTATGCAATAGTTAACCCAGGTTCTTCTGAGCTTGTGTTAGAATCTGCAGCACTTCCCTCTAAATACAGTGCTCAAGCTGCTGAGCTGATTGCTCTGACTCGTGCATTCAGGTTAGCCACTATCAAATAGCTAACATTTATACTGGCAGGCAGTATGCTTTCGGGGTTACTCAATCTACAGGACAGCTGTGGAAACAAAGAAGTTTTCTCACTTCTGTAGGAACTAAAATTGCTAATGCTCATCTTGTCAGTGCCCTCTTAGAGGCTATTTAGCTTCCTGAAGCCATTTCCTTAATGCACTGCAGAGGTCACTCTTGAGACTCTGATCCAAGTTCCTTAGGAAATCACATAGCTAACCAGGCTGCTCAGGAGGCAGCTCTTATGCTGCTGCCCTCTTCCTTGCCTATGCAAGCCCCCATCCAAACATGTGCAGATGTCATCCCTGACTCTTCGTATACCAACTTACACACTGAGGTTACACAGCAATGGGCCTCATGGGGCCTTGTTCAACAACCTGAAGGGATGTGGGTTATTTCAGACGGTAATAAAGCAATAAACACTCCTCATTTGTTACAGCTTTTGAGAATGTTACATCAGCGAACTCACTGGGGTGCCATGAAGATGGCAGATTTCATAAACTGCCAGTGGTTTGCCCCCAGAGTCCATTCTTTATCTAAATGTATTGTTAAGGATTGTCTGCTGTGTGCGAGCACCAATCCTAGGGGGTAGCCAAGAGAGCTTCAGGGAGCAAAATCATGGGCCTTTGTTCCATTTGAATGATTACAAATTGACTTCACCGATTTAAATCCTGCAAAAAAGTTAGCGTAGTTACTCACCTGTAACAGGTGTTCTCCAGGAGCAGCAGGAATCAGTCCTCACATATGGGTGACGTCGGCGCCGACGGAGCCCTCGCGGAGCAATTTTCCCCAGCTTTCAAAGAAAGCCTTTGGGAATTGCAGCGCGCATGCGCGGTCCTCTTCCCGCCCAAGGGTGCCATCTTGCTCAGTCAGATGACATAGCTAAAAGACAGCAAAAATTAGCAAAAACGAAAGCATAAAACTGCAACTCCAAGGGGAGGAGGGAGGGTTGTGAGGACTGATTCCTGCTGCTCCTGGAGAACACCTGTTACAGGTGAGTAACTACGCTTTCTCCAGGACCAAGCAGGAAGTCAGTCCTCACATATGGGACTCCCAAGCTTAAGGCTACCGGAGACCCTAAGCACAAAAATGAGCTCCCTATAGCTCAGCAGCACAGAAGGAAGGAATCTTCTCTGAATACGTCTCCAACCGGTAGCCCAACATCCGGGATGGAGGGTAGGAGTTGCCTATACCTCGAAGAGGTTACGGAGGACTGCCTGTCCGAAAGCACTGTCCCTGCGGGACTCCCTCTCCAGGCAGTAATGGGCTGCAAAAGTCTGGCTTGAAGACCAAGTAGCGGCCCGGCAGATGTCTGCCAACGGAACAGAGCGGAGGTAAGCCACTGACGTAGCCTTTGCCCGAACACGATGAGCGGTGACTCTACCTTCCAGCACGAGGCCGGCAGCCTCGTAAGCCCAAGTGATGCAGTCCGCAATCCAGATGGACAGAGTACGCTTGGAGACAGGGAGCCCCAACTTGTTGGGGTCATAAGACACGAAGAGCTGAACAGCCCTTCGGTGCTCCCGCGTACGGTCAAGGTAGAAGTTCAGCGCCCTTCAACAGTCCAGGGTATGCAGGACCATCTCAGCTCGGCTGGAGTGTGGCCTGGGAAAGTAGGTCGGAAGTACCACCTCCTGGTTAAGGGGAAACCACTTTAGGAAGAAACTTAGGGTGAGTCCGTAGGACTACCCGGTTCTTGTAGAACCTAGTGTAAGGAGGATCAGATACCAGGGCCTGCAGCTCACTAACGCGTCTAGCAGAAGTGAGGGCCACCAAGAACAAGGTTTTCCACGAAAGAAAACGAAGAGGACAGGTAGCCATAGGCTCAAAAGGCGGACAGGTAAGCCGCTGTAAAACCACATTGAGATCCCAGTTCGGAGCTAGTGGGCGCAAAGGTGGTTTAAGGAGGAGGAGGCCCCAGAGAAAACGAGCCACCAGCGGGTGGCTGGAAAGGGGTCTACCGTCCACCGGTAGGTGGTGCGCAGAAAGAGCACTGAGGTGGACCTTGACCAAGTTGGACTTAAGTCCAAGATTGGAAAGGGAAAGCAAGTACTGCAATACCACTGATGCTGAACAGGAGAAGGGGTCTTGTGACTGCTGAGTACACCAGACGGAGAACCGACGCCACTTAAGAGCGTAGGACTTCCGGGTGGAAGGCCTCCTGGAGGCCAAGACGACCTCTTCCACATCTGGAGGTAGCTGGAGAGGAGCAAGAACTACCCTTTCAGCAGCCAGGCCATCAGATGAAGGGACCGAAGGTTGGGGTGCAGGAGCGACCCCTGATCCTGCGAGAGGAGGTCGGGCTGAAACCCCAGAGGAAGAGGTGTGTCCACCGCCAGCTGTAGCAGAAGCGGGAACCAAGGTTGTCTCGGCCACCGGGGAGCCACTAGGATCACCGACGCCTTGTCTCTGAGAACCTTGAAGAGCGTCCGAGACACCAGGGGCATGGGTGGAAAGGCATACAAGAGGCCTGTGGACCATGGAATCAGAAAAGCATCCGCCGCCTCCCGGAGGGGAGGCGGCTGTCGAGAGCAGAATCTGGGAAGCTGCCGGTTCAGAGGACTGGCGAACAGATCCATGGTGGGGAGGCCCCACCGGAGAAAGATCCGCTGAACCACAAGCGGATCCAACCTCCACTCGTGCGGTTGGAGGACCCTGCTCAATTTGTCTGCCAGGTAGTTTTCTTGACCTGGGAGATAGACAGCTTTGAGGACGATATTGCGATGGACGGCCCAAGAGCAGAGCTTCTGTGCTTCCTGACAGAGAAGGAAGGAGCCGGTTCCGCCTTGCTTGTTCACGTAGAACATGGCAACCTGATTGTCTGTCTGGACAAGTACTGACTGGTGAGAAATCAGGTGAGAGAAGGCTTTGAGCGCTAGGCGGATGGCTCTGAGCTCCAGGAAGTTGATCTGCTGAGCGGACTCCCAAGGAGTCCAGAGACCCTGAGTACAAGTCCCTTGGCAATGTGCTCCCCAACCCTGGAGAGAAGCATCGGTCGTCAGGACCTGAGAATGTGTAGGGGGTTGAAAAGTCACCCCGAGTACTAGGTTTGGCAGGTGACGCCACCATCGCAGAGAGGAGACCAGCTGGTCGGAGATCTGTACGGAGTCCGTTAGGCTCCCAGTGGCCTGATGCCATTGTTTGCGAAGGCACCATTGAGCAGGTCGCATGTTCAGGCGGGCATAGGGGGTTACATGGACCGTGGAAGCCATATGGCCGAGCAGTCTCAGAAATTGCCTGGCCGAGACCAGGGAATTGCTGTGAAAGCAGCTGGCGAGATCC
This sequence comes from Ichthyophis bannanicus, assembly GCA_033557465.1. NCBI lineage: Eukaryota > Metazoa > Chordata > Amphibia > Gymnophiona > Ichthyophiidae > Ichthyophis > Ichthyophis bannanicus. The sequence goes on along the minus strand of CM066034.1, from coordinate 428,379,282 downwards.
ATGAGCCTTTGGGCCCTGTCCAGAGGCAGGAAGGCCCGCGCTTGAAGAGTGTCCAACCTGGCGCCGATGAATTCTAGATCTTGAGAGGGGAGCAAAGTGGACTTTGCGAAGTTTATGACAAATCCCAAGTGCTGGAGCAGAGCTACCGTGCGATGAGCAGCTTGAGTGGCTTCTTGGGCAGACTGGGCCCTGATGAGCCAGTCGTCCAGGTATGGGAACACAAAGAGACCCTGAAGCCTCAGATAGGCCGCCACCACTGCTAGGCATTTGGTGAACACTCTGGGGGCGGAGGATAGGCCGAAAGGCAGTACTCTGTACTGGTAATGGCGTCCGTCCACCACAAACCTGAGGTATTGTCTGTGGTCTGGATGAATAAGGATATGAGTATACGCATCCTTCAGATCTAAGGAGCATAGCCAGTCTCCCTGCTGGAGGTAGGGCAGCAGGATTCCAAGGGTAAGCATTTTGAACTTTTCCTTTGCAAGGAACTTGTTGAGATTTCGCAAGTCCAGGATGGGTCTGAGGCCTCCTGTTCTTTTTGGAACCAGGAAGTACCTGGAGTAAAACCCTTGACCCTTCAGGTGGTGGGGCACCGGTTCCACGGCTTGTTCCTGAACAAGACTTGCTAACTCCTGAAGGAGTAAGTCCCTGTGCAGAGGGAGTCTGGAAGGCTCCCCTGGAAAGTAGGAGGGAGGTACCTGGTGAAAATGAAGAAGATAGCCCTTTTGAACTATCTGAAGCACCCAGGTATCTGTGGTGATGTTGGACCACCTGTGGGCAAAGTAGACCAGCCGGCCTCCTGTGCTGAGAGGAACCAGCTGAGGGGGAGAGGCTATGCTGAGAAAGTCAAAAACCCCCACCCTGCTGAGCAGGGGCCGGTGGTGCAGGCTTGGGGGCTTGCTGCCTACGGGACCCATTACCCCGTCCCTTGGCCTGCTTTCCCTGTGGGGGAGCTGGTGAGGCCTGATACTGAGGGTAATATTTATAGGCAGCACCTTTCCTCGGGTAAAAGGGCCTTTTCCCCGAGGCCTTCTTCTTTTGAGAAGGGGCAGAGGTTTTCCTTGAGAGACGAGTTCTGGTGAGAGTCTCCGTCTCGATTTGTGCAGCCTTCTCATCCATGGGCTTGCCAAAGAGGTTATCACCTCGGCAGGGGACATCGACCAACTTGTCCTGTACCCAGGGCTCGAGGTCGGACGTCTGAAGCCAAGCCTGGCTGCGTCCACCGATGCTGGCCGCGGCTACTCGAGCCGAAGCCTCAAAACCATCACAGGCCGCTCGAGAGATAAACTTGGAGCACTCCCGAATGCCAGTAGACAAGGATTGGAACCTCTGCAAAGGTTCGTCGGAGAGACCAGCAGAGAACCCGGCTATTTCTTTAGCCAGGTCTCGGAGATACATGCCCATGTAGAGCTGGTATGTCTGGACTCGACAAGCAAGCATAGAGTCCTGGAACCCTGGAAGCACTTCCTACCGAGGGCATCCAGGCTTCGGGCCTCCCTACCGGGGGGCACCGAGGAGTGCATTTTTTGACTCTTCAGTCTATGCATGGCCGATTCCACCACCATGGAATGGTGCGGTAGTTGTGCCTTTTGGAACCCGGGGCTCTTGCGGACTCGATAAATGGGATCGACCCGCTTGCTTAACACCGGCGACGACGCCGGGCTCTCCCACATGCGGAAGAGAAGCCGTTCCAGCATCGGAGGAACCGGTACAATAAAGGCCTCCTTCGGGGGAGAGTCATATTGGAGGGCATCGAGTTCCTCGACTCAAAGCTCCTCCTCGGGGTCCGCAGGGAAGGCCAAGGCTTTGGCCATATCCCTCACGAAGTCCGAGAACCGGATATCCTCCGGGGGGGACAGTCTCTGAGGTTCGGACTCGGGGGAGTCCGAAGGGACACACCGAGTCTGAAAGGAACCAGGTGACTCTTCGTCCTCAGATTCCCAGGCCGACTCCTCGGAGGAGGAGTCGACCGGCTCCGGTCGGGCGGGCACTGACGCCATCCGCCCCGACGCCGAGGGAGTCGGCGTCGACGACTTCGGTCCCGAACGGGAGGCCGAAGGAGACCTCGACCGAGGATCGACTCGAGCCCTCATGGACTCGAGGATCGGCTCGGTCTCCGGGGTCGACTTGGAGGTCGACGTCCCGGCGGTCAGGGCAGAAGCGCCAGCGAGGCCAGCGATCAATGCCCGCTGCTGGTCCAAGAAGGCAGACAAACTGCACTCCAAGGCCGTCAACCTGAGTCCGAGCTGAGGAGACCCAGCAGCCCCCGACTCGGGCCCCAACGGCGTCGGGCCCGACGTCGGGTCCTTCGGAGGCGAGTCCACGAGGACAACTGTATTTACGTGAGCTGGCAAGTCCACCTCGAGTCGAGGATGTTTTGACGGCCTCTCCGACTCCAAGGACCCGGGACGGGAATCGGGGCTATGCGACCTGGCCCTCGAGGAATCAGGAGCGTCCACCGATCCCGCCCTCGCGGGTTTCTTCTTCCGATGATGTTCCCGGGTAGGAGACCCCCTCTCAGAGGAACTCCGACGATGCTCAGGACCAGAGTCCCGAGACGTCGAAGCCTCTGACGAGGTCCGAGCCCGGCCGGAGTCAGAGAAGATACGCTCCCGCTGGTGCTGCCGACTCCTCAATGCTTTTGAGGACATTTTGCCGCATGGCGTGCAGATCATGGGGTCATGATCTGGGCCGAGGCAGCGGAGGCAGAAGTCGTGAGTGTCTGTAAGAGACATAAGTTTCTTACAGAGGTCACACTTTTTGAAACCACTGGCCGCCATTGGGGGAAAAAGGGCCCCTGCGAGGTCGAACGACCGGGCAGCCAGGGAAAAAAGGAAAAAGCGCGAAAACTGTCACGAAGGACAAAAAAACGAAAAATAAAGGACGGACTCGCAACCGGCATCGCGAGTCCGGGCGGGAACAGAACCGGCGTCGAACCGAAGAAAAAATAGATAAAAATAGAGGAAAATCAACTTTTCTGTGGGGATTCACAGGCAACGTCTGTAGGGCTCTGCGGAAAAAAGAAGACTGAGCAAGATGGCACCCTTGGGCGGGAAGAGGACCGCGCATGCGTGCTGCAATTCCCAAAGGCTTTCTTTGAAAGCTGGGGAAAATTGCTCCGCGAGGGCTCCGTCGGCGCCGACGTCACCCATATGTGAGGACTGACTTCCTGCTTGGTCCTGGAGAATAAGTTTGTATTGGTTATTGTTGATCAATTAACTGGGTAGGTTGAAGCATTCCCCACCACCAATAAAAAGGCTCAGCAGGTTGCTAAAGTGTTACTGAGAGAAACTGTTCCAAGATTTAGTCCTCCCCGAGTAACAGATTCTGACCAGGGACCTGAATTTTCTTCCAAGGTCATTCAAAATTTATCAGAATCTCTAGGCTTCACATGGACACTGCATGCTCCATGGCAATCTCAAAATTCAGAGCAGGCTGAAAGAATGAACCAGACTTTGAAATGTCAATTACTGAAACTTTGCAAAGAAACCAAACTGTCTTGGCCAGATGCTTTACCTTTGGCTCTGTTTAACGTAAGGACTGCCCCAAGGGGTAAACTGAAAGTTTCTCCATTTGAACTATTATATGGGAAACCTCCTACCTTTTATGGGCCCTGAGCCACCAGAATTGGCTAGCTTTGTCTTGCAAGACTCACACCTGTCCTCTTATATTTTTCAGCATCAGCAGCAGCAGCAGAAACTTTCTTCCCTCCACAGGTATGCTCAGCAGTTCCAGCCCTTACACTGGATGTCTCAGCCCATTCTTTTCAACCTAGTGACTGGATTTTGGTGAAGACATACTGCCAACACACACTGCAGCAACCGTGGAAGGGACCCTTCCATGTTCTCCTAACAACCCCAACTGCTGTCAAGGTTGCCTCAAAAGGATCCTGGATCCACTACACTCACCACCACCAGATCTGACCTCAAGACCAGGACAAGAAGTAGCTGACAGCGGGGCAGCCAAGGCCCTAGCAACTGGTGAGGGAGAAGAGAAGACTCCTGAAGAAAAGTGGTCTAGGCCTGAAGGTGAAATGAACAAGGACAAAGATATAATTTAAGAACTCTTTAATGCCTCTTTGTTATCATTTTGGGGTCGTTAAGGGAGAGAGAAACTCAGATTTTCCCAAGACCCCTGGAGACCACGTATTTTTACTTATTGTGATATTTTTGATTATTGTGTCATTGTTACTGATTACTGTATCCATGATTGCTTTGATATACTTATCTCTGTGCTTCTCTAGTTGCAGCCCTGAAGGAGCTGCACCTGTTAATCAAATAACTCTGCCCTCTTATGCCCAAGCCTCCTTGGAAATGTGACCCTACTGCCCTAGGATCTCTTTGAGTTTCCCTCTTGGCCTACTCACCCTGTTTGCTTCTCTTACCCCTATTCTACGTCAATGGTTACAAGAGGTATTCTCCAGGACCAAGCAGGAAGTCAGTCCTCACATATGGGTGACATCGACGTCGATGGAGCCCCCATGCGGAGCATTTCCCCAGTTTTCTAAGAAAGCCTTTGGGAATACTGCACACATGTGCGGTCCCCTTCCCGCCTAAAGGTGCCATCTTGCTCAGCCTCTCTTTTTCCGTGGAGCCCAACGGACGTCTCTCCTTGTCACCCGGAAAAGTTTACTTTTTTACTTGCGATTTCTTCGCTGTTCTTCTCCGGTTCGATGCCGGTTCCCCTTCCTGCCGGGTTTGGTACACTGGTATCGAGCCCGTCTTCTATTTTTCGGTTTTTGCCCTTCATGGCTGGCGTTCGCGCCCTTTTTTCTCTTTTCCCTGGAAGGCCGGTCCTTTGACCTCGCGGGGGCTCTTTTTTCCCCGATGGCTTCCAGTGGTTTCAAAAAGTGTGATCGGTGTAAGAAACTAATGTCTCTCACCGACACATACGACTGCTGCCTTCGATGCCTGGGACTGGATCATGATCCTAAGGTCTGTGTCCCGTGTGGCAAAATGTCCACCAAGGCACTTCGAAGCCGCCAGCATCAGAAAGAACGGATTTTTTCTGACTCTGCCTCCGGCCGGGCCCGGACCTCGTCTGAGGCCTCGACGTCTCGGGAGTCTGACCCCGTGCATCGCCAGGGTTCCTCGGACAGGGGGACCCCCGATCGGGAGCGTAAGAGGAAGAAAAGGCTCTTGAGGGCGGCGTCGGAGAAGGTCCCTGGTTCCTCGGGGGCCAGATCTCGGACCCCCGACCGCCGCCCCGGGCCCTTGGAGCAGGAGAAGCCGTCCAAGATGCCTCGCATGGAGCCGGAGTCCGCCGGGCACGTAAGTCCTGTTGTCCTCGAGGACTCGCCTCCTAGGGAGCCGACGTCGGGCCTGGTGCCTCCGGGGCCCAAGTCGGTAGCTGCTGGGTCTCCTGAGCTTGGACTCAGACTGACAGCCTTGGAGTGCAGATTGTCTGCCTTCATGGATCAGCAGCGGGTACTGATGGCCAGCCTCGCTGGTGCATCTGCCCCGACCACCGGGACATCGACGTCTAATTCGACCCCAGAGACTGAGCTGATACTCGAGACCATGAAGGCTTGAAGTCGTCCTCGGTCACGGTCACCCTCGACTTCCCGCTTGGGGCCGAGGGTGTCGACGCCAGTGCCTTCGGTGTCGGGGTGGGTGCCGCCGAGGCCCGCACGGTCGGAGCCCCCCGACTCCTCTTCGGATGAGTCCGCGTGAGAGACGGAGGACAAGGAGTCCCCTGACACCTTTTGGATTCGGTGCGTCCCTTCGGACTCACCGCAGTCCGAGCCCCGGAGTAGGTCCCCCCAGAGGACACCCGGTTCTCGGAGTTCGTCCGGGACATGGCCAAGGCTTTGGCGATTCCCACGGACCCTGAGGAGGAGCCTCGAGCTGAAGAGCTCGAGGCCCTCCAGTATGACTCTCCTCCGAAGGAGGCCTTTACTGTGCCAGTTCCTCCGATGCTGGAACGGCTCCTCTTCCGGATGTGGGAGGCACTGGCCTTGGCGCCGGTTTTGAGCAAGCAGGTCGATTCCATCTTTCAACTCCATAAGAGCCCTGGGTTCCAGAAGGCGCAGCTGCCGCACCATTCTATGGTGGTGGAATTGGCCATGCATCGTCTGAAGAGCCAGAAGATGCACTCTGCGGTGCCCCCTGGCAGGGAGGCCTGGAACCTGGATGCCATCGGCAGAAAGTGCTTCCAGGGCTCGATGCTTGCTTGCCGTGTCCAGTCCTACCAGCTGTACATGGGCATGTACTTACGAGACCTGGCGAAGGAACTTGCCGGGTTCTCTGCTGGCCTCTCCGGGGAACCTTTGCAGAGGTTCCAGACCTTGTCCTCGGGGATCCGGGAATGCTCCAAGTTCATGTCCCGAGCGGCCTACGATGGCTTTGAGGCTTCGGCCCGTGTAGCGGCAGCCGGCATTGGGGCCCGACGCCAGGCATTGGCTGCAGTCATCGGACCTCGAGCCCTGGGTGGACAAGTTGGTCGATGTCCCTTGCCGAGGTGAAAACCTGTTTGGCAAGCCCATGGCCGAGAAGGCTGCTGAGCTCAAAACCGAGCACCTGACTAGGACAAGGCTGTCCAGAAAAACTTCTGCCCCTTCTCATAAAAAGAAGGGCTCAGGTAAGAAGTCCTTTTACCCGAGGAAGGCAACTGCCTACAAACCTTTCCCTCAGTACCAGGCCTCCCCAGCTCCCCAGCAGGGTCAGCAGGCCAAGGGGCAGGGACATGGGCCCCGTAGGCAGAAGACCCCCAAGCCTCCGGCTCCTGCTCCCACCCAGCAGGGAGGGTTTTTTTTACTCCAACAGCATAGCCTTTCCACCTCTGCTGCCCCATCCCTGCACAGGAGGTCGTCTGGCCCTGTTTGCCCACAGGTGGCCACCCATTACAGGAGATGCTTGGGTATTGAGCATAGTCCACAAGGGCTATATGCTCCATTTCCAGCAGTTGCCTCCTCCCTACTTCCCAGGAGAGCCTCCAAGGCCTCCTCTGCACACAGACCTCCTCCTTCAAGAACTTCAAGGTCTGCTTCTAGACAAGGCGGTGGAGCCTGTACCCCCTCGCCTCCAAGGTCACGGGTTTTACTCCAGGTACTTCCTGGTACCAAAGAGAACCGGTGGCCTCAGGCCTATTCTCGACCTCAGGAATCTCAACAGGTTCTTGAAGAAAGAAAAGTTCAAGATGCTTACTCTTGGAACACTTCTGCCCTACCTCCAGCAGGGAGATTGGCTATGCTCCTTAGATCTAAAGGATGCGTACACTCACATCCTCATTCATCCAGACCACAGAAAGTACCTCAGGTTCATGGTGGGAGGAAACCATTACCAGTACAGAGTACTGCCCTTTGGCCTAACCTCTGCCCCAAGGGTCTTTACAAAGTGCCTGGCAGTGGTGGCGGCCTACTTGAGGAATCAAGGTATTTTTGTCTTCCCCTACCTGGACGACTGGCTCATCAGGGGTCAGACTTACCAGGAGGCCAGGCAAGCCACCTTCCGGACTGTCTCCCTCCTTCAACACCTAGGCTTTGTCGTAAACTTCGTAAAGTCCACTTTGCTCCCCTCCCAGAACCTGGAGTTCATAGGGGCGAGGCTGGACTCCCTGCAGGCAAAGGCTTACTTGCCAGGAGACAGAGCACAAAGGCTCATGGACTTGGCAAGCCAGTTTCTGAGCATGCCACGGGTTTCCGCCAGACTCTGTCTAAAGCTCCTAGGCCACATGGCATCGACAGTGCATGTGACCCCCAATGCCCGCCTTCACATGAGACCTGCACAGTGGTTCCTCAGAACTCAGTGGAAGCAGGCACAGGGAGCCTCAAAGACAAAGTATGGGTGTCCAAACCATTCCTGGACTCCCTACAGTGGTGGCTACACCCCCCCCCCCAACTTACTACAGGGGGTGCCTTTTCAGGTGTCTGTCTCCACAGTGGTGTTGACAACCGATGCCTCTTTGCAGGGCTGGGGGTGCACATTGTTTGGACATGTGCACCCAGGGCCTGTGGTCTCCATGGGAGGCCACGCAGCAGATCAGCCTACTGGAACTCCGGGCTATTCGCTTAGCCCTCAAAACCTTCTCTCACACCCTGGCTCACCAGTCTGTTCTGGTACAGACAGACAATCAAGTGGCCATGTTCTATGTGAACAAACAGGGAGGCACTGGGTCCAGGCTCCTGTGTCAGGAGGCACAGGCCCTTTGCTCTTTTGCCCTACGGCACAAAATGTTTCTCAAGGCTGTTTATCTCCCTAGCCAGGAGAACTTCCTGGCAGACAGGTTGAGCAGGTTTCTGCAGCCCCACGAGTGGCGACTGCACCCATTAGTGGTTCAAAAGATTTTCCTGAAATGGGGACTTCCATCCTTAGACCTCTTTGCCAGTCCCCTGAACCGGCAGCTGCCCAGGTTCTGTTCCAGGCAACCGCATCCTCTGAGGTTAGCAGCGGATGCCTTCCTGATTTCTTGGTCGCAGGGCCTCCTGTATGCGTTTCCTCCCATGCCTCTGGTGGCCTGAACCTTGTTCAAGATTCTAAGGGACAAGGCCTCGGTACTTCTGGTAGCCCCCAGGTGGCCGAGGCAGCCCTGGTTCCCACTTCTGCTCCAACTAGCATATATTCATATTCATATTCATTTATTTGATATACCGCCTTTCATTGGTAGGCAAAGCGGTTTACAATTAAAAATTTACACACAAAAGGCACAGGGCCAGGAGTCGGAAAGGAAGTTACAAATTAGATAGGAAAGAAGAGCAAGAGCAGGAACCTGAGGGGTAGAGGGAGAGGCAAGAGGATCAGGGATCAGGAGGGGGAAGGTCAAAGGCAAGAGAGAGAAGAAATGAGTTTTAAGGGAACGCTTGAAGGTGGGGTAGTGGGGTTCAAGACGGAGAGGTGGGGGAAGGGAGTTCCATAGGGCAGGGCCAACAAAGAAGAAGGCGGAGGATCGGGTGGACTGTAGGTGGGCACTTGAGGGGGGTGGTAGTACTAGGCGGTTGAGGTGGAAAGAGCGAGGGGTATGGCGGGGGGTGTGGAAGCGGAGGAGATCAGACAGGTACTGAGGGGTAGAGGTGTGGAGGGCTTTGTGAACCAAGGTGAGGAGTTTGAATTTGATACGGAAGGAAATAGGGAGCCAGTGAAGTTGAAAGAGAAGGGGAGTGATATGATCTCGAGTAGAAGAGTGGGTGATGAGACGGGCAGCGGTGTTTTGAATGCGTTGGAGTCGTGAAAGTTGCAGCTTGGAAATACCAGAGAGAATGGAGTTAGAGAAATCAATACGGGAGATGACGAGGGTCAGTGACAGTGTAGTTATGGCAGATGGAGACAGGAAAGGACGAATAGCGCGGATCTGACGAAGGTGAAAGAAAGAGACCTTAGAGATGTGAGAGATGTGCGTCGAGAAGGAAAGATCAGAATCAAAAAGAACCCCAAGGTATCGAAAAGAAGAGACGAGTGAAATGGGTGTATTGGGGAAAGATGGTGGTGCCAAGGAGGGGGAGGGGTAACCGTGGGAGAACCATATGGCTATAGTTTTTGACAAGTTAAGGTGCAAACAATTGTGTGTCAACCAGTCTGAAACGGCAGCTAGACAGGCATTGAGGGGGGCTAAATCAGGGGAGATGGGGGAGGTGTGATGAAGGAGGAGTATATCATCGGCGTAAAAGAAGGCAGTGATTCCAAATTGCTGAATGAGTAAAGTGAGGGGAGTGAAGAAGAGATTGAAGAGAAGGGGGGCCAGGACAGAGCCTTGAGGAACACCACAGACAAGAGGAAAGGGGTCAGAAGTGGAGTGTGATGAGGATGAAGGCAGAACAGCAGCAGAGCGGGAGAAAAGGAAGGAATGAAACCATCGAAAATCAGTGCTGTGGAGACCAGCATCGCGCAAGCGTGATAAAAGGAGGGAGTGGTCAACTAGATCAAATGCGGCAGAAAGGTCAAGTGCAACCGCCACCGAAAAGTCACCACGATCGTGAGCAGTGTGTAGAGAGTTAGTGAATGCTAGAAGGACAGTCTCGACGCTGTGCCTGGAGCAAAAACCAGATTGGCGTGGATGAAGCAGATTGGTGGAGTCTAAGTGATGAGTGAGTTGAGCAAAGACAATTTTTTCGAGTAGTTTGGAAAGGAAGGGAAGATTAGAGACAGAGCGATAACTGTTTGGGTCGAGAGGGTCAAGGGTAGATTTTTTAAGAAGGGGGCGGATAAGGGCATGTTTCCAGGGGGTAGGAAAGGATCCGTTAGAGAGACTGGAATTTAGCATGGTTTGAAGGTGAGGGAGAAGAGACAAGGAAGGAACAAGGAGCCAAGAGGATGGGATGGGGTCAAGGGAGCAGAAGGTTTTGTTGGAGGATGCGATAAGATGGTGAAGCTCTGCAGTAGTGATAGGTGAAAAAGAGGACCAAGTGTGGGAAAGCGGAGAGGTGGGGGGAGGAGACGCGACTGGAGGAGGAGGAGAAAGAGGAGGGGGGTGGGTGGGTAGGGAGTCCCTCAAAGTAATTACTTTGCTGGAAAAAGCTGAGGCTAAGAGAGAGGGAGCAGGAAAAGGGTGGGGGGGTTGAGCCGGAGTGGAAGGGTGAAGAGAGGTAAGATAGTTAAGTGTAGAGTATAGGTGACGAGTCTGGTTGGGTGCAGTGGCAATAGCAGCAGAGAAAAAGGTGGCCTTAGCGAGATGAACCTGGGAACGATAGAGGGAGTGTTGGGATTTGAAAAAGGAAAGAGATACAGGTGAGGGGGATTTGCGCCACAGCCTTTCGGCTCTGCGGAGTTGGGAACGAAGTAAACGGAGACCAGGGTGATACCAGGGGTGGGAGGGCCGACGGGAGGGCTGGCAGGGACGGAGAGGGGCGATGTGGTCAAGAGCAGTGGAAAAAGAGGAAAACCAAGTCAACGCTTGAGAGGTAGGAGACAGAGAGGGGAAATCCAGAGGGAGGAGTTCAGAGGCGGAAGGAAATTGTTCAGCTAGAGAGGGAGTGAGGTGACGAGAGAGACGAAGGGGAGAAGGTGGTTGGGCTGGAGGTGCTGGAGCTCCAGAGTGGTAGCATAAGGCTGATAGACAAAAATGGTCAGACCATGGAAGAGAGTGAGCGGAAAGGTTCGAGAGGGAGAGGGTGGAGGATGTGGGGGTCAAGAGGAGATCAAGGGTATGGCCAGCGGAATGGGTGGGGATGACAATATGTTGGAAAAGAGAGAGATCATGGAGAAGAGTAAGAAAAGCATGATCCCGAGGAGTAGAAGGAGAGTCAAGATGCAAATTAAAGTCACCAGCGATGAGGAGATGAGGATAGAGTAGGGAGAGATCAGAGATAGAGCGAAGGAGAGAGTCCCAAAGGTCAGAACGAAGGGTAGGGGGAGAATAGATAAGAAGAATATGAATCGGAGGAGAAGTGTGAAGATGGAGGAGAAGAGCCTCAGGGTAGGAGAGAGATGGTGAGAAAAGCTGGGTGAAAGAAAGAGAAGGGGCAAGGATTGCAGCAACTCCACCGCCAACATGGCCGATGCGGGGGACAGAAGCTGCCGAGAACCCAGGAGGGAGACAGCGGTTGAGGAGGGCGTCCTCGCCCTCCTTCAACCACGTCTCAGTGAGAAGAGTAAGGTCAAAGGAGGATTGTGAAATAAGGTCATGAATAAGTAAGGATTTGGATCTAAGGGAGCGACAGTTAAGAAGGCCAATCTTGAAAGTAGGTGGAAGGAGGGAGGAGGCAGTAGAGGGGGAGGAAAGAGGAAAGCATAAGGAAGAAGAAGAACAAGGAAGAAGAAGAACAAGGAAGAAGATTGTGATGGCAGCGAGAACGTTGACAAAAGCCAGAGGGTGGGCGGCGCCCCCAGTGTACCGAAATATGAGCCATCGAGCAGATAGAAGGTAGAGTGGAGGGAGATTGAGGGACAAATGAATTCAATACCTGGAAAGGCCAAGGAGAGGTGCAGGCAGCAGATGAAGGCAGAGGTATCAGATCTCCTGATCCGGTGGCAGCAAAGAGGAAAACAGCTGCAAAGAAGGAACAGCAAGAGACAGAAGTAAAGCGGGGTCCAGGGCCCCTGGAGCGGCCCCAAGGAGCGCACCTAAGGAGCACGTCGTGCTCCTTATGCGCGCTCCTTCGGCGCGCGCTTATGTTGCGCGCCGCGGCGACAAGCGCCACAGGCGCTTCAGTTTTATAGTAGTGGTGCAGAATACCTCCAATCGCGCGGCCGCGTCACAGCAGGGGGCGGAGTCAAATTGTTGTGGGGAAGCAGGCAAGAGGAGCGGTTAAAGCAGGCACTGGGAAAACAACAGAGGGACAGGGGAAACAGCAGTAAATACAGCGGCAGCATCAGACAACAGACAGTGGAAACCCCACTACCTCTGGGGTTGCAACCCGATCTTCTCTCTCAGGATCAGGGTTCCCTTCTGCACCCCAATCTCAAATCTCTCAATTTGATGGCCTGGAGGCTGCAAGGGTAGTGTTGGCTCCCTGGGGCCTGCCTCAGGAAGTGGAAGAGGTGGTCTTGGCCTCTAGAAAGCAATCCACCAGGAAAACCTATGCCCTGAAATGGAGAAGGTTCTCCTTGTGGTGTCAGCAACGCACGGAAGATCCTTTCTCCTGCACTGTGCCAGTAGTGCTTTAGTACCTGCTGCACTTGTCTAATCAGGGCCTTAAGTCCAATTCTGTTTGGGTCCATCTCTCTGCTCTAGCAGCTCACCACTCCCTGGTGGAGGGACACTCTTTTTCGGTTCACCCTTTGGTGTCCAGGTTTCTCAGAGGCTTGCTCTTGCTCAAGCCTCCTCTCCGTCCACCGACCCCTGAGTTGGAGTTGAATGTGGTCTTGCAGCAACTGACTCGTCCACCTTTTGAGCCGATGGCTACATGTTCCCTCCGCTTCCTTTCTTGGAAGACTCTATTCCTAGTGGCCCTTACCTCGGCCAGGCGAGCGAATGAGCTTCAAGCCCTGGTCTGTGACAGACCATATACTCGCTTCTATAGGAACAGGGTAGTCCTTAGGACTCATCCTAAGTTCCTCCCAAAGGTTGTCTCCTCTTTCCATCTCATACAGGAGGTGGTTCTCCCAACGTTCTTCCCTAGGCCCCATGCCAGCCGGGCTGAGACGGTCCTGCATACCCTGGACTGTAGAAGGGCCTTATACCTTGAGCGTACGCAGGGGCATAGGAGGGCTACTCAGCTCTTCGTATCTTTTGACCCTAATAACTTGGGGTTACCTGTCTCCAAGCGTAACTTGTCCATCTGGGTGGCTGACTGTATCACCTGGGCTTACAGGGCAGCTGACCTTCCCTTGCAGGGTCGGGTCACGGCCCACCGTGTCAGGGCAATGGCTGCCTCAGTAGCTCATCTCCGCTCTGTACCGTTGGCAGACATCTGTAGGGCTGCAACTTGGTCCTCAAGCCAGACTTTTGTGGCCCATTACTGCCTGGCGAGGGAGTCCCATAGGGACATTGCTTTCGGTCAGGCAGTACTCTGGAATCTCTTCGAGGTTTAGGCAACTCCTACCCTCCAGCCCTCTGGTTGGGCTACCGGTGGGGGTATGTTTCAGTGAAATCCTTTCTCTGATGCTGCGGCTAGAGGGAGCTCATTTTTCAGCTCTGGGTCCCCAGTAGCCTGAAGCTGGGGAGTCCCATATGTGAGGACTGACTTCCTGCTTGGTCCTGGAGAAAGAGTAGTTACTCACCTGTAACAGGTGTTCTCCAGGAGCAGCAGGAATCAGTCCTCACAACCCTCCCTCCTCCCCTGGGAGTTGCAGTTGTACATAGTTCATTTTTACATTTTTTGTGCTGTCTTTTAGCTATGTCATTTGACTGAGCAAGATGGCACCTTTAGGCGGGAAGGGGACCGCGCATGCGTGCAGTATTCCCAAAGGCTTTCTTAGAAAGCTGGGGAAATGCTCCGCATGGGGGCTCCATCGATGTCACCCATATGTGAGGACTGATTCCTGCTGCTCCTGGAGAACACCTGTTACAGGTGAGTAACTACTCTTTATGGTCTTCCACTTGTACTTATGACCAGCCACACAACATATGCCATGAATATTATTCCATGGAATACATACACTGCGGTAATGATTGCCCATTTAGCAAAATACGAGTAATAACGTGAAGCAAAATTCCTGGCACACACCACCTTTGAGTCCAGTGCATTGCTCATACCTATAAATGGCAGAGCTTCATAGACTAGACATGGCCTGGAGGCCTAGCTATTGGAGAGAACCCTAGGTCCCACACCCTAAAGTAGCTCCTAAAGCAGCTGCACTCCCCAGACCTCCTACCCGCACAACTCCTGCCAACCCAGATGCTGCCCCTGGAGTTCATAACTTATCAGGTCATTCGATCCACCACCATTACAACCCCTAGAGGTTTCATACCTGGGACACTGGTCTGAAAATGTACACGTCTGCCTCCTCACCTACATTACCAAGGAAGTTAACCAGTCTTGCTATGTGTGTGTCCACTACCCTGCTCACCAAAAGGGAGATGTACCTATCCTGGCAGTTGAAATCCTCTTATTTATAATTCCACTGTCCCCAAACTCTTTTAACACTATGACTCTGTTGAGGGTTGGCCAAGGCAGAGAGGCTCGCATCCTGGAGATGAATGCATGGCTGCATGGATGGTGTCTTCGAGAGCGTTTTGGTTTCCTAGACCATGGGATGCTGTTCCAAGGGTTGCAGAGCAGAGATGGCATCCATCTGTCCAAGAAAGGTCAACGCATCTTTGGTAGTAGATTGGCTAATCTACTGAAGAGGGCTTTAAACTAGATTCGTTGGGGATGGGTGAAGAAAGCCCCCAGGTAAGTGAAAGCCCCCAGGTAGGTGATACATTAAATACCTTTATGGAAATGGTAACAGGGGTAACATATAGAAAGCAGTGTGTATTAATGCCCGTAGCATGGGAAATAAGATCCCTGAAGTTGAAGCTTTGGTGGGAGTGGCTGACTTGGATTTAGTGGCAGTTACAGAAACATGGTTCACAGAAAACCATGACTGGGATGTAACTATACCTGGCTATACTTTATTCAGAAAGGACAGGGTAGGAAGAAGGGGAGGAGGAGGGGCACTATATGTAAAAACTACTATTAAAGCTTTGGAATTACAGAGCTTAAAAGGGAGAGAGGAGGCATTGTGGGTTAAACTAGAAAGAGGGAAAGAGAAATCTATTTGCATTGGTGTGATATACAGACCTCCCTCACAAGAGGAAGAGGTGGACAGAGAGTTAATTGAAGACATACGCAGCATTGCTAGGAAAGGGGAAGTGCTACTGCTAGGAGATTTCAATATGCCAGATGTTGATTGGCACATTCCTGCTGCAGTATCATCTAGAAGTAAGGAGATCCTGGATTCTCTACAGGGAGAACTATTCAAGCAATTGGTAACAGACCCCACACGTGAAGGGGCCATACTGGACTTGGTGCTTACCAATGGTGAAAGTGTTTCTGATGTTGTAGTGGGAGATCATTTTGCATCCAGTGATCACCAGATGGTGTGGTTCAGTATTAGGAATAGGGCTGTTAGAATCCATTCCAAGGTGAAGATCTTAGACTTTAGGAAGACTAACTTTGCGAAGATGGGCCAATACCTCAGGGAGTCGTTAGTGGGATGGGAACAGCTGGGGGATGTAGAAAAACAGTGGGCAAAACTGAAAGGGGGTATTTTAAAGGCAACCAACCTTTTTGTTAAAATGGTAAATAAAGGCAAAAGGAACAGGAGACCGCTATGGTTTTCGAAGGAAGTAGCTGAAAAAGTGAAGAAAAAGAGGGAGGCCTTCATGAAATACAAGAGATCACAGAGAGAGGAAGACAGGCATCTGTATTTGGAAAAACTTAGAGAAGCTAGCAAAGTAGTCAAGAAGGCAAAGATTCAAAAGGAGGAGGAAATAGCCAATGCAATAAAATGGGGGGATAAGAGGAAGGGCAAAAGTGGTATTGTCAGACTCAAGGGTGCAGGGGGGGAATATGTAGAAGCTGATAAGGATAAAGCGGAATTGCTTAACAAATATTTTTGTTCTGTGTTCACAGATGAAGAACCAGGAGCAGGACCTCAGAAAACACCCACAAATAAGAAAAGAAGCGAGGGACATCTTGAACAATTTTCAGAAGACTGTGTTCATGAGAAACTAGCTCAACTTAAAGTAGACAAAGCGATGGGACCGGATGGGATACACCCTAGAATACTGAGGGAACTTGGGGACGTTCTAGCAACTCCACTGACTGACCTTTTCAATGCCTCGTTGGAGTCGGGAGTGGTGCCAAAGGACTGGAGAGAGGCTCATGTGGTGCCTTTACACAAAAGCAGAAGTAAGGATGTGGTTGAAAACTACAGGCCGGTTAGTTTAACTTCAGTGGTGAGTAAATTATTGGAAACGCTGCTGAAAGAGAAAATAGTGAGGTTTCTGGAATCCGGCGGATTACAGGATCCGAGGCAGCATGGATTCACCAGAGGCAGGTCTTGTCAGACAAATCTGATTGATTTCTTTGACTGGGTGACCAGGGAGTTGGACCGAGGGAGAGCTCTAGATGTGGTGTATTTAGATTTCAGTAAAGCCTTTGACACTGTTCCTCACAGGCGACTTATAAACAAACTGAGCACCCTAGGGATGGACCCTAAAGTTACTGCTTGGGTTAGAAATTGGTTGGGTGGGAGGCGACAAAGAGTACAAGTAAATGAAGCTCACTCTGAGGAGAAGGATGTTACCAGTGGTGTGCCCCAGGGATCTGTCCTTGGTCCGATTCTTTTTAACATCTTTGTTAGTGATATAGCGGAAGGGCTGTCGGGTAAGGTTTGCCTCTTTGCGGATGATACCAAAATCTGCAATAGAGTAGACACCCAGGAAGGTGTAGATAACATGAGGAGGGATCTAGCTAAGCTTGAAGAATGGTCTAGAATTTGGCAGCTGGGATTTAATGTTAAAAAATGTAAGGTCATGCATTTGGGCTGCAGCAATCCAAGGGAGCAATACAGTATAGGAGGTGAAGCACTTTTGTCCACTAAAGAAGAGCGGGACCTAGGCGTGGTTGTGTCTGATGATCTTAAAGTAGCTAAACAGGTAGAAAAGGCGACGGTAAAAGCTAGAAGGATGCTTGGGTGCATACGGAGAGGAATGACTAGCAGAAAAAAGGAGGTGATAATGCCTCTGTATAAGTCTTTGGTGCGACCTCATTTGGAGTATGGTGTGCAATTCTGGAGACCGCACCTTCAAAAGGATGTGAACAGGATGGAGTCGGTGCAGAGGGTTGCTACTAAAATGATTAATGGGCTTCATTATAAAGCATATGAGGACAGACTTAAGGATCTTAATATGTACACCTTAGAGGAAAGGCGGGATAGAGGTGATATGATTGAGATGTTTAAATACCTCCGTGGCATAAATGTTCAGGGAGAGAGCCTCTTTCAATTGAAAGCAAGTTCTGCTACGAGGGGACATGGGATGAGGGTGAAGGGAGATAGATTCAGGAGTGATATGCGGAAATATTTCTTTACGGAAAGAGTAGTGGATCCGTGGAATAGTCTCCCAGTGGAGGTGGTAGAGATGAGGACAGTAACTGAATTCAAAAAAGCATGGGACCAACACAGAGGATCTCTAAAGGTAAAAAGTGGATTGTTGTAGTTGTTATGGAAGGACAGACTAGATGGGCCTTGTGGTCTTTTTCTGTCATCATGTTTCTATGACTCTTTTATCTTAGTGGCTACTTTGTTCCCTGCAACCTTATGTTTCAACAAGACAGGTAGTGGTCAAGCACAAGGGGAATTCAATTGTGTGTATGTCTTAGATCCTGATAACCCAGTGAGACCTTACAATTGAACCCTCATCAGGAACTTTACCTATATGCATCCTCTTAGTCATAACCTCATGGGTTGAGAGCAATTTAATAAACTACCTCACTTCCTGGAGGGCTCTTCCTGGTACTTACTGGACCTGTGGTAGGAAAGCCTTTTCTGTTTTTCCCAAAGCAGGTTCTGGTCTTTGTGCCCTGTCCCTGCAATTATGCTGCGATCCTCCCTTCCAACAGGTAAACTCCGGAATTGGCAAGCAGTTGACTCCACCGGTTTAGACAAGATCACTGCTTACTCCCATGATGGTGACTCTGTTGCCCATGCTATTATTCCCAGCATTGGAGTTTTCTATAACAATAGGGACATTCATACCTTAGCAGCTACCCTACAGCCTTTCTGAATGAGTCAGATGGACCTTTTACTAACATACAAGAGGAACTCTCAGAGCTCAGGAACTGATGGGCCCTTGATTACCTCCTTGCCTTCCAAGGATGGGTCTGTGCTCTTATTGGATCTGAATGTTGCGCCTATGTTTCTGATCAGACCTTTAACCTTACTACTCACATTGATGCTATTAATTCCCTACAAAAATCCTTGAATTACACACTGTCAGGCAAAACAGGTTTTTGCAGTCTCTTCAATTGGTTCAGAGGATGGGGGTGGCTCCAGAAACTTGTGACCTACTCTTTAAAAGTAATAGTTGTGATGGTTGCCCAATGTTGCTGTGTACAGTGTGTCCCCAGCCTACTCTAGCTTATGAAGAGTTGCCTTCCACAGGACTCCACAGTACAGATGATCATTTCCCCTAATGTGAATACTAAATTGAACTACATATCCATATTGAGACCTCCAGGAAATACCAGATGCAAAGCAGGTTGAGGACCCCATTTCCCTTGGAGGGACAGAAGACCCCCAACCTTACCCTATCCCTCCTGTGTGAATACTGGCCGGAAGGCAGTATTCAAAGGGGGGAACTGTCAAGGGCCACTGGACAGGAACCTTGGGTATTAACAACTCTGAACTTTGACTGGACAAAGGGAACTTGTGCTGAGGATATATGGCAGACCATGGTAATTGTAGTTTGTGCTTACAGTGGAGGTTTCCACTAAGCTGGGGCCCTCTTCTTCCTGTCCTGCAGTTGAACTCTAGCAAAAATGTGTACATTTTAAGGTTATTCCTCTTTTGCAAGAATTTGTAAGAAATGAAATTAACCACAGCCTTAGGCCCACCCATTGATCACTGAAAGGCGGTATATAAAAAATGTTAAATAAATACATAAGTTAGAATTGACAGAAAATCCTAAAGCTTTTTAGTCTCAAAAACTCCTTTTTGTTTCTATTTAGTTTTAGGCTTATTTTAATAGTTTAAGAGTCCTGCTTAAGAATACTATTCAATGCATAAGAGTGAGTTAAGTTCCAAAACCAAATATCTAATATCTTGTACTGAGGGCTACCTATCTGTTACGGTTGTAAATTGCTTAGCACATCAAAGCAGATTTCCATTCAAAACCTTTTCTTTCACCTAAACACAGTGTCACCTAGGTTGCACAATAAATAATAACTTCCTGTGCTTGTATAACTTTGATGCATAACCTACAGAGTTGAAGTATTACTAATAGGGACAGATTCCATTAAGCATCAATCTACATGATACATTTTAAGGGATACACTAAACAAAACCCTAATCTCTTTACTCCAATTGTTTATGTACAATTTATAATGTTACTTTAAACCTTTAAGCTGTAAGAATCATTTGTAACTCTGTATGACCTGTCTGGCCATATGTTAAAGGATGCTGCCCCAACTGAAGCCTCAAGAGGCTCACAGTAAATGAGGAACAAAGAAACATGAAGCCTGGTCAAAGGATCAGCGTAGTTACTCACCTGTAACAGATGTTCTCCATGAACAGCAGGAATCAGTCCTCACATAAAGGTGATGTTGATACTGACGGATCATGTGCGGAACATTTCCCCAGCTTGCATGTTTCCCTTCCCGTCCAAGGATGCCATCTTGCTCAGTCAGGTGCCAGAGCTAGAGACCTACCAAGAAGATGGCAAAAATGGACAGAAACTCCTAGAAGAGGAGGGAGGGTTGTGAGGACTGATTCCTGCTGTCCCTGGAGAACACCTGTTACAGATGAGTAACTACGCTTTCTCCAGGAACAAGCAGGAAGTCAGTCCTCACATATGGGACTCCCTAGCTACAGGCTACCGAGGACCTGTAGGAAAATTCATGGCAGAGCCGTGAGCAGTTGCCAGTGAATCTGAAGGCAAGCCCGAGGGCCCCGAGTCCATGGAGGGCCATGATTCCAGTAACCTGAACAAGAAGGGTCGAAGGGCAGGAGTTGCTCAAACCCTGAAAAGATTACGGAGAACCTCCTGGCCAAAGGCTGAGTCCCAGCAGGACTCCCTCTCCAGGCAGTAATGTGCAGCAAAGGTATGAGTGGAAGACCAGGTGGCGGCCCGGCAGATGTCCACCAGTGGCACCAAAAGTAGGCTAGCGACGACGTTACCATCGCCCAGACATTGGTCGCCGTGACTCGGTATTTCAGGGGTAACCCAGCCTGGGTCTAGGCAAAGGCGATGCAGTCCACCACCCAAATGGACAAGTTTACTTGGTGACCGCCAACCCCAGGTGGCTAGGGGTCATAGAAGACAAAAAGCTGCCCAGTCCTGCGGTAGTTCTGAGTCTGCTGCAGGTAAAAGGAAAGGGCCCTCTTGCAGTCCAGGGTATGGATAACTGGTTGGTATGGGGCCTCGGAAAGAAGGTGGGCAGTACTACCTCCTGGTTGAGGTGGAAATCCGAGACAACCTTCGGGAGGAACTTGGGGTGAATGCGCAGAACCATCCAGTTCCTGTAGAGCCTTGTGTAGGGCGCCTCGGCAATCAGTGCCTGGAGTTCACTGACTCTATGGGCAGAGATGAGAGCCACCAGAAAGGCCACCTTCCAGGACAGGTGCCACAGGGAGCAGGTAGCCATGGGCTCGAAAGGCAGCTTAGTCAACTGTGCGAGGACCACGTTTAGGTCCCACTCTGTTGGTGGGGAGCAGATGGGGGGCTTGGAGAGGAGCAAGCCCCGCATAAAGCAAGAGATGAGGGGCTGCCCCGAGAGGGGTTTGTCCTCGGTGGGATGGTGGTTCACTGAGATGGCACTCAGGTGAACCCTGACTGAGTTAGACTTTAGTCCAGCCTGCGAAAGATGGAGTAGGTATTGCAGGACCAAGTTTATAGGACAGGAGAACGGGTTCGCTTGGTTCCCCGAGCACCACACTGAGAACCAACACCAATTGAAGGCATACGCCCGCCTGGTTGAGTCCTTCCGGGAGGCCAAAAGGATGTCCTCGATCTCCATGGCCATACAGAGTTACAAATGATGGATGAAGAGGAGCTAAGGCGACTCGCTCAGCAGCCAAGCTGTGAGGGACAGATACCTCAGATTGGTGTGAAGGAGCAGGCCCCCGTCCTGCGTCAGAAGCCACGGTGAGCTCCCGAGAGGGACCAGGGGCTCTGTTGAGAGACGGAATAGCAGGGGGAATTACAGCTGTCTGGGCCACCTCAGGACCATGAGGATCACCAAGGCCCTGTCTAGCTGGATCTTGAGGAGGTTCCGAGCTATGAGCGGTGTGGGGGGGAAGGCATACAGCAGGCCCTTGTGCACAAAAGGAGGAAGGCATTCCGGAGCCAGCCTGCCCGAGTGCGGGAGGGGGCCACAGAACTGGGGAAGCTGCGTGTTTGCAGGGCTGGCAAAGAGATCCAGGTCTAGGGTTCCCTAGCACCAGAAGAGCCGTTGTGCCGTCTCAGGACACAGGCGCCACTCGTGCAGCTGGAGGACCCTGCTCAGCTGGTCCACCAAGGAGTTGTTCTGGCCCGGGAGATAGGAGGCTCAGAGGTTTATGCCCTGCCAAACGAGCACAGGCCACATCCCCCTGGCAGAGGCTGTAAGAGCCGGTACTCTCCTGTTTGTTCAAGTAGAACATTGCGACCTGGTTGTCCATCTGAACCAGCACCACTCGGTGCTGCAGGCGGTGCCAAAAGGCCTTCAGCGCGAGGACAGCCCGGAGCTCCAGCAGATTGATCTGCTGCCGACTCTCCTCGTGGGACCAGGTCCCTTGGATCACAGCTCCTCACAGTGGGCCCCCCAGCCTGACAGGGAGGCATCCGTAGTTAGGGTTGGGGTCTGGAAGGGCATGCCTCGGAGCAGGTTCCATGTGTCCTGCCACCAGGTCAGGGACTCCATCAAGTGAGGTGTGACTGAGATGGGATCTCGGAGTTGGCCGGTAACCTGGGTCCACTGCGTGCAGAAGCACCACTGCCCCACCTGCATGTTGAGATGGGCGTTGGGCACGACATGGACCATGGAGGCCATGTGGCCGAAAAGGCAAAGCATCGACTGTGCCGAGATCATGCGGTGGTTGCGAACATCGGATGCCAGGAAACTGAGGTGGTCTGCCCTATCCCGGGGAAGGAAGGACATGGCCTGAAGAGTATCCAGGTGAGCCCCTATGAACTCCAGGGATTGTACTGGAGTAAGGTGGGATTTCAGGTAGTTGACCACGAATCCCAAGTGCTGCAGAAGCCGAATCATGCAAGCTGTGGCCAGACGGACCTCTGAGGCTGTGTCCCCTTTTATGAGCCAGTTGTCTAGGTAGGGGTAGACTAAGGTGCCTTGTAGACGGAGATGGGCTGTCACCACCACAAGACACTTGGGGGCTTGTTTACAAAGCTGCGGTAGTGGTTCGCGATCGTTATCGGAGCCGCAGCCCCATTGATTCATTGATTCAATGGGGCTGCGGCTCCGAAAACGATCACGAACTGCTACCGCGGCTTTGTAAACAAGCCCCTTGGTGAAGTCCCATGGTGTGGAGGCGCGTCCAAAGGGAAGCACCTTGTACTAGTAGTGGTGACTGCTTACCACGAAGTGCAGGTACTGTCTGTGCTTGGGGTGGACGAGGATGTGGATATAAGCATTCTTTAAGTCCAAGGAGCATAGCCAATCGCTCTGCTGGAGGTAGGGCAGCAGTGTTCCAAGGGAGAGCATTTTGAACTTCTCCCGCACCAGGAATCTGTTCAGGTTCCTCAGATCGAGGATGGGCTGGAGTCCTCCTGTTCTCTTTGGGACAAGGAAATATTTGGAGTAAAACCCCCTTCCTCTGAGGTGTGGTGGGACTGCTTCCTCCGCCCCATCTTCAAGGAGGCCTGCAAGCTCCTGAGTTAGTAGGGCCTGGTGCAGGGGAAGCTGCTGGGGCTCTCTGAGGAAGTAAGGAGGAGGCAACTGGTCCAGATGGAGGAAACAGCCCTCCCGGATGACCTGGAGGACCCAGGTGTCGGTGGTAATGTATTTCCACCCGAGGGCAAAGTTGATCAGCCTTCTCCCTACCGGTAGCTGGTTGTCCAGCAGTCAAGAGGCTATGCCAGTGGTGTCAAAACCCTGAGGCCAGCTGCGCTGGGGCCAGTGGTTGGGTCTTTTGTCCCTTCAGCATACAGGGGCCATGGGCCACGCTATTACCCTGACTGCCCTGAGTCGGGATCGGTGTAGATTGGTAGGGAGGGTAGCCCCGGTACAGGTGCTCCTTTCTGGTGAAGAAGGGTTTCTTGCCCTGTAGTTTCTTCCTGGGGAGGGAAGAGATCTTCCGAGAGAGCAGAGTATGGGTGACATACTCGGTCTCAATCTCGGCCGCTTTATCCTCCATTGGTTTACTAAAGAGCTGCTCCCCGAGGCAAGGGACTTCGAGGAGCTTCTCCTGGACTTACTGCTCCAGGTCAGAAGATTGGAGCCAAGCTTGCCAGCGGGCACCGATGCCAGCCACCACTACTCGGACGGGAGGATTCGAAGCCATCATAAGCCGCTCATGAGAGGTACTTAGAGCACTCCCCGACCGACTTTGAGAGAGCGCCGGAGATGGTCCCCATCAAGAACCGCCGCAAATCCTCTGCGCTTCTTAATGAGGTTGTGGAGGAACATACCAATATACAATTGGTAGACCTGGATGTGGCATGCTAGCATGGAGCCTTGGTAAGCTTACCGCCCGAGGGCATCGAGAGCATGGGACTCTCTGCCCGGGGGGACCGAAGAGTGGGTCTTCAGGCTCTTCTGTTTATGAATGGCTGATTCGATGACCATGGAAGTGTGGGGAAGCTGTGTCTTCCGGAACCCCAGTCCCCGCTGGACTTTATACACAGAGTCCAGGCATTTGCTGATGATGGGGATAGAAGCCAGGATTTCCCACATACAGAGAAGGAGCCAGTTAAGGATGGAGGGAACCTGAACCTTAAAGGTTTCCTTCGGTGGTGCCTCATATTGGAGGATATCGAGTTCCTCCGCTCAGGGCTCCTCCTCTGATTTGGCGGTGAGCACAAGGGCCCACACCATATCCTGGACAAACTTTAGAAAGGAGGTGTCCTCGGGAGGAGACCACCACCTCTGGGTCAGCGGAGATGGGCCCAAGGGAAGGTCTTGGTGAGACCAAGTCTCTGGTGTGATTTCCCCATCGGATTCCCAGTCCGAATAGTCCGTGGAGGACTCAGGGTCGGGCAGTTCTAGAGGGATCGGTGACCTATGCTGGGCTCCTGAGACCAGAGCCTGTCGAAAGCCGTAGGCACTCGCCCAAGATGATCTCACGCCCGAGGAATGGGACAGAGATCAAGACCCTCATGAGGCCTCTGGCTCTTGGGGGTCACTGCGGCGGCCTGGGGAGTCCTCGAGGTCGAGGTTCATGCGGTCTCAAGGTGCATGCTGGCGGGGTCAGGCATCAGCGCCTGCTGGGCAGCAAGGAACTCAGAAACGCTGCATTTCAAGGTCAGCATTCGGGCCTCCCACTGGGGAGTGGGGCCCTGCGACACAGACGCCGGGGTGACCATGTCAGGCGTCAAAGAGGAAATGGGGTTCTCACCGGGATGACCCTCGGGAGACTGGGCACCATCATCAGAGGCCTCCGTATCTGTTTGAAGTACCTTTCTCATTCGCTCCCTCTCCAACTCTTTGGACTGCCGTGGGGGGCTGAGAGACCATGCGCATGATTTCTCACACTTGTCTGGCCCCCCAGACTGCATCCACACAGCCTTCTTCTTCTTCTTTCGTTCACACTCAGGTGACCCTTGGTCAGAATGCTGCAGAGGGGCCTTGGGAGACTCCAAGGGTTGCTGGGTCATGGAGCGCGAGGCTACCAGGGATACTAGGGTCGAGTGTGCCTTATGGAAGATATCATCTAGCTTCTGTCAGCGACTCTAGATGGCCTTAGAAGACATCTTTTTGCAAAGGGAGCATTGCTCTGGATCGTGGTCAGCCCCCAGGCACTGGAGACAACAGTCACGGGTGTCTGTAAGAGACATGTTCTTTACACTTTTTGAAACCGGAGACCATCGGGACAAAAAGGACCCCTGCGAGGTCAAAGATCCTTGATGCGGCCAGCGGTTAAAAAGTGTGTGAAAGTGCAGAAAGGTAAAGGATGGGAAAAACAGATCCCGAGACTGGCAGCTGAGGCTGCGGTGCTTGAGATGGTGGGAAGTGAACTAGTGCTAGCCGGAAAAAACCAAAATTGTATTGGAAAGAGAGAAAACCTTTTCTGGGGACGAGACACATGTCTGAAGGGTTCTGCAGAAAAAAGGAGACTTGAGCAAGATGGCACCCTGGAGCAGAAAGGGGACAACGCATGCGTGGTGGCATTGCCAAAGGTTTTCTTTGAAAGCTGGTGAAATGCTCAGCACGGGCTCTGTCGGTACCGACATCACCCAAATGTGAGGACTGACTTCCTGCTTGTTCCTGGAGAAAGAGCAGTTATGCTTGCTCATTGTGGTTGGGGCCGCTCGCCTTATGAACTAGTCAATGGGAACACAGAATGAGAAACTGTTAGCCCAAGAGCTAGGAATCTTGTGGTTTACCACTCTTTTCTAAACAGCCTTAAGAAACATTCAGGATGGGACACCTGTTTTGGACCCCTTCAGTTCTGCTTTCTTAGCATTTATTCTTCTGTTTTTTTTTCCTATGTGCCTAATCAATACTGGGCAGAGACTTGTATCTCATGCTGGAATCTCTGCATGTCTGTCAATTCTCTCACTGCATAATCATATACAGGACTGTCATTCCTGGCCTTGTGAGAAAGCATAGTTACTCACCTGTAACAGGTGTTCTCCAGGGACAGCAGGGATCAGTCCTCACAAATGGAGTGATGTCGGCACCAACAGAGCCCGTGCGGAGCATTTCCCCAGATTTCAAATGAAAGCCTTTGGGAATGCTACCACACAGGTGTAGTCCCCTTCCTGCCCAAGGGTGCCATCTTGCTCAGTCAGATGACATAGCTTAGGCAAAAGAGAAAAGAAGGTAAAGGAGGCAACTCCAAGGGGAGGAAGGAGGGTTGTGAGGACTGATTCCTGCTGTCCCTGGAGAACACCTGTTACAGGTGAGTAACTACGCTTTCTCCAGGAACAAGCTCCTCACATATGGGACTCCCTAGCTCCAGGCTGCCAGGGACTGAACCACAACAGCATCAGTGGCGACCCAAGGAAGGCCGTGAGTTGCAGGTGGTGTCCCTACAAAAAGTCTTGGCAGACCCCAGCATCCAGCATCACCATAACTCCAATAGCCTGAACTACTGTGGGACTCACTTTCTAGGCAGTAGAAAGACCACGTGGCAGCCTTACAGATTTCTTACACCGGCACTGCGCATAGGTTGGCCACTCATATGGCCATAGCCCTCACGCGATGAGATCCAGTGCGCCAGAGAGAAACCAGCCCTCTCATAAGCCAGGGCAATGGAGTCCGCCACCTAAATGGACAGGGTTCGCTTGGTCAATGGTAGTCTCAGTCTACTGGCTTCATAAGAGATAAAAAACTGAGGGGCTTTTTGATGGCCTGCAGTCCTCTGTAGACAGGGCTCACTTGCAATACAGGATATGTAAGACAACCTCCTCCCTGCCGACGTGCGGCCGTGGGAAGAAGGTGGGGAGAACAACCTTCTGATTGAGGTGAAAAGCAGACACCACCTTTGGGAGGAATTTGGGGTGCATACGAAGCCCCACTCTGTTTGTATACAACCTGGTATAGGGAGGGTCCACCAACAGGGCCTGCAGCTCACTTACTCTGCGAGCGAATGTCAAAGCCACCTTCCATAAAAGGTATCTCAGGTGGCAGGTGACCAAGGGTTCGAATGGCGGCCTGGTGAGTTGGGAGAGCACCACATTGAAGTCCCATTCCACTACCGGAAGGCAGAGGGGGGGCTTGGATAGCAGGAGGCCCCTGAGGAACCTGGAGACCAAAGGCTGGCCAGAGAGGTGTTTCCCCTCTATAGGGTGATGGTTAGCCGCTATGGCGCTGACATGCATCCTCACTGAATTAGACTTCAAACCCGAGTGTGAGAGGTGCAGTAAGTACTGCAGCATGAGTTTTACTTGACAGGGGAATGGATTCTCATTCCTTTCTGCACACCAGACTGAGAATCTCCTCCATATGAAGGCGTAAACCTTTTGGTGGATGGCTTCCGGGAGGCCAGGAGGATCTTCTCAACCTCACCTGGGAGGTTGAAAGGAGCCCATGCTACCCTTTCATCAGCCACGCTGTCAGCGTTAGGGACCCCAGATTGGGGTGCAGTAAGGAATCCCCCTCCTGAGACAAGAGGTCCGGGTCCCGGCCCAGTGGTACTGGGGTTGTCACTGACAGGGAAAGGAGCAGGGAGAACCAGGGCTGCTTGGGCCGCTTGGGAGCAATCAGGATTACTGAAGCGTGCTCCCTCTGGATCTTAAACAGGCACTTGGCTATCAGAGAGGTCGGTGGGAATGCATAAAGCAGGCCCTGTGACCAGGAGATCGGGAATGCATCTGCCGCCACCCTCCTGTGGTGTGGCTGAGGAGAGAAATATTTTGGCAGCTGTGAGTTGTCCAGGGAAACGAATAGGTCCAGCCAGGGTCTGCCCCAGAGGTGAAAAAGTCTCCGGGTCACCCTGGGGTTTAGGTGCCACTCGTGGGGCCGAAGGACCCTGCTGAGGTTGTCCGCCAGGCGATTGTCCTGGCCTGGTAAGTACACCACCCTCAGGAGCATATGATTGTACAATGCAAAGGAGTGGAGGGCCACTGCTTCCTGATAGAGGGAGTATGAGCCCGTGCTACCCCCTGATTGTCTGTCTGTATGAGGACCGGGAGGTTGCTAAGGAGGTGGCGGAAGGCCTGCAGGGCCAGGGAGATGGCCCTGAGCTCGAGAATATTGATTTGCAGGAGGGATTCCTCGGGGGGCCAGGTGCCCTGGGTGCACTGGTCCTCACAGTGTGCTTCCCAGCCTATGAGGGAAGCGTCAGTTGTCAGGACCCTCTGAGGAGTCGGTGCCTGGAAGGGCATCTTTGCCCTAAAGTGATGCAGGGACTGCCACCAGGTGATGGAGACTGCCAGCTGGTGGGTGACCTTCACCCGGTCCCTCAGCCTGCCTGTGGCTTGCATCCATTGGGAACTGAGGCACCACTGGGCTGCATGCATGTGCAGGCAAGCCAGAGGCGTAATGTGAACTGTTGAGGCCATGTGGCCTAACAGACGGAGGAGCAGGTGAGCTGGCACTGACCTGAAGCCCTGCACCTCCTTTACCAGTTGCATCAGACGGTGGGTTCTTTCCACAGGGAGAACGGCCCTGACTCACAGAGCATCCAGCTGGGCCCCTATGAATTCCAGGTCTTGAACCGGGGAGAGGCTGGACTTGGAGTAGTTGATGATGATCCCAAATGCTGTAGGGTGTGGGTAGTGAGCCTTGTAGCCCGACTGACCTCGAGGGGCATGCTGTCTCTGATGAGACCGTTGTCCAGGTAAGGGAAGACGTGGGCCCCTTGGAGGTGTACATAGGCGGCAACGACCGCCAGGCATTTTGTAAAAACCTTTGGAGAGGAGGAGAGGCCGAACTGTAGCACCCTGTATTGGTAGTGCTGCCCCCCCCATCACGAATCTCAGGTAATGCCTGTGGGAGGAGTGGATCAGGATGTGGGTGTAAGCATCCTTGAGATTCAAGGAGCAGAGCCAGTCTCCCTGGCGGAGGTAGGGTAGCAGTGTTCCAAGGGAGAGCATCTTGAACTCCTCCTTCACCAGGAACTTGTTCAAGTTGCTCAGGTCCAGAATGGGCCGCAGGCCCCCTGTTCTTTTTGGGACAAGGAAATATGTTGAGTAGAACCCCTGCCCCAAAGGTGTAGGAGTACAGGTTCCACTGCCCTGTCCCTGAGCAAGCCTGCGAGTTCTGTGACAAGCAAGGTCTGGTGGAGGAGAGACTGTGAAGGCTCTCCTAAGAAGAAGTCTGGTGGGTTTTACTGTAGATGGAGGAAGTACCCCTCCCTCACCACCTGTAGGACCCACTGGTCTGTGGTGATGCTGGCCCATCTTTGAGCAAAAGAGGCCAATCAACCCCCTGTGGACTGAGTTGGGACTCCTGGGGGAGGGAAGGCCCAGCCCAGGGAGTCAAAAGCTTCCACCGGTTGGGCAGGACCTCATGCCTGGGGCTTGGGATCCTTGGGCTTCCTGGACCTGTGTGGCTTTTCAGTTGTGAGGCCTGGGGAGGCTGCCCTGAGTAAGGCTGGTAGTGGCTGGTCTGGGGGTAGTCCTTTTTCCTCGAGGATTTTTTCCTGGGGAGGGTCAAGGTCTTTTTGGACAGCCTCAGCCTCAATTTCCACAGCCTTATCAGACATCGGATTCCCTAACAGGTTCTCACTATTGCAGGGGGCATCCAGCAGCTTTTCCTGTACCCATTTTCCAGGTCTGAGTTCTGTAACTATGCCTGGAGCCGATGCCGGTGGCTGCTACCCTGGCTGTAGCCCCATCGCAGGCGGCTCAGGAGAGGAATTTGGAAAAAGTCCCGGATGCCCGCCGCTAGGGACTGGAACCTTTGCAGAGGTTCCCTGGCGAGGCCCGCCGAGAACCTTGAAAGCTACTGTATCAGACCCTTAAGGCGCATCCCTATATACAACTCATATGCCTGTATTCGGCACCCAAGGATGGTGCCCTGGTAGCACTTGCATCCCATGGCATTAAGGGTCTGAGCTTCCCTGCCAGGGGGAACTGAGGAGTAGGTCTTTTGACTCTTCAGTTTTTGCATGGAGGATTCTACTATTTATTTATTTATTTAACAGTATTTCTATACCGCCTTATCCTACAATCAAGGCGGTATCACAGCAAAACAATCACAAACGTTGTGTGTGTATTTCATGCAGTGAAAGCTATATCATGGATTGTATGTGCGAGGTTATAGTGTGTTTGATTAGTTGAACTATATACATTGTGCGCTATAATACAGTGTGTCCTATAATACATTTAAGATACATTGTGTACCGTTATATATTTTCTTATCAGGGTGTGGGAGGGGGAATGTGAGAAGTCCTTGGTGGCTAGGTCAAGTTACGTGTCCATAGTGTTCTATGAACAGTGTTGTCTTCACCTGTTTGCGGAAGTCTTTTAGGTCCGTCGTCGATCTCAGTTCGTCTGGGAGGGAGTTCCAGATTGTTGGGGCAGCCAGGGAGAGTGCTCTTTCTGTGGTGTCTTTGCGAGTTTTTCTGACGTCTCTGGGGGCGTTGACTCGGTTGGAGGTTCCTTTTCTTCTTGGGCGTGTGCTGGTGTCTGGCTGTATGAGGGTGTGCAAGCTTTTGGCTGAGGTGTGTTGTTTGATCTTAAATATGTTGAGTTGTGGGGAAGTTGTGGCTTATGGAACCCGGGGCCCTTCCGGATGGGGTAGATGGCATCCAGGCACCGATTGACCACCGGCACCGAGGCTGGGGACTCCCACATCCTGAGGAGCAGCCTTTTGAGGATGGGTGGAACTGGCACCATGAACGTCTCCTTGGGAGGGGACTCATGTTGTCCTCCTCCGATTCCGTCTGGATCGAGACAGCCTAGGCCATGTTATGAACAAAGTTGTGAAAGGCCATGTCCTCAGATGGGGAGTGGCATCGAGGCTCCAGGGGAGATGGCTCGGAGGGGATGTCCCGGTGTCGGGAGGTCTCCGGTGAGGCCTCTTCCTTTTTTTCCCAATCGGAATCCGAGGGTGTTGAGGAGTCAGCCCCAGGGGCAGCTCCAAGGAACTGGGCCCCCTTGGAGGACTTGGGGTCGGACTCCCGGAAACTTGCCAGGGAGGATCGGATCCTCGAGGAGTGTGATCGAGACCTCAATCAATGCCAAGGACTTATGCCGAGGCTCGGTGCCAAGTTTGATGCCCTGAGGCTCCCCTGAGGTCAGGAGGCCCAGTGTCGGGGCTGATGATGCTTGGGGGGCCTGACATCAATGCATGCTGCCAGGCCAAGATGGAGGAGAGGCTCTGCTCCACGGCTGCCATGCGGGACCCGAGTGTCTCAGCTGTGGACACTGAGTGTCTCGGGTCTGACGCTGGCACTCCGGAGAGTGCATCCTCGAGGAGGACTATAGGCTCATGGGTCCTGGCATGGTCTCCACTGGCCGAGGACTCTGGCAGAGGGCGCTGCTCGGAGTCACTCGATTCTCGGTGAGGGACTTTGCCAGGTTTCATCAGCGGCACCTCCTTCAGGACATTCTTCTTCTTTTTAGGAGGGTCCGGGGCTGCACCAGAGGAGTCGCCACCATGGGACTCCGAGGACGCCCGGGCCTCTCACAAAGGGCTGGCTTCGGGGCTCGGCAAGGGGGATGCTGGGGCAGAGTCAGATCTTGGAAACAGCTTCCCCTGCAATTTAGACGGCCTCCTATTCGTTTTAGAGGTCATGGCCTGGCACTAGTCGCAGGTGGAACTGCTGTGGTCCGGGCCCAGGCAGCGAATGCAGCAGTTATGAGTGTCAGTGACTGAGATAGTCTGACTGCAGCAGTCACATTTCTTGAACCCACCAGGAGACATGGTGGGAGAACACCTGGCCAGGGTTGACGACCCCAGGCGAAAAATGTCGCAAAGGCCGGTTGAGGGAAACCCCGAGAAAAAGGAAAAAAAGGAGAGTGCCAAGACCGGCACCAAAGGCGCCATCTCGAGGCAGGAAGGAGACTGGTGCAGCACCAGAGGAAGAGAGAGAGATTTGGCGCTTTTCTGGGGAAGTAAAGGACTGCGTCTGTTGGGCTCCATGGAAAAAAGGAGACTGAGCAAGATGGCACCCTTGGGCGGGAAGGTGTCCATACATGCGTGGTAGCATTCCCAAAGACTTTCTTTTGAACGCTGGGGAAATGCTGCGTGCGGGCTCCGTTGGTATCGTCACCCCATATGCGAGGACTAACTTCCTGCTTGTTCCTGGAGAACAGTCCTTTGCTGCAGCATAGAAATAAACTTTGTAATTTGCTTTACAGATATTTTTCCAGTATCAGTTTGTTTCTTCTGCTCGAGACACGGACCTGTAAAGGGCTGGGCAGTTCTTCCCATGACAACCCTGCTCAATTCTGCCCCTTCCTCTAGCTTGATGTTGCCCCCCCTCCTCTCAAGGTCAAATCTACAAGCTTGTTCTCTCTCTCCTGCTTTCCCTTCCCCCAAATCCCCAACTTTTTGTTTTGTCTATTTCTCAGCTCTCTCTGCTTTCCCCCTCCCTGATTCTCTCTCTCCTCCTTCTCTGTTGACTCAAGGCTCTTTGCTCTTCCCTCAAGCTCAGATCCCTTCCTTCCCTAGTTCTCTTCCCAATCTCTCTTCATCCTAGCAAAACCGCTATCTTCCTAACTCTCTCTTTGTCCTTCCTCCCAGGCTGAGCACCCTTTCTCTGCTCCCTACTTTTCTAATAAGAGCCTCAGCTCTTAGGCTGTACCTTCATTGCTTCCTTTGCCATTCTGTCTTTGAGTGTATCCTATACTATAACAGACCAGTACCTGTGGTTTCAGCCTCTTCACTTAGCCCTGCATAAGTTGGAACCTGCAGCTACAGCTGTCTCTCCCTGGGGCTTTGGCCTCTTCATTCCATGCTTGCCTGCATCAGCAAACACTACTGCACCCCTCTTTTCCTGGATCTGCATGGCTGTCTCATCTTTTATTATTTATTTATTTATTTATTACAATTTCTTATATACCGTACTATTCGACATCAGCGCAGTTTACATTAAACAAAAGACCAGAACAACAGGCTGTTCGGTTTTACAGAGAACAGGTGTACAAACTGGGATAACATGGGTGAACTATTTACATAAAATATCTACAAATAGGCATTCTGACAAATCTCTAGAAGTATCATGTAGTTACTTTCTTTGAGTTAGCTAGGAGTCATTGCTGGCTGGGTAGTACTTGAGGAACAGGTGATATTTGAGTGCCTTCCTGAACTGGGCTAAGTCAACGATAGCATGAATGTTCGATGGTACAGCATTCCAGCATTTTGGGGCGCAAAATCTGAATGTCCTGTTTGCCGTTGTCAGGGTGCATTTTGTCAAGGCCTTCGGGATTATTAGAGAGCTTATTGCTATTGGTCTTCTGGATCTGTTAGGTGGAACAATGTGAATGAGCTCGGTAAGTGAGGAGGATGAAAGACCATTGACGGCCTTGAAGGTCAGTAGTAAGGTCTTGAAAACAAGCCTTCCATGTATGGGGAGCCAGTGAAGCTGCTTTAGGATAGGCGTTACATGGTCGCTCCTAGAGGCCCCATGGAGGACCCTTGCTGCGGCGTTCATGTCAAGTTGTAGCGGGTTCAAGGTAGATTGTGGAAGGCCTTTTAAAATGGCATTAGCATAGTCGAAGTGAGGTAAGATTAGTGCTTGGTATATAGTCCGGAAGTTGTCTGGATCTAATAAGGAACGCAGGTGCCTGAGTGTTCGGATCTTGAAGTATATTGCTTTTACTATGTTACCTATGTGTACCTTCATATCAAGACGTTGGTCCAAAATGACCCCAAGGTATCTTATTGTGGCTTTTGTTTGCAGATCTGCTTCCTTAACTCTTACATGGGGTGGAGGAGTGAAATTGTGGTCCCTCGTGATGAAGAGCACCTCAGTTTTCTTGTGTTGAATATGGAGGTTTTGAGATTGGAGCCATTCTGAAACTGTGCAAGCCTGTACTCGAGCTGCCTCAATCTCTGCCAGGATCATACAACTATTGCCTCTTTTTTGGGGGGGCTTGTGTGTGCTAGCAGTCACAGCTGCAGCCTTTTCTCCCTGGGAAGTCTGGTTGTAGTCTCCACTCTAGACCTGTGCAGACCACATGTGCTGCCTCCTCGCCCACACAGGCCAACACTTTTATACTGTAGTTACCGCCTGTTCCCTATGCAGAATTCTACAAGACAAATGTAGAATGCTACATGGGAGAGGAATTCTGCAAGCTCCCAGGCCTAAAGTAAAGCAGCCTCAGCTTGCAGTTGTTAAAAAGAAAGAAAATGGTCAATGCTAAAAAACACATACCTGAGGTATATTAAGAGAGAAGTACAGGCATCAACAACATAGATTGAGCAAAGAAAAATACTTTAAAATCCTGTAACTGCTGCTTAGTAGTTTATCTGTTGGAAAATGTGTTACACAAGTAAATATAGAAGCCCTGCATCTGCCTGCTGATATGAGATGACCAACACATGCTCAACAGAACAGAAGCGCATCTCTAGAAAGCTTTCTATGAAGAGTCCATCCTGGGATTCCATCAACATCATCTAGGCGTGAACTCTGTCCTGTTTGCCTTCAGATAAAGCATAGTTACCTGTAACAGGTGATCTCCGGTTACAGCAGGAATTTAGTCTTCACATATGGGTGACATCGGTACCGATGAGCCCGTGCGGGAACGCTCCCCGGTGTCCAGTAGGAAAGCCTTTGGGAGCATCCCACTGCACCTGCATAGTTGCCTTCCTGCCTTTCCAGCTCTCTCTCCTCAGTTGAGTATGTAGTTGAGAAAAAAGGAGAGAAAGAGAAGACCTACAACTTCTAGGGAAGGAGTGTGGGTTGTGAAGACTAAATTCCTGCTGTTCCCGGAGATCACCTGTTACAGGTGAGTAACTAAGCTATCTCCAGGAACAAGCAGGAATGTAGTCTTCACATATGGGACTCCCTAGCTAGGTGATGCCAAAGAGATGATCTCAGGATCAACTGTGGATCACACAGGCATGACTAGAGAGGTCATGTGTCCTCCAAGGATGTCTGGTATTGAAAACCGTGACGGAGGGTAGGAGTTGTTCTAAGTCTGAAAGAGATGCTGGAGAACAGCTTGGGTAAACAAGGCATCCTGGCAGGAGTCCTTGTCCAGGCAATAGTGAGCAGCAAAAGTGTGGACCGAAAATCAAGTTGCTGCTTTGCATATCTCATCAATAGCAACAGAGCACAAATTTGCCATAGAGGCAGCCAAGGCTCCAACATTATGGGCAGTGATGTGACCCTCGAGAAAAAGTCCTGCCTTTTCATAGGCAAAAGTGATGCCGCCAGCTATCCACTTGGAGAGAGTTCGTTTGAATAGTGGCAAGCCAAGGTGACTTGAGTCAAGCTGGGAAGCTTTTCGGTGCTCTCGAGTTCTCTGGAGATAAAACGTTAAGGCATGTTTGCAATCCAGAGTGTGAATGGTTGCCTCTGCCCTAGAGGAATGAGATCTAGGGAAAAAGACAGGAAGGTAGACTGGTTTAATGGAAGGGCGAAGCAAGGGTGAGTCCTAAGGACAACCTTATCATGGTGGAAACGTGTATAAGGAGGGTCAGCCACCAAAGCCAGGAGCTCGCTTATACGCCTTGCTGAAGTGAGGGCAATAAGGAAGATGACCTTCCATGTGAGAAACTTAGGTGGAGTAGTGGATAGAGGTTCAAAGGGCAGCTTGAGAAGCTATCCTAGAACAACATTAATGTCCCATAACACTGGAGGCAGCTTAATGGGGGTTTTAGTCAATAAAAGACCCCTCAAGAAGCATGCTACGAGCAGTTGAAAAGAGATGGGTTGGCCATCAAAGGGCAGGTGAGAGGCCACAATTGCACTTAAATGTACTCTCACTGAATTGGTTTTAAGTCCAGTAGATGATAGGTGGAGGAGGTGCTCAAGTAGTGCTTCCATTGTAGCTGAGAAGGGATTAATATTCCTCTGAAAACATCAGAAAGAAAACCTACGCCACTTGAAACTGTAGGACCGTCTAGTGGATGGTTTTCTAGAAGCTAAGAGGATGTCCTTAACCTCCTGGGGAAGGTTAATACCTTGGAAGGCTATGCCTTCAGCAGCCATGCTGTGAGATGGCGAGAATGCAGACTGGGATGGAGCAATGACCCCTCTTCCTGAGAGAGGAGATCGGGAGCAGACCCCAGATCTGTGTGTTGAGTCTGAGAAAGATGTAGAAGGAGAGAGTACCACGGTTGGCATGGACAGCATGGGGCTATGAGTATCATGGAGCCCTTGTATCTCTGGAGTTTGAAAAGAGTTTTGGGAATTAGGGGTAGGCATATAGGAAGTCGTGACTCCAGTGTAGGTGAAAAGCATCCACCTGCTGACTGTCTGGTGCAGGAATTCTGGTGCAGAAGTGGGGAAGTTTGGCATTCTGAGGACTTGCAAAAAGGTCTATCTCTAGAGTCCCCCAGATTTGAAAAATGTGAGAGACTTTGTCTACATGAAGAGACCACTCGTGGGGAAGAAGGATTCGACTCAGTCTGTCTGCTAAGATATTGTGTTTGCCCAGAAGATACACCGCATGTAGGTGAATGCGATGATGTATGGCAAAGGACCAGAGATGTAGAGCTTTGCTGCAGAGGGTTCAAGAGCCTGTTCTGCCCTGCTTGTTCACGTAGAACATGGCTACTTGATTGTCCATTTGGACCAGGACTCTGCGGCAATGAAGATGGTCCTGGAACACTTTGAGAGCATTGAGAATGGCTCTGAGTTCCAGCAGATTTATATGGAGCTGTGACTCCTGATAAGACCAGAGTCCTTGAGTGGATAGAGCATCTAGATGAGCACTGCAGCCCAATCTGGATGCATCTGGCATCTGAAAAGGTGATCCTACGAGGAGGTTCTCTGGGGATTACCACCACTGGAGAAATGAGATTAGTAGGGTAGAAACTGTTATCTTGTCTCCCAGGCGACCCGATGCCTGAGACCACTGGGATGCCAGTGTCCATTGGGCTGTTCCCATATGCAAGCGAGCAAATGGAACAACATGCACCGTTGATGCCATATGGACCAGAAGCTGTAGCATTTCTTGAGCAGTGAGAAAATTCTTGAGGCATGCTTGAGATGCTGACTGATTGAGTCGAGTGCAGCGGAGCTTTGGCAGAAATGCCCTCGATTGCTGAGTGTCTAGGAGAGCCCCTATGAACTCTAGTTTGAGAGGGGATGAGTTAGGACTTTGGGAGATTTATCACAAATCCCAAGTGTTGTAGCACCTGCATAGTACGTGAGAGAGCTAGGCTGGCCTCTAGAGAGGTGCTTGCATGAATGAGTCAGTCGTCTAAGCAAGGGAAGACAGATATCCCTAGTCCTTAGGAATGTGGCTACTACCACCAAGCATTTTGTGAAGACTCTCGGGGCAGAGGCGAGGCTGAAAGGCAGGACTCTGTATTGATGATGTCTTCCTTGGAACATGAAGTGGAGGAACCTTCTGTGCTGTGGATGAATAAGTATGTGAGTGTACGCTACCTTTAGATCTAGAGAACAGAGCCAATCCTGACTGGAGATAGGGGAGAAGGGTCCCTAGGGAGATCATTTTGAATTTCTCCAATAGTAGGTACTTGTTCAGTTCTCTGAGGTTTAGAATGGCCCTGTATCCCCCTGTTTTCTTTCGATGAGAAAGTATGGAGAATAAAAGCCTGCTGGGATGATGGAACCTCTTCTATTGCACTCTGCAATAGAAGGGAGATGACCTCTTGTAGCAAAAGAGCAGTAAGAAGGGGTTGAGAGCGGAACTCTCTTGGAGAAGTCTGGGGGGGGGGGTAGACTATGTAGATGAAACTTGTACCCCTCCCATACTATGGACAATGTCCACTGTTCTGATGTGATGAGATGCCACCTGTGGGAAAAGTGACAGAGTCTGTCTGGAATGTGGACGAGATCTGAACTTCCCAGAGGCAGGACAGCTATTTATTTTATTAGCTGTATTTATATCCCGCTTTTCACCGGGTCAAAGCGGTCAATTGGGAGATACATTTAACACGAGGGGATATGACACACATACGCTAATACTTACAGGGAACATGGGCAATGGAGGGTTAAGTGGCTTGCCCAAGACCACAAGGAGTACCTATAGGACTAGAAATCCCAGTCCCTCCGGCCTGAGATTGCTGTCCCCAGGTGGGACTTAAACCCCCGGCCCTCCGGTCTGAAGTACCTTGTCCTAACCACTAGGCCACTCCTCCCTACGTTGTTCTCTAGAAAGGAGTCAAAGACCCTGAGTATTTTGGGTCTGCTGAGGTGGCTGTGACTTAGGAGTCTGAGCCTTCTTTTTCTGCTTTGGTGGTTGCTGCCCTTTCTTAGGAGCATGATGCTGACACTGAACAGCAGGGGTATAAAAAGTATAATACTTTTTCTTCTTATTGAAAAAAAGCTTTCTTTGCTGCTTTTTTCCCAGCTAGGTTGGCAGTAGATCTTGATATGGCTATAAAGAAAACAAGCTCTGCATTCACTCTAGAAAGTAGACTGTGCTATTTCTGACTTGTGATATATTTTACGGTGATTAAACCAATCAACTGATGAAGTCAGTGGCTATAAAGGTCTCAGAATGAGGGACTGCCAGAGACTCTCAATGCATGGTCACATGGCATCATTGCCCCTTAAAACATCAATGACCCAAAACTGAAAAGCCACTGTATAAATCAGATTCCTGATGTGATAAGTAAGGTTGTGAAGTTGATCGCCTGATGAACCCAAAGTGCTGGTTCGCTTTTCCCCTGAAGAAACCAGTGGGGTTAAACGCATATGTACAGCGCGCTTGTTAGCGTCGGGAGTGTGGAAACTACCGGTTGAACTTCCAGAAGATAAGTACAGCCTACAATTGATTAATGGAAAATCATGGAAATTCACGGTTCTATTCCTGAACACTAAGCACAAATATGTTGGAACTGTTTAAGAAATCCTTCTATGTTCAAATGCTCTGATAACGTTTTATATCTTTATCTTTATTTAAAATTTGATAAACCGCTTTTCGTCGCAACATAAAGCGGTGTACAATAAAAGGTTGGCAATGCACAAACAAGGAAAGGAACGCCAAAGTAAAACAGAAAAGCAGGTATAAAGAATAAAGGCATAGACAGATAAAGTAACAAAGAGACCAAAACATTGCAAAAACAAACTAGAGGGCCAATAGTTAAAACATAAATTAACAGGGTTTCTTAAAAACAAGCGTGATAAAAAGGCCCAAAAGGGGGAAACAACACTAGACCATATTTAGACAAAGGACACAACTAAACAAAACAAATGGACAGGACGGACATAATAATAGGTAATTGAGAGAACATCAGGAAGGACCATCGGGAGAAAGATGAAAAGCTTGCTGAAATAGGTGGGTTTTGAGTAGTGTTTTAAATTGGGAGTATGAGGGTTCCAAACAGAGAAACGGTGGTAAAGAATTCCAAAGTACTGGACCTAGAAAGAAAAAAGCGGCATGGCGGGTCTGTTCAAGGTGTGCCTGTGACGGGGAAGGAAGAGACAGACGATTTGCATGGAGGGATCGAAGCTGACGATAGGGGGTGTGAAGGGAAATTCGGTCTGCAAGATAGAGAGGAGTGTTAGTATGAAGAGCACGGTGAATTAGAATAAGAAACTTACAGTGAAAACGGAAACGAAGAGGTAACCAATGTAGCCGGAAAAGGATAGGTGTGATATGGTCGAAATGGCGTGAGAATGTGACAAGACGGGCAGCGGTATTTTGAATGCGTTGTAGGCGTAGAAGTTGATACTTTGGGAGGTTAGCGAGAAAGACATTACAATAATCCAAACGACTAACAACTAAGGCCAAAACAAGGGTGACTAAGGAAGAAACGGGGAGAAGGGAGCGGACAGTCCTTATCTGTCGTAGGGTGGCAAAGGATCTACGTATAAGGGAAGTAAGATATTGATGAAAAGACAGCGTGGGGTCGAGAATTATACCAAGATAGCGGAAGGATGACACAAGAGGGAGGGGAGTAGAGTCAATCAGGGGGGCCAGAGAAGGACAGGAGCCAGTCAGTGAAACCCACATGGCAGTGGATTTTAATGGATTCAGGTGCACGAAATTTTGAGACAACCAAGAAGAGATCAGAGAAAGACAGAGATTTAGCTGGGTAATGTCTAATGTCAGGGGAGAGGTATGGAACAGCAGAATAATGTCATCTGCATACATATAGAATGATACAGGGAACTGTTGAATCTCCAGGGATAATGGAGCTAAAAAGATATTAAATAGAAGAGGAGAAAGAACAGAACCTTGTGGGACACCGCAGGTGAGAGGAAAAGCAACTGAGGACTGATTACCAACGTGAACCGAAAAAGAACGGGCTGTAAGAAAGGAACAGAACCATTGCCAGACTGTGCCTTGTAATCCACATCCGATAGACGAGAGAGCATAGTACGGTGGTCAATCAAATCAAAGGCCACAGATAAGTCAAGAGACACCAAAAGAGAAATATCACCACGATCGTGCGCAACATGCAAATCATTAAGGAGTGCTAAAAGGACCGTCTCCGTGCTATGTCCGTGACGGAAGCCAGCTTGGCGAGGATGAAGGGTATTGGTGGATTCAGTGTGGGAATTTAGTTGATCAAAGACAAGGCGCTCTAAGAGCTTAGCTACGAAAGGAAGGTTTGAGACAGGACGCCAGTGAGAAAGAATAGAAGGATCAAGAGAAGACTGTTTAAGAATAGGGCGAACAATAGCTGATTTCCATGATGAGGGGAAATAACCGGTGGAAAGACTGGTGTTAATAATGGTGGTAATAGTAGGAATGAGCTCTAAAGAAGGTTCAGACAGCCAAGAGGAAGGAATTGGGTCCAGTTTGCAGGTGGTTTTATTTGATTTTGCTAGAGCCTGTAGGACTTCAGCAGAAGTGACAGAGTGGAAGGAAGACCAGGAATGGGCTAAGGCAAGGTTAGACGGGGAGGAGGGTAAGGCAGGACAGAGTGGGGACAACGGCGGGGGGGGGGGGGAGGAGGGATGTAAGAAGGATGAACGGAGATGGAGAATTTTATCAGAGAAAAACGTAGCAAGAGACTGGGGATTAGGGGCCATAGCTAAACACTGTTGATCAGAGCTAACAGCAGAGAGTCTACGCAAGATGGAAAAAGGTTGTCTCGATGAGCTTGCTGCAGTGGAGATTTCGGTTTCATGAAAATCCCGCTTGGCAGATTGGATCGCCTGGCGGTATGCAGAAAAAAGCTGCTGAAAGTGAAGGCGTAATTCAGGAGAGGGGTGGCGAGCCCACTGTCGTTGTACGTGCCGGAGTTGTGTTCGCTGGAGGCGGAGAGCAGGAGTGTACCATGGGGAGTGAGGGGGTCCATGCCTGATTGGGGGTGTCTGAAGGGGGGCCAAGCTGTCCAGCGTGGTCAGCAAAAGAGAGTTCCAGAGGGAAACTTGTTCATCAGAGGAAAGTGTAGCAAAGTTTGGGGGGAAAAGAGAAGAAGCAGGAGGAAAAGCCCTAAGAGTATCAAGGGTGATACGACGGCGAGAAGAGACTGTAGAAAAGGGAGGGAAGGAAGAGTTGGAATTCTGCAGTACTGAGGAGGAGAAAATTCGGAGCTGGGTGCAGAGATGGGAAGAAAAGAGAGGAGTGGAAAGCTCCAGGAGTAAAGTATAAAGCTGAGCATTAGTCATTTCAGGGACACCAGAGATTGCCGTACGTCACCTTATGTGCATGTACTGTAGACACCAAGAGCAAGGTAGACTTACTCCTCTTTCCTTCCCTTATATCTGATTTATACAGTGGCTTTTCAGTTTTGGGTCATTGATGTTTTAAGGGGCAATGATGCCATGTGACCATGCATTGAGAGTCTCTGGCAGTCCCTCATTCTGAGACCTTTATAGCCACTGACTTCATCAGTTGATTGGTTTAATCACCGTAAAATATATCACAAGTCAGAAATAGCACAGTCTACTTTCTAGAGTGAATGCAGAGCTTGTTTTCTTTATAGCCATACTATTGCTCTGACGATAATAGACCACTAATTATTTAGTAGATCTTGATAGCCTATTGAGGGTAGTGTTCTCAGATTCTAACTGTGAGGCTTTGTCCTGCCAATCCTTGCCAAAAAGGTTTTCACCGGTACAAGGAATAGAACCCATTGTTCAAGATCCAGTGCTTGAAGCCAAGCAATCCTGCGTGCACTGATGCAGATGGATGAAGTCCTGCTGATGCACTCAAAACAGTCAAAAGTTGCTCCGTTAACAAACTTTGAAACATTCTGAGCATGCTTTACTAGGGAGAGATAATCGTCCCTCTTATCATCGGGGAGAAGAGGAGCCATTAACTCCAAATCCTTAGCCACTTCTCTAAGGAACATACCAATATAGAGAATGTAGGAACTAATCCTGGCTGAAAGCATGGAGGCCTGAAAACAACGTCGACCAAAGGTGTCGAGGGTTTGTGATTCCCTACCTGGAGGGTTTGAGGAATGTGTCTCAGCACTCTTTATTCGACACACTGCTGATTCGACTACCATGGAATGGTGTGGCAATTGCATATTTTGGAAACTGGGACACTCCGGTACTCGGTACATGGTATCAAGTCGCCGGGTATGGGGAGAAATGGTAAGGGGTGTCTCCCACATATGAAGGATAAGGTCATGAAGTATCCGATGGATAGGGAGCGTAGCAGCCTCCTTTGGAGCTGTAGGATATTGAAGAATTTCAAGTTCTTAGGCTCTCTCTGATGTCACTGTTATGGACAGACCCATAGCAATATCGTGAATAAAATCTTGAAAAGACATGTCCTCTGGTGGGGACATACGACATTGTGGAGACAGAGATGGGTCTTCCGGGATAGTTGTCATGTCCCGGGTATCGGCCAATTCATCATCTGATGACTTGGAATCCCAAGACTCAAAGTATCGATGGGCAGGGTGTTCCCACTGCGCACAAACTCGGTACTGATCGAAACTGGTAGTTGAAGCCTATGTTGTCGGAACCTCGGTACTGGAAATGGATTTGAGGGCTGGCATGGGCGGTGGCGTACAAAAGCGGCAAAGAAATCAATGCAGGTTGTATTAGTACCGAAGCCTGGACCGATGCCTGTGGATCAGACTGTAAGGGTTTTATTGGAACCGAGGCCGCCATTAAGGCCGCTAAGCTCCGCTCGATGGCCAGGATATGCTGATCTATGGAGCTTGCCGATGCTTGGGTATTGGCACCGGAATTGCGGGCTACGATCCCTGAGCATGGCACCAGGAGCTCTCCGGAGGCTTTGGAGGGAAGGTCCTCCTGCCGGGGTTGTTTGGCTGGTGTGTCCCCCTCCAGGGCAACGCCCGAGGCATCTTGATGCTTAGACAGAGATCTACCCTTGGAGGGCCGGCCAGCCTTCGATGAAGACTTAGGTTTCGATACCTAAGATCCTTGGGAGGAAGATGAAGCTCTCGATGACGTCGATGCTAAAGATACTGCATTGGAGGCAAAGAGGGTGCCCAGCTTTGCAGCTCAATTCTGTGGGCCTCTCTTTGTCATCTTCCTACAAAGAGGACATTCTGATGGCTGATGATCCCATCCTAAGCATTTTAGAAACCAGTCATGGGTGTCTGTGGCCGAAATGGTACCACCACATGTGGAACACTTCTTAAAACCACTGGATGGTTTTTCCATTGTGTCTGTGACAAAATGGAAGGCCTAAGCCTAAGATGGGGTCGATGCACCTGAAGGAAAGAAATAATTATTTTCTTCACAGATTTTTCTTTTTACTAAGAAAGAAAGAAAGCAAGCACCGACAGAGGTTGGTACCAGTGTCGACAGGAAGGCAGACGTGATCACAAAAAAAAATATGAAAAAATTTTTTTTTTCTGCGGTGACAGGAATTGTTTCTTGTCGGCTCTGTGGAAAATGAATAACTGAGGAGGGAGAGCTGTAAAGGCGAGAAGGCAGCTATGCAGGCGCAGTGGGATGTTCCCAAAGGCTTTCCTATTGGACGCTGGGGAGCGTTCCCGCACAGGATAGCGTAGTTACTCACCTGTAACAGGTGTTCTCCAGGAGCAGCAGGAATCAGTCCTCACATATGGGTGACGTCGGCGCCGACGGAGCCCTCGTGGAGCAATTTTCCCCAGCTTTCAAAGAAAGCCTTTGGGAATTGCAGCGCGCATGCGCGGTCCCCTTCCCGCCCAAAGGTGCCATCTTGGCCAGTCTGATGACATAGCGAAAAGACAGCAAAAAAATTGCAAAAACTAAATCAGAAGATTGCAACTCCAAGGGGAGGAGGAAGGGTTGTGAGGACTGATTCCTGCTGCTCCTGGAGAACACCTGTTACAGGTGAGTAACTACGCTTTCTCCAGGACCAAGCAGGAAGTCAGTCCTCACATATGGGACTCCCCAGCTTAAGGCTACCGGAGACCCTAAGCACAAAAATGAGCTCCCTCTAGCTCAGCAGCACAGAAGGAAGGAATCTTCTCTGAGTAATCTCCAACCGGTAGCCCAACATCCGGGATGGAGGGTAGGAGTTGCCTAAACCTCGAAGAGATTACGGAGGACTGCCTGTCCGAAAGCACTGTCCCTGCGGGACTCCCTCTCGAGGCAGTAATGGGCCGCGAAAGTCTGGCTCGAAGACCAAGTAGCGGCCCGGCAGATGTCTGCCAATGGAACAGAGCGGAGGTAAGCCACTGACGCAGCCTTCGCCCGAACCCGATGAGCGGTGACTCGACTCTCCAACGAGAGGTCTGCCGCCGCATAAGTCCAAGCGATACAGTCAGCTACCCAGATGGACAGAGTGCGCTTGGAGACAGGGAGCCCCAATTTATTAGGGTCGTAAGACAGGAAGAGCTGAAC
Source organism: Ichthyophis bannanicus (assembly GCA_033557465.1). NCBI lineage: Eukaryota > Metazoa > Chordata > Amphibia > Gymnophiona > Ichthyophiidae > Ichthyophis > Ichthyophis bannanicus. The sequence continues at coordinate 428,334,856 of CM066034.1, read as the reverse complement.
CGTCTTACGATGCTCCCGCGTACGATCAAGGTAGAAGTTCAGCGCTCTTCTACAGTCCAGGGTATGCAAGACCCTCTCAGCTCGGCTGGAGTGAGGCCTGGGAAAGAAGGTCGGAAGCACCACCTCCTGATTGATGTGAAAAGGGGAGACCACTTTTGGAAGAAACTTAGGGTGAGTCCGCAGGACTACCCTATTCTCGTAGAACCGAGTGTAGGGAGGATCAGACACCAGGGCCTGCAGCTCACTAACGCGTCTAGCGGAAGTGAGGGCTACCAGAAATAAGGTTTTCCAAGAGAGAAAACGGAGAGGACAGGTAGCCATGGGTTCAAAAGGCGGGCAGGTGATCCACTGTAAAACCACGTTCAGGTCCCAGTCAGGGGCTGGGGGGCGCAATGGTGGTTTGAGAAGAAGGAGGCCCCGGGAGAACCGAGCCACGAGGGGGTGGCCGGAAAGAGGCCTGCCTTCCACCGGCACATGATGTGCCGAAATAGCACTGAGGTGAACCTTGACCGAGTTGGACTTGAGCCCAAGATTGGAGAGGGAAAGCAAGTACTGCAAGACCACCGACACCGGGCAGGAGAAGGGATCTTGAGACCGTTGAGCACTCCAGTTGGAAAAGCGACGCCATTTAAGGGCGTAGGATTTCCGGGTAGAGGGTCGCCTGGAAGCCAGCATGACTTCCTCCACCTCCGGAGGCAACAGGAGGGGAGCAAGGACTACCCTTTCAGCAGCCAGGCCATCAGATGGAGAGATCTGAGGTTGGGGTGTAGGAGAGACCCCTGATCCTGGGTCAGGAGGTCGGGTTGAAACCCCAGAGGCAACGGGGTATCCACCGCCAGCTGCATCAGAAGCGGGAACCACGGCTGCCGGGGCCACCGGGGAGCGATCAGGATCACGGAGGCCTTGTCCTGGAGAACCTTGAAAAGAGTTCGAGACACCAGCGGCATGGGAGGAAAGGCATACAGAAGGCCCGCGGACCATGAGAACAGAAAAGCATCCGCCGCCACTCGGAGAGGATGCGGTTCCCGAGAGCAGAATCGAGGAAGTTGCCTGTTCAGAGGACTGGCAAAGAGATCCAGTGTGGGGAGGCCCCACCGCAGGAAGATCCGTTGAACCACCAACGGGTCCAATCGCCACTCGTGCGGTTGGAGGATTCTCCTCAGTTTGTCTGCCAGGTGATTTTCTTGACCTGGGAGATAGACAGCTTTGAGGAGGATTCCCCGGCCGACGGCCCAAGCGCAGAGCTTTTGTGCTTCCTGGCAGAGAAGGAAGGAGCCCGTGCCCCCCTGCTTGTTCACGTAGAACATAGCAACTTGATTGTCCGTCTGGACCAGCACAGACTGGTGAGACGTGAGGTGGGAGAAGGCCCTTAGAGCCAGGCGGATGGCCCTGAGCTCCAGGAAGTTGATCTGCTGGGCAGATTCCCACGGGGTCCAGAGACCCTGAGTACATGACCCCTGGCAATGTGCTCCCCAACCCAGGAGAGAAGCGTCGGTCGTCAGAACCTGAACCGGCGGGGGAGACTGGAAAAGCATTCCGAGCACTAGGTTGGGTAGGTGAAGCCACCATCGCAGAGAAGAGACTAGCGGGCTGGAGATGCGTACCGAGTCCGCCAGTCTCCCCGAGGCCTGACGCCATTGAGAGCGAAGGCACCACTGAGCCGGCCGCATGTTCAGGCGGGCATTGGGGGTCACATGGACCGTGGACGCCATATGGCCGAGCAACTTCAGGAAGAGCCGGGCCGAGACCCGGGGATGGCTGTGAAAACGGCTGGCGAGAGCCATGAGCCGTTGAGCCCTGTCGAGCGGCAGAAAAGCCCGCGCCTGAAGCGTGTCCAACCTGGCGCCGATGAACTCGAGGTCCTGAGAGGGGAGCAGAGTGGACTTTTCGAAGTTTATGACAAAGCCCAAGTACTGGAGCAGAGCCACAGTACGCTGCGTGGCGTGAGTGGCCTCCGTGGCGGACGGGGCCCTGATGAGCCAGTCGTCCAGGTACGGAAAGACAAAGAGGCCTTAAAGCCGGAGATAAGCCGCTACCACTGCGAGACATTTTGTGAAGACTCGTGGTGCGGAGGATAGGCCAAAGGGCAGTACTCTGTATTGGTAATGATTGCCCGCCACCACAAACCTTAGGTATTGTCGGTGGCTGGGGTGGATGAGGATGTGAGTATAGGCATCCTTTAGATCCAAGGAGCATAGCCAATCTACCTGCTGGAGGTAGGGCAGCAGGATTCCAAGGGTAAGCATCTTGAACTTTTCCCTCTCCAGGAACTTGTTGAGGTTCCGCAAGTCTAGGATGGGTCTGAGGCCTCCAGTCCGCTTTGGTACCAGAAAGTACCGGGAATAAAAACCGTGACCCCGCAGGTGGTGGGGCACCGGCTCCACTGCCTGTTCCCGAATAAGACTTGCCAACTCCTGAAGGAGTAAGTCCCGGTGGAGAGGGGTTCGCAGAGGCTCCCCCGGAAAGTAGGGGGGAGGTACCTGGTGGAAGTGCAGAAGATAGCCCTCTCGGACTATGTGGAGCACCCAGGCGTCTGACGTGATGTTGGACCACCTGTGGGCAAAGTGGACCAGCCGGCCTCCCGTGCTGAGAGAAACCAGCGGAGGGGGAGAGGCTATGCTGAACGAGTCAAAAACCCCCACCCTGCGGAGCAGGGGCCGGTGGCGCAGGCTTGGGGGCTTGCTGCCTACGGGATCCGTTACCCCGTCCCTTGGCCTGCTGACCCTGATGGGGAGCTGCGGAGGCCTGATAATGGGGGTAGTGTTTATAGGCAGCCGCCTTCCTCGGGTAAAAGGGCTTCTTCCCCGAGCCCTTCTTCTTTTGGGAAGGGGCAGAGGTTTTCCTGGAGAGCCGAGTCCTGGTGAGAGTCTCTGTCTCGAGCTGGGCAGCCTTCTCGTCCATAGGTTTACCAAAGAGGTTATCACCTCTGCAGGGGACATTGACCAACTTGTCCTGCACCCAGGGCTCGAGGTCGGATGACTGGAGCCAAGCCTGGCGGCGGGCTCCGATGCCGGCTGCGGCCACTCGAGCCGATGCCTCGAAGCCATCATAGGCTGCTCGAGAAATGAACTTGGAGCACTCACGAATACCAGTGGACAGGGCCAGGAACCTCCGCAAAGGTTCCTCGGAGAGACCAGCAGAGAATCCGGCTAGTTCTTTAGCCAGGTCCCGGAGATACATGCCCATGTAGAGCTGGTAAGTCTGGACCCGACAAGCCAGCATAGAGCCCTGAAAACACTTCTTACCGATGCCATCCAGGCTGCGGGCTTCCCTGCCGGGAGGCACCGAGGAGTGCATCTTCTGGCTCTTGAGCCGATGCATGGCCGATTCCACCACCATGGAATGGTGCAGCAGCTGTGCTTTCTGGAAGCCAGGGCTCTTGCGGACGCGATATATGGCATCGACCCGCTTGCTTAATACCGGCGACGACGCCGGGCTCTCCCACATGCGGAAGAGAAGTCGTTCCAGCATCGGAGGAACCGGTACAGTAAAGTGCTCCTTCGCAGGAGAGTCATACTGGAGGGCATCGAGCTCTTCGGCTCGAGGCTCCTCCTCGGGATCCGCAGGGAAGGCCAAGGCCTTGGCCATATCCCTTACGAAGTCCGAGAACCGGGCATCCTCCGGGGGGGACTGCCTCCGAGGCTCGGACTCGGGGGAGTCAGAAGGGACACACCGAGTCCGGAAAGAACCAGGTGACTCATCCACCTCGGATTCCCAGGCTGACTCCTCGGAGGAGGAGTCGAGCGGCTCCGGTCGGGCGGGCACAGATGCCGAAGGTGACCTCGACCGAGGATCGACTCGAGCCCGCATGGACTCGAGGATCGGCTCGGTCTCCAGGGTCGACTTAGACGTCGACGTCCCGGCGGTCAGGGCAGACGGGCCAGCGAGGCCAGCGATCAATGCCCGCTGCTGGTCCATGAAGGCAGTCAAGCTGCGCTCCAAGGCCGTCAACCTGAGTCCAAACTCAGGAGACCCAGCAGCCCCCGTCTCGGGCCCCGATGGCGTCGGGCCCGACGTCGGACCAGTCGGAGGCGAGTCAACGAAGACAACAGCACTTACGTGAGCAGAGGAGTCCAGTTCCAGACGAGGCTGTTTGGACGGCCGCTCCAGCTCCAAAGACCCGGGACGGCTGTCGGGGCTATGCGACCTGGCCCTCGAGGAGCCAGGAGCATCCACCGACGACGCCCTCGCGGGTTTCTTCTTCCGCTGATGTTCCCGGTTAGGGGATCCCCGCTCAGAAGAACTCCGGCGGTGCTCAGAGCCAGATTCTCTGGACACCGAAGCTTCTGACGAGGTCCGGGTACGGCTGGGGTCAGAGAAGATTCTCTCCCGCTGATGCTGCCGACTCCGCAAAGACTTCGCGGACATTTTGCTACAGGGCCCACAGATCATTTCTTCATGATCGGGGCCCAGGCAATGGAGGCAGCAATCATGTGTGTCGGTAAGAGACATAAGTTTCTTACACTTAACACACTTTTTAAAGCCACTGGCGGCCATCGGGGGAAAAAGGGCCCCTGCGAGGTCGAACGAACGGGCCGCCAGGGAAAAAGGAAAAAAGGCGCGAAGATGTCGCGAAGGACAGAAAAAAACAAAAAAGAAGGGGAGGCCTCGCAACCGGCGTCGCGAGGCCGGGCGGAAAAAGGACCGGCGTCGAACCGAAGAATTACTGACAAAAATAAGGAAAAAAATCAACTTTTCGGCGGTGACTATTAGACAACGTCTGTAGGGCTCCGCGGAAAAAAGAAGACTGGCCAAGATGGCACCTTTGGGCGGGAAGGGGACCGCGCATGCGCGCTGCAATTCCCAAAGGCTTTCTTTGAAAGCTGGGGAAAATTGCTCCGCGAGGGCTCCGTCGGCGCCGACGTCACCCATATGTGAGGACTGACTTCCTGCTTGGTCCTGGAGAACCGTGGGTACCTACGTCACCCATATATGAAGACTACATTCCTGCTTGTTCCTGGAGATAGTCCCAACTTCATTATGGAGAGGATCTACAAGAAAGAGTAGTTACTCACCTGTAACAGGTGTTCTCCAGGAGCAGCAGGAATCAGTCCTCACATATGGGTGACGTCGGCGCCGACGGAGCCCCCATGCGGAGCATTTCCCCAGCTTTCAAAGAAAGCCTTTGGGAATGCAGCCATGCATGCACGGTCCCCTTCCCGCCCAAAGGTGCCATCTTGCTCAGTCTGATGACATAGCTAAAAGACAGCACGAAGAAAGAAAATGAACAATATACAACTGCAACTCCAAGGGGAGGAGGGAGGGTTGTGAGGACTGATTCCTGCTGCTCCTGGAGAACACCTGTTACAGGTGAGTAACTACTCTTTCTCCAGGACCAAGCAGGAAGTCAGTCCTCACATATGGGTGACTCCCTAGCTCTGGCCTACCAGGAACCCAGGCTGAAAAATAGAGCTCCCTCTAGAGCCTCAGCAACAGTGAGAGAATCTTCTCGGAGACCACACCTGAACGGTAGCCCAACACCAGGGCCGGAGGGTAGGAGTTGCCTAAACCTCAAAGAGATTACGGAGTACTGCTTGTCCGAAAGCACTGTCCCTACGGGACTCCCTCTCAAGGCAGTAGTGGTCTGCAAAAGTCTGGCTTGAAGACCAAGTAGCGGCCCGGCAGATGTCTGCCAACGGAACAGAGCGGAAGTGAGCTACTGATGCGGCCTTCGCCCTGACCCGGTGGGCTCTGACTCGACCCTCCAGGGAGAGGCCGGCTGCCCTGTATGCCCAAGCGATACAGTCTACCACCCAGATGGACAACGTACGCTTAGTGACAGGCAACCCCAATTTATTAGGGTCAAAGGAAATGAAGAGCTGAGAAGCCCTTCTATGCCCCTGTGTACGTTCTAGGTAAAAGGACAGCACCCTTCTACAATCCAGGGTATGCAAGACACTCTCGGCCCTACTGGCATGCGGCCTAGGAAAGAACGTCGGAAGTACCACCTCCTGGTTGAGGTGGAAGGAGGACACTACCTTTGGAAGGAACTTAGGATGAGTCCGCAAGACTACCCTGTTCTTATAGAACCTGGTATACGGCCTATCTGAGACCAGGGCCTGAAGCTCACTCACACGCCTAGCCAAGGTGAGTGCCACAAGGAACAACACCTTCCAGGATAGGAAGCGTAAGTGGCAGGTAGCCATCGGCTCAAAGGGTGGGCGAGTCAGTTGCTGCAAGACCACACTGAGATCCCACTCAGTGACCGGTGGACGAATAGGAGGCTTGAGCAGAAGCAGGCCTCTGAGAAAGCGAGACACCAGAGGGTGGCCCGAGAGGGACTGTCCATCAACCGGTGAGTGGTGAGCTGAGAGGGCACTGACACTGAGGTGGACCCGGACAGAGTTGGACTGAAGTGGATGGACAGGTGGAGCAGGTACTGCAGCACCACCTGGACCGAGCAGGAGAAGGGATCCTCCTGCTGTTGAGAACACCAAGTGGAAAACCTACGGCACTTCAGAGCATGGGCCTTCCGAGTGGAATGTTTCTGGAGGCCAACACCACCTCTTCAACCTCCTTTGGTAGGAGCAAGGGAGCAAGGACTACCCTTTCAGCAGCCAGGCCATTAAATTGAGGGATTCGAGGTTGGGATGCAAGAGGGACCCCTGATCCTGAGTCAGAAGGTCAGGTTGCAGCCCCAGAGGAAGTGGAGTATCCACTGCCAACTGCAGAAGAAGAGGGAACCACGGCTGCCTGGGCCACCTGGGGGCTATCAGGATCACCGTGGCCCAGTCCTGCTGGGTTTTGAATAGAGTCCGGGCCACCAGAGGTGTGGGAGGAAACGCATACAGCAGGCCCTCTGACCAGGGGATCAGGAATGCATCTGCCGCTGCCCTCAGAGGATGCGGTTGTCTGGAACAGAACTTGTCCAGTTGCCTGTTCAGCGGACTGGCAAAAAGATCCATGGTTGGAAGTCCCCACTTCAGAAAGATCTGTTGGACTACCCGAGGATCCAACTGCCACTCGTGAGGCTGCAGGAGTCTGCTTAGCCTGTCCGCCAGGTAGTTTTCCTGGCCTGGGAGGTAGACCGCCCTGAGGGTCATGCCCTGATTGACAGCCCAGGAGCAGAGAGCTTGTGCTTCCAGGCACAGGAGTCAGGATCCTTTGCCACCCTGCTTGTTGATGTAGAACATAGCCACCTGGTTGTCCGTCTGAACTAGGACAGACTGGTGAGAGAGGACCCGAGAGAAAGTCCGTAAGGCCAGTCGAATGGCTCTCAATTCCAACAGGTTGATCTGCTGGGCAGACTCCCACGGAGACCACAGGCCTTGGGTGCAGGTCCCCTGGCAATGTGCCCCCCAGCCTTGCAGGGAAGCATCGGTTGTCAGTACCTGAGTGTGTGGGGAGGCCCGAAAAGGAACTCCCTCGACCAGGTTTGGGAGATGCCTCCACCAGCGTAAGGAGTCCACCAAGAGTTTGGACACCTTTATCCTGTCTGACAACTTCCCTGTGGCCTGTACCCACTGTGCCCGGAGGCACCACTGAGCCGACCTCATGTACAGATGGGCATTTGGGGTGACATGCACTGTGGAAGCCATGTGACCTAAGAGCCAGAGGAAGTGTCTGGCAGAAACCAGAGAGTACACCTGAAATTGGCCGGCCAACTTGATCAGCCTGTGAGCTCTGTCCACAGGCAAATAGGCCTTTGCATGGATGGTATCCAACCTTGCCCCTATGAACTCCACGTCCTGTGAGGGGACTAAAGTGGACTTTGGGAAGTTTATAACGAACCCCAGGTGCTGAAGCAGGGATATGGTTCTGAAAGTGGCCTGCCTGGCCTCTTGAGGAGACTGGCCCCTGATAAGCCAGTCGTCCAAGTAAGGGAACACAAAGATCCCCTGGTTCTTGAGGTGGGCCGCAACCACCGCCAGACATTTTGTAAAAACCCTGGGGGCAGAGGTGAGGCCAAAGGGAAGCACTCTGTACTGGAAGTGTTTCCCTCCCACCACAAATCTGAGGTATTGCCTGTGACTTGAATGGATGAGGATGTGAGTATAAGCATCCTTCAGGTCTAAGGAGTATAGCCAATCTCACTGCTGGAGGTAGGGCAGCAAGATTCCAAGGGTAAGCATCTTGAACTTTTCCCTCTCCAGAAACTTGTTCAGATTTCTGAGGTCTAGGATGGGTCTGAGGCCTCCTGTTCTTTTTGGTACCAGGAAGTACCTTGAGTAGAAGCCTTGCCCTTCCAGGTGGTGAGGCACCGGTTCCACTGCCTGGTCCTGTAGCAGACCTTCCAACTCCTGAAGGAGTAAGTTTCTGTGCAGAGGGGGTCTTGGAGACTCCCCTGGAAAGTAGGAGGGGGGTATCTGGGTGAAGTGGAGCAGATAGCCCCTCTCGATGATGCTTAACACCCAAGTATCCCCTGTGATGGCTGGCCACCTGTTTGTGTACAGGGTCAGCCGACCTCCTGTGCCCTGAAGAGGAGGAGAGGCTATGCTGGCATAGTCATAAACCCCCTCCCTGCTGAGCAGGAGCCAGAGTAGGAGGCTTGGGAGCCTTCTGCCTACGGGGCCCATGACCCGGAGCTGCAGAGGCCTCGTAGTGAGGGTAGGTTTTGTAGGCAGTGGTCCTCCTCGGGTAAAAGGCCTTTTTCCCTGAGCCCTTCTTCTTCTGAGAAGGGGCAGAGGATTTCCTGGACAGCCTCGTCCGGGTAAGAGTCTCGGTCTGGAGTTCTGCAGCCTTTTCAGCCATGGGCTTGCCAAAGAGGTTTTCACCTCAACAAGGGACATCGACCAACTTGTCCTGTACCCATGGTTCGAGGTCCGAGGATTGTAGCCAGGCCTGGCGGCGTGCACCGATGCCGGCCCCTGCTACTTGAGCCAAAGCCTCAAATCCATCATAGGCTGCTTGAGAGATAAACTTCGAGCACTCTCGAATTCCAGAAGACAAGGCCTTGAACCTCTGCAAAGGTTCCTCGGACAGACCAGCAGAGAACCCGGCAATCTCCTTTGCCAGGTCTTGAAGGTACATGCCCATGAACAGCTGGTAGGTCTGGACGCGGCAAGCAAGCATAGAGCCCTGGAAGCACTTTCTACCGAGGGCATCCAGGTTCCGGGCTTCCCTGCCGGGAGGCACCGAGGAGTGCATCTTCTGATTCTTCAGGCGATGCATGGCTGATTCCACAACCATGGAGTGGTGTGGTAGCTGTGCCTTTTGGAACCCGGGGCTCTTGTGGACTTGATAGATGGAATCGACCCGCTTGCTTAGAACCGGCATCGAGGCCGGTGCCTCCCACATGCAGAAGAGCAACCGCTCCAGCATTGGAGGAACTGGTACAGTAAAGGCCTCCTTGGCAGGAGAGTCATACTGAAGGGCCTCGAGCTCCTCGGCTCCTCCTCAGAGTCCGCCAGGAAGGCCAAGGCTTTGGCCATGTCCCGTACGAAATCCGAGATCCGGGTATCCTCCGGGGGGGACCTTGTCCGAGGCTCGGATCCCGGTGAGTCTGAAGGGACGCACCGAGTCCAGAAGGTGTCCGAGGACTCCTCTTCCTCAGTCTCCCATGCCGATTCCTCCGAGGAGGAATCGAGCGGCTCTGAGTGGGCGGGCACTGACGCCATCCGCTCCGACACCGAGGGTACCGGTGTCAACGACCTCGGTCCCGAACGGGAGGCCGAGGGTGACCTCGGCCAAGGATTGACTCGAGTTCGCATGGTTTCGAGGATCGGCTCGGCCTCCGGGGTTGACTTGGACGTTGAGGTCCCGGTGGTCGGGGCAGATGCGCCGGTGAGGCCGGCGATCAGCACCCACAGATGGTCCATGAAGGCAGACAATCTGGTCTCCAAGGCCGTCAACCTGAGTCCTAGCTCAGAAGACCCAGCAGCCTCCGACGGGCCCCAACAGCGTCGGCTCCCCTGGAGGAGAGTCCACGAGGCTACAGTACTCACGTGACCCGGGGCCTCCGACTCTACACGAGGATGCTTTGCAGGCCTCTCCGACTCCGAAGACCCGGGACGGCGATTGGGGCTATGCGACCTGGCCCTCGAGGGGCCAAGAGCGTCCACCGATGCCACCCTCGTGGGTTTCTTCTTCCTTTGGTGCTCCCTCGAGGGGGACTCCCTCTCAGAGGAGCCCCGACGATGCTCGGGGTCAGACTCCTGAGACGGCGATGCTTCTAACAAAGTACGGACCCGTCCAGATGCAGAGTCGGAGAAGATCCTCTCACGCTGGTGCTGACGGCTCCTCAACGCCTTCGAGGACATTTTGCCACAGGGACTACAGACCTTAGGATCATGGTCAGGCCCCAGGCACCAGTCATGTGTGTCGGTGAGAGACATAAGTTTCTTGCACCGATCACACTTCTTAAAGCCACTGGCAGCCATCGGGGGAAAAAGGGCCCCTGCAAGATCAAAAAATCGGGCTGCCAGGGAAAAGAAAAATTGGCGCGAACGCAGTCTCTAAGGACAAAAACCGAAAAAAGAGATCCGGGCTCGGCACCGGTGTACCGAGTCCAGGCGGGAAAGGGAACCGACGTCGAACCGAAGAAAAAAACTCATCTCAACACAGGAAAATCCACTTTTTCCACGGGTGACAAGGATACACGTCCGTAGGGCTCCACAGAAAAAAGAAGACTGAGCAAGATGGCACCTTTGGGCAGGAAGGGGACCGCGCATGCGTGGCTGCATTCCCAAAGGCTTTCTTTGAAAGCTGGTGAAATGCTCCGCATGGGGGCTCCGTCGGCGCCATCACCCATATGTGAGGACTGACTTCCTGCTTGGTCCTGGAGAAGCTTTAAAATCACAGATATTATCAGTATCATTATAAAGCCCCGTATTATTACACTCAAATTGTTTGACTCCCAAACTCAGTCTTGTACTTATCAATTAATGTGACTGGATAGAGAATGAATAGATGGAATATAATTAATATATATCTAATAAGTAGCTATCTGTTTTGAGGGTTACCCAATAAATTTCTTTTTTTTTCTTTATCTTTTTCCATGTTCAATAACTTTAATCCCAATTCTCAACAAATTTACAAAAATATATTTTCGCAATAATTCTTTGTAAGATAGAAATAGGGTTTTTCCTAGTAACTGATAAGCAGGACAGAACAGAAGTAAAAAGTTAGCTGAGCCTTTTTATTTCTGGGAACAAGATATTTCTACATACTCTCTCTGAAAGATCACCTTGTTTACATCCAGAAATATTTTCAGTCTCTTCACAGTCATCTACTGCTCCTAAGAGTAGAATATTTCTCTGCCGTCTCTCTGCAGACCCCAGCTCTAAGAGTGGGTCATTCAGTAGAGTCAATGTACACACACATTCATTGCTCTAGGGAGTGAGATGCTTCTGTGCAGTCTCTCCAGGGACTCCCTCTTTTACTCTAGTTTTTTTCAGTTACACTGATGTCCAACTTAGATCGGCAGTTGTTTTTGTAAGGTGCAGAAAGTTTCCTAGTTAAAAACTTCTTTCCAACATGTGATTAAATCAATTTAACCTCTGAATATCTATGTCATCAGATGACATCATTAGACCATAGCATTTTTGACCTGGCAAGAGGAAGTAAAATGGCATTTTAGTATGAGATATAACAGTACTTTTTCCTTTCTTTCACAATGATACATGACATAATATGCTTTAGAGACATGAAATAACATGGGAAAAAGTCACAGTCATTGGCATACACTCTTTAACCATACAATAAAATACAAAATGTGCACCCTCCTATACTAAATATAAAACACAAAGAAAGGAAACTGCAGTAAAATGTTTGCTGTGCAATTTACAAAACAGTTCACTTGTTCTTTTTCAGGAGAATATGCCTCATTTTCCAATTGCCTATTGCAGTGAATCACTGTTATCAAGTACCAGCCCAGTCAAACTGCTTGCAGAAAGGTCTTGCTCATCTTCGTCTGCACTCTCCAGTGAATCATCATCACTTTGCCCTGACATCATCACCCGCTGAACAGCTAAGGTGGCACCATCAGAAGACAGAGACTGCAGGCTATCTATGTTCATGTTGATAGGGGCTGTAATAGTTACCATGGCTCCTAGAACACAGGAAGAGAAAAGGAGCTTGCTGAAGTAAAAATGATTAGAATTCTAATCCAAATCTAAAGTTTTATTTTTAATCCTTATTTTCATGGTTTAGACATAAAGGGCCTGATATGCAGAGGTAAAGGTTCGCTGAACCTTATGCCCAGATATTCAATACCAGGGCCATATTCTGGCCTTGACATTGACTATCCGAGTTGTCTGGAAACTAACCGGCCAGTGTCAATATTCAGCCACTGCCCAGTAAGCATCTGCGGTGAAATTTAGGACAGCTTTTACTGACCTTGACTTTCACCATGTGTCGATTATCAGGCAGCAGTTCAATATCGCCGTTGCCCAGCTATCGACAGGTGCTACCCCTGACACTCCCCAATGCTAACTGGTTAGCATCCAGCTGTGCAGCGGCAGCACCTGTGAATATTCAGCGGCACTAACCGTATTAGTGCCACTGAATATCTCAGACAAGAGCATTAACATGGTTAGCAAGTCTGCTAGCTGTGTTAATCACTTTGAACACCCTCCTCCTCCTCTCCCAAAACACTTATGGGTCAATATTTAAACTCCATGGTTGGCAGATCTTTTTAGATGCCAGCCATGGCATTTAAACTGAAATAGGATATTCAGCGCTGGAATCTGGATATCTGCCAGTGCTGAATATCTGGTTTCAGTGCTGACTGCCAATGCTATCTGAATAGTAGCGATATTCAGCCAGTCTCCAGACAGCCAACCATATAAAGTTAGGACTGCTTTTTTTGTGGCCTAACTTTATGCTGTTTGTTATCTGGTTAGCAGAGTGAATATGGCAAGGACCATACCAAGTCAGAAATGCGCCCTGTGCAACTAACAAATCTGGCTCCTCCACCAGCCATATGCAACAACTCACCCTTTTTGAGCTTCCTGGAAGCCCAGTGATGAACAGCACTGCCCTTCTGTACTTGCACCCTGTGCGGATGCACCGCTCGCAGATATGCTTGCCAACTTTTTGAAAGAGAAAAACCTGCCACATGTGGCTAGTCATGTTCCGCCCATGCCCACCCCGCCATTTTCCCCGCCCCCTGTCCAGCCCCACCCACCCTTGCCCCCACCCCTTGTCCCCAAAAAATAATTGCAGAGAGGGCAATGTGCAAACTGAACAAGCAAGATTGCTACAAATTCTTAAACAGAACTTCCATACATAGAGAATACCCAGCACTGGTTGTACACACACACACATATACACACAGTACAGACAGGCTTTCATCAGTAAATGAGCACAAAACAAAAAGAGAAATATATAGACAAAAATTAAACTGAAACCCCAAGATATTTGTCAAATATCTTACTGACTGCTCTGAACCCCAGTCACACTCGAATAGCTCGTCTTCAAATACTTAAAACACCAAACAGGTTACTCCTCCATTTAACTTCCTATGTATATAGTTACCCTCTCTCTCCAAGTTTCATTCCCTGTTCAATGTAATGACCAGACATTTTGTATATTGTCGGATGTTGTTGTTCTTTGTAAACCGCGCTGATCATAAATAGTGCGGTATATAAGAATTGTAAATAAATAAATAAATAAAGTCTGATTCCGCATGCAGTGCAACATCAGATAAATAAGAGATGCTGTTTCCCATACTGTGTAAAATACAAAGATAGCACGAAGTCCAATCACTAAATTGAAAATAAAATAATTTTTTCTATCTTTGTTTCAGTCTGACCAGTTTTATCCTCTGATTATGCTGGTCCCGATGTAAGGCTTCTGTTTTCCTGTCTTCTCTTAGCTCTCTTTCTATGGTCTATAATCCATCTGCCATTTCTTGTCTCTTGTTTTCTTCACTTCCTTCCATCAACTTGTAGCAGCGAAGTGCATGCAATGAATAAAACCAGGAGTCATTTCAGGGTCCAAGCCAATTTATTGTGCACAGGCTCAGACAGGAGTGCATCCGAAAAGGACTGAGCAACGAAGTACAGAAGCAAATTCCTTATATACAATTTTTACAGTTTGATACAGGCAAACTTTCTATTGGTCCCAACGCCCCTTGCACCCGTCCAATCGGTGACCCTCTCTGGGCCTAGCTCCCTGTTCCCCCTTCACAGGCTATTCTAACAAAGGCACAGTTTTTAGGTATAGTTACATTTCTACTTCAAGGACAATTCTAGCTCAGAGAATGCAAGAACATTTCTATCATCAGCATAAAGGAATTATACAAACTTTTCAAAAGCAGTTTAAAGCAGATTCTCAAACTCTGATTCCTCTCAGCACTAATCCCAGGTGGGGGTTGGGATCTAGGCCTAGTTTACAGGCCATAGCCTACCAGATTCCCCCCTTTGATTATTCTCACCCCTAATAAAAGAGGGTGAGAAAGAAATCACATATCAAGCTCTTTTTAAACTAATGCTTCTTGTTGGGGTATAGCCTGATACTTCCTCATGGCTAGTACCCGGACTGCTGTTTTTCGTTCAACTGTACTGTCAATGATTGAGGTGACCATACGCAGGCAAAGGGGTAGGAAACATGGAAGGAGCAGACACATAGCTATCATTAGTAAAACAGCGAACACAATAGTCTTCAAACCTAAACAGGAGTGCGGTATCCCCAGGACCCATCATTTGCCCATGTGGCTGGCCCATAACATGTGATACAAGGAGGTATATCAGTGGTCATTCTAAGGGACCCCAGGGCTACCGCAAGTACAACATAGATATATCATGATTACAAGATCTTAATAAATTTCTCTTAAAAACTGCAAATCTTTCACTTAAGTTCTCTTCCTTTATAGCTTCCACCGTACGTTGACCTGTCAGCTTCCGGTTTGTGACAGGAGTAGGGTAGTAGATTCCTCAAGCTTCTGCCGTACGTGGACCTGCCAGCGTCCGGTAGGTGGCAGGAGTAGGGCTGTAGACTCTCACAGCAGCGGCTGACGTCGCAGCGTGAGCCGCAATGGTGTTGCTGGGTTGGTGGTTGAAGTCCAGGGACGAAGTTCGGTAGCTGCTGATGGCTTTACCCGACTGTGATGGACCCAGGGTTCTAATTCCGCAACCTTGACTGCTGTAGGGGGTCGACAATATGACGACATATGGTCCTTTCCAGTGAGGTGCTAACAGTGTCTTCCTCCACTCCTTGACCCACACCGAGGATCCAGGCTTGTAGGGATGCAGTGGTTCTGTCAGGTTAATGGGCAACTGGTCTTGTACCCATGCATGGAGACTCTGCAAGACAGAACCTAGAGCCAATAGTTCTTGTCTAGTGATTTCGGACCCAATCTGACTCATATCCCCCTTTATTTCCTGAACAATGGGCGGAAGTCGCCCATACAAAATCTCAAAAGGGGACACTCCCAATGACTTGGTGGGGGCTGAAAGTATCCTGAGGAGGGCTATAGGAAGAGCCTGGGGCCACTTCAGGTGAGCTTCCTGACAGAGTTTGGACAGCTGGGACTTTAGGGTCCGATTCATACGCTCTACTTTTCCTGAACTTTGGGGTCTGTAAGCTGTATGTAACTTCCACTGCACCTGTAGGGCCTGGGACAACTGCTGAGTTACTTGAGATACAAACGAGGGCCCATTATCTGATCCTATAATTAATGGTATTCCAAACTGGGGAATAATCTCATGGAGCAGAATTTTGGTAACTTCCCTGGCTTTCTCAGTCCTGGTGGGGAAAGCTTCCACCCAACCAGAGAATGTACAAACCACAACCAACAGGTAATGATATCCATTTACACGTGGCATTTCAGTGAAGTCCACCTGAATATTTCCCATGGGGGTAACTCCTACTGACTGGACTCTCGGGGGCAGGTTAGGACCCTGCCGGGCATTGTTCTTTGCACAGGTTACACATTTGCGGGCTGACAGGGGTCCTAATAATGAGATACAGAAATGGGGTCTGAGAGCTTTTTCCATTGCAGTTTTCCCATAATGTGTGGCTTGGTGGAAAGCTTGGACAAATGCTGGACCTAATGCTTCAGGGATCACAGTTGGACCTGGAGGAAGACCACCCGCTGGCGGCAGTAGCACTATCCATCCGGTCTCAGATAACACTCCCCCTTCTTCCTGACAGAAATAGTCTAACTCTTTGGTGGTATATCGAGGAGCCCATGCACTGAGAGGTACTGGAAATAATGCTGCCTGGACTGGGGTATTGGGGGCAGGAGCTTGTCCAGTTATGGCCACTTCTTGAGCAGAAGTGTCAGCAAACCTATTTCCTCGTGAAACTTCTCCTTCCCCTGCCTGATGACCTCGGCAGTGCATTACTGCTACTTGTTTGGGGGCCCATACAGCATCTAGTAGGGTCAATATCTCGGGACCATATTTAATAGACTTGCCTCCTGAGGTTATTAACCCATGTTCCTTGTACAGGGCTCCATGGGCATGTAATGTGGTGAAGGCATACTTGGAGTCTGTGTACACATTCAAGCGGAGCCCTGTCCCTATTATCAGTGCCCTAGTGAGGGCTATCAGTTCAGCTTTCTGTGCTGAAGTCCCTGGGGCCAAAGCTGATGATTCTATTACCATGTCCAGGGTCACCACTGCATAGCCCGCACATCGTCGTCCGTCGATGACAAGACTACTTTCATCCACGAAGAAAGTTCGTTCAGGATTCTTCAATGGGGCATCAGTTAGATCAGGGCGACTGGAGAATACAGTGTCCATTATTTCCAAGCAATCATGATCAGGGGGGCCTGGACCAATTGGCAACAACATAGCTGGGTTCAAAGCTTGACTGACAATCAACTGCAATCGGGTGTTTTCACACAACATGCTTTGGTACTTCAGCATTCATGAATTTGTGAACCAGTAATTCCCTTTGTGTTCCATAAGAGTCAGGACAGAATGTGGTACTGTTACTTGGAGACTCTGACCCAAAGTGAGCTTGTCGGCTTCACTCACCAAGAGAGCTGTAGCTGCAACGGCTTTCAGGCAAGGTGGCCATCCTTTTGCTACAGTGTCCAGTTGTTTGGATAGATACGCTACAGGTCGCTGCCAAGATCCGAGGGATTGGGTCAAAACGCCCAGAGCATTCCCACTTGACTCATGGACGTATAGACGAAATGGTTTCTGTACATCTGGAAGCCCCAGAGCTGGTGATGACATCAAGGCTGCTTTCAAGGATTGGAATGCTGCATCCTGCTCTGGTCCCCATTCCAAGGGAGATCATTCCATTCCTTTGGTGGCCTGGTACAATGGCTTTGCCAGCAGCGCAAAGTTGGGTATCCATATTCGGCAGTAGCCTGCAGCTCCTAAGAAAGCCCGCACCTGCTTTCTCGTGTTTGGGGTAGGGATGCAACACACTGCTTCCTTACGCTCTGGTCTTAAACTCCGAATCCCGTTGGACAGATGGAATCCCAGATATTTAACCTCAGTTTGGCATAACTGTGCCTTAGCTCTTGAGACCTTGTATCCAGCTTCATTCAGGAGGTGCAAGAGATCACTGGTGGCTTGCAAGCATTCGCTTTTAGAGTTGGTGGCTATCAGTAGGTCATCTACATACTGGAGAAGGACTCTTTTTTCCCGGAATAACAGAGTAACTTGAAAGATCTTGGTTGAGAGCAGCACTGAAGAGAGTAGGCGAGTTCTTGAATCCTTGGGGTAGTCGAGTCCAGGTGAGTTGGCTCCGTCTTCCTGTAGTAGGGTCTTCCCATTCAAAGGCAAACAAAAGTTGGCTGGTTGATGCTAGTCGTATACAGAAGAAAGCGTCTTTCAAGTCCAGGACGGTGAAATGAGTAGCTTCGGCGGGGATCAGTCCCAGGAGAGTATAAGGGTTTGGCACTACTGAATGTATGAAACATATAAACATGATGACAGAAAAAGACCACATGGCCTATCTAGTCTGTCCTTCCATATCAACAACTACAACAGTCCACTTTTTACCTTTAGAGATCCTCTGTGTTGGTCCCATGCTTTTTTGAATTCAGTTACTGTCCTCATCTCTACCACCTCCACTGGGAGACTATTCCATGGATCCACTACTCTTTCCGTAAAGAGTAGTTACTCACTTGTAACAGGTGTTCTCCAGGAGCAGCAGGAATCAGTCCTCACATATGGGTGTCATCGGCGCCGATGAAGCCCCAGCGGAGCATTTCCCCAGCTTTCCATGAAAGCCTTTGGGAATGCAGGCACGCATGCGCGGTTCCCTTCCCGCCTAAAGGTGCCATCTTACCTCAGTCAAATGACATAGCTAAGAACAGCACATAAAAATGAAAAAATAAACTATGTACAACTGCAACTCCAACGGGAGGAGGGAGGGTTGTGAGGACTGATTCCTGCTGCTCCTGGAGAACACCTGTTACAGGTGAGTAACTACTCTTTCTCCAGGACCAAGCAGGAAGTCAGTCCTCACATATGGGTGACTCCCTAGCTCTGGGCTACCGAGGAACCCAGGCTGAACAAGAGTACTCCCTCTAGTCTCAGCAGCAAAGAAAGGCTGTTCAAGGACACAACCTCCACCGGTAGCCCAACAGAGGGCAGGAGGGCAGGAGTTGCCTAAACCTCAAAGAGATTCCGGAGTACTGCTTGGCCAAAAGCACTGTCCCTACGGGACTCCCTCTCCAGACAGTAATGGGCCGCAAAAGTCTGGCTTGAAGACCAAGCTGCAGTCCTGCAGATGTCTACCAAGGGCACAGAGTGGAGATGAGCCACTGAGGCAGCCATGGCCCTGACACGGTGGGCCGTAACCCGACCCTGCAAAGGAAGGTCAGCCGCCTTGTAAGCCCAGGTGATACAGTCAGCCAGCCAGATGGACAAGGTACGCTTGGAGACAGCCAACCCCAACTTATTGGGGTCAAAGGATACGAAGAGCTGAGTAGCCCTTCTATGCCCCTGCGTACGGTCCAGGTAGAAGGATAAGGCCCTCCTACAGTCCAGGGTATGCAGGACTGCTTCAGCCTTGCTTGCATGAGGCCTAGGGAAGAATGTTGGAAGAACCACCTCCTGATTGAGGTGGAAAGAGGAGACAACCTTTGGAAGGAACTTTGGATGAGTCCTAAGGACTACCCTGTTCCTATAAAACCTGGTGTAAGGCCTATCACAGACCAGGGCCTGAAGCTCACTCACTCGCCTAGCCGAGGTAAGGGCTATCAGGAAGAGTGTCTTCCAGGAGAGGAAGCGCAGTGAACAAGTAGCCATCGGCTCAAAAGGTGGGCGAGTCAGCTGCTGCAAGACCACATTCAGCTCCCACTCAGGGGCAGGAGGACGGAGAGGAGGCTTGAGCAAAAGCAAGACCCTGAGAAAGCAGGACACCAAGGGGTGACCCGACAGAGAATATCCCTCCACCAGTGAGTGGTGAGCTGCTAGAGCTGAGAGGTGGACCTGAACAGAATTGGATTTAAGTCCCTGATTTGATAAGTGCAGTAAGTACTGAAGCACCACTGGCACAGTACAGGAGAAAGGATCCTCTGTACGTAGCTGACACCACATAGAAAACCTTTTCCATTTGAGAGCATAGGTTTTCCTAGTGGACTGTTTCCTAGAGGCTAGGACAACCTCCTCAACTTCCTGAGGCAGGCCCCAGGGAGCCAAGACTACCCTTGCAGCCTCCAGGCCATCAAATTGAGAGCTTTGAGATTGGGGTGCAGAAGGGAACCCTGCTCCTGAGAGAGAAGGTCGGGTTGCAACCCCAGAGGCAGTGGGGGATCCACCACCAGTTGAAGCAGAAGAGGAAACCAAGACTGTCTCGGCCACCTGGGAGCCACCAGCAGGACCGAGGCCTTGTCCTGAAGAATTTTGAAGATAGTTCGGGCCACCAAGGGCGTGGGAGGAAACGCATACAGGAGGCCCTGAGACCATGGAATCAGAAAAGCATCTGCTGCTATTCTCAGAGGATGCGGTTGCCTGGAGCAGAACTTTGGCAGTTGATTGTTCATTGGGCTGGCAAAGAGATCCACCAAAGGGAGACCCCATTTTAGGAAGATCCTCTGAACTACTGAAGGATGCAGCTGCCACTCGTGGGGCTGCAGAATTCTGCTTAACCTGTCGGCCAGGTAGTTGTCCTGGCCTGGGAGGTACACAGCCTTGAGAAGCATGTTGTGCTTGAGGGCAAATGAACAAAGGTCCTTAGCCTCCCGACAAAGGATTCTGGACCCAGTCCTGCCCTGTTTGTTCACATAAAACATGGCTACCTGGTTGTCTGTCTGAACCAGGACAGACTGATGAGCCAGGGTAGGAGAGAAAGCTTTGAGTGCTAATCGAATAGCTCTGAGCTCAATGAGATTGATCTGCTGTGCAGCTTCCCAAGGAGACCACAGGCCCTGCGTGCACTTGCCTAGACAATGAGCTCCCCAGCCCTGCAGGGAGGCATATGTGGATAGTATCACTGTGTATCCAGGAATCTGAAAAGGTACCCCCTTTAGAAGATTGGGTGGGTGCAGCCACCAGTTGAGGGAGTTCAGAAATTGTCTGGACACCCTTATCCTGTCTCTGAGGCTGCCTGTGGCTTGTGACCACTGAGTCCGAAGGCACCACTGTGCAGGCCTCATATGGAGCCTGGTATTGGGGGTCACATGTACTGTCGAAGCCATGTAGCCAAGCAGCCTCAGGCAGAGTCTGGCGGAGACCACTGACCCACTGAGAAACTGATTTGTTAAGTCCATCAGTCTTTGGGCCCTGTCTGCTGGCAAGAATGCCTTTGCCAGGACAGAGTCCAGCCGTGCCCCTATGAACTCCAAGTTTTGGGAGGGGAGCAAAGTGGACTTTGCGAAGTTTATGACAAATCCCAGGCCTTGAAGAAGAGCAATAGGCCTGAGGGTGGCTTGTCTGGCCTCCTGGCACGTCTGACCCCTGATGAGCCAGTCGTCCAGATAGGGGAAGACAAAGATTCCCTGATTTCTCAGGTAGGCCGCTACCACTGCCAGACATTTGGTAAAGACCCTGGGAGCTGAGGTGAGGCCGAAAGGCAGCACTCTGTACTGATAATGGTTTCCTCCCACAATGAACCTGAGGTACTTTCTGTGGTCTGGATGAATGAGGATGTGAGTGTACGCATCCTTTAGATCTAAGGAGCATAGCCAATCTCCCTGCTGGAGGTAGGGCAGAACTGTTCCAAGAGTAAGCATCTTGAACTTTTCTTTCTCTAGGAACTTGTTGAGGTTCCTGAGGTCCAGAATGGGTCGAAGGCCACCGGTTCTTTTGGGCACCAGGAAATACCTGGAGTAGAATCCGTGACCTTGCAAGTGGGGAGGCACAGGCTCCACCGCCCTGTCCACCAACAGATCTTAAAGCTCTTGAAGGAGAAGGTCTGTGTGCAGGGGAGGCCTTGGAGGCTCCCCTGGAAAGTAAGGGGGAGGCAGTTGGTGAAAATGCAGTGCATAGCCCCTGCGGACTATGTCCAACACCCAACTGTCCCCGGTGATAAGGGGTAAGAGACGAAATCAGAATTGGATGGTAAATGGATGTTTATTGATGAAGAACCCCAACGCGTTTCGGCGCGTACGCCTTCTTCAGGGGGTACACAGCTTAAAAACATAAATACATTCAAATGAATATGCATATAAAATAAACTAAATTTGAAAATAGAACCCCATGCAATTATAATCATATATATATAAAAACATGACATATTTAAAAGTGAGAAACACATGATAAAACCCATATTCCAAACGCAGGACAAGAAAACTAAAAACATAAATAATCAAATTATATAAAATATAAATATATGTATAATCAATCAATTGAAGCATAAGCTAAGTCCAAACAAAATATTCTGAAACATAAAGAATTTTCCTTCCTTTTCAGTGTTTAGCAGTGGTTTCTTTCTGGACTTAGCGGGTTTACGATTTCACAAATCGAAGCTCCCGATTCAGGTCAGCTCTATCGTTAACGTATATTTCTAAATATATTCTTGAACCCAACATACTTGACATGCCTCTGCCACTATTAGATTACATTTTCACGGAGTGAGACATATACTTATATTTTTGGAGTGTACAAGGTGCTACATTTGGTTCTTTAGTTTACCTATAAAGTTCTCAATGTGCTATGATAAGTGGAATTGTTACATTACATGAGAATCAAACATTCCTACATGTAATCATGACGGTTACACAATATTGCAGAAATTTTTAAGACCATTCAATACACACCTTCATGTGATACAACTCCTTTGCTTCAATTGATTGATTATACATATATTTATATTTTAACATATATTTATATTTAATATAATTTGATTATTTATGTTTTTAGTTTTCTTGTCCTGCGTTTGGAATATGGGTTTTATCATGTGTTTCTCACTTCTAAATATGTCATGTTTTTATATATATATGATTATAATTGCATGGGGTTCTATTTTCAAATTTAGTTTATTTTATATGCATATTCATTTGAATGTATTTATGTTTTTAAGCTGTGTACCCCCTGACGAAGGCGTACGCACCGAAACGCGTTGGGGTTCTTCATCAATAAACATCCGTTTACCATCCAATTCTGATTTCGTCTCTTGCTTCTTGTGCATCCTGGTCGGCGTTGCAAGAGCGCTGCTCCTTGTTGTGTTTTTCCTGGTGATGGGGCCACTGGTGGGCAAAGAGGGTGAGGCGACCTCCTGTGCAGGGTTGGGAGAGCAGTGGAGGAGAGGCTATGCTCAAGGAGTCAAAACCCCCCACCCTGCTGAGTGTTAGCAGGGGCCGGAGGCTTGGGGGTCCTCTGCCTACGGGGCCCATTACCCTGCCCCTTGGCTTGCTGCCCTGGGGGGCAGCTTGGGCAGCCTGATATTGCGGGTAATGTTTGTAGGCAGTGCCCTTCCTCGGGTAAAAGGGCTTTTTACCCGAGCCCTTCTTTTTATGAGAAGGGGCAGAGGTCTTCCTAGACAGCCTTGTCCGTGTGAGGTGCTCAGTTTCGAGCTGAGCGGCCTTCTCGGTCATGGGCTTGCCAAAAAGGTTTTCACCTCGGCAAGGGACATCGATCAACTTGTCCTGAACTCATGGCTCGAGGTCCGATGACTGCAGCCATGCCTGGCGTCGAGCCGCGTTGCTGGCTGCTGCAACTCGAGCCGAAGCCTCGAAGCCATCGTAGGCGGCACGGGATATGAACTTCGAGCAGTCCCGAATCCCCGAGGACAAGGACTTAAATCTCTGCAAGGGTTCCCCGGAGAGTCCAGCAGAGAACCCGGCCAACCCCTTGGCCAGATCTCGAAGTACATGCCCATGTACAGCTGGTACGACTGGACACGGCAAGCAAGCATCAAGCCCTGGAAGCACTTTCTACCGATGACATTGAGGTTTCGGGCCTCCCTGCCAGGGGGCACCGCGGAGTGCATCTTCTGGCTCTTCAGATGATGCATGGCCGATTCCACAACCATAGAATGGTGTGGTAGCTGTACCTTTTGAAAGCCAGGGCTCTTTCTGAGTTGATAGATGGAGTCGACTCGCTTGCTGAGAACCGGCGCCGAGGCCGGTGCCTCCCACATACGGAAGAGGAGCCGTTCCAGCATCGGAGGAACCGGGACAGTAAAGGCCTCCTTCGGAGGAGAGTCATACTGTAGAGCCTCAAGCTCTTCAGCTCGAGGCTCCTCCTCGGTATCCGCCGGAATAGCCAAGGCAGTGGCCATATCCCGGACGAACTCCGAGAACCGAGTATCCTCCAGGGGGGGGGGGGGGGGATCTACTCCGGGGCTCAGACTGCGGTGAGTGCGACGGGACGCACCAAGTCTTGAAGGTATCAGGAGACTCCTCGTCCTCCGTCTTCCAAGCTGACTCGTCCGAGGAGGAGTCAGGGTTTGACCCCGCGGGGCCCTGGAGCACCCGCCCCGATGCCGGAGGCACTGGCGTCGACGCCCTCGGTCCCGAACGGGAGGTCGAGGGAGACTGCGACCGAGGTCGACTCCGAGCCACGATGGACTCGAGTATCGGCTCGGTCTCCGGGGTCGACTTCGAAGTCGATGTCCTGGTGGTTGGGGCAGATGCGCCAGACAGGCTGGCCATCAGTACCCGCTGCTGCTCCATGAAGGCAGACAGTCTGCTCTCCAAGGCTGTCATCCTGAGACTCAGCTAGGGAGACGCAGCAGCCACCGACTCGAGCCCCGGCGGCGGCTCCCTGGGAGGAGAGTCCTCGAGGACTACGGGGCTTACGTGTCCAGCAGACTCCGGTTCACACGAGGAACCTTTGCAGGCTTCTCGTGTTCCACGGGCCCGGGGCGACGGTCGGGGGTCTTAGACCTGGCCCTCGAGGAGCCAGGGACCTCCTCCAACGATGCCCTCGCGAGCCGCTTCTTCCTCTTGCGTTCCCGGTCGGGGGACCCCCTGTCCGAGGAGCTTTGACGGCACTCGGAATCGGAATCCCGAGATGTCGAAGCCTCAGACGAGGTCCGGGCCCAGCCGGAGGCTGAGTCAGAGAAAAGCCTTTCTTTTGTTGCTGTTGACTTCGGAGTGCCTTGGAAGACATCTTCCCACAGGGCCCGCACGACTTAGGGTCGTGATCCGGGCCGAGGCACCGAAGGCAGCAGTCGAGTGTGTCGGTGAGAGAAATTAATTTCTTACACCGATCACACTTTTTAAAACCACTGGAAGCCATCGGGGAAAAAAGAGTCCCCGCTAGGTCAAAAGACCGGCCTTCCAGGAAAAAAGTGAAAAAAGGGCGCGAACGCCAGCCACGAAGGGCAAAAACCGAAAAAGAAGAATCGGGCTTGATACCGGCATACCGAACCCGGCGGGAGGGGTACGGGGTCGAACCGGAAGAAAAAATAGCCATAATTGCCGAAAAAAATCTACTTTTTACCGGGAGGACAGGACACACGTCCAGTGGGCTTCACGGAAAAAAAGAGACTGAGGTAAGATGGCACCTTTAGGCGGGAAGGGAACCGCGCATGTGTGCCTGCCTTCCCAAAGGCTTTCATGGAAAGCTGGGGAAATGCTCCGCTGGGGCTTCATCGGCGCCGATGACACCCATATGTGAGGACTGACTTCCTGCTTGGTCCTGGAGAAAGAAATATTTCCGCATATCACTCCTGAATCTATCTCCTTTCACCCTCATCCCATGTCCCCTCGTAGCAGAACTTGCTTTCAATTGAAAGAGGCTCTCTCCCTGAACATTTATGCCACGGAGGTATTTAAACATCTCAATCATATCACCTCTATCCCGCCTTTCCTCTAAGGTGTACATATTAAGATCCTTAAGTCTGTCCTCATATGCTTTATAATGAAGACCACTAATCATTTTAGTAGCCACCCTCTGCACCGACTCCATCCTGTTCACATCCTTTTGAAGGTGCAGTCTCCAGAATTGCACACTATACTCCAAATGAGGTCGCACCAAAAGACTTATACAGAGGCATTATCACCTCCTTTTTTCTGCTAGCCATTCCTCTCCGTATGCACCCAAGCATCCTTCTAGCTTTTGACGTCGCCTTTTCTACCTGTTTAACTACTTTAAGATCATCAGACACAACCACGCCTAGGTCCCGCTCTTCTTTAGTGGACAAAAGTACTTCACCTCCTATACTGTATTGCTCCCTTGGATTGCTGCAGCCCAAATGCATGACCTTACATTTTTTAACATTAAATCCCAGCTGCCAAATTCTAGACCATTCTTCAAGCTTGGCTAGATCCCTCCTCATGTTATCTACACCTTCCTGGGTGTCTACTCTATTGCAGATTTTGGTATCATCTGCAAAGAGGCAAACCTTACCCGACAGCCCTTCCGCTATATCACTAACAAAGATGTTAAAAAGAATCGGAACCAAGGACAGATCCCTGGGGCACACCACTGGTAACATCCTTCTCCTCAGAGTGAGCTCCATTTACTTGTACTCTTTGTCGCTTCCCACCCAACCAATTTCTAACCCAAGCAGTAAATTTAGGGTCCATCCCTAGGGTGCTCAGTTTGTTTATAAGTTGCCTTTGAGGAAGAGTGTCAAAGGCTTTACTGAAATCTAAATACACCACATCTAGAGCTCTCCCTCGGTCCAACTCCCTGGTCACCCAGTCAAAGAAATCAATCAGATTTGTCTGACAAGACCTGCCTCTGGTGAATCCATGCTGCCTTGGATCCTGTAATCCGCTGGACTCCAGAAACCTCACTATTTTCTCTTTCAGCAGCATTTCCAATAATTTACTCACCACCGAAGTTAAACTAACCGGCTTGTAGTTTTCAACCACATCCTTACTTCCACTTTTGTGTAAAGGCATCACATGAGCCTCTCTCCAGTCCTTTGGCACCACTCCCGACTCCAACGAGGCATTGAAAAGGTCAGTCAGTGGAGTTGCTAGAACATCCCCAAGTTCCCTCAGTATTCTAGGGTGTATTCCCATCTGGTCCCATCGCTTTGTCTACTTTAAGTTGAGCTAGTTTCTCACGAACACAGTTTTCTGAAAATTGTTCAAGATGCCCCTCGCTTCTGTTCCTATTTGTGGGTGTTTTCTGAGGTCCTGCTCCTGGTTCTTCATCTGTGAACACAGAACAAAAATATTTGTTAAGCAATTCCGCTTTATCCTTATCAGCTTCTACATATTCCCCCCCTGCACCCTTGAGTCTGACAATACCACTTTTGCCCTTCCTCTTCTCACTAATATATCTGAAAAATGTCTTATCCCCCCATTTTATTGCATTGGATATTTCCTCCTCCTTTTGAATCTTTGCCTTCTTGACTACTTTGCTAGCTTCTCTAAGTTTTTCCAAATACAGATGCCTGTCTTCCTTTCTTTGTGATCTCTTGTATTTCATGAAGGCCTCCCTCTTTTTTTTCACTTTTTCAGCTACTTCCTTCGAAAACCATAGCGGTCTTCTTTTCCTTTTGCCTTTATTTACCATTTTAACAAAAAGGTTGGTTGCCCTTAAAATACCCCCTTTCAGTTTTGCCCACTGTTTTTCTATATCCCCCAGCTGTTCCCATCCCACTAACGACTCCCTGAGGTATTGGCCCATCTTCGCAAAGTTAGTTTTCCTAAAGTCTAAGATCCTCATCTTGGAATGGATTCTAACAGCCCTAGTCCTAATACTGAACCACACCATCTGGTGATCACTGGATGCAAAATGATCTCCCACTACAACATCAGAAACACTTTCACCATTGGTAAGCACCAAGTCCAGTATGGCCCCTTCACGTGTGGGGTCTGTTACCAATTGCCTGAATAGTTCTCCCTGTAGAGAATCCAGGATCTCCTTACTTCTAGATGATACTGCAGCAGGAATGTGCCAATCAACATCTGGCATATTGAAATCTCCTATCAGTAGCACTTCCCCTTTCCTAGCAATGCTGCGTATGTCTTCAATTAACTCTCTGTCCACCTCTTCCTCTTATGAGGGAGGTCTGTATATCACACCAATGCAAATAGATTTCTCTTTCCCTCTTTCTAGTTTAACCCACAATGCCTCCCCTCTCCCTTTTAAGCTCTGTAATTCCAAAGCTTTAATAGTAGTTTTTACATATAGTGCCACTCCTCCTCCCCTTCTTCCTACCCTGTCCTTTCTGAATAAAGTATAGCCAGGTATAGTTACATCCCAATCATGGTTTTCTGTGAACCATGTTTCTGTAACTGCCACTAAATCCAAGTCAGCCACTCCCACCAAAGCTTCAACATCAGGGATCTTATTTCCCATGCTATGGGCATTTATACACACTGCTTTCCATATGTTACCCCTGTTACCCATTTCCATAAAGGTATTTAATGTATCACCTACCTGGGGGCTTTCACTTACCTGGGGGCTTTCTTCACCCATCCCCAACGAATCTAGTTTAAAGCCCTCTTCAGTAGATTAGCCAGTCTACTACCGAAGATGCGTTGACCTTTCTTGGACAGATGGATGCCATCTCTGCTCTGCAACCCTTGGAACAGCATCCCATGGTCTAGGAAACCAAAACGCTCTCGATGACACCATCCACGCAGCCATGCATTCATCTCCAGGATGCGAGCCTCTCTGCCTCTTCGGCTCAGCACTCCAGCGTTGCCTCTGCTCTCCTCTGTCGCGAGGATCGAGCGCAGCTGCACGAAGCAGGACCACCCACACAGCACGTGTTGCCCAATTGGGGCAGCCTAGGGCCGGCAGATAAAAGCCGCGCTGTTCAGGCGCGCCTGTCGGGCCCGCGACTGAGGGCCTCGACAGAGGGCCCTTTGGCATGGCCCTTTGGCGTAGGCCCTATGGAGCCCTAACCTGCCACGAAAGTTCTACTGCATTTCAAATGGCGTCCTAAAGAAGCCTCCCCATCACCAACCATTAGCTGCAGAACCTAAACGGAAGCCACAATCTTCCTAGTCTGCACTCACTCCAATAGTGGAAATTGAACCCCCGCAGTCACTTCTAACAATAACTATAGCAGGAACTACATCAAGACTGGACTGTCGTACTTTTGGACCTTCACCACTTTGGAGCATTAAAACGGCAGAAATCCATACTCAGCTCCTCACTCTCAGGTACTTGCTGCTATATATTTGAAACAAAAGATATCACTTAGTAATATCCGAATAGATAAATGTTTAAGAACTCCCAAAATGTTTAAAACCGAGGCTTAACATAGTTAACTGTGTTATTGATAACTACCTATCACTGCATTTACTAAAGAGTTAATTGTGTTACCTTTACCATTGTTACACTGCCTTTTATTAAAGAGCTATTGTGTTACTAAAGTAGATACAATAGTCATTTTATTCTAAAGTGGATACAATACTTGTATTTGATACAGTTTGACTTTACACAGTAACACTCAAGAATATCAAAGCCCAAAACTATCACACACAGATCGTACAAACTACCACGCCTAGTTCCCACACTCTCACAACACATAGGTAATATATTACACACATAAAACTAAAGATGGAATGTCTGAACATGCTTCTAATCATCTTGCTATCTGCCTTCCTGTATGCAAAAACATCTTCAGCTTACCTATACAATTATCCTATATATCCACCCCCAGCTTACCTATACAATTATCCTATATATCCACCCCCAAGCCACATGCACATATATCAACTAACACAATGCACACAATGGATACCTAATAAAATCAAACCTAATATACATCAATCTAAACCAAAAGCATTTAAACCTCACTCAAGATTAATTACAATTAAAACAACCCCTACTACTACACCTTATAGAGCTAACACACTAATCCCTCAAACATGCCTACTAATAAATGCAAGGTCCATTAAAAACAAAACACATATTATACAAGACCTAATTACTGATGAAAAGCCAGATTTATTATGCATCACAGAAACTTGGCTCTCAGAGACAGACACAGTCCCCCTCAACACATTAAACGCACCAGGATACAATCTATTTAATTGCCCCCGTACTAACAGAAGAGGAGGAGAAGTGCTATTAATAGCGAGAGACAACCTAAAATTAGCCTACAGCGCCCAGAAGTCATTTGAAGGCATAGACATCCTCAAGGTGGAAAATACAACTTTTGCTATTTCCCTCATTTACAGACCACCTTCTGTAAAACACGAAACCTTAGCATCAGCTCTTGAAACAATATGTGAAACCTCAATAAAAAAGTATCAGATGATATTAGGGGATATAAACCTTGCTTCACTTAGCACCACACACACTAATGCATTCATTGAGGCCATGGATCAAATGGGTTACCAGCAAATAATCCAAACATAGAAACATAGAAACATGATGACAGAAAAAGACCACATGGCCTATCTAGTCTGTCCTTCCATATCACCCACACATGACAAGGGAAATATCTTGGATATGGTATTCCTTCCTAAAAAACACTCAAACAACATAGTAACAAGTACAACACCAAAAGTAACACGGGTACCATGGTCTGACCACCACCTTATACAATTCAAGTTTGAAATGCCAATACAATCACCCAATATAGAAGCTATTACCAACACTCAAAGAAGCAGGTTTAAAAAACTAGATAAAGACATACTAATAAAATCGATTTTTTTCTCATGTAAAAACAGAAATTTCAAACTTGGATGACTTAATAAAACAATGGAACAGAAACAGTTTCTAAACAATCACCCAAAAACGCCTCTAATGAAAACAATAAGCTAAGGAAAAAAACCGAACCCTGGTACACAACAGACCTAGCCAAAGCAAAGAAAGATCTCAGAATAATGGAAACAAAATGGAGAAATAAGAAATCAATTGAGATGAAAGATCAATATCTATTACTACTTAAATCCTACAAAGAAATATTCAATACGGCAAAAAAGAACTATCACTCCAAAAAATTATCTAACGCATTAAATAGACCAAGAGAATTATTTGAGATTGTAAAATCCCTCACAAAACCCCCAAAAGACGTAAATACAAAATATCCAATAAATGCACAAGCTCTGGCAGATCACTACTCTAAAAAATTAAACCCTATTGAGGAGATAATCTCCCATGTAATTGAAAATGACACATATCAAAAGATAATACAAAATACTAATACCACAGTAGTGTGGGAAAACCTTTACTCAATAGATAGAAGACAATTACTAAGCACAATATCAAACATAAACACCACCACATCCCCTCTTGATCCTTGCCCGGTAGACTGGATCAAGGCTACAAAAGAAGAAACTGCACACATAATACTAAACATAGTAAACAAATCCCTACTCCAAGGTAACATGCCAACAGAACTAAAAAGATCCCTTATACGACCTATACTAAAAAACAAATCTCTAAACAAAGCAGACCCATCTGCTTACAGACCCATATCAAGTATACCTTTCATAGCCAAAATCATCGAAAAAACCGTACAATACCAATTACAAGATCATATAGATAGCATTAATGCACTTGATGCTCAACAATATGGTTTTCGACAATCACATGGACAATCACTATCAGACTTTAGATCAATAATACAAACAATCATAACCCCACATCTGGACTATTGTAATGGCATATTACAAGGACTTCCCAAAAAAACAATAAACATACTACAGATGGCACAAAATGTAACAGCCCGAATCTTGATGAATGTACCTTTTTCAGATCACATCACACCCATCTTAAGAGAACTTCACTGGCTACCTATACATGCACGCATAAGATATAAAATAATAATTACTACTTTCAAGCTAATACACAATATTGCCCCGTCCTACTTTACCTCACTCATTAAAGCACAACCCCCTAATCGGAAAAGGCGTACGCACAACCAATATACACTACAAACCCCCTTCTCCTTCTGCAAGGTAAAAGTAAACACTAGTAACAGAGCATTCACATATATAGCCCCCACTCAATGGAACAGACTCCCTGACACCTTAAGAGCCAACACAGATCACACTTCATTCCGTAAAAGCCTTAAAACACATTTATTTCAAGAATATTACAACCAGATAGAAGTAACACAGAACAAATCTATATGTTGAAAAATCTGCTGGAGCTCAACCCTCCACTAACATACGGAATTTCAAAAACAAGGAATTAATTAAACTGTAACCCTACCTGCCTGTACTTTATCACAATATTGTATATAGTTAAATTTATAATATATTTGTAACATGTTTTCCCTTATGTAAATAGTTTGAGTTATCTGAGTTATTTAAATTGTTACCCTCCAATGTTCAATGTTATCTTCTTACTGTTATATGTAACTGCTCACTACTAAGTGTGCAGAGTTTAATTGTTAAATGTAAACCACTGCTGATCACTGGAAGGAGCGGTATAAAAATGTGTTCAAATAAATAAATAAATAAATAAATAAATAAATTTACCCTCAACAGGGAGGATTGAAGAGAACACCACCTGTGCACCTAACTGCTTCACCCTCTGTCCCAGAGCCATGAAGTCACTTTTGATACGTTCTGAGGTATACCTGGCAGTATCATTTGTTCCAACATGGATTAGCAACATTGGGTAATAGTCAGTGGGCTTGATGAGTCTCGGCAAACTCTCCGTAACATCTTGGATTTTGGCACCAGGCAGACAGCATACCTCTCTGGACACCAAGTCTGGTTGGCAGATGGACGCCTCAGTACCCCTCAGAAGAGAGTCTCCAACCACCACTACCCTTCGTTTCCTTCTGGTCACTGATTCTGCAACTTTGGGTCAGAATGGTATGGTCACAACTGCTTCATTTACTTGTTTCAAATCCTGCACTGGGCGGTAGTCACCTGTCCCAGGCTTCTTGACTGGGAGGAGGGGGGTATTCCAGGGCGATTGGTACTCCCTGAGGAGTCCATACGTCAATAATTTCAGTAAATGGCAGTGAATTCCTTCAATCACCGGTCGCGGAAGAGGATATTGTCTCACGTGCACTGGTTCCACTCCTGGTTTGAGGGTGACAAGAACAGGGGCTACATTCTTCGCTAGGCCCGGAGGATTATCCTCCGCCCACACCTCGGGCGGAGCTAAAACACTGGTGGGTATACAGGATCTGGCTGCCTTGGTTGGAGTACTATAGAACCGCCATTCTTCTTCGCGGGGGACAGTCAACACCATCAGGCCAGCAGATTTCGAGTTCACAGTCATTTCCATCTTTCCTCCTTCAACAAAGGATATCTGCGCCTGGAGCTTAGCAAGCATATCTCGACCCAAAAGGGGGATTGGGCACTCCGGCATGTAAAGGAACTGGTGCGTTATCTTCCGTCCCCCTAGTTCACAAGTGCGGTTTTGCAAGAAAGGTTTTGTGGCCCTAGCTCCAGTAGCTCCGACAATGGTGATGGATCGAGAAGACAAAGGGCACCACCACGAAAAGGCAAATAACCACGTGTACCAACAAACCCAGTCCAAAGTGTGATTATGTGGAAAAGACAGAGTTTAATTAAATAATCTTATTGCCAATCCGACACAGGCCGTGTTTCGCACACTTCGTCAGGGGTTGATCAAGCAGATAAAACTAAAAACATAAATACATAAAAATGGATAATAATAAATACATATAACACAGTAAAACAATGAAAAGACAGATGCTACAATCAAAATCTATGCCACATAAAAACATCTAATAACTGTTAAAAACATGTTACATGTATAAGGGTTAAAAGTGTGGATAAAATATATCAAATCAATAGTCAATAAATACATAAATACATAAAATAAATACTTAACAAAACATTAAAAGCTCATTTAATGGAAACTATATGCACATAATTAATATAAAAGGAGATAAAAGAGAAGGGAATGTAGAGTGTGACAAACAACATTTATAAAGGAATAAATACCTCTGTAGCGATTATTGAGGACACCTCTCTGAATGACCTTAATATAAAGGTAATTCTAATATGACTAAAAAATAAATATAAACATAAAAGTTATAATTGTTAAAAAGCTACATCGAAAGCCAAAAATAATGAGTACTTATTATATTAATAGATGACCGGAAGAGACCAAAAAGGAAACATGGCAAGAGCATGTGGTAAACACAATTTCCTTAATATGTGCCCTCAATGGGGGTAAAAAACTAGTTTATTTAAAAGAACTTCTATTTTATGCATCCTATAAACATGCAGTAGATATTAATTGTCTCAAGCAGTAACGTAGATCCGGAGACCAAGCTGTATATATTAAATGATGTTTACAATGTAATTGTGAAATACACATGAATTTCATCACTAAATGATATCATTAACTGCATAAGGCGTATATTGTTATTAATTATTATTATTAAAGTCTTTTTCTATACCGCGCTCTTCAGTATCAGCTCGGTTTACAAATAACATAAGATTTGTTCAGACACAGGGAACACCTGTACTGGACTTACAGAGAACAAGGTTATTCAACTTGGATTAACTGGGGAAACTATGTACAAGCTCTGGGTTAAAGGTGTTTACAGAATTTTATTTTGTTGTATACATGCACTAGTTGGGGTTTGATAGTGCTACTGTGGCGCGCAGTGTGCGGGCGTGGTAGGAAGGTTGGTGTATGTATCTTGGTGACTGCAATTAAGTGGTTGTTGTGTGATACCATAATGCTGTAGGAAGAGGTGATGTTTCAGAGCCTTCCTGAATTGTGTAAGGTCCGTAATTGCCCGGATGTCAGGCGGTAGTGCATTCCAGTACGATGGGGCATAGAACATGAAGGCCCTTTTTCTTGTTGTTTGTAAGCATTTTGTAATCTTGCTAGGGATACTTAGGGTGTTGGCTGAAACCAATCTTTTGGCTCTATTTGAGGGGGTGGGAAGAATGAGATCTGATATGGACATGGAAGTGAATCTGTTGATGGCCTGGAAGGTCAGTAGTAGGATTTTTAAGATACGTCTGCAGTAGATTGGGAGCCAATGTAGGTGCTTCAGGATTGGTGTTATGTGCTCCCTCCTGGTGGCACCATGTAGTGTTCTGGCGGCAGTATTCACAGCCAGCTGAAGTGGGTACAGCGTGTTTTTCGGTAGACCTTGTAGGATGAACATAAGAACATAAGACATGCCATACTGGGTCAGACCGAGGTCCATCAAGCCCAGTATCCTGTTTCCAACAGTGGCCAATCTAGATCATACGTACCTAGCAATATCCCCAAAAGACACAGGTTCCACAATGCTTGTACTGGGTCAAGCATTGATATCCTGGGTCCCTTTTTAATAGTGGTTTATGGACCTTTCCTCCAGGAACTTGTCCAAACCTTTTTTAAACCCAGCTATACTAACAGCCCTTACTACATCCTCCGGTAACAGATTCCAGAGTTTGATTACACGTTGAGTGAAAAAATATTTTCTCTTATTTGTCTTAAATATGGCGTTGGCGAAGTCGAAGTGGGGGATGACTAAGGCCTGGAAGATTGTCCTGAAGTCATCTGGTTCCAGAAGGGGTCGCAGGTGACGGATTGTCCGAATCTTGAAGTATACTGCCTTGACCGTGTTGCTTATATGTGCTTTCATATTCAACTGTTGATCCAGTGTTACACCCAAGTAGCGGATTGTCTGCTTGCTTTGGAGTTCGGCGCCTCTTACTTTTAGTGTCGATCGTGCGACAAATGACTGGTCCCTAGTAATGAATAGAGCCTCTGTTTTCTTGAAATTTATCCTGAGGTTTTGGGTTTGGAGCCAGTCCATTATGGCATCAAAGCAAGCGGTTAATGGAGAGAAATCCGGCTGGTTGGTCATAAATGGCATGTATAGTAGCACATCATCGGCATATATAATGCATGAGATGCCGAAAGAATGGGCGAGTGTGCAGATGGGCTGCATATATATATTGAAAAACAGTGCTGAGAGAGAGGAGCCCTGTGGAACTCCCTGTTTCTGCTGGAATGATTTGGAGGTCGAGAGCCCTGACCTCACATGCTGCCATCTTTCTGAGAGATACGATTTGCACCATCTCAAGGCTGTGTCTTGGATCCCTTTCTCTGCCAGGCGTGCCAAGAGCAGTTCGTGGTTGACAGAGTCGAAGGCTGCTGCGATGTCTATTGAAATTCAAATCAGTGCTACCGGAAAAAGGCTCTGACCACCATGGACGCCCGACTGTAAGCTGTGTATGCTTAAAAATTGCTCGCACCGTGTTTAAAACATAAAACCAAATGAAATACTAAAAGTTGTGTATGACCAATCAACATGCCCCGCATACGTGCACTAAAATAAGACGAATAAAACTTTCAATAAACCGTGAACTGGCTTCTCCTGTACTGCAGCTAACAACCTTTGAGGAAAGCCGGCGCAAGCGCACAATAAATACTAAAAGGGGATAAAATGAAATGCTAAAAATTGTGTATGACCAATCAACATGCCCCGCATTCGTGTGCTTAAATAAGATAAATAAAACTTACAAAGAACCATGAACCGGCTTCTTCTGTATCGCAGTTAACGACCTTTGAAGAACGCCGGCGCACTCGCACAATAAATATTAAAAGGAGGCAGAGAAAAGGGGCGGAGTGAAAGAGAGGCAATCCCGGGGGACCAGTGCCTACTAATAAAAAATGTGACAAAACTACAAAAAAGGGGGAGGGGAAAAAAAAAGTCACCCATTATAAAGCCACAAGGAAAAGATCCTCTCGTATCGGACCACAGTCCTGTACATGTCAACTTGCCTTTGCTACACGGGTGATCACAAAGGGGGGTAGTGATAGGGTATAAAACTACCACCTTAATTAAAATGAACTACAATTACATAAAATGTAATTTAAAAACACTTTGTCATCTAATGCCAACTATAAAGGATCTATACCACTTTCCTTAGGCTATGAAAATCAAAAAACTACACACCGATAGGAAAAAGAAAAGGAAAGACCTTTTAAAATCATAAATAAATAAATAAATAATACTCTGACACAAATTGATAAAGATAATGAATAAAAAAATGATGATGTCTAAAAAAATTTTTAGTCTAAAAAAATATATAATAATAATAAAATAAACAATATTGTACCACGAACTCTGAATACATGATTCAAAAATAATTTACAATGTGCTTGATTGGCACCATGACACTAATTCTATGCAATGCAATCGCATAAATAAAACCATAAATGAAACCATAAATAATTAAATATTTAAAGAGAAGTGTAATTTAAAATGATAAGTAAAGAAAAAAATAAAAAAAGAGAACTCAATATCTATTGTACCTCAACTTCTAATGATAATGATCAAAAAGAAAAGTGTGTATGATCACCTCCATCACACTTGCCCGATTGTTATAAAAAGACGGAAAAATCTCTGTCCAGGTTGAGACCATGTGGAACCAAAGAACCTAATAAATATATAAACCTTTGCTCAAGTCTCAACATGGTTTTGTTTATATCTCCACCTCTCCAATTAGTTTTAACCTTTTTGATGACAAAATATTTTAAATCCATAATACCATGCTTGTTATCTTGCCAATGGGCTACTAGAGGCTTGTCAGTTAAACCTCTTTTAATACAACTTTTGTGTTCAGTGATCCTAATTCTGATGTTACGGCTCGTCTTGCCAACATATAATTTTTTACAGGGGCATTGTATGACGTAAATTACATTCTGGGTGGCACAATTGGATTAATCATTAATATGAAACTTCTGATTAGTAGTGGGATGAATAAAGCATTCTCTGATTGGAAGCACATTCAAACAAACGGAACATTTCCCACATTGGAACTCTCCTTTATATTTGGGTAAATAACCTTTTTCTGTTAGAGCTGAAGGCACCAAAAGATTTCGTAAGTTGATATTATGCTTGTGTGCAATTGTAAGCTTTGTATCTTGGAAACACGGCAAAGTCTGAATAAGATGCCATTCATTCCTAAGAATCTTAATAATTTTAGAAGAATATTGTGAATACAACAAAGGACACACTACCCCTATACTTTCTTTTTTCACTCTTGGTTGTAACAGAGAAGACCGCGACAAATCTCTTGCCCTTTTGTATGCTTCTCAATGTATGGCACAGGATATTTCCTCGTTAAAAACCTCTCTTTCATATTGTTGGCTTCTCTCTCAAAATCATGTATCTTGGTACAAGCCTTTCTGACTCTTAGGAATTGACCCACTGGAAGATTTCTCTTTAATGATGGATTGTGATAACTATCATAATGAAGTAGTTGGTTCCAATGTTCCCTCTAATTTTCTGTAGGCTGTGTGCGCATAAAATTTCAGCTGTGTGCAGCTTTTGAAGGAAGGTTAAATTTTTGTGCGCCACATAACGACACTCAGAGTTATATACTTTAAAATTTGACTACACGTCAGAATACAGTATGTACACCACATTGATTTTAATCAAATTAAATTAAATTAAAATAGACGATTACTAAATGAAGCAGGAAATTTCTAGTAATTACAATATAGAAATTACACTTACCTGGTAATTGTAGTTCCTGTAGGGTCCAGTTTAGTCCTCCACATCTGGGTAGTGCACCTCCTCCCGCAGACAATCGGGAGGGAAGGAGGACTAAACTGGACCCTACAGGAACTACAATTACCAGGTAAGTGTAATTTCTATTTCCTGAGCGGTCCTCCAGTTTAGTCCTCCACATCTGGGAAGTACCAGAGCAGTACTCAACGGGAGGGACCCTGCCAACCGGCACGTAAAACGGCCGAACCAAAACAAGAATCCTTCGAGGCCATCACATCCAACCGATAATGTTTACTGAAAGCATGGAGCGACGACCAAGTAGCTGCCCTACAAATTTCCACAGGTGGAACTAAACTGTGCTCCGCCCACGACGCAGCCTGTGCCCTGGTAGAATGGGCCCGGAGGCCCAAGGGAACCGACCGGCCCTGCAGTATATACGCTGACGCAATAGCCTCTTTAAGCCACCGGGCAATAGAGGCTTTTGCTGCCGGCTCGCCCTTCCACCTACCACCAAAAAGGACAAAAAGACGATCCGTTTTACGGTAAGGCTCCGAAACCTTCAAGTAACGTCGGAGAACCCGACGAACATCGAGACGATGCAACCCACGATCAGTTGCGTCCGCACCGACGGACGGAAAAACGGGAAGAAAAACAGACTGATTCAAATGAAAAGGAGACACAACTTTGGGAAGGAAGGAGGGAACAGGCCTCAAAACCACTCTATCCTCAGAGAAGGACAAGAAAGGTTCTCTACACGAAAGCGCTTGCA
This sequence comes from Ichthyophis bannanicus, assembly GCA_033557465.1. Lineage (NCBI taxonomy): Eukaryota > Metazoa > Chordata > Amphibia > Gymnophiona > Ichthyophiidae > Ichthyophis > Ichthyophis bannanicus. Next base: position 428,296,521 of record CM066034.1, on the reverse strand, counting down.
ATTCAGAGATTCGCCGAGCTGAGCAAATGGCCACCAAAAACACGGTCTTTAGGGTCAAGTCTTTTAGGGACGCCAGATGAAGCGTCTCAAAGGGCTTCCGCACCAAACCTTGTAACACGAGATTCAAATCCCACGGAGGAACCGTCGCCCTGCGAACAGGCCGCAGCTGAAACACCGCTCGCAAAAAACGTTGCACGTCCGAGTGCGCCCCCAAGGAAACTCCCAAGATCTTACCCCGGAAGCACGCAAGAGCTGCTAACTGTACCTTCAAGGAACTGGCCGCCAGACCCTTGTCAAAACCGTCCTGCAAAAAACAGAATGGCCGATACAGAAGCCTTCGCCGCTCGAAGATCGTGCCGCGAACACCAATCCTCAAAAATACGCCAGATCCGTACATACGTGAGAGACGTGGAAGACTTCCGTGCCCGAAGAAGCGTAGCAATGACAGAAGCAGAATAACCTTTCCTCTTCAACCGAGCCCTCTCAATGGCCATACCGTAAGCGAGAATCGATCCACCTGAGGCATCCGGAGTGGCCCCTGAATCAAGAGATCCGGTAACGGAGGAAGACGCCACGCGATCCCGTCGAGAAGCCAGATCAGATCCGCATACCAAGGACGCCGGTGCCAATCGGGCGCCACCAACAGGACCCTTCCGCGGTGCGCTTCAATGCGTTGGATCACCCGACCGATCAACGCCCACGGAGGAAAGACGTAGAGAAGACCGGAGACCGGCCAAGGACGAATGAGGGCGTCGATGCCCTTGGACATTCGTTCCCACCGCCTGCTGAAGAAGCGGCTTGTCTTCGCGGATTGAAAGGTGGCCATGAGATCCATGACCGGAGTCCCCCAGCGGCGCACCACCTGAGCGTAGATCTGCGGATGAAGCTCCCACTCTCCCGCATCCACTTGCACTCTGCTGAGGAAATCCGCCATCACGTTGTCCTTTCCCGCAATATGTGCTGCTGAAATTGCCAGGAGCCGGGATTCCACCCACTGAAACAGAAACTCCGACTCCTCTTCCATGGCTCTGCTGCCTGTTCCGCCCTGCCGATTGAGGTAGGCTACCGCTGCCGAATTGTCCGACAGAACTCTCACGGCGCGTCCCATCACCGTAGCTTCGAAAGCTTGCAGCGCCCTCAGCACCGCCCGCAGCTCGAGACGGTTTATCGACCAAGAGGCTTCCAGGGCGGACCAAGTGCCCTGCGCAAAACGATCCGCACAGTGAGCACCCAAGCCCTCTAGGCTGGCATCCGTCAGCACCGGCAACCAGTCCGGTTGCTCCAGAGACACCCCCATCTGCAGCGACGTCGTGTTCAGCCACCAGCGCAAGGAGAGACGGACTCTCCTCGGGCAAGGCAGACGTTTGCTGAGTGCATCTGATTGATTCGACCACCGCCGCAAGAGGGCTCTCTGAAGCGGACGCATATGAAACCTGGCCCAGGGCACCACCTCCAGCGTTGCCGCCATAGTCCCCAAGACACGCAGGCACCACCACGCCGACGGCGCCGGAAAGCCCAGAAACTGATGCAGCAGAACCCGCAGGCTCCGCGCCCTGCGTTCTGGCAGAAAGACGAGCCCCTCCGCGGTGTCGAAGCGCACCCCGAGGTATTCGAGGGATTGAGACGGCACTAAGTGGCTCTTTTTCTCGTTGATCACCCAACCGAGGCTCCGAAGAAGTTCCATCACCCGGCCGGTGGCACGACGACTGTCGCTTTCGGACTTCGCTCGTATCAACCAATCGTCGAGGTACGGATGAACGAAAACGCCTTCCTTCCGCAACGCCGCCGCCACCACCACGACCTTGGTGAAAACGCAGGGCGCTGTGGCCAGACCGAACGGCAACGCCCGAAACTGAAAATGGCCCCAAGGGAGCGCGAATCGCAGAAACCGTTGATGAGCCGCCCGGATGGGAATGTGCAAGTAGGCCTCCGAAAGGTCTAAAGACGTCAAGAACTCACCCTTGCGCACTGCCACTATGACGGAACGCAACGTCTCCATGCGAAAATGAGGTACCCGGAGACAACGGTTCACGCCTTTGAGGTCTAAAATAGGACAAAGGGACCCGTCCTTCTTTGGCACCACGAAATAAATGGAATACCGACCCATTCCGAGTTCGGATTCCGGGACCGGGACCACCGCCCCCAAGGCCACCAGGCGGTCCAACGTTAACCGTATAGCGAGCTCTTTTTGCGGACCCTTGCATGGGGACAGGACAAAGGAATCCTGGAGAGGACACGCAAACTCGAGAGCGTAGCCCTCCCTGACTATCTCCAGCACCCACTGGTCTGAGGTGATCTGGGCCCAGGAAGGAAGAAAGTGTCGAAGACGAGCTCCGATCACCGGACTGCCCTCCGGGGCCCGCCTCGCTTCATTGCGGCTAAAAGAAGAGGAGGCAGAGAAGGAAGATGCCGAGAACCCCCTCCCTGCTCCACGGAAGCCGCGAAACCCCGGGGAACGAACGGCTGATCTGCCACGCTGGAAACCCCCAAAACGGGCCGAACGGAACCTACAAAAGTCTTTAAACTGACCACGAGAAGACGGCACACTCCGAAGCTGCCTAGGCTTATCTTCCGGAAGACGTCCACCTTTGGACTCTCCGAGGTCCTTAACCAACTTATCCAGGTCATCCCCGAACAAGAGCTTACCCTTAAAGGGGAGCTTGCTAAGGCGGGACTTAGAAGACCCATCGGCCGCCCAATTGCGGAGCCAAATGGTCCGGCGCGCAGCCACCAGGGAAGCCATACTGTTTGCTAGGGTTCTGATCAAATCATAATGAACATCCGCCAAATAGGCCGAACCCGATTCCACTCTTGTCACCTCCAACAACCCTTGCTGATCAAGACGAGAGTCCTGCCATAAGCGTTGCGCCCAGCGCAAACAGGCTCTGGAGACCCAGGCTCCACAAATAGATGCTTGCAACGATAAAGCATTGGCCTCAAAGGCCTGCTTTACCAAACCATCCACCTTTCTATCCTGAGTGTCTTTCAGGGCCGCAGCACCCTCAACGGGAATCGTTGTCTTCTCGGTCACTGCCGACACCGCGGCGTCTACCCGGGGCAAGCGAAACTTCTCCTTGTCTTTGTCCGCCAAAGGATAGAGACGATTCATCGTCCGAATACCCTGGTCCCATTCCGCTTGAATCATCTGATCCACCACCCTATGGACCGGAAAGACAACCTGGGAATCGCGCACCGCCTGAATCAGAGGGTCCTCTAAACCTTCCTCATCCACCGGCCGCGTCGCAGCCAAATTAAGCGCTTGGAGGGATTCCGTAACCAGAGGCACCAATTCTTCCTTGCGAAATACACGGATAATCCGAGCCTGATCCTCAGGCTCAGGAATCTCTCCCTCCTCTAATTCAGCAACGCCCTCTTCAGGATCGATGTCCGACCACTCCGTCTCCTGCCATTCCCCTTCATCCGAGGGACGTAGCCGCTTTGCCGCTTTAGGGGCTTCTCCGCGCGCCTCCTCACCTTGAGACGGAGGGGCAGGCGGCAACGAGCCCGGTTCGGGCAACTTTCCCAAACGCCCTTTTTGAAAAGCCTGATGCATGAGAAGCACAAAATCCGGGGAAAAATCTCCCAAAAAGACCTCACCTACCCCCTTTGCCGATGCAGCCCCTGGCGCAGGAGGAAGAGAAGGAGAGGAAGGCCGGAGAAGACCCAGAGAAGGCCCCTCCTCAGCCGAGACAGGGGGAACTGCAGACTCCAAATGCCCTGCGACTTCCATCGGAGGGTCTAGGGCCGAAGAAACAAGGGTGCAGCCCTTGCACACCCCGGCGTCAGACACCTGGCTCTTGCGGGATCCGCAGATCACGCACTGCGGACGCCCTGACATTCAGACAGCAGTCCCCAGCCACCACCAAGGCTGAAAACAGAAAATCCACTGACCAGAACAGAGCAGAGCAGGAAGGAAAGGCCAGCGTCAGCAAACTGTCTGCAGTGCCTCGAGGGAGTAGGAGGATGAGGGCAAAAAACCCCAGGCCGTTGGCCACCGCGGGCCCACGGTGTGACTCTGAGCTGAATAATCTGCTGCAGGAAGGCTTGCCTGCTCAGGAACGCCGCAGCCGGAGCCGCCGAAAAAGCGCGGGAGAAAATGAAAGTAAAATGGCCGCCGCTCCCGCGGCCGGAAAAAAGTCGCGAGACCCAAAAATAAAGAAATAAAGGAAATCAAAACAAAGAGTACCCCCGCTAAGGAAAACACACCGGCAGCAAGCAAGGCAGCAAGAAACCAAGGAAACATGTCCCAGAGACAAGCTCCGCTTACCAGACCGATCAGGCAACGGAAGCCGGCTGAGAGGAGCTGCCACGCTACAGAGGCACGCTGACAGGAGATGCTCAGTAAGCGATCGTGCCTGGAAATGCTAAATCTCACCCCCGTGCCAGTCTAGGGGAAGAGATCGCACAGACAGCCTGACCCCGAAGCATCTCCACCAAGCAGGAGACAGAGGGGCAGTACAGGCTCGGCTCCCCGGTGTGCACTTCTCCGTTTTTTTTTTTTTTTAAAGTGACAGGTCCCCTGAATAAGGAAAATAAAGAAATAGCAGAAAAATGATGAAAACAACCCACAAAACCTAACTAGTGTTGCCAAAAAGATCCTAAAGTGAGTCCCAGCACGGGCTCACACGTCCACCTGCTGCAAGGAGACTGGACACACTGGGGGGCTGATGGGAGCTCCAGCAGCATATACCCGGACATGGAAAAGACTCTGATTGGTCCAGTCTCCTAGCTGCGGGAGGAGGTGCACTACCCAGATGTGGAGGACTAAACTGGAGGACCGCTCAGGAACATAACTTTTAAATTTTAAGACGTCTGTGTTGTTTTCTAGCAGAATCAGAGCCGTAAATTTTGTGCGCTCTGTTGTAAAGCATGTGCGCTCGCTCGGCGAGGAGTGTGCGTGCGCACACGCGCACAGCTTAGAGGGAACAGTGGTTGGTTCCTATCAGTAGGCTTCCGGTAAAGTGTTGTAGAAAATCCATCTTTTTCTTTTCTGATCAAGAGATAGAGATAAGTTATCTGGTAAGGATCATAAGTAATTTGAAATCTCAAATTCACATCTAGTTGATTGATCCATGTATTAAAATCATCAAGTCCCTCTACTGAACCATTCCAAAGAATTAGGATATCATCAATATACCGAATCCAAAGTCCAATATTGTCACTGAAGGAATGTACTTTCAAAAAATTGTTTTCAAAATTAAACATATAAAGGTTGGCTATGTCAGGAGCCATGGCAGACCCCATCGCCACCCCTTTAATCTGTTTGTAAAATAAATTCCTGAAGCAGAAATAATTTTCAAATAATGCGATCTGTGCCAAGGAAAGCAAAAATGATGCTGAAATCCGGCGATGTACAGTGCGTCTCTGAAGACATTGATCAATAATATCAAATGCCTCTTTTTGTGGCACATTTTTCCCCTCCCCCTTTTTTGTAGTTTCGTCACATTTTTTACTAGTAGGCACTGGTCCCCCGGGATTGCCTCTCTTTCACTCCGCCCCTTTTCTCTGCCTCCTTTTAATATTTATTGTGCGCTTGTGCCGGCGTTCTTCAAAGGTCGTTAACTGCGGTACAGAAGAAGCCGGTTCATGGTTCTTTGTAAGTTTTATTTATCTTATTTAAGCACACGAATGCGGGGCATGTTGATTGGTCATACACAACTTTTAGTATTTCATTTGGTTTTAAGTTTTAAACACGGTGCCAGCAATTTTTAAGCATACACAGCTTACAGTCGGGTGTCCATGGTGGTCAGAGCCTTTTTCCAGTAGCATTGATTTGAATTTCAATATACACCTTATGCAGTTAATGATATAATTTAGTGATGAAATTCATGTGTATTTCACAGTTACATTGTATTTATTTATTTATTTAACACTCATTTTTATACCGCATCTTCCAGAGATCAGTTGCGGTGTACAAACAACAACATTTAACAAAGCTAAGTTTGTTTTACATAGAACATCTTAATTTTACATAGAACATCTTAACATATCAAAAATAAACAAGGTGAGTTTTTGAACTGGGACCGTGTAAAAACAGTTAACTAACAGAGTGGAGTATCTATATACGTAAGACAGTACATAACTGATACAACTATATACATGCGTAGGTATTAGGGCATAAGAGATAGGATCGTCAATTCGTTAGAGCTGAGTGTTGTCCGTTTAGGTGGGAGGTTTGTGCTTTAAGTGGTCATTTACCTGATTATCCTTTGTCTATGTTGAATGCAAGGTTTTCCATGGTATTGTAGTGTTTAGTGAATAGATAAGTTTTTAATTTTTTGCGGAATTCCAAGATCTCTGTTAGTGAACGTAGATCCTCTGGTAGGGAATTCCAGATAGTTGGGGCTATGTGTGAGAAGGCTCTGTTGTTGGTCAATTTATGTGCTTTTATGAAGTCCTTCGGGGTCTTTAGTTTATTTAACTGTTCTTTTCTATTAGTAGGCTTAGGTGTTTCTTTGCATATTAGATTACATAGAGTAATCGGCGCCATGTCGTTTAATGCTTTAAATGAGGTTATTATTGTTTTGTATATTATCCTGCTTTGTATTGGTAACCAGTGAAGTGATGCAAGTATAGGTGTTATGTGTTGGAGAGAGTTTATTTTTAGTATAATTCTAGCTGTTGCATTTTGGGCTAATTGAATTCTTTTAATGTTCTGTTTTGAAATGCCTATAAGTATTAGGTTGGCGAAATCAAAGTGAGGGGTTATGATAGCTTGTGTTATATTAATGAAATCTTGTACAAATACAAGCGGACGTAGTTGTTTGAGAATTTTAAGCTTGAAATAGATTTTCTTTAAAGTGTTTCTAATATGGGTTTCCATTGTAAGGTGTGTATCTAGGATAACACCTAGATATCTTATTTCATTTTTTATTTTAATTTCTTGCTCTTGTAGTGTTATATGAGTAGGATGGATAAATGATTGATTTTTTGTTACGATTAGGACTTCAGTTTTGGCATGGTTTATGTGAAGGTTTTGAGTTTTTAGCCAAATTGTGATTTCATTATAGCAGTCTGAGAGGAGTTGTAATGGTATGTTAGGGATTGTAAATGGAATGTACATCATAATATCGTCTGCATAGAGGTGATAATGTACTCCAAATTTTTTAAAGATGTTGCAAACCGGCTTTATGTAAATGTTAAAGAGTAGGGCTGAAAGAGCAGATCCTTGTGGTAAACCTATTTCTTGGTTATATGTAGTTGAAGTTTGATTACCTATTCGTACATTTTGTGTTCTGTTGTTTAAATAGGAAGTGAACCAATTATGTACTGTGGAGTTTATGCCTATCTGTCTTAGGTTGCTGAGCATTATTGAATGATGAACACTATCAAAGGCTGCTGATATGTCGATAAAGAGGAGGATGAATGCTTGTTTATGATTATCGATTCCTCTTAGGAGAGTATCAATTAATACTGTTAGTAGTGTTTCTACTCCGTGGCGGGGCCAAAATCCATATTGTTGTTCGTCAAGTGGGTAAGAAGTGTCTATGTATTCTTGTGTCTGTAATTGCACTACTTTTTCTATTATTTTGGCCAAAAATGGGATGCTAGAAATGGGCCTGTATGATGCTGGGCATGTTTTATCTAGTTTGCCATTCTTTAGGATTGGGCGTATTTGTGCATGTTTGAGTGATTGAGGAAGGTAACCTTGGGATAATGAGAGGTTGACTATTGGGAGAATGAAGGATAGTAAGGTAGGCAGAGTGTTTTTTATCCATGACACTGGGCATGGGTCTAAATAAGAGGTGGTGGTATTGAGTCCTGATATGATAGTTTTTAATGTTGTTCTTGAAATGGGGTAAAAGTCTGACCATTGGTCAACAGATTGGTGAGAGTTGTTGATTGTATCAAAAGGCATTTGAGGTTTTTTTTATTTATCTTGGTAGTGATTAGCTAGTATTTGTACTGAGATGTAGGTGATTTCGTTGCTAGAATTTTGAGCGTTATTGGTAAGGTTTCTGACAATAGAGAATAGTTCTCTAGGTCTGTTATATGATTTTGATAAGGTTGCAGCGTAGTGGTTTTTCTTTGTACTGTCGAGTGTTTCTTTATATTTTATGAGATGGTTATTGTATATTTCCTTATGTATAGTCAACTTAGATTTTTGCCATTTACTTTCGTGTTTGTAAATATCATTTAATATATACGGCTTGGTCTCCAGATCTAGGTTACTGCTTGGGACAATTAATATCTACTGCATGTCTATAGGATGCATAAAATAGAAGTTCTTTTAAATAAACTAGTTTTTTACCCCCATTGAGGGCACATATTAAGGAAATTGTGTTTACCACACGCTCTTGCCATGTTTCCTTTTTGGTCTCTTCCGGTCATCTATTAATATAATAAGTACACATCATTTTTGGCTTTCGATGTAGCTTTTTAACAATTATAACTTTTATGTTTATATTTATTTTTTAGTCATATTAGAATTACCTTTATATTAAGGTCATTCAGAGAGGTGTCCTCAATAATCGCTACAGAGGTATTTATTCCTTTATAAATGTTGTTTGTCACACTCTACATTCCCTTCTCTTTTATCTAGGGAAGGGTTAGGACAGCCGTTATAGTTGGTGATTCGATCATTAGGCATGTAGATAGCTGGGTGGCTAGTGGACGTGAGGATCGCCTGGTAACATGCCTGCCTGGTGCGAAGGTAGCGGACCTCACGCGCCACCTAGATAAGGTCTTAGATAGTGCTGGGGAGGAGTCTGCTGTCTTGGTACATGTCGGTACCAATGACATAGGAAAATGTGGTAGGGAGGTTCTGGAGGCTAAATTTAGGCTTTTAGGTAGGAAGTTGAAATCCAGAACTTCCAGGGTAGCGTTCTCCGAAATGCTTCCCATTCCATGTGCAGGACCCAAAAGGCAGGCAGAGCTCCAGAGTCTCAATGCGTGGATGAGACAATGGTGCAGAGATGAGGGGTTTGGATTTGTTAGGAATTGGGGTACATTCTGGGGAAAGGAGGGGCTCTTCCGAAGGGATGGGCTTCACCTTAACCGGGATGGATCCAGGCTGCTGGCAATAACCTTTAAAAAGGAGATAGGGGAAAGCCGACAGTCGCCCAAGAGCGGATGGTTCGGAAGAATGTATCCTTGAAGGATACTACCAAAAGCAGAGAGGTTACAAAAAAGAGTAAAGTAGCCCAAATGCCCTCGAGTATGGAGCAGACAGAGCTTAAAGATCCCAAATTACCCATGTCTACCAATAGCCAAATTAATATGAATAAAAAACAGTCTCTAAAATGCTTGTATGCAAATGCTAGAAGTCTAAAAAATAAGATGGGAGAGTTAGAATATATAGCACTAAATGAGAGGTTAGATATGATTGGAATATCAGAGACATGGTGGAAGGAGGACAACCAGTGGGACACTGTGATACCTGGGTACAAACTATATCGTAATGATAGAGCTGATATAATTGGTGGAGGGGTTGCGCTCTATATTAGAGAAGGCATTGAATCAGAAAGGATTAAAGTTTTGCAGGAAACAAAATTTGATGTAGAATCTCTATGGATTGAAATTCCATGTAAAAAGGGGAAGGCGATGGCAGTGGGGGTGTACTATCGACCGCCTCCGCCAGAATGAACAAATGGATGATGAAATGCTCAAAGAAATCAAGGAAACTAACAAAAGCTTGGTAATAATAATGGGTGATTTCAATTACCCCGGTATCGACTGGGTCAGAGTCACGGCAGGACATGCTAGGGAGATAAAGTTCCTAGATGACATAAATGACTGCTTCTTGGAGCAGCTGGTTCATGAACCGACCAGAGGGGAAGCCATATTAGACCTAGTCCTTAGTGGAACACCAGATCTAGTGCAAGAGATAAGGGTGTTGGGGCCACTTGGCAATAGTGATCATAGCATGATCGCCCTTGATTTAATTAGTGGAGAAGGGATAGTAATGAAATCCACAGTACTACCTTTTAACTTTCGAAAGGGAGACTATGATAAAATGAGGAAAATAGTTAAGAAAAAACTAAAAGGAGCAGTTGCAAAGGTTAAAGACTTACATCAAGCTTGGGTGTTGTTGAAAAGTACTATCTTGGAAGCCCAGACCAACTGTATTCCACGCTTTAAGAAAAGTGGAAGGAAGTCCAAAAAACCTCCAGCATGGTTTAAAGGTGAGGTCAGAGAGGCTGTTGTTGCCAAAAAAGCATCTTTCAGGAAATGGAAAAAAGAGCCAAACGACGAAACCTGGAAACAGCACAAGCACTGGCAGGTCAAATGCAAGGCATTGATAAAGAAGGCAAAGGGAGAGTTTGAGAAGAAGCTTGCTGCGGAAGCAAAAACGTGAAATAAAGATTTTTTCAAGTACATTCGTAGCAAAAAACCTGTGAGAGAGTCGGTTGGACCATTAGATGATAGAGGAGTTAAAGGGGCACTAAGAGGCGACAAGGAGATAGCGGAGAGACTGAATGAATTCTTTGCTTCGGTCTTTACTGAGGAAGATGTAGGGATGTTACCCATGACTGAAGTGGTATTTAAAGGTGCGGAAGAATTGAAGGAAATATCGATACATCGGGAAGATGTATTACAACTATTAGATAAATTGAAGAGTAGCAAATCACCTGGGCCGGATGGTATACATCCAAGGGTGTTGAAAGAACTGAAATATGAGATTGCAGACCTGCTATTAGTAATCTGTGAACTATCATTAAATCATCTCTAATACCTGAAGATTGGAGGATCGCCAATGTAACACCAATTTTTAAAAAGGGTTCAAGGGCTGATCCGGGAAACTACAGACCGGTGAGCCTCACGTAAGTACCGGGAAAAGAGGTAGAAACCATCATAAAGAATAAAATTACTCAGCATGTAGATAGTCATGGCCTAATGGGATATGAAATAATTCTGTATGCCCTTATCTTTGTTTTTCTTCTATTTAGGTAGAGCGTTGAAGGTTCCAGCGCTGTCTCTTTCAGCATATTCATTATTATTGAGATGCTTTTTAAAGTAATTTTGCCTTGTATGTTGTATGAATGGTGTATGTGAGTAGGTCTTTGTAGATTTGATAAAGTATTCCCAGTGTTAGTTTTGGTGTTTTGGAATTATCCTAATAGGTGAAATTGGTGGTTAGGTTAGGTGGCTATGGGACGTGTGATGTAAGCGTCTGCTATTCCCTATAGTGATCTTTCACTACATGTGGGTTTTAGCCATCCTGAGGTCCATTTAGCCTTAGCGATTTGTTGATATTTTTGTGTGTATTAGTTGAATTAGGTTGGTGAATAAAACTGTGTTGTGCAGAGCTTGTTGGTGGTATGTGGACTAATGGGAGACAGCCAACATGGCTTTAGACAAGGAAGATCTTGTCTTACTAATCTGTTATGTTTTTTTGAAAGTGTGAATAAACAGGTGGACAAAGGTGAGTCGGTTGATATAGTGTATCTGGACTTTCAGAAAGCCTTTGACAAGGTCCCTCATCAGAGATTTTTGGCAAAACTAAAGAGTCATGGGATAGGAGGCAGTGTACTACTGTGGATCAAGAACTGGTTAAAAGATAGAAAGCAGAGGGTTGGGCTAAATGGCCAATTTTCCTAATGGAGAAAGGTGAATAGTGGTGTACCCCAGGGATCTGTACTGGGTCCGCTGCTTTTTGAGATATTCATAAATGATCTGGAAAGTGGAATAACGAGTGAGGTTATCAAATTTGCAGATGACCCAAAGCTATTTAAAGTTGTTAAAACCCAAGAGGATTGTGGAAAATTGCAAGAGGATCTTGATAAATTGGAAGACTGGGCATCAAAATGGCAGATGAAATTTAATGTGAACAAGTGCAAAGTTATGCACCTAGGGAAGAACAATCCAAACTATGGTTACACAATGCAAGGTTCCACATTATGAACCACCACCTAGGAAAAAGATTTAGGCGTCATTGTGGATAACATGTTAAAACCCTCGGCCCAGTGTGCAGCGGCAGCCAAGAGAGCAAATAGAATGCTAGGTATCATAAGGAAAGGAATGGAAAATAAAACAAAAGATATTATAATGCCTCTATACCGTTCCATGGTGAGACCTCACCTTGAATATTGTGTGCAGTTCTGGTCGCCGTATCTTAAAAAGGATATAGCGTTATTAGAAAAGGTTCAGAAAAGAGCAATCAAAATGGTAAAGGGGATGGAAGGATACTCCTATGAAGAAAGGCTAAAAAGGTTAGGGCTCTTTAACCTGGAAAAAAGACGGCTGAGGGGAGATATGACAGAAGTCTATAAATTAATGAACGGAGTGGAATGGGTAAAAGTAGATCGATTGTTTACATCATCAGAATATAGAAAGACTAGGGGACATGCAATGAAGCTACAGGGTAAACTATTTAAGACTAATAAAAGAAAATATTTTTTCACTCAACGTGTAATCAAACTCTGGAATTTGTTACCTGAGGATGTAGTAAAGGCTGTTAGTGTAGCTGGGTTTAAAAAAGGTTTGGACAAGTTCCTGGAGGAAAGGTCCATAAACCATTATTAAGAAGGGACCTGGGATATCAATGCTTGACCCAGTACAAGCATTGCGGAACCTGTGTCTTTTGGGGAAACTGCTAGGTACGTATGACCTAGATTGGCCACTGTTGGAAACAGGATACTGGGCTTGATGAACCTTGGTCTGACCCAGAATGGCATATCTTATGTTCTTATGATCTCCTTTTATATTAATTATGTGCATATAGTTTCTATTAAATGAGCTTTTAATGTTTTGTTAAGTATTTATTTTATGTATTTATGCATTTATTGACTATTGATTTGATATATTTTATCCACACTTTTAACCCTTATACATGTATCATGTTTTTAACAGTTATTAGATGTTTTCATATGTGGCATAGATTTTGATTGTAGCATCTGTCTTCTCATTGTTTTACTGTGTTATATGTATTTATTATTATCCATTTTTATGTATTTATGTTTTTAGTTTTATCCGCTTGATCAACCCCTGAGGAAGTGTGCGAAACACGGCCTGTGTCGGGTTGGCAATACGATTATTTAATTAAACTCTGTCTTTTCCCACATAATCACGCTTTGGACTGGGTTTGTTGGTACACGTGATTATTTGCCTTTTCGTGGTGGTGTCCTATTTCTGGCATGTTTTCTCCGTGGAAGGACATTTTAAGCTTTGGAGAAGAAGCCTTGGAGAAGCTTCTACCATAAGAGTCCCTCATTGATCAAAATGAAGAAGATATCAAAGATCCTTGGCGTAAATGGGAGGATGTGGTAGAAATTACCAAGAAATTAGTGAAAGAACAGATGCATTCTGCTTATCTCTTGGAATGCTGTAAATCTAAAATCATCCCTAGAGGATTACGAATGAATAAAGCACCAGGGATGTATATGACAGAAGAAGGGTTTATAAAGTGTTGGAACGCTATATTAAACAAATGTTCTTTAGATCTTATGATCCTTTTAATTACAACTGCAAATAAGAAATCAGAAATTTTGAAATTGGAAATAGATGAGAAGTTGTCTGCTTTGAAAGAATGTGACAAGCAATTTGATAATGTTTATGAAGATTACCAAAAAAACATTCAGCAGTTTAAAACAGAAGTGAAAAATAAGAAAGTAGATAAATTCAAAAGAGACGAGGATGATTATAAAGTAGGATATGTTTATCATTGGAGTAAGAAAATTGATAGTGATCGGTTGTGGTTTAAAAAGAGGACTTCTATTTTTGACCGGAAAGAGAGTATAACCACTTATTATAGAAGGGATAGTCCCTTAGAACAAAAAAAGAAACGTGGCAGGAGCGAATCTGGTGAATTTGATGCGTCTGCTTCCCTTTTCTCTACCCAGAAGGGATCAGGGAAACCACAAAAAGATAGGAAAGATATAACAAAACAAAATCATGGTAACAATCAAGAGCCTTTTTTCAGTATGGATGCTCTCTGGAAAGGGGCAGGTCGGGAAAATTCATGGTCCCGTCCACAACAAATGAGATTTGGCCACTATCAGGATCAACCATACAGAGGTTGTGGCCGCGGTCGGGGTCAAGGACGGGGTCGAGGCAGGGGCCAATGGAGGACAGATTGGTCAGAAGAGAGGAGACATTAGATGTCCAATCCAGTATTATCACTCCGAGAAATGTGATTAACATTTCTAAATATTCATTGACGCCTGATGAAGAGTCTATTCTTAATAAAGGATTATCATTTGTTCCCAAAAATAAGGCAGATCCGTTTAAGGTTCATATTGATTTATATAAAATTTTTAGGAAATTACGGATACAACATTTCTTTTCCAGCCGTGATAATACTTATAACGAGATCTCCATTATTAGTAAGAAATCCACATGGATTCCCCCTCAGAGGTCTGACCCTATTATAGAAGCCTTCGAACAGGTAGTATTAACACAGGTTGAAGCAGTTATGAAAGATAATTCAGCCTCTTTTCATAACATCACTTTAGGAGAAAGGAAAGCTATTTTATCATTACAAAAGAATAATCAGATTATCATTAAACCAGCTGACAAAGGGGGAGCCGTTGTAGTATTAGATAAAGAATATTATATACAAGAAATAAATAGACAATTAAAAGATCACGTTTTTTTTATCAAAGATTAGATAAAGATCCCACATCTGATCTCAAAAGGAGTATTGATAATTTAGTTATTTCTGCCTTTGAGATAGGCTATATAACAAAGAAAGAGAGACATTTCCTTATTGTAGAATCACCAGTGATTCCTACAATTTATATTATTCCCAAAGTTCATAAATCTCTCGTGGCTCCACCTGTACGTCTGATTGTCTCAGCTATTGGTTCAATTTTAGAACCCATTTCAAAATTTTTAGATTTATTTTTGCGTCCTTTCGTTAATGAAATGTGGTCATACGTACGAGATTCAGCACATGTAATAGAGATTTTATCCTCTTTTAAAAAATATAGAGCTGATATTATCTTGGTTACTCTTGATGTAGAGTCGCTTTACACCAATGTGCCACAAAAAGAGGCGTTTGATATTATTGATCAATGTCTTCAGAGACGCACTGTACATCGCCGGATTTCAACATCATTTTTGCTTTCCTTGGCACAGATCGCATTATTTGAAAATTTTTTCTGCTTCAGGAATTTGTTTTACAAACAGATTAAAGGGGTGGCGATGGGGTCTGTCATGGCTCCTGACATAGCCAACCTTTATATGTTTAATTTTGAAAACAATTTTTTGAAGGTACATCCCTTCAGTGACAATATTGGACTTTGGATTCGGTATATTGATGATATCCTAATTCTTTGGAATGGTTCAGTAGAGAGACTTGATGATTTTAAATACATGGATCAATCAACTAGATGTGAATTGAGATTTCAAATTACTTATGATCCTTACCAGATATCTTATCTCGATCTCTTGATCAGAAAAGAAAAAGATGGATTTTCTACAACACTTTACTGGAAGCCTACTGTTAGGAACCAACTACTTCATTATGATAGTTATCACAATCCATCATTAAAGAGAAATCTTCCAGTGGGTCAATTCCTAAGAGTCAGAAGGGCTTGTACCAAGATACATGATTTTGAGAGAGAAGCCAACGATATGAAAGAGGGGTTTTTAACGAGGAAATATCCTGTGCCATACATTGAACAAGCATACAAAAGGGCAAGAGATTCGTCGCGGTCTTCTCTGTTACAACCAAGAGTGAAAAAAGAAAGTATAGGGGTAGTGTGTCCTTTGTTGTATTCACAATAGTCTTCTAAAATTATTAAGATTCTTAGGAATGAATGGCATCTTATTCAGACTTTGCCGTGTTTCCAAGATACAAAGCTTACAATTGCACACAAGCATAATATCAACTTACGAAATCTTTTGGTGCCTTCAGCTCTAACAGAAAAAGGTTATTTACCCAAATATAAAGGAGAGTTCCAATGTGGGAAATGTTCCGTTTGTTTGAATGTGCTTCCAATCAGAGAATGCTTTATTCATCCCACTACTAATCAGAAGTTTCATATTAATGATTACTCCAATTGTGATACCCAGAATGTAATTTACGTCATACAATGCCCCTGTAAAAAATTATATGTTGGCAAGACGAGCCGTAACATCAGAATTAGGATCACTGAACACAAAAGTTGTATTAAAAGAGGTTTAACTGACAAGCCTCTAGTAGCCCTTTGGCAAGATAACAAGCATGGTATTATGGATTTAAAATTTTTTGTCATCAAAATGGTTAAAACTAATTGGAGAGGTGGAGATATAAACAAAACCATGTTGAGACTTGAGCAAAGGTTTATATATTTATTAGGTTCTTTGGTTCCACATGGTCTCAACCTGGACAGAGATTTTTCCGTCTTTTTATAACAATCGGGCCAGTGTGATGGAGGTGATCATACACACTTTTCTTTTTGATCATTATCATTAGAAGTTGAGGTACAATAGGTATTGAGCTCTCTTTTTTTTAATTTTTTCTTTACGAATCATTTTAGATTACACTTCTTTTTAAATATTTAATTATTTATGGTTTCATTTATGGTTTTATTTATGCGATTGCATTGCATAGAATTAGTGTCATGGTGCCAATCAAGCACATTGTCAATTATTTTTGAATCATGTATTCGGAGTTCGTGGCACAATACGGTTTATTTTATTATTATTATATATTTTTTTAGATAAAAATTTTTTTTAGACATCATCATTTTTTTATTCATTATCTTTATCAATTTGTGTCAGAGTATTATTTATTTATTTATTTATGATTTTAAAAGGTCTTTCCTTTTCCTTTTACTACCGGTGTGTAGTTTTTTGATTTTCATAGCCTAAGGAACGTGGTATAGATCCTTTATAGTTGGCATTAGATGACAAAGTGTTTTTAAATGGACACAAAAAAACAAGAGAGTCGCAGGTTCACACACAACACCGTGTTTCGTGGTATACTTCATCAGGGGTTATCAGGGCACACTAAAAAACATATAAATGAATAATACAATTATAAATTATTAAAAGGACACGGTTAAAACAGTACTTTAAAATAAAAGGCTAAAAACAATATATATAAACATTAATAAATCAGAAATTACACATGAAAAAACTTTTGTCACACTATTCCATAAGAGGCTTTGGTCTCAGATGAAACACAAAACATTTCTAATCTCTGATGTGACCCATAAAAACAATATGATGCTCAAAAATTAACTAAAAATCCAATTAAAAATACAGTCAAAACTATAATTCAAAAAAACAAAATCTGTACATGTATATTTCTAATATCTAATGTGTTACATGCAACCGATATGGAACACAAAAACACAAAAACAATTAAAGGTGCAATAAAAATATAATTGAAATTATAATTGAAAATACTTAAAGATGCAGTGAGACTTAAAATGAAGGATCAGAATGTGATTAGAAGAATCAATAATCAGATCTATGTACTTAAAAATAACCCATAAAAAGAAAATCACATGAAAAACGGAGAGCTAGAGGGATGAGGAGAACAATTATAGAGAAGGAGGTGGGGGTGTTTAAAGTGTTTTTAAATTACATTTTATGTAATTGTAGTTCATTTTAATTAAGGTGGTAGTTTTATACCCTATCACTACCCACCTTTGTGATCACCCGTGTAGCAAAGGCAAGTTGACATGTAAAGGACTGTGGTCCGATACGAGAGGATCTTTTTCTTGTGGCTTTATAATGGGTGACTTTTTTTTCCCCCTCCCCATTTTTTGTAGTTTTGTCACATTTTTTATTAGTAGGCACTGGTCCCCTGGGATTGCCTCTCTTTCACTTCGCCCCTTTTCTCTGCCTCCTTTTAATATTTATTGTGCGCTTGCGCCGGTGTTCTTCAAAGGTCGTTAACTGCGGTACAGAACAAGCCGGTTCATGGTTCTTTGTACGTTTTATTTATCTTATTTAAGCACACGAATGCGGGGCATGTTGATTGGTCATACACAATTTTTAGCATTTCATTTTATCCCCTTTTAGTATTTATTGTGTGCTTGTGCCGGCGTTCCTCAAAGGTTGTTAGCTGCAGTACAGAAGAAGCCAGTTCACGGTCTGTTGAAAGTTTTATTCATCTTATTTTAGTGCACGAATGCGGGGCATGTTGATTGGTCATACACAATTTTTAGTATTTTATTTGGGTTTAAGGTTCAAGTTTTAAACACGGTGCGAGCAAGTTTTGAGCATACACAGCTTACAATCGGGCGTCCATGGTGGTCAGAGCCTTTTCCCGGTAGCATTGATTTGCATTTCAATATACACCTTATGCAGTTAATGATATCATTTAGTGATGAAATTCATATGTATTTCACATTTATATTGTAAACATTATTTAATATGTATATGGCTTGGTCTCTGGATCTAGGTTACTGCTTGGGACAATTAATATCTACAGGATGCATAAAATAGAAGTTCTTTTAAATAAACTAGGCTTTCATCCCCATTGAGGGCACATATTAAGGTAATTGTGATCACCACACGCTCATGCCATGTTTCCTTTTTGGTCTCTTCCGGTCATTTATTAATATAAGTACACATTTTTGGGTTTTTGATGTAGCTTTAACAATTATGACTTATGTTTATATTTAATTTTTAGTCATATTAGAATTACCTTTATATTAAGGTCATTCAGAGAGGTGTCCTCAATAATCGCTACAGAGGTATTTATTCCTTTATAAATGTTGTTTGTCACACTCTACATTCCCTTCTCTTTTATCTCCTTTTATATTAATTATGTGCATATAGTTTCCATTAAATGAGCTTTTAATGTTTTGTTAAGTATTTATTTTATGTATTTATGCATTTATTGACTATTGATTTGATATATTTTATCCATACTTTTAACCCTTATACATGTAACATGTTTTTAACAGTTATTAGATGTTTTTATATGTGGCATAGATTTTGATTGTAGCATCTGTCTTTTCATTGTTTTACTGTGTTATATGTATTTATTATTATCCATTTTTATGTATTTATGTTTTTAGTTTTATCTGCTTGATCAACCCCTGACGAAGTGTGCGAAACATGGCCTGTGTCAGATTGGCAATAAGATTATTTAATTAAACTCTGTCTTTTCCACATAATCACGCTTTGGACTGGGTTCGAGAAGACAAAGGGGCCACTGGTTTTGCTACTACTGAATGTTCAGCCCCCGTATTCACCATAAAGTCCATATATTGTTCCCCAATCTTCAAACTGACCATAGGCTCCTGGGAACCTAGAGGAAACTTGGAGCCCGGTCTGGCCTAGTCTTCATACATGCTGTAGCCCCCTTCGGCTGCCATTCCCTCCATAGCTGCTTCATCTTGTCGGAACTATGTGCGGTACATTCCTCCCCAATTCTGGAATCGCCCCCCTGCTCTCCGTGTGCTCCTTCCTCCCCTCCAGGAGGCGGAGTCAAAGTTCAGGCATTCATTCTTCCAATGTTCTTCTTCTCTACAGTGGGCGCACTGATTTGCGCCCAATGGGGGCCGACCATCTCCTTGGCCCATTCCACGTCCTCGAGTCCTTCGGTTAGAGAAACTTCCTCCTCGTCGTTCAACTAAAGCTGCAGCAAGGAAATCAGCTTTCTTCTTCATTTTACGTTCACTTTCCTTCTGATGTTCTTGATCACGATTCACAACACTTTCTGAGCAACTTCCATTAACTGGGCCGCATTCATGCCCGCAAATTCTTCCAACTTTTCCAGTTTTCGTTTTATGTCTCCCTGGGACTGACTCACAAAGGCTGCATTTACCATACGCAAATTTTCCTGGGCCGCTGAATCATATGGGGTGTAAAGTCTGTAAGCCTCAGATAAGCATTCATAAAAGGCCGCTGGGCTCTCGTCTGGATGCTGGATGACTTCCGCTACCTTTCCGATATTCATAGCCTTCTGGCTTCCTTTCTTCAGGCCTTGCAGTAGGGCCTGGCTGAACCGAGTGAGGGCCGTCACCCCAACGGCACTGTTCGGATCCCATCTAGGATCATCATTTGGAAAATCCACGGCAGCTGCTTGACAGGGATTTAGGCCTACTTCACCTACGGGATTTTCTTCTAACCATCAGGTGGACGCTTGCACAATTTGTGCCCGCTCTTCAGTAGTGAAAAGAGTAGACAGGAGCTGGCGAGAATCAGACCAGGTAGGCTGATGGGTCTGCATAATACTAGACATTAATTCAATCAAATCTTGGGGCATCTCGGTATATGATGCATAATGCGTCTTCCAGTTCAGCAAATCAGTAATGGAAAAAGGCACATAGACAAAGCTAGTTGGTCCCACCACAACCTGGCCCTGGTTATCAAAAGTGGGTAGGCCTTGGACCTGGCGCAACGGCATAACATGACCATCTCGTTGGCTTGTAGTTATACTTCTGAGGGCATAAGGTAGGCTGGGTTGTTGGAATGCTGCTCCCTGGCTTTGGGCGTCTGCCATAAGTGACCCTGAATTGGCAAATGAATCCCTGCTTGCAGTGTCATCGGTGGACTGTGGCCCCCCCGAAGCACTCAGAACGGAATGTCTGGAGATTCTGGGGTAGAATAGACAGGCAGTTTCTTTTCCCCAGGCTTCCGGGGCGCCCGGGTGGTTGCTACAAATATCTTGCACTGTTCCTCATAACAATGCTTCATCCAGGAGGGCTCTTTTTCACAAACACTTAACCAGGAATCTATATAGGGGAACTGGTCTGGGTGGTCTTTTCGTACAATCTGGTGAACTAAGGATATGATACTAACATCAAAGGTACCCCCATGGGGCCACAAGGTGACCAGTACTGGCCACTCTCTATCACAGAGCACTTCTAATCGGGATGGAGACATTTTTATTCCATAGTCTCCGGTAAATCCCTTACTGAAATTCTTGATCATACATTTCAACGGAGTTTGCGTGGACTCCGATCCTCCCATTATGACGTACACAACAACAGACAGTAGGGGTAGGTGGTCGGGCTGCAGGTAAGGGTCCGTACAGCCCTAGGAACAAATAGGTAGACAAACACCAAACGCTTCCTCCGTTTCGCGACCTGGGCGCGGTCGCCTGGCCAGGAACTGCGCTAATCAGGAGTCCGCACTTGCTTGGTCTGTGTTTCAAGACCTCTCATTCACACACACACAAAAAGACATGCCGGCAAAATCCAAAATTCCCAGCATGACAGAACTATGTGGCAGTGTTCCTCTGGGTGCACTCTATAAAGACAGGGGGGGGGGGGGCCAGTCCCGTTCACATAAAACTTCCCATCGACCTGGGGGTCATTACAATTACATAATCACCAGAGAAACCCCTCTTAAAGTTCTTAAGGAGACACTGCAGAAGGCTCAGTATAGATACACCCCCTCCCATGCTGTTCAAAACCTTTGTCTCTCTCTCACTCATTCAGCAACTGTAAAATTAACGCTTTCCTCCTCCCTTGGTCCGTACTCGGACCTCTAAGCCGTTCAGGATTCCCCCATAAATCAGAGAATAAATAAATAAATAAAAATAATAAAAATAATAATATAACAGGGACAGTTGACGTAGAAATACAGGCAGGGCTGAGATATAACTAAAAAAGTTGACGAGATCCGAAGGGGTTAATAAGCAGACTGTATGAAAGACACACCCCTTCTCCCTCTGCTTGCTAGAGATACCATCTCTCACGCTGTGCTGAAAAAATAAAATCACAGAGACAGCTCGTCTTCGCTGTGCTGTGCTTAGACTCGATTCCTTAAAGTGACTCCTGAGTGGTTTTTTTCCCTTTTCTCAGTACTGTTCCTTAATTAATAACCTTACATTTAAGTGTAACCCGCGGTTAGACAACAGACAGAGGGTGCGGGTGATCGGACTGCCGGTAAGCGGTCCAGGCAGCCCTAGAAACAGAGGGAGACACAAACAGACATGCTAGCAACGTTTTCTCAAATTCCCAGGCCTACTTTACTAACCAACAGCAGTGGTTTCGGTCTCGCGCATACTCATGCAAGACGTACTCGGACTGCTGAATAACCAAGGGTAGTAGTTTCGGCCTTGCGCATTCTCATGCAAGGCTTACTCGGACGTGCCCTGAGAGGTGATCAGGCTCTCGGTACCGTATTCCCATACCAATTTAGTCTCGCGTATACTCATGCAAGACTTACCCAAAACTAACTGACTGAGGAGCAAAGAAATTTCTACTCACCGGATCCGGTCCCCGATACAAAACCAGTTCATGGGTTGAATCCCGGACTCCCCTCGGGTTCGGAGGTGTTGGCCGGCCGGATCCAGTAATCCGCCAAGGCAAGGAGGAATCCTCTCCGATGCAAGAGGACCGGTGGCGCCTGAGGCTTCCCCTGCGGTCGGCCAGACATGGTTCCAGCCGGACCAAACCTTGAGGCGGTAAAACGTGGAATATTCACTTGAATACCATCCACTACTCGCACTTCCCGGCCAACGCACCAGGAAATGTAGCAGCGAAGTGCATGCAATGAATAAAACCAGGAGTCAATTCAGGGTCCAAGCCAATTTATTGTGCACAGGCTCAGACAGGAAAGCATCCAAAAAGGACTGAGCAATGGAGTACAGAAGCAAATTCCTTATATACAATTTTTACAGTTTGATACAGGCAAACTTTCTATTGGTCCCAACGCTCCTTGCACCTGTCCAATCGGGGACTCTCTCTGGGCCTAGCTCCCTGTTCCCCTTTCTCAAACTACTTCATGGTCTCGAGTATCGGCTCGGTCTCCAGGGTTGACTTCGACGTCGATGTCCCGGTGGTCGGGGCAGATGCGCCAGCGAGGCTGGCCATCAGCACCCGCTGCTGATCCATGAAGGCAGACAGTCTGCACTCCAAGGCTGTCAGCCTGAGACCCAGCTCAGGAGACTCAGCAGCTACCAACTCGGGCCCCGGCGGTGCTGGGCCCGACGTCGGCTCCCTGGGAGGAGAGTCCTCGAGGACAACAGGACTTACGTGTCCAGCAGACTCCGGCTCCACCCGAGGTACTTTTGACAACTTCTCCTGTTCCACAGGCCCGGGACGGCGGTCGGGGGTCCGAGACCTAGCCCTCGAGGAGCCAGGGACCTCCTCCGCCACCGCCCTTGCAAGCTGCTTCTTCCTCTTTCGCTCCCGCTCGGGGGACCCCCTCTCCGAGGAACCCTGACGATGCTCGGGGTGAGACTCCCGAGACGTCGAGGCCTCAGATGAGGTCCGGGCCCGGCAGGAGGCCGAATCGGAGAAAAGCCTTTCCTTTTGGTGCTGACGACTTCGAAGTGCCTTAGTGGACATTTTTCCACACGGTCCACAGATCTTAGGATCATGATCAGGACCGAGGCACCGAAGGCAGCAGTCGTGTGTGTCGGTGAGAGACATTAGTTTTTTACACCGATCACACTTCTTAAAACCACTGGAAGCCATCGGGGAAAAAAGAGTCCCCGCGAGGTCAAAGGACCGGCCTTCCAGGGAAAAGGAAAAAATGGCGCGAACGCCAGCCATGAAGGGCAAAAACTGAAAAAATAAGATCAGGCTTGATACCGGTGTACCGAACCCGGCGAGACGTGGAACCGGCGTCGAACTGGAGAAAAAACCGCGAAGAAATCGCAAGGAATTGACGAAAAAATCGAACTATTTTCCAGGTGAACTAGGACACACGTCCGACGGGCTCCACGGAAAAAGAGAGACTGAGCAAGATGGCACCTTTAGGCGGGAAGGGGACCGCGCATGCGTGCAGTATTCCCAAAGGCTTTCATAGAAAGCTGGGGAGATGCTCCGCAGGGGCTCCATCGACATCTATGTCACCCATATGTGAGGACTGACTTCCTGCTTGGTCCTGGAGAAAGTTACATTTCTACTTCAAAGACAATTCTAGCTCAGAGAATGCAAGAACATTTCTATCATCAGCATAAAGGAATTATACAAACTTTTCAAAAGCAGTTTAAAGCAGATTCTCAAACTATGATTCCTCTCAGCACTAATCCCAGGTGGGGGTTGGGATCTAGGCCTAGTTACAGGCCATAGCCTACCACAAACTTATTTCCAGTCCCAGTAACCCTCCCCAGTCCTCCCTTCCCATTACCTTCCAATGTCAACTCCCTTGGGTTTCCAGGACTGCCAGTGGTGTCCATTCCCTTCCAATCCCCCTCCTTCTGCACTGTCCAGCCCCTTCTAGTCCAAATACCATCCCAGATATCAGCTCATTTCCACTCCCAGTGCCACTACCGTGTCAGTTCCCTTCCAGCCTCCTCCTTCATCCCTCTGTCAGCAACCTTCCAGCCACTTCCTTCACCCCTCTGTCAGTTCCCTTCAAGCGGCCCAGTTCCCACCTTCCCCCCATGTCAGTTGCCTTCCAGCCCTCACCTTCCCTCCTCTTTCAGCTCCCTTCCAGTCACCTCCTTCCCCCCATGTCAGTTGCCTTCCAGCCCTCACCTTCCCTCCTCTTTCAGCTCCCTTCCAGTCACCTCCTTCCCCCCATTGTCAGTTGCCTTCCAGCCCTCACTTTCCCTCCTTTCAGCTCTCTTCCAGCCACCTCCTCCCTTTCTTTCAGCTGCCTTCCTGCCTCCCTTCCCGTGTCAGTTCTTTCCTGCCACCTCCTTCCCCCTCTTTCAACTGCCTTCCAGCCCTCACCTTCCCTCCTCTTTCAGCTCTCTTCCAGTCACCTCCTTTCCCCTTTTTCAGCTGCCTTCCTGCCTCCACCTTCCCCCATGTCAGTCTCTTCCTGCCACCTCCCCATGTCAGCTCCCATCTAACCCTCACCTTTCCCATTTCAGCTCCCTTCCAGAGACCTCCTTCCCCCCTCTTTCAGCTGCCTTCCAGCTCTCACCTTCCTTTTTCTTTCAGCTCCCTTCTAGCCACCATCTTCCTTCCTCTTTCAGCTGCCTTCCTGTTTCCACCTTCCCCCCGTATCAGTCCCTTCCTGCCACTTCCTTTCTTTTGCAGCCACGGCTCCTGCTTCTTACAGAGTGGTGGCTATAATAACGCTAATTTAAAAACAAAATGAAATTGGTGCGGAGCCCTCCTGCCCTATGGAACCCCTGCCACAGCATCCTATGCTCAAAAGGAAATGATGCTACAGGGGGCAGGGCGCTGCAGCAGGGATCCATAGGGCTCCACACCGGTTTTGTTTTGTTTTAAATTAGTGTTATTGCAGCTGCCGCTCTGTAAAAAGCAGGAGCTGCGGCTGCAATGTGAAAGAGGTGGAAGGAACTGACTGACAGTGGAGAAGAAGGTGAGGCTGCGCTGTGGGGACAAGGTCCCCAGATGAAAAGCTGGCTTTCTGCTCTGGCTGCTCCCGGTCCTGCAGCCTGAGCAAAAAACAGCTTTTGAAGGACCCGTCTCAGATGTCTGCCGGCAGCTGGCCTGGCCATGTAAAAAACAGCCAGGCCAGCTGAAAACCGGCTGGTTAGCAACCCTACTCGCAGAGCATTTGGTAGGGCCCTCAAAATGGACAACCCCGGGGACCACCCTAACACTACCCATAGACCGCTGCGACAACCTGAAGAAATATTTTGTGATACTATCTGCATAGTGCCACTGAATATCACTGTCAGCGGGGCTCAAGCGGTTATTAGGTGCTGCTAACCGCATAAGCCTCTCTGAATATTGGCCTCTAAGATCTCCATTATAAGCTTGGAGAAAAGGCTAATTTTGCACACAAAGGACAGGGTAGAAACAATGGAAGAAATGCAGAAGTTAATTTGCTTCCAGTTTTGGGTTTTCTCATGATTCTTTCATCCTAGCACAGTCAGGTCTCAATCATCTAATTGAAATAAAAAAAAATAACAGAAGGATGGCTGTTAAGGAAGTACATGAGTTCTTTCGGTACACATACAGTTGTTGTCAACATTATTGGCACCCTTGCAGTTAAACCCCTTAATGTCACATATCTCCTAAAAAAAAAGGGGCCAGTGAAATGGCTTTGGACTATATATGCACACATATTTGACACACAAAAGAATCAAATAAAACAAGACAAATTAAAAAAGGAACCAGCCACAACCTAGACATCCTATTGGTCACTGAGACATGGCTGTCCAACTCTGATACGGTCATCCTTAACCAACTCATCCCACCCAACTTATCAATCCACATCTGCCACAGAACTGACCGTAGGGGTGGAGGAACATTCGCCCTTACAAGAACAGAGCTCCAATTTCAGCAGCAGCTCCATGCACCTTGACTCCATCACCATAACCAACAAGCACATCTCCATCAACCTAATCTATAGGTCACTGTCTCCCTCCCCAGATGACCTCCCCACAATAATCAACCTTGCCTGCAACACAAAAAACCCCCACACACCAAGCTGGATCATCCCTCCCTAATGTGCACTCCAGAGCCTTCCTCAATGCGCTTAATGAGCTGGGCTATGAACAAGTAATCAACGCTCCCACTCACTCCAAAGGAAACAAGCTCGACCTGATCTTCGCCCCACAGTCGACTACAGGCCCGGACCACGCACTTGCCCTATCCATCACTCCAGTCCCATGGTCGGACCACAGCCTAATAAGATTCCAAATGCCCATGCATCTGGACCACACAAGCACCTGTACCACAGCCGAGACCTCCTCAGTACCAAGAGCACGATTCCGGCCCTTCGACAGGGAAGAGATACTCAGCAAAACCCTGCCACTCCTCGACCTCACAGAACCTAGCCTCGAGGGAATGCTCGCCACCTGGAATGATAGTCTTGGTTCCATGGTCCACCAGCCAACTGTGGATACACCGCCAAGGAGAAGAAAGACTGCTCCTTGGTACTCTCCCGAGCTACGAACATCACTCCTCCACCTAAGGACGCTGGAAAGGAGATGGCGATGATCACACTCCGCCGTTGACCAAGGAACTTACACCTCCCACCTGAAGAAGCACCGTGAGGCAGTCACGGAGAGAATGAAACAATACCATGCAGAAATTCTGCAGCGCTCCCTGAACAAACCACAAGACTTATTCAACTTAGTGAGGACCCTCACAAAACAACCTTCCCCCATCCAACTGAGCATGCCACATCCACAAGCATTCGCGGACTATCTACAGTCAAAAAAAATCCAGACTGACAACCCCCCCCCAGCTCCGCACACAGTCTAAAGCACCTAACTCCAATAACCACCTTCTCAACACCATCGGATAGAAGCGTCAATGACACTATCACTGCGATCAACACCACCACAGCCCCAAACGATCCCTGCCCAGAGTTCTGGATAAAAACACTGCACAAAGAATTCAGCCCATTCCTGGCCAAGCTCATGAACTTCTCCTTCTCAACCTCTCCTTCCCATGGAGCCTGAAGCAAACATCCATTAGACTACTCCTAAAAAACAGCAAACTCGATCCTCAGAAGGTGGATTCATATAGGCCAATCTCAAGCCTCCCACTAATGGCTAAAATAATTGAAAAAGTCATCCAACGCCAAATCCAACACCATATTAGACCACCCCTCCCCTCGACTCATGCCAACACGGATTCAGGGAGTCGCACGGATTTGAGACGCTCCTGACCACCCTCTTCAGCACATTAATTACTGGATTGGACAATGTGAGAAAGGATATGCCCTAATCTTCTTGGATATTGCCGCAGCGTTCGACTCCGTTGACCATGAACTACTCCTGGCGTGCCTCACAGAGAAAGGGATCCAGGGTGCAGCCTTAAGCTGGTGCAAATCATACCTGACAGATAGATGGCAACATGTACGAACTGGCCCCAAGACCTCCAAACCATTCCAACAAGGACAGGGCGTACCATAGGGATCCTTTCTCTCGGCCCTGTTCTTCAACATATGTATACAGCCAATCTGCGCACTCACTCGTTCCTTCAACATCGCATGCCTGGTATACGCCGACGATGTACTACTTCACATGACATTCTCAAATGACCAGCCAGACTTTTCACCACTAACAATCTGCTTCGATGCTGTAACTGAATGGCTCCACACCCAAAACCTCAGAATAAACTTCAATAAAACAGAGGCACTATTCATAACCAGGAACCAAGCCTTCACCCCCCCCCCCCCGCATCACTAAAAATAAGAGGCGCTGAGCTCCAAAGCAAGCCCACGATCTGCTACCTAGGGGTCACACTAGACCAACAGTTGGACATTAAAGCCCACATAAACAACACTGCCAAGGCAGTATACCACAAAATATGGATGGTCCGGCACCTATGACCCCTACTGGAGCCAGAGGACTTCAGGACAATCTACCAAGCCTTGATAATCCCCCACTTTGACTATGCCAATGCAATTCTACAGGGACTACCAAAAAATACGCTGAATCCACTTCAAATTGCAATGAATGCAACTGCCAGAATACTACACGGGGCCGCCAGGAGGGATCATATAACCCCAATCCTGAAGCACCTCCATTGGCTGCCGATACACTGCAGGCTCTCCTTTAAAATTCTACTGTTGACCTTCAAGGCTCTCAACTGCCTCACCGCCTCCTCCATCACAGACCTCGTCCTCCCCACTCCCCCAAACAGAGCCAGAAGGTCAACCGCTGCCAACACACTGAGAATCCCCAGCAAAATTACAAAGTGCTCTCAAGCAACCAGAAACAGAGCCTTCATATACTATGCACCCACATGTTGGAAAGCCCTCCCGCACACCATCCGGTCCATCTCTGACCTTACCCATTTTAGGAAGGCCCTGAAGCACCACCTTTTCCTCCAGCACTACGCTCACAACGGGGACACACCACAGCCAACCAGGCTCATCCACCAAGACAACCCACCCAAGACACCCGCAAGACACTGGCCCAGCCGGCACACTAGCACTACCAGCCCCCTGGGTAGGCACATGTATATAGTCATTGAATCTTGTAAATATTTGCCAAGCAGCCCTTGTCGCCACCAGACAACTGCGGCCTGACTGCCTGGACAGTATATGGTTATTTAAACAAGCTGCCAAGATGACCTGGTCAACACACTACCCCACGACCTGCTGTACAGCACTGTACATAGTTAACCCAGTTAGCCCAAGTTATGAAACCTGCACTGTACAAATTTGTTGTTGACTGTAAACCGAGCTGATTTTAAATAGCGTGGTATAGAAGAGACTTAAATAAATAAATAATAAATAAAATAAATAAATAGTAGGAAAACAGGGACATTGCCAAGACAAGATTATTGGCACCCTTATAAACAATTCAAAATAAGTTTGAACACAATCACCACATTCCCATTACAGTAAAATTAGACGCACCTGTGATCAATTGCTAGTACTCACATGACATGAATCAACCAATAAATGATGGCTCTAATGTTTAAAATGGCCACATTCACTCCCTGTTCCATTTTCACAATAGTGAAGACAAGAGAGCTGCCTGAGACCATCATAAAAGCCATAATCACCAAGCATCAAACTTTAAAGGTGTACAAGGCCATCTCCATAGACCTTGGGATTCCTGTGTCTACAGTTCACAATGTTATTAAGAAGATTTTCTGCTCATGGAACTGTCAAGAACCTTCCAGGATGTGGTGGGAAGAGGAAAATTAATCCAAGAAGTCTTCAAACGTTAATGCGAACTCTTGGATAAATAGCATGTACAACACCAAAAGAGTTTAAGGCTGACCGGGAGCAATCTGGAGTGGTAGTTTCAACCCGCCCCATAAGCCACGCACTAAACAAAGAAGGACCTCTTGGACGAAGGCCAAGGAGGACCCCACTGCTCAAAGACAGATATAAAAAGGCACACCTGATCTTTGCCCAAATCCACCTTGAGAAACCACAGTCCTTCTGGGAAAATGTTCTGTGGACAGATGAAATCAAACTTTAGCTATTTTGCAATGCAGACCTGTAATACATTTACAGGCAAAGATATGAAGCTTATAAGGAAAAAACACTTTTCCTACAGTTAAATATGGTGGAGGTTCCATAATGTCGTGGGGCTGTTTTGCTGCCTCAGGAACTGGAGGCCTGGAACATATTAAAGGAATCATGAAGTCAGAGAACTACCAAGGTATTTTGGAGCAAAATGTGCTACCTAGTGTCAGAAAACTAGGTCTGGGTCAAAGATCATGGGTTCTCCAGTAGTACAATGACCCAAAACATACATCCAAAAGTACAAAAGAATGGTTAAAAAGGAACAAATGGACTGTTTTAAACTGGTCAGCAATAAGTCCTGATCTCAATCCAATTGAGAACTTTTGGAAAGAGCTGAAATCTGCCATTGGTAAAAGGAATCCTGGAAACATTCATGAGCTGGAACTAATTGCAATTGAAGAGTGGGAGAAACTATCAGCAGACAGATGTATGAAATGTTTGGCAGCTGTCATCACTGTCAAAGGTTGTGCAACCTAGTGAAGGGTGCCATTAATCCTGTCCAGGTCATATGTTGTTTCTTTCTCAGAAATTACTACGTCTAAGTTGCACAGACATCTTTTTTTGTTGTTGTATACCTTTGAACATACTATTAAAATATTATGACGACATACAGTTGGAATATTTCCAGTTATTTCTCAAGATATTGAACACAACATATCTAAAATGCAAGGGTGCCAATAATGTTGACAACTGTACCATTGTTTCTAGTTTGGTAATCTTAGAGACCTGGTACCTGGGACACTCTGATACCTGGGTACAAATTATATCACAATAATAGAGTAGATCAAATTGATAGAGGTGTGGCACTATATGTTAAAGAGGGCATGGAGTCAAGCAGGATAAAAATATCAACTGGGTCAGTGCTGCATCATGATATGCTAGGGATATAAAGTTTGTAGATGAGATAAATGACTGCTTCGTGAAGCAGCTGGTTCAGAAACAGACATATGGAGAAGCTATTTTAGACCTGGTCCCTAGTGGAACAGGATCTGGTGCAAGAGATAACTATGTTGGGGCCACTTGGCAATATAACATGATCACATTTGATTTAATCATAACATAAGAACATTAGAAGTATCATACAGAGTCAAACCAAAAGGTCCATCAAGCCCAGTATTCTGTTTCCAACAGTGGCCAATCCAGATATTTATTTATTTATTTAGTTAACCAGTTTTGTATACCACCTTATCCTTCAATCAAAGTGGTTGACAAGACAACTAAGGACTTACATATTGAGGGCATGGGAAGATCAAATACAATACATTACAATATAAATACAGTACAAACAGTAAATTGGCATTCAGTACCAATAATATGCAGATGACATGATGTGCTTCACCCCATTTAACCTCACTAATCCTAATTTTACTAAACTGAATGAATGCCTAATCAGCCTCAAATCTTGGCTCTCCCAGCACAACCTACTAATTAACCAATCCAAAACTGAGGTCCTTCAAGTTTTCTCCAATCCCTCATACACCCCTCCTCCAACCCTCACCTTTGGTGATCTCACACTCACTATAAAAAACCAAGTGAAATATCTCGGAATCATCCTTGATCAGAACCTCTCCTTCTCCGATCAAATAAAGAGAACTACCAATACAGTATACGCAAAGCTAGTACTCTCCGGAACCTCAACCCTCTCTTAAGCCCCAACTCCTTTCGTACTGTCTGTCAGGCCCTCACAACCCCCTCACTTGACTACTGTAATCTGATCTATCATGGCCTCCCCAAGAACACCATCCAACCACTCCAACTAGCCCAGAATACGTTAGCGCGGCTCATAACCAACAACCCCAGATGATCTCATATTACACCAGTCCTCTATGATCTCCACTGGCTCCCGATTCAACACCGAGCTAAATTCAAGGTTCTTACTCTTATACACAAAATTATCTCAAAGGAGTCAGCTCCATGCCTCTCCCCACTCCTTGACTTCTCCAACAACACAAGAACACAGCGCTCCTTTACCAAAAACCTACTGGCCATACCAACAACTAAAAGACACTGTAAACAATCTACAAGCAACAGGGCCTTCTCTCTCTATGCTCCATCCCTATGGAACACCCTTCCTCATGAGCTGCGTAACTGTGTGAGCCACTCTGAGTTCCATAAGAAGTTAAAAACCCACCTCTTCCTTGGACATTTTTCCTTACCACCCTAGTACCTAACCCTCTACATCTACCTTCCCGCCCCTGCTCCTTCAAATCCTATAACACAACCATCTGTAGCTCTATATATACATATGTAAATAGTTGATCATTGATCATTGTAATTAGTTCATAAATTAGTTCTTATTGTTCGCCTATGTATCCTTGTTACTTTGTTCTTTGTAAACAGTTGAAACACACTGCCTTTGAAACGTTCTATGTAAACCGTCTTGATTTATAGAAAGACGGTATATATGTTAAATAAATAAATAA
This sequence comes from Ichthyophis bannanicus, assembly GCA_033557465.1. Classification (NCBI taxonomy): domain Eukaryota; kingdom Metazoa; phylum Chordata; class Amphibia; order Gymnophiona; family Ichthyophiidae; genus Ichthyophis; species Ichthyophis bannanicus. The sequence continues at coordinate 428,264,446 of CM066034.1, read as the reverse complement.
ATTATATTATCTCATAGTGAAATTGGATATATTAGATTATATAATATTATATATTAGATATATCCCAAAAGTAATCGGATTCCATGTTAGTTATTCCCAGGAATAAGCAGCGGTTTTTTCCAGCTCTATTTTAATAACGGTTTATGAATTTTTCCTCCAGGAATTTGTCCAAACCTTTTTTTAAACCCAGTTACACCAACAGCATTCACCAAATCCTCTGCCAACATTTCCAAGCCTAATTATGTGTTGAGAGAAAAAATATTTTCTCCTCTTTGTTTTAAATGTACTACTTTGTAACTTCATGGCATATCTTCTAGTCTTTGTACTTTTTGAAAGAGTAAACAATTGATTTGCGTTTACCTGTGCCACTCCACTCCAGATTTTATAGACCTCTATCATATCTCCCCTCAGCCATCTCTTCTCGAAAGTAAAGAGCCCCAACCTCTTTAGCCTTTCTGCATAGGAGAGTCGTTCAATTCCCTTTATTCATTCATATCTCTAATCAGCATTATCTAAAAATCTATGCTGTGTACAATTCACATACACATTTACAGTACAAACACAGCACAATCACAAAGCCTACAACATTTACACAACAAATAAAATAATAAAACACAATCATTTATCATTTTGGTTGCCCTTCTCTGTACCTTTTCTAATTCCGTTATATCTGTTTTGAGATCCAGCAACCAGAATTGCACACAATCCTCAAAGTGCAATTGCAACATGGAGTGATACTGTATAAAGACAGTATTGTGTTCTCTGTTTTATTCTCTACTCCTTTCTTAATAATTCCTAAATGGAAATTACACTTACATGGTAATTGTAGTTCCTGGAGGGTCCAGTTTAGTCCTCCACATCCGGGTAGTGCACCTCCTCCTGCAGCCTGGAGACTGGACCAATCAGAATCTTCCTATGCCAGGATGTATGCTGCCGGAGCTCCCATCAGCCCCCAGTGAACTAGTAACAAAGCAGACTTAAAGAAGCAACACATGAGACCAGCAGAAATATGTAACCGGAACAGAATTTAGTCCCCTTATTTATTAACCGACCCCCTCCCCAAACGAGGAAGCCAGAACTCCGCACATTGCCTCTGCTCTTTACCCGAATAAAGAGGAAGTCATAACCCCAGCCACATGAACCTAATAGCTGGAAAAAATAAAGTATAAACGAGTCCGTGATACGGAAACCCGAAGAAAAATGCTGACATAATTCCGCTCCGTTCGCAGTAAGCGCGCCGCACCAACCAAACCTGACTAAACTGGACCCTCCAGGAACTACAATTACCAGGTAAGTGTAATTTCCATTTCCTGAGCGGTCCTCCAGTTTAGTCCTCCACATCCGGGGTGTAACAGAGCAGTCAACACCGGATGGGACCTTGCCAACCGGCACGCAGCACTGCCGAACCAAAACAAGAATCCCGAGCGGCCAGCACATCCAACCGGTAGTGCTTACTGAAGGCATGCAGAGACGACCAGGTAGCCGCCCTACAAATTTCCACAGGCGGAACAAGACTATGCTCTGCCCAGGACGTCGCTTGAGCTCTGGTAGAGTGGGCCCGCAAACCCACCGGAACCGGTCGACGTTGTAAAATATAAGCCGATGCAATTGCCTCCTTAATCCACCGAGCGATGGACACCTTTGCCGCTGCCTCACCTTTTCGGGCCCCGCCAAAAAGCACGAACAACCGGTCGGTCTTACGGAACGTCTCCGACACCTTTAAGTAGCGACAAAGAACTCGCCGTACATCCAGGCAATGTAACCCATCGTCCGTAGCACTTGCCGCTCCCGAGTTAAGGACCGGAAGAAAAACGGGCTGATTTAAATGAAAAGGCGAAACTACCTTAGGCAAAAAGGAGGGAACTGGCCTAAGAACCACACGATCCCTAGAAATAGAGAAGAATGGTTCTCTACACGAAAGCGCCTGCAACTCGGAAATACGCTTCGCCGAACAGATCGCCACCAGAAAAACCGTCTTCAAGGTCAGATCCTTAAGAGACGCCTGCCGAAGGGGCTCAAAAGGTTTGCGTACCAAAGCCTGTAACACAAGATTCAAATCCCACGAAGGAACTGACACTCTGCGCGAAGGCCTCAACCTGAATACCGCCTTAAGAAAACGCTGTATGTCCGAATGTGCCCCTAGTGGAATTCCCAGAACCTTGCCCCTGTAGCACGCGAGCGCTGCCAACTGAACCTTCAGAGAACTGGCTGCTAAAGCACAGTTACTTACCTGTAACAGGTGATCTCTGGGAACAGCAGGAATTAGTCCTCACATATGGGTACGTCGGTACCGACGGAGCCCGCGCGGGAAAGCTCCCCAGCTTCCCAGAAGGAAAGCTTTTGGGGCCTCCCACTGCGCATGCACGCTGCCTTCCCGCCTTCCTAACCAACTCTCCTCAGTTCGAGTTTAAAGCTGAGACAATAGAGAGAGGAAAGGAAAGAGAGAGAGATACAACTCCTAGGGGAGGTGGGTGGGTTGTGAGGACTAATTCCTTCTGTTCCCAGAGATCACCTGTTACAGGTAAGTAACTGTGCTATCTCCAGGAACAAGCAGGAATAAGTCCTCACATATGGGGACTCCCTAGCTAAGATGCCCGGGAGATCCCCTCAAGGGTATGAGACCCTGAAAGGTTCCTCATCTTCCTATGGATCTCAGGCATCCATTCAGGGAAGGTGGGCTGGAGTTGTTCCATTCTTGAACAGGTGTCTGAGGACAGCCTGACCAAACAAGGCATCCCAGCGGGAGTCCTTGTCCAAACAGTAATGGGCTGTAAAGGTATGAACCGAGGCCCAGGTGGCTGCTCGACAGATCTGGTCAATGGACACAGAGTTTAGATGAGCCATAGAGGTGGCCATGGCCCTCACATTGTGAGCGGTGACATGGCCTTCCAGAGAAAGGTTCTTACTCTGGTAAGCAAAAGATATACACTGAGCAATCCAATTGGAGAGTGTTCTTTTGGAGACTGGAAGTCCTAAATGAGAAGGATCAAAAGCAACAAAAAGCTGAGAAGATTTTCGATGTTGCTGTGTCCTGTGGAGGTAAAAGGCAAGAGCTCTTTTACAATCTAGAGTATGAAGGTTCCTCTCTGCAGTGGATGCATGAGGAGCTGGAAAAAAGACAGGTAAATATACCTCTTGATTAAGATGAAAAGGGGAGACCACTTTAGGCATAAAGTGGGGATTGGTCCTAAGGACCACCTTATCATGATGGAACCTTGTATAAGGTGGATTAGCCACTAGAGCTTGCAGTTCACTGATACGGCGAGCTGAGGTGACTGCAATAAGAAAAATAACCTTCCAGGAAAGAAATTTCAAGGAGGTAGTGGCTAAGGGTTCAAAGGGTGGCTTCATAAGCTGACCAAGAACCAAGTATAAGTCCCATGCCACCGGAGGAGGTCGAATGGGAGATTTAGTTAAGGTTAGGCCTCTCATGAATCTTGCAATAAGAGGATGAGAGGAAACAGGTTGTCCATTGATGGGCTTAAGGGATGCTGCAATAGCACTCAAATGGACTCTTACTGAATTCGTTTTGAGTCCTGCATTGGAGAGATGCAGGAGATATTCCAAAAGAGAATTCAATGGGAGTGCTAGAGGGTTAAGACCCTTTTGAGCACACCAAATGGAAAATCTTTTCCATTTAAAAGCGTAAGAACGCCTAGTGGAAGGTTTCCTAGAGGCATGTAGGATATCCTTCACTTGCTGCGAAAGATTGAAGTGTTGAAGGTCTAGGCCTTCAGTAACCAAGCTCTGAGGTGAAGGGACTTGGGGTTTGGGTGCCACAAAGTCCCCTCCTCTTGAGACAGAAGGTCTGGAGCCGCTCCCAAGTCCAGGGAGGGGGCTTGGGAGAGATGCAGAAGTAGAGGGTACCACACTTGGCGTGGCCAGCGTGGAGCTATGAGGATCATGGACCCTTGATTCCTTTGAAGTTTGAACAGAGTCTTGGGAATCAAAGGAATGGGTGGAAAGGCATACAGGAAGCCCTGACCCCAATGAAGGAGGAAGGCATCCTTGGCCTGAACTCCCTGACACGGAATTCTGGAACAGAACCGGGGAAGTTTGGCATTCCACGGACTTGCAAAGAGGTCTATGTCCGAGGTTCCCCATTTCTGGAAGATTCTGAGTACCTGATCAATGTGCAGGGACCATTCGTGTGGAAGCAGAACTCGACTGAGTCTGTCTGCCCAAGAGTTTTGGATTCCTGGAAGATATACTGCCAGGAGATGGATTTGATGCTCTCTGGCGAAGGCCCATAATCTTAGAGCTTCGTTGCAAAGCGACAGAGAGCCAGTCCCTCCTTGTTTGTTTATGTAAAACATGGCTACTTGATTGTCCGTATGAATAAGGACTGTCATGTTGCTGAGGAGGGTATGAAAAACTCTGAGAGCCAGAAAGATTGCTCGAAGTTCCAAGTGGTTGATATGAAGGGTGGTCTCCTGTGGAGACCAAGTGCCCTGAGTGGAGAGATCGTGAAGATGAGCTCCCCAACCTGTTTGGGAGGCATCTGTTGTGAGGGTTGCTTGGGGCAACAATGGTTGAAAGGGGGCCCCCAACAACAGATTTTGAGTGGACATCCACCATTGGAGAGACCAAAAGAGACGTTTGGAGTTTACTATTTGGTCTGAGAGAGCTCCTGATGCTTGAGTCCACTGGGTGGATAAAGTCCATTGAGCTGCTCTCATATGTAGGCGAGCATAAGGCACCACATGCACTGTGGAGGCCATGTGGCCTAATAGTTGTAACATCTCTCTGGCAGTCAAGTGGCTTCTGGACTGAGTCTGAGAGGCCAAGTGCACTAGACGTTGGCAACGGGCCTGAGGCAGATAGGCCCTTGTAGTGGTGGTATACAACCAGGCCCCTATGAATTCCAGGGATTGAGTAGGGGTGAGTTGTGATTGATCACAAGTCCCAGATATTGCAGAATGCGCCTGGTGCGATCCAGGGAAGTCTGAGCCTGGGACTGAGATGGAGCTCGGATGAGCCAGTCGTCCAGGTATGGGAAGACAAAAATTCCCAGGGCGCGTAGAAATTCAGCTACTATTGCCATGCATTTGGTAAATACCCTTGGAGCAGAGGCTAGACCGAAGGGAAGTACTCTGTATTGGAAATGTTTTCCCTGGAACAGAAATCGTAGGAATTTTCTGTGGGATGGATGGATGAGTATATGTGTGTACGCATCCTTGAGATCTAGAGAACAAAGCCAATCCTGACTCTGTAGGTATGGAAGGAGAGTACCTAGAGAAAGCATCTTCTCCTTGCATAGGAATTTGTTCAATTCTCTGAGATCCAGAATGGGTCTGTACCCCCCTGTTTTCTTGGGAATGAGAAAATAAGGGGAGTAAAAACCTGACCCCTGTTGAAGAAGAGGAACTTCTTCTATTGCCCTTTGGGCGAGAAGAGTGGTCACCTCCTGACCCAACAGTTCTAGGAGAGATGGGGGAGAATTGAAACATCTCACCATGGTATGGGGAGGAAGGCTGGAGAAATGTAGTTTGTAGCCCTCTCTGATGATAGAGAGGGTCCATTGTTCTGATGAGATTTGCTCCCATCTGGGAGCAAAATGAGTTAACCTTCCTGGAATGGTGAGAGGTTCTGGATGTTTTAGAGCCAGAAAGGTTAAGTTCTCTAGTTTTAAGTCAAAAACCCTGAGGGGGTTGGGACTGCTGGGCTGTAGCAGCCCCTGACGGTTTTGCCCTGGCCTGTTTAGGCTGCTGACGCTTAGGAGCAAAGTGAGCTGCAGAAGATTGTTGGCCAGTATTTGTGGCAAATCTGGCCTTCTTGTAGAAAGGCTTTTTGAAAGATTTTTTCTTGATAGGGGTAGAGGTAGACTTAGAAAGTCTATCTAAAGCAGCATTTTCTGCATCCATTTGAGTGGCTTTGATTTGCCACTCCTTACCAAACAGATTCTCACCTGTACAGGGCAGATTTCCCAACCCATCCTGGACCCAGGGTTCTAGGTCAGAGGCCTGGAGCCAAGCAATTCTGCGAGCCGCTATGGCAATACTTGAGGCTCTGCTAGCACCCTCAAAGGAGTCAAAGGCTGCTCTGTTGGAGAACTTTGAAATATCTTGGGTATGCTTTAGCAAAAGAAGGAACTCCTCCTTTCTATCCTCTGGGATAAAGGGGAGAAAATGGCGTATTTTCAATGCAATCTCCTTCAGAAACATGCCCATATAGAGGCTGTATGAATTGATTCTGGCAATAAGCATACTTGCTTGGAGGATTTTTCTACCAAAAGCATCCAAAGTCCTACATTCTCTTCCTGGAGGAGTAGAAGAGTGTCTTTTGGTACTCTTAATCCTTTTCATAGCTGACTGCACCACAATAGAATGGTTAGGGAGCTGAGTTTTTTGAAAACCAGGAGAAGGGGGGACACGATACATGGTGTCCTAACGACGAGAATGTGGAGATAGGGTGAAAGGAGTCTCCCATAAGTCCATCATGTGTTCTTGAAGAATTTCATGGATGGGCAAGGTGACTGCCTCTTTGGGAACCTTAGAGTATCCTAAAATGTCTAACTTTTTTGCTCTAGGTTCTTTTTCAGAGGATACTGAAATAGAAAGACCTTTAGCTACTTCAATGATGAAGTCTTGAAAGGATAAATCCTCTGGAGGAGACATTCTCCTCTTTGGAGAAGAGGGCTCCTCAGGTAGAGTAAGGGATACTTCAGCAGAGTTATCTGATGAATCAGAATCATCAGAAGACTCGAAGTATTGTCTGTTTGCTTCCAGGGATCGATAAGCGTATCGACCGGTATCGACATCGGGGGTACCCGGAACCGGATCAGTATCGGGAAAACCCCCGGAACCGGGAACCGGAATCCTGGTCGATGTGGATGCCCTGGGTACCGGTATCGGTTGTGGTACCGGAACCGGAGTCGGCGTCGCAGCCTTAATAAAAGCCAAAATGGCCTGTTGCATGGATTGAACTGTATGATCCATAGACGCCACGACTGTCTGGATGTCGGTACCGGATGATTGAGCCGGTACCCCAGAACAGTCTAACAGGTGATCGGTCGAGGCCGTGCCATCGATGTCAACCTGTAACCCCATAGGAGGAGCTTTGGAAGCCGGAGCTTCCCGCCGGGGTTGTTTGGCTGGGGCAGGGTCCTCAGGGTCAAGCCCGGGGGTATCTCGATACTTAGAGGGAGATTTGCCCTTTGAGGACCTGCCAGAGGAATGTTTGGTTACCTGAGATCCATCAGGAGAGGAAGACCTGGAAGATGTCGATGCTGGAGTATCTGTAGAAAACAGCATGTGAAACTTGGCTGCCCAGTTTTGTAAGCCACGTTTAGACATCAAAGAACAGGATGGGCAATCCGGAATGGAATGGTCAGGCCCCAAACATTTAAGACACCATTCATGGGTGTTTGTGACTGAAATAGTACCGCTACACTTGGTGCATTTTTTAAAACCAGAGGCTGGTTTCTCCATGAGGCCTCACAGAACAAACACACCAAGTGGGGAAAAAATAAGATTTTTTTTTTTTTTAAAGAAATAAAGGAAAAAAGACCGGCGGTACCGGTCCGGAATCGGGGAAGGCAGACACGCGGCCAAAGAAACAAATTAAAATAACAACTTCTTCAGCGGTGACAGGAACATGACCTGCTGGCTCGGCGGAAAAAGAAGAACTGAGGAGAGTTGGTCAGGAAGGCGGGAAGGCAGCGCGCATGCGCAGTGGGAGGCCCCAAAAGCTTTCCTTCTGGGAAGCTGGGGAGCTTTCCCGCGCGGGCTCCGTCGGTACCGACGTACCCATATGTGAGGACTTATTCCTGCTTGTTCCTGGAGATACCTTTGTCAAAACCGTCCTGCAGAAAGCTGAGAACCACGGATACCGAAGCTGTCACCGCCCGAATACCACGCCGTGAACACCAGTCCTCAAAAAGTCTCCACACCCGCACATATGCGAGCGAGGTGGAGGTTTTCCGTGCCCGAAGGAGAGTGGCAATAACCGCTGGGGAATAACCCCTCTTCCTCAACCGAGCCCTTTCAATGGCCAAACCGTAAGCGAGAATCGATCCACCTGAGGCATCCGAAGCGGGCCCTGAAGCAGCAGATACGGTAACAGAGGCAGTGTCCAAGACACTCCATCGCGCAACAGCACCAGATCGGCATACCACGGTCTCCTGGGCCATTCCGGAGCAACTAGTAAGATCTGCCCCCGGTGCGCCTCGATGCGCTGAACGACACGACCGATCAACGCCCAAGGGGGAAAGACATAAAGAAGACCATATTCCGGCCACAGCTGAATGAGCGCGTCGATCCCTTTGGACATGCGTTCTCTCCGCCTGCTGAAGAATCGCCCTGTCTTTGCCGACTGAAAGGTTGCCATGAGGTCCATGATTGGAGGCCCCCATTTGCGAACTATTTGCGCGTATATCTGCAGGTGCAGTTCCCACTCCCCGGAGTCCACCTGCACTCTGCTGAGATAATCTGCCATCACATTGTCTTTTCCCGCGATATGCACCGCCGAAAGAGCCGGCAGACGGGTCTGACCCAATCGAACAAAGCCTCTGCCTCGCTTTCCATGGCCACACTCCCGGTGCCTCCCTGGCGGTTGATGTAGGCCACCGTTGCCGAGTTGTCCGAGAGAACTCGCACTGCCCGCCCCCTCACCAACGTCTTGAGGGCCTGCAGCGCGAGTCTCACCGCCCACAGCTCGAGTCGGTTGATCGACCAAGAAGCTTCTAGAGGGGACCACGTCCCCTGCGCGAAGCGACCCTCGCAGTGGGCTCCCCAGCCCAAGAGACTGGCATCTGTTATGAATGGAACCCAAAGGGGCTGCTCCAAAGGAAGCCCCATTCGCAGGTTCTTCGAGCACAGCCACCACCGGAGAGACAGACGAACTGATTTCAGGCAAGGCAACCTCTTGTTCAACGAATCTAACTGGTTCAACCAACGACGTAAAAGGGCGCTCTGGAGTGGCCGCATATGAAACCTCGCCCATGGAACTACCAAGGCTATGAGTCGATGCAACGTCAACCGAATTGCCCGCGTCTTCTGCTCGCCTTTGCTGGGAGAAAGGACAAAGGAATCCGGAAGCGGACAAGCAAACTCCAGCGCATAACCTTCTCTGATTATCTCTAGCACCCACTGATCTGAGGTTATTTGGGCCCAGGAAGGAAGAAAGTCCCGCAGGCGACCCCCGATGACTTGACTTCCCTCCGGAGCCCGCCTCGCTTCATTGTGGCTTTCGACCAAAGGAAGAGGACAAAGAGGAGGACGCTGCTGAGAATCCTCTTCCCGCTCCTCGAAAACCTCAAAACCCTTGGGATCTAGAGCCAAACCGGCCGCGCTGGGAACTCCAAAGGTGGGAAGAACGAAATCTGCGAAAGTCCCGAAATTGACCCCACGCCGGCGGCAAGTTTCTACTCAGCTTAGGCTTATCCTCTGGCAGCCAACCGCCCTTAGACTCCCCGAGGTCTTTAACCAACTTATCCAGATCGTCTCCGAACAACAATTTGCCCTTAAAGGTAAGCTTACTGAGACGGGATTTAGAAGATCTGTCGGCCGCCCAATTCCACAACCAGATAGATCTGCGCGCCGCCACCAAGGAAGCCATGCTATTCGCCAATGTTCTAATCAAATCATAATGCACATCTGCCAAATACGTCGACCCAGACTCCAGCTGGGTCACTTCTAGCAAACCCTGCTGATCCAAGCTGGAAACTTGCCGCAAGCGCTGCGCCCATCGTAAGCAGGCCCTAGCCACCCAAGCGTCACAGATAGAGGCCTGCAAAGATAAAGCATTGGTCTCAAAGGCCTGTTTCAACAAACCATCCACCTTTTTGTCTTGCGTGTCCTTTAAAGCCGCACTGCCTTCAACAGGAATGGTGGTTTTCTTGGTTACCGCCGATACCGCGGCATCTACTCGCGGCGACTTAAACTTCTCCTTGTCCTTGTCTGCTAAGGGATATAGGCGGTTCATAGTCCTAATCCCCTTCAGTCCGTATTCAGGTTGATCCCACTCAGTTTGAATCATCTGCTCCACCACTCGGGTGCACCGGAAACACCACCTGAGACTCCCGCACCGCTTGAATGAGAGGATCCTCCAACCCGTCCTCTTCTATAGGACGAGGTACTGCCAGATTGAGTGTCTGAAGAGATTCCGTAATCAAAGGCACCAGCTCTTCTTTACGAAACACCCGAATGATCCGGGCTTGATCCTCCGGCTCGGGGATCTCCCTGTCTTCTAGCTCCTCACCGCCAGCATCGTGATCTACTTCTGTATCAGGATCTTGCCAGCCCATGTCGTCCTGCTCCAGGTCCATGGACCTAAAGCGCTTGGCTGAAGGCTGGATATTCCGCCTGGGCTCCTCTCCTTTTAAGGAGGGCAGGGGCGACAGCCAGGCCTCTGGCAACTTGCCCGAGCGCCCCAAGCGAAAAGCCTGGTGCATAAGAAGGACAAAGTCTGGGGAAAAATCTTTACCACTTCCTCCAGTTGGTTTTCTCCAGTCATTTTTAAAGGGTTTTTTTTTTCCATTTTTTTGTTTCTTCATTACCCTTTTCTTCACTTCCTTCCCCCTACATTTATCTTTGATGTTGAATCTTGTCTCATCTTTTCCTCAGTTTTCCTTTGTATCTAGTTATATTCAGTCCTCCTCCTCCCTTTTTTCAATTTTCAACTGCTTAGCAGCTCTCCACTTCCTACGCTTTCCATCATAGTCCTACCATTCCCACCTGCGTCCAGGGCCGGCCCGAGAATTGGTTCAAGGTGTTGGCACCCTAGGCAAACCATAAGCTTTACATCCCTCCCCCTCACTGGCTGTCAAAATCTATTGTTTAGCTTAGAATGTCCTGCTCTTTGCCACCCCACAGAAGATGCTGAACTAGGCAGCTGCCTAGTTTGCCTGATGGTTGGGCTAGTTCTACCTATGTCTCTAATTCCGTCACCAGCTTCCTATTCCCATGCCTTTCACCCGCTTTCTAGCCTCCATTCCACCTCCCCATCCTCACCTACCTCTGCTTCTATTCCCATCACCACCTCCAGCTCCTTCCCTGTCTTTCAACTCCTTCTCCACTTCCAGTCCCTTTCTTATGTCTTAGCCAGGTTCTCTTTCCCCCTTTCACTGCCCCCATTTCCACTCTCTCTTACCTCCTTCATCTCTTTCCTTCTTCATAACCCTATGGCTTTCTCCCATTTCCCCAGTAGCCATTACTCCTGCTTCTCCCCCATCTTCAGCTCTCACCCATTTTTCCATCTCTTCCCCCATTTTTCCTTCTCCCCTTCCCCAACATCCACCTGCCTTCCTCCTTCTCTAATATTAATTTACCCTGTCTTTCTTGCAGCCTCCATCCCTTTGCCCCTCCCTCCCCACTTTCCCCTTCATATGCCTTTGTTTTCCTCCCCACCAGTATCTGTCCTTCCTTCTCACTCTGGCAGCATCATCCTCCTTCTCCCATCCCCAGCATCAGACCTATTTCCAAGGTCCCAGCCCTCAGTTCCCACTCCCACCTTGAATATCTGCCAGCATGTCTCTCCTCTCTCTAACTCTCTCTTTCTTATCACTATCCAGCACATCCCCTCTATTGCTCCTCCCCCTTCAGTCAGCATCTCACTTCTGTCTCCCTATTTCCTTCTCCTGTCAAGCATCTCTCTGTTTCTCTATTTCCCCCACCCTCAGGTCCAACATCTCCCCTCTCTATTTCCTCATCCTGTCCACTGTTGTCAAGCATCCCCCCTCTTTCTTTTCTCTTTCTGCCCAATCAGTCCAGCATTACCCTTGAAACCTCCCATCCTATCCTACCCCGTCGCCACTGCCTTATTCTGCTAGGCCAACAGCAGCAGCAGCAGTAAAACAAAGCCTTCACTGCCAACTGTGGAGCCCCAAGCATCTGCGCCCAGGCCGCAGCCAAGTCACGCCATCTCTGACTCATATCTATTTCAAAAGGTGCGGAACATGGTCCCAGCCTGAGTACAAAGTCCCAATGCCTCCACAGCCGGCACCAAAGGAGCTATATTATAGCTCCCTTGGGCCTGGTGGAATCAAGCAGCATGGGGGAACAGGAGGTCCAAAATCTCGATGGGCTAAAGCCCCTGCATCCCATCCTGTTCCGATGTCCCTGATCACACGACTGACACTTTGTGCCTGCTGATCTCATGACAGCAGCAGCAGGAAGCGTCAGTTGCAAGATTTAGTGGGAGAACAGCAAGAAAATCCACTGCACTAGCATTTAACTTTCAAAATGGAGGCTATAATAAAATGAGGAACATGGTTAAGAAAAAAATATCAGGCTTGGGCAATGTTTAAAAACACTATCTTGGAAGCAAAGACCATATATATGCAAAGTCTTAAGAAAGATGGAAGGCAGGCCAAATGATTGCCGGCATGGTTTAAAGGTGAGGCCAGATGGGCTGTTATAACCAAAAAGACATCTTTGAGAAAATGGAAAAGGGCCCAGATGATGAAAACAGAAAACAGCATAAACATTGGCAAGTTATATACAAGTGGAGTGGAGGAGTGGCCTAGTGGTTGGGGCAAGGTACTTCAGGCCGGAAGGTTGGGGGTTCAAATCCCATTAAAGGACAGCAACCTTGGGCCAGAAGGACTGGGGTTTCTAGTCCCACAGGTGCTCCTTGTGGTCTTGGGCAAGCCACTTAACCCTCCATAGCCCATGTTCCCTGTAAAATAGTTATTTCCAAGTTATAATGCCCTGTTCAATGTAATTTCAGTTTGTTCAATGTAAACCACACTGATGCAGAATAGCACGGTATATAAGAGAATGTAAATAAATAAATAAAAATACAAGACAATGATAAGGCAGGCAAATAGAAAATTTGAAAAGAAACATACTGTGGTAACAATAAGTCATAGTAAAAACCTTTTCAAGTATATTTGTAGCAAAAAATCGATGAGAGAGTCAGTTGGACCATTAGATAATAGAAGCAGTGAGAGAGGACAAGGCCATAGTGGAGAGAATGAATGAATTCTTTGCTTTGGTCTTTACTGAAGATGATTTAGGAATGCCAGAAATATTTAAAGGTGATGTACTGTAGGTACTGAAACAAATCTCGATATACTGGGAAGATGTAACAACAATTTGATAAACTGAAGAGTAGCAAATCACCTGCTCCAGTAAATGAGAGTGCTCAATTAATGGAAACTGAAGTGGCCTTAAATGAGAAGGGTAACACAAACGTACTGGTAATCTCAAAAGAGAAAACTGTTACTGCTTGGAGACTAAGAATAATAAACTTTCTAGAATTCAATGGGTTGGCTGATCTAGGGCACCATAGTTTTACCAAAGGACAATCATGCCAAATGAATTTGATTGAATTTTTGGACTGGGTGACCAGAGAACTAGATCAAGGGAATGCAATAAGAACATAAGATATGCCATACTGGGACAGACTAAGGTCCATCAAGCCCAGCATCCTGATTCCAAGAGTGGCCAATTTAGGTCACAAGTACCTAGCAGTTTCCCCAAAGGACACAGGCTCCACAATGCTTGTATTGGGGCAAGCAGTGGATTTCCTACCTCTGGCTTCCCTAGAAGGGCCTTCTTTGTCAAGGGCTCCTGATAATGGAAGTCTCTGCTCTCTTTTCACTTATGGCCTGGCCCTTGAGAGGAGTATGCTGTTCAAGAGGGGCTCCCCTGATGCAATAGTGAATACCCTACTCAGAGCATGCTTGGCCTCAACCTCCTTAGTATATATGAAAGTTTGGAAGGGTTTGAGAGGTGGTGTTCTTTGTGAGTCCTCTCAACTGGGAAAGCCAATTTAGGTACAATATTGTCCTTCTTACAGATGGGTCTGGACAAGGGTTTGGCCCTGAATTCTCTTAAGGCTCAGGTAGTGACCCTTGCATGCTAGTGGGGGTCTATCCAAGGCTTGTCTTTGGCAGCCTACCCTGATGTCTCGCATTTCCTGGGGAGAGTTAAACAAATCCTCCTCCTATGTGTCCAGTAGTTCCTCAGTGGAACCTTTCATTAGTTTTGAAGGCATTAAAGGGCTCCCTTTTCGAGACATCTGCAAGGCTTCTCTTAAAGATTTAACTCTTAAAGTGATTTTCTGGTGGCTATCGTTTCTGCCAGATGGGTCTTGGAACTGCAAGCTCTGTTCTGTTGTGAACGCATCCTGATTATCTCGACAGCTTAAATCACTTTATGTATGGTACCATCCTTTCTATCAAAGATGACCTCTCCATTTCCCTTAATCAGGCGATTGGTTTGCCCTGCTTCTCAGATCCTTCTCTGCATCTGCTCAACAGGAGAATGGTATTGCTCAATTATCTTGAAGTGACCAATCCTTATTGTTGATCAGACCATCCTTTTGCCCATGTTTCGCAGTCTGAGGAAAGGACTGGCAGTGGCCAAGTCCTCTATTTCCCACTGGATCAAAGAGACCATTACCTCAACGTGCCTGCGGTTGGGAAACAGATACTGGGGGAGGTGAAAGCACACTTCACTAGGTCACAGGCCTCCTTCTGGGCAGATTCTGCCTTGGTGTCTCCAGATGACATCTGTAGAGTAGCTACCTGGTCCTCTCTGAGGACCTTGTGAAGCACTATAGGCTGCATGTGGGAACTAGAGTTGATGATGCCTTTGGCAAGAGTGTTGTCTTCCTTCTACCCTAGGTTCTGACTGGGTACATCCAATTCATCTGGCGTAGGAGGATGATAAGAAGAAATTGTAATCATATTTGATAATTTCCTTACCTTAAATCCTTCTAGACCAGTCCATGACCTGCTGCATTGCTTATTATTGCAGTGCTTGATTGAGATTACATTATGGTAAGAAAGCCAAATTCTTGTACCAACTGTTGTTCTGATGGTTGATTGGTGTTTTTGCTAATGATGCTTGAGTTTATTTGAGTTTTTCAGCTTGGGAAGTGTCTTATTGGCCTCTCTCACTGTTGCACAAGTCTATATACCTACTGATATCATTGAAAGATGCTCAAGTCTGTCTCCACCTGCTGGCAAGGGAATATAACTGGTGTACAGCTTCTATATATATTTAAACTGTATGTTTTTGACAGTCACAGTGAGTGCTAATCCTGTGAATGGGAGGTGGTATGTCAAGGTTTCATGCCTTTCATAAAGAAGATGATACAGCCATCAGCGATATTCTGAAAATAGCTGCAGTAATGGATATTTCTGTCTCTCCCCCTTTTGGAGTTTGCTGGTCTATTTTGCACATACTGTTGTTGATGTTGGAGGGGTGGAGAACCATGAATCACGTCTTCTTGCTACTCATGACATGCTCAATCTTATCACTATGGTTCCATTTTTTCTTTCTTTTTTTTGTTTTTGGTATCTTCCTGTCCTTTTGCCCTGAATGGACCTCCTCATTGCTCCCACACAACTTTGCAATGTGATGTTTTTCATTTTAATGGGTGAGGTTATCAATGGGTAACCTCAGACTAGAGTTGGAGGGAGTGGGGTATGCTAATTATGTCTGGGGAGGTAAGGGGTTTATTGTGTTGGGTGATGGCTTCAGTGTTTTGTGGGCGGGTGCTGGAGTGGGAAGTACTTGGTTGTTTGCAATTGCTAAGGTAACGTTTTGGTTTGAAAATATGCATGGAGGGTATCTAGGTATTGCTATCTTACAAGCTAGAGAAAGCATTAATAAATTTGTTAGTACAGGAAGGATTACAATTTGTCACTGATGAAGGCTGCTATGGATTCACAACTTTTGGGGTGAAACACGATGGCTGTAAAATTGTTTCCATGAATTTTCATAGACTATCCTGCTAAAGAGGTCTAGGATGTGACAGCTTTTTAGGAAATAGGGAATACACATTGCTTTCCTATAGGAAATGCATTTATCGGCAAAAGAACATTGCAAATTGGTAAAGACCTGAGTGGGATGGAATTTCCCTACTTCATGTATAACTAGGAGTAGGGATGTCACTAGAGATAAGCTGTTACTTCTGTGACCTTGATAAAGCATAGTTACTCACCTGTAACAGGTGTTCTCCAGGAGCAGCAGGAATCAGTCCTCGGCGCCGACGGAGCCCTCGCGGAGCAATTTTCCCCAGCTTTCAAAGAAAGCCTTTGGGAATTGCAGCGCGCATGCGCGGTCCTCTTCCCGCCCAAGGGTGCCATCTTGCTCAGTCAGATGACATAGCTAAAAGACAGCAAAAATTAGCAAAAACGAAAGCATAAAACTGCAACTCCAAGGGGAGGAGGGAGGGTTGTGAGGACTGATTCCTGCTGCTCCTGGAGAACACCTGTTACAGGTGAGTAACTACGCTTTCTCCAGGACCAAGCAGGAAGTCAGTCCTCACATATGGGACTCCCAAGCTTAAGGCTACCGGAGACCCTAAGCACAAAAATGAGCTCCCTATAGCTCAGCAGCACAGAAGGAAGGAATCTTCTCTGAATACGTCTCCAACCGGTAGCCCAACATCCGGGATGGAGGGTAGGAGTTGCCTATACCTCGAAGAGGTTACGGAGGACTGCCTGTCCGAAAGCACTGTCCCTGCGGGACTCCCTCTCCAGGCAGTAATGGGCTGCAAAAGTCTGGCTTGAAGACCAAGAAGCGGCTCGGCAGATGTCTGCCAACGGAACAGAGCGGAGGTAAGCCACTGACATAGCCTTCGCCCGAACACGATGAGCGGTGACTCTACCTTCCAGCACGAGGCCCGCAGCCTCGTAAGCCCAAGCGATGCAGTCCGCAATCCAGATGGACAGAGTACGCTTGGAGACAGGGAGCCCCAACTTGTTGGGGTCATAAGACACGAAGAGTTGAACAGCCCTTCGGTGCTCCCGCGTACGGTCAAGGTAGAAGTTCAGCGCCCTTCTACAGTCCAGGGTATGCAGGACCATTTCAGCTCGGCTGGAGTGTGGCCTGGGAAAGTAGGTCGGAAGTACCACCTCCTGGTTGATGTGAAAAGGGGAAACCACTTTAGGAAGAAACTTAGGGTGAGTCCGGAGGACTACCCGGTTCTTGTAGAACCTAGTGTAAGGAGGATCAGATACCAGGGCCTGCAGCTCACTAACGCGTCTAGCAGAAGTGAGGGCCACCAAGAACAAGGTTTTCCAGGAAAGAAAACGAAGAGGACAGGTAGCCATAGGCTCAAAAGGCGGACAGGTAAGCCGCTGTAAAACCACATTGAGATCCCAGTTCAGGGCTGGCGGGCGCAAAGGTGGTTTAAGGAGTAGGAGGCCCCGGAGAAAACGAGCCACCAGAGGGTGGCTGGAAAGAGGTCTACTCTCCAACGGTAGGTGGTGCGCAGAAATAGCACTGAGGTGGACCTTGACCGAGTTGGACTTAAGTCCAAGATTGGAAAGGGAAAGCAAGTACTGCAAGACCACTGATGTGGAACAGGAGAAGGGGTCTTGCGACTGCTGAGCACACCAGACGGAGAAGCGACGCCACTTAAGAGCGTAGGACTTCCGGGTGGAAGGCCTCCTGGAGACCAAGACGACCTCTTCCACATCTGGAGGTAGCTGGAGAGGAGCAAGGACTACTACCCTTTCAGCAGCCAGGCCATCAGATGAAGGGACTGAAGGTTGGGGTGCAGGAGCGTCCCCTGATCCTGCGAGAGGAGGTCGGGCTGAAACCCCAGAGGAAGAGGGGTGTCCACCGCCAGCTGCAGCAGAAGCGGAAACCAAGATTGTCTCGGCCATCGGGGAGCCACTAGAATCACCGACGCCTTGTCTCTGAGAACTTTGAAGAGCGTCCGAGACACCAGAGGCATGGGTGGAAAGGCATACAAGAGGCCTGTGGACCATGGAATCAGAAAAGCATCCGCCGCTACCCGGAGAGGATGCGGCTGTCGAGAGCAGAATCTGGGAAGCTGCCGGTTCAGAGGACTGGCGAACAGATCCATGGTGGGTAGGCCCCACCGGAGAAAGATCCGCTGAACCACGAGCGGATCCAACCTCCAACTCGTGCGGTTGGAGGATCCTGCTCAGTTTGTCTGCCAGGTAGTTTTCTTGACCTGGGAGATAGACAGCTTTGAGGACGAGGTTGCGATGGACGGCCCAAGAGCAGAGCTTCTGTGCTTCCTGACAGAGAACGAAGGAGCCGGTTCCGCCTTGTTTGTTCACGTAGAACATGGCAACCTGATTGTCTGTCTGGACAAGTACCGACTGGTGAGAAATCAGGTGAGAGAAGGCTTTGAGCGCTAGGCGGATGGCTCTGAGCTCCAGGAAGTTGATCTGCTGAGCGGACTCCCAAGGAGTCCAGAGACCTTGAGTACAAGTCCCTTGGCAATGTGCTCCCCAACCCTGGAGCAAAGCATCGGTCGTCAGGACCCGAGAATGTGTAGGGGGCTGAAAAGGCACCCCCAGCACTAGGTTTGGTAGATGAAGCTACCACCGCAGAGAGGAGACCAGCTGGTCGGAGATCTGTACGGAGTCTGCTAGGCTCCCAGTGGCCTGATGCCATTGTTTGCGAAGGCACCATTGAGCAGGTCGCATGTTCAGGCGGGCATTGGGGGTTACATGGACCGTGGAAGCCATATGGCCGAGCAGTCTCAGAAATTGCCTGGCCGAGACCAGGGAATTGCTGTGAAAGCGGCTGGCGAGATCCATGAGCCTTTGGGCCCTGTCCAGAGGCAGGAAGGCCCGTGCCTGAAGAGTGTCCAACCTGGCACCGATGAATTCTAGATCTTGAGAGGGGAGCAAAGTGGACTTTGCAAAGTTTATGACAAAACCCAAGTGCTGGAGCAGAGCCACAGTGCGATGAGTAGCCTGAGTGGCTTCTTGGGCAGACTGGGCCCTGATGAGCCAGTCGTCCAGGTATGGGAACACAAAGAGACCTTGAAGTCTCAGATAGGCCGCCACCACTGCTAGGCATTTGGTGAACACTCTGGGGGCGGAGGATAGGCCGAAAGGCAGTACTCTCTACTGGTAATGTTGTCCGCCCACAACAAACCGGAGGTATTGTCTGTGGTCTGGATGAATAAGGATATGAGTATACGCATCCTTTAGATCTAAGGAGCATAGCCAGTCTCCCTGCTGGAGGTAGGGCAGCAGGATTCCAAGGGTAAGCATTTTGAACTTTTCCTTTGCAAGGAACTTGTTGAGGTTTCGCAAGTCTAGGATGGGTCTGAGGCCTCCTGTTCTTTTCGGAATCAGGAAGTATCTGGAATAAAACCCTTGACCCTTCAGGTGGTGGGGCACCGGTTCCACGGCTTGTTCCTGAACAAGACTTGCTAACTCCTGAAGGAGTAAGTCCCTGTGCAGAGGGAGTCTGGAAGGCTCCCCTGGAAAGTAGGAGGGAGGTACCTGGTGAAAATGAAGAAGATAGCCCTTTTGAACTATCTGAAGCACCCAGGTATCTGTGGTGATGTTGGACCACCTGTGGGCAAAGTGGACCAGCCGGCCTCCTGTGCTGAGAGAAACCAGCTGAGGGGGAGAGGCTATGCTGAGAAAGTCAAAAACCCCCCACCCTGCTGAGCAGGGGCCGGTGGTGCAGGCTTGGGGGCTTGCTGCCTACGGGACCCATTACCCCGTCCCTTGGCCTGCTTTCCCTGTGGGGGAGCTGGTGAGGCCTGATACTGAGGGTAGTATTTATAGGCAGCACCTTTCCTCGGGTAAAAGGGCTTTTTCCCCGAGGCCTTCTTCTTTTGAGAAGGGACAGAGGTCTTCCTTGAGAGACGAGTCCTGGTGAGAGTCTCCGTCTCGATTTGTGCAGCCTTCTCATCCATGGGCTTGCCAAAGAGGTTATCACCTCGGCAGGGGACATCGACCAACTTGTCCTGTACCCAGGGCTCGAGGTCGGACGTCTGAAGCCAAGCCTGACGGCGTCCACCGATGCCGGCCGCGGCTACTCGAGCCGAAGCCTCAAAACCATCATAGGCTGCTCGAGAGATAAACTTGGAGCACTCCCGAATACCAGTAGACAAGGATTGGAACCTCTGCAAAGGTTCGTCGGAGAGACCAGCAGAGAACCCGGCTATTTCCTTAGCCAGGTCTCGGAGATACATGCCCATGTAGAGCTGGTATGTCTGGACTCGACAAGCAAGCATAGAGCCCTGGAAGCACTTCCTACCGAGGGCATCCAGGCTTCGGGCTTCCCTACCAGGGGGCACCGAGGAGTGCATTTTTTGACTCTTCAGTCTATGCATGGCCGATACCACCACCATGGAATGGTGCGGTAGTTGTGCCTTTTGGAACCCGGGGCTCTTGCGGACTCGATAAATGGAATCGACCCGCTTGCTTAACACCGGCGACGACGCCGGGCTCTCCCACATGCGGAAGAGAAGCCGTTCCAGCATGGGAGGAACCGGTACAATAAAGGCCTCCTTCGGGGGAGAGTCATATTGGAGGGCATCGAGTTCTTCGACTCGAGGCTCCTCCTCGGGATCCGCAGGGAAGGCCAAGGCTTTGGCCATATCCCTCACGAAGTCCGAGAACCGGGTATCCTCCGGGGGGGACCGTCTCCGAGGTTCGGACTCGGTGGAGTCCGAAGGGACACACCGAGTCCGAAAGGAACCAGGTGACTCTTCGTCCTCAGATTCCCAGGCCGACTCCTTGGAGGAGGAGTCGATTGGCTCCAGTCGGGCGGGCACTGATGCCATCCGCCCCGACGCCGAGGGAGTCGGTGTCGACGACCTCGGTCCCGAACGGGAGGCCGAAGGAGACCTCGACCGAGGATCGACTCGAGCCCTCATGGACTCGAGGATCGGCTCGGTCTCCGGGGTCGATTTGGAGGTCGACGTCCCGGCGGTCAGGGCAGAAGCACCAGCGAGGCCAGCGATCAATGCTCGCTGCTGGTCCAAGAAGGCAGACAAACTGCACTCCAAGGCCGTCAACCTGAGTCCGAGCTCAGGAGACCCAGCAGCCCCCGACTCGGGCCCCGACGGCATCGGGCCCGACGTCAGGTCCTTCGGAAGCGAGTCCACGAGGACAACAGTACTTACGTGAGCGGGGAAGTCCACCTCGAGGCGAGGATGTTTTGATGGCCTCTCCGACTCCAAGGACCCGGGACGGGAATCGGGGCTATGCGACCTGGCCCTCGAGGAACCAGGAGCGTCCACCGATCCCGCCCTCGCGGGTTTCTTCTTCCGATGATGCTCCCGGGTAGGAGACCCCCTTTCAGAGGAACTCCGACGATGCTCAGGACCAGAGTCCCGAGACGTCGAAGCCTCTGACGAGGTCCGAGCCCGGCCGGAGTCAGAGAAGATACGCTCCCGCTGGTGCTGCCGACTCCTCAATGCTTTTGAGGACATTTTGCCGCATGGCCCGCAGATCATGGGGTCATGATCTGGGCCGAGGCAGCGGAGGCAGAAGTCATGAGTGTCTGTAAGAGACATAAGTTTCTTACAGAGGTCACACTTTTTGAAACCACTGGCCGCCATCGGGGGAAAAAGGGCCCCTGCGAGGTCGAACGACCGGGCAGCCAGGGAAAAAGGAAAAAAGCGCGAAATCTGTCACGAAGGACAAAAAAACGAAAAATAAAGGACGGACTCGCAACCGGCGTCGCAAGTCCGGGCGGGAAAAGAACCGGCGTCGAACCGAAGAAAAAACAGAGAAAAATAGAGAAAAATCAACTTTTCTGCGGGGATTCACAGGCAACGTCTGTAGGGCTCCGCGGAAAAAAGAAGACTGAGCAAGATGGCACCCTTGGGCGGGAAGAGGACCGCGCATGCGCGCTGCAATTCCCAAAGGCTTTCTTTGAAAGCTGGGGAAAATTGCTCCGCGAGGGCTCCGTCGGCGCCGACGTCACCCATATGTGAAGACTGACTTCCTGCTTGGTCCTGGAGAATCTGTTTGTTGTGTGGGAGGGTAAGTATTTGGTAGAGAGATCCCCTTGGTAAATGTGTCTGGGCCTAATGGTGGTTCCAATGACTTCAAGAGGTTTTGTTTCTATATTAGCATAGTATGACTTCTTTATGATTATCAGAAGTGACTGGAACACTTTCATGGACCTAAGGTTGGCTAGATTGGGCATAGTGTAAGCCATCTCACTTCCCAGGGAGATTCAGAGGGCTATGAAGCTGTTTAATCTAAAAGATGTATGGAGAGAGCGAAATCCCAGCTGTAGGGCCCATTTTACAAAGAATGTTAAGATTGCAATTGAGACGTCCAGGTCAAGACATGCTCAGTTTCGACAGTATTTTATAAAAGGCTTGCAAAACATGAAGCCTTTTGTACAGCAAATATAAGTATGTGCAGGAGTATATATATATTTTACTGGCATGCACAGCAGAAGCAGTCATTTTACAAACATACACATGGAAAAATGATGAGCACCAAATTGACAGTTTTTACTTGCATATGCTGGTGGAACTGCTTCCACTGTACCCAGGTTTTGCAAACCTTATGTATAAGCATTGCAGAGAAGAAATGTTTTTAAATAAATAAATAAGTACATACTGAGGTCACAATGTGTATTAAATTCATTTTGGAGGACGATATAAACAATGGGGGATTAAGGAGAAGTACTCCCTTAATCCCCTGTGTAAAACCCTGGCTAAAATGAGCACTTTTAAAAAATCTGCATGTGCTTCTGAGCTGGTACAAAATTCATCAAGGAATACATGTATAGATTTTGACCTTGCCCAAGCCACATCCTCTTGACATCTCATTTACATGTGTATGCAAATCTAAACATGTAAATGCCACTATTTACATGTGGAGATGCTTCCAAAATAATCTTGTATAAATTTTATTCTCCAGTCAATTGGTCGCACAGTCAGATTGATTCTTTCAAAGTGTCTCCTATATTAGTGGTAAACTTGATGGGATTGAGATTCTCTCTAATCAAATTTCAAATTATTACCCGATAATGCTAATGCTGTGTTCACAGATGGAGGAACAGCGGCAGGCTATTGGTGCCTCAATACCTCTTTCTTTAAGGATCAAGCATTTGAAAGCTGGCATGCACTGTTTTAGAAGAGTTTTCTGATTTCCATCCACCAGAACAGTGTTCCTCAATGTTGTGTTGGGAACACTTAAGCAGTATTAAATGACAAGATAATTGCTTATGCTAGTCATAACAAGAAGCTTAGGGAACAAGAGTGGGTTAAGTCTTTAGACCAAAATTAATAAAGACAAAACAGATATATTCTATACACATTTTTAAGGAGCTAATTCTGGCTTGAGATTATCTTGCGTTGTTTCAAACAGGCTAGAATGAGCAAACTCTCCAGTTTGGTCATCAGAAATTTTATGAGTTTGGTAACAAATCTGCTGTGTTGCTTAGGCATATTCTGAAACAAAGACAATCAAATATGATAATGGGGGATGTTGTGAATGTCTGAGGAAACCTGAGATATCGCCCTTCCAAAATGGACTTTATTTTATAAAACACCACACAGGGCCAGCGCTGAGGTCCTGAAGGCGGAAATGATACAACTTATTTGTAGTTGCGACTTGCCTCAGGTCCTGATGCAGGATCAGATCCTCACTGTACCTATCACATTTTCGGAAATACTGAAGGTCATTTCTGTCCTCTCACACAAAAGGTTAAATTAGACTTACCTGCTAATTGTAGTTCCTGGAGTATCTCCAGTCTAGTCCCGGAATCCTTGGGTTGTCAACCTCCTCTAGCAGCTTTGGAGACTGAGAAACCTCACTCCTGTGATGTCACCGTATATAAGGGCTGGCACCGCCTCCACACTCCAGTTTACCTATTGACAAAGCAGACTCACCGGAGCAACAAGTAAGAAGTGAATTGCACACAAAATACAATCAGTGCCTCACTGAACTGAAAAGCCTGTTGGCATAATTTATCAACATTAATCAATATTAATCCAAAAACTACTCTCTGAATGCCTGGAGATCTCCTGTTCACACTTGTAAAGGTACTTCCAGATTACCACCCACTGCCAGGCGATAACTGCGCTACCCCGCATCCCGCCCCCAAGCGAACTGAAAGTATTGCTTACCAGCAATACAGCCTATGCTTCAGGCCCTAGCGAATCCAAGAAATCAGGGCGGGACACGGGACTAGACTGGAGATACTCCAGGAACTACAATTAGCAGGTAAGTCTAATTTAACCTTCCTGATCGTCCCTCCAGTCTAGTCCCGGAATCTTTGGGGATGTACCAGAGCAGTAACCCCAATCAGCGGGAGGGTCCTGGTAGCCCGGCCTGAAGCACTGCCGAGCCAAAGCAAGTGTCCCTGTCCGCCTGAACATCCAGACGGTAATGCTTCACAAAGGTATGGAGAGACGACCATGTCGCCATTCTACAGATGTCTGCAGCGAGCACCAAACTAAATTCTGCCCACGAAGCCGCTTGAGCCCTAGTAGAATGAGCTCGCAAACCCTCCGGCACCGGGCGACTGCGCAACAGGTATGCCGAAGCGATGGCCTCCTTCACCCATCGAGCAATTGAACCCTTAGAAGCCGCCTCACCTTTCCGTGCCCCAGCAAAGAGCACAAACAGCCTGTCCGACCGACGGAACGACGCCGTACGAGCAACATACATCTTCAAAGCCCGACGAATGTCCAAACGATGAAGCCGCTCCGCCACCCCCCCCCTTCCCTTTGACGCAAAAGACAGGTAAGGAGATGGCCTGGTTTACATGGAACGCTGACACCACCTTCGGCAAGAATGACGGAACGGGCCTCAAAACCACCTTAGAATCACTGAAAGACAGAAAGGGTTCCCTACAAGATAGCGCCTGCAACTCCGACACCCTCCGTGCCGAGGCCACCGCTACCAAAAACACCACCTTCAGAGTAAGATCCTTTAAAGAAGTATCCACTAACGGTTCAAATGGTGCCCCACCCAAAGGATCCAAGACCAATGGCAGATCCCATGCCGGCACTATCCTCCTACGTGGCGGCCGGAGCACCGTTACAGCCTTCAAAAATTGCTTTACATCCGCATGGGTCCCCAGCGAGACTCCCTGCACCTACCCCCTATAGCAGGACAAGGCCGCCAATTGCACCTTCAATGAGGCTGCCGCCAGGCCCTTTTGAAACCCATCCTGCAAAAAGGCCAGCACCTGCGGAACCGAAGCCCTCAACAGAATGCAGTCTTTCTCTACACACCAAGCCTCAAAGACGCGCCATAACCGGACATATGCTAACGAAGTGGACTTCCTCCTAGCCTTCAGCAAAGTAGCTATCACTGCCGCTGAATAACCTCTCGCCCTCAACCTAGCCCGCTCAAGAGCCAGGCCGTAAGCGAGAATCGATCCACCTGAGGCATGCAAAGAGGACGCTGAGTCAGCAGATCCTTGCGACCTGGAAGCTTCCAGGGCCGCTCCACCATGAGCCTGACCAAGTCCGCCAATCCGGTGCAATGAGAATCACTTTTCCTTTGTGCCATTCTATGTGCTGTATCACTCGACCGATCAACACCCACGGCGGAAACACATACAGCAGTTGTCCTTCAGGCCATGTCTGAATGAGAGCATCCAGACCTTCTGCCATCCTCTCTCTCCTTCTGCTGAAGAACCACTCGACCTTTGCGGACTGAAAAGTTGCCATGAGGTCCATCACTGGGGTTCCCCAGCGTCTCACTAACACCGCAAATACCTCTGGGTGCAGGACCCATTCTCCGGGATCCACTCTTACCCGACTTAGGAAATCGGCCTCCACGTTGTCCACTCCCGCGACATGCACCGCCGATAGGGCCAGCAGATGCTTCTCCGCCCACTCGAACAAGCTATCCGCTTCGTCTTCTAGCGCCACGCTGCTGGTCCCGCCTTGACGATTTATGTAAGCCACCGCCGTGGCGTTGTCAGAGAACACCCGAATGGCCTTCACCTGAATGTAGGGGCCTAACTCCCGCACAGCCAGTCCCACCGCTCTCAACTCTAAGTGGTTGATTGACCACGTCTTCTCCACCTCGGACCACTGGCCCTGTACCAGACGACCCTGACAATGGGCACCCCAGCCGAACAGACTGGCATCCGTCGTGAGAGAGACCCAATCCGGAGCTTCCAACGACATTCCCTTTTCCAGACCCCCTGGTCTTAGCCACCAAGCTAGCGCCAAACGCGTCTGCGGAGGGCAAGGCAACCGATGGCTCAGCAAATTTCTTTGATGCGACCACCTCCTCAACAGCGCCCGTTGTAAAGGCCGCATGTGAGCTTGAGCCCACGGCACCAATTCTAGTGTTGCTGCCATTGTCCCCAACACCTGCAGATAGTCCCAGGCCGTTGGAGACTGCCGATCCAGAAAACGACGCACCAACTGCCGGAGACCCAACAACCGCTGTCGAGGCAGAAAAACGCGCCCAACACTCGTATCGAAGCATGCTCCCAGATACTCTAGATTCTGAGACGGATCCAATTTGCTCTTTTCAAAGTTGATCACCCAACCTAGACTCTGAAGAAAAGCAACTACCTTGGCCGTAGCCGCAACACTTTCCACCCTGGACTTCGCTCTGATCAACCAATCGTCCAGGTATGGATGTACCAAGACTCCGTCCTTCCGTAAGGCCGCCGCTATTACCACCATTATCTTGGTGAACGTCCGAGGTGCAGTCGCGAGGCCAAATGGGAGCGCCTGAAACTGGAAGTGCCCCATAGGCACTGCAAACCGGAGGAATTTCTGATGTTCCCTTCGAATCGGAACGTGCAGATACGCCTCCGATAGGTCCAGGGACGTCAGAAACTCCCCTTTTCTCACCGCCACGATGACGGACCGGAGTGTCTCCATCCAAAAATGAGATACGCGAAGACAGCGATTCACCCTTTTTAAATCCAGGATGGGTCGCCATGATCCCTCCTTTTTTGGAACCACAAAGTAAATGGAGTATCGACCGCATCCTAACTGGTCGGCAGGAACCGGGACAATTGCCTTGAGCTGCAGAAGCCTCTGCACCATTTCCTGCACCGCTTTTTGCTTTGCCAGAGCATTGCACGGCGACTGAACGAAAGAATCGGTCACCGGCCGCTGCAGCTCCAGCACATAACCCTCTTGGATCACTTCCAACACCCATTGATCGGACGTGAGTTGGGTCCAGGCAGGGAAAAGGTCCCGTAGCCGACCTCCTATGGGAACTAACTCCCCCTGGACCCCCCTGACTTCATTGTGACTTCTTAAAGGAAGAGGATGAGGACGCAGCGGTAAAACCTCTGTTTGCTCCGCGAAACCCCCGAAATCCCTGGGATCTACTAGGGAAATGCCCTCGCTGTGTTGGCCCCCCCCCTAGGGGAATTGAACTGGCGAAAGTCCCGCTGCTGACCTCGAGGCCCCGGAGCAGCACGGCCCTGTTTCTGTTTGTCCTCCGGCAACCTATCTCCCTTAGACTCTCCTAAATCCTTCACCAATTTGTCCAAATCCTCGCCAAAAAGCAGCTTACCCCTAAAGGGAAGCCTACTCAACCTAGCCTTGGACGAACCATCGGCTGCCCAATTCTGCAGCCAGAGACATCTCCTTCCAGCCACCACTGAAGCCATACTCTTCGATAATCTCCGGATCAGATCATAATGAAGGTCGGCCAGATACGCCGCCCCGGATTCCAACCTGGACGCCTCCTCGGACACCGCTCCCGAATGGTTGCCCTGGACCCACTGCGCCCAGCGCAAGCAAGCCCTCGCCACCCAGGCCCCACAAATAGAAGCCTGCAATGACAAGGCATTCGCCTCAAAAACCTGCTTCAGTAAAGTTTCCAACTTACGGTCTTGCGCATCCTTAAGTGCCGCTGACCCCTCCACCGGGATAGTAGTCTTCTTGGTCACTGCTGACACTGCAGCATCCACTTTTGGAGCCCGAAAAATCTCCCGATCCTGATCTAGGAGAGGGTACAACCTAGCCATTACCCTGGACCCCTTAAGGGCAGCCTCCGGCATGTCCCATTCTTCCTGAATCATTTCTTTAAACACCCTATGTACCGGAAAGGCTCTCTGCATCTTCCGAACCGCCTGCAACAGGGGATCCTCCAGAGACGCATCCTCTGTCGGACCAGCGTCTGGCATATTAAGCGCTTTAAGAGACTCCACTATTAGCGCTGGTAGCTCGTCCCTACGGAACACCCGAACCACTCGTGCCTGGTCCTCTTGCTCCCAAATCTCACCTTCCTCTAGATCCTCCAGATCCCTTTCAGTGTCTGCCTCCTCCGAACGCAAATCCTCTGAGGCGACTGAATGATCTAGGTGATCCCTATCCAACCTAGCCCTCTTGGCACCGATGCCAGGCGCTTCAGCTGACAAAGGCGAGCTCGGTCTCTTCTGCCCCGGCCCGGTCGCGGAGGCACCTGCTGACGGTACCCCCTGAGAGCCAGCCAAGATCTTTTGGAGCAATGCCATAAAGTCTGATGAAAAAATTGACGCCAAACTCCCCACGACAGGCTGCTGAGACAGCTGGAGCTGAGATCCTGAAGCTGCACTAAGCCCCGGCTCAGTAGTAGGCAGCGCTGGAAGAAGGGGCTCTCCCCCCTCCACCAAAGCTCCCTGCACCTCAGGCTCCGGCGCGGGGATTATCTCCCTGGCCTCCAACTCTGGAGCACAGCCCCTACAAACGCTATCCTGAGACACTGAACTGCGCTTAGCCCCACACAAGAGGCAGAGCTGCTTGGAAGGCATGCTGTGAGGAACGCAGCCAATCTCAATCAAAGAAAAAAAAATTTTTTTTTGGTCTAATCCCCTCAGAATTGCACCCCCAGCGAAACCCAGAAGGAATGAATCAAAAACGAAGCTCTGAGCCCGAGATATGGAGCGTCAAAGACCAGGAAGTTAAACCGGCGATTTTTCCCGCTCCTCACACACGCGGTTTGGCCTGCTCCGAGAACGCTGCTGCTTCCCGCCTAAAAGGGGCCGCTTACCTTACAGTGAGAATGCGGATTAAGAGAAGGCCCTGCTCAGACCTTGACACACAGCTCCGTCGGAGATTTACCAGCTGAGCTCTCCGATGCGGCTTCCCCCTGCACCAAATCAGCTGTGATTGTCATCCGAAGCCCTAAGCGCTGGCAGGCAACTCATCTGCATGCGCTGAGCCCATTAAACCTCCGGATCCTGTCCCCTGCGATCCGGGACGGTAACCGGGTACTGGTGCTCTCCTCCCCAGCCCCAGAACCACCAACTCTGGTCCCTGGCTCCCAACTATTCCTCCCAAAGGAAATAGGAAGGGGGGGGGGGGGGCAGAAGATCTCAGGCAATGGAAAGCAGCTTAGCTCCCAGCACAGCAGGCAGAGAAAATAAACGAACTCTCCCCTGCTACCAATCCTCTTTTTTTTTTTTTTTTAAATCCTACCACTCTACTTAATTGTTTCTCTAGTGAGCCCTGAAACCCCTGGGCTCACCACCCATTTAGCTGCTTTGGAGACTGATAAACTGGAGTGTGGAGGCGATGCCAGCCCTTCTATACGGTGACATCACAGGAGTGAAGTTTCTCAGTCTCCAAAGCTGCTAGAGGAGGTTGACAACCCAAGGATTCCGGGACTAGACTGGAGGGACGATCTGGAACAGTGGTGTTTAAGGGCAATTTCAATAAGTTGTTTAAGAAAGCTTGAAGAAACAGAATGTGGTCCTCTGCAGGTTTCCAGAGCATCAAAAAGAATGGAAATAGCATCATCCTGTAGGATTACTGTGTATAGGGAATGAACATCCAGTAGAAATGAGCAAAGTTTTCACCTGATTGTCTCATTACTTTTTAATGTTAGTTCTAATATACTTCATTTCTCTAGTCATCTAGCTACACCCCTGAAGCAGCTGTAGGGCGAAACGGGGCCAGGTCGGGTGTATGACCGAGATAAGGCACATCAACATTTGTCAGTCTAATCAACAAACTGATGTGTGAATTAACCACCAGTATTGCAGACTTCAGTTTTTGAATTCAGATAAGTTTTCACCTTTTTGTTAATAATGCCGTTTTAATGGTACAGATGAAATGGGGGGTTTTAAATGAACTATTGTCTAAACAAAAAGAAAATATAACTAAAGAGTAGAGGGGATTTTCTGACCAATGAGGATTGGTACCCTGTTCTTGGGAGTAAGAAAAAGGATCCACTTGTGGACTGAAGGGACTGAGGTCTTTTCCCCTCTATAGTTATAGAGAAATTGAAATAAAGACAAAAATAAAAAAGAAATACATTTAGTATTCAGCATTAGAGGAAGTATAAAGAATAAAGGGAGTTTTTGATAACAGGTGATTAATGGTTGGATCATATGAGTTTACACTATTATAAGCCTTTGGATACTGGTGATTTAGTTTTGTGCATACTATGACAGTCATGAACCTCATTTCTAAGCCAGGGTATGTAAATTCACATCTGTGAAATTAAAGATCTTAAATTTGTATCCATTGCTATTTGCAGTTTTTCTTGTGGCAATTTTCCTCTTTCTTCTGGTTTTTGGCAGATTCTCTTTATATACCCTTTTGATTTAAATATAGGGTTTGTGGCTTAAAAGTATCAATACATTATCTCCTCTTTATCTGCAGTAGTCCACTTAACTGTAGACAGTCCTCTTAATGTTATCATAAATTTCTGTGGTTTATCTCCTGCCACAGTGGATCCATGAACACGCTCACCATGGCCTTTATCCATGACAAAGATGTTACCTGTGTCTGCATTATCGCTACCACTAATATTAGCTCTAGTACAGAATCTATGAGTGGGCACCTTTTTATCCTGCAAATGCAGTAGTGGTCAAAAACTGTCACAGAGCACAAAATTGTCAAACCAGAAAAAAACTCTGTACGTAACACATGAAAGTATCGTTGTGTCAAACTAAAAACTTAATGCATTCAATAGAAGGTTCCAAAAAACAGTTTCAAGCATATACTGAAAGCAACAAAAAGGTCTCAGACTTAACGGGCAAACCATATACTCCAGGCAGCATTCGCTGTCAGAGCACAGCAAAGCCCTTCTTGCATCAATGACCTTAGATATTATGTTGCTATAAGGATAGCTATCACCGACTCCTTTGGCATAGACAGTAACACTGTTTCTCTTAATAAATTCTTCCAAACTGGTATAGGAGAGTGAATAGCAAAACTTAGCTGAGAGAGTATTGCTTGAAATACTGCTTTGCCATCATCTCATCCCCGCTTCAGCCCCAACGCTCTCAATCGCGCTGTTATTGCGTTTCACCCGAGCAGGTTTCTTCAGGGGGTGACTGGCAGAGGATGGCTAGAACTGGCAGATTGCAAAAACCCAAGCGTTACGCAAGCTCGAGAGATGATGGCGCCGGTCACGCTCCACCGAAGTGCACAGTGCATATAGCTCCCACCTAAAAAAGCATCGCGAAGAAATATCGGAGAGTAGGAAGCAATTCCATACAGACCTCCTGAAGCGCTCAATAAATAAGCCACACAACCTCTTCAATAGACACTAGCAAGAGAACCAGCACCAGACCACCCAAACATGCCGCAACCGCAAGCCTATGCTGACTACCTACAATCAAAAATGCTCCAGACTGACAAAAACACAAGCCCCACAAGCCACACCCCTCAACACATCACACCAATTCTGAAGAAACTCCACTGGTTACCTATACACGCCAGACTGCACTACAAGATCTTAGTTATGACCTTCAAAGCCTTAAACAAGCAGCCGCCCACATCCATCACTGAGTTGATCCACCTCACACCCCCAACAGAAACAGAAGGTCCACAGCGGTGAACACCCTGATAACCCCAAAAGAGACAACGAAATGCACAAAGGCAACATCCAACAGGGCCTTCATGATCTACGCTCCTAGAGCTTGGAATGCCCTCCCCACAGACATGCGAGTCATCACTAACCTGACTCAATTCAGGAAGGCACTGAAGCATCACCTGTTCATAAGACACTACCCAGAAACCAGCTGTAGAAATCAGATAGCAAACACTCTCAACAGCACCACCATCCCCCCAATAACACACCCAGCACGAAAAAGGGCAGCCAGCCCAACTTATCCAGCCATGAATAGACTATAGTTGGAATGTATAGTCATTAATGTAAATGATCTGTAGAAAGTTACCCCAGTTATATCCAAGTTTCAGCTCCCGTTTACTGTAAATACAATGCAGTCCGACTGCATTGTATAAGGTTCTGTTAAATGTACACCACACTGATATGAATAGCGCAGTATAGAAGAGACGTTAAATAAATAAATACTTCAATTGTAGTGTTGCCTGGCTGTGATTTAGTATGGATTTTGTGCAGTAGGATCACCAAGTGAAGGTACCCAGCGAGACATGGGGAGGGACCTATATTCTCTCTCTCTAAGAGATGCACAGCTTGCATGTTGAGCCTCCCACGTTGTGCTCAAGTAAGAGAGTCACCCACAGGTGGTCATTCATAAGTGAAATCAACTGTTTTCCTCATCCAAATCATTGTTCAGAATTTTTCAGAGCTGAAACAAATGCTTCCACTGTCTGCTGGAGACAAAAAAATACAGAAAAACAGTGACTTTGCCCCTAGTAGCTCAGGCTGATAAAAGCACTATGATGTCATCAGAAGCCTGGATGTTTCCCTTTTCTTTCTATCTCCGGAACACAAACCACTTATCTGGACTGGTCTAGCAGGACAATATGGAAATGGATGTTGCTGGGAATGGCAACACATTTGTATCTACAATGGCATTCCAGAATGTGCACAAGTATATGTTTCCACATACATGTCCCAGCCTGCTATTCTAGAATTGGAGACATGCAGTGCTGCAGCAGTATGCAAAGAGACCTTGATTTTCACCTGCTATCCTTCTATGAGTGGGGAAAAAGTATTGTGGTGACAAGAGGAAATATTCCTTTTATCCTTAGTTGTTAAAAGCTTGCAGAAATGAGAACTTTTCAAATTTTTATTCATGTCATAAAGCAGGTATGCATATAGACATGTCTGCCAGCGGTTCTAAATATGCAGCACTGTTCTGGAATTGGACATGCACATGGATCTTTTTATTGCCGCCATGGTTATTCTTCCATCATGCCCCTGTGTGACACAGATGTGATTGTGCTGGATATGTGTAAATTCCGTCCTTTATAAAATGGCTGTTGGGGTATGGCTGTGATGGCACATCTGAATGGGCATTTTCAGACATGCAACTCATGAATAGAGCTTCTAAAATGACCCTATTAACTAGCAAACTGTAAAGAGCATCAATATAGCCTGAAAAGGGATTACAAATTGATCTCTGCATATGAATAAAAAGGCAAGATCATTTTCGTCAGAAGATATTCTATCTAAAATGACAACTCCATCACCTTTGTCATTTTAGATAGAGATTATTACATCAAAAAGATCAAAAGACAGCATGACACTAAGGCGTATGTTTGCTAAGAACCATTAAGGATGCATCCTTTAGCGTGCACAAACGGCAGTGTTAAGGTCTCCAGCGGGCGTTAGTCCGAGCAGGGAGAAGGCATTTCAGTGCAAAGGGTGGTAGTGGCCAGTTAGCAGACATTACGCGGACAGCAGGTGTTAAGAGCACCAAAGGTGCAGTTTAATGTGCGCTAAGGACAGTTGCCTTAACGTGGGATAAAGGAGTCTGTGGAGAGGCCAGAAATGAGGTGCTGGATGGGAACAAAGGGAATTGGTGATGGACGTGTGAGACATTGAGTGTGCTGACAAATGTGGGAGGCAGTTGGACTGTATCATTTAGGGGTGCTCATGTAATCCACTGTGATATCAGTGAGTGGCATAGGATTGGGTAGAAGTGTGCTATGGAGTAGCCACAATGGCCACAATGCAGGCATATAAAGAATGCCTGGGTGAGATGTGCGTGATATGCCCTAATGAGTAAAATGCCACAGTGTGGGCCACGGTGTAGCAGTTGGCAGGAGAGTACATGAGTGAACTTGATGGATATATGCTGAAGGATGGATGAGGGTAGATGGGAGTGCTGTATGGCCTTGCTAGCCCAATGTACCGGATGTGACCTCACAAATGCAGCTAACCTCAAGTTGTAGTGTGTGTAAAAAATAGATGCTGTGCCACAAGGAAGATCTAATACCATCTATTTGGGTTTCCCAGTTCTCTCAGCTGCTCTAACCACCATACAATCTTTCTGACAAACATTTTTTATTTAACAGGTTTTTTTATATACCGCTTTATCATCAATTCAAAGCGGTTTATATATAACAGTTATAGCAACGAGCTTTACATAGGACGGGAAGTTACAACTTGGAGGATTACATGGGGTATAAAGAATACATTTAACTTCTCAATTACATACAGCTATATTGTTGCAGATTGGATGAGTTCAGCAGTTACCTTTAACAATTGTTGACTAAAAACAATTATTGTTGCAGTGTGGGTTGAGTTTGGGAGGATATATATGCTGGGGAAGAGGTATGTGGGGTTTTAGGTGTCCTTAGGATACAGTCAGAATATTGAGAAGTAAGGGGAATGTTATGATACTAATGAGCAGGGCCGGCCCGTCCATTGAGCAAGAATGTTTTTTGCACAGGGCCCCGTGTTTCAGGGGGCCCCGCGCAAAGAACATTCTGCTTTTTTAAAAATTCAATTAAAAAAAAAAAAGCTGGCTGCTGCCACTGCTGCGGCGGCAGAATGGAGTGTCCCGCGGGGCCCCCTCTGCCCGCTGAGCCCCTCTGCAAGGGCTTTCAGATTCGCGAAGGGAGAGTGACTCCCTCGCGTCTCTGTTAAGCCCGCAGGGGCTAATGGGAAATTTCCCATCAGCCCCTCGCGTCTAAAGGGGCAGATGGGAAATTTCCCATTAGCCCCTACGGGCTTAACAGAGACGCGAGGGAGACACTCTCCCTTCGCGAATCTGAAAGCCCTTGCAGAGGGGCTCAGCGAGCAGAGGGGGCCCCGCGGGACACTCCATTCTGCTGCTGCTGTGGCGGCAGCGGCAGCAGCCAGCTTTTTTTTTTTTAAATTTCCCTGAGCCGATGTGGGGGGGTTAGGACTGGTAATGGCCTGGGCTATGGAGGGGGTTAGGACGTGACTTGAGGTGGGCTGTGGGTTGATGGGAGTTAGGACAGGAAATGGGCTGATGGGGAGGGGTTAGGACTGGTAATGGGCTATGGGGGGTTAAGACTGGTAATGGGCTGTGGGCTGATGGGGCCTGTCTGGAAATGGGGTGATGGGGGGTGTCACAAGGTAAACCCAGGGGACCCAGAAGAAATGGAGATTAGCGGAGAAAATCAGGCAGAACCTGATGAGGTAAACAAAAACATGTCAAATAGTTGCTATGAGCGACCACGGCATACGTGGGAAAAGGGTAAAAAGACACGCCCAGCCAGCATGAGAATGGAGGTTGATTTACCTGATAGGGATCAGCTGAGAAGGGGTGGAACCCGGGGACAGATACATAAGGCACACTCACAAGCAGTGAGAGAGGGTGAGCACGGACAGAGGTGGAAGCAACAACCTCAGTCGTGGGAACGGAGGGAAAGAGAAAGAAACACTATAAGCCAATCTCATCTCCAGGACCAAAGTTGGTGGAAGGAAGGAAATGAGAGAGAGTGTCAGCAACATATACCAGAGGACAGCTTGAATGAGTCTCAGGACTATGTGAGTACGTGTGGAGATCAGCTGTTGAACACAGAGTGTGTGTGTGGAAGCCAGAAGAGAAGAGGGAGGAATCCTGTTGCAGGAAGCAAGGCATTCAAAGTGGAACAGGACTGTTTTACACCCGAATGGGCTAAGTCCAGGATTAATAGAAGAAGCCAGCCTAGAGCAGAGATAAAGGGAAAAGGAAACAACTTCTTTCCTTGTACGGGCAGTTACAAGAGAAAGGAAGGTCTCTTACCTTATAATTCTGCTAGCAACTTTAAATGCTCAGACTTCCCTCGAGTGCCGTTGTCAGCACTGAAAACTCCCACAGCTGTATCAGAGGAATTAGCCTTTAACCCATTCAAGGCAGGACACAAGCTGTTTGATTCTAATACCAGTGTTTATGGGCAGTTACCTCATAGCTTTACACAGGAGGAGTGCTCTTACAAGCCATTATCCAGAGTATACGTTAATACCCAGCAGTGTTTTAGCCTAGAGCCAGGAAGCAGTCACGTAGCTGACGTGATTAACCAGAGTGAGCTCGGCAGGACAGCTGCTACAGAAAACGTAGGTACAAACGGTTATCCTTTAATGCCATATGATATTTCTAATGTACCAGATAACACTGAACCAATGGAATGCTCTTTAGTGACAACTGAAGAGGAAGAGTTTTCACTGAGATAAGAAAATACATGTACAAGGAAGGTTTAAACAGCAACACAGTAACTGGCAGAAGTTGCTTGGTTTAAAGTGAACCCTGATTGATTTATAACAGCAAAAGAAAAGGATTAAGTGCTCATGAAGAGAACTGTTTTTCTTTTGTTAAAAAGTTAAAGCTGAGGAAAGCACTTTTTGTTCAATGTTTGCTTCTGTTATTTGCCAGAGTGGCTTTTGATTATTTTTGTTCTTCAAGAAAAAGAATACCTCATTGGACGGGGAATAAAGCCCTGGATTTAAAGTATGAACTGTGTGTTTGAGTGATTACAAGAAGACGGTACAACTACCACCCACAGAGGGCCAGGCAGGGCTATCTATAGCATATAGAAAGCCAAGAAAAGGTATTAAGCCATAATACCAGTCTCCACCGGAGGGGCCCGATGAGGGTGTGACAGGGGTTAGGACTGGTAATGGGCTGGGGGGGGGGGCTAGGGCAGGAAATGGGCTATGGGGGGGCTAGGACAGGAAATGGGCTGATGGAGAGGGGTTAGGACTTGAGGTGGGCTGTTGGGGGGTCAGGACTGGTAATGGGCTATGGGGGGTTAAGACTGGTAATGGGCTGTGGGCTGATGGGGGGTTAGGACTGGTAATGGGCTATGGGGGGGTTAGGATTGGTAATGGGCTATGGGGGGGCTAGGACAGGAAATGGGCTGATGGGGAGGGGTTAGGACTTGAGGTGGGCTGATGGGGTTAGGACTGGTAATGAGCTGTGGGCTGTTGGGGGAGGGGGGTTAGGAGTGGTAATGGGCTATGGGGGGGTTAAGACTGGTAATGGGCTGTGGGCTGATGGGGGCTGTCTGGAAATGGGGTGATGGGGGGTTAGGACTGGTAATGGGCTATGGGGGGTTAGGATTGGTAATGGGCTATGGGGGGTTAGGACTGATAATGGGCTATGGGGGGGCTAAGACAGGAAATGGGCTGATGGGGAGGGGTTAGGACTTGAGGTGGGCTGATGGGGTTAGGACTGGTAATGGGCTGTGGGCTGATGGGGGGGTTAGGACTGGCAGTGGGCTATGGGGGGCTGACTGGAAATGGGCTGATGGGGTTAGGACTGAAAGTGGGCTGATGGGGGGCTAGGACTGGTAATGGGTTGGGGGGTTGCTAGGACTGGAAATGGGCTGAGTGGAAGGGGAGGCTTGAACGGCAAATAGCTGATGGGGACGGGGACTTGGAATGGAAATGGGCTGAGTGGAAGGGGGGGCTTGAACTGAAAATAGCTGATGTGGAGGGGGCTTGGAATGGAAATGGGCTGTGAGGGAAGGGAGCTAGGACTGGAAATGGGCTGATGGAGCAGCTAGGATAAGACTGGAAATGGGCTGTTGGGGGAGCTAAGATTGGAAATGGGCTGTGGTGGGGGCTTGGATTGAAATGGACTCATGGAGGGGCTGGAACTGGAAGTAGGCTCATGGGGGGGGGGGGCTTGGCCTGGAATTGGGCTGAGTGGAGGGGAGCTAGGATTTGACATGGGCTGATGATGGGGCTAGGAAATGACTAGAAATGGGCTGATGGGGGGCTAGGATTGGAAATGAGCTGATGAAGGCACTCGGACTGGAAATGGATGGGGGAGCTAGGACTGGAAATGGGCTGATGGGGGGCTAGGACTGGAAATGGGCTGATGCAGGGACTAGAAGGGAATGGA
This sequence comes from Ichthyophis bannanicus, assembly GCA_033557465.1. NCBI lineage: Eukaryota > Metazoa > Chordata > Amphibia > Gymnophiona > Ichthyophiidae > Ichthyophis > Ichthyophis bannanicus. The sequence goes on along the minus strand of CM066034.1, from coordinate 428,226,857 downwards.
TGCTGGGTGAGGCTGGAACTAGAAGGGAGCTGATGTTGGGGAAGGATTAGAATGGGATGGGGCTGGGAGAGTAAAATGGAGAGAGGAAAAATATTTTGTGTGGGAGGGATGAAAAATCTACAATTGGCCTGGCATTGGGAGAGTAAGTGGGGATTGAGGATGGAGGGGTAAAATTTGTGTGGATGAAATAGGAATGAGGAAAGAGCAAAAGGAGAAAGATTAGTATGTTAAAGCAGATGTGGAGAGAGAGAATGGAAAAAAAACTAGAAGAGAGAAGAAAGGACAAATGGACAGCAGACGATGGAGAGTTAGCAGAAAACATGAAGAAACCAGAAGAAAGTGGCTGTAGCAATTGCAACTGAAAAAAAATGCACAAAAGGTAGAAAGATATCTCTTTATTTTGAATTTATTAACTGGAATATGAAAGCTCTGGGAAATGTGCATCATTAACGTCTGCGCTTTGTTTGGTACAAGAGGAAATTAATTTATAGTTTTATTTCTACAGTGTTGTTGTAAATTCCAAGTTTGGCTTTTGGGGTTCCCAGCTTAATTATTGCCTTCCTGTTTCTAAATTGTGATTCCTTGTTTGGTGATGGTCTATGTTCTGCATGTGTAACTGAGCTGAGGCATTCTGTTTATGTAATTCCTATTTGACATTGCCACTTGTTCTCTTTCCCCAGTATTCTCTGAAATGTATTGGTTTAATATTTGCAGTGTTGCCTTTTGATAGGTAGGGTATGGTGCTTTGTGAGTCCTGGTAATGCTGTCAGGATACGGCGGGTTTGCTATGGGTTCTAAATGGGCAGCCTTTGTAGTAGTTCCTAATGTGCCTGGCAGTTGGCACTGGATTATAGTAATGTAGAAATCTTTTAGTCTTTCTTTATCCATACACTCATTAAGAGACATGTTTACTAAAAGTTAGTGTATGGTAACATTATGCAAATATTTATGCAAATAAGGTCACTTATGCAAATGAGGCCCCACACCGAGTCTCTGCACATGGCCCCGCACCCCCCTTGGGCCGCCCCTGCTAATGAGGGAGTGGTATGATGCCAAAGAGAGAGACAGGTTACTGGGTTACTTCCAGTGAATTCTTATCATTCATTTCTTCAATGGAGGGACCATAGCATTCCATGAAAAGGTGAGTCTTTGGGCTTTCCTGAAGTCTAGTAGGTCTTTTATTTATTTATTTGAACTCATTTCTATACCGCTCCTTCCAGTGATCAGCAGCGGTTCACATTAAACATTTAACTCTGCAAAATTAGCAGTTTACATAAAACAAAAATTAGCAGTTTACATAAAACAGTAGTAGGGTGCATTGAACATGTAGAAAAGGTAACATTAAATTCGAAACTCAAACTATTTACATAATAAGGGAACACATATGATGATACATATATGGTTAAAAACTAAATACAATGTATATGAATTGATACAGTAAATGAATTACATACATGTAGGATTTATAGTTAGTTCAGTTGTGGTTTGTAATTTTCATATGATAATGGATGCGTTACACTTCATCAAATTTGTTTTGTGTGTAAATTTTGCTCTATGTTATTTCGGACTGATTGTAGTATTCTTGAAAAAGGTGTGTTTTAAGGTTTTTCCGGAATGATAAGAGGTCCTTGTTAGCTCTTAGTGTGTCAAGGAGTTTGTTCCATTGTGTGGGCGCTAAGTATGTGAATGCTCTATTGCTGGTATTCATTTTTACTTTGCAGATAGAAGGTGGAATTTGTAGTGTATTTAAATTGTGTGTCCGTCTTTTTCTGTCAGGAGGTTGAGTTTTAATGAGTGTGGCAAGGTAGGATGGGGCGATATTGTGTATTAACTTGAATGTTGTAATTATTATTTTGTATCTTATGCGCACTTGAATGGGTAGCCAGTGAAGTTCTCGTAGTATGGGTGTGATGTGATCCGAGAGTGGTACATTCATTAAGATTCGCGCTGTTACATTTTGGGCCATCTGGAGTATGTTGGTTGTTTTTTTAGGGAGACCTTGTAAGATGCCATTACAATAGTCCAAATGTGGGGTGATGAGTGTTTGTATTATTGATCTAAAGTCTGGAAGTTCTATAATGGTGCGTAAAGGCTGTAGGGTTCTTAGTTTGTAGAAGATCGTTCTATTTAATAGTCTTAGATGGGTTTCCATGTTAAGTGTTGTATCAAGGGTGACACCTAGGTATTTTAGCTCTTTTTTAATGTTGTAAGCTGTGTTATTTAGAGTGATTGTTGGAGGGTGTATAAATTCTGGGTTTTTAGATATAAACATTACCTCTGTTTTTTTATGATTGATATTCATGCTGTTACTTTGGAGCCATTGTTGTGCTTCTTTGAGACAAGCTTCAATGTGGCTGTAATCTGGGTTGCCTATATCGAGTTGGGTATAAAGCATTATGTTGTCTGCATATAGATGATAGTCAATTTTGTATTTTTTGAATTTTGTGCAGATAGGCCTTAGGTATAGGTTAAATAGCATGGCAGATAGTGCCGAGCCCTGAGGAATACCTTGTGTCTGTGGGAAGGTATTGGATAGGTTTTGGTCAAAGTATACTTGTTGTAACCTATTAGATATATAGGAAGAGAACCATTTTAAGGGAGTTCCCATTATTCCTATTGATTCCAATCTTGTTAAAAGAGTCTTATGATTCACTGAATCAAAAGCTGCAGTTATGTCAATGAATATTAAGACAAACATTTTCTTGCAGTTTTCTATGCCTCTATAAAGTTTATCAGATAGTACGAGTAGGAGTGTTTCTACTCCATGTGATTGTCGAAAACCATATTGATGAGCATCAAGTGCGTTTGTGATATCTATATGATCTTGTAATTGGTATTGTATGGTTTTTTCAATGATTTTGGCTATAAAAGGTATACTTGATATTGGTCTGTAAGCAGATGCACGTAATGAGCTGGATAGCTCATTCCATAGATGGGGAGCATAAAGGGAGAAGGCTCTACTGCTGGTGGAGTGTTTTGACGTTCTGAAGCTTGATGGCGTTTCTAAGGTGTCGTCGTCTGCTCGTCTTCTTGTTGTGGTTGGACGCATTCTTCTGATTAGTGGTTCAAGGATGGGTAGAGACAGGTTATTTAAGATTTTGAAGATTATAATTATATTCTTGTATTTAGTGCATACTGTGACAGGGAGCCAGTGAAGTTGGTAGAAAATAGGTGTTATATGGCTGTACCAGTAATGATTCTTGCAGCAGTGTTTTGCACCAGTTGCATGGGGAGTATTGTTTTTTTGGGTAAACGATGGTATATTACATTACAATAATCCAGTATGGGAGTTACTAAAGCTTGGCATACTATTTGAAAGTGATAGTCGTCGAGCAGTGGTTTAAGCTTGTGAAGAGATCTAAATTTGTGATAGGCAGATTTGGTTGTTCTTTTTATATGGAGTTGAAAGCTGAGGGGCTGATCAAAGGTAATCCCGAGGTATATTACTTCCTTTTTGTTGGTTAGGTTGTGATTGAGGATTTTTATAGTCAGGTGGAGAGAATGGTATATTTATTTATTTTATTTAACAGTATTTTTTATACTGCTTTATCATTTCAATCAAAGTGGTTTACATTGCAACTTAAACTTGTACATTAAACTGGGACATTGATAACCTGGATTTTTCTGAGCAATGGAGGGTTAAGTGACTTGCTCAAGGCCACAAGGAGTGCTAGTGGGAATTGAACCCTGGTCTCTGGGTTCCCAAGCCAGCATTCTTAACTATTAGGCTACTCCTCCACTTGTTAACGGGGGCGCTGGGTGAGAATGTCCACAGTCTTGGCAAAGGCAAATACTATTATGACTTGCAAAGGATTGTGGGGAATGTAGTCCATTCATACCAGAATCAGCCGTTCACAAAATAATGAGTTGTGTTGCTCGAGTGTAAGCAAAGAAAATATTTTATTTATGGGGTTATTTCTCCCACACAGATTTACTTGGTAACACAAAAGGACAACTTGCTTCAGTATTGTACTTAGAAAAACAAATCATGATATCAGCAACTGAACTTCTTAAGCAATCAATCAAACAATAAAGACCTCGATGGGAACAGAAAGGTCTTTCTGAGGGCTCCTGCTAATACCTTTTAGCAGTGCTCCAAAAGCAAAATCAAAACCCAAAAAGTAACCAAAAACTGTTCTTTTTCAAGGATAACTTTCTTGTATTTTCACACACAAACAGTAGTTTCCTTTCAGAGCTCACGTTCAATTGTGCATGGCTTAATTGCCAACAATTAGTCAGCTGCAAACCCCTTTTCTGGTTTACTTTCTATACGTGGCTCAAATCCTACCCTAAAGCTTTCTTGTAAACTTTTCTGGGTAGATAAAAGAACAAGTTATATTTCTTTTTGATGGTTGTTGTATTTGTGAAAGTATTTTACCACAGCAGCTTATTCAGAGAGCAATCCATGTATTCATTCTGATCATTTAAAATATCTCCTTCTTCTTCAACTATCTTAGAATCAATATCATGGTCTGGCTCAGAGGAATTCCTTAATGGAGCACTCTCAGGACAATACTTGTTTCCCTGCTGTCTTCCAAGTGAAGAGCTAGGGCATAGATCAGTGTTCATACCTGAGCTTCCTTTGTTATTAGGTTTCCTCTCCAGATATCCTGGCCAGTAAGTAATCCAGTTTTTATGTCCAGCCTTCCAATCCAGATCCCTGGACACTGGGTCACATACCTTCTTGCACTGGTCTTAGGGCCCCTTCCAAATGCAGCCGTCTCCCTCACAGGTGCCGTCCGGGGATTCCTGGCTCTGTAACCCCACTCCTCTGGCGTCCTCCAGTCCAATGGAGTATGCTTGCCTCTGGAATGACTCCCAACACACGTACTGCTATGGGCTCCTTCTTTAGACCTCCAAGATGTTTTTCTCTTCTTTCTTCCACGTTGTGGCTGCTGCTGCTTCCTGATCCTCAACTCCTTCTCCTTCTGTGTAGAATCTGTTTCACTTTTAACTTGTTTAGAGGGATACTCCACCCTAGCACAGCTCAGCTGTGCTGAATCAAGCCCTGCCCTTGGAGATGAGTGATTGGGGATTACCTCATAGTTCTCCTGATTGAACACACGTTTCCCCACTTCAGCTCTTCTAGTGGCTGTTTGAAACCTGGTGCATTCTGGGACTGGTAGTCTTTTATGAAAACATTTTGCTTTAGTATTTCTACCAGCAAAGACAGGTTGCTTGTTCAGAGCCAATTCACCTCTATTATAGCTCCTTCCTGAACTATGATAAGCTTCCTTATCACACACTCCATGCTTTAGGTCAGATGCTTTAAGTCAGATTTTTTGAAGTTTATGAGTAGATTGTGTTCTTTGAGCCACTTTGCCATGGATTTGAGGCATACCATAATTTGAGAGTAATCGGGGTGATTGACATTTATGGGGGTGAATATCATAATATCATCTGCATATATTCTGTATTGGATGTTGTGATGTTTTATGATGTTACATAATGGTTGGGTGTATACATTGAAAAGTAATGCAGATAGGGCAGATCCTTGGGGAACACCCTGGTGTTGGGTGAAGGGTTTGGATTGCTGGTTTTTGATTCAAACTTGTTGGTTACGGTGAGAAAGGTATGATAGAAACTAGTCTAGCACAGTTCCAGTTATTCCTATATCTCGAAGTCTTTGTAGCAGAGTGTTGTGGTTTACTGAGTCAAAAACAGCTGCCTTGCCAATGAAGCATAGTATGAAGCCTTGGCGGATATTGTCCATGCTTGTAATAAGGGTGTCCACCAGTGAAGTGATGAGTGTTTCAACACTGAGGTTCTCCATAAATCCATATTGGTGGGGGTCCAATGGGTCGAAGGTATCATTGTGGTCTTGTAGCTGTTGTTGTACTATTTTTTTCTAATTACTTTGGCTATGAATGAAAAGCTTGATACTGTTCGGTAGGAGCTTGGGTCCATTTTATTGAGGTTATTGTTTTTAAGGATTGGTCTGATTGATGCCTATTTAAGTTGTGGTGTGAGATAACCTTGAGTGAGAGATGATTCGATGATCTTTTGTAGATGTGGTATTAGGTAGTCTTTTATTTGTTTAATCCAATTCACTGGACATGGGTCGATAGGTGATGTTGTAGTGTTACTGTTATCTATAATAAAGCCAAGTTGTTTTCTTGTTGGGGTGTGGAATGTGTCGTGGGCTGGATTCCTTTGGTCCTATGAGTGGTAATTGTGTAGATTTCAGTTGCATAAAGTCTGCTATATCTTGTGGGGATATGGAGTTCAAATCTTCTGGTACAGTTGGTTCTTTTGTTAGGCTGCTACTATTGTGAAGAGTTTCCTTGGTTTGTTGATGGATTTCATTATTAGGTTTATGTGATATTCCTTCTTGTAGTTATTTATCATATTGTGGTAAATGGTTTGCATTTCGTTGTACTTTGTTAAATGGTGTTGGCTTTTGGTTTGACACCATAGCCTCTCCATTTTCCTTAGCTGTCTCTTCTGTTCGTTTATTTCACTCGAGAACCATGGAGCATTATTTTTCCTCTTGTTGTTAGATATTGGATTGTCTGGTGTAATTGCTGCTTTATGGAGAGGTTTGTTCCAATTTGTAATGGTGGTGTCAAGGTTTGTTGTATCTTGTTCAAGCTCTGGTAATACTTCTTCCAGGAATTTATCTTTGCCGAAGATTCAAAACCTCCTTTTTTCTTTGCGGGTTGGCTCTAAGGTTTCATTCATTCTGGGGGAGTCTATGGAGAAGTTAATTATATGGTGATCTGACCATGGGATCGGGATTACTGTTAGATGTGAAACAAGATCTTTGACGTAGTGATTGTTCAGTGCAAAGATAAGGTCAAAGATTCCACACCTTCTTGTGTTGGGGTGTTTATTAATTGATTGTATTGAAGGTCTTTCATTGCTTCCAAGAATGTGTCACCATTATGTGCAGGGAGTGATGGGAGGTTAGGGTCTCCTAGAATGATAAGAGGTTTATTCTGAGTGGTATGTGTACAGACATGTTGTAGGATGGTTGAGAGATCATCATCGTTTGCACTTGGGGCTCTGTATGTAAGGCATAGCTTATTTGAGATATTATGTTGCTTCCTTTAGATTGGCGTGATGAGGTAATGTTGAATTTTAGTTGTGACTTTGCAATAATTAATACACCTCCACCTCTTCGTGATGGTTTTATGTAATGTGTATTGTTGTGATGAGAGTTGGTTTAAGATGACATTAGCATCAGAGAGCCATGTTTCAGTTATACACATAATATCTATGTTATTCTTCTGTATGTAGTCCATGATGGTGCTGAATTTGTTTCGGATTGATCGGGCGTTGACTAGTGCACAATTGAGGGACGTGTGAAATGGTTTCATGGTAGGAGATATTTCCTGGGGGGGTATTAGGATTTATACAAATTATTCTTCGTCATCTATTATGAAGATTTGTGTTTATACTGATGTTTATCTTGTGTGTTGTGTATCTGCTTGTATGTATAATTGGTATCAGGTTGGTAGGGGAAGGTGGGTTGATTCCTCCAGCAATAGAGTACCTGTTTTTGAGGAGAAGGAGCAGGAGGAGGAGTAAAAGCATTATATTTCTTTTATCCATTTTGATGTTGGTCTTGTATATATTTGGAGGAGACTGGTCTCGAGGTTGTGGCTGACTGTTTGGTGGTGGTAAGGTTTGAGGATAGGAATGGTGGCTACCCACAGTTTTGGTGGTCTCAGCACTAAGTGGTCGGTCTCTTCTTGCAAGATTGTTGATTTTCAATGCTGATGTGATAATCGTTTTATTTTATGAGATGGAGTCTTTAGTAGGATGTTTTAGTTGATGTTGCTAGTTTCTGATTGAGGCCACAGTTCTTGTCTAGCTGGTTCTATCCTACAGCGCCTAATTGCCATTCCAAAGGGCCCTCTGGTGAGGCACTCAGGCATGGACATGCCTAGGGGCGCCTTTAAATTTAAAGTCCTGGTCGGTGGCCTGATTGGTCCTTGGGGGGTGATCGAGGAGGGGCTTTGCTTCCCGCTCATCTCCGCAATGCCAATTGGGCCAGCCCCGGTGGATGTCTGTGCAACGGCTCTCCTCTTTGCGCCTAGGGGCGCCTTTAAATTTAAAGTCCTGGTCAGTGGCCTGATTGGTCCTTGAGGGGGTGATCAGGGAGGGGCTTTGCTTCCTGCTCACCTCCCTGATGCCGATCGGGCCAGCCCTGATGTACAAGTGCAGCACGTTGGAGTGGCTATGATTCAAGGACATAGCCACTCCAACATCAGCACAAGCAGCATGCAAACACAAACTGCTCTTGTACAGATAAGGAGGATACAATGCTCTTGTACAGATAAGGAGGAACAAAGTCATTCACATGATGTTACACACCTAACGACCACTCATGTCTCTGAACTGATGTGTCTCTCATATTGGCAAGATGAAGCAAGTAAGGACATGTGATGATCTGTGCAGGTGGTCATCCCAGGATGTTATGTGTCTGCATGCACTGCACATATATGATGAAACAAAACATGTTCATTCGCAGTTATCATGAAAGTTTCTAATTTTGTACAACTCATGTGTCATGCATCTCTACAGGGTGAAATTGTACAATCCTTAGCAATGTGCTGCAGCAGAGCCAATAAAGTCATGCTGTCAGATGGGTATGATTGTAATGTGCATCCTTGCAGACCCAATATGCTATCATAACACACAAAGAAGTATAAAGAATAATGTATGCCCTCAAGTCTATGCTGATGTCTGGCGATTCAGCAGCTCCTGGGTTTTCTTGGCAGTGTGACTGGAATTATATTGCCAGACCTTTCTTCCAAGTCAATGGAGGGTGAAGTGACTTTTCCAAGGCCACAAGTGAGATTTGAACCCTAGTCTATTCGTTACTGAACCAGAGCTCTAACCATTCAGCTACAACTCCACTCCTTTCACTCTCTAGAAGAAGCAAGACTGCAAGTCTCTGCCTCTAATGGCCTAAATCCAGGACTTGAAACAACCTGGCAAGCACATTCTGAGATAGTTGTAAACCATACCTAGGGCCTGCCTGCAACAGTGCACCTGCATTATGGACTGCATTGGACACTCAGTACTGCATCTGCATAACAGACACACAGCAGCAGTATTAATCTAATATCCAAGGACAAGTCAGATGTGAGGGCAAGATACCCTTCCCTCCACTGTACCTCCTGATCCAAACAACATTCATACACAGAGGTCCACTGGGGTGTGGCAATAATCAACGTGTAATCAAACTCTGGAATTTGTTACCGGAGAATGTAGTAAAGGCTATTAGTGTAGCTGGGTTTAAAAAAGGTTTGGACAAGTTCCTGGAGGAAAGGTCCATAAACCATTATTAAGAAGGGACCCAGGATATCAATGTTTGACCCAGTACAAGCATTGTGGAACCTGTCTCTTTTGGGGAAATTGCTAGGTATGTATGACCTAGATTGGCCACTGTTGGAAACAGGATTCTGGGCTTGATGGACCTTGGTCTGACCCAGTATGGCATATCTTATGTTATGTTCTTATCTACTATGCATTTTTATAAACCTCTTATACCATAAGAGGGTTCCTCTTTGAGTGATTCTACTATCAATCCTGCATAAACAAGTACTATGCATTTTTAAAAATCACTTAGCCCATAAGAGGGCTCCTACTATCACACATTGCTCTGTTAATTGATCCATTAAGAAGGTAGATTATGTCCCCTGAGAAATTAGATCAATCCAAAAGATAATGTACAATGCTGGTAAATTGAAGCTCACACTGTTATGTTTAACCCTTTCCAGGCCGAGCCCAAAACTTTTGGGATCCAAACTTCTGACTAAATAATCCTATCAAATGGTATATAATACATGACCATAGCAGAAGGAAAATCACTATTAGAACTTATTGAATAAGACGGGTGCAATTTTCCTGAAATATGCAAAAATTAACCCGGCTGCAGAATGTGGATTAAAAATTTAAAGTAGGCCTTGAAAGGGTTGATATGACATCACAAACTCGTCATTCCCCATGTACAGTTAAAGGCAAACCGACACACCACGATTGGTTTTTCATGCTCTGATTCTGATCGCAAGGTAAGAGACACATTAATTGTCCATTTCAATATGTGAGATTTCATTTGGTAATAAATGGCATGTTCACAGAATATATGGATTTAGTGGTCACAAGCCCCGTTTAGAGACCTGACATAATGGTCGGGAGATGAGACCTTATTCGCCTTACCTTTGATACTGAATGTGTGCACTTTCCCGCGCTTGTTTTTTGATGTTTTTCTATACATTACTGAATCCCAGATGGCAGGATTTGATTTCATTTTTAGAGAGTTATTAATGCTCCCGTGCTTTTAACTTTTAGGATTTTAGCAATTAATGCTTTGGTAAAGAAGTTATGGCTTAGATTTGCTTTAGTAATATTTAAGACAATCAATGGATAACCAGGTAACTAACTTTTGAATTTAAGCACAGAAGTTACTAGGGCATACTTGTGTCACAGCAATGTGCGAAGTTCAGAAGTATGGTGGTACCTCTTTCATGATTTTTTTTCAACATGCTTGATTTTTACAGTTGATTTTAAGACACATTCACATTCCTTAGACATTGATATAATAATCGCAGCTTTTATGGCATAGATATGAAATCTTAGCGGTTCAAGACGCAAGTACAGTTATGGGTATTGTTGCCATCCCTCAATCGCATTGTATACATAGCCAGATTAGGTACCTGCAGTTCTAGCTACCATTTACAATATATGGGTTTTAATATCCCACTTGCTCATGCATTAGTTGTGGATGATTTCTTCCCTTCTATTATGTTTTTGTTATAGATTTGTTGAGTAGTTAACAATAAAAAATACAAAGAAGTGTCTCCTTCAAGTGGTGAGTCCGTAATAAGAGTAGTTACTCACCTGTAACAGGTGTTCTCCAGGAGCAGCAGGAATCAGTCCTCATTTATGGGTGTCATCGTCGCCGATGAAGCCCCAGCGGAGCATTTCCCCAGCTTTCCATGAAAGCCTTTGGGAATGCTGGCACGCATGCGCGGTTCCCTTCCCGCCTAAAGGTGCCATCTTACCTCAGTCAAATGACATAGCTAAGAACAGCACACAAAAATGTAAAAATTAAACTATGTACAACTGCAACTCCAAGGGGAGGAGGGAGGGTAGTGAGGACTGATTCCTGCTGCTCCTGGAGAACACCTGTTACAGGTGAGTAACTACTCTTTCTCCAGGACCAAGCAGGAAGTCAGTCCTCACTTATGGGTGACTCCCCAGGTCTGGGCTACCAGGAACCCAGGCTGAACAAGAGAACTCCCTCTAGTCTCAGCAACACAGTAAAGGCTTTGCAAGAACACATCCTCCACAGGTAGCCCAACCAGAGGGCAGGAGGGCAGGAGTTGCCTAGACTTCAAAGAGATTCCGGAGTACTGCTTGGCCAAAAGCACTGTCCCTACGGGACTCCCTCTCCAGACAGTAGTGGGCTGCAAAAGTCTGGCTTGAAGACCAAGTAGCAGCCCTGCAGATGTCTTGCAATGGAACAGAGCGGAGGTGAGCCACTGATGCAGCCATTGCCCTCACAAGGTGGGCCGTGACCCTACTCTGCAAAGGAAGGTCAGCTGCCTTGTAAGCCCAGGCGATACAGTCAGCCACCCAGATGGACAAAGTACGCTTGGACACAGGCCTCCTCAAGTTATTGGGGTCAAAAGAAAGGAAGAGCTGAGAAGCCTTCCTGTGACCTTGCGTACGTTCAAGGTAGAAGGATAAGGCCCTCCTACAGTCCAAGGTATGGAGAACCGTTTCAGCCTGACTTGCATGAGGCCTAGGGAAGAAAGTAGGCAGAACCACCTCCTGGTTGAGGTGGAAAGAGGAGACAACCTTAGGAAGGAACTTAGGGTGAGTCCTGAGGACCACCCTGTTTTTATAGAACCTGGTGTAAGGTCTATCACAGACCAAGGCCTGAAGTTCACTCACTCTCCTAGCCGAAGTAAGGGCTATCAGAAAGAGAGTCTTCCAGGAAAGGAAGCGTACAGGGCAAGTAGCCATAGGCTCAAAAGGTGGGCGAGTCAGCTGCTGCAAGACCACATTAAGCTCCCACTCAGGTTCAGGAGGACGTATGGGAGGCTTGAGCAGAAGCAAGCCTCTGAGAAACCTAGACACCAAAGGGTGTATAGACAAGGAATGGCCCTCAACTAGGGAGTGGTGAGCTGCTAAAGCAGAGAGGTGGACCCGAACAGAGTTGGACTTGAGACCCTGATTGGACAAGTGCAGCAGGTACTGAAGCACTACTGACACAGTACAGGAGAAAGGATCCTCAGCACGTAGCTGACACCACACAGAGAACCTTTTCCACTTGAGAGCATAGGTCTTCCTAGTGGATTGTTTCCTGGAGGCTAGGAGAACTTCCTCAACTTCGGGAGGCAGGCCCCAGGGAGCCAACACTACCCTTGCAGCCTCCATGCCATCAGATTGAGAGCTTTGAGATTGGGATGCAGCAAGGAGCCCTGATTCTGAGAGAGAAGGTCGGGTTGCAATCCCAGAGGCAGAGGCAGATCCACTGCCAGTTGAAGCAGGAGGGGGAACCAAGGCTGCCTTGGCCACCTGGGAGCTACCAGGAGGACTGAGGCCCTGTCTCAGAGAATCTTCAACAGTGTTCGGGCCACCAGAGGGGTGGGAGGAAACGCATAGAGTAGGCCCTGAGTCCAGGGAATCAGAAAAGCATCTGCTGCTACTCTCAGAGGATGCGGTTGCCTGGAGCAGAATCTTGGCAGCTGGTTGTTCAGTGGACTGGCAAACAGGTCTATGGAGGGAAGCCCCCATTTCAAGAAAATCTTTTGAACTACTAAAGGATGTAGCTGCCACTCGTGTGGTTGCAGAATCCTGCTCAATCTGTCGGCCAGGGAATTCTCCTGGCCTGGAAGATAGACTGCTTTGAGGAGCATGTTGTGCTTCAGGGCAAAGGAACAGAGGTCCTGGGCCTCCTGGCAAAGGGGCTGGGAACCAGTTCCACCCTGTTTGTTTACATAGAACATGGCTACCTGGTTGTCTGTCTGGATCAAGACAGACTGTTGTGCCAGGGAAGCAGTAAAGGCCTTGAGGGCCAAGCGGACAGCTCTGAGTTCCAGTAGATTGATCTGCTGGGACGCCTCCCAATGAGACCACAGGCCCTGGGTGCACTTGTCTAGGCAGTGTGCTCCCCAACCCTGCAGAGAGGCATCGGTGGTCAGTACCACTGTATGAGGTGGGATCTGAAAGGGCACCCCCACCAGCAGATTGGGGGGGTGTAACCACCAGTTGAGGGAGGCCAGGAAACGGTGGTACACTCTGATCCTGTCTCTGAGACTGCCTGAGGCTTGTGACCACGGAGTCCGAAGGCACCACTGGAAGGCCTCATATTGAGCCTGGCATTGGGGGTCACCTGTACTGTCGACGCCATGTGGCCCAGAAGCCTGAGACAGAGTCTGGCGGAGACCAGGGACCTGTGCAGAAACTTACTGGCGAGGTCCATGAGCCTTTGTGCTCGGTCCACTGGTAAGAATGCTCTTGCCAGCTGAGAATCCAACCTTGCTCCTATGAACTCCAAGTTCTGGTAGGGGAGCAAAGTGGACTTTGCGAAGTTGATGACAAAGCCCACCTTTTGGAGCAGTTCTATGGTCCTGCTGGTGGCCTGTTGAACTTCTAGGGAAGTCTGGCCTCTGATGAGCCAGTCGTCTAGGTAAGGAAACACAAAGATGCCCTGATTTCTCAGGTAGGCTGCCACCACTGCCAGGCACTTGGTAAACACCCTGGGAGCGGAGGTCAGTCCAAAAGGCTGTACTGATAATGGTTTCCTCCCACAATGAACCTGAGGTACTTTCTGTGGTCTGGATGAATAAGGATGTGAGTGTAAGCATCCTTTAGATCTAAAGAGCAAAGCCAATCTCCCTGCTGGAGGTAGGGCAGAAGTGTTCCAAGAGTAAGCATCTTGAACTTTTCTTTCACTAGAAACTTGTTTAGGTTTCTGAGATCCAAAATGGGCCGAAGACCACCGGTTCTTTTTGGCACCAGGAAATACCTGGAGTAAAACCCGTGACCTTGGAAGTGGGGAGGCACAGGCTCCACCGCCTTGTCCAGCAACAGACCTTCTAGCTCCTGGAGGAGAAGGGCTGTATGCAGGGGAGGCCGGAAAGGTTCCCCTGGGAAGTGTGGCGGAGGCAGTTGGTGAAAGTGCAGGGCATAGCCTTGATGGACTATGTCCAGCACCCAACTGTCTTGGGTTATCAAGGGCCACTTGTGGGCGAACAAGGCCAGGCGGCCTCCTGTGCAGGGTTGGATCTGCAAGGGAGGTATGGCTATACTCAAGGAGTCAAAAACCCATCACCCTGCTGAGTGGGAGCAGGGGCTGCAGGCTTGGGGGTCCGCTGCCTATGGGGCCCATTACCCTGGCCCTTGGCTTGCTGACCCTGGGGGGCAGCTTGGGCAGCCGGATATTGTGGGTACTGTTTGTAGCCAGTGTCCTTCCTCGGGTAAAAGGACTTTTTACCCGAGCCCTTCTTCTTATGAGAAGGGGCAGAGGTCTTCCTCGACAGCTTTGTCCTCGTGAGGTGCTCTGTCTCGAGCTGAGCGGCCTTCTCGGCCACAGGCTTGCCAAAAAAGTTTTCACCTTGGCAAGGGACATCGACCAACTTGTCCTGAACCCATGGCTCGAGGTCCGATGACTGCAGCCATGCCTGGCGTCGGGCCGCGATGCCGGCTGCCGCTACTCGGGCCGAAGCCTCGAAGCCATCGTAGGCGGCGTGGGTCATGAACTTAGAGCATTCCAGGATCCTCGAAGACAAGGACTTAAAACTCTGCAAGGGTTCCCCGGAGAGAAAAGCAGAGAATCCGGCCAACTCCTTGGCCAGGTCTCGTAAATACATGCCCATGTACAGCTGGTAAGTCTGGACACGGCAAGCAAGCATCGAGCCCTGAAAGCACTTTCTACCGACACCATCAAGGCTTCGGGCTTCCCTTCCAGGAGGCACCGCGGAGTGCATCTTCTGACTCTTCAGACGATGCATGGCCGATTCCACAACTATGGAATGGTGTGGTAGCTGTGCTTTCTGGAAGCCAGGACTCTTTCGGGGCCGATAGATGGAATCGACTCGCTTGCTCAAAACCGGCGCCGAGGCCGGTGCCTCCCACATCTGGAAGAGGAGCCGTTCCAGCATCGGAGGAACCGGGACAGTAAAGGCCTCCTTCGGAGGAGAGTCATACTGCAGAGCATCGAGCTCTTCGGCTCGAGGCTCCTCCTCGGGGTCAGCCGAGATAGCCAGGGCAGCGGCCATATCGCGGACAAACTCCGAGAACCTAGTATCCTCCGGAGGGGATCTACTCCGGGGCTCAGACTCTGGTGAGTCCAAAGGGACACACCGAGTCTTGAAGGTCGAGTCGAGGTCCGACCCCGCGGGGCCTCTAGGCACCCGCCCCGACGCCGGTGGCACCGGCGTCGAGACCCTCGGTCCCGAACAGGAGGTCGAGGGAGACCTCGACCGAGGACGACTTTGAGCCGCAAGGGACTCGAGTATCGGCTCGGTCTCCGGGGTCGACTTCGAAGTCGATGTCCCGGTGGTCGGGGCAGATGCGCCAGACAGACTGGCCATCAGTGCCCGCTGCTGATCCATGAAGGCAGACATTGTGCTCTTCAAGGCTGTCAACTTGAGACTCAGCTCGGGTGACGCAGCAGCCCCCGACTCAGGCCCCGGCAGCGCCGGGCCCGACGTCGGTACTCGGGGAGGCGAGTCCACGAGGACAACAGGACTTACGTGTCCAGCAGACTCCGGCTCCATGCGAGGAACTTTAGTTGGCTTCTCCTGGTCCACGGGCCCGGGACGATGGTCGGGGGTCTTAGACCTGGCCCTCGAGGGCTCAGGGACCTCCTCCGATGCCACCCTCGCGAGCCGCTTCTTCCTCTTACGTTCCCGGTCGGGGGACACCCTGTCCGAGGAGCTCCGACGCCCCTCGGGATCGGAATCCCGAGATGTCGAAGCCTCAGACGAGGTCCGGACCCGGGCAGAGGCCGAGTCCGAGAAAAGCCTTTCACTTTGTTGCTGACGACTTTGGAGGGCCTTGGAAGACATTTTACCACATGGCCCGCACGTTTTAGAATCGTGGTCTGGGCCAAGGCACCGAAGGCAGCAGTCGTGTGTGTCGGTGAGAGACATTATCTTCTTACACCGATCACACTTTTTAAAACCACTGGAAGCCATCGGGGAGAAAAGGGTCCCCGCGAGGTCAAAGGACCGGCCTTCCAGGGAAAAAGAAAAAGAATTTGCCCGAGCGCTGTCGCGAGCACTACCCTGGCGGTAAGTAGCGGTCAGGGCAGGTCGGACATAACTATATAGGGAGGAGATTGGCCAGTAATCCAGAGGCCCAATTGGCTTTTGGTCCTGTTAGTTTCCTGGATCCTGATCTCCAAAGAACTCAACTGCACAAGTGGTGGGAAAATACATTTATTTTATTTATTTATTTAACGCTCTTATATACCGCACTTTTATCATCAGCGCAGTTTACAGTAAACATAAAGTACTCACATCTAGCAACAGGCTGTCGTGAGTTTACATGTAACAGGAAATCTAACAGGATACAACATAGGGGAAAACTTTGTACATAAAATTATTTAACTATATACAATGGTAATCTTCTTGTTATACAGGGAGTGAATAGAGCATTTCAACATTGGATTGTAATGGGGTTTAGGCTAAGTTGGGGTCAGGTATTGAGAGAAGTATGAAAGGAACAGATGGTGTTTTATGGCTTTTCTAAATTGTTTGAGGTCTTTAATTTCTCTTATGGTGGGTGGAAGGTCATTCCAACATTTGGGAGCGAAGTAAGCGAATGCTCTTGCAGTAGTTGAGTGTGTACATTTTGTAAAGTCAGTCGGGATGATTAGAGTATTAGCTGCGACTGATCTTCTAGATCTAGTGTTAGGGATGTGTGTGATGAGAGTGGAGATTGCTAGGGGAGCTAAGTTATTAATGGCTTTGAATGTCATGAGTAATGCTTTGTATGTAGTCCTGCAGGATATTGGGAGCCAGTGTAATTCCTTTAAGATGGGGGTTATGTGGTCGTTCCTTGATGCACCATTGAGGATGCGGGCAGCAGTGTTCATCGCTAATTGCAGCGTGTTTAGTGTGCTTTTTGGGAGGCCATGTAGAACTATGTTTGCATAATCAAAGTGTGGAATGACTATGGCTTGAAAGATGGTGCGGAAGTTGTCAGGGTCGAGCATGTTTTTGAGGTTTCGGAGGGTTCTGATCTTGAAATAGACGGTTTTCACTGTGCGGGTTATGTGTTCTTTGAAGTCCAGTCAGTGATCAAGGGTTACGCCTAGGTATTTTACGGTGGGTTTGATCGGAAGCTCTGCGTCCCATACTTTTAGAGTAGTTGGGGGTGAGAATTCTTTATTCTTCGTGATGATTAGGGCTTCTGTTTTTTTGAAGTTTATTCTCATATTCTGTGTGAGAAGCCAGTCTGTAATTGCATCAAAACACTCTGTTAGTACTGTATAACCAGGCCGAGTAACGTTGATTGGTGTGAAAATTAGCACGTCATCTGCATAGATTAGCGAGGATACTCCAAATGAACGGGTGATCTCGCATATCGGCTGCATATAGATATTAAAGAGTAGCGCCGAGAGGGAGGATCCTTGAGGGATGCCTTGTTTCAACTGGAAAGGTTTTGAGGTATTTGATTCCGTTCGAACATGTTGCCAGCGCTCTTCGAGATAAGATTTACACCAGTCCCATGCTAATCCCTGGATGCCCTTGCATTGGAGTCGGGTTAGGAGTTTGTTATGGTCAACAGAATCAAACGCTGCAGAGATGTCAAGGAATATTAGTGCAAAGCCCTTTTTGACATTGTCGGTTCCACAGATGAGGGTGTTGATTAATGATGTCAGCAGTGATTCAACTCCGTGGGCTTCTCTGAAACCATGTTGACTGGGGTCCAGAGGTGAAGTGGTGTCTATATGTTGTTGGATCTGAATCTGTGTCACCTTCTCTATTATCTTAGATAGCAGGGGGATGCTGGAGATTGGACGGTAAGATTCTTCTTTTGTTGGGTCTAGCTGGTTGTTTTTTAGAAGAGGTCTTATGGAGGTCTACTTAAGAGCTGATGGGAAGATTCCTGTTGTGAATGATTGATTTATGATTTCGGATATGAATGGGCTGAGCTCATGTCGCAACGCTTTTATCCAGTGTGCTGGACATGGATCGTTGGATGCCGTGGTTGTATTTATTCTGGTAATGATATCATCAACGTGCTTTATTGAGGGGGATGCGAACTTGATGAGTGGGTTCTCATGTAAGAAACTTTGGGTAATAGTTGGGGGTGAGGTTGTTGAGGTTTTGATGGCTTTGGCTTGGATGTAATCGGCGTACTTTTGTGGGTGTATAGCATCTTGATGTGGTGGGGTTGGCTCGGTGGTTAGTACTCTTACTAGGTTAAAGAGTTCTCGTGGCTTGTTTAGAGAGCGGTTGAGGAGATCTGAATGAAAGGCTTTTCTTCTGTTCCATACCGCTTCCCAATGCATTTTTAGCTGTGATAGGTATGTCTCTTGATCGGTGGAGTTCTGGGATTTACGCCATTTTCTCTCTAGCTTTCTTAGGAGTATGAGGGATTTCTTTAGCTCTGGGGAGAACCATGGTAAAGATGGTCTTTTATCTGGATGTTTATCGTGTGATGAGTGGATGTTGGGTGTAGGTGGTATCGAATATTCGTTAAGGGTGTTATTCCAGTTGGTGACCAAATCACTGATGTTGTTGGAAGGTGGTTGGGAAAGCTTCGGAAGTACAATTTTTGTGATTTCTTCTTTGTCAAATGGTATGAAACGTCTATGGTTTGTTGGAGACCGTTTCCTGGTGTGGTTGGATGTTTCTAGTTGAACTGGCATGTTGAATGATAGAAGGCAATGATCGGACCAGGGAACTGGGGTAATGGAGAGATCGAATTTGTAGTTGTTGCTTGCATAGGTGGATGGGGTGAAGATGAGGTCAAAGGTATTCCCACTGTGGTGGGTGGGGTTGTTTACTATTTGTTCATAGTTGAGGTTGGACATTGCGTCGAGGAAGGAACAGGATGAGGTGGGTTGGAGTGAAGCGAGATTGAAGTCACCCAGTAGCCAGTTAGGTTTGTCTGGGTGCTTAGGATTGCAGGCTAAGTCAATTATGGTTGAGAGTTCTTCAGGTGAATTATTTGGGGGTCTATAGATCAGGTTGATCGTGTTATGGTTGTAGATAGAGATTACATCTAGAAGTGGTGTACTGCTGGTTTGGATTGTTCGGTATTGGAGTTCAGTCTTTGCTATAATGAGTACCCTGCCTCCTCTTTTGTTAGATCTATTACATGTGTAGCTTGAATATGCTGAAGGTGTGAGCTGATTTAGTATGACTGTATCGGCATCAGAGAGCCAAGATTCTGTGATCAATAGGATATCTAGGTTGAGGTTAGTTATGAGGTCAGTGATGGCAGGCCATTTTTTGCAGGTGGATCGTGCGTTGATAAGGGCACATCTAAGTTCTTTTTGGGTAACTAATCTGTTGCGTTTTATTTCTTGCTTTTATTTCCCCTTCTCGCAAGGGTTCAAAGGATTGGGCAATAACAACAACGCAAATGTCCTTACTTCAGGTAAGAAAAAGTAAAACAAAAGTTTAAAGCAAAACTGTTACTTTCACAGTAGCACTGGTATTCACACAACAGGAATGTTCTAGGCAGTAACACATACAGCTTACAAGCCTGGCAAAGATTCTAGGATTCCCGTGGTACAGTACGTACAGTCCATTTCTGTATCTGAAACCTCATTTGCCAGTTCCACTTGCATTGGCTCATAGGCGGAAGCCTCTGACTCTGAGTCCCTAGGTTCAGGTAGGTTATAGTCAGGCTTCTTATATAGCTCTTCTAGCACAGCCCAATGTTCTGGGTAACTCGTAGGGCGTCGGCTCTGTGCTGTTTTATATTGAGGAAATTCCTCTCTCCTTAGAGGTTTTATGGCAGCTTTATAAAAACACTTATTATTCAAAATTCTCTTATCAGATAAACTTTTCCTATAGCCTGTATCATAAAAAGCTTTACCTTGGGAATTTGGCTTCTCTGTTTCCAGTGAAGGTTGAGGCCTGCACCAGTTTCTCCATTGGCTTGCCTGTACAGCACGGCTTAGGTCTTCAGGCTGTGACCCTGTTGGTTTTGGACAACAGTTGCAGCAATGCCTTCGCCACTCTGGGCAAACAGCTTTTACTCCTCTGTGAGCTGAGACCTTCCCAGGTTCCTCCTTAGCTCTCAGGCAATCACCTTTCACTCTGGGTGATCTTCTGGCAGTGGAATATTCAGATTTGCATTCTAACCTCTTTTCCTCTGTCTTGCCTTCCTTCCTGCTGCCTCCTTTCCAGCCGTCTCTCCAGCTGCCTTCACTCTGGCTGCTTCTTTTCCAGCCTTCACTCCGGCTGCTTCTCCAGCTGCCTGTTTTCCAGCTGCCTTCACCGCTGCCTTTCCCGCTGCTCTGCTTCCAGTCTTCCACACCCTCCTTAAGAAGTCCTTCTGTGCTCGAGGATTGGAAGCTGGCTGGCATTACCTCATGATCAGTGGGGCGTGGTTCCTCAGTCACTCTGGAGTCCCTCTTGCTCCCTCTATCTGGTTCCTCCAGATATTGCAGCTTGTATGTACCTTTTTCTTTATTTAAAGCATTTTCCTTTCTCTCAACCAGGTCTGCTGGGTGACAGCGCCTAGCCACTAAGGGCAAAAACCGAAAAAGGAAAAAAGGGATTCGATACCGGTGTACCGAACCCGGCGGGAGGGGAACCGACGTCGAATCCGAGGAAAAAAGCGAAATAACGCCAAGAAAAATCTTCTCTTTTCCGGGAAAAAAGGACACACGTCCGATGGGCTTCACGGAAAAAAAGAGACTGAGGTAAGATGGCATCTTTAGGCAGGAAGGGAACCGCGCATGCGTGCCAGCATTCCCAAAGGCTTTCATGGAAAGCTGGGGAAATGCTCCGCTGGGGCTTCATCGGCGTCCATAAGTGAGGACTGACTTCCTGCTTGGTCCTGGAGAATACACATTATACTATACACTTTTTATATGTTTCTCTTATAATGATGTTTATTTATCATTTTCTTATGGTTTTATATTACATTTTTGACTATTGATTTTATTTTTACTATTTTTTTATTTTAATACAATATGGTAATATTTATTATTTGATGTTTTAATATGCTTTAGTATCTATTTATTGATTAGCATTGAATTATTATTGTGTTTTATGTTTTACTATTATGTATTTATTTATGGCATCATTGGAATCTTTTCATACATGCATGATTTTTAGAGTGTTTTATTGTTGTCTTACTGTTGTTCTTAATGTATTACATATGTATTTTATCGTTTTTATATGTGCATGTTTTTCAAGGTTGAAGTCCCTGAAGAAGGACATAACACGTGTAGGGCAGAACTGGTGACACACAATAAAGCTCTTGTCCTCCATTGACGGTTTCTTCTTGCTATTTTGTGGTTCTGCAGATCTATTCCATTGCCAGAATGCTGTGGGTGTTGAATGCAGTATGACATGCTAGCAGTTTTATACCCTGTACAACTGCAGCATGTTGGAGTGGCATATCCCATCTAGCTCTTGTGTCCTGCACCCCTTGGCCAAGGACTCTCATATGTCATCTTATGTCATCCTCTAGGACTCAGACAGCTGTTTCCAAGGAACCTGAATGCAGAGAGTGGTGCCTAGGCAAAAAGAGGGGTGCTAACGCTAACCAGCATGGCCTGCCAAAACCATAGTCACCAGCAAGTTACAGGCACCTGCTCTCCTCTCTTTCTGAAACATCTATTCAGCTAGATACATCACAGTCAGTCTGCATACACTGTGTAACATTAGGCTGTATTAGCCACTCACATACCATCTATGCCAGGTCTGCTAGTCACCACCCACTGCATGCACACATAGCCACCATGAAGATGTTGGCTTTGTAAAAACAGCATGGACATCCAGCAGCCTGGCTAGTGACTAGACTGCCATAAAGAAAGAGTGCCCATGTCACTTCAGCTTGACCCTAGATAGCAGTATGTGGATACATAGCTGTGACATGATCACAGCTTGGTCAGAGTGAGAGTGGCCTCTCAGCATGAACAGATGTGTGCAGTCAGGCCATACTCATGCCAGACCCCTGTTAAAATGGCTTAGCCATTTACCTAACCTCTGACTCATGCACATCCTATGCAAACGTCTCTGTTTTAGAAAATACCCAGAATCATTTGTGTACCCTTTTAATCTAAAGTTGGGGACAGCTAATGCAATGCAAAGAGCACTGGAAACTGACCTACATTTGTCACATACCAGCAAACTGTATCCCTCTACATAGGTTTTGGCAGTGAGCATTGAACATAGTGCCATGCTCGTATTCCCATATTATGCCATGTCCCTGGCTATGGACACTGTGACACATACCAGCAAACTGTATTCCCCTACATAGCTTTTGACAGAGAGTATTGAACATAATGCCATGCTCGTACTCCCATATTATGTCATGTCTCTGACCATGGACACTGAGAAAATGGCCAGTGCAGCACATGTGCTCTCCCATGCTTCAGACGCAATCCCCCCCCCCCCCCCCATGAAAACGTAGAAGCATGGCAGGTTGGATATGGGGTTAGATGTTGGTATAGTTGCGGCTACACATTCCCAGCCTCTTTGTACTCTAACAACATCCTTGTGACTGTCACACTTGGTGCCCGTGGAGAGTGGGTGAGGTTGTTACGCAGGGCCTCTGATGTGAAACATGCAGAGACTGAGTAGGATCTCATAGCTTCTGTGCATCCAAACATTGCCTCTTTCCGGCAATGCCACCTACCACGGGCACATTCAAAACATGTATGGGACTGTTCCACCTACCCGCACCCCAACATTCACCTCCAGTGTCCCCCGCAGCCCCCTCTGGTGGCGGCGTAGTGGTTCCACCGGGGCTGGGGAGCGCATAAGATTAGGGGTATTAGGGTTGGCCTGTTGCGAGGGTCATGAGGTAGCGGCCCTCTGTGCCGACCTCGTTGCCAACTTCCCAATAAAGCGACTTTCAGCCAAGTGTAGGGAAAAAGGAAAAAGGCTTTTATTTCACCTTTACGCAAAATGGTTCAAAATATGCGGTTAAGAAAATAACAGGGCTGTATCATTCCTTGTATCAGGTTCAACTCACACAAAACGTTCAAAATAACATTGTTAATTCTTCACAGAAACTTAAAACATAAAGCATCCTGTATTCACTTCATATATTCTGTTGCTCCAAACAGCTTAAAGCTTTCTTACTGTACAATAAATACAATCCATGGGTTCATCTGCCTTATCAACCTCAGATTCCCCTGGCATCCATTCCATCTCTGAGGGGTCTGAGTCTGAAACCTCAGGAGGGTTGAATTCAGGCTTTCTGAAAGCATGCCACACTGTGTTCCAATGCTGGTTGGTCAGCTTGGGGCGTCGGTTTTTGGCTGTGGTATAGAACCCTGGCTGTTCATGTGCTACAGGTTTGAAAGTTCGCTTGTCCCAACCTTTAGCATTACTAGCTTTCTTCTTGGGGGGATTATCTGTTACTTTTTGCATAAAAGTGTCCTTATCATACAGATAAAACTCATTCTTTTGTTTCTCTCTTGTGCTAAGTTTAGGCAAGCAATCGCAGGCAACAACTGTTTTACCTTTAAAGTTCCTGCAGTCTCTTACAGGAAAGGCTTGAGGCCTAGCCTGATTGTCCTCCAATTCTTGCTGGCTCAAGTATTCACAGTGTATCTTTCTTTTTTTTAGAATGGGGAGAAACTTCTCTGAGGCATGGCTGCAGCTGATGCGCTTGTCCTTCACTTCCACCCCTGTGGCAGTTGGCTAATGGCCGCGCCCTCTCAGCTCTTCCCTGTTCCCCAGGCCTCTGAGTTTTCCATTCCTCCTTCAGGTTACTTCTATAAAAATCTTTAAAAGTACCTTTCTCTCCTCGGGTATTCTTTTCAGCTGGATATCTCTTTCTCAGATCGTATCCCAGCCCTTCTCCCTGGATAGGGCCTGCTCTCCGGCCTGCTCTCTGGCCTTCCTCTAGGCCTGCTCTTTGGCCTTCACCTCGGCCCGCTCTCTGAGTTACTCCTTGGCCTGCTTCTCGGCCTACTCTCTGGCCTGCTCCCCAAGTTGCTTCAACTCCTCGAGCTGCTCTGGGTCTGAGACCGACTCCAACTCTGACTCCGCCTCTCCTTGACTCAGCACTGTCCCTGCTTAAATCGGGAATAACTGATTCTGGATCCTGCCCATAGAGGCGTGGTTCCTCTGCTTCCAGGCTGGCTCTCCTGCTCCCTCTATGTGGACCTTCAGGAAATTGCATGTGAAGCTTGTTTTTTTCAAAATTTAAAACTTTTTTTCTTTCTGCCAGAGGGTCCGCTGTATCACACCAGGCACTGCCTTCCCACATGGTGGCAGGTGATGCAGAGACCAACATGACATCCTGTGGCTAATTCCTCCTGCTGGAATTGTGCACACATCATTCAGAGGTCAGTATCCCACTATCGCAATCAGGCAAACAAATGCATGTCATCTTTGTACATATAAGGTAGGTTGTTCTTTGGAGTAAGACAAAATGCTGTGGTCAATGATCAGTAGACAGCGTTGAGATAGTGTCTATGGTGTCCAGATATTCATGAGACGGACATACCTGTATGTGCATACTGTGCATGGAGCTAAGAGACCCCCAGATTGCACTCTGTGACTGCAGCTTAGGACAAGAGCAAACTGCATGCAGCTACATCGCAGAATCTTTTCTGTCTCGCCAACTAAGTGACTCAATTGTACATTCATAGAGGCCATCCCTCCATGTGAGCCTAACTTCCAATAAGCTGCAGCTGCTCCAAGAGGACCGACAGTGTTGCCGTGGATACAGCTATTATAGCAGTTGTCATTAATCAGGCCTTTCACCTGTGCAGACAGGTGCGTCCTGAGGCCTGGAATCTCAATCAGAGGTGAGGGTTGCTGCACACACACGTGATGCAGCTCTCCCTGGTGAGAATGTGTCTTCCCAGCTCACTCCAGTCAAACCAGTAGGGGATATGGGAGCTGTACAGCGGTGTCATGTTCGGAAGTAAGTGGAGGGACATGCTTTGGGAATGGGGCTTAAGGATGCTGTAACTGGGAATGCATTTGAGGCTCTCAGCTTTGGGGACAACAGGGACAGCTAGTAAGCTACTGACTCCCACAAATTGCAACTACTTACTGAAAACAGAATAACTGACTGTGCAGCATGTTGTATGCACATTCATAAAGCCTAGGCATCACATGCACGCACAGTGCATTGTTGCAGCTCACAGTCCTCTAGACATACACACACACGCACACATATGACCCCACTGTCCAAAAGAGGTGTAAGTTGGCATTTTTACTTGGCCCTTAGGCCTACTTTAATACTTGGATGTTGTCAATGCCTGCTCTGTGTGTATGCACTATTAGTGTGCAAACACAGAGCACAAGGGTCTACAGCCAGTGTTGCTTCAGTTTCTCACTGTCTGAAGGCCTGGCAAGTGTGAGGACTTAGTGGAGGCATGTGCTGTCGAGGGAAGGGGAAGCAATGGAGAGCCAATGCTTCCTCTTATACTTGGACATTATTAACGCCTGCTCTGCCATCCAGCCGGTATTAGTGTAGCTTCTCAGTGATGCTAGAGAGTGTGAGGACTCATGCTGGACGAGATGGGGAGTTTGCACCTGCAGATACAGAAATGTAGGATGAAAACATCTGGACATATCATTCTTGATCCACAGGTTGGTCTTGAACTCATGACCATTCTCTCTTATATACAATGGCCATGAGTTGGGAGCCACAGAGCAGCCATGTGGGAACGTGAGTATGCTGATGTGCCTTATTGTAAATAGCCTACCTATCCTTCATGTTTCATCACTTAAAATGTACATAGTTCCCCCAGTTGCAATTCCATGTTACCTTCCCTGTTATATGTAAACACAGGACAGATCTGTTATTGCCCTGGAGTCAATTTGTTAATTGTAAACCGCACTGATAATAAAGAGCGCAGTATAGAAAAGTTTTAAATAAATAAATAAATATGTGGTCATTGTCAGGATGCATGAGGGCATGAGCTGGGGTATGCCTATGTTTGCATAACTCTGCAGACTCAGTTCCACGCTTGTCTGACAAGGTATGTTAGGTAGGTGTGTGAGAGGGATATCTTGTTAGGTCTGTATGTAGAACTACATTGATATGCAGTGGTTCAACTAACGTTCATGTCTTACATATGGGATCAAGACCATGGATGACCTAGCAGAGTGACCAATGTAACCATTTCCTGGTGTGTGCTAGTGGGACAGTCCTGGAATAATCTCATAATTGGCAGACCATAGCAAGTAGTTTAGACTCCCATGTGGCTCAGGTGGATGTGGCACATTCAGTGGTTCATGCACAAGCCCTGGTCATTTGGCAACTGAGAGAGCAGTCTGAGTATTTTTCCTTTGACATGGGGTATTGTTATATTGCCTAAACTTCCTGCCTCACTGGCATATTTTTCCCCCACGTGCACATATCCAGTGAAAATGTGCATGTGGAGGGCATCCTGATCCAACCCTCCCCTGTTGAAGTGCTGCTGATTACGGCAGGATGCATGGGTCATGGGTGGACACAGCCAACCTGGCCACCACTTTGGGACTGAAGATGTAGCCAGGACACACCACATGCACATTCAGGGTATGAAGGCAATAGCGGTTGGCAGACACAACTTCTGGTCTCTGTGTTATAGATGCCACATGTGTACTGTGTATAGGAACCATCAATTGTGCTTGCCCGCATATTCTCTCACACTGCAGGTAAGAATCATACACTGTTCTCTTCATTAGGAAATGCATGGTCAGTCGTAATGCAGCAGCTCATGGCTCACAGTACCCAGGGCCGGGCCAGCCACTAGGCGAACTAGGTGGGCACCTAGGTCCGCAGATCCTGGTGGGTGGCATGCCAGCTGATATCTCCCTCCCTGCAAGCATGGCTCAGCCACCACTTCAGTGCTACAGGTGGCCTTAAAGCAGCAGCGCACATGTGAGTAGTCACGGCATGCTTCTCCTGCACCCCTCCAACAGGATGTGAGCATGTATGTCACTGCCTTAAGCCTCATCACTGAATGGAAAAGACGAACCACCATGCTGCCTCCTCCCCCAGGTGAGACAATGGATGCTGGGAAAGGGGGGGGGGCAACATGAAGAATCCTCCCTTCCATGCTGCGGCAAGCCTCAAGGCAGCAGCAAGGGGGGGGGGGGGTGGCACATGGGGGATCTGCTTAGGATGGCAGAAATCCTTGGCCCAGCCCTGACAGTACCTGATGGGGGCAGCTGGCAAACTGGGGGTAGCCCATTCCACCTACTGCAGGTAATGTTTGGAGGAAGTGAGAGGCAAAGTTAGGTAGAGCTTTCAGGCACTTGCCAAGCCCTGGTATGGCATGTGACAGGCCAGTCAGAGGGTCCAGGTGAAGCCTCAGATGCTCATACAGCTTGTTGTAGCCCCCTGACTAGGCTGGAGGGTGAGCACTTGGTCCTGGGGATGGCCAAGGAGGGTGGTTGTATCTCATATAGTGCACCAGGGTTGGGTTGTGAAGATGGTGGATGGAATGGTTAAGGTAGATGTGGCAGAGTGGCTGTGTTTAGCTATGAGAAAATCTGGTCCAACTAAGAGCAAACGTCACGTCAGAAACAGTACACAGTAGAGAAACGTGATGTGTCCAAGGATAGAACAACTGATCATATAATGTTGAAACAGAGGCTTTTATTTGCAATACCAAATGGATGATGCCCACCCGACACAGGCCGTGTTTCGTTCAATAAAACTTCATCAGGGGTACAGGGCAACTAAAAACAAAAATATCCAATAAATACACTCAAATGTACATAACATTAAAACATGCATAAAAAATGAATAACTAAAATCATAATAGATGAATAAATAACCACTCATAT
This sequence comes from Ichthyophis bannanicus, assembly GCA_033557465.1. Taxonomy (NCBI): domain Eukaryota; kingdom Metazoa; phylum Chordata; class Amphibia; order Gymnophiona; family Ichthyophiidae; genus Ichthyophis; species Ichthyophis bannanicus. The sequence goes on along the minus strand of CM066034.1, from coordinate 428,198,943 downwards.
ATATGTACCTAAAATATTGTTGGAACGCTATATAAATAAATATAAGATAAATAAATATCATTATAACAATAAATACATAAATATAAATATAAATATACAAATACATACATATTAAAAATATCGATAAGAATATGTAAAAAACATATATATATATAAAAGAGAGACTGAGGAAGGAAGGGGGAGTTCTTTTAGAAGGTGCAATGACCATGAACCAAAAGAAAAAGAGAAGGAAAATCATCTGTGCACAATTATGCTAAAGGTAGTAAACCTTAAAACATATTAAAATCATAAAAAACTAAAAACATCAAATGAATAACAGCAATAGATGTAAAAAAATAAAAACCGGTGCTTAAAAGGAATTCATGCCCGATGTGAAAGCAGCCATATACTCACTAACCAATCTCTCAATGGCAAAAGCTGTAAAAGACTCTTCTTGTCCATAACTGCATCAAAAAAGCCAAAGGGTCCCATTAATGGTGCAGTGTATAAGCCAACAAACTAATTCAAACCAAAACTCCAACTACTTACATTTCATATCAAGCCTAAACTTGCTGCACAATCCGCGGCACTCTAAACGTGAATTCCTCTAAAAAATCACCTAAAAGAATACAACGATGTGATATTTTAATGTAGTAAAATTTCAACCAAAAACCCATAAAATCTCAAACGGGAACCTTACCACGATGTATCCTGCATCTCATTTCATGACTCCAAAAACGCCGAAGCTGCACAGAATCGTTGAGGCACTCTTTAAAAAACGCCGACGCATGTGCATCAGAGGCAATGAAGGGCTCACAAAAATGACGTCAAAAGAGCGACTCAAGCCACGATCTCACTCCGAATTGAAAAACTCATAAACTAGAACCATCGTGAGTCCCAATTGATGCAACATTCACAATAAAAACCTTACTGAATCTTCAAAGCATAAATCCATTCTCTAAGAGACCGGAGGCAAGCGTAATGTTAATCTTAAGAATCTTCTGGTCCCTTCGGCTTTGACTGAACGATCCTTTGCTCCAAGGGTTAAGGGTCACTACCAGTGTGGCCGATGTTCAGTTTGTGTACATGCCCTGTCCATAAAAGAATTTATACATCCTGTCTCTCGAAGGAGGTTTTTATTAAGTGATTTCTCGAATTGTGAGACTACCCATGTTATATATGTTGTTGTATGTCCATGTGATAAACTCTATATAGGCAAGACTTCACGTAGTGTACGTACTAGGATCATAGAACACCGGAGTGCCATTAAGAGAGGTAACATAGAAAAACCCCTAGTAGAGCACTGGATCCAATCAGCACATAAAATTTCAGACATCAAGTTTTTTGTCATTAAAAGAGTTAAGATGAATTGGAGAGGTGGAGATATCAATAAAACAATTTTACAATTGGAGCAGAGATATATTTTCATGTTGGATTCTATGACACCGCATGGGCTCAATTTAGAACACGATTTTTCCGTTTTTTTATGATGTACTTTTATGATGTTTCATGGTCTTATGAATTGATTTGCGGATTTTGGGTAATATTTAAGAAAAGATTTTTTATAATTTTTTATTGTTGGGTTTTGGTTGCCTTGGTTGTTCCTTTGTATACCACACTATGTATTTATAAGTGCTAATATGTGTAACTTATGGATATACATATGTTATTTACATGGTAAATTTAGGATGAAAGGTTTTTTTCCCCCTCCGTTCCCCTCCCCCCACCCCTCCCCTTCCCCTCTCCCCTCCCCCCCTTCCCCCCTTCCCCCCTTCCCCCTTCCCTTCTTCCCTCCCCTCTTCCCCTCTCCTTTCTCCCCCCCCCTCCCCCCTCCCCCTCATCCCCCCCCCCTCCTTTGTTTTAAAGAAGGAGTTTGCCTCCGGTCTCTTAGAGAATGGATTTATGCTTTGAAGATTCAGTAAGGTTTTTATTGTGAATGTTGCATCAATTGGGACTCACGATGGTTCTAGTTTATGAGTTTTTCAATTCGGAGTGAGATCGTGGCTTGAGTCGCTCTTTTGACGTCATTTTTGTGAGCCCTTCATTGCCTCTGATGCACATGCGTCGGCGTTTTTTAAAGAGTGCCTCAACGATTCTGTGCAGCTTCGGCGTTTTTGGAGTCATGAAATGAGATGCAGGATACATCGTGGTAAGGTTCCCGTTTGAGATTTTATGGGTTTTTGGTTGAAATTTTACTACATTAAAATATCACATCGTTGTATTCTTTTAGGTGATTTTTTAGAGGAATTCACGTTTAGAGTGCCGCGGATTGTGCAGCAAGTTTAGGCTTGATATGAAATGTAAGTAGTTGGAGTTTTGGTTTGAATTAGTTTGTTGGCTTATACACTGCACCATTAATGGGACCCTTTGGCTTTTTTGATGCAGTTATGGACAAGAAGAGTCTTTTACAGCTTTTGCCATTGAGAGATTGGTTAGTGAGTATATGGCTGCTTTCACATCGGGCATGAATTCCTTTTAAGCACCGGTTTTTATTTTTTTACATCTATTGCTGTTATTCATTTGATGTTTTTAGTTTTTTATGATTTTAATATGTTTTAAGGTTTACTACCTTTAGCATAATTGTGCACAGATGATTTTCCTTCTCTTTTTCTTTTGGTTCATGGTCATTGCACCTTCTAAAAGAACTCCCCCTTCCTTCCTCAGTCTCTCTTTTATATATATATATGTTTTTTACATATTCTTATCGATATTTTTAATATGTATGTATTTGTATATTTATATTTATGTATTTATTGTTATAATGATATTTATTTATCTTATATTTATTTATATAGCGTTCCAACAATATTTTAGGTACATATATATGAGTGGTTATTTATTCATCTATTATGATTTTAGTTATTCATTTTTTATGCATGTTTTAATGTTATGTACATTTGAGTGTATTTATTGGATATTTTTGTTTTTAGTTGCCCTGTACCCCTGATGAAGTTTTATTGAACGAAACACGGCCTGTGTCGGGTGGGCATCATCCATTTGGTATTGCAAATAAAAGCCTCTGTTTCAACATTATATGATCAGTTGTTCTATCCTTGGACACATCACGTTTCTCTACTGTGTGCTATGAGAAAATCTGCCACCACTTGTGGGTGGATGATGTCTTCCTGGGGGGGCTGTGATGGGTCATTTATGAAGCTCCTGACGAGCTGAAAGATTTCTCTGGGTTTATTTATGGCACGGAGTAGTAAGTTGCTGTGGTGCTCCTGCTTGCAGAAGTAAAAAGAATCCCCTGGTTCGGTAACAACAGACAATCACAAAATAGAACCAAACCCAAATCAAAATTTTACCCCTATCTAAGATATCTTTTTTTGTTGGAGCAGGCTGGAGGCGACTGAAAGAACAACACAGCTGCTCCAGACAGTCAATTCCTTTTTAATCAAACCAAATAAATATGGTACTTATCCAAGTAGTATCCCAGTGAAGTGTTGTAATATCCATCAAGATCATTCGCCTGGTAAAGTCCTTATATGTTCCTCGTTATAATAGCGGTCAAAAGCAGCTTATCCACACGACGCGCACGTTTCGTGCCCCAAGCCCTGTGTCAAGTGTTCATAAACGCGCAAAAATCCGGGGCTTGGGGCCCGAAACGTGCGCGTCGTGTGGATAAGCTGCTTTCGACTGCTATTATAACGAGGAACATATAAGGACTTTACCAGGCGAATGATCTTGATGGATATTACAACACTTCACTGGGATACTACTTGGATAAGTACCATATTTATTTGGTTTGATTAAAAAGGAACTGGCTGTCTGGAGCGGCTGTGTTGTTCTTTCAGTTGCCTCCAGCCTGCTCCAACAAAAAAAGATATCTTAGATAGGGGTAAAATTTTGATTTGGGTTTGGTTCTATTTTGTGGTGGTGTTCCTGCTTGGCATTGAGAGTGCTGGTAGAGTATGCTGTACGTTGTTCACTGTAGATGGTCAGCAGTTGTGGGTCTTTGGTTTTTCTCCGTCTTCGTTCTATTTTTCTAAGTAGGCGCTTCTGATTTTTGAGGTGGGATGAGTACCAGGGGGCATGCTTCCTGGGGGTTTTGGAATGGTTGTGTTGTGGAGCTTGAGAGGCTGTAGTGATGATGGTGTTCTAGGTTTGAATGAGGAAATCAAGGTCTGAGTGTTGAAAGGCTTGCTTTAGTTGAGGAATGGTTTGGTGGATGAAGGATTCCTCATGGAGGTTTGTGAATCGTGTGAGGTTTGGGTAGTGTGGGATGTTTGAGTTTGGGGTTGGGTAGGGTGAATGAAATAAGGTGATAATCGGTCCATGGAACTGGAGTGGATATGGGGGTGATTGAATTGGGGGAGGAGAGTAATTCGTTGGGTAGTGTGGCAAAGTCAGCTATCCTGAGAGTGGGGGAGGTGAGAAGCATAACAAATTCACCCTAAAGGGTCCCCTTCTAGGAGTGCAGGGAGAGAAAGCCACAGCCAGGTTTCAAAGACAGAAAAACCCCAACTGGAACAAGTTTCACACAATGACTGATAAAGTAAGAAAGAGGGATTGCAAGCACGAGGACAAAAGCCCTTACTTTAACAAGTGCACTGATTATTCTAATACCAGAAGGCAGGGGGATTACCAACACCTGGGAAAGAAAGAGGTGGGGTTAGAATCCTGGAGGTATAAGCCTGGGTTAGATTATGCAGAGAGAGAGAGAGAGAGACGAGAAGGAGAGCAGCCGGGAGAGCAGCTGAGACAGAGGCTGAGAGAAGGAGCTGATTCTTGGAGAAGAGCTGAGCTACCCAGAGCTGACAGAGCTGAATTCCCTGCAACAGGTTGGCAACAGAGGTGGGGGCCAGGAAGTGGAGAAGCTTTCAGACCACCAGAGAGGATATCAGCTGAACAGTCTGACCAGGTCGGTGAGTCAGAACCCATGCAGTTGGGAGAACCAGTGTTAGAGTTGGGGGAAGAAGATTGCTTTATGGATTGCTCTCTATGCCAAGCTCTAGAAAGGAGGTCTTGAGGAAAGCTAGCCCTGAAAGAAGTAATTCTCCTTGGATGTTAACCATACAGCACAAGCAGTGTGGAAGTAAATTCCTGTATGTTTTAAAAGGGAAATTTACTGCAACGTAAGCCTGATCTGGAAGCTCTGATTCATGCTTGTTGATCACCTGTGTTTGAACTGTGCAACGGCCAGAAAAGCCAAGTTAGCTGCTATAAGAGTTTTTGCTTGCTCCTCTCCTATATGGAAAGCTTGTTAAGAGTTTTGATAACAGCTTGGAATGTTTATTTTGTTCTAAGTTTGGTTTCATGTAGAAATGCAGCCTAGAGAGGTTTTTGAGGTTGGCAGAAACCAAACTGCTGTAGAAGAATTAAGCTTGAATTTTTCTTTATGCTCTGTTTAACAAGGACTAAAAAAGGAAAGTGGCAGCCTAGTTTCTAAAGGCAATACTTCTGCAAGTAAGAGGACTTTAAGAAGCCATTTCTGAGTTCTTTTGGTTTATTTGCCATTATTTGCTGTACCTTAAGCAAATCCTACAGCTATAATCCTATAAATGATACCTTGAACCTGCTGTGTTTTTGTGTTATGGAAATAAACTTTTTGTTACAAGCCTTACCCTCGGTTACCTCAACTACAAACCTTCTACTTAAAGCACCAACATATTTTAGCAGTACTACATTTCCCAGAAGCCAACACGAAGAAATAGGCTGCTAAGAGCTGATAGAAGAAGGAATCCTCAACCACCACGCCCCTCGACCACTAAAGGCAAGTGGCTTTGGTCATTGTGCTTGTGACAGTAGGAAGAGCATGTCCAGGGTGCTTCCTTTTTGGTGAGTAGAGGTCTTGATGATTTGGGTGAATTGGAGGTCCCTAAGGTGCTGCTGTGGGTGGAGTCAGCTGAGGGAAGGTTAAGGTCTCCAAGCAGAACAAGGTGTTGTTGGCGTGGGACAATGGAGCAGACTACCTCAAGAAGAGAGTCCAGTTGGTCTGCCTTGTGGTGTGGAGCTCTGTATACAAGGCATATAGTGAGGCATTTGTTGCTAATGATGAGGATGTCGATTCCATGACAGGATGTTGTGCTGGTGGTGGTGAAGCAGAGTTGTTTGTTAGAGAAGATGCAGACTCCTCCTCCTTTGCTGTTGGTTCGTGGGCAGTTGTGGATGTGATGGGTGGTGGTATTGAGTTGGTTGAGAAGTACATTGTCTCACTGAGCCAGGTTTCAGTGATGCAAAGGAGGTCAATTGCATTGTCGATGATGTGGTCAGCAAGGGTTTGGATTTTGTTCCTGGCAGAACGTGTGTTGATTGAACTGCATTTGATTGGTTGAGTGAGTGAGGTGTGTGTTAGGTATTGTTGTTGTGGTGAGTGGTACGGTGGGAATGGTGAGTAGGTGTGATTGCCTCTTATGTTGCTGGCTGTAGTGGGGGATCGGGGTGTAGTGGATTAGGGGCTTTGGAAGGTGAATGATGGGAATGACGAAGGGAAGGGTGAGATAGGTTGAGAGGCATTGTGCCAATAGAGATGAGAGGTACATGAGTGTGAGGTATTTGGGTAGTGTATTCATGTTTGATTACTTTGTTTCGTGTGAGTGGGCTGGGGTAAATGTTAGAAAGAGAGGGATTGTTGCTAGGGAGGAAGTGTTTAGCAGGGTAGGTGGCTGGAGTTACGGAGGAGAGGGTCTGTGCATCCAGGAGGGGTGTAGGATCGCTCCTCAGGTTTACATTGCTTTCTTGTGTGCACTTCTGTTCCTCGCCTAAGGGCCACGCCAAAGGGCCCTCTGGTGAGGCCCTCAGGCGTGGGCCCACCAGGCGCAGGCGCGCCCTTTGGCTGCCACATTTGAAAAGTCCCGCTGAGGCCTGATTGGCCTTCGGTGCAGGGAGCAGGAGGAGTCCCCGATCCGGCTCCCTGTGCTGGACGCCGATCGGGGCGGGCTGATGGCGGCAGCGGCTGCAGGTTTATAATGAAGACCACTAACCATTTTAGTAGCAACCCTCTGTACTGACTCCAACCTGTTTATATCCTTTTGAAGGTGTGGTCTCCAGAATTGCACACTATACTCCAAATGAGGTCGCACCAAACACTTATATAGAAGCACTATCACCTCCTTTCTTTTGCTGGCCATTCCTCTCCCTATGCACCCAAGCACCCTTTCAGCTTTTGCCATCACCCTTTTTACCTGTTTAGCTACTTTAAGATCATCACACAAAATCATATCTAGGTCCTGCTCTTTTTTTGTGGGCCAAAGTACTTCACCCCTTATACCATATCGCTCCCTTGGATTGTTGCAGCCCAAATGCATGACCTTGCATTTTTTAACATTAAATCTCAGCTGCCAAATTCTCGACCATTCTTCAAGCTTAGCTAGATCTCTCCTCATGTTATCTACACCTAATGCAGATTTTGGTATCATCCGCAAAGAGGCAAACCTTACCAGACAGCCCTTCTGCAATATCACAAAGAAAGATGTTAAAAAGAATTGGACCAAGGACAGATCTCCCTGGGTCACACCACTGGTAACCTCCTTCTCCTCAAAATGAGCTTCATTTACCTGTACCCTTTGCCACCTCCCATTCAACCAATTTCTAACCCAAACAGTAACTTTAGGGTCTGTCGCTAGGGTGCTCAGTTTGTTTATAAGTCGCCTGTGAGGAACGGTGTCAAAGGCTTTACTGAAATCTAAATTCACCACATCTAGGGCTCTCCCTTGGTCCAAGTCCCTGGTCAACCAGTCAAAGAAATCAATCATATTTGTCTGACAAGAACCTGCCTCTGGTGAATCCATGCTGCCTCGGATCTGGTAATCTGTTGGACACCAGAAACCTCACTATTTTCTCTTTCAGCAGCATTTCCAATAAATTACTCACCACAGAGGTTAGACTAATCGGCCTGTAGTTTTCAACCACATCCTTACTTCTGCTTTTGTGTAAAGGGACCACATGTGCCTCTCTCCAGTCCTCTGGCACCACTCCCGACTACAAAGAAGCATTGAAAAGGTCAGTCAGTGGAGCTTCTGGAACGTCCCCAAGTTCCCTCAGTATTCTTGGGTGTATCCCATCTGGACCCATCGCTTTGTCTACTTAGGTTTAGCTAGTTCCTCATGAACACAGTGCTCTGAAAATTGTTCAGGAAGCCACTCACTTTTGTTCCTGTTTGTGGGTGTTTTCTGAGGTCCTGGCTCCTCGTTCTTCATCTGTGAACACAGAACAGAAATATTGGTTAAGCAATTCCGCTTTTCCTCATCAAATTCTACATAATTCCTCCCCTTCACCATTTCTGAAAAACGTCTTATCCCCCCATTTTATTGCACTGGCTATTTCCTCCTCTTTTTGAATCTTTGCTTTCCTGACTACTTTGCTAGCTTCTCTAAGTTTTCCCAAATATAGATGCCTGTCTTCCTCTCTCTTTGATCTCTTGTATTTCATGAAGGCCTCCCTTTTTTTCTTCATCTTTTCAGCTACTTCTTTCGAAAACCATAGCCGTCTCCTTTTCCTTTTACCTTAATTTATCATTTTAAAAGGTTGGTTATCCCCTTTCAGTTTTGCCCACTGTTTTTCTTCAAGAAGAATCTCATCAATGTACTTCTCACTGTCTTGAATGCTCCTGAGCCTCGCCACCTCTTCTCTGAGCTCCTCCACTTGTTTCCTGAGAGCTTCAGCATGCAGGCATCCTGCACATGGAACCAATCTTTCAACTGGCATTGGGATCTCCGTCTGGACAGAGGCAGAAGCTGTAATGGGGGCAACAGCTTTGGAGATACGATTTTTCCCAGTTCAGTTGGTGGAGGTTAGGTACCTTTGCTTGAAATGCTCTGCTTTTAGGAATAGCACATAGCAGATTACTGATGCTCTTCGAAGAAGATTGGGACTCTCAAACTTTCAGAGGATAGAATCTATGCTGGACCCTCCTAAGTGCTCCGCTGCCTGAAGTGAGACTAAGGGGGTAATTTAATAAGAGGATGCATCCTTTAATGGTAAAATACAGGTCTAAATCATGGTATCCTAGTCATTAATATATGTATATGGCCACACACAATTGCTGATGGTCTCTTATAAAATAGTGCCCAGTACATTATTGGCGGAAAGTGAAGATGATCTGAAACATTTGCTTCTCACAATCAAAGAACATAGTCTCAAAATGGGCCTGCATCTTAATGTAAAAAAGACAAAGATCATGACAACTGGCATAATCAACAGGTTCATCGTCGAAGGAAAAGAAATTGAAATCGTGAATAACTTTAACCTACTTGGATCAACTATCAATAATGAAGCAACAAGCAGTCAAGAAATCAGACGACGCATTGCTCTTCGCAGAATGGCTATGAAAGACCTAGATAAGATTCTCAAGAGCAGAGATGTCTCTCTCCATACAAAGATTCGACTTGTTCAAGCCATGGTATTTTCAATAACATCATATGGATGTGAAAGCTGGACAGTGAAAAAGATAGACAGGAAGAAAATTGATGCCTTTGAATTATGGTGCTGGCGGCGAATACTGTGTATACCATGGACTGCCCGAAGAACAAACCAGTCTGTACTAGAGGAGATCAAACCTAAGCTTTCTTTAGACGCTCAGATGACAAGACTTCGACTTTCATACTTTGGACACATCATGCGGAGAGAGAGATCATTAGAGAATGACATCATGCTTGGCAAGATAGAAGGTCAACGCAAAAGAGGAACGCCAGCAATGAGATGGATCGATACAATAACAGCAGCTACGGGTACCAGTCTGTCAACAATGAGCCGCCTGACTGAAGACCAAACACAATTTAGGATAGCTATCCAGAGGGTCGCCATGAGTCGACTCCGACTCGATGGCACTTAACAACAACAACATAAAATTATGCATGTTGATAGCATGTGGGTGGTGTGAGCAAGCAAACATAGTAGATGACGGCAGATAAAGACCAGCATGGTCCATCTAGTCTGCCCAGCAAGATGGCAAGAGTAGGTGCAGGCCACACCTCTCCATGTCTTTGTTTGGGGGTGAACCCACCTCTCCATGTAGGACACCCCTATTTGTTGAGATGTTAGATGGTTCAGAAGTTATATGTTTCAGTTTATTTTGTTTTTATCCTGTTGCTATAAAGGGATCCACTGTGTTTGTCCCATGCCGTTTTGAATTCCGTCACCGTGTTTGCCCCAACCACTTCCATTGGGAGGGCATTCCAAGCATCTACCACCCTTTCAGTGAAAAAATATTTCCTGACATTGCCTTTCAATTTACCACCTTGCAGCTTCATGTTATGCCCTCTCGTTTTACAGCTTCCCTGTCTTTGGAAGAGGTTTGTTTGTTCATTTCTCTTTAAGTATTTAAAGGTCTGAATCATATTTCCCCTGTCCCTCCTCTCCTCCAAAATGTACATATTTAGGTCTTCAAGTCTCTTCTCATAAGGCTTCTGTCGCAGGCTCCAAATCATTTTGGTCGCCTTCCTCTGAACAGTTTCCAGTCTTTTTACATCTTTTGCAAGATATGGTCTCCAAAACTGAACACAGTATTCCAAGTGAGGCCTCACCAGTGACTTGTACAGTGGCATAAGTACCTCTTCCTTTCTGCTGGTAATCCCTCTTTGTATGCAGCCCAACATCCTCCTGGCTTTTGCCACCGCCCTGTCGCACTGTTTTGCCACCTTGAGATCATCAGAGATAATCACACCAAGGTCTTTCTCCTGAACTGTGCACACCAACCTCTCGCCCCCTATCGCGTACCTTTCCCTTGGATTTCTGCTACCCAAGTGCATGACACTGCACTTTTTCACATTAAATCGTAGTTGCCAAGCATTAGACCATTCTTCCAGCTTTTGTAGATCTTTCCTCATGTTAACCACTCCCTCGGGGAAGTCCACTCTGTTGAAAATTTTTGTGTCGTCTGCAAAAAGGCAGACTTTTCCATTCAGTCCTTCAGCAATATCACTCACAAATACATTGAACAGTGCCAGGCCCAGGACCGAACCCTGGGGCACCCCGCTAATCACCTTCCTTTCATCTGAGTGAGCTCCATGTACCATCACCTTCTGTCTTCTGTCAGTCAACCAATTTCTAATCCAGTTTACCATCTTGGGACCCATCTTCAAGCTACTGAGTTTATTGACAAACCTCCTATGAGGAACAGTATCAAAGGCTTTGCTGAAATCCAGGTAGATGACATTCATCACATGCCCCTGATCTAGTTCCTTGGTCACTCAGTCAAAAAACTCAATCAGATTTGTTTGGCAAGACCGTCCTTCAGTAAAACCATGTTGCCTCGGATCTTGCAACCTGTTCGTTTTGAGAAAGTTCACTCTTTGCTCTTTCAGGAGCGCCTCCATTACTTTTCCTGCCACTGAGGTAAGGCTCACGGGCCTGTAGTTTGACACGTCTTCCCTGTCACCACTTTTGTGCAGAGGTACAACATCAGCCATTCTCCAGTCCTGAGGAACCGTTCCTGTTTCCAAGGATCTGTTGAAGACATCCTTTAACGGTCCAGCAAAAACCTCTCTGAGCTCTTTCAGTATCCTGGGATGTATCCCATCCGGTCCCATGGCTTTGTCCACTTTCAGTTTAGCAAGTTTTTCTAACACCTCATCTTCTGTGAATGGTGTGGTATCTACTTCATTCCCATTTTTATATTTGGGAGTCACAGCTAGTCCATCTCCAGGATTTTCTTTAGTAAAAACAGAGCAGAAGTATTTGTTTAGCAATTTCGCTTTTTCAATGTCACTTTCCACGAGTCCTAGCATGATTATAAGATATGCTAATTGATGTGCATACTTGTAAAATGTAGGCGTGGTCATTAACGCTAGCTCTAAGGCTGGTGTAAGTGATCATGCCTTATTTTAAGGTGCATTCTCTACCACATGCGCTCATATTTTGCCTTTATAAAACAGGTTTAACAGGCATGATAAAACATGCATTAATGGTGCTTCTTTATAAAATTTACCCTCCACATACCTAAGGGCTACCATGAGGAAGCGAGACCCCTGTTATCAAAATTAGGGCATTCCTGAAACTTACATATTGTTACAGGAAGATTATACCTCAGTTCTCATATCTTGTCCAAAGTTGGTGATAATGAGAGAGGTAGTGAAGTTGCAATAAGTTAGCTCCTTTTACCACACTGATAAATATCAGGTGCATATGTCCACAAGTTTCCAGAAGCTTCTAGAAAAGTAGCTGAGGAAGTTCCTGCTCATGCTGAGTCAGTGATGTCACCCATATATGAGGACTGCTGTCCACATACAACATCTGCTTTGTTTTCTGGCTGCACAGGAGTTAGTAACCTCAAGTACTGAGATGATAAATTTCAGGTTACTAACTCCTGTGCAGGCAGAAAACAAAGCAGATGTTGTATGTGGACAGCAGGATAAGTCCTCATATAAGGGTGAAATCACTGACAGAGCATGCGCGGGAACTTCCTCAGCTACTTTTCTAGAAGCTTCTGGAAACGTCTGTGGACATACACACCTGTTCCCACCTGCTGCTAACATGCCTGAGGAGCTCAGATGCTATTCAGCTTAGCCAGCCAACTCCAAGAAGAAGATAGTTGGTTGTGAGAACTTATCCTGTTATCCACAGAGAATATCTGCTATAGGTGAGAAGCTCTATTTTCTCTGTGGACAAGGAGGATAAGTCCTCACATACTGTATGGGAATTCCTAGATGCAGGCTGTTACAGAAAACATGTTTTTGGTGCCAACAGAGACAGTCTGAAATAAAATAGAAGGGCCTAGGTCGGAATATTATTGGATTCTAAACCACAAAAATATTCCAAAGGATGGATTGACTGAACTTGCTGTTGTGCTGGGAGTCCCTTTCCAAACAGTAATGGGATGTCAATGTATGGACCGAGGTCCAGTTCGCAGCCTTGCAAATCTCTTCCATGGAGGCCTATGTCAAGTGGGACTCCAACGGCAACCATGGCTTAGACACTGTGAGCCATGACATGGACCTTCAAGTGTCAGACCTACCCGGGTAAAAGCGAAAGAGATGCAATCTGCTAGCCAAAATCAAAGGTTTGCTCACAGCAGCCCCCCTCTGCTGGGGTCAAAAGAAACAAAAGGTGGTGTAGACTTTCTAAGGGCTTTTATCTGCTCTCTCACAGTCCAATGTGTGTAATGCTCTTTTCTCTTTGTGGGAATGGTATTTTAGCAATAAGGTTGGTAGGAATAGTAACTGATAAAGGTGGAATTTCAGCACCATTTTTGGAAAGAATTTAGGATGGGTATGTCGGACTACTCTATTCTGAAAAAACATAGTGTAGGGTGGATCTAATACTAGAGCCTGGAGTTCACTAATTCTGCGTGCTGAAGTAACTGTCACCAAAACAAGATTTTCCATGTTAGGAACAATTCACAGGTACTCAGTGGCTCAAGGGGAACTTTCATCAGCTAAGACCAAAATGAGATCCGAAGACACCAAAGGCAGCTTCAGCGAAGGCTTCAGTAGAAGCAAGCCACGCATATAATGAACAACTAAAGGCTGTAAATGGGTGACTTTCCATTCTACACGGTGAAGGTAAGCACCAATTGCACTGAGCTGAACCCTTACTGAGTTGGATTTAAGACCAAACTTGACAGGTGAAGAAGGTATTCAAGCATTTTTAGTGTGGGAATTAGAATGGATCTAGGGTCTGACTTTCCCACCAGAAAGTAAACCTCCATCACCTGAATCCATAGCCCCAGTGGAATCTCTCATAGTAACATAGTATATGATGGCACATAAAGACCGGTATGGTCCATCTAGTCTGCCTAGCAAGGTGGCAAAAGTAGGTGCACCTGCTGCTCCGTGCAGATCACCACTATTTGTTGAGATATAAGAGATACTTTAGTTAAGCTTATTTTGATTTTATCCTGTTGCTGTAAAGGGATCCACTGTGTCTGTCGCATGTCATTTTGAATTCTGCTATTGTATTTGCCCCCACCACTTCCATTGGCAGGGCATTCCAAGCATCCATCATCCTTTCAGTGAAAAAGTATTTCTTGACATTGCCTTTCAGTTTACCACCTTGCAGCTTCATGTTATGCTCTCTAGTTTTACAACTTCCCCGTCTTTGAAAAAGGTTTGGTTGTTCATTAATACCCTTTAAGTGTTTAAAGGTCTGTATCATATCTCCCTGGAAGCTGAGATGTAATCAGCTACTCCAACTGGCAGGTTCATGGAACGGAGTTCTAGCCCCTCAACATCCAAGCTCTGAGGGCTAGGGACTTGACATTGGGGTGCAGACGTCTTCCCTGATCGTGCGAAATCAGAGGTGACTAGAAAGTGTAGTTACTCACCTGTAACAGGTGTTCTCCGGGGACAGCAGGAATCAGTCCTCATATATGGATGACGTCGACGCCGACAGAGCCCTCACAGAAGCATCTCCCCAGCTTTCAAAGAAAGCCTTTGGGAGATGCCACCACGCATGCGTGGCCCCTTCCCGCCGAAGGTGCCATCTTATTCAGTCAGATGACATAGCCAGAGCTGACAAAATTAGATGGCAAAAATGTACAGCAACTCCAAGGGGAGGGTTGTGAGGACTGATTCCTGCTGTCCCTTGAGAACACCTGTTATACGTGAGTAACTAAGTTTTCTCCAGGAACAAGCAAGATGTCAGTCCTCACATATGGGACTCCCTAGCTATAGGCTACCGAGAACCGTAGAAAAGACATGGCCCAGTTGTCAGCATCCGCAAGCGAATCTGGGGACAGACTTTGAGGACCCCAGTGTCCAGGGAGAACCATGCCTCCAGTAGCTTGAACAAGAAGGATCAGAGGGCAGGAGTTGCCAAAACCCCAAACAGATTATGGAGTAAAGCTTGGCCAAATGCACTATTCCGTTGGGACTCCCTCTCCAGGCAGTAGGGACAGAGCATAGGCTCACGACTGAAAATGCCATAGCCCTGACGTTGTGCACCGTGCTCCAATGACAGCCCGGCTTGGTCATGGGTGAAGGTAATGCAGTCTGCCACCCAGGTGGACAGGGTCTGCTTGGTCACAGCTTCCCCCAGTGGATTGGGGTCGTATGAAACAAAAAGCTGTCAGGCTTTGCGGTGGCCCTGAGTACGTTTGCAGGTAGAAGGACATGGCCCTTTTGCAGTCCAGAGCATGGAGAACGGCCACTGCCTTGTCGGCGTGGAGCCATGGAAAGAAGATAGGGAGCACCACCTCTTGGTTGAGGTGAAAGGTGGATACCACCTTCAGGAGGAATTTAGGGTGGGTGCAAAGCACAAACCCGTTCTTGTAGGGTGGCTCGGCCACCAAGGCTTGGAGCACACTGATTCTGTGGGTAGAGTTGAGCGCTACTAGGAAGACAACCTTCCAAGATAGGTACCGTAAATGGCAGGTAGCCAAAAGGGCGGCTTAGATAGCTGTGTCAGAACCACGTTAAGATCCCATTCCACCAGAGGCAGCCTGATGGGAGGCTTAGAGAGCAGCAAGTCCTGCATGAAGTGGGTGATGAGGGATTGAACAGAAAGAAACATAGAAAAATGATGACAGAAAAAGACAACATGGCCTATCTAGTCTGTCCTTCCATATCAACAACTAGAACAGTTCCCTTTTTTCCTTTAGAAATCCTCTGTTTGTCCCATGCTGCTTTGAATTCAGATACTGTCCTCATTTCTACCACCTCCACTGGGAGACTATTCCACAGATCCACCACTCATAAAGAAATATTTCCGCATATCACTCCTGAATCCATCCCCTTTCACCCTCATCCCATGTCCCCTCATAGCAGAACCTGCTTTCAATCGAAAGAGACTCTCCCCCTGTGCATTTATGCCACAGAGGTATTTAAACATCTCAATCATATCACCTCTATCCCACCTTTCCTCTAAGGATAGGTTTTCAACCCAGTCCTCGGGGAACCATAGGCCAGTCAGGTTTTCAGGATTCCCACAATGAATATGCATAAGATAGATTTGCATACAATGAAGGCAGAACATGCAAATCTTTCTCATGCATATTCATTCTGGGAATCCTGAAAACCTGACTGGCCTAGGGTTCCCCGAGGACTGAGATGAAAACCCCTGCTCTAAGGTATACATATTATAATATGCGTTATAATGAAGACCACTAACCATTTTAGTAGCCACCCTCTGTACTGACTCTATCCTGTTTATATTCTTTTGAAGGTGCGGTCTCCAGAATTGCACACAATACTCCAAATGCGGTCGCACCAAAGACTTATACAGAGGCACCATCACCTCCTTTTTTCTGCTAACCATTCCTCTTTGTATGCACCCAAGCATCCTTCTAGCTTTTGCTCTCGCCTTTTCAACCTGTTTAGCTACTTTAAGATCATTAGACACAACCACGCCTAGGTCCCGCTCTTCTTTAGTGGACAAAAGTACTTCACCCCCTATACTATACTATACAACTAGCCCATTACTTCCACAAAATCGTTAAGGAATCCCTCCAGCAAGGACATATACCGCAATCCCTAAAGCAAGCCACGAATCGCCCAAGCCTCAAGAGCACCACGCTAAGCCCCTCTGATCCAAAATCCTACCGCCCAATCACTAGCCTTCCATTCCTCACAAAAATCATCGAAAAGACTGTGCAGAGACAATTACAGGATCACATAGATTTGAACGCTCCACTTGACGTCCACCAACATGTCTTTAAACCACAGCACAATGTGGAAACTCTGCTTACCTCTCTCTTTGACAATCTCCTAAAAGGCATGGACAACTTAAAGAACAGATTCCTGCTAGTGTTCATGGACATCTCAGCGGCTTTTGACACTCTGTCCCACACCATATTGCTACAGCACCTGCCGCAGATCGGAAAGAGTAGTTACTCACCTGTAACAGGTGTTCTCCAGGAGCAGCAGGAATCAGTCCTCACATATGGGTGATGTCGGCGCTGATGGAGCCCCTGTGCGGAGTTTTTCCCCAGCTTTCAAGGAAAGCCTTTGGGAATGCAGCGCGCATGTGCAGTCCGCTTCCCGCCCAAGGGTGCCATCTTGCTCAGTCTGATGACATAGCTAAAAAACAGCAAAAACAAAATGAAGTATATGACTGCAACTCCAGGGGAGGAGGGAGGGTCATGAGGACTGATTCCTGCTGCGCCTGGAGAACACCTGTTACAGGTGAGTAACTACTCTTTCTCCAGGACCAAGCAGGAAGTCAGTCCTCACATATGGGACTCCCCAGCTCTAGGCTACCGGGAACCCAAAGCTGAAAAAATGGCTCCCTCTGAAGAGCCTCAGCATCCATGATAAGAATATCCTCTGAGAACGCCCCCATACGTTAGCCCAACACAAGGGCCGGAGGGTACGAATTGCCTAAACCTCAAAGAGATTACAGAGTACCGCCTGTCCGAAAGCACGGTCCCTGCGGGACTCTCTCTCGAGGCAATAGTGGGCTGCAAAAGTCTGGCTTGAAGACCAAGTAGCGGCCCGGCAGATGTCTCCCCACAGAACAGAGTGGAGATGAGCTACTGACGCGGCTTTTGCCCTGACACGGTAGGCCGTGACTCGACCCTGCAAGGGGAGGTTGGCTGCCTTATACGCCCAGGGAATACAATCTGCTACCCAAGTGGACAATGTCCACTTGGAGACAGGTAACCCCAGCTTATTAGGGTCAAAGGAGACGAAGAGCTGAGTGGCCCTTTGATGCCCAAACGTACATTCTATGTAAAAGGACAACGTCCTCTTACAGTCCAGGGTATGCAAGACTGTTTCAGCCCAGCTGGTATGCGGACTGGGAAAGAATGTCGGAAGAACCACCTCCTGGTTGAGGTGGAAAGAGGAGACAACTTTTGGAAGGAACTTCGGATGCGTCAGCAGGACCACCCTGTTCCTATAAAACCGTGTGTATGGTCTATCAGAAACCAGAGCTTGTAGTTCACTCACACGTCTGGCCGAGGTAAGAGCTACCAGGAAGAGCGCCTTCCTAGCATAAATGGCAAGTAGCCATTGGCTCAAACGGTGGGCAAGTAAGTTGCTGCAAGACCACATTCAAATCCCACTCAGTGGCCGGTTTACGAACCGGAGGCTTGAGCAGAAGCAGACCTCTGAGGAAGCGGGACACCAAGGGGTGAACCGACAGACTGTCTCCCCACCGGTGAGTGGTGTGCTGATAGAGCACTGAGATGGACCTGAACAGAGCTGGACTTAAGGCCTAGGTCTGACAGGTGAAGTAGATACTGCAGTACTACTGGCATAAGGCAGGAGAAAGGATCTTCATTGCGCTGAGCACACCATATGGTGAACCTACGCCACTTGAGGGCATAGGACTTTCTGGTGGACTGCCTCCTAGAGGCCAAGACCACCTCCTCAACTTCCCTAGGTAGAAGTAAGGGAGCTAGCAGTATCCTTTCAGCAGCCAGGCCATCAGATTGAGGGATCTGAGATTGGGGTGCAGAAGGGAACCCTGATCCTGAGACAGGAGATCGGGTTGCAACCCCTGCAACAGAAGTGGAAACCACGGTTGCCTCGGCCATCTGGGGGCTAACAGAATCACCAAGGCCTTGTCCCGGAGAATCTTGAACAGAGTTCGGGCCACCAGGGGCGTGGGAGGAAACGCATACAGGAGGCCCATAGACCAAGAGATCAGAAAAGCATCTGCTGCCATCCTCAGGGGATGCGGCCGTCTGGAGCAAAACCTGGGCAGCTGACGGTTCAGCGGACTTACAAAGAGATCAATGGATGGAAGTCCCCATCGTAGAAAAATCTGCTGCACCACCAGTGGATTCAACTGCCATTCGTGAGGCTGGAGAATCCTGCTTAATTTGTCTGCCAAGAAGTTCTCCTGACCAGAGAGATAAACTGCTTTGAGAAACATGCCTTGTTTGACTGCAAAGGAGCAAAGGGCCTGCGCCTCCTGACATAGGAATCTGAACCCTGTGCTGCCTTGCTTGTTCACATAGAACATTGCTACCTGATTGTATGTCTGAACTAAGACAGACTGGTGAGAGAGGGCATGAGAAAAAGTCTGTAGAGCCAAGCGGATTGCTTGCAGCTCCAGAAGATTGATCTGCTGTTTGGCCTCCTGAGGAGACCAGAGGCCTTGAGTGTACGTGCCCTGGCAATGTGCACCCCAGCCCTTTAAGGAAGCATCGGTCGTCAGCATCCTTGTGTGTGCTGGGGCCTGAAAAGGTACCCCCTTGAGAAGGTTTGGGAGATGTAGCCACCACTGCAGGGTGTCCAAAAGTGGTTTGCACTCTTTACTCTGTCTCGGAGGTCGCCTGTGGCCTGCGCCCACTGAGCTCTGAGGCACCACTGAGCAGCCCGCATGTGCAGACGGGCATTCAGAGTCACATGTACCGTGGATGCCATATGGCCCAGAAGCCGCAGGAAGTGCCTGGCGGAGACCTGAGAATTGCTTTGGAATTGGTTGGCCAAGTCCATCAGTCTGTGGGCCCTGTCCATGGGCAAGTAAGCTCTTGCCTGCAGGGTGTCTAATCTTGTCCCTATAAACTCTAGGTTCTGTGAGGGGAGCAAAGTGGACTTTGCGTAGTTTATGACAAAGCCCAGATGTTGAAGAAGAGAGACAGTGCGAAGAGTGGCTTGTCTGGCCTCCTGGACAGACTGACCTCTGATGAGCCAGTCGTCCAGGTATGGGAAGACAAAAATGTCCTGATTCCTGAGATATTCCGCCACCACCGCCAGGCATTTGGTGAAGACACTGGGGGCGGAAGTTAGGTCGAAGGGAAGTACTCTGTACTGGAAATGGTTTCCTCCCACCACAAATCTGAGATATTGTCTGTAGTCTGGATGGATGAGGATGTGAGTATAAGCATCCTTTAGGTCTAAGGAACATAGCCAATCTCCTTGCAGGAGGTAGGGCAGCAGCATCCCATGGGTAAGCATCTTGAACTTTTCCCTCTCCAGAAACTTGTTTAAGTTTCACAAGTCTAGGATAGGCCGGAGGCCTCAGGTCCTTTTGGTACCAGGAAGTACCTGGAGTAGAAGCCTTGCCCTTTCAGATGGTGAGGCACTGGTTCCACCGTTTGTTCCTTTAGAAGACTTGCCAACTCCTGAAGGAGGAGGTCTTGAAGGACTAGAAAAAGGGACTGTTACTTCTGAAGAGAGATCTGCAACTGTGAGTATATACGTCTGGTAATTTTCTAAAAGGAATTCTTTGTATTAAAGCTAATTAATCTGTGAACCCACTATTTTTTGTTAAATCAGTCAGGACCTAGTAGCAGCAGTTTAAGTTTAAATATAAAACACAGAGGAGAACTTTCTGGTTACATTTCATACCCAGCAGAGAGCTTGAAGTTTAAATTTAATAGTCACCCAGGGCCTAGTAACAGCAAAGCACTTTTAGTTTAAATTCAAAACACAGAAGAGAGCTTTCTGGTTACATTTGGAACCCAGCAGAGAGCTTGTAGTCTAAATTTAATAGTCACTCAGGGCTTGGCATCAGCAAAGTACTTTTAGCTTAAATTCAAAACACAAAAGAGAGCTTACTGGTTAAATTTAGAACCCAGCAGAGAGCTTGTAGTTTAAATTTCATAAGAAGTTAGAGCCTAGCAGCAGCTAAGAGCTATAATTTAAATCAAATCAGAATTTAGCTTACCTCAGCAGCACAAGACAGGGTACTGTGTAGCAGCCCTTTTTTAATAAGTGTTATTTCCCTCCCTCCCCTGGGATAATCGTAGCTTTATAGGTACTTACACCTCTTAAAAGACAGGAGGTGCTCTCAGGTGAAGCTCATTACCCAAATCAGTCATACACTAAGGACCTGAGATTAGTTAAGCTTCAGGTAAACAAGGTATATTACACGTATTAGGTACAGTTTTATTAGTATAAGTATCCATAGCAACCCTTAGTAAGTAAAGAACTTAGATCTAAACACAAACTTAAAACTAAGATGCAGACAGCAGTCCAGCAGCGGGATGGGGGCTTTCCAGTCTTTTGCATTGAGTGTCACATGTATGATTTTCTCCCAGTTGGTGAGAGGTCTTACGTGTGCACTAGGTGCAAGGAGCTCTTTGTTCTCAGGGAACGAGTCCATTCTCTAGAGGATAAAGTAGCAGACTTGGAAAGCATAAGACAGACAGAGAGGTACACAGACGAGACCTACAGGGATATAGTCCTGAAGTCCCACCTCCAGTCTGGCAGCATCCCTGTTGCCATGGAGGAGAGAGGTCACGTGACAGGAGAGCATCACCCTGGTGTGGCAGGAAGTGATCCTGTAACTAGAACCTGTCCTCCAGGTGATGCGAAACCCTCTCGCACCGTGGAAGTTTCTCCAGGGCCATGTGCCCATGAGGGAAGGGTTAGGACAGCCGTTATAGTTGGTGATTCGATCATTAGGCATGTAGATAGCTGGGTGGCTGGTGGACGTGAGGATCGCCTGGTAACATGCCTGCCTGGTGCGAAGGTAGCGGACCTCACGCGCCACCTACATAAGGTCTTAGATAGTGCTGGGGAGGAGTCTGCTGTCTTGGTACATGTCGGTACCAATGACATAGGAAAAGGTGGTAAGGAGGTTCTGGAGGCTAAATTTAGGCTTTTAGGTAGGAAGTTGAAATCCAGAACTTCCAGGGTAGCGTTCTCCGAAATGCTTCCTGTTCTACGCGCAGGACCCAAAAGGCAGGCAGAGCTCCGGAGTCTCAATGCGTGGATGAGACAATGGTGCAGAGATGAGGGGTTTGGATATGTTAGGAACTGGGGAACATTCTGGGGAAAGGAGGGGCTCTTCCGAAGGGATGGGCTTCATCTTAACCGGGATGGAACCAGGCTGCTGGCATTAACCTTTAAAAAGGAGATAGAGCAGCTTTTAAACTAGATATTAGGGGAAAGCCGACAGTCGCCCAAGAGCGGATGGTTCAGAAGAATGTATCTTTGAAGGATACTGCCAAAAGCATAGAGGTTCCACAAAAGAGTAAAGTAGCCCAAATGCCCTCAAGTATGGAGCAGACTGAGCTTAAAGATCCCAAATTACCCATGTCTAACAATAGCCAAATTAATATGAGTAAAATACATTCTCTAAAATGCTTGTATGCAAATGCTAGACGTCTAAAAAATAAGATGGGAGAGTTAGAATATATAGCACTAAATGAAAGGTTAGATATGATTGGAATATCAGAGACATGGTGGAAGGAGGACAACCAGTGGGACACTGTGATACCTGGGTACAAACTATATCGTAATGATAGAGCTGATCAAATTGGTGGAGGGGTTGCTCTCTATGTTAGAGAGGGCATTGAGTCAGAAAGGATTAAAGTTTTGCAGGAAACAAAATCTGCTGTAGAATTTATATGGATTGAAATTCCATGTAAAAGGGGGAAGGCAATGGCAGTGGGGGTGTACTATCGAGCGCCTTGCCAGAATGACCAAATGGATGATGAAATGCTCAAAGAAATCAAGGAAGCTAACAAAAGTTACAGTGCAGTAATAATAATGGGTGATTTCAACTACCCCGGTATCGACTGGGTCAGTGTCACGTCAGGACATGCTAGGGAGATAAAGTTCCTAGATGAAATAAATGACTGCTTCTTGGAGCAGCTGGTTCATGAACCGACCAGAGGGGAAGCCATATTAGACCTAGTCCTTAGTGGAACACCAGATCTAGTGCAAGAGATAAGGTTGTTGGGGCCACTTGGCAATAGTGATCATAGCATGATCGCCTTTGATTTAATTAGTGGAGGAGGGATAGTAAGGAAATCCACAGTACTACCTTTTAACTTTCGAAAGGGAGACTATGATAAAATGAGGAAAACAGTTAAGAAAAAACTAAAAGGAACAGTTGCAAAGGTTAAAGACGTACATCAGGCTTGGCTGTTGTTAAAAAATACTATCTTGGAAGCCCAGACCAGCTGTATTCCACGCTTTAAGAAAAGTGGAAGGAAGTCCAAAAAACTGCCAGCATGGTTTAAAGGTGAGGTCAGAGAGGCTGTTGTTGCCAAAAAAGCATCTTTCAGGAAATGGAAAAAACAGCCAAACGACGAAACCTGGAAACAGCACAAGCATTGGCAAGTCAAATGCAAGGCATTGATAAGGCAGGCAAAGGGAGAATTTGAGAAGAAGCTTGCTGCGGAAGCAAAAACGCGAAGTAAAGACCTTTTCAAGTACATTCGTAGCAAAAACCCTGTGAGAGAGTCAGTTGGTCCATTAGATGATAAAGGGGTTAAAGGAGAACTAAGAGGCGACAAGGCGATAGCGGAGAGATTGAATGAATTCTTTGCTTCAGTCTTTACTGAGGAAGATGTAGGGATGTTACCCATGACTGAAGTGGTATTTAAAGGTGTGGAAGAATTGAAGGAAATATCGATACATCGGGAAGATGTATTACAACTATTAGATAAACTGAAGAGTAGCAAATAACCTGGGCCGGATGGTATACATCCAAGGGTGTTGAAAGAACTGAAATATGAGATTGCAGACCTGCTATTAGTAATATGTGAACTATCATTAAAATCATCTCTAATACCTGAAGATTGGAGGATCGCCAATGTAACACCAATTTTTAAAAAGGGTTCCAGCGGTGATCCGGGAAACTACAGACCGGTGAGCCTGACATCAGTACCGGGAAAAATGGTAGAAACCATCATAAAGAATAAAATTACTCAGCATGTAGATAGTCATGACCTAATGGGAGACAGCCAACATGGCTTTAGACAAGGAAGATCTTGTCTTACTAATCTGTTATGTTTTTTTGAAGGAGTGAATAATGAGGTGGACAAAGGTGAGTTGGTTGATATTGTGTATCTGGACTTTCAGAAAGCCTTTGACAAGGTCCCTCATCAGAGACTTTTGGCAAAACTAAAGAGTCATGGGATAGGAGGCAGTGTACTATTGTGGATCAGGAACTGGTTAAAAAATAGAAAGCAGAGGGTAGGGCTAAATGGCCAATTTTCCAAATGGAGAAAGGTGAATAGTGGTGTACCCCAGGGATCTGTGCTGGGTCCGCTGCTTTTTGACATATTCATAAATGACCTGGAAAGTGGAATAACGAGTGAGGTTGTCAAATTTGCAGATGACACAAAACTATTTAAAGTTGTTAAAACCCAAGAGGATTGTGGAAAATTGCAAGAGGATCTTGATAAATTGGAAGACTGGGCATCAAAATGGCAGATGAAATTTAATGTGGACAAGTGCAAGGTTATGCACCTAGGGAAGAACAACCCAAACTTTGGTTACACGATGCAAGGTTCCACATTAGGAACCACCACCCAGGAAAAAGATTTAGGCGTCATTGTGGATACCATGTTAAAACCCTCAGCCCAGTGTGCAGCAGCGGCCAAGAGAGCAAATAGAATGCTAGGTATGATAAGGAAAGGAATGGAAAATAAAACAAAAGATATTATAATGCCTCTATATCGTTCCATGGTGAGACCGCACCTTGAATATTGTGTGCAATTCTGGTCGCCGTATCTTAAAAAGGATATAGCGATTTTAGAAAAGGTTCAGAGAAGAGCCACCAAAATGGTAAAGGGGATGGAAGGATACTCCTATGAAGAAAGGCTAAAAAGGTTAGGGCTCTTTAACCTGGAAAAGAGACGGCTGAGGGGAGATATGATAGAAGTCTATAAATTAATGAACGGAGTGGAACGGGTAAACTTAGATCGATTGTTTACCTTAGCAGAATATAGAAAGACTAGGGGACATGCAATGAAGCTACAGGGTAAACTATTTAAGACTAATAAAAGAAAATATTTTTTCACTCAACGTGTAATCAAACTCTGGAATTTGTTACCGGAGAATGTAGTAAAGGCTATTAGTGTAGCTGGGTTTAAAAAAGGTTTGGACAAGTTCCTGGAGGAAAGGTCCATAAACCATTATTAAGAAGGGACCCAGGATATCAATGCTTGAACCAATACAAACATTGTGGAACCTGTGTCCCTTGGGGAAACTGCTAGGTACGTATGTCCTAGATTGGCCACTGTTGGAAACAGAATACTGGGCTTGATGGACCTTGGTCTGACCCAGTATGGCATATCTTAGGTTTCTGTGCAGAGGGAGTCTTGGAGGCTCCCCTGGAAAGTAGGAGGGGGGTAGCTGGTGGAAGTGGAGCATGCAGCCCTTTTGGACTATGCTCAGTACCCAGGTATCCCCTGTGATGGCTGGCCACCTGTAGGCGTACAGGGTCAGCCGACCTCCTGTGCTGAGTGGAGCCAGCTGTGGAGAAAAGGCTATGCTGTGGGAGTCAAAACCCCGCTCCCTGCTGTGCAGGAGCCGGAGCTGGTGGCTTGGGGGTCTTCTGCCTACGGGGCCCATGCCCCTGCCCCTTGGCCTGCTGGCCCTGTGGTGGAGCTGGAGAGGCCTGATATTGAGAGTAGGATTTGTAGGCAGCACCCTTCCTCGGGAAAAAGGGCTTCTATCCAGAGCCCTTCTTTTTCTGAGAAGGGGCAGAAGTCTTCTTGGACAGCCTTGTCCTGGTGAGAGTCTCAGTCTCGATTTCAGGAGCCTTTTCCGTCATGGGCTTACCGAAAAGGTTTTCACCTTGGCAAGGGACATCGACCAACTTGTTCTGCACCCATGACTCCAGATCTGATGACTGCATCCAGGCCTGACGGCGTGCACCGATGCCGGCCGCGGCTACCCGGGCCGAAGCCTCGAAGGCATCATAGGCTGCTCGAGAGATAAACTTTGAGCACTCTCGGATCCCTGTTGACAAAGTTGAGTGGAGGAGTGGCCTAGTGGTTGGGGCAAGGTACTTCATGCCGGAAGGTCGGGGGTTCAAATCCCACTAGAGAATAGCAACCTCGGGCCGGAAGGACTGGGGTTTCTAGTCCCACAGGTGCTCCTTGTGGGCTTGGGCAAGCCACTTACCCCTCCATAGCCCATGTTCCCTGTAAAAAATAGTTATCTCCAAGTTATAATGCCCTGTTCAATGTAATTTCAGTTTGTTCAATGTAAACCACGCTGATGCAGAATAGCGCGGTATATAAGAGAATGGAAAGAAATAAATAAAGCCTTGAACCTCTTCAAAGGTTCCTCGGAGAGGCCAGCTGAGAACCCGGCAATCTCCTTTGCCAGGTCCTGTAGATACATGCCCAAGTACAGCTGGTAGGTCTGCACACGGCAAGATAGCATAGAGCCCTGGAAGCACTTTCTACCGAGGGCATCCAGGTTCCGGGCCTCCCGGCCAGGGGGCACCGAGAAATGCATCTTCTGACTCTTCAGATGGTGCATGGCCAATTCCACAACCATGGAGTTGTGCGGTAGCTGCGCCTTTTGGAACTCAGGGCTCTTCCGGACTCGATAAATGGAATTGACCCGTTTGCTAAGAACCGGCATCGAGGTTGGTGCCTCCCACTTGTGGAAGAGCAGCCGTTCCAGCATCGGAGGAACCGGTACAGTAAAGGTTTCCTTCAGAGGAAAATCATTCTGGAGGGCATCGAGCTTCTCGGCTCGAGGCTCCTCCTCGGCGTCCGCAGGGAAGGCCAAGGCTTTTGCCATGTCCCTCACGAAGTCCGAGAACCGGGTATCCTCCGGGGGGGGAACGTCTACCAGGCTCGGACTCCAGTGAGTCCGAAGGAGCGCACCAGGTCTGGAAGGTGTCCGGGGACTCCTCGTCCTCCGTCTCCCACGCCGATTCCTCCTCGGGCGACTCCGGCCGTGTGGGCCTCGGTGACGACCTCAGCCCCGCACGGGAGGTCGAGGGAGACCTTGACCGAGGATTGACTGGAGATTTCATTGACTCGAGGATCAGCTCGGTCTCCGGGGTCGACTTACACGTCAAGGTCCTGGTGGTCGGGGCAGATGCACCCGTCAGACTGGCGATCAGCACCCGCTGCTGTTCCATGAAGGCAGCCAAGCTGCTCTCCAAGGCCGTCAACCGGAGTCCAAGCTCAGGAGACTCAGCAGCCCCCGATGGCGTCAGGCCCGACGTCGGCTCCCTCGGAGGAGAGTCCACGAGGAAAACTGCACTTTCATGACTCGGGGACTCCGGCTCTACACGAGGTAACTTAGACAGCCTCTCCGACTCCTAGAGCCTGGGGCAGCGGTCAGGGCTATGCGACCTGGCCCTCGAGGAACCAGAAGCCTCCACCGACGCCACCCTCACGAGCTTCTTCTTCCTTCTGTGCTCCCGGGTGGGAGACTCCCTCTCAGAGGAACCCCGACTGCGCTTGGGGTCAGACTACCGAGATGTTTAGGCCTCTGACGAAGTCCGGGCCTGGCCAGACGCGGAGTCTGAGAAAATTCGCTCACATTGATGCTGACGGCTCTGAAGCGCCTTCGACGACCTCTTGCCGCACGGGCCACAGGCTAGCGGGTCATGGTCGGGCCCGAGGCAATGGAGGCAGCAGTCAAGTGTGTCGGTGAGAGACATAAGTTTCTTGCACCGATCACACTTTTTGAACCCGCTGGCAGCCATCGGGGGAGAAAGGGCCCCTGCAAGGTCAAAAGACCGGGCTGCCAGTGAAAACACAAAAAGAGCGTGAACGCTAGTCACGAAGGACAAAAACTGAAAATCAAAACTCCAGACTCGATACCGGTGTACCGAGCCCAGGCGGGAAGGGGAACCGGCGTTGAACCAGATAAGACAGCGAAAATCTCTGAAAAAAATCAACTTTTCCCGGGTGAGACGAACTCACGTCCATTAGGCTCCGTGGAAAAAGAAAGACTGAGCAAGATGGCACCCTTGGGCGGGAAGGGAACTGCGCATGCGTGCTGCATTCCCAAAGGCTTTCCTTGAAAGCTGGGGAAATGCTCCGCACGGGGGCTCCATCGGTGCTGACGTCACCCATATGTGAGGACTGACTTCCTGCTTGGTCCTGGAGAATAAGTGAAAACACTCTAAAATGGTTTACCTCCTACCTGAAGGATCGGACGCAGCAAGTCACATATGCTCAAAATAAATCACTTCAGTTCCCTGTTACGCAAGGAATACCACAAGGTTCAGCTCTTTCATCTATACTCTTTAATATATACATCCAACCCATATGCAACATCATCAAACGCCACAAATTACATTACCACCTGTACGCTGATGATATCATGGTATATGCCCCAATCAACCTGCAATCACCTGACATGACATCGATGAGAAGCTGCCTTAAGGACATGGACACCTGGCTCACCGCTAACAACCTGATGGTCAACTTTGATAAAACAGAGGCTATGTTCATTACGCCACATTCAAGCCGCCCCAAACAATCAGCATGCTAAACAAAACTATAGCAATCAAGGACAAAGTGAGGCATCACCCTGGACATCTCTCTGAACCTACAATCTCACATTACTAAAACTGCAGCAAAAGCCTACCACCGATTGAAGATCATCAGAAAACTCAAACCCATCCTTGACCAAGACCATTTCCGCACAGTTTGCCAAGCAGTCATCACCCCACTGCTAGACTATGGAAACTCACTATACCAAGGCCTCCCCCAGCAGTCTATTCACCCACTCCAAATGGTGCAGAATACTGCAGCACGCATCATCACAGGCACTGTAAGTTCTGAACACATCACCCCCGTCCTGGGCCAGCTGCACTGGCTCCCAATAATTGCAAGGGCAAAATTCAAATCAATTCTGAACATTTTCAAAATCTTCCACCACCGCTTTTCAGATGCACTCCAGGATGTAATAACCAAGGATGTCAGTAACAGGCCTAGAAAAACCAACAATGACAACAGAATCACCTTTTTTTTTTTTTTTTAGTGCCATCAAGTCAGTGTTGACTCATAGCGACCCAGCTACCTCTGGGTTTTCTTGGCAATGTATCATTATAATATCCTTGAGTGGAGGAGTAGCCTAGTGGTTAGAGCAACTGCCTAGTACCCAGAAGATCAAGGGTTCGATTCCCACTGGCACTCCTTGTGACCTTGGGCAAGTCACTTTACCCTCCATTGCCTCGGAAGAAAAGGATCACCTTACCCACAGGTTATCACAAGACTAAACAAGTGACATCTAAGAGAGCTCCCTCACTACTGGCACCTGCATTATGGAACGCCCTCCCCATGGACTTAAGGACCCTAAATGATACCAAGGACTTCTGAAAAGCTCTCAAGACCCATCTCTTCATCGAGGCCTATGAGCAACCACCTTAAGTTGCCAAGCACTAGATATCACCCAAGTGGCCCACTAGCTACCCTCACCACTTAGCCCCAACTGCCCATCCCCATTTAGATCTATAAGTAGATAGCTTTTTACGTATGTGAATCGTATCTCCTCCTGTTGAATGTATGCCTCCCAATGTCTTGTTGACCACTTTGATTGAAGGATAAGGTGGTATACAAAATTGTCTAAATAAATACAATAAATAAATACTATATTGCTCCCTTGGATTGCTGCAGCCCAAATGCATGACCTTACATTTTTTAACATTAAATCCCAGCTGCCAAATTCTAGACCATTCTTCAAGCTTAGCTAGATCCCTCCTCATTTATTTATTTATTTATTTTACATTTCTTATATACCGCACTATTTACGATCAGCGCAGTTTACATAAAACAAAACAGAATCCGACAATGAACAAGAGTCAGGTCATTACAATGAACAGGAGCAATCAACTTGGATAACGGGGGAAACTATGTACATAAATGGAATACTGAAATTGGTAAACTATGTACACAAATGGGATACTGAAATTGGTAACTGTATATATGTGAGATGGGGTCATTGTGTGTTGTTCGTACCTGGTGGCTGGGGTTCGAGGGAGGCTGTGAGGTATTTGATAAAGAGGAGGTGTTTTAAGGCCTTCCTGAACTGGCTCAAATTGGGGATAGCTCTGATGTGTGGTGGTAAGGAGTTCCAGAGGCTTGGGGCGCTCAGGCTGTAGGCTCTATTTGAAGTTGATATGGCGCATCTTGTCATAGCTTTTGGTATTGCTAGCATGTTGGTTGCAGCCGTTCTTCTTATCCTGTTGGGCATGGGTTGTTGTATGAGGTCATGTTATCTACACCTTCCTGGGTGTCTACTCTATTGCAGATTTTGGTATCATCCGCAAAGAGGCAAACCTTACCCAACAGCCCTTCCGCTATATCACTGACAAAGATGTTAAAAAAAAAAAAATCGGACCAAGGACAGATTCCAGGGGCACACCACTCGTAACTTCCTTCTCCTCAGAGTGAGCTTCATTTACCTGTACACTTTGTCGCCTCCCACTCAACCAATTTCTAACCCAAGCAGTAACTTTAGGGTCCATCCCTAGGTTGCTCAGTTTGTTTATAAGTCGCCTGTGAGGAACGGTGTCAAAGGCTTTACTGAAATCTAAATTCACCACATCTAGGGCTCTCCCTTGGTCCAAGTCCCTGGTCAACCAGTCAAAGAAATCAATCATATTTGTCTGACAAGACCTGTCTCTGGTGAATCCATGCTGTCTCGTATCCTGTAATCCGCTGGACTCCAGAAACCTCAGTATTTTCTCTTTCAGCATCGTTTCCAATAATTTACTCACCACCAAAGTTAAACTAATTGGCCTGTAGTTTTCAACTACATCCCTACTTCTGCTTTTGTGTAAAGGGACCACATGAGCCTCTCTCCAGTCCTTTGGCACCACTCCCGACTCCAACGAGGCATTGAAAAGGTCAGTCAGTGGAGCTGCTAGAACATCCCCAAGTTCCCTCAGTATTCTAGGGTGTATCCCATCCGGTCCCATCACTTTGTCTACTTTATGTTTAGCTAGTTTCTCACAAACATAGTTTTCTGAAAATTGTTGCCCCTCGCTTCTGTTCCTGTATGTGGGTGTTTTCTGAGGTCCTGTTCCTGGTTCTTCATCTGTAAACACAGAACAGAAATATTTGTTAAGCAATTCTGCTTTATCCTCATCAGCTTCTACATATTCCTCCCCTTCACCCCTGAGTCTGACAATACCATTTTTGCCCTTCCTCTTCTCACTAAAATATCTGAAA
Source organism: Ichthyophis bannanicus (assembly GCA_033557465.1). Taxonomy (NCBI): domain Eukaryota; kingdom Metazoa; phylum Chordata; class Amphibia; order Gymnophiona; family Ichthyophiidae; genus Ichthyophis; species Ichthyophis bannanicus. Next base: position 428,168,300 of record CM066034.1, on the reverse strand, counting down.
AATGTCTTATCCCCCCATTTTACTGCATTGGCTATTTCCTCCTCTTTTTGAATCTTTGCTTTCCTGACTACTTTGCTAGTTTCTCTAAGTTTTTCCAAATATAGATGCCTGTCTTCCTCTCTCTGTGATCTCTTGTAGTTCATGAAGGTCTCCCTCTTTTTCTTCACCATTTCAGCTACTTCTTTCGAAAGCCCTAGCAGTCTCCTTTTCCTTTTACCTTTATTTACCATTTTAACAAAAGGTTGGTTGCCCTTAAAATATCCCCTTTCAGTTTTGCCCACTGTTTTTCCTCATCCCCCAGCTGTTCCCATCCCGCTAACGATTCCCTCAAGTATTGGCCCATCTTGGCAAAGTTAGTTTTCCTAAAGTCTAAGACCCTCGCTTTTGAATGGATTCTAATAGCCCTAGTCCTAACATTGAACGACACCATCTGGTGATCACTGGATGCAAAATGATCTCTCACTATAACATCAGAAACACTTTCACCATTGGTAAGCACCAAGTCCAGTATGGCCCCTTCACGTGTGGGGTCTGTTACCAATTGCCTGAACAGTTCTCCCTGTAGAGAATCCAGCATCTCCTTACTTCTAGATGATACTACAGCAGGAATGTGCCAATCAACATCTGGCATATTGAAATCCCCTATCAGTAGCACTTCCTCATTCCTAGCAATGCTGCGTATGTCTTCAATTAACACTGTTCACCTCTTCCTCTTGTGAGGGAGGTCTGTATATGATGCCAATGCAAATAGATTTCTCTTTCCCTCTTTCTAGTTTAACCCACAGTGCCTTCTCTCTCCCTTTTAAGCTCTGTAATTCCAAAGTTTTAATATTATTTTTTACATATAGTGCCACTCCTCCTCTCCTTTTTCCTACCCTGTCCTTTCTGAATAAAGTATAGTCTGGTATAGTTACATCCCAATTATGGTTTTTTGTGAACCATGTTTCTGTAACTGCCACTAAATTCAAGTCAGCAACTCCCACCAAAGCATCAACATCAGGGATCTTATTTCCCATGCTACAGGCATTTATACACATTGCTTTCCATATGCCCTCTATGGAGTTATGATGCGCGGAAAGCACTCAGTTGTAACCTAATGGAGTTGGACTTAAGTCTAGCTTGTGAAAAGTGGAGCAATTATTGGAGCCCCATATGCACCTGGCAGGAGAATGGGTTAATCCTTTGCTCTGCACACCACACTGAAAACCTGTGCCACTTAATGGCATGAACTCGTCTCGTCTCATGGAGTCTTTATGAGAGGCCAGGAGGACCTCCTCCATGTCCATGGGGAGGTGGAAGGGCACTAGGGCGACCCATTCAGCTGCCACGCTGTTAGTGAGAGTGACCCCAGGTTGGGGTGGAGAATCGAGTCCTTCTCCTGGGTCAGTAGTCTTGGGGAGTTCCCCAGAGGGAATGGGAGCTCCGTCGAGAGGCAGAGTGAGAGCGGGAACTAGGGCTGTCTGGGCCACCAGTATCATGGAAGCCCTGTCCTGCTGGACCTTGAAGAGGGTCTGCCTGATAACCGGCGTGGGAAGGAAGGAAGGAATGCAACAGTCCTCTGCACATGAGATGAGGAAGGCATTTGCCATACCCAGGACGGGTGCAGATGGGGACAGCAGAAGTGGGGCAGTTGAGCATTGGTTGGGCTGGCAAAGAAGTCCAGACTTGGGGTTCCCCATAGTCGGAATAGCCGTTGTGCCACCCTGGGATCTAGGCGCCACTCATGTGGCTGGAGGACCCTGCTCAGCCTGTCTGCTAGGTCATTGTCCTAGCTCGGAAGATATACTGTCCTGAGGAGCATTCTTGGCAGATCGCGTATTTATTTATTTATTTAACTGTATTTATATCCCGCCTTTCACCGGGTTTGACATAAAAAAAGGGGGGGATAATCAAGTTGATAGAGAGGGAGGGGGGCCATCACCAGGGGAAAAACAAGTTGATATAGAGAGGGAGGGGGACGTCACCAGGGGTTAACATAGTTGATCTTTACAGGGAATAACAGTACTAGACAGTAGACATTTTACAGAAGTCTCTTAGATGGTTGCTGGGGGTTATTGAGAGCTATCTGTTTCTGGTCCAAGATATTTTTGAAATAGGATGATTTTTAACTGTTTCCGGAATGCGGAGAGGTCCTTGTTGCTTCGGATCTGGCTCGGGAGTGAGTTCCAGAGGGAAGGTGCGTATAGTTCAAATACTCTGTTCCATGTTTGCTGGTTGAATTTAGTTTGTTCATGGGAGATGGTGAGAGTGTTGTTGGTGGTTTGTCGGGTTGGTCTGTTGATAGTAGGCTGAGGTAGTAGGGTTCGCAGATGTGTGGTTTGAGTTTGATGGAGGGCTTTGTGGGTAAGTAGGAGGGATTTCTATTTGCATATGAGCAGAGGGCTACAGCCTCCCGGCAGAGGCATTGAGACCCTGTGCCAGCTTGTTTGTTCAGGTAGAACAATGTGACCTGGTTATCCATTTGGACTAGCACTGACTGGTGCTGCAGGCGGTGTCGGAAAGCTCTGATCATCAGAAAAATGGCTCTGAGCTCGAGCAGGTTGATCTGCTTCTGGCTTTCCTCGAGAGACCAGTTGCCCTGCATGCATAGCTCCTCACAGTGGGCACCCCAGCCTCGTAGGGGGGGCATCCGTAGTGAGAACCCTCTGGAGGCTTCATTGTTAGAAGGGCATACCCCTCTGCAGGTACTGTGCATCCTACCATCAACTGAGTGACTATGCTAGCTGATGGGATACTGAGACCTGTGAAGACCTCACTCCTGAGGACCAGGAGCGGGATCGAGACCCTTGCCGAGGATCTGCTCGAGGCATGTGGCTCTTGAGAATCACTTCGGTGGCCTGGGGAGTCCTTGGCATCGAGGTCCCTGTGGTCTTGGTGTGTGCACAGGTGGTGCCGGGCATCGATGTCTGCTGCGAGGCAAGGAACGCTGAAATGCTGCATTCCAACGGCAGCATTCTGGCCTCCCACTCTGATGTTGCAGCCTTTGACACCGACGCTTGGGTGACAGGGTCAGGTGTCGGGGAAGAGAGGGAGTCCTCGATGGGACGGGCCTTGGGAGTTCGACATCTGTCGCTGGAGGCCTCGATGTCTGTCCTTGCTATCTTCGCTGGCCATTCCCGCTCCAACTCCTCGGATGTTCGCCGGGGACTGAGGGACCGCGCACGGGACTTGTCATGCTTGTCTGCTTCCCAGAAAGAGGCCCTCAAGGATTTCTTCTTCTTTTTAAGCTCTCACTCCAGGGAACTTTGATCGTCGTGTCTGCATGCCTGCTCAGGAATCGCGGGGGCTTTACGCGACTCAGAGGATCCATGTGGGGCCTTAGAGTTCGGAATGTGGAAGATGTCATCCTGCTTCTGCCAGCGACTCTGGATGGCCTTTGCGGACATCTTTGTACATAGGGAGCACGCCTCTGAGTCGTGGTCAGCAGCCAGACACCGGAGGCAACAATCGTGTGTGTCAGTGAGGAACATGTTTTTGGAGCTCTGATCACACTTCTTGAACCCGGTGGCCATTGGGGCAAAAAGGACCCCAGTGAGGTCGAAGACCCTCGACGTGGCCAGCAGTTGAAAAAGGCGCAAAAGGTGCTAGATGGAAAAGAACCTAAAAACAGGTTCCAAGACCCGATGCCAGGGCAGCGGGGCTCGCAGGCAGGAAAGGAACCAGCGCTAGCTTGGAAAAGCCACAGAAGTGCACAAAGAAATCAACTTTTTTCTGGGGAAGAAAGATGAACGTCTGTAGGGCTCCGTGGAAAAAGGGAGGCTGAGTAAGCTGGCACCCTTGGGCAGGAAGGGGACTACGCATGTGAGGTGGCATCTCCCAAAGGCTTTCTTTGAAAACTGGAGAGATGCATCCACAAGGGCTCCGTCGGCGTCGACATCACCCATATGAGGACTGACTTCCTGCTTGTTCCTGGAGAAGTATTGGTTTCAGGATGAAGAGGGGGAAAGCAAAACTGTCTGGTTTAGGAGGGCATGATGAGAATCATAGTGCCTCTTTTGTGTTGGAGTTTCAGGAGAATTTTTACTATGAGAGGAATAGGTGGATGCATGTACAGAAGGCCCTCCCTCCAATGAAGGAAGAAGGCATCAAAGGCTAGTTTGTCATTTGTCCCTGTTCTGGAGGGACCTGCTTGTTTCAGGGTGTTGTGAAGAGGACTATCAAGGGGGTGCCCCACCCTTGAAAGATCGTCAATGCTACCTCCCTATCCAGAAGCCATTCGTATGGATGAATGACTTGACTCAGCTTGTCTGTCATAATATTGTCCTTTCCCACCACAGAGGTGGCTCTGAGCTTCATTCCCTGAGAAATGCTGAACTTCCACAATCTTATGATTTCTCAGCTCAGGAGATATGAGCCAGTTCCTCCCTGATTGTTGATATGGTTATAGTTTATGGTTTATTTGAGTTTGCTATACCGCCTTTTCAAGTTCAGCAAGGCAGTTTACAAAGAAAATAAAACATTAAGGCTGAAAGGAACTCATTATCGTTGAGTGGAAAGAGATAGAAAGAGACACAGGACAGAGCAGACATTAGAACAGCACATAACTCAGGAAGGCACAAAATAGGAGGTAGGGGAGACAGTGGACAGAACAAGGAGAGAAAGGATGACGTGTACGAGCAGATGGGGCAATTCTGTATCTCAATGACTCATGGGAGATCAAACATCCATTTGAAAAGGAGGGGCTTCAGGTCCGATTTGAATCTGGTATAGGAGGCTTGAAGGTGAAGATCAGTAGGCAATGCATTTCATAGGATTGGGGCTAGGAAAAAGAATGCAGAGCGTCTAGTTGATTCATAGTGGGCCTATGTTAATGGTGGCAGGCATGACTGATTTGCGTGTACTGAGTGTAGTAGACGGACTGGACAGTAGGGTGTGATTAGGGATGAGAGGTATTCCGGAGCAGCCAGGTAAATGGCCTTGGTGAGGATCTTGTATTCGATGTGGGATCTGACAGGAAGCCAGTGATGAGAGATCAAAAGAGGAGTGACGTGATCATATCTTCCTGCAGATGCCAGAAGATGGGTGGCTGTATTTTGAATGAACTGTAATAGTTTAAGAGCAGTATTTGGTAGGCCAGCAAAGATGTAATTGCAATAGTTGACACGAGAGGTCACAGTGCTGAGGATGAGAGTGGTCTGTGCAGAGCTATCTAGGAATGGAAGGGTGGAGCAAAATTTCTGGAGAGTGTTAAAAAATGTCTTTACCACAGAGCCAATGTGTTGTGAGAGAGAGAGGTTGGAGTCATGTGTCACACCCAAGCATTTAAAGGCTGAGGTCAAAGCGATAGGGGTGCCTTGAAGAAGTGAGGCTACCATGGGGGGTTTGACCCACTAGTGATCCAGGTAGCAGTGGTTTTACTGGGATTGAGCTATAGGCAGTTGTCATGTAACCAATCAGAAACTGATGAAAGACATTGGTTGATGTGACCAAGATTGGAATTCAGGCTATCTGTATAAAAAAGTAGGAGGATATCATCAGCATACATAAAAGCAGAGATCCCAGTGCTCTGAATAAAGGTGGGGAGGGGACTCAGAAAGATGTTGAAAAGAATGGGAGCCCCGGGGAACACCACCTGAGTAGATAGCTATCTGAGGCTCCAACATTTGTGACAATGGAGAAAGAGCGACTTGAGAGAAAAGATTGAAACTAACGTAAGACGAGGTCATGGACACTGATAGAGTGAAGGCAGGGCAGCAAGAGATCAGGGTTTACAAGGTCAAAGGCTGCAGAGAGATCTAACGAGACAGTCAGTGCAAACTTCCCAGAGTCCGAAGAACTATGAAGTTTTCTCAGAAGAGCTGCGAGGATGGTTTTTGTGCTGTGACCGGGCTGAAAGCTAGACTGTCAGGGATTAAGCATGTGGTTGTGTTCAATGTGGTCGGAGAGTTGCATAAAGCCCAGACGTTCAACAAATTTGGACAATAAAGAAGATTGGAGACTGGATAGTAATTAGCTGGAACAAGTGGATTAAGATTGGATTTCTTCAAAAGTGGACGAATAGCGGCCTGTTTCCAAACAACAGAACTTGAACGGATGAGAAACTGCAGTTAATGATATTTTGCGCAATGGGTAGTAGGCCCAAAGTCACTTCTCCTACCCATGCAGATGGGATAGGGTCCCAGGTGCAAGTTGTTTTACAAATGCTGGAGAAATGTTTCCAGTCAGAAGGGAGCGAGAAAGACGGGGGAACAGGCAGGGAGGCACGGAAGTGTTCAACTTTCTGTAGAAAGTAGAGAGCTAAGCTATCTGGAGGGGGACCTAGCCATGAGCGGAGGAAAGGAGTGGTGCTATCCAGAGCAAAAATACTTGGCTGTCTATCCGGATCATGACAATTTGATTGGCTAACTGATCCCTGAGACACTTTTGACAAAATTAAAAAGTCATGGGATAGGAGGCAGTGTACTATTGTGGATCAGGAACTAGTTAAAAGATAGAAAGCAGAGGGTAGGGCTAAACAGCCAATTTTCACAATGGAGAAAGGTGAATAGTGGACTACCCCAGGGATTTGTGCTGGGTCCGCTGCTTTTTAACATATTCATAAATGACCTAGAAATGGGAATAACGAGTGAGGTAATCAAATTTGCAGATGACACAAAATTATTCAAAGTTGTTAAAATCCATGAGGATTGTGAAAAATTGCAAGAGGACCTTGATAAATTGGAAGACTGGGCATCCAAATGGCAGATGAAATTTAATGTGGACAAGTGCAAAGTTATGCACCTAGGAAAGAATATCCCAAACTATGGTTACATGATGCAAGGTTCCACATTAGGAACCACCACCCAGGAAAAAGATTTAGGCGTCATCGTGGATAATACATTGAAACTCTCCGCGCAGTGTGCAGCGGTGACCAAGAAAGCAAATAGAATACTGGAATCATAAGGAAAAGAATGGAGAATAAACAAAGGATATTATAATGCCTCTGTATCGTTTCATGGTGCGACTGCACCTTAAATATTGTGTGCAATTCTAGTCGCCTTATCTTAAAATGGATATAGTGGAATTAGAAAAGGTACAGAGAAGAGCCACTAAAATGGTAAACAGGATGGGAGGATACCCCTGTAGACCCCATCACACACCCTTTCCCTCAGTTCAACCATGCCCCATTGAACACTTGCCTCACCCAGTATCCCACCCTGGAAAGGAAATCCACATTCAGGTGAGTCCGAACAGCCCTATGGCAGACCCAAAACTCGTAGGGTTGGAGACTCAAAAACCACCGCATAATACGACTGTTGGATTCCTTATGTTGAGCCAGTCACTTAAGGGGTTGGTAGTCTGTCACCAGCATAAACGGACAGCCAAGCAGGCAGTATTTGAAGGTCTCAAGCACCCACTTGACAGCCAGGATGTCTTTCTCGATCACTGCATAATGCTGTTCCCAAGGAAGCAGTTTCCTGTTGATGAATGTTATGGGATGTTCTTCATCCTGACTTTCTGGGCCAGAACGGCTCCTAGGTCCACCTCACATCAGTTTGCACAATAAACAAGATAGAGAAATCAGGGCTAATCAGGATGGGTTCAAAGCACACTGATTTCTTGAGGAGCTGAAAAGCCAGGTCCAGGTCCAGTGACCACTGAATCGGTTTGGGAGCTCTCTTCCAGAGGAGATTGGTTAATGGCTCCACTATCTCTGCAAAATTAGGGATGAATCAGCCAATCAATCTGAGGAAGGCATGAACTATTTTGGAGTGGGGACCTGGACAATGGCATTCACCTTCCAAAGTTGAGGTCGTATCTACCCATTCCCAATTAAATATCCCAGGTATTGAACATCCCAGAAAACATTTCTTGGGGTTGGCTGTCAACCCAGCCTTCCACAAGCTGGTCAACATGGCTTGTACTTGGGTTAGATGGGTGGTCTAGTCTCTGCTGTAGATGACGATGTATTCAAGGTATGCAGTCGCATACTTCTTGTGCTGTCTCAGGCAGTCAACTAGGCGTTGAAATGTGGCAGGAGCCCAGTGTAATCCAAAGGGCAGTACTGTAAACTAGACAGACCTTGCGGTGTCAAAAAAGCAGCCCTCTCCTTAGCAGCCAAAGTAAGGGCACCTGCCAGTATCCCTTGGTCAGATCCAAGTTTGATGTAAAACGTACTACACCGAGTCATTTGATTAAATCATCTACTCTAGGCATGGGGTATGCTTCCAGTTTAGGAGCTACATTGACCCTCCGGACAGCCATGCAAAATCTGATGCTTCCGTCGGCTTTATGAACCAAGATGATGGGTGATGACAAATCACTCATAGACTCCTTTATAACTCCCAGGTTAAGCATCCCTTCCAGCTCCTTGGTGATGGCATATTGCCGGGCATCCGGAATTCAGTAGGGTCGTTGCCAGATAACCACCCCAGGTTCAGTAACAATATCATGACAAATGAGGTGGGTTTGTCCTGGGTGGGTGGAGAACAGCTTTAGGTTCTGATGGATCAAACCTTCTAAATCTTTTCTCTGGGCAGTAGAGAGCTGGTCTCCAATCGAGACTTGAGCTGGATCTGATGAGGATGATATTTCCTGCCCAAAATCATCTCCCTGTACCACACCATAGCCATCACTGGAGTCCACTTTTTCAACAGGTTAAAATGGTAGATTCTGACTTTCTTCTGTTTATCTGGCTGGGCAGTTTTATAGTTAATAGGCTGCACTTTCTCTTCCACCTTATAGGGCTCCTGCCATTTACAGACTAATTTGCTCTTGGAAGAGAGCAGCAAGACTAAAACTGTGTCTTCTGGTTGGAAGGTGTGGTGCATGGCTGCCTGATTGTATCCTCTGGCCTGCTTGGCTATGACTTTTTTTCAGATTGAGTTTTGCCACCTCTCTGGTTTTCCTCAGCCAGTCTTGCATTTGTATAACGTACTCTACCAAATTACGCCCGGCATGGGTTCATCTTCCCAGGTTTCCCTTACCACATCTAATATGCCTCTTGGCCATCTTCCGAAGAGCAACTTAAAACTATTACTACTACTACTATTTAGCATTTATATAGCGCTACGCACGCAGCGCTGTACAGACATATATGCAAAGAGACAGTCTCTGCTCGTCAGAGCTTACAATCTAGTCAAGACAACACAACACAGAACAATAGTCAGTTCGGGGGAAAACAATTATGGCGAAACAGAGCAATAGTTAATTCGGGGCAAAACAAATTATGGCATTAACAATTCGGGCAAAACCAAGTATGGCATTTACAGTTTTTAGTCATGACAAAGGACGGGAGTCAGGTCAGGACAGAGGATAGAAGTCAGGATCTGAAAGCAACAGTGAAGAAGTGGGTTTTCAACCTGGACTTGAAGAGGGCCAGAGAGGGTGCCTGGCGTATAGACACAGGTAGGTTGTTCCAGGTGTACGGTGCAACAAGGTGAAAAGGTCGGGAGTTAGCGGTGCGAGTGGAGGGCCTAGATAGAAGTAATTTGTTAGAAGAGCGAAGTTTCCGAGAGGGGGTGTAGAGAGAGATGAGAGATGAAAGGTATTGAGGGGATGGAAGGTATCAAAAAGCGAAAACCTTGTGGAACTCTGAGGTACCTCGCAGATGGTAAACATCAAATAGGGTAGGAGAATGCCCCAATTCTTCCCATCCTCCTGCATGAACTTTTTTAACATCAGTTTCAGAGTTTTATTGAATTGCTTAATGAGACCATCTGTCTGTGTGTGATATACTGATGTTTGCAGCACTTGATCTTCACCAAGCACACATTTGCTTCATCACCTTAGATACAAAAACTGTTCCTTGATCTATGAGGATCTCATTGGGTATTCCCACCCGTGAGAATAATTCCCAGAGAGCATTTAAGATCATAGTAGTCTTCATATCCCTTAGATCAGTGGCCTCCATGTATCGGGTAGCATAGTCCAATGTGACTAAAATATGCTGTTTGCTTAAGGTGGTTTGCTCTAAGGGTCCTACCAGATCCATGGCCACTCTTTCAGATCCATGGCCACTCTTTCTACCTGGAACAACGATAACTGCAAATGATATTTAACACTATAAAGATTCCTCTCTCATATATATAAAACTAAGGCAAACGTCATTACTTGTAATATAGTTCTAATGTATTATAGTTCAATAATGTTCCTGTTATATTGTAATTCACCAATATTGTTCTATGCAATTTATGTTATGTTATAATGTAATATAGTTCATAACGTTCTATGTATCTGTAATGTTGTAATGTAAACCTCTGCTGACCCTTGGAAGCAGCAGTATATAAAAGCTGTTCAAATAAATAAATAAATGCAATTTCAATGATGGGCATAGGCACTTGAGGGGCATGTTGGACTGGCGGGGTTCTAAAGTTGGCAGGTGGGGCATGACTGGCAATACAACTGCACCTGTTTATGGACCCTGGGCCATAAAAATCAGGCCAAAACATGCTCTAACGTTTTCTCCACCCCCAGGTATCCCCCTAATAAATTACTATGGGTCAACGATAACACATGCTGACGACAAGGTCGGGGACCTATCAGTTGTTCTACCTCTTCCTCCTCTAGGGCACCCTTGGACACTCTATATAATAAATCTACCTTTAGCACAAAATAGGGAAAGGTTCTTGCAGGGGACTCTCTGTTACCTATTGGAACCCCACCCACCTCCAAAACCCAATCTTGGGCATGTTTAAGGGACTCATCCTCTTGCTGGGCCCTTCTGAAGCTCCCTGGATCTTCCCCCAGCCCCCACTCTGGGAAGGGGGACAGTTGTATTTGGGTCACTACCACTGAGTCCTGAGCTATCCCCAGGGGTTTCTTCCCTAGGCTCTTTCTCTCTGGATCCCTCCCCCCATTGTCACTCCAGCGATGTCAACTTTAGGATTTAGCAGGCTTGGGATTCTCAACATGTAGATCCAGGTCTTCCAGGAGGAAAATCTCTGAGAAATCTTTCTGTTCCGACTTAGCGGAGCCATCACTTAGCCAAGCCCATATTGCTGTGAAGTTTGGGTAGTCTTGGCCACCACTGGATACAGGAGCCAGGGCTACCATCTTTTCATAGTCAATTTGAAATCAGGATACAGTTTTCCAGCCAATGAGGGTCTGCACACTCCCGGAGTTTATCAAGGTCTGGAGGCAGATTCCCTCGAGCACCACTGGAATCACAAAGTTCTGTGCCCTGGGGTGGGGAGTGTCCACAAAAGCCAAGGAGTAAGGGGTGGTCAGGCTGACATCCATGGGTTCTTCCGTATCCAGGGATCATTCCCGAGCAAAGTGCCCCCGGGCTCCACACCTAAAGCAGGTTAAAGGGTCATAGGAGGAGTAGCCTAGTGGTTGGGGCAAGGTACTTCAGGCCGGAAGGTCGGGGGTTCAAATCCCACTAGAGGACCGCAACCTTGGGCCGGAAGGACTGGGGTTTCTAATCCCACAGATGCTCCTTGTGGTCTTGGGCAAGCCACTTAACCCTCCACTGCCCATGTTCCCTGTATTAGTGTATGTGTCTCATATCCCCGCGTGTTAAATGTATCTCCCAATTGTGTTGTGACCGCTTTGATTGAAGGATAAGGCGGTATACAAAACTGTCTAACTAAAATAAAATAAATAAATAAAACTAGGCGGTGGCTTTGGGGGTTGGAACATGGGAGCCAGATCCATTCTGGCTTCCCTTTCTGTTCTCCTGGGCTGATAGGTGACTTCTTCCCCTTCACACTGTCTCTTCAGTCCCTGGCTGGGCTTCATGATACCCCTCGGCTATTTCCTGTGCACTCTCCAGCATAAGCTTGGGGTGCTGACATACCCACTGTGTACCCAGTGTGACAATATGGGTCACAAACATCCAATGTCTGTCACAAACATCCACAAATGGTGCCTACAATGTCTGGGGCACAACCACTAGCCTCTTTTTGTAAACTGTGTTTTCAGATGACAAAAAGAGAGTTGAAAGATCAAAAAGAGAAGCACACATTGACTTTTGGTGCTCAGAAGACCAACTATTCAGCATGAGCAGAATCAGTCACCATGGACTCAGGAGCTGCACTTGATGCTGGCGGTGCATTGACACTGAGGTATCCTCGAGCTCTCTCAGAACCAAGCACCAGTAGGGACGCCAGGGATTGGTTCAGTGTAGTTACTCACCTGTAACAGGTGTTCTCCGGGGACAGCAGGAATCAGTCCTCACATATGGGTGATGTTGGTGCTGACGGAGCCCTCGTGCGGAGCAAATCCCCAGCTTTCAGAGAAAGCCTTTGGGAGTTGCCACCATGCATGCGCGGTCCCCTTCCCGCCCAAGAGTGCCATCTTTCTCAGTCAAATGACATAGCTAAAAAGAACAAAATAAAATAATATTAGGACTGCAACTCCAAGGGGAGGAGGGAGGGCCGTTTGTGGGAATCCCCATTCATATTGGTGGGTTCTTGATTGAATGGCAGTTGTGAATAGCCAATCATTTGAATGATTGACTGCCTTTGTTGGCAGCTTTTTGTAGCAGTTTGAAGCAGCGAATCAACCATGGAAAGATTTGTTGAGCATTTGATACAGGGGTTGGAATACCCCGAAACGTGCACGTCGTGCCATTTTCACTGCTTTATTAAGTGAATTTAGCTCTGATGAGTTTTGGATTAGAGTGTGTTTTTAAATGAAGATTTTCTGATTTAGATGCAATTTATAATAAAATGGACACTGCTTGACTGGTGTGGATGGTTCATTTACTGGTTTCCCTCAGTGTGGTCCGACAAAAAATATTTAAGTAATCATTTTTGAGGACTACACCATGACTGAGGATGATATATAGATATTATTGGTCACTGGTTCTTTGGGGATTTTTGGTTTGCTTGATCCTCAAGAAGGCCTGCTAACTCCTTCAGAAGAAGGTCCCAGTGAAGGGGAGACCTGATGGGCTCTCCTGGGAAATAATGTGGAGGCACCTGGGCTAGGTGAAGAAGACAGCCCTCCCGGACCACCTATAAGGCCCAGGCATCGGTGGTAATGACTGTCCACCTGTGGGCATACAAAGCAAGCCGGCCTCCAGTAGTCTGCCTGTCTTCTGTTGGGAGAGGGGCCATGCTGCAGGAGTCAAAAGCCATCCCTGGCTGAGCCGGGACCGGGGCCGGTTCCTGAGATTTGGGGGCTTTCTGCTTACGCGGGCCATGCACCTGTCCCTTGGCCTGCTGCCCCTGTTGGGGAGCTGTGGAGGCCTGATAATGGGGGTAATTTTGGTAAGCAGTACCTTTCCTTGGGTAAAAGGGCTTTTTACCTGAGCCCTTCTTGCGAGAAGGGGCAGAGGTCTTCTTGGAGAGCCGTGTCATCATCATGTACTTGGTCTCCAGCTCTGCGGCCTTGTCAGTCATGGGTTTGCCGAAGAGATTCTCCCTTTGGCATGGGACATTGACCAACTTATCCCGAACCCATTGTTTGAGGTCCGACGACTGCAGCTAAGCCTGGCGGCGTGCACCGATGCCCGCCATAGCTACCCAGGCCGCCGATTCGAACTTGTCATAAGCCGCCCGAGACATAAACTTGGAGCACTCACGGACGGCTTTGGACAGGCCCTTGAAGCACTGCAAAGGCTCCTCGGAGAGACCAGCCAAGAACCCGGCGAGTTCCTTCGCCAGATCCCTCAGGTACATGACCATGTACAGCTGGTATGCCTGGATCCAACAATTCAGCTTTACACCCTGGAAACACTTCCTGCCGAGGGCATCCAAGTTGCAGGCCTCCCTGCCGGGAGGCGCCGAGGAGTGCATCTTCTGGCTCTTCAGCCTGCGCGTGGCCAATTCCACAACCATGGAGTTGTGCGGCAGTTGTGATTTTTGAAACCCAGGGCTCCAGCAGACTCGATACATCGTCGAGCCATTTGCTGATCACTGGCATCGACGCCAGTGTCTCCCACATATGGAGCATTAGTCGTTCCAGGATGGGAGGCACAGGTACAGTAAGGGCCTCTGAGGGGGAGCCTCATACTGGAGGATCTCGAGCTCGTCGGTTCGAGGATCCTCCTCAGACTCCGTGGGGAATGCCAAAGCCTTGGACATGTCCCGCATGAAGTCCAAGAACCTCATGTCCTCCGGTGGGGACCTTCTCCGAGGCTCGGATACCGGGGAATTGGAAGGGACATCCCTATGTCGGCGGGTATCCGGGGACTGCTCTTCTTCGGTTTCCCATGCAGACGCCGCCGAGGAGTCATCGAGGGGCTCAGGCATTGAGGGCCCCGGCGCCGACCGCCCCAACGCCAGCAGGCTCAGCAGCGATGACCTTGGTCCTGAACAGGAGGCCGAATGAGACCTCGACCGAGGATCAGCTTGGCCTCCGGGGTTGACTTCGATGTCGAGGGCCTGGTGGTCGGGGCGGAGTTACCAGACAGGCGAGCTATCAGCGCTCACTGCTGCTCCATAAAGGCAGTGAAACTGCGCTCCAAGGCCACCATTCTGGACGAGTCCGGAAGATTCCGCAGCCGCCGGCTCAGACCTCGACATGATCGGGCCAGACACTGGTTCCCCCGGAGGGGAGTCCTCAACGAGGACAGTGGGTACTTGTCTCGGCTGATTCGTCTCCCGACGAGGAACCTTTGCCAGGCACTCCTTTTCCGAAGATCTGGTCCGGCACTCGGGGCTCCACGACAGGCCCTGGGAGGAGCTGAGTTGCCCAGAGCCATCCAGAGATGCCGCCTTCGAGGATTTCTTCTTCCTCTTGTGTTCCCTCAAGGGGGGCCCCCTCTCTGAGGAACCTCTATGCTTCTCGGGCTCGGAATGTTTCCCCTGAGACGTGGAGGCCTCGGAAGAGGTCCATGCTCTCGGAAGCATGGGAGACTCAGAAAAAATCCTATCATGCTGCTGCTGGCGGCTCTTCAGGGCCTTGGAGGACATTTTCCTACACGGGTCATAGACCGTCGGGCCCGAGGCACTGGAGGCAGCAGTCGTGCATATCAGTGAGGGACATATGTTTCCCGCACCGATCGCATTTCTTAAACCCGCTGGTAGCCATCGGGGGAAAAAGGGCCCCTGTAATGTTGAAGACCCGGGCTGCCAGTGACAAGAAGGGCATGAACGCCGCAAGTCAAAACTGACAAAAATCGAAAAAGAGAGATGGACTCAATACTGGCATACCGAGCCGAAGGCAGGAAGAGGTACCGGTGTTGACTGGTCGAAGAAAACAGGAAAAAAAAATCAACTTTTTTCAGGAACACTGTGGACTGACATCCGAAGGGCTCCGTGGAAAAAAAGAGACTGAGCAAGATGGCACCCTTGGGCGGGAAGGGGACCGCGCATGCGTGGTGGCAACTCCCAAAGGCTTTCACTAAAAGCTGGGGATTTGCTCCGCACGAGGGCTCCGTCGGCACCGACATCACCCATTGTGAGGACTGACTGCCTGCTTGTTCCCGGAGAACCTACTGATTCCACCCCAAGGAAGAATTTGTCCTTTGCTTCGCTTGTATCAGAGACAGTCAATGGCAAGTATCGGGAGAGACTGATGCGTCAGCATCGGAGTTCATTTGCACATGATGACAGAAACACAGGGAAACTGAGCAACATGTGATCCCCAAAAGTACCAACAAATGCAGTCAACAGACCAAGAAAATGTGGCAGAAAGCTACAGAAATATTTCTCATTGTATTGGGAGCCATAGGGTTGATAAAGAAGAATTTCCAAGTACATCTTGACAAACTACTACTACTACTACTGAGCATTTGTATAGCGCTACAAGATGTACGCAGTGCTGCACCGACATCTAAGACAGTTCCTGTTCATCAGAGCTTACAATTTAGTCAAGACAGACAACACAGTAGCTCTAGACATGGGATACATCTAGGGGGAATGGTAAAGAAACCAGATGAGTCAAGATCCAAAAGTGGTAGCAAAGAGGCGAGTTTTCAACCTGGATTTGGAAAAGGCCAGAGGAGGCAGCTGAAGTACAGACTCAGGTAATTTGTTCCAGGCATAAGAAGCAGCAAGGTGAAAGGAGTGAAGTCTGGGGTTAGCAATAAAAGAGAAGAGCACGATAGAAGCAATATGCCAGAAGAGCAGAGTTCCCAAGGAGGAGAGTAGGGAGAGATGAGAGGAAGTGAGGAGCTGCAGCGTGAATGCACTTATAAGTCAACAGGAGAAGTTTGAACTGGATGTGGAAATGGATAGGGAGCCAATGAAGTGACTTGAGAAGAGGGGTAATATGAGTATGATGAGGCTGGTGGAAGATTAGCTGCACAGCAGAGTGTTGAACAGATTGAAGGGGAGACAGATGATTCAGAGGGAGACCAGCAAGGAGTATGTTACAATAGTCAAGATGGAAGATGACTAAAGAGTGGATAAGTGTCTTAGTAGTGTGTTCAGAAAGGAATGGGCAGATTTTGTTGATGTTATGGAGAAAGAAAGAGCAGGTTTAGCTATCAGATGGATGTGTGTGGAGAAGGAAGAGAGGAGTTAAAGATGTCCCCAAGGTTGCAAGCCGAGGAAACAGGGAGGAGTAGACAGTTATCCACCGAGAATAAGAAAGGAGGAAGGGGAGAGGAGGTTTTAGGGGGAAAAATAAGAAGCTCAGCTTTGGCCATGTTCAATGGCAAGCAGCAGTGAGACATCCATGCAGCAGTGTCAGGAAGGCAGACAGAGATCCGGACCTGGATTGCTGGAAAGATTTCAGGTGTAGAGAGGAAGATCTGGGAGGCATCAGCGTAAAGATGGTACTGAAAGCCATAGGAAGAGATAAATGCAGCAAGGGACTAGGTAATATAGAGAGAAAAGGAGTGGACCCAAGACAGATCCTTGGGGCACACCAACTGAGAGCAGGATAGCAGCAGAGGAGGAACCATCAGAACAAACACTGAAAAAGTAATGGGAGAGATAAGAAGAGAATCAGGATAGTGCAGAGCCCTTAAAACCAAGTGAGGACAACATATCGAGGAGAAGGTTGTGGTCAACGGTGTCAAAAGCAGCAGAAAGTTCAAGGAGGATGAGAATTGAGTAAAGGCTCTTGGATTTTGCCAGGAACAAATCACTGGAGACTTTGGCAAGAGCCATTTCAGTAGAATGTAGAGGACGAAAGCCAGATTGTAAAGGATCCAGGAGGGCTTGAGAGGAGAGAAAGTCGAGGCAACAGCAGTGAACCGCACGTTCAAGTAGTTTAGAAATTAAGGAGGGGGAGATGGTTCAATAGTTAGGACAGGTAGGATCTAGTGAGGGTTTCTTGAGGAGAGCTGTAACCACAGCAGGCTTGAAGACTGCAGGGACAGTTTCAGTGGAGAGCGATAGGTTGAAAATATGCGAGATGGAAGGGACAACAGTGGAGGAGATGAGGCTTAGGAGATTGGTGGGAATAGGATCAGAGGAGCAGGTATTGAGTTTGGAGGCGGAAAGAAGATGTGTGGTTTCCTCCTCAGAGATCATAGAAAAGGAAGAAAGGTTAGTGGAGTAGGGGGGAAAGTTGGGAGTGAAGAGGGGGAGGAGGGGAAGTAGTTGACCTCGTGGGGGAATTGGAGTGTGATCTTGTGGATTTTTTTTTTTTTATTAAGGTTTTATCAAACATACAAATGAAGTCAATACAGTTCAAGCAAATCAGAAACAAAGCATAAGAATATCAACATAGATAGTAACACATTATGATTAAGTCCACATCACTGAGACCCAGATGTGAAAAAAAATAAAGGAAAAGAAACAAGAAAAGCCAAGGTTAACTAACCCACAGTATAGAGGCATATACTACTGAATTACTCATCCCGACTAACCTCAACCACATCCTGCCGCTCCAATACAAAATTCTCTAAATGTGTTACATCTGAAAATATATAAACCGCTCCCTCATAATTCACTACACACTTGCAGGGAAACCGAAGAAAGAAAGTAGCACCCAACTTAAGGACCCGAGGCTTTAACGCAAGAAAAAGCCTCCTCCTAAGTTGGGTGCTACGAGAAACATCAGGAAAAATATTTATCTTGTGTCCACAAAAGAGAGTCGCCTTACACCTAAAAAAGGCCTTAAGAATACGCTGCTTATAATCAATCGATGTCAGGGACACTACCAGAGTGGCACGCGAATTAATTACGTCAGAGGAATCCTCCAAAAAATCAGTCAAATTTGTAAGCGAAGGCTCAATTACGTCCAATCCGCCCTCAGCCGGGTTGATACGTTTAGAGCTAGCGGAAATATAAAATAACTGAGACACCCCTATAGGATCTGAAAAAAGCAATACCTCTTTAAAGTACTTGTCAAGGAGAATCTTTGGCGAGAGAAGAGGGGTACATGGAAAATTAAGGAAACGTAAATTTACAGCACGCAAGGTGTGCTCCAAAGCCTCCACCTTGCTATGCAAAATTAAAGCATCTTTCATCCCAGCTATATGTGCTGAGTGCAAAGAAGGGAGTTGCTGCTCAAGCTTAACATAAGCAGCATCTACCGCAGAAATTTTACTATCCAATTGTTGAAGAGAGGACACAGTTTGAGAGGAAAAATCACATAAAGAACTTAATGTTGAGGATACTTTAACATCTATAGACTGCAAAACTTGCCAAAGATCTTTCAGGTTATCTCGGATCCAACAGAAGAAACTGGTGGGCATAAAGCACTACCAGAATCAACCAAAGTAACAGGTTTAGGCAATTGAACCGTTGCCAAAGCGGCGGCTCTCATTAACTCAGGGGACTTCTCTGACCCTACCAAGGACAAACAAGCAGCAGGACAGGGAGGAGGGGTCCTCCTGCTAGAACTAAGGGAGGCCCCCTCGGGAGAGGACTGCGCAACGGGGCGTGGGACCAGATGCTTGTCTAAGGGACCGACAACCGGAGCATTGGTCGCCGATCCCTCCTCACCACGCCCAGGTTTAGCTTTACGTTTCCCCATTAGTATAAAAACAAAACAGTACAAAAGCAAACTCCCAAAACTCACTCTGTTCGCCGCTGTGACGCCGAAGGGGCGCCAAAGGGGCGTGTCCCGCCCCTTTAGACACGCCCCTTCGGATCACGCTTCGCAGTCACGCAAACAGCCCACAATTACACCAAACAGGGTCCTTGCACTCTGAAGGTGTCCCCACTGCCTGCCCGAAATCGGGAGAGAAGGCAAGTGCTGAAGGCAAGGTACACAGCTCCCACAGTCTCAGGGCCCTCTACAAGCCCCTCACGCCTCCAAGAAATCACTCCGGATCCACAGAGGATGACTGGAATGGAGATTTTATCCACTGCAGGGTCCTCGCACTCTGAAGGTGTCCCCACTGCCTGCCCGAAATCGGGAGAGAAGGCAAGTGCTGAAGGCAAGGTACACAGCTCCCACAGTCTCAGGGCCCTCTACAAGCCCCTCACACCTCCAAGAAATCACTCCGGGTCCACAGAGGATGACTGGAACGGAGATTTTAAACACTGCAGGGTCCTCGCACTGTGAAGGTGTCCCCACTGCCTGCCCGAAATCGGGAGAGAAGGCAAGTGCTGAAAGCAAGGTACACAGCTCCCACAGTCTCAGGGCCCTCTACAAGCCCCTCACGCCTCCAAGAAATCACTCCGGGTCCTGGATTTTATCATGGAAATAGTCAGCCAGGATTGGGGCAAAAAGAGAAGGAGGCGTCGGAAGCGGAGGCAACTTGAGGAGAGAGATGAGAGCTGTAGAGAGACAGAGAGGGTCAGAGGCAAGAGAGTTAGTCAGATGGACATAATATTCTTGTTTGGTGAGTGCTATAGCTGACTAGAAAGAGACAAGCATGAATTTGAAGTGTAGAAAGTCCACAAGGGTGCGGGATTTGAGCTAAGCATGCTCAGCTGAACGGTCACAGGAACGTAGATAGCAGATAGTGGAAGACAGCCAGGGCTGGGATATAGTATGCCTCACAGGATGTGGAAAGGGCGGAGCAAGAGCACCAGAGCAGAGGAGAGTGCAGCGTTATAGGAAGCTACTGCCTCATCAACAGACTCAGATGACATAGTGGAGGAAAGAGGTGATGAGATAGTGGAGGAGAGAGTCAATGGGTCAATAGCATGAAGATTTCTAAAGAAATTGGTGGAGACAGGGCGAGATTGAGGCAGCAGGTGATGAAGAGTGAAGCTTAGCAGGTGATGGTCCGATAAGGGAAAAACTGAGGTACAGAAGTTTGAGGGTAAGCAATTACATGTTACATCTTATGCAGCCTAAGCAGTGCCAAAAGAAAAAGAAAGGAAAATAAAAAATGGACATGAAAAAGCGTATAAAAAATTTAAAAAAGAGCAGTAGAATATCTCAGTGCTCGAAAACACATCCAATGAGCTCCATAGAAAAAAGAAGACTGAGCTCCTCAGGTGTAGCAGCACCAGGTGAAAATGAGCATGCATGCACATGGAACTTTCTAAAAGCTTCTAGAAATGTAACCAAGGAAGTTCCCATGCAGACTTCTGCTTGTCCATGGAGAACATCATACATTCTTGGCTGCAGTAGTACAAAGACAAAGGGCTTTAGTTTGGGCCTGCTATCTTTTAAAGGAGTCTATGGAACACATTAACTCTTCCATCCTCATGAGAGTCCTAACACCAAATCTCATCTCCCACTCACCTGATAGTCAAATCCCTACATTCCCCTCCCTGAACCCCTCTGGCACCAACCCTTGTGGCGAGGGGGATGGGATGTACTACTGCTATGGGTCAAGCTATCAAATAAGGTAGGGCATGCGTGCCTTATTTGGAAGCTTGATCTCTAGTGGTAGTACTGTTAGACTTTTGCTAGGGTTTGATTGACACCATTTTGAACCCTGGCAACCAACAGGGCAGGAGCAATTGAGGATTTCTCCTGCCTCTCTGCTGGAATGGGGATCCAGTAGGGATGGGGACTGGACCTTTAAGGGTAAAGAGGATGAGAATTTGGTACAAAAGTAAATCTAAGAGGCAGTATTCCGCACATTGACTACCCGATGCTTCAGACGTAGAAAGATAATGCCAGTTCATGCTGGCATTCTTTTCACAAATAGCACAGCTTGTGAAGTTAAATAAAAGTTGTGTTATTCAAGTTGCATAATAATGAGGTACATTGTATGCTTTGCATCTCATAATTTTTCTTGGGCTATACTGCCAAAACATGCATTAAGGGCAAATAATGCATGCTTTTGCTATTTCATATGTTATTTGGCCTAACACATGCATTATTCCCTTAACATATGTTAGTAATTACCCATCTGAACTGGGTCAGTTGGTATGATCAATTCAAATGAAGTCTTTATAAACTTCATACAAAGTTTACAGCTTTGGTCAACATTATTGGCATCTTTCCCTTTTAGGTATGTTGTCTATAATATCTTGAGAAATAATTGTAAATATTCCAACTGTGTATCATCATACTATTTTAATAGTGTGTTCAAAGGTAAATAACAAAAAAAAATATCTGTGCAACTTAGACATAGTAATTTCTAAGAAAAAAATATGAACTGGACAGGATTAATGGCATCCTTCACTAATATTTGGTTGCATAACCCATGGCAGCGATGACAGCCTCCAAATGTTTCTTGTAGCCCTCTATAAGTTTCGTACATCTGGTAGTTTCTCCCATTCTTCAACTGCGATTCATTCCAGCTCAAGAATGCTTCCAGGATTCCTTTTACCAATGGCAGATTTCAGCTCTTTCCAAAGGTTCTCAATTGGATTGAGATCAGAACTCATTGCTGGCCAGTTTAAAACAGTCCATTTGTTGCTTTTTAACCCTTCTTTTGCACATTTGGATGTATATTTTGGGTCACTGACCTGCTGAAGGACCCATGACCTTCAACCCAGGCCTAGCTTTCTGACATTAGGGAACATATTTCACTCCAAAATATCTTGGTAGTTCTCTGACTACATGATTCTTTTAATACGTTCCAGGCCTCCAGTTCCTGAGGTACCAAAACAGCCCCACAACATTATGGAACCTCCACCATAATTAACTGAAGAAAAGGTGTTTTTTTTTTCTTTATAAGCTTCATTTCTTCGCCTGTTAATGTATCACTGGTCTGTACTGCCAAAGAGTTCAAGTTTGGTTTCATCTGTCCACAGAATATTTTCCCAGAAGGATTATGGTTTCTCAATGTGGGTTTGGGCAAAGATCAGGTGTGCCTTCTTATGTCTATCTTTGAGCAATGTTATCTTCCATAGCCTTCTCCCATGAAGTCCTTCTTTGTTTAGTGTGCGGCGTATTGTGTGGGTTGAAACCACCATTCCAGATTGCTCCAGGTCAGCCTTAAGCTCTTTTGATGTTGTACATGGTATTTTTCCAACATTTCGCCCTAACCTTTGAATATTTATTGGATTAATTTTCCTCTTCCCACCTAGGGTTGCCAACCGGCTGGTTTTCAGCTGGCGAGGCCGGTTTTTACATTGCCATACTGGCTGCCGGCAGACATCTGAAACCGGTCTTGAAAAGCCATTTTTTTGCTCTGGCCACGGGACCGGGAGCGGCCAGAGCAGAAAACCGGCTTTTCATCTGTGGACCTTGTCCCCACCAGCGCAGCCTCACCTTCTCCTCTGCTGTCAGTTCCTTTCTGCCACCTCTTTCCCCTTGCAGCCGCAGCTCCTGCTTCTTAGAGAGCGGCGGCTGCAATAACACTAATTTAAAACAAAACAAAACTGGTGTGTAACCCTCTGGCCCTATGGAACCTCTGCTGCAGCGTCACTCTCCCTGTTGCACCACTTCCTTTTGACCGCAGGATGCTGCAAGCAGGAGTTACATAGGGCCAGAGGGCTCCGCACTGGTTTCGTTTTGTTTTAAAATTAGAGTTATTACAGCTACTGCTCTGTAAGAAGCAGAAGCCACAGTTGCAAGGGGAAGGAGGTGGCAGGAAGGGACTGACACGGGGGGGGGGGGGGGGGGGGTGGAGGTAGGAAGGAGCTGAAAGAGGGAGGAAGGAGGTGGTTGGAAGGGAGCTGAAAGAGGAGGGAAGGTGAGGGCTGGAAGGCAGCTGAAAGAGGGGGGAAGGAGGTGGCTGGAAGGGAGCTGACATGGGGAAGGTGAGGGCTAGATGGGAGCTAAAAAGTGGGGAAGGAGGTGGCTGGAAGAGAGCTGAAAGAGGAGGAAAGGTGAGGGCTGAAAGGCAGCTGACATGGGGGGAAGTGGAGGCTGGGCTGCTGGAAGGGATGTGACAAAGGGATGAAGGAAGTGGCTGGAAGGTTGCTAACAGAGGGGTGAAGGAGGTGGCTGGAAGGGAGCTGACACAGGGGTGGCACTGGGAGTGGAATTGAGCTGATACCTGGGATGGTATTTGGACTAGAAGGGGTGGACATTGGGGAAGGAGGGGGATTGGAAAGGAATGGACACCACTGGCAGTCCTGGGAATGCAAGGGGGTTGACACTGGAAGGTAATGGGAAGGGAGGACTGGAAAGGGGGCTGATGGAAGGAAGTGAAAAAACGAAAGAAGAGACAAGAAATTGCAGATGGACTATAGACCATAGAAAGAGAGCTAAGAGAAGACAGAAAAACAGAAGACTCAGATAGGGACCAGCATGATCAGAGAATAAAACAGTCAAACAAGAAAGGTAGAAAAATTTATTGTATTTTCATTTTAGTGACTGGACTTTGTGCTATCTTTATATTTTACACAGTATGGGGAACTGTATCTCTTATTTATCTGATATTGCACTGCACGTGGAATCTGGCTTCTTGGAGTTTGTTTAATTTTTGTCTATATATTTCTCTTTTTGTTTTGTGCTCATTTATTGATGAAGGCATGTCTGTATTGTGTGTATGTGTGTGTACAACCAATGCTGGGTATTCTGTTAGTATGGAATTTCTGTTTAAGAATGTGTAGCAATCTTGTTCAGTTTGCACACTGCCCTCTCTGCAATTACGTTTTGGAGACAGGGGGTGGGGCAAAGGCGGAGTGGGGGTGGGGCAGGGTAGGGCGGGGCGGGGGTGGGCATGGGCGAAGCATGACTAGCCACAGGTGGCAGGTTTTTCTCTTAAAAAGTTGGCAACCCTATTCTCACCATGTCCTGGGAGGTTCTTGACAGTTCCATGAGCAGAAAACATCTTAATAGCATTGTGAACTGTAGACACAGGAATCCCAAGGTCTTTGGAGATGGCCTTGCACCCGTTTGAAGTTTGATGTTTAGTGATAATGATTTTTCTGACAGTCTTCGGCAGCTCTCTTGTCTTCACCTTTGTGAAAATGGAATGGGGAGTGAATGTGGCCATTTTAAACATTACAGCCTTCATTCATTGGTTGATTCAAATCATGTGAATATTGACAATTGATCAAAGGTGTGTCTAATTTTACTGCAATGAGAATGTGGGGTTCTCTATGCAAACTGATTTGAATTATTTATAAGTGTGCTAATAATCATGTCCTAACTACAAAGCATAGTTACTCACTTGTAACAGGTGATCTCCGGGAACAGCAGGAATTTAGTCCTCACATATGGGTATCGTCGGTACCGACGGAGCCTGCGCGGGAACGCTCCCCAGCGTCCAATTAGAAAGCTTTTGGGAGCATCCCACAGCGCCTACGTGCTGCCTTCCCGCCTTTCCCAACTGCCTCTCTCCAGTTGAGTTTTAAAGCTGAGACAAAGAGAGAGAGAGGGAAAGGAAAAGAGATAGACAGAGAGATACAACTTCTAGGGGAGGTGGGTGGGTTGTGAGGACTAAATTCCTGCTGTTCCTGGAGATCACCTGTTACAGGTGAGTAACTATGCTATCTCCAGGAACAAGCAGGAATGTAGTCATCACATATGGGGACTCCCTAGCTTTAGATGCCAGGGAGAGACCCCAGAAGTTGTTTGTCCCTGAGAAGGGCTCCACTTCCCCCCATGGATCTCTGGCATCCTAGCAGGGATGGTGGGTAGGAGTTGATTAGGTATGGAACAGGTGTTGAAGAATAGCCTGACCAAACAAGGCATCCCGGTGGGAGTCCTTGTCCAAGCAGTAATGGGCTGTGAAGGTATGAACCAAGGCCCAAGTGGCTGCTCGACAGATGTCGTCAATAGACACAGAGTGCAGATGAGCCATTGAGGCTGCCATGGCTCTCACATTGTGAGCAGTGACATGGCCCTCCAAAGGTAGGTTCTTACTCTGATAGGCGAAGGAAATACACTGAGAAATCCAGTTAGATAGAGTTCTCTTGGAGACTGGAAGTCCCAAATGAGAAGTATCAAAAGCAACAAAGAGTTGAGAGGACTTTCTATGTTGCTGTGTTCTCTGTAAGTAAAAGGCTAAAGCTCTTTTACAATCCAAGGTATGAAGATTCCTCTCTGCATTTGATGCATGAGGCCTTGGAAAAAACACAGGTAGGTAGACCGCTTGGTTCAGATGAAAAGGCGAGACCACCTTTGGCATAAAGTGTGGATGAGTCCTAAGGACTACCTTGTCATGATGGAACCTTGTATAAGGTGGATTAGCTACTAGCGCTTGCAACTCACTAATGCGACGTGCTGATGTGATTGCAATAAGAAAAATAACCTTCCAAGAAAGGAATTTTAAGGAGGTGGTAGCTAAAGGTTCGAAGGGTGGTTTCATGAGTTGCCCAAGAACCAGGTTTAAGTCCCATGCCACTGGTGGTGGCCTAATGGGAGGCTTAGTTAGAAGAAGGCCTCTCATAAATCTTGCTATAAGAGGATGAGAGGAAATAGGCTGTCCATTTAGTGGCTTAAAGGAAGCTGTAATAGCACTCAAATGGACCCTTACTGAGTTAGTCTTAAGTCCTGCATTGGATAAATGAAGGAGATATTCCAGCAAGGATTCCAGAGGTATCGCAAGGGGGTAAACCTTTTCCACTTGAAAGCATAAGAGCGTCTTTATTTATTTTATTTATTTACTATACATTTGTATACCGCTACTTCCAGCGATCAGCAGCGGTTTGATTACAGATTGGAAATTGTCAAATCATGACAGAACATTTTTGAGGTATAAACACATTGATTAGACAGGAAAGCACAGCACACAGAGAACTATTTTACAGGGAACATGGGCTATGGAGGGTTAAGTAGCTTGCCCAAAACCACAAGGAGCACCTGTGGGACTAGAAACCCCAGTCCTTCCGGCCCAAGGTTGCTGTCCTCTAGTGGGATTTGAACCCCCGACCTTCCGGCCCGAAGTACCTTGCCCCAACCACTAGGCCACTCCTCCACTCCACTGTCTTGTGGAAGGTTGACTTCACAGACAGCTGTGACTCACTTCACAGCTGTCTGTGAAGTTCTGTTGGCAGGGCATTAGAAGTAAATTTGAGGGATTGAGATCATACTCTACATATCCTGGCATAGGAATATGGTTCATGATTGTCGTGGTTTGCGCAAAATTAACCCATTTGGAGAAATTTCCCAAGAATAGTTACGTAGGGAACAGGGCAACATAAAATAGGGAAATATTTTCCAGGCAGTTCTACAAGAAAGTTTATGGTGCCAGATCGCAGCTCTGGTTTTGACTGAAAGGGGTGTATGAAGCAGCAGTACAAAACGGCCAACCCACTAACACCATATAAATCATTAACCTCTGTACTGTAGCTGTGGGGATTGGCCTTTTAAGAAGAAATGTTGAAAACGGCAAGGTTTTAGAAGCGCATCACTGTAACAGATTTTAGGCATGGTTGAAACAGATATGAGGGACACTGGTAGGAAGAGAATTGAGAGATCAAGTAAAGGATATGCAAGAGGAAGAGCTGATGTTAAATTGGAGATGGGAATTTATATGCATATCTGGCCAAAGTGAACAGATCTCAACTGGGGAGAACGAATGAGACATTTTGGTCTTTATCTAACATCTGATTCCATGATGACTTGTTTTCAATAAGATTCTTTGTGAAAGGACAAGAGAATGTATACTTAGCATGGACAGCAAGCTGCTGTGAAATGAAAGGTAATGTGATATCCCTGCTGCAAAAAGCGTATGGTCATTCAGAGAAGAAAGCCTCACATGACTCAGTCAGAGTCATGTTAGAAGGCAAAAGAAAGAGAAAGATGAACTGCTGAGTTCCATATGCCTCTGTATTTCAAAGTGTACCGAGGTCTTTTCCACAGAAGATATGCACACCGCATGCTAAGATACTTTACACATAAGAACATAAGAAATGCCATACTGGTCAGACCAAGAACCATCAAGTCCAGTATCCTGTTTCCAACAGTGGCCAATCCAGCAGTTTCCCCCCCAAAAAAACACACAGGTTGTATTGGGGAAAGCACTGGATTTCCCAGGTCATCTTTGATAATGGTTTATTGACTTTTCCTCCAGGAACTTGTCCAAACCTTTTTAAAACTCAGCTACACTAACAGCTTTTACTACATCCTCCGGTAATGAAGTCCAGAGTTTGATTACGCATTGCATGAAAATATATTTTCTCTTATTAGTCTTAAACAGGTTATACTGTAGCTTTATTGCATGTCCCCTAGTCTTTCTACTTTTTGATGGCATAAACAAATCGATCTATGTTTACCCGTACCACTTTATTCATTACTTTATAAACCTCTTTCATATCTCCCCTCAGCTGTCTCTTTTCCAGGTTGAAGAGCCCTAACCTTTTAAGCCTCATAAGGGTATCCTTCCAGCCCCTTTACCATTATGGTGGGTCTTCTCTGTACCTTTTCTAATTCCACTATATCCTTTTTAAGATATGGCGACCAGAATTGCACACAATATTCA
Source organism: Ichthyophis bannanicus (assembly GCA_033557465.1). Lineage (NCBI taxonomy): Eukaryota > Metazoa > Chordata > Amphibia > Gymnophiona > Ichthyophiidae > Ichthyophis > Ichthyophis bannanicus. The sequence goes on along the minus strand of CM066034.1, from coordinate 428,140,855 downwards.
AGGTGCTGTCACATCATGGAACAATACAGAGGTATTAAGGTTTTCTTCTCCATTCCTGTCCTTATGATTCCTGGCATTCGATCTGCCTTCCCGGCCGCTGCTGCACACTGAGGGGAGGGTTTCAATGTATTATCCACGATGATGCCTAAATCATTTTCCTGGGTGGTGGTTCCTAATGTGGAACCTTGCATTGTGTAACCATTGTATGCACTTTGCACTTGTCCACATTAAATTTCATCTGAAATTTGAATATCCAGTCTTCCAATTTATCAGGGTCCTCTTGCAATTTATCACAATCCTCTTGGGTTTTGACAACTTTGAATAATTTTGTCTCATCTGCAAATTTGATTACCTCACTCGTTATTCCCATTTCCAGTCATTTATGACTATTTTAAAAAGCAGTGGACCCATCCCTGAGGTACTCCACAATTTACCTTTCTCCATTGGGAACATTGGCCAATTAGCCCTACCTTCTGCTTTCTATCTTTTAACCAGTTCCTGATCCACAATAGTACACTGCCTCCTATCCCATGACTTTTTAATTTCGCTTAGAGTCTCTCATGAGGGGCCTTGTCAAAGGCTTTCTGAAAATCCAGATACACTATATCAACTGGCTCACTTTTGTCTACTTGTCTATTCATACCTTCAAAAAAATATAACAGATTAGTAAAACAAGATCTTCTTTCGCTTTCTCCCATTAAATCATGACCTGTTCAGTAATTTTGTTCTTTATAATGGTTTCTACTATTTTGCCTAGTACGGACGTCAGGCTCACTGATCTGTAGTTTCCTAGATCACCCCTGGAACCTTTTCTAAAAATTGGCATTACATTGGCCATTCACCAATCTTCAGATAGTAGTCCCACTAGTTGTCCTCCTTCCACCAGGTCTCTGAGATAACAATCATATCTACTTCTCATTTGGTGTTCCCATGTTATTTTTAAGACTTCTAGCATTTGCATACAAGCATTTTAGAGGTTATATTTTATTCATATTAATCTAGTTATCCATAGGTAGGGATAATTTGGAATCTTTCACTCTGTCTGTTCTGTACTTAAGGGCATTTGGATTACTTTTGTCTTTATTGGAATCTCTCTGTTGATATGCCCTAACTTCAATCTTTTGCTAGTATCCTTCAAGGATACATCATTCCGAACCATGTTCTCTTGGGTAAATGTCAGCTTTCCCCTATTATCTAGTTTAAAAGCTGCTCTGTCTGCTTTTTGAAGGTTAATGCCAGCAGCCTAGTTCCATCCCACTGATTAAGGTGGAACCCATCCCTTCAGAAGAGCCCCTCCTTTCCCTAGAATGTTGCCCAGTTCCTAACAAATCCAAAATCCTCTTCCTTGCACCACTGTCTCATCCACGCATTGAGACTCCAGAGCTCTGCCTGCCTTTTGGGTCTTGAGCGTGGAACAGGAAGCATTTCTGAGAATGCTACCCTGGAAGTTCTGGATTTCAACTTCCTACCTAAAAGCCTAAATTTAGACTTCAGAACCTCCCTACCACACTTTCATATTCATGTACCAAGACAGCAGATTCCTCCCCAGCGCTATCTAAAACCTTGTCTAGGTGGCGCGTGAGGTCCGCTACCTTCAAACCAGGTAGGCATGTTACCAGGTTATCCTCATGTCCACCAGCCACCCAGCTATCTACATGCCTAATGATCGCATCACCAACTATAACAGCAGTCCTAACCTTTCACTCATGGGCACATGGCCCTGGAGAAACCTCCTCAGTGCGAGAGGGTTTTACTTCACCTGGAGGACAGGTTATAGCTACAGGATCATTTCCTGCCACACCAGGGTGATGCTGTCCTGTCATGTGACCTCTCTCCTCCATGGCAACAGGTAGGCTGCCAGACTGGAGGTGGGACTTCACTACTACATCCTTGTAGGTCTTGTCTATATACCTCTCTGTTTTCCTGATGTCCTCCAAGTCTGCTACTCTAGCCTCCAGAGATCGGACTCGTTCCCTGTGAGCAAAGAGCTCCTTGTACCTAGTGCACAAGTAAGACTCCTCACCAACTGGGAGAAATCATACATGTGACATTCAATGCAAAAAAACTGGAAAGCCCCCATCTCGCTGTTGGACTGTTGTCTGCATCTTAGTTTTAAGGTTTTGTTTAGGTATTTAAGTTGTTTACTTAGGCTTGCTAGGAATACCTATACTAATACAATTATACCTAATGGCCCCAATTCCATCCTGGACATACTGGCCCTCTGTATGCCAGGTCGGAACCGGATGCACAGAGTGAGCCGGGATTCTGATCCCGCGGGGCATGTCTACCCCCATGGGATCAGAATCGTGTCCAGGTCTGTACGTACAGGCTGGGACCCAGATTCTGGTCGGCCTGCACATACAGGTCTTCCCCGGCTAACTCAGTCAGGGCTCCTGAATGGCTCTGCGGCTCCATTCAGGAACCGCAATCGCAACCACCGGAACAAACGTTTCATTCCCCATAGCCTGACCCCCGATCTGGATGCCCAAGGCCAGGGTCGAGCTGCAGGGAATCCCCTTTACTCTCTCCTACCTCCTCTGATGCTGAGCCTGCCATCCCCTGCCGACTAGGCGAAGTTATTCCACCTCAGAGGTGGAATATGTTCCCCATACAGGTAGCCGGCCCCAGACATACAGGGCCAACATTGGAATCGGCCCTGTAAAGTCCGGGGCAGCAGACCGCCCTCTGCCCATCCTAACTCTATCCCCGCAGCGCCCCTTTCCTGCCCCTGTCTAACCTCCCCATACAACATGCGGGGAAGTTAGTCAGGGTCGACAGAGGGGCTGAATAGCAGGAATGGACATCCATCCCCGCTATTCGTGCCTCAGAATGACCCTGAATACGTTTAATGGACTTTGTTCACCTGAAGACTAATGAATTTCTTAATTAATGTATTTTTGATGAGGATAACCAGCCACATCTGAAAGTGAATATGGGCAGCTCTTTTCCTTTAATAGGATTAAGAGCCTTTAAAGCTAAGATTATCCTCGGGGTGGGTGGGAGGGAAAGAAGACTTAATAAAAACTGGCTTCCTACACAGTGCTTCTAAGGTACAGTCTTACCAATTTCATGTGTGATTCATACAGCCCTTGGTTTGATAGAGGGGGCCTTTCAAATTGCCCTTTGATCTGTCACTTGCCTTTAACACCTATTTAAGACAACTTCACAATCTTTTGCCTCCTAACTGGAAGGCCTCTTTGTAAAGGACTCTAGAAACTAGTTTATGTCTTTCTACTCAGAGACTATTCATTCTACTAGTATGCTAAGCTATACTCTGATTTTATTTAAACAAAAAAGATCTCTAGAAACAAATTTATTTCAGTGACTACTCAATTTTACTTTCTATGCTTAACTATACTCTGATTTGATTTAAATGAAAAGCTCTCTGGTGGTACTAAGACCTGACTGACTCAGCAAAAACACTGAATTCTAAAATGCACAGATTTATCAGCTTTAACCCAAATAATTCCCTTTTTCCCCAAGGTTTAGAATATATTCCAGAAGATAAATGCTTAGAAGTGCAGATCTATTTCCAGCTGCAGTAGTCCCTTTTGGTACTCCTTCATGTACTGTTAATACTCACTTATAGGAAAGGTACTTTCAGCACATGCTACTGAGTACTACAAGCACTATTGTTTATATATGAACTGATAACTATTTAAACACCGTAGTTGGCTGTGGCGTTAAGAAAAAATTCTTTTCAGCATTACTATCCAGATAGTAGCTAGCACTGAATATATGTATAAAGCAGCCAGTGCTGGAGTTAGCCAGAAAACATCAATATTCAGTCCGCTATCTAAATAAATTGAGGACCTAAAGTTATACTGATAACTGATTATTAACATTATTTGGATAATTACAGGGACTCCCCATGCTCCATCCTGGCACCATACAGATAGTGCCAGAGCGATCACTATAAATTTTTAGTGACACTGAAAATCACTGGATAGATCTAGCGAGTAGCACTTTTCCAAATATTATATTGTGAGCTCTTCCTCCAAGCTCACTGGCTGTTTCTTAAATAGTCACTGTGCAACAGTCACGGGTGGTGTTGCACATCATCTGTGCTGCCATTCTCACTGGAGAATGTACTTACAGTTTACTGCCTATCCATGCCTTTTACCTTCTGACACTGTGATCTCATTTGGTTGTTGCTGAACACCTCCTGATGCAATTGAGTCAGGCCAGAACCTCTGCACAGGTCGGTTCTGAGAAGTTTTTTTCTTTGTTTTGGGAGTTTCAGCACAGCTGGAATCCAACATGGGCTGAAGAATGCGTCTTCGGGCATTAATGAACCTAAACAAGATTAACAAGTAAATATAAAACAGAGTAAAACAGCAAAATTATCAAATATTTAAAACAGTGGCTCCCAACCTTTTTTCTGTTGTGATACACCTGGCAAGTAATGTTCATATACATGATACATTGAAGAGTACAATCTCTAGCTGAACAAAAAAAAGAGGGGGAGAGACCTGCAATATTTCCAGCTTGGACTGGAGGCAACATTGATCAATGAAGGAGGGGGAGTAAGATTATGAAGCAGTTATAGGGATTGCAAATACCCACTTCCTTGCTTTATACTCTCCCGAGCCTGAAGGCATGCATGATTACCTGAGAGCAGCTGAGGCCTGCATAAAAGACTCCAGAGCCCTGCCCTGTTGAGGTATTCCTAACAGGGGCTCTACAGGTCAAACAAGGTAGAAATTTCCTTGAGCAGAGAAGGTTGTTGAACTCTAGTAACCTTCTCAGCTTTGGGAATGGCTGACACCTAATCAAGTGTTAGATCCCTCCCTACCCACCCCGACTCCCACCCACCCCTAGTGAGAAGTCTTGCTCTACAGGGCACCACCCCATTTAACAAAGCACAGAGACTTGTAGCAACACGTTTTGAATATAATTAAAGAGATTTAACTGCTTTTTCTCTGAAAGGACAGCTGGGAAACCGGATGGTACTTGGTAGATCTCTCTCTTTTGCTTTAACAGATACCTAAGCTCCACGAACAAAACAATGGCTGGGAAAAATCGTATCGCTAAAGCTGTTGCCCCCATTACAGCTTCTGCCTCTGTCCAGACAGAGGTCCTAATGCCAGTTGAAGGACCGGTTCCATGTGCAGGGTGCCTGCATGCTGAAGCTCTGAGGAAACAAAGTGGAGGAACTCAGAGAGGAGATGGCGAGGCTGAGGAGCATTCAAGACAGTGAGAAGTACATTGATGAGATGCTTCTTGCAGCAACCAAGCTCTCCAGCAGGGGAGAAAGCATAGTTACTCACCTGTAACAGGTGATCTCCGGGAACAGCAGGAATTTAGTCTTCACATATGGGTATCGTCGGTACCGACGGAACCTGCGCGGGAATGCTCCCCAGCGTCCAATTAGAAAGCTTTTGGGAGCATCCCACAGCGCCTGCGTGCTGCCTTCCCGCCTTTCCCAACTGCCTCTCTCCAGTTGAGTTTAAAGCTGAGACAAAGAGAGAGAGAGGGAAAGAGAAAGAGATAGATAGAGAGATACAACTTCTAGGGAAGGTGGGTGGGTTGTGAAGACTAAATTCCTGCTGTTCCCGGAGATCACCTGTTACAGGTGAGTAACTATGCTATCTCCAGAAACAAGCAGGAATGTAGTCTACACATATCGGGACTCCCTAGCTTTAGATGCCAGGGAGAGACCCCAGAAGTTGTGTGTCCCTGAGAAAGGGCTCCACTTCCCCCCATGGATCTCTGGCATCCAACCAGGGATGGTGGGTAGGAGTTGATTATGTACGGAACAGGTGTTGGAGAACAGCCTGACCAAGCAAGGCATCCCGGCGGGAGTCCTTGTCCAAGCAGTAATGGGCTATGAAGGTATGAACCGAGGCCCAGGTGGCTGCTCGACAGATATCGTCGATAGACACAGAGTGCAGATGAGCCATTGAAACTGCCATGGCTCTCACATTGTGAGCTGTGACATGGCCCTCCAGAGGAAGATTCTTAATCTGATAGGCAAAGGAAATACAGTGAGCAATCCAGTTAGACAGTGTTCTCTTGGAGACTGGAAGTCCCAAATGAGAAGGATCAAAAGCAACAAAGAGTTGAGAGGACTTTCTATGTTGCTGTTCTTTGTAAGTAAAAGGCTAAAGCTCTTTTACAGTCCAAAGTATTTATTTATTTATACATCTTTTCTATACCGCCACTTCCAGAGATCAGTGGCGGTTTACAGGTAACAAACTTTAATAATAGAGTACTATTATTTTACATAGAACAGATTTAGAACAAAGAACATTCAACTATTAAATGTAACTCAAAATACAATGAGATAACAGGAGAGGTAGGAACGTTTGAACTGGGTATGAATTAGTTAATGTTTCAAAACATAATATGTCAACAGTAAAGGGATATATTTACATTAAATTACATTAAAGTATGAAGATTCCTTTCTGCATTTGATGCATGAGGCCTTGGAAAAAACACAGGCAGGTAGACCACTTGGTTTAGATGAAAAGGCGAGACCACCTTTAGCATAAAGTGTGGATGAGTCCTAAGGACTACCTTGTCATGATGGAACCTTGTATAAGGTGGATGAGCCACTAGTGCCTGCAACTCACTGATGCGACGTGCTGATGTGATTGCAATGAGAAAGATAACCTTCCAAGAAAGGAATTTCAATGAGGTAGTAGCTAAGGGTTCGAAAGGTAGCTTCATGAGCTGACCAAGAACCAGGTTTAAGTCCCATGCCACCGGTGGTGGCCTAATGGGAGGCTTAGTTAGAAGAAGGCCTCTCATAAATCTTGCTATAAGAGGATGGGAGGAAATAGGTTGTCCATTTAGAGGCTTGAAAGAAGCTGCAATAGCACTCAAATGTACTCTTACTGAGTTAGTCTTAAGTCCTGCATTGGATAAATGAAGGAGATACTCCAGTAATGATTCCAGAGGTATCGCAAGGGGGTTAAGACCCTTTTGCAAACACCATATGGTAAACCATTTCCACTTGAAAGCATATGAGCGTCTTGTGGAAGGCTTCCTGGAAGCAAAGAAACATAGAATCATGATGACAGAAAAAGACCACATGGCCTATCTAGTCTGTCCCACAAAGAGACGTGGATAGCAACGAAGGACGTGTGAAAATCTTTATTGGTCAAATCAGCCAAAGGCCCGACACAGGCCGTGTTTCGGAATTCCCTTCTTCAGGGGCTAAATGGCTAAAGACAAATACACAAATTAAAATAAACAACAAAAATAGTTATTTAAAAACAAAATCAAACTGGCTAAAACCACGGACATCAATGAATGCATACTGAAACAGTTTTAAATATACAAATAATAATAACAAATTAAAAACATTTTTCTAATAAACGGATGTATCAATATAAATATATAAATAAATAAATATAAATATAAATGGTGGAACAAATAAGTACGGCTAACAACAGAACGACACAAAAATGCACCTAAACAGTACAGATGCAGGGGGCTACATTTTGAAAAACCTGTCGGGTCTGGCGCGCCTACCGTATGACACAAATATGATTTTATGATAGCTTACATAACGATGACTTTGTTGCCATCCTCGGTTCATTCCTGCAACACGCAGATGCAGGGGGTTACATTTTTAAAAAAAATAAGTTGCCGTGTCCGGCGCGCTGACCGATATCTTCCTCACTGATGTTGCTTAAATTTAGAGTATACGTAGCGGTTTATACTGCGAATCTTAAAACTTTTTTATAAATGGATTTTTATTGTTGTATCCGCTATATCATTATCATTGATAATTTTTAATTTTTAATTATTAATTTTTGATAATGGTTGAGTGGGTTTAAAAGTCTTTTGATGTTTTTTAATCGCTCATACAAATGAAGAGTTTTTCCATCTCTTTTGAATTCATTGAGACATGGTTTGAGGTGGTCAGAGACTTTTGTCAATGAAAATATTTTATTTGTTTAGAATTGATGTTGCTAACTTTTTTTAGATGAAGTGGCCTGTGTAGTATAATAACTGGTGAAATGGGCAGTTTGTGACTATTGTATATCATTTTTGAATGTACTCTGACTATTTTCACGCATTCATGTTTCGTTGTGTCCCCCAATTTTGAATTGTTCTTTTGTATTTCTTAAAAATCTATCGGATCGTTTTCACAGATGCCACTTATACCGTTTTTAGAATTCCAAATGGATGTTTGTTTTTAAAATCATAATTTGTTAATTTTGGTTAGTTTTTAGTCCTTGTTTTCATCATCTTGGCAAATTGTTACATTTAATTGTTTATATCTTTTTAGGTTTTACAGATTGCACATTATGATCATAGGAAGAGTGTCTTGGTCAGGTATCATTTTTAGTTTCATTCTCTCATTTTATTACTCTTTTTTCAATTTACATGGGTTGTCTTCATCTCTCTCGAATTCTATTTATACCTTTTGAAATTAATAACTTATTATTATTATTTTTTATAATTAATTTAAAAAAATTTTTTTTTTTTTATATACATGTATGGATTTCATGATGTTTGTTTTTTCTATTTAAGAGTAATTTATTTACAAGTTTTCAATTTAAATGTTTGTTTTTTGTTATAGCACAATTTTGAAGATATACACTGTTTTAGTCCTTTTTGGTTAATTTATACAGTCTGTTGATTCAGGTATGTGTAATTTATATGTTTTTTAAATACGTCATTTTATGCTATATTAAAAAACATTCATTATTCGTTGAAACATTTATTATTATTTATCTACATATTTACATTTACATATTTATATAATTTATATCTTTTATATATATTTATATGTTCTTATCAATTGTACCGTCTAGGTGTCATATTTGTTATAGTATATTTTTGAAGACACACATTGTTTTAGTTCTTTTTGGTTAATTGATATAGTCTACTGATGCAGAGATATGTAATTTATATATGTTTTTTTAAATATAATAATAATAATTTTTGGATTATATTATGAAATGTTTATTGTCTGTTGAAACATTTATTATTTATTTACAAATTTATGTTTATCAAATTTATATTTTCTTATATATATTTATATACTTTCCTTCATTTTTAATTGTACTGTTTAGGTGCATTTTTGTGTCGTTCTGTTGTTAGCCGTACTTATTTGTTCCACCATTTATATTTATATTTATTTATTTATATTTATATTGATACATCCGTTTATTAGAAAAATGTTTTTAATTTGTTATTATTATTTGTATATTTAAAACTGTTTCAGTATGCATTCATTGATGTCCGTGGTTTTAGCCAGTTTGATTTTGTTTTTAAATAACTATTTTTGTTGTTTATTTTAATTTGTGTATTTGTCTTTAGCCATTTAGCCCCTGAAGAAGGGAATTCCGAAACACGGCCTGTGTCGGGCCTTTGGCTGATTTGACCAATAAAGATTTTCACACGTCCTTCGTTGCTATCCACGTCTCTTTGTTGGACTGCTTTTGCACGTGGTGTTGTGCCCTTTGTTGGACCCTATCTAGTCTGTCCCTCCATAACAAAAACTACAACAGTCCACTTTTTACCTTTAGAGATCCTCTGTGTTGGTCCCATGGTTTTTTGAATTCAGTTACTGTCCTCATCTCTACCACCTCCACTGGGAGACTATTCCATGGATCCACTACTCTTTCTGTAAAGAAATATTTCCGCATATCACTCCTGAATCTATCTCCCTTCGCCCTCATCCCATATCCCCTCGTAGCAGAACTTGCTTTCAATTGAAAGATGCTCTCTCCCTGAACATTTATGCCACGGAGGTATTTAAACATCTCAATCATATCACCTGTATCCCGCCTTTCCTCTAAGGTGTACATATTAAGATCCTTAAGTCTGTCCTCATATGCTTTATAATGAAGCCCATTAATCATTTTAGTAGCCACCCTCTGCACCGACTCCATCCTGTTCACATCCTTTTGAAGGTGCGGTCTCCAGAATTGCACACCATACTCCAAATGAGGTCGCACCAAAGACTTATACAGAGGCATTATCACCTCCTTTTTTCTGCTAGCCATTCCTCTCCGTATGCACCCAAGCATCCTTCTAGCTTTTGCCGTCGCCTTTTCTACCTGTTTAGCTACTTTAAGATCATCAGACACAACCATGCCTAGGTCCCGCTCTTCTTTAGTGGACAAAAGTACTTCACCTCCTATACTGTATTGCTCCCTTGGATTGCTGCAGCTCAAATGCATGACCTTACATTTTTTAACATTAAATCCCAGCTGCCAAATTCTAGACCATTCTTCAAGCTTAGCTAGATCCCTCCTCATGTTATCTACACCTTCCTGGGTGTCTACTCTATTGCAGATTTTGGTATCATCTGCAAAGAGGCAAGCTTTACCCGACAGCCCTTCCGCTATATCACTAACAAAGATGTTAAAAAGAATCAGACGAAGGACAGATTCCTGGGGCACACCACTGGTAACATCCTTCTCCTCAGAGTGAGCTCCATTTACTTGTACTCTTTGTCGCCTCCCACCCAACCAATTTCTAACCCAAGCAGTAACTTTAGGGTCCATCCCTAGGGTGCTCAGTTTGTTTATAAGTCGCCTGTGAGGAACAGTGTCAAAGGCTTTACTGAAATCTAAATACACCACATCTAGAGCTCTCCCTCGGTCCAACTCCCTGGTCATCCAGTCAAAGAAATCAATCAGATTTGTCTGACAAGACCTGCCTCTGGCGAATCCATGCTGCCTCGGATCCTGTAATCCGCTGGACTCCAGAAACCTCACTATTTTCTCTTTCAGCAGCGTTTCCAATAATTTACTCACCACCGAAGTTAAACTAACCGGCCTGTAGTTTTCAACCACATCCTTACTTCCGCTTTTGTGTAAAGTCACCACATGAGCCTCTCTCCAGTCCTTTGGCACCACTCCTGACTCCAACGAGGCATTGAAAAGGTCAGTCAGTGGAGTTGCTAGAACGTCCCCAAGTTCCCTCAGTATTCTAGGGTGTATCCCATACGGTCCCATCGCTTTGTCTACTTTAAGTTGAGCTAGTTGAGCTAGTTTCTTTACTTGATGAGGGAGGTTAAGATCATGGAGATTTAGGCCGTCAGCAACCAAGCCCTGAGATGCAGAGACTGGGGATTGGGATGCCATAACATTCCGTCCTCCTGGGACAGGAGATCTGGAGCAGACCCTAACTCCAGAAAGGGAGCTTGAGAGAGATGTAGAAGCAGAGGGTACCACACTTGCCCTGGCCAATGTGGAGCTATGAGAATCATACGGCCCCTGTCTCTCTGAAGCTTGAACAGGGTTTTGGGAATTAGGGGAATGGGTGGAAAGGCATAAAGGAAGTCTTGACCCCAGTGAAGGAGGAAAGCATCCCTGGCCTGAGAGCCCTGAGCCATAATTCTGGAACAGAACCGGGGTAGTTTGGCATTCAACGGACTTGCAAAGAGGTCTATGTTCAGGGTTCCCCAAATTTGAAAAATCTTGGCCTCCTGGTCTGCATGCAGAGACCATTCGTGTGGAAGCAGAATTCGACTGAGTCTGTCTGCCCAAGAGTTTTTTATGCCTGGAAGATACAATGCCAGGAGATGAATCTGATGCTCTCTGGTGAGGGCACATAGTCGCAAAGCTTCGTTGGAAAGCGACAGAGAGCCTGTTCCCCCCTGCTTGTTCACATAGAACATGGCTACTTGATTGTCCGTGTGAATGAGGACTGACTTGTAGCTGAGTAGGGTGTGGAACACTCAAAGAGCAAGGAAGATTGCTCTGAGCTCTAAGAGATTGATATGTAGATGAGTCTCCTGTGGAGTCCAAGTGCTTTGGGTGGAGAGGTCTTGCAGATGAGCTCCCCAACCCATCGGAGAAGCATCTGTTGTGAGAGTTGCCTGGGGTAAAGGTTGTTGAAATGGGGACCCCAGAAACAGGTTTTGAGTGGAGTGCCATCATTGGAGGGACAAAATAAGGCGATTTGTGTTTGCTATTTTGTCTGACAGGCACCCTGATGCTTGGGTCCATTGAGTGGATAAAGTCCACTGGGCTGCTCTCATATGAAGGCGGGCATAGGGAACCACATACACGGTAGATGCCATGTGGCCTAGTAGTTGTAACATCTCTCGAGCAGTGAGATGAGGTTTTAGCACTGCTTGAGAAGCTAACTGCACCATGCGAAGGCAACGGGTCTGAGGAAGATAGGCCCTTGCTTTTCTGGTATCCAGCAAAGCTCCTATGAACTCTAGAGACTGAGTGGGAGTTAGACTGGATTTTGGGATGTTTATGACCAGACCCAAATACTGAAGGATACGCATTGTGCAAGATAGAGAAATCCCGGCCTCTGACTCTGATGGGGCTCGAATGAGCCAGTCGTCTAAGTAAGGGAAGACGAATATTCCTAGAGTGCGAAGAAATGCTGCTACCACAGCCATGGATTTCGTAACCACCCTTGGTGCTGAGGCCAGGCCACAAAAGAAGCACCCTGTACTGGTAATGCTTTCCTTGAAAAAGGAACCGAAGAAACTTTCTGTGAGTTGGATGGATGAGAACATGAGTGTATGCATCCTTGAGATCTAGAGAACAAAGCCAATCCTGACTCTGAAGGTATGGCAGCAGAGTTCCCAGAGAAATCATCTTGAATTTCTCCTTGAACAGGAATTTGTTCAATTCTCTGAAGTCTAAAATAGGTCTGTGTCCCCCTGTTTTCTTTGGGATAAGGAAATAGGGGGAGTAAAACCCTGTACCCTGTTGATGAATGGGTACTTCTTCTATTGCCCCTTGGGCAAGACGCACAGTGACCTCTTGATCTAACAGTTTGGTGAGAGAGGTCTGAGAATTGAACTGTCTTATCATTGTGGGAGGGGGCATGCACGAAAAGTGAAGCTTGTACCCCTCTTTTATAATGGAGAGTGTCCATTGTTCTGCTGTTATCTGCCCCCATGTGGGGGCAAAGTGACACAACCTTCCTGGAATGGTGAAAGGGTCTGGTCCATTGAGAGCCAGGAAGGCTAAGTTCTCCAGATGAAAGTCAAAGGCCTTGTGGAGGCTGAGACGGTTGAGGCTTAGCAGTCTTTGCTTTCCTTTGTTTAGGTGGTTGCTGACTCTTTCGGGCAGAATGACCTGCAGAACGTCCCTGCTGGGAATAAGAGGGATAAAACCTCTTCTTCTTGGAGAAGAATGGTTTCTTGAAAGATTTCTTTCTTGCAGGATCAGCTGTGGCTTTGGATAATCTATCCAAAGTAGAGTTGTCAGCATCTAATTCATTGGCTTTCTCTTGCCAATTCTTGCCAAATAGATTCTCACCTGTACAAGGAATATTGCCCAGTTTGTCCTGCACCCAGAGCTCCAAATGGAGCCAGGCAATTCTACGTGCACCTATGGCAATGGCAGAGGTTCTGTTTATGCAATCAAAGCAGTCAAAAGCTGCACGGTTGACAAACTTAGAAATATCCTGGGCATGTTTAACCAGTGTGAGAAAATCCTGCCTCTTATCATCAGGAAGAAGAGGGCTCAAAACCTCTAAATCTCCTGTGACTTCCTTAAGGAACATTCCCATATATAAAATATAGGAAATGATCCTGGCAGAAAGCATGGATGCCTGGAAAGTACAACGTCCAAAGGCATCCAAAGTTCTACACTCACATCCTGGAGGATTAGAGGCATGCCTCTTTGCACTCCTGATCCTCCTCATAGCTGATTCCATTATAATAGAGTGGTGAGGAAGCTAAGTCTTCTGGAACCCAGGACAAGGAGGGACTCGATACATGGAATCCAGTCTACGAGAGTGAGGAGAGGTGGTAAGAGGTGTTTCCCACATTCTTAGCATGAGATCATGTAAGATCTCATGGATAGGCAAAGTAGCTGCCTCTTTAGGAGCCTTGGGATATTTTTAGAATCTCCAACTCCTTTGTTCTGGGCTCTGTTTCAGGAGCCACAGTAATGGAAAGACCTCGAGCCACCTCCCTGATAAAATCCTGAAAGGAGATATCTTCTGGAGGAGACATCCTACGTTTAGGAGAGGAAGGCTCCTCCGGGAGAAGTATTCCGGTACCGACAGAGATGTCAGAATCCTCAGACTCTTCCGAGGATTCGAAGTACCTTCTGTCCGGATGCTCCTGAAGAGCCCGATACCCATACCGACCGAAGTCGGTACCGGGGGGAAATCAGTACCGGTGTGTCGGTAATGGAAGGCATCGCATGACTGGGTGCCGGCAAGGCAGACACCGATGTCGATGCCAATGCTGTTGGTACCGGTACCGGTGCCGGAGTTGGTGCCAGTACCGGTTGAACTGTCTGACGCAGTTCTGAGGGTGTCGATGCCGCAAGGAGAGCCGCCAGACTGCGTTCAATAGCCAGGAACCTCTGGTCTATCGACGCTGTCGATGTCTGGGTAACGGTACCGGAGAAAGCAGCCGGTACCCTAGAGCATGGCACCAGTAGTTCTGCCGAGGTTGAGGCATCGAGAACATCCTGGAGCCCCAATAATGATTTGGAAGCCGAAGCCTCTCGCCGGGGCAATTTTGCCGGTACAGAACTCTCAAGGGCAACGCCAGAGGCATCTCGATGCTTGGAAGGAGATCTACCCTTTGAGGACCGCCAGACTTATGTTTAGTTACCTGAGATCCATGGGAGGAAGACGAAGCCCTGGAAGATGTCGATGCCACAGAAGCTGCATCGGAGGGAAAAAGGGTGCTGAGCTTAGCAGCTCGGTTTTGTCGACCCCTCTTGGACATCATGGCACAAGCCATACACTCGGAGATGGAGTGGTCAGGACCTAAACATTTAAGACACCACTCATGGGTGTCGGTGACGGAGATGGTACCGCCACACTTGGTGCACTTTTTGAAACCCGAAGCGGGTTTTTCCATAGTGGAGGAAACTTTGGGCCTAAGGCCCAAAATGGCGCATGCACCTGGAAAAGAAAAGTTTGGAAAAAAATACTATATATATATTTTTTTTTTAGAAAGAAAGAAAGAAGAAGAAGAACCGGCGGTACCGGTATAGCATCGAGGAAGGCAGACGCAACCACAAAAAAGGAGGAGAATAAGGAAATGTTTTCTAGGTGACAGGAACAACAACCTGTTGGCTCCGCGGAAAACAAAGAACTGGAGAGAGGCAGTTGGGAAAGGCGGGAAGGCAGCACGCAGGCGCTGTGGGATGCTCCCAAAAGCTTTCTAATTGGATGCTGGGGAGCGTTCCCGCGCGGGCTCCATCGGTACTGAAGATAACCATATGTGAAGACTACATTCCTGCTTGTTCCTGGAGATGATGGGTGCCAACAGAATGTTGATGGTTGGATACAAGTCACCAGGGCCTGCAAAATCACCAATCCAACTTCTCCAGCCCTTGAATTGAAGAACCATTATGCAGCCCTGGAAGTGGAGGAGGTGAAAGCATCCCTGGAAAGGGAAGAACCAAAGCTCAAGTACCCCAAAGTTGCAGAATCAGTGACCACAAGGAAGCAAAGGGTAGTGGTGGTTGGAGACTCTCTTCTGAGGGGTACTGAGGCGTCCATCTGTCAACTGGACTTGATGTCCAGAGAGGTATGCTGTCTGCCTGGTGCCAAAATCCAAGATGTTACGGACAGTTTGCCAAGACTCATCAAGCCCACTGACTATTACCCAATGTTGCTAATCCATGTTGGAACAAATGATACTGCCAGATATCCCTCGGAACGTATCAAAAGTGACTTCCTGGCTCTGGGACAGAGGGTGAAGCAGTTAGGTGCACAGGTGGTGTTCTCTTCAATCCTCCCTGTTGAGGGTAAAGGCCAAGGTAGAGAGGCTTGCATCCTGGAGATGAATGCATGGCTGCGTGGATGGTGTCATCGAGAACGTTTTAGTTTCCTAGACCATGGGATGCTGTTCCAAGGATTGCAGAGCAGAGATGGTATAAATCTGTCCAAGAAAGGTCAACGCGTCTTTGGTAGTAGACTGGTTAATCTACTGAAGAGGGCTTTAAACTAGATTCATTGGGGATGGGTGAAGAAACCCTCCAGGTAGGTGATACATTAAATACCTTTATGGAAATGGGTAACAGGGGTAACATATGGAAAGCAGTATGTAGCAGTATGTCCGTAGCATGGGAAATAAGATCCCTGATGTTGAAGCTTTGGTGGGAGTGGCTGAATTGGATTTAGTGGCAGTTACAGAAACATGGTTCACAAAAAACCATGATTGGGATGTAACTATACCTGGCTATACTTTATTCAGAAAGGACAGGGTAGGAAGAAGGGGAGGAGGAGTGGCACTCTATGTAAAAACTACTATTAAAGCTTTGGAATTACAGAGCTTAAAAGGGAGAAAGGAGAGGGAAAGAGAAGTCTATTTGCATTGGTGTGATATACAGACCTCCCTCACAAGAGGAAGAGGTGGACAGAGAGTTAATTGAAGACATACGCAGCACTGCTAGGAAAGGGGAAGTGCTACTGATAGGAGATTTCAATATGCCAGATGTTGACTGGCACATTCCTGCTGCAGTATCATCTAGAAGTAAGGAGATCCTGGATTCTCTACAGGGAGAACTATTCAGGCAATTGATAACAGACCCCACACGTGAAGGGGCCATACTGGACTTGGTGCTTACCAATGGTTTAAGTGTTTCTGATGTTGTAGTGGGAGATCATTTTACATCCACTGATCACCAGATGGTGTGGTTCAGTATTAGGACTAGGGCTGTTAGAATCCATTCAAAGGTGAGGATCTTAGACTTTAGAAAAACTAACTTTGCCAAGATGGGCCAATACCTCAGGGAGTCGTTAGTGGGATGGGAACAGCTGGGGGATGTAGAAAAACAGTGGGCAAAACTGAAAGGGGATAGTGTAAGGGCAACCAACCTTTTTGTTAAAGTGGTAAATAAAGGTAAAAGGAAAAGGAGAACGCTATGGCTTTCGAAAGAAGTAGCTGAAAAAGTGAAGAAAAAGAGGGAGGCCCTCACGAAATACAAGAGATCACAGAGAGAGGAAGACAGGCATCTATATTTGGAAAAACGTAGAGAAGCTAGCAAAGTAGTCAGGAAGGCAAAGATTCAAAAGGAGGAAGAAATAGCCAATGCAATAAAATGGGGGGGGATAAGACATTTTTCAGATATGTAAGTGAGAAGAGGAAGGGCAAAAGTGGTATTGTCAGACTCAAGGGTGCAGGGGAGGAATATGTAGAAGCTGATAAGGATAAAGCGGAACTGCTTAACAAATATTTCTGTTCTGTGTTCACAGATGAAGAACCAGGAGTAGGACCTCAGATAACACCCACAAACAGGAACAGAAGCGAGGGAGATCTTGAACAATTTTCAGAAGACTGTGTTCGTGAGAAACTAACTCAACTTCAAGTAGACAAAGCGATGGGACCGGAGGGGATACACCGTAGAATACTGAGGGAACTTGGGGACATTTTAGCAGCTCCACTGACTGACCTTTTCAATGCCTCGTTGGAGTTGGGAGTGGTGCCAAAGGACTGGAGAGAGGCTCATGTGGTGCCTTTACACAAAAGCAGAAGTTAAGGATGTGGTTGAAAACTACAGGCCGGTTAGTTTAACTTCGGTGGTGAGTAAATTATTGGAAACGCTGCTGAAAGAGAAAATAGTGAGGTTTCTGGAGTCCAGCAGATTACAGGATCCGAGGCAGCATGGATTCACCAGAGGCAGGTGTTGTCAGACAAATCTGATTGATTTCTTTGACTGGGTGACCAGGGAGTTGGACCGAGGGAGAGCCCTAGATGTGGTGTATTTAGATTTCAGTAAAGCCTTTGACACTGTTCCTCACAGGCGACTTATAAACAAACTGAGCACCCTACGGATGGACCCTAAAGTTGTTACCAGTGATGTGCCCCAGGGATCTGTCCTTGGTCTGATTCTTTTTAACATCTTTGTTAGTGATATAGCGGAAGGGCTGTCGGGTAAGGTTTGCCTCTTTGCGGATGATACCAAAATCTGCAATAGAGTAGACACCCAGGAAGATGTAGATAATATGAGGAGGGATCTAGCTAAGCTTGAAGAATGGTCTAGAATTTGGCAGCTAGGATTTAATGTTAAAAAATGTAAGGTCATGCATTTGGGCTGCAGCAATCCAAGGGAGCAATATAGTATAGGGGTGAAGTACTTTTGTTCACTAAAGAAGAGCGGGACCTAGGCGTGGTTGTGTCTGATGATCTTAAAGTAGCTAAACAGATAGAAAAGGCGACGGCAAAAGCTGGAAGGATGCTTGGCTGCATACGGAGAGCAATGGCTAGCAGAAAACAGGAGGTGATAATGCCTCTGTATAAGTCTTTGGTGCGAGCTCACCTTCAAAAGGATGTGAACAGGAAGGAGTCAGTGCAGAGGGTGGCTACTAAAATGATTAGTGGTCTTCATTATAAAGCATATGAGGACAGACTTAAGGATCTTAATATGTACACCTTAGAGGAAAGGCGTGATAGAGGTTATATGATTGAGATGTTTAAATACCTCAATGGCATAAATGTTCAGGGAGCCTCTTTCAATTGAAACAAGTTCTGCTACGAGGGGGACATAGGATGAGGGTGAAGGGAGATAGATTCAGGAGTGATATGCAGAAATATTTCTTTACGGAAAGAGTAGTGGATCCGTGGAATAGTCTCCCAGTGGAGGTGGTAGAGATGAGGACAGTAACTGAATTCAAAAAAGCATGGGACAGACACAGAGAATCTATAAAGGTAAAAAGGGGACTGTTGTAGTTGTTGATATGGAAGAACAGACTAGATAGGCCATGTGGTCTTTTTCTGTCGTCATATTTCTATGTTTCTATGACTATTAAGAAAAGCATGGGCTTGCTGTCTATGCCAAACTTTTGGTGACACAACAGTGTGTCCTGACACACTGGTTGAGAACCTTTGATTTACAATAACCTCTCAAGAGAGACTGTCTACCTGGGTTAACTCGATGGGTTGATCATTTCATTTCATAATTTACTAGGTGGTTTACAAAATACATACACATCAGATATAACAAAGAAATTTAATGTGGACAAGTTCAAAATTATGCACTCAGGGAAGAACAATCCAAACTACAGTTACATAACGCAAGGTTCCATATAGCATAGTTACTCACCTGTACCAGGTGTTCTCCAGGGACAGCAGGAATCAGTCCTCACTTATGGGTGACATCGGCACTGACGGAGCCCGCGCAGAGCAATTCTCCAGCTTTCAAAGAAATCCCCTGGGATTGCTGCCACGCATGCATGGTCCTCTTCCCACCCCCCAGGGTGCCATCTTGCTCAGTCAGGTCCCTTAGCTTGAGCCCTAACAAACAGATGGCAAGGGAAGGATAAAAATCCAGCAACTTATCAGGGGAGGTGGGAAGGTAGTGAGGACTGATTACTGCTGTCCCAGGAGAACACCTGTTACAGGCGAGTAACTACGCTTTCTCCAGGAGCAAGCAGGAAGTCAGTCCTCACTTATGGGACTCCCCAGCTACAGGCTAATGAACCTGTAACCAAAAACGCTTCCACGAGGTCATAAGCAGAAGCCGATGCCCGAAGGAGCCCGAGTCCCCAGGTCCCTGGGGCAAAACCCTCGGTAGCCGTCGAGAAGGGTCTGAGGGCAGGAATTGCTTATACTCCAAACAGATTACGGAGTACAGCCTGGCCGAAGGCGCTGTCCCGTTGGGACTCCCTCTCCAGGCAGTAATATGAAGCAAAGGTATTCGCCGAAGCCCAGGTTGCAGCCCGGCAGATATCCATCAGAGGCACTGAGCACAGTCCGCCATCCAGATGGATAGCGTGTGTTTTGTGACTGCCTGCCCCAAGCAATTGGGATCGTAGGACACGAAGAGCCGGCCAGACTTGCGATGAGGCAAGATAGAAGGCAAGAGCCAATGCTTGGGTATCAGTGACGAATACTTGCACCACTATCCTAGAACATAGCACCAGTAGTTCTCCTGAGGTCAAGGTCTCGGGAGCATCCTGGGGCCCCTCGATGGCTTTAGAGGACAGATCTTGCTGCCAGGGCTGTTTGGCAGGCCAATTCACCTCCAGAGTAATGCCCAAGGCATCTCGATTCCAAGAACGAGATCTACCTCTGGAGGGATTTTCTGGTTTTGATGAAGACTTCTGCTTGGATACTTTTGATATCTGTAATCCATGAGAGGAGGATGAGGCTCTCGATGACGTTGATGCCAAAGATACTGCGTCTGAAGTGAAAAGAGTTCCAAATTTAGAGGCCCAATTCTGCAGGCCTTTCTTTGTCAACTTTTTACAAAGGGAACATTCTGTTGGATGGTGGTTGGGCCCGATGCATTTCAAGCACCAGTCATGTGTGTCAGTTGCCGAGATGGTACTGCCATACTTGGAACATTTTTTTAAAACCACTAGTTGGTTTCTCCTTACAGTCAGTGGACAGTATGCTAGGGTTTAAGGTCTAAGATGGCTTTGATGCTCCTGAAGGTTTTTTTGGTTTTTGTTTTTTTTTAGTAAAAGAAAGAATGAAAGAAAGAAAAAATTAGGGAACCGGTAGTATCGAGATGGGGCTGGCATCGACGGGAAGGCAAACACTAACCACAAAAAACTAGACAGAAAATTTTCTGTGGTGACAGGATTTGCTTCCTGCTGGCTCCATGGAAAATGAAGAACTGAAGAGAGGAAGTTGGGTAGGTGGGATGACAGGCGAGCAGGTGCAGTGGAGTGCTCCCAAAAGCTTTCCTATTGGGTGCTGGGGAGCGTTCCCACGAAGGCTCCGTCGGTACCTATGTCACCCATATGTGAAGACTACAGTCCTACTTATTCCTGGAGATAAACACAACTGATCCCATGTGTGTCCTCTCCCCTCTCACTTACAGTAACTATGGCGTGCAATGCACCCTTGAGGCGCTGAAGTGCCATTTCCAGATGCTGCAGCGGAGGGACCAGTGCAACTCCAGTGCATCCCGGAGAGCTTGGTAGCAGAGGAAGGTCAGTGAGTTACTCATTGGGCCCCATCAGAACCAGAGAGTTACAGCCGTGCCTGTGGAGAGGTGCAGGCAGACCTGGCGGTGTGGTATCCTCTGTACACAATGATGGTGACATGCCTTTGCCCGCCCCCCCTTCCCCCCAGTGCTGCTATGCCATGTGTGCACCAGCCGCACACAATCCCTGTGGGGGTGCACACACATGGAGGGAGAAGTGGCTGGGACAGGTTACCTTAGGCCGGAGGGCCAGGGGTTCAATTTCTGCATGGGGACCTCAGGCCAGGGGGACTGGGGTCTCTAGTCCCATGGCCACTCCTTGTGGCCTTGGGCAAGCCACTTAACCCTCCATTGCCTCAGGTACACTTAGATTATGAGCCCTTTGGGGAAAAGGGAATAAAAAGTTTGGATAAATATATGTAAACCACTCTGAAGCGCATAGTAAAAAAGGGCGGTATATCAAGCGCCTAAACCATAAACCATGGGTGTAGTATGGCATGGAATGGCAGCACACACTCACAGCATCATGTACAGATACCCACAGCGCACCCACTGGCACCGCCCCTTGTGGGAGGCTGTGACCCCCGGGGATGTTGAGGATGGTGGGCCACAGATGCCCATGGGAGGGGGTGCAGAGCGGGATGGATGTGGGCACCGAGAAAGGCATGTAGTGTGCACTGTGGGACGGCACACACCTGTGGCCTAAAGGGGGGGGTTCCGCAATGCATGTGAGGTCCCCTGGAGATGTGCTGGTCCCAGACCATGGCCACGCAGGTGGGGCTATCAAACCTTCCCTCCTTCTTTCCTGACAGCCAGTTTGAGGGAGGAGTCATCAAGCTCTGGTACACCACAGGCACAGACCCCAGAGGCAGACCTGCTGCAGTGCATCCCTCCCAGCCTTCAACCCTCCTGCCCCTCACCCTTTGAGCCCTTCCCCTCCTGCAGGAGGGGAAGGGCTCAAAGGGTGAGGGGCAGGAAGGGGAGTCAGCAGGCACCCAGCAAGGGGACCAGGGGAGGGACAGTGAACCCTTGACAGTGTAGTCTTGAAGGACTACAAAAGGGAACTGCTACTTTTGGAGAGAGATCTGCAATAGTGAGTATATACTTCTGGGAATTTTTCTGAAGGGAATTCTTTGGATTAAAGCTGATTATCTGTGAACCCAGTGTATTTGTTAAATCAGTCAGGGCCTAGTAGCAGCAGCTTAAGTTTAAATTTAAAACACAGAAGAGAGCTTTCTGGTTAAATTTAAAACCCAGCAGAGAGCTTCTAGTTTAAATTTCATACTAAGTCAGAGCCTAGCAGCAGCAAAGAGCTTTAATTTAAATCAAATCAGAATATAAATTAGCATAAAAGGCAAAACAGGGTCAGTATTCTTTGAGCAATAAATAAAGTCATCTAGAGACCTTTACAAAGAGGCCGTCTACCTAGGGGGCAAGAGACCTGTGAAACATTTTAAATAGGCGTTAAAGCCAGGTGGCAGGTCAAAAGGCCATTTTGAAAGACTCCTTCCATCCAAGCAAGGACTGTTAATCACCCAGGAAGTTGGTCACAGCTTACTTCAGAAGCACAGGACAGGGCACTATGTAGCAGCCCTCTTTTAATAAGTCTTATTTCCCTCCCTCCCCAACAACCACCCACCCCTCGGATACTCGTAGCTTTATAGGTACTTACACATCTCAAAGGTAAGGAGCTGCTCTCAGGTGCAGCTCTTTATCCAAATCAGTCATACATTAAGGACCTGAGACTAATTAAGCTTCAGGTGAACAAGGTATATTAAAAGTATTAGGTATACTTTTATTAGTATAAGTATCCACAGCAACCCTTACTAAGTAAAGAACATACAGATCTAAACACAAGCTTAAAACTAAGATGCAGACAGCAGTTAAGAAGCGAGATGGGGGCTTTCCAGTCTTTTGCATTGAGAGTCGCATGTATGATTTTCTCCCAGTTGGTGAGAGGTCTTACATGTGCACTAGGTGCAAGGAGCTCTTTGCTCTCAGGGAACGAGTCTGGTCTCTAGAGGCTAGAGTAGCAGACTTGGAAGACATAAGAAAGACAGAGAGGTACATAGACGAGAACTACAGGGATATAGTCGTGATGTCCTACCTCCAGTCTGGCAGCATCCCAGTTGCCATGGAGGAGAGAGGTCATGTGACAGGAGAGCATCACCCTGGTGTGGCAGGAAGTGATCCTGTAACTAGGACCTGTCCTCCAGGTGAAGTAAAACCCTCTCGCACCGAGGAAATTTCTCCAAGGCCATATGCCCCATGAGGGAAGGGTTAGGACAGCAGTTATAGTTGGTGATTCAATCATTAGGCATGTAGATAGCTGGGTGGCTAGTGGACGTGAGGATCGCCTGGTAACATGCCTACCTAGTGTGAAGGTAGCAGACCTCACGTACCACCTAGATAAGGTCTTAGATAGTGCTGGGGAGGAGTCTGCTGTCTTGGTACATGTCGGTACCAATGACATAGGAAAATGTGGTAGGGAGGTTCTGGAGGCTAAATTTAGGATTTTAGGTAGGAAGTTGAAATCCAGAACTTCCACGGTAGCGTTCTCTGAAATGCTTCCCGTTCCACGCGCAGCACCCAAATAGCAGGCAGAGCTCGGGAGTCTCAATGCGTGGATGAGACAATGGTGCAAGGATGAGGGTTTTGGATTTGTTAGGAACTGGGGAACATTCTATGGAAAGGAGGGGCTGTTCTGAAGGGATGGGCTTCACCTTAACCGGGATGGAACCAGCCTGCTGGCATTAAATTTTAAAAAGGAGATAGAGCAGCTTTTAAACTAGACAATAGGGGAAAGCCGACAATCGCACAAGAGCGCATGGTTTGGAAGAATGTATTCTTGAAGGATACTACCAAAAGCAGAGAGATTCCAAAAAAGAGTAAAGTAGCCCAAATGCCCTTGAGTATGGAACAGAGAAGAGCTTAAAAATTCCAAATTACCCATGCCTACCAATAGCAGTTTAATATGAATAAAATACAGTCTCTAAAATGCTTGTATGCAAATACCAGAAGTCTACAAAATAAGATAGGAGAGTTAGAATATATAGTACTAAATGAGAGGTTAGATATGATTGGAATCTCACAGACATGGTGGAAGGAGGACAACCAGTGGGACACTGTGATACCTGGGTACAAACTATATTGTCATGATAGAGCTGATCAAATTGGTGAAGGGGTTACACTCTATGCTAGAGAGGGCATTGAGTCAGAAAGGATTAAAGTTTTGCAGGAAACAAAATTTGATGTAGAATCTCTATGGATTAAATTCCATGTAAAAAGGGGAACACGATGGCAGTGGGGGTGTACTATCGACCGCCTGGCCAGAATGAACAAATGGATGATGAAATGCTCAAAGAAATCAAGGAAGCTAACAAAAGTTACAGCACAGTAATAATAATGGGTGATTTCAATTACCCTGGTATCGACTAGGTCAGTGTCACGGCAGGACATGCTAGGGAGATAAAGTTCCTAGATGACATAAATGACTGCTTCTTGGAACAGCTGGTTCATGAACCGACCAGAGAGGAAGCCATATTGGACCTAGTCCTTAGTGGAACATCAGATCTGGTGCAAGAAATTAGGGTGTTGGGGCCACTTGGCAATAGTGATCATAGCATGATCACGTTTGATTTAATTAGTGGAGGAGGGATGGTAAGAAAATCCACAGTACTACTTTTTAACTTTCGAAAGGGAGACTATTATAAAATGAGGAAAATAGTTAAGAAAAAAGTAAAAAGAGCAGTTGCAAAGGTTAAAGACTTACTTCAAGCTTGGGTGTGGTTGAAAAATACTATATTGGAAGCCCAGACCGGCTGTATTCCACGCTTTAAGAAAAGTGGAAGGAAGACAAAAAACTGTCAGCATGGTTTAAAGGTGAGGCAGAGAGGCTGTTGTTGCCAAAAAAGCATCTTTCAGGAAATGGAAAAAAGAGCCAAATGATGAAAATGGGAAACAGCATAAGCACTGGCAAGTTAAATGCAAGGCATTGATAAGGCAGGCAAAGGGAGAATTTGAGAGGAAGCTTGCTGCGGAAGCAAAAACGTGTAATAAAGTCTTTTTCAAGTACATTCATAGCAAAAAACCTGTGAGAGAGTCACTTGGACCATTAGATGATAGAGGGGTTAAAGGGGCACTAAGAGGCGACAAGGCAATAGCGGAGAGACTGAATAAATTCTTTGCTTCGGTCTTTACTTAGGAAGATGTAGGGATGTTACCCATGACTGAAGTTGTATTTAAAGGTGCGGAAGAATAGAAGGACATATGGTGTCATGGGGTAGATCAGTCAGAGCCTATGGAGATAGGTAAAGCTGAGCAAAACAGATCTGACACTGACAGCTCAGTGCAGCACATGGCCCAGAGTTGCTATAGGCAACATACACAAACGGCATCACAAGGTTGAGAGCACGCCCAAATCGCAAGCTAGCTCACAGTTCATTTGATAATGAGGGGCAGCTGGGAGGGGGCGGAGCCCAAGCAAACACCAAGTCACACGCAGATAAAATTCACTTACCGGAGGTTAGTGAAGAGAGACCACGAGGGAAATACAGCACTGTTGGTAGCTGGGAGAGACCACCAGGGAAATACAGAACCGTTGGTAACTGGGAGAGAACAGCTGGTAACTGGAGGACGGGAGGAACTTGGAAACCCGGTAGAACCAGAGCAGCTGAAGAAGCCCCGAGGAATTGCTTCAGAGAGCAGGGCACAGCTAAGCAAAAGCCCAGTGAACGTTGCCAGGAAGAGGGCAGAGAAGATATTCCTGGACCCAGGCTTAGGAAAGCCAACCTACCCAGTAACAGGTACGAGGAGGGAGAGAGCTTCTACCCTAAAAGGGGTTTCAAGTCCAAGGGAAAGCAGAGAGAGAAAAACAGTAAAACGCTTTCGTCTTGGCAAGGCTCTGCTGTACCGAGAAACTCTGAGCAGAGAGAGGGTAAAGGTAGGCTTATTACTTCTAATAGAAGAGACATAGAAAGTGAAGAATTTCCCTGCACTTGCCAAGAGTTATGTGGCTCTCAAAATAGAAACTCCAGAGAATGCGGTAACTTCCCATTCTACTCTAGCTGTGAGGAGGAGGGGAACACTCTCAGCCGTACAGAGAGACTGTTTAAGAATAACGTGAGTTACAATCCAAAAGGACTTTATTCAGAAGAGGAGTGTGAAGAAATGCAATGTGATTTATATGAGGAGCCTGCTTCTGAGAATTGTATGGATTGTACGTTTACTTTGTCTGATGAAATCACTTCTTTATGCTGAAGAGGTTTCTGGAAGTTTTGCTAAGGAAAGGAGTGAAGAAACTTACCTTGAGTGAAAAGGACTGTTTCAACTACCTTTTTCTGTTCCACTGTTAAGCTGAAGATAAGCAGTATTTTTGTTCCAGTTGTTCCTTTGATTTTGTACCAGCCGTATGGTCATTTTGTTCTTGTATCCATTGCTTTGAAAATCCGCCCGGGAAGGGGAAATAAAAAGTCCTGTCTTAAGCCTTGCTACTCGACTACAACTTAATTCTTTTGTTAGCTTGTGGGACTACAACTCCCAGAGGGCATTGCAACGCCTTTTGTACTACACCCCTTGCTACTTAAGAGAACGCCCCGATGAAATACCCACGCTTTTAGCCTCTGGGGACCTTCACGGGTGACAATGGATACATCGGGAAGATGTATTACAACTATTTGATAAACTGAAGAGTAGCAAATCACCTGGACCGGATGGTATACATCCAAGGGTGTTGAAAGAACTGAAATATGAGATTGCAGACCTGCTATTAGTAATCTGTGAACTATCATTAAAATCATCTGTAATACCTGAAAACTGGAGGATGGCAAACGTAACGCCAATTTTTCAAAAGGGTTCCAGGGGTGATCCAGGATACTACAGACCGGCGA
The DNA here is from genome assembly GCA_033557465.1 of Ichthyophis bannanicus. Classification (NCBI taxonomy): domain Eukaryota; kingdom Metazoa; phylum Chordata; class Amphibia; order Gymnophiona; family Ichthyophiidae; genus Ichthyophis; species Ichthyophis bannanicus. Next base: position 428,114,181 of record CM066034.1, on the reverse strand, counting down.
GCCTGACGTCAGTACTGGGAAAAATGGTAGATTCCATCATAAAGAACAAAATTGCTGAACATGCAGATAGTCATGGCTTAATGGGAGACAGCCAACATGGCTTTAGACAAGGAAGATCTTGTCTTACTAATCTGTTATGTTTTTTTGAATGTTTATGTGAATAAACAGGTAGACAAAGGTGAGTCGGTTGATATAGTGTATTTGGATTTTCAGAAAGCCTTTGACAAGGTCCCTCATCAGAGACTTTTGGTAAAACTAAAGAGTCATGGGATAGGAGGCAGTGTACTATTGTGGATTAGGAACTGGTTAAAAGATAGAAAGCAGAGGGTAGGGCTAAATGGTCAATTTTCCCAATGGAGAAAGGTGAATAGTGGTGTACTCCAGGTATCTGTGTTGGGACCACTGCTTTTTGTCATATTCATAAATGACCTGAAAAAGGGAATAACGAGTGAGGTTATCAAATTTGCAGATGACACAAAACTATTTAAAGTTGTTAAAACCCATGAGGATTGTGGAAAATTGCAAGAGGGCCTTGATAAATTGGAAGACTGGGCATCAAAATGGCAGATGAAATTTAATGTGGACAAGTGAAAATTTATGCACCTAGGGAAGAACAACTCAAACTATGGTTACATGATGTAAGGTTCCACATTAGGAACCACCACCCAGGAAAAAGATTTAAGTGTCATTGTGGATAACATGTTAAAACCCTCCGCCCAGTGTGCAGCAGCGGCCAAGACAGCAAATAGAATGCTAGGTATCATAAGGAAAGGAATGGAAAATAAATCAAAGGATATTATAATGCCTCTGTATCGTTCGATGCTGTGACCACATCTTGAATATTGTGTGCAATTCTGGTCGCCGTATCTTTAAAAAGATATAGCGTTATTAGAAAAGGTACAGAGAAGATCCACCAAAATGGTAAAGGGGATGGATGGATACCCCTATGAAAAGAGGCTAAAAAGGTTAGGGCTCTTCAACCTGGAAAAGAGACGGCTCAGGGGAGATATAATAGAGGTCTATAAATTAATGAATGGAGTGGAACGGGTAAACATAGATCGATTGTTTACATCATCAGACTATAGAAAGACTAGGGGATATTCAATGACGCTACAGGGTAACCTATTTATGAAATGCAGGGGACATGGGGAAAAGAAGAAGCGCTCTGGATTGCGTTGGAAAGAGGAGATGGCACTGTCATCCATATTGCTGTAGTCTACAGACCTCCGACTCAAATTGAAGAGAGAGATAACAAATTGATTAAAGATATTGCCAAGATAGCAACAAAGGGGGAAGCGATCATATTGAGTGACTTTAATCTAACTGATGTGGATTGGATTACTCCTTCTGCACATCTGGAAAGAAGCAAAAAAATTGTGGATGCTCTCCAAGATGCATTATTTAGACAAATGGTGATGGAACCAACCAGGGAAAGCTCAACGCTGGATGTAGTGCTCACCAACGGTGATAGTGTGTTGAATGTCTGTGTGAGTGCCCCTGTGAGCAACAGCGACCATCGCACAGTGTGGTTTGAGATAAAAGCCATGGTACAGGCCAATCATAGCAAGCTCAAAGTCCTAAACTTCAAATACACTGACTTCAATAAAATGGCAGAGTGCTTAAAGGAGGAGATGGCGGAGTGGAAGGAGATAAAGGAAGTGGAATTGCAATGGGCTAAACTAAAGAAGGCAATAAAAGGGGCAACAAATAAATATGTAAGAAAAGTAAATAAAAACAAGAGGAGAAGGAAACCTATTTGGTTTTCCAAAGAGGTGGCTGCTCAAATAAAGGCAAAAAGCACAACTTTCGCAAAATTCAAAAGCTTGCAAACAGAAGAACACAGAAATGAATACAGAATCCAACTCAAAGAGTCTAAAAGAGTAATAAGGATATCAAAATCAAAGGCAGAGGAAAGGATGGCTAAAGATGTTAAGAGTAGCAACAAAACTTTCTTCAGGTATATTCGGGAAAGGAAGACGATCAGAGTTGGAATTGCAGGAGTCAAAAGTGCTGGGAAAGGACTCGTGGAAAGAGACACTGAAAAACGGAAATTGCTAAACAAATACTTCTGCTCTGTTTTTACTAAAGAAGATCCTGGAGATGGACCAGCTGTGACTCCCAAATATAAAAATGGGAATGAAGTAGATATCACACCATTCACAGAAGACGAGGTGTTAGAACAACTTGCTAAACTGAAAGTGGACAAAGCCATGGGACCGGATGGGATACATCCCAGGATACTGAAAGAGCTCAGAGAGATTCTTGCAGGACCGTTAAAGGATGTCTTCAACAGATCCTTGGAAACAGGAGAGGTTCCTCAGGACTGGAGAATGGCTGATGTCGTACCTCTACACAAAAGTGGTGACAGGGAAGAAGTGTCAAACTACAGACCCGTGAGCCTTACCTTACCAAGATCCGAGGCAACATGGTTTTACCGAAGGACGGTCTTGCCAAACAAATCTGATTGAGTTCTTTGACTGGGTGACCAAGGAACTAGATCAGGGGCATGCGATGGATGTCATCTACCTGGATTTCAGCAAAGCCTTTGATACTGTTCCTCATAGGAGGCTTGTCAACAAACTCAGTAGCTTGGGGATGGGCTCCAAGATGGTAAACTGGATTAGAAATTCGTTGACTGACAGACGACAGAAGGTGATTGCACATGGAGCTCACTCGGATGAGAGGAAGGTGATTAGTGGGGTGCCCCAGGGTTCGGTCCTGGGCCCGGCACTGTTCAATGTATTTGTGAGTGATATTGCTGAAGGACTGAATGGAAAAGTCTGTCTTTTTGCAGACGACACAAAAATTTGCAACAGAGTGGACTCCCCCGAGGGAGTGGTTAACATGAGGAAAGATCTACAAAAGCTGGAAGACTGGTCTAATGCTTGGCAACTATGATTTAATGCGAAAAAGTGCAGTGTCATGCACTTGGGTAGCAGAAATCCAAGGGAAATGTACGCGATAGGGGGCGAGAGGTTGGTATGCACTGTTCAGGAGAAAGACCTTGGTGTGATTATCTCTGATGATCTCAAGGTGGCAAAACAGTGCGACAAGGCGGTGGCAAAAGCCAGGAGGATGTTGGGCTGCATACAAAGAGAGATTACCAGCAGAAATGAGGAGGTACTTATGCCACTGTATAAGTCACTGGTGAGGCCTCACTTGGAATACTGTGTTCAGTTTTGGAGACCGTATCTTGCAAAAGACGTAAAAAGACTGGAAACGGTTCAGAGGAAAGCGACCAAAATGATTTGGAGCCTGCATCAGAAGCCTTATGAGAAGAGACTTGAAGACCTAAATATGTACACTTTGGAGGAGAGGAGGGACAGGGGAGATATGATTCAGACCTTTAAATACTTAAAGAGAAATGATGAACAAACAAACCTCTTCCAAAGACGGGGAAGCTGTAAAACTAGAGGGCATAACATGAAGCTGCAAGTTGGTAAATTGAAAGGCAATATTTTTTCACTGAAAGGGTGGTGGATGCTTGGAATGCCCTCCCGATAGAAATGGTGGGGGCAAACACGGTGACGGAATTCAAGAAGGCATGGGACATACACAGTGGATCCTTTTACAGCAATAGGATAAAAACAAGATAAACGGTACCATCTAACTTCTGAACCATATAACATCTCAACAAATAGGGGTGTCCTACATGGAGTGGTGGATTTACCCTTAAACAAAGACATGGGGAGGGGTGGCCTGCACAGAGGGACAGGTGCACCTACTCTTGCCATCTTGCTGGGCAGACTAGATGGACCATGCTGGTCTTTATCTGCCGTCATTTACTATGTTACTATGACTAATAAGAGAAAATATATTTTCACTCAACATGTAATCAAACTCTGGAATTTATTACCAGAGTAAAGCTGTTAGTGTAGCTGGGTTTAAAAAAGGTTTGGACAAGTTTCTGGAGGAAAGGTCCATAAACCATTATTAAAAGGGACACGGGATATCACTGCTTGACCCAATACAAGCACTGAGGAACCTGTGTCTTTTGGGGAGACTGCTAGGTACTTATGACCTAGATTGGCCACTGCTGGAAACAGGATACTGGGCTTGATGGAACTTGGTCTGACCCAGTATGGCATATCTTATGTTCTTATGTTAAATCTATGTTGGCTTTCTTTCATTAAATTGCCACAAGGAACACCACCTTAAGAGTTAAATCCTTCAAGGAGGCACTCCCCACTGGTTCGAAAGGTTCCCCGGCCAACACATTCAGCATCAAATTAAGATCCCAAGGAGGGACCATCGACCTCCTCTTCGGTCGAAGACGCCGAACAGCCTGCAGGAACCTACCTAAATCTGTAAATTCTGTTAAGGGTTTCCCATGCACCTTACCCCTATAACAGGAGATGGCCGCCAGCTGCACCTGCAAGGAACTGGCCGCCAACCCCGTCTCAAATCCACCCTGCAAAAACTCCAACACTTCTGGAACCGTTACTGAGAAGGGACCTTACTTTGAACCGCGCACCAGTCCTCAAATATTCTCCAGATTCTTACATAAGAGAGGCACGTTGATTGCTTGAGCACATTCAATAATGTAGTAATCACCGCTCTGGAATACCCCCGCTTACAGAGTCTAGCCCTCTCAATAGCCAAGCCATAAGCGAGAACCGATCCACCTGCGGCATCCGTACCAGTCCCTCTACCAGAAGATTGTCCTTGCAGGGTAGGCACCATGGCTGATCCACTAGCAGCCTCATCAGGTCTCCATGGCCAATCCGGCGCAAAGAGGATCACGAGACCTTGATGTACCTCCACCTGCTGTAAGACTCTTCTTAACGGTATGAGAGCTCCAAGGCAGAAAAACATACAGAAGTCCCTCAGCGAGTCATCTCTGGACCAGAACATCGAGGCCTTCCAACATCCTTTCCTTCTTGCGGCTGAAAAACCGGCTCGTCTTGAGATCCATAACCGGGGCTCCTCAATGTTCCATCACTAATTCGAACACAAGCCTGGCAAAGTTCCCACTCGCCGTGATCTACTGTGTGCCTGCTCAGGTAATCCGCCATCATGTTTTCTACCCCGGCCACATGCTGTGCTGACAAGGCTAACAGATGCGCTTTGGCCCACTGTAGCAAGCTTTCCGCTTCCTCTTCCGTCTGCGGACTGCTTGTCCCGCCTTGACGGTTGATGTAGGCCACTGTGGTGACGTTGTCGGATAGAACACGTACTGCTTTCCCAAGGACCAGATTCCTGAATGCTTTGAGTGCCAGAGCCACCGCCCGCATCTCTAATCTGTTGATTGCCCACTGGGCTTCCTCCAAATCCCATAACCCCCGGGCGAACCTGCCATCGCAGTGAGCTCCCCACCCCGCCAAACTGGAGTCTGTGGTCAACTGAATCCACTGTGGAGCTTCAAAGGGCATTCCTTTCTCTAGATTCCCCGGAGCAATCCACCACCTCAAGGCCCTTCTGGTCACCTCAAGACAGGGTAGTGTTATTGACAAGGCTTGACTCTGGTGAGACCACCGCTGGAGCAGGGCCCTCTGAAGCGGCCGCATATGAGCCCTGGCCCAAGGCACCAGGTCGATCGTTGCCACCATAGTCCCCAACAGAAGGGGAGGAGGAGTGGCACTATATGTAAAAAATACTATTAAAGCTTTGGAATTACAGAGCTTAAAAGGGAGAGAGGAGGCATTGTGGGTTAAACTAGAAAGAGGAAAAGAAAAATCTATTTGCATTGGCGTGATATACAGACCTCCCTCACAAGAGAAAGAGGTGGACAGAGAGTTAATTGAAGACAAACGCAGCATTGCTAGGAAAGGGGACGTGCTACTGATAGGAGATTTCAATATGCCAGATGTTGATTGGCACATAACTGCTGCAGTATCATCTAGAAGTAAAGAGATCCTGGATTCTCTACAGGGAGAACTATTCAAGCAACTGGTAACTGACCCCACACAACAAGGGGCCATACTGGACTTGGTGCTTACCAATGGTGAAAGTGTTTCTGATGTTATAGTGGGAGATCATTTTGCATCCAGTGATCACCAGATGGTGTGGTTCAGTATCAGGATTAGAGGATCCTCACTTTTGAATGAATTCTAACTTTGCAAAGATGGGCCAATACCTCAGGGAGTCGTTAGTGGGATGGGAACGGCTGGGGGATGTAGAAAAACAGTGGGCAAAACTGAAAGGGGGTATTTTAAGGGCAACCAACCTTTTTGTTAAAATGGTAAATAAACGTAAAAGGAAAAGGAGACCGCTATGACTTTCGAAAGAAAGTAACTGAAAAAGTGAAGAAAAAGAGGGAAGCCTTCATGAAATACAAGAGATCACAGAGAGAGGAAGATAGGCATCTATATTTGGAAAAACTTAGAGAAGCTAGCAAAGTAGTCAGGAAAACAAAGATTCAAAAAGAGGAGGAAATAGCCAATGCAATAAAATGGGGGGGATAAGACATTTTTCAGCTATGTTAGTGAGAAGAGGAAGGGCAAAAGTGGTATTGTCAGACTCAAGGGTGAAGGGGAGGAATATGTAGAAGCTGATGAGGATAAAGCGGAATTGCTTAACAAATCTTTCTGTTCTGTGTTCACAGAAGAACCAGGAGCAGGACCTCAGAAAACACTGACAAACAGGAACAGAAGCAAGGGACATCTTGAACAATATTCAGAAGACTGTGTTCGTGAGAAACTAGCTCAACTTAAATTAGACAAAGCGATGGGACCAGATGGGATACACCCTAGAATACTGAGGGAACTTAGGGACGTTCTAGCAGCTCCACTGACTGACATTTTCAATGCCTCGTTGGAGTCGGGAGTGGTGCCAAAGGACTGGAGAGAGGCTCATGTGGTGTCTTTACACAAAAGCGGAAGTAAAGATGTGGCTGGTTAGTTTAACTTCGGTGGTGAGTAAATTATTGGAAACGCTGCTGAAAGAGAAAATAGTGAGGTTTCTGGAGTCCAGCGGATTACAGGATCCGAGGCAGCATGGATTCACCAGAGGAAGGTCTTGTCAGACAAATCTGAATGATTTCTTTGACTGGGTGACCAGGGAGTTGAACCGAGGGAAAGCCCTAGATGTGGTGTATTTAGATTTCAGTAAAGCCTTTGACACTGTTCCTCACAGGCGACTTATAAACAAACTGAGCACCCTAGGGATGGACCCTAAAGTTACTGCTTGGGTCAGAAATTGGCTGGGTGGGAGGAAAGAAAACGTACAGGTAAATGGAGCTCACTCTGAGGAGAAGGATGTTACCAGTGGTGTGCCCCAGGGGTCTGTCCTTGGTCCGATTCTTTTTAACATCTTTGTTAGTGATATAGCGGAAGGGCTGTCGGGTAAGGTTTGCCTTTTTGCAGATGATACCAAAATCTGCAATAGACACCAAGGAAGGTATAGATAACATGAAGAGGGATCTAGCCAAGCTTGAAGAATGGTCTAGAATTTGGCAGCTGGGATTTAATGTTAAAAAATGTAAGGTCACACATTTGGGCTGCAGCAATCCAAGGGAGCAGTATAGCATAGGGGGTGACGTACTTTTGTCCACTAAAGAAGAGCGGGACCTAGGCGTGGTTGTGTCTGATGATCTTAAAGTAGCTAAACAGGTAGAAAAAGTGACGGCAAAAGCTTGAAGGATGCTTGGGTGCATACGGAGAAGAATGGCTAGCAGAAAAAAGGAGGTGATAGTGCCTCTGTATAAGTCTTTGGTGCGACCTCATTTGGAGTACAGTGTGCAATTCTGGAGACCGCACCTTCAAAAGGATGTGAACAGGATTGAGTCGGTGCAGAGGGTGGCTACTAAAATGGTGAGTGGTCTTCATTATAAAGCATATGTGGACAGACGTAGGGATCTTAATATGTACACCTTCGAGGAAAGGCCGGATAGAGGTGATATGATTGAGATGTTTAAATACCTCCGTGGCATAAATGTTCAGGGAGAGAGACTCTTTCAATTGAAAGCAAGTTCTGCTACGAGGGGACATGGGATGAGGGTGAAGCGGGAGAGATTCAGGAGTGATATGCAGAAATATTTCTTTACGGAAAGAGTGGTGGATCCATGGAATAGTCTCTCAGTGGAGGTGGGAGGACAGTAACTGAATTCAAAAAAGCATGGGACAAACACAGAGGATCTCTAAAGTAAAAAATGGGACTGTTGTACTTGTTGATATGGAAGGACAGACTAGATAGGCCATGTGGTCTTTTTCTGTCGTCATATTTCTATGTTTCTAACACCTATAAATAATGCTAGGCTGACAGCGCCGGCATGTCCAGAAACTGTCGCAGCAAACGTCTCAAGCTTCTTACTCTCTCCTCTGGCAGGAACACCCTGCCTCCGTAGATGTCGAACCTTGCTCCCAGATACTCGAGCTCCTGCGTGGGTACCAATCTGCTCTTCGTCGTATTGATGACCCAGCCCAGCTCTTCTAGGAGACTTACCACCCTGGCCGTTGCCTCCATACTCTCTGACTTGGACTTTGCCCGAATCAGCCAGTCGTTGAGATACGGATGGACCAGGATGCCTTCCTTTCGAAGTGCTGCGGCCACCACGACCATTACTTTGGTAAATGTTCTCGGGGCCATTGCTAGACAAAAGGGCAATGTCTGGAACTTAAAATGTCCCATTGGCACCGCAAACCTCAGGAACTGCTGATGAGCCTTACGTACCAGAATATGTAAATATGCCTCCGTGAGGTCCAGGGACGTTAGAAACTCCCCCTGCCGCATGGCCAACAATCACAGACTTCAGAGTCTCCATGCGAAAGTGCAGGACCCTGAGACAGCGACTGACCCTTTTAAAATCTAGAACAGGCCGAAATGACCCTTCCTTTTTGGGGACTACAAAATAAATGGAGTATTGACCACAGCCGAACTGGTCTACAGGCACCGGAACTACCGCCTCTAACCCCAGCAGCCGCTCCAGCGTATCTTTGACAGTCGCGGCCTTTACCGGGGACCTGCAAGGAGACTGCACGAACACCGGACGCACTGGTCTGCCATATCCTTTTTGAATTATCTCCAGCACTCATTGGTCTGATGTGACGGTCCCAGGCAGAGAAAAACTGCCTCAACCGACCCCCCCACAGGCAGTACTCCTTCCCGGGCCCCCGTTGTTTCATTGTTGCTTCCGCGCCGAGGAAGAGGAAGAGGCCCCAAAACCCCTTCCTGCCCCATGGAATCTCCGGAAGCCTTGTCCTCTGGCGGGGAACCGGCCCCTCTGAAAGGGCGTCGACCTGGCAGCCCGAAACCTCTGGAATTCCCTTGGCTGGCTCCGCGCCGGAGTGGGCATCCGACTCTGCTTCTGCTTATCCTCCAGAAGCTTGCCTCCCTTGGATTCCCCAAGGTCCTTCACCAACTTATCCAAATCTACTCCAAAAAGCAATTTTCCCTTAAAGGGAAGTCTGCTGAGACGTGCCTTAGAAGAAGCATCTGCTGCCCAATTGCGCAGCCATAGGTACCATCGGGCAGCCACCACCGAAGCCATATTCTTCGCCAGGCTTCTAATAAGATCATATTGACTATCCGCTAGATACGCAGCCCCCGATTCAATCCTGACCGCTTCTCACAGCACCTCACCTGACTGGTCACCAGCCCCTTGTAGCTGCTGCAAACAACGTAAACAGGCCCTGGCCACCCAGACCCCCGACACCGAAGCCTGGAGAGCCAAGACACTTCAATCAAATGCCTATTTTAACAATGCATCCAGTTTCCTGTCCTGGGTATCCTTGAGTGCCACACTGCCCTCAACTGGAATAGTTGTCTTCTTAGTCACTGCCGCCATCGCTGCATCCACCCTAGGCGACCACAACAACTCTTTTTCCACTTCTGGCAAAGGGTACAGGCAAGCCATGGAGTGCACCCCCCTTAAACCGGACTCCGGCTGATTCCATTTCTCCTGAATCATCTGCAGGGGCGGCCCAAGGGGGGTGCGGGGCCATGTGCGGAAAATCAGTGCGGGACCTCATTTGCATAAGGTGCCTCATTTGCATAACTATTTGCATAATGTTACCATACACTAACCTTGAGTAAACATGCCTCTTAATATGGATAAAGAAAGACTAAAAGATTTCTACATTACTATAATCCAGTGCCAACCGCCAGGCACATTAAGAACTACTACAAACACTGCCCATTTAGAACCCATAGCAAACCCGCCGTATCCTAACAGCACTGCCAGGACTCACAAAGCACCATACCCTACCTATCAAAAGGCAACACTGCAAATATTAAACCAATACATTTCAGAGAATAACAATACATGACCTACTGGGGAAAGAGAACAAGTGGCAATGTCAAATAGGAATTACATAAACAGAATACCTCAGCTCAGTTACACATGCAGAACATAGACCATCACCAAACAAGGAATCACAATTTAGAAACAGGAAGACAATAATTAAACTGGGAACCCCAAAAGCCAAACTTGGAATGTACAACACTGTAGAAATAAAACTATAAATTAATTTCCTCTTGTACTAAACAAAGCGCAGACCTTAATAATGCACATTTCCTAGAGCTGACATATTCCAGTTAATAAATTCAAAATAAAGAGATATTTTTCTACCTTTTGTGCATTTTTTTTCAGTTGCAATTTCTCCAGCTACTTTCTTCTGGTTTCTTCGTGTCTTCTGCTAACTCTCCATCGTCTGCTGTCCATTTGTCCTTTCTTCTCTCTTCTAGTTGTTTTCCATCCTCTCTCTACATCTGCTTTAACATACTAATCTTTCTCCTTTTGATCTTTCCTCATTCACCCACTCAAACTTTACCCCTCCATCCTCAATCCCCACTTACTCTCCCAATATCTGGCCAATTGTAGATTTGTATTCCCTCCCACACAAAATATTTTTTCCCTCTCCATTTCAATCTCCCAGCTCCATCCCATTCTAATCCTGCCCCCAACATCAGCTCCCTTCTAGTTCCAGCCCCACCCAGCATGCGCTCCCTTCTAGTCCCTGCATCAGCCCATTTCCAGTCCTAGCCCCCCATCAGCCCATTTTCAATCCTATCCTAGCCCCACCATCAGCCCATTTCCAGTCCTAGCTCCCCCATCCATTTCCAGTCCTATCCGAGTCCCTCCATCAGCTCTTTTCCAATCCCAGCCCCCCATCAGCCCATTTCTAGTCCTTTCCTAGCCCCACCATCAGCCCATGTCAAATCCTAGCTCCCCTCCACTCAGACCATTTCCAATCTAAGCCCCCCCATGAGCCTACTTCCAGCTCTAGCCCCTCCATGAGTCCATTTCAATTCAAGCCCCCACTACAGCCCATTTCCAATCTTAGCACCCCCCAACAGCCCGTTTCCAAACCTATCCTAGCCCCTCCATCAGCCCTTTCCTGTCCTAGCCCCCCCACTCAGCCCATTTCCAGTCCTAGCTCCCTCCCCTCACAGCCCATTTCCATTCCAAGTCCCCTCCCCATCAGCTTTTTGTTTTTTTAGCCCCCCCTTCCACTCTGCCCATTTCCATTCCAAGCCCCCATCCCCATCAGCTATTTGCAGTTCAAGCCCCCCATCCACTTAGCCCATTTCCAGTCCTAGCAACCCCCCAGCCCATTACCAGTCCTAGCCCCCCCATAGCCCATTACCAGTCCTAACCCCCCTACCCCCCATCAGCCCAGCTAGATAATAAAAAAACACAAACCGGCTGCTGCTGCCGCCGTGGCAGCGGCAGAATCGAGCACCCCGCGGGGCCCCCCTGCCCTGCAGAGTCTTCCTTTCAGCATCAGCTCCCAAAGTGAGGGCTTTTCGGAGCCACGAAGGGAGAGCTTCTCCTCTCACGGCTCTGTTAATCCTGCCACGGGGCTGATTTCCCATCAGTCCCGCGGCGGGCTTAACAGAGCCGCGAGAGAAGCTCTCCCTTCGCGGCTCTGGCAGCCGATGCTAGGGAGTTGATGCTGAAAGGAGGATTCTGCAGGGCAGGGGGGCCCCACGGGGTGCTCGATTCTGCCGCTGCCATGGTGGCAGCGGCAGCAGCAGCCGGTTTCTGCTTTTTTTTAATCTAGCTGGGCTGATCGCTGATGCAAGATGTTTTTTACGCGGGGCCCTGTGCAAAAAACATTCTTGCTCAATGGACGGGCCGGCCCTGAGCATCTGACAAACCACCCTGTGTACTGGAAAAACCTTCTGAGACTTTCTGACTGCCTGAATCAGCGGATCTTCCAGCACCTCCTCGTCTACTGGAGCGTCTGCCACCATATTAAGAACCTTCATGGTCTCTCCAATCAAGGCTGGGAGTTCCTTCCTCCTGAAAACTCGAACAATCTTCAGCAATCTCGCCTTCCTAGAGTTCTTCCTTGACTTCCCCGGATTCCCTATCGGAAGCCTCTCTCTCCAAATTTTCGGAAACCGAGGACCTCAGCGTATCCTCCACAGCCAATCTAGGCCACTTAGGAGGCAGGCTGGACTCCTCCTGCTCAACAGCCCCCTCCTGTCCTTTTGTCCTGCGTCCTTGCACGGGAGTCACAGCCCCTCTCCCGTGCTGACACAAACAGAACACCTTGTGCATAAGCAGAGTGAACTCCGGAGAGAAATCTCCCCCACCCTACTCCAACAGGTCCCCCAAGGACGTAGAGGGTGTGGGCTGAGTCGGAGGCGGACCCGAGGACTCCAAAACCAAGGGCAGAGATGAGGACAAGCCCTGCTCCCCCTCCATAGGGTCCCCAGATCCCTGGGAATCAGACGGAAGCCCTTCCTGCGTGTAGCAGTTAACTGAATCTCCTGCTCTACTGAAACTGCTTTGGTGGCGCAACCTTTGCAGAGTCTATTCTCTGATACTGTGCCCTGCTTGGTGCCACAGACCAGACACTGAGGCTTTGCCGGCATGACTTCTGCTCCTCTTCTGACCCTAAGGAAGACCGAAGTCCATAGGCCCTAAAGAGCCAAAGTTAACTTTACTTATTTATGCTTAAAATATCTCTAACCACCTGCAATAAACCTCTCACTCTCTGTCTTATTCCTTTTCTTTTTTTTTTTTTAACCAAAAGACTTCCTTTTCACTCCCCCTCCTCGGGGGTGCGCGAAAAAAAAAAGAGTGCCACCTACCTCTTGTAGCTAGGATTCCACTGCTGCAGCAGGCCGCACCGGACCATATGGCCAGCTACCGCAATGCCGCTGCTCTTCACCGCGGCTGAATCGCTGCTGTTCTGGCCTGCCTCTGCACGCTGCCCAGAGCCGGACCTCCCAAGACGCTCTCCCTCATTGCGCTCAGCCACCGAGGGCCTCGGTGCATCGGGACCGGCAGGCAGGGCTCCGCTCGTGCTCCAGCCGGAATGACCCCTCGGCTACGCACAGAAGCGGGAAACTGCGCTCCCTTGAGCCCAAACGGCTCCAGCAAACCTCCTCCTCCTGCTCTTCATGGAGGACCGGACTTCCCCAGAACCCACTGATCCGGGAAGGGAGGGAGGGAGAGAATGGACAAAATTAAAAACTCTCCCTCCTTAAAGCCACAGTAACCTAAATTTCTTTAAAGAAATCAAAGGAGATTAAAGAAAAACATTTTTTTTTAAAACCAATATAACCTAACCCTAGGAATTCTAACCCAATAAAAGAACCCCTAAACCTATGTCTCTCCAGCAAGCCCTTCTCAGGCTTACTGCCTCCTTCCAGCTGCTTTGGAGACTGAACAAATACTGGAAGCTGGTGGGTGGTGCCAGTGGTATTTATCCAGGGGGCCATCAAATCAGTGATGAGCTCAGTATCCAAAGCTGCTGGAAGGGGGGCACAACCCAGATGAAAGGGACTGGACTGGAGAGACAATAAGGAACCAAAGACTAGTTAATGTTGAATAATGCCATCATGGCCAGTATTAAGAAAAGCAGAAATTTCATTATGGCATGGATTGATTACACAGGTACACTAAAAAAAAATTTTTTTTTAACTGCCTCTAATGTTTCGATTGATTTTTATGTTTTTTGGTGCGCTGAATCCAAATCTGGTAACCAATTTGCTCCATCACGTACTGATTTTTTGCTACATTGGGTTAGCAGTTTGAGGTGAATGTTTCAGATTGAGTGCGATCGAGATAAAAGTTTCTTGGATGAATTCTTTATACTAATTGTTTAGTAGTTATTCAAATAAGAATAAAGAAAATTGTAACAAGGCAGCACATAAGAATAGAGTAATGTCAACAAAACACACTGTGATGGTAGCAAAATTGTCTGCACTTAAAACAGCCACATACATGTGCACAAACATTGAGCATATAAGAGCGAGGTTAGACACAAAGCAAAGCAAAGAAATGTGCAAAAAATGTTGTACAGGTATGTATGTAAGAATAGAAAACGCAAACCGCACCATTGCAATACATGAAGACAAACACCCGATGGTGTGAAAATAAAATTCTAATAAATGAGATCCGACACTGTGGTAATAACTAGCAAATTTTTATTTCAAAGTTTAGTAAAAACACGATATTTGTCAACACAGTTTAGATTTTAAAGTCATTCTTGGGTCAATCAATCTCCTGGTGGGCCCGTTTCTTCTTCCCCCGAACGCTTCTCTTGGTGCGCTGCTTGGCGTATTTTTCATCTGGGGTTTCCCGCAGCAGCAACCAGCAGAAATCAGCCATCATAGTGGTGTTCCATCTTCCTTGGTACCTTCTCTCTGCGTCCTTGATGTCCTGGTGAAACCTTTCACCTTGTTCTTCACTGTACGCCCCCAAGTTTTTCGGGAAAGTAGTTCACATGGGAGTGCAAGAAATGGACTTTCAGGCTCATGTTACAGCCTTGTTCTTTGAAGGCATTGAGCATCCTGGCAACAATATCCTTATAGTTCTCATCCCGCTTGTTCCCCAAGAATTTGAGAACAACATCCTTGAAGGAATCCCAGGCTTCTTTTTCCTTCTCAGACATCGTTTCAGCGAATGCTCCATCTGAAATGAGTTTCCTTATATCAGGGCCAACAAACACTCCTTCCTTTAGCTTTGCTTCAGAAAGTCGGGGGAACTTTGAGCAAAGGTACCGAAAGCACTCACCATCTTTTGGAAGGGACTTGATGAATTGCTTAATGAGACCCAACTTAATGTGGAGAGGTGGTAATAGAATTTTATCACGAGGTACCAAGCTCTCATGATTTTTCTCACCGGGTCTCAAATACTCCCGAATTGGCCAGTCTTTTTTCCCCCAGTGTAGGTCGCGGGCCCGGCTATCCCACAAGCAAAGGAAGCAGGGATATTTGGTGAAACCGGATTGCTGCACTAATAGCATGGATAGAATTTTAAAGTCTCCACAAATCATCCACTTATGATCATCATAACGAATCTTCTGAAGAATCAGGGCCAAATTCTCGTATTTTTCTTGGAGAATAACAGAGTGAGCAATAGGAACTGAAGCGAATGTGTTGCCATTATGAAGAAGAACACCTTTTATGCTGTCTTTTGACGAATCAATGAACAGCCGCCATTCAGCAGGATCATACTTGAGTTTAAACTTTTCCATCACTCCGTATATATCGTTGCAAAATACCAAATCTTCCTCTTTGCTGAAATACTTCAAAAATTGTGTCTCGCGGTTGCGGTACCAATAAAAAGTTGTTCCTGGTGACAATAGATTTTTCTGTTTAAGTCGAGAACCTAGCAGTTGGGCAGCATCTTTTGGGAGTCCTAAATCCCGGACTAAATCATTCAATTCAGCTTGAGAGAAAAGTTCAGGTTTCGGATCTGGTTC
The DNA here is from genome assembly GCA_033557465.1 of Ichthyophis bannanicus. Lineage (NCBI taxonomy): Eukaryota > Metazoa > Chordata > Amphibia > Gymnophiona > Ichthyophiidae > Ichthyophis > Ichthyophis bannanicus. Next base: position 428,098,579 of record CM066034.1, on the reverse strand, counting down.
AGTTTCAAACTCGGAAGTACTGGACTCATCGGGAAAAGCCATCTGATGAGTCTCATCATGATCAGAACCGTCCACACAAATATGATCCAAAGATTTTGGTGGTTCAGGCACAGGTACTTCGTTGCTATGAGGCATAGGCCTAATTGCTGAGGGAAGGTTGGGGTAACTTATTACGTTCTTATTTTTTAAGTTGTATCCCTTCACAATGCAAGAGCAAAAATAGCAGTCACTGCTGTGGTCTCTTTGTTCACGCCACATCATAGGTATTCCGAAATGAAATGCTTGTTTTTTACCTTTCATCCATAAGCGTAGATCTTCCTCACATGTCTTGCACACTTTGTGAGGAGCCCACGGTTTGTCTTGATCGCCTAACTTCAAACCGAAATAGGCGAAATATACTTTTTTAATAAATGCAGAAATGTTCCTCTGCCGCTTTTTCACGGTATATTTCCCACAAATAAAACAAAAACTGTCCGGAGAGTTGACACAACCTCTGGCTCTGTGAGCCATCACAAATACACAGCACTGCAAACTACAACTGTAGTGAACCACTTCGGAATAAAGCTGGATTACGACTGAGCAAACAAAAGGTAATAATGAACTTGCAAGAAACTGAAATTTGACAGGAACGTTCATGTCGCAACCACCATGTTTGAGCGAGCGAACGAGGCGAGGCGAACAGGAAAGAACATGCGCCAGCGCGAGTACTGGATTTAGCCTCCCGCCTCCCAATTGTCCTGTTAATGTATATAATGAATACAAAACACTCTAAAATATCATGAGGGAGTGTTTCTAGTTAGTTAACCATTACAACCTCTATTTTGGGCCAAGAAAATAAACAGCAGTCGGCTAAAAAGAAATTATGTGAACATTCCTTATATGGGTAAGAAATCTAATTTTGCAAGAAAACGTGACGTGATGGAACATTTTGGCCATTTTTCCTGGATTCAGCACCCCAAAATCTATAGGAATCAGTTGCAAAACTGGAGGCAGTTTTTTGGTAGTGTACCTGTGTTATATAAAAGCTATTGACAGCATCCTACACTCTTGGATAATAAATAGCCTTGAAATGTATAAAATAAATCTTGGTTTGATAGAGCAGATTTAGTTCACCATGACAATGTGGCAAACCACACACTTTTTGAAGTATGAAGATGCTCAGTGCATCATTGCTAACATCAAGATCCAGCAAGAAATATTTCAGGGAGATTCTCTGTCACCACTTCTGTTTCATATGGCACTTAATTTAATGAGTACTCTCATCAATTCTTTGGGATGCAGATTTAGCCTTAATACTAAAGAAGGTAACAACCCAGAGGTAACATCCCATTTAGTATTTGTAGATGACTTGAAGCTCTACAGTTTCAGTGACCAAATTAGCAGAGCAACTCCATGCAGTGAAAAACGTTTCTGATGACATCAGGGTTATTTTGGCCTTGACGAATGCACTAAGGCAACTTTCTTTAGAGGAAAATTGAGCAAAACAGAAAACATCCTACTGGCCTTAGGGCTGTGACATCAAGGAACTTGAACAGAAAGGCATATATAGATATCTCAGAACACAGGAAGAAAGGACACTCGAGGAGAAAATACTGAGAGAAAAGATCAGTAAAGAATATTACGGGAGATTAAAATCATTATTCAAAAGTGCTTTAACATCATGGAATAAGATACAAGTCATCAATCAGCTGGCAATTCCTGTACTTTCATACAGCTTTGGGACTGTAGACGCCCCTTTTAAAGATCTTGAAAAACGATGTGTGAACAAGAGAACTCCTCAGTTCCCACAAGGTAATTTACAAGAAAGCGTAGTTACTCATCTGTAACAGGTGATCTTCGGGAACAGCAGGGATTTAGTCTTCACATATGGTGACGTCGGCACCGATGGAGCCTACGCGGGAACGCTCTCCACATCCAATAAGAAAGCTTTTAGGAGCATCCCACTGCGCCAGCATTGCTGCCTTCCTGCCTTTGTGACTCCCTCCTCAGTTGAGTTTGTAGCTGAGATAAAAGGAGAGAATAAAGAGAGAGAGAGAGAAACACTACAACTCCTAGAGGAGGAGGGTGGGATGAGAAAACTAAATTCCTTCTGTTCAAGGAGATCACCTGTTACAGGTGAGTAACTACACTATCTCCAGAAACAAACAGAAATGTAGTCTTACATATGGGATTCCCTAGCTTCCAGATGCCAGAGAAAGGTCCCCAGAATCAGTAGATTTGCCTCAGAGCAGGTCTCAAGAGGCCATGGATCTTTAATAGATGTCTGGCATTGAAAATTCCGGGATGAAGTGTGGCAGTTGACCTAAGTCTGAAAGAGGTATTGGAGTGCAGACTGGGAAAACATGGCATCCAGGTGGGAGTCCTTGTCCAAACAGTAATGTGCAGCAAAGGTATGCACCAAAGACCAGGTGGCTGCTTTGCAGATTTCGTCAATGGCTACAGAATGTAGGTTTGCTGTCGAGGCAGCCATGGCACAAACATTATGGCAGTAACACAACCTTCAAGGAATAGTCCTGCTTTAGCATAAGTGAATGAGATGTAATCTGCTATCCATTTAGATAGAGTTTGTTTGGATACTGGCAACCCCAATTGACTGGGATAAAAGGAGATGAATAACTGAGAGCTCTTATGGTGCTCAGCTGTCCCTTGAAGATAGAATGCCAAGGCATGCTTGCAGTCAAAAGTATGGAGGGTTGCCTCTGCCCTAGAGGAATGAGGTCTAGGGAAGAAGACAGGCAGGTAAGACTGACTGATTCAAATGGAAAGGAGACACCACCTTGGGCATGAAATGAGGATGCGTCCTAAGGATCACCAAATCATGGTGGAAGTGGGTATAAGATGGGTCAGCCACAAATGCTTGGAGCTCACTGATGCGAGTGCAACAAGGAAGATGACTTTCGAAGAGAGAAATTTTAGCAAAGTTGTGACTAAAGATTCATAGGGTGGCTTAAGGAGCTGGCCTAACACAACATTAAGATCCCATGCCACCAGTGGTGGTCTGATGGGGGGCTTGGTTAATAAGAGCCCTCTCATGAAACATGTCACAAGCGGCTGTAAAGAAATAGGCTGCCCATCCAAGGGATGGTGAGTAGCAGCAATTGCACTGAGGTGAACCCTCATGGAGTTTGTCTTGAGATCAGAGGACGAAAGATGGAGGAGATCCTGAAGGAGAGCCTCCATCGGAGCTGAGAACGTGTTAAGATCCCTTTGGGCACACCAAGTAGAGTACCTACGCCACTTAAAGTCATAGGAACATCTGATAGACGGTTTCCTTGAAGCTATAGGATGTCCTTTACTTCCTGAGGAAGGTTGAAACCTTGCAAGACTACACTTTCAGCAGCCAAGCCATGAGATAGAGAGACTGTGGGTTGGGATGGAGTAGCGTCCCCTCCTCTTGTGAGAGAAGGTCAGGAGCTGATCTGAGTGAGAGGGCGAGTCTGTGAGAGACGTAGCAGGAGAGGAAACCATGGTTGACGTGGCCAGTGTGGGGCTACGAGGATCATGTGGCTCCTGCTGCTTGAAGTTTGAAAAGCTTTTTGGGAACCAGGGCAATGGGAGAAAAGGCATACAGGAAATCCTGACCCCAGTGAAGGTGGTCGACATGCTGACTGGGCATCAGGGCTGTGGTGCAAAAACGGGGTAGTTTGGCATTCTGCGGAGTGGCAAAACGGTTTATCTCCAGGTCTGAAAGATGTAGGAGATTGTCTTCCGATGGAGAGACCACTTGTGCTGAAGGAGGATCCGACTCAATCTGTCTGCTAAGATGTTTTGGTGTCCTGGCAGATATACTGCTTGGAGATACATCTGATGAGCAATGGCAAAGGACCAAAGATGGAGAGCCGCTTTGCAGAGGGCCCAAGAACCCGTTCCCCCCACTTGTTCACGTAGAACATAGCTACCTGATTGTCAATCTGGACAAGAACTGTATGGCCCTGCAGTTATTGTTGAAACACTTTGAGGGCATTGAAGATTGCACGAAGCTCCAGCAAATTTATTTTGAGTTGTGACTCCTGCTCTGTCCAGAGGCCCTGAGAGGAGAGTGTCCAAGTGGGCTCCCCAACCCAGTTTGGAGGCATTTGTTGTCAGGATGCATTGATTTGGAGGCATCTGAAAAGGTGACCCTATGAGAAGATTTCCCGGAGTAGACCACCAGAGTAGGGAGTTCATTGGAATGTCTGTGACTTTGATTTTGTCTGTGAGGGTCTCAGAGGCCTGTCTCCACTGGGAAGCAAGTGTCTATTGGGTTGTCCGCATGTGCAGACAAGCATATGACACTACATGAATGTAGAGGCCATATGGTTTAACAGTTGTGGCCTCTCTCTGGCTGAGAGATTGTTTTCAAACCTTACTTGAGATGCTATCTGTACTAGGCGGGTACAATGACCCTGGGGTAGAAATTCCCTTGACCGTCGAGTGTCTAGAATAGCCCCTATGAACTCTAGGGTTTGAGTAGGAGCTAGATGTGATTTTGGAAGATTTATCACAAATCCTAGATCCTATAATACCTGAATTTTACGAAGGAAGGATAGATGGACTTCCTGAGAAGTGGCTGCTCTTATTAGCCAATCATCTAAGTAAGGGAAGACAAATATTCCAAGAGTCCTTAGATATGCGCCATACACTTTATATAGACTCTTGGGGCAGAGGTGAGTCTGGAAGGAAGGACTCTGTATTGATAGTGATTTCCTTGGAAGATGAAGCGTAGATACCTCCTGTGTTCTGGATGAATGAGGATATAGGTATACACTTCTTTGAGATCTAGAGAAAAGAGCCAGTCCTGACTCTGGAGATAGTAACATAGTAAATGACGGCAGATAAAGACCAATATGGTCCATCTAGTCTGCCCAGCAATATGACAGGAGTAGGTGCACCCCTTCCCATGTCTTTTAGGGAGTAGGTGCACCCCTACCCATGTCTTTGCTTAGTGGTGCATCCACCAGGAGCAGGTGCACCCCTCCCCATGTCTTCACCTCTCCCCATATCTTTGTTTCTTTGTTTGTTTAGGGGTGAACACACCGCTCCTCCCCACATCGCTCCATGTAGGACACCCCTATTTGTTGAGAAATTAGATGGTTCAGTTTATTTTGATTTAATCTTGTTGCTATAAAGTGATCCACAGTGTCTGAAGATGAAGCGTAGATACCTCCTGTGTTCTGGATAAATGAGGATATAGGTATACACTTCTTTGAGATCTAGAGAAAAGAGCCAGTCCTGACTCTGGAGATAAGGTAGAAGGGTTCCTAGTGAAATCATCTTGAATTTCTCTCACATAGAAACTTGTTGAGGTTTCTGAAATCTAAGATGGGTCTGTACCCCTCTGTACTTTTTTGGGATGAGAAAGTACAGAGAATAGAACCCCATCCCCTTCTGGGATGTTGGAACCTCTTCTATGGCACACTCTGACAGAAGCGAGGTGATCTATTGCTGGAGGAGAGCAGTGAGTGGTGGTTGGGAATGATATTCCCCTACTAGAGTAGTGGGGGGTATGCTTTGTAGATGAAGCTTGCACCCCTCTTGCACTATAGCTAGTGTCCACTGCTCTGAGGTTATGAGATGCAATCTGTGGGCATAATGGCAAAGCCTGCCTGCTTTGTGGAGGGGGTGGGGGTTCTCCAGAGGCAGGGTGGCAATGTTCTCTAGGAAGAAGTCAAAAACCAGGTGTAGATTGTGTCTGCGCTGCTGGTTGTGGTTAGGAGCCTGTGGCTTCTTCTGCTGCTTATGTGGCTGTTGCTTCCTCTGGGTACCCTGAGGCTGGTATTGAGAAGTTGAGGAGTAAGAAGAGTAGAATTTCTTCTTCATACCATAGAAAGGCTTCATAGGGAGGCAGTAGCCTTTGAAAGCCTATTGAGGGTAATATTCTCAGACTCTAACTGAGAAGCCTTATCTTGCCAATCTTTTCCAAACAGGATTTCTCTTGTACAGAGAATATTTCCCAGTTTATCTTGAACCCACTGTTCAAGGTCTGATGCCTGAAGCCAAGCAATCCTATGTGCAACTATGCAGATGGAAGTTGTTCTGTTAATTCATTCAAAATAGTCAAAGGTTGCCCTACTGACAAACTTAGAAACATTTTGGGCATGTTTGACTAATGTAAGGTAGTCCACCCTCTTGTCATCCGGGAGAAAAGGAGACATCGACTCCAGATCCCTAGACACCTCCCTAAGGAACATACCCATGTAGAGTATAAATTAACTTATGTGGGCTGAAAGCATGGAGGCTTGAAAGCACCTGTGGCCAAAAGCATCGAGGGTTCTCGACTCCCTGCATGGGGGATTGGAGAAGTGCGTTTTAGAACTCTTAATTCGATGCATAGCTGATTCCACTACCATTAAGTGGTGTGGAAGCTGCATCTTCTGGAATCCAGGGCCTTCTGGTACCCAATACATGGTGTCGAGTCGCTGGGTAAGGGGAGAAATGGTGAGGGAGTCTCCAACATCCAGAACATAAGGTCCTGGAGTATGCAGTATATAGGGAGAACAGTTGCCTCTTTATCCTTGTTAAAGTCCTGGAACGATATGTCTTCGGGAGGGGATATGTCTCGTTGCAGAAACGGAGAGGGATCCTCGGGGAGACTTCTCATCTCTCTGGTACCAATCGATTCATCATCTGAAGAATAGGAATCGGTAGATTCAAAGTATCAATGAGAGAGATGCTCTTGTTCCTGTGAAGACCAGTATCGATCGAGATTGGTATCGGTGCGAGAGATGTGCCATGTTGGTACCTTGGAACCGGGCACAGACTTGAGGCCCAGCATGGGCGGGAGTGTGCCGAGGGGCATGAAGCCTGAGCTGGTCGGCTGTATCGGTACTGACGATACCGGCGGTAATGTCTTGACCGGTACTGACACCAAAAATAGAACCGCAAGACTCCGCTCAATGGCTAGTATGCGCTGGTCCATTGAGTTTGCCGATGCCTGAATATCAGTACCAGAAGCTTGGGCTACTGTCTCAGAGCATGGCACCAGGAGCTCTCTGGAGGTGGAGGCCCGAGGAACATCCTGGACCCCTTGTAAAGCTTTGGAGGGGAGGTCCTCCCACCGGGGTAGTTTGGCCAGTCAATCCACCTCTAGGGCAATGCTCGAGACATCTCTCGTTTGAATAGAGATCTACCCTTAGGAGGACAGCCTGTCTTTAAAGAAGACTTATGTTTTGATACTTGAGATCCATGAAGACGATATCCTTGATGATGTCAAAGCAAGGGAGACTGCATCTGAGGCAAACAGGGAGCCAAATTTTGCGTCCCGATTCTGTAGGCCTCTCTTTGTCATCTTCTTGCATAGGGGACACTCAGATGGCTAATGATCAGGACTGAGGCATTTGAGACACCAGTCATGGGTATCAGTGGCAGAAATGGTACTACCACACTTGGAACGTTTTTTAAAACCACTAGTTGGTTTTTCTATCGTGTCAGTAGACTGGATGGAAGGCCTAAGGACAGAAATGGCATTGAGCGTCCTAAGAATTAAAGTTTTTTTTTTTTGCTCTTTTTCACAGAAAGAAGAAGTAAAGATGAATGTTCAGTTCTGGAGTCGACGGGAAAGCAGACGCGACCACAAAAAAAGAATAAGAAAGAAGACATTTTCTGCGGTGACAAGATTTGCTTCCTGCTGGCTCTGCGGAAAATGAAGAACTGAAGGAGAGTCACAAAGGCGGGAAGGCAGCAATGCAGGTGCAGTGGGATGCTCCCAAAAGCTTTCCTAATGGACGATGGGGAACGGTCCAGCGTGGGCTCCGTTGGTGCAGACGTCACCCATATGTTAAAACCACATTCCTGCTTGTTCTTGGAGATCAAAATAGTCTGGCGTGTTAAAAAACTGTTCTTTTAATATAAAGGGATCATACTTATGTTGCTAATCAATTCTGCCTCTAACTTAAATGAAATTATGGTGCGTATTAAGACATGGTCATGGTACTTGTGGTAAAGTAATTATAAATGGATCTATGCGTATATAATTAATGTCTCTAGCCGGAGAGGTAAAATGGCAAGTGTGACCGTATATAAAATGGGAGGGGAATATTAAAAAAAACAAAATCAAGGCCACCTTTGGTGGGCATTAAAAAACAAAAATGTAATAAGAAAAATGCATTGTAAAAACGGGGTATTAAAAGCAAAAAGTAAAAGTGTACCATAATGACACTGGATAGATCGGGACCACTGTTCACTAATGTTAAAAAGCAAAAATCTGTGAGAACAATACTTGATCAAAATGGACTATTTAAAACCAACAGTAAAGAACTGAATTGTGCAAAGTTCATATATGCAACCAAACGGAAAGAATAAAAAATAATCTAAGGGCATAAACCTGCGCAAAACAGGCAAATGTGCAACCATAAAAAATGCTAAAAATTGAATGAATGGATAAAAAGCAATAAAATGGTAAAAAAAAACCATCTATAAAGAGTAGTTACTCACCTGTAACAAGTGTTCTCCAGGAGCAGCAGGAATCAGTCTTCACATATAGGTGACGTCGGCGCCGACGGAGCCCCCGTGTGGAGCATTTCCCCAGGTTTCATAGAAAGCCTTTGGGAATGCAACGTGCATGCGCGGTCCCCTTCTCGCCCAAGGGTGCCATCTTGCTCAGTCTGATGACATAGCTAAAAGACAGCAAAAATAGCAAAATAAATCATATGACTGCAACTCCAAGGGGAGGAGGGAGGGTCGTGAGGACTGATTCCTGCTGCTCCTGGAGAACACCTGTTACAGGTGAGTAACTACTCTTTTCTCCAGGACCAAGCAGGAAGTCAGTCCTCACATATGGGACTCCCTAGCTTAGGGCTACCAGAGGCCCCAAACTGAAAAATGAGCTCCCTCTAGAGCCTCAGCATGCAAGAACAGAATCTTCTCTGATAACGCCCCCGACAGGTAGCCCAACACCAGGGCTGGAGGGTAGGAGTTGCCTAGACCCCAAAGAGATTATGGAGTACCGCTTGCCCGAAAGCACTGTCCCTGCGGGACCCCCTCTCAAGGCAGTAGTGGGCCGCAAATGTCTGGCTTGAAGACCAAGTAGCGGCCTGGCAGATGTCTACCAACGGAACAGAGCGGAGGTGAGCCACTGACGCAGCCTTCGCCCTGACACGGTGAGCCGTAACTCGACCCTGCAACGTGAGGCCGGCTGCCCCGTAAGCCCAGGCGATGCAGTCAGCTACCCATATGGACAAAGTACGCTTGGAGACAGCCAACCCCAACTTATTGGGGTCATAAGAGACAAAGAGCTGAACAGCCCTCCGGTGCTCCCGCGTACGGTCAAGGTAGAAGGACAACGCCCTCCTACAGTCCAGGGTATGCAAGACCATCTCAGCCCGGCTAGCATGAGGCCTGGGAAAGAAAGTCGGAAGAACCACCTCCTAATTGAGGTGGAAGGAGGAGACAACCTTTGGGAGGAACTTAGGGTGAGTCCGTAAGACAACCCTGTTCCTATAGAACCTAGTATAAGGTGCTTCTGAAACTAGGGCCTGAAGTTCACTCACTCGCCTAGCTGAGGTAAGGGCTACCAGAAATAGCGTTTTCCAGGACAGAAAACGCAGAGGGCAAGTAGCCATAGGTTCAAATGGCGGGCATGTAAGCTGTTGCAAGACCACATTTAAATCCCATTCAGGGGTAGGGGGGCGCACTGGAGGCTTAAGCAAAAGCAGGCCTCTGAGGAAGCGAGCCACCAAAGGATGGCTGGAGAGAGACTGACCCGCCATCTGTGAGTGGTGTGCGGAAAGAGCACTAAGATGAACTCTAACAGAATTGGATTTAAGGCCTAGGTTGGACAGGTGAAGCAAATACTGCAGCACCACTGGTACCAGGCATGAGAAGGGATTCTCGGTGTGTTGAGTACACCAGGAAGAGAATCTACGCCACTTGAGGGCATAAGACTTTCTGGTGGACTGCCTCCTAGAGGCCAAGACTACGTCCTCCACTTCCCTAGGCAGTAGTAAAGGCGCTAGGACTACCCTTTCAGCAGCCAGGCCATCAAATTGAGACAGGAGATTGGGTTGCATCCCCAGAGGAAGAGGAGTGTCCACTGCTAGTTGCAACAGTAGTGGGAATCAGGGTTGCCTTGGCCACACCACCAGAATCACTGAGGCCTTGTCCCGGATCACCTTGAATAGTGTCTTGGACACTAGAGGCGTGGGAGGAAACGCATATAGGAGGCCTGCAGACCATGGAATGAGAAACGCATCCGCTGCTACTCTGAGAGGATGCGGTTGTCTGGAATAGAACCTGGGAAGTTGACGGTTCAGAGGACTGGCAAAGAGATCTATGGTTGGAAGACCCCATCTCAGGAAGATCTGTTGAACCACCAAAGGGTTCAACTGCCATTTGTGCGGCTGCAGAATCCTGCTCAATCTGTCCGCCAGGTAATTCTCCTGACCTGGGAGGTAGACTGCTTTGAGAAGAATGCCATGATTGACTGCCCAGGAGCACAGTTTCTGCGCTTCCTGACATAGAAGGCGGGACCCTGTGCCCCCTTGTTTGTTCACATAGAACATAGCCACTTGATTGTCTGTCTAAACTAAGACGGACTGGTGAGAAATGAGATGAGAGAAAGTTCTCAGGGCTAAGCGGATAGCTCTCAGTTCTAAGAGATTGATCTGCTGTGCGGCCTCCCAAGGCGTCCACAGGCCTTGAGTACATGCCCCTTGGCAATGTGCACCCCAACCTTGTAGAGAAGCATCGGTTGTCAGCACCTGAGAATGTGGAGGTGCCTGAAAAGGCACCCCTTGCACGATTCGGAAGATGGAGCCACCATTGCAGAGAAGACTGTAGTAGGCTGGACACCCTCACTTTGTCCGAGAGTCTTCCTGTGGGCTGGTGCCACTGAGTCCTGAGGCCCCACTGAGCTGGTCTCATGTGTAGACGGGCATTTGGAGTCACATGGACCGTGGATGCCATGTGGCCTAAGAGCCTCAGGAATTGTCTGGCAGAGACTAGAGAATTGCTGTGGAATAACCTGGCTAGAGCCATCAATCTGTGGGCCCTGTCCACTGGTAGGAAGGCCTTTGCCTGAAATGTGTCCAGTCGAGCTCCTATGAACTCTATGTTCTGGGAGGGATGCAAACTGGACTTTGCGAAGTTTATGACAAACCCCAGGTGCTGAAGCAGAGCGACAGTGCAAAGGGTGGCTTGATTGGCCTCCTGCGGGGACTGACCCCTGATGAGCCAATCGTCCAGATATGGAAAGACAAAGAGGCCCTGAACCCTGAGGTAGGCCGCTACCACCGCCAGGCACTTGGTGAATACCCTGGGGGCGGATGTAAGGCCAAAAGGCAGTACTCTGTACTGATAATGGCTTCCTCCCTCTACAAATCTGAGATATTGTCTATGGTCTGGATGAATAAGGATGTGAGTATAAGCATCCTTTAGATCTAAGGAGCACAGCCAATCTCCCTGCTGGAGGTAGGGCAGCAGGATTCCAAGGGTAAGCATCTTGAACTTTTCCCTCTCCAGGAAATTGTTCAGGTTTCGCAAGTCTAGGATGGGTCTGAGGCCTCCTGTTCTCTTTGGTACCAGGAAGTACCTGGAATAGAAGCCATGACCTTTCAGGTGGTGGGGCATCGGTTCCACTGCCTGATCCTTTAGCAGACCTGCCAACTCCTGCAGGAATAAGTCCCTGTGCAGAGGGAGTCTGGGAGGCTCCCTTGGAAAATAGGAGGGGGGGTATCTGGTGAAAGTGGAGGAGATAGCCCTTCTGGACGATACTTAGAACCCAGGTATCCCTTGTGACGGCTGACCACCTGTGGGCGAACAGGGCCAGCCAGCCTCCAGTGCTGATGGGGACCAGCTTCGGAGGAGAGGCTATGCCAATGCAGTCAAAATCCCCCTCCCTGCTGAGCAGGAGCCTGAGTAGGAGGCTTGGGGGCCTTCTGCCTACAGGGCCCATGACCCTACCCCTTGGCCTGCTGACCCTGTTGGGGAGCTACAGAGGCCTGATAATGAGGGTACTGTTTATAGGCAGATGACTTCCTCGGGTAAAAAGGACTTTTTCCCCGAGCCTTTCTTCTTCTGAGAAGGGGCAGAGGTTTTTCTGGACAGCCTTGTCCAAGTAAGAGTCTCGGTCTCGAGTTCGGCAGCCTTGTCAGCCATGGGCTTGCCAAAGAGGTTTTCACCTCGGCAGGGGACATCGACCAACTTGTCCTGCACCCATGGATCGAGGTCCGATGACTGTAGCCAAGCCTGACGGTGTGCACCGAAGCCGGCCGCGGCTACTCGGGCCGAAGCCTCGAAGCCATCATAGGCTGCTCGAGATATAAACTTCGAGCACTCACGAATACCCGAGGACAGAGCATTGAACCTTTGCAAAGGTTCCTCGGAGAGACCAGCAGAGAACCCAGCAAAGAGATTGCCAGGTCTCGAAGGTACATACCCATGTACAGCTGGTAGGTCTGGACACGGCAAGCAAGCATAGAGCCCTGGAAGCACTTCTTACCGAGGGTATCCAGAATGCGGGCCTCCTGGCTGGGAGGCACCGAGGAGTGCATCTTCTGACTCTTCAGATGATGCATGGCCGATTCCACAACCATGGAGTGGTGCAGTAATTGTGCCTTTTGGAACCCGGGGTTCTTGCGGACTCGATAGATAGAATCGACCCGCTTGCTCAAAACCGACGTCGAGGCCGGCGCCTCCCACATGTGGAAGAGCAACCGTTCCAGCATCGGAGGAACTGGAACAGTAAAGGCCTCCTTCGGGGGAGAGTCATAATGTAGGGCCTCGAGCTCCTTGGCTCGAGGCTCCTCCTCGGGATCTGCGGGGAATGTCAAAGCCTTGGCCATGTCCCGCACGAAATCCGAGAACCAGGTATCCTCCGGGGGGACCTTCTCCGAGGCTTGGGCGAGTCCGAAGGAATGCACCGAGTCCGAAAGGTGTCGGGCGACGACTCATCCTCCGTTTCCCAGCCGGACTCCTCGGAGGAGGAATCGAGCGGCTCCGGTTGGGCAGGCATCGATGCCATCCGCCCCGACGCCGAGGGTACTGGCGTCGACGACCTTGGTCCCGAACGGGAGGCCGAGGGGGACCTTGGCCGAGGATTGACTCAAGCTCGCATGGACTCGAGGATCGGCTCAGCCTCCGGGGTCGACTTGGATGTCGATGTCCCGGTGGTTGGGGCAGATGCACCGGTGAGACCGGCGATCAGTGCCCGCTCCTGTTCCATGAAGGCAGCCAAGCTGCTCTCCAAGTCCGTCAACCTGAGTCCGAGCTCAGGAGACTCAGCAGCCCCCGACTCGGGCCCTGGTGGCGCCGGGCCCGACGTCGGCTTCCCTGGAGGTGAGTCCACGAGGACTACAGTACACACGTGACCCGGAGACTCCATCTCCACACGAGGTTGTTTTGCAGGCCTCTCCGACTCCGATGACCCGGGACGGCGCTCGGGGCTATGCGACTTGGCCTTCGAGGAGCCAAGTGCGTCCACCGACGCCGCCCTCGCGGGTTTTTTCTTCTTACGATGTTCCCGTGAGGGAGACCCCCTTTCAGAGGAGCCTCGACGCTGTTCGGGGCCGGAGTCCCGAGATGTCGAGGCCTCTGACGAGGTCTGTGCCCTACCGGACGCGGAGTCAGAGAAGATTCTTTCCTTTTGGTGCTGCCGACTCCTTAATGCCTTAGAGGACATTTTCCCATACGGACCACAGATCACTGGGTCATGATCGGGTCCGAGGCACCGGAGGCAGCAGTCATGTGTGTCGGTGAGAGACATAAGTTTCTTGCACTGATCACACTTTTTAAACCCGCTGGCAGCCATCGGGGGAAAAAGGGCCCCTGCAAGGTCAAATGACAGGGCTGCCAGTGAAAAAAGAAAAATGGCACGAACGCTAGTCACTAAGGACAAAAACTGAAAAAGAGATCCGGGCTTGATACTGACGTATCGGGCCCAGGCGGGAAAGGGAAACCAGCGTCGAACCGAAGAAAAACAGGTTAACGCAGAGAAAAATCAACTTCTTCCTCGGGTGAAACGAATATACATCCGTCGGGCTCCGCGGAAAAAAGAAGACTGAGCAAGATGGCACCCTTGGGTGGGAAGGGGACCACGCATGCGCGCTGCATTCCCAAAGGCTTTTTGATAAACCGCTACTGCCGAAGCATAGAGCGGTGTACAATAAAAGGTCTACACTGCAAATCATAGAAAAGAACGCCATAAAATGAAAGGAAAGTAAAGCACAGCACACAGCAATAAAAGCAAATAACTAAATAGTTAAATTTAAAATAGAGAAAGCTAAATCTAAAAACAAAAGGAAGCAAGACATCAACAAACAAACAGCACAACATGGGGAGGCAACTCTATGGTCAGGGGGGGGGGGGTACTGGCAGGAAGGTCAAAAGCCTGTGTGAACAGATGTGTTTTGAGTAGTGACTTGAATTGAGGATAAGAGGATTCTAATCTGAGGGAAGGTGGTAGAGAATTCCAGAGAAATGGACCAAGAAAGAAAAAGGCGGAATGTCGAGTCTGCTCTAAACGGGCTTGTGATGGAGAAGGTAGTGATAAACGATTGGCGTGAAAAGACCGGAGTTGACGGTAAGGAGTGTGAAGAGAAACCAGATTCGCAAGATACAAAGGATGACCAGTATGAATAGCATGGTGAATCAGAATCAGAAACTTATATTGATAGCGGAAACGGAGTGGTAGCCAGTGCAGACGGAGAAAGAGGGGAGTGACATGATCAAATGGCCGGGAAAAAGTGATAAGGCGAGCTGCAGTGTTTTGAATGGATTGCAATCGTTGAAGCTGATATTTAGGGAGGTTGGCTAGGAAAACATTACAATAGTCAAGTCTACTAACCACCAAAGCCAGAACCAAAGTGACCAAAGAGTCAGGGGAAAAGAGAGAACGAGTAGCTCGAATCTGCCGAAGGGTCACAAAGGACCGCCGAGTGAGTGAAGAAATGTGATCATGAAAAGAAAGTGTGGAATCAAGAATAACCCCCAGGTAACGGAAAGAAGAAACAAGAGGAATAGAAACTGAATCAATCATAGGAGAGACTGTAGGAGAGGAACCGCTAAGAGATACCCACATAGCCGTGGATTTCGAGGGGTTTAAGTGAAGAAAGTTCTGCGAGAGCCAAGATGCAATGTGGGACAGACAATCATTTAGTGGGGTAATATCCAAAGTGAGGGGAGAGACATGGCATAGAAGAATAATATCATCCGCATAGATGTAAGGAGACACCGGAAACTGCTGAATGGCAAGAGGCAAAGGGGCAAGAAAAATATTTAATAATAGAAGCGAAAGAACAGATCCCTGCGGAACACCACAGATAAGGGGGAGAGAGGAAGAGGAGTGATTACCCGAGTGTACAGTGAACGAGCGAGCAGTGAGAAAAGAACGGAACCATTGAAGAACAGAGCCCCGCAACCTAATGTCGAAAAGACGAGAGAGAAGCGTCCGGTGATCGATCAGGTCGAAAGTCGCAGAAAGATCCAGAGAGACAAGAAGGGTAAGATCACCACGATCGTGAGCAACGTGAATTTCATTAAGAAGTGCCAGAAGAACAGTTTCAGTGCTATGCCCATGACGAAAACCTGCTTGACGGGGGTGAAGAGTATGTGTAGCCTCAACATGTGAGTTCAATTGCTCAAAAACAAAGCGCTCCAAAAGGTTCCACAACGCTTGTATTTATGTATTTATTTATTTACATTTCTTTTATACCGCACTATTCAACATCAGTGCAGTTTACATGAAAACTGAAATATACACAGAACATCAAGCTGTTCTGTGTTTACAGAGAACAGGAATAGGAACTTGGATAACATGGGGGTAACTATTTACATACAGGCGTCGAGACAGTACATGTTAAACATTACTCGATGGTCATGGATAGCTCGCTGGGAATGTTGGTATAGCTATATTTTCTAGGGGAAGCGGCTTGCCGCGTTGTTTTCTGGGTAGTATTTGAGGAAGAGGTGATGCTTTAGTACCCTTCTAAACTGAGTTAAGTCGGTGATTGCTCAGATACCGGGTGGAAGTGCGTTCCAGTATCGTGAAGCGCAGAATCTAAAGGCTCTGTTTGCTGTTTGGATGCATTGAGTTAATGCCTTCGGGCATACTAGTGTATTAATTGCCGCGGATCTTCTGGATCTATTTGGGGAAATGGTGTGGATGAGGTCTGTTAGCGAGGAGGAGGAGAGCCCATTGATGGCCTTGAAAGTCAGCAGTAAGGTCTTGAAAGCGAGCCTGCCATTTATAGGGAGCCAGTGGAGTTGTTTCAGGATGGGTGTCACATGGTCGCTCCTCGAGGCCCCGTGTAGCACTCTCGCCGCGGCGTTCATCGCGAGCTGTAGAGGGTTCAGGATGGATTGTGGGAGGCCTTGTAAAATAGCGTTTGCATAATCAAAGTGCGGTATGACCAATGCCTGATAAATTGACCGGAAGTCCTCCGGCTCTAGCAGGGTGCGTAAATGTCTGAGTGTCCGGATCTTATGGTAGACTGCCCTTACTGTGTTGCTTATGTGCACTTTCATGTCCAGGCGTTGGTCTAATGTTACGCCAAGGTATCGGATTGTGGATTCTGTTTGTAGCTCTGCTTTCTTAACCTTTAAGTGGGGTGGCGGGGTGAAATTTTGGTTCCTTGTAATGAAGAGTACCTCCGTTTTCTTGTGTTGAATTCATAGGTTTTGGGACTGGATCCAGTCGGATATTGCGTTGAAGCAGTCTGTCAGTGGGGAGAGGTCTAGTTGCTCTGTAGAGAACGGCATGTAGAGCAGCACATCATCAGCATATATTAAGCAGCTGACATTGAAAGATCGGATGATATTACAGATGGGCTGTATGTAAATGTTGAACATCAGGGCTGAGAGGGAGGACTCTTGTGGAACGCCCTGCCTCTGGTGGAACAGTTCTGATGTTGATGCTCCGGATCGTATGTGCTGCCACCTTTCAGACAGATAAGATTTGCACCAATCTAGTGCTGTGTTACAGATACCCTTCTCCTTTAGTATTGGGTCAAGCAGTGATATCCCGGGTCCCTTTTAATAATGGTTTATGGACCTTTCTTCCAGGTTGCAGTATCATCTAGAAGTAAGGAGATCCTGGATTCTCTACAGAGAGAACTATTCAGGCAATTGGTAACAGACCCCACACGTGAAGGGGCCATACTGGACTTGGTGCTTACCAATGGTGAAAGTGTTTCTGATGTTGTAGTGGGAGATCATTTTGCATCCAGTGATCACCAGATGGTGTGGTTCAGTATTAGGACTAGGGCTGTTAGAATCCATTCCAAGGTGAGGATCTTAGACTTTAGGAAGACTAACTTTGCGAATATGGGCCAATACCTCAGGGAGTCGTTAGTGGGATGGGAACAGCTGGGGGATGTAGAAAAACAGTGGGCAAAACTGAAAGGGGGTATTTTAAGGGCAACCAACCTTTTTGTTAAAATGGTAAATAAAGGCAAAAGGAAAAGGAGACCGCTATGGTTTTCGAAGGAAGTAGCTGAAAAAGTGAAGAGAAAGAGGGAGGCCATCATGAAATACAAGAGATCACAGAGAGAGGAAGACAGGCATCTGTATTTGGAAAAACTTAGAGAAGCTAGCAAAATAGTCAAGGCGGCAAAGATTCAAAAGGAGGAGGAAATAGCCAATGCAATAAAATGGGGGGATAAGACATTTTTCAGATATATTAGTGAGAAGAGGAAGGGCAAAAGTGGTATTGACAGACTCAAGGGTGCAGGAGGGGAATATGTAGAAGCTGATAAGGATAAAGCGGAATTGCTTAACAAATATTTTTGTTCTGTGTTCACAGATGAAGAACCAGGAGCAGGACCTCAGAAAACACCCACAAATAGGAACAGAAGCGAGGGACATCTTGAACAATTTTCAGAAGACTGTGTTCGTGAGAAACTAGCTCAAGCATGGGACCAACACAGAGGATCTCTAAAGGTAAAAAGTGGACTGTTGTAGTTGTTGATATGGAAGGACAGACTAGATAGGCCATGTGGTCTTTTTCTGTCATCATGTTTCTATGAACTTGTCCAAACCTTTTTTAAACCCAGCTACACTAACAGCTTTTACTACATCCTCCGGTAACAAATTCCAGATGTTGATTACACATTGAGTGAAAAAATATTTTCTGTTATTAGTCTTAAATAGGTTACCCTGTAGCTTCATTGCATGTCTCCTAGTCTTTCTATATTCTGATGATGTAAACAATCGATCTACGTTTACCAGTTCCACTCCATTCATTAATTTATACCCCTCTATCATATCTCCCCTCAGCCGTCTCTTTTCCAGGTTGAAGAGCCCTAACCTTTTTAGCCTCTCTTCATAGGGATATCCTTCCATTCTTTTTACCATTTTGTACCTTTTCTAATAATGCTATATTCTTTTTAAGATACGGCAACCAGAATTGCACACAATGTTCAAGGTGCGGTCGCACCATGGAACAATACGGAGGCATTATAATATCCTTTGTTTTATTTTCCATTCCTTTCCTTATAATACCTAGCATTCTATTTGCTCTCTTGGCTGCAGCTGCACACTGGGCGGAGGGTTTTAACATGTTATCGACGATGACACTTAAATATTTTTCCTGGGTGGTGGTTCCCAATGTGGAACCTTGCATCATGTAACCATAGTTTGGGTTGTTCTTTCATAGGTGCATAACTTTGCACTTGTCCACATTAAATTTCATCTGCCATTTGGAAGCCCAGTCTTCCAATTTATCAAGATCTTCTTGCAATTTTCCACAATCCTCTTGTGTTTTAATAACTTTAAATAGTTTTGGGTCATCTGCAAATGTGATAACCTCACTTGTATGCCTTTCCTCTCATACACCTGATTCCCAAAACGCTTTTCAAGCTTCAAGCAGACAGGGGTCCACATGATCCTCATAGCCCCATGCTGGTCACGTCAACCGTGATTTCCTCTCCTGCTTTGTCTGTCACAAACTCGTCCCCTGAGTTTCGGGTCAGCTCCCGATCTCCTCTCACAGGACGGAGAGACACTACTCCATCCAACCCACAGTCTCTCCATCTCATGGCTTGGCTGCTGCACCTTATGCCTTGAACAAACTACCTGTCTATATGCCAGGCACCTTCTCTAACCCTCTTCAAAACCAGGCTGAAAACTCACCTCTTTGCTGCTGCTTTTGGATCTTGACTCACCTGATCTCCTTTTTCTTTCCACTTGTTTTACCCCTCCTACACTTTCTGTGTTTGACTTGACTAGATTGTAAGCTCTGATGAGCAGGGACTGTCTCTTACATGTCTGTGCAGCGCTTCGTATGACTTGTAGCGCTATACAAATACTCAGTAGTAATGATACCTAGCATTCTATTTGCTCTCTTGGCTGCCGCTGCACACTGGGCGGATGGTTTTAAAATGTTATCAACAATGACGCCTAAATCTTTTTTCTGGGTGGTGGTTCCTAATGTGGAACATTGCATCGGTGTAACCATAGTTTGGGTTGTTCTTTCCTAAGTGCATAACTTTGCACTTTATCCATATTAAATTTCATCTGCCATTTTGATGCCCAGTCTTCTAATTTATCAAGATCCTCTTGCAATTTTCCACAATCCTCATGGGTTTTAACAACTTTAAATAGTTTTGTGTCATCTGCAAGTTTGATAACCTCACTCGTTATTCCCATTTCCAGGTCATTTATGAATATGTTAGAAAGCAGCGGACCCAGCACAGATCCCTGGGGTACTCCACTATTCACCTTTCTCTATTGGGAAAATTGGCCATTTAGCC
This sequence comes from Ichthyophis bannanicus, assembly GCA_033557465.1. NCBI lineage: Eukaryota > Metazoa > Chordata > Amphibia > Gymnophiona > Ichthyophiidae > Ichthyophis > Ichthyophis bannanicus. The sequence continues at coordinate 428,078,918 of CM066034.1, read as the reverse complement.
CTTCCCTCTGCTTTCCATCTTTTAACCAGTTCCTGAACCACAATAGTACACTGTGATACAGTAGCCAGCACAGAGCCCATGGATACAGGAGAAAAGGAAGAGCTTACCTTACAATCACCTAGGCAGAAAGCATTTTCAGGTTGTAAGGTTCCAGAAAATAGCAGAACAAACTTTCCCTACACTGGCTGTGACGCAGTAGAAAGCCAGGAAACGAATCACGTCCACCTGGGCCAGGAAGCACGTACAATGTGCAGGAGCCAGGAGGATAAAAGTGGCTGGGAAATCCCAGTAGGGGGAGGTGCATTGGAAGGCAAGGGAGGTGCTCGTGCACAGGTCTCCCAAGCCAGAGGGGGCATCGTCCCAAGGGGAGTGAGTAAGCAGCTGGAGGGCAGAGGTCACAAGCAGGAGAGCTTGCTGGGACTAGGAAGCATCGGGTGTGTCCCTGCAGTAAGGAACAGCAGAAGGGAAGCCTTTCCTGGAGGTTACCACAGCCCAGACCAGACAAGTGCTGAGAGGAACTCTCATGGCAAAGCAGGCTACAGCCCAAGTAAAGGTGCCTGGTTAAGAGAGGAAGGAGTGGAAGCTGGTTATTCAAGAAACAAAGCTAAGTACCCCAATTTCTCCAGAGGGCAAGAGGTGGGCTCGGCTAGAAAAGCAAAGGCTAATTGGTGGAAGGAAAACCCTTGGTGGAGGGAAAGGGGCAGCCTCAGAGAAATAGGCTCCAGTACAGGTCCCCAGGACTTCCCTTATACAGAACAGTTCCTTGCCCCAAGAGCTGCTGCCTCTCGAGAGAGTTCTGTGAATGATAAATGTGGAAAGTGTTACCCACTTACAAGTTTAGACACTGAGCAGATGCAATGGGAGAGCACTAATCAGGACATTGATTATAGCCCAATGGATTGCACACTCTGTATCTCGGATGAGATTACCTCTTTATGTTAATCAAGGAAGCAGGAGCATTGTTATACCTGTTTTTTGAAAGATGGTGCATTTTTGGTTATTTTGCTGTGAAGAAACAGTTTGTTTAATCCTTTGTTTGCTGTATGAGAAAAACAGAAATCCCCACAGGAAAGGGAATAAAACCTCATCATTATAATTTTGCCTTACACACGGCTACGGAGTTTTCTTTACAAAGACAGCTTGCACCACATGCCCTAGGCGACCGCCTAATAAGGACAAGGGTAGCAAGCATCTGACAACTGCCTCCTATCCCATGAGTTTTTAGGTCTCTGATGAGGGACCTTGTCAAAGGCTTTCTGAAAGTCCAGGTACACTATATCAACTGACTCACCTTCGTCTACCTGTATATTCACACCTTCAAAAAAACATAGCAGATTAGTAAGACAAGATCTTCCTTGTCTAAAGCCATGTTGGCTCTCTCCCTTTAAACCATGACTATCTACATGTTCAGTAATTTTGTCCTTTATTATGGTTTCTACCATTTTTCCCGGTACTGACGTCAGGCTCTCTGGTCTGTAGTTTCCCGGATCACCCCTGGAATCTTTTTTAAAAATTGGTGTTACACTGGCCATCCTCCAATCTTCAGGTTTTACAGATGATTTTAATGATAGTTCACAGATTACTAATGACAGGTCTGCAATCTCATATTTATGTTTATATTTCAGTTCTTTCAACACCCTTGGATGTACACCACCTGGTCCAGGTGATTTGCTATGCTTCAGTTTATCAAATAGCTGTAATACATCTTCCCGGTGTATTTTTTTTTTTATTGAATTATTAACAAATCCAGCAAGAAAATACACCATTTCCTTACAATGAAAACAGAGTATATATGAATAAGATTTCAAAAAACTAATTTCAAGGAAACCTAAATAAATGTACTCCATTGTAATCCACATATTGGAGGGGGGAGAGAAAGAAACATCAGACCAAAGCAGAGACTTTGGATGAAAACATTAATAGAAAGACCTAAGATATCATTTGACGACGGAGGACACAGGATATATAACCAAAGCCAAGGATATAATTAGATTACAAAATTACTCTGGTGCAGGAATAACAGATGAAACATTAGCAGGAAGTCTGGCATTAATGAAAGTATTCAGATCATTTGGGTCAGAGAAAATATATTTATCATCCTTAATAATAACCAGACACCTGCATGGAAATCTAAGGAAAAAAGATCCCCCAATTTTTAACACCCCTGCCTTATAAAGCAAAAATTGCTTTCTCCTCCTCTGTGTCTCCTTAATTAGATCAGGAAACAGATATTTTAAAGCCCAAAAAGGTTTGCAATCTTTTCTTAAAAAACATCTTAAGAAGCCAATCTTTATCTGTAACAAGAGCACACTGAACCAATAATGTGGAAGAAATAGGTGCAGAAAGTTCACCCCCAGTGTCCTCGAGCAGACCAGTAACATCCAGGACGTTAAAATTCACAGTGGATACTGCCACAGAGGTCTCAGAACACTTTTTTCCACGAGGCAGATGGTATACCTTACTTAAAGGTGGAATCAGTTCAGCGGGAACTTTCAAAATCTCCAACATATATCGTTTAAACATGTCGACAGCTGCAACACCAGGAAGACGTGGAAAGTTCAAAACTCAGAGATTCACTGCCCTGGAGGCGTTTTCTAACACCTCCAATTTGTACTTAAGAATCCCATTTTCCTTAGTTAATGCAGCATGCATGTCAGTAACATTTTCCAGCTGAGACCCGAAAGTATTATGCTGTATCTTCATTTGTGCACATGTAGACATTGCCAGTTCAATATTCACAGTGTTCTTCTGAACGTTAGCACTGTTCTCCTGGACCCGGGAGGCTACTAATGCAGTTTGTGAATAAACTGTAGTAGAAAGAGTGGCAATCGCTTCCCAAATTGACTCTAGAGTAAACACCTTAGGGCAAACCAGAGGAGGGGGATCCGGCAGTAGAGGAGTTGAGACCAACTGAGGGAAGGAACTTCCCAACAAGGAAGACTGCACCGGAGTCGTCCCCGCCAAAACACCACCCGAAGCCTCCCCGAGACTCTCAGGGGACAGAGAGACCGATCGCTCAGCCAATACCCTCTCCGCAGCCGGCGGCTCCTCTTTGGGGGCAGTCGACGCTGTAAAAGCTGAGGAGCGGTCCATAGCAGCTGGGCGTAGCGGTGGAATCCTCGTTGCAGGAGAGAGAGACGTTTCAATATCCGACGGAGGCGCCTGGCTCTCTGTGCTAGGCAGGACCAAGCCGGCTCGAATATCCTGAATTTTATCCACAGGTAGCGTAACAAAACGGTCCATGGGACCAGAACTGGGTAACGGGGCCTCAGAGGGAAGGGCCCTCAGTTTCCCCTTTCTCTTAGGCATTAGAGCAAACGGAAACACACCGCAGCCATCTTAGAAGACTCCTCCCCCCTCATCTGAGCCATCTTCCTGGTGTATTGATATTTCTTTCAATTCTTCTGCAGAATGCTACCCTGGAAGTTCTGGATTTCAACTTTCTACCTAAAAGCCTAAATTTAGTCTCCAGAACCTCTCTAACACATTTTACTATATCATTGGTATCGATATGTACCAAGACAGCAGACTCCTCACCAGCACTATCTAAGACCTTGTCTAGGGGCGCATGAGGTCCGCTATCTTCCTACCATGGAGGCATATTACCAGGTGATCCTTACGTCCACCAGCCACCCAGCTATCTACATGCCTAAGGATCGAATCACCAACTATAACAGCTGTCTTAACCCTTCCCTCATGGGCACATGGCCCTGGAGAAACTTCCTTGGTGCGAAGGGTTTTACATCACTTGGAGGACAGGTCCTAGCTACAGGATCACTTCCTGCCACAGCAGGATGATGCTCTCCTGTCAAGTAACCTCTCTTCTCCATAGCAATATGGAGGCATTCCTAACAGGGGCTCTACAGGGCAAACAAAGGTAAGGATTTGAGGGTTTTTATAAAATTGCTAGCTCTCTGACTGGGAGCTCTTAAAAGGGTTTTTGTATATTTTTAAAGCAAAGTTACTTTCTTTTTGGTGCTTTAGTAGAAATTTCCTTGAGTAGAATAGGTTGTTGAACTCTAGTAACCTTCTCAGCTTTGGGAACTGCTGACACCTAATCAGGAGTTAGTGGGCCTGATTACCTGAGAGCAGCTGAGGCCTGCATAAAAGGCTCCAGAGCCCTGTCCTGTTGAGGCATTCCTAACAGGGGTTCTACAGTTCAAACAGCAGTAAGGATTTGAAGGTTTATTTTTATTAAATTGCTAGCTCTCTGACTGGGAGCTCTTAAAAGGTTTTTGTATATTTTTAAAGAAAAGTTAATTTCTTTTTGGTGCTTTAGTAAATGTTTCCTTAAGCAGAGTAAGGTTGTTGAACTTCTCAGCTTTTGGGAACTACTGACACCTAATCAGGTATTAGTTCCCTCCCTACCCACCCCGACTCCCACCCATCCCTAGTGAGCAGTCTTGCTTTATAGGGCACCTCCCCATTTAACAAAGCACAGAGGCTTGGAGCAGCACATTTTGAATATAATTAAAGAGATTTAACTGCTTTTTCTCGGAAAGGACAGCAGGGAAACTGGCTGGTACTTGGCAGATCTCTCTCTTTTGCTTTAACAGATACCTAAGCTCCACGAACAGAACAATGGCTGGGAAAAATCATATCGCTAAAGCTGTTGCCCCCGTTACAGCTTCTGCCTCGGTCCAGACAGAGGTCCTAATGCCAGTTGAAGGACTATGTTACTATGGTTCCATGTGCAGGGTGCCTGCATGCTGAAGCTCTGAGGAAACAAGTGGAGGAACTCATAGAGAAGGTGGCGAGGCTGAGGAGCATGCAAGACAGTGAGAAGTACATTGATGAGATGCTTCTTGCAGCAATGAAGCTCTCCAGCAGAGGAGAAGATGGGTGCCAACAGAATGTCAATGGTTGGACACAAGTCACCAGGGCCTGCAAAATCACCAATCCAACTTCTCCAGCCCTTGAATTGAAGAACCATTATGCAGCCCTGGAAGTGGAGGAGATGAAAGCATCCCTGGACAGGGAAGAACCAGAGCTCAAGTACTCCAAAGTTGCAGAATCAGTGACCACAAGGAAGCGAAGGGTAGTGGTGATTGGAGACTCTCTTCTGAGGGGTACTGAGGCATCCATCTGCCGACCAGACTTGATGTCCAGAGAGGTATGCTGTCTGCCTGGTGCCAAAATCCAAGATGTTACGGACAGTTTGCCAAGACTCATCAAGCCCATTGACTATTACCCAATGCTGCCAATCCATGTTGGAACAAATGATACTGCCAGGTATCCCTCGGAACGTATCAAAAGTGACTTCATGGCTCTGGGACAGAGGGTGAAGCAGTTAGGTGCACAGGTGGTGTTCTCTTCAATCCTCCCTGTTGAGGGTAAAGGCCAAGGCAGAGAGGCTCGCATCCTGGAGATGAATGCATGGCTGCGTGGATGGTGTCATCGAGAGCGTTTTGGTTTCCTAGACCATGGGATGCTGTTCCAAGGGATGCAGAGCAGAGATGGCATCCATCCATTTAAACTAGATTAGTTGGGGATGGGTGAAGAAAGCCACCAGGTAGGTCATACATTAAATAGCTTTATGGAAATGGGTAACAGGGGTAACATATGGAAAGCAGTGTGTATAAATGCCCGTAGCATGGGAAATAAGATCCCTGATGTTGAAGCTTTGGTGGGAGTGGCTGAATTGGATTTAGTGTCAGTTCCAGAAACATGGTTCACAGAAAACCATGACTGGGATGTAACTACACCTGGATATACTTTATTCAGAAAGGACAGGGTAGGAAGAAGGGGAGGAGGAGTGGCACTATATGTAAAAACTACTATTAAAGCTTTGGAATTACAGAGCTTAAAAGGGAGAGAGGAGGCATTGTGGGTTAAACTAGAAAGAGGGAAAGAGAAATCTATTTGCATTGGTGTGATATACAGACCTCCTTCACAAGAGGAAGAGGTGGACAGAGAGTTAATTGAAGACATACGCAGCATTGCTAGGAAAGGGGAAGTGCTACTGATAGGAGATTTCAATATGCCAGATGTTGATTGGCACATTCCTGCTGCAGTATCATCTAGAAGTAAGGAGATCCTGGATTCTCTACAGGGAGAACTATTCAGGCAATTGGTAACAGACCCCACACGTGAAGGGGCCATACTGGACTTGGTGCTTACAAATGGTGAAAGTGTTTCTGATGTTGTAGTGGGAGATTATTTTGCATCCAGTGATCACCAGATGGTATGATTCAGTATTAGGACTACGGCTGTTAGAATCCATTCAAAGGTGAGGATCTTAGACTTTAGGAAGACTAACTTTACCAAGATGAGCCAATACCTCAAGGAGTCATTAGTGGGATGGGAACAGCTGGGGGATGTAGAAAAACAGTGGGCAAAACTGAAAGGGGATATTTTAAGGGCAACCAACCTTTTTGTTAAAATGGCAAATAAAGGTAACAGGAAAAGGAGACCGCTATGGCTTTCGAAAGTAGTAGCTGAAAAAGTGAAGAAAAAGAGGGAGGCCTTCATGAAATACAAGAGATCACAGAGAGAGGAAGATAGGCATCTATATTTGGAAAAACTTAGAGAAGCTAGCAAAGTAGTCAGGAAGGCAAAGATTCAAGAGGAGGAGGAAATAGCCAATGCAATAAAATTTTATTTATTTATTTAGCTGTATTTATATCCCGCTTTTCACCGGATACATTTAACACGAGGGGATATGAGACACATATGCTAATACTTACAGGGAACATGGGCAATGGAGGGTTAAGTGGCTTGCCCAAGACCACAAGGAGTGCCTATAGGACTAGAAATGGGGGGGATAAGACATTTTTTAGATGTTAGAAGAGGAAGGGCAAAAACGGTATTGACAGACTCAAGGGTGCAGGGGGGAATATGTAGAAGCTGATAAGGATAAAGCGGAATTGCTTAACAAATATTTTTGTTCTGTGTTCACAAATGAAGAACCAGGAGCAGGACCTCAGAAAACACCCACAAACAGGAATAGAAGCGAGGGACATCTTGAACAATTTTCAAAAGACTGTGTTCGTGAGAAACTAGCTCAACTTAAAGTAGACAAAGCGATGGGACCGGATGGGATACCCCCTAGTATACTGAGGGAACTTGGAGACGTTCTAGCAGTTCCACTGACTGACCTTTTCAATGCCTCGTTGGAGTTGGGAGTGGTGCCAAAGGACTGGAGAGATGCTCATGTGGTGCCTTCACACAAAAGCGGAAGTAAGGATGTGGTTGAAAACTACAGGCAGGTTAGTTTAACTTCGGTGGTGAGTAAATTATTGGAAATGCTGCTGAAAGAGAAAATAGTGAGGTTTCTGGACTCCAGCAGATTACAGAATCCGAAGCAGCATGGATTCACCAGAGGCAGGTCTTGTCAGACAAATCTGATTGATTTCTTTGACTGGGTGACCAGGGAGTTGGACCGAGGGAGAGCCCTAGATGTGGTGTATTTAGATTTCAATAAAGCCTTTGACACTGTTCCTCACAGGCAACTTATAAACAAACTGAGCATCCTAGGGACGGACCCTAAAGTTACTGCTTGGGTTAGAAATTGGTTGGGTGGGAGGTGACAAAGAGAACAGGTAAATGGAGCTCACTCTGAGGACAAGGATGTTACCAGTGGTGTGCCCCGGGGATCTGTCCTTGGTCCGATTCTTTTTAACATCTTTTTTAGTTATATTGCGGAAGGGCTGTTGGGTAAGGTTTGCCTCTTTGGGGATGATACCAAAATCTGCAATAGAGTAGACACCCAGGAAGGTGTAGATAACATGAGGAGGGATCTAGCTAAGCTTGAAGAATGGTCTAGAATTTGGCAGCTGGGATTTATTGTTAAAAAATGTAAGGACATGCATTTGGGCTGCAGCAATCCAAGGGAGCAATATAGTATAGGGGGTGAAGTACTTTTGTCCACTAAAGAAGAGCGGGACCTAGGCGTGGTTGTGTCTGATAATCTTAAAGTAGCTAAACAGGTAGAAAAGACAACAGCAAGAGCTAGAAGGATGCTTGGTTGCATACAGAGAGGAATGGCTAGCAGAAAAAAGGAGGTGATAATGCCTCTGTATAAGTCTTTGGTGTGACCTCACTTGGAGTATAGTGTGCAATTCTGGAGGCCGCACCTTCAAAAGGATGTGAACAGGATGGAGTCGGTGCAGAGGGTGGCTATTAAAATGATTAGTGGTCTTCATTATAAAGCATATGAGGACAGACTTAAAGATCTTAATATGTACACCTCGGAGGAAAGGCGGGATAGAGGTGATATGATTGAGATGTTTAAATACCTCCGTGGCATAAATGTTCAGGGAGAAAGCCTCTTTCAATTGAAAGCAAGTTCTGCTATGAGGGGACATGGGATGAGGGTGAAGGGAGATAGATTCAGGAGTGATATGCGGAAATATTTCTATACGGAAAGAGTAGTGGATCCGTGGAATAGTCTCCCAGTGGAGGTGGTAGAGATGAGGATAGTAGCTGAATTCAGAAAAGCATGGGACAGACACAGAGAATCTATAAAGGTAAAAAGGGGACTGTTGTAGTTGTTGATATGGAAGGACAGACTAGATAGGCCATGTGGTCTTTTTCTGTCGTCATATTTCTATGTCTCTATGTTTCAACAGGGATGCTAATTATTTATGGTTTTACTACTCCTGTTTCAGGATATTATATTTCACTTTGTGGACCTACTATTGACCCATCTTTCTCTTCCCCTATATTGCTAAACTACTTGAACGTGCGGTTCACCACCGTTGTCTTGACTTTCTCTCCTCTCAGTCCCTTCTGGATCCACTGCAATCTGGCTTTTGCCCTCTGTATTCTACTGAGATGGCTCTTGCCAAAGTCTCTATTGACTTGTTCCTTGCTAAATCCAAGGGCCTTTACTCTATCCTCATCCCTAACCTTTCTGCTGCTTTTGATGCTGTTGATCACCACCTTCTCCTCAATACCTTGTCCTTGCTTGGATTTAGGGGTTCTGTTCTGTCGTGGTTTTCTTCCTATCTTTCCCACCACACTTTTAGTGTATGTTCTGATGGATTCGCCTCTATTGCTATCTCACTTTCAGTTTGTGTATCTGTCTTGGGAAAATCGTAGTTATTCATCTGTAGCAGGGAAGAGCAGGAATAAGTCCTCACATATGGATGATGTCATCGATGGAGCCCACGTGGGAATGCGCCCCAGCTTCAATAGTACGCTTTTGGGAACACCATTGTCCATGTGCCGTCCCGTTCGCTGGAGCCCTCTTTCCTTCAGTATGATGACAATAAGACCATGGGGAGGAAGGAGGGTTGTGAGGACTTATTCCTGCTGTTCCCGGAGAAAGCGTAGTTACTCACCTGTAACAGGTGTTCTCCAGGAGCAGCAGGAATCAGTCCTCACATACGGGTGACGTCGGCGCCGACGGAGCCCTCGCGGAGCAATTTTCCCCAGCTTTCAAAGAAAGCCTTTGGGAATTGCAGCGCTCATGCGCGGTCGCCTTCCCGCCCAAGGGTGCCATCTTAGCCAGTCAGATGACATAGCTAAAAAAGACAGCATAAAAATATGCAAAAAAACTTAAGCAGATGATTGCAACTCCACGGGGAGGAGGGAGGGTTGTGAGGACTGATTCCTGCTGCTCCTGGAGAACACCTGTTACAGGTGAGTAACTACGCTTTCTCCAGGACCAAGCAGGAAGTCAGTCCTCACATATGGGACTCCCAAGCTTAAGGCTACCGGAGACCCTAAGCACAAAAATGAGCTCCCTCTAGCTCAGCAGCACAGAAGGAAGGAATCTTCGCTGAATTATTACCCACCGGTAGCCCACAGCCGGGATGGAGGGTAGGAGTTGCTCAAACCTCAAAGAGATTACGGAGGACTGCCTGTCCGAAAGCACTGTCCCTGCGGGACTCCCTCTCGAGACAGTAATGAACCGCAAAAGTCTGGCTCGAAGACCAAGTAGCGGCCCGGCAGATGTCTGCCAGCGGAACAGAGCGGAGGTAAGCCACTGACGTAGCCTTTGCCCGAACGCAATGAGCCGTGACTCGACCTTCCAAGGAGAGTCCGGCTGCCCCATAAGGCCAAGTGATACAGTCCGCAACCCAGATGGACAGAGTACGCTTGGAGACCGGGAGCCCCAATTTATTGGGGTCAAAAGACACAAAAAGCTGAGCAGCTTTACGGTGCTCCCGCGTACGGTCAAGGTAGAAGTTCAACGCCCTTCTACAGTCCAGGGTATGGAGGACCGTTTCAGCTCGGCTGGAGTGTGGTCTGGGAAAGAAGGTCGGAAGTACCACCTCCTGATTGATGTGAAAAGGGGAGACCACTTTTGGAAGAAATTTTGGGTGAGTCCGTAGGACTACCCTATTTTTGTAGAACCGAGTGTAAGGGGGATCAGACACGAGGGCCTGCAATTCACTTACGCGTCTAGCGGAAGTGAGGACTATCAAGAACAATGTTTTCCAAGAAAGAAAACGGAGAGAACAGGTAGCCATAGGTTCAAAAGGCGGACAGGTGATCCGCTGTAAAACCACATTCAGATCCCAGTCAGGCGCTGGCGGGCGCAGAGGTGGTTTAAGCAGAAGGAGACCTCGGAGAAACCTCGCTACAAGAGGGTCGCTGGAAAGAGGTCTGCCGTCCACCGGCACATGATGTGCTGAAAGAGCACTGAGGTGAACTTTGACGGAGTTGGACTTAAGTCCCAGATTAGAGAGGTATAGCAAGTACTGCAGGATCACCGACACCGGGCAGGAGAAGGGATCCTGAGACTGTTGGGTACACCAAACGGAAAAGCGACGCCATTTAAGGGCGTAGCATTTGCGGGTAGAAGGTCGCCGAAAAGCTAGGACGACCTCTTCCACCTCTGCCGGCAGGAGAAGGGGAGCAAGGACTACCCTCTCAGCAGCCAGGCCATTAGATTGAGAGATCTGAGGTTGGGGTGTAGCAGAGACCCCTGATCCTGAGTGAGGAGATCCGGTTGTAACCCCAGAGGGAATGGATCCTCTACCGCTAATTGCAGCAGGAGTGGAAACCACGGCTGTCTGGGCCAGCGAGGGGCCACCAGGATCATGAAAGCTTTGTCTCGGAGAACCTTGAAAAGAGTTCGAGAGACTAGCGGGATGGGAGGAAAAGCATACAGAAGGCTCTCCGACCATGAGAGTAGAAAAGCGTCTGCCGCAACTCGAAGGGGATGTGGCTGACGAGAGCAGAAGCGAGGAAGTTGCCGATTGAGAGGGCTGGCAAAGAGATCCATCGTGGGGAGGTCCCACTTTAGAAAGAGCTTCTGAACTACCAAGGGATCCAGGCGCCACTCGTGCGGCTGGAGGATCCTGCTGAGTTTGTCCGCCAGGCAATTTTCTTGGCCTGGGAGATAAACTGCCTTGAGAAGAACGCCGTGACTGACGGCCCAAGAGCAGAGCTTCTGTGCTTCCCGACAGAGAAGGAAGGAGCCCGTGCCCCCCTGCTTGTTCACGTAGAACATGGCAACTTGATTGTCCGTCTGGACAAGGACGGATTGGTGAGAGGTCAGGTGGGAGAAGGCCTTGAGAGCCAGGCGGATCGCTCTGAGCTCCAGGAAGTTGATCTGCTGAGCAGACTCCCACGTGGTCCAGAGGCCCTGAGTACGTGCCCCTTGGCAATGTGCTCCCCAGCCCAGGAGGGATGCATCTGTCGTCAGCATCTGGGCCAGCTGAGGTGACTGAAAAGGCATGCCGAGTACCAGGTTCGGCCGATGAAGCCACCACTGGAGAGACGAGGCCAGCGGCTCGGAGACGCGCACTAGGTCTGCTAGGCCGCCTGTGGCTTGTTGCCACTGCATGCGAAGACACCATTGAGCAGGCCGCATATTCAGGCGAGCATTGGGGGTCACATGGACGGTGGAAGCCATATGGCCGAGTAGTCTCAGGAAGCGCCTGGCGGAGACCAGGGGCTGGCTGCGAAAACGGTCGGCTAGGTCCATGAGCCGTTGAGCCCTGTCGAGCGGTAGGAACGCTTGTGCCTGAGGAGTGTGCAGCCTTGCGCCGATGAACTCGAGATCCTGTGAGGGGAGCAAAGTGGACTTTGCGAAGTTTATAACAAAGCCCAAGTACTGCAGAAGAGTCACCGTGCGGCGTGTGGCGTTGGTGACCTCCGGAGCGGACGCTGCTCTGATGAGCCAGTCGTCGAGGTACGGAAAGACATAGAGGCCGTGAAGCCGGAGATGGGCCGCCACCACCGCGAGACATTTTGTGAAGACTCGCGGTGCGGAGGACAGGCCAAAGGGCAGTACTCTGTACTGGTAATGATTTCCTGCCACCACAAACCTTAGGTATTGGCGGTGGCTTGGGTGGATGAGGATGTGCGTGTAGGCATCCTTTAGATCCAAGGAGCATAGCCAATCTCCCTGCTGGAGGTAGGGCAGAAGGATTCCAAGGGTAAGCATTTTGAACTTTTCCCGCACGAGGAACCTGTTGAGGTTGCACAAGTCCAGGATGGGTCGGAGGCATCCCGTCCTTTTTGGTACTAGAAAATACCTGGAATAAAAGCCTTGACCTCTCAGGTGGTGGGGCACCGGTTCCACCGCCTGTTCCTGTAGAAGACCTGCTAACTCCTGAAGGAGTAATTCCCTGTGCAGAGGGAGTCGTGGAGGTTCTCCCGGAAAATAGGAGGGAGGGACCTGGTGGAAGTGGAGAAGATAGCCTTCTCTCACGACTTGAAGCACCCAGGCATCTGAAGTGATGCTGGACCACCTGTGGGCGAAGTGAACCAGCCGGCCTCCGGTGCTGGGAGGAGCCAGCGGAGGGGGAGAGGCTATGCTTAAGGAGTCAAAAGCCCCCACCCTGCTGAGCAGGGGCTGGTGGTGCAGGCTTGGGGGCTTGCTGCCTACGGGACCCGTTACCCCGTCCCTTGGCCTGCTGGCCCTGTTGGGGAGCTGCAGGGGCCTGATATTGGGGGTAGTGTTTGTAGGCAGCCGCCTTTCTCGGGTAAAAGGACTTCTTTCCCGAGCCCTTCTTTTTCTGGGAAGGGGCGGAGGTCTTCCTAGAAAGCCTAGTCCTGGTGAGAGTCTCCGTCTCGATTTGTGCAGCCTTTTCAGCCATGGGCTTGCCAAAGAGGTTTTCACCTCGGCAGGGGACATCGACCAACTTGTCCTGCACCCAGGGCTCAAGGTCAGACGACTGAAGCCAAGCCTGTCGGCGGGCACCGATGCCGGCTGTGGCCACTCGAGCCGATGCTTCAAAGCCATCATAGGCTGCTCGGGATATGAATTTTGAGCATTCCCGAATGCCAGTGGACAAGGCCAGGAACCTCCGCAAAGGTTTCCTCGGACAAACCAGCGGAGAATCCGGCTAGCTCTTTAGCCAGGTCTCGGAGATACATGCCCATGTATAGCTGGTAGGTCTGGACACGACACGCAAGCATAGAGCCCTGGAAACACTTCTTACCAAGGCCATCCAGGTTACGGGCCTCCCTGCCAGGAGGCACCGAGGAGTGCATCTTCTGGCTCTTAAGACGATGCATGGCCGATTCCACTACCATGGAATGGTGTGGTAGCTGTGCTTTTGGAAGCCAGGGCTCTTGCGGACTCGATAGATAGAATCGACCCGCTTGCTCAGGACCGGCGAGGAGGCCGGACTCTCCCACATGCGGAAGAGTAGTCGTTCCAGCATAGGAGGAACCGGTACAGTAAAGTGTTCCCTGGCGGGAGAGTCATACTGGAGGGCGTCGAGCTCTTCGGCTCGAGGCTCCTCCTCAGGATCCGCAGGGAAGGCCAAAGCTTTGGCCATATCCCTGACGAAGTCCGAGAACCGGGCATCCTCCGGGGGGGACTGCTTCCGAGGTTCGGACTCAGGTGAGTCCGAGGGGACACACCGAGTCCGAAAAGAATCAGGTGACTCTTCCTCTTCAGACTCCCAGACCGACTCCGACGAGGAATCGGTGGGGTCGGCCCGGGCAGGCCGCGGCGCCTGCCGCCCCGACGCCGAGGGAGTCGGCGTCGGCGACCTCGGTCCCGAACGGGAGGCCGAGGGTGACCTCGACCGAGGATCGACTCGAGTTCGCATGGACTCAAGGATTGGCTCGGTCTCCAGGGTCGACTTAGACGTCGACGTCCCGGCGGTCGGGGCAGTGGCGCCAGCGAGGCTAGCGAGCAGTGCCCGCTGCTGGTCCATGAAGGCAGACAGTCTGCTCTCCAAGGCCGTCAACCTGAGTCCGACCTCAGGTGACCCAGCAGCCCCCGACTCGGGCCCCGACGGCGTCGGGCCCGACGTCGGCGGTCTCGGAGGCGAGTCCAGGAGGACCACAGGACTTACCCGAGCAGGCAGCTCCGACTCCAGGCGAGGTCGCTTCGAGAGGTGCTCCTTCTCCAAGGACCCGGGACGGCTATCGGGGCTATGCGACCTGGCCCTCGCGGAGCCAGGAGCGTCCACCGACGCCGCCCCTCGCGGGTTTCACCTTCCGTCGATGGTCCCCGGAGGGAGAACCCCTGTCGGAGGAACTCCGGCGACGGTCCGAGCTGGAACCTCTGGACGCGGAGGCCTCCGACGAGGTCCGGGTACGGCTGGGGTCAGCGAAGATCCTATCCTGCTGATGCCGCCGACTTCTCAACGCTTTGGAGGACATTTTGCCGCAGGCCCCACAGATCATTTCTTCATGATCCGGGCCCAGGCAGCGGAGGCAATTGTCGTGTGTGTCAGTTAGTGACATATTTCGGTCACACTGACCACACCGCTTGAAACCACTGGCAGCCATCGGGGGAAAAAGGGCCCCTGCGAGGTCAAAGGACCGGGCTGCCAGGGAAAAACCGAAAACGAAACTGACTAAGTCAGAAAAAACCGAAAAAGAAGAAGAGGACTCGTGACCGGCCTCGCGAGTCCGGGCGGGAAAAAGACCGGCGTCAAACCGAAGGAAAAAAGAGAAAATTATGAGTAAAATCAACTTTTTCGCGGGGACACGACGGGTACGTCTGTAGGGCTCCGCGGAAAAAAGAAGACTGGCTAAGATGGCACCCTTGGGCGGGAAGGCGACCGCGCATGCGCGCTGCAATTCCCAAAGGCTTTCTTTGAAAGCTGGGGAAAATTGCTCCGCGAGGGCTCCGTCGGCGCCGACGTCACCCATATGTGAGGACTGACTTCCTGCTTGGTCCTGGAGAACACCTGATACAGGTGAGTAACTATGCCTTCTCTGGACCATGCAGGAATTAAGTCCTCAAATATGTCTCCCTAGCTACAGCCTATCGAAAAACAGCAAAAAGACACCCAAAGGGGCAATCAAACAAGAGAATTGGAAGAAACAGCTTGAGTAGTCCCTTGAAGGGACTCATTCAATTCCGCGTCCACAGCGAGCATCAACATCAGGAAGACTCTTTACAGTAGCCTGGACAGACAGAATGGCCGGTGGAAAAAAGTTGAATCTACAGTGATGTGGAAAAGTCTTGCATAGGCTGCATGATCAAGCTATTCTCAGCTTTATTTTGACAATATTTCCAAATTTTGTGGCAGAATCCTGACTTATTATATACGGTTTTATTGCAAATTTAATTTGGCAACCATTTCTGCATTCAAAACTACTTGTCTGTGAACCTCTGTATGGCTGTCATGAGGAAACCATGTCCCAGTAGGATTAACCAGATGCTGTCTCAAAGCGGGATCAAAATGAACCAATAGCATATGGTGCTTCCTCAGCCAATAGAAAGTCATATTTGATAGTGTGGCAAAGTCAGCTATCCTGAGAGTGGGAGGGGGGGGGGGTGAGAAGCATAACGAATTCACCCTAGTTAAGGGTCCCCTTCTAGGAGTGCAGGGAGAGAAAGCCACAGCCAGGTTTCAAAGACAGAAAAACCACAACTGAAACAAGTTTCACACAATGACTGATAAAGTAAGAAAGAGGGATTGCAAGCACGAGTACCAAAGCCCTTACTTTAATAAGTGCACTGATTATTCTAATACCAGAAGGCAGGGGGATTACCAACACCTGGGAAAGAAAGAGGTGGGGTTAGAATCCTGGAGGTATAAGCCTGGGTTAGATTATGCAGAGAGAGAGAGAGAGACGAGAAGGAAAGCAGCCGGGAGAGTAGCTGAGACAGAGGCTGAGAGAAGGAGCTGATTCTTGGAGAAGAGCTGAGCTACCCAGAGCTGAGAGAGCTGAATTCCCTGCAACAGGTTGGCAATAGAGGTGGGGGCCAGGAAGTGGAGAAGCTTTCAGATCACCAGAGAGGTTGTCAGCTGAGCAGTCTGACGAGGTCAGTGAGTCAGAACCCATGCAGTTGGGAGAACCAGTGTCAGAGTTGAGGGAAGAAGACTGCTTTATGGATTGCTCTCTATGCCAAGCTCTAGACAGGAGGTCTTGAGGAAAGCTAGCCCTGAAAGAAGTAATTCTCCTTAGAAGTTAACCATACGGCACAAGCAGTGTGGAAGTAAATTCCTGTATGTTTTAAAAGGGAAATTTACTGCAACGTAAGCCTGATCTGGAAGCTCTGATTCATGCTTGTTTATCACCTGTGTTTGAACTGTGCAACGGCAAGAAAAGCCAAGTTAGCTGCTATAAGAGTTTTTGCTTGCTCCTCTCCTATATGAAAAGCCTGCTAAGAGTTTTGATAACAGCTTGGAATGTTTATTTTGTTCTAAGTTTGGTTTCACGTAGAAATGCAGCCTAGAGAGGTTTTTGAGGCTGGCAGAAACCAAACTGCTGTAGAAGAATTAAGCTTGAATTTTTCTTTATGCTTTGTTTAACAAGGACTAAAAAAGGAAAGTGGCAGCCTAGTTTCTAAAGGCAATACTTCTGCAAGTAAGAGGACTTGAAGAAGCCATTTATGAGTTCTTTTGGTTTGTTTGCCATTATTTGCTGTACCTTAAGCAAATCCTATAGTTATAATCCTGTAAATGATACCTTGAACCTGCTGTGTTTTTGTGTTATGGAAATAAACTTTCTGTTACAAGCCTTACCCTTGGTTACCTCAACTACAAACCTTCTACTTAAAGCACCAACATATTTTAGCAGTACTACACTTCCCAGAAGCCAAGACGAAGAAATAGGCTGCTAAGAGCTGATAGAAGAAGGAATCCTCAACCACCAGGCCCCTCGACCACTAAAGGCAAGTGGCTTTGGGCGTTGTGCTTGTGACAATAGCCAATCAGTGCATGGTATTTGGCGGCACACGAAGTGTAAATTTAATGTGGATCAACTGGTGTATATCACATTTGATGCTCAATGTCCTAGCATTGTGAAGAGGTTGCGTTTTCTATCAATGGAGGACCGGGTCTGGGTGATGGTTTTGCACGAGGGGTATTCAAACCTGCCAATTGCAGCAAAGGTCAGCTGTCATCAGAGCCCAGATGTCCACATTCTGGAGAAGCATAAGACGGTGGGAAGTACGCAGGACCAACATCGTAGCGGTCGGCCTAGAAAGTCAACCAAGAAGGATGACAGGGCCTTGATAAGGACATCTTTTTGGCAATTGAGCTTCTGCGGGAATGGAAGGAGAAGTGTTCCATTGCAGTTTGCACTTCCATTGTGAGGAGACAATGCTTGGAGTACGGGTTGAGAGGCTGTGATGCTCAGAGGAAGCCGCTACTAACGGTGGAACAGAGAAAGAGATGCATTGAGTGGGCATCCAAGTACTCAAAATGGAGCAAGGCTGACTGGAAGAAAGTTCTGTTCAGTGACAAAAGCACTTTCTGCATTCTGAGTGACCAGGGCGAAACCTATGCGAGGTGGTTTTCTCATGAAGAGTACAAACCAGAGTGCTTGAATATCTCCGTGAAGCATTCAAGCAAGGTCATGAACTGGGGATGCATGGCAACTAGTGGTGATGGAAGACTTCATATCATTGACGGGATGTTGAATGCCGCAAAATACCTACAAATTCTGCAGACGTGCATGCTGCCATCAGCTGAACAAATGTTTCCTGGCAGATATTTCTTCCAGAATGACCATGTACCTTGTCACCGAGTGAAAACTGTCACCGACTGGAATTAAAGAAATGGAGTTCAGACCACTGTCTGGCCAGCTCAATCATTCGATCTCAACCAGATTAAGAATTTTTGGTATAAGGTATCAGTTGAGATCACCATGAAGCAGCCGCAGACCAAGCGAGAGCTGATTGAGTCACTGATTGCAGTCTGGAATCACATCATAACACGAGAACACCTTGTCAAACTGGTCCACTCCATGCCAGACAGATGTCATCTGGTGAGAAAGAGCAAGGGCTAGCCCATCAAGTACTAATGGCCACCAACAACAAAAAACAGACCTTTTCAGGGATAACTAATGAATTAAGAAGAAAAACATGCACACTGCCAACATACATGGAACATAAAACACAACCTTTTGGGCACACATTGCATATTTGTACACAGGTTCACAACCAAACGAACATGGGTATTAAACAATCATAAAAGAATGCTCAAGTCATGGCAAATTTGTCGATTTGTACAAAAGACAAAAGGAAATAAAATGGCTTGCAGAAGGGGTTGTAAATTGTAATGCATGTTGTTCCTGTGATCCAAACAACTAAAAACTGCCAATTCAGCCCTACCTATGCAAGACTTTTTCATACAAATGTAGGGCCCAAATAGGTGCTGGGGTGTGGCTTGGCCGTAGTTGCTGTTAGGCTGAGAATCCCCATTGAGAAAGCAGCAGGCTGTGAAGGTGTGGACTGAGGACCACATGGCAGCCCTACAAATCTCCACCCTGGAGACTGAGTGCTGATTCGCTATAGAAGCGGCCACAGTTCGGACATTATGGGCCGTGATATGACATTCTAGGCTTAGCCGAGCCTTCGCATATACAAAGGAAATGCAGCCTGCTACCCAAATGTACAGTAAACATTTGGAGACGGCCATGCCCAGCTGGTTAGGATCAAAGGAGACAAAGAGCTGGGTGGAACGTTGATGGGCCTTCATCCTTTCCAGGTAGAAAGCCAAAGCACGTTTTCAATCCAACGTGTGCAGCGTGGCCTCTGCCCGGTTGGCATGAGGCCGAGGAAAAAAGGTGGGCAGGACCACCTACTGGTTGAGGTGAAACAAAGAGATTATCTTGGGTAGAAAACACGGGTGTGTCCGCAGGACAATTCTGTTCTGATGAAATCTGATGTAGGGTGCAAGTGCCACCAGAGCTTGTAGTTCACTAACTCATCAGGTGGAGGTGACCGCCACAAGGAACACAACTTTCCAGTCAGGTAATTCAGTGGGCAAGAAGCTAGTGGCTCAAAGAGGGAAGAAAGGAGCTGCCAGAGAACCACATTGAGATCCCATGCTACTCGCGGGGCCTGACCAGAGGTTTGGAGAGGAGGAGACCTCACATGAAGCGGCCCACCAATGGGTGGACAGAGATGAGTTTATCACCCTGCCCACGATGGTACACTCCTATTGCACTCAAGTGCACTCAGACGGAATTGGACTTGAGGCCCAAGTTAGAGAGGTTGAGAAGATACGTCAGTAGCAGTTCCAATGTGCAAGAAAAGGGGTCCTGAGCCTTGTCCACGCACTAGAAAACCTGCGCCATTTGAAGGTGTAAGAATGGCAGGTATAGTCCCTATAGGAAGCTAAGAGCACATTTTCCACCTTCTCAGGGAGACTGAGTTCTACTACTACTACTGAATATTTGCATAGCGCTACAAAACGTATGCAGTGCTGCACAAATACATATAAAGTGTAGTTACTCATCTGTAACAGATGATCTCCGGGAACAGCAGGAATCAGTCTTCACATATGGGCGATGTTGGCACTATCAGAGCCTGGCGTGAGAACGCTTCCCAGCATCCAATAGGAATGCTTTTGGGAGTGTTCCACCACGCATGCGTGCTGCCTTTCCGCCTTCCCTTCTGGTCTCCTCAGTCAGATGTATAGCGGAGAATAAAACAATTTTTTAGATACCAGAATTGAAAAACAGAAATGGACAACTTGAAGGGGAGGTGGATGTGTTGTGAAGACTGATTCCTGCTGTTCCCGGAGATCACCTGTTACAGGTGAGTAACTATGCTATCTTCAGGAACAAGCAGGAAGTCAGCTTTCACATATGGGGCTCCCTAGCCCAAGACTACCAAGCAGGGGAAGGATCCCGGCACAGCTGAAGTTTGCAGCAGGCATCTGACAGCTCATTCAGAGCACTCCTCGGGAGGTAGTCGGATGAGCGGTGGGCAAGTTGTCTAAATCTGAAAGCAGTTTCGCAGAACAGCTGGCTGGCCGAATTGAGCGTCAGCTCTGGAACCTTTATCCAGGCAATAGTGTGCTGCAAAGGTATGCAGAGAAGACCAAGTTGCCGCCTGGCAGAGCTCTGAGACAGGGACAGAGCAGAGGTTAGCCACTGTAGCTGCCATAGTTCCGACACTATGGGCTGTGACCCTGTTTGGTAGGGACAGACCAGCTTGTGAATAAGCAAAGGATATGCAATCTGCTAACCAGTTAGACAGTGTTCTCTTGGATAATGGTGACCCCAAATGATTTTGGTCAAAGAAGATGAACAACTGAGAGGATTGGCGATGGTCCTTGATGCGGTCTAGATAGAATGTGTAACCGCCTTTACTGCCCCCAGCCGAAGCGTGTAGGGCTTAAGCGACCTGTTATCCTTCTTTGAACAGCTGTCTGACCTTTTCCTGAGGCAAAGCCTTTTGGGAAATGTAGTTTCTTTCACTGTCCAATGAAGAGTAGTGTGAACTCAAAGTGGTTTTAAGCAAACAGGATTTATTTCCCCTCCGGGCGGATTTCAGCATGGAACAAAGGTAACAAAAACCATATACTTCTGGCAAAGGACAAAATAAAAGTCTCCAACAGAAATAGCTTAACTTCAGCAGTAATAAACATTTGCTTCCCAGTAATTAGAATAAACAGTTCTGTTTCCCACAGCTTTGTACTTTTTCTCTTAACACTTCTGCAGTTCTCTGCACTGCTTAAACTCAATGCAGGGAAAACATTTCATCAGATATTGTAATCGTACAGTCCATCAATTCTTCAGATATGTTGCCTAGCCCTGGCTCTGTTTCCATTAACTCCTCATGGGAGACAGGTAGAAATGTTTGCAACGTTGTTTCTGGGGCCACGCCCTTCCTCTCTTAGGCTTTATATCATACTCTTGGCACATGTATTGCTGTAAACAATCATCCTCATTACAGGTATTAAAACCACAGTCCCAACCCTTTGGGTAAGTAAAATCACACTGATTATCAACAGCCTTATTTGAAACCCAGTCTCTGGGCTTACCTCTTCGTCTGCCGTCAAACGGCTTTCTCTGGGCTTTGGAAACAGCTGTTGATTCAAAACCTGATTTGTGAGCTGAGGGTTGCAACTGCCTTCCTGGCTTTTTCCTCTCCTTGTAATTCCCAGAATACTGCAAACAGCCTGGCCTGCTTTTGCTGTATTCTTCTCTTGAAAACCACTTTAAGCTTGGCTCTGGCTCTGGGCTTTCTCTATGCCTTACTGAGTGTTCCTTCAGGCTTGCCACGGTCTCTCTCCCACGGTTCTGGGCTGGAACTCTACCGGTAGCTCTGCCTAGGCCTGGAACTCGGACTCCTCCCTGGTCCTCCTCTTGGTCTGTTGGCTGGTCTGTTAGCTGCCCTCTTTGCTGGCCTCTCACCGGAACCCTCGGTTGGCCTTGTAGCTGACCTCCCAGCTGAGCTTGTGTTGGAGCTTCCTGTGTGGCTCCTAGTCGAGACCCTTTTCTTTCTACTGAGGCCTCTTTATGTGTCTGCCCTCTAGGGCAGTGCCTGACTCCTCCTCCTAGCAGGTGCTCTGATTCAGCTCGTGACTCCTGAGCTAACTGGCAGCAAGGGCGTGTTTCTTTCCCCTGTGTCTGGTTTCCCTGGTAACTACTAGCCATGTGCTCTTGTTTACCATCCAGCACTGCTTCTGATTCCTCCTTTTTGGCTCTATCTAAAGGGCTGGAGGAATCCACCATGTCACAAATGTTAAGGCATTTTTGCAATCAAGAGTATGAAGTTTAGATTCAGCAGAAGAGGCATGAGGTCTTGGAAAGAAAATAGGTAGCAAGACCGATTGATTCAAGTGGAAGGAGGTTATGACTTTCAGTAAGAACTTTGGATGTGTGCGAAGGACCACCTTGTCATGATGGAAAGTAGTATACGTGGCGCATAGTCCACTAAAGCCTGCAGTTCACGGACTCTGCGAGCTGAGGTGACTGCTATAAGGAAGAGGAGCTTCCATGTAAGGAACTTTAGTGGAGCTGAACCCATTCGTTCAAAGGGACTGCACATGAGTAGTGCGAGAGCAACATTTAGATCCCACGGAGTGGGAGGTGGACAGAAGGGTGGTTTGGTCAGGAGAAGACCTGACCACTAAAGGGTACGCCGAGATTGGACAGTTCCCTAGAGTACGGTATGAGCCCACAATGGCAGATAAATGTACTCTCACTGAGCTGGTCTTGAGACCAGAAGATGATAAATGCAGTAGGTACTGCAGCAAGTCCAGAATGGGACATGTAAAGCGATCTAGTGTTTTAAGGGAACATCAGATGGAGAACCTGTGCTATTTGAAGGCATAAGAACGCCTGGTAGAATCTTTTCTTGATGATGAAAGGACATGCAGCACATCCTCTTGGAGATTTAAATGTGAGAGGACAAAGCACTCAGCCTCCAGGCTGTCAAGCAGAGTGACTTGAGAGTGGGGTGCAGCAGTGTCCTTTGATCCTGGGAGAGTAGGGCTGGTGAATAACCGAGCCGGAGGGGAGGTGCTTAGAAACATAGAAACATGATGACAGAAAAAGACCACAAGGCCTATCTAGTCTGTCCTTCCATAACAACAACTACAAGTTGTTGAAGGAGAGGAAATCAAGGTTGTCTGGGTCCATAAGGGGCAATGAGTCGGCCTGCAGCTTGAAAAGTGTTTTCACTATGAGCGGAAGTGGAGGGAAAGCATAAAGGAGCTCTTGACCCCAATGGATGAGAAAAGCATCCAAGAAGTCCCTGTGGGGAGAATGAATCCTCGAGCAAAACAGAGGTAGTTGAGCATTGAGGGGAGACCAAAGAGGTCAATCAGTGGCGTCCCCCATAGTTGGAGTAAGTGTTGGGTCACTTGGTTATCCAGCATCCACTCATGTTCAATGGAGGATCCGACTTGGCCAGTTGGCTAATTGATTCTGTTCTCCCAGAAGGTAGACTGCATGAAGGTGAACACCTTGAGAAACTGCCCAGTTCCAAAGGCAAATGGCTTCCTTGCATAGGGGTAGAGAGCCTGTCCCTCCTTTTTTGTTTATGTAAAGCATTGCTACCTGGTTGTTTGTCTGCATGAGTAGGGACTGTTCACAGAGTTGGGGAGAGAAGACTTTAATGGCGTAAAAGATTGATCTGTAGGAGCGTTTCCTGAGCAGACCAAAGACCTTGTGTTGTGAAGTCCTAGAGATGGGCTCCCCAGCCTAGTTTTAGATTTGACTCATCGGTCATCAGGATAGACTGTGGTGCACACGTCTGAAAAGGTGACCCTTTGACTAGATTCTGTGGTGTTGTATCATCACTGAAGGTCTGCCCTCATCTGCGGAGTAATGTTGACAAGGACTGAGAGATGACCCATGGACTGCTTCACTGTTGTGAGAGAGTCCACTGTCTAATCCTCATGTGATGAGGTGCATAGGGCATGACATGGACTGTGGAAGCCACGTGGCCTAAGAGGCGTAGAAATGTTCTGGCAGTAACTGATGGTTGCTGCTGAACCTGTGTGACTAAGACTGCAAGACAGAGATGTCTGACAAAACCCAATTACTGTAGGACATAAATTGTCTAATGTAGAGCAGAGACGACTGCTGAAGTGAAGTCTGCCCTTAGCAGTCAGTTGTCTAAGTAGGGGAACAGAAAGATCCCCAAGGTTTGTAAGTAGGCCGCTTTGTGAAACTCGGTGCTAAGGCCAGCCCGAATGGGAGGACTTGGTATTGGAAGTGGCTGTTTTGACACAAAAACCTGAGGAATCTCCTGAGGTCTGGGTGAATAAGGATGTGAGTATAAACATCCTTTAGATCCAGAGAGCATAGCCAATCGATTTGCTGAAGGTATAGCAAAAGGGTGTTCAGAGAGATCATCTTGAATTTTTTTTTGATGAGAAACTTGTTGAGTTCTCGAAGATTTAATACAGGTCTATGACCTCCTGTCTTTTTTGGGATCAGGAAATTTCTGGAGTAGAATCCTAGGCCTCTTTAGGTGGAGGGTACCTCCTCTATGGCTCCTTGTTTCAGAAGTGAAAGAATTTCCTGTTGAAGCAAAGAGGACTGAAGGGGATCCAGATTGGGATGTCCTGCAAAATGAGGGGGAGGACAGGTTTGGAATTTTAGTTGTAGGCGCCCTGAGTGACCAGGTGTAGGGTCCAGGGCTCGGAGATAATGGTAATCCAATGGTGTGCAAAGTGCACTAATCTTCCTGGAATCATGGTGGGGGGGGGGGGGGAGGGAGAATCATGGGATAATTGGTCATGCTCTTTTTGAAGGAGTCAAAAACTCTGAGAGGGCTGAGTAACTGGTACAGGCTGAGGTTTGGTAACCTTAGGTTTCCTGGCCTGTTTCTGTCCTGGTTGCCTCTGTTGTTGCTGTCGGCCAGCATAGGCAGAATAGGCCTGATAGGACGGATAAAACCTTTTCTTCTTAGGGAAGAATGATTTCTTGGTAGTAGCTTTTTTCTTCCTTGATAGCCTCTTCATGGTGAGGCCATCCATCTCAATCTCACCAGCCTCTGGCCAAAGAAGTTCTCCCCATTACATGGAATATTAATTAACATATCCTGGCCCCACTGTTCCAGGTCCGATGCCTGGAGCCATGTTGTTCTTCTGGCTCCTATGCATGCCGCTGCAGATCTGCTGTTAGCCTCAAAAGCATCGAATGCTGCTTTTGTTAGGAACTTAGATGTGTTTTGAGCATGTGTCACTAAGACCCGATGAGTCGCTTGCTTGTCAGGAGGCAAGAGGGAGGTGAACCCTAAGAGGTCTCTCGATACACCCTTAAGGAACATACCCATACAGAGCAAATACAAGTCTATTCTGGAGGCTAGCATAGTGGCCGGAAAGCTTTCCTGCCAAATGCATTGAGAGTTCTAGCCTCCCTGCCTGGAGGCACCGAGGAGTGATTCTTCTGGCTTTTGATTCTCCTCATTGCAGACTCTACCACCATAGAATGGTGGGGGAGTTGTGGCTTTTGAAACCCTGGTGAGGGAGGCACCCTATAATGGGTATCGAGCCTCTTGCTTACTGCTAGAGTTGACATGGGGGCTTCCCACATTCGAACCATCAGGTTCTTTAAAATGTTATGCACAGGAAAGGTAGCAGCCTCCTTCGGTGCTGAAGGGTACTGGAATTTATCGAGTTCTTCAGCTCTCAGCTCCATTTCTGTAGCCAATGAAACATTGAGAGCTGAGCTGCTATGTCTTAAATAAAGTCTTGAAAAGACATGTCCTCGGGTGGCAAGTGTCAACATTAATATAGAGGCAACGGATCCAACGGTACATCTCTGGGAATATCGGACTCGATGGAGTCCGCCTTGGATACTTCTTCGGAGTCGGTGTCTGGAAGGAAATCAAAATAATCTCTATGAGATCTTCGACACCTTTGGTGTTCAGAAGGCTGTTGCTTCGACGTGAAAAGCATCTGAACCAGTGGTACCGAAGGTCTCGGTATTGGTGGGTCTGCCATATTGCGAGTTCCGTGGTCATCATAGGTATCGGTGGAATCGGTACAGATACCAGTTGCAAAGTAGTCGATGCTATCAGTGCTACAACTGCTAAGAGTTTAGCAATGCGCCACTCAATAGTGATGACCTGGTTGTCCAGCGGTGTAATTGGAGGAGAAGTGGCTACAGACACTGAAGTGCTGGTACCCCTGCAATTCTGCGCCTGCAGATCTCCAGCCTGCTTAGCAGCTAAAGCCTGAACCAAAGTTGACCAAACAAGATGGTTTCCTGCTACAAAGGACTTTTGCTGTGTTTCCAGTCACTGATTTGACCTTCAAGCAACTGCTTGCCAAGTGTTTCTATGTGTGCATACTGAAGCCCATTTTTCCTGGCTAATTCACTGCTCACATGCTTTTCCGGTTCTTATCTATAGATGGTTCTACTGGCCTTGGACACTTGTACCTATGCCTAGAAACTACATACCATTTCCTCCATATGACATCTTACTATGGATCCTTTGTCTGCAAGAAAGATGCCTATAGACTACCTCCTGATTCGCTGAGAACACCTTGGATTGTTTCATGCCAACCAATCACCAGATCTTTGACAAAGACTCATCACAAGGAATAATACAGTCTGCACAGAAGAACTTTCGCGCCTTTTGCCGTTTGTGTTTTGTTTTACCTTGTGTCTGCTACTTGATCTGTCTGCAAGACAGACACGCACTATGTGTCTGAGATAAGACTTTCACAGATACCTTCGGTTCTGTGCTCTCCCGCGGCTCACCTCCGAAAAGGCTGTAGCCTGCGTTATCTAACCTATCTGCCTCCTTGGACCTGTGCTGCTCCAGAGTCTTATCGGACCTCAGCCACCAGAGTGCCAGCAGGAGCTAAGGTACAGTCTTATTTCTTCTCCTCCGAGTGGGCAATGATTAGCTAGAAACGTATTCCATAACTTTTCTCAGTGCAGAGCAAATCAGTGACTTCTGGTTACTAATCAGTGATTTATCACTTTGTCTAACTGTAATTCTGTGTCGCAACAATTTGCTACCTCATGTTTCTAATTATATATCTTTAGCTATATGTCTGTATATTTTTCTACCTTGCTGTCCATAATAAACATAATATATATATATACACAGACGAGAGTTCTTTCATGGCTCATTACCAGCAAAACTCATAGAACTTTGGGCTGGGTATTAGTAGCTAATAACCCCCGGACATAACTGACAGCATTATTTTTTTTGTGCTACTAAAATCCCTACATCATGGGTTCTTGTCCAAGGGATGAGCATGTCTGAATGAACTACGTCTCTCAGAATTTGTGTAGTAATTCTGAATTGCTTTATTATGGTTAAAGCAGCTGTTTATGCTGAGGTTTGTAGCTAGAGAATTACTGTCTGTGGGATGTGTTTGGAACCCATATTACAGGATCTCAGAGATGAGTTACGTCTTACAGAATTAGAGTAATTCTTCAGCAGCTATTCCTGTGTTTGTTCTTAAAGACAGGGTCTCAGCTATTGATTAACGATGGTTCACGCAGCAGTCGTGACTGGTAAGAATGCTTTAGCACTTGCTACCCACCCACTCCCTGGACCTTGAGGGTTAAGGGAGGGGCTGGCCTTGAATGCCCTTGAGGGTTAATGTTGTAGTTGTGTTGGTGCTCAAGTGATAAGGCAAGGCAAAGAATATTTCTTTTTTTATGAGGTTTATTTCCCGCTTACGCAGTTCAAATGCAGCAGACGTTAATGAAATAATAGGGCACAAAACAAGATGGAGAAACTGAACTTAAACAAGGCTTTTTTCACTGCTTAACTGAATGTCCATTACAAATCACATTCACCTGTCATGTGATCTCCTTTTCATTAAGGTAACAGAAAACTCTGATAACAGCACTGCTCCTGAATTGCACAGAATATGCTTCCACTTATTTTCTTCACAGAAGCTCTTTTATCACAGCAAACAGTGAGGTAACTTTGCTATTTTCTTACAAACAACACTGGCAAGCAAATTACTTAAATGTCCTTTGGAATCATACAAACAAGTAGAGCAATCCATCGGGACTTCCTGTTCCGTAGATGGCAAAGAAATTAAAGGCATTTCTTCTTGCCAGCTGATCAATGGCTTTGCTACGTTCTGAGTAGAAACTGCTCTGCTTTTAAGGAACTCTCTGAATTCGGTGAGAAGTAATTCAGCCTGTGTATTTTCTGAGCTAGGCTGAGCAAATCCTCCTTCAGGTAAATGCTTGTTTGTATTTCTTATCTCTAGGCAATTATCAGTGCTTTTACTTGGACAACATTTCAGCGTGCAAGCATTTCCCTTCCCCCACCTATCTCTACATGGCAGTGCAGGGTAAAACGCTTCAACTGTGTTTAGAGAGTCTCTCAGAGTGTTAAAAGGAAAACAGTCAGGTTTTTCTTGACTTAACCAGTTAGTATCAAACTTTCTGCCTTTATCCTGTCTTTCACAATTAAAATTCACTCTTTCTGGCTTTCCACTGTTAAGTTTGCTAGCTGTGCCACACCCACCAGATACCTTGTGCTTAGGCTTCTTCCAGGGTAAATCCTTATCCCTTTGCCTCCTATTCCAAGATTCTTCTGGGTCCTTTAAACTCCCGAGCTGCAGCCTTGGGTCTCTCAGTGCCTTAGAATTCTTCTGCTTCCAGAAATCTTTCTCTGCCCCTGAGTCTCCCCGCTCCTGTCTGCTCCTTCTTGGATCACAGCTGCTTAGTGGTTCTCTCTCCCTGGGTTCCTGTTCCTGGTCATCTGACCTATCCTCGTCCAGGTGCTTGTCTCCTTGGTTCCTCTCCTGGTGGTCCTCCCTTTGCTTGCTTGGCTTCTCTAACTGTTTCTGGGTTTTTAACAAACTAGCTGAGTGCTGCACTGCCCGCCTCCTGCTTGGGCATGCCGAAGCAGGGACTTGGCTTCTCACCTGCCTTGAAGTGAGGAGTGGTTCCTGATTAGCTCTGCATTCTTTTTTCCTCTCAACAGGGAAAATCCTGCATTCCCCTGCAGTACCGGCTCTCTCCACCGGATCACTATCAGTTTCTCTTGCTTCATAAGAGCCTGCTATATCACACACTGCAGAAACTTGCATCTCTATGCTGGCCGCATGATAAAATTGCGGACCACATTGAAAAGATTTCTAAGTGTCTTATAACAGATATGCATGAGCTTGTTAGTGCTGATGGATTTTTCAGCGGGTTTTTAGACCGGTTAATTGCCCACAAGGCTAAATTAACTGTGGATGTAGTTGCGGAACATGCATGTGTCCTGCATATCTTTAAGAATCAGTTGCAGGAGACATTATTTCATATGCGAGACAGAACTGAACTGCTTCAGGCTGATTTACTGACAGCCCAGAGCCAGTTGCAGACTGTTACGGCCAAAGCAGGGAAACTTGAGCAGGAGAACTCTTATGGCACCAAGTCACTGAGATTCAGGCTGAGGCAAAGGGGGGGGGGGCACTAATAGCCCGTTTTCCCGAAGTACCCATAATCTGTGGTGTTTGCAATGCCAGGACTTGGTGGATCAGGTTTCTGCTCTCAGGAAGCAGAATGCTGAGGATCAGATAGAAATGCAATTCCTAACAATTTGTAGAACTGAGTTGACGGAGGAAAACATGAAATTTCAGAATGAGGCGGCTTTATACGAGCAGAGAGAGAGTGCTCTAATTGCCCAGTTAAATGCAACAGAGACTGCTCTGAATGCGGCGAGACAGAAAACTGCTAGACTCCAGATGGAGCTAGTCGCCACATGGCGTCAATGTGAACAGGAGATACAGAGAGTAAATCAAGAAATTCAAAGCTTGAGAAATGATTGTTTTCAGTTGGCTTGTGAGAAGGAAGTCCCCTGCCAGCACCTCCACCTGATCGGCGTCGGGGAGTGCAGCAGGAGATGCGGCTCCTCCCCCACCACACGCCGAGGCCAATCGGGACGACACTGGCAGCGGCTTAAGGGCAGGAGCACTCTCGGCACGCCCGCGCTGGCGGGCCTGCGCCTGAGGGCCCACGCCCGAGGGCCCTTTGGTGTGGCCCTTAGGCAGGGACCAAAGGCGCCCTCGTGCAAGCCGTCACCCCAACACAAACCGATCACAGGAGAAACGCCAATGAACCGAGCAAAAACGACCGCTCCTACACACCTGGCCACTCAGATCCCATATGAAGTAAGCACCTACCACCCCTACCCACAGCCTAGTGTCTCCCATGACCTCGCATCCTGCAAGTAACTCTGCTTTGAACCTGCTTCCCATTGCTGCATAGAACTTACTTGCACAGAACGGGCAAACGCTTGCTTGCATAGAACCTGCTGAGAAATTATTTGCATAGAGCCTATTACCCATTGTTTGCTTAGAACTGTTATCCACTGCCTGCATAGAACTGTTACCCATTGTTTGCTAAGAACTGCTATCCACTGCCTGCATAGAACTGTTACCCATTGTTTGCTTAGAACTGCTATCCACTGCCTGCTTTTTGCCTATTACTTGCTACCCATTCTTTGTCTAGTACTTACTACTCATTGCCTGCATAGAACTTGCTACCCATTGTGTGCTTAGAACCTGCTACCGATTGCTTGCTCAGACCTTGCTGCCCACTACGATGGCCCCATATCTCATTGTCCTTCTCTTCCTCATCCTCCCCAACTGCCTCCCCTCTTACCAACACCCTCCCTCCTCTTCCCCCTACCTTCCTCACTTCTCCCTCCATTCTGCCCCCTAGCCTAGCATCTGTTCTTGAGCTTCTTCATACCATCCCCCGCATTCAACCAGCCCCCCTCTCTTTGAGGCAACCCCACCCTCACTTCCGCCGTACTATCTCCACTCTACCTCGCTCTCTAATACTCCTTCTCCTTCTCTCATCAGATAATATCAACCCCAAACCTGACTCCCCCCTCCTGATTTCTTTCTCATACTAAAAAAAGTTCCTCACGTACCCTATCTAATCTCATCCACATCCCGCTCCTCCCTCCTTCCGCCCTCCCTCATTCATCCTACACTCACTCATACATAGATATCAACTCCAACCCTACCTTCAAAAATAATCCCTCACATAACCTACCTATACCATCAATCTACCCCTCACTTCCCCTCCCTCATGTCCCTCTTGGAGAGCACACACACCCAGACATACCCACCCGCACCCTGCTCCCTCTAAATCCCGGTATTACCCTAGAAATAGACCCCCACGCTACTCTAACAAGAAATCCACACGTAACTTAGCCAACCTTATCCATATCCCTCTCCTCCCCCCTCCCCCCTCCCGTTTTCTTGCGCCCTATGGAACGCATGCTCAGTCATTAAAAAAAAACCCTTTTATTCACGATCTTTTTATCTCTAATGCCCTACACCTTCTTGCCTTGACCAAGACCTGGCTCCCCCCCAGATGACACCACATCCATTGCCTCGCTCTGCTATGGGGGGCTACCAGTTCTCCCATACACCTTGATCTACTGGTCGCGGTCGTGGCGTTGGCCTCCTACTCTCTCCCTCCTGCCAATTCTAACCCCTCCTGCTACCCCAATCTCACTCCCCCCTCTCCTTCGAAGTCCACTCCATTCGCCTCCTCACACCACTTCCCCTCCGAGTAGCCGTTATTTATCGCCTACCCGACAAATCCAAATCAACCTTCCTCACCGACTTCGACTCCTGGCTTTCTGCCTTTATGGATCCCTCCTCCCCCACTCTTATTCTTGGCGATTTCAACATTCACATCAACAACCCTTCTGACCCCCATGCCTCAAAGTTCCTCACTCTCACCTCCTCGTTCGACCTCCAACTTTGCTCCACTGACCCCACACACCTACACGGCCACTGCCTTGACCTAATACTCTTCTCCAATTCCTCTCCCTCAAACCTCCGCAAATCAATCCTTCCCTCATCTGACCATCACCTCTTAACATTTACTCTTCAGCTTCCGCCGTCCCAACCTTGTCCTGTCTCCTCCAACCTATTTAGAAACCTTCATAATATTGATCCCCTGACTCTCTCCTCCACCATTTCTCCATCTCTTTCCTCCATTTTATCCTCCAAGTCTGTCAACGAGGCTTTATCTTCATACAATGCTACACTATCCTCAGTCCTTGACACTCTTGCCCCTCCCACCCCAGTCCTGTCAAATGATCTACTCCCCAACCCTGGCTTTCACCCACAATCCGTTACCTACGCATCTGCGCCTGTTCTGCCGAATGAGCTTAGTCCAAATCCCGCTCCCCAGAAGACCTTCTACACTTCAAATTCATGCTTGGCTCATTCCAATCAGCCCTAGCACTTGCCAAACAAGATTACAACATCCATCTGACCAACTTCCTTGCCTCTGATCCTCGCTGTCTCTTTAATACCCTCAATTCTCTCCTCAAGGTCCCTCCGCCCCCGATCCCACCCTCCCTTTCTGCCCAAACCCTAGCCGACTACTTCCATGAGAAAATCCACAAGATTACCCTCCAATTCCCTACCCCCCTCATCTACCTCCCCTCCTCCCCAATTCTCTTCCCCCATCCATACTCCCCCTGCCACCCTCTCCTCCTTCCCTCGATCTCTGAAGAAGAAACCACACTCCTTCTTTCCTCCTCCAAACCCACCACCTGTTCATCAGACCCTATCCCCACCCATCTCCTACATTCCATCTCTCTCACCATTTTCCCCTCCATCACCCATATCCTCACCCTTTCACTCTCCACTGCAACTGTCCCCGCTGACTTCAAACATGCTGTTGTCACACTTCTCCTCAAGAAACCCTCACTTGATCCCACATGCCCTTCTAACTATTGACCCATCTCCCTCCTTCCCTTCATATCCAAACTATTAGAACTGGCAGTCCACCATCACTGCCTCGACTTCCTCACCTCCCAGGCCCTCCTGGAGCCACTACAATCCGGCTTCCGTCCCCTACACTCCACTGAAACGGCACTCACAAAAGTCACCAACGATCTGTTCCTGGCTAAATCTAAGGGCCTCTATTCTATCCTCATCCTTCTTGACCTTTCTGCTGCCTTTGACACCGTTGACCACAACCTTCTCCTCACTACCCTCTCCTCGCTTAGCTTCAAGGACTCCGTACTATCCTGGTTCTCCTCCTACCTCTCCCATCGCTCATTCAGTGTATGCTCCGGTGGCTTCTCCTCCTCTCCTACCCCGCTCAACGTAGGTGTACCCCAGGGATCTGTCTTGCGCTCCCTCCTCTTCTCTCTCTACACCCAAGGCCTTGGCATGCTTATCTCCTCCCATGGCTTTCAGTACCATCTCTATGCCGATGACTTCCAAATCTACCTCTCTACATCTAATATTTTTCCAGCAACCCAGTCCAAAATCTCTGCCTGTCTTTCAGACATCGCTGCCTGGATGTCTCATCGCCGATTGAAACTGAACATGGCCAAGACTGAACTCCTAGTCTTTCCACCCAACTCCTCCCCCCCACTTCCCCCTCTCTCAGTCCATGTGGATGGATCTACTATTCTTCTTGTTCCCTTGGCCCACAACCTAGGGGCTTATCTTTGACACCTCCCTCTCCTTCTCCAATCATATCCAGCTTGTAGCTAAGACCTGCCGCTTCTTTCTGTACAACATCAGCAAAATCCGCCCCTTCCTCTCTGAACACACTACTAAAATGCTTATCCACTCCTTAATCTCCTCTCGTTTCGATTACTGCAACCTACTCCTCGCTGGTCTCCCCGTGAGCCACCTCCTTCCCCTTCAATCTATACAAAATCACGCTGCTCGACTAATCTTCTGCCAGCCTCGCCATGCCCACATTACTCCTCTTCTCAGGTCGCTTCACTGGCTCCCTGTCCAATTCCACATCCAATTCAAGCTTCTCCTATTGATCTATAAATGCATTCACTCTATGGCCCCTCAATACCGCTTATCTCTCCCTACGTCCCCTCTCGAAATTTGCGCTCCGCTAACAAATTACTACTATCAATGTCTTTCACCCGCACCGCGAACTCCTGACTGCGCTCCTTTCACCTTGCTGCACCATATGCCTGGAAAAGCCTACCTGCGTCTGTGCGCCAGGCATCCTCCTTAGCCCTATTCAAATCCAGACTGAAGACCCACCTCTTCACCGTTGCATTCAGATCCTGACTTCCATCCTCATCTTACCCTAACCCTCGTCAAAGTTTATGACCAAACTATAAACCAAACTGTACCACACCGTACCTTGCGCTGAACTGACTAATGCTCTGTACTGTTCTACCTTAGATTGTAAGCTCCAATGAGCATGACTCTGATGGGCAGGGACTGTCTCTTGTATATTGGCTACCTCCTGTAGGTTAGCTGTGCAGCACTGTATGCGTGGCGCTTTATAAGTGCTGAATAGTAGTAGTAGTTTAACTTGCAGAGTGATGAGCCAGAGGACAGACACCATTTGGTCTCTCCAGGCTTGTCACCATTCTTGGGATATTCCCGAGTGGTAGATGACAGCTGTCCAACAGTGGAAAACCTGCCCAGTGTAGAAAGGCAGCTTTTGCAGGACAAAATTAGTTCACTCCCATCAGTGCTTGAGTGAAGGAGAGAAACACCCTACTCTCGCCCCCTCCCCATAGATGGAGAGGTCAGGGGAGGGATGGGAAGTTCCCCTAGTGACAGAAAACTGTACCAACATCGGCCACCAGAGGGAGCTGAAGGCAAAGAAAATCCTCCACGCACCGGGGTCCTGCAAGAGGAAAAAGATAGAAATGTTCTTACTTCTGTGGGCCAGCTGCAGATTATTAAATCTTTGCATAATATGGTCACACCTTTTGAAAAACGTCTGCGCAACCATAAATGAACATTTAGCTGTAGTCAAAGAAGCCTTCCAGGCTCTGGGAATTACCAGGGGGGAAGACATGGTTCGGTATCTGCCATGGTCCTTTGATGTACCAGGTCAGCAGTTTATCCGGACCATGGCAGAAGTTGAAAAGAGTAATATCGTCACCTTTGAAAAGGCACTAAAGAAACATTATGGGTCATATCCTGATGTTATCGTTGCAAAACAGGCAGCACTTGTGGGGAGGATGAATCACCCCGAGAGTTTGCCTACAGACTTAGGCAGACCTTCTTTCAGAGTGATCCTCCCTGGGAAATGTTAGATCACCATCAGGAGTTTTGTGATCTCTTCTGTCAGTCACTCCTTCCGTCCACTAAGGCTTATTTGGCTGACAAGCGTCATGAACCCCTGTCATGCTTGTTAGAACACGCTGAGTGGATTTTTGAAGCTTTTGCTAGCACTAGGGCTAGCAATGGCAGCAAAGTAAAGGCTTCAAGCAAAGCCAAGGAACCGAAACAGAGTGTTAGTGCTGTAAAATCTACCCTTTCTTTGGAAAGTAACTCTTCTCCTTCTGCTTCACAGAATCCTCTCAGGTCACCCCAGAATAACCAGGGTCTAAGCAGCACTCTGGGAACCAGCGTTTCACTCAGCAGAACCGGAACTGGAAATGAAGCCAGGGTTTAACAAGTTCCAGGAACTGGAAAAGAAAATAAACGAGTTGGCAGATATGATGAAGGCTACCACTACATTCAACTCCTCAAAGAGGCTTCTGCCAATAGCGGGCCACCTAAGCCACAGGCGAAGCCCAGTGGGCCAAGAACAGTCCTAGGCCTCATAAGCCAGAGGAGGAACTGGTTGACTATTTTTTCCCTTCTAATGAGACTGAATAACTAACCGACTTTGTTTCTGTCCCACAGGTCACAAATTACACAGGTGCAGCCAGTTCAGATATCCAGACCAGCTGGAGAGGCCACCCCATTGACACAGAGTGACAGTCCCATAGTGGACAGCGAGGGTCCAGCCTTTGATGCCATCAGGAAGCAAAAGTATTTTCTGGGTACGCTCAAGCCAAAAGGACAGAGGTACACTGTTCCTGTTAAAATTCAGCAGATATTTCTCTGTGAGGGCCTGATAGATTCAGCCTCTGAGGCTACCCTTATTACCTCGAGTCTCTTCGATAGGCTCAAAGCTTCCTTGGGGGGGGGGGGTGGGGGTCAGAGGACCCTACACATCACACCCAGTGATTTATCACTCACAGCTTATGGGGATCAGTCCATCGAGTCGATGGGCCAGGTCTGGCTTACCCTCCAAATTGGAAAGTTACAGGTGAAGCATCCTGTCATCATTACTAAGTGCCCTGGGGAGGAACTCTTGATTGGCAATGAGCTCCTGAAAAGGTTACGCCCCATACTGGACTACATCCAAGAAGTGATCTGGACACAGGTCATACACCCCATACCTTATGCTAGACTGGGCATCCAAATGGCAGATGAAATTTAATATGGACAAGTGCAAAGTTATGCACCTAAGAAAGGACAACCCACACTATGGTTACACAATGCAAGGTTCCACATTGGGAACCACCACCCAGGAAAAAGATTTAGGAGTCATCGTGGATAACATGTTAAAACCCTCCGCCCAGTTTGCAGCAGCGGCCAAGAAAGCAAATAGAATGCAAGGTATCATAAGGAAAGGAATGGAAAATAAAACAAAGGATATTATAATGCCTCTGTATCGTTCCATGGTACGACCGCACCTTGAATATTGTGTGCAATTCTGGTCACCGTATCTTAAAAAGGATATGACTCTGTTCAACAAAAAAAAATTGCCCTAAGGGAGTAGACTGAAATTTTTCTCCCTTTGAACCGTTATATGGAAGACTGCCTACTTTTTACACTCCTGAGCCTCACGTTTGATTTCTTGTATTTCCTAGCAGCAGAGGCAACTCTCTTCCCTCCACAGGTATGCTCAGCAGTTCCAGTCCCTTCTGCTAGATGACTCAGCTCTTTTCTTTCAATCCGGAGACTGGATTCTGGTAAAGACATACCACCAGCACACGGTACAAGCCCCTTTTCCAGTATGGGACCGTTCCAAGTTCTTCTGATAACACCGATTGCAGTGAAGGTGGAGGCTAAAAGATCCTGGAGCCATTGCCCTCACTGGAAACATTCTCCATCTACAGATCAGGCTTCAGGACCAGGATGAGAAGTAGCTGATGCCGGGGCAGCCAAGGCCCTAACAGCTGGAGAGGGAGAGGAGAAGACTCCTGAAAAAAGCAGCTATCGACCTGAAGGTACCGAACCAACATATCCCTTCAAGGTTGGTGACCAGGTGCAGGTCAGAGCACTTCACAAACACGGTACTCTGGACCCGCCCTACGGACCTCCAATTACAGTGATCGCCATCACATGGACAGCCATCCTGTGTGACTCCTGCCCTTCGTGGATCCACGCGTCAAGAATCAAGCGTGCACCGCCTCCACCGATGCCTTCTTCGTTTCCAGACCGCCCTCCAGCTTCCTGACCATCATGCGCAAGATTGCATTGACTCTCTTCCTACCACTCATGTGGTGCCTCCTTCAGCCCATAAGAACATAAGAACATAAGACATACCATACTGAGTCAGACCAAGGTCCATCAAGCCCAGTATCCTGTTTCCAACAGTGGCCAATCTAGGTCATACGTACCTAGCAGTTTTCCCAAAAGACACAGGCTCCGTAATGCTTGTACTGGGTCAAGCATTGATATCCTGGGTCCCTTCTTAATAATGGTTTATGGACCTTTCCTCCAGGAATTTGTCCAAACCTTTTTTAAACCCAGCTACACTAACAGCCTTTACTACATCCTCCGGTAACAAATTCCAGCGTTTGATTACACGTTGAGTGAAAAAATATTTTCTTTTATTAGTCTTAAATAGTTTACCCTGTAGTTTCATTGCATGTCCACTAGTCTTTCTATATTCTGATAACGTAAACAATCGATCTACGGTTACCCGTTCCACTCCGTTCATTAATTTATAGACTTCTATCATATCTCCCCTCAGCCGTCTCTTTTCCAGGTTAAAGAGCCCTAACCTTTTTAGCCTTTCGTCATAGGAGTACCCTTCCATCCCTTTTACCATTTTGGTGGCTCTTCTCTGAACCTTTTCTAATAACTCTATATCCTTTTTAAGATACGGCGACCAGAATTGCACACAATATTCAAGGTGCGGTCTCACCATGCAACGATATAGAGGCATTATAATATCTTTTGTTTTATTTTCCATTCCTTTCCTTATGATACCAAGCATTCTATTTGCTCTCTTGGCTGCCGCTGCACACTGGGCCGAGGGTTTTAACATGTTATCCACAATGACGCCTAAATCTTTTTCCTGGGTGGTGGTTCCTAATGTGGAACCTTGCATTGTGTAACCATAGTTTGGGTTGTTCTTTCCTAGGTGCATAACTTTGCACTTGTCCACATTAAATTTCATCTGCCAATTTGATGCCCAGTCTTCTAATTTGCTGTGCATGAAATGAGAGTCAGAAGCTGTAAAGATGTCTTACGCATTGGAACATGGAACGTACAAAGCATGAACCAAAGGAAGTTGGAGGTGGTCAAGAATGAAATGGAACGTGTACATCTTGATCTGTTGGGTGTCAGTGAACTGAAATGGACTGGCATCGGGCACTTTGCATCAGATGATCACATGGTCTACTATGCTGGAAATGAAAGACAAAGAAGAAATGGTGTTGCATTTTGTGATAAGGAGAGTTGTGTGGACCGAATGGAATGGGAAGGAAATGAGGGATACACCTTTAAAAGTAAAGGCAAACAGGATTCCCATGGAAACCACAAGCTTTCAGAGCTTGTACTAGCTAGAGCTAAACCCTGCCCCAGCAGTGACGTAAGAGCTAGTTTGAGCCCTAACGAACTTCACATGTGCAGCAAGGAGGGAGTGGCTGGTGAGAAAAGCCGTTTTAAGGCTACCTCAGAGTTTAGTAAGAAGGGGAAGCCAGGAGAAAGGAAGCCAGGAGGTGAACCAGGAAGCGAACTAGCAGGGAAATCACGGAACTCAGAACAAGCTAAGGAAGCTAAGGAGGATTCTGGAGAGGCTGCTGAGCCCTATTCTCAAGGAGCACTGGAAACAAACCTGAAGCTTCTGCCAAAGCAACCCAGAGAGAAGGTAGAAAGGCTTACCTTTACCCGGGGAAAGAGCTCTGACTGTAGAGAAAGCATTGCACATTGGAAAGGTACGTGTGCTTCAGTCCCTAACAAGAGCTGTGCTGAGGATATTGTTAAGAAGCTAAGGTTCAGCGCTGAGCAAAGTCAGGACAGGAACGCAGTAAAACCAACTCCAGCCAGGAGTAAATGTATTCCAAGTAAGTGCCCTGAGACAGCTTCAGATTCTGTGTTCAAATTCTTACAAGAGAATCAAACTCCTTCCCTAAGCAGTGTACGTGAAAACCAGAGAGAACAGTTTATAGGACAACTGCAAGAGATTCTAAATAAGCTTCAGTTTAAACCTGATTATAAAAGTTCCTTAGAAGAGAAAGCACAGTTACTTACCTGTAACAGGTGATCTCTGGGAACAGTAGGAATAAGTCTTCACATATGGGTACGTCGGTACCGACGGAGTCTGCGCAGGAACGCTCCCCAGCTTCCCAAAAAGGAAAGCTTTTGGGAGCATCCCACAGCGCCTGCGTGCTGCCTTCCCGCCTTTCCTAACCGCCTCTCCCCAGTTCGAGTTTTAAAGCTGAGACAAAGAGAGAGAGGAAAGGAAAACAGATAGAGAGATACAATTCCTAGGGGAGGTGGGTGGGTTGTGAAGACTTATTCCTGCTGTTCCCAGAGATCACCTGTTACAGGTAAGTAACTGTGCTATCTCCAGGAACAAGCAGGAATGAGTCTTCACATATGGGGACTCCCTAGCTAGAGATGCCTGGGAGATCCCCAAGTTTGTGAGACCCTGAGAAGGGCTCTACCTCCTCCTATGGATCTCAGGCATCCATCCAGGGAAGGAGGGTAGGAGTTGATTAAGCATGGAACAGGTGTTTGAGAACAGCCTGACCAAACAAGGCATCCCGACGGGAGTCCTTGTCCAAACAGTATTTTATTTATTTATTTTATTTATTTTACAGTTTTTATATACCGCGCTCTTTGGTATCAGCGCGGTTTACAGATAACAAATTTCGCATTAGAACAGTCCTTTGCTTACATTATAACAGTGTCTTTTGCTTACATTATAACAGGGTCATTAACTTGGAGACAACATGGTAAACTATATACAAGCTATATACAGAAAGATAAATTACATCTGGAAATTTACAGTTAAATTGGGTCATAAATTTGGGTGTGCAGAGCGTCTAGTTCGTGTTCTGTTATGGCTATGTTGTTGGAATGTCAGAGGCTGTGTGAGTGATTTGTGAGATGGGGGGAGGAGGTGTAGGGTTAGGGCCTAAAAGATGATGACAGAATAGGTAGTGTTTGAGGGCCTTTCTAAATTGAGAGAGGTCTTTTATTGATCGGATATGAGGAGGGAGATTATTCCAGCAAGTTGGAGCGAATAAGGTGAAGGCCCTGTCTCTGGTTGTTTGGTTACATTTAGTGTACTCCTTTGGTACGACAAGGGTATTGGCGGCTGCGGATCTTCTCAGTCTGTTCGTGGGGGTGTTGATAATAAGTGATGAGAGGGAAGGTGGGGCTATTTGATTGATTGCTTTAAAGGATAGCAGAAGTGCTTTGTAGGTTATCCTGGCTTGTAGGGGTAACCAGTGAAGCTCTGTTAGTATGGGGGTGATGTGGTCTCTACTGGATGTACCGCAGAGGATGCGGGCTGCTGAGTTCATCGCCAATTGGAGTGGGTTGAGGATGCTCTTGGGTAGACCATGCAGGATGACATTGGCATAGTCGAAATGAGGTGTTATAAGGGCTTGGAAGATTGTTCGGAAGTCATTGGAGGCGAGTAGTGGTCTTAAGGGTTTCAGTGTTCTCAATTTATAGTAAATGGATTTAACGGTCTGCTTTATGTGATCTTTGAAGGTCAGTTCTTGGTCGATGGTTACTCCCAGGTAGCGAATTGATGATTTACATGGTAATTCCGCATCTCTCACCTTCAAAGTTGCGGGTGGGGAGAATTTCTTATTCCTAGTTACGAATAGGACTTCCGTTTTCTTGAAGTTTATTCTCAGGTTCTGGGATAGGAGCCAATCTGTAATCGCGTTGAAGCAGGCGATAATTGGGGAGAAGTCGGGGGCATTAATTTTTATTGGCGTGAATATCAGTATGTCATCTGCGTAGATCAAGCTGGAGGCGTTAAATGTTTTGATGATTTCACAGATTGGTTGGATATATATGTTAAATAGAAGAGCTGATAAAGAGGATCCCTGGGGTACACCCTGTTGTTGCTGGAAAGGATCAGAGGTTGAAGCTCCTATCCGCACCTATTGCCAGCGGTTGGTTAGGTAGGATCTACACCATTCCCAAGCTGATTCCTGGACTCCCTTTTCTTTAAGACGGTGAAGAAGTTGTACATGGTTAACCGAGTCAAAAGCTGCTGAGATGTCAAGGAAGATGAGGATGAAGCCATTTTCAATTTTGTCAATCCCTCTTGATAAGGTGTTGATGAGTAGTGTGAGAAGGGTTTCTATGCCATGTGATTCACGGAATCCGTGTTGGCAGGGATCGAGAGGAGCTGAGGTATCTATATGCTGTTGCAATTGGATTTGTACCACCTTCTCGATGATTTTGGCTAGAAGGGGTATACTTGAAATTGGACGATATGAATCAGTTTTTGCTGGGTCGAGTTTATTGTTCTTCAGGAGAGGGCGTATTGAAGTTTGCTTGAGAGATGAAGGGAATGATCCGGTTGTGAAGGAAAGTTGCATGATAAGGGCAAGTATGGGGCTCAGTTCAGCACGCATTGTTCTGATCCAGTAGGCAGGGCATGGATCGTTTGGGGCTGTGGTAGTATTCAAGGTGGCAATAAGGTCAGTGATGGATTTCACTGTGGGGGCGACAAAATTTTTTAGAGGCTGAGTGATTGAGATGGGGTTCGGTATACAACTTGGAGTGGAATTCGTGTTAATGGATTTAGATTGAAGATAGTCGGCAAAAGCCTGAGGTTGAATTGATATTGTTTGGTTGGAGGATGGTGCCTTGGTTAAGGATTTAGTGATGTTAAAGAGGTCTCGTGGTTTGTTCAGTGATCGGAGGAGGGTTTCTGTATGGTGTTCTCTCACCTTTTCAGCTATTTTCTCCCGGTGTTTCTTTAGGGCATTTTCGTAATCTATTTGGTCAATTGGAGCACGTGATTTGCGCCATTTTCTCTCTTGTTTTCTTAGGTTCTGGAGGGATAGTCATAGTTCAGTGGAGAACCATGGTTTTGGGTTTCTTCTTTTTAGTGCTGTGCTGGATGCTGGTGGTCTTACTGAGGAAGGTATATGTGAAGAGGAGTTTAGGGTGTTGTACCAATTGTTGATCAATTCATCAAGGTCATTGGTTGGTAGACAAAGGGTTGGAAGAGTCTGGCTGATGAAGTCATCCTTGTTGAGTGTTTTGAAACGGGCTGTTGGACCTGATGAGATCAAATTTGTCTGTCTTGCTGGTATACTGTTTTTCTGAAATGGGATTTGGAAGGATAATAAATCATGATCAGACCATGGGACAGGGGTATGAGATAGCTTAAAGTTGGTGTTCACTGCAGGCTGAGGCGCAAAAATGAGGTCAAGGGTGTTACCCTTGAGGTGTGTAGGGGAGCTAACTAGCTGCGAGTAGTTGAGGTCATCCATGGCATCAAGGAATGTGGTAGAATGTCTATGGTGAAGTGAGGAGAGGTTAAAGTCGCCCATTAACCAGTTGGATTTGCGTGGGCTTTCTGGGTTGCAGGCCAGCTCTATTATATTAGATAAATCTTCTGGTGGTGAGGATGGGGCTCTATATATGAGATTTAGGATGATATGTTTGTTGGCTATAGTAACTAGGTCCATGTGTGTGGTACTCTGGGAGGAAAGTAAACTAAATTGAAGGTTAGTTCGTGAAAGAATGAGGACACCACCTCCTCTTCGGTCTGCTCTGTGACATGTGTGTATTGAGTATTCTGGTGGAATGAGTTGGTTTATAAGGACATTGTCTGTGTCCGCTAGCCATGATTCTGTTACCATGAGGATGTCTAGTTTCAGCTTTGTGATGAGATCTGTAATGGCTGGCCCCTTTTTACGTACTGAGCGGGCGTTGATGAGTGCACAGTTTAAGTTAGCATGTGAGGGAGCAGAATTAGGTTTAGAACTACTAACAGTGCTAAGGGAGATATATAGTAGATGAGAGTGCCTAACATGGTGTGGTTGTGGAGCTGAGTGATGATAGGAGGAATGATATCTTCTTCCTAGTCCATGCAATATGGGGATCTTGTGTGAGGTGGTGGGGAATGCTGCTGTATTTTGGGTGGTGTATGTTAACAGATAGAGGCTAACTAATGCAAATAGAGAGAGAGAGCCATGTTTACAGCGATGGGAGGATACAATGTAAGGTAATACGGGTCTTTAGAAACAGTAAATGCAGATTAACTGGTTAGGTACAGAGCAGTGGAAATAGGTAAACAATTGTATAAAAGCAGGCCTATCAGGTAGAAACAATGTGTTCTGTTAACAAGATACAGTAGCAAATCTTATTTTAAGGGAGGTCTGTTTGTAACAGAGTAACAAGGAGTGAAATTCTCTAGTATATTCAGGTCTACTGTTACCTTATAGATGGGGTAGAAGTGGGTTACATAGGTGAGTTTTAGGGTATATCAGAGTCTCAGGTTATTATTCTGAAGTTTTCTTGGCGCAGAAGGCAGATTCAGTTGTAAATGAGAGTCCTGGCTTCCCTCGTAGGGTTGCTGACGTGCCACTGCCTAAGGGCCATGCCAAAGGGCCCTCTGGCGAGGCCCTCAGGCGCGGGCCCGCAAGGCGCGGGTGCGCTTGCCGGCGGGACCTTTATAGAGGCTGCAGGGACCTCCCACAACCCGGATTGGGCTGGAGTGCAGGAGCGTGAAACCGAGGCTCCCCCTGTGCTCTACCCCGACCGGGGAGCTCCACAAATGGCTGCTGGCTGTTTTTAAAGATTTCTCCTGCCCGCGGCACACTTTGGTTAAGCCGCCGGGACCTCCCACATCCCGGATTGGGCTGGAGTGCAGGAGCGGGAAACCGAGGCTCCCCCTGTGCTCTACCCCGACCGGGGAGCTCCACAAATGGCTGCTGGCTGTTTTTAAAGATTTCTCCTGCCCGCGGCACACTTTGGTTAAGCCGCCGGGACCTCCCACAACCCGGATTGGGCTGGAGTGCAGGAGCGGGAAACCGAGGCTCCCCCTGTGCTCTACCCCGACCGGGGTAATGGGCTGTGAAGGTATTAATTTAATTAATTTAATTTTAATTAACAGATTTTTTATATACCGCTCCTTCCATTGATCAGGTGCGGTTTCCATATAACAACAATAAACAGGGCGAGCTGTTTTTACATATAACAGTTTGTAGCTAGGTAAATACAGTTAACAATTAACAATTGGTGAACTATTTACAATTGAACAGAAAATAAACTATATACATAGATTATTGTTTTTCATATTTCTTAATCACTTTGTCTTAGGGCTACAGCACTTCATTCCTTTATTGAATAATGCATTACCTGGGGTAGGATTATCCTTTATCTAGCTGAGAGGTGAGAGATGAGCTGGTCATAGATCCATAATGCTTTGTAAATAAGTGTGTTTTGAGTTTTTTTCTGAACTCCATTATATCAGGTAATTGTCTTAATTCTATTGGGATTGAGTTCCACAAGATGGGGGCTGCGTGGGAGAAGGCTTTCTTGTTTGTGGATTTATTGGTCCTGATAAATTCTTTTGGTGGCGTTAATTTATTTAGCTGGTCTCTCCTTTGGAGATTATAGGTAGGTTCTTTTTTGATGAGGTTATTTATGGACAGGGGTGCTGTTTTAATTATGGCTTTGTAGGTGGTTAAGATAGTTTT
Organism: Ichthyophis bannanicus; assembly: GCA_033557465.1. Classification (NCBI taxonomy): domain Eukaryota; kingdom Metazoa; phylum Chordata; class Amphibia; order Gymnophiona; family Ichthyophiidae; genus Ichthyophis; species Ichthyophis bannanicus. Next base: position 428,034,706 of record CM066034.1, on the reverse strand, counting down.
GTATTCTATACGGCTTTGAATTGGGAGCCAGTGTAAGTATTCTAAAATCGGGGTTATGTGTTGGAAAGGTGGGGCCTTTGTAATGGTCCTTGCTGCTGCGTTTTGTGCTAATTGAAGTTTTTTTAAGGTTTCCTTAGTTACACCAAGTAGGATTTGATTTGCGAAGTCAAAATGTGGGGTTATGATTGCTTGTATGACTCGTTGAAAATCCTGTAAGTGCATTAGGGGGCGGAGTTGCTTTAATATTTCAGTTTATAGTAAACTTTTTTGTTATCTTTCTTACATGTGTGTCCATGCTGAGGTGTTTGTCCAGTATGACCCCTAGGTAGCGTATTTCAGATTTTATTATGATATCATTATTTTGCAATGTGATATGTGAGGGGGGATTAAATGTTGTGCATTTTGTTACTATTAGAGCTTCTGTTTTTGAGTGATTGATGTACAGATTGTTTTCATTTAGCCAAGTGTTGATTTCAGTGAGGCAGTCGTTAATGAGTTGTATAGGGATGTTTGGAATTTTGAAAGGGACATACATCATAATGTCGTCCGCATACAGGTGATAGTGGACATTGAATTTTTTGAAGATTTTACAGATGTGTTTTAAGTATATATTAAATAGTAACGCTGACAGTGCTGAACCTTATGGGAGGCCTAGTTCTTGTTTGTATGTTTTTGATGTGAGATTTCCGATTTGTACCGTTTGAGTTCGGTCTGTTAGATAAGAAGTAAACCATTTTAGAACAGTAGATTTTATACCTATTTGTTTAAGTTTATTAATCATTGTTGAATGGTGTACGCTGTCGAAGGCTGCAGAGACATCAATGAATATGAGTAAGAATGCTTGTTTTGATTTGTCTATTCCCCTCACTAGTGTATCGAGTAGAACTGTTAGGAGTGATTCTACACCGTGTCTAGGGCAAAACCCATACTGAACCCATATGAACCGAGGCCCAGGTGGCCACTCGACAGATCTGGTCGATGGACACAGAATTTAGATGAGCCATAGAGGTGGCCATGGCCCTCACATTATGAGCCGTGACATGGCCCTCCAGAGAAAGGTTCTTACTCTGGTAGGCGAAAGAAATACACTGAGCAATCCAATTGGACAGTGTCCTCTTAGAGACTGGAAGTCCCAAATGAGAGGGATCAAAAGCAACAAAGAGCTGAGAAGACTTTCTATGTTGCTGTGTCCTTTGTAAGTAAAAGGCAAGAGCTCTCTTACAATCCAGGGTATGAAGATTCCTCTCTGCACTTGATGCATGAGGACCTGGAAAAAAGACAGGTAAATACACCTCTTGATTAAGAAGAAAAGGTGAGACCACTTTAGGCATAAAGTGTGGATTGGTCCTAAGGACTACCTTATTATGATGGAACTTTGTATAAGGTGGATTAGCCACTAAGGCCTGCAGTTCACTGATGCGGCGAGCTGAGGTGACTGCAATAAGGAAAATAACCTTCCAGGAAAGAAATTTCAAGGAGGTGGTGACTAAGGGTTCAAAAGGTGGCTTCATAAGCTGACCAAGAACCAGATTTAAGTCCCATGCCACCGGAGGAGGCCTAATGGGAGGTTTAGTTAAAGTTAGGCCTCTCATGAATCTTGCAATAAGAGGATGAGAGGAAATAGGCTGTCCATTGAGAGGCTTAAGGGATGCTGCAATAGCACTCAAATGGACTCTTACTGAATTCGTCTTAAGGCCTGCATTGGAGAGATGCAGGAGATATTCCAATAGAGAATTCAAAGGTAGTGCTAGAGGGTCAAGACCCTTCTCAGTACACCAAATGGAAAACCTTTTCCATTTAAAAGCATAGGAACGTCTAATAGAAGGTTTTCTGGAAGCATGGAGGATATCCTTCACCTGCTGAGAAAGATTCCAACCTTGAAGGTCTAAGCCTGCAGCAACCAAGCCCTGAGGTTAAGCTACTTGGGGTTTGGGTGCCACAAAGTCCCCTCCTCCTGGGACAGAAGGTCTGGAGCAGCTCCCAAGTCTAGGGAGGGAGCTTGAGAGAGATGCAGAAGTAGAGGGTACCACACTTGGCATGGCCAGCATGGAGCTATGAGGATCATAGACCCTTGATCCCTCTGGAGCTTGAACAGAGTCTTGGGAATTAAGGGAATGGGTGGACAGGCATACAGGAAGTCTTGACCCCAGTGAAGGAGGAAGGCATCCTTGGCCTGAACTCCCTGACACGGAATTCTGGAACAGAACCGGGGAAGTTTGGCATTCCATGGACTTGCAAAGAGGTCTATGTCCGGGGTTCCCCACTCTTGAAAGATTCTGAGTACCTGGTCCATGTGCAGGGACCATTCGTGTGGAAGCAGAACTCGACTGAGTCTGTCTGCCCAAGAGATTTGGATTCCTGGAAGGTATACGGCCAGGAGATGGATTTGATGCTCTCTGGCGAAGGCCCACAATCTTAAAGCTTCATTGCAAAGCGACAGACAGCCAGTTCCTCCTTGCTTGTTTATGTAAAACATGGCTACCTGATTGTCCATATGAATGAGGACTGTCTTGTAGCTGAGCAGGGTATGGAAGACCTTGAGAGCTAGAAAAACTGCTTGGAGCTCCAAGTGGTTGATATGTAGAGAGGTCTCCTGTGCAGACCAAGTGCCCTGAGTGGAGAGGTCTTGTAGATGAGCTCCCCAACCTGTTGGGGAGGCATCTGTTGTGAGGGTTGCTTGGGGCAACAACTGTTGGAAGGGGGACCCCAGTAACAGATTTTGGGTGGACCTCCACCACTGGAGAGACCAAAAAAGGCGCCTGGAGGTTGCTATTTTGTCTGACAGACCTCCTGATGCTTGAGTCCACTGGGTGGACAAAGTCCATTAAGCTGCTCTCATGTGAAGGCGAGCATAGGGGACCACATGCACTGTGGATGCCATGTGGCCTAGCAGTTGTAGCATCTCCCGGGCAGTTAAATGGCTCTTTGACTGAATCTGGGAGGCTAACTGCACTAGGCATAGGCAACGGGCCTGAGGAAGATAGGCCCTTGCAGTGGTAGTATCTAACCAGGCCCCTATGAACTCTAGGGACTTAGGGGTGAGCTGGGACTTTGGGAGGTTTACCACAAGTCCCAGATACTGCAGAATGCGCCTTGTGCAGTCCAGGGAAGTCTGGGCCTCTGACTGAGATGGAGCTCGGATGAGCCAGTCGTCCAGGTATGGGAATACAAATATTCCCAGAGTGCATAGAAATGCCGTTACTACTGCCATGCATTTGGTGAACACTCTTGGAGCAGAGGCCAGACCGAAAGGAAGCACCCTGTATTGGTAATGCTTTCCTTGGATAAGGAAACGGAGGAACCTTCTGTGAGATGGATGGATGAGGACATGTGTGTACGCATCCTTGAGATCTAGAGGACAAAGCCAATCCTGACTCTGAAGGTATGGAAGGAGAGTGCCCAGAGAAAGCATCTTGAATTTCTCCTTGCATAGAAATTTGTTCAATTCTCTGAGATCTAATATGGGTCTGTAGCCCCCTGTTTTCTTTGGGATCAGAAAGTAGGGGGAGTAAAACCCTGACCCTTGTTGAAGAAGAGGTACTTCTTCTATTGCCCCTTGGGCAAGAAGGGCAGCCACCTCCTGACCTAGAAGGTCGAGGAGAGATGTTGGAGAATTGAAATGTCTCACCATGGTGTGAGGAGGAAGGTTTGAGAAATGAAGTTTGTAACCCTTCCTTATGATGGAGAGGGTCCACTGCTCTGTTGTAATTTGCTCCCATCTGGGAGCAAAATGAGCTAACCTTCCTGGAATGGTGAGAGGCTCTGGCTGTTTCAGAGCCAGAAAGGCTAAGTTCTCTAGCATCAAGTCAAAAGCCCTGAGGAGGCTGGGTCTGCTGAGTTGCAGCAGCCCCTGTAGGCTTAAGTCTGGCCTGTTTAGGTTGCTGACGCTTAGCAGCAAAACGACCTGTAGATGATTGTTGGCCAGAAGCAGGATGGAATCTGCCTTTCTTGAAAAAAGACTTCTTGAAAGGTTTTTTCTTGGCAGGAATGGAGGTTGACTTTGAAAGTCTATCCAAAGCAGAATTTTCTGCATCCATTTGAGTGGCTTTTATTTGCCAGTCTTTGCCAAACAGGTTTTCTCCTGTACAGGGAAAATTTCCCAAGCCATCCTGGACCCAAGATTCTAGATCAGAAGCTTGGAGCCAAGCAATTCTGCGTGCAGCTATGGCAATGGCCGAAGCTCTGCTGGCACCCTCAAAGGAATCAAAAGCTGCACGGTTGGAAAATTTTGAAATATCTTGAGTATGCTTAAGCCAAATAAGAAATTCTTCCCTTTTATCCTCTGGAAGGAAAGGGAGGAAAGTGTGCAGCTTATCTGCAACTTCTTTCAGAAACATTCCCATATAAAGACTATAGGAGTTGATTCTGGCAATGAGCATACTGGCTTGGAAGATTTTCCTACCAAAAGCATCCAAGGTCCTGCATTCTCTTCCTGGAGGAGCAGAGGAGTGTCTTTTTGCACTCTTTATCTTTTTCATAGCTGACTCCACCACAATAGAATGGTGAGGAAGCTGTGTTTTATGAAAACCAGGACAAGAAGGGACACGGTACATGGTGTCCAACCTACGAGAATGAGGAGAGATAGTGAGAGGAGTCTCCCATAAGTCAATCATGTGATCATAAAGAATCTCATGAATTGGCAAGGTGACTGCCTCCTTAGGAGCCTTAGAATAACCTAAAATATCTAATTTTTTAGCTCTAGGCTCTGATTCAGAGGTTACTGAAATAGAGAGCCCTTTAGCCACTTCTCTTATGAAGTCTTGAAAGGACAAGTCTTCTGGAGGAGACATTCTTCTTTTTGGAGAAGGCGGCTCTTCAGGAAGGGCTATGGATACTTCAGCAGATGCCTCCGATGCATCAGAATCTTCGGAGGAATCAAAGTATCGACTGTCAGGGTGCTCTTTCAAAGCTCGATACGCATACCGAGCCGTATCGACATCGGGCGTTATCGGTACCGGTTCGGTACCGATGGGCATCCCTAGGCAGGGAACCGCTGCAGACGACACCATGGCAGATGTCGATGCAGTCGGTACCGGTACTGGCATTGGTGCCGGTACCTGGGCCGATACCGACAACGGAGTTTGTTGTGGTATCAGCGGCGTCGTAGCTTGAATGAAGGCCGTGATAGCCTGCTGCATGGATAGAACATTCTGATCCATCGACGCCATGAATGCCTGGAATTCGGTACTGGAAGGTTGTGCCGGTACCCCAGAGCATTCTAACAGGTGATCGGTGGAGGCCGTGCCATCGATGTCAACCTGTAACCCCATAGGTGGAGCTTTGGAAGCCGGAGCTTCCCGCCGGGGAAGTTTTGCTGGTGCAGGATCCTCGAGGGCAAGCCCGGAGGCATCTCGATGCTTGGAAGGAGATCTACCCTTCGAGGACCGGCTGGATTTATGTTTGGTTACCTGAGATCCATGGGAGGAAGAAGAAGCCCTGGAAGACGTCAATGCCACTGAAGCTGCATCAGAGGGAAACAGAACATGGAGCTTGGCTGCTCGGTTCTGTAAACCTCGTTTGGACATCAAGGAGCAGGACGAACAATCCAAAATGGAGTGGTCAGACCCAAACATTTGAGACACCATTCATGGGTGTCGGTAACAGAAATAGTACCGCTGCACTTAGTGCATTTTTTAAACCCGGAGGCTGGTTTTTCCATGAGGAAAATTTTTCGTGAGGCCTAAGGCCCAAAAGAGGAAAAACACACTAAGTGAGGGAAAAATATGTTCTTTTTTTTTTTTTTTTTTTAAGAAAAGAAAGACAGACCGGCGGTACCGGTCCGACGTTGGAGAAGGCAGAGGTGCGACCAAAGAAATAAAATAAAACAAAGAACTTCTTCAGCGGTGACAGGAACACGACCTGCTGGCTCCGCGGAAAAGAAGAACTGGGGAGAGGCGGTTAGGAAAGGCGGGAAGGCAGCGCGCAGGCGCTGTGGGAAGCTCCCAAAAGCTTTCCTTTTTGAGAAGCTGGGGAGCGTTCCCGCGCAGGCTCCGTCGGTACCGACGTACCCATATGTGAAGACTCATTCCTGCTTGTTCCTGGAGATTGTTAATGGAGCTTGTGAAGATATGATAATAGATGTTGATGCACCTGTTGATAGTGACGTATGTGAAATGGATTGCTCTTTATGTGAAGCAAACAGCTTGGACTTACGCTGAGTTACCTCTGCATGAGAGAAGTGCATAGCTGTTTCTAAACCTGAGAAAGAAAGACATTTTGTGGAAACTTTTAAGTTTGTCTGATCAGTTCTTCAGCCTGGGCTGTGGAAAGCTGGTATTGCAGAGAAGCATGAGCAGAGCTGTGAATGAAACAGTACTACTGCCATTTGATTCTCAACTTTCAGTTGTTCCTGTTATTCTATTATTTTGGAGAAATAATCCATGCCATGTCTTGCGTTAAGAATTCTATGCGAGGGGGAAAACCCTGAATAAAATTTATTTTTTGCCTTGAACCCCGTGTGGTCACAATACTTTGCTGGAGAGTAATTAAACTACAAGTCCCAGCATCCATTGCTGGTGCACTAGGCTTGAGACATTGCTCGAAAACAAATAAGGCAGCCCTTTTGCCGTTCAGCCATTGGCCCTAGGCAAGGGGTATGACAATTTATAATAAAGAAGAAACTTGCAAGAACTGTAATGAAATACAATGCAGTCAGCGAACGTTTAATCTCTATTCGTCTATGAGGAATGCTTATCAACACAACTATAATTCAAGTATATGCCCCAACAACAGCTGCAGAAGAGAATGAAATTGAAGACTTCTATGAACAAGTACAAGCTGAAATTGACAGAACATGCAAACAGGATATCCTGATAGTCATGGATGACTGGAACGCAAAAGTTGGCAACTTTTGGAGTGGAGGGGTGGCTAGTGGTTGGGGCAAGGTACTTCAGGCCGGAAGTTCGGGGGTTCAAATCCCACTAGAGGACAGCAACCTTGGGCCGGAAGGACTGGGGTTTCTAGTCCCACAGGTGTTCCTTGTGGTCTTGGGCAAGCCACTTAACCCTCCATAGCCCATGTTCCCTGTAAAATAGTTATCTCCAAGTTATAATGCCCCGTTCAATGTAATTTCAGTTTGTTCAATGTAAACCGCACTTATGCAGAATAGCACGGTATATAAGAGAATGTAAATAAATAAATAAATAGATAACAAAGAAGAAGGCAAAGTAGTTGGAAAATGTGGACTTGGCAACAGAAATGAAGCTGGAGAAAGACTGATAGAATTCTGCAAGACCAACGATCTATTCATCTCAAACGCCTTCTTCCAGCAACACAAGCGGCGACTGTACACGTGGACTTCACCCAATGGATTGTATAAAAATCAAATTGACTACATCTGTGGAAGTCAGCGATGGAAAAGTTCTATAACATCAACAAAGACAAAACCTGGAGCTGACTGTGGTACAGATCATCGACTACTAGTATGCAAACTCAAGCTAAAGTTGAAAAAGAGCAAACCACTCATGAATGCAGCAAAATATAACCTTGAGAATATACCACTGGAATTTAAAGACTGCCTGCAAAATCGATTTGCTGCTTTAGATACAAATGACAGAGCTCCAGAAGAATTATGGAATGACATCAAGAAGGTGGTGTTGGAAGAAAGCAAGAAGTCTCTACAAAAGGTGAAAAAGCAAAAACGGCCAAAATGGATGACAGAAGAAACTCTGAAAATTGCCCAGAAACGCAGAGAAGCTAAAGCCAGAGGAGAAAGAAAGACAATAACAGAACTCAACAGAGATTTCCAACGTGCAGCAAGACAGGATAAGGAAAAGTACTACAACAACGCATGCAAGTAAATAGAAGCAGAAACTATTAGAGGAAGAACAAGATCGGCTTTCCTAAAGCTATGAGAGTTAAAGAAAAAGTTCCAGTCTCGAATTGGAATGTTACAAGATGCTCAAGGTTCTATGTTGAATGACGCTGAGAAGATCAAGAAAAGGTGGAAGGAATATACAGAGTTTTTATATGATAAAGATCAAGTGGACCAACAGCCGTTTCAACCTGTACTTTATGATCGGGAACCATTGGTGATGAAAGAAGAAGTTAAAGCAGCATTGAAAGCCTTATCAAAGAACAAAGCACCAGGCATTGATGGCATTCACAAAGAAGTATTACAGCAATCTGATGCAGCTGTTACCGTACTTACAAGGCTCTGCCAAGAAATATGGAAGACAACATCATGGCCAACTGACTGGAAAAGATCTGTGTTTATACCAATACTAAAGAAAGGTGATCCAACTGACTGTGGAAATTATCGCACAATCGCTCTGATCCGACATGCCAGAAAAATTCTACAGAAGATTATTCAAAAGAGACTACAACCATACCTGGAACAAGAACTACCTGAAGTGCAAGCAGGGTTCAGGAAAGGGCGAGGAACGAGAGACATCATTGCAGATGTGAGATGGATCCTTGAAAAGACTAAAGAATACCAAAAGGATATCTATTTGTGCTTTATCGACTATAGCAAGGCATTTGACTGTGTAAAACATGAGAAACTCTGGGCCACATTAAAAAGCATGGGTATACCAGAACACCTAATCGTACTCTTGCACAATCTATACATTGATCAAGAAGCAGCAGTTCGAACGGAACAAGGAGAAACAGAATGGTTTAAAATAAGCAAAGGTGTAAGACAAGGCTGCATACTTTCCCCCTACCTGTTTAATTTATATGCAGAACAAATAATCAGAGAAGCAGGATTGGATGAAGACAACAGAGGTGTGAAGATTGGTGGAAGACTCATCAACAACCTTCGCTATGCTGATGATACCACATTACTGGCTGAAAGTGAAGAGGATCTGAAACATTTGCTTCTCATAACCAAAGAACATAGTCTCAAAATGGGCCTGCACCTTAATGTAAAGAAGACAAAGATCATGACAACTGGCATAATCAACAGGTTCATCGTCGAAGGAGAAGAAATTGAAATTGTGAATAACTTTAACCTACTTGGATCAACTATCAATAAAGAAGCAACAAGCAGTCAAGAAATCAGACGACGCATTGGTCTTGGCAGAATGGCTATGAAAGACCTAGATAAGATTCTCAAGAGCAGAGATATCTCTCTCCATACAAAGATTCGACTTGTTCAAGCCATGGTATTTTCAATAACATCATATGGATGTGAAAGCTGGACAGTGAAAAAGATAGGAAGAAAACTGATGCCTTTGAATTATGGTGCTAGCGGCGAATACCGTGTGTACCATGGACTGCCCGAAGAACAAACCAGTCGGTACTAGAGGAGATCAAACCTAAGCTTTCTTTAGAAGCTCAGATGACAAGACTTCGACTTTCATACTTTGGACACATCATGCGAAGAGAGAGATCATTAGAGAAAGACATCATGCTTGGCAAGATAGAAGGTCAGCGCAAAAGAGGAAGGCCAGCAATGAGATGGATCGATACAATAACAGCAGCTACGGGTACCAGTCTGTCAACAATGAGCCGCCTGACTCAAGACCAAACACAATTTAGGATAGCTATCCAGAGGGTCGACTCCGACTCAACGGCACTTAACAACAACACAACTTCTAATTTATCAAGATCCTCTTGCAATTTTCCACAATCCTCTTGGGTTTTAACAACTTTAAATAGTTTTGTGTCATCTGCAAATTTGATAACCTCACTCGTTATTCCACTTTCCAGGTCATTTATGAATATGTAAAAAAGCAGCGGACCCAGCACAGATCCCGGGGTACACCACTATTCACCTTTCTCCATTGGGAAAATTGGCCATTTAGTCCAACCCTCTGCTTTCTATCTTTTAACCAGTTCTTGATCCACAGTAGTACACTGCCTCCTATCCCATGACTCTTTAGTTTTTCCAAAAGTCTCTGATGAGGGACCTTGTCAAAGGCTTTCTGAAAGTCCAGATACACTATATCAATCAACTCACCTTTGTCCACCTGTTTATTCACACTTTCAAAAAAACATAACAGATTAGTAAGACAAGATCTTCCTTGTCTAAAGCCATGTTGGCTGGCTCCCATTAGGCCATGACTATCTACATTGCTGAGTAATTTTATTCTTTATGATGGTTTCTACCATTTTTCCCGGTACTGACGTGAGGCTCACCGGTCTGTAGTTTCCCGGATCACCCCTGGAACCCTTTTTTAAAAATTGGCGTTACATTGGCCATCCTCCAATCTTCAGGTATTAGAGATGATTTTAATGATAGTTCACAGATTACTAATAGCAGGTCTGCAATCTCATATTTCAGTTCTTTCAACACCCTTGGATGTATACCATCCGGCCCAGGTGATTTGCTACTCTTCAGTTTATCTAATAGTTGTAATACATCTTCCCGATGTATCGATATTTCCTTCAATTCTTCCGCATTTTTAAATACCACTTCAGTCATGGGTAACATCCCTACATCTTCCTCAGTAAAGACCGAAGCAAAGAATTAATTCAGTCTCTCCGCTATCGCCTTAGTGCCCCTTTAACTCCTCTATCATCTAATGGTCCAACTGACACTCTCACAGGTTTTTTGCTACGAATGTACGTGAAAAAATCTTTATTTCACGTTTTTGCTTCCACAGCAAGCTTCTTCTCAAATTCTCCCTTTGCCTGCTTTATCAATGCCTTGCATTTGACTTGCCAGTGCTTGTGCTGTTTCCAGGTTTCATCGTTTGGTTCTTTTTTCCATTTCCTGAAAGATGCTTTTTTGGCAACAACAGCCTCTCTGACCTCACCTTTAAACCATGCTGGCAGTTTTTTGGACTTCCTTCCACTTTTCTTAAAGCGTGGAATACAGCTGGTCTGGGCTGCCAAGATAGTATTTTTCAACAACACCCAAGCTTGATGTAAGTCTTTAACCTTTGCAACTGCTCCTTTTAGTTTTTTCTTAACTATTTTCCTCATTTTATCATAGTCTCCCTTTCGAAAGTTAAAAGGTAGTACTGTGGATTTCCGTACTATCCCTCCTCCACTAATTAAATCAAAGGTGATCATGCTATGATCACTATTGCCAAGTGGCCCCAACACCCTTATCTCTTGCACTAGATCTGGTGTTCCACTAAGGACTAGGTCTAATATGGCTTCCCCTCTGGTCGGTTCATGAACCAGCTGCTCCAAGAATCAGTCATTTATGTCATCTAGGAACTTTATCTCCCTAGCATGTCTTCCCGTGACACTGACCGAGTCGATAATATTACTGCGCTGTAACTTTTGTTAGCTTCCTTGATTTCTTTGAGCATTTCATCATCCATTTGTTCATTCTGGCCCGGTGGTCAATAGTACACCCCCCACTGCCATTGCCTGAATTCATAGAGATTCTACAGTAAATTTTGTTTCCTGCAAAACTTTAAACCTTTCTGACTCAATGCCCTCTTCTCTAACATAGAGCGCAACCCCTCCACCAATTTGATCAGCTCTATCATTACAATATAGTTTGTACCTAGGTATCACATTGTCCCACTGGTTGTCCTCCTTCTACCATATCTCTGATATTCCAATCATATCTAACCTCTCATTTAGTGCTATATATTCTAACTCTCCCATCTTATTTTTTAAACTTCTAGCATTTGCATACAAGTATTTTAGAGACTGTATTTTATTCATTTTAATTTGGCTATTGGTAGACATTGGTAATTTGGGATCTTTAAGCTCTGTCTGCTCCATACTCTAGGGCATTTGGGCTACTTTACTCTTTACTCTCTCCACCTCTGGAACTGTTAATACGGCAATACTACTTGCCCAAACTGCCTTAAATGTATCAGACCTTTGTGTGCGCAGCTCGCTACAAGCTGTAGCTTTTCTATCAACATGTCTCATTGCTGCACCTTCTAATCTGTGTGAAATGCAGAGGTTTACTGTACTTGACAATTTAAACTGCACCCAGCCCCATGTTTCTTTTTCTACTTTCTTGTATAACATTGGTGTTATTCGTCCCTCTTTGGCATATAACCAGGTCCCTTTCTCATTGTAAATTGTCTCTAGTCTCAATGCTACTTATCCTTTGACCAAAGTTCGCTTGGATGCCCTTAGCTAGACTTTCTGGATCCCAGTTTTCCAGACCCCCGCTATCACCGCTGAATTAGGCCCTGCAGAGCTCCACCACCTTTATGTACTCTTATACACCTGTTTCCACGGTGGCTTATGTACCTGAGCATGCCACCACTGACCTCCAGTTAATAATGTCTGCTTAACTGTCCTTCAGAAGACTGTTTGGCTGTTCTTATAGTGGGCCTATGCAGGCCCAAAGGGGGGATTGATAGGGAAAAATAAAATAAGGTTTAAAGTTTAAAATGTGTGTACAGGAGGACTCAGAGGCCCGCAGAGGGGAATAGGAATCCTGTATATATCTATATATGGAAAGGAATGTGCTATGCTAAGACAAATTGATTGTTCTACACAGAGACGACTAACATCTGAGAAGTTACTGATAAGCTGTGGTGGGCCTCAGGGGATGAGTTGATGATGTATGTATATGTTTCTGTTAATGTATAAAAGACAGACAGCCCCTCTAACCTGTGGAATAAACTTACATGCTACTTATGTGCGAGTATGTGTGTTTGTTCCCCTGGAATTCCAGACACAGAAGGTAAGGTGATTCCTCGGCCCAGAGGATTAACAGACATCCCAAGGGTAAGTGATATAAAGTGCTGGGAAAGGAAAAAACCCACACTAACTGATATAGCGTTATTAGAAAATGTACAGAGGAGAGCCACCAAAATGGTAAAGGGGATGGAAGGCTACTCCTATGAAGAGAGGCTACAAAGGTTAGGGCTCTTCAACCTGGAAAAGAGACGGCTGAGGGGAGATATGATAGAGGTCTATAAATTAATGAATGGAGTGGAACGGGTAAACGTAGATCGATTGTTTACACTATCAGAATATAGAAAGACTAGGGCACATGTAATGAAGCTACAGTGTAAACGATTTAAGACAAATAAGAGAAAATATTTTTTCACTCAACGTGTAATCAAACTCTGGAATTTGTTACCGGAGGATGTAGTAAGAACTGTTAGTGTAGCTGGGTTTAAAAAAGGTTTGGACAAGTTCCTGGAGGAAAGGTCCATAAACCATTATTAAAAAGGGACCCAGGACATCAATGCTTGACCCAATACAAGCATTGTGGAACCTGTGTCTCTTGGGGATGCTGCTAGGTACGTATGACCTAGATTGGCCACTGTTGGAAACAGGATACTGGGCTGTATGGATCTTGGTCTGACCCAGTATGGCATATCTTATGTTCTTATGTAAAATATGACAGCAGGGCCTTGTTCTGTGGAACGAAAGGACATGCCCATCAGGATTAATTTCCAGAGGTCTGCAGACCCCCAAATCCTATGGCTCCAGTATGAAGGGGCTGGAGATGAGGGTCAAGGATGTAGTTACAATCAAAGTGGGTTCGGTAGCAAACATTGTCCTTGATCCTGACTGCCTGCATATATTCCTGAAGGAACCCCCGGTCCAGCAGAACCAGGGGGAGGAACCCCTGGAAGTTTGTGAGGTACAAACCCCTCTTCCATCCAATGCCTCCTAGGCCACTCTAGGAGACTCACAGACATATTCTCTGTTGAGAAAGGTCCCTTTGTATATGTGCAGGTGGGCATGCCACAGAAAGAAAAGGCCTATCTAGTACCTCCCTGTGACCACTCCCTCATCAGTGAGACTCTTTTCTGTCGGCTCAAACAACAGGCCACCCTTGATTGGGTGACGGGAGCAAAGACTTTGTTCCAAGTGCCTGGGGAAGGCCTCAAGACATTAGTGGGCTACTGCAATCTCCCCTTACAAGTTGGGGGTCAAAGGTTTTCAGCACACCTTCTCCATCATTAGAGGACTTGAGTTGCCCCTCTACATAGGCTCAGATTGCCTTCTCAGACTAGGAACTTATGTGGATTTAGTGAACAACATCCTCTGGAGTAGGATGGAAGGAGAGCCAGTGGAGTTCTCTGGTGCCCGCCCATCACTGCGGGCTGGTCAGACAATTCCTCAAGTTTGTGAAGTGGTCAGTGCAGAAGACATCCAAATACCTGGGAGGGTAGAGGATTGTCCTCTGCAGATACAGGTGACCTGAGGACAAATGGTCTCAGACAATCTGGTTTTCTTCAGTCCTAACTCCCGCTTTGAGGGGCTGGGCCTAGCCATCGGTCCCATACCCTGCATGGAGGTCACAGCTTCCTCACTACACTTATTGCTCACCAATCCAAACCCAGATAGCATTCACTTCATGAAAGGCAAACTCCTGGGATTCCTAGTGGGAGAATCATTCCCAAGTGTGGAATTGAGTCTCCAGATTATTGGGGAAGCCCCTGTTTCCTGGAACCTCTGTGAAGAGGGGGGGGGGGACTCCTGGGTGTGTAAGATCCTCATCCCTAGGCCTCCTCACCCTACAGTTTGTCTGGCCACATAGTGCTGTGACCTCTCAAGTGGACCTAGAATCTGACCATCTGATTTTGTTAAGTAAACTCGAAGAGGCTGTTAGTTCCCTCACCCACCAGGGGGGGAGCCCCATGCTGTCCAAGTCATCGAGGTCTCCTCTCTCCAAGATGAGATTGAGGATAAGGTTGAAATACCCCCAAACAAACCTGTTCTGTGATTTGACGAAATGGTTGCGGGAAAACTTGCTGAAGCAGACGCCTCTACAGATGAGTCAGAAAGGGCCCAATTAAAACATAAGAACATAAGATATGCCATACTGGGTCAGATCAAGGTCCATCAAGCCCAGTATCCTGTTTCCAACAGTGGCCAATCTAGGTCATAAGTACCTAGCAGTCTCCCCAAAAGACACAGGTTCCTCAATGCTTGTCTTGGGTCAAGAATCAAGAAAAGAACTGCTGCATCGACATAAGGACCTTTTTGCCACTGATACCTCTGACTGTGGTCTCACCGACCTACATGTCACCTGTATCCCTATGGATCCAAACAGTAAACCTATCTTTGTGAAACAGTATAAAATCCTATTGGCCTCCTATGAATCTGTCCAGGAAATCATTAATTCCCTAGAACAGAAAGGAATTATATGCCGGCGAGTGGAATCCGACCAGGGCTCCCACTTCACGGGACAAATCATCAAGCATCTGTGGAAGTTGCTGGGAGTGCGAGCCAAAGTCCACATTGCTTATCGACTGCAATCCTCTGGACAGGTGGAAAGAGCAAACAAAACTATCATCAGTATCTTGAAGAAATATGTCTCTTCCTCTGGGAAGGACTGGGACATCAAGCTGCCCTTGGTCCTGATGGCTATCAGAGCCACTCGTCACCATGCTACTGGTGTGTCCCCTTTTGAGATGATGACAGGTTTTACCCCTTCATCTTCTTTACAGGACCAATGACGTGAACCTCGCGTCTGCTACAACTGCTTATGAATATGTTGCTCACTTAAGACAACACTTGCAAAGTGCCTTTGCCTTTGCCCAAAAGAATTTGGACACTGCTGCTAGGGGTAGGAAAGCCTACTATTATTTGAGGACTACCTCTAAAGAATACCAGATTGGCGATAAGGTATTCTACTACAATTTTGTTAAGAATAAGGTCAAAGACTGTAAATTTCTACCTAGCTGGAACGGTCCATTTCCTATTGTGGATAAAGCCTCCCCTGTTGCTTATCAAATCCAAATGAAGACAGGTACTGAGAGTGAAAGCTCCCTTAAATGGGTCCACATTAATCAGCTTCGACCGTGTCATCCCAGTAAGCTCCTTCCTGAAGAACCTCTTGATGAAGTGAGTGATACTAACCTTGAGACAGGATAGCCTGTTTGTTCTATTTTACAGATGGAGAACCGAACTTTGAAGGTCCTGTTCCTGATGTTGATGTTAGCAGGATCCGAAGATGCCACCCATACGACCAGAAATCACATTGAGCCACTCCAGATTGCTTTCCACATGGGAACTGCTAACCCCTTGTATGTAGATGTACATAATATGGAACTTGCCTTTTTATTGAACTTGCCTTTCATTGTACCTGACAATATGTACCAGTTAAAACAAGTGATTAATGTTGGTACCTGGTCTGAGGATGTTTATCTGCGTGTCGACACTCCTGAGTACCTTGCTTACCACTATGATGATCCACAACATCATCTTGAACCTAATTTAGGCATGTGCCAATGTTCTAAAGACATTCACTGGTTGTGCCCAGGTAAGCCTTTTTCCTGAAGGACACTTCTGCAGCTCTTTGTGGGTTGTCTACTGAAAATGTGAAAGAACAATGTAAAGTTACCATGTCCAAGTACAATGAGTTTTCGGAAACAAAAGTTGCTCTTGTAAATAATGTTTGGCTAGTTAGTACCCCTCTGAGTGAACTCATGGTCACCATGACTAAACATGACATCAATAATAGAGTTCCTCTACCCTGCAATGTTTGCTTGATTGATGTTACCAAGAACTCCATTATTAATGTTGATGGAGTTTCCCTGTTTTATCTAGATTCAGACCCTGTTTCTACAGCGATCCAGATGTTGGATGTGTTTCGAGGTCATGAGATTAACTTCACTGAAGCCTTGAACTATCTACTGGACTATAAGAACTCTCACACAGTCAAACTGTCTATTGACCAAGAAAGCCTTCAAATTGCTGATTAAACTTTGATTCATGCGATCTGGACATTTTACAAACTGATTTTATGTCTCATGCCATTGTGCCTGTTATTGTCTTTCTGTTGGTGCTCCAGTTCCTTATCTCTTTGTATCAACAGAGACAGATTCTTACTCTTCGTTGCACTATACGTTCTGCACCTTCGCTACCTGCCATGCGTCTGCAGGATTTGCTGGAACGTCACACTTTTGAATAGTGTCACCACTTTCTTTTCAATTATCCATTACTCTTCATTGCGTTGTCTCATTTATCATAGATAGGATGTGTTTATTTTACTAACACATTTACACATTACTTATCATTACATTTGAGTGTTCACTTTGGAGTTACGCTAACACATTATATTGCATTACCGATATACCTTTTAGGTTTAGTTACACTATAGACTCTTGAGTTTGAAGGTAACACGCATTATATTGATTGCATTGACTTGATAGTATCTTTGTCATTTTCCTTTAACTTCTTTTATTGCTTGAGTGTATTCACAGTATTATTCCTCATGCAGTATTGCTTTAATGCATCTATTGTGCTTGAAGTATTATACACTTATTATGCTCTAGTCAACCATATGTCATTTGGTTCTGACCTGCACAGTAGTACTGCTAGTT
Source organism: Ichthyophis bannanicus (assembly GCA_033557465.1). NCBI lineage: Eukaryota > Metazoa > Chordata > Amphibia > Gymnophiona > Ichthyophiidae > Ichthyophis > Ichthyophis bannanicus. Next base: position 428,017,550 of record CM066034.1, on the reverse strand, counting down.
AGGTTTTGTACGATGGAGTATACGCCTTTGCAGAATACTCCATCTTACAAGGGGGGGGGGGAGAATGTAGGGCTGGTACCCCTGCAATTCTGCGCCTGCAGATCTCTGGCCTGCTTAGCAGCTAAAGCTTGAACCAAAGTTGACCAAACAAAATGGTTTCCTGCTACAATGGACTTTTGATGTGTTTCCAGTCACTGATTTGACCTTCAAGCAACTTCTTGCCAAGCGTTTCTATGTGTGCATACTGAAGCCCATTGTTTCTGGCTAATTCACTGCCCACATGCAAGAACATCTGCTTCTCCAGTTCTTATCTATAGATGGTTCTACTGGCCTTGGACACTTGTACCTATGCCCAGAAACTACATACCGTTTCCTCCGTATGACATCTTACTATGGATCCTTTGTCTGCAAGAAAGATGCCTTTAGACAACCTCCTGATTCACTGAGAACACCTCGGATTGTTTCATGCCAACCAATCACCAGACCTACGATGGAGATTCATCACAAAGAATAATACAGTCTGCACAGAAGAACTTTCGCGCCTTTTGCCGTTTGTGTTTTGTTTTACCTTGTGTCTGCTACCTGATCTGTCTGCAAGACAGACACGCACTATGTGTGTCCAAAGCCGTTCTCCTAAGGACTGAGATAAGACTTTCACAGATACCTTCGGTTCTGTATTCTCCTGTGGCTCGCCTTCGAAAGGGCTGTAGCCTGTGTTATCTAGCCTAGCTGCCACCTTGGACCTGTGCTGCTCCAGAGTCTTATTGGACCTCAGCCACCAGAGTGCCAGCAGGAGCTAAGGTACAATCTTATTTCTCTTCCTCCGGGTGGGCAATGGTTAGCTAGAAACCTATTCCATAACTTTTCTCAGTGCAGAGTGACTCAGTGACCTCTGGTTACTAATCAGTGATTTATCACTTTGTCTAACTGTAATTTTGTGTTGCAACAATCTGCTACCTCATGTTTCTAATTATATATCTTTAGCTATATGTCTGTATATTTTTCTACCTTGCTGTCCATAACAAATATAATATATATATACACAGACGTCTACTTCTTTCATGGCTCAATACCAGCAAAATTCATAGAACTTCATGCTGGGTATTAGTAGCTAATTACCCCCGGACATAACAGAGCATTATTTTTTTTGTGCTTCTAATAATCCCTACAGGCCACAACTCCCGATACCGGTATCAGCGGCCACACCGAGGACTGAACTTCGGGGGCATCCCTGGACCCTTTAATGGCTTTGGAGGGCGATACCTCCTGCTGGGGTTGCTGTGAAGGACGGTCGGCATTGGAATGTGATGAATGACTATGCCGACACTGATCTGGATGTCGATGTCCTCAATGCCGAAGTTGATTTCTTCTTTTTAAGCACTGGTGACTCCAAGCGATGCTTTTCCTGTGCTGGTGTAATCTTCTGAATATGTAATCTTCTGGTCTACTCTCCGTTTGGTCCTGGGTTCATTTCACAGAGACAGTAGGGTAAGCAGCACAAATAAGATAACCAAACAGGTGTGGCTTGGAAAAAGGGTTTTATATAGAAATAGGCTTATTACAAAGTTACAGAACAGAGGTAGGAGGTTGTTAGAAAGCTGCTTCAGTTTACTTCAATGAATCTGTGTGTGTGTGTGAGAGAGAGAGAGGTAAGAAAATGTGGGTCAGAGCCTCATAGTAAGAAGAATAGAGACAGAAAGAGAGAACAAGGGGGAGGGGAGAGAAGTGGGTGTCAGAGCCTCATGGCAAGGTGTGTCCGATGAAAATAGGAAGAGAGAGAGAAAGAGGAAGTATTTCTGTCCTTTATAGTGAATTTTCTCTAGCACCTCCCTTTGAGGTCTGCTATTGTTTCCAGTCACCTCCCTTTGAGGTCTGCTATTCTTGATTTAGCAAGGAGGGGCTGCAGACCAATCTCATCAGGCCCGGAGACTGACATCACCAGGGGGTCAGAGTTAATCTCATCTTGTAAACTACCCTCATTAAGTTTGGAGACTGATATCACCAGAGTAACAAAGCTGCTTGAAATCCAAGGTCTGGGAACAGCCCTGACACCTATGCTAGGCATGATGTCCTGCTGGTGTATGCTGACAGTGAGGACTTGGACACATGGGACGATTTCGACAGAGCTGACGCCCCCAAGGAGTGCACCGAAGGAGCTGAGTGTGTGGGACACAGCTTAGCTTTTTGCTTATCCTGTTCTTCCGACCTCTGGAAGTCATATGGAGACAGGACTCAACATTATGGTCCGGGCCTAAACATTTGAAGCACCAAGGATGCTCATCAGTGATAGAAATTGTGCTGGAGCACTTAGAGAATTTTTTTAACCCACTGTGGGGTTTCTCCATATTTGGAAACAATATGGTGGCAAAATTGAATTGGGCAATGGTGGTCTCAAAAGAAAAAATGAAGAAAACATGAAATAAAAGAAATTTAAAAGAAAAGAAAACTAGTAAAGAGAACTGGAATCGTTGGGGAGTCAAATCAGTTAAAGGGAAGGCAACTTGAGTACTTTTGACGGTACCTACAGTAGGTAAAAAAGTTTGAAGTCTCTAGACGCAGCTGACAGGGACAAGGTCCCGATGGCTCCGCGGAAAAAAGACAATTGTGGAGACCAGGAGGGAAGGCAGGATGGCAGCCACGCAAGCATGGTGGAACGCTCCCAAAAGCATTCCTATTTGATGCTGGAGAATGTTCCCGTGCTGGGCTCCGTTGGTGCTGACATCACCCTTGTGTGAAGACTGACTTCCTGCTTCTTCCTGGAGATCAGACGGTTCTTGCTCATCAGAACTTACAATCCATTCAAGACAAACAATAATCTAGGGGGAATGGTAAGGAAATACAAAGGAGATCAGGTGATTCAAGATCCGAAAGCAGAAGCGAAGAGGTAAGTTTTCAGCCTGGATCTGAAAAGGGTCAGAGAAGGTGCTTGACACACAGACTCAGGTAGTTTGTTCCAGGCACAGAGAGCAGCAAGATGAAAGGAGTGAAGTCTGGAGTTAGCAATAGAAGAGCAGGGCACAGACAGAAGCGATTTGCCAGAAGAGCGGTGTTCCCGAGGATGGGTGTAGGGACCGATAAGAAAGGAAAGGTAGTGAGGAGCTGCAGAGTGAATGCACTTATAGGTCAGCAGGAGAAGTTTGAACTGGATGCAGAAATGGATAGGGAGCCAATGAAGTGACTTGAGAAGAGGGGTAATATGAGAATGATTGGGCTGGGGGAAGATTAGCCACGCAGCAAAGTGATGAACAGATTGAATGTGAGAGAGATGATTCAGAGGGAGACCAGCAAGGAGTAGGTTACAATAGTCTAGACGGGAGGTGACTAAGGAGTGGATAAGTGTCTTAGTAGGGTGTTCAGAAAGGAATGGGTGAATTTTGTTGATGTTGTGGAGAAAGAAACGGCAGGTTTTAGCTATCAGTTGGATGTGTGTGGAGAAGGAGAGAGAGGAGTCAAAGACGACCCCAAGGAGACAGGGAGGAGTAGAGAGTTTTCCACAGAGACTGAGAAAGGAGGAAGGGGAGAGGAGGGTTTAGGGGGGAAAATAATCAGCTCAGTTTTGGCCATGTTCAATTTCAAGTGGTTGTGAGACATCCAAGCAACAATGTCAGAAAGGCAGGCAGAGATCCTGGCCTGACCTGCCGGAGAGATTTCAGGTGTAGAGAGCTAGATCTAGGAGTCATTAGCGTAAAATGGGAAGAGATGAGTGCACCAAGGGACTGCATATATAGAGAGAAAAGGAGTGGACCCAACTGAGAGCGGGATAGCAGTAGAGGAGGATCCACCAAAACAAACACTGAAAAAGCGATGGGAGAAATAAGAACAGAACCAGGATATCACAGAGCCCTTAAAACCAAGGTATCAAGGAGAAGGTTGTGGTCAACAGTGTCAAAAGCAGCAGAGAGGTCAAGAAGGATGAGGACTGAGTAAAGGCTTTTGGATTTTGAGAGGACAACCCGCTCAGCATCCATGCTGTCAGGGCCAAGGGGTACACATTGGGGTGCAGCAGAGTCTTGCTGTCCTGTGAGATGAGATCTGGGTTGTAGCCCAGCCAAAGAGAGGCTTCTGCTGAGGGAGGTGAAGCAGCAGAGAGAACCACGGCTGTCTGGGCCAATAAGGGCCAATGAGAATCATGGTGCCCTTGTTGGTCTGGAGCTTGAACAGAATTTTCACTTCTAGACGAACTGGGGGGTATGCGTACAGAAATCCCACCCTCCAGTCTAGGAGAAAGGCATCGGACACCAGCCTGTTGCTGGACGCCACCCTGGAGCAGAAGTGGATCACCTGGGCATTGTACAGGGTGGCAAACAAATTGATTACCGGAGTGCCCCACATCCAGAAGATGTGGTTCACCCAGTAGGTACGTTGCCCTAAGGACTATGCCATGGGCAACAGCGAACTTCAATAGCAGCACTGCTTCCCACCAGAGGGGGTACAACCCAATGCCCCCTTGCTTGTTGGTGTAGAACATTGCCACCTGATTATCCATCTGAATGAGGATTATCTGGTTGGTTAGCCGATTCTGGAAAGCATGAAGGGCATTTGCAATGGCCTGGAGTTCTATGACGTTGATATGGTGGAGTCTTTCCTGCTCCATCCAGAGGCCCTTTGTACGTAGGCCATCAAGATGCGTTCCCCAGTCCAACTCGGATGCATTCATGGTCAGCGTTTGATGAGGCGGAGGGGACTGGAAGGGACGTCCCTTGAGCAGTTTCTGTGGCTGAAGCTACCAGTGGAGAGTGCTGATGAGGGGCGTGGTGACCACTACCCTGTCCCTGAGGTGTCCGGTGACTTGATGCCATTGGGTGCACAGAGTCCATTGCTCCTGACGCATGAGCAGATGGGCCAACAGCATGGTGAAATGGTTTCACTGGACACTGCTGCTATCTCGGTGAGACACTTTGAGCAGTCCATCGATAATAAATCCCGGGCTTCAGTGGTATCGAGAACAGCCTTGATAAATTCCAGCCGTTGCGAGGGCTGGAGATGCGACTTTGGGTAGTTGATGATGAACCCCAGGTTCTCAAGTACATGAATGGTGAGGGAGGCCAATCGACCAAACTCCATCCAGCGTAAAGGTCTTTATGAGCCAGTCACTCAAGTAGGGGAAGACGAAGACCCCCACGGTCCGAAAGTAGGTAGCCATTACCGCTAGGCATTTCGTGAAGACCCTGGGAGCTGACACCAGTCTGAAAGGCAGAACGCAGTATTACAGGTGTTGTCTGCTTAGCATAAAGCAGAGGTATTGCCTTTGGAGAGGATAGATCGGGTAGTGTGTATATGCATCCTTCAATGTCCTTTTGGAGGTATGAGAGCAACATCCTTAGAGAGACCATTTTGAACCTCTCTCATACTAAGAAGTGGTTGAGGTTCCTGAGATCAAAGATGGGTTGAAAACCCCCAGTCTTTTTGGGAAACAGGAAATACCAGGAGTGAAAATCTCGCCCAACCTGTTCTGATGGTACTAGTTCAATGGCAAGGTCAGTCAGCAGGATGTTGACCTCCTGCAGGAGTAGACCGTGGTGAAGCTGGTCAAGGGGGTACTCTCCAGGAAAGGACATGGGAAGCAGATGGGCGAAATGCAACAGGTGATGATGATTCTTAAAGCCTAGGTGTCTGTGGACACTATGGGCCACCTGACGTCCCACGTCTAGGGACAAGGGTAGATTGGCCATGTTCCTTAGGAAGCAGTCAAAACCCTGCCCCAGGCTGTGGCTGTGGGGCAGGCTGGGCCTTCTGAGGCTTAGGGCAGCATTGCTGGTGTGGGCTGTGTGTCTTCTACTGGGCCAGAGGTGCACTCTACTGGCCCTGATAGCTGTGGCAGCTTGGGCAATACCTGCACTTGTGTGGGTAAAAAGCCTTTTTACCCATAGCCTTCTTCCTTCAGGGATCTGCTGACTTCCTGGAGAGCCAAGTCTTGGTGAGCTGCTCTTTCTTGAGCTCACTAGCCTTATCCTCCATGGTATTTCCAAACAGGTTTTCCCTCTTGCAGGGCACATCGGCCAACTTGTCTTGGGCCCATTGTCAGGCCAGGCGAAGGGCACCGATGTTTACAGCTACCCTGGCTGGATTCAATTGGGTTTTCCCCATATTTGGAACATCAGGCGCTGGAGGATACAGTGCACAGGCACTGTCACTGCTTCTTTGGGAGGCGAAGGGTATTGGAGGATTTTGAGTTCTTCAGCCCTGGGTTCCTCCTCAGCCTCCATGGGGAATGGGAGGGCCTTCGCCATGTCCTGGACAAACTCATGGAATAAGATATCCTCAGGCGGAGACTTGCATTTGTTGTAGGGAGGCAATGGATCAGAGGGTATGTCTCTGTGCCTCTTCAAGTCCAGAGACCCTCTTCTGTCTCTCACCCATTGGAGTCAGATTTTGACAAAAAGTCTAAATAGTGCCTGTCCTTCTCCTGGTGCCTTCTGTGCTCTGACGGAGTTCAAGGGACTCAATGTCAGCACATCGTGGCATCGGACCTGGAAGCGCTGGTAGGAGAGATGGCAATTGGCACCAAAGTGGAGTCCAATCACCAACTCGAATGCCCTTGAGGTTTGGTAGGGCATGGGTCTCCAAGGAAGGCTGAACCACTATCAGTAAGACCACTGTGTATGGCGGGGTTGGCACCAGCATCAGGGCACTCAAGGGCATCAGGGCCACCGTGGTTTGGGCCATCAAGAATGCCGCTATGCTCTTCGAGGGTCTGTAGGCGCTAACACCACAGTCTCAGAGTATGTCGGGGCTGCAGCAGCCACCTCAGCCTCCGACTTCGGCACCCATGTTGGGAGACTGCTGGCAGCCCTCCGGGGCTTTGGGATTTGGTTCCTCCGGCCAGGGCAGCTTAGCAGTCTGCTCCTTGTCATCGCCCTCGGAGTCACAGTGAGAGGAACTGCAGATGTCTGAAGGTTCCGTGAAAAAGGGAGAGTGAGCAAGACGGCACCCTTGGATGGGAAGGGTACCATGCATGCATGGTGGCACCTCTCAAAGGCTTTCTCTGAGAGCTGGGGAGATGCTTCCGTGAGGGCTCCGTCAGCACAGACGTCACCCATATGTGAGGAATGACTTCTTGCTTGCTCCCGGAGACTATTTTTTATAACTAGGGTTTCCAGTCGTAGATGTTTATTGTTCAGCATTTTGGGAGTTTATTTTTGAGGCAATTAGGTGCTTTCCCAGAGTCCAAAAAATAGGGATTTATCGCAAAACAAAAATAGTATAATTGTAGCAGCAAAGCGCAGACAAACCAATGATACCAGGAGTCTGTTCAGAAGGTCCAAATCATTTATTTGTGCACAAGTCTCGAACCAGTCAATTTCAAAATGGCTGAGCAAAGTTTTCCAGCATTACAACAACTTTTATAGACTTCTGTTCCATTCTAGGTATAGAAAAACATTTCATTGGTCCCGGTAACCTCCCGTACCTCCCGTACCCCTTCCATTGGTCCCGGTACTGATAAGTTTATCCAATTATGTCCCTTCTGTGGGCATGACACCTGCATGCCCCCCTTCTAGTCCCAATTACAATGGTCAGTTCATCAACTTGTTACTTTCACACTCTCAAGGCCATAGAACCAATTTGTGCATGCAGAGGAGCAGGGCTCTGCAACTCATCTGTCAGCACTCCCAATTATTTCTTTGCAGATGTACTTTTTCTTATCAGTAACTTTTAAACATGTCTTTCTGTATTTTTCCATCTTTCGGCTCTGCAGTTCTGCCTACCTAAGCTAATTCAATACTTCTACTGAGTTCTATCTTACAATAGCAGCATATTGGGGGATGTGCAATCCTATATGCCTCTCCACAGGCCTCATTTACAGGTCAAGCTAGCCATGCTGGCCTGCTTATGTTCAGACACCGTGGGTCACAGGCCTGCACCTGCCACATAATTTTGTAGGTGGATTCCATTTAGTGACACAAAATACAATTTTCAAGTGCCAGTCCCCCCTTATCCAAGCCAAATCCCTCCAACATTATCAAACCCAGCACCCCTCTCCAAGTCTAAGTTCCAGCAATAGCATTATCCCCCCCAAATCCAAGTCCCAGCAACATCATCAACTTCCCTCTTCCCTCAGCATCAATCTCACCTTATCCCAGTTCCTACTGCAGCCCCTTCCCCCTATCTGTAACAGAGAAACAGACGTTTTTGTTATTACTCCTGCTCAGTTTTTCTTCTAGCTAATGGGAACACTGCAGACAAAAGAGCTGGAGCAAGAAAAACAGAGTTGGGGGAGCAGACAAAGGCTGTTATAACTGCAGAGAAACATCAATGGATGCAGCCCAGTGATGTCATCAGGTCAAGACAGCAGTGGGCTGATGACATCATCAGTTGCTGGCAGATGATTTTTGGGGGCTTTCAGTTATAACCAGAAGCACCAATTCCCCGCTTAGAGGAAGTCTTCTCGGGGTTTATAGTTTATAACCGAAAACCAGAAGCCCTATTTATAGCATTACCCCATACAGTATATGGATGATTTATCCATTGACTATCACCATTTAAATGGATATGCCACTTACTACACACCTCACCAAGATTTATTCTACACAAGAAATTTTCTGTCAGATCTCGATTGTTACCAGCTTTGGTATCTTACCAGTTATTAACCTGAAGAAGTGTCAGATTTGTCTGTGCGGCAATCTGTTTCTTTTCATCCTCTGTTGGATATGGATGCTACACAGAAAAATAATTTATTTAAGCAAAACTTGGCATTAAGAAGAAAACAGAAATGAAAACTTTACAATTATAACTACTTATTAAATGAAATTTGTTAGGCAAGTATATCACATACTATTTTTACAACCCCCTTCTCTCTTTCTCTCTCTTTATATGAAACAGTGACACATTATGAGGAAAAATTATTCTGAACTTATAATGCATCACTAGTACATTAGCCATGTCTGATTCAAAACAGGATGGTACACATACACGGCAGGAGCTTGTTAGAATGATTATCAGTAAACATCATGTATTAACTTTGCATTAGTTCTACTATCATGAGATGGACATTTAGATAGTTACAAAATAAAACCTCACAAGAATTTATTATAAAGATAGGTTATTTGTTTAACTGGTTTTATATACCGCCTTTTGACACGTCAAGGCAGTTTACATAGAACAGTAACTTAACGTGGGGTACATAGAATGGTTTACATGGAAAAGTAACTTAACATGGGATTGCAAGCTTTATTACCGAATACACTGTAGACTTCTAAACTCAGCAAAGAGGAGGAGATATCCACATAGAACAATGCTTAGCATAGGAAAAACAAGTTGAAAAGTGCACATTTGCAATGTGACCCAATGACACATTTCCCCCATTTATAGAATCAGACTTTCGGAGGTTCATTTGTTTGAGTCAAGGGAACTGTGAGGGCAGAGAGGTGTGTGTGTGTTAGTGGGTGTGTGCATTTGTGTCTGTGTGCCATGGGGACTTATGAGGGCTACATGCTTATGTATTTGTGTGAGTCACAGGGACTGTTGGAGACTATGTGCATGTGTGTGTCAAGGAGAGTGTCAGGGGCAGTGTGTGTACATGTGTGTGTGTTTCTGAGTGCGCGTGCATGTGTGTGTGCATATATGTGCATGAGGAGTGTTGGGGGCTACATCAGTGTGTGTGTGGGGGGGGGGTTGTGTATGTTCATATCTGCTGGGGAATGTGCACATTTTTATGTCAAATTTGTTTATTAAGAAACACCAGCAACAGAACAAGACTAGGATAAATCACAAAACATATTATAAACAGCAAGTCAAACCAGTAGCCTTGATACAATTTACACTTTTGTTACACTTTTGTAGTGGGGGAAAACAGTTGCAGTAACAGTCAAATAAACAGTAAAATTCAGGGGTCCCCCCCAGCCCTCCCCGCCAGGCCTCCGAACCCCGGTAGGACGTGTAAATAAGAAAATCAAGCAAAAGCTAAGTACCCTCCCCCCCCCTCTCTAGCATGGCACAGATACTAGTACCCCTCACTTGAACAGGCTCGGGGTGATGTGCACATTTTTAAAAGAGCACACTTGCAATATGATAAGCAACCCGTTTCTCCTTCCTTCATTTGCAAAATCATACATGCTTGGGGGGATGGAGAAGGAGTTCAAAGAGAGAGATAATGTATGTCTCGTTATGGTAGCAGGGTTCTATGAGGAATCTTTATAACTGTGTTTTCTAAATATCTGTGCCTATCTTCAGATAGTGTGTGTGTGGTATGCCCGTGTGCTTGTGATGTGGGGATGGTGTACCTGCGTTCATGTGGTGTGGCAGTGGGATATGTGTATGTGTGTATGGTGCCTATGTGCCTTCTGGGAAGGGAGTTGTGGGTTGTGCCTTTTGTCATATACACATTATGGCTTTTTCTCCCCATGCATTCATCTCTTCTACCTCAAATCACTTGCTGTCTCTTCCCTCCCTCCCTCCTCTCCTGCTGCACCCCTTCTCCCTATTCTCCTTTCCAGCCTGTCCCTTTCTCCTTCCCCCTTGCACTCTCACCCCCTGCCTTCCATTTCTACCCTCCATCATCCTTTCCCAAACTCACTGCCCCTTTAAATTTCTCCTTCCTCCTCTAGCCCCAGCTCCTCTTCCTGCAGCACACCTGGCTACAATCATGGCCTTCCTCTCCTCTTCTATCTGGGAAAGATGTTGCTCTGCCATGCACACTGCACCACTTTTATTGCGGCCCATGAAGCTCTCCTCTTCTGTTGCTTACGTATGCGCAAACAAACATGCATACAGACACACAGCTTTTCTACAGCCTGTTGAACCCTTGACAAAAGGCTTTAAGCTATGTGATGTAATTCAAAATCACAGTATCCTGATAAAAGTGACATTTTATTTACCAAATAATGTCCTTTCCTTGAGTCCTGCTAGACTAGTCCAGACAAGTGGGCTGCGTTCCGCTACCAGCAGATGTGGAGACAGAGAAACATTCTAGAGGCTTCTTATGACATCCTCATGCCATAAACATCCTGTGCTCCTAGGGGCATAATTAATAAATAATCCGTACCCAAGTATATCATCAGGAATCTCTGACCTCATACAACCTCAGTGAAGACAACAAGGTACAACAGAATAGGACCATAACTATGTACAGGATCAGCTTCAACAGAAGATTGGTCAGAAGGGTATGAGCCTGCAGGGCCAATCACCGAGAGTGCAACATATCAAAACAGGTTCCAGGGGCAGGTCCTGGGCTGGTTTAGCAGGACTTAAGGAAAGGACATTATGTAGTAAGTAAAATGTCACCTTCCATATCATCCTGGAGTGGAGGAGTGGCCTAGTGGTTGGGGCAAGGTACTTCAGGCCGGAAGGTCGGGGGTTCAAATCCCACTAGAGGACAGCAACCTTGGGCCGGAAGGACTGGGGTTTCTAGTCCCACAGGTGCTCCTTGTGGTCTTGGGCAAACCACTTAACCCTCCATAGCCCATGTTCCCTGTAAAATAGTTATCTCCAAGTTATAATGCCCTGTTAATGTAATTTCAGTTTGTTCAATGTAAACCGCACTGATGCAGAATAGTATATAAGAGAATATAAATAAATAAAATAAAAAAATCCTGCTAGACCAGTCCAGACAAGTGGAATGTACCAATGCTATGACTCCAGTGGGTGGGGAAAAAGACACAGCAACGTTTCAGACCTCTGAGCCAAAGGCCATGTCCACCCGGGCATGGACATTCAAGAGGTAGTGTGACAAAAGTGGAAAGTGATGCCCAGGTTGCTCCCTGACAAAAGTCTGAGGAGGGCAAATGAGGTATGCAACGCCCACCAGGATGCTTGCGCTCAAGTGGAATGCGCACGCAAACCCTTCAGAACCGGCCAATTCCACAATAGATATCTGGAGGCAATAACCTCCTTGATCCAGCATTCCAGAGTAGACTTGGCAGCTGCGTCACTTTTATACAGTCAAGCAAACAGCACAAATAGATGGTCTGACTTGCAAAAGAAGTACATAACCTTCAAGAACTGGAGACGCACTCTCTGGACATCCACCAGGCTAAGGTCATTGTCCTTCCCTTGGCAATGCTCCTTGAGAAAGGAGGGAAGACAAACCACCTGATTCACATGGAGGGAAGATATCACTTTGGGAAAGAAGGAAGGGACAGGCTGAATGCTCATGGCCTCCTCCGAGAAGGATAAGTAAGGGCCCCTGCAGGATAATGCCTGTAGTTCAGAGATGCAGCTCGCCGAACAGATTATGACCAGGAAGGCAGTCTTAAGGGTCAGATCTTTAAATATAGCTGTGGCAAAGTCAGCTATCCTGAGAGTGGGGGAGGTGAGAAGCATAACAAATTCACCCTAGTTAAGGGTCCCCTTCTAGGAGTGCAGGGAGAGAAAGCCACAGCCAGGTTTCAAAGACAGAAAACCCCCAACTGGAACAAGTTTCACACAATGACTGATAAAGTAAGAAAGAGGGATTGCAAGCACGAGGACAAAAGCCCTTACTTTAACAAGTGCACTGATTATTCTAATACCAGAAGGCAGGGGGATTACCAACACCTGGGAAAGAAAGAGGTGGGGTTAGAATCCTGGAGGTATAAAGCCTGGGTTAGATTATGCAGAGAGAGAGAGAGAGAGAGAGACGAGAAGGAGAGCAGCCGGGAGAGCAGCTGAGACAGAGGCTAAGAGAAGGAGCTGATTCTTGGAGAAGAGCTGAGCTACCCAGAGCTGAGAGAGCTGAATTCCCTGCAACAGGTTGGCAACAGAGGTGGGGGCCAGGAAGTGGAGAAGCTTTCAGACCACCAGAGAGGTTGTCAGCTGAGCAGTCTGACCAGGTCGGTGAGTCAGAACCCATGCAGTTGGGAGAACCAGTGTCAGAGTTGGGGGAGGAAGATTGCTTTATGGATTGCTCTCTATGCCAAGCTCTAGACAGGAGGTCTTGAGGAAAGCTAGCCCTGAAAGAAGTAATTCTCCTTGGAAGTTAACCATATGGTACAAGCAGTGTGGAAGTAAATTCCTGTATGTTTTAAAAGGGAAATTTACTGTAACGTAAGCCTGATCTGGAAGCTCTGATTCATGCTTGTTTATCACCTGTGCTTGAATGGTGCAACGGCAAGAAAAGCCAAGTTAGCTGCTATAAGAGTTTTTGCTTGCTCCTCTCCTATATGAAAAGCCTGCTAAGAGTTTTGATAACAGCTTGGAATGTTTATTTTGTTCTAAGTTTGGTTTCATGTAGAAATGCAGCCTAGAGAGGTTTTTGAGGCTGGCAGAAACCAAACTGATGTAGAAGAATTAAGCTTGAATTTTTCTTTATGCTCCGTTTAACAAGGACTAAAAAAGGAAAGTGGCAGCCTAGTTTCTAAAGGCAATACGTCTGCAAGTAAGAGGACTTTAAGAAGCCATTTCTGAGTTCTTTTGGTTTGTTTGCCATTATTTGCTGTACCTTAAGCAAATCCTACAGTTATAATCCTGTAAATGATACCTTGAACCTGCTGTGTTTTGTGTTATGGAAATAAACTTTCTGTTACAAGCCTTACCCTTGGTTACCTCAACTACAAACCTTCTACTTAAAGCACCAACATATTTTAGCAGTACTACACTTCCCAGAAGCCAACACGAAGAAATAGGCTGCTAAGAGCTGGTAGAAGAAGGAATCCTCAACCACCATGCCCCTCGACCACTAAAGGCAAGTGGCTTTGGGCGTTGGGCTTGTGAGAATAGCCCACTTCAAGGGCTCAAAGAACTCTGACAACAGGGTCCAGAGCACCAGGCAGAGATCCCATGAGGGAATGACTGAACGCAGGAGAGGACAAAGGTGTTGTATCCTTTGAAGGAAACAGGGCATATGAGTGTGATGCAATGGACCGCCCCCTACAACTGGCCCTCTGAAGCAGGATAAGGCTGCAACCGCAACCTTCAGGGAACTAAGGGAAAGACGTTTGTCTAGTGTCATGAGACACAAGGATCAGAGCCCAGGGAAACGGAGAATATAACTCAGAATGAATGCACTTTTGACAGTTCAGAGGAAAACAGGGAGAAGGGTTGGCATAGAAACCCTAAACAAATGATGTCATTCAGTGCTAGGGAACGCCCAAGCCAAGAGCTAACCCATGACTCATTAGAAAAGGGGAAACAGCTGATGAGGGGCGGAGCCCAAGCAAACGGAAAAGGCAACACATTTAAAAATCCTCTAGTTAAGAGAGAAAGGAGGAATGAAAGGAGGGAGAGGAATGAGAGGAACGAGAGGGAAGAGCAGGAGAGAGTGAAGGAGTTGTTCCAGAAGGAGAGAACAGCGTGGAAGAACAAGCCCTACAGTATCCAGGGAAGCTCATCTGGAGAAGGGAGTTCTGAGAGCCACGCTGACTCCAGGAAGCAGGCAGTTCCATGCTGTGAGAAGCAGTACACGGCTGGGCAGTGCACTGAGGAACTCCATTCTCCTGAAGGCAAGGAATATTATTTTAAACCCCTGAGAAGACAGTCTCAGTCCTCTAATAGCAAGCATTCTGAAAGGAAAACTTATTTCCCTGAAGCTGATGTGCTGCCTGTGAGAAAGCCCAGGAAAAGCACAAAGGGAAAATTTTACCCTGAGCCGTATTACAGCCAAGGAAGGTCTCTGGACAAACAGTGGCTGGAAGGTAGGAAACTACTTCAAAATAGCATAGCAGAAGATTGTGATACAAGCCCTTGTACGTACCAGGAGTTGTGTGAGAGAGCCAACCGTGAGTCCTATGCCAAACACCTAAGCTCCTCTAGGCTGTTGGGGGATGGGAACCCTTTACCCTGCACAGGGGAAGTGAGTGAGCAGATGGTAAAGTTCGCCCCACAGGAAGCTGAGGACGACGTAACTGAGATGCAGTGTGAGTTTTACCCAGCTCCAGATACAGAGGTTTACATGGACTGTACGTATACGATGTCAGACAGCATACAGTCTTTATGCTAGCACTGCCACAACACTGCTAGAGGAGAGAAAACAGTCCAAAGTACGTTTGGAGGTTTTAAGCTGTTTTCTGTACTTTGTTTTCTGTTCCTTTGAAGAAGCTGAAGATAAGCGTTGCTTAAGTTGAATTATTCTTTTGTTGCATTACCAGAAGTATGGACTTTATGTTGCTATTGTTTTCAAGGTCAAATTCTGACCCTGGGAAGGGAATAAATCCCATTTAAACCGTACCATTTTGTGCACAACTATTTTCTTCTTTAAGCTAAAGGACTACAATACCCAGGAGGCTTTGCC
Organism: Ichthyophis bannanicus; assembly: GCA_033557465.1. Taxonomy (NCBI): domain Eukaryota; kingdom Metazoa; phylum Chordata; class Amphibia; order Gymnophiona; family Ichthyophiidae; genus Ichthyophis; species Ichthyophis bannanicus. The sequence goes on along the minus strand of CM066034.1, from coordinate 428,002,408 downwards.
AAGCCTCAAATTATTAGTTCATAGGCTTAAAGGGAACATCACCCCGCTCACCTTACCCACGCTAAGGCCTCTGGGAGTGAGGGGCGGTGACATATCTGGCGTAGTTTTTCGGATTTTGACCTGAAGAAAAACGCAGCAAGAAAACTACAGCTCCAGAAGACCAAAGAGAAGCAAGCTGGCAGAGCAGACGGCTCGTGGAAGCAAGAAAAGACACAGTGACCTTTCCTGAATGCTGACCTCTACACGAAGCCTCAGGTAACGTCACCTAGGCATAAGCGTGGGAGGATTGTGCAGGAAAAGGGGGCGCTGTGGGTGGCTAAAAGAAAAAGGGGAGCCGCACTTGGTTTTTTTTTTTCTTTTTCTCTTCTTTTTGCTACAGGTGCTGATAAGGAGAGATGGAAGCCAGAGACGTTATGCATTGGATGCAACAGCAGTGGAACAGCCAGCTGGAATTAGCAAAGCACCTCCAGGAGCAGAACGCGGTCCTGATGAGGGAGCAACAGAATCCCCTGTTGGACGCTATACAGGCGCTGCTGAGCAAGCCGCAGGAGCAACTGACCGGAGACCCCATGGTTATACCTGGGGCAGGACTAAACGCAAGTCATGTTTTTTCGCTAGGACAATTAAGTCCCAATGACAATATAGACGATTTCATTGACGCGTTTGAACGCATTGGGGGAGCACTAAAGTGGCCTAGTGAGCAATGGGCAACCCGATTTGCGGTCTCACTGACAGGTGAAGCCCTGTCTGCTTACAAAGCCATGCCAGCCACCCTTGCCGCTAACTATAATGAAATCAAAAAAGCGGTAAAAGACAGGTTGGGGCTCACTACATCTCACTACAGGAGGCTGTTTAGAGAAGCCCGCCTGAAAACACATGAGACCCCAAAAGCATTACAGCAACGATTAAAAAACTTAGCCTGGAAGTGGTTAACTCCAGACACAAAAACTATAGAAACTATATTAGACACAGTAGTCTTGGAACAATTTATCCAAGCTGTGCCTAATGAAATGAAGACATACCTCATGTTACAAAACTGTCAGTCTACAGAGGAAGCAGCTATGCTGGCTGACCGATTTTTGGAGGCTCAGATAGCTGACCCCTCAGGGTTTGGGGTAATGCAGGCTGCAGGTTTGGTTTCTGGTAAAAGGGGAAAGGATCCCAAAGAAAAACTGTATACCATGCAAAGTGTGAATGCTAAAAATGATAGCGATGTTTTTGTATACAGGGGAAAATGTTACTTGTGTGGAAAAACAGGGCATTTCAAGAGAGATTGTGCTAGGAAAACTGTCCTTATCTCTGGGCTGGATAAACCATCGTCGGAGGGATTTCTGCTGCATGCTAAGGTGGAGGGGATAGAGACCTTGGCACTGCTCGACTCGGGGGCCGACCAGAGCAAGATTTCCACCAGGCTCTGGGAGGCCATCCAGAGGTGCCATCCATCGCCCCCGAGTCAAGCAGAGAGCCAGGTCAGGGTAAAGTGCATACATGGTGCATTTACATTTTATCCTCTGCAGAATCTCACTATAACCGCCCTCAATGTAGAGTTAATAATGCCCGCAGCTGTGATTTCCACACTCCCTAGGGATCTTATTTTAGGCAGGGATTGGCCACCCTTTTACAAAGGACTAGTAGCAGGTTTAAATGCCCGCACCGGTCTAGTCTCCACTAGATCACAAGCCGGAACCTCAGGGATGGGAGCGACATCAACTGAGGATAGGGAGCAGCTTAGGGAGGAGCTAGTATCCCAAGAGGAGAGGTTGGATGAGGAAGAAGCGAATATTCTACCTGCCCATGATGATCTAGTGCATGAACCCGTTAGGCAGGGTAGAAAAGCTAAGGCTAAGAGACGCCACGAGAGACAGGCTAGGTCCCGAGGCAGGTCCGAGTTGGAGGCAGGAGCGAGCTTACCATGGGTACCCGCTGAACTGGTAAATAAGTTCCCTTCTTTCCCTGCTGAGCAGCGGGCTGACCCAGCGCTCAAGAGAGCCTTCGAATGGGCCCGGGAAACCCGGCCTACGTTGCCTAGGTTCTTCCTAGAAAATGAAATTTTATATAGGGAAAGCTTGGACCCCTATACTGAAGCAGTTAGGAAACAGCTGGTAGTGCCGACGGCGTTTAAGGCTACAGTCCTGCGCCTCGCACATGACCACCCTATAGGAAGCCATAAGGGCATCCAGGGCACCCTGGACCAAATATTAGGTCGCTTCTATTGGCCAGGGGTGTTCAAAGAAACTAGGCAGTACTGTGAGTCATGTGCTCCATGTCAAAGTGTGACGGTTTTAAGGCCAAAGGCCATACCTTTAATACCAACCCCCACTATAGCGGTGCCTATGAGTCGCATAGGTATGGACATGGTAGGCCTCATGACCCGAACACCCAGGGGTTTCCAGTACATACTGGTAATAGTTGATTATGCTACCCGATTCCCCTGGGCTATTCCCCTAAGGAACACCTCTGCGAGGATTATAGCCCAGGAGCTCATAAAACTATTTTGTATGGTGGGATTTCCCAGGGAGGTACTCACGGATCAGGGCAGCAACTTTTTGTCTAAACATTTGTCCACCGTATGGGAAGCTTTTGGTATAAAGCATATCCGAACTTCAGCGTACCACCCCCAAACGAATGGTTTGGTAGAATGTACGAATCAGACCCTCAAACAAATGCTTAGGAGAGGCCTAAAAAGAGGGGAGATAGCGGACTGGGATACCCTGCTCCCGTTCGTGTTATACGCGTGCAGAGAACGCGTACAAACCTCTTTGAAAGCATCACCCTATGAGCTCATGTTCGGTAGGTCCCCCAGGGGAATATTAGATATATTGCATGAACAATGGGTGGAACCAGACACTTCAGAAGTGGAAGTACCTCAATTCCTAAAAGGTCTGAGGGAACGGTTAGAAAAGACGGCGAAGGCCGCAAGGGAGAATTTACAGGCCAGCAAACAAAAGCAAAAACAATATTATGACAGGGGCAAGAAGCCCAGAACATTAGCAATAGGTGTTAAGGTGATCATCCAAGTGGCAGACCCTGGCCCAAAGTTTGAGGCCCACTGGAAAGGCCCATGTACGGTAGTGGAAAGGGTAGGGCCAGTCTCTTACAAGGTAGAGAATGCAAACGGTCGCCGGCAGGTGTATCACCTGAACCTTTTAAAACCCTGGAAGGAGAGATCCGCCACCGCCAGTATGGCGTACGTGGAGCAGCGATACAGATCCAACACCTGGATTACGCGCTGTCCGTCCAAAAGTCCGGCAGCACGTAATATTTTAAGGCGGGGGATCTGTCATGAGGCACAAGGATCAGAGCCCAGGGAAATGGAGAATATAACTCAGAATGAATGCACTTTTGACAGTTCAGAGGAAAACAGGGAGAAGGGTTGGCATAGAAACCCTAAACAAATGATGTCATTCAGTGCTAGGGAACGCCCGAGCCAAGAGCTAACCCATGACTCATTAGAAAAGGGGAAACAGCTGATGAGGGGCGGAGCCCAAGCAAACGGAAAAGGCAACACATTTAAAAATCCTCTAGTTAAGAGAGAAAGGAGGAATGAAAGGAGGGAGAGGAATGAGAGGGAAGAGCAGGAGAGAGTGAAGGAGTTGTTCCAGAAGGAGAGAACAGCGTGGAAGAACAAGCCCTACAGTATCCAGGGAAGCTCATCTGGAGAAGGGAGTTCTGAGAGCCACGCTGACTCCAGGAAGCAGGCAGTTCCATGCTGTGAGAAGCAGTACACGGCTGGGCAGTGCACTGAGGAACTCCATTCTCCTGAAGGCAAGGAATATTATTTTAAACCCCTGAGAAGACAGTCTCAGTCCTCTAATAGCAAGCATTCTGAAAGGAAAACTTATTTCCCTGAAGCTGACGTGCTGCCTGTGAGAAAGCCCAGGAAAAGCACAAAGGGAAAGTTTTACCCTGAGCCGTATTACAGCCAAGGAAGGTCTCTGGACAAACAGTGGCTGGAAGGTAGGAAACTACTTCAAAATAGCATAGCAGAAGATTGTGATACAAGCCCTTGTACGTACCAGGAGTTGTGTGAGAGAGCCAACCGTGAGTCCTATGCCAAACACCTAAGCTCCTCTAGGCTGTTGGGGGATGGGAACCCTTTACCCTGCACAGGGGAAGTGAGTGAGCAGATGGTAAAGTTCGCCCCACAGGAAGCTGAGGACGACGTAACTGAGATGCAGTGTGAGTTTTACCCAGCTCCAGATACAGAGGTTTACATGGACTGTACGTATACGATGTCAGACAGCATACAGTCTTTATGCTAGCACTGCCACAACACTGCTAGAGGAGAGAAAACAGTCCAAAGTACGTTTGGAGGTTTTAAGCTGTTTTCTGTACTTTGTTTTCTGTTCCTTTGAAGAAGCTGAAGATAAGCGTTGCTTAAGTTGAATTATTCTTTTGTTGCATTACCAGAAGTATGGACTTTATGTTGCTATTGTTTTCAAGGTCAAATTCTAACCCTGGGAAGGGAATAAATCCCATTTAAACCTTACCATTTTGTGCACAACTATTTTCTTCTTTAAGCTAAAGGACTACAATACCCAGGAGGCTTTGCCAAGCCTCAAATTATTAGTTCATAGGCTTAAAGGGAACATCACCCCGCTCACCTTACCCACGCTAAGGCCTCTGGGAGTGAGGGGCGGTGACACTAGGCTATCCTGAAGAAAGGCAAGCAATGAAGGCAAGTCAGCTGTATTAGGTCTAGTTTGCTGCTCATGGTACCAGTTCTCAAAAAAACAACATTAGTGCATGTATGCCAAACTGTAGATCCTCTCCTTATCTTGAGAAGCATGTAAACCAGGGCAGGAGAATAGCCCTTACGTGATAAGTGATGCCTCTCAAGAGCCAAGCTGTCAGCGAGAAAGGGGCTGGGTCATCCAGAAGGACCAGCTCTTGAAGTAACAGCCCCCTGGTTGGTGGCAGTTGCAGAGAAGGTGCCTACAGAAGCCACATCAGTTTTCTGAACCATGTCTTCTGTGGACAATCTGGCACCACCAGGACAACCCAGTCCAGATTGAAGCACACAACCCACAAGTGGTTACAGAGGAAACACACACAACAACCACTGCTATGGCCAGGGCTGAACAATGGCGTGATACCATCGGAGTCAGTTTCCCTGCTACGACTGAAGAATCTATGCACTTTGGCACTGGAGCAGATCGCCATCAGATCCATCATGGGATGGCTCCAGAGGTGCAGAATCTGCTGACATGCTGACTGGCTCAGTTCCCACTACCTGGGATCAAGAGTGAGGTGAATGAGGAAGCCTACCTCCACATTGTTGATGTGCTGTTCCAAAAAAGCTCAGAGGTTCCTTTCCACACAGGAGGGTCATTTCTAGGGCCATTCGGCACTGTTCATGCCCCTTGCCGATTGACATATGCTACTGCCGTGGCATAATCTGACTATACCCGGACCACTCTTTCCTTCACATGAATGCAAAAGGGCCAGAAGAAGACCCTTGCCTTGAGGCGATTGATGGGCCACGCCGACTCGTGGCTGTTCCAATGGCCCTGAACTGTTTGGTTCTCACAATAGGCTCACTCCCCAGTCAAAGAGGCTGGTATCCATTGACAGGAGAAACCACAAGTGATCATCCAGCAGCAACTGTGGCCACTGCCATCACCCCAAGTTAGACACCACCTCTGGCTGGAGGGGAAGCCTGGTCTCGAATTCTTGAGAACTTGGAGACCAGTGAGACAGTAAGGATCTCTGCAGTGACATCATATCAGCTTACAGCCAGCACCATTCTCAATTGCTGCCACCATCAAGTCGATAAGCTGAAGATAATCCTAAACCATGGGAACTTGCTGAGATCAGAATGCCATCAGCTAGGCCAACTTCTTCTTCACCCTTTCCTCAGGTAAGAAGACCTTGCCTATCCAAGTGTCAAAACATGCTCCCAGGAATTCCAGTGATTGTGAAGGCTCCACATTGCTTTTCCTTCAATTGATCACTCAGCTGAGACTCTCCAGAAACCGCACCATAAGGGTCAAAACCCAAGACACTCCTGACTGTGACCTGACCTGGATGAGCCAATCATCCAGATATGGGTGTATTTAGATCCCTTTGCACCTCAGCATAGTTGACGCCACCACCATGACTTTTGATGTCGTCATTGGGGCGGTAGAGAGGCCACAGGGAAGAGTGGCAAATTGAAAATGAGAGCCAAGCACAGCAAAATGGAGAATGTGGAAATAAGTTTCTGTTAGGTCTAGAGACATTAAGAAACTCTCTGTGGTGTACCACTTGGATCATAGATCGTAGAGTATACATAACGAAGTATCGGGTGCAATCCCTTGAGGATGAAGATGAAGATTGGCCAATGGGAAACGCATTTCTTTGGCACTACCAAATAGATGGAGTAGCAGCCCTTGCACTGCTCGGCGGGGAGAACCGGGACCACCGCCCGCAGATGGATCAACCTTTTCAACGTGATCTGAACAGCTATTCTCTTGGCTGCAGAACCATGTGGGGAGACCACAAGGCATCTGGGATAGGCTCTCTATATTCCAGAACATATATTTATTTATTTATTTGAATGTTTCTTTTTATACCACCTTATCAATAAATCAAAGTGGTTTACAGAGAACTAAAACAAGTTACATATAACATAAGTAAAACATAATATAACATTAGTAATACAAATAAATAATTGATTAATAAGTACCAACTACAAAGTTAGAACATAGGTGATTTGGGGGGTTCCAGTGACATCATCTAACCGCATGGACAGCTGAGCACTAAGCTCCGCAGAAAAAAAACACAAAAGAAAGAAAATAAACCCCAATAAGCAGGAAAATGGTCAAAAAGTATAACGGAAGATTGCAGCAACGACTGATAAAGAGATGGCCATGACACAGAAAAAAACGGCAGACATCCACAAATTTATCTACCAGGGCCTACGCAGTGTGCAGAAGGATGGGGAACAAGAAGCAGGAGAAGCTGCTGCAGGGCGAGAAGAGGAGGGGCTGGTAGAGGTAACGGATATAAAGCCAGGCAAAGGAGCAATAGCCCTGCTATCTACGATTTTAATTCTCTGAACCATGATCTCAATTCTTCTTTAGAGATCTGGACTGAGAGAGAACATGGAGGGGACTATGGTTGAAGTGCAGACTGTAAGGCCATAAAGGAGGTGGAAGGACAAATGGACATAGTAAATAGTCAAATAAGTGAACCTGGACACAATATAAAAGTGCTTGAAACCTCCCAGGAATCAATGGAACTTAAAGTAGAAGATTTAGAAAACTGGGCTAGGTGCAACAATCTGAGAATAAAGGGACTACCAGAGAAAGAGGAATATCGTGATTGTGAGAGCACAGTGCGGGATATTTGTCAAGCTATTCTTACAAGCTCGGAGGAGGGAGCAGAGCTAATTGAGATTAAGATGGACAGAGTGCACAGGGCATTAGGCCCCAGTAGGGGAAATATTCCTCAGGATATAATAATAAGATTTCAAGATTACCAAGTAAAAGAAAACAAATCGCAGCACAAATGCGCTCTATGGGACAGTTTAAATGGCAAGGACATACAATAGCTGTATACTGTGGTAAGGAAGCCTATCCTGAGTTAGGGGAAAGGGAAAAAGGCAAAGAGTTCACCCTAGTAAAAGGGCCCCTTTTGCAAGGTCAGGGTAACAAAACTACAACCTCACCTAGGAACCAGAAAACCCCCAGCTGGAACAGGTTTCAGGTTTCCCCTAGTGAAATAAGGGAAAGTGAATACAGACCTAAGGTCCAAGACCCTTACGTCAGTAAGCTCCCTGATTACTCAGGTGCCAGAAGGCAGAGTGATCTCCGTCACCTGGGAAGAGAGGAGGTGGGGCTAGAACCCTGGAGATATAAGCCTATGCTAGATTATAGTAAAGAAGAAAGAGAGAGGGTGGAAGGAACACCAGAAGCAAGAGCAGAGGCAAAGGCAAGAAGAGGAGAAAGAGAGAGAGAAGCTGATACAAGCCGAGGCACAGGTACGAGCCTAAGAAGCCTGATTAATGCTGAGCAGAGCAGGAGAAGCCTGACTAATGCTGGGCAGTGCAGAGGAGCAGGAGACACTCTCAGCTCTAACGAGAGGCTGTCAGCCGAGCCCGGTGAGCCAGAAGGAGAGTCAGAGTCTATGCAGCTAGGAGAGCCTGATGCTGAGTTGAATGAGGAAGACACCCTCATGCATTGCTCTTTGTGCCAAGCCTTAGCCACAGAAGGGTTGAAGGAAAGCCAGCCCTGAGAAAAAGCCCTCTAGAGAAAGGTAACCATAAGAAGCAGGTAGATGGATTGTAAATTCCCATGTGGTAAAGAGGGGAAGTTTTACTAAGCCGTAAGAACAAGCTGGAGTTGTGAATTGTGCTTGTTAACCACCTGCTACCTGTGAAGTGAGACGGCAAGAAGCCAAATTAACTGTGAGGAAAAAGCTTTCTTTTTACTCTTGAATTTTCCTGAGAAACCTGAATAGAACTTTGCTTGCATGTTGAAAGTTTGTTCCTGTTTGGAGTTTTTCTTTTTGCTTGTAAATTGGAAAACAGCCTGGAAAGGTTTGAAACTGGAAAAGAAGGCAAACTGCCACAGAAGAAAGCCTGGTTTGTGTTATGTGCTTTAACCAGCAAGGCTAAAGGAAGCTGGTAGCCTTGCTGTTAAAAGGCTATGTTTTTCTGAGCTGAAGAATACTTTAAGTTGCCACTTTGGTTTTGGGTTTTGTTTTGCTTATAACCTGTTGTACTTTGAAGAAGCCTGGAGAAGTATGCCTGAATGTGGTATTTATGAACCTTCTTTGTGCTCAATAAATTTCTGTCATTGCCTTACCCCAAGGAGCCCGACTACAGCTTTCTACCTGAAGCCCATATATAGCGCAACTAAACTACATTTCCCAGAAAACATTGCGGGGAATTAGTCAGTTAAGGCTGAAAGGGGAAAGTTCCTCATGCAACCACGCCCCTCTAAGCTGGAGGCGAGTGGTGAGGGCGTGACAATACATACATCTTGCGACGGCAACATTACAACGCAGAAGCGACATAACAAAGCAGCTACAAGAAGACAAAATAAAGTATAAATGGCTGTACCCTGCGGGGCTGGCCTTCATCATAAATGGAATAACACGGAGAGCTATCACATTGACTCAATTAATGGTGGTGATGAGGAAAGCGGGACTTTCAGCTATTCCAGACATAGCAGATCCTTTGTACAGACGTCATACCGCATGGCAGAGAGTGGAAAAGAAAGACAAGAAGACCAAGAGAGGGGGACAAAAAAGTCACCATACAGCTGAGCATAGTAATACATCAGACAATGCTGGAAAGATGGACGATTATAGCCTGATAGTAGGATTAAGAAGGGGAAGGAAATGATAATAGAAAAGAAGATGAATGCAGAGAGATAATAGCGAAAAGAGAGTGAATGAATATTACAGTGTGAATGGTAAGTGAGAGAGAGGGGAATATACATGATAGCTGCAAATGGAGAGTATGGAAAAGTTGATAATTGGAAAAAAGGAGGTGGGATTTATGGGGGAAACAAAGTGGGATGAGGAGGAGGATAAGATGGGGACACGATAGGGCCTAAAGTTGCGAGTGAGTCGGATAAGGGAGGGAGTGGTGAGGGGGGGGAAGCAGGTTAAGGGGGGGGGGGGAAGAATAGCAGGGAAAGGAAGGGGGAGGGGAGCTCCTTTGCAGAGGGTAAAGATTTATTTATTTATTTATTTAGCTGTATTTATATCCCGCTTTTCACCGGGTCAAAGCGGTCAATTGGGGGATACATTTAACACGAGGGGATATGAGACACATACGCTAATACTTACAGGGAACATGGGCAGTGGAGGGTTAAGTGGCTTGCCCAAGACCACAAGAAGTGCCTATAGGACTAGAAATCCCAGTCCCTCCGGCCTGAGATTGCTGTCCCCAGTTGGGACTTGAACCCCTGGCCCTCCGGCCTGAAGTACCTTGTCCTAACCACTAGACCACTCCTCCCCACAAGTAGAGTAATAAGTAGAGTAAAGATAGAGTAATAAGTGGGAGCGATAGCAGCCCATAATGACAGATTTATGATGTGTAAGGCTGTTACAATCAATACCAAGGGTCTTAACTTCCGGAGTAAAAGGCAAGCTCTATGGAGAGAGGGCAACAGAATTAAACCAGACATACCGCTCATACAAGAAACGCACCTAAAGTGATCGCAAGAAAAATGGTTAGTGGGTGGGGGGGGGGGGGGGAGGTAATGACTGGGTTTACTTAGCACACAATAGAGAACACTCAAAAAAGGGAGGGGTGGAAATTATATTTCGCAAGGAAGAAAGTTTGTTAGATCCAGGTGGCAGATATATTTTGTGGAAAGGAAAGGTAGCAGGAATAGCTCTATTTATTTGCAGTGTATATTCATATGCACCCAACAAGCAGGAAGGAATCGTCTATGATCACCTATATCCCTCAATAGAAGAGCACATGCAAGAACTAATCATAGTCGGAGGGGACTTTAATGAAACAATGAATCCAAGGGTGGACATAACAGGGGGAAATCCAGCAGGAAGCAAGGGGGTGAGTAAGCGTTTACTTAAACTTAATAAAAAGATGGAGGTAATTGACACATGGTGACAAGTTCAAGGGAACAAGCGGGAATATACGTTCTATTCACACCCGCATAAAGTATACAGCAGATTAGACATGATATGGGTGGATGGCAGGATTATGAATAGGGTTGAAACAGTAGAAACTGGGCCCATAACATGGACGGATCATGCACCCATGGAAATTACGCTCAATATGCAAAAGAGGGGGGAGAATTGCGCTTTTGGAGGCTTAATGAATCTCTTCTTGACAATGTGGAGAGCTTAACTAAAATAAAGGTGGAAATCAAAGAGTATAGGATCCTTAATAAAAATGGGGAAGTGGAGCCAGCTGTGGTGTGGGATGGCCTTAAAGCAGTACTGAGAGGGCAATAGCACTGGTGAGTAGGCATAAGTGGCAAAAAAGAGCAGCAGGAGCATGAGTTTCTGACCCTCTTAAAGCAGTTAGAGATCGATCATCAACAGAAGAGGGGAAAGAAGATGCTCCATCATATTACCAAGGATCAAGAGGAGCTCCAACCCTTTAGAGCAGAGGAAGAAGAATATACACTAGTGGAAAAAATTGTGGCTACTCTAAGTTTCTAATTTCAATTTTTTTGGTTTCTTTACATATTTTCTATGGAAATCTCAAAATGTCTTCAGTTTGAAACCTAGGAAGTTTTTCTAAAACATTCAGTAAATGTATATAAGAGTGAAACAGTAAACTAGTTGAGTTTTGTTATATTTTAGATCAAATACATTAAGGTGTCTGTACGATTCTTTAATGCACACATATTTAATCTATGAATTCTTTAAAGTTAATAGCGAGTTGGAAAGCCCTTGGAGTCAATTACTGCCTGGCATCTTCTTGGCATGGATTCAACAAGAATTCTCAAGTCTTCTGTGTTAATTACATGGAACCACGAGCTGACAATAGCCTCAATAAGGGCTTGTTTATTGCTTGGGCGTTTGCTTGCCACCAAACGTTTCAGCCTAGACTATAAGTTCTCAATAGGATTCAGGTCAGGACTATTTCCTGGACAGGGCAGAAGTGGAATCTTCTTCTCTGCAAACCACTTCTTGCTTAGTTGTGCAGTATGGCATGGTGCACCATCTTGTTGAAAGATCCAATCTGTCTGATGGCCAGGCAGATCACGCATTGATGGCAGTAATTTCGGCTCAAGGACTTCATGGATGTACCGACTCACATTAACTGTTCCACCAATGACTTGGATTCTGCCTACTCCATGCCAGAACATGCAGCCCCATATCATAACATTCACAGGATGCTTGACTGTGTTTTTTTCATGCAATCTGGGAGACAATCTTCACCTGATCTTCTTCTTACGTAACGAACCCCATCGCTTCCAAATATCGATATTCTTGTCTCGCCGCTCCAGATTACCTTTTTCCAATCTTCTGTAGTCCAGTTTAGGTGCTCTTTAGCCCACTGGAGTCGTTTTCTCTGCTGAATATTCAGAAAAGGTTTCTTTCTTGGAATTCTTGCCCTCAGACCGGCGTTGAGTAGCTTGTTTCGAACAGTTCAATCAGTAACGGACACACCAAGATCCATAAGTTCTTGACTGATGTCCTTGGCAGATGATTTACGATTTTTTAAAGCCAGCCTAACAATCATTCTGTCAGTTTTTGGAGTTGTAGACTTTTTCCTTCCTCTTCCCTTCTGAGTTGCAACACTTTCAGTGACTTTGGAGCAAGCACAGAACTTTTGTACACCAGATGCTGTCACTCCATGGCCCATCTTCTGAGAGATTTCACGAAAGATGTACCCCTCATTTCTCAAAGTAATGGCTGTTGCTCTCTTTTTAGGAGACCAGTCAACCCTATTTGTTGTTTCCATCATTAATCTACAAAATACAACAACATATTCCAAATTGGAAACTTTTTATTAAGCATTTGTCATTTCTTAAAAAATATTTTCGCTAATAAATAAAATAAATTTGTAAAAATAACAAAAGCACAAATGTGACTTCGATACAGCTTGTATACACCTGGCAGTATAGCACACATTATCTGAAGCGTCAGCTTATACATGTGATTCTGCATAAAACCTGCTTAAAGTGGATCGACAGTTTCATGAAAAATATCATTTTCCTGAGAAAAAGACATCAATTACATTGTCTGACTCCAAATCTAAGTTTTTTCTGATAAATGTTGATGATATTCGTTTGTAATATATTCCCAAATGTTATGGAAACAATCTGCATAGAGTATCTAATAAATAAAATACTTAATTAACGTAAGTAAGACAGATATTATCGCGGAGAGCTCAAATTTTACAGGTGTATCCACAATTTTTTCCGCTAGTGTAAGCTGACCAAAATTAAACATGAGTCATTTATATAAGGGAATAAACTGGAGAAATATCTTGCATGCAAAATTAGGGAGAAAAAAAATCTAACATCAAATTCTGAAGATCAAATCCGAACTCGCGAACCACACAACTGATGAGGTCAGGAGCTCCCACAAAACAAAGCACAAAGAGACAGTTTTGGTACTCACCTCCATGCTAGGCTCAGTGCTATTCCCCTGTTGTGAAATCTGCAGTCACATATCTCTTAAGATCAAGAATGGGGAAGGGCAATGGGTAGACACTACCGAACAAATACGACAAACTTTTACAACCAGTTGCTTTATCAAACGGAGCAACAGGAGGGTGACCCAAGTATAGAATCTTACTTGGCACGAGTGTGCCTAGAGTATTTGGGGGATGAGGATCGACAGAAGACAGATCAGGAGATCGAGGGAATGGAAGTAGTAGAGGTGATTAAAAGTTTAAAAGATGGGAAAGCCCCTGGTTTGGATGGGTTTACCGACAAATTTTATAAGCCATATATATGGAAATAAGCCCAATTTTGAAAGATATCTTTAACGAACTGTTAAAGGGCAGAAGACTTCCTAAATCAATGGCAGTGGTAGGCATCACGGTACTTCCTAAGTCAGGCAAGGATCTAGGCATGTGTGGATCATATAGGCCGATCAATCTAATAAATTTAGATGTCAAACTTTTGGCAAAAATTCTGGTAAATAAGATTCAGGGTTTTCTCACATGGCTGATGCAAGATGATCAGTCTTGGCTTTATTCCCAGAAGACAAGCTAGTGACAACATACATACAATTTTACAATTGGTGTGGCATGTCCGGAAAAAGAGGAGGCAGTCCCACTCTACCCGGTCGATGCCCAAAAGGCTTTCGACCGGGTAGAGTGGGAATTTATGCTTGCTGTACTGGGGATAATGGGGTTTAGGGGCAACATTCTGAGATGGATAAAAGCTATATACACAGAACCGAAAGCCTGCATAAGGGTGAATGGGGCTTACTCAGAGGCCTTCCCTTTGGGTTGAGACACGAGGCAAGGATGTCCTTTGTCTCTATTACTATTTGCATTAGCCATCAAACCATTAGCTGAGCGAGTTAGGCAAAACAACGCTATAAAAGGGATTGGAGTGGGGGAGACTGAATATAAGATATCGCTTTCGCTGATGATGGGATATATACCCTGGAACAACCAACAACATCCTTACCATTACTCATGAAGGAAGTTCAGGAATACAGTTAGATTTTAGGTTATAAAGTCAACATGGGAAAAGCTGAAATCCTCATAATTCATCTAAGCCACAAGGAGGAACTATGTATATGGGGAGATTTCCAATTTCAGTGGACACAACTCAGCATAAAATATTTGGGGGTACAAATTAGTAGGAAGTGGTCGGATCTATGAACCCCTGATAAAAAGTGTAATTACAGATTTGGTGAGAGGGGACAAGCCTTACTTTTCATGGTTTGGTAGAATTGCGATCATAAAAATGAATATCTTACCTAGACTATTATTTATGTTCCTGTCTCTACCTATAAAAATACCTTTATCAGTGGTGGTAGCTCAACTGCAGGGCAGAATTTTCTCCTATATCGGGAGGCACGCCCCCCAAGGGTACAGAGGGAGGTAATGTACTGCTGTAAGGCAGAAGGGGGACTAGCAATCCAAGAGCTGGCCAGATACTATAAAGCGGTGCAACTGAGAGCCCTTTTGAGCTGGAAACGGGAGGAACAAGGTCCTCAATGGGGTAGGATTGAACAAGTAATCGTAGGCCGTAGACCCATAACAGATTACACAGGTACACTAAAAAAATTTTTTTTTAAACTGCCTCCAATGTTTCGATTGATTTTTACGTTTTTTGGTGCGCTGAATCCAAATCTGGTAACCAATTTGCTCCATCACGTACAGATGTTTTGCTACATTGGGTTAGCAGTTTGAGGTGAACGTTTCAGATTGAGTGCGATCGAGATAAAAGTTTCTTGGATGAATTCTTTATACTAATTGTTTAGTAGTTATTCAAATAAGAATAAAGAAAATTGTAACAAGGCAGCACATAAGAATAGAGTAATGTCAACAAAACACACTGTGATGGTAGCAAAATTGTCTGCACTTAAAACAGCCACATACATGTGCACAAACATTGAGCATATAAGAGCGAGGTTAGACACAAAGCAAAGCAAAGAAATGTGCAAAAATGTTGTACAGGTATTATGTAAGAATAGAAAACGCAAATCGCACCATTGCAATACATGAAGACAAACACCCGATGGTGTGAAAATAAAATTCTAATAAATGAGATCCAACACTGTGGTAATAACTAGCAAATTTTTATTTCAAAGTTTAGTAAAAACACGATATTTGTCAACACAGTTTAGATTTTAAAGTCATTCTTGGGTCAATCAATCTCCTGGTGGGCCCGTTTCTTCTTCCCCCGAATGCTTCTCCTGGTGCGCTGCTTGGCGTATTTTTCATCTGGGGTTTCCCGCAGCAGCAACCAGCAGAAATCAGCCATCATAGTGGTGTTCCATCTTCCTTGGTACCTTCTCTCTGCATCCTTGATGTCCTGGTGAAACCTTTCACCTTGTTCTTCACTGTACGCCCCAAGTTTTCGGGAAAGTAGTTCACATGGGAGTGCAAGAAATGGACTTTCAGGCTCATGTTACAGCCTTGTTCTTTGAAGGCATTGAGCATCCTGGCAACAATATCCTTATAGTTCTCATCCCGCCTGTTCCCCAAGAATTTGAGAACAACATCCTTGAAGGAATCCCAGGCTTCTTTTTCCTTCTCAGACATCGTTTCAGCGAATGCTCCATCTGAAATGAGTTTCCTTATATCAGGGCCAACAAACACTCCTTCCTTTAGCTTTGCTTCAGAAAGTCGGGGAACTTTGAGCAAAGGTACCGAAAGCACTCACCATCTTTTGGAAGGGACTTGATGAATTGCTTAATGAGACCCAACTTAATGTGGAGAGGTGGTAATAGAATTTTATCACGAGGTACCAAGCTCTCATGAAGAACATTTTTCTCACCGGGTCTCAAATACTCCCGAATTGGCCAGTCTTTTTTCCCCCAGTGTAGGTCGCGGGCCCGGCTATCCCACAAGCAAAGGAAGCAGGGATATTTGGTGAAACCGGATTGCTGCCCTAATAGCATGGATAGAATTTTAAAGTCTCCACAAATCATCCACTTATGCTCATCATAACGAATCTTCTGAAGAATCAGGGCCAAATTCTCGTATTTTTCTTGGAGAATAACAGAGTGAGCAATAGGAACTGAAGCGAATGTGTTGCCATTATGAAGAAGAACACCTTTTATGCTGTCTTTTGACGAATCAATGAACAGCCGCCATTCAGCAGGATCATACTTGAGTTTAAACTTTTCCATCACTCCGTATATATCGTTGCAAAATACCAAATCTTCCTCTTTGCTGAAATACTTCAAAAATTGTGTCTCGCGGTTGCGGTACCAATAAAAAGTTGTTCCTGGTGACAATAGATTTTTCTGTTTAAGCCGAGAACCTAGCAGTTGGGCAGCATCTTTTGGGAGTCCTAAATCCCGGACTAAATCATTCAATTCAGCTTGAGAGAAAAGTTCAGGTTTTGGATCTGGTTCAGTTTCATACTCGGAAGTACTGGACTCATCGGGAAAAGCCATCTGATGAGTCTCATCATGATCAGAACCGTCCACACAAATATGATCCAAAGATTTTGGTGGTTCAGGCACAGGTACTTCGTTGCTAAGAGGCATAGGCCTAATTGCTGAGGGAAGGTTGGGGTAACTTATTACGTTCTTATTTTTTAAGTTGTATCCCTTCACAATGCAAGAGCAAAAATAGCACTCACTGCTGTGGTCTCTTTGTTCACGCCACATCATAGGTATTCCGAAACGAAATGCTTGTTTTTTACCTTTCATCCATAAGCGTAGATCTTCCTCACATGTCTTGCACACTTTGTGAGGAGCCCACGGTTTGTCTTGATCGCTTAACTTCAAACCGAAATAGGCGAAATATACTTTTTTAATAAATGCAGAAATGTTCCTCTGCCGCTTTTTCACGGTATATTCCCCACAAATAAAACAAAAACTGTCCGGAGAGTTGACGCAACCTCTGGCTCTGTGAGCCATCACAAATACACAGCACTGCAAACTACAACTGTAGTGAACCACTTCGGAATAAAGCTGGATTACGACTGAGCAAAGAAAAGGTAATAATGAACTTGCAAGAAACTGAAATTTGACAGGAACGTTCATGTCGCAACCACCGTGTTTGAGCGAGCGAACGAGGCGAGGCGAACAGGAAAGAACATCCGCCAGCGCGAGTACTGGATTTAGCCCCCCGCCTCCCAATTGTCCTGTTAATGTATAAAATGAATACAAAACACTCTAAAATATCATGAGGGAGTGTTTCTAGTTAGTTAACCATTACAACCTCTATTTTGGGCCAAGAAAATTAACTGGAGTCGGCTAAAAAGAAATTATGTGAACATTCCTGATATGGGTAAGAAATCTAATTTTGCAAGAAAACGTGACGTGATGGAACATTTTGGCTATTTTTCCTGGATTCAGCACCCCAAAATCTATAGGAATCAGTTGCAAAACTGGAGGCAGTTTTTTGGTAGTGTACCTGTGTTATTTATGGGAAAGGGAATGCTGTGAAGGGAAGGGGCAGCAAAGCAACCCATATATATTGAGTAATTTTAGAGTCTGGATTAAAATGAAACAATAACTACTGGGAGAAGGAGGGGTATCAGACTACAAAGAATCAGTCAATGTGAGGGGTTCAAGGAAGGAGGTGCCTCAAAGATATTTCAGATTTGGGCAAGGAAAGGGATATGGTATTTTGGTCAAATACTAATGGATGCAGGTCTTTTAAGGCCCTTTGTAGAACTTAAACAAGAGTTCAATCTTGAAGCAGGAGACCGATATGGTTACTTCCAGGTAGCCCACTACCTGAGAAACAAGAGATCTGAGATAGAATCGGGGAACAAGGAAACCCCTTTTGAGAAAATATACCACAGGGGTGATACCTTTAAAGGACTGATTTCAAGGATCCATAGAACTCTTAGTGGAATAGAGCAGCAATACCCACATATGATAGCATGGGAGCCCCCTACAGATGGTGCAGAATACGGCTGCTCATATCCTCACAGGCTCTGCAAGACACCTGCACATCACTCCTATCCTGAGCCAATTACACTGGCTACCCATCACGCTCAGAATCATATTCAAATCAGCCCTCATCCTTTTCAAAATCCAACGCAATTTGGCACCGAACACCTTCAATGACTTGATTAAGACAAAAGCCGACACTAGGCCCAGACGCAGACCAAAGATGGCCACCCTCCAGACACTGGCCTCATACCGCAAATCAATGAGCTCGACTTCCAAGAGGGCACTGTCTCTTGCTGCTCCCTCCCTATGGAACTCACTCCCCCAGGACATCAGGACTACTACAGACATGAAGGACTTCAAGACAAGACTGAAGACCTTCCTATTCGCCGACTACTATGGGACTAATACATAGTCCACTCTTCCCTCAGTAAAGCTCCTACCCCAGCATTCCCCCTGCTGTATATAATTCTCTCTTTTGTACATACATTCCCCTTTGCTGTATATATGCATTGCCTATGTATCCCCTTGCTGTACATACTTCTCTTATTTGTAAATAAGCACCCCCTCCCTAAGCTCCTTTTTCTGTAATAGCTCCCTCCCTCCCACCCCTAAGCGTCGCTTCCCTAGCACCCTTTATATCTCCCTGCAATCCAATGTACACTGAAATTAAGAGTTAGTTATGCTGTTGTGTAGATATGACTAGCAGGTGAATAGCAGAAGTGGTCAAACAGATAGACCCCGCAACAGACCAACTTCACAATGTAAATAGCAAGTTGTTCCATATACTATTGTACCACTGTTGTATATAGTTAACCAGGATATCCTTTATCAGATAACCCTGCATTGTATTTAGTTTCCCCTACTTCACCAAGTTATACTTCCTGTTAAATGTAACGACCAGACACGTGTAAACTGTCGGATGTTTTTCTGTTCAATGTAAACCGCGCTGATGTCTAATAGTGCGGTATATAAGAATTGTTAATAAATAAATAAATAAATAAAAATGACTACTTATCTTATAAACCGCTCTGATTAAAGGATAGTGCGGTATATAAAACCTGATAAATAAATAAATTGGAGAGATACATGGGTGGAACATGGGATGATGAGCAACGGGCAAAGATATGAGTCTAAAAAAGAAACAGTCTCAGCTGCAGTACAAGAGCACAGCTATAAAATGCTCTATAGAATGTATCTAACCCCTGAGAATCACAGAACTCTGGTTGAACTACTTATGCCTGTGCTTCTGAGGTAAACTGTTAGCAATTTCCTGGGTGATTAACACAGTCCTTGATTGGATAGAGGGTGTCTTTCAAAATAGCCCTTTGATCTGCCACCTGGCTTTAATACCTATTTAAAAAATTTCACAGGTCTCTTGCCCCCTATGTAGAAGGCCTCTTTGTAAAGGTCTCTAGAAATAATTTATTGCTGAAATTATACTGACCCCGTTTTGCCTTTTATGCTAAGTTATATTCTGATTTGATTTAAATTGAAGCTCTTTGCTGCTACCAGGCCCTGACTGATTTAACAAATACACTGGGTTCACGGATTAATCATCTTTAATCTAAAGAATTCCTTTTTCCCCAGCATATATATAAGAATGAATGAAGTAACAGCCTAGAAAAGCCAAAGCATGGAAACCTTTTGAAGGAGATGGCAGCCCTAAAGAACATGGTTGCAGATAACTAAGGGAATGGATAGTTAAATTACACAGGTCTGCAAAAAAACTTTTTCGAGAGCTGTTTTTGTTATTCCACGTAATCTTTATGTTTTTTGGTGCACTGAAATTGAAAATGACCTCCATTTTGTCATAGGACATCACGTTTCCTGACAATTTAGGTACCTATGTTAAATAAGGCAATACCTCAAAATAAATGGAAATAGACTTATAAAATTAAAATTTTATTACAATATTTTCATGAAAATCCTTTTTTGAACTGAAATGAGCTCACCTACACACACTAAACTCGATTCTTCTTCCTTGTGAGGCTCCTCTTGGTGCATTTACGCTTGTGAGTAGCATTTGGAATGTCTCTCTGAAGCATCCAACAGTAGTCTGCCATCATTGCAATGCTCCATTTTCCCTGGTATCTCCTTTCCATCTCTTTAATGTCTTGGTGAAATCGTTCACCTTGTTCCTCACTCATAGCTCCCAAATTTTCAGGAAAGTAGTCAAGGTGGGACTGGAGGAAATACATTTTCAAACTCATCAGGCAACCTAAAGCTTGAAATGCTTTCAGCATTCGTCCGACGATCTTTTTGTAGTGAGGATCTTTGTTATTGCCTAAACATTTCTGTACGACTTCTTTAAATGCAATCTACCCTTCTTTTTGAGGATCCGTCATGGTATTGACAAACTCTTGATCAACTATAAGCCTTCTAATGTCTGGTCCGACGAACACACCTTCCTTCAATTTTGCCTCCGACAGGCCTGGAAACTTGGTGACCAAGTATTTGAAGCATTCTCCATCTCTTGGAAGTGATTTTACGAATTGCTTCATCAATCCCAATTTTATGTGGAGAGGTAGTAGAAGAACTTTATGGGAAGGTACCAAAGTTTCTCGGAGGACATTTTTTTCACCGACTGTTAGCACCCTTGGCTGCCAACTCTTCTTGGTCCAGTGATTTTGTCAGTCTCGACTGTCCCATAGACACAGAAAACAAGGATATTTGGTATACCCAGCTTGTTGCCCGAGCAGCATGCACAAGACCTTCAAGTCCCCACACACTTGCCAACCATGGTCTTCATATTTAAGTTTACGAAGAACCATTTCCAAGTTCTCGTAGGTTTCCTTCAAGTGTACGGAATGACCTACAGGTATGGAAGTGTAAAAACCGTTGTGGAGTAAAACTGCTTTGAGACTTCTTTTTGAAGAATCTATAAAAAGATGCCATTGCTCTGAATCATATTGGATTTTAAATTGACCCATCAGACCTTTGATATCGATGCAATAAACCAACTTGTCTTCCTGGGCGAAGTAAGGAACGAACTCCTTTTCACGATGTCTGAACCATGAAGATGACACTCCTGGCAACAATAAATTCATGCTTTTCAGCCTTGATCCGAGTAACTCAGCAGCATCTTTGGGAAGATTCAAGTCTCTTACCAAATCATTCATCTCCTCCTGAGAAAACAATTTTGTTCTTGTATCATCTTCAAAGTCAGAACTTGATTCGTCATCTGGTTCAGGTATGACTTCACCTTCATTGGAGCTAGGTATCTCTTCCAAGGTAGCAGGGGGCTTGGGTACTGGTATATCTGTGCCATGGGGGATGGGACGAATTGCCAAGTGAAGATCAGGGTATGAAATGGAATGCTTCATTTGGAATTAAACCCTTTCACATCACATGAACAAAAGTAACAGTCGTCACTATGGTTCTTTTGCTCTCGCCATACCATAGGAATCCCATAACAGAAAGATTTTTTCTTACCCTTGAACCAGTTTCGGAGGTCCTCAACACACCGTTTGCACACTTTATGAGGCACCCAGACTTTATCTTGATCTCCAATTTTTAGTCCAAAGTATGCAAAGTATACTTTTTTCACAAAGTCTGTAATATTCTGCTGTTGCTTCAATACTGTATATTCACCACAGATGAAACAGAAACTGTCTGGCGAATTAATACACTTTCGCGGAGCCATAACATAACGGTTGAAGAATGACGAGCTAACACGAATTGCGATGAAAAAGTGTGAACAGCCTAGAACCAAGAACCTGATGATGATTTGTGCACAAGTGTGGCATGCAGGAGAGAGCAGCTCTGTGTCTGTACACGAGACGTCACAGTGCTGGCCACGCCCCCCTGCACTGACCGGAGCTGCTGCTATCTGCCCTGTGTCTCCCTCCCACTGGATTCTTCAGGAAAGATTAACCCCTTCTACCATTAGAAGCACGGACTTAAAACTTGCTTAGCTTATGTATATATTGCTGACCATCAGATTTACAGTGCTATATTTTTTTTTACATAACTCGGACAACCCCTTTAAGGTTTTTTTGACATTTTATATCTTAAATGCACTTATGTGAATTAATTAATAGTAATTTGAATTAATTAATAGTAATTTGAAAAAACTTGATAAATTTGAAGACAATTTTGCATGTTGTGGCAAATCATGACGTCTAGGAGTTTTTTCAATATTTTATTTGTTTTCAGCACACCAAAATACATGGAAATTAGATGAAAATAATCAAACAGCTTTTTAGTCGCAGACCTGTGTTATGGAAATAGCCATGGTGAACAATCTAAAAGAACCTAAAGAACAAGCCCATGATAAGCTTGTGGAAAACAGCTGCCCAAGTCTATGGGGTTGGGGGGGGGGAAGAAAATATTAGACGTAAAGGTATAATTATCAATAAAGGAGTATATGGTGGAAGTGTAAAACATGTTTAATGTTAATGGTAAGTCAAGTGAATGGTAATATAAGAAGAAATGTTTTTTAAAAAAATTTAACAAGTGGGAGGGGGAGAAGGGGCTGGAGGATAGGAAGACATATATATACATATAGAATTAGAACTGCATATAAGTAGAAATACCTTTGTCAAGTCTGTAATGGCTATTAGAGTGTATATTACAAGAATATGTATATTTGGCTTTAAAACACAGTTACTGTATGCTGGAAAGCAAATACACCAGATGGTTCTATGTATGTATTTATGTTAACTGTGGTATACAAATTTGTGATATAGTAAGTTGAGCTGAATAAAAATTTAAGATAAAAAAAAGAAAGAACATAGGTGATTT
The DNA here is from genome assembly GCA_033557465.1 of Ichthyophis bannanicus. NCBI lineage: Eukaryota > Metazoa > Chordata > Amphibia > Gymnophiona > Ichthyophiidae > Ichthyophis > Ichthyophis bannanicus. The sequence goes on along the minus strand of CM066034.1, from coordinate 427,979,701 downwards.
GATATATTCCCTAGATGCATCCCTGTCTACACCTACTGTGTTATCTGTCTTGACTAAATTGTACACTCTGATGAGCAAAGGCTGTCTTTTACATGTCTGTGCAGCACTTTGTATGTCTTGTAGCACTGTACAAATGCTCAGTAGTAGTAGTAATGTAAGTTGAAAATTAAGAATAGTAATCAATCAATATAAGGATTAATACTGTAGATATCTAAGATGATTTTAGACCAGAGATGTAATCAATTAAAGTAACAAAACTAAAAATGACTCATTCCAGAGATGTAATAAATTAATGTAACAAAACTAGAAATGACTCAGGATATCAGACCCTAGTTGGGAGGAGACTGATGATGATGGATGTACTGTCCATCGTTGAGCATTAACAATTGTTATAGGGTGATCCAATATTTGGGATGTAATGTAAGGCAACTATTTGCGGTTTACGTGGAGTCAATATTCCAGGAGGGTAGCTGAGTTCCGAAATATTCTGTGAATAAGTAAATTTAAGTTATTTTTGAAATGTCGAGAGGTCAGGTGCATTTCTTAGTGTGTTTGGGAGGGAGTTCTAGAAAATTGGAGTGTAGAATGTAAATGGCTCTGCTGCTTGTAGATTTGTTAGTTTTTCTGAAGTTCGTGGGTATGTCAAGGGTATTTTGAGTGCAGCCTCTCTAATCCCTATTATTTGGTATTCTATAAATTAGGGATTTTAGACAGGATGAGGATGAATTATGAAGAGTTTTGAATTTCATTAGGGTTTTGAATTTAATTCTGCTTGCAATGGGGAGCCAATGTAGTTGATTTAAAATTGGTGTGATGTATTCAAATCTTGGTATTCTGTGGATAAGTCTGTGCAGCAGTATGTTGAGCCATCTGAAGTTGGTTTATTGCTTCCTTTGATAAATCTTGGAGGATGCCATTATAGAAGTCAAAGTGGGGAAAAATCAAGGATTGTAGCACTGAGTGGAATTCGCTAGTTTCTAGAAGTAGTCCTTAGGTGTAGAGTCCTTATCTTCTTGTATATTACTCAGGTTATGTTACTGATATCAGTGGATAGGGTAAAGTTTTGATCTAGGGTTATACCTAGATACCTTATTTTGCATTTTACTTCCAGTGTAGCATCATCAATATTTAATGAGGTTGGTGGGGTGAAGGTCTTGTCCTTGGTAATGAAAAGCACTTCTGTTTTTTTATAGTTTATCTTCAAGTTCTATGCTAAGAGCCATTGCTTTAGATCACTGAAACATTTGGTTATTTGCTGGAGATTGATAAATTGTATGGGAGGTATATCATTGCTTGGGTTGGAAATTGGTTGAGTGGGAGGTGACAAAGGGTACAGGTAAATTAATCTGTGGCCCTTTTTCTGCCACTAGAGGGTTAGTCAAACGCAGAGTGATTGACACTTGAGCAATCAGAGCCACTAGCTTGTCCTTCCTGAATAGACGGATAATACAAGATTCATCATGATATTCTGAAGGAGAAGACATCTCATCCTCCACGTTAGATTTAATGCCTGAGGTGTCAGGAGTGGATTCAAGGCCTCAGTCAAAAGACAGCTGGTCCAAATCACCAGACTCCGATCTTTGCTGAGAGCGTTTAGAAGGCAGTGCCTGAGCTGGGTTTAGACACCACCTGCCCCTCTTCTAAAAGAGCAGAAAGAGATTAAGAGGCTCCAGAAAGACCAAGCTTGCTGCAAAAATGAGAAGAATTCTGAGTAAGACAACCCGGAAAATACAAACTCCCTGCCAGGAACATGGCCTCCATCCTCAGAGAGAACACCTGCTGCTGGGACCTTGTGAGAAGGGGAGTGGCCAGAGGAGCTCAAACTCAACCATCCTTTTCCATGGCATCACTCGCTGTTTCCTGCAGCAAAGATGACAAGGCCAGGGCGCCTATGTCACCTCACTGCGAGAGGAGGGACGGGCCTTCCAAGGGTGCATCAGAAGCTTTCATGCAAGAACTGTAGACACCAGAGTCCACTGAAGAGATTCTCTGTTTTCCGCAGAACAAGCAGTGCTTTTTAGAAGTAGGCATATGGATCTCCAATGTCACTGACAGTTGTGCAACGCAGTGCGCTGTATGCAGACAGTAAGGTGAGGCACTAGAGCCACATGAACAGAGACAGCATGCGCTAGAGCCACAAGGGCAGTAAGAGTGCATTCTAGAGCCACAAGAGCAGTAACAATGCGCATCAGGGCCATGTGGACAATACACCCTGCATTACAGACATGCACAAGGGGAGACATGTAAGGGGCATGGCAAAGTGCAGGAAGTGCAAACAACCTGCATAGGCAGTTGAATGAAGTGGGAAAACATTGGCACTGACTCAAGGATGTCCTGAGTGGCCCAACCGAACCTGTGAATCACACAACATATGAGGTCAGGAGCCCACAGAAAATAAATCACACAGAGACTTAGTTTTGGTACTCACCTCCATGCTAGGCTCAGTGCTACTCCCCCGTTGTGAAATCTGCAGTCACATACCTCTATAGAGCTTCCATCAAATCTTCGGTGGAGAGCAGGGAAAAGGAGGAGGGAGGGCAATGAAGTTGTGTGAGGCTATGAGAAATCCTTTCTAAACTTCTGGCTGCTCAACAGGTTCTTAAAAGATAAGGTTGCAGAACTGAACTACTTCCCCTCCTCCTTATGGCATCCAAAAAGAGCCTCAGTTTTAAGGGTGACTCTAGCAGAGCCTCCCACATTGCACTCGTGAGTCATCTACTGGTTGGTCATTCATGAGCAAAATCAATCTTTTTTCCCTCAGTCTTTCTGCATTTATCCAGATTCTCTCATAGCTGAAAAAAATGCATCCATGATCTGCTGGAGATAGAGAAATACTGAATTATGCCTCTAGGCACAAGCAATAAATGGCATGATGATGTCATAAGAAACCTCTGGAATACTTCTCTGTCTCCACATCTGTGGGTAGGGGAGCACATCCACTGACTGCTCTAATGAAATAATATGGAACAGGTGTTTGCTTATTTATTTATTTTATTTATTTACATTCTCTTATATACCGCGCTATTCTGCATCAGTGCGGTTTACATTGAACAAACTGAAATTACATTGAACAGGGCATTATAACTTGGAGATAACTATTTTACAGGGAACATGGGCTATGGAGGGTTAAGTGGCTTGCCCAAGACCACAAGGAGCACCTGTGGGACTAGAAACCCCAGTCCTTCCGGCCCAAGGTTGCTGTCCTCTAGTGGGATTTGAACCCACGACCTTCCGGCCTGAAGTACCTTGCCCCAACCACTAGGCCACTCCTCCACTCAAATACTTCTGTTTTCACAGATGAAGAGCCAGGAGCAGGACTTCAGAAAACACCAAGAAATAGGAACAGAAGTGAAGGGGATTTCGAACGATTTTCAGAAGACTATGTTCGCGAGGAACGAGATAAACTAAAAGTAGACAGAGCGATTGGCTAGATGGGATACATCTGAAAGTACTACAGGAACATAGGTTCTAGCGACTCCACTGTCTGACCATTTCAATGCTTCTTTAGGGAGTGGTACCAGAGGACTGGAGAAGAGCACATGTGTTCTTTCTACACAAAAACGGAAGTAAGGATGAGGTTGGGAACTACAGGCCAGTTAGCCTGACCTCTGTGATGAGTAAACTAATAGAAATGCTGCTAAAACAGAGGATAGTAAGATTTTTGGAATACAGTGGATGACAGGATTTGAGACAACAGAGTTTTACTAGAGGTACATCTTGTCAGACAAATCTCATTAATTTCTTTGACTGGGTGACCCGAGAGTTGGCCACAGGAGAGCTCTCAATGTGTTGTACTTAGATTTCAGTAAAGCTTTTACACTGTTCCACACAGGTGACTTATAAATTGAGTGCCCTCGGGATGGACCCTAAAATGACTGACTAGGTTAGAAATTGGTTGAGTGGGAAGTGACAAAGGGTACAGTTAAATGGAGCTCATTCTGAGGAGAAGGATGTCACCAGTGGTGTGCTCTCCTTGATCTGATTCTTTTTAACATTTTTGTAAGTGATATTGCAGAAAGGCTATCGAGTAAGGTTTGCCTCTTTGTGGATGATATCAAAAGATGCACTAGAGTAGACACCCAGGAAGATGTAGATAGCATGAGGAAGGAACTAGTGAAGCTTGAAGAATGGTCAAGAATATGGCAGCTGAGATTTAATGCTAAGAGGTGATCTCTGGGAACAGCAGGAATCAGTCTTTACATATGGGTGACATCGTCACTGATGGAGCCCGCGTGGGAATGCTCCCTAGTGTCCAATAGGAAAGCCTTTGGGAGCACTCCACCGAACCTGCATGCCTGCCTTCCCAACTCCTCTCCTCAGTTGAGTTTGTAGATCAGAAGAAGAAGAAAATAAAAGAACCCTACAACTCCTAGGGGAGGAGGGTGGGTTGTGAAGACTGATCCTTGTTGTTCCTGGAAATCCTGTTACAGGTGAGCAACTACACTAGCTCCAGGAACAAGCAGGAATGCATTCTTCACATATGGGACTCGCTAGCTCCATAGGTGACTCCACCCAGACAATGGTCATCTCCCCGGACCAACGCATGCTGGCTCTCGAGAGGAGTTTGGCTGCACTCCTGGAAGCCTTGGTACTGACGATATCGACAGATCCAGCAGTGCAGGCTTCAGCACCCTGCCAACAGCTATTGACCCTGGTGCCGGCCCTTGAGCCTGTATCGGTGGCCCTCTTGCCACCGATGCCTCAATTGGAACCAACCGACAACACCGGTACCCAACAGACTAAAGGGTTCCCGATTCCGATACTTTGGAGCATTGGTACCAGCATCAACCCTCGGCATCAGCTAAGTATCGGGGTCAAAAGCATGACTGCCGATACTTTGATTTCTTGTCAGACTCTCACTCCACTTCACCCAGTTCTGATGGGGACTCTCAGGATTTCCAAGACCTTTCAGACATTCCTTCAGATCTGTCCCCTCCTCAAGAGTGGCGTAGGTCCCCACCAGAGGACATGTCTTTCCAAGAATTCATCCAGGACATGGCAGCAGAACTGCAAATCAGCATGGCCTCGGAGATGGAACTGAGGGCAGAGGAACTCTAGATCCTCCAATACCCTCCTATGCCTAAGGAGATGGCGGCTACTTTACTGGTACATCGCATCTTACAGGATCTCATGCTCCACATGTTGGAGGTTCCTCTCACGGTTCCACCCATCAGCAAAAAGGCTTGATACCATGTACCGAATTCCAGAGTGCCCAGCTTTCAGAAGCTGCAACTCCCCCACCACTCAGTGGTGGTGGAATCAAGCTGTTACCGGGCTTTGCTTTTGCACTCCCTTTGCCAGATTTATTAGGCAGGCACAGAGATCCTGTGGAAGGAAAGTTCGGGCCTGTTGAGTGTCTAAGAGTACTCCGATGAATGCCAGTCATTGGGCTGGAGCGAGGTGAGACTTTTGGAATTTTATGACAAAACCCAGGCGTTGAAGCACCGTGATGGTGCAATGTAGTGAGAGCCTTACCTCCTGGGGGGAGTCTCCCCTGATCAGCCAGTCATCTAAGTAAGACAAGATGAAAACTCCCAAGATGCATAAGTAGGCAGCGACTAATGCTATGCGTTTTGTGAAGACTCTTGGAGCAGAGGCTAGATCGAAGGCGAGAACCCGGTATTGGCAGCGGTCTCCTTGAAACATGAAGCGCAGATACTGTCTGTGCAAGGGATGGATCAGTAAGCATGTGTATGCCTCTTTTCTTGAGGTATGGTAGAAGGATTTCTAGAGAAATCATTTTGAATTTTTCTCACACCAAGAACTTGTTTAGGTCTCTGAGATCTAAGATGGACCTGAATACTCCTGTTTTCTTTGGGATGAGAAAATATGGAGTAGAAGTCCATCGTTTCTTGAGGAGGAAGAACTATTTCTATGGTGCACTAGGAAAACAGGGTGGTCACCTCTTCTTTAAGAGAGTGCTTTGGGAAGGGCACGTGATGCCCTGAGAGCAGACGGACGTGCACTGTCTGCTCTCCTGAATGGAACCCTCCTAACTCCCCCAGAACAAGCAACTATTTGTGCCCCCAGGGTCTGAGACGCTGCCAGAGAGTGTGGTAAACAGTGGAGGCAACATTGGGAGCCGCTACACCTCGGGGTGAGAATGAAATCGGCTTGGAAGGAGCGAGATCGGGGCCTCCTGGCAGGAACCAAGATGGCGGATGGTCCCCTCCTTACCGTTGGCATCGCAGCAGGCAGCACTCATGGAGGAGGTGGCGACAGCAGTGGTGGGTGCATTAGCTGAGCGCTTTGATGCTGTTACCCAGAGGTTGGATGTGGTTACCCAGTCTCTAGAAGGCATAGGCAGACGCATACAAGCCACGGAAGAGCGCATTACAAGAGCGGAGAATGAGATACAAGCAGCCACTACTGAACTAGCGACACTCCGAAAGAAAATAGAACAACAAGCCGAAAAGCTGGACGATATTGTGGGCCATTAATCTTGGAGAGAGTGCACAGACTGGGCCCTAAACGTGAAAGTGATCAAAGACTGAGCATGGTATTAGCCCGTTTTTTGAACTATTGCAGAAGGACAAGGTGCTGCGTTCGGTGCGCTGTCAGGGCTCACTCTCCCTTAATGGGGGGGAAATTTTGGTCTTTGCAGATTACTCGCAAGCACTGAGCCAATGCCGTCGCGCCTTTTCGGGACTGTGTGCGAGTCTGGTGGAGGCGAAAATTAAATCCTCTTTACAATACCCGACATCTCCAAATTCAGCACAATGGTGTATTGCGAACCTTTGAAGAAGTACAGCCAGCCACAGCGTTTGTTCAATCTATCACTGTGCAGATGGATTCCAGTTGAAGCAAGGGCCCAGATGATGGCAGGAGGAACGTAGCCAGAGGGATAAGTCCAGCTTCTCTGATCCTGCTCTCTGTTTCTTTGTCATATTGTTTAAGGAACCTCACAGGACATAGTTTATGACCTAGTGCTGTCCCATCACTTCAGTAGAGAAGTGTGCATGGACTTAATGCGGACTGTGGGAGGAACATGAGGCGGTGGTTTCTTGCTGTTAAAGGCCCTTTTGTCAAGGCCATATTTGTACATGGGGGTGGGTAAAGGGAAAAGGCTAAATAACAATAATGAGTGGGCAGTGACCTGGGGGAGCATAGAAATGTTCAAAGCACTCAGTGACTAAGCTCAGGATAGAATGTAAGTTGGATGATGGGTGTTGATTAAGGTCAAGAGCGAATGGGGATGTATGGGAGTGATGAGATAGGAGGATGGGTGTTGAGAAAGTTTGGTGGCAACAAGTATGTATGTGAGTATGAGTCAATGGAAGGTTTGCGAGTTTAAGAGATGGTAGGGACGGACAATAAGGGGGTGGGGGGGGAGGGAAATGCCGGCATTGGGTGTCGACACTAGAAAGGGGCAGAAATAATCTGTTTGGGTAGGGGATTGCGGGGGGAGTGAGAGGGGGTGGGTGGGAAGGGTTGGGGAAGGGCTGGGGAAAGGGAGGCGGGGCAAAAACTTCAGAAAGTATGGGTTTAGTGGGGAAGGTCTAGGGGGCGCAGAGGCAATGACCAGGTAATGGGACACCCAGGCTGGGGGGTGCTCTGTTGGGAAAATGGCTCTCTCAGCTGGGAAACAGAATCTCATAGAGCTGGGATCCAGGGTGAGCAACAGGTCCATTATGTAACATGGAATGTTTGTGGCCTGGGATTTCCTATCAAGAGATAAAAGGTGCTAAAACACTTGAGAGATCTGAGGGCAGACGTAGTCCTGTTGCAGGAGACGCACATGTCGGAGGCAGGAGCATACTAAGTTAAAGTGCTGGTGGGTGGACCAGGCCTTTGGAGCCTCAGCAGGTTCCAGGAGAGCCTGAGTAGTAATTCTTATCAGAAAGGGCCTGGATTTTGACCTAAGGGGACAGGAAGTAGATCCGCAGGGCCGCAATATCATAGTGGAAGGGACCATTGGTGGTGTTTTCCATGTGTTTTGTAATATCTATGGGCTAAATACTTCAGATAGTAAGTGGTTTGCTAAACTGGGCAGGGATCTGGGGAAGTACTCACAGCAGTCCCTATTTGTGGGAGGAGATCTCAACTGTGTGCTGGATCCTAATATAGATAAGACATCTGTGGGGGGGGGGGGACGACAGGACAGGCCAGCTCTAGATGCGGAGTGGAGCAGTTCTGCGCAAGGCTAGATTTGGTAGACGCGTGGTGAATGCTTCATCCGCAGAATCATGATTTCACACATTTCAAGAGCACATAGCACCCTCTCACGCTTGGACTACTGGCTGATACCTTCCGCTACTATATCCAGGGTGCGAGAGGTGGGCATAGCATCTATAGCAATCTCAGACCATGCGCCAGTATGGTTGACTCTTGGGAGGAAGAGGAAGGACACAGAGCATGAGGTGGCGCTTCCCGCTATACCTATATCAAGATCCCTCTTTCCTGCGATTTCTGCAGGAAAAGTGGGACATATTTGCATCAGCAAATGCACTCCATCAGGCGGAACCCGCGTTGTACTGGGAAATGGCTAAGACAGTACTTCGGGAGGACATTATTAGTTATGAATACAGTTGGAGAAAACGCATAGATGCACAAATCCTCCATTTAACAAAGCAGACCCAAGAACTTAGATGAGCCCTGGGGCGGCAGTGCACGGCAGAACGGCAGGGAGAAAATGGTGGCTGCACAGATAGAGCTTAATACGCTCATACATCAATGGGCTTACAAGTCCCAAATTTACTACCAATATCAATTGTTTCGTCATGGATTTTGGGCATAGCGACTTGTGAAGCGATGGAGGAGGCCCAGAGGGGTCGCAGCTTTGAGGGATGGAACAGGGGTGACCACAGATCAGAATCGTATTTTGGCAATGTTCCAGGAGTTTTACCAGGCATTGTATGCGGAAGGGGAGGGTCAGAGCTTAGGGGATGTGAGGTATTTGGACAAGGTCAATCTTCCGACACTCACGGCTGAGCAACTAGAGGGGTAGAATCAACCTATTACCGAAGAAGAGGTAATGAGGGTTATTAAGCAGGCCAAAATATATAAGACCCCAGGCCCAGATGGATTTGGGAATGAATGGTATAAGTTGCTTCGGGAACGGGTACAGGGCCCTCTACAGGATCTTTTCAAATATTTAATTCAAAGGCAAGCCTTTCCCTATGAGACTAATGTGACACACACATAGAAACATAGAAATATGATGACAGAAAAAGACCACATGGCCTATCTAGTCTGTCCTTCCATATCAACAACTACAACAGTCCCCTTTTTACCTTTAGAGATCCTCTGTGCTTGTCCCATGCTTTTTTGAATTCAGTTACTGTCCTCATCTCTACCACCTCCACTGGGAGACTATTCCACGGATCCACTACTCTTTCCGTAAAGAAATATTTCCGCATATCACTCCTGAATCTATCTCCCTTCACCCTCATCCCATGTCCCCTCGTAGCAGAACTTGCTTTCAATTGAAAGAGGCTCTCTCCCTGAACATTTATGCCATGGAGGTATTTAAACATCTCAATCACATCACCTCTATCCCGCCTTTCCTCTAAGGTGTATATATTAAGATCCTTCAGTCTGTCCTCATATGCTTTATAATGAAGACCACTAATCATTTTAGTAGCCACCCTCTGCACTGACAGCCTATATAGATGATATCCTAGTTCATCTTCAAAACCCACAACAATCATTGCCGATACTTCTGGAAGTGTTCCGGGATTTTGGAATGCACTCAGGCTTCAAGTTAAACACGGAAAAATCGGAAGCCCTTCCATTGAACCAACAGGTATGGGACAAATGGGTGGGCCTCTTCTCATTAAAGTGGATGGTAGGGTCCTTTAAATATCTGGGGGTACAAGTGCCAGCAAACTTGCAGCAGCTATATGAGTTAAATGTCCACCCCTTGCTATAGAGAGAAAAGAAACAGTTGTGTAGGTGGGAGACCCTTCCACTGTCTTTTCTGGGTCGCATAGCGATTTATAAAATGAGGCTTCTGACTAGGTGGTTGTACCTCCTACAGGTTCTTCTGCTGAGGCTTTGGAGAAAAGATTTAAAGATTTGGCAGAGCCAACTAGCCCACTTTCTTTGGCGGGGTCGTCGACCCAGGATATCGTTCGAATGTCTCTTGGGAGATCCTGCCTTGGGAGGTCTAGAGGTCCCGGACCTGGCAAAATATAACTACAGTTGTGTATTGAGACATGTTCGGGACTGGCTATAGCAGACGTACACCTGTACACTCAAGCTAGAAAGGCAATTACTAGCGGACAAACATCCAGCTCGCGTGGAGGAATATTTAAAGCTAAACCCAGTGGTGTATTCGGTGCGAGAGGCATAGCGGGAGTTGTGTCGGCAGCTGAATCAAGCTACGCATAGCTTGGGGTTTTTACCATTGAGGGGTAATGTGGAATTTCCTGTGGGAGTTATATCACAAACTTTTCAGAAATGGGAACAGCGGAGCTTGGTTCGGTTGGCATAGTTTCTAAATCAGGAGGGGCATGTTAAGTCTCAGGAACAATTGAGAAAGGCATTTCAGGTTACCCCCAAGGAAACATGAGCAATTATGCAAGTCTGGCATTACATAAGGTCAAAAAAGCGTGAAATCTTGGACCAGTCTTTTATGGGAAAGGTAGATGCCTTTTTCGAAGTAGATGTGAGGGAAAAGATGTCGCTTTCTCGGATGCGAAAGAAATGGGTGGAACTACTGAAAATGCTAATGACATCAGGAACTGGTGCAGCGGTGGAACGGGGAGTTGAATACAGACTGGACTCGGGACACTCTGATAAGGTTTTGCGGCAGATACCGCAAACTACTTTGTTGATGTGCTTTGCAAGGTGTGGTATAAGGTAATACTGCGTGCTCCTTTCTCCCAGGCAAGAGCCAGAGCAGCAAGAATAGTTGAAACCGGGAGTTGTTTAAAATGTGCAGAGACTAGAAGTACGCTGGGACATCAGTTTTGGTTGTGCCTGGCAATACAGGGATTTTGGGCCAAGCTGCAGGCTTCTCTCTCTGATATACAACAAAAAGTGCAGCTTAGAGTACAGGGTTTAATTTTAGGAGCACCATTGGGGTTAGATGTTAAAGGCAAAGGGGCTAGAACTCTGGTATGCAAGACCTGCCTGTTGGGGCTTCAAGGGGTTTTGAAGTCATGGCTGGAGCTGGAGCCCCTGACGTATTGGACCTGGCAAAATAATCTACACAAATTAATGCAGATCACTGCCCAGGGATCCCCCCAGAGATATAGTAACATAGTAAATGACGGCAGATAAAGACCAGCATGGTCCATCTAGTCTGCCCAGCAAGATGGCAAGAGTAGGTGCACCTGTCGCTCTGTGCAGGTCACCCTCCCCATGTCTTTGTTTAGGGGTGAACTCACCACTCCATGTAGGACACCCCTATTTGAGACGTTAGATGGTTCAGAGGTTAGATGGTACCATTTATTTTGTTTTTATCCTGTTGCTGTAAAGGGATCCACTGTGTCTGTCCCATGCCGTTTTGAATTCCGTCATCGTGTTTGCCCCCACCATTTCCATCAGGAGGGCATTTCAAGCATCCACCACCCTTTCAGTGAAGAAATATTTCCTGACATTGCCTTTCAATTTACCACCTTGCAACTTCATGTTATGCCCTCTAGTTTTACAGCTTCCCCGTCTTTGGAAGAGGTTTGTTTGTTCATCATTTCTCTTTAAGTATTTAAAGGTCTGAATCATATCTCCCCTGTCCCTCCTTTCCTCCAAAGTGCACATATTTAGGTCTTCAAGTCTCTTCTCATAAGGCTTCTGAAGCAGGCTCCAAATCATTTTGGTCGCCTTCCTCTGAACAGTTTCCAGTCTTTTTACATATTTTGGAAGATATGGTCTCCAAAACTGAACACAGTATTCCAAGTGAGGCCTCACCAGTGAGGCCTTTATAGCTCACCATGCAGCCTTTATGGCTATTTCGGAACCCTACATTCAATGACTCTCACCCAGGGGACATAGCATGGCCCTAAACTGCGTCTTCATTTGAACATGGGGGGCGCGCTGCCCTCGGATTTTTCACTTTTCTTTATATTTTCCTTACTACAGAAGAGTTGCGATATGGTCTCCAAATAGGTCCCTTGGTCAAACTGCCTTTAGAAGGCTGCTACTGTGGGTTTGGTAGAATGCATGATATTGACGGATTGGGTTGTATGTTTGGGTGCGCCCTGTGAAACTTGTAGTATCTGTATCCTGAACCTGTTGGAATTGATTGAGGGGTGGGGGGAGGGAGGTGAGGAGGGTGGGGTGGGGGGGGGGGGGACACAGAATGTAAGAATGTAATTGGGGGGCAAAACGTTTGTAAAACAAGTTTACATTTAATATTTGCATGCCGTAATTATGGTTGTATAAATATTTATGGTGGTTGGGAAGATTTGGCACAATGTTGTATTTTTGTACTGCTGGATAGGTTAATAAAAATGATTTAAACATAAGAGTGCTTTGAAGGGGATGGGTGGGATAATCCCCTGTGAAGCTGCTGGGGGGTAAAGTTTGGAATTGAAGCTGATAACCCCCTTGGACAATGTGGAGTGTCCACAGCTCTGCTGTTATGAGGTGCCACTTGTGGGCATAGTGACAGAGTCTGCCTGGGGGCAGTTTCTCTAAATGGGTTAGTTTTGCACATACCATGACAGGCGTGAACCTCACTTCTAAGTCAGGGCATGGGGAATATGATCTCAGTCTCTCAAATTTACTGCTAAGGCTCGGCATAATGCTTGCATCGTGCCAAAGAAAATCTCCTGTTGGAGTTCGTAAGATATATCATATATGTCAAGATGTGCTTGGAAATTCTTCTTTAACAAATCGGTGGCACCCGACACACTGGGAAATATTTCTGTAACTTTCTGCCACATTTTCTTGGTCTCTGACTGCATTTCCTGATATTTCAGGATCTTCTGCCTCTCCATGTGATTCACAGAGTAATCGCTTGGAACTAACACCTTTATTATCAATGAGGTTCTGGTGTTTTTCTTCTTAACCACTATATCAGGTTTCCTCGCATCCAGCTTTTTATCAGTCAGAATGGGAGTATCCCAGGTGATCATAACCTCCTCATTCTCTGTAATTCTCTTAGGGTCATTATCCCAGAGCTTTTCAGGCACAGTGATGTTGTAGTATTTACAGAGTTTCTAATAGATGAGGCATGCTACTTTATTATGTCTTTCTGTATAGAAATTTATGTGGAGGGGCTGGGGACCCTCCAGAGGCAGATTGACAAAGATCTCCAGGAAGGAGTAAAAAACCAGGTACAGATTGTGCCTGTACCACTGGTGGAGCCTTGGGCTTCTTGGGTTGGCGAGGGTCCTGCTGTCTTTGCTGAGAATGCTGAGACTGATAGGCCACTGAAGGTGGGTAAAGCAGGATAGTATCTCTTCTTTTTAGAATAAAGCATAGTTACTCACCTGTAACAGGTGATCTCCGGGAACAGCAGGAATTTAGTCTTCACATATGGGTATCGTCGGTACCGACGGAGCCTGCGCGAGAACGCTCCCCAGCGTCCAATTAGAAAGCTTTTGGGAGCATCCCACAGCACCTGCATGCTGTCTTCCCGCCTTTCCCAACTGCCTCTCTCCAGTAGAGTTTTAATGCTGAGACAAAGAGAGAGGGAAAGAGAAAGAGATAGATAGAGAGATACAACTCCTAGGGGAGGTGGGTGGGTTGTGAAGACTAAATTCCTGCTGTTCCTGGAGATCACCTGTTACAGGTGAGTAAAAGGTGGGTGGGTTGTGAAGACTAAATTCCTGCTGTTTCCGGAGATCACCTGTTACAGGTGAGTAAAAGGTGGGTAGGTTGTGAAGACTAAATTCCTGCTGTTCCCGGAGATCACCTGTTACAGGTGAGTAACTATGCTATCTCCAGGAACAAGCAGGAATGTAGTCTTCACATATGGGGACTCCCTAGATTTAGATGCCAGGGAGAGACCCCAAAAGTTGTGTGTCCCTGAGAAAGGGCTCCACTTCCCCCCATGGATCTCTGGCATCTAACCAGGGATGGTGGGTAGGAGTTGATTAGGTATGGAACAGGTGTTGAAGAACAGCCTGACCAAACAAGGCATCCTAGCGGGAGTCCTTGCCTAAGCAGTAATGGGCTGTGAAGGTATGAACCGAGGCCCAGGTGGCTGCTCGACAGATGTTGTCGATAGAAACAGAGTGCAGATGAACCATTGAAGCTGCCATGGCTCTCACATTGTGAGCTGTGACATGGCCCTCCAGAGGAAGATTCTTACTCTGATAGGCAAAGGAGATACACTGAGCAATCTAGTTAGACAGTGTTCTCTTGGAGACTGGAAGTCCCAAATGAGAAAGATGAAAAGCAACAAAGAGTTGAGAGGACTTTCTATGTTGCTGTGTTCTTTGTAAGTAAAAGGCTAGAGCTCTTTTACAGTCCAAACTATGAAGATTCCTTTCTGCATTTGTTGCATGAGGCCTTGGAAAAAAGACAGGCAGGTAGACCGCTTGGTTTAGATGAAAAGGCGAGACCACCTTTGGCATAAAGTGTGAATGAGTCCTAAGGACTACCTTGTCATGATGGAACCTTGTATAAGGTGGATCAGCCACTAGTGCCTGCAATTCACTGATGCGATGTGCTGATGTGATTGCAATGAGAAAGATAACTTCCATGAAAGGAATTTCAATGAGGTAGTAGCTAAGGGTTCGAAAGGTGGCTTCATGAGCTGACCAAGAACCAGGTTTAAGTCCCATGCCGGTGGTGGCCTAATGGGAGGCTTAGTTAGAAGAAGGCCTCTCATAAATCTTGCTATAAGAGGATGGGAGGAAATAGGTTGTCCATTTAGAGGCTTGAAAGAAGCTGCAATAGAACTCAAATGGACTCTTACTGAGTTAGTCTTAAGTCCTGCATTGGATAAATGAAGGAGATACTCCAGTAATGATGCCAGAGGTATCGAAAGGGGGTTAATACCCTTCTGCGAACACCATAAGGTAAACCTTTTCCACTTGAAAGCATAAGAGCGTCTTGTGGAAAGCTTCCTGGAAGCATAAAGGATATGAGGGAGGTTAAGATCATGGAGATCTAAGCCTTCAGAAACCAAGCCCTGAGATGCAGAGATTGGGGATTGGGATGCCATAACATTCCGTCCTCCTGAAACAGGAGATCTGGAGCAGACCTAACTCCAGGGAGGGAGTTTGAGAGAGATGTAGAAGCAGAGGGTACCACATTTGCCGTGGCCATTGTGGAGCTATGAGAATCATAGGGCCTCTGTCTTTCTGAAGCTTGAACAGGGTTTTGGGAATTAGGGGAATGGGTGGAAAGACATAAAGGAAGTCTTGACCCCAGTGAAGGAGGAAAGCATCCTTGGCCTGAGAGCCCTGAGCCTGAATTCTGGAACAGAACCAGGGAAGTTTGGCATTCAACGGACTTGCAAAGAGGTCTATGTCCGGGGTGCCCCAAATTTGAAAAATCTTGGCCACCTGGTCTGCATGCAGAGACCATTCGTGTGGAAGCAGAACTTGACTGAGTCTGTCCGCCCAAGAGTTTTGGATACCTGGAAGATACACTGCCAGGAGATGAATCTGATGCTCTCTGGCGAGGGCCCATAGTCGCAAAGCTTCGTTGCAAAGCGACAGAGAGCCGGTTCCCCCCTGCTTGTTCACGTAGAACATGGCTACTTGATTGTCCGTATGAATGAGGACTGTCTTGCAGCTGAGTAGGGTGTGGAACACTCGAAGAGCAAGGAAGATTGCTCTGAGCTCTAAGAGACTGATATGTAGATGAGTCTCCTGTGGAGTCCAAGTGCCTTGGGTGGAGAGGTCTTGCAGATGAGCTCCCCAACCCATTGGAGAAGCATCTGTTGGGAGAGTTGCCTGGGGTAAAGGTTATTGAAATGGGGACCCCAGCAACAGGTTTTGAGTGGACTGCCACCAATGGAGGGACAAAATAAGGCAATCTGTGTTTGCTATTTTGTCTGACAGGCACCCTGATGCCTGGGTCCATTGAGTGGATAAAGTCCACTGGGCTGCTCTCATATGGAGGCGAGCATAAGGAACCACATGCACGGTAGATGCCATGTGGCCTAGTAGTTGTAACATCTCTCGAGCAGTGAGATAAGGCTTTAGCACTGCTTGAGAAGCTAAATGCACCATGCGAAGACAACGGGTCTGAGGAAGATAGGCCCTTGCTTTTCTGGTATCCAGCAAAGCTCCTATGAACTCTAGACTGAGTGGGAGTTAGACTGGATTTTGGGATGTTTATGACCAGACCCAAATACTGAAGGATACGCATTGTGCAAGATAGAGAAATCCTGGCTTCTGACTCTGATGGGGCTTGAATGAGCCAGTCGTCTAAGTAAGGGAAGACAAATATTCCTAGAGTACGAAGAAATGCTGCTACCACAGCCAGGCATTTTGTAAAACCCCTTGGTGCAGAGGCCAGGCCAAAAGGAAGCACCCTGTACTGGTAGTGCTTTCCTTGAAAAAGGAACCGAAGGAACTTTCTGTGAGTTGGATGGACGAAAACATGAGTGTACGCATCCTTGAGATCTAGAGAACAAAGCCAATCCTGACTCTGAAGGTGTGGCAGCAGAGTTCTTAGAGAAATCATCTTGAATTTCTCCTTGAACAGGAATTTGTTCAATTCTCTGAGGTCTAAAAAGGGTCTGTATCCCCCTGTTTTCTTTGGGGATAAGGAAATAGGGGGAGTAAAACCCTGTACCCTGTTGAAGAATGGGTACCTCTTCTATTGCCCCTTGGGCAAGAAGCATAGTGACCTCTTGATCTAACAGGTCGATGAGAGAGGTCTGAGAATTGAACTGTCTTACCATTGTGGGAGGGGGCATGCACAGAACGTGAAGCTTGTACCCCTCCTTTATAATGGAGAGTGTCCAATGTTCTGCTGTTATCTGCCCCCATCTGGGGGCAAAGTGACATAACCTTCCTGGAATGGTGGAAGGCTCTGGAGCATTGACAGCCAGGAAGGCTAAGTTCTCTAGATGGAAGTCAAAGGCCTTGTGGAGGCTGAGACTGCTGAGACGGGTTGAGGCTTAGCAGTCTTTGCTTTCCTTTGTTTAGGTGGTTGCTTACTCTTTCGGGCAGATTGACCTGCAGAACGTCCCTGCTGGGAATAAGAGGGATAAAACCTCTTCTTCTTGGAGAGCAATGGTTTCTTGAAAAATTTCTTTCTTGCAGGATCAGCTGTGGCTTTGGATAATCTATCCAAAGTATAGTTATCAGCATCTAATTCATTGGCTTTCTCTGGCCAATTCTTGTCAAATAGATTCTCACTTGTACAAGGAATATTGCCCAGTTTGTCCTGCACCCAGAGCTCTAGATCAATGGCAGAGGTTCTGCTTATGCACTCAAAACAATCAAAAGCTGCACGGTTGACAAACTTAGAAACATCCTGGGCATGTTTGACCAGTGTGAGAAAATCCTGTCTTCTATCCTCAGGAAGAAGAGGGCTCAAAACCTCTAAATCTCCTGTGACTTCCTTAAGGAACATTCCCATATATAAAATATAGGAACTGATCCTGGCAGAAAGCATGGAAGCCTGGAAAGTACGACATCCAAAGGCATCCAAAGTTCTACACTCACGTCCTGGAGGATTAGAGGCATGTCTCTTCGCACTCCTGATCCTTCTCATAGCTGATTCCACTACAATAGAGTGGTGAGGAAGCTGAGTCTTCTGGAAACCAGGACAAGGAGGGACTCGATACATGGTATCCAGTCTACGAGAGTGAGGAGAGGTGGTAAGTGGTGTTTCCCACATTCTTAGCATGAGATCATGCAAGATCTCATGGATAGGCAAAATAGCCGCCTCTTTAGGAGCCTTGGGATATTGTAGAATCTCCAACTCCTTTGCCCTGGGCTCTGTTTCGGGAGCCAAAGTAATGGAAAGACCTCGAGCCACCTCCCTGATAAAATCCTGAAAGGAGATGTCTTATGGAGGAGACATCCTACGTTTAGGAGAGGAAGGCTCCTCCGGGAGAAGTATTCCGGTACCAACAGAGCTGTCAGAATTCTCAGAGTCCTTTGAGGATTCAAAGTACCTTCTGTCCGGATGCTCTTGAAGAGCCCGATACCCTTACTGACCAAAGTCGGTACCGGGGGGAATCGGTACCAGTGTATCGGTACCGGAAGGCATTGCATGACTGGGTGCCGGTAAGGCAAACCCTGATGTCGATGCCAATGCTGTCGGTACCGGTACCGGTACCGGTTGAATTGTCTGACGCGGTTCCGAGGGTGTCGATGCCGCAAGGAGAGCCGCCAGACTGCGTTCAATAGCCAGGAACCTCTGGTCTATCAACGCTGCCGATGCCTGGATATCGGTACCAGAGAAAGCAGCCGGTACCCCAGAGCACGGCACCAGTAGTTCTGCCAAGGTTGAGGCCACGAGAACATCCTGGAGCCCCGATAATGCTTTGGAAGCCGAAGCCTCCCGCCGGGGCAATTTTGCCGGTACAGAACCCTCAAGGACAACATCAGAGGCATCTCGATGCTTGGAAGGAGATCTACCCTTTGAGGACCGGCTAGACTTATGTTTAGCTACCTGAGATCCATGGGAGGAAGACGAAGCCCTGGAAGACATCGATGCCACAGAAGCTGCATCGGAGGGAAAAAGGGTGCTGAGCTTAGCAGCCCAGTTTTGCCGACCCCTCTTGGACATCATGGCACAAGCCATACAGTCAGAGATGGAGTGGTCAGGACCTAAACATTTAAGACACCACTCATGGGTGTCGGTGACGGAGATGGTACCGCTATACTTGGTGCACTTCTTGAAACCCGAAGCGGGTTTTTCCATAGTGCAGGAAATTTTGGGCCCAAAATGGCGCGTGCACCTAGAAAAGAAAAGTTTGGAAAAAAATATTATATATATATTTTTTTTTTTAAAAAGAAAGAAAGAAAGAAAGAAGAACCAGCGGTACCGGTATAGTGTCGAGCAGATGCGACCACAAAAAAGAAGGAGAATAAGGAAATTTTTCTGCGGTGACAGGAACGACGACCTGCTGGCTCCGCAGAAAATGAAGAACTGGAGAGAGGCAGTTGGGAAAGGTGGGAAGGCAGCATGCAGGTGCTGTGGGATGCTCCCAAAAGCTTTCTAATTGGACGCTGGGGAGCGTTCCCGCGCAGGCTCTGTCGGTACCGACGATACCCATATGTGAAGACTACATTCCTGCTTGTTCTTGGAGATAAAGATTTCTTGGGAAGAGTCTTCCTTTTTGTCAACCATTTTCCTGGAAAGACATTTTAAGGTGAGATCATCTATCTCGATCTCCCCTGTCTTTCCAAAGAGGTTTTCTCCATTACCTGGGATATTGGACAGTTTGTCTTGGAACCATTGCTCGAGGTCTGATGCCTGTAACCAAGCCATTCTACGAGCCCCAATGCAGACTGCTTTAGCTATGCTTGTTTAGGCAAAGGCATCAAAAGAGGCCCTGGTAATAAACTTAGAAGTATTTTGGCCTTGCTTGATGAGTGTCTGGATTGCACTCTGCTTATCCTCAGAAAGCATCGGGGCAAAAGTCTCCAGATTCCTGGTGACATCCTTTAGAAACATGCCCATGTACAGCATGTACGAGTTTATTCTGGAGGATAACATACATGCCTGGAAGCATCGACGCCCAAAGGCATCCAGCATCCTTGAGTGTCTATCAGAAGGCAAGTATGTCCCAAGTAAATCTGTTAGTTGCCAAGATTGAACCAAATGATCTTCCAAGCTGCACCACAGCCCTGTAGTTGCTGGAAAAAAATAGCTTAAACCACTGTATACCCTGTGATAGAATATAGGCCTGATGATACATATAAAAATCTATTTGTCTCAAGTCACCCTACTCCCTGGGTATCTTCTGTGTTTTATAAGCTATTTTAGGTGGTTTGGAGTCCCACAAGACATGGGAGAAAAGGACAACACCTGGAAAGCAGTGTATATGAATGCCTGTAATATGAGAAAGCATAGTTACTCAACTGTAACAGGTGTTCACCAGGGACAGCAGGAATCAGTCCTCACTTATGGGTGACGTCAGCACTGACGGAGCCCACGCAGAGAAATTCCCCAGCTTTCAAAGAAAGCCTTTGGGATTGCTGCCACGCATGCGTGGTCCTCCTCCCGCCCAAGGGTGCCATCTTGCACAGTCAGGTCCCTTAGCTCGAGCCCTATCAAGCAGATGGCAAGGGAAGTAAAAATCCAGCAACTCATCAGGGGATGTGGGAGGGTAGTGAGGACTGATTCCTGCTTTTCTTGGAGAACACCTGTTACAGGGGAGTAATTAAGCCTTTTCCAGGAACAAGCAGGAAGTCAGTCCTCACTTATGGGACTCCCCAGCTACAGGCTACCGAACCTGTAACCAAAAAATGCCTCCGCAAAGGCGTGAGCGGAAGCCAATGCCCGAAGGAGCCCGAGTCCTCGGGTCCCCGGGGCAAAACCCTCGGTAGTAGTCGAGAAGGGTCAGAGTTGCTTATACCCTGAACAGATTATGGAGTACAGCCTGGCCAAAGGCTCTGTCCTGGCGGGTCTCCTTCTCCAGGCAGTAGTGCAAGGCGGAAGTGTTCGCTGAAGCCCAGGTCGCAGCCCAGTTGATGTCCGTCAGAGGCAATGAGCGCAGCAAAGCTACCAAAGCCGCCTTGGCTCGGATGCGGTGTGCAGTGACCCGCCGATCCAGCGGGGCACCCGCCTTTGCATGAGCGAAGGCGATGCAATCCACCACCCAGATGGAGAATGTGTGCTTTGTGACTGCCTGCCCCAGATGATTGGGATCGTAGGACACAAAGATCCAGCTAGACTTGCGATGAGGCCAGGCACGCTGCAAGTAGAAGTCAAGAGCCCTCTTGCAGTTGAGTGCATGCAAAACAGCCGATGCCTGGTTGGCATGGGGTCTCAGGAAGAAGGTCGGTAAGACTATCTCCTGATTGAGATGGAAATCTGAGACAACCTTTGGCAGGAACTTGTGGTGGGTATGGAGGACCACTCTGTTCCCATAGAACCAGGTGTAAGAGGCATCAGCCATGAGAGCCTGGAGTTCACTGATTCTGCGGGCTGAAGTCAGAGCCACCAGGAAGACCACCTTCCAGGATAGGTGCCAAAGTGAGCACGTCGCCATCGGCTCGAAAGGTGAATGCGTAAGCTGCATGAGCACTAAATTCAAGTCCCACTCTGCTGGGGGAGGCTGGATGGGAGGTTTAGAGAGCAAGAGACCTCGCATAAAGCGGGAGACCAAGGGCTGCTCCGAGAGAGGTTTACCCTTGACGGGGAGGTGATTCGCTGAGATGGCACTCAGGTGCACCCTGACCGAGTTTGACTTAAGCCCTTCCTTCGAGAGGTGAAGGAGGTAGTGGAGGACCCATCGGGTAGGACAAGAGAATGGGTCCATCTGGAGCCCGGAGCACCAGACCGAGAAGCGCCGTCATTTGAAGGCGTAGGCTCGTCTCGTCGAGTCTTTTCTTGACGTGAGAAGGACCTCCTCGACCTCTTCCGGAAGACCCAGCAGGGCTGTGAGGGACGAGGCCAGGTTCGGGTGGAACACCCGCCCCTCCTCTTGTGTTAGCAGGCCCGGGGCACAGCCCAGGGGAAACGGGGGTTCGGATGAGAGCTGGAGCAAGAGTGGGGACAACAGCTGTCGAGGCCATGAGGGAACAACAAGGATCAGCTTGCTCCCATTGAACTTTGTCTAGGATCCTCGCAATGAGAGGAGTGGGAGGAAACGTGTAAAGAAGCTCAGAGGTCCAACTCAAGAGGAACGCATCCGGGGCCTCCCTGCTTGGGTGGGAGATCAGTCCGCAGAAGCAGGGGAGCTGCATGTTCGTTGGGCTGGTGAACACGTCCATGGTCAGGGTCCCCCACCGATGGAACAATAGGCCAGCCACCTCCGGGTTCTGCCGTCACTCGTGAGGGTGGAGGATCCTGCTGAGTTTGTTCGCGAGGACGTTCTCATGGCCTGGATGGTAGATCTCTCGTAGGGTCATCCCCTGATGGAAGGCAAAGGAGCAGAGGAGGACCACCTCCTGGCAGAAGAAGCGGGAGCCTGTGCCCCATCCTTGTTGATGTAAAACATTGCTACTTGGTTGTCGGTCTGCACGAGTACCGAATTCCCTCTCAGATGGTCCTCGAAGGCCTTCAGGGCACATCGGACCGCCTGAAGCTTGAGCAAGTTTATTTGCTGTTGGAACTCTTCGGGTGACCATTGGCCCTGAGTACACAGCACACCGCAGTGGGCTCCCCACCGCAGCAGGGAAGCATCCATCGTCAGGACGAGCTCGTGCTGTGGGGTTTGGAAGGGCAGCCCTCGGAGGAGGTTGCGGTGGTCCTGCCACCAGTCCAGGGACCTGCGAAGGTTGTGGAAGAGCCGAATAGGGTCTCTGAGGCGACCTGAGCCCAGGCTTCACTGAGCACTGAGGCACCACTGGGCTGTCCGCATGTGCATGCGGGTGTGGGGGACCACATGGACGGTGGAGGCCATATGCCCCAGAAGGTGCAGCATAGTCTGCGCCGTGACCAGAGTGTTGCTCTGGACCTGAGTCACCAGGGCTCGGAGGCGGGCTGCATGGTCTGCCGGCAGGAAGGTGGTCGCCCGCCGAGTGTCGAGACGTGCACTGATAAACTCCAAGGCCTGCACTGGTTCGAGGTGGGACTTGGGGTAGTTGACGAGGTACCCTAGATGCTCCAGGAGGATCATGCACGATACCGCCGATCGAGCTTCCTCGACCGAGGACCCCGTGACGAGCTAGTCATCAAGGTAAGGGAAGACCGGTACATCCTGCCGTCTGAGGGAGGAGGCGGCCGTGGAGAGACACTTTGTGAAGACCCACGGAGCAGATGGGGGCCCGAAGGGGAGCCCCCTGTATTGGTAGTGATACCCTTGCACCCTGAAGTGCAGATATTGCCTGTGCTGGGGGTGAATCAAGATGTGGGGGTATGCGTCCCTGAGATCCAAGGAGCATAGCCAATCACCCTGCTGGAGGAAGGGCAGCTGGACGCCAAGTGATAGCATCTTGAACTTCTCCCGCACCAAGAACTTGTTTAACTTTCTGAGGTCAAGGATAGGCCAGAGCCCTCCTGTTTTTTTCGGGACGAGGAAGTACTGGGAATAGAAAACTCTGACCTCTGAGGTGCGTCGGTACCCTCTCGACCGCTCACTGGGTGAGGAAGTTGTCCAGCTGTAGATATGTCTGGTGTGCGGGGAGTCAAGAAGGCTCTGCTGGAGAGAAGGGAGAGGGAAGCCTGTCCAGGCGGAGTCGAAACCCATCTCGGATCACTCGGAGGACCCAGGTGTCCAACGTGACATACACCCACTGAGGGGCTAAGAGGAACAGCCGTCCCCCCACCGGCTGCGAAGCTGCTGGAGGGTGAAAGGCTATGCAGCTGCTGGCGGGCTGAGGCACTGCTGTGGTTTGGAGCTTGGACCCTTTAGGCTTGCGGTGGCTGTGGGGTGCCTTTCCCTGCATCGCTATGGCCGGCGTGGGTGTGGGTGGGTATGGTGGGTATGGTGGGTAATCCCAGTAACGTAAGCCCTTCCTCAGGAAAAACGGCTTCTTAACTGGTTGTTTCTCCCGAGGGAGGGAGGAGGTCTTCTGCGAGAGGCAGGTTCAGGTTACGAACTCCGTTTCTATCTCGACAGCCTTATGCTCCATGGGCTTACCAAAGAGTTGCTCGCCAAGGCAGGGGACGTCCAGGAGCTTTTCCTGGACCCACTGCTCCAAATCCGAGGACTGGAGCTATGCCTGGCATCAGGCCCCGATGCCGGCCACTGGCACATGTGCCAAGGATTCAAATCTGTCATTGACGACACGGGAGAGGTATTTTGAGCACTCCGCAACGGACCTCAGGAGGGGCTCGCCCGTGACGAAACTCTTGAGCTCCTTGGCAAGGTCGCGTAGGAACATGCCCATGTACAGTTGGTAAGCCTGAATATGGCATGTAAGCAGGGACCCCTGATAAGCCTTACGTCCCAAGGCGTCGAGGGCTCTCGACTCCCTACCCGGTGAGATCGAAAAGTGCAACTTTGGACTCTTTTGCTTCTGCATCGTCAATTCTACCACCATAGAGGTGTGGGGAAGCTGGCTCTTCCTAAACCCAGGGCCACGCTGGACCCTGTACATTGCGTTGAGGCGATTACTCACAATGGGCACCAAGGCAGGTGTCCCCCACATGCGGAGTAGCAGCCTGGACAGAATGGGAGGAACCAGGACAGTGAGAAACTCCTGAGGTGGGGACTTGTACTGCAAGATATCGAGCTCTTCAGCTCGAATCTCCTCCTCGGCCTAGGTAGCCAGGTTGAGGGCCCGCACCATATCCCACACGAACACCAAGAAGGTGGTGTGTTCGGGCGGTGAACGCCACTGAAAGGTGGGCAGGGATGGGTCCGAAGGGAGGTCCCTATGGGCGCAGGTCTCCTGGGAGGTATCCCCATCTGACTCCCAACCCGAGAGATCTGAGGAGGAATCAGACTCGGGCTGGTTGCCCTGTCCAGAGGTCGAGGTCCACTTGGAGCCAGAGGCCCTGGAGAATCTCGACTCTGAGGAACGGGAAGGCGAGCGAGACCAGCGCTGAGGACCCTCACAAGGCTCACGGCTCTCGGAGGTTTCCAGGGCGGGTTTTGGAGTCCCTCTTGAGGAAACCTCAGTCTCTGGGCATAAGCCAGCTGTGCTGGGTGTGAGTGCCTGCTGGGCAGCTAAGAAGGCAGAAACGCTGCGCTCCAGTGTCAGCATATGGGATTCCACGCCAAACCAGGGTCACCGGGTTGGGCGTCGAGGAAGAGAGTGGGTTCTCACTGTGATGACCCTCAGGAGACCGCACTCTATCGCTGGAGTCTCCATATCCATATGAGGCTGCTCCTTGTCTGACTCTCGGGAATGCAGAGGGGGTTTGAACAACCAAGCGTGGGAGCGCTCGTGCTTATCCAGAGCCCCTGTCAGCGACTTTGAGATCTTCTTCTTCTTACGCTGCTCCACTTCAGGGGACCCCTGGTCAGAGTGCTGCCTTGAGCATGGGGCCGAGGAGGGGAATCCCACTTGTGGAGAGATGACCAAGGGCATCACCGGGGATTCCGAGGAGACCTTACAGGAAATGTCATCGGACTTCTGCTTACGACTTAGCAAGGCCTTAGAGGACATTTTATTACAAAGCGAGCAGAGCTCTAGATCATGGTCGGCTCCGAGGCACCACAGACAGCAGCCATGGGTGTCCGTAAGCGACATGTTCTTGGAATACCTGTTGCATTTTTAAAACCGGTGGCCATCAGAGCAAAAAGGGCCCTAGCGAGGTCGAAGACCCGTGCGGCTAGCGGTTGGGAAAAAAAGGACGCAAAGCCCACAAGGGAAAAAATGCTACAAAAAACGCCCCCCTTTTGCTTGAAAAGAAAAGGAACAGGGGAGGGACAGGTAGAGGGCCGATGCAATCGGAAAAATAGCAGGCCAGAGGCCGAAAAAGAAACATTTTTTCCAAGGGATGAGGACATGCGTCCGAAGGGCTCCATGGAAAGGGAGACTGAGCAAGATGGCACCCTTGGGCGGAAAGAGGACCACGCATGTGTGGCAGCAATCCCAGGGGCTTTCTTTGAAAGCTGGGAAATTGCTCTGCACGGGCTCCATCGGTGCCGATGTCACCCATAAGTGAGGACTGATTTCCTGCTTGTTCCTGGAGAAATAAGATTCCGGATGTTGAGACTTTAATGGAAGCAGCTGACTTGGATTTAATGGTGGTTATAGCGACATGGTTCACAAAGAACCATGACTGAGTTATAATTATACCGGGCTATACTTTATTTAGCAAGGACAGGGTAGAAAGAAAGGGCAATACCTCAAGAAGTCATTAGTGGGATGGGAACAGCTGGGGGATGTGGAAAAGCAGTGGGCAAAACTGAAAGAGGCTATTTTAAGGGCAACAAACATTTTTATTAGGACAGTAAATAAATGAAAAGGAAAAGAAGGCCATTATGATTCTCAAAAGAAGTAGCTGAAAAAGTAAAGAAAAAGAGTTCACAGAAAGAGGAAGACAAACATTAATATTTGGAACAGCTAAGATAGGAAAATAGTCAGGAAAGCAAAGATATAAATGGAAGAAAAAAAATAGCCAATATAGTAAAATGGGACAAAACATTTTTCAGATATGTTAGTAACAGAAGGCAGTGCAAAAGCGGTCATGTCAGACTGAAGGGTGAAGGGGCTGATGAAAATAAAGTAGAATTGTTCAACACATATTTCTGTTCTGTGCTCATAGATGAATGGCCAGGAGTTGGACATCAGAAAATAATGACAAACAACAGGAGTGAGACGCATCTTGAACAATTTTCAGAAGGCTGCGTTTATGAAAAGCTAGCTAAAAAAGTAGACAAAGTGATGGGGCCAGATGGGATACATCCAAGAGTACTGAAGAAACTTAGTAAAGTTATAGTGGCTCCACTGTCTGACCTTATCAATATTTCTTTAGAGTCAGGAGTGGTCTCAGAGTACTGGAGTAGGGCGCATGTGATCCTTTTACACAAAAGTGGAAATAAGGATGAGATTGGGAACTACAGGCTAGATAGTCTGACCTTGTGGTGAATAAACTAATGGAAACACTGTTAAAAGAGAGGATAGTGAGGTTTCTGGAATCCGATTGATAGCAGGATTCGAGTCAGCATGGTTTTGTCAGACAAATATTGAAGAATATCGAGTTTCTCCACGCGGGGCTCCTCCTCCAACTCGTGGCGAGCACTAGGTCCTGCGCCATGTCGCAGATGAACTCTAGAAAGGGGGTGTCCTCGGAAGGTGACCGTTGCCTCTGGGTCGGTGGAGAGGGGTTCGAGGGGAGATCTTGGTGAGACTGAGTCTCTGGGGAGGTTTCCCTGTCAGACTCCCACTGAGTAGTCCATGGAGGACTCAAGGTCAGGCGGCTCGAGATGGGTCGGTGACCCGTGCTGGGGTCCCGAGGTTGAAGCCTGCCCGGAACCAAAGGTGCTTGCCCGAGAAGATCTCATGCCTGAGGACCAGGATGGAGATTGAGATCCATGCCGAGGACCCTCATGAGGCTTCTGCCTCTCGGGGGTCTTTGTGGCGGTCTGGGGAGTCCTCGAGGTCGAGGTCCTTGCGGTCTTGAGGCATGTGCTGGCGGGGCTGGGCAACAGCGCCTGCTGGGCAATGAGGAACGCAGAAATGCTGCACTCCAAGGCCAGCATTCGGGCCTCCCACTTGGGAGTGGGGCCCTGCAACACCAATGCCAGGGTGGCCAGGTCAAGTGTCGAGGAGAAGAGGGGGGTCCTTGCTGGGACAACACTTGGGAGACCGGGCGCCTTCGCTGGAGGCCTCCATATCAGTTCGAGGTACCTTACTGGGCTGCTCCGTCTCCGATTCTAAAGTCTGCTGAGGGGGGCTGAGTGACCGGGCACATGACCTCTCACGCTTGTCTGGCACCCTTAACAGAGTCTCAGCCTTCTTCTTCTTCTTCCTCTCGCGTTCGGGCGACCCCTGTTCAGAGTGCCGCCAGATCCGGGAAGGAGCCTTGGGAGACCCAGGGGCTGCAGGGCCAAAAAGCGGGAGGCTATTGGGGATACTGGGGCTACCTTACGGAACAGATCATCCAGCTTCCGTTTACGACTCTAGATGGCCTTGGAGGACATCTTCTTACAGAGGGAGCATAGCACTGGGTCACAGTCAGCTCCTAGGCACCTGAGACAACAGTCATGGGTGTCTGTGAGCAACATGATTTTGAACATCTATCACATTTCTTAAAACTGGAGGCCATTGGGGGAAAAAGGATCCCTGCGAAATCGAAGATCCTTGACACAGCCAGTGGTTAAAAAGATCGCGAAAGCACGGTAAAATACAAAAAAGGCAAAAAGGGAAAAACCGGAGACGAAGACCGAAGTAGAGGTGCTCAAGAGGTGGGAAGAGGACCGGCAAACGCTGGATAGCAAAAACAGGTTGGAAATAGAAAAAAACCTTTTTCCGTGGATGAGAAGAAAATCCGAAGGGCTCCATGGAAAAAGAAAGACTGAGTAAGATGACACCCTTGGGTGGGAAGGGGACCACACATGCGTGGTGGCATTCCCAAAGGCTTTCCTTGAAAGCTGGGGAAATGCTCCACGTGGGCTCCATCGGTGCCAACGTCACCCATATGTGAGGACTGACTTCCTGCTTGTTCCTGGAGAACTGCTGAAACTGTTCTTGAGTGAGGTGTGGCATTGCCATTTCCCTCAGATATTTCTGGGCACTCTCCACATCACAGGGCTCTGCCCCATATAGCCCCTGGTAAAAATCCTGAAAGATTTTTTCAAGTTCTTCTTGTGTATTTTGTATTTGGCCCTTTTGATCCCGCATTGCCCGTATCTCTTTCGATCCTTCTCTTGTCTTAATTAGTGAAGAGAAGCGTTTCCCTGTTTTATTCCCAAATCTGTATAACTGGTATTGATAATAGAACATGGATTTTTGGGTATGCTACTGTAATATCCAATCTCTGTTTGTAAAGACAGCATGGTTGTCCTTAGTATTTTACTGGGGCATTTCATAAATCTGTGCCTCACTACTCTAAAGTTTCTTTCTAGTTGTATTAACCGCTTACTCTGTTCTTACCTCTTAGCTTTATTATATCCTATGATGTAACCTCTCATTACCACTTTAGGAGTTTCCCAGAATAGTGCCCGGTTATTTCTATGCTCTTCATTATACTGTTCATATTCTGTCCATTGTTTTCTTACATAGGTTTGGAACTCTTGGTCTCCTATTAAGTGCAATGGGAATCTTCATACATTACCTCCAATTTGTGCTCCCCAATCTAGGTCTATCCACACTGGTGCGTGGTCAGATACTGCAATAGGGCCAATCTCTGCTTTCAGGACTTGATCCAAAAATTTCTCTGCTGTAAGAAAATAATCTATTCTGGACCCTGATCCATGGGCGTGAGAAAAATAGGTATAATCCTTCTCTTTTGGGTGTAGAAGTCTCCACACATCAAGGAGCTCATATCCATCGCACATACCTTTTATTCGCCTGGCCCTCCTCGTGCCTTCTCCCACTCCTTGAGTTGACCGGTCTAGGATTTCATCTAATACACTATTGAACTCCCAACCCAGGACCAGTTGAGCTGGGTTTAGGTCCACTATCCGAGTATTGATTTCTTGGTAGAAATCTACTCCATAAGTTTTAGGAGCATATATTGTGCCCAAGGTGACTTGTTTTCCCTGCAGCTCCTCCTTTAGAAATAGGTAGCGTCTCTTGGAATCTGCCCAGACCTTATTAATCTTCATGTTGATATGATTTCCTATCAAGATGATGAGGCGACCCCTGCCTGCTGCCCGATGATGCTCCGTATATCTCCTACCCACCAAAGCATAAGATGGCAAAAAAAACCAGTAAATGGTAACTCCAAGGGGAGGAGGGAGGGTTATGAGGACTGACTCTTGTTTCAGGTGAATAACTATGCTTTATCCAGGAACAAGCAGGAAGTTAGTCCTCACTTATGGGACTCCCAAGCTAGCATAAAATCCTGTAGAAGCCATGGGCGACCCAAAAAACAGACTGTAAAGGACAACAGGGTTTTTACTTATTTATTTAAAAGGTTTTTTATACCTCTTTATGATTTGAGTCAAAGCGGTTTACATTGTAACTTAAACTTGGTAATGTACGTTAAACAGGGACAGTGATAACTTGGATTCTTCTGAGGCAATGGAGGGTTAAGTGACTTGCCCAAGGCCACAAGAAGTGCTACTGGGAATCAAATCCTGCTTTCTTGGTTCCCAAGCCAATGCTCTAACCATTAGGCTACTCCCCCACTCACACTCCTCCACCTGGTTGGCTGGAAGTCCGGCACTGCAGCAGCAACATTAAAAATGTAATCTCTCTCTGGTAGCCTGAACACAAAGGCTGGAAGGAAGGAGTTGCACTATTCCCCAAAGAGGTCATGAAGTACTGCCTGGCTGAAGGTACTATCATGCCATGAGCTCTCTTCCAAGCAGTAGTGCGCTGCGAAGGTGTGCACAGAGGACCAGGTGGCAGCCTGGCAGATGCCCAGAAAGGGCACAGAGCGCAGACCAGTCCCGAAAAGATGCAAGAGGTATCGCAAGACATCTTGCACCACGCAGAAGAGGTTAATACCCCCATCCGTGCACCACAGTGAGAAAGCTTAATGCGTGGAATCCTTACGCGAGGCCAGCAGGACATCTTCCACCTCTCTCGAGAGGCGGTGGTGCGCAAAAGCTAACCTCTCAGCATCCAGGCCATCAGGGCGAGCGACGGGAGGTTGGGATGAAGAAGTGTCACGTTCTCCTGTGACAGCAGGTCCGGACAGCTCCCCAAATGCAGTGGGTTCCTCAAGGTCAGCTGCAGGAGCAGAGGGAACCATGGTTGCCTGGACCACTTGGGAGCAATGAATATGTCTGAGGCCACTCCCACTTATATCTTGAGGAGCGCCCGAGGGACCAGGGGTGTAGGCGTGAACGCATACAGGAAGCCCCTGAACCAGAGGAGGAAGAAGGTATCCCCACCTCCGGTCCCCCAGCTGGTCACCAGGAACAGACATGCGGCAGTTGTGCGTTCTCTGGACTGGCAAAGAGGTCTATCCAGTAGCGAAAGACATCCCCCAGTACTGCCGGGTTCAGCTACCACTCATGGGGTTGGAGGACTCTGCTCAAGCTGTCAGTCAGTACGTTATCCTCGCCAGCAGGTAAACTGCCCTGAGGGAGATGTTCCGTCCTGCTGCAAAGTTCCAGAGGTGAACGGCCTGCCAGCAGAGGTGGTACGAGCCTGTGCCACCCTGCTTGTTGAAGTAGTACATTGCCACCTGATTGTCTGTTTGGATTTGAACCACCTGTCCCATCAGATGGTCCTGGAACACCTGCAGGGCATGGTACTGTGGCAAAGTCAGCTATCCTGAGAGTGGGGGAGGTGAGAAGCATAACGAATTCACCCTAGTTAAGGATCCCCTTCTAGGAGTGCAGGGAGAGAAAGCCACAGCCAGGTTTCAAAGACAGAAAACCCCCAACTAGAACAAGTTTCACACAATGACTGATAAAGTAAGAAAGAGGGATTGCAAGCACGAGGACCAAAGCCCTTACTTTAACAAGTGCACTGATTATTCTAATACCAGAAGGCAGGGGGGATTACCAACACCTGGGAAAGAAGGAGGTGGGGTTAGAATCCTGGAGGTATAAGCCTGGGTTGGATTATGCAGAGAGAGAGAGACGAGAAGGAGAGCAGCCGGGAGAGCAGCTGAGACAGAGGCTGAGAGAAGGAGCTGATTCTTGGAGAAGAGTTGAGCTACCCAGAGCTGAGAGAGCTGAATTCCCTGCAACAGGTTGGCAACAGAGGTGGGGGGCCACGAAGAGGAGACGCTTTCAGATCACCAGAGAGGTTGTCAGCTGAGCAGTCTGACCAGGTCGGTGAGTCAGAACCCATGCAGTTGGGAGAACCAGTGTCAGAGTTGGGGGAAGAAGATTGCTTTATGGATTGCTCTCTATGCCAAGCTCTAGACAGGAGGTCTTGAGGAAAGCTAGCCCTGAAAGAAGTAATTCTCCTTGGAAGTTAACCATATGGCACAAGCAGTGCGGAAGTAAATTCCTGTATGTTTTAAAAGGGAAATTTACTGCAACGTAAGCCTGATCTGGAAGCTCTGATTCATGCTTGCTTATCACCTGTGTTTGAACTGTGCAACGGCAAGAAAAGCCAAGTTAGCTGCTATAAGAGTTTTTGCTTGCTCCTCTCCTATATGAAAAGCCTGCTAAGAGTTTTGATAACAGCTTGGAATGCTTATTTTGTTCTAAGTTTGGTTTCACGTAGAAATGCAGCCTAGGGAGGTTTTTGAGGCTGGCAGAAACCAAACTGATGTAGAAGAATTAAGCTTGAATTTTTCTTTATGCTCTGTTTAACAAGGACTAAAAAAGGAAAGTGGCAGCCTAGTTTCTAAAGGCAATACTTCTGCAAGTAAGAGGACTTTAAGACGCCATTTCTGAGTTCTTTTGGTTTGTTTGCCATTATTTGCTGTACCTTAAGCAAATCCTACAGTTATAATCCTCGTAAATGATACCTTGAACCTGCTGTGTTTTTCTGTTATGGAAATAAACTTCCTGTTACAAGCCTTACCCTCGGTTACCTCAACTACAAACCTTCTACTTAAAGCACCAACATATTTTAGCAGTACTACACTTCCCAGAAGCCAACACGAAGAAATAGGCTGCTAAGAGCTGATAGAAGGAATCTTCAACCACCACGCCCCTCGACCACTAAAGGCAAGTGGCTTTGGGCGTTGTGCTTGTGACAGTATACTGCCCTGAGATCTAGCAGGTTGATGTGCAAGGCACTCTCCCCTGGAGACCATGGACCCTGCAACTGCAGGTGATTGCAGTGGGTTTTCCAGCACAACTTGGACACATCTGTGATGAGGATGCGCTGTACTGGAGGAGCCTGAAAAGGCAGACTGTCTCTGAAGTTGAGGGGGACCTGCCACCAGGCAAGGGATGTCACCAGGGCCAGTGTCACCTGGATCCTGTCCTCCAAGTGGCCAGAAGCCTCTGTCCACTGGGCATTGAGCGTCCACTGGGTCTGTCGAATGTGAAGGCGAACAAAAGGCGTGATATGGACCGTAAATGCCATGTGCCCCAACAGGCGGAGCATCTGTCTGGCTGTCACTGCTGAGCAGCCCTGCATGTCTTGTGCCAGAGCCGAGAGGCGCAGCACACTGTCCTGCAGAAAGAAGGCCCGTACCTGGGTGAAATAAAGAAGGCTGCCGATGAACTCTAAGTGCTGGGATGGAAGCAGATGAGACTTTGGGAGGTTGACCACAAACTCTAGGTACTGTTGCAGCCCTATGGTGTGGTGAGCTGTGTTGCGCACCTCCTCCAGTGAGCTGATTCTGATGAGCCAGTCATCCAGGTAGGGAAAGATGAAAACCCCCAGGAGACGCCAGGCATTTAGTGAACATCCAAGGAGCCGCAGCCAGTCCAAAGGGAAGCACTCTGTATTGGTAGTGCCGGTCTCCAATCATGAACCAGAAGTACTGATGGTGCCTTGGATATATCAGGATGTGGGTGAACGCATCTTTGAGATACAAGAAGCATAGTCAGTCTCCTTGCAGGAGGTAAGGCAGAAAGGTTCCAAAGGATACCATTTTGAACTTTTCCTTGGCCAGGAAGAAGTTGAGGTCCGCAGTCCAGAATGGGCCTGAAGCCCCTGGTTTTCCTGGGGACAAGGAAGAAGCAGGAGTAGAACTCCTGGCCCTGGAAGGGCTGGGGAATGATCTCTACCACATGATCCTTGAGCAGGTTCTCAAGATCCCTCTGAAGGAGCTCCTTGTACAAGGGGTTCATGGATATTTCCCCTGGAAAGTAGGAAGGAGACAGCTGAAAGAAGTGAAGAAGGTACCTCTCCCTGACCACTTGCAGCACCCAGGCGTCTGTGCTGATGTCTGGCCATAGATGTGCGAAGTGACCCAGCCACCCTCCCATGAACCTTGGGCCCATTATGCCCAAGGAGTCAAACTCCCCTCTCAAAGGCTGCATGCGCCTCCGGTGCTGTTTGGAGCTTGGGAACATTTGGCTTACGGGGGCCGTGCCCCTGTGTCTTGGCTGATGCCCCTGAGGGGGGGCCTAGTAGGCTGGAAACTTCTTGGTCTTTGGGTGGAAGGACTTTTTCCCCAAAGCCTTCTGACGGGAAGGGTCAGCAGTCTTCCTGGACAGCTGGGTTCTGATCAAGAATTCTTTCTCCAGCTCGTCGGCCATCTGGACTTGCCAAAGAGGTTCTCTCTTGTCCTGAACCCACTGCTCCAGGTTGGAGGACAGTAGCCAATCAAGGCATTGGACACTAATGCCCACCCCAGCTACCTGAGCCACCAACTTGAACCGTCGAAGGCTGCCCAAGATTGAAACTTGAAGCACACCTTGACTGAGGAAACCATGGTCCTGAAGTGTTCAAGAGGTTCACTTGACAGTCCAACCGAGAACCCGGCGAGTTCCTTCGTCAGGTCTCTCAGGTACATGTCCACGCACAGCTGGTATGCCTGAATCCGGGCTATGAGCATGGAGTCCTGGAAACACTTCCTACCAAGTGCATCCTTCCTGCCTGGAGGCACCGAGGAGTGCGTCTTCTAGCTCTTTATGCAACGCATGACTGACTCCACCACCATGGAGTTTTGAGGCCGTTGTACTTTTTGGAAACCTGAGCTCCGGCTGACTGGATACTGCGAATCGAAACAATGGTTCACAATCGACACTGTCACTGGTGTCTCCCAGATCCAGAACAACAGCTGTTCCAGGATGTCATGATGAAGGATGCTGTCGGGGGACTCCTCATCTATCTCCCAAGCCGATGCAGAGTCAGAGGAATTGTCGAACGCCAAGCACTTTTTGGACAAACTCAGCATCAACTCCCCCCCGGTGTCGGTACTCCGATGCAGTGGTGCCAGACAATAAGTCATTTCAAAAAATTCAAAAGCAAAGCACTCAAATAAAACAAAAAAAACAACTTGAGTATCCTCCAGGGACGTCCTCACTGAGAACGGCCCCATGGCCACTGCTGATGATATAGAGGTACCGGTCATTGTGCCCCACTACGCTTTGAGGAATGCAGAGAAACTGAATTCCAGGGCAGCTATCCTGGCTTCAATGGCAATTGGCTCCACAGCAGTTGACAAGGGTCTCAAGTTGTTCCAGCACAGAGCCACAACCCTTGTAGGGGAATCACTGATGGTGATAGCGTCAGTGAACCTGACCCGATCCCCCAACACCGTGGGAGTATCCTCCCGCTGGGGCTGCTTGGAGGGCTGTTCCCAGCCGTCACTGTTGGTGTTGGGTCAAGGGCTCCACGCCCTGGAGCTGGAGGTCTTAACTGTCCACAGGGAAGATCCTCAAAGGACGATCCACGGTCTGAGGCTCCATGACCCCGGGGCTCCAACCAAGCCCGGGCGCGTAACAACGAATCACATGACACCAGTATTGAGGACAGGGATTCTACCCCGATGTCGATCCCGAGGCAGACTTGCCAAACAGCTTCCCCTGCCAACTATCACGTTCCTTGCGGATCTTCGGCAACATCTTTTGGAAGAGCGGGCAGGTAGATACGTCGTGGTCCGCCCCAAGGCACATAATGGTGGACCGTGTGGGAAATGCTGTGGTTGCACTTGCCACACTGCTTGAAACCGCTGACCGATGCCGTAGTGGGAAAAACGACCCCGTGAGATCAAACTCAGACATCTGTCAGCCAGGCCACGAGCAAAGACCTCTGCATAAAAGCAAAAGGAAAGTGTCACAAGGTAGACCTAGGGCAACCCGAGAAAAGGCAGATCAGCATGAATGATCACAGAAAAAGTGACAAGGTAAACAAAGAAATGTTTGATGGTTGCTATGGACAACCTAGGCACACGTGCACAGAGCCCATGAGGACACACCCAGACAGCAAAGGAAGGGAATTCGCTTTGCCTGATCAGGATCAGCTGGGTGGAGGTGGAGTCAGGAAACACGAAGATAAAATAGGCTCCCAAACAATTAGAAGCAGAGAGGAGTTGAGGCAGCAAAGGTCACAATCCGAGAGGCAGCAGCAAATACAGTTGAAGCCGTGGAAAGCCTGGAGTTGGTGTGAAAGAGAGGAAGAGAGTGAGAATGGGTCATTGAAGCAACAAGGGAGCCAGCGTGAAGGTTGGAGAGAATCCAACGACCTGTGTGAAACAGTGGGAAGGCAGCAGCCTGAGAGTGTGTATGTATATGGAAAACAAGAGAAACGTGGGAAGACTGCAATAGCAGGTACCGGTGCAAGTAGTGAATGTAAGGGCTATTGGCTACATGAGAGGGAAAAACCCTGGAGGTATAGAAACAGCCCCATAAAGCCAAGCTATCTAGAGGCTGAGAATAACTTTTCCCCTGGTTATAGAAAGCCTAGGAGAAGAAGGATTTACTTGCCAGAAGAAGTTGAAGATTTTCCCAATCAGTGTGAGCTCCCAGCTTCTAGAAAATCCTCGTCAAAAGCTTTGCAATCTAGCTCAGCTGAGTTCCGAGGGCTAGCTCTGAACAGGCAGGAAGCCTACCGTAATTATCCAACTAGCAGAATAAATAGAGACCTGAGCCATCTGCTAAGATACCAGCAGGGGCAGAGCTCTGAAAGGCTCAGCTCAAAGTTATATGGTAGTTCCCAGAGAGGCATTTCTTCAGAGGGAGAGAGAAACTTCCTGGGTAACGAACTAAGCCAGCCATACTCTCATTCCACGTCTGACGTTAAGAATGAAAATGCTAATGAACCTGAATTGATGGAGTGTGAAAGTTCTGAAGTATCTGTAAGTCCAGAATTGATGGATTGTTCTCTAACTGTAACTGAGTCAGAGTTCTCATTAAGATAAACGCTTACTGTGTGACCTTAGCTCCAGTGATAGAAGCTGCATGCTGCATCTCACTCACTCTCCAGCCAAACAGACGTGAGCTGTGCTATAGCTGTGATATCAGCCACGAGAGAAAGGATCTGTAATTGAAACAGTTAGGCTGTTTGTTCTTTTGTTTTGTTTAAAGTTTAAAAGCTGAAGGAAGCTGTTTGTGTTGCTCATTTAACTTTTGTTTATGCCAAAGTTGGTTCTTAATTTATGTTTACCTGAAGATAAAGAAACCTCAAGGGACGGGGAATAAAACCCTAAACTTAAAAAGAAGTTTTCTTTGTGATTTGTACAAGTAAAGGCACAACTACCACCCACGCAGGGCCAAGCAGTACCAGTTGCCACCGCTTGGGCTCACAGGGTGTGACAAAAGAAAAAAACACAATGCCGAGGTGGTGGACTTGGGTGGCGGGAAGATGATCGTAACCAATCCTGGCAAAAGCACGATGTCAAACTTGAAGAATTAGGGAGAAATATCAACTTTAACAGGGGGTCACAAACAGGATGTCTGCTCGGCAGAAAAAAGAAGACTGAGACAAGATGGCACCTTTAGACAGGAAGGTGACCGCGCATGCACAGGGTAACTCTCAAAGGCTTTCTTTGAAAGGGGGAATGGATCCGTGTGGGTTCCATCGGCACCGACGTCACCCAAATATGAGGACTGACTTCCTGCTTGTTCCCGGAGAAGACACTAATCACTAATCTCTTACATTTTTGAAGGTGTGAATACAGTAAATAGGTAGATAAAGGTGAGCCAGTTGATATCTGGATTTTCAGAAAGCCTTTAACAAGGCCCCTTACGAGAGACTCTTGGGGAAATTAAAAGTGATGGGATAGGAGGCAGTACACTATTGTGGTTTAGGAACTGGTCAAAAGATAAAAAACAGATAGTAGGACTAAATGGCCAATTTTACAAAAGGAGAAAGGTAAATAGTGGAGTTCTGTGATCCTCTGTCTTGAAGGACTAGAAAAGGGGACTGCTACTTCTGGAGAGAGATCTGCAATTGTGAGTATATGCTTCAGGGAATTTTTCTGAAGGGACATCTTTGGATTAAAGTTGATTAATCTGTGAACCCAGTGTATTTATTAAATCAGTCAGGGCCTAGAAGCAGCAGTTTAAGTTTCAGTTTAAAATTAAAACACAGAGGAGAGCTTTCTGGTTAGATTTAGAACCCAGTAGAGAGCTTTTAGTTTAAATTTAATACTTACTCAGGGCCTAGTAGCAGCAAAGTGCTTTAGCTTAAATTTAAAACACAGAAGAGAGCTTTCTGGTTAAATTTAGAACCCAGCAGAGAGCTTCTAGTTTAAATTTCATAAGAAGTCTGAGCCTAGCAGCAGCAAAGAGCTTTAATTTAAATCAAATTAGAATATAGCTTAGTATAAAAGGCAAAACAGGAACAGTATTCTTTGAGCAACAAATAAAGTCTTCAAGAGACCTTTACAAAGAGGCCTTCTACCTAGGGGGCAAGAGACCTGTGAAACTTTTTCAATAGGTTTTAAAGCCAGGTGGCAGGTCAAAAGGCCATTTTGAAAGACTCCTTCTATCCAAGCAAGTACTGTTAATCACCCAGGAAGTTGGTCACAGCTTACCTCAGAAGCACAGGACAGGGTACTGTGTAAGCCCTCTTTTAATAAGTCTTATTTCCCCCTCCCTCCCTCCCCAACACCCACCCAACCCTGGGATAATCATAGCTTTATAGGTACTTACACATCTTAAAGGAGGTGCTCTCAGATGCAGCTCGTTATCCAAATCAGTCATATACTAAGGACCTGAGATTAATTAGCTTCAGGTGAACAAGGTATATTAAACGTATTAGGTACACTTTTATTAGTATAAGTATCCACAGCCAACCCTTAGTAAGTAAAGAACTTAAAGAGCTAAACACAAGTTTAAAACTAAGATGCAGAAAACAGCAAAGAGATGGGGGCTTTCCAGTCTTTTGCACTGAGTGTCACATATATGATTTTCTCACAGTTGGTGAGAGGTCTTACCTGTGCACTAGGTGCAAGGAGCACTTTGCTCTCAGGGAACGAGTCTGTTTTCTAGAGGCTAGAGTAGCAGACTTGGAAGACATAAGAAAGACAGTGAGGTACATAGACGAGACCTACGGGGATATAGTCCTGAAGTCCCACCTCCAGTCTGGCAGCATCCCTGTTGCCATAGAGGAGAGAGGTCACATGACAGGAGAGCATCACCCTGGTGTGGCAGGAAGTGATCCTGTAACTAGGATCTGTCCTCCAGGTAATGTAAAACCCTCTTGCACCGAGGAAGTTTCTCCAGGGCCATGTGCCCATGAGGGAAGGGTTAGGACAGCCGTTATAGTAGGTGATTTGATCATTAGGCATGTA
The DNA here is from genome assembly GCA_033557465.1 of Ichthyophis bannanicus. NCBI lineage: Eukaryota > Metazoa > Chordata > Amphibia > Gymnophiona > Ichthyophiidae > Ichthyophis > Ichthyophis bannanicus. The sequence continues at coordinate 427,941,112 of CM066034.1, read as the reverse complement.
GATAGCTGAGTGGCTGGTGGACATGAGGATCGCCAGGTAACATGCCTGCCTGGTGCGAAGGTAGAAGACCTCACGCGCCACCTAGATAAGGTCTTAGATAGTGCTGGGAAGCAGTCTGCTATCTTGGTACATGTCGGTACCAATGACATAGGAAAATGTGGTTCTGGAGGCTAAATTTAGGCTTTTAGGTAGGAAATTGAAATCCAGAACTTACAGGGTAGCTTTCTCCAAAATGCTTCTCGTTCCACGCGCAGGACCCAAAAGACAGGCAGAGTTCCGGAGTCTCAATGCGTGGATGAGACGATGGTGCAATGATGAGGGTTCTGGATTTGTTAGGAACTGGGGAACATTCTGGGGAAAGGAGGGGATCTTCCGAAGGGATGGGCTTCACCTTAACCGGGATGGAACCAGGCTGCTGGCATTAACCTTTAAAAAGGAGATAGAGCAGCTTTTAAACTAGATAATAGGGGAAAGCAGACAGTCGCACAAGAGCGCATGGTTCGGAAGAATGCATCCTTGAAGGATACTACCAAAAGCAGAGAGGTTCCAAAAAAGAGTAAAGTAGCCCAAATGCCCTCGAGTATGGAGCAGACAGAGCTTAAAGATAGTTACTCACCTGTTACAGGTGTTCTCCAGGAGCAGCAGGAATCAGTCCTCACATATGGGTGACATCGGTGCCGACGAAGCCCCCATGCGGAGCATTTCAACAGCCTTCAAGGAAAGCCTTTGGGCATGCAGCACGCATGTGCGGTCCCCTTCCCGCCCAAGGGTGCCATCTTGCTCAGTCTGATGACATAGCTAAAAGGCAGCAAAAAAAACAAAATGAAGAATATGACTGCAACACCAGGGGAGGAGGGAGGGTCGTGAGGACTGATTCCTGCTGCTCCTGGAGAAAGCGTAGTTACTCACCTGTAACAGGTGATCTCCGGGAACAGCAGGAATTTGGTTTTCACATATGAGTATCATCGATACTGATGGAGCCTGCGCAGGAATGCTCCCCTGCATCCAATAAGAATGCTTTTGGGAGCATTCCTCAGCACATGCGCGCAGCCTTCCCTTCTTTCCAACTGTCCCTCTTCTATTAAGTTTGTAGCTGAGTGAAAGGATAGAGGAAAAGAGGAAAGAGATAGAGAGACAACTCCTAGAGGAGGTGGGTGGGTTGTGAAGACTAAATTCCTGCTGTTCCCGGAGATCACCTGTTATAGGTGAGTAACTACGCTATCTCCAGGAACAAGCAGGAATGTAGTCTTCACATATGGGGACTCCCTAGCTGAAGATGCCAGGGAGATAGCCCCAGGAAGGTGCCACCCTAGAAAGGTAGGCATCCTTCCTCCCATGGATCTCTGGCATTCCACCAGGGTTGGTGGGTAGGAGTTGAGTTAGGTCTGAAAGAGACTTTGAAGAACAGCTTGGCCAAAGAATGCATCCCGACGGGAGGCTTTATCCAGGCAGTAGTGGGCTGTGAAGGTGTGTACCGAAGCTCAGGTGGCTGCTCGACAAATGTCATCAATAGACCCAGAGTGGAGATTAGCCATAGAAGTTGCCATGGCTCTCACATTATGAGCTGTGACATAGCCTAGAAAAGGAAGACCCTTACTCTCATAAGCAAAGGATATGCATTGGGCAATCCATTTAGATAAAGTCCTTTTGGAGACTGGAAGTCCCAAATGACTAGAGTCAAAAGCTATAAAAAGTTGCGAGGACTTTCTATGTTGCAGTGTTCTTTGTAGGTAAAAGGCTAAGGTTTCTTTCTGCATTAGAGGTGTGAGGTCTCGGAAAAAATACAGGAAGATAAATTGATTGATTTAAATGAAAAGGTGAAACCACCTTTGCATAAAGTGTGGATGAGTTCTAAGAACAACCTTATCATGATGAAACCTAGTATAAGGAGGATCAGCCACTAAAGCTTGCAGTTCACTAAAGCGACGTGCAGAGGTGATTGCAATTAGGAAGATGACCTTCCAGGTCATAAACTTAAGGGTTGTAGTGGCCAAAGGCTCAAAAGGCGACTTCATGAGCTGCCCGAGAACTAGATTTAGATCCCATCCCATCCCATGGTAGTGGCTTGATGGGAGGCTTGGTTAACAGAAGACCTCTCATAAATCTGGATATGAGTGGATGAGAGGAAATTGGTTGTCCATTCAAAGGCTTATAAGAAGCTGCAATTGCACTAAGATGGACTCTTACCGAATTGGTCTTTAGACCAGAATTCGATAAGTGAAGGAGATACTCTAGTATCGATTCTAAAGGTATGACAAGGGGGTTTAATCCCCTCTTGGAGCACCATATAGTGAAACGTTTCCACTTGAAGGCATAAGAACTTCTTGTGGAAAGTTTTATAGAAGCCTGAAGGATATCCTTTACCTGTTAGGACAGGTTGAAATCCTGGAGGTCTAAGCCTTCAGCAACCAGGCCGTGAGATGCAGGGACCGGGGATTTGGGTGCCATAGTGTCCCGTCCTCTCGGAAAAGGAGATCTGGAACATGCCCTAACTCCAGAGGTGCAGCTTGAGAGAGATGTAGAAGCAGGGGATACCACGGTTGGCATGGCCATCGTGGCGCTATGAGAATCATGCAACCCCTGTCTCTCTGAAGCTTGAAGAATGTTCTGGGGATGAGGGGAATGGGTGAGAAGGCATAAAGGAAGTCCTGACCCCAGTGAAGGAGGAAGGCATCCCTTGCCTGACAATTGTGAGCCGGAATCCTGGAACAGAACCGGGGAAGTTTGGCATTCAGTGGACTTGCAAAGAGGTCTATGTCTAGAGTGCCCCAGAGATGAAAAATCTTTGCCACCTGGTCTAGGTGGAGAGAGTTTGTCTGCCCAAAGGTTTTGAATGCCTGGAAGATATACCACTAGAAGGTGAATTTGATACTCTCTGGTGAGGGCCCACAGTCGTAAAGCTTTGTTGCATAACGACAGAGAGCCTGTCCTGCCCTGCTTGTTCACATAGAACATGGCTATTTGATTGTCCGTCTGGACTAGGACTGTCTTGTTCTGAGCTGGGCGTGTAATACTCGAAGAGCTAGATAGATATAGTAACATAGTAAATGACGGCAGATAAAGACCAGTGTGGTCCATCTAGTCTGCCCAGCAATATGGCAGGAGTAGGTGCACCCCTACCCATGTCTTTGCTTAGTGGTGCACCCACCAGGAGCAGGTGCACTCCTCCTCATATCTTTGTTTCTTTGTTTGTTTAGGGGTGAACCCACCGCTCCTCCCCCCCATTGCTCCATGTAGGACACCCCCTATTTGTTGAGAAATTAGATGGTTCAGTTTATTTAGATTTAATCTTGTTGCTGTAAAGTGATCCACTGTGTCTATCCCAGGCCACTTTGAATTCTGTCACTGTGTTTGCCCCCACCACCTCCATCGGGAGGGCATTCCAAGCATCCACCACCCACCACCCTTTCAGTAAATAAGTATTTCCTGACATTGCCTTTCAATTTACCACCTTACAGTTTCAGGTCATGCCCTCTAGTTTTACAGCTTCCCCGTCTCTGGAAGAGGTTTGTTTGTTCATTATTTCTCTTTAAGTATTTAAAGGTCTGACTCATATCTCCCCTATCCCTCCTCTCCTCCAAAGTGTACATATTTTAGGTCTTCAAGTCTCTCCTCATAAGGCTTCTGACGCAGGCTCCAAATCATTTTAGTCGCCTTCCTCTGAACAGCTTCCATTCTTTTTACATCCTTTGCAAGATACGGTCTCCAAAACTGAACACAGCATTTCAAGTGAAGCCTCACCAGAGACTTAAGAACATAAGATATACAGTGGCACTAGTACCCCTTCCTTTCTGCTGGTAATTCCTCTTCGAATGCAGCCCAACATCCTCCTGGCTTTTGCCACCGCCTTGTCGCACTGTTTTGCCACCTTGAGATCTACAGAAATAATCACACCGAGGTCTTTCTCCTGCTCCGTGCACACCAACCTCTCGCCCCCTATCGTGTACATTTCCTTTGGATTTCTGCTACCCAAGTGCATGACACTGCACTTCTTCGCATTAAATCTCAGTTGCAAAGCATCAGACCATTTCTCCAGCTTTTGCAGATCCCTCCTCATGTTCAGCACTCCCTCGGGGAGTCCACTCTGTTGCAAATTTTCGTGTCATCTGCAAAAAGACAGACTTTTCCATTTAGTCCTTCAGCAATATCACTCACAAATATATTAAACAGTGCCGGGCCCAGGACCGAACCCTGCGGCACCCCGCTAATCACCTTCCTTTCATCTGAGTGAGCTCCATTTACCATCACCTTCTGTCGTCTGTCAGTCAACCAATTTCTGATCCAGTTTACCACCTTGGAACCCATCCCCAAACTACTGCATTTATTGATAAGCCTCCTATGAGGGACAGTATCAAAGGCTTTGCTGAAATCCAGGTAGATGACATCCATCGTATGTCCTTGATCCAGTTCTCGGGTCACCCAGTCAAAGAACTCAATCAGATTTGTCTGGCAAGATTGCTCCTCGGTAAGACCATGTTGCCTCGGATCCTCTAAACCTCTGGTTTTGAGAAAGTTCACTATTCGCTCTTTCAGGAGCGTCTCCATTACCTTTCCCGCCACCGAGGTTGCTCTTAATTCCAGGAGGTTTATGTGTAGACCAGCCTCCTGTGGAGTCCAGGTTCCCTGGGTAGAGAGATTCAGGTGTGCTCCCCAACCCACCTGTGATGCATCTGTTGTTAGGGAGGCCTGAAAGAGGGGTTGCTGGAAAGGAGACCCCACTGTCAGATTTTCTAGTGATTGCCACCATTGGAGGGACAAAATTAGTCGTTGAGAGTTTATTATTTTGTCTGATAAATGTCCTGAGGCCTGTGTCCACTGTGTGGATAGGGTCCAGTGAGCTGCTCGCATGTGGAGGCGAGCATATGGGACTACATGAACTGTGGATGCCATATGTCCCAGCAACTGCAGAAGCTCTCGAGCAGTTAGGAAGAATTTCCCTGCTGCTTGATAAGCCAGGTACATTATGCGAAGACACCGGGCCTGTGGAAGGAAAGCCCTTGCCTGTCTGGTATCTAGACAGGCCCCTATGAATTCTAGACATTGGGAAGGAACAAGTTGGGATTTTGGGAAGTTTATTACCAACCCCAAGTACTGGAGGATTCGCACTGTGCGAGACAGTGCAGTACTGGCCTCTGCAACTGTAGGGGCTCGAATGAGCCAGTCGTCGAAGTAAGGGAAGACGAATATCCCCAGGGTTCACAGAAATGCAGCTACTACTGCCATGCATTTTGTGAATACTCTTGGTGCTGAAGCCAGGCCAAAGGGAAGAACCCTGTACTGGAAATGCTTTCCCTTGAAAAGCAATTGTAAGAATTTCCTGTGATCTGGATGGATCAGAATGTGAGTGTATGCATCCTTTAAGTCTAGAGAGCAAAGCCAATCCTGGCTTTGAAGGTATGGCAGAAGACTTCCTAGAGAAATCATTTTGAACTTCTCTCGGAACAGGTATTTGTTCCATTCTCTGAGGTATAGAATAGGTCTGTGTCCTCGTGTTTTCTTTGGAATAAGAAAATAGAGGGAGTGGAAACCTGCACCCCGTTGAAGAATGGGTACCTCTTCTATTGCCCCTTGGGCAAGAAGTGTTGAGACCTCGTGATCTAGCAGATTGTCTGCAGAGGTTTGAGAATTGAATTGTCTTAGAATTGTAGGAGGGGGCATGCTGTGAAAATGGAGCTTGTACCCCTCTCCTACAGTGGACAGAGTCCAATCTTCTGCTGTTATCTGATGCCATCTGTTGGCAAAGGGGCATAACCTGCCTGGGATATTGGGAGGTTGGGGACCCCTCAAAGGCAGGAAGGCTAAGCTCTCTAGGAAGGAGTCAAAGCCCTTGAGGGGGCTGAACCTGTGGAGCTGGTTGGGCTCTCTGGCTTTTTGGCTTCTTTTGCTGTCTAGTTTGTTCGTTTTGGGCAACCTGACCGAGTTTGACTTTGTAGGGTATAGGAAGGATACAATTTCCTCTTTTTGCTGTAAGAGGGTTTTTTATAAGGCTTCCTTTTTGGCTGGAGTGGCTGTAGATTTTGACAATCTATCTAGAGTGGTATTGTCAGCATCTAACTCGTTAGCCTTTTCCTGCCAGTTTTTGCCAAAGAGATTCTCTCCCGTGCAAGGAATGTTGCCTAACTTGTCCTGTACCCAAGTCTCCAAGTCTGATGCCTGAAGCCAGGCAATCCGTCGTGCCCCAATGGCAATAGCAGAGGTTCTGCTGATGCATTCAAAGCCATCAAAGGCTGCACGATTCACAAACTTGGAGACATCTTGAGCATGCTTAACTAGAGCAAGAAAGTCTTGTCTCTTGTCATCTGGGAGAAGTGGGCTCATAAGCTCCAAGTCTCCTGTAACTTCCTTGAGGAACATTCCCATATATAGTATATATGAAGTGATCCTAGCTGAAAGCATGGAAACCTGAAATGTTTAGCGCCCAAAAGTGTCCAGAGTCCTGCATTCACGACCTTGGGGATTGGATGCATGCCTCTTTGCACTTTTCATCCTATGCATGGCTGACTCAACCACCATTGAATGGTGTGGCAGCCGAGTCTTTTGAAATCCAGGACATGGTGGAACTCAATACATAGTATCAAGTCTACTAGAATGAGGAGATATAGTCAGAAGTGTCTCCCACATTCTGAGTATCAAGTTATGCAGAATTTTATAGATAGGCAGAGTGTCTGCCTCGTTTGGAGCTTTAGGATATTGGAGAATTTACAATTCCTTTGCGCTGGATTCCTCTTCAGGAGCTACTATGATTGAAAGGCCCTTGGCCACATCACGAATAAAATCCTGAAAAGACATGTCCTCTGGAGGTGACATTCTGCGTTGGGGAGAAGAGGGATCTTCCGGGAGAAACCCTCTGGTACCAGCAGAATTGTCAGAGTCCTTGGAATCGGAGGATTTGAAGTATTCCTGACTCCGATGCTCATGCAAAGCACGGTCCCGGTATCGATCGGATCTGTCGATTCCAGCCAAAGATGGTGTGGGAAGAATTCCCACCGGGGCCGGTACTGTCGGTACCAGTATCAGTGTCTGTACCGGTGTAGGTATCGGCATCGATATCGATGTCGGTACCGGTGCTTGTTGAACTGTAGGTGTCAACGGTACCGCAGCTGTGAGAAGAGCTGCAATGCTGCGTTCGATAGTGAGGAACCTCTGGTCTATCGATGCTGCTGATGCCTGGGTGTCGGTACCGGTGAAAATGGCCGGGACCCCTGAGCATGGCACAGGTAGTTCTTGCGAGGTCGAGGCCTCGAGAACATCCTGGAGACCCTTTGATGCTTTGGAAGCCGAAGTCTCCAGCCGGGGCTGTTTTGCCGGTGTGGTTCCCTCAAGGGCAATGCCAATGGCCTCTCAATGCTTAGCAGGAGAGCTACCCTTTGAGGACCGGCTTTTTTGTTTAGTTACCTGAGATCCATGGGAGGAAGAGGAGGCTCTTGAAGATGTCAATGCGATGGATCTGGCATCCGAAGAAAAGAGAGTACTGAGCTTTGCAGCCCGGTTCTGTCTTCCTCTATTAGTCATCCCCATACAGGGGAGACATTCAGATGGAGAATGTTCAGGCCCTAAACATTTAAAACACCAGTCATGGGTGTCAGTGATGGAAATGGTACTGCCACACTTAGTACAGTTTTTTAAAACCACTAGTTGGTTTTTCCATGTTTTAGGAATATGGGGCCTAGTGCCCAAAATGGCGCCTAGCACCAAAAAAGAAAAGTTTCTGAAGAGAAACAGTTCAAAGTATAAGGTTATTTTCTGGAAAAGAAAAGAAAAGAACCGGCGGCACCGGTAAGCATCGTGCGGAGGCAAACGTGACCACAAGAAAAAATTTTAAAGACAGAATTTTCTGCGGTGACAGGGTATAGGTCCTGTCAGCTCCATGGAAAACGAAGAACTGAAGAAGGACAGCTGGAAAGGCGGGAAGGCAGCGCGCATGTGCTGAGGGATGCTCCCAAAAGCGTTCCTATTGGACGCTGGGGAGCGTTCCCGTGCAGGCTCTGTCGGTACCGACGATACCCATATGTGAAGACTACATTCCTGCTTGTTCCTGGAGATCACCTGTTACAGGTGAGTAACTACTCTTTCTCCAGGACCAAGCAGGAAGTCAGTCCTCACATATGGGACTCCCCAGCTCTAGGCTACCGGGAACCCAAAGCTGAAAAAATGGCTCCCTCTCAAGAGCCTTAGCATCCGTGATAAGAATACCCTCTGAGAGCGCCCCGGTACGGTAGCCCAACACAAGGGCCAGAGGGTAGGAGTTGCCTAAACCTCAAAGAGATTACGGAGTACCGCCTGTCCGAAAGCACTGTCCCTCTGGGACTCTCTCTCAAGGCAGTAATGGGCTGCAAAAGTCTGGCTTGAAGACTAAGTAGCGGCCCAGCAGATGTCTGCCAACGGAGCAGAGCGGAGATGAGCTACTGACGCGGCTTTCGCCCTGACACGGTGGGATGTGACTCGACCCTGCAGGGAGAGGCCGGCTGCCTTGTACGCCCAGGCGATACAATCTGCTACCCAAGTGGACAAGGTACGCTTGGAGACAGGCAACCCCAGTTTATTAGGGTCAAAGGAGACGAAGAGCTGAGTAGCCCTTCGATGCCCCAGCGTACGTTCTATGTAAAAGGACAACACCCTCTTACAGTCCAGGGTATGCAAGACTGTTTCATCCCGGCTGGTATGCGGCCTGGGAAAGAATGTCGTAAGAACCACCTCCTGGTTGAAGTGGAAGGAGGAGACAACTTTTGGAAGGAACTTCGAATGGGTCCATAGGACCACCCTGTTCTTATAGAACCATGTGTACAGTCTATCAGAAACCAGAGCTTGTAGTTCACTCACACGTCTGGCCGAGGTAAGAGATACCAGGAAGAGCACCTTCCAAGAAAGGTAGCGTAACTGGCAAGTAGCCACCGGCTCAAACGGTGGGCGTGTAAGTTGTTGCAAGACCACGTTCAAATCCCACTCAGTGGCAGGTGGACGAATCGGAGGCTTGAGCAAAAGCAGGCCTCTGAGGAAGCGGGACACCAAGGGATGAACCGACAGAGACCCTCCACCGGTGAATGGTGTGCTGATAGAGCACTGAGATGGACCCGAACAGACTTGGACTTAAGGCCTAGGTCTGACAGGTGAAGTAGATATTGTAGTACTACTGGCAGCAGGCAGGAGAAAGGATCTTCATTGTGCTGAGCACACCATACTGAGAATCTACGCCACTTGAGGGCATAGGACTTCCTGGTGGACTGCCTTCTAGAAGCCAAGACCACCTCCTCAACTTCCCTAGGTAGAAGTAAGGGAGCTAGCACTATCCTTTCAAAAGCCAGGCCATCAGATTGAGGGATCTGAGTTTGGGGTGCAGAAGGGAACCCTGATCCTGAGACAGGAGATTGGGTTGCAACCCCAGAGGGAATGGAGTTTCCACTGCCAACTGCAGAAGAAGTGGAAACCACGGTTGCCTCAGTCATCTGGGGGCTACCAGAATCACCGAGGCCTTGTCCCGTAGAATCTTGAACAGATTTCGGGCCACCAGGGGCGTGGGAGGAAATGCATAGAGGAGGCCCGTAGACCAAGAGATCAGAAACGCATTTGCTGCCATTCTCAGGGGATGCGGTTGTCTGGAGCAAAGCCTGGGCAGCTGACGGTTCAGTGGACTTGCAAAGAGATCAATGGATGGCAGTCCCCATCGTAGAAAGATCTGCTGGACCACCAGTAGATTCAACTGCCATTCGTGAGGCTGGAGAATCCTGCTTAGTTTGTCTGCCAAGAAGTTCTCCAGACCAGGTTGATAAACTGCTTTGAGAAACATGCCTTGTTTGACTGCAAAGGAGCAAAGGGCCTGCGCCTCCTGACATAGGAGTCCGGACCCTGTGCCCCCTTGCTTGTTCACATAGAACATTGCTACTTGATTGTCTGTCTGAACTAAGACAGACTGGTGAGAGAGGGCATGAGAAAAAGCCTGTAGAGCCAAACGGATTGCTTGCAGCTTCAAAAGATTGATCTGCTGTGTGGCCTCTCGAGGAGACCAGAGGCCTTGGGTGCACGTGCCCTGGCAATGTGCACCCCAGCCCTTTAAGGAAGCATCGGTCGTCAGAACCCTTGTGTGTGCTGGGGCCTGAAAAGGTACCCCTCTGAGAAGGTTTGGGAGATGTTGCCACCACTACAAGGAGTCCAAAGGTGGTTTGGATACCTTTACTCTGTCTCGGAGGTCACCTGTGGCCTGCACCCACTGAGCTCTGAGGCACCACTGAGCCGCCCACATGTGCAGATGGGCATTTGGGGTCACACATGTACCGTGGATGCCATGAGGCCCAGGAGCTGCAGGAAGTGCCTGGCGGAGACCTGAGAAGTGCTTTGGAACTGATTGGCCAAGTCCATCAGTCTGTGGGCCCCGTCCTCGGGCAAGTAAGCTCTTGCCTGCAGAGTGTCTAATCTTGCTCCTATAAACTCTAGGTTTTGTGAGGGGAGCAAAGTGGACTTTGCGTAGTTTATGACAAAGCCCAAATGCTGAAGAAGAGAGACAGTGCGAAGAGTGGCTTGTCTGGTCTCCTGGAGAGACTGACCCATGATGAGCCAGTCGTCCAGGTATGGGAAGACAAAAATTCCCTGATTTCTGAGATAGGCCGCCACCACCGCCAGGAATTTGGTGAAAACCCTGGGGGTGGAAGTTAGGCCAAAGGGAAGTACTCTGTACTGAAAATGGTTTCCTCCCACCACAAATCTGAGATATAGTCTGTGGTCTGGATGAATGAGAATGTGAGTGTAAGCATCCTTTAGGTCTAAGGAGCATAGCTAATTCTCCCTGCTGGAGGTAGGGCAGCAGTATCCCAAGGGTAAGCATCTTGAACTTTTCCCTCTCCAGAAACTTGTTTAGGTTTCGCAAGTCTAGGATAGGCCGAAGGCCTCCTGTTCTTTTTGGTACCAGAAAGTACATGGAGTAGAAGCCTTGCCCTTTCAGGTGGTGAGGCACCGGTTCCACCGCCTGTTCCTTTAGAAGACTTGCCAACTCCTGCAGGAGGAGGTTTCTGTGCAGAGGGAGTCTTGGAGGCTCCCCTGGAAAGTAGGAGGGGGGTAGCTGGTGGAAGTGGAGCATGTAGCCCTTTTGGACTATGCTGAGGACCCAGGTATCCCCTGTGATGGCTGGCCACCTCCTGTGCTGAATGGAGCCAGCTGTGGAGAAGAGGCTATGCTGTGGGAGTCAAAACCCCACTTCCCTGCTGTGCAGCAGCCGGAGCTGGCGGCTTGGGGGTCTTCTGCCTATGCCCCTGCCCCTTGACCTGCTGGCCCTGTTGGTGAGCTGGAGAGGCCTGATACTGAGGGAAGGATTAGTAGGCAGCACCCTTCCTCGGGAAAAAGGGCTTCTTTCCCAAGCCCTTCTTTTTCTGAGAAGGAACCGAAGTCTTCCTGGACAGGCTTGTCCTGGTGAGAGTCTCAGTCTCGATTTCCGCAGCCTTTTCAGTCATGGGTTTACCGGAAAGGTTTTCACCTCAGCAGGAGACATCGACCAACTTGTCCTGCACCCATGGCTCCAGGTCTGATGACTGTAGCCAGGCCTGACAGCGTGTACCGATGCCGGTCGCGGCTACCCGGGCTGAAGCCTCGAAACCATCATAGGATGCTCGAGAGATAAACTTTGAGCACTCTTGAATCCCTGTTGACAAAGCCTTGAATCTCTACAAAGGTTCCTCGGAGAGGCCAGCTGAGAACCCGTCAATCTCCTTTGCCAGGTCTCGTAGGTACATGCCCATGTACAGCTGGTAGGTCTGGACACGGCAAGATAGCATAGAGCCCTGGAAGCACTTTCTACCGAGGGCATCCAGGTTCCGGGCATCCCAGCTGGGGGGAACCGAGGAGTGCATCTTCTGACTCTTCAGACGGTGCATGGCTGATCCCACAACCATGGAGTGGCGCGGTAGCTGCGCCTTTTGGAACCCAGGGTTCTTACGGACTTGATAAATAGAATCGACCCGTTTGCTAAGAACCGGCGTTGAGGCCGGTGCCTCCCACATACGGAAGAGCAGCCGTTCCAGCATCGGAGGAACCGGTACAGTAAAGGCTTCCTTCGGAGGAAAATCATACTGGAGGGCATCGAGTTCCTTGGCTCGAGGCTACTCCTCGGCATCCGCAGGGAAGGCCAAGGCCTTGGCCATGTCCCTCATGAAGTCTGAGAACCGGGTATCCTCCGGGGGGGACTGTCTCCAAGGCTTGGACTCCGGTAAGTCCAAAGGGATGCACCGGGTCCGGAAGGTGTCCGGGGACTCCTCGTCCTCCGTCTCCCACTCTGACTCCTCCAAGGAGGAATCGAGCGGCTCCGGCCGTGTGGGCCTCGGTGCCACCTGCCCCGACGACCTCGGCCCCGCACGGGAGGTCAAAGGGGATCTTGACTCGAGACTTCATGGACTTGAGGATCGGCTCGGTCTCCAGGATCGACTTAGACGTCGAGGTCCCGGTGGTCGGGGCAGATACACTGGTCAGACCGGTGATCAGCCCCCGCTGCTGTTCCATGAAGGCAGCCAAGCTGCTCTCCAAGGCCATCAACCTGAGTCCAAGCTCAGGAGACTCAGCAGCCCCCCGACTAGGGCCCCAACGGCGTTGGGCCCAACATCGGCTACCCCGGAGGAGAGTGTACGAGGACAACTGCACTTACGTGACTCAGGGACTCCGGCTCCACACGAGGTAGCTTAGAAGGCCTCTCCGACTCCGAGAACCCCGGGGCGGCGGGAAGGGCTACGCGACCTGGTCCTTGAGGAACCAGGAGCCTCCACCGACGCCGCCCTTCCGAGCTTTTTCTTCCTTCTGTGCTCCCGGGAGGGAGACTCCCTTTCAGAGGAACCCTGATGGCGCTCGGGGTCGGACTCCCGAGATGTCGAAGCCTCTGACGAAGTCCGGGCCCGGCCAGACGTGGAGTCAGAGAAAATTCTCTCACGTTGATGCTGATGGCTCCAAAGCATCTTCGACGACATTTTGCTGCATGGGCCACAGGCCAGCGGGGCATGGTTGGGCCCGAGGCATCGGAGGCAGCAGTCATGTGTGTCAGTGAGAGACATACGTTTCTTGCACCGATCACACTTTTTGAACCCGCTGGCAGCCAACGGGGGAAAAAGGGCCCCTGCAAGGTCAAAAGACCGGACTGCCAGTGAAAACACAAAAAGAGCGCGAACGGTAGTCACAAAGGACAAAAACCGAAAATCAAAACTCCGGACTTGATACCGGTGTACCGAGCCCAGTCAGGAAGGGGAACCGGCGTCAAACCGGATAAGAGAACGCGAAAATCGCAGAAAAAAAATCAACTTTTCCCAGGTGACACAAACTCAAGTCTGTCATGCTCCGCGGAAAAAGAAAGACTGAGCAAGATGGCACCATTGGGCGGAAAGGGGACTGCGCATGCGTGCTGCATTCCCAAAGGCTTTCCTTGAAAGCTGGGGAAATGCTCCACACGGGGGCTCCGTTGGCGCTGACGTCACCCATATGTGAGGACTGACTTCCTGCTTGGTCCTGGAGAATCCAAATTACCCATGCCTACCAATAGCCAAATTAATATGAATAAAAAACAGTCTCTAAAATGCTTGTATGCAAATGCTAGAAATCTAAAAAATAAGATAGGAGAGTTAGACTATACAGCTCTAAATGAGAGGTTAGACTCGTATGATTGGAATCTCAGAGACATGGTGGAAGGAAGACAACCAGTGGGACACTGTGATACCTGGGTACAAACTATATCGTAATGACAGAGCTGATCAAATTGATGGAGGGGTTGCGCTCTATGTTAGAGAGGGCATTGAGTAAGAAAGGATTAAAGTTTTGCAGGAAACAAAATTTGCTGTAGAATCTCTATGGATTGAAATTCCATGTAAAAAGGGGAAGGCGATGGCAGTGGGGGTATACTATCGACCGCCTGGCCAGAACGAACAAATGGATGATGAAATGCTTAAAGAAATCACGGAAGGACATGCTAGGGAGAAAAGGTTCCTAGATGAAATAAATGACTGCTTCTTGGAGCAGTTGGTTCATGAACTGACCAGAGGGGAAGCCATATTGGACCTAGTCCTTAGTGGAACAGCAGATCTGGTGCAAGAGATAAGGGTGTTGGGGCCACTTGGCAATAATGATCATAGCATGATTGCCTTTGATTTAATTAGTGGAGGAGGGATAGTAAGGAAATCCACAGTACTACCTTTTAACTTTCGAAAGGGAGACTATGATAAAATGAGGAAAATAGTTAAGAAAAAACTAAAAGGAGCAGTTGCTAAGGTTAAAGACTTACATCAAGCTTGGGTGTTGTTGAAAATACTATTTTGGAAGCTCAGACCGGCTGTATTCCACGCTTTAAGAAAAGTGGAAGGAAGTCCAAAAACTGCTAGCATGGTTTAAAGGTGAGGTCAGAGAGGCTGTTGTTGACAAAAAAGTATCTTTCAGGAAATGGAAAAAAAGAGCCAAATGACGAAAACTGGAAACAGCACTAGCACTGGCAAGTTAAATGCAAGGCATCGATAAGGCAGGCAAAAGGAGAATTTGAGAAGAAGCTTGCTGCGGAAGCAAAAACGCGTAATAAAGACTTTTTCAAGTACATTTGTAGCAAAAAACCTGTGAGAGTCAGTTGGTTGATTAGATGATAGAGGTGTTAAAGGGGCACTAAGAGGCGACAAGGCGATAGCGGAGAGACTGAATGAATTCTTTGTTTCGGTCTTTACTGAGGAAGATGTAGGGATGCTACCCATGACTGAAGTGGTATTTAAAGATGTGGAAGAACTGAAGGAAATATCGATACATCGGGACGATGTACTACAACTATTTGATAAACTGAAGAGTAGCAAATCACCTGGACCGGATGGTATAATCCAATGGTGTTTAAAGAACTGAAAAATGAGATTGCAGACCTGCTATTAGCAATCTGTGAACTATCATTAAAATCATCTTTAATACTTGAAGATTGGAGGATGGCCAACGTAACGCCAATTTTTAAAAAGGGTTCCAGGGGTGATCCAGGAAACTACAGACCGGTGAGCCTGACGTCAGTACCGAAAAAAATGGTAGAAACCATCATAAAGAACAAAATTGCTGAACATGTAGATAGTCATGACTTAATGGGAGACAGCCAACATGGCTTTAGTAAGAAAAGATTTTCCTTGTCTAATCAGTTATGTTTTTTTGAAGGTGTGAATAAACAGGTAGACAAAGGTGAGTCGGTTGATAGTGTATTTGGACATTCAGAAAGCCTTTGACAAGGTCCCTCACCAGAGACCTTTGGCAAAACTAAAGAGTCATGGGATAGGAGGCAGTGTACTGTTGTGGATCAGGAACTGGTTAAAAGATAGAAAGCAGAGGGTAGGGCTAAATAACCAATTTTCCCAATGGAGAAAGATGAATAGTGGTGTACCCCAGGGATCTGTACTGGGTTAGCTGCTTTTTGAAATATTCATAAATGACCTGGAAAAGGGAATAACAAATGAGGTTATCAAATTTGCAGATGACACAAAACTATTTAAAGTTGTTAAAACCCATGAAGATTGTGGAAAATTGCAAAAGGATCTTGATAAATTGGAAGACTGGGCATCAAAATGGCAGATGAAATTTAATGTGGACAAGTGCAAAGTTATGCACCTAGGGAAGAACAACCCAAACTATGATTAGACGATGCAAGGTTCCACATTAGGAACTACCACCCAGGAAAAAGATTTAGGCGTCATTGTGGATAACATGTTAAAACCCTCCGCCCAGTGTGCAGCGGCAGCCAAGAGAGCAAATAGAATGCTAGGTATCATAAGGAAAGGAATGGAAAATAATAATGTCTCTGTATCATTCCATGGTGCAACCACACCTTGAATATTGTGTGCAATTCTGGTCACCGTATCTTGAAAAAGGATATAGCGTTATTAGAAAAGGTTCAGATAAGAACCACCAAAATGGTAAAGGGGATGGAAGGATACCCCTATGAAGAAATGCTAAAAAGGTTGGGGCTCTTTAACCTAGAAAAGAGACGGCTGAGGGGAGATATGATAGAAGTCTATAAATTAATGAATGGAGTGGAACAGGTAGACGTAGATCAATTGTTTACATTATCAGAATATAGAAAGACTAGGGGACACGCAATGAAGCTACAGGGTAAACTATTTAAGACTAATAAGAGAAAATATTTTTTCAGTCAACATGTAGTCAAACTCTGGAATTTGTTACCAGAGGATGTCGTAAAGGCTGTTAGTGTAGCTGGGTTTAAAAAAGGTTTGGACAAGTTCCTGGAGGAAAGGTCCATAAACCATTATTAAAAAGGGATCCAGGATATCAATGCTTGACCCAATAAAAGCACTGTGGAACCTGTGCCTTTTGGAGAAACTGCTAGGTACGAATGATCTAGATTGGCCACTGTTGGAAACAGGATACTGGGCTTGATGGACCTTGGTCTGACCCATTATGGCATATCTTATATAACCCAGGGTTCTATCCTGGGCCCGCTGCTTTTTAACATATTTATAAATGAGCTGGAAATGGGAATAACAAGTGAGGTGATGAAATTTGCAAATGGCACAAAATTATTTAAATTTGTTAAAACACAAGAGGATTCTGAAAATTTGCAAGAGGATCTTGAAAAATTGAGCACCCAAATGGCAGATGAAATTTAATGTGGACAGGTGCAAAGTTAGGGAACAACAACCCAAACTACAGTTATACAATGCAAGGTTC
This sequence comes from Ichthyophis bannanicus, assembly GCA_033557465.1. Taxonomy (NCBI): domain Eukaryota; kingdom Metazoa; phylum Chordata; class Amphibia; order Gymnophiona; family Ichthyophiidae; genus Ichthyophis; species Ichthyophis bannanicus. The sequence goes on along the minus strand of CM066034.1, from coordinate 427,924,459 downwards.
CACATTATGAATCATCATCCAGGAAAACGATATAGGCATCATTGTAGATAATACGTTGAAACTCTCTGACTAGTATGCAGCGGCAGTCAAGAAAGCAAACAGAATGCTAGGAATCTTAAGGAAAGAAATGGAGAATAAAAAGCATAGTTACTCAACTGTAACAGGTGTTCTCCAGGGACAGCAAGAATCAGTCCTCACATATGGGTGACGTCGACGGAGCCCTCATGGAAGCATCTCCCCAACTTTCAAAGAAAGCCTTTCGGAGATGCCACCACACGTGTGGTCCCCTTCCCGCCCAAGGGTGCCATCTTGCTCAGTTAGATGACATAGCTAGAACCGACAAAAGAAGATGGCAAAAATTATACAGCAACTCCAAGGGGAGGAGGGAAGGTTGTGAGGACTGATTTCTGCTGTCCCTGGAGAACACCTAATACAAGTGAGTAAGGTGAAATTAGACTTACCTGCTAATTGTTGTTCCTTGAGGAACTCCACTCTAATCCCGAACCTCTGGGTTTAGCACCTTCTCTCGCAGCTTGGAGACCGAGCATGTCACTCTTTTGGTGATACCAGTATAAATAGTCCAGGAACCACCTCCTTGCTCCAGTAACCTACTGACAAAGCAGACTCACCAGAGCAATAAGTAAGTAGATATTAGAACTTTAGAAACCTGGCATAACTAAATAACTTAACAGGCAACTTAACAGATAACTCATATTTGTTGTACTGCTTAGGCTTACTTTCGCCCTCTCCCGAGGACCCCTAAGTAGCCACTATTATCACTGATAAGTAACTTCTCACCCCCCTCCCCCAATGGACCGCAGCCATTATAGCCGCCACCGCAGCTTACTGATAAATCTTACTTTGCTTCAGGCTACAGTCCAACGCACAACACCAGGGAGGGATGCAGGACTAGACTGGAGTTCCTCAAGGAATAACAATTAGCAGGGAAGTCTAATTTCACCTTCCTTATCATCCCTCCAGTCTAGTGCCGAACCTCTGGGGATGTAACAGAGCAGTGAACACTTTTAACGAGAGGGACCTACTAGACCAGCCTCAAGCACTGCTGATCCAAACCTAGTATCCCCTTCCGCCTGAACAACTAGTCTGTAATGCTTAACAAAGGAATTCAACGACGACCAAGTCGCCTCCTTACAAATCTCCACTGCTGGCACTAAACTGAACTCCACCCAGGAAGCCGCCTGTGCCCTAGTCAAATGGGGTCTTAAGCCCTTCAGAACCATCTTGCCCTTCAATATATATGCCGACGCAATAGCCTCCTTTAGCCACCTTGCAATGGAAGATTTTGACGCCGCTTCGCCTTGTCTCGGCCCCACAAACAAGACAAACAATCTGTCTGTCTTGCGGAGCAGAGCCGTTCTCTGCAAATATTTCCTTAATACCTGTCCTACATCCAACTGATGTAGCCGTCCTTTGGACTTATCCTTGCCATCTTTCTCGAACACTAGCAATGACACCACCTGATTTAAGTGAAACACCGACACCACTTTTGGCAGGAAAGAGGGAACTGTTCTCAAAACTACTTTCTTGTCATAAAATGACAAAAACGGCTCCCTACACGACAAAGCCTGCAATTCCAAAATTCTCCTTGCCGAAGAAATAGCCACCAAAAACACCACCTTAAGAGGAAGATCCTTCAATGTTGCTTTAGCCACAGGCTCAAATGGCTCCCGTACCAACGCTTCCAGTACTAAAGTGAGATCCCACGCGGTTACCGCTGCTCTGCATGGCGGCCTCAAAAGCGACGCCGCTCGTAGAAATCTCTTAACATCCGGATGAGATCCAAGCACCATCCCTTGCACCTTCCCATGATAACAAGAGAGCGCCACCAACTGAACTCGCAGAGATGCTGCCGCTAGTCCTTTATCAAAACCATCCTGCAAAAAGACAGAACTTGCGGTACGGAGGCCTTTAATGCCGTTACTCGCCTACCTTCACACCATGACTCAAACAGCCGCCAAACCCGGATATACGCCACCGAGGTAGATCTACGCCTGGACCTCAACAAGGTAGAAATTACCGCTGTTGAGTAACCCTTGGCTGTCAACCTTGCCCTTTCAAGAGGCAAGCCGTAAGCGAGAACCGATCCACCTGAGGCATATTTAACGGACCCTGCACTAGCAGATCTCTCCTGACCAGAAGTTTCCACGGACGCCCCACCAGGAAACGTTTTATGTTAGCATACCATTGCCTTCTTGGCCAATCTGCACAATTAGGATCACCTGACCCTTGTGTCCCTCTATTCGCTGCAGAACCCGACCTATTAACACCCAAGGTGGAAATACGTATAGGAGTTGATCCTCCGGCCACCTCTGCATCAGAGCATCCAGACCTTCTGACATTCTCTCTCTCCTTCTGCGATAAAATCTTTCGGCCTTTGCTGATGCGAACGTCGCCATGCAATCCATCACTGGAGTAAGTCGAACACCTCCTGATGGAAAAACCCACTCTCCTGGGTCCATCTTGACGCGACTCAGAAAATCGGATGTCACATTGTCCACCCCTGCTGCTGGTGCCTCCTTGGCTATTGCTATATGCCACCGCTGTGGCATTGTCTGACAGCACTCAAATCGCTTTCCCCTGCAGGTACTTTTGAAAAGCTCGTAGTGCTAGAGTGACTGCCTTTAATTTTAACCTGTTGATTGACCAACTCCTTTCTCGTTCTGTCCACTGACAATGGACAAACTGTCTTTTGAAGTGCGCTCCCCAGCCGAACAGACTGGCATTCATCGTCAATGGCCTCCAATCCAGCGACTCCAGTGGCATCCCCTTCTCCAGACACCCTGGAGCTAGCCACCACTGCAGAGCCTGTCTTGTCTCTGGAGGACAGATCAACCTTTGCGACAACTGATCGGACTGATGCGACCATCTTCTGAGCAGAGCTCTCTGCAACAGTCTCATGTGAGCCCTGGCCCATGGCACCAACTCGAGCGTGGTCGCCATTGTTCCCAACAGCTGTAAATAATGCCATGCCGTGGGAGCTCTCCTCTTCAGGAAGGCTTGGACGAGCTGTCTTAGCCCTTGGGCCCTGAGGTGCGGTAGGAACACTCTGCCACTTTTTGTGTCGAATCGGGCCCCCAAGTACTCGAACTCCTGCAACGACACCAACTTGCTCTTTGTTACATTGACTACCCATCCTAGGCTCTGCAGAAATTGCACCACCCGGAGGGTAGCCACCTCGCTTTCGCTCTTTGACTTTGCTCGAATCAACCAATCGTCCAGGTAAGGGTGCACTAATACCACTTCCCTGCGCAATGCTGCCGCCACCACCACCATCAACCTTGGTGAAGGTTTACAGCGCTGTTGCCAAACCAAGCAGCAATGCCTGGAACTGAAAATAGCCCCTGGGAACCGCAAACCAGAGGAACTGCTGATGCTCTAACCGGATCGGTATGTGCAGATACGCCTCAGAAAAATTTAACGATGTGAGATATTCTCCCTGCCGAACCGCCACTATGACTGATCTCGGAGTCTCCATTCGAAAGTGCGACACTCTGAGACACCGGTTCACTCTTTTGAGATCCAGGATCGGCCGCAAGGTTCCCTCCTTTTTTGGCACCACAAAATATATGGAGTACCGACCGCATCTGCACTGGTCTGCAGGCACTGGCACCACAGCCTTGAGGGCCAGCAGCCTTTCCAAAGTCTCTCGCACAGCAGACAGCTTTGATCTCGCCCTGTATGGAGACTGAATGAAGGCGTTGAGTACTGGTCATTGGAACTCGAGAGCATACCCTTTCTGAATGACCTCCAACAACCACTGATCTGACGTAATTTGGGCCCAGGCAGGATAAACCTCCCTTAGTCAACCCCCCATGGTTACTAACCCTGCCTGGACCCCCCTCGCTTCATTGTGACTTCTTGATGTTCGGGGATGAGGAGGCTCCAAAACCTCTACCGGCTCGTCTGAACCCTCGAAACCCCTGGGATCTATACTAAAAACGTCCTCTCTGAAACTGACCAAATCTCGGTGAGCGAAATCGGCAAAACTCCCTTTGCTGGCTTTTGGATGCCGCTAGAGGACGACCCTGCTTCTGCTTGCCCTCTGGCAACCTTCCGCCTTTAGACTCTCCGAGATCCTTAACTAACGTATCCAAATTCTTTCCAAAGAGGAGCTTACCCCGAAAGGGGAGTTTACCTAGCCTTGCTTTAGAGGAACCATCTGCCGCCCAGTTACATAGCCACAGGTATCTCCGTGCCGCCACTACCATAATTTTCGAAAGACCTTGAATAAGATCATAATGAATATCCACCAAATAAGCCGCCCTGGACTCAATCCGGGATGCTTCCTCGTCCGCGTCCTCTACCTGCACTCCCTTAATTCTTTGGGACCATTGAAGACAAGCCCTTGCCACCCATGCCCCACAAATGGAAGCATGCATGGAAAGCGCATTGACATCAAAGACTTGCTTTAACAAGGTGTCTAAGCCTCCTATCCTGGGCATCTTTAAGAGCGGCACTTCCTTCCACAGGAATCATCGTTTTCTTAGTAACGGCCGATACCGCCGCATCCACTTTAGGAGATTTAAAAAGATCCTTATCCTGGTCCTCCAACGGTTAAAGGCGTGCCATCACTCTGGAGCCTTTCAGCCCTGCCTCTGGCATGTCCCATTCTTCCTGAATCATTTCCCTAACTACTGTATGTATTGGGAAAGCTCTCTGGGACCTTTGCACCGCCTGCAATAAAGGGTCCTCCAACGTGGAATCCTCCGCCTGACCTGTGGTCGGCATGTTCAATGCTTTCAGCGTTTCTGTGATAAGCGCTGGCAATTCCTCTCGCCGGAACATCTGGACAACTCTTGCCTGATCTTCCTGCTCTGCGATCTCACCTTCCTCAAGGTCTTGCTCTACCTCCGAGTCTTCCAAATTCTCTGACTGATCTTCCGAGACTAAGGCCTGTTCCACCCTGTCTCTCACAATCCTAGGCTTCTTAGCTGGGGTGCTACCCACCCTCTAGAGGAGTTCCAGGGCGCTTTAACCCCAGCTCCCCCTCCACAGCAGATGCTGCCGACCCCCGTCCAGCCCCCCCGAGGGCCTGCTGCAGCAATGTCGCAAATTCTTGTGAGAATATTGCCACCAACCCCCCTTGCAAGAGAGGTTGGGAAGTGGGGGTGTCTGGAGCCATGGATGGCCCCGCCACCGGCTCTGGGGGTGGTGCAGCTGAAGAAAGGGGTTCTGGTGAGACAGAAGCATTTCCTCTTTGCATTTCTACCCCACTTTCCTCTGCAATCTCCCCCGATGCCGCTTCCTGTGCACAACTCCTGCACACCCCCACATCAGAGACCAACCCTCTTCTGGCCCCACAAAGCAAACACTGAGGCCTAGAAGGCATGATGTCCTCAGTGAAATCTTCACAGATTGCCTTCACTCTCTGTTTATTATTTTTATTTGTTATTTTTATTTTTTTTCAACGAAACTTCACTGAAGGGCAGCCCGAGACATCTCTCAACTAGCCTCTGTCCACTGAAATCTAACTCCAAAATAAACGCCCCCATTGACAGACAATTTACCGTCACACAGTTTCCCGTGCTGTCACGTGGCCTGGGCCTGATGGCTCTCCAACGCCTGCCCGCTCCACTGCACATACCGCTTTTGGTTCCCTGCTGCCTGCGCGGCGCTTACCTCAGTTCTTGCCACTGATACAAGCCCCGTTCAGCACATCCGTGCAGAACCTGTCATTTGGTGGCTTCCGCGTCGGGGAGCGAGCCGCCGCTGAACCAGCCGCTGCTGCATTTGCCGCCGCGGCTCCGAGTGCCGGCTCACTGTCGGCTGTCCGAATGCTGTGTCACAACGACTCCTTACCTGCACAATGGGTTCAGGAGCCGGAGGCCCCACCGACAACTCCCTCACTCTTTCCCGCTCATATCCACCAGCTTCCAGGGAGGAGGGAGGGGGGGCAGCCTTTGCAGTCACCCATCTTTAAGTGCAGGGCATGCAAAACTCCTGATTCTCAAAAATTTAAAAGTATAACCTTTTTTTTTTTTTTTATAACAAATCAATCTAACTACCTTAACTAACTACCACTACAGCTTCCTTAATCATTCCTCCAGTGAGCCCCGAACCTATTAGGTTCACCACTCCTCCAGCTGCTTGGAGACTGAGATTACTGGAGCAAGGAGGCGGTTCCTGGACTATTTATACTGGTGTCACCAAAAGAGTGACGTGCTCAGTCTCCAAGCTGCGAGAGGTGGTGCTAAACCCAGAGGTTCGGGACTAGACTGGAAGGACGATAAGGAACTATGCTTTCACCAGGAACAAGCAGGAAGTCAGTCCTCACATATGGGACTCCCTAGCTACAGGCTACTGAGAACCTGTAGAAAAAGCATGGTCCAGCTGTGAGCAGCTGCATGCGAATCTGAGGACAGACTCTGAGGACCCAATGTCCAGGAAGAACTATGGCTCCGGTAGCCTGAACAAGAAGGGTCGGAGGGCAGGAGTTTCCTAAACCCCAAACAGATTACGGAGTACAGCCTGACTGAAGGCACTGTCCCAATGGGACTCCCTCTCCAGGCAGAAGTGGGCTGCAAAGGTGTGAACAGAGGACCAAGTGGAGACCCTGCAGATGTCTGCCATAGGCACTCAGTGCAGGCTCGCAACTGAAGTCGCCATCGCCTGGACATTGTGCGCTGTGACCCAGCATTCCATTAGTAGCCCAGCCCAGCTGTGGACGACGGCGATGCAGTCCGCCACCCAAATGGATAGGGTTCACTTGGTGACAGCTTGCCCCAGATGACTGGGGTCATAGGAAACAAAGAGCTGTAAGCCTTGCGGTGGCCCTGAGTCCACTGCAGGTAGAAGGACAGGGCCCTTTTGCAGTCCAGAGTGTGGAGGATGGCTGATGCCTGGTCGGTGTGGGGCCGTGGAAAGAAGGTAGGAAGTAACACCTTCTGGTTAAGGCGGAAATCCAAGACCACCTCCAGGAGAAATTTTGAGTGGGTGCGAAGCACTACCCTGTTCTTGTAGAACCTGGTATAGGGTGGATCAGCCACCAACACCTGGAGCTCACTGACTCTGCGGGCAGAGGTGAGTACCACCAGGAAGGCGACCTTCCAGGACAGGTAACACAAAGGGCAAGTAGTCAAGAGTTCTAAGGGTGTTTTGGTAAGTTATGTCAGGACCACATTGAGATCCCATTCCTCCGGAGGCAGTCGGATGGGAGGTTTGGAGAGCAGCAAGCCCCACATGAATCGGGCAATGAGGAGCTGCACCGAGAGAGGCTTGCCCTTGATAGCATGATAGTTTGTGGAGAGCGCGGTCAGGTGTACCCTGACAGAACTGGACTTAAGTCTGGACTGCAAGAGATGGAGCAAGTATTGCAACACCGAGTGCACTGGGCAGGAGAATGGGTCCACCCATTGCTCCGTGCATCATACAGAGAATCTGCACCATTTGAAGGCATAGGCCCATCTCATGGAGTCCTTACAAGAGGCCAGGAGGATTTCTTTGACTTCCCTGGGAAGATTGAGGGGTGCTAAAATGACCTGTTCAGCAGCCATGCTTTGAGAGACAACAATCCCAGGTTGGGGTGGAGAATCGAACCTTCCTCCTGGATCAGAAGCCCCAGGGAGCTCCCAAGAGGGATTTGGGACTCCGTCGAGAGACGAAGCAGCAGAGGAAATTAAGGCTGCCTGGGCCACCTCGGGGCTACCAAGATCACAAATGCCTTGTCTCGCTGGACCTTGAAGAGAGTCTGTGCTATCAGTAGCATGGGAGGAAAGGCATACAATAGACCCACTGACCATGAGATGAGGAAGTCATCCGCCGCTATCCGGGACGGGTGCAGTTGTGGATCGCAGAAACGGGGTAGCTGACCATTGATTGGGCTGGTGAAGAGGTCCAGATTTGGGAAGCCCCATAATTGGAATAGCCTCTGTACCACCCTGGGCTCCAGGCACCACTTGTGTGGTTGCAGGACCCTGCTCAGCCTGTCCGCTAAGGCATTGTCCTGGCCTGGGAGGTAGACCACTCTGAGGAGTATTTCCTGCGTGGACGCGTAGGAGCAGAGGGTTACTGCCTGCTGGCATAAGCTGTAGGAGTCTGTGCCACCTTGTTTGTGCAGGTAGAACATTGTGACCTAGTTGTCTGTTTGGACGAGAACAGACTGGTGCTGTAGGCAGTGTCGAAAAGCCTTCAGCATGAGGAAGACGGCCCGGAGTTCCAGCAGATTTATCTGCTGCTGGCTCTCCTCAAGGGACCATGCCCCCTGGGTGCGCATTTCCTTGCAATGGGCACCCCAGCCCAGTAGGGAAGCATCCGTTGTGAGGACCAGCTGGGGGTTTGGAAGTCAGAAGGGCATGCCTCTTAGGAGGTGCTGTGTATCCTGCCATCAACTGAGTGACTCTGCCAGCTGACAGGACTCTGAGCCTCTATTCCGGAGCCGGCCAGTAACCTGGATCCACTGGGAACGGAGGCACCACTGAGCAGCTCGCATGTGGAGGTGAGCATTGGGAAGTACATGGACCGTGGAGGCCATGTCGCTCAGGAGGCGAAGCATTGTCCGAGCCAACACAGTGTGGTGGCGTTGCACCTCATCTGCTAGGGCTGTGAGGCAGTCCACCTTGTCCAGGGGGAGGAAAGCCTTGGCCTGGAGGATACCCAAGTGAGCCCCTATGAACTCCAGGAGTTGTGCTGGGGTCAGGTGGGACTTTGGGTGATTTATCACAAATCCCAGATGTTGCAAGATCTGGATGGTGTGGCCTGTAGGGTCTCTGAGGCCATGTCCCCTTTTACTAGCCAGTCATCGAGGTAAGGGAAGACGAAGGATCCCTGGAGACAGAGATAGGCGGCCACCACTGTGAAGCATTTGGTGAAGACCCTTGGTTCGGAGGCTAAACCGAAGGGAAGTACTCTGTACTGGTAGTGGTCGCCCCCGACCATGAATCTTAGGTACTGCCTGTGGCTGGGATGGATAAGGATGTGGGGGTGTAAGCATCCTTTAGTTCCAAGGAGCACAGCCAATCTCCCTGCTGGAGGCAGGCAGCAGTGTTCCAAGGGAGAGCATTTTGAACTTCTCCTGCACCAGGAATTTGTTCAGTTTTCTCAGGTCCAGGATAGGCCTTAATCCACATGTTCTTTTTGGGACCAGAAAATACCTGAAATAGAACCCCTTTCCTTTCAGGTGATGAGGTATGAGCTCCACAACCCTGCCCTGAGAAGGCCTGCAAGTTCTTGCATTAGAAGGCCTTGTGCAGGGGAGACCGAGGGGGCTCCCCAGGAAAGAAGAGTGGAGGCGATTGGTCTAGGTGGAGGAGGTAGCCCTCCCTGACCACCTGAAGTGCCCTTGAGTCAGTGGTGATGAAAGTCCACCTGTGGGCAAAATGAACTAGACACCCTTCTGTTGGCAGCTGATCCTCCAGTGGAAGAGAGGCTATGCTGGGGGCGTCAAAACCCCGACCCAGGCTGAGCTGGGGCTGGTGTCTGGGACCCTTGGGATTGCAAGGGCCCTGGCCCATACCCTTTCCCTAGTGAACCTGCTGAGGGGTCTGGGTGGCCGGGTATGGGGGATAGCCTCGATAGAACTGGCCCTTTCTGTGGAAGGAAGACTTCTTCCCCGGTAGTTTCTTCCTTGGGAGAGTGGAAGTATTCCTCGAGAGCCGAGTTCTGGTAACATACTTGGTCTCGATTTTGGCCACCTTGTCCTCCATTGGCTTATGGAAGAGTTGCTCCCTGAAGCATGGGACATTGAGGAGCTTCTCCTGGACCCACTGCTCAAGGTCCGATGTCTGAAGCCAGGCTTGGCGTCAGGAGCCAATGCTGGCAGCTGCTACCCTCGCGCTGGACTCGAAGCAGTCATAGGCAGCTTGAGACAGGTATTTGGAACATTCCCCGACCGACTCTGTAAGTATCTGGAAGTGTCGGAGGTGGTCACCATCGAGGCCAGCCACAAAACCCCTGAGTTCCTTAGTGAGGTTTCGGAGGAACATACCGATGTAGAGTTGGTATGACTATATTTGACACGCTAGCATGAAGCTCTGGTAGCATTTCTGCCCGAAGGTGTCAAGGGTGTGAGACTCCCTGCCCGGAGACATTGAAGAGTGCATCTTTGGGCTCTTCTGTCAACGCATGGACGACTTGACCACCATGGAGGTGTGAGGGAGTTGCGTCTTCTGGAAGTCCGGTCCATGATGGACCAGGTACAAAGAATCCAGGCGTTGGCTGACAATTGGCACCGATGCCGGTGTTCCCCTAGTGTGGAGAAGGAGCTGGTTTAGGATGGAGGGGACGGGGACCGTAAGGATCTCCTTAAGTGGTGCTTCACATTGGAGGATATCCTCAGTATGGGTGTCCTCTGACTCGATGGTGAGGGTGAGACCCCGCAACATGTCCTGGATGAACTCAAGGAAAGAGGTGTCCTCGGGTGGGGATCGATGCCTTGCAGTCGGAGATGGGTCCGAAGGGAGGTCCCAGTGAGCCCGGGTCTCCGGGGACGTCTCGACATTGGACTCCCATTCAAAACAGTCTGTGGAGGACTCGAGGGCCAACGGCTCCAAGGATGTCATTGGCACCAGTCGGTGTCTCGAGACTGGGGCATGGCTGAAGCCAGACGAACTCGCCTGAGAAGACCTTGCCCCCGAGAATTGGGAGCGAGATCGAGACCCTCGCCGAGGATCCTCACGAGGCATCTGACTCTTAGGGATCACTGCGGTAGCCCAGGGAGACCTCGGCATCGAGGTCCCTGTGGTCTTGGCACAAGCACCAGCAGGATCAGGCATCGACACCTGTTGGGAGGTGATGAACGCAGAAACGTTGCATTCCAGGGCCAGCATCCAGGTTTCCCACTTGGGAGTAGAAGCTTGTGACACAGACACAGGGGTCACCGGGCCAGGTGTTAAGGAGGAGAGTGAGTCCTCAATGGGTTGGCCCTCGGGGGATCGGACTCAGTCGCCGGAGGCCTCAACATTGGTCCTGGGTATCTTCCGTGGCCACTCCTGCTCTGACTCCTCAAATGCTCATCGGGGGCTGAGGGACCACGCATGGGATTTGTCATGCTTGTCCGCTTCCCTAGACAAAGTCCATGAGGCTTTCTTTTTCTTCTTACGCTCACGCTCTGGGGACTCCTGGTCAGAGTGTCTACGAATCTGCCCCATGGGGGCTTTATGCCAAGCCTGGCTTCAGACATCGGACCTTAAGCAGTGGATCCAGGAGTCTTTGAGCGCGAGGCTACTGGGGATACCGGGGTCAAGTCTGCCTTGTGGAAGATGTCATCCTGCTTCTGCTGGCAGCTCTGGATGGCCTTGATAGACATCTTCTTACACATGGAGCTCTCTTCCAGGTCCTGGTCAGTGCCCAGACATTGGAGCACCAATCCAATTTTTTGAAATTGGTGGCCATTGGGGCAAAAAGGACTCCAGTGAGGTCGAAGACCCTCGACGCGGCCAGCAGTTGAAAAAGGCGCAACAGTGCCAAGATGGCAAACGACCTAAAAAAAGGACCCAAGATCTGATGCCGGGGAGGTGGGGCTTGAGAGGTGGAAAAGGGACCGGCGCTAGGGGACAAGACGAACATCTGTAGGGCTCTGCGGAAAAAGGGAGACTGAGAAAGATGGCACCCTTGGGCGGGAAGGGGACCATGCATGAGTGCTGGCATGTCCCAAAGGCTTTCTTTGAAACCTGGGGAGATGTTTCCATGAGGGCTCCATTGGCGTCAAAGTCACCCATATGTGAGGACTGATTCCTGCTTGTTCCTAGAGAGCAAAGGATATTATAATGCCTCTGTATTGTTCCATGGTGCGACTGCACCTTGAATATTGTGTGCATTTCTAGTTGCCATATCTTAAAAAGGATATAGCAGAATTAGAAACCTAGAAATATGATGACAGAAAAAGACACATGGCCTATCTAGTCTGCCCTTCCATATCAACAACTACAACAGTCCCCTTTTTACCTTTAGAGATCCTCTGTGTTTGTCCCATGCTTTTTTGAATTCAGTTACTGTCCTCATCTCTACCATCTCCACTGGGAGACTATTCCACGGATCCACTACTCTTTCTGTAAAGAAATATTTCCGCATATCACTCCTGAATCTATCTCCCTTCACCCTCATCCCATGTCCCTTCGTAGCAGAACTTGCTTTCAAATGAAAGAGGCTCTCTCCTTGAACATTTATGCCACGGAGGTATTTAAACATCTCAATCATATCACCTCTATCCCGCCTTTCCTCTAAGGTGTACATATTAAGATCCTTCAGTCTGTCCTCATATGCTTTATAATGGAGACCACTAATCATTTTAGTAGCCACCCGCTGCACCGACTCCATCCTGTTCACATCCTTTTGAAGGTGCGGTCTCCAGAATTGCACACTATACTCCAAATGAGACTTATACAGAGGCATTATCACCTCCTTTTTTCTGCTAGCCATTCCTCTCCGTATGCACCCAAGCATCCTTCTAGCTTTTGCCGTCAACTTTTCTACCTGTTTAGCTACTTTAAGATCATCAGACACAACCACGCCTAGGTCCCGCTCTTCTTTAGTGGACAAAAGTACTTCACCTCCTATACTATATTGCTCTCTTGGATTGCTGCAGTCCAAATGCATGACCTTACATTTCTTAACATTAAATCCCAGCTGCCAAATTCTAGACCATTCTTCAAGCTTAGCTAGATCCCTCCTCATGTTATCTACACCTTCCTGGATGTCTACTCTATTGCAGATTTTGGTATCATCTGCAAAGAGGCAAACCTTACCCGACAGCCCTTACCCGACAGCTATATCACTAACAAAGATGTTAAAAAGAATCGGACCAAGGACAGATCCCTGGGGCACACCACTGGTAACATCCTTCTCCTCAGAGTGAGCTCCATTTACTTGTACTCTTTGTCACCTCCCACCCAACCAATTTCTAGCCCAAGCAGTAACTTTAGGGTCCATCCCTAGGGTGCTCAGTTTGTTTATAAGTCGCCTGTGAGGAACAGTGTCAAAGGCTTTACTGAAATCTAAATACACCACATCTAGGGCTCTCCCTCGGTCCAACTCCCTGGTCACCCAGTCAAAGAAATCAATCAGATTTGTCTGACAAGACCTGTCTCTGGTGAATCCATGCTGTCTCGGATACTGTAATCTGCTGGACTCCAGAAACCCCACTATTTTCTCTTTCAGCAGCGTTTCCAATAATTTACTCACCATCGAAGTTAAACTAACCGGCCTGTAGTTTTCAACCACATCCTTACTTCCGCTTTTGTGCAAAGGCACTACATGAGCCTCTCTCCAGTCCTTTGGCACCACTCCCGACTCCAACGAGGCATTGAAAAGGTCAGTCAGTGGAGCTGCTAGAACATCCCCAAGTTCCCTCAGTATTTAAGGGTGTATCCCATCCGGTGCCATCGCTTTGTCTACTTTAAGTTGAGCTAGTTTCTTACGAAGACAGTCTTCTGAAAATTGTTCAGATGTCCCTCGCTTCTGTTCCTGTTTGTGGGTGTTTTCTGAGGTCCTGCTCCTGGTTCTTCATCTGTGAACACAGAACAGAAATATTTGTTAAGCAATTCCGCTTTATCCTTATCAGCTTCTATATATTCCTCCCCTGCACCCTTGAGTCTTACAATACCACTTTTGCCCTTCCTCTTCTCACTAATATATCTGAAAAATGTCTTATCCCCCCCATTTTATTGCATGGGCTATTTCCTCCTCCTTTTGAATCTTTGCCTTCCTGACTACTTTGCTAGCTTCTCTAAGTTTTTCCAAATTCAGATGCCTGTCTTCCTCTCTCTGTGATCTCTTTTATTTCATGAAGGCCTCCCTCTTTTACTTCACTTTTTCAGCTACTTCTTTCGAAAACCAAAGCGGTCTCCTTTTCCTTTTACCTTTATTTACCATTTTAACAAAAAGATTGGTTGCCCTTAAAATATCCCCTTTCAGTTTTGCCCACTGTTTTTCTACATCCCCCAGCTGTTCCCATCCCACTAACGACTCCCTGAGGTATTGGCCCATCTTGGCAAAGTTAGTCTTCCTAAAGTCTAAGATCCTCACTTTTGAATGGATTCTAACAGCCCTAGTCCTAATACTGAACCACACCATCTGGTGATCACTGGATGCAAAATGATCTCCCACTACAACATCAGAAACACTTTCACCATTAGTAAGCACCAAGTCCAGTATGGCCCCTTCATGTGTGGGGCTGTTACCAATTGCCTGAATAGTTCTCCCTGTAGAGAATCCAGGATCGCCTTACTTCTAGATGATACTGCAGCAGGAATGTGCCAATCAAAATCTGGTATATTGAAATCTCCTATCAGTAGCATTTCCCCTTTCCTAGCAATGCTGCGTATGTCTTCAATTAACTCTCTGTCCACCTCTTCCTCTTGTGAGGGAGGTCTGTATATCACACCAATGTAAACAGATTTCTCTTTCCCTCTTTCTAGTTTAACCCACAATGCCTCCTCTCTCATTTTAAGCTCTATAATTCCAAAGCTTTAATAGTAGTTTTTACATACAGTGCCACTCCTCCTCCCCTTCTTCCTACCCTGTCCTTTCTGAATAAAGTATAGCCAGGTATAGTTACATCCCAATCATGGTTTTCTGTGAACCATGTTTCTGTAACTGCCACTAAATCCAAGTCACCAAGAAAAGCGCAACACCACGTTGCTTAAGAGACACCCAGTCTGTAACACGTGGTGGTTTGTTCGAAAGGATACTTTTATTAAACAAATCAAAAACCTGAGAGCCCGACACAGGACCGTGTTTCGTTTTCTACTTCCTCAGGGGATTCAGGTATGCTGCAAATAATAACCATAAATAATGTAATACATTAAACATATTAAAAATATAAATATAAAGATCATGTATCATATATATAATAATAAAAACAGTAAAAACATACAGGAATCAATAAGAATCTGACCTTAAGGGATCAAATAATAGACACATGAATAAAATGTATAAAACTAAATAAATAATGTAAAAACATATATATACAATTAGTTGTTACAAGAATCTACAGGATCCATAAATGATTCTTTAAACCATCAGAACTATAAAGTATTGAAAGGGTGTGTGGGAGACACAATTCTTTAGTACATTAGGCTACGTGTAAAGTAATAGGAGACAGGAGTGAGTGAGCTGAACAAAAAAACTTTAAACAACTCTAAAATCAAGATCATAAATACTTAAAAACATAAATAATTAAAAACTAAATGCTAAGAATTAATACCCTATAATGTTCACCATTCTAATAAATAATGTATGCATAAAAACAAACTGGGAGTGATGTAAAGATGACTTTCTTGCCTTTCTGTGCATAGTGAAAACAGATTCTAGTACCTCAACTATCTACTTTCAGAACATGAATTCATATATCTTTAAAAAAATTTTTAGCTGTATTGCCACAAATTTATATTGCTGGAATGATAAGAGAATAAATTAATAAAATAAATAAATAAAAGTTCCATACCCGTTTGAGCATTCGATGTGCACCGTTTTAAAATTGATTCTCTATGAGAGCCGACTGAACACCTACTCTGTATGTGAAATATAAGAAATCAAAATCGACCCTGTTGGTTATTTCTGCGCATTGTAATAATTCACTGTAGTAATCAGTGCAATAAATGCATAATTGAATCGCATCACAATAATCCCTTGCTACTTGTGTTTAAAACGAAACTACTCATTTTTAGCTGTATTCTCTCATGAGATGGCACTTTCTCTCTAAACAGTGCTGACTACCTCTAGTGAATGGCTACTTTCGTGTCCCATGGACAAAAATTCATACCGATCTCAAGGTCATTTATTCGAAACCTGTATATTTCTTGTCGCGCGGGAATCACGCCAGAGTGGTCAACATGCCGATTATCCAATTATCGCCTTGTCCTTATTCATACTCACAAAACGTATATTTTCTTAAAACCCACTGTATATGCCGGAACAGTAAAAAACCCTCTTGTTCTGAATCTCTTCTAATAAAACTTCCAAGAGTACCCATAATACCATTCTAAAGGACCTTACGACTTGACTAAAAACCATCATCGAGTTCCCAACTTCCCTACACTTAGAAGAATCCAAACCACACTTACCAACACAATTTCTTAGTAATCTTCAATCAAAAAATACTGCCATCCATTGACAACAATACATCTGCATTGAAGACGCCCGCACTTGCGCTCTACTTAAACGCGGGAAAAGTGACATGGTATCCTTCAACATCAAAGCGCGTCATCGGTTGCTAGGTAAGTCGCCACATAACGCTCATCATTATCCCTTCAGACTGTATAAAAAGTCTTTCAGTCATAGTAATAAAGTTTCCTCTATCACAGCATACAAATTCTCATGTTTAAAGTCATTGATACCTTGAACTCTTAAATGAAAGATACTTTCGTACATTTGCTATCTCTTATGGGGCCACTTTCGATTTATACAATATACAGGTTTTGAATAAATGACCGTAAGATCGGTATGAATTTTTGTCCATGGGACACGAAAGTAGCCATTCACTAGAGGTAGTCAGCACTGTTTAGAGAGCAAGTGCCATCTCATGAGAGAATACAGCTAAAAATGAGTAGTTTTGTTTTAAACACAAGTAGCAAGGGATTATTGTGATGCGATTCAATTATGCATTTATTGCACTGATTACTACAGTGAATTATTACAATGCGCAGAAATAACCAACAGGGTCGATTTTGATTTCTTATATTTCACATACAGAGTAGGTGTTCAGTCGGCTCTCATAGAGAATCAATTTTAAAACGATGCACATCGAATGCTCAAACGGGTATGGAACTTTTATTTATTTATTTTATTAATTTATTCTGTTATCATTCCAGCAATATAAATATGTGGCAATACAGCTAAAATTTTTTTTAAAGATATATGAATTCATGTTCTGAAAGTACATAGTTGAGGTACTAGAATCTGTTTTCACTATGCACAGAAAGGCAAGAAAGTCATCCTTACATCACTCCCGGTTTGTTTTTATGCATACATTATTTATTAGAATGGTGAACATTATAGGGTATTAATTCTTAGCATTTAGTTTTTAATTATTTATATTTTTAAGTATTGTGGTGAGGAAACCACTGCTGAACCTAGAAATACACAGGAAAATGAGTCCTGTCACTTTAAGGCAGAATGTATCAAGGGTTTCCCTAGTAACCAAGAGTCTGTGACTCAGAGAATAGTCATCCCTAAGCCCCGCCCACAGCAGCACGTCAGGGAGAAGCTTGACCCTAGTCACATGTGCTGGGAGCAAGGTGTGGCTCAGGAGGAAGGAAAGTTTAAAAAGCTGATCTGCAGTAACACAGATAGAGGAATGAGAAGTGGTAAGAAGGTGCCACTCTTGAGACGGAGAAGCAGCAAGGGAAGAGAAGGACAAGGAGAAAGACAAGGAGCATGGAGAGCAAGTGAGAGAGTGCTTGCAGAGCATGAAAGGCAGAGTGTAAGAAACACTGGAAGTCGAAGAGAGAAGCTTGATGAGAGATTGCCAAGCACAGCTGAGGGAGCAAGGAACGAGAGGCTGGTGCAAGCAAACGAAGGTGCTGCAGCTGAGAGACAGCATGACTGGCTTGCAGAGCAGAGAGAGTTTCTAAATACCTCAGAATCAAGGCAAGTGTGTCCTTCTCAATTCCTAGACAGGAAATGCCCACGAGAATTAGCTATAGAAGGGAGAGCTAATTCTAGTTATAGACAAAGTCCCAGGATAAAGGGAGAACGTTTATCCAAGCACCAAGTAGCTCACTTAACAGAAGAGCTACTGCAAAAGCAGGCTCTACTTAAGAAGTTAAATGAATTAATAGAGAAAGAAAATAGCCAGCTCTCTGTTCAGTTACCTTTTGATGTAAGTGAGAGAGATAGTGTAGAGGAAATGGACATAACAAGTGTGGAGAACAGTACCATGGATTTACAATGTGCTATATGTCAGGTCTCTGATGTGGAAGAGTCCTAGAGAGCAATTGTATGTATGCCGTGCTTAGGAAGCAGCCTAATTCTGAAGACGTCACAACTGAAAGAAACAGCTGAGTTCAACTGATAAGGTTGAGAGCTGGATGTAAATGTTCAAGGGACATTTAAACGTTTATTTTGCTGCCAGAAGTTTGTTCCTGCAAAGGAGAAAACCTTTAAGAGTTTAAAAGTTTTGGAAAGTGACAATTTTTGATTTACAAGCAAAATTGTGCATCTTTCTTTGAAGTTTGGAATAGAAAGCAAAGTTGTTCCTGGTTTCTTTTTGAAGCTGTACTGTGGATTAAAAACCTCCTTTATATAATTTACCCCTCGCGTCCTGTGTATGAAGGAACCCCTGAATACATTGAATAAATTTCTCTGTCTTACGCCTGAACCCTTGAGTCACAACTCCTTGCTTTAATATAGGACTACAATTCCCAGCAGCCCTCCTGGCAGCCATTTTGAGGGAATCTTATTTTAAAGCCAAAAGGCGACCTCACCTGCTACCAGTTACCTACCTGGCCAGGCGGGGGCGACAGAGTGGCGTAGTTGTTTGGATGCCGAGTGGGCCACGCCACAGAGGAGTAGTTGTTTTGGATGCCGAGTGGGCCACGCCACAGAGGAGTAGTTGTTTGGATGCCGAGTGGGCCACGCCACAGAAGAGAGCGTAATAGTGTGGATGCGGAGCAGGCCACGCCACAGAGGAACACAGTCCGCTGGATTGCAGCTGGAGCACGACTGCGCACCAGGAGAACGCATACGGCGGATTCCAGAGTCTGACAGAAGGACGCCGGAGACTTGCAAGCGGCTGAGACTGAGAGTCCAGAGTTCCTGCAAAGCCGGAGGGTCCGGAGACCTGTCGAGGTCCTACGCTGTTGCTGAGCGAGACGCACCACTAGTACCAGGTACACAGTATTTAACTAGGGAAAGTTAAGGATACTGGTACTGGGTGGGGGCGATAGCAGCAGGTAGAAGGGAACGCATACCTAGTGTTGGGAATCGCACTTGGGTGTTCTGTGTTTGTTTCATTCTACAGGAAACAGAGACAACGATGGAGACACAAGATATCCTTGCATGGGCAGCAGCGGAGCTCAAGAGGCAAAGAGACTTATCGTTGGAGCTTCAAGCACAAGCGGCTAGTCAACTGCAGGCCCAGCAGAAACCGCTGGTGGAGCTTATGGAGGCCTGGGTGAAGGAACATAAGAAACCACCAGAGCCTGATCCAGTTACCACAGGTTTTTCATTGGGATTAGCCCATACATTTGGACTCGGGTCCAAAGAGACCCTTAGTTTTGGACAATTAAGTGATGGTGAAAGTGTAGACGCTTTCTTGGAGGCATTTGAAAAAGTGGCACAAATAGCCAGATGGCCACCCGAACAGTGGGCGGTAAGGTTAGCTGTCTCACTTACTGGTGAGGCATTGGCAGCCTACCAAACCGTTCCCGCTGAGTTGGCCAATGACTATTTGGAGGTCAAGAGGGCTATAAAGATAGGCTCGGCCTAACTCCTATAGTCTACAGACGCCAGCTTAGAAATGCAAGATTGCGCGTGGATGAGACACCACGAGCGCTTTACCACAGATTGAAAATGCTGGTAGTTAAATGGCTAGAACCAGAACATAAGTCGGTGGAAACACTGATCGATGAGCTCGTTCTGGAGCAGTATTTTGCAGCAGTACCTGAAAGGATGCAAAATTTCTTGATGTTACAAGGATGTAAGAACACAAGAGAGGCTATAACTATGTCAGAGCGATTCCTAGAAGCTGAAGTGATAGCTAAGGATAAGTCTGCAGCCTGTACTAAAATGTCTGTAGCTAGGTTGAATGTGGATAGCAAGAATGTACAGAATGTTGGTGTTCCCACTAATAGAAGGATGCAAGTGAAGCGTGCATGTTACCGGTGTGGAAGTGAACAACATTTAATGCGTGAGTGCAAGATGAAAACAGCCCTAGTGTTGAGTGACCCTAGTAAGAAAGGGGAAGGCTTTTTACTGGAGGTGACAGTACAAGGCATACCAGTTAAAGCACTGCTTGATTCCGGATCGGATCAATCAATGCTTTCCAAAAGATTGTGGAGAAGGTTAACAGCCCCAGGTTTAAAAACACCTCAGACACCCACGGGCAATGTAAACATTCGGTGCGTTCACGGAACGGCGTGTACCTATCCTGTTTACTCTGTCCGCATAAAAGGGTTGGGCATAGAGAGGGAGGTCCCGGTCGCTATTGTTCCCAGGTTACCCCAGGAGGTAGTCCTCGGGCGAGACTGGCCCCAGTTTCAACGAGGTGTGCAACAAGGGTTGGGGGTGAAGAAAGGCTTAGTGTCCACGAGAGCCCAGTCCCAAGCCCAACAGGCCCTAGAGGAGGAGCCCCTAGAGGGGGAGGCGAAGGTTCTACCCTCTCAGGAAGGTGTAGGGACAGCTCCTATAAATAGAACAAGTAAACCCAAGGCAGGTGCTACAATGGCATTTTTAAGGCCTTTGTTTCCGAAAGGTGGAAAGGGGAAGCCACACTTGCCTAAGGAGGAGTCTCCTAAGAAGCCTGTTTTTGTTTTACGCTTTTGTCAGATGAGTCCGGAAGCGCGAGCCCCAAGGAAGACCACTCCACAAGCAGCCGGCTTCGACCTATACAGTGCTGAAGAGGTTCTTGTCCCGAAGCATGGGAAGGCGCTAGTGAACACAGCACTACAGATGGAGATACCCATAGGCTGCTATGGGAGAATTGCGCCTCGATCAGGCTTGGCTGTAAAGCACTTCTTAGACGTAGGTGCGGGTGTAGTGGACCCTGATTATAGAGGAGCCATTAAAGTATTGCTATTTAACTTTGGATCCGAAGATTTCCAAGTGAATGTGGGCGACCGAATTGCTCAAATCATTTGTGAGAGAGTGGGTTCCCACCTTTGGAAGAGGTGGCCATGGTGTCCGATACGCTGCGAGGGACGCAAGGTTTCGGGTCCTCGGGGTATTCAGACAAGCATGGGCTGACTGCATTGCGGGAAGAAAAGATGGAGGATGACCTCGGGCCCCAGCTAAGTGACTGCAGGAAGGAACCTGAACTCAGGATAGCAGATGGTCTCTCATGGTTTCAGAGACAGGAGTTGGAGCGTCTTGTTAAGAGCTTTACAGACGTCCTGACGCCACTACCAGGAGAAACCAAGCTTGTTGCTCACGAGATCCTGACACCTGCAGGAGAAGTAATTCGGCAACGTCCATATAGGCTGCCCGAGGCCAAGAAGCAGGAGGTGATGGACCAGGTTAAGGAGATGATAGACCTTGGTATCATCGAAGAATCTAGGAGTCCCTGGAACAGCCCGGTCGTGCTGGTTCCAAACCAGATGGATCACTCAGATTCTGTATTGATTTTCGCAAAGTCAATGCCATCTCCAAATTTGATACTTATCCCATGCCTCGTATCGAGGAGCTCCTTGACCGGCTGGGCCAGGCCAGATATCTAACAACGTTAGATATGACGAAAGGATACTGGCAGATTCCCCTGACCAGGGAATCTCGCCCGAAAACCGCTTTCAGTACGCCACAGGGGTTGTTTCAATTCCGAAGAATGCCATTCGGGCTCCACGGAGCGGCAGCCACCTGTCAACGTCTCATTGATATTGTACTCAGGCCGCATCAGAAATATGCTACGGCCTACATGGATGACGTGGTGATCCATAGCACCAGATGGGATCAGCACATGGTCCACCTAAAGGCAGTCCTGCAAGCAATGAGGGAAGCTGGTTTGACTTTAAACCCGGCAAAGTGCATGTTCGGGGCCCAAGAAGTAAAATACTTGGGACACTTGGTGGGACATGGTATAGTGAAGCCCCTGCTAAGTAAGATTGAAAGTGTCCAATCTT
This sequence comes from Ichthyophis bannanicus, assembly GCA_033557465.1. Taxonomy (NCBI): domain Eukaryota; kingdom Metazoa; phylum Chordata; class Amphibia; order Gymnophiona; family Ichthyophiidae; genus Ichthyophis; species Ichthyophis bannanicus. Next base: position 427,902,731 of record CM066034.1, on the reverse strand, counting down.
TTCCACGCCCTACCAATAAGAAACAACTCCGTAGTTTCCTAGGTTTGGTAGGTTATTACCGAAGGTTTGTGGCACAGTTTGCCGAGAAGAGTGCGCCATTGTCTGATATGTTGAGGAAGAACATGCCTAATCAGTTGCGCTGGACCGAAGAGGCGGATAAGGCGTTTGGACGGCTGAAAGAAGAACTGTGCGCAGCCCCGGTATTAAGAGGGGTAGAATTCAGTCTGCCATTCATCCTACAGACGGATGCTTCCGAAACAGGTCTGGGAGCGGTGCTCTCCCAGAAGCATGAAGGTCTGGAGCATCCGGTGATGTTTCTCAGTCGGAAGTTGTCGCCCGCTGAGAAAAATTACTCTACCATCGAAAGAGAGTGCCTAGCGGTGAAGTGGGCCGTGGAGTCCTTAAAGTTCTATCTGGCGGGTAGAAAATTCCTACTCATGACCGACCATGCCCCATTAAAATGGTTGGGTCAAATGAAAGATCACAACGCCCGGTTGACCCGATGGTATATGGCGCTTCAGGCGTTTGACTTTCAGGTGGTCCATCGAGCAGGAAGACTTCACCAAAACGCGGATGCGTTGTCTAGAGGCACTACCAGAGATGAAGACACAGAGTCCTATAGGAGAATTACGTGCTGTGATTCTGTGAGAACCCCAGCCCGTAATATCTTAAGAAGGGGAATATGTGGTGAGGAAACCACTGCTGAACCTAGAAATACACAGGAAAATGAGTCCTGTCACTTTAAGGCAGAATGTATCAAGGGTTTCCCTAGTAACCAAGAGTCTGTGACTCAGAGAATAGTCATCCCTAAGCCCCGCCCACAGCAGCACGTCAGGGAGAAGCTTGACCCTAGTCACATGTGCTGGGAGCAAGGTGTGGCTCAGGAGGAAGGAAAGTTTAAAAAGCTGATCTGCAGTAACACAGATAGAGGAATGAGAAGTGGTAAGAAGGTGCCACTCTTGAGACGGAGAAGCAGCAAGGGAAGAGAAGGACAAGGAGAAAGACAAGGAGCATGGAGAGCAAGTGAGAGAGTGCTTGCAGAGCATGAAAGGCAGAGTGTAAGAAACACTGGAAGCCGAAGAGAGAAGCTTGATGAGAGATTGCCAAGCACAGCTGAGGGAGCAAGGAACGAGAGGCTGGTGCAAGCAAACGAAGGTGCTGCAGCTGAGAGACAGCATGACTGGCTTGCAGAGCAGAGAGAGTTTCTAAATACCTCAGAATCAAGGCAAGTGTGTCCTTCTCAATTCCTAGACAGGAAATGCCCACGAGAATTAGCTATAGAAGGGAGAGCTAATTCTAGTTATAGACAAAGTCCCAGGATAAAGGGAGAACGTTTATCCAAGCACCAAGTAGCTCACTTAACAGAAGAGCTACTGCAAAAGCAGGCTCTACTTAAGAAGTTAAATGAATTAATAGAGAAGAAAATAGCCAGCTCTCTGTTCAGTTACCTTTTGATGTAAGTGAGAGAGATAGTGTAGAGGAAATGGACATAACAAGTGTGGAGAACAGTACCATGGATTTACAATGTGCTATATGTCAGGTCTCTGATGTGGAAGAGTCCTAGAGAGCAATTGTATGTATGCCGTGCTTAGGAAGCAGCCTAATTCTGAAGACGTCACAACTGAAAGAAACAGCTGAGTTCAACTGATAAGGTTGAGAGCTGGATGTAAATGTTCAAGGGACATTTAAAAGTTTATTTTGCTGCCAGAAGTTTGTTCCTGCAAAGGAGAAAACTTTAAGAGTTTAAAAGTTTTGGAAAGTGACAATTTTTGATTTACAAGCAAAATTGTGCATCTTTCTTTGAAGTTTGGAATAGAAAGCAAAGTTGTTCCTGGTTTCTTTTTGAAGCTGTACTGTGGATTAAAAACCTCCTTTATATAATTTACCCCTCGCGTCCTGTGTATGAAGGAACCCCTGAATACATTGAATAAATTTCTCTGTCTTACGCCTGAACCCTTGAGTCACAACTCCTTGCTTTAATATAGGACTACAATTCCCAGCAGCCCTCCTGGCAGCCATTTTGAGGGAATCTTATTTTAAAGCCAAAAGGCGACCTCACCTGCTACCAGTTACCTACCTGGCCAGGCGGGGGCGACAGTATTTATGATCTTGATTTTATAGTTGTTTAAAGTTTTTTTGTTCAGCTCACTCACTCCTGTCTCCTATTACTTTACACGTAGCCTAATGTACTAAGGAATTGTGTCTCCCACACACCCTTTCAATACTTTATAGTTCTGATGGTTTAAAGAATCATTTATGGATCCTGTAGATTCTTGTAACAACTAAATGTATATATATGTTTTTACATTTAGTTTTATACATTTTATTCATGTGTCTATTGTTTGATCCCTTAAGGTCAGATTCTTATTGATTCCTGTATGTTTTTATGTTTTTATTATTATATATATGATACATGATCTTTATATTTATATTTTTAATATGTTTAATGTATTACATTATTTATGGTTATTATTTGCAGCATACCTGAATCCCCTGAGGAAGTAGAAAACGAAACATGGTCCTGTGTTGGGCTCTCAGGTTTTTGATTTGTTTAATAAAAGTATCCTTTCGAACAAACCACCACGTGTTACAGACTGGGTGACTAAATCCAAGTCAGCCACTCACACCAAAGCTTCAACATCAGGGATCTTATTTCCCATGCTACGGGCATTTATACACACTGCTTTCCATATGTTACCCCTGTTACCCATTTCCATAAAGGTATTTAATGTATCACCTACCTGGGGGCTTTCACCTACCTGGGGGCTTTCTTCACCCATCCCCAACAAATCTAGTTTAAAGCCCTCTTCAGTAGATTAGCCAGTCTACTACCGAAGACGCGTTGACCTTTCTTGGACAGATGGATGTCATCTCTGCTCTGCAACCCTTGGAATAGCATCCCATGGTCTAGGAAACCAAAACGCTCTCGATGACACCATCCACGCAGCCATCATCTCCAGGATGCAAGCCTCTCTGCCTTGGCCTTTACCCTCAACAGGGAGGACTGAAGAGAACACCACCTGTGCACCTAACTGCTTCACCCTCTGTCCCAGAGTCATGAAGTCACTTTTGATACGTTCCGAGGTATACCTGGCAGTATCATTTGTTCCAAAATGGATTTGCAACATTGGGTAATAGTCAGTGGGCTTGATGAGTCTTGGCAAAATCTCCATAACATCTTGGATTTTGGCACCAGGCAGACAGCATACCTCTCTGGACATCAAGTGTGGTCGGCAGATGGACGCCTCAGTACCCCTCAGAAGAGAGTCTCCAACCATCACTACCCTTCGTTTCCTTCTGGTCACTGATTCTGCAACTTTGGGGTACTTGAGCTCTGGTTCTTCCCTGTCCAGGGATGCTTTCACCTCCTCCACTTCCAGGGCTGCATAATGGTTCTTCAATTCAAGGGCTGGAGAAGTTGGATTGGTGATTTTGCAGGCCCTGGTGACTTGTGTCCAACCATCGACATTCTGTTGGAGAGCTTGGTTGCTGCAAGAAGCATCTTATCAATGTACTTCTCACTGTCTTGAATGCTCCTCAGCCTCGCCACCTCCTCTCTGAGTTCCTCCACTTGTTTCCTCAGAGCTTCAGCATGCAGGCACCCTGCACATGGAACCGGTCCTTCAACTGGCATTAGGACCTCTGTCTGGACCGAGGCAGAAGCTGGGCATTAGGACCTCAGTCTGGACCGAGGCAGAAGCTTGGGGCAACAGCTTTAGCGATACAATTTTTCCCAGCCTTTGTTCTGTTCGTGGAGCTTAGGTATCTGGTAAAGGAAAAGAAAGAGATCTACCAAGTACCAGCCAGTTTCCCAGCTGTCCTTTCAGAGAAAAAGCAGTTAAATCTCTTTAATTATATTCAAAATGTGCTGGTCCAATTCTCTGTGCTTTGTTAAATGGGGAGGTGCCCTATAAAGCAAGACTGCTCACTAGGGGTGGGTGGGAGTCGGGGTGGGTAGGGAGGGAACTAACTCCTGATTAGGTGTCAGCAGTTCCCAAAGCTGAGGAGGTTACTAGAGTTCAACAACCTACTCTGCTCAAGGAAATTTCCACTAAAGCACCAAAAAGAAAGTAACCTTGCTTTAAAAACATACAAAAACCCTTTTAAGAGCTCCCAATCAGAGAGCTAGCAATTTAATAAAATAAACCCTCAAATCCTTACCGTTGGTTGATCTGTAGAGCCCCTGTTAGGAAAGCCTCAACAGGGCAGGGCTGTGGAGCCTTTTATGCAGGCCTCAGCACCTCTCAGGTAATCAGGTCCACTAACTCCTGATTAGGTGTTAGCAGTTCCCAAAGCTGAGGAGGTTGCTAGAGTTCAACAACCTACTCTGCTCAAGGAAATTTCCACTAAAGCACCAAAAAGAAAGTAAGCTTGCTTTAAAAATATACACAAACCCTTTTAAGAGCTCCCAGTCAGAGAGCTAGCAATATAAAATAAACCCTCAAATCCTTACTGTTGGTTGATCTGTAGAGCCCCTGTTAGGAAAGCCTCAACAGGGCAGGGCACTGGAGCCTTTTATGCAGGCCTCAGCTGCTCTCAGGTAATCAGGCCCACTAACTCCTGATTAGGTGTCAGCAGTTCCCAAAGCTGAGGAGGTTACTAGAGTTCAACAACCTATTCTGCTCAAGGAAATTTCCACTAAAGCATCAAAAAGAAAGTAACCTTGTTTTAAAAATATACAAAAACCCTTTTAAGAGCTCCAAGTCAGAGAGCTAGCAATTTAATAAAATAAACCCTCAAATCCTTACTTTGGTTGATCTGTAGAGCCCCTGTTAGGAAAGCCTCCAGCCCCTGTTAGGAAAGCCTAAAAGAGCTACAGAGAAGAGCCACCAAATTGGTAAAGGGGATGGAAGTATACCCCTACGAAGAAAGGCTTAAAAGTTTAGGGCTCTTCAACTTGGCATAAAGACGGGAGAGATATGATAGAGGTCTATAACATAATGAATAGAGTGGAATGGATAAACATAAATTGGTTGTTTACTCCTAGAAAAGTAGAAAGACTAGGGGACACACAATGAAGCTACAATGTAGCCCATTTAAGAATAATAGGAGAAAATATTTTTTCACTCAACAAGTAATCAAACTCTGGAATTCGTTACTGGAGGATGTAGTTTAAAAGCTGGTGGTGTAGCTGGGTTCAAAAAAAGGTTTGGATTAGGTCCTGGAAGTAAAGTTCATAAAGTGTAGTTACTCACTTGTAACAATGATCTCCGGGAATAGCAGAAATTGAGTCTTCACATATGGGTGACCATTAGTACCGACAGAGCCCGCATAGGAATGCTCCCTAGCGTCCAATTGGAAAGCTTTTGGGAGCATTCCACTGTGCCTGCGTGACTCCCCTATCCGTCTTCCCAACTCTCTCTTCTCAAGTGAGTTGTAGCTGAGAAAGGAGAGAAAAAGAAACCCTACAACTCCTAGGAGAGGAGGGCGGGTTGTGAAGAATAAATTCCTGCTGCTTCCGGAGATCACCTGTTACAGGTGAGGAACTACACTATCTCCAAGAACAAGCAGGAATATAGTCTTCACATATGGGACTCCCTAGTTTCCAGATGAAGTGACTTCAGAACCAGTGGAGGTATGCCTCGGAGTAGGCCCGATGAGGTCATGATCCCACATGGATTTCTGGTATTGGCAAAGTCTGGGATGGAGGATAGGAGTTGCCTCTGAGTCTGAAAGAGATGTTGGAGTACAGCCTGCCCAAGCATGGCATCCCGATGGGAGTCCTTGTCCAGACAATAATGGGCAGCAAAGGTATGGACAGAAGACCAAGTTGCTGCTTTCCATATCTCGTCAATGGCAACTGAGCATAAGTTTGCCATTGAGGTTTCCATGGCACAATCTTTGTGAGCTGTGACATGTCTTTCCAGAGAGAGTCCTGCATTGTCATAGGCAAATGAGATGCAGTCCACTATCCATCTTGAGAGTGTGTGTTTAGATACAGGGAGGGTCAAAGGAGATGAACAGCTGCAAGTCTTTGCGATGCTCTCAAGTCCTTTGGAGATAAAGCCAATGCACACTTGCAATCAAGGGTGTGCAAGGTTGCTTCCGCTCTAGACGCATGCGGTTTGGAAAAGAAGTCTGGAAGGAAAATTGACTGGTTTAAATGAAAATGAGAGACCACCTTTGGCATAAAGTATGGGTGAGTCCTAAAAACAACTTTGTTGTGATGGAACCGGGTATATGGTGGGTCCACCACTAAAGCCTGAAGCTCACTGAGGACACCGTACCGCAGGCCGGAGGACTGGAGGTTCAAGTCCCACCTGGGGACAGCAATCTCAGGCCAGAGGGACTGGGGTTTCTAGTCCTATAGGCACTCCTTGTGGCCTTGGGCAAGTCACTTAACCCTCAGTTGCCTCAGGTACACATAGATTGTGAGCTCTTTTGGGACAAGAGAATGTATCCAGTACCTATTTGTAGTGATTACATAATGTAAACCACTTTGATTGAAGGATAAGGCAGTATAGAAAACTGGTTAAATAAATAAAATAAATTATGCATCTAGCTGAAGTGAGAGCAATTAGTAAGATTACCTTCCAAGACAGGAACTTTAGTGAAGCCTTGACCAATGGTTCAGATGGTGGCTTGAGAAGCTGCGCTAGAATGATGTTAAGGTTCCAAGCTACTGGAGGTGGCTTAATGGGCGGTCTGGACAGAAGACCTCTCATGAAACGGGCCACTAGTGGTTGAGATAAGATTGGCTGTCCATCCATTAGGTGGTGAGAGGCTGCAATTGCACTGAGGTGGACCCTCACTGAGTTGGTTTTCAGACCTGTCGATGACAGGTGGAGGGGATACTGGAGGAGTGAATCCACTGGAGCCGAAAAGGGATTGAGATCATTCTGAGAGCACCAGACCGAAAATCTCCGCCACTTGAAAGTGTATGAACCTCTGGTGGGGGGCTTCCTAGAAGCCAAAAGGACCTCCTTAACCTCTTGGGTAAGATCAAACCCCTGGAAAGCTATGCTCTGAGCAGTCAAGCTGTGAGATGGAGAGACCGTGGATTAGGATGGAATAGTGAGCCGTCATCCTGGGAGAGGAGATCAGGTGCAGATCCGAATTGCAGAGGTTGAGACCGAGTCAGACATAGTAGCAGAGGAAACCATGGTTGCCTCGGCCAGTGGGGGGCTATGAGTATCATGGAAACCTTGTCCGACTGAAGCTTGAAAAGCATCTTGGGAATGAGGGTATAGAAGGGAAAAACACATCTTTTTTGTCTTGCCTATGATCTCCCACCAAGTTTTCCCAGCTAGGTCCTTCTCTCCTCTTGCTTGCCCTTTCTCCTTTCTTTCGCTTCCTCTTCTTGTCTAGTATGCTTGCTGCTTTCCTATGAAAAATTGTAGTTCTTTTCTGTTTCCTGGCCATGCCTGGCCTTTATGTGTTTTGAACGCATTGTAAACCGCCCTGCTGGTTTCTGAAGGTGTGGTATATTAAGAAAGTTGATAAAGATAAATTGTAAAGCAGACCCCAACCCCAGTGTAGGTGGAAGGCATCCACTGTTTGGTTGGTGGATGTCAGAGTTCTCTTGCAGAAGCGAGGAAGTGTGGCGTTTTGGGTAGTCGCAAACCCTATATCTAGGGTTCCCCAGGTCTGGAAGATGTAGGACGTTGTGTCTGGATGCAGAGACCATTTGTGAGGAAGAAGGATGCGACTCAGTCTGTCTGCCAAGACATTGGACTCCCATGGAAGGTACACCACTTGGAGGTGTATTTGATGAGCAATGGCAAAGGACCACAGGTGTAGCGCCTCCTCGGCAAAGGGCCCAGGAGCCTGTTCCTCCCTGCTTGTTCACATAGAACATGGCAAACCTGATTGTCCATCCTTACTTGGAGCTGCTGTGTCCCGAGTTGGCGTTCAAACACTCTGAGGGCATTCAAGATAGCTTGATGTTCCAAGAGATTGATCTGGAGCTGCGACTCTTATATTGCCAGAGTCCCTGTGTAGACAGGTTGCCGAGGTGAGCCCCTCAACTCAGTTTGGAGGCATCTGTTGTTAGGCTGCATTGAAGTGGAGGGAAGTGGAACGACCTCCCTATTGAACTTCGCACCATAAGAGACCTCATCCAATTCAGAAAAGAATTAAAGACCTACCTGTTCACTGAACACTTCGAAATCCCCTACTCCCCCAAAGCCAGCTCTACTACAAATGTGGGCACCCATGCACAAACTCCCTTAACCCCAACAATGTAACCACAAGCCTGTCCCCCCCACACACGCCCCAAAGATGACAAAAATAAAAGGAACTAAATTCCAGCACCTCCGCCACTTTCTCCCCCATCCACCACACACACTACACGATGTAAATATACTTTTGTACAAAGTTTGATATGTTTGCTTTAATACCTACAAAGATTTTGCTTTAATACCTTCAAGTTGTTTTTGTTACAATACCTACAAAGTTTATATTTACTGTTCAATGTAAATAGTTGATTTCTACTGTTCTATGTAAAATGTATACAAATTGTGTACAAGACTGTTAATCTGTTATATGTAAACCGCCCTTGATCTCTGGAAGGGGCGGTATAAAAGAAATAGTTAAATAAATAAATAAATAAATATGAAAAGGTGACCCTATGAGAGGGTTTTCTGGAGAACACCACCACTGAAGGGATGTGGTTAGACTGGCAGTGACTTGGATCCTGTCCTGGAGATGGCCTGAGGCCTGGTTCCACTGGGAGGCCAGAGTCCACTGGGCTATCCGCATATGTAGTAAGGCATATGGAACGACATGTACTGTAGAGGCCATGTGCCCAAGGAGCTGCAGCATCTCTCGAGCTATCAGATGGGCTCATAGGAGCTTCTGGAACGCTGGTTCGACTAGACAGGCACAGTGGAGATGGGGCAGGAATGCCCTGGACTGTTGGGTGTCTAGTAGGACTCCGATGAACTATAGATTTTGAGTTGGAGCGAGGTGGAACTTTGGGAAGTTTATCACAAAGCCCAAGGGTTGTAGCATCGCGATGGTAGAATGCAAGGAGAGCAGTAACTCTTGGGAGAGGTCTGATTTTATTAGCCAGTTGTCTAAGTAAGGGAAGACGAATATCCCCAGAGTTCTTAGGTATGTGGCTACAACAGTTATGCTCTTTGTGAAGACTCTTGGGGCAGAGGCAAGTCCAAAAGGAAGGATTCTGTATTGGTAATGCTTTCCTTGAAAAGTGAAGCGTAGAAACTTCCTGTGTCTCAGGTGGATGTGTATGCTTCTTTTAGATCTAGAGAACAGAGCCAGTCCTGACTCTGGAGGTATGGAAGAAGAGTCCCAAGGGAGATCATCTTGAACTTTTCATAGATTAGAATCTTGTTGAGGTTTCTGAGGTCCAGAATGGGCCTGTATCCTCCCGTTTTCCTTGGGATGAGAAAGTAGGAAGAGTAGAAGCCCATTATGGAGTGGAGTAGCCGCCCAATGGTTAGAGCACTGGCTTGGGAACCAAAAGACCGAGGTTGGGGGGCGCTCGTGAGCCTGGCCAGCATGGCCGCAATGCCTTAGAGCTCCTCAACTGCTCCCTTCATTTACCGGGACTTTAGGCTCCTAAATGATTTTTTTTTGATCGGTAATTGCTATGCTTAAACAGTACTAAGCTCTCTGCATAACATGCTGCCGTCTGATCGTTTATCCTGCTGATTCCTTGCCCCGGGCTCCTGATCTCCCCTGTGGTGGTCTCGGTGGAGGGACCTATGAAGTGTGGCTGCTCTCTCCTATGCCCTGCACTTTGCTGCGGCGGATCCGCTGATTGAAATTTTCTTTTTATGAGACACGGAGTGATGCTTCTGCTGCTTTGCTTGTCTCTATTCTCCGAGTGTCGATCTGCCTAACATGTAAGTGCTGCAGCTGTAAACTATGGACTGAACGTGAACAGCGATCCCTTCCGAGTGCTGTATATCGAGCCACTGACACCTTTTGTGAGCCTATTCAATGTTTCCCGCGTTTGTTCTGCGCTTTCAGAAGTGATTACATAAATGTTTTCGCCACCATGTTGTTTGTACCTGTGAGAGGCAAGTTGGAACGCAGATGGGGCTCTTGGTAGTGGCGGGAAAGCTGCTTTGGAACGCAAGCGAGTGCTGACGATGACGGAGCTCCTGCTGACATGTGCTGCCTGATGCTGTGAATCTCCCAAAATGGCTGCCGGGTCCTGGAACGCATAGCTGGAACGCAAAAATTTCAACAAGATGGCTGCCGCACTTTAATGAAGTCCCGCTGATTCCTCCGAGGTGGCTGTTAAAAGCTTTCTCAGAATCGGCGCGTCAAGATTCTGCAGGGCTTTGCTCGCTCCGGCTTGCCTCATCTCTCCTCTCCTGCGTCTGAGAGCTGCTGTGTGGATGCTGCTGTCTGTGATCGTCGGGTGAGAACTGCTCTGAGCACTCTTCTATTGCTGTGTCTGGTTCATTATCCGGGAGCACCCTCTTGTGTTTTTTGCCGGTATTGCAGAGCATTAGAAGTTTGCTTTTTTCTGCTGCAAGTTTTCTGACTTTGTGATGCTGCCTCTTCTCATCTAATTCTTCGGGGACTCTTCTGATGGTGATTTGACACGGATGCTGGAGAGCTGAGGCTGTCTTATCAGCGGCTGTCCTTTTGTGATCACTGAAGGGTAAAGTCGCCCTTCCCCCACAGGAGCTGGCCGGCTGAGAGTTTTCATTTGTGCTCTGTCGCTGTGGCAGCTCTGTTGCCTTTAATCTTCTGTCCTTACCCACATCTTTCTGAGATTTTACTGAAGAAGGATATCTTGATCTGGTGACGTCTAAGTGGTGGGGATAACGTCTTGGAGTCACGCAGAAGAGCGACCGTCTATCTTGATTGCAGTGTGTATATACAAAGTGAGTGACCTTCTTGGACGACGACATCAGCTTCGCACGACAAATATGGCTACTGCAAAATCCTATGCAGCTTCCCTCTCCAAGTTTGCTAGATCTTCTGACTCTGCTCCTGCTCAGCCCTCACATGCTGCGGAGAGTCCCTCCGTCTCTAAGGCTAATGCCTCTGGTTCGCAGTCCCCAGTTACAAAAGCAGACTTTCTGGAAATCTTAAAGGAGCTCAAGCTCTTCCGTCAGGATTTCTCTCGGGCGGTGAGTGATATTCGCTCTGATTTAAAGTCACTGGATGACAGGGTTACGCAGGCTGAGCTACTCCTTGGGGAACAGATGGACTCCTCTCTGGCCTTCCAGACAAAAATTGTGAAATCAGATCAATTGTCGAAGGATCTGAAAGAAAGGCAGGATGATCTTGAAAACCGGCAACGACGAAACACCTTTGAATTTTTGGCCTTCAGGAACACCCGGGGGGGGTCGGAGGACACGATGGCTTTAGTTCAAGAGCTGTATGCTGTCTGTCTACCCAATGCTCCTAAACCGGTTCGATTGGAAAGAGCACATCAGTCTCTGGGGGCCCGTCGATCCTCTAACACGCAACCATGAGCGATTATAATTTGCTTCTGCTTCTTTTCTGACAAAGTGGCTCTACTAAGAAGTCTAAGGGGTAGGCGTTCAGTTGTCTTCAAAGGTCAGGAACTTCAAGTCTATCAGGACCTTTCACAGTATACCCTGGAGCGTCGCAGGAGCTTTAAGCCCTTAACCCAGGCACTGCAGAAGTGAGAGATCTCCTACAGATGGGTTTTTCCTTTTGCATTGATATTCGACTGGAATAACAGTGTTAAAAAGATAACAGATTTGTCGACAGCAATGGAGTTTCTTGATATCATGCAGCATGGAGAGCGACCGTCACGACAGCGAGGCACGCATGGAGAGTGGGAGACGTCACTACCAAAGAGGCGTAAGGTGCCTCGTTCCCGGAAATCATCTACCTCTGACACAGACTCTAATCTGCAGAAGGAGATGGATACCACTGCTCCCACTTGATTATATCTGAATGTTACGTGCATGGTGGGAGTCTGTGTTTGGGATTGTTATTTTTATGGCATCTGTTATTGGGTGGTTTTTTTTAGGCCCTCAAATACACCTTAGAGACAACCTGGGGGTTTTGAGGGGTTGGCAATAGCCTCGGGGGGGGGGGGGGGGGTGTGGCGGGAGTCTGGGGGAAGTGAGTATAGGAATATGTTCTATAATAAGATAGCTTGTTAAGGGGTACCGTTTATTGCTTTCTCTTCTTGATCTAATCTGTGGAGGGGGTGAGGTTGGGGAGACTCTTGTGTTTTCTACACTTCCTTCTGATGCCTTATTTGGTGACACTTCTAGTGTCATCTGTGTTGCGACATTTATATGACAAGTATACTTCCTGCTGTTAAAGGAATGTGAATGGGGGGGATAGAGTGGGGGGGATGGATGGGGTGGGGGGTTGGAGAGGGGGGTTTGGGGGGTAGAGGGGGGAGGGAGGTGAGGTGGAGCTCTTCTGTCCTGTGCAATAGCTGGATTTCTTTGTACATTGAGGGAACGTTATTTGTTTTAATATGTAGGGGGGACAGATCTTTTCAGGGTTCTGGGTCGGGAAGGGCTGTTGCTCGATTAGTGAGGATGGCGTGGATTAGGGTTCTGCTGCAGCTATTCGCTCATAACTGGCTTCTTCTGAGCTTCGGGTATGGTTAAAGCTATTTCTTGGAATGTTCATGGTTTAAATAACCCATGTAAGCGCAGAAGGGTGTTGGATCAATTGTGTAGAGAGAAAGCCGAGATTATATTTCTCCAAGAAACCCATTTTTCTAAGCGGGATCACTTTGACTCGGCTAAAAGTAAGTTCCCACAAATTTATTTAGCTAATCACTCAACCAAGAAAAGGGGGGTCACTATTATGCTTTCCGCTAATTGCCCCTTTCAGCTGGTTGATAAAGTTATCGACCCGGAGGGTCGTTTTCTGATACTGGTAGGTACTCTTAATGGATTAATGCTCACTTTCATGAATGTGTATCTTCCCCCTGCCACAGTGGGGAGTTCATTGGTTGACCTTTCAAGGGCACTTCAGAATTGCAGTCAGGGGCTGTTGCTTGTGGGAGGCGACTTTAATTGCGTTTGCTCTGAGTTGGATCGTTCAGGGTCCCGGCTCTCCAGAAATATCCTGGGGAGAGCATTGGAAGAGTGGGTTTCACAGTTTGATCTGTGTGACGTCTGGTGGCATTTGCATGCTTTAGAAAAGGATTACACCTTTTACTCGCGGGTACACAAGAGCCATTCTCGCATTGACATGTGGTTTATTTCCAGATCGGAGATTTCTTGGCTAACTCAGGTGGATATTGGGACTATGGGACCCTCTGATCATGCCATTATCTCTATTGGTCTTACCTTGGGGGAAGTCGATTCTTCAGCTCAGACGTGGTCTCTACCTAGGGGGTTGTTACTTAACTCGGAGTTTGCGGACGTGATTCGGGAAGGATGGTTGGAATATCTACGGTTTAATGACTCTTCCGAGCTTTCTAGAGCTCTCTTGTGGGATGCAGGGAAAGCGGTGTTGCGGGGGCAGCTTATTTCTTTGTCAGGTGCGTTTAAGAAACGGGCACTGGCCAAACAGGAGGAGTTGAGAAAAGAAATTGCGGAGCTGGAAAAAGCTCACCGGAAAGGGGGTGGTGAACAGGTGTGGAATCTTCTGACTAAGCGTAGAGGGGAATTAGCAGCGTTAGAAGCTGAAAGGGTGGCGTCACTTTTCCTACGCACAAAACAACAGTACTATGAACAGGGAAATAAGGCAGGGAAGCTTCTGCTCTGGCAATTGAGACGACAGCGGCAGCGCCATCGAGTTGCGGCCATTCAATCTCCACAGGGTCAAATTTTGTATCGATCTCAGGACATTGCGTCCACGTTCGCTAGATTCTATCAACAATTGTACACTAGTGAACTGTCGGCGAATTCCCCGGACATTTCTGCGTGGTTGACAGAGGCTTCTCTCCCTCACATTTCAGTAGAGGACAGAGATCACTTAGACCGCCCATTTACCTTAGCGGAGGTTCAACAGGCACTGAAGAATCTCAAATCCGCTAAGGCGGCCGGACCAGATCTCTTGCCAGCAGAACTGTATAAAGCATTTCCGGACTTGTTTGCTCCAGTTCTACTATCAGTTTTTAATTAAATTCTTTTAAGAAAGTCTCTTCCTGCCTCCTTTTATCATGCGACTATTGCTGTATTTCCTAAAACTGGTAAAGATCCCTTGCACTGCTCTAGTTACCGACCGATTTCTCTCTTGAATGTAGATTACAAAATCTTTACGACGCTTTTGGCTACTCGCTTAGGGAAGCTCATACCTGATATAGTTCACCTGAACCAGACGGGTTTCATCAAGCATCGATATGGGTTTGAGAACGTTCGTAGATTGATCAATGTTTTACAGAGGTTAACAGTGGAAGAGGGGTCGTATCGCATTTTATCACTGGACGCTGAGAAGGCCTTCGATAAAATTGAATGGCCTTACCTTATGCAGCTTCTTAGGGAATTTGGCTTTGGGAGTACATTTTGTACGTGGATTGCTTCCTTATATTCCAGCCCTCAAGCAGTGGTTTCTGTCAATGGCTCGGTTTCCTCGCCCTTTTGTCAGGGGAGAGGCACGAGACAAGGATGTCCCCTTTCTCCTTTACTGTTTGCGCTTGCAATGGAACCATTAGCAGCCCATATCAGATCCCGGGCAGAGGAAATAGGTATCTATCTCGGTTCTGAATGGCATTCCATTTCCTTATACGTGGATGATACCTTGATTTACTTGAGTGAACCTTCCCGGTCTTTACCTATTGTGCTACGTATCTTAGACCGCTTCTCCTTGGTTTCTGGCTTTACTGTTAATTGGCAGAGGTCCACCCTATTGCGTTGTATGTCCCGTTCCTCTACCGCCGTCCAAGATACCGTGGGTGATTTCCCGCTGGTAGATCATTTTAAGTACTTAGGTATTGTCATTCCGAGGGACATATCGAAGCTGTATAGTTTGAATTATACCCCCCTTCTAAAATCGATCCAGGCGGATTTGGAACGTTGGGGTTCCTATTCGGTTACTTGGTTAGGCGCATAAATACTTATAAGATGTTGGTCTTACCAAAGTTACTTTTTCTGTTTATGCAGTTGCCCATAGCTCTTCCGAGTAAGTTTTTTAGGACGCTTCGGACGGCATTAACACGCTTTATCTGGATGGGGAAGCGCCCCTTAATTGGTTGGTGGCTACTCACGCTTCCTAGAGGGTCTGGTGGGTTGGGCCTTTCTGATCCAGAAATGTACTATTTTTGTATTTGTCTGCGATCATTATTGTTGTGGAGAATTCATTCAGGGGCAGAATGGGTCACCTTGGAAAATGATTGGTTACGCCCGCTTCCGCTGGTAGCGGTACCCTTTCTTTCTGATCTTCGGGAGGTCCGTCTGGCGAAGTCGCATGTTTTTATTGGACCCTGTCGGGAGGCATGGAGGAGGGTTTGTAAGCTGGCGGGGGTGTCTGCTTCCCAGTCGCCCTTTACTGTTTTGGGCGTCCTGGGGTTTATTCGACATATGTTTAAAGGATCGAACCTGGCTTTATTAGTGGTGAGATTATCTTCCTTGTATGCGAACCTGCGCCCTGTATCTAAGCATAGCTTAGAGGATCGCCTGGGCTGCCCAATCTCTTCATTTCAATATCTGCAAATCTCTCATTGCTTGACTGCCCAATTCTCGGTGACTGAATTAGCTAGAACACCTCGATGTTGGGAGCAGGACCTTTTTGTCTCTAGCTCTGTTGTATAGGCATCTTACAGCTGACACCTTTGCCCTTACTACTTTGAAACTTCCTCAACATCGATGGGAGCCGACTTTACCAGGGAAAGAGTAGGAGTTCTGGCTTGATGTCTATTCTTATTCGCATTCATGTTCCCTGTCGCTAGGGCTAATTCATACGCAGCTTCGGATTCTTTTCCGTTTATCTATCACGCCGGTCGATCTCTTTCATTGGCGTAGAGCTGATGACCCGCTCTGTTGGAGGTTATGTGGCCGTTAGGGAACTTTTGATCATATGTGGTGGTTGTGCCCGCACATTCAGAGATATTGGCAGGGGGTAACGGGATATATTGCTGGGAGATTGCAGGTTACTCTCCCCGTGGATATGGAATCTTGTTTATTGGGGGTGCTCCCTGAATTCCCTCATCAGCACTCTCTTTGGAGGTTGGTGCAATCGCTCCTTTTAGCGGCCAGATCAGTGCTTGCTCGTTTCTGGAAACGCAGTAGAGCACCGTCTCTTATAGAGTGGCGCGCTAAATGCTGGGATATCTATAGGCTGGAAAAAATGACTGCTTCGATTCGGGGTCGCTCTTTTCTCGAAGAGGATCTTTGGAGCTTAGTGTTTCAGGAGGCCACTTGAAGGTTTGAGTGTGTGGTCTGCATGGTGGTCTCTGTGGTCTATTGTCTTGGACTGGCTTGTCTCTAGGCTTTGTTCTTCCTTTTTCTTCTTCTTTATTCTTACTTCCTTCTCATGGGAGGAGTTGTCAGGTCAGCAGGGCTGGGAGGGGGGTTGGGTGGTTGGGTGGTAGGGGTAGGGAGGGGGGGGAAGGGGTGGGCTTAGGAGCATCGGGGGGAGGAGTTGCAGGAGCAGAGTTGTGCGTATACCTATGTTTATTTCAGGTAGTGTCTCTGCCCTTTCCTTTTAACATTGTATTGTCCGGATACAGATGGGAACTTAGTCTTCAAATTTAGGTGGTCTGGGAGTTTTAGTGGTCTGTCCCTTATCTCACAAGGTTGTTTTAGTCTGTATTATACTGACCCTCTTTTTTATTTGTTTTGACCGTTTTGTCTTACATTCCTGTGTGTGATGGCACTTAGGTCACTTCTTTGTCTCCATTTGTCTCCCTACTGTACCGGCCCCGGTTCTGATTTGGGTTGTGGGGGAGGGGAGGGGCTTTAGCTCAGTAATGGTTCACTTCTGACACACATTACCTTCTCTTGGTTCTGTTATCTGTTCTGGCTGATTTATGATGCCTGTTATTTTAACCTGCTACATACCTGTTGGTTGGCCATGTTGTAAACCGAGAGGAGATTGTGTTACATTGTTGTGGTTTGATGTGTTGGATTGTATGTTATTGAACTTTGCTCAATAAAATTTATTACACAAAAAAAAAAACAAGACCAAGGTTTGATTCCCACTAGCACTCCTTGTGGCCTTGGGCAAGTCACTTATTTATTTATTTATTTAGCTGTATTTATATCCCGCTTTTCACTGGGTCAAAGCGGTCACTTAACCCTCCATTTCACCGGGTCAAAGCGGTCACTTAACCCTCCATTGCTCAGAAAAATCCAAGTTATCAATGTTCCTGTTTAATGTATATTACCAAGTTTAAGTTCAATGTAAACCGCTTTGAAATGATAAAGCAGTATAAAAAAAACCCCAGTTAAATAAATAAATAAATAAAAATTCCCTGTTGGGATGTGGGGACTTCTTCTGGAGGACTAGAAAGGGGGGACTGTTACTTCTGGAGAGAAATCTGCAACTGTGAGTATATACTTCTGGTAATTTTCTAAAAAGAATTCTTTGTATTAAAGCTACTTAATCTGTGAACCCACTGTTTTTTGTTGGATCAGTTGGGGCCTAGTAGCAGCAATTAAAGTTTGAATTTAAAACACAGAGGAGAGCTTTCTGGTTACATTTCATACCCAGCAGAGAGCTTGTAGTTTAAATTTAATAGTCACTCAGGGCCAAGTAACAGCAAAGTACTTTTAGTTTAAATTTAACACACAGAAGAGAGCTTTCTGGTTAGATTTAGTACCCAGCAGAGAGCTTGTAGTTTAAATTTCATAAGAAGGTAGAGCCTAGCAGCAGCTAAGAGCTATAATTTAAATCAAATCAGGATTTAGCTTAGCACAAAAGGCAGAACAGGGTCTGTACTCTTTGAGCAACAAATAAAGTCTTCTAGAGACCTTTACAAAGAGGCCTTCTACCTAGGGGGCAAGAAACCTGTGAAACCTTTTCAATAGGTGTTAACACCAGGTGGCAGATCAAAAGGCCATTTTGAAAGACTCCTATCCAAGCAAGGACTGTTAATTACCCAGGAAGTTGGTCACATCATTACCTCAGCAGCAGAGGCATAAATAGCTCAACCAGAGCTCGGTGAACCTCTGTCTTGAAGGACTAGAAAGGGGGGACTGTTACTTCTGGAGAGAAATCTGCAACTGTGAGTATATACTTCTGGTAATTTTCTAAAAAGAATTCTTTGTATTAAAGCTACTTAATCTGTGAACCCACTGTTTTTTGTTGGATCAGTTGGGGCCTAGTAGCAGCAATTAAAGTTTGAATTTAAAACACAGAGGAGAGCTTTCTGGTTACATTTCGTACCCAGCAGAGAGCTTGTAGTTTAAATTTAATAGTCACTCAGGGCCACGTAACAGCAAAGTACTTTTAGTTTAAATTTAACACACAGAAGAGAGCTTTCTGGTTAAATTTAGTACCCAGCAGAGAGCTTGTAGTTTAAATTTCATAAGAAGTTAGAGCCTAGCAGCAGCTAAGAGCTATAATTTAAATCAAATCAGAATTTAGCTTACCTCAGCAGCACAAGACAGGGTACTGTGTAGCAGCCCTCTTTTAATAAGTGTTATTTCCCTCCCTCCCTCCCTCCCCACACCCACCCTCCCCTGGGATAATCATAGCTTTATAGGTACTTACACATCTTAAAAGACAGGAGGTGCTTTCAGGTGAAGCTCATTACCCAAATCAGTCATACACTAAGGACCTGAGATTAATTAAGCTTCAGGTGAACAAGGTATATTAAACGTATTAGGTACAGTTTTATTGGTATAAATACCCATAGAAACCCCTAGTAAGTAAGAACTTAAAGATCTAGACACAAACTTAAAACTAAGATGCAGACAGCAGTCCAGCAGCGGGATGGGGGCTTTCCAGTCTTTAGCATTGAGTGTCACATGTATGATTTTCTCCCAGTTGGTGAGAGGTCTTACGTGTGCACTAGGTGCAAGGAGCTCTTTTCTCTCAGGGAACAAGTCCGTTCTCTAGAGGCTAAAGTAGCAGACTTGGAAAACATAAGACAGACAGAGAGGTACATAGACGAGACCTACAGGGATATAGTCCTGAAGTCCCACCTCCAGTCTGGCAGCACCCCTGTTGCCATGGAGGAGAGAGGTCACGTGACAGGAGAGCATCACCCTGGTGTGGCAGGAAGTGATCCTGTAAAAAGGACCTGTCCTCCAGGTGATGTAAAACCCTCTCGCACCGAGGAAGTTTCTCCAGGGCCATGTGCCCATGAGGGAAGGGTTAGGACAGCCGTTATAGTTGGTGATTCGATCATTAGGCACGTAGATAGCTGGGTGGCTGGTGGACGTGAGGATCGCCTGGTAACATGCCTGCCTGGTGCGAAGGTAGCGGACCCCACGCGCCACCTAGATAAGGTCTTAGATAGTGCTGGGGAGGAGTCTGCTGTCTTGGTACATGTCGGCACCAATGACATAGGAAAATGTGGTAGGGAGGTTCTGGAGGCAAAATTTAGGCTTTTAGGTAGGAAGTTGAAATCCAGAACTTCCAGGGCAGCATTCTCCGAAATGCTTCCTGTTCCACGGGCAGGACCCAAAAGGCAGGCAGAGCTCCGGAGTCTCAATGCGTGGATGAGACAATGGTGCAGAGATGAGGGTTTTGGATTTGTTAGGAACTGGGGAACATTCTGGGGAAAGGAGGGGCTCTTCCGAAGGGATGGGCTTCACCTTAACCGGGATGGAACCAGGCTGCTGGCATTAACCTTTAAAAAGGAGATAGAGCAGCTTTTATACTAGATATTAGGGGAAAGCCGACAGTTGCCCAAGAGCGGATGGTTCGGAAGAATGTATCCTTGAAGGATACTACCAAAAGCAGAGAGGTTCCACAAAAGAGTAAAGTAGCCCAAATGCCCTCAAGTATGGAGCAGACAGAGCTTAAAGATCCCAATTTACCCATCTCTAACAATAGCCAAATTAACATGAATAAAATACATTCTCTAAAATGCTTGTATGCAAATGCTAGAAGTCTAAAGAATAAGATGCGAGAGCTAGAATATATAGCACTAAATGAGAGGTTAGATATGATTGGAATATCAGAGACATGGTGGAAGGAGGACAACCAATAGGACACTGTGATACCTGGGTACAAACTATATCGTAATGATAGAGCTGATCAAATTGGTGGAGGGGTTGCGCTCTATGTTAGAGAGGGCATTGACTCAGAAAGGATTAAAGTTTTGCAGGAAACAAAATCTGCTGTAGAATCTATATGGATTGAAATTCCATATAAAAGGGGGAAGGCGATGGCAGTGGGGGTGTACTATCGAGCACATGGCCAGAATGACCAAATGGATGATGAAATGCTCAAAGAAATCAAGGAAGCTAACAAAAGTTACAGCACAGTAATAATAATGGGTGATTTCAATTACCCTGGTATCGACTGGGTCAGTGTCACGTCAGGACATGCTAGGGAGATAAAGTTCCTAGATGAAATAAATGACTGCTTCTTGGAGCAGCTGGTTCATGAACCGACCAGAGGGGAAGCCATATTAGACCTAGTCCTTAGTGGAACACCAGATCTAGTGCAAGAGATAAGGGTGTTGGGGCCACTTGGCAATAGTGATCATAGCATGATCGCCTTTGATTTAATTAGTGGAGAAGGGATAGTAAGGAAATCCACAGTACTACCTTTTAACTTTCGAAAGGGAGACTATGATAAAATGAGGAAAACAGTTCAGAAAAAACTAAAAGGAGCAGTTGCGAAGGTTAAAGACGCACATCAAGCTTGGGTGTTGTTGAAAAATACTATCTTGGAAGCCCAGACCAGCTGTATTCCACACTTTAAGAAAAGTGGAAGGAAGTCCAAAAAACTGCCAGCATGGTTTAAAGGTGAGGTCAGAGAGGCTGTTGTTGCCAAAAAAGCATCTTTCAGGAAATGGAAAAAGAGCCAAATGACTAAACCTGGAAACAGCACAAGCACTGGCAAGTCAAATGCAAGGCATTGATAAGGCAGGCAAAGAGAGAATTTGAGAAGAAGCTTGCTGCGGAAGCAAAAACGCAAAATAAAGACCTTTTCAAGTACATTCGTAGCAAAAAACCTGTGAGAGAGTCAGTTGGTCCATTAGATGATAAAGGGGTTAAAGGAGCACTAAGAGGCGACAAGGCGATAGCGGAGAGACTGAATGAATTCTTTGCTTCGGTCTTTACTGAGGAAGATATAGGGATGTTACCCATGACTGAAGTGGTATTTAAAGGTGCGGAAGAATTGAAGGAAATATCGCTACATCGGGAAGATGTCTTACAACTATTAGATAAACTGAAGAGTAGCAAATCACCTGGGCCGGATGGTATACATCCAAGGGTGTTGAAAGAACTGAAATATGAGATTGCAGAACTGCTATCAGTAATCTGTGAACTATCATTAAAATCATCTCTAATACCTGAAGATTGGAGGATCGCCAGTGTAACACCAATTTTTAAAAAGAGTTCCAGGGGTGATCCGGGAAACTACAGACCGGTGAGCCTGACGTTAGTACCGGGAAAAATGGTAGAAACCATCATAAAGAATAAAATTACTCAGCATGTAGATAGTCACAACCTAATGGGAGACAGCCAACATGGCTTTAGATAAGGAAGATCATGTCTTACTAATCTGTTATGTTTTTTTGAAGGAGTGAATAAACAGGTGGACAAAGGTGAGTCGGTTGATATTGTGTATCTGGACTTTCAGAAAGCCTTTGACAAGGTCCCTCATCAGAGACTTTTGGCAAAACTAAAGAGTCATGGGATAGGAGGCAGTGTACTATTGTGGATCGGGAACTGGTTAAAAGATAGAAAGCAGAGGGTAGGGCTACATGGCCAATTTTCCCAATGGAGAAAGGTGAATAGTGGTGTACCCCAGGGATCTGTGCTGGGTCCGCTGCTTTTTGACATATTCATAAATGACCTGGAAAGTGAATAACGAGTGAAGTTATCAAATTTGCAGATGACACAAAACTATTTAAAGTTGTTAAAACCCAAGAGGATTGTGAAAAATTGCAAGAGGATCTTGATAAATTGGAAGACTGGGCATCAAAATGGCAGATGAAATTTAATGTGGACAAGTGCAAGGTTATGCACCTAGGGAAGA
The DNA here is from genome assembly GCA_033557465.1 of Ichthyophis bannanicus. Taxonomy (NCBI): domain Eukaryota; kingdom Metazoa; phylum Chordata; class Amphibia; order Gymnophiona; family Ichthyophiidae; genus Ichthyophis; species Ichthyophis bannanicus. The sequence goes on along the minus strand of CM066034.1, from coordinate 427,880,756 downwards.
ACAACCCAAACTATGGTTACATGATGCAAGGTTCCACATTAGGAACCACCACCCAGGAAAAAGATTTAGGCGTCATTGTGGATACCATGTTAAAACCCTCAACCCAGTGTGCAGCGGCGGCCAAGAGAGCAAATAGAATGCTAGGTATGATAAGGAAAGGAATGGAAAATAAAACAAAAGATATTATAATGCCTCTATATCGTTCCATGGTGAGACCGCACCTTGAATATTGTGTTCAATTCTGGTCGCCGTATCTTAAAAAGGATATAGCGATTTTAGAAAAGGTACAGAGAAGAGCCACCAAAATGGTAAAGGGGATGGAAGGATACTCCTATGAAGAAAGGCTAAAAAGGTTAGGGCTCTTTAACCTGGAAAAGAGACGACTGAGGGGAGATATGATAGAAGTCTATAAATTAATGAACGGAGTGGAACGGGTAAACGTAGATCGATTGTTTACCTTATCAGAATATAGAAAGACTAGGGGACATGCAATGAAGCTACAGGGTAAACTATTTAAGACTAATAAAAGAAAATATTTTTTCACTCAACGTGTAATCAAACTCTGGAATTTGTTACCGGAGGATATAGTAAAGGCTGACAGTGTAGCTGGGTTTAAAAAAGGTTTGGACAAGTTCCTGGAGGAAATATCCATCAACCATTATTAAGAAGTGACCGAAGATATCAATGCTTGACCCAGTACAAGCATTGTGGAACTTGTGTCTCTTGGGGAAACTGCTAGGTACATGTGAGCTAGATTGGCCACTGTTGGAAACAGAATACTGGGCTTGATGGACCTTGGTCTGACCCAGTATGGCATATCTTATGTTCTTATGTAGGAGAGCAGTGAATGGGGGTTGCATTTGATATTCCCCCATGAAAGTGGAGGGGGGCAGAGTCTGTAGATGTAGTCTGTGCCCTTCCTGGATTATTGTTAGTGTCCACTGCTCTGTGGGCATAGTTGCACAGTCTGCCTGCTATGTGGAGGGGGTGAGGTTCCTCCAGAGGTAGAGTGGCAATGTTCTCTTGGAAAGAGTCAAAAACCAGGCGCAGTCTGTGGCTGTGGAGCTGGTTGAGATTTAGCCACTTGTTGCTTAGGAGGTTGCTGCCTCTTTTGTGGGGCCTGACCCTGGTACTAAGAAGCAGATGGATAAGAAGAGAAAAACTTCCTCCTATTATTGTAGAAAGATGTCTTCTTCCTAGCAGGGTCAACTGGACAGTCTCTTTAGAGTAGTGTTCTCTGACTCTAATTGAGAGGCCTTATTTTTCCAGTCTTTGTCAAAGAGGTTCTCCCCTGTGTAGAGTATGTTGCCCAGCTTATCCTGAACCCACTGTTCAAGACCTGAGGCCTAAAGCCATGCAATTCTATGGACCCTGATGCATATGACTGTGGCTCTGTTTGTACATTCAAAGGCATCGAAGGTGGCCCTATTGAAAAATTTGGATACATTTTGACTATGCTTGACTAGGGCAAGATAGTCTGTCCTCTTGTCATCTGGGAGGAGAGGAGCAAAGGCCTTGAGATCCCTGGATACCTCATTGAGGAACATTCCCATGTAGAGAATATAGGAGTTAATCCTGGCCAACAGCATGGATGCCTAGAAGCATCCCTGCCCAAAGGCATGGAGAGTCCTCGATTCCCCACCCAGAGGATTTGAGGAGTGAGACTTCGAGCTTTTGATTCGGCGCTTCACCAATTCAACCACCATGGAGTGGTGTGGAAGCTATGGCTTTTGGAAGCCTGGACACTCTGGTACCCAGTACATGGTATTGAGTCAATGACTGTAAGGTGAGACAGTAAGAGGAGTCTTCCACATACAGAGCATAGATCATGTAGGATGCAGTGCTCCGGCAGAGTGGCTGCCTCCTCGGATGCCGTTGGAGGATCTCCAATTCCTCCGCCCTTGGCTTCTTTTCTGATGTTACGGTGATGGAGAGACCCTTAGCTAGGTTTTGAATAAATTCCTGGAAGGGCATGTCTTCCGGAGGCGACATGCATCGCTGTTGTGGCGGGGAAGGCTCTGAGGGAAGGTCCCGGGGCCCCCGGGAATCAAGTGACTCTGCATCCGAAACAATGGAATCATAATAAGTATCAATGGGCACAGTGCTCATCTGAAGTTTGATGCTGGTACCGATGCTCCGAGGTATCGGCCTTGTTAAGCAGCCTGATGGGACGGTGCCTGGCGCCAATGGTTTTATAGGTACCGAGGCTGCCAGGAGAGCTGCCAAGATCCACTCGATGGTCAGTATGCGCTGGTCCATCAATGTTGCCGATGCTTGGGTATTGGTGGCGAGTACTTGCGCTACCGACCTGAAGCATGGCACCAGTAGCATTCCAGAGGTCGAAACCTCGGGAGCATCCTGGGACCCCTCAATGGCTTTGGAGGACAGAGCCTCCCACTGGGACTGTTTGGCAGGCCAATCCTTCTCCAGGGCAACGCCCGAGGGATCTCGATGCCTGGAAGGAGATCTACCTCTGGAAGGCTTCTCCTTCTTAGATGAAGACTTGTGCTTGGACTTTGGCAATATCTGTGATCCATGGGAGGAGGAGGAGGAGGCCCTTGATGATGTGGAAGCCAAGGATACGCGTCCGAGGCGAAGAATGTCAAAGGTTTAGAGGCCTGGTTCTGTAGGCCTCTCCGTGTCATCTTTTGACAAAGGGGACAATCTTTTGGCTGGTGGTCTGGCCCAAGACATTTTGAGCACCAATCATGGGTGTCAGTCGCTGAGCTAGTGCTGGCACATTTAGCCCAAATTTTTGAAACCACTAGTTGGTTACTGTCGGTAGAGGGTATGGTAGGCTTAAGGCCTAAAATGGCGTCGAGGCATCTGAAAATCTTTTTTTTGGAATTAAGTAAAAAGAAGAAAGAAAGAAAGAAAGGAAAGGGGAACCAGTGAGGTCTTCGACGGTGCCGATGTCGATGGGAAGGCAGATGCTATCCACAAAAAAGATGTTTTTTCTGCGGTGACAGGATTTGCTTCCTGCTGATTCTGAGGAAAATGAAGAACTGAGGAGAAGGAGTTGGGAAGGCAGTCATGCAGGTGCAGTGGAGTGCTCCCAAAAGCTTTCCAATTGAACACTGGGGAGCGTTCCCGCACGGGCTCTGTGGGTACCGATGTCACCCATATGTGAAGACTACATTCCTGCTTGTTCCTGGAGATACCATGACTAAAGAGGACCGTGGACATCCACTTCTTACCCTGGGATAAGCAATATGGAATCTGTGTACCTTTATGGAAACCTGACAGGTACTTGTTACCTGGATTGGCTGCTTTGGAAACAGGATACTGAGACTGATGGACCCTTGGTCTGACTCAGTATGGCATATCTATGTTTTTACCCCTTCCTCTAAGTTGGAATAAACTCCAAGGCATTGGGACTGGATTCTAGGTCTCAGTTAAATGACAGTTGATCTGAATCTCCAGATTCCAACCTTCGTTGAGGACATTTAGAAGGTGGTACCTGAGCCGGGTTCCAAATCGCCACTTGCTCCTTTTCTAAGTGAGTAGAAAGAGATCAAGAGGGCCCCAGGGACTGAGTTACCACAACACAAAGACCAGGTTTGCAGGAGAAAGAAGAAAAACTCTGTGGATGACAACCCGGAGTCCTGGAGCTCCCTAACAGGAGTATGGCCCCCAACCTCAGGAGAAACTCTAGTCCAAGGGTGCATAAGAAACTTCCATGACGTCATCCTTCCTGCAAGAAGATTAAATACTGGAATCCAATGACAAGGCTCTCCGCTTTTCACAGACCAGACAGAGCCTCTTAGAAATCAGCATAATAATTTCCACTGATGCAACGCAAGCTCAAGGCATGTCCAACTGGTGAGATGTGCTGTGCCCTGAAGCACTAGAACCGCACAGGCAGAAGGGTATGCACTAGGGCCGCATGAACAAAGAAAGCGCACACTAGTGCCATTTGGGCAAGATACCATGCACTGTGGACACCCACCACAGGAGGCGTGTAAACAGCATAGCAAAGCATGGGAAGTGAAATCAGCATGTGCTGGCAGTTGGACAAGACAGGAAACACTGATGCCATGTCTATGATGCCCAAGTGGCCCAACCCTACTTACACCCCACCAATGGACGAGGTTGGGAGCCCCCACAAAAACAGACAGTTTCAGTACTCACCTCTGGGAAGCCCCAAGGCAAGTAAAAACCATGCCGGGCTCACTGCTACTCCCCTGTTGCTTGACCCGCAGTCACATACTTCTGAAGAGCCTTCTTCAATTTTCAGGGGAGAGCAGGGAGGAGGAGGAGGGAGGGGACACAGAAGTTGTATGAGGCTGTGAAGAATCCTTTTCAAACTTCTTATCCACATTTCTGGTGCTCAACAGATTTTCCCATGTCACGCTCTAGTGAGAGTGCCACCCGAGGGTAGTCGTTCGTGAGTGAAATAGCATAGCTACTCACCTGTAACAGGTGTTCTCTAGGGAGAGCAGGAATCAGTCCTCACATATGGGTGACATTGGTGCTAACAGAGCCCACGTGGAAGCATCTCCCCAGTTTTCAAAGAAAGCCTTTGGGAGAAGCCACCACGCCTGTGTGGTCCCCTTCCCACCCAAGGGTGCCATCTTTGTCAGTCAGATGACATAGCTAAGAAGGCATAAAAATAAAATAAGGTAAAGGAGGCAACTCCAAAGGGAAGAGGGAAGTAACTACACTTTCTCCAGGAACAAGCAGGAAGTCAGTCCTCACATATGGGACTCCCTCGCTCCAGGCTGCCAGGAACCAAACCACAACAGCACCAGCGGTGACCATGACAGGGTAGCTGTGAGTTGAAGAAGACGAGAGATTCTGCAAGTCCTTAGTGTCCAGAAAGCGCATCATTCCAACAGCCTGAACACAGAAGGGTCGGAGGGCCAGAGTTGCCTACACCCCGAATAGATTACAGAGTACTGCTTGGCCAAAGGCACTGTCCTGACGGGACTTACTCTCCAAGCAGTAGTGAGCTGTGAACGTATGAATTGAAGACCATGTGGCGGCCTTGCAGATCTCCACCACCAGCACTGAGTGCATGTTCACCACCAAAGTAGCCATCGCTCGCATGTGATACGCTGTGATCTGGTGCTCCAGGGACAGTCCAGCCCACTCACAGGCGAGGGCAATACTGTCCGCCACCCAAGTGGACAGAGTTTGCTTAGCCCCAGCCTACTGGGGTCATATGAAACAAAAAGTTGAGAATCTTTGCGGTGGCCCTCAGTCTGTTGAAGGTAGAAGGACAGGGCTCTTTTACAATCCAAAGTAGAGTACGGTCTCCTACCAACCGGCATGGGGCTGTGGGAAGAAGGTGGGGAGGATCACCTCTTGATTGAGGTGGAAAGCGTAGTTATTCACCTGTAACATATGTTCTCCAGGGACAGCAGGAATCAGTCCTCACTTATGGGCTGACATCGGCACCGACGGAGTCCGTGTGGAGCAATTCCCCAGCTTTCAAAGAAAGCCCTTGCGATTGCTACCACGCCTGCGTGGTCCTCTTCCCACCCAAGGGTGTGATCTTTCTCAGTCAGGTCCCTTAGCTCGAGCCCTACCAGCAGATGGTAAGGGAAGGACAAAAATACAGCACTCATCAGGGGAGGCAGGAGGGTAGTGAGGACTGATTCCTGCTGTCCCTGGAGAACACCTGTTACAGGTGGGTAATTATGCTTTCTCCAGGAACAAGCAGGAAGTCAGTCCTCACTTATGGGACTCCCTAGCTACAGACTACCGAACCTGTAGCCAAAAAATGCCTTGCGAGGGCATAAGCAGAAGCCGAAGCTCGAAGGATTCCGAGTCCTCGGGTCCTCGAGGCAAAACCCTCGGTAGCCATGAAGAAGGGTCGGAGGGCAGGAGTTGCTTATACCCCAAACAGATTACGGAGTACCGCCTGGCGAAAGGTGCTGTCTCGGCAGGACTCCCTCTCCAGGCAGTAGTGAGCGGCGAAAGTATTCATAGAAGACCAGGTTGCCACCTGGCAGCTGTCCATCATGGGCACGGAGTGCAGCTAGGCCACCGAGGTCACCCTGGCTCGGACCCCATGAGCAGTGACTCGACAATCCAGAGGAACGCCTGCCTTCGCATGAGTGAATGCAGTGCAGTTCGCCACCCAAATAGAGAGGGTGTGCTTGGTAACTGCCTGCCCATGCCTATTGGAATCGTAGGTCACGAAAAGCCTGTCAGATATGCAGTGAGTCTGGGTGCGCTGCAAGTAGAAGGCAAGGGCCCGCTTGCAGTCGAGGGTATGGAGAGCCGCCGAAACCTGGTCGGCGTGGGGCCTCGGGAAGAAGATCGGGAGCACTATCTCTTGGTTGAGATGAAAAGCCGACACGACCTTGGGTAAGAATTTAGGATGGGTCCGGAGGACCACCCTGTTCCGATAAAACCTGTGTAAGGGGCGCCAGCCATGAGCGCCTGAAGCTCACTGACTCGGCGAGCCGAGGTCAGAGCCATCAGGAAGGCCACCTTCCAGGACAAATGCCAGAGTGAACACATCGCCACTGGTTTGAAAGGTGGGCGAGTGAGTTGTGTGAGCACCACATTCAAGTCCCATTCCGCTGGGGGAGGGCAGATGGGTGGCTTGGATAGCAAAAGGCCCCGCATGAAGCGGGAGAATAGAGGCTGCCCCGAGAGAGGTTTTCCCTCAACAGGAAGATGATTAGCCGATATGGCGCTCAGATGAACTCTGACAGAGTTTGACTTCAGCCCTTCCCTTGAGAGGTGAAGGAGGTACTAGAGAAACCACTGAACCGGGCACGAGAAAGGGTCGAGCTGGTGTTCCGAGCACCAGATGGAGAAACGTTTCCACTTAAAGGCATAGGCCCACCTAGTGGAGTCCTTCCTCGAAGCAAGGAGGATTTCCTCGATCTCCTCCGGAAGGGCCAGAGAGGCTAGAGAGACCCGTTCAGCCGCCAGGCCATGAGGGATAGGGAGGGTAGGTTTGGGTGCAGTACCCGAACCTCCTCCTGTGTTAGCAAGTCCCTGGCAGAGCACAGGGGAACCGGAGGCTCCGACGACAGTCAAAGCAGGAGCGGGAACCAAGGCTGCTGAGGCCACGAGAATCAGCGATGCCCCTTCCCACTGGGCCTTGAACAGAGTCCTCGTAATGAGAGGGAAAGGAGGGAATGCATATAGGAGACTGGAGGACCAGTCCAGGAAAAATGCATCGGGGCCCTCCCTGCTTGGGTGCGGCAGCGGGCCACAGAAGCGGGGTAGCTGCGTGTTCTGGGGGCTGGCAAAGAGGTCCATTGTTGGAGTGCCCCAGTGCAGAAACAGCCAGCCTGCCACCCTGGGATCCAGGCGCCACTCATGGGGGTGAAGGATTCTGCTGAGCCTGTCCACTAGGCCATTCTCCTGACCTGGAAGGTACATCACCCTGAGGGACATTCTCCGACGGGTGGCAAAGGAGAAAATGAGAACTGCTTCTCTGCAGACGGAGCATGACCCTGTGTCCTCTTCCTTGTTGATGTAGAACATTGCTACCCGGTTGTCGGTCTGTACCAGAACCAACTTCTCGCTGAGGAGGTCCTCGAAGGCCTTCAGGGCCCACTGGATGGCCCGGAGCTCGAGCAGGTTTATCTGCTGCCAAGACTCCTCGGGCGACCACTGCCCCTGCGTGCAGAGAGACCCGCAATGGGCTCCCTACCCTAATATGGAAGCATCTGTGGTCAGCACCACCTCGTGCTGTGGGGTCTGAAAGGGCGATCCCCGCAAGAGGTTGCGGGGTCTTGCCACCAGTTCAGGGACAAGCGAAGGCCAGAGAGAACCCTGACGGGGTCCCTGAGGTGCCCGAGGGACTGAGTCCATTGGGTGTGGAGGCACCATTGAGCCGTCCGCATGTGCAGGTGGGAGTGAGGAACCACATGCATGGTTGAGGCCATGTGGCCTAGTAGATGTAGCATGGACCAAGCTGTGACCTGGCGGGCACTCTGGATGCGAGCCGCCAGGGTTCGGAGGCGGGTGGAGCAATCCACCAGCAAAAAGGTGATGGCCTGCCGAGTATCAAGGTGCGCCCTGATGAACTTGAGTCGGCTCGAGGTGAGACTTTGGGTAGATGACCAAGAAGCCCAAGCTCTCCAAGAGAAGGACAGTGCGTGACATCGCTTGCCGGGTCTCCTCGATGGAGGGGCCCGTAATGAGCCAGTCGTTGAGGTAGGGAAACACAGGCACGCCCTGGCGCCGAATATGAGCGGCAAGCACGACGAGGCACTTCGTGAAGGCACGAGGGGCAGATGCAAGGCCGAAAGGGAGCACCCCTGTACTTGAAGTGCTCTCCTTGTACCCTGAAGCGTAGTTACTGCCTGTGCTGGGGGTGAATAAAGATAAGGGTGTAGGCATCCTTTAGATCCAAGGAGCATAGCCAGTCGCCCTGCCGGAGGAAGGGCAGCAGCACACCAAGAGATAGCATCTTGAATTTCTCCTGCACCAGAAACTAGTTTAGTTTGTGGAGGTTGATGATGGGCCAAAGACCCACCGTCTTCTTTGGGACGAGGAAGTATTGGGAATTAAAGCCCCGAACTCGAAGGTGGGGAGGGACCGCCTCAACTGCTTGTTGGGCAAGGAGGGAGTGCAGTTCCCAGTGCAGCAAAAGCTGGTGCTTGGGGAGTCGAGGGGGCTCCGCCGGGGAGAAAGGGGGTGGAAGCCTGTCGAAGTGAAGGCGATAGCCCTCCTGGACGACCTGGAGGACCCATGTGTCTGAGGTGATAAGTGCCCACGACGGGGCAAAACAGGACAGGTGTCCCCCCCACTGGCTGCCGCACCACCGGAGGGTGAGGTACCATGCCGCTGGCGTCAATACCCCTGAGAGGGTTGAGGGGGAGTGGGAGTCTGGGCCTTCAGGCCCTTTGGTTTTTGGTGACCCTGGTTGGGCTTCTCCTGCACCAGAGTGGCCGGCACAGGGGTAGCTGGGTACGGCGGGTAGCCGCGGTACTGGAGGCCTTTCTTGAGGAAGAAAGGCTTCTTGGCTGGCTGCTTCTTCCAAGGCAGGGAAGAGGTCTTGCGGGAGAGATGGGTCCGAGTGACGAACTCCGTCTCGATCTCCGCAGCCTTCTCCTCCAGGGGCTTACGGAAAAGCTGCTCGCCGAGGCAGGGCACGTCCAGGAGCTTCTCCTGCACCCACTGCTCCAAATCTGAAGATTGGAGCTAGGCCTGGGGGCGGGCCCTGTTGCCCGTGGCCACCACCCATGCCGAGGTCTCGAAGCCATCATAGGAGGCTCGAGAGATACTTGGAGCAGTCGGCCACCGACTTCAGCAGGGTGCGGAATCTGTCGAGGGACTCGCCCTCGAGGCCCACGGAGAAACCTCCTAGTACCTTCGCCAATTCGCAGAGTCATAATGCAGTTTGCCGTTGACAATGGTTGCTGCCCTCCCGGTTTTAGAAGTAGTGGCAGTTTGTGGACATGTAAGTTTTTCAAATTGTGTTTTTCAATTTTTATTAGCAACAGGTTGTCTCCGGGCGTCATTCATGCACTCTCTTTGTATTAATCGAGACATAATTTAACTTTCAAAGTACGGCTATGTGTTTCGGCGGTAGTTCAATTCGGTGGGACACTGCGGCGTCTATAGTTGTGTTTCCTTTGGTAAGGCAATCCAAAAATGTATGCTTTAACACATTGGCGACATTATTATAAAGTCACCCCCTTTCTTTTAATGGTTCATTGTTTGGCTGTATGGCATGATATTTTTTGTATGCCATTTTTTAGTTTATTAGTTTGTTTTAATTTCATATACAACCGAAGAAAAGATTTGCACAATTGAATGGATTAAAGAAAGACAGCGTACGCCGTAGAATCTAGCCCGTAGAGAAATATACAAGAAGAAAGGCGTTGTCCTTTCAATTAAGCATGTGGCTGGTAACCTAGCATTTTGGCCAAAATACAAAGAGGTTCCTCTTTTGATCTTTTTTTTGAGCACGATTGTGTCCCTTAAATTTATGTATTCATAGTTACTATAAGCTGCCAGTGAGCAATCACACCTAGAATCCGGTATTCAGATGGCTTCTTATTCTTTCTTCCCTTTTCCTTTCATTTTTCTAATTGATATCATTCTTCATGGTTCGGCCCCTTCATATTACGACAGCCTGGTATGTCTTTAAATAATGGCACTTTTTGGGTTTAAAAGGATTAATACATTTCAAAAAAATTTGAATGTAATAAGTTTTCTAACATATAACACCCTTTTTATATCTAATTTGCAGTTGCGGAAGTTTGTTTGACTTTCAGTGAAACAATTTATTTTTATGGGCGTATCCTTACGGTCCTAAGGTAACAGTACCTTTTTCACTCCTGCTCCTAGAACATTTTAGGTGTCCTTGTCCTCCACCTCTTTTGTTTTTCTCCATGTTGAATAGACACGTTTACCTGCACTTTTGATTCTTGTTGTGGTAATGTTGTTTATGATATGTTATTTATTTATTTATTGGTTTTATTTAAACATATTAGTTTTTGATTAGCATCTGCATGTCGTTATTATTTTTATATATACATTGCGTTAATTTATTTATTTTTTTTTTTAAAGGGAGCTTTGTCTTAACACAATCTAATATGTTTTATGTTTTATGTTTTATGCTTTTAGGCTTTTATATGTCTTAGTGTGATACATATCAGAATATGATTTTGCCTATGAGTTATGAATAACACATTCGTGTTTTTTATACATATTATTTATTTATTATCGTGTTCTTACAGTTTTTCAAATTATGTAATTAGTTTTTATGTTTTTATACTTGTGTTTTAATTATTTACAATGTGTTTTTAGTATAAGGTGAGCCAACCCCTGAAGAAGAGTTTTTCGAAACACGGCCTGTGTCGGGTCAGGTCTCCCTTAATAAATATGGATCAATAAAGTATTGGTGAGAGTTCATACCTGCCTACGTTTCTGTACTGTTTGCTGTTTGTCTGCGTGGCAGTGTGCTGCTTTGCCTTGGTGACCGCGCTGTACCTTGTACATGGTGTCAAGGCACTTGCTGACAATAGGGACCGAGGCCGGGGCCTCCCACATGCGGAGCAATAACCAAGATAGAATCGGTGGTACTGGCACTGTGATGGATTCCCTGGGCGGAGCCTCGTACTGAAGAATATCCAGTTTTTCAGCACGTATGTCTTCCTTGGCCTGGGTGACCAGGTTAAGGGCCTGAGCCATATCCTGGACAAACACCAGAAAGGAGGTGTCTTCAAATGGTGAATGCCGCTGGAGACCAGGCAGCAAAGGGTCCGACGGAAAATCCCGGTGAGCACAGGACTCTGGGGCGGTGTCCCCATTGGATTCCCTGTCCGAGAAGTCGGTAGAGGGATCCGAGCCAGGTGGTTCACCCTGTCCAACGGCCGGCAGTCTGGAGCCAGAGGCCCTGGATGATCTCGTTTCTGAGGAACGGGAGGGCGAGCGAGACCGACATCGAGGACCCACATGAGGCCCATGGCTCTTGGGGGTTTCCTGGACGGATTTTGGTGTCCCATGCGAGGGACCTGAGGTCTCCGGGCGCAAGTCAGAGAAGCTGGCTGTGAGCGCTTACTGGGGAGCAATGAACGCAGAAATGCTGTGTTCTAACGCCAGCATACAGGACACCCACGCGGGCGTGGAGCCCTGGGACGCCGATACTGAGGTCACCGGATCGGGCGTTGAGGAGGCCTTCGCCGGAGCCTCCATTTCTCTTTGGGGTACCTTGCGGGGCCGCTCCTTGTCCGACTCTCGGGAATGCGGAGGAGGGCTAAGCGACCAGGCGCAGGATTGCTCGCACTCGTCGGGAGCCCCAGACAGCGACTTCGAGGCCTTCTTCTTTTTACACCGTTCCACCTCGGGAGACCACTTGTCCGAATGCTGCCTGGCACGTTGTGCCGCGAGGGGAGAACCCACCGGAGGGGAGATGACCAATTATGCCACCGGGGACTTCGAGGCGGCCTTTCAAAAAATGTCTTCGGACTTCTGCTTACGGCTGAGCAGGGCCTTGGAGGACATTTTCTTACAGAGCGAACAGAGCTCTGGGTCACGGTCGGCTCCCAGACACCATAGACAGCAGTCATGAGTGTCCATAAGCGACATGTTCCAAGAGCATCTGTCGCATTTCTTGAACCCGGTGGCCATGGGGGCAAAAACGGCTCCTGCGAGGTCAAAGACCCACGCGGCCAGTGGTTAGTGACCAAAAAAAGGGCGCGAAGCCCAAAAAGAAGAGAGTTAGGAAAATTTATCCCCGAAAGCTCCGGAGAGCATAAGGGGAAGATGGGTAGATGACCAGTGCCACTGGAAAAAAAGGAAATAAGCCTGAAAAGGCGAGGAATGAAAAAACGTTTTCTGAGGGACGAGGACGTGCATCCAAAGGGCTCTGAAGAAAAAGGGAGACTGAGCAAGATGGCACCCTTGGGCGGGAAGAGGACCACACATATGTGGTAGCAATCCCAAAGGCTTTCTTTGAAAGCTGGGGAATTGCTCCGCGTGGGCTCAGTCGGTGCCAACGTCACCCCATAAGTGAGGACTGACTTCCTGCTTGTTCCTGGAGAAAGGGGATACCACCTTTGGGAGAAATTTGGAGTGCATGCAGAGCACCACTCTGTTCTTGTAGAACCGTGTATAAGGTGGCTCTGCCACCACAGCTTGGAGCTTGCTTACTCTGCGAGCAGATGTGAAAGTCACCAGGAAGGTGACCTTCTAGGAGAGATGGCAAGAACGGCAGTCTAATGAGCTGCAAGAGCAGCACACTGAGGTCCCACTCTGCTGTTGAAGGGCAGACAGGGGGTTTAGAAAATAAGAGGCCCCGGAGAAATCGAGAGATCAGGGGCTGAACCGAGAGGGGTTTTCCCTCGGTGGGGTGGTGGTGCACCGCAATTGCGCATAGGTGCACTCTGACTGAGTTGGACTTCAGTCCAGCCTGTGACAAATGGAGCAGGTACTGGAACACCACTTGCACAGCGCAGAAGGGGCTTTCCTGTCTCTCTGCGCAGCACAATGAGGACCAGTGCCACTTAAAGGCATATGCTCATCTTGTGGAGGGCTTGCGGGAGGCCAACAAGACCTCCTCTACCTCTCGCGGCACATTAAAAGGAACCAGAGCTACCCTTTCAGCAGCCATGTAGTTAACATCAGGGACCTCAAGTTGGGGTGTAGAAGGGAGCCCTCCTCCTGAGACAGAAGGTCCATTACACAGCCCAGTGGGACTGGGAGGACAGCCGACAATTTGAGCAGCAGTGGGAACCAGGATTGCCTGGGCCATCTGGAGGCGATCAGTATCAGTGATGTCCCCTCGCGCTGGACCTTGAAGATGGTCTTGGCGACCAGTGGGGTCGGCGGGAAGGCATAGAGGAGGCCTTCCGTTCACGGGATTAGGAATGCATCTGCCACTACTCTCAACGGGTGTGGTTACAGTGAGCAAAAGCAGGGCAGCTGCGTGTTGCCTGGGCTGGCAAAGAGGTCCATCAGGGGCAGCCCCCAGAGATGCAAGAGCTGAGAGGCTACTCTGGGGTTCAGATGCCACTTGTGCGGCTGAAGGATTCTGCTTAGCCTGTCTACCAGGGCATTGTCCTAGCCTGGGAGATAGACTGCTCGGAGAAGCATGCTGTTGAGAGTCGCATAGGACTACTGCCTCCTAGTAGAGGGAATATGATCCCATGCCCCCTTGCTTGTTGATATAGTACATTGCAACCTGGTTGTCCGTCTGGACCTGTACTGTCTGGTGCCACAACCAACGGCGGAAAGCCCGAAGGGCCAGGAAGATCACCCTGAGTTCCAGGAGATTGATCTGTAGCTGAGATTCTGCCTGGGACCAGCAGCTCTGTGTGCGAAGATCCTCGCAATGGGCTCCCCAACCGAGGAGTGGGGCGTCCGAGGTCAGGACTCTTTGTGGGTGGGGGGCAATGTTCCCTCTAATTTTCTGTAGGCTGTGTGCGCATAAAATATCAGCTGTGCAGCTTTTGAAGGAAGGTTAAATTTTTGTGCGCCACATAACCACACTCGGAGTTATATACTTTAAAATTTGACTACACGTCAGAATACAGTATGTACACCACATTGATTGCACTAGAAAATATTGTAGAACTTGTGAAAACCGTAAATACACAACAACTTTTAAATTTTAAGACGTCTGTGTTGTTGTCTATAAGAATCAGAACCGTAATTTTTGTGCGCTCTGTTGTAAAGTATGTGCGCGCGCACACGCGCACAGCTTAGAGGGAACAGTGGTGGGGGGGGAGTGTATGGAAGGGCATCCCGGCCTGGAGGTGGCAGGAGGCCACCAATTGAGGGACTCTGCTAGCTGGCGGGTTACTCTGACCCTATCCCTGTCCCGTAGTCTACCAGTGGTCATTGGTCTTTACGCATGATAATCGGCATTTTACTAATGAAAAGGAATGTTGTCCTCATGTGGAGAAATATTACATATGTTATGGTTTTGTTTATTGTGCTGACCTTAGGTATTTCTGACACATTATTCCCCTGCCCGTTCCCCCCCCCCTACGTTCTCCTTCTCCCCCCCTCTGCCCTCCCATTCTCTCTCCCCTTCCTTTTCCCTCCTGATGAATATTGCATTACATGGGTTAGACATGATCATTCCCGGAGGCATATCATTGTGAAAGACATTAAAAAAATGTTTTGCATGAAAATTCAGCCTCTTTTGTCCCTTTACAGAATTTCACTCCACATAGGTTTACATGTCACCATGATAACTAGGTTCGCGCCAAAATGAGTATTAGACTGACTGTGGCGGCGGAGCATTCCAATACACTACAAACTGTTCATGATTCCCTAATACGTTTGCCCCTTTCAAAAGGCATAAGAGATACAATTGTATGGCTATCTATTAAATGGTTTGTTCTTCTTTTTTGGGAAACAAAAGCAATATATAATTGGGAATATAAGGCTGTGCATAAGTTTGTCTAAAATGCTTTCTATAGTACAGGCAGTTTTCTTTTGATTCAAAAGTGCCAATACTTTTACTTTTCCTTCTCCTTTTCCCCTTCTGTCCCCTTCTCTCCCTCCCCCCTCCCCTTTTCCCCGTTATTTTCAAAATTTTAGTATGCTGTTCTTTATGGTCCTTAGCATACAATTTTTTAGTAAGCAAAATCATACGTTAAAGGAGAACAAATAAGGTTCACCTCCCTCCTTCTTTGTTGCAGGTTTTACATTTAATATGTTCAACCGTCCTCTAGTCTCTTGATTTTAATATAAGATGCCCCTCTGGTTGTATTATGTTGATAACTCTTTTTGTCTTTGAGTTTAATTTTATTATGCCAAATCTTCAATGTTTTGACAGTATACGAATCCCTTCAAGGTTAGTGATTTATTAGGTTTACATAAAGTCCCCCCTTTTTAGCAGCAGTTTTGCCAAAATATAACAGGATATTTTGCTTTGTCTCTATCCAGTTGCAGTGAGAAAGTAGTTCTCTTTAAGATCAGGCACAAGCAGCATAAGGTGCCTTATTTGGCAAGATGTAGACCACATGCGTTTTCTTCCATTCAATCCACAATGTTTTGTGTAATTAGTCCACAATGGTATTAGTGCACATAATCATCGCTTTTATTTCTTTTAAAGCTTTTGTTTTCTTATAAATTTGAATATTGCATTACTGTTTTTATGTTCACTACTACACTATTTTTTAATTGTGTATTTTGGGATGGCGTTTCCTTTTATATATTTTTTACATATTTATATGTGTTTATAATTTCATACATATTCATTGTTATCAGTGTTTAACTGTATTTACTAATTTGTTTTTTTTCTGTGTAGGCCAATCCCCTGATGAAGGCAGTGCCGAAACACAGCCATGTCGGGTGGTCCCTATCAGTCCCCTGAGGGGTGAAGCAAATAAAAAGTTTGAAATTACATTTTGCTCTAGCCTGGTGGTTTTTTTACAATTAGACTTGAGACCAGATTCCGGAAGGTGCAGGAGGTACTTGAGAAATCTGTCATTGGAACAATTAAAGGGATCCAGCGCCCGTTCTGCGCACCAGGGAGCAAAAATCTTCCACTTGAAAGCATAAGACCTTCTCATCGAGGCTCTCCTGAAGGTCAGGCAGGACCAGACTCTCAACATTCACACAGTGAGAGTCAAGGACCGGATGTTGGAATGCAGTATCCTCCCATCTTCCTATGATATAAGGTCTGGGGCAGAGCCCAACCGCAGAGGTTTCCACTGGGAGAGTTGAAGCAGAAGGGGAAACCAAGGCTGTCTGGGCCAGTACAACATGATGAGTATCATTGTACTCCTGTCTATCTGGAGCTTCAGCAGGATCTTCACTATGAGAGGTATGGGATGATATGGGTATAGCAGGCCCTCCCCCAGTTCAAGAGGAATGCACCCAGCACCAGTCTGCTACGTGAGGCGACTCTGGAGCAGAACTCATCCATCTGGGCGTTGTGCTGAGTGGTGAACAGATCTATCAAGAGGGTACCCCACTTCTGGAAGATCCAGGCCGCACGTCCCTGTATAGGGTCTACTTGTGCAGCTGAAGAACGCAGCTCATCTGGTTTGCCAGGGTATTTTGCTCCCCGGGCAGATATATAGCCCTTAGCTCCATTCTGTGAGTAATGGTAAACTTCCATAACCGGACCGCACCCCAGCACAGCAGTACATCACGACCTGTTTGTCAGTCTAAATCAGAACAATCTGGTTGACTAGCCAAACTCGGAAAGCCTTGAGGGCATTTGCTATGGCTCGAAATTTCAAGAAATTGATCTGGTGGAGGCTCTCCTGTTTGGTCAAAACTCCTTGAGTGTGGAGGACAACCCAGCTTGGATGCATCTGTTGTCAATGTTTTCTGGGGTGGCACCTTCCAAAAAGGGAGAACCCTGAGCAGATTCTGATGATCCAACCATCAGTGCGGGGACTGGATGAGAGGTACAGTGACCACCAACTGGTCCTGAAGACAGCCAGTGGCCTGTTCCACCGAGTACTCAGTGTCCATTGAGCTTGTCTCATCAACAGGTGAGCCATGGATGTGACGTGCATCGTGGAGGCCATGTGGTTGAGCACAATCAGCATCCCATGAGCCGTTGTCTGCCGACTCCGTTGGGTATCTCGGACCAAGGCCGTCAATCTTTGGAGTCGGTTTACTGGAAGGAAGACCTTTGCTTGTCTTGTCGAGGACAGCCCCTATGAACTCCAGTTGTTGGGCGGGCTGAAGGTGGGACTTTGGGTAATTGACTACAAACCCCAACAGCTCTGGCACTTGAAAGGTCAACCATGTTGATTGCTGGACTCTGTCTGGAGTGGTGCTTTTTATGAGCCAGTCGTCCAGATAAGGGCAGACAAAAAACCCCGGTGTTCTACCCTGGTGGGGTACTTTGTGAAGACTCGGGTGCTGAGACCAGTCCGAAGAGTAGCAATTGGTACTAAAGTGCTGTCCTCCTAGGACAAATCTGAGATATTTCCTGTGGGCAGGATGGATCAGTATATGGGTATATGCGTCCTTTGAATCTAGGGAGCATAGCCAATCATCTTTCTGAAGATAAGGGAGCAGGGTACCTAGAGATACCATCTTGGAACTTTTCTCGCACCAGAAAGGTATTGAGGTTTCTGAGGTCCAGGATGGGCTGAACCTCTCCCCCCCCCCCCCCCCCCAATCTTTTCAGGGACCAGAGAAGTACCTGAGGTAAACTCCCCCCCCCCCCAATCAGCTCCTGGGGCATGGGCTCGATGGCGAGATTGACCAGAAGGAACAAAGGAGAGCAAGGGGAGAAAACACAAGTCATTTTATTGATAAAAGTACCCCAACATGGCCGTGTTTTGGCACGCTGCCTTCTTCATGGGGAATCTTGAAAAAACATACATAAATAAAACATTAACAAACATCTGGTTTGAGCTGAAGATTTGCCTATTTTAAAACACTTTCTAACTAATTTAATGTTTCCTCTTTTTTATAGATCGCCATGATGTTGGCAAGATATTTTTTCTCAAGCCTCCCTTATGGTTTTATCTGATTTTTGACTATTAATTCTACAGGTTTGTTTTACAAATGTCTTATTTTTATATCTTTTTATGTGTATAGATACATTATCATCTCTAGGTGCCTGGTTTTCAGTCCTTTACGAAACCTCCACGTGATTATCAGTAAGTGTTTTGAGTCTCTCTCCCTTCCTCCCCACCCCTTAACCACACCATTTTTCCATTTATTAGTCCAGTATGGACTCTGCAGATCCTCTCTAGCTCTTCATGTTTCCATTTGCATACCACTTGTTCTATTTCATAATACATCCTTCCTGTACTATTTTGTTGTCTCCTGTTATAGTCATTTGACAGTTTTGTGCTACATGGATATGTTTTTCATTCCTATTTTTTATGTTCAAAACTGTTTATTGGAATAACAAAACAATTAAGTGAGGCAATCACAGAATACAGCTGAAAAACAGATTCGTCATGGCCTCTATGACAACATGTAACAAATTTTTTCGTATTTTCTCCCCATTCACCCCCCCCCACACATACCCTACTGAAGAAATTCAAGCATTCCAACACATATCGCAATCATCCCTTACCCCACAATGACAAATTCTTCTCCCTCAATTGTAAACCTGCGTACCATAGGACCGAATCAGGCCGTGAAGCCCCACTGTATGAGGGCTGTATAGTTTAATAGGTATCCTTAGACCCTAACTTCCCTCCTGCTAGCTCCCTTATCTACAGTAACTCCCTGTGAGAGAGCTGGGGGAGGACTCCTGCCGCAACAAAGATTATGTCTGCCAGCATGTGGTAACTCTTACACATGACCGGCTGTACTGGCACCTCCCCCCTACACTACTCCCCACCCCCCTTTCCCTTGCTGAGAGTGACAAGCCCATCCAAAAGTATATTACCAGTCCAGCCTCTCCTAAAGGTCATTTAAAAACATAACTCTGGTTGTGGGAGGGCAACGCCTGAATATAGTCATCCCAGACTGTTTGGAACTGGGGAAGGCGCTGACACTCTGCCTTGACCCATAACGTGTCGAACTGCATGTGTTGGTGCAGAGCATTCTGCCATTGCCAATAGTTGAGGGGATCTATGGATCCAACACATTAAAATTATTCATTTTGCTAGTGTCCACAAAAACCGTAGCCATCGCCTTCTATCATGACCGGAAACCCCCACTCCCTCCATCCATGAAGCAGAGTCGCCTGTGGAGTTAAGCGCCACTGCTGCCCAAGAACCTGTTCCACAAAGCAATGAATTTCCTGCCAGTATTCCTGTATCCATAGGCAGGCCACAGCATGTGTACCAGTGGAGCCCCCTCTCCCCATACTTTGGGCAGCTGGGCCATACGTTTTAGCCCATTGCTCGCAAATGGTCCAAGGAGAGATAAGCCTGCCTAATTACCAGATATTGCATGTCCCAAAGGGAAACCATAGAGGTGAATCCGGGGATTTCTCCTATTAGTTTCCAGGTGGCTTCCCCTGTCGACGACGTGGTGAGGTCTGCATTCCATGTCTCAGCGAGCCGGTGGCATGTACTTTGGGACGTCCTAAATGCGCAAAAGATGACTGCATCTGGGATACCGTTATCTTCCTAGGACTCCCCACAGAAAAAAATCTCCTCCAAATCCATACAAAAGTCACTAGATAAGTTCTCTCTATCCAGGCTCCGAAAATAGCTATGTACTTGGAAACAGGAAAACAGGTCAACCGTTCCCAGCCTGAATTGGGAGAAGAGCTCTGGGAAGGACAGCAATTCACCGTCCTCCATCAGTACCTGGTCCAAATACTGTATGCCGAGCTTTGCCAGTGACAGAACCAAGGGGCAGACATACCAGATGTGAAGTCAGCATTCCCTCAGACTGGTAAGTATACTGATTGGGCACTATAGTGCTTTAGTCTAGAGCAAATCCATCCCCATGTTTGGCGGGTGACCTGAACCAGGAGACAACTTCTCAACGAGAGGGGCAGCTTGGTGGTAGGCACGGGTATACATATCTTAAGGACAAAAGGGCGACTAGGGCCCGCTCACCCACCAAGCTCATATATTCTTCTGTGTCGAATAGCCAGTCCTTTCAGTGACATAAGCAGCATGCAAGATTATATGCATGAAGATCCGGGACCTCCATTCCCTCTCTATGCCAGGAGCCCTTAAGCACCTGTAGTGTTATACGAGCTTGGCGACCCCCCCTCCCCCCAAAGAAAGGGCGACAACATGCTGTCCAATTTGGTTAGATCTTTGATCAGAAGCCATAAGGACAGAAGCTGTAACATATAAAGCCAGCAGGGGAAAATTACCATCTTAAACAGGCAACTCTACTGCCCAGCGAAAGAGAGAGGTCTCACCACTGCGCAGAGTTGAGCCATCTGGGTCAGGAGAGCACAACATTACATTTATAGAGGGCCCTGGGGGCTACTGGAATGATCACTCCAAGATAGCGAAACAAATGGATTGGCCATCAAAGTGGAAAGGCTCCCTGCCAGGAGGTACGCCAAGAGTTCGGGGTCGTTAATGCCTCGGATTTGTCCAAATTTAATTTATAGCCCGAGAAAGTGCCAAAGAGTGTGAATTCGTGTAATAAAGCACTAAGAGAATGCTCTGGATTCGTGAAACAGACCAAGAGATCATCCGCAAAAGCAGATAGTTTGAATTGATACATCCCCAGCCTGGCCCCTCTTATTGCCACATTCTCCCGTATGCAGAAGAGTAATGGTTCTAATGATATTGAGAACAACAGAGGGGACGGGGGCAGTCCTGTCTTGTCCACTGTTCCAAGGGGAACTGTTCTGAGCCCTTCCATTAACCAAGACCCACGCCAAAGGGTCCGCATAGAGGGCCCGCACCACTTGTAAAAAGAAACCATCAAAACCAAAATGTTCGAATGTCAAAACATGTACTTCCACCCCTCCTCGCCACAGAACACTTCCGTACAGTATGCCAAGCTCTAATTACTCCCTTACTGGATTTCTGCAACCCCATCTACCATGGGCTAGCAAAACAAACACTCAAACCACTACAACTAGCACAAAACACTGCAGCCCGCATAATATCTGGATCAACAAGACATGAACACATTACCCCTGTTCTAAAAGACCTACACTGGCTCCCAATCAGTTCACGCATCAAATACAAAACAATCATAAACATATTCAAGATCAAACACCACACTTCAGCCAACAGCCTGCACACCCTCATACAACCAGACACCAGCACTCGCCCAAGAAGAAAAGGAACCTCCAACAGAGTCAACACCCCGAGTGACTTCAGAAAAACACGCAAGGACACCACAGAGAGAGCTCTCTCCCTGGCTGCCCCAACAATATGGAACTTCCTCCCAGACGAACTGAGATTGACAATGGACTTCAAAGACTTTCGCAAACAGCTGAAGACAACACTGTTCATAGAACACTATGGACACGTCACTTAACCGTACTAACAGGAACTACCAACTTACCCCTTCCAACCCTGATAAGAAATTTTACAACGGCACATGATATATCTTAACCCCTAATTGTATAGAACAATGTATTATAGCTCATGCTGTACAATAGCGCCCAATGTACATAGCTCAACCTAATCTAATACACTAACTTCTTACACGCAAATCATGACACTTCTTTCACTGCATGAAATACACGTCCACTACTTTTGATTGTATTGCTGTTACACCGCCTTGATTATAGGATAAGGTGGTATAGAAATACTGTTAAATAAATAAAATAAATAAAACCCCACTCTGTCAAAAGCTTTCTCAGCGTCAAAACTATTGAGGAAGGATGGGGGTATCAGCTGAGTGGCAGTAGTCCATTGCAGCTAATATTTGATATTCCCTACCACCTGGTGCCCCTTAAAAAAGCCCACTTGTGCAGGATATCACTGCTTGACCCAATACAAGCATTGAGGAACCTGTGTCTTTTGGGGAGACTGCTAGGTACTTATGACCTAGATTGGTCACTGTTGGAAACAGGATATTGGGCTTGATGGACCTCGGTCTGACCCAGTATGGCATATCTTATTTCTTATGATCAAGATAGGCAAGACAAGAGAGAGACGTTCCACCATGACTTTCGACATGATCTTGAGGTCAACGTTTAATAAGGAGAGAGGACAGTACAACCCAGGAACAGAAGGTCCCGCCCCGGTTTGGGGATCAATGTAATAAACACTTCACTGTTGTTATAAGGGAAAGATTGTAGGGTAACAAGCTGTTGGTACATATTAGTTAGCAGCAGGCAAACTTTATCGGTAAGCAGCTGGCAAAATTCCACGCTAAATCCATCGGGGCCAGGGGCTCGCAGTGTGCAGAGGCCCTTAATGACCACTTAATGACCGAGGAGTAAAAGCTTCATTTAGTTGTGCACAGTGGTCTAGAGTTAATTTGGGGAGGTTACATTGGTGTATATGACACCTCCTGACCGTCATGTCTATCTGCCACATATAAGGTGCGATAGTAGGT
Source organism: Ichthyophis bannanicus (assembly GCA_033557465.1). Classification (NCBI taxonomy): domain Eukaryota; kingdom Metazoa; phylum Chordata; class Amphibia; order Gymnophiona; family Ichthyophiidae; genus Ichthyophis; species Ichthyophis bannanicus. Next base: position 427,858,454 of record CM066034.1, on the reverse strand, counting down.
CAAGAAGGCCTACTCCATCACCACCTGTGAGGTCTACACCGTCCCACTGGGGGTTTTAATCACAGCAACCACTCAAGGACAGTTCCCACTTTGACCATCGAGAACAACAGTCTGTTTGAACGATTACCAAATCGACTGAAAGCCTCTCGATAAATCTACATTCATTGACAAAGTGCTCCCTTCTCTTGATGAACACCATCAGGACCTTGACCTCAATATAAACAAATGGATAAACACAATACAAACCTTTGCAACTTCACCTCTCACCAGTACTGTGAAACCATACCACCGAATCCACAGCCCATGGTACACACCAAGCCTAAAAGAACTAAAGCACAAACTGCAAAAACTGGAGCGCAGATGGAGAAGCACACTTGATGATCAGACAAAACAAACCTACCTCCTCACCCACCAAATGTACCATTCAGAGACCAACAAAGTAAAACAAGAACACCATACTACACTAATAATGAAGGCTATAAACAAACCCAGAGAAGGTTAAATTAGATTTACCTGCTAATTGTAGTTCCTGGAGTAGATCCAGTCTAGTCCCGTACCATTAGAGTTGTGTACGTCCTCCTGCAGCTAGGAGACTGAGCATGTCAATCTTTCAGTGAAACCAGTATAAGTAGCTCAGGGACCGCCCCCAGCCCCAGTTTACTATTGTCAAAGCCGACTCACCAGAGCAAAGAAAAACAAAACCATTCCCAACTGGGAAGCAAATCGGAACCATAAACTCTGAACTCCAAAAACCCATAAATTATGGCTGGATACAGGAGCCGCCCCTCTGCTCATGCCCCCCTCAAGGAGGCAGCTTATTCTTTCTAGAAGTTGGCGGCCCCGCACCCCGATTATCCAGACTCGCTCTGCACTGCCCCTGCTCGCAACCGGTGCCAACTCTTCCCCAGTGCTCAGGCTACCTCTTGGCAGCGATCTTCCCGGTGGGAAGCGGGACTTGACTGGATCTACTTCAGGAACTACAATTAGGAGGTAAGTCTAATTGAACCTTCCTTATCGTAGCTCCAGTCTAGTCCCATACCATTAGAGATGTAGCAGAGCAGTGAACAATCTCAACGGGAGGGACCTGCCAGACCAGCCTGAAGCACCGCTGATCCAAACCTCGCATCCCCCTCCGCCTGTACATCAATTCTACAATGCTTGACAAAGGAGTGCAACGACGACCAAGTCGCAGCTTTGCAAATCTCCGCCGCAGGCACCAAGCTATCCTCCGCCCAGGATGCCGCCTGCGACCTCGTAGAATGCGCTCTCAAGCCTTGTGGCACTACTCTGCCCTTCAGCATATAGGCCGACGCAATCGCCTCTTTAATCCACCTGGCAATGGAAGCCTTAGACGCGGGATCTCCCCGTCGAGAGTTCCCAAACAGAACAAACAGCCTGTCGGACCTACGCCACTTCGCTGTCCGCTGCAAATACACCTTCAGAAATCTACCGATGTCCAACCTATGCAACCTACTTGCCGTCCCCTTATCACTCGACCTTTTAAAAACCGGAAGAGCCACCACCTGATTAACATGGAAGGCAGAGACCACCTTAGGCAAAAAGGATGGCACCGTCTGCAGCACGACCTTCTCCCTAGAAAAGGACAAAAAAGGCTCCCTACAAGACAGGGCCTGTAACTCCGAGATTCTCCTCGCTGATGTGATTGCCACCAAAAACACCACCTTTAGTGTGAGATCTTTCAAGGTCGCCGTAGATAACGGCTCAAAGGGCTCCTTCACCAATGCCTCCAACACGATGTTGAGATCTCACCCTGGGACCCCTTTCCTGAAGGGGGCTACAACAATGAGGTTGCTCGTAAAAATCTCTTTACATCTCGATGAGCTCCCAGCGTCTGCCCTTGCACCTTTCCCCGGTAACAGGCTAGCGCCACCACCTGTACCCGGAGCGAAGACGCAGCTAAGCCCTTATCTAATCCATCCTGCAAAAAGGCCAACACCTGCGCTACCGTGGACCTCAACGCTCGCAATTGTCTCTTCTCACACCAAGCCTCAAACAATCGCCACACTCTTACATAAGCCAAGGACGTGGACCTCCGCCTCGACTTCAACAACGTAGCAATCACTGCTGACGAATAGTCTTTACTCCTTAGCTTTGCCCTCTCAAGAGACAAGCCGTAAGTGAAAACCGATGCACCTGAGGCAGGCTTAACGGACCCTGCACTAGCAGATCCCCCCTGTCCGGCAGCCTCCACGGAGGCTCCACCAGCAGATGCCTCAAGTCGGCATACCACGGCCTTTTTGGCCAATCCGGCGCTATCAGCAGAACTGTCCCCTTGTGTCTCTCTATGCGCTGGAGAACCCTGCCGATAAGCACCCACGGCGGAAACACGTACAGAAGCCCGTCTGCCGGCCAACTTTGAATCAGAGCATCCAGGCCTTCCGACATCCGCTCTCTCCTTCTGCTGAAAAACCTGTCGACCTTTGCTGACTCGAACGTAGCCATCAGGTCCATCACGGGCAGACCCCAACGCCGCACCAACTCTGCGAATACTTCCGGATGCAGTGTCCACTCCCCCGGATACACTCGCACGCAACTTAGGAAATCCGCCATCACATTCTCCACTCTGGCCACATGCGCCGCTGACAACGCCTCCAGATGGCTCTCGGCCCATTCCAGCAAACCTTCCGCTTCCGTCTCCAACTGCACACTGCTGGTTCCGCCCTGCCGATTTATGTATGCCATAGCTGTGGCATTGTCCGAGAAAACTCTGACAGCTGTCCCCTGCAGAAACTCCTGCAAGGCCCGCAGTGCCAAAAATACCGCCCTCAACTCCAGCCTGTTGATGGACCATTCCTTCTCCTGGAGGGACCACTGATCCTGGGCAAACTGCCCCTCGAAGTGCACCCCCCATCCGAAGAGACTCGTGTCGGTCGTTAACGCTTTCCACTCCGGCGCCTCCAGTGACATGCCACTCTCCAGGCTCCCTGGATGCAGCCACCACCGCAGCAACCGTCGAGCCTCCTGCGGACACACCAAAGGCTTGGACAACGGATCCGCCTGATGAGACCAGCTCCGAAGCAACGATCTCTGCAGGGGCTGCATATGAGCCCTGGCCCATTGCACTACCTCTATCGTGGCCGCCATCGTCCCCAGCAGCTGCAGATACCGCCATGCCGAAGGCATTTGGGTTGCTCGAAACTCCCGAATTAGCCTTCTCAACTTTTGAACCCGTCCTACCGGCAGGAACACTCTTCCCTCGCGTGTATCGAAATGAGCTCCCAAATATTTCAGATCCTGAGTTGGTGCCAACTTGCTCTTTGTCACGCTGACTACCCAACCTAAACTCTGTAAAAATGACACCACCTGACTGGTCGCCCGCTGACTTTCCTCCAGTGATTTTGCTCAAATTAACCAGTCGTCCAAATACGGATGCACCAACACCCCTTCTCTTCTCAACGCCGCTGCCACCACCACCACCACCACCATAATCTTGGTGAACATTCTCGGCGCCGTCGCGAGCCCAAAGGGCATCGCTTGGAACTGGAAATGTCCCATCGGCACAGCGAAGCGAAGGAACCGCTGGTGCTCTCTCCTGATCGGAATGTGCAGGTAAGCCTCCGACAGATCCAAGGATGTTAGATACTCTCTCTTTCGCACCGCTACCATAACCGACCTCAACGTCTCCATCCGAAAATGTGACACACGGAGACACCTGTTTACTCGCTTTAGATCTAGGATAGGGCGCATGGTACCTTCTTTTTTTGGTACCACAAAATAAATCGAGTACCGACCGCAGCCTCATTCTGCCGGCGGCACCGGTACCACCGCTTCGAGAGCTAGTAACCTTTCCAACGTCTGGCTGACCGCCACTCTCTTTGAAGTCGTCCTGCACGGAGACTGCACAAACGCATCCTTCACTGGGCGCTGGAACTCTAGCGCATAGCCCCTCTGCATGATCTCCAACACCCATTGATCCGAAGTGATGTGGGCCCATGCAGGAGCGAAATCTCTTAAGCGGCCTCCTACCGGCACTGTCCCTGCCTGGACCCCCCTCACTTCATTGCGGTTTCTTGGCTCCAGGGGACCCTGAGGCTGCAAGCCCCTTCCTGCCCCTCGAAACTCTCGAAAACCTTGAGACCTGTAGGGAAACCTCCCTCTCTGTGTTGGGGCAAACCTGGAAGGCCGAAAACGCTGGAACTCTCTTAACTGACTTCTAGACGGGCCTCCTGTCTGATTCTGTTTTGGCTTGTCCTCGGGCAAACGACCACCCTTAGACTTCCCCAAATCCTTAACAAGCTTCTCTAAATCCTCCCCAAAGAGGAGCTTACCCTTGAAGGGGAGCTTAGCCAACCTCGTCTTGGAAGCCCCGTCCGCCACCCATTTTCGCAGCCAAAGATACCGCCTCGCCACCACTACCGAGGCCATACTCTTAGCTAATCCCCTGATCAAGTCATACTGGCTATCTGCTAGATACACCGTCCCCGACTCAATCTGGGCTGCCTCTTCCGCTGCTTCCTCCGCCTGAGCACCCTTCCACTTCTGGGACCAGCGCAGACACGCCCTTGCCACCCACGCCCCACAAATCGAGGCTTGCAAGGAAAGGGCGTTCACCTCAAACACCTGTTTCAACAAAGAATCTGTCCTCCTGTCCTGTGCAACCTTAAGAGCGGCACTCCCTTCAACTGGGATAGTAGTCTTCTTAATCACCACGGACACCACCGCATCCACCTTCGGCGGCTTAAAGATATCCTTATCCGGTTCCACCAGAGGATACAGCCGAGCCATGATCCTAGCCCCCTTGAGGGCCACCTCCGGAGTATCCCATTCCTCTTGGATCATCTCCTTAAAAATCCTATGAATAGGAAAGGACCTCTGGGACTTCCACACCGCCTGCAATAGCGGATCCTCCAGTGCAGGATCCGCTGCAGAACCCAAGACTGGTACATTCAAGGCCTTTAGGGTCTCTGCAATCAAGGCGGACAGCTCTTTATTTTATTTATTTATTTATTTACATTCTCTTATATACCGCGCTATTCTGCATCAGTGCAGTTTACATTGAACAAACTGAAATTACATTGAACAGGGCATTATAAACTTGGAGATAACTATTTTACAGGGAACATAGGCTATGGAGGGTTAAGTGGCTTGCCCAAGACCACAAGGAGCACCTGTGGGACTAGAAACCCCAGTCCTTCCGGCCCAAGGTTGCTGTCCTCTAGTGGGATTTGAACCCCCGACCTTCCAGCCTGAAGTACCTTGCCCCAACCACTAGGCCACTCCTCTTCCTTCCTAAACACTCTAACTATGTGTGATTGCTCCTCTGGTTCCATAATCTCACCTTCTTCTAAATCTTGCTCTCCATCCGAATCCTCCAACACCTCTGACTCCCCCAAGTCTTGCTCTTCTCCCTCCAAGCGCAGCTTGGGCCGCTTACTAGCACCATCCTCGGCTACATCCTCTAACCTAGACCGAGGTATCTTAACTGCTCGGGTCTCCGCTCCCGAGAGCCCCGTCCCCCCTGAACTAGGCCTCCCAAGAGCCTGCTGTAAAAGTGACAAAAATTGCTGTGAAAAAATCGCCCCCAGACCCTCCTGCAAAGGGCCTGAGGCAAAGGGCCGTCCGGCACAGACGAGGGCCCCGGCAAGGGCTCCGAAGCCACCTCCGGAGGCTCCGAAGAATCCTTCAGGACTGCCACCTCTGCAGACAGGGCCCCCTCTAACTCCTTGTCTGCCATAGATGACTCAAAAGTACAGCCTCTGCACAATCCAGCCTCCGAGACAGTACTCTTACATGCCCCACACAAGAGGCACCTAGCTTTACCTGGCATGCAGCACGTTCCCCTTACCGTGCCTACCCAGAAAACCCAGAGCCAACCTCTGGTCCCAACAGCTTAAACAAAGAAAACCGTTTAAATCAACCAGTTCTGTTATCCTCTGTCTTGTTTTCTTTTTTTTTTTTTTTTTTTTTACACTCCCCACAAACTGAGAGGCTAACTAGGCCTCCACACCTAATCTGCGGTTCCCGCGCTTTCCCACGCAGCCCTAACCGTGCCTAGAGGGCCTCACCCAGTTTCGCAGGCTCCCTGCGGCCCCAAGCAACCCGCCGCGGTCTCTGCCGCCGGTACAAGCAAAAAAACCCAACACGCTGCAGATCGCTTACCCCGTCCTGCAGCCACGTGCTTTCTGCACTGCCGGTCCGCCGCCACACACTCTCAACGGAGGCGCGCGAAGACGGTACTGCCCTCCACGGCTCCTTTCCCGCCTCGGGGGAAAACGGAGCCGGAGGCCCCAGCTCGACTCCCGCACACACCTCTAGTCACCCACCGTGCCAGAGAGAGGGGGGAGAAGGGGGGAGGCTCAACAGCCCAGACTCTGCTTAACCAGCAGACCGCACTGAAATCGCTAATTTAAAGGGGCCAGTACCCCTTTTCTCTCCTTTTTTTTTTTTTTTCAGATTAGCCTTCTTAAACTCTAAATTTAGTGCTTCTCCTTTGCTCCAGTGAATCCGGAACCATTAGATCCACAACCTCCCGCTGCACAAAGACTGAGCAAAAACTGGGGCTGGGGGCAGTCCCTGAGCTACTTATACTGGGTTCACTGAAAGATTGACATGCTCAGTCTCCTAGCTGCAGGAGGACGTACACAACTCTAATGGTACGGGACTAGACTGGAGCTACGATAAGGAACTATTTAATATAGTTACTAGATTAGCAGAAGACAACAGCCAAGTCCACCAGACTTACACCACTGATCCACAGGACTTTGCTGAATACTTGCAATCCAAATACCCCCCTCAGCCTGCTTGTTCCTACCACCTACAGCAACCCCAGAGACCAAAACATCACAAATACACTACTGCGGTCCTTCAGCCCCACTTCCATAGAACACCTTGAGCGCATAATACATAGCATTAACACCACAACTTCTCCTCTGGACTCATGCTCTGCTACCTGGTTCAAACTCACAAAAACAGAGCTTGCTCCAATTATATTTAAGCTAATCACAACCTCCTTCTCCAAAGGATATTTTCCTATATAACTGAAATCAGCATCAATCAGTCCAATCCTCAAAACCCCAAGCTCGATTCAAATGACCCAAGCTCATACAGGCCTATCTCCAGCTTACCATTTATTGCCGAAGTTATTGAGAAAGTAGTCCTCTACCAACTGCAAGGACACATTGACTCAAACTCTCCCTTAGACATACACCAACACAGATTCCGCAACAACCATGTAACAGAGACCTTGCTTATCTTTTTAACAGATCGTCTTATCAAGGGCACAGAAAACATGAAACAAGGCTTCATCCTCTTTTCTAGACATTGCAGCTGCTTTCGACACAATATCCCATGACATCCTCTTACAGCGCTTATTCGATATAGGAATCCATGACATTGCCCTAGAATGGCTATGGTCATACCTCACAGATCGTTCCCAATATGTACAAACTGAACAAAAGACCTACAATCAATTCACCCAGATCCAAGGCGTCCCTCTGCCCTATCAGCATTACTATTTAACATCTGTCTACAGCCAATCTGCAATATTATAAGCACATTCAACTATCATCTTTATGCAGAAGATATTATGATATATGCTCCCTTTTCCACCACAAACCCAGACTTCTCAACAATTACAATCTGTTTCAACACTATAAAGCAATGGCTATCGGAACATAATCTCAAGATCAACTCAAAAAAACAGAGGTACTATTCCTCACCAAAAATCAATCCTTCTTCCTCCCAAAGACATTAAAGTTGAACAACTCCAATCTAGAAGTTAAGTCAGAAGTAAGATACCTCAGCACTACCTTAGATCAGCACTTCACATTCCAACCACATATAAATAAAGCGTCTCAATGCATTTAAAGCAAATTAAGAACACTCCAACACTTACGGCCCCTTCTGGAACCTCATAATTTCCAGACAGCTTTCCAGGAAATGATACTACCACACTTCGATTTCTGTAAGCCATCCTCCCTGGAATTTCTAAGAACTCATTACATCCACTACAACTTACACAGCATGCAATCGCCCAAATTCTGATGTGTTCATCCAGATACAACCACATTACACCTATTCTAAAAGCACTATATTGGTTACCTCTTTTCAGTAGAATAAAGCACAAAGCCCTAATAACTACATTCAAAATAATGGAGTGGAGGAGTGGCCTAGTGGTTGGGGCAAGGTACCTCGGGCCGGAAGGTCAGGGGGTTCAAATCCCACTAGAGGACAGCAACCTTGGGCTGGAAGGACTGGGGTTTCTAGTCCCACAGGTGCTCCTTGTGGTCTTGGGCAAGCCACTTAACCCTCCATTGCCCATGTTCCCTGTAAGTATTAGTGTATGTGTCTCATATCCCCTCATGTTAAATGTATCCCCCAATTGTGTTGTGACCACTTTGATTGAAGGATAAGGTGGCATACAAAACTGTCTAAATAAAATAAATAAATAAATTCACCATTTAGCCTCCCAATACCTACAATCTATCATAACAAAAACCCCAGAAAACCATCAAAGAAGGAATAATACATCAAACCTTCTATTCTTGCCGACCAAAAGCAACCAGACAACTTGCACTAAGGCATTCTTCATATATGCCCTATGACTCTGGAATGCCCTACCACATGACGTTAGAGACACGCACAACCTAATAACCTTCAGGAAGCTGATAAAGATCCACCTGTTCATGGAACATTTCAATGAGATCACTTGACTCACCCACCTATGAACTCTCTCCCTGCCCATCCTTTCCTCCCCTTCCCCGCTAACTTAAGATATGCACCGGACTATTACTACCTCATGCAACCTTGTTCTCTGTTTTATCTAATATGTTTAAGTAACCCAACTCTTGTAAAATTGTTCCATGTATGGTGAAGTTTGGTTCTCTGTAAACCGCATTGATCCTAGGAAATGTGGTATAAAAGAATAAATAAATAAATTTGTAGTACAGCATCAACCACCTTCTCGAGCATGTTAAGGGTATTCAATTGGCTCTGGAGCGTCAAATAGGCCATCCTATTATCGTCTGTATTGTGATGGCCAAGCTGCCTGCAAAGAGCACGTAGTCGGGCACCCCACTCCACCAATTTGTGGTTGAAATCTTTGTTTCGCCGGCTGACGTATCCATTCATGACTCCCCTCAAGTAGGCTTTAGCGGTTTCCCAAATAAGGCATCCCCCTTTAAACAAAATGGAAATCGCCAGCACCTGTGCCCACTCAGCAGGGGGGAAGAACCAAATGTCTTTCCGGGTCATTGTGTGGTCTGAGATATGTATATCTTCTATTTGGGCATCGTCGACCCTATTCAATAATCCCTGGAAAATCAATAAGTAGTCTATTCAAGACCACGTGTTATGGGCTTGGGACAGGTGGGTGTAATCGCGCTCACGAGGATGTAGTGTACACCAAACATCAGGAAGGTCAGTACTATCACATAGCTAAGTCGGCATCTTTGGTGCGTATCCCCTGCTCTTTCCCGCTGAGACCGATCCAGCAGGGGATCCATTACACAGTTGTAGTCTCCCCCCAGAATAACCTCGCAATCCCCGGTATTGAGAAGACTCTGCACCTACCCATCAAAAAATTTGCATTCATAATGGTTCGGACCATAGATATTCCCCAACAGAATAGGAGTGTCCTCCCAAGCATCTCCAGAGCAAGATGTATCTGCCTCCCTGGTCCCTTGTGCACAATCAAGTTGGAAAGTAATTCCTTTTTTAATTAGGATAACCACTTCCACATGCCTGCCAGCAGCTGGTGCCCCGAAAGCCTCCCCCACCCACTATCGTCTAAGTTTGTCCTGTTCTTTATCGTTCATGTGCGTTTTCTGGAGAAAGGCAATATCGGCTTGTTTGTCCTGGAGTGCTTTTAGCACTTTATGCCTTTTTATCGGAGAGCCAACATTACACACATTCCAGGATAGTAAGCGGAGTCCGCCCCCAGTCATGTAATCCCATTATGGTAACACATGCGATCCTGTACTAATCCTGGTCTGCTGGGGGTGGCCTTCCAGCCTAGATCCCCCCTGTTTTCTACCACGTCTGGGCTTGTCACCCACAGCAAGGTCCCACCCTCTCCCCCATGGAAATACTGGTCCCTTCCTATCCCATAAGCCCCCCATCGGCCCCATCGTCCTCCACCCCTTACTCCCCTTTCTCCCCCTCTCCTGCATCTCCCTATTTCTGTCACTCTCTCATTACCCTCCATCCACCCTTTTTATCAGTCACTCTTGATGCTATGGGGCTCCTCTCCACCTCCATTCTACCCTCCACCCCCCTTGTGGGGCATCAATTCCCAACAGTGGTCAGCAGGAGGTTCTTGATGTCAGAGCACTGGGCAGCCAGAGCGCCTCCCAACCCATCCCCCCGTCTCATTCCTATCTATCTAAACATGCCTGACCCATCTGCCTAGAGTGTATCATGGGGGCCTGAGCATTGCAACCACAGGGGGTCCACCTACAGATCAGAATGGTGGGCCTCAGCAATCACCGGTGTGCCAAGTCACTCTGAGGGGAGAGACATGGGACACATTCAACAGGCATGCCAGAACGCACTCATCCCTTGCACACCCAAGAATCAGGAGGACAGCAGTAGAAGAGAAAGTGGGATGAGAGGGCTGTAGGGGTACACAGTGTCCCGAATAATGATGGTGCCCCATCCCACCTCCACTCCTCCAGCCGCCAACAACAGCTGTGTATACAACAAACCCATCGCCTTCTACCTCTCCCCTCCTCCACACTCCAGCTCATAATCCCGCGCCCGGGCCCAGCCAGAGGGTCTGAAATATAAGGGCACCCGGACCCCTACCCACCTGGGGCTCTCAACTCTGTTGTCCTACAAACATCCCTTATGCAACCAAGCACTCCATCTCGTCCCTACTCCCCACACGCACAAACACATTCACACTTGTTCTATCCCTACATCCTTCCCTGGCTTTGCAAGTGTGTGGGCGGCCTCCATAGATCCCCAACATACCTTCTAATTTCAAACACCCCCCTCCCTACCCCTTACCAACACTCAACAAACAAGTCCCATAGTCAAGACATCTGGCACCGACTTCAGGCAACAGTCTTAGGCCGTCCGAGTATGGTGGTGGTTCAGTCGAAGCCCCCAGCCGGGACAGGAGAACCAGTGTCTTAGCGCACTGCACCCAGAGTAGCAGCCGGTCCTCTAATGACAGCTCTGTTTACGGTAACCTCTCAGTCCCGCCAGGCACAACACAGCATCCAGTCCCGGCGGTTCCCGCCAAAGTCTATATTGCACGCGATGGCAGTATGGACTGTACTTATTGCTGTGCCAACTCTGGGGTCTCAAATACCCTGCTGGAGCCATTGCATGTAATCCAGAGCCTTGTAGGATACTGCACCGTGAATTTTATATTAGCCTCCACTAATATCTGGCACATTCTGGCATAGGCCCATCTCTGCTGACTCAACTGGGCCAAGTAGTCATGGAATGCATTAATCCGTGCACCATCGCCCTGAATGGGGTTATGTGCTCGCACCACTCTCAATACAATGTCCTTCTGTAGATAGTTGAGAAAGTGCATGAGGACTAGTCTAGGACGTGTGTCTCCCAGTTGGTGCACTCACTCCAGGATGAGAGGCCTGCAATCTGCATCCAGATTCAAAGAAGAGGGCGGCAAGGTTTCTAAATACCCCCCTAGCTCAGTGTCCTTAACAGTTTCCGGGATCCCAATGATTCTCAAATTCTTCCGAGGTCGTCAATCTTGAAACATTGTTTAAACACTGTTCCTTTCAGCTGCTTCTGGATCGCATCCTCAGCAGCACGCAGCGTGCCCTCTGCTTGTTCAATCTGGCACTCAGCCTCCTGCAAGCGGCTGCCATAGGCCTCAAACGTCTTATTCAAGGCTTTCAATTGCCTTGTCAAGCCATTGAATTTCCCTGACAGTGCTCCAACAACTGCCACTGTCACCTCCTCCACAAAAGTTGTCTGTGCTGATGAGACAGGGGAAGCCAGCTCCTACGTCATTTTGTGCCCGGCCACTGCTGTCTTGTCGTGGTCGCGGTGGGCCGATTTCATGCCATTCGTTCATATCCCGCCTCTTCCTAAGTCCGTAGCCAAGATGAGGGAGCAACCCGCAATGTCTCCCTGAGGTTAACTGCTCAATTTCAGGTGCCAGGTTGTGAATTTAATGTGAAGGAGCCCCGGAGGAAACACCGGACACGTCCTGTCTTCCTCAGCACATCACGTGACCTCTTTCATTCCTATTTTAATGAGCATTTTTATGTTTATATTTATTATTATTTAAATATTTGTATATGATTTGTATTTTGTTTTAACCCTTTATTATGTTTATTAATGTTTTATTCATGTATACTTTTCCGAGGTTCCCTGAGGAAAGCTAGCATGCCGAAACACGGCTGTATTGGAGTACTTTTATCAATAAAAGGACTTCTATTTTCTCACCTCGCTCTCCTTTGTTCTATCTGAGCTTTTGCGAAGGGTTGTGCTCCCTTGTGAATCTGAGATCGACAAGAAGAGCAGAAATTTCCTTCTGAAGTAGGTCTAAACGCAGAGGGTCAAGAGAATATGCACCCAGGGAGCAATGGCAGCAGCTCTGCAAGGTGCAACATGTAACCGCTTCGGATTATCTGTAGCACTCAGGAGTCCAAAGTTATAAGGGGCCACCTGTGGGCAAAAAGAGTGAGCTGTCCGCCCACCAGAGGGTTCTCCTCAGATTAGCTATGCTCTGGAAGAACCAGTAAAAACTTCAATCCCGGCTTCAATTGCGAGGCAGGTTGAGCCTTTTGAGGCTTCTCTCGATGCTGCGGGCGAGGAGCCTGTGTCTTTTGCTAGAAAGTCTGAGGACACAAAAAGTACCTGCACTTAAACAGGTAGGAGGCCTTCTTCTGGCCGCCACCTTGATACCACCTGTGATAGGCAGCTGGATCAGAAGTGCATCTCGAAAGCCTAGTGAGAGTAATGTGCTGCTTCTCTATGATGCCAGCTTTCTCCTCCACCTGCTCTCGAAAGAGGTTTGCTCCCTAGTATAGCACATTTGCATGCTTATACTGCTCTGACTGTTCCAGGTCATAAGACTGAAATCAGACAAGTCTGTGGGCTCCAATGTCCACTGCTGCTGCTCTGGACACCGTCTCAAAGGTGTCATATGTCGCCCTGACTAGAAACGCTGAGCAGTCCTTGCTATGACCCACCAGGACACAATAATGCTCCATTTTCTCAGGAGGGAAGAATGTGCATGTCAGTGAGATCATGCATGATATCCTTCAGGAACATGCTCAAATAGAGCATGGAGCTCTGGAAGCACTTCCTGCCGAAGGAGTCCAATGTCTGAGCCTCCCTACCCGGGAGTATCGAGGAATGAGTCTTGGTGCTCTTAATCTTTTTTAGGGCAGACTCCACCGCCAAGGAGTGGTGCAGGAGTTGAGGCTTCTCAAATCCAGGGGGGCCTTCTGAACCCAGTGCATTGAGCCTCCTACTGACCGGTGGCACAGTGAAGTGCTTCTCCTTCATTCTCATTTGTAGCCTTTGTAGGATTCAGAGCACAGGCACCATCACTGCTTCCTTAGGAGCTGAGGAGTAAAGTGAAGTTATTCACCTGTAACAGGTGATCTCTGGGAACAGCAGGAATTTAGTCTTCACATATGGGTGACATCGGTACTGATAGAGCCCGCGCGGGAACGCTTCCCAGCGTCCAATAGGAAAGCTTTTGGGAGCATCCCACTGTGCCTGCATAGCTGCCTTCCCGCCTTTCCAGTTCTCCCTCCTCAGTTGAGTTTGTAGCTGAGATAAAAGGAGAGGAAGAAAAAGAAGATCTACAACTCCTAGGGGAGGAGGGTAGGTTGTAAAGACTAAATTCCTGCTGTTTCCGGAGATCACCTGTTACAGCTGAGTAACTACACTATCTCCAGGAACAAGCAGGAATATAGACTTCACATATGGGACTCCCTAGCTAGGAGATGCCAGAGATATGACATCAAAGTCTGCTGTGGATTGCACAGGTATGCCTAAAGAGGTCATGTATCCTCCATGGATATCTTGTATCGAAACCCGGGATGGAGGGTAGGAGTTGCACTAAGTCTGAAAGAGATGCTGGAGAACAGCTTGGCCAAACAAGGCATCCCGGCGGGAGTCCTTGTCCAGGCAATAGTGAGCAGCAAAGGTGTGGACCAAAGACGAAGTTGCTGCTTTGCAGATCTCATCAATAGCCACAGAGTGTAGATTTGCCATAGATGTAGCCATGGCTCAAACATTTTGGGCAGTGACATGACCCTCTACAGAAAGTCCTGCCTTTTCAAAGGCAAAAGTGATGTAGTCAGCTATCCATTTGGAGAGAGTTCATTTGGATACTGGCAAGCCAAGGTGATGCGTGTCAAAGGAAATGAAAAGCTGGGAAGCCTTTTGGTGTTCTCCAGTTCTCTGGAGATAAAAAGCTAAGGCACGTTTGAAGTACAGACTGTGAAGGGTTGCCTCTGCCCTAGGGGAATGAGGTATAGGAAAAAAGACAGGAAGGTAGACTGACTGATTTAAATGGAAAGGCGAGACCACCTTCGGCATAAAGTGAGGATGAGTCCTAAGGACAACCTTATCATGGTGGAATAAGGAGGGTCAGCCACCAAAGCCTGGAGCTCACTAATGCGTCTTGCTGAAGTGAGGGCAATAAGGAAGATGATCTTCCATGTGAGAAACTTCAGTGAAGTAATGGCTAGAGGTTCAAAGGGCACCTTGAGAAGCTGTCCTAGAACAACATTAAGATCCCATGCCACTGGAGGGGGCTTAATGGGAGGTTTAGTTAATAGAAATCCCTTCATGAAGCATGCTACTAGCAGCTGAGAAGAGAAGGGCTGGCATGTGAGAGGCCGCAATTGCACTTAGATGTACTCCTACCGAATTGGTTTTGAATCCAGAAGAAGATAGGTGGAGGAGATACTCAAGTAGTGCCTCCACCGGAGCTGAAAAGGGGTTAAGATCCCTCTGAGAACACCAGAGGGAAAATCTACGCCATTTGAAGGCATAGGAGCACCTGGTGGATGGCTTCCTAGAAGCTAAGAGGATGTCCTTAATCTCCTTGGAAAGATTAATGTCCTGAAAGGCTATGCCTTCAGCAGTCATGCTGTGAGATGGAGAGACTGTGGATTGGGATGGAGCAGCGTCCCCTCCTCCTGAGATTGGAGATCTGGAGCAGACACCAGATCTATGGGTTGAGCCCGAGACAGACGTAGGAGTAGAGGGTACCACGGTTGATGTGGCCAGTGTGGGGTTATGAGTATCATGCAGCCCTTGTCTCTCTGGAGTTTGAAAAGAGTCTTGGAAATTAGGGGAATGGGAGGGAAGGTATATAGGAAGCCCTGACCCCAGTGGAGGTGAAAAGTGTCCACGTGCTGGCTGTAGAGTGCAGGAGTCCTGGTGCAGAAATGAGGGAGCTTGACATTCTGAGGACTTGCAAACAGGTCTATCTCTGGAGTCCCCCAGATTTGAAAAATGTGTGAGACTTTATCTGCATGAAGAGACCACTTGAGGGGGAGAAGGAGTCGGCTTAGTTTATCCGCTAAGACATTGTGCTTGCCCGGAAGATATACCGCATGTAGGTGAATGCGATGCTGTATGGCAAAGGACCACAGATGTAGAGCCTCGTTGCAGAGGTTCCAAGAGCCTGTTCCATCCTGCTTGTTCAAGTAGAACATGGCTACTTGATTGTCTGTCTTGACTAGAACTGTGCAGTCTCGAATGTGGTCCTGGAACACCTTGAGAGCATTGTGAATGGCTCTGAGTTCCAGCAGATTTATGTGGAGTTGTGACTCCTGACGAGACCAGAGACCCTGAGTGGAGAGAGTGTCCAGATGAGCCCCCCCAGTACAATCTGGACGCATCTGTCGCCAGGGTGCATTGATGTGCTGGCATCTGAAAAAGTAACTCTACCAGGATGTTTTCTGGGGATTGCCACCACTGGAGAGACGAGATTAGGAGGGTAGAGCTGCTGTTTTGTCTCCCAGGCGACCCAAAGCCTGAGACCACTGGGATGCCAGTGTCCACTGCGCTGTGTGCATATGTAGATGAGAATATGGAACATCATGCACTGTTGATGCCATATGGTCTAGAAGCTGTAGCATTTCTTGAGCAGTGAGAATGTTTTTGAGGCATGCCTGAGATGCTAACTGATTGAGTCGAGCGCAGCAGAGTTGGGAAAGAAATACCCTTGATTGCTGAGTGTCTAGGAGAACCCCTATAAACTCTAGAGTTTGAGAGGGGACGAGTTTGGACTTTGGAAGATTTATTACAAATCCCAAGTGTTGTAGCACCTGCATGGTACACGAGAGGGACAGGCTGGCCTTGGTACTTGCTCAAATGAGCCAGTTGTCTAAGTAAGGGAAGACAAATATTCCTAGAGTCCTTAGGAATGCAGCCACTACCGCCATGCATTTTGTGAAGACTCTTGGGGCAGAGGTGAGGCCGAAAGGCAGGACAATATATTGATAATGTCTCCCTTGAAACATGAAGCGCAGGAACTTTCTGTGCTGCGAATATATAAGTATGTGAGTGCATGCTTCCTTTAGATCTACAGAACAGAGCCAATCCTGACTCTGGAGATAGGGGAGAAGGGTTCCTAGGGAGATCATTTTGAACTTCTCTCGAAATAGGTACTTGTTCAGTTCTTTGAGGTCCAGAATGGGCCAATACCTTCCTGTTTTTTTTTTGAATGAGGAAGCATGGAGAATAAAAGCCCATTCTCTATTGGGATGGTGGAACCTCCTCTATTGCACCCTGTGAGAGAAGAGAGGTGACCTCTTGGAGCAACAGAGCAGTGATGGGAGGTTGAGAGCGGAACTCTCTTAGAGGAGTCTGGGGGTGGGGGGGGGGGGGGTAGGCTTTGTAGATGAAGCTTGTACCCCTCCCATGCTATGGACAAAGTCCACTGCTCTGATGTTATAAGATGCCACCTGTGGGCAAAGTGACAGTGACTGCCGGGGATGTGGACAGGATCTGGAATCTCCAGAGGCAGAGCTGCTATGTTCTCTAGAAAGGAGTTAAAGACCCTGAGGAGGCTGGGTCTGCTGAGGTGGCTGTGACTTAGGAGTCTGAGCCTTTTTTTGCTGCTTTGGTGGTTGCTGCCCCTTATGAGGAGCACGATGTTAACACTGAACAGCAGGAGTATAAGAAGGATAGTACTTATTATTATTATTGAAAAAAGCTTTCTTTGCTGCTTTTTTCCTAGCTGGGTTGGAAGTAAATCTAGATAGCCTATTGAGGGTAGTGTTCTCAGATTCTGAGAGGCTTTGTCTTGCCAATCCTTACCAAAAAGGTTTTCACTGGTGCAAGAGATATTACGCAGCTTATCTTGAACCCATTGTTCAAGATCCGATGCTTGAAGCCAAGCAATCCTGCTGATGCACTCAAAACAGTAAAACATTGCTCTATTAACAAACTTTGAAACATTCTGAGCATACTTTACAAGGATGAGATAATCTGCTCTCTTGTCATCGGGGAGAAGAGGAGCCATTAACTCCAAATCTTTAGGCACCTCTCTAAGGAACATACCCATATAGAGTATGTAGGAACTGATCCTGGCCGAAAACATGGAGGCCTGAAAACAACGTCGACCACAGGCATCGAGGGTTCTCAATTTCCTACCAGGAGGATTTGAGGAATGTGTCTTAGCACTCTTTATTTGATGCATTGCTGATTCCACCACCATGGAGTGGTGCGGCAATTGCGTCTTTTGGAATATGCAACACTCAGGTACCTGGTACATGGTATCGAGTTGCTGGGTATGGGGAGAAATGGTAAGGGGTGTCTCCCACATATGAAGCATAAGGTCATGACGTGTCCAATGGATAAGGAGGGTAGCAGCCTCCTTTGGGGCTGTAGGATATTGAAGAATTTTGAGTTCTTCGGCCCTAGGCTCTTTCTCCGATGTCACTGTTATGGACAGACCCCTAGCAACAATCGCAAATAAAGTCTTGAAAAGACATGTCCTCTGGAGGGGACATGCAATGTTGCGGAGATGGAGAGGGGTCTTCTGAGATAGTTCTCATGTCCCGGGTATCAACCGATTTATCATCCGATGAAACAGAATCTGAAGACTCAAAGTATCAATGGGCAGGGTGTTCCTGCTCCGCACGATCTCGGTACTGATCGAAACCGGTAGCTGAGGCTTGCGGTGCCAGAACCTTGGTACCGGAAATGGATTTGAGGGCTGGCATGGGCGGTAGCATGGTAAGCGGCACAAAAATTATGCGGGTGTGTTGGTATCGGAGCCAGTACCAATGCCTGCGGAACCGATTGTAAAGGTTTTACTGGTACTGAGGCCACCAATAAGGCCGCTAAGCTCCGCTCAATGGCCAGGATATGTTGATCCATGGAGCTTGCCGATACTTGGGTATCAGTACTGGAATTGAAGGGCCACGATCCCTGAGCATGGCACCAGGAGCTCTCCGGAGGTGGAGGCCTCGGGAGCATCCTGGGATCCCACTAAGGCTTTGGAGGGAAGGTCCTCCCACCGGGGTTATTTGACCTGTGTGTTCCCCTACAGGGCAAAGCCCGAGGCATCTTGATATTTAGGAGATCTACCCTTGGAGGGCCGGCCAGCCTTCGATGAAGACTTAGGTTTCGATATTTGAGATCCTTGGGAGGAAGATGAAGCTCTTGATGACGTCAATGCTAAAGATACAGCATCAGAGGCAAAGAGGGTGCCCAGCATTGCAGCTCGATTCTGTAGGCCTCTCTTTGTCATCTTCCTACAGAGAGGACATTCTGACGGCTAAGCATTTTAGACACCAGTCATGGATGTCTGTGGCCGAAATGGTACCGCTACATTTGGTACATTTCTTAAAACCACTGGATGGTTTTTCCATTTTGTCTGTGACAAAAAGGAAGGCCTAAGCCAAAGATGGCATTGATGCGCTCGAAGGAAAGAATAATTCTTTCCCTCACAGAATTTTTTTTTTTTTTTAAGAAAGAAAAGAGGGGAGAGATCTGAGAGGCAGCGCAGAGGTCCGGTGTGGCAGGCACCTGCTCGGGCGGCCCCGACGTCACCGGGGGCTTCTTCAAATACCGGAGCAGTGGGAGAAGTGCCTTGGGAGAGATCTGAGAGGCAGCGCAGAGGTCCGGTGTGGCAGGCACCTGCTCCGGCGGCCCCGATGTCACCAGGGGCTTCTTCAAATAGCGGAGCAGTGGGAGAAGTGCCTTGGGAGAGATATGAGAGGCAGCGCAGAGGTCCGGTGTGGCAGGCACCTGCTCCGGCGGCCCCGACGTCACCGGGGGCTTCTTCAAATACCGGAGCAGTGGGAGAAGTGCCTTGGGAGAGATCTGAGAGGCAGCGCAGAGGTCCGGTATGGCAGGCACCTGCTCCGGCGGCCCCGACGTCACCGGGGGCTTCTTCAAATACCGGAGCAGTGGGAGAAGTGCCTTGGGAGAGATCTGAGAGGCAGCGCAGAGGTCCGGTGTGGCAGGCACCTGCTCCGGTGGCCCCGACGTCACCGGTGGCTTTTTTAAAGGTTCCTTGGTTTGGTGCAGCCGGAGGCGCTAGTCGGGGCAGCAATAGAAAGGGCTAGATACAAGGGGCAGTTTAGGCCCCTTGGGAGCCCCTTGGAGCATCGAAGGAGCATAATATCTGGGGGAGCCTATGGCTGTGGAGATCCTGATGAGAAAACGGAAGAAGAAGACTGAGCAAGCAGTGGCAGCTGAGCCTGCGGTGGGCCCTATGGATAGACATGTTAAGGTACTGTCTGGTGTGGATGCAACGCTTGACCCTGACTTTCTTGTGCTCCGGTCCTCTCCGGTGTCTTTGAGTTCCCCAGACCGGACACCACCTTCTCCTCCAGTTTATATATCTCCTCCTTTGTCTGCTTCAAAGGGCACACGTTTTCAGCAGAGTACCCCGATTGGAGTGGGGGAAAAACTGAAACCGGTTGTATGGGCACCCATTCCAGGAGAAGCCAGAATAGTGCCTGATGATCAGGTAACTCTGGCTGATATCTGGAAGGTGGTTACCCGCATTGAAAGTTCCCTGGTACCCACTGTTGTGCAACTTTGTAGTTTCTCTTCGGAGATTACTGCTCGGTTGACAGAAGTGGATAATAAGGTGGAGACTGTTTCTAATCAGGTTATTGGTTGTGAAAATCAGTGTCAGGCTCTTAAAGCTGTGAATTCCTCTCATATAAAAGATAGTTTAGTTTTACACCATAAGATGGAACAATACGATAATATGTTTCGTGCAAAGAATGTTAGATTGTTGAATTTTCCTTATTGTCGTTTGCTATCAGCTGAAATCTTATTGAGGAAGTATTTTAGAGAGGTTTTGGGCTTGGCTTCTGCTGATTCCATTTGTCTCTCTAAATTCTATTATTTGACTGGTAGAGGTTTGTCTCAGGGTTCCCTGGGAGGGTTTGATGAAGTTCAAGGTCAGGCTAGCCTTGGACTCACCAAATTCCTGGAGGACTCACAAGATAATATTTCTTCTAGAGCCACTTTGGTGGTTTCATTTCTGTCTGACCAGGATAGAGCTCTTGTGTTTCGAAGTTATTTTAAGAATATGTCTGTACCTTTCTGTGGTGCTAGAGTGCAAATTTTTCCAGATGTCTGTAAGGCAACTCAGGCTAGGAGACAGGGTTTTTTGGCCCTTAAACCTAGGGTGATTGCCTTATCGGCTACTTTTTTTCTTCGATATCCCTGTAAGTGTTTGTTAACTTTTCAGGGATCTAGGTTTGTTTTCTTTGACCCTACTCAACTTGAAGTATTCCTTTGTGATAAAGAGGGGCTTGGCACTAAGTGACTGGGGTGGGTGGTTTGTTAATATTGCTGTCTAGCTTTCAAGAGTTAAGGCTCTTGGCTTTTTCCTTTTTTTTTTATTGTGGTTCTTTATAATCTCCCCATATTGTGGGCTAGGTAGGATGTATTGTTATAATGTTTGTCTTTTGCTTTGTTTCTTATTATTAATAGATCATCTGTATGTTTCTTTATGCTTGCCTTTGTAAGTTTTGAAAAATTCTAATTAAAAAAAAAAAAAAAAGAAAGAAAGAAAAGAAAGCACCGACAGGCATCGGTACCAGCGTCGATGGGAAGGCAGACGCATCCACAAAAAATATGGAAAAGATACATTTTCTGCAGTGACAGGAATTGCTTCTTCTCGGCTCTGTGGAAAACGAAGAACTGAGGAGGGAGAGCTGGGAAGGCAGCTATGTAGGTGCAGTGGGATGCTCCCAAAAGCTTTCCTATAGGACATTGTCGGTACCAACGTCACCCATATGTAAAGACTACATTCCTGCTTGTTCCTGGAGATGCGTATTTACTCACCTGTAACAGGTGTCCTCTGGGAATAGCAGGAATCAGTCCTCACATATGGGTGACATCAGCACAGATGGAGCCCACACAGAGCATTTCCCCAGCTTTCAAAGGAAGTCTTTGGGACATGCTGTCATGCATTTGTTGGCCTCTTCCTGCCCAACGGTGCCATCTTGCTCAGTCAGATAACATAGCTAGGACGGCAATAAAAACTAAGACAAGGTAGAGAAGCAACTCCCAGGGGAGGAGGGAAGGTTGTGAGGACTGATTTTTGCTGTCCCTGGAGAATACCTGTTACAGGTGAGTAACTACGCTTTCTCCAGGAACAAGCAGGAAGTCAGTCTTCACATATGGGACTCCCTAGCTCCAGGCTGCTGAGGACCGAACAAGGACAGCACCAATTGCGACCATATGGGTAGCTGTGAGTTGCAGAAAGTGAGTCCCCACTGAGAGACTCTGCAAGACCCTAGCGTCCAGTGGCACTATTACTTCGGTAGCCTGAACACATAAGGGTTGGAGGGCAAGAATTGCCTACAAGATTATTATGGAGTACTGCCTCGCCAAAGGCATTGTCCTTGAAGGACTCGCTCTCCAGGCAGTAGTGAGTAGCGAACATATGAATTGAAGACCATGTGGCAGCCTTGCAGATCTCAGTCAGCGGCACTGAGAAGAGGTTGGCTACTGACGTGGCCATTGCCCTCATGCAATGCGCTGTTATCCGGTGCTCATAGAAGAGGCCAGCTTGCTCATAGGTGAGGGCAATACAGTCTGCCACCCAAGTGGATAGAGTTCGCTTAGTCATCGGGAGCCCTAGCCTACTGGAGTCATAAGACAGGAAAAGCTGAGGAATTTACAATGGGCCTCAGTCCACTGCAAGTAGAAGGATAAGGTCTGCTTGCAATCTAGGGTATGAAGTATTAGTTCCTTCATGCTGGCATGAGGCCGCAGGAAGAAGGTGGGGAGGACCACCCTCCTGGTTGAGGTGGAAAGGAGGAATTTGGGGTGTGTGCAGAGCACCACCCTGTTCTTATAGAACCACATATATGGAGGATCTGCCACCAGGGCTTAGAGTTCACTCATCCTTTGAGTGGACATAAGGGTCACTAGGAAGGCCACTTTCTAAGACAGATATCTCAGGTGGCAAGTGGCTAGGAGCTCGAAAGGTGGTTTAGTGAGCTGGGAGAGCACCACGTTGAGGTCCCACTCCGCCAATGGAGGGCAGAGCGGGGGCATGGATAACAGGAGGCCCCAGAGGAACCTGGAGACCAGGGGCTGCCTTGAGAAGGGTTTCTCCTCGATAGAGTGGTGGTGCGCGGTGATGATGCTGAGATGCACCCTCACAGAGTTAGATTTAAGATCTTTGTGCGACAGGTGCAGTAAGTACTGAAGTACCAATTGCACATGGCAGGAGAAGGGATTCTCCTGCTTTACTGCACACCAGCTGGAAAATCTTCTACACTTAGGCATAAGCCTGCCTGGTGGAGGGTTTTTGGGAGGCCAGTAGGATCTCCTTTACTTCCCCTGGGAGGTTGAAAGGGGCTAGGGCTACCCATTCAGCAGCCATGCTGTTAGCAAAAGCAACCCCAGATTGGGGTGCAGGAGGGAGCCCTCCTCCTGGGAAAGGAGGTCAGAGGCTCAGCCCAGCGAGATTAGGAGTAACACAGAAAGGGAAAGCAACTCAGGGAACCAGGTTGCCTGGGCCAACTGGGTGCGATCAGTATCACTGACGTCCCCTCTCTTTGGACCTTGAAGAGGGTCGGCGACCAGGGGGGGGGTGGGGGTTGGTGGAAACACGTAAAGTAGACCCTCTGACCGGGAGATCAGGAAGGCGTCTGCTGCCAATCTCCCTGGATGCGGTTGGCGCAAGCAGAAGCGAGGTAGCTATGCTTTGTTCGGAGGGCAGAAAGGTCCATCATGGGCCTGCCTCAGCGGTGGAAGAGTTGCTTCGCTACCCTGGGGTTCAAGTGCCACTCGTGTGGGCGGCAAACTCTGCTCAGCATGTCTTCTAAGCAGTTGTCCTGGCCTGGCAGATATACCGCTCTCAGGAGCATGCTGTTGCGCACTGCGAAGGAGAGGAAGGCCATCGCCTCACGGCAGAGGGAATACGAGCCTGTGCCTCCCTGCTTGTAGATATAAAACATGGCCACCTGGTTTTCCATTTGGATCAGCACAGGTCGGTGCCTCAGGCTGTGGTGGAACGCTCGCAGGGTCAAGAAGATTGCCCTGAGTTCTAGGAGATTGATCTGAAAGAGTGACTCCTTCTGGGACCAGCTGCCTTGGGTGCAGCGGTCCCGCAATGTGCCCGGAGGTGTCTGTTGGCAGGGTCCTCTGTGGTGCGGGTGCCTGGAAAGTTTGGGGGTGGCACAAGTTTTACCAAAATGGTGAGGGACTCCACCAGTTGGCAGGTGACTCTGACCCTGTCCCGTAGTGTGCCCGTGGCTTGAGTCCACTGTGAGCAGGGCACCATTGGGCTGCCCACATGTACAGGCGGGCTAATGGCGTGACGTGGACTGTTGAGGCCATCTGGCCCAACAGGTGGAGGAGGCGACGAGCCGGTACCGGCCGGCAGCGTTGCACCTCTCCTGCCAGCTGTATAAAGCGGTCTGCCCTTTTCCTTGGGAGGATGGCCTTGACCTGTAATGTGTCCAACTGAGCCCCTATGATCTCCAGGCTTTGGGATGGAGAGAGATGGGATTTGGGGTAGTTGATGATGAACCTCAAGTGCTGCAGCCAGGAGGGTTGTACACTCTGCGGCCTGGCAAGCCTCTGAGGTCATACCTCCTCAGATTAGCCAGTCGTCCAGGAAGGGGAAGACAAAAGCCCTTTGAAGGCATAAGTGGGTTGCTACCACCACCAAGCACTTGGTAAAGACCCTTGGTGAGGAGACTAGGCTGAAGAGCAGCACGCTGTACTAGTAGTGCCCTCCTCCCACCATGAACCTTAGCTACTGCCTTTGGGAGGGATGGATCAGAATGTGGTTATACGCATCCTTTAGATCCAAGGAGCACAGCCAATCTCCCTGGTAGAGATAGGGCAGTAATGTTCTAAGGGGGAGCATTTTGAACTTCTCCCTCACCAGAAACTTGTTTAAGTTTCAAAGGTCTAGTATGAGTCTGAGTCCCCCTGTTCTTCTGGGGACAAGGAAGTACCTTGAGTAGAAACCTTTTCCCCACAGATGCTTGGGTACAGGCTCCACTGCATTGTCCCTGAGCAGACCTGTGAGCTCTGAGAGAAGGGGGGACTGGTGAAGGAGAGTTCATACTGGCTCTCCTGGAAAGAACCCAGGTGGTACTTCTTGTAAGTGGAGGGCGTATCCATCCTTTACCACCTGCAGGACCCACTGGTCTGAGGTGACCTTGGTCCACCTGTGGGCAAAGAGTGCCATGTAGTCCCCTGTGGGCTGGTGAAGGTCTCCCAGGGGAGGGGAGGCCCTGCCCTGGGAATCAATCTCCCTCCTGGTTGTGCTGAAGCTGGGGCCTGGGGCTTCTGTGATCTCTGGCCCTGCCTCTTAGGGTGAGAACCCTGCTACTGGCCCGGGGGCTGGTAGTGGTGACCCTGTTGAAAGTGCCCCCTTTCCCCCTGGAATATGGGCCTTTTCCCCAAGGTTTTTTTGCGAGGAAAGGAGGTGGTCTTCTTTGACAACCTCTGGTGGGTCACCATTTCGGCTTCTATCTCAGCCGCCTTGTTGGCCATGGGTTTGCCGAACAGGTTCTCACCTGTGTAGGAAACGTCAAACAGCTTGTCCTGGACCCGCTGCTCGAGGTCTGAGGACTGCAGCCAGGCTTGGCATTGGGTGAGGATGCCAACCGCTGCTACTTGAACTGCCAATTTGAATCCGTCATAGGCCACCCGGGAGAAGTACTTTGAGCAGTCCTTGATCCCATAAGTCAGGGCTTGGAATCGCTGGAGAGGTTCCCCAGCCAGCCCTGCTGCGAACCTGGACAGTTCCTGGGTCAGGCCCTTCAAATACATGCCTATGTATATAGTTCATAGGCTGGGATTTGACACCCCAGCATCGAGCCTTAGTAGCACTTGCACCCGAGGGCATCGAGGAATCTAGCATCCCTTCCAAGAGTAAGTCTTCTGGCTTTTGAGTTTATGCATGGTTGACTCGACAACCACGGAGTTATGTGGGAGACGGAGTTTGTGGTATATGGCGTTGCGGCATCGGCTGATCACTGGCACAGACGCCGGGGTCTCCCACATGCATAGCAGTAGCTGCTCGAGGATTGGCTGCATTGGCACCATGAGAGTTTCCTTGGGCAGAGACTCAAACTGGAGGATCTCCAGCTCCTTGGTGCGTGGGTCCTCCTCCACCTCAGTTTGCATCGAGAGGGCTCTGGCCATATCCCTGACAAAATTGTGAAAGGCCACGTCCTCTGAATGGCACTGGGGCGCCAGGGGAAATGGGTCTGAGGCCTCATCGTCGGTCTCCCACTCAGAATCAAGGGGGGACGACGAGTCTGAGGCCCTGCGACTCCTTGCCTCGAGGCCCATGCGAAGCGCCAGGGGCTTCCCAAGGATCGGAAACTGGCCAGGGAGGACCGGATGCTCAAGGAACAGGACTGGGACCAGGACCTTGACCGGGGCTGAGGACTTACCCAAGGCTGGTGGTGCTCGGAGCTCGACTTGACTCGACTCCTTTGCAGTCAGGGCCTCGTCATCGGGGCAGATGATGTGATCGAACCAGTCATCATTGACTGCTGCATGGCCAGGATAGCAGTGATGTTCTACTCCATGGCTACCATTCTGGATTAAAAGCCAGAAGGCTCTGCAGCTTTTGGTGCATGCACGGAGGATCTCAGGCCCGGCATCAGCACTCTCACGAGTGTGTCCTCCACAAGGACTACAGTTTCGAGGAACCTCGCACGGTCTTCGCCAGCTGAGGAATCCTTTTTGAGGACCTTAGTGGGGCGATTCTCAGAGTCGCCCGAGTCCCTCCGAGCCGTCTTACCAGGTTTCTCTGGTGGAACTTTGACGGATTTTTTCTTCTTTCACTCGAGGTCCGAGGTCTTCTCGGAGGAACCGCCGCTGCGTCCTGCTCTGCCCTCATGGGAAGCGCTGGGTTTGGAACTCGGTGTCAGGGAGGCCAGTGCCGAATCAGACCTTGGGAAGAGTTTCTCCTGCAACTTCGACCGTTTTTTATTGCTTTTCAGCGTCATGGCCTGGCACAGGTCGCAGAAGGTGCTATCATGGTCCAATCTCAGGCAGCGTTAGCAGCAGTCATGGATGTCGGTGATAGACAAGGTTTGACTGCAGTGGTCACATTTTTTGAACCCACCATTGGAAATGATGGGAAACACCCGGTCTGGATCGACAACCCCCAGGTGAAAAAGGGTGTGAACACCGCTCGAGGGAAGTCTCGATCAAAAATGGAAAAATGAGCAGAGGACGGCGCCAGCTCAAGGCGGGAAGACGAACTGGTACACAAAATGGGAACAGCTAATTTTTAAGGATTTACCAAAGATTTTTTCCGGGGAAACTGGACCAACGTCCATTGGGCTCTGCAGAAAATATGAGACTGTGCAAGATGGTTCCCTTAGGGAGAAAGGGGACCATGTATGCGTGGTAGCATGTCCCAAAGGCTTTCTTTGAAAGCTGGGGAAATGCTCCACGTGGGATATGCGAGGACTGACTTCCTGCTTGTTCCTGGAGAACTGGAGGATCGTCCTGGGCTCATCCTCCATCTCCAGTAAAAATGGGATGGCTTTGGCCATATCCCCCACAAAGTCCTGGAAGGATATGTCCTCCAGAGACTTCCTCCGTTCGTGTGGAGGGGAGACGTTTGATGGAATCTCAGGAGACCTGCCCTCTGACAAGTTCTCTGATTCCACATTGGTCACCCAGCCATCAGAGTCAGACTCCGAAAGGAAGTCAAAGTGCCTCTGAGACTCTGCCCAGAGCTCCCTCTGGCTTTGAGGGGAGTGGGAACATCGACAGGATTGATCATGTATCGAGGGCTTCCAAGGTTTCGTCGGGACATCGGAACCTGATACACTCGAGAAAGAGATAGCCCCACCGGGAACTGGCATTGGATCTCTTCAATGTTCCGATGTCAGTGCCTCCACAGGCAGAGCATGCGTCTCGAAGATCGACTTCACAACGCTTGATATTGATGATGCCCTAGACACCGAAGCATCAGCCAGCTGTTTCTCCAATATCGATGCACGGCAGGCCTCGAGCGCCTGAAAGAGGTGCTCTTCCATGGCTGCCTATTCCAGCTTTGACCAATGTCTCCGGAATCCCTGCAGAGGCATCAGTATGGCCTTTGGTGTTGGGAGATGGTTGGTGTCCCTCCAAAACTCTGGAGGTCGATTCCTCTCTCCAGGACACTTTGGTGGCCTTTCCTGGCTATTGCTCATGACATCGTGTCGGGAAGGGCTTCGATGCTGATGCACCCTGTTCTGCACCTGGTGCTCAGAAAGGTCCCCCTTCAACGATGATGGAGTTGAGGTTGAATCCTTCTTCGATTCCAAGTGGAAACCGACCGATTGCTTATACTCCGAGGCACTGCAGGTGCTCGGCTCCAATTGAGCCCAGGAACCTGTGAGAGCCAGAGGAGAAGGGGTTAACACAGTAACACAAAAAAATCATTGAAATGTCTGAATGCTGGAATTGTACTGAGGTGCGTACTTGAAGCTTTCAGAGGTATGTGACATCATATGGAAAAGATGTGAAAACACCCTTATCAGAAAATGGTGGACCTTGAGCGAGGGTAGAAAGGCAATCATGAGAGATAAACATGCCAACTTAGCATGAAGAACAACATATGGGCCCCAGTATAGTTGTCAGAACACAGGGCGTTGAAAAGATATATTTCTTGGGAACAGGGGTGGGAGAGAACCAAGAAAGAGAACCAGGTAAAAAACTGAGTGAGGGGGGCAGTGGTCAGATAACAATATAAATCTGACAAAGGCCCAGGGCCTCAGAAGAAGGTCAACAGAGAGGGGTACAGACACGAATAGAATAACATGGCAAATCACAGAAGAGGGGCCCCAGACAAGCTGAAACAAGAATTAGCTAATTAGAGAAGAATGCCTGAACAGTAAGTATGGTCCTCAGCAAGGGTATATAATGTGACAGGACCAGATACACGATGAGTTCGTCTCCTGCGCAGTGAAGGCTGTGTGGGGTATGGATTCTCTGGGTTCCCTATGGCCCCAGTATCCCTGTTGTCATGTCTGAGAGTTTTGTGTGCATGCTGGTTTGTTTTATGTATGTCTGTTACACTGATCTCTTGTGTCCAGGAAAGCCTGTTCTTGCTTGCAGCTATTTAGAGATCTGCATCTGAGTTAAGACAGAATGACCCTGTTTGCTTGCTGTGAGAGGTGGCAAGATCTGTAATTCCACTGGACTGTTTTCCTTTGTTCTTAGCTTTCTGTTTCTATAAGATAGGGAATAATAAAAGGATCCTTTTGGAAGAAAAATCTGTGAGATAGTTATTACCATGTACAAGCGTGTTATCCTGCATAAGGTGAGATTTTTATTGGGAAGTGTAGATCCTCTCTATGATGTTTCTTTTATCGGGAAGTGATATGTCTTCCCTGAGTGGTTCCCCTTCCGGACAGAGCAAGGTGTCTTCTTAGGAACTGTCTGGCCCACAGTCCAGCTGACCCTTGCCCCGGTACAAACCTCTCAATATTGATGCACCTTCGCGAATCCCTGGGAAATCATTGAGATTGATGCCAGTGCCGAAGAGGCTGAATCAGATCTCTGGTGAAAGAGATTCTCTCTGCTTCTCTTGATCCCTCCCCTCAGGCATCTCCTTGTCATCTGTAAGTACAAATGACAAGAAGAATACCGGTGATCGGGACCCAGACACTGGAGGTCGACAGACCTGATGCTACCGACAGCAGGCAGAAAAAGTGAAAATTGCACAAAAAAGCCCCCAAAGGGGAAGAAAAAATGCTTACCAGTGAACTACTGATTGATGTCTGTGGGGCTCCATGGAAAACAAAGGCTGTGGAAGATGGTGCCACGACAGGCAAGAAGACAGGCATGCAGGTGCAGTGGAACTTCCCAAAAGCTTCCAATAGAAGCTGGGGAGCATTCCTGCGTGGGGCTCCATCGATGACATCACCCATACGCGAGGACTTCATTCCTGCTTGTCAAAAGGAGAATAAACAGAAATTCAAGTCAAACCGGATATAGAATACCTGGGAATCATCCTCAACAGTCACCTCACACTAAAGACTCAAAAAAAGAATTCAGCAAGATCAATCTTCTATAAAACCTGGACCCTCCAACACCTCCACCCTCTCCTCACCCCATATGCCTTCCACTTGGCTCTAGAGGCTCTCCCCATATCACATGCCAACTACTGCAAATCAATATACTACGGACTCCCAAAATCAACGCTCCTTCCTCTACAAACAGCCCTCCACACAACAGCCCAGACTATCCAAGGCACCTCCAAATACAATCACATCACCCCCATCCTCAAATACCTTCACTGGCTTCCACTCCACAGAAGAATACTCTGCAAAGTTCTCCTAATGATTCACAAAACCCTCCACCACCAGTCATCCCCCCACCTCCAATTCCTCATCACTCCACTACAGATGGACAGACCACGCAGATCCTCCACCATGAACACCTTGACCACCCCCCAAGCAAGAAAAAGAAGTACTCAACAGGCTTGCGCCAGATCCTCTGAATTATACATTCCATCATGCTGGAACTCCCTCCCTGAACCCATAAGAAACACCACAGAACTCCCCACTTTCTGCAAGAAGACCCACCTATTCACTCTACACTCTGAACCTACCTCTTCCTAATACCCTCTCTCTCCACATACCCGCCCCTCCCAAGTAGGACATTATGTAAATAGTTAAAGGCAACTTAATATGCTAAATTTGTAACAGCAATTTCTATTTAATCATTATTGTATGAAGTAGATCATTTAATGCAAACATTGTTTGATATATTCAAGGTTCCATGTAAACCGCTTTGAAAAACAGTATATAAATCCAGCCAAATAAAATAAAAATAAATAAACCACTAACAGTATTTTCTTCCTCTTTACACTTGGAATTTCTATCTATAAAGATTCAATGGCACACTTTGTTTCCTGATACACGTTTATTCTATTTCATTCAATGCTTTCTTCAACATATAGCGTCATCCCTCCACCATTCTGATCATCCTATCAGTGATTTTTTAAAATATAATTTTTACCCTGGTATCACAGTGTCCCATTGGTTATCTTCCTTCCAACGGGTCTCTAAGACAACTATTATACCTGTCTCGTCATTCTAATTCTTCCATCTTATATTTTAGGCTTCTAGCATTTGTATAGCAACATTTCAAGATGCTTGTTTACTACCACTACTACAAGCCTACAAGCCATATGCAGCGCTGTATGAAGACAGATAAGAGACAATCCCTGCTCATCAGAGCTTACAACCTAGTCAAGACAGATAACACAACAGTTGGGGACTAGGATATGTCTAGGGGAATGGTAAGGAAACACAGTTGGAGAGCAAGAGACTACGCACCTCAGAATCCAAAAGCAGCCTCGAAGAGGTGAGTTTTTAGCCTGGATTTGAAAAGGGCCAGAGATGAAGTTCGACGAATCGATTCAGGTAGTTTGTTCCAGGCATTAGAAGCAGTTGGCAGTGGAAGAGAGGGATACAGATAGAAGAGCAGAGTTCCCAAGGAGAGGTGTAGATAGAGGTAAGAGAGCAAAGGTGGTGAGGAGAAGCAGAATGAATGCATTGTCAGCAGAAGTTTGAACTGATATGGAAACAGATAGTGAACCAATGAAGCAATTTGAGAAGAGGGGTTATATGAAGCATAGCAAGACTGGCGGAAGATCAGCCATGCAACTGAATTTTGAACAGACTGAAGGGGAGAGAGATGATTCAGAGGGAGACCAGAAAAGAGGAGTTGCAACAGTCTAGACAGGAAGTGACTAAAAAGTGGATAAGCGCCTTACTAGCGTGTTCAGAAAGAAAGGGGCGAATTTTACTGATGTTATAGAGAAAGAAAAAACAGGTTTTAGCTATCAATTGGATGTGTGTGGAGAAGAAGGCAGCTATCCACAGAGATAAAGAAAAGAGGAAGTGGGGGGGGGGGGAGGTGGGTTTAAAGGGAAAGATAAGAAGCTCAGTTTTGGCCATGTTCAATTTCAAACGGCAGTGAAACAAAGAGGCAGTAATGTTAGATAGACAGACTGAAATAGGGGCCTTGATTCCCGAAGAGATTTCAGGGATAGAGAAATAGATCTGAGAATCATCAGAGTAAAGATGGTACTGAAAATCATCGGGGGGTGAGGAGGGGGAGATGAGTGCACCAAGGGACTGTGTATAGAAAAAGAAACATCACTGTGCCTGAAAAGCATTGGGATCATGACCCTAAGAGAATTACAGAAAATGAGGAGGTTATGATCACCTGGGATACTCCCATTCTGACCGATAAAAAGCTGGATACAAGAAAGCCAGACATAGTGATTAAGGAGAAAACCACCAGAATGGCATTGATAATAGAGGTGTTGGTTCCAAGCAACTACTCTGTGAATCGCATGGAGAGGCATAAGATTCTGAAATACCAGGAAATGCAGTAGGGACCAATAAAATGTGGCAGAAAGATACAGAAATATTTCCCATTGTGTTGGGTGCCACAGGCTTGATAAAGAATTTCGGAGCCCATCTTGACAAACTACTCATACATGTTACATCTTACGAACTCCAGCAGGAGGATCTCTTTGGCATGATGCAAGTACTACGCTGAGCCTTAGCAGTAAATTTGAGAGGCTGAGATCATTCTCCCCATGCCCTGGCTTAGAAGTGAGGTTCACAACTCTCATGTTGTGCGCAAAACTAATCCATTTGGAGAAACCGTCCACAGGCAGAATCTGTTCCTATGCCCACAGGTGGCACCTCATCACATCAAAGCAGTGGACTCTCAACATCATCCAAAGGGGCTATCTGCTTCACTTCAAAAGCTTACCGCCCACCACCTCCACAAGGGATTATTCTGCAAACCCCTTGCAGGCCAATCTCCTATCAGTCAAGATGGCCACCCTGTTAGCTCAGGGGACTGTAGAAAGAGTTCCTCCCACCCAAGAGGTTAAGGGCTTCTACTCTCCTTACTTTCTTATCCCTAAGAAGACAGGAGGGTTGAGGCTCATTCTAGATCTAAGAGATATCAACAAATTCCTCGTTCAAGAAACATTTAAAATGATTTCCCTGGGTTCACTTCTGCCATACTGTACCTTTAGAGGAACGATTGGCTATGTTCTCTAGACCTCAAGGAGAAATACATGCATTTGCTGTTCGATCTTCAACATAGACAGTATCTGCATTTTCACTTCCAGCAAACCCATTACTAATATCAGGTGCTCCCCTTCGGTATGGCCTCCGCGCCAAGACTGCTCACAAATGCATGGCAGTGGTTGCCGCCTACCTTCGTACTTTGGGGATCTTTGTCTTCCCCTACTTAGACGACTGGCTAATAAGGGGAGAATCCCCAGAAGAGATAAAACTATCTCTTCATTGCACCATCACTGTGGTCCAAAATCTGGGATTTGTGTTAAACTTTCCAAAATCGCACCTGGTGCCATCTCAGTTGCTCAAATTTAACGGAGCACTTCTAAACACTCATCAGGCTGGAGCTTTCCTTCCATAGAACCACTCTGCCTGTCTCGTCAAGCTGGCCCATACTATAAAAAGTCATAGTGCCATGACAGCTCGACAAATGCCTGGGGGGACCTTAGAGTGAGACTTCGGGCTCTTGTGCTTCAGCATCGCCGGCTCCACAACCATGGAGGTGTGCGGGAGCTGGGTCTTCCGGAACCCCAGGCCATGCTAAACTCTATACATGGCGTTGAGGCACTTGCTCACAATGGGGACCAAAGCAGGAGTCTCCCACATGCAGAGGAACAGCCTTGACAATATGGGGGGAACTGGGACAATAAGAGATTCCCGAGATGGAGACTCATACTGTAAAATATCGAGCTCCTCAGCTCGCGGTTCCTCTTCAGTCTGCATAGCCAGGCTGAGGGCCCATGCCATGTCCCGCACGAATGCCAGGAACGATGTGTCCTCGGGCAGCGAATGCCTCAGGCAGGCGGGGACTGGTCCAACGGGAGGTCCCTGTGGGCACTGGTCTCCGGAGAAGTATCCTCGTCCGACTCCCAGCCTTAGAGGTCCGAGGAGGAGTCCGACTCTGGCAGGTCGCCCTGTCCAGCGGCTGAGGTCTGCTTGGAGCCAGAGGCCTTGGAGGATTATGCTCCCAAGGACTGAGGAGGTGAGCGAGACCGACGCAGAGGACCTCATGAGACCCGTGGCTCTCGGGGGTTTCCAGGGCAGATTTTGGTGTCCCTCTCAAGGGAACCTCGGTCTCGAGGCGCAGGCCAGCCATGCTGGGCGTGAGCGCCTGCTGGGCAGCTAGAAAGGCAGAAACGCTGCGCTCTAGTGCCAGCATTCGGGACTCCAATGCGGGCATGGGACCCTTTGACACAGACACTGGGGTTATCTGATCTGTCGTGGAGGAGGAGAGGGGGTCCTCACCAGGACGACCCTCAGGAGACTGGGCGCCATCGCCGGAGGCCTCTGTATCTGTACAAGGTACCTTTCGAGGCCGCTCCTTGTCTGACTCTTGGGAACACCGTGGGGGACTGAACGACTGAGTGTGGAACGCCCTCGCTTATCTGAAGCTCCTGACAGCGACTTTGATGCCTTCTTCTTCTTACGCAGCTCCACTTCAGGGGACCCCTGGCTGGAGTGCCGCCGAGAACGTGGAACCATAGTGGGGGATCCCACCAGCGGAGGAGCGACTGAGGGTGCTGCCAAGGATTCTGGGGCCAACTTCCGGAAAATGTCATTGGACTTCTGCTTACGGCTGAGCAGAGCCTTTGAGGACATTTTCTTGCGAAGAGAGCAGAGCTCCAGGTCATGGTCGGCCCCAAGACACTGAAGACAACAGTCATGGGTGTCCGTGAGCGACATGTTCTTGGAGCATCTGTCGCATTTTTTAAAACCGGTGGCCATAGGGGCAAAAAGGACCCTCGCTAGGTTGAAGACCTTTGCGGCCAGCAGTTGGAGGAAAAAAGAGCGCAAAGCCCGCAACAGGGAAAAATCTTTTAAAGAAGGATATCCCCTCGCTCGAGGAAAAAAGGAGAGCAAGGGGGGATGGAAGAGGACTGGTGGAACTGGCAAAAAACACAGCTCGGGGCCGAAAACGAAACACTTTTTCCGAGGGACGAGGATGTACGTCCGAAGGGCTCCGCGAAAAATGGGAGATTGAGCAAGATTGCACCTTTGGGCGGGAACAGGACCACGCATGCATGGCAGCAATCCCAAAGGCATTCTTTGAAAGCTGGGGAATTGCTCTGTACAGGCTCCATCAGTGCCGACGTCAACCATAAGTGAGGACTGACTTTCTGCTTGTTCCTGGACAAACATCAGCTCTTTCATAGTCTGAATCATATCTGGAGGAAGGGAGAGGTAAGCAACCTCCAAATCAAGTCCCTCAGGTTTCTCTGAATCCTCAGATGCCATCCTGTCCTCCAGGTCTGCAGTTTTCTCTAGCAGTTTTTTGAGACGCAGGTTTGGATTTTGTAACATATTTGGTCCATATTGCTGGTAAAGAGACATTGCTATTGTCCTTATCTCCCATTTTCGACATTTCTCAATTGGTATAAGGATAAAAAGTGAATTAAAGGCCGGAGTCAGCAAGAGCTCTACACCAATGCTTCCACTCCCTAGGAGTACATTACGTGACCGCACCAAACAGAACATCTGTTATTGTGACCAAAATGTTCAATTTTTGACTCACTTGTCCAGAGAACATTATTCTAGAAATCTTGTTGGTCATCTGGATGCTCTTTAACAAACGTGAGAGAAGCAAAAACAATCTTTTTAGAGAGCCTGGTTTCTTTGTAGCTATACTCCCATGAATACCATATTTCCATTCAGTTTTTTCCTGATGTTTTACACATGAATGCTCACATCAGCCACAGAGAGAGAGGCTTACAAATCAGGGATTCTTTGTGACTTTGTGGATGACTTTCTGGTTTGCTATTGGGTTGTTCTTGGAAGAATCATCATCCATGGGTTAAGTTCTACAATTTTTTTCTATTAGTAAACTGTCACAATGGATGGATGGAGCCCTTAAAGTTTAGGAAGAGTTTTGTAACCCTCTTAAAACAGATGACCATCAACCACTATTTTTCATAGGACCTCTGAAATTTCATTTGATTATGGAACCTGAAACGAGCTGTTCATGCAAGGAAGCTCTCAAATATCACAGAGCTGAAACAGCTCTATATGGAAAAATGGGCCAAAATCCCTCAAGCACAATGTTAGAGACTCATCAATAGTTATGATGTGTAGGCTATGGCCTGTAAACTAGGCCTAGGACCCAACCCCCACTTGAGACTAGTGCTGAGAAGAATCAGAGTCTGAGAAACTGCTTTAAACTGCTTTAGACTGCTTTTTACTGCTCTTTGAAAAATCTGTATATTTCCTTTATTAATTCTTCTATGCTGATGATTTTATTTATTTATTTATTTTATTTATAGTTCTTTTATACCGCACTCTTTTTCGTCAGCGCGGTTTACATTAAACAGAATACTCATTGCAAGCAACAGACTGTAATGAGTTTACATATAACAGGCGAATACAACTAGGAATTTAACAATGGGAAACTTTGTACATATTTGTAAAAACTTTGTAAAACTTAGTACATATTTGTAAAGAACCTTTATACTTTGAGAAACTTTGTACATATTTGTAAAGAAGAATCTATATACAAAGGATAGAATTTCTTAGTATGAGGTATTTACAATTTTACTGTGCATTTTAGAAGGATGATAATGTGCTTTGGAAATGCAGAATGAAGAGGTGATGTTTTATGGCTTTTCTGAAATGCTTGAGGTCAGTAATAGCTCTTATGTTGGGGGGTAGGTTGTTCCAACATCTAGGTGCGTAGTATGCAAAGGCCCTGTCTGTAGTTGAACGTTTGCATTTTGTGGCCTCAGGTGGTGTAACTAGGGTGTTTGTCGCTGCTGACCTCCTGGCTCTGATGTCGGGGGTGGGATGGAGGAGTTTTGACATTGAAGAAGGAGCTATAGTATTTATCACTTTAAATGTCATGAGAAGAGCTTTATATGCTATTCTGCAGTATATGGGGAGCCAGTGAAGCTCCATTAGGATGGGTGTTATATGTTCGCTCTTTGAAGCACCATATAGTACCCGGGCTGCGGCATTCATGGCAAGTTGTAAAGTATTTAGGGTGTTTTTAGGAAGACCATGGAGTATTATGTTCGCATAGTCGAAGTGGGGTGTGATTATGGTTTGGAATATGGTTCTGAAGCTGTCTGGTTCAAGCATGTTTTTCAGATGGCGTAGGGTCCTTATCTTGAAATAAATGGTTTTCACCATGCGGTTGATATGTTCTTTAAAGTCCAGGCGATGGTCCAGTATTACTCCAAGGTATTTTATGGAGGGCTTGATTGGGAGGTCTGCATCTCGTACTTTTAGGGTCTCAGGGGGTGAGAATTCTCTGTTTTTAGTGACTATCAGTACCTCGGTTTTTTTATAGTTTGATAGAAATGTTCCTGCATTCTCTGAGTTAGAAATGGCCTTGAAGTAGAAATGTATCTATATCTAAGACTGTGCCTTTGTTAGAATAGTCTGAGAAGGGGGAACAAGAAGCTAGGCCCAGAGAGGGTCCCCGATTGGACAGGTGCAAGGGGTGTTGGGACCAATAGAAAGTTTGCCTGTATCAAACTGTAAAAATTGTATATAAGGAATTTGCTTCTGTACTCCATTGCTCAGTCACTTTTGGACATTCTCCTGTCTGAGCCTGCTTGGAACCTGCAATTGACTCCTGGGTTTATTCGTTGCGTGCATTTCGCTGCTACATATTCCTTGTGCAAGTAGTGGATGGTATTCAAGTGAATATATCATGTATTACCGCCTCAAGGTTTGGCCCGGTTGGGACCGTGTCTGCCCGACTGCAGGGGAAACCTCAGGCGCCACCGGTCCTCTTGCATCGGAGAGGGTTCCGCTTTGCCTCGGCAGATTACTGGGTCCAGCCGGCCAACACCTCCGAATCCGAGGGGAGTCCAGGATTCAACCCAAGAATTGGTTCTGTAGCGGGTACCGGATCCGGTAAGTAGAACTTTTGTTGCTATCTAGTCAGCTAGCTTGGGGAATGTCTTGCATGAGTGCGCGAGACTAAATGGGTACGGTACCGAGAGCCTGATCACCTCTCAGGGCAAGTCCGAGTACGCCTTGAATGAGTGCGCGAGGCCGAAACTACTGCCCTTGGTTCAGCAGTCCGAAGCATCTTGCATGAGTGCGCGAGACCGGCTGCTGTTGGTTAGTAAGGTAGGCCTGGGAATTTGGGAAAACGTTGCTAGCATGTTTGATTGTGTGTATGAATGAGAGGTCTTGAAACACAGACCAAGTGAGAGCGGACTCCTGAGTAGTGCAGTTCCTGGCCGGCCAGTTCCGCGCCCAGGTTGTGAAAAGGAGGAAGCGTTCGGTGTTTGTCTACCTATTTGTCTCTAGGGCTGTACGGACCCCTTACCTGCAGCCCGACCACCCGCCCCTATTGTCTGTTGTTGTGTACGTCACTATGGGAGGGTCGGAGTCCACGCAAACTCTGTTAAAGTGTATGATCAAGAATTTTAAGAAAGGTTTTGACGGTGACTATGGAGTAAAAATGTCTCCGTCCCGATTAGAAGTACTTTGTGCCAGGGAGTGGCCAGTGCTGGTCACCGCGTGGCCCCCTGGTGGTACCTTTGATGTTAGAATTATATCCCGAGTACATCAGATTGTACGTAGAGAACATCCCGACCAGTTCCCCTATATAGATGCCTGGTTAAATATTTGTGAGAAAGAGCCCTCCTGGATGAAGCGTTGCCACGAGTTGCCAGAGTGCCTCGGAAGGGCCACAGTCCTCCGATGACACTACAAGCAGGGATTCATTTGCCAGTTCAGGGTCACTTACTGCTAAAGATCAGAGAAGGGGAGCTGAATTCCGGCAGGCCAGGCTGCATTACGCCCTCAGATGTATGACAGCAAGCCAGAGAGATGATCATGTGATGCCATTGCGCCAGGTCCCAGGACTGCCTATCCTTAACGAACAGGACCAAGTTGTGATGGGGCCAACTAGTCTCGTTTATGTGCCATTCTCCACCACAGATTTATTGAACTGGAAGACGCATTATGCGTCCTATACTGAGAAGCCCCAAGAATTGACAGAATTAATGTCCAGTATTATGCAAACCCATCAACCTACCTGGTCTGATTGCCGCCAGCTCCTATCTACCCTCTTCACTACTGAAGAATGAGCACGGATCGTGCAAGCATCCACCCGATGGTTAGAAGAAAATCCTGTGGGAGAAAGAGGACTAGATCCCCAACAAGCGGCCGCCGCAGATTTCCAAAATGATGATCCCGAGTGGGACCCAAACAGTGCAACCGGAGCAACGGCCCTCACTCGGTTCCACCAGGCCCTACTACAAGGCCTGAAGAGAGGAGGCCAGAGGGCCATGAATATCAGAAAGGTAGCGGAAGTCATCCAGCATCCACACGAGAGCCCAGCCGCCTTTTATGAACGCTTATCTGAAGCTTGCAGACTCTATACCCCATATGATCCAGCGGCCCAGGAAAATCTGCGCATGGTAAATGCAGCCTTTGTGAGTCAGTCCCAGGGAGACATAAAACGGAAACTGCAAAAGTTGGAAGGATTTGCAGGCATGAATGCGGCCTAGTTAATGGAAGTTGCTCAGAAGGTGTTTGTGAATCGTAATCAAGAACGTCAGAAGGAAAGTGAACGTAAAATGAAGAAGAAAGCTGATCTCCTTCCTGCAGCTTTAGTTGAACGACGTGGAGGAAGTTTCTCTAACCAAAGGAATCAAGGACGTGGAAGGGGCCGAGGAGATAGTCGGTTCCCATTGGGCGTAAATCAGTGCGCCCACTGTAAGGAAGAAGGACAGTGGAAGAATGAATGCCCATACCTTGACTCCGCCTCCTGGAGGGGAGGAGGGAGCATGCGGAGAGCAGGGGGAAGATTCCAGCGTCAGGGAGGAATGAATCGCACACAGTTCCAACAGAGAGAAGCAGCTGTAGAGGGAGTGGCAGCCGAAGAGGGCTACAGCATGGATGAAGACTAGGCCAGACCGGGCTCCAAGTTTCCTCTAGGTCCCCAGGAGCCTATGGTCAGCTTGAAGATTGGGGACCAATATATGGACTTCATGGTGGATACGGGGGCCAAACATTCGGTAGTGGCCAAACCAGTGGCCCCTTTGTCTTCGCGATCCGTCACTATCGTTGGCGCTACTGGAACCAGAACCACAAAACCCTTTCTGCAGAACCGCACCTGCGAATTAGGGGGACAGAAAATAACACACAGTTCCTGTACATACCTGAATACCCAATCCCCCTCTTGGGCTGAGACATGCTTGCTAAGCTCCAGGCGCAGATATCCTTTGTTGAGGGAGGAATGGAAATGACTGTGAACTCAAAATCTGCTGGCCTGATGGTGCTGACTGTCCCCCGGGAAGAAGAATGGCGGTTCTACAGTGCATCCCCGAGCAAGGCAGCCAGTCCCTGTATCCCCACCAG
This sequence comes from Ichthyophis bannanicus, assembly GCA_033557465.1. Taxonomy (NCBI): domain Eukaryota; kingdom Metazoa; phylum Chordata; class Amphibia; order Gymnophiona; family Ichthyophiidae; genus Ichthyophis; species Ichthyophis bannanicus. The sequence continues at coordinate 427,818,651 of CM066034.1, read as the reverse complement.
AATCTCAGCTCCGCCCGAGGTGTGGGCAGAGGATAATCCTCCTGGCCTAGCGAAGAATATAGCCCCTGTGCATGTCACCCTCAAACCAGGAGTGGAACCAGTGCACGTGAGACAATATCCTCTCCCGCGACCGGCGATTGAAAGAATTCACTGTCATCTAATGAAATTACTGAAGTACGGACTTCTCAGAGAGTGCCAATCGCCCTGGAATACCCCCCTCCTCCCAGTCAAGAAGCCTGGGACAGGTGACTACCGCCCAGTGCAGGACTTGAGATAAGTAAATAATGCAGTTGAAACCACACATCCAGTAGTACCAAACCCATATACTCTCCTGGGACTGATCCCTGCTGAGGCTACTCACTTTACCGTCTTGGATTTGAAGGATGCCTTTTTCTGTATACGTTTAGCACCAACCAGTCAACTCTTTGAATGGGAGGACCCTACCACAGGAAGGCGAGGCCAACTCACCTGGACCCGATTACCCCAAGGATTCAAGAACTTGCCTACTCTCTTCATTGCTGCACTCAATCAGGATCTTTCAAGCTACCCTGTGACTCCAGGGAAGAGAGTCCTCCTTCAGTATGTGGATGACCTGCTAGTAGCCACCAACTCCAAAAACGAATGCGTGCACGCCACCAGTGATCTCTTGCACCTCCTGAATGAAGCCGGATACAAGGTCTCAAGAGCCAAGGCGCAGTTGTGCCAAGTTGAGGTTAAATACCTGGGATTCCATCTGTCCAAAGGAGTTTGGAAATTGGGGCTGGAGCGTAAGGAAGCTGTGTCGTATCCCTACCCCCACCACCAGAAAGCAGGTGAGGGCTTTCTTGGGAGCTGCAGGCTATTGTCGAATATGGATACCCAATTTTGCTCTCGTGGCAAAGCCACTGTATCAGGCTATCAAAGGAATGGAGCAATCTCCCCTGGAATGGGGCCCGGAACAGGATACAGCATTCCGATCATTGAAAGCAGCATTGATGTCATCACCAGCCTTGGGCCTGCCAGATGTACAGAAACCATTTCGTCTCTATGTCCATGAGTCAAGTGGAAATGCTTTGGGAGTATTGACTCAATCCCTCGGATCCTGGCAACGACCTGTGGCTTACCTATCAAAACAACTGGACACCGTTGCAAAAGGATGGCACCTTGCCTGAGAGCCGTTGCAGCTACAGCCCTCCTGGCGGGTGAGGTCGACAAGCTCACTCTGGGTCAGAGTCTCCAAGTTACAGTACCACACTCTGTCTTAACTATTATGGAACACAAAGGAAACTACTGGTTCACGAATTCACGGATGCTGAAGTATCAGAGTATGTTATGTGAGAACCCCCGATTGCAGTTGATTGTCAGTCAAGCTTTGAACCCTGCTACGCTGTTACCAATTGGTCCAGGCCCACCTGATCATGACTGCTTGGAAGTTATGGACACTGTATTCTCAAGTCACCCTGATCTAACTGATGTCCCATTAGACGACCCAGACCGAACTTTCTTCGTGGATGGAAGTAGCCTTGTCATCAACGGACGACGATGTGCTGGCTATGCAGTGGTGACCCTGGACGTGGTAATAGAATCCTCAGCTTTGGCCCCGGGAACTTCAGCACAGAAAGCTGAATTGATAGCCCTCACTAGGGCACTGATAATAGGGACAGGGCTCCGTATAAATGTGTACACAGACTCTAAGTATGCTTTCACAACATTACATGCACATGGAGCCCTGTACAAAGAGCGAGGGTTAATAACCTCGGGAGGCAAGTCCATCAAGTACGGGCCAGAGATATTGACATTGTTAGATGCTGTATGGGCCCCCAAACAAGTTGCAGTAATGCATTGCCGAGGTCATCAATAGGGGAAGGAGAAGTTTCACGAGGAAATAGATTTGCTGATACTGCAGCTCGAGAAGCAGCCACCACAGGGCAAGTCCCTGCCATTAGCACAACTGTCCAGGCAGCCATATTTCCAGTACCCCTCAGTGCATGGACTCCCCGATACACTTCCAAAGAGTCAGACTATTATTGCCAAGAAGAAGGGGGAGTGTTATCAGAAACCGGATGGATAGTGCTACCGCCGCCAGCGGGTGGTCTTCCTCCAGGTCCAACTGTGATCCCTGAAGCATTAGGTCCAGCATTTGTCCAAGCTTTCCACCAAGCCACACATTATGGGAAGACTGCGATGGAGAACGCTCTAAAACCTCATTTTTGTATCTCGTTATTAGGACCCCTGACAGCCTCAGTGGCCCCCAGATGCTTAACCTGTGCAAAGAACAATGCCCGGCAGGGTCCTAATCTACCCCCAAGAGTTCAGTCAGTAGGAGTTACCCCCATGGGAAATATCCAGGTGGACTTTGCAGAAATGCCACGAGCGAATGGATACCATTACCTGTTAGTCCTGGTTTGTACGTTCTCTGGGTGGGTGGAGGCTTTCCCCACCAGAACTGAGAAAGCCAGGGAAGTTACCAAAATTCTGCTCCATGAGATAATTCCCCGGTTTGGAATACCATTAGTTATAGGGTCAGATAATGGGCCCTCATTCGTATCCCAAGTAACTCAGCAGTTGGCCCAAGCCCTACAGATGCAGTGGAAGTTACATACAGCTTGCAGACCCCAAAGTTCAGGGAAAGTAGAGCGAATGAATCTGACCCTAAAGTCCCAGCTGTCCAAACTCTGTCAGGAAGCTCGCCTGAAGTGGCCCCAGGCTCTTCCTATAGCCCTCTTCAGGATACGCTCAGCCCCCACCAAGTCATTAGGAGTTTCCCCTTTTGAGGTCTTGTATGGGTGACCTCCGCCCATTATCCAAGGGATAAAAGGGGATATGAGTCAAATTGGGTCCGAAATCACCAGAAAAGAACTAGTTGCTCTAGGTTCTGTTTTGCAGGGTCTCCATACTTGGGTATAAGATCAGCTGCCCATCAACCTGACCGAACCACTGCATCCCTATAAGCCTGGAACTTCGGTGTGGATCAAGGAGTGGAGAAAGATACCGCTAGCACCTCACTGGAAAGGACCCTATGTCGTCATACTATCGACCCCTACAGCAGTCAAAGTTGCAGAATTCAAACCTTGGATCCATCACAGTCGAGTAAAGCCAGCGGCGACCACCGAACTTCGTTCCTGGACTTCAACCACCAACCCAGCGTCACCATTGCGACTCACGCTGCGACGACAACCGCTGCTGTGAAAGTCTACAGCCCTTCTCCTGCCACCCAGCTGGAAGCTGGCAGGTCTATGTACGGCAGAAGCTTGAGGAATTTGCAACCCTACTCCTGTCACCAACCGAAAGCTGACAGGTCTACGTACGGTGGAAGCTGTGGAAAAAGAGAACTTCAGTAAAGACTTTGCAATTTCTAGACAAACTCATTGAGACATTGTAATCATGTTGCATCTATGTGTTTATATTGTACTTGCGGTAGCCCTGGGCCCCTTGAAATGACTTTTGCCTTACCTCCCTGTGCGGTCTGTATAACCACTACCCGAGTCGGGATAAAGATTACCCAAACTTTACTCTATCACTCCTACTACACCTGTACTGGTGTAATTAGCCAATGTGTATATAATGGTACGGAGTTAAGTATCTGTACTAAGGGGAAGGTGAGAACTTGTTATAACCCCCGACAAAACCCCTCATATCATGTCCTAGAGTTGCGATGGAACAACGAGGATGGGGCCCTCCTCAATGCTACACGACAGCTCGCAGATCCCACAAGACCAGCCCCTCTTTACTTTGATGCTTGTGATGCCATCAACAGAAATGGATACTATAGCTGTGGGTCTGTTGACAACGAGCGAATTTATTATCATGATGAAAAATATATGTGCCCCGAAGGAGCGTACAGATGGGGAAAATGCACTGGAACACATACCTCTAACTATGTCAAAGCATCTGCAGACGCCTATTTTTGCCCCAAGTGGGAGTGTGTATACTATGCCACCTGGTCTGACGGACCTCGAGGATAAGATGGGGATCAGCGAACAGCTAATTTAGAGAGACTACCATTGCTGACACCCCTCAAGTGCCTGAAAGGTACGTATAACCCTTTGAAGTTCCTTGTGTTTAACCCTAGCCAGTGGAAGCTAGGATATCGATTTGGCTTGCGCATAGCAGGCAGGGGAGTAGACACTGGAACCTATCTGTACATACAGCTTAACACCAAGACCCGCATTTCCTCACCTTATCAAATCCACCACACCTTCTACGAAGCTATAAAGACGGAAGTAGAACTTCCCCAGATTACCCAGAACCTATTCATTGAACTAGCTGGAGCTGTAGCTTCCAGCCTCCACATTTCTAATTGTTTCTTCTGCGGAGGTACCAAGATGGGCGACCAGTGGCCCTGGGAGGCAAGAGAATTGAACTACTCCGTCCCATATAACCAGACTGCTTTGAATAAAACCGCTAGTGAATGGGTATTGGCCAACACCATTGTCGGCCGTCTCTGTTTTGTCCGCACGGGACCGCAGTTCACCATACAAGTGGGACAACTGGTCTGTCTGAGCCAACGGATTTATAATGCCACCACAAAGAAGACATCCTGGTGGTCAGGTGTTAATGCAACGGAACCCTCCAACCCTTTAATTGCTTTCTCTCATCTTGCCAAGATTTGGACTGACCTCACCTCCTCCAGGTACCTGGGAAGCCCCTCCTGGGCTTTATTGGATTTGTGGCTCTCATAGTAACATAGTAAATGACGGCAGATAAAGACCAGCATGGTCCATCTAGTCTGCCCAGCAAGATGGCAAGAGTAGGTGCACCTGTCGCTCTGTGCAGGCCACCCCTCCCCATGTTTTTGTTTTTGTTTAGGGGTGAACCCACCACTCCATGTAGGACACCCTTATTTGTTGAGACGCTAGATAGTTCAGAAGTTAGATGGTACCGTTTATTTTGCTTTTATCCTGTTGCTGTAAAGGGATCCACTGTGTTTGTCCCATGCCGTTTTGAATTCCATCACCGTGTTTGCCCCCACCACTTCCATCGGGAGGGCATTCCAAGCATCCACCACCCTTTCAATGAAGAAATATTTCCTGACATTGCCTTTCAATTTACCACCTTGCAGCTTCATGTTATGCCCTCTAGTTTTACATATATACACGACTCCCTAACAGCTGGGGAGGAGCATGTGTCTTGGGGACAATACGACCTTCTTTCTTTCTCCTTCCCATCTCTCAAGGGGAGCAGTTAGGCTTCCTCATCTACAATGGTTGTCGGAAGCGGAGCACTCTGAAGATCGGTCAATGGGACAAGTGGGATGGTGAAGAGTGGCCCCCTGAGCAAATTATCTCATATTATGGCCCAGCAACCTGGACGCAAGATGGGACCTGGGAATACTGCACTCCTATTTATATGCTGAATCGTATTATACGCTTACAAGCTGTTGTAGAAATTATAACTAATGAAACCAGTAAAGCACTAACTCTTTTAGCCAAGCAAAGTACCCAAATGCTTACAGCTATTTACCAGAATCGCTTAGCACTTGATTATTTACTAGCATCTGAGGGTGGGGTGTGTGGGAAGTTTCAAGGTCAGGTTGTTGAAGAAATAGCTGACAATATGCGTAGGCAAGCATATGTACCAGTTCAGACTTGGAATAGACTAGACCTCAGTGGATGGTCTGGCACCCTATTTTCAGGCCTCAGTGGATTGAAAACTTTTATGTTTGCAGTTCTAGTCATAATCACTATGTGTTTACTTCTTCCATGTTTTCTGCCTCTCTGCTTACGTATGTTCACCTCCATCATTGACAGTACAGTTCAACGTAAGACAGCCACTAGAGTGCTAGCTATGTGGCAGTATCAGGCTATACCCTGGAATGAAGCCTCAGCTTCAACTATGTTTGGTATGTGATTATTTTCTCACCCTCTTTTAATCGGGTTGAGAATAATCAAAGGGGGGAATGTGGTAGGCTATGGCCTGTAAATTAGGCCTAGGCCCCCAACCCCCACTTGAGACTAGTGCTGAGAAAAACCAGAGTCTGAGAAACTGCTTTAAACTGCTTTAGACTGCTTTTTACTGCTCTTTGAAAAGTCTGTATAATTCCTTTATTAATTCCTCTATGCTGATGATAGAAATGTTCCTGCATTCTCTGAGTTAGAAATGGCCTTGAAGTAGAAATGTATCTATATCTAAGACTGTGCCTTTGTTAGAATAGTATGAGAAGGGGGAACAAGAAGCTAGGCCCAGAGAGGGTCCCCGATTGGACAGGTGCAAGGGGCGTTGGGACCAACAGAACGTTTGCCTGTATCAAACTGTAAAAATTGTATATAAGGAATTTGCTTCTGTACTCCATTGCTCAGTCACTTTTGGACATTCTCCTGTCTGAGCCTGTGCACAATAAATTGGCATGGAACCTGCAATTGATTCCTGGTTTTATTCGCTGCGTGCACTTCGCTGCTACAATGAGACATATTTAATTGAAGTTATTACTCTTCAAGGGTGTCACCATTTACTGAAGAGTTCACACTCATTTTCACAAAAGGAAACTTACTGTTGAATCTTTTTGCTAAATAAAAAAGCAACATTGCCTGTTCTTTATCCACTGAGCTTATCTTTTCCTGTTTTCAATGCTTCGGTTAGGATCTAATCATATTTAAATATAATATGTGCTAAAATGCAGACCATCCTGGGGGGGTTCACAAATGTTTTCTCAGCACAAATATCTAGAAATAAGGATCAAAAGGAATGAAAAGTAGTCATGTTAACTAAGTCTAACAAAAATTATCATATACAACTTGTTTATTCTTATTTATACAAAAGTACAAGAAATGCTATAAAATGAAACAAAAGCCTTGTAAATAATACAGGTACACTAAAAAATTTTTTTTTTAAACTGCCTCTAATGTTTTGATTGATTTTTACGTTTTTTGGTGCGCTGAATCCAAATCTGGTAACCAATTTGCTCCATCACGTACAGATTTTTTGCTACATTGGGTTAGCAGTTTGAGGTGAACGTTTCAGATTGAGTGCGATCGAGATAAAGGTTTCTTGGATGAATTCTTTATACTAATTGTTTAGTAGTTATTCAAATAAGAATAAAGAAAATTGTAACAAGGCAGCACATAAGAATAGAGTAATGTCAACAAAACACACTGTGATGGTAGCAAACTTGTCTGCACTTAAAACAGCCACATACATGTGCACAAACATTGAGCATATAAGAGCGAGGTTAGACACAAAGCAAAGCAAAGAAATGTGCAAAAAATGTTGTACAGGTATGTATGTAAGAATAGAAAACGCAAACCGCACCATTGCAATACATGAAGACAAACACCCGATGGTGTGAAAATAAAATTCTAATAAATGAGATCCGACACTGTGGTAATAACTAGCAAATTTTTATTTCAAAGTTTAGTAAAAACACGATATTTGTCAACACAGTTTAGATTTTAAAGTCATTCTTGGGTCAATCAATCTCCTGGTGGGCCCGTTTCTTCTTCCCCCGAATGCTTCTCTTGGTGCGCTGCTTGGCGTATTTTTCATCTGGGGTTTCCCGCAGCAGCAACCAGCAGAAATCAGCCATCATAGTGGTGTTCCATCTTCCTTGGAACCTTCTCTCTGCGTCCTTGATGTCCTGGTGAAACCTTTCACCTTGTTCTTCACTGTACGCCCCCAAGTTTTCGGGAAAGTAGTTCACATGGGAGTGCAAGAAATGGACTTTCAGGCTCATGTTACAGCCTTGTTCTTTGAAGGCATTGAGCATCCTGGCAACAATATCCTTATAGTTCTCATCCCGCCTGTTCCCCAAGAATTTGAGAACAACATCCTTGAAGGAATCCCAGGCTTCTTTTTCCTTCTCAGACATCGTTTCAGCGAATGCTCCATCTGAAATGAGTTTCCTTATATCAGGACCAACAAACACTCCTTCCTTTAGCTTTGCTTCAGAAAGTCGGGGGAACTTTGAGCAAAGGTACCGAAAGCACTTACCATCTTTTGGAAGGGACTTGATGAATTGCTTAATGAGACCCAACTTAATGTGGAGAGGTGGTAATAGAATTTTATCACGAGGGTACCAAGCTCTCATGAAGAACATTTTTCTCACCGGGTCTCAAATACTCCCGAATTGGCCAGTCTTTTTTCCCCCAGTGTAGGTCGCGGGCCCGGCTATCCCACAAGCAAAGGAAGCAGGGATATTTGGTGAAACCGGATTGCTGCCCTAATAGCATGGATAGAATTTTAAAGTCTCCACAAATCATCCACTTATGCTCATCATAACGAATCTTCTGAAGAATCAGGGCCAAATTCTCGTATTTTTCTTGGAGAAGAACAGAGTGAGCAATAGGAACTGAAGCGAATGTGTTGCCATTATGAAGAAGAACACCTTTTATGCTGTCTTTTGATGAATCAATGAACAGCCGCCATTCAGCAGGATCATACTTGAGTTTAAACTTTTCCATCACTCCGTATATATCGTTGCAAAATACCAAATCTTCCTCTTTGCTGAAATACTTCAAAAATTGTGTCTCGCGGTTGCGGTACCAATAAAAAGTTGTTCCTGGTGACAATAGATTTTTCTGTTTAAGCCGAGAACCTAGCAGTTGGGCAGCATCTTTTGGGAGTCCTAAATCCCGGACTAAATCATTCAATTCAGCTTGAGAGAAAAGTTCAGGTTTCGGATCTGGTTCAGTTTCAAACTCGGAAGTACTGGACTCATCGGGAAAAGCCATCTGATGAGTCTCATCATGATCAGAACCGTCCACACAAATATGATCCAAAGATTTTGGTGGTTCAGGCACAGGTACTTCGTTGCTATGAGGCATAGGCCTAATTGCTGAGGGAAGGTTGGGGTAACTTATTACGTTCTTATTTTTTAAGTTGTATCCCTTCACAATGCAAGAGCAAAAATAGCAGTCACTGCTGTGGTCTCTTTGTTCACGCCACATCATAGGTATTCCAAAACGAAATGCTTGTTTTTTACCTTTCATCCATAAGCGTAGATCTTCCTCACATGTCTTGCACACTTTGTGAGGAGCCCACGGTTTGTCTTGATCGCCTAACTTCAAACCGAAATAGGCGAAATATACTTTTTTAATAAATGCAGAAATGTTCCTCTGCCGCTTTTTCACGGTATATTCCCCACAAATAAAACAAAAACTGTCCGGAGAGATGACGCAACCTCTGGCTCTGTGAGCCATCACAAATACACAGCACTGCAAACTACAACTGTAGTGAACCACTTCGGAATAAAGCTGGATTACGACTGAGCAAACAAAAGGTAATAATAAACTTGCAAGAAACTAAAATTTGACAGGAACGTTCATGTCGCAACCACCGTGTTTGAGCGAGCGAACGAGGCGAGGCGAACAGGAAAGAACATCCGCCAGCGCGAGTACTGGATTTAGCCCCCCGCCTCCCAATTGTCATGTTAATGTATAAAATGAATACAAAACACTCTAAAATATCATGAGGGAGTGTTTCTAGTTAGTTAACCATTACAACCTCTATTTTGGGCCAAGAAAATAAACTGCAGTCGGCTAAAAAGAAATTATGTGAACATTCCTTATATGGGTAAGAAATCTAATTTTGCAAGAAAACGTGATGTGATGGAACATTTTGGCTATTTTTCCTGGATTCAGCACCCCAAAATCTATACGAATCAGTTGCAAAACTGGAGGCAGTTTTTTGGTAGTGTACCTGTGTTAGGTCACTATTTCTTATAGACTGCTTACCCCTATATGCTGAAAGAGCCAGGACCTCATAACATTTGTAGCATGTTTTGGTAGTATTCCTCTCTTGTTTTTTGATGAACTGTCATCTTGATGCAAAATGCTTAGATCTTGGTTTAGTTGTAACTGGAGCTACAAAGACAAATGAAATAGAAATATACATATATAAACATTCAAGAATATATAATTTAACACAAACAGAAGGTCATTTTAGAAGGCCTATGTGGCTTTTATGTGTGCAGTGGTGCATTTAAACATGTAAATGCCCTAAACTTATAAAGCAATGTTGTTTACCTGTAACAGTATTTTCTGTAGAAAGCAGGATCGATAAGGTCACACAAGCGAGCAACATAATCCAACATTGCTGGGCCAACCATTAGGCAAACCAGGCGGTTGCCTAGGCAGCAACTTCTGGGAGGGAAGCAAAGAGCATGGCATTCAAAGCTAAATAATTTATTACGAAAGCTGGGGAAAAGGGGGGGCGGGGGCATGCATAAGGCTTAATGTTTGCCTATAGCACCAACACCTTGAACCAACTCTGAGGCCGGCCCTGGCTGAGACTGAACTGCTCTCCTACAGCTCAGAAAACAGATGACAAATACACAAACACAGCGAGAAATATAAAGTATTACTCCAGGAAGCATTTGTCAATCAAAAATGGACATATGAAAGAGAAACAGAACTGGATTTAGCTCACGCCTTTCAAAGACGTTCATGGCGAGTTACACTCAGGTACAGTAGGTATTTTCTATGCCCTGAGGGTTTACAATCTAGGTTTGTACCTGAGGCAATGAAGGATTCTGTGATTTGCTCAAGGAGGAGCAGTAGGATTTGATTCTGGCTTTCCTGATTCTCAGCCTACTGTTCTAACAATTAGGAGAATAAACAGAGGTGAAGGGTGAGAGACTGATAGTTGGTGCCCAGGATAGTGGATTACTAATAAAATTGTTTACAACAAGCATAAAACAACCCTGGCAAAACAGACATGTAAATTGTGTAATTAAAACAGCTGGAAAGCGTTACTCATCTCACAGCTGGCTGCAGTGTTCTGATGGTAGAAATCTTCTATACAAAGAAGCATAAGAATAGCACTGGGATCACAACCCTAAAAGAATTACAGAGAATGAAGGGGTTATGATCACTTGGGACACTCCATTTCTGACAGATAAGAAGCTGTATGCAAGGAAACCTGACATACTGGTAAAAGAGTAAAATGCCAAGTGATTATTCTGTGAATTGAGTGGAAAAGGAGAAGATCCTCCAGCACCAAGAAATGCAGTCAGAGAACAATAAAATGTACTCCGACTACTATTGAACATTTGTATAGCGCTAGAAGATGTACGCAGTGCTGCACAGACACGTGTAAAAGATGGTCCCTGCTCATCACAGCTTACAATCTAGTCAAGACAGATAGCATAGTTGCTGTAGCAAACGGGATACATCTAAGGGGAATGGTAAGGAAACAAAAGGGAGATCAGGTGAGTCAAGATCCGAAAGCGGCAGCGAAGAGGTGAGTTTTCAGCCTGGATATGAAAAGGGCCAGAAAAGTACCTGATGTACAGGTAGTTTGTTCCAGGCATAACGAGCAGCAAGGCGAAAGGAGAGAAGTCTGGAGTTAGCAATAGAAGAGAAGGGCACAGATAGAAGTGATTTGCCAGAAGAGTGGAATTCCCGAGGAAGGGTATAGGGAGAGATAAGAGAAGAAAGGTAATGAGGAGCAGCAGAGTGAATGCACTTATAGGTCAGCAGGAGATGTTTGAACTGGATGCAGAAATAGATAGGGAGCCAATGAAGTGACTTGAGAAGAGGGATAATATGAGCATGAGGCGGCTGGAGGAAGATTAACCACGCAGCAGAGTATTGAACAGATTGTAGGGGAGAGAGATGATTCAAAGGGAGACCAGCAAGGAGTAGGTTACAATAGTCTAGACAGGAGGTGAATAGAGTGGATAAGTGTCTTAGTAGTGTGTTCAGAAAGGAACGGACAAATTTTGTTGATGTTATAGAGAAAGAAACGGAAGGTTTTAGCTATCAGATGAATGTGTGTGGAAAAGGAGAGAGAGGAGTCAAAGATGACCCCAAGGTTGTGAGCTGAGGAAAAAAGGGAGGAGTAGAGAGTTATCCAAGGAGACTGAGAAAGGGGAGAGGAGGGTTTGGAGGAAAAAGAAGCAGCTCAGTTTTGGCCATGTTTAATTTCAAGCGGCGGTGAGACATCCAAGCAGCAAGGTCAGAAAGACAGGCAGAGATCTGGGCCTGTATTGCCAGAGAGATCTCAGGTGTAGAGAGGTAGATCTGGGGGGAGTCAGCGTAAAGATGGTACTGAAAGCTATGGGAAGAGATGAGTGCACCAAGGGACTGGACATACAGAGAGAAAAGGAATGGACCCAAGACAGATCCTTGGGGTACACCAACTGAGAGCAGGATAGCAGCAGAGGATACACCAGAACAAACACTGAAAGAGTGATGGGAGAGATAAAAAGAGAACCAGGATAGCACAGAGCCCTTAAAACCAAGCGAGGACAAAGTATCAAGGAGAAGGCTGTGGTCAACAGCATCAAAAGCTGCAGAAAGGTCAAGAAGGATGAGGATGGAGTAAAGGCCCTTGGATTTTGCCAGGAACAAGTTGCTGGAGACTTTGGCAAGAGCCGTTTCAGTAGAATGTAAAGAACGAAAGCCAGATTGGAAAGGATCCAGGAGGGCTTGAGAGGAGAGAAAGCCGAGGCACCTTAGATCTTATCCTTACCCCCACCCAGTCCCCTTACTTCCCCTTCCACGTCACGTCTCTCCCCCTTCCCTGGACTGATCATCTTTGTCTTTTGTTTCCCTTTTCTCTCCCCTCTTTACGGGTCACCAAGTTGAGGCCCACCGACCCTCTCCCCCAGCACCTCAAGCATCACATCACTCCGTTTACTCTTCAACGATTTTCCCCGGCTGACTCCCTCCTTCCATCAGACTTCTCTAGCCTCTCAGTGAATATGCAGGTTGACACCTGGACTTCCACACTCTCCTCCACCCTCGACAATTTGGCTCCCCGCCGTCCTGTTCCTTCATGGCCATCTTCTCACCACCCCTGGTATCACCCAGGACTGTACCTGCAATGCACTTATCTTCGCAATACAGAACGCATTTGGCGCAAACGCCCTTCTCCCGATTCTCTTGCATCATTCCGCCACTGTCATCAGCACTACCGGTCCATGATTACCGCCGCCAGTCGTATTATTCGAATCTTATTTCCTCGTCCTCCAACTCCTCCAGACGTCTCCACTAGGTCCTGCATTTTCTCTCCTCACCTGCTACCTCCCCTGCATCGTCAGCCCTTCCTGCCGATGCCCCAAGCCCAGCTCGTCTCGCTTCATTTTTCTCTGACAAGATTCAGTCCATTCGCTCCTCCTTCCCATCCTGCCCTCTCCTCCCTCTTCTATGTCCTCTCCCCCCTCATCTCATACCTTTCCTCACACCTGGCATACATTCCGGCCTGTCACGTCCTGTGAGCTTATCAAAGCCATCACCTCCTCCCACAAGACCACATGCCCACTTGACTCCCTCCCCTCCTCTTGGCTTCTTGACCCTTCACTCAACACTCCTTCCCTATATCTTACTTACGGTCAACACTATTCTCACCTCTGGTTTCTTTCCCACTACCTGGAAGCACGCCCTTGTCCATCCCTTTCTGAAGAAACCCAACCTCGACCCTGCTGTCCCAGCAAACTGGCACCCAGTATTCAACCTCCCTTTCCTTTCTAAAGTTCTCAAAAAGCTCATCTTCACACAACTTTCTGCACCTCTCGACTCGACTCTTTCACTTCACCCCCGTCAATCCGGCTTTAGATCTGATCACAGCACTGAAACCACCCTTCTGGCACTGCTAAGCGAGATCTATCAATCCCACGACTGCGGTGACCTCTCTGTTGCTGTCTCTTTGGATCTTTGTTCTGCTTTTGACATTGTCGATCACCGCACTCTTCAGTGGTTCTGCTCCTTCTTAGCATTCCACACCGTTGCGGTTCAGTGAGGCACCACTGTCTCCCCTTCACTTCCCCTTCACTGTGGTGTCCCCCAAGGCTCTGGTTCTCACCCCTCTTCTTTTCAACGTCTTCCTTGCACCGCTTGCCTTGCTCATCCAACAATCTGGAATTTCTGCCTACTACTATGCGGACGACATCCTACTTTTGCATCACACTAGTCCCCTGGCCCCCGATCTCACTGCCCTTGACACTTGTCTAGCACATATCACCACATGGCTTGCCAGCAACTTCCGTCATGTGAACCCCTCTATGTCCGCTGCTCTCTGGTTCTTTCGGTGCTTCCTCCCCCCGTCTCCTACCCTCTCTACCTCCCCCATCCCTCTTGTCTCCACCCTCCGCTATCTCGGTGTCACCCTGGACCCCTTGCTTTCCTTCCATCACCACATCTCTACACTCACCCGTAGTTCTTTTTTTCATCTTCGCAGAAGCTATGCTGTCCAGTCCTTTTTCCTTCCCTCCTCTCTCATCACTCTTGTTTTATCCCTCATGGTTTCCCGTTTGGACTATTGTAATTCTGCTCTCATAGTCCTTCCACAATATCAGTTACGACGCCTTCAACTTGTTCAGAGTACCTCTGCTCGCCTTATCGCCCACTCACCTCATTTGCTCATGTCACTCCTCTCCTCCTTGACCTTCACTGGCTTCCCATTAAGGTCCGGTTCATCTATAAGCTGCTCATCATCACCCACAGAGTCCTTCACACTGGCACACCCCAGTATCTTGCCGATCTCATCCACCTCCAGCCCACCCCCCGCCTTCTCTGTTCCACACATGGTAACCACCTCTTTCTTCCGTCTCCATCCCAAGCCTATCTTGAACTCACTCACCGTTCTTTTTTCTTTTTCCTAAGTCCAGTCCTTTGGAACTCACTCCCACACTCACTCTGCACAGAGCTATCTTTCCCATGATTCAAAGCCCTCCTTAAGACCCACCTCTTCTGCCAAGCCTTTGACCTCCCCTCCTGCCCAGAACATCTTAACTCGCCCCTAGCTACAGGTCGCGACAGACATAACATCCCTCACAGCTCCTTACCTCTTCGTCCCCCCCTCCCCCTCCAAACTGATATTAGATGTCTTTTGTTTGTCTCTGTTTCTCTCTTTTTCCCCCCGTCTATATCTTCTCTATCCTGTAATTAATGGCATTCTTTTCTCTCTTTGCTTTTCTAGCAGCCTGTATTTTATTGTACGCCGTTCTGCCGCTTACGCACGAGCGGTATATCAAGCTTTGCAAATAAAGATAAAGAATGGAGATCATGTGATGTGGTAAGCCCGGATGGACGCTGATCGCCTGGGCTCCGGACCCCTAACCCCTGTACCGGTATTTTAGAGCCGTTTGCTGGAGACGGGAGGAATAAAAATCCCTTCCCGGTGTGTGGGGCACAGGGGAGGACGCCTTTGCACTGTGTTTGGCAGTGAGCCGATGGCGTCCGCAGTGAAATCCAGTTGGCGGGAGAAGGATCGGGCGATGGGCCCGCAAAAGATGGCGGATCCGCCCTCGCCGAGTGCACCTTCTGCAACCTTGGCCTCTGTTGCGGAGATTTCAACGGCGGTAGCAGGGGCCTTATCGGTGCAGTTTGATGCCCTCCATGGCAAGATGGACACTTTGCAGAGCTCCGTGGATGGTCTGGGCACGCGGATGCAGGCCGCGGAGGACAGGATCTCGCACACCGAAGAGGAGGTACAAACCCTAACGCGGGAGCTGGGGAAGGTGCAGGCCCTGCTTAGGGCGCACGAGGCCAAAATCGACGACATGGAAAATCGCTCCAGACGTAACAACTTGCGATTTTTGGGGGTGGCTGAGCGGATCCTGGACAAAGATTTAAAGTCGTTTGTGGAAACCCTAGCTATGTCTGTGCTGGGCGACGCGGAGAAGGGCACACGGGTCCAGCTGGAGCGTGTTCACCGGGTCGGAGCTAGACCGGTGGAGGGTCGTCGGCCCCGGATAGTCCTTGCCAAATTTTTGCAATACCCGCAAAAGGAGGCTGTCCTGAGTGCCGCCAAAAAATCCGGTGCGGTTGAACTGGATGACATGAAGATACGGATCACCCAGGACTATTCTACTGCCTTGAGCCAGCGCCGGAAGGCCTATGCGCCCCTCTGCCAGCATCTGATCGAGGCCAAAATACGTTTCTCTATGCAATACCTGGCGCGGCTGCACATTGTCCACAACGGAGTGCACAAGGTTTTCGAGTCGGCGAGCGAAGCAGCCCCCTATATAGAACAGCTGCAGAGCGGGGACAAAGGATCTGGGCCAGAGTGAGGTGGTGGACTGGCCTAGTATAGCAGCGTGGTGGAGCCCAGTTTTTACCCCCTTGTCTGATGGGGCCCACTGGAGTACGGTGGGTCTTGTTAATGGGGAACATCGGAGGACTGCTGATGGGATGTCCCCCCTCCTTCCCGAAGAGACCTGGCTATAGCTGGGGAGAGGGGGGGGGGGGATAAGTTTTGTCTCTATGGGGTCCCCCCTTCTTTGTTTCCCGCACCTGCTCGGAGCATTTTTCCTGTGGCATTTGAGGAGCACCTGCTCCCCATATTGTGCTGGGCATGCCGGGGAGGCACTGCAGCGACCCGCTGCAACGGTATGCTTTGTGTGGGACTCATGCAGTTACTGTGGCCTCCTTCCTGCATAACGATGTCAAGTCGGCGAGTGGAGAGGAAGGTGGAGGACGTTTCCTCCCTGCTGACAATTCTTGGGGTTGTGTAGGACATTGGGTGGGATGTTACTTGTTTTGTGGTGGTGTTAATTTATTTGTATTATTTCTTGGGGTAGGTATGTTATTGTTGCAACTGTTATGCTGGGGAGGATGAGGCTGGGGGGGGGAGGGTGGTGTTGATGAGTGGAGGTGTGAATGGTTGCGGGTGGGGGAGGTTGAGGGGTGAAAGGCTGCGGGTAGTACGGGGGGGGGGAGCGAGGTCGGGTATGAGGGGGGTAGTGGGATGGGAGAGTTCCGGATGGTTATAACTGAGTGGGGGGAGGGGGTCCGGAGCACATCCAACGTGATCCCTATGAGAGGGAGCCTGGGGGAGCGGAAGAGTAGGATAGGAGTTCTGCAGCAGGAGGGGGGGGGGTGGGAGGGGGGAGGGGGAGAGGGGGGGCGGGTCGGGAGGAGGTGGGGAGGGGGGGGGCTGGGACTGGGGAACCAGAACACACAGAGGAACTCTTGCCTGTTTTTAAGTATGGAAGCTGGGAGCACTTTACTGACTGGGGGGGGACTTCAGGCTTGGGAGGTCCCGCCCTACTGTTACTATATGTTGGCTAATTATAACCTGTTTCCATATGACCCAGCTTGAGGGTTGTTTCCTGGAATGTGTGTGGTGTCGGTAACCCCATTAAGAGATATAAAGTGTTGCAGGCCTTGGCCCGGTTGAACTGTGATGTTGCTCTGTTACAGGAGACCCACCAGACGGCCGAAGAGCATGCTAAGTTACGGAAAACATGGGTGGGGCAGTGTTGGGGCGCCCAGGCTAAAGGGAAAAAGGGTGGAGTGGTCATCCTGATTAACGCTCGGGTCCGTTTTGAGTTGGAGAAACAATACTTGGACCCAGAGGGTAGGTACATTTTGCTATATGGCCGCCTGGAGGGTCGGCCCATTGTATTGGGTAACCTGTATGGACCTAATGTGTTGGATCGGGAGTTGTATGCCCGTTTAGCCTCCCGGGTGGAGCAGCTGCCGGATGTCCCTTTGATTTTGGCAGGAGATCTGAATGGGGTGCTGGATGTGGAACTCGATACCAGTGGGGGTGGGAGTGAAAGAGTGCGAACCCCGACTACTAAGGCGCTGTGCGGGTTGTGTCATTGTCTGGGGGTGGTGGATCCCTGGCGCCTGTTGCATCCGCTTGAAACAGATTTTACGCATCAGTTGAGAGCCCATGGCTCTAGTGCTCGCATTGACTATGTTTTGGTCTCTGAGAGGCTCTTTGCGCAGGTCGGCGATGCACAGATTGGGCCCACGGCGGTGTCAGACCATGCCCCGGTCTGGGTGGATCTTTCATGGGGGAGTCCGGTTACTTCGCTGCGTGTTTGGCGCTTTCCTATGGGGCTCTATTGCGATGCTAGTTTCCGTACCCATCTTGCGCAGTGTTGGAAGGACTTTATGGCCCATAACGAGCAGCATAAGGAGGAACCGGAGTTGTTATGGGAAACGGCAAAAGTTGTGTTGCGGGGAAATATCATAGAGTATGCTGCCAGAAAGCGGAAGCTGCTGGCGGCGCAAATTGTTCAGCTGGAGAAGCAGGTTGTACGAGCCCGGCGGCGCTGTGCGGGGGACCCTAGTAGGGCTCATAAGCGCAGCTTATGGGAGCTGCAGACCTCTCTTAATGAGTTGCTACACCAGAGAGCGAAGAAATCTCATATGTATTACCGCTATCAATTATATCGCTTTGGGGACAGACCTGGGAAACTCTTGGCGCGCTGCCTTCAAGGCAGCCAGGGGGCTCGGTTGATTGCCGCACTTCGGGATGAGCAGGGCTGCTTGCAGACGGCGAACACGGCCATAGCTCGTTCCCTTCGCTCCTTTTTTCAGCGGTTATATGCGAGGCGGGAGGGGTCCCTTACTGAAATGCAAAATTATTTAAGGGGGGTACAACTGCCTGCAGTGACGGCTGATCAGCGGGCGTATTTGGACGCCCCGATCACGGTGGAGGAAGTTGGGGGAGTCATTCAGAGCGCTGCTTGCTGCAAAGCGCCTGGCCCTGATGGGTTCGGGGCGGAGTTTTATAAACTGCTGGGGGCTCTTGTACCCCCGACGCTCATGGCGATGTATCATCGTAGAGTGGCACAGGGGACTTTTGAGTGGGGTACCAATCATGCGTACATTACTCTAATACCTAAACCCGGTAAGGATCCCACCCAGGCATCGTCCTATCGGCCCATCTCTCTGTTGAACTTTGACCTGAAAGTTTTGGCAAAGGTTTTGGTGAATAGACTGGCCTCTGTTTTAGGGGACCTGGTGCATGAATCACAAGTTGGCTTTGTGAAGGGGAGATATGCAGTGTGGAATTTGCGGAGAATCCTGGCTTCACTTGAGTGGGTGCAGGAAAAGGATTTGACATCGCTGTTAGTTAGTTTTGACGCGGAGAAAGCTTTTGACCAGGTGCACTGGGAGTACCTGAAGCATCTTTTACCGTACTATGGACTGGGGGACCCCTTTTGTAAGATGGTGGAACTGCTTTATGCGGACCCTACTGCTGAAATTCTTTGTAATGGGGTGATATCGGATAGCTTTCGACTGGAAAGGGGCACGCGCCAGGGATGTCCACTCTCCCCCTTGCTTTTTGTGTTGACCTTAGATCCGCTCATACGGCGAATAGAGGAGTCCTCGGGTATTTGTGGAGTACGTATTGGGCTACATGGGTTCAAAGTGGCTGCCTTTGCGGATGATATGCTGGTCCACATTACAAGGCCCCAACAATCGCTGCCCCGGTTGCTGGAGGAGTTTTCTCTCAATGGCGGATTAGCAGG
Source organism: Ichthyophis bannanicus (assembly GCA_033557465.1). NCBI lineage: Eukaryota > Metazoa > Chordata > Amphibia > Gymnophiona > Ichthyophiidae > Ichthyophis > Ichthyophis bannanicus. Next base: position 427,799,522 of record CM066034.1, on the reverse strand, counting down.
CTTACGGCTTAATTTGGATAAGTCTGAGGCCTTGGATGTAGCGGGGCGATTGAGGGGGAGCTGGCAGGGGAGCTTTCCGCTCCGTTGGGCGGCAGAGTCTTTTGCTTATCTAGGCATTTTGCTGACCAGGACTCCTTCTCTGCTTTATAAAGTCAATTTCGAGCGAGTTCTTCTCAGGCTCTGCACGCAGTTATTGGCCTGGGCGCCCCTTCCTCTGTCCCTATTGGGTAGAGTGGCTGCTTTGGGGATGGTAGTTCTCCCCCGAGTGCTTTACTGGATGCAAACGCTACCGGTGTGGCTATTGCGACGTGATCTGCGGCATTTGGAGCGGGAAATTTGTGGGTTTCTCTGGAAGGGTGCTAGAGCGCGTATACCATTGGCTAGGATGCGAGGGGGGTGGCGCTCGGGAGGTGTTGGGGTTCCAGACCTTTGGAAGTATGCATTGGCCTGTCAAGCCCGCCACCTTGCCGACTGGCTGGGGGATACTGAGGTTTATACACCCCGAGCCTTTGAAGAGGCCTTTGTGGCCCCGCACACTCTGGATGCGGTGTTGCATTTAAAACGCATCGCTTTGCCGGTTCGTCTGACAGGCAGCGTTTTGATGCAGGCGACACGGCGTACGTGGCAACAGATCAATAAATATTGGGGGCGCAACCCTGAGGTTTTCAATTGGTTGCCTCTGCGGGGCAATGCTTCTTTCACCCCGGGCTCTGAGTCAGCTTCCTTTCGGCGTTGGGAATAGTCGGGGATAAAGCGCCTTGGCCATGTGGTGGAACAGGACGGGAGATGTAAGACCTTGGGGGTGCTTTGTTGGGAGTATGGTTTGGACCCTGGAAAATCTGTTTTTGCATACGCACAACTGTCCCATTATGTTGGCTCATTGTCGGGACGTGAACTGCATGCGGAGCACTCGGCACGGATTCTTGAATTTTTTGCCTTAGGGGCGGAGTCCCCCCCAACCATAGCCATGCTAAAGAAGCGGTTAGATTTACTTGATCCGCCCCCTGATTATTCGGCAGTGGAGCAGTCCTGGGCGAGGGAATTAGGCCGGGAGTTGGCCCCAGGCTCGGTTCAGGGTGCGTTGGGACGGATTGCGCACTTGGTCGAAGGGGCCCGGTGGCGTGAGATCCAATTCAAATGCATTATTCGAGCCCATTTTTCTCTGCGGCGAGCGCTGCGAAGCTGTATTGCAACTTATGGGGGGTGTCCCAAATGCCCCTGTTCTTTAGCGGACCTGGGTCATATGTGATGGGGCTGCCCCCTTGTTCGCCGATACTGGTTGCGCATTGGGGAGTATCTTAGTGGCCTGTTGCAGCAGCGGGTCGGTTGGACGGGACCGTTGGTAATCCTGGATCAGGTGGGACCACTCCACCCTAAGGGGCGCTGGGAGAGAATATTGGTGCGGAAGGCCTGTCTGGTGGGTAAGGGCCCTATCCTTCACCGGTGGAGGGAACCTACGGCCCCCATGTTTTGTGAATGGCGCAATAGCCTGCATCAACTTATGCTTATGGAACGGTGGAGTGCGCAGCGGCACCCCCGACGATGGGCCACTTTTTTGCTGATCTGGATGCCTTATATTCAGCGGTTGGGGCCTCGAACCCGTAGTGAAGTGCTCAAAGTGGGATAGTAGTGGGTGGAGCGGAGTGTTGCTCCTTGGTATGATACTCTGGTGGAGTTCTGGTTCCTGGGGGTGGGGGGGGGGGTTGGGGGGAGGGTTGGGTACATTGGTATGGATTGTGTTGTTTACAATTTTGCTGTCGTTATCACCCCCGGGTGGTGGACAAGACACAGCCCTGCCCGGGAGGTGCTATTGTATTGTGGTAGGCGAAGGCCTATGATCCATGGTGTCTGAAATGAGCAGAGAGGCCTAAGTAGCTTGACCTGTAAATGAAGCCTGTGGAGAGGCCCAAAGGAATTACACATTCCCCTGAATGCTGCTACCATAGAATCGAAACTTAACTGAGCACAATTAAGTATAGCTAAGCAGAATCGAAACTTAGAAAATATAGAAAAACAACTTTAATTGGTATTGATAAGAGAGTGAAGCTTCTATGGAATTAATTAACACTGCTGAAAGAAAAGTTACAGTGCCCTGCTTTCCCACATGTTCTAGTTAGCTAAGTGACCTTGGAGGAGGAAAGTATCAAAGTTGGAAGAACTGACCATTGTAATTGGGACTGTAAGGGGGGTAAGCAGGTGCTGAGCCCAGACCAAAGTCCTAATTGGATGACTACGTAATGTTACCGGGACCAATAGATGGGGTAGAAGGGGTTACCGGGACCAATGAAAAGTTTGCCTATACCTAGAATGGACAAGAAAAGTATAAAAGTTGTTGTTTTACTAACAGCCATTGCTCAGCCATTTTGAATTTGATTCTGCTTGAGACTTGTGCACAAATAAATGATTTGGACCTTCTGAACAGACTCCTGGTATTATTGGTTTGTCTGCGCTCTGCTGCTACATATTCTTGGTGCGTTGGCCAGGAAGGTGTGGTAATAGAGGGTATATAGGGCAATATACCACGACTTTCCGCCTCTACAGGTTTGGTCCTGCCGGGATCGTGCCCTCCCGACGTGGGCTCGCTCTCTGGCGCCACCGGTCCCTTGTATCGGAGGGAGCTGGCCGGACCTCGGCGGGTGCCGGACCCGGACGGAACCAACACCTCGAACCCGTGAGGGGAGTCCGAGGTCCAACTCATGCGCTTGCTTGGGAACTGGGACCGGATCCGGTGAGTATAGTTTTGATTTGACTAGACAGATGAGTCAGAGCAGAACTGTCGTTTGAACTTTGGAATTTGATATTTGGTAAGAGAGCTTGATCACCTCTCAAGACGGTCCGATTAACCCTGCATGAGTATGCGCAAGGTGAAACTATCGTCTTTTTGATTTTGGAATTTGATATAGCCTAGTCAGCAGAGACAGGATTGGGCTGTTTTTGGGATGCGTTGCTAGCATGATTGTGTGAATGGAGTGTGAATGAGAGGTCTTGCAACACAGACCAAGTGAAGGCGGACTCCTGAGTAACGCATTTTCTGGCCGGACGACCGCGTCCAGATCGTAAAAAGGAGGAAGCGACTGTCGTCTTGTCTTGTTATTTGTTTCCCTTAAATGTTTCTAGGGCCGTGAGGACCCCTTACCCACGGTCCGCCTTCCTTTTCCCTTCTGTTTGTTGTTGCGCGCACACATCGAAATGGGAGCGCCACAGTCCACTAGGAACACTCCGTTAGAGTGTATGATCAAACATTTTAGTAAAGGATATTCAGGAGATTATGGAGTAAAACTGACTGCCTCACGATTACAGCTTTTGTGTACTAGGGAGTGGCCCGTCTTAAACCCCATGTGGCCTCGAGATGGAACATTTAACCTAGGAATTATTCAGTCAGTTCATCGGAAGGTGCGAATAGCGCACCCCGATCAGTATCCATATATAGATTCTTGGTTGAGTATTTGTGAGGATCCGCCGCCTTGGGCAAAGCGCTGTTATGAAGAGCAGTGCAGAATAATGTTAGCATTAACAGACCAGACCCAGAAAACAGGGACAGCTAAGAAACCTAGCCAGAAACCTGTTCTTGTAGATCCTGAGTCCCCGGGAGCTGTAATTAGGCAGTCCCGAGCTCAGCACCCAGTGAGAGTACCACCGCGTCCCGGGGCAGGCCCCCGGGACCGGGAGAGTCCACCTCCTCACCAACCAGAAGATCAGCCAGATGAACTGCCCAGAGAAGATGCTGATCAGTCTGAGACAGAGACTAAGCTGGAGTCAGAGCAGGAGGATGAAGATGTATCCTCCCAGACAGAGACAGAAAGTGAAAAATCAGTTGTTAGTGCTAGTTCATCGGTTGCAAGTGAGGTTCCCCAGACTAAGCGAGTCTCGAAGCTGAAAGCCCCCACCAAGATCCCGAAAGTCACTACTAAGAAGCCGAAAGCTCTCCCGAAAGTAATAGCCCCCTTGAGACAAGTCCCGGGGCTGCCCGTCCGGGATGAGCATGATCAGATAGTAGCGGGACCCTTGAGTCTAGTATATGTGCCTTTTTCCACTGCTGATTTGTTAAACTGGAAGATGCATTATGCTTCCTACACTAATAAGCCCCAAGAGTTAACAGAATTGATGCATACGATCATGGAAACTCACCAGCCCACTTGGGCAGATTGCCGTCAGCTCCTGTCTACTCTATTTACCACTGAGGAGCGGACACGAATTAAGCGAGCTGCTATCGACTGGCTAGCAGATAATCCTGTAGCAGAGGGAGCTGAAAGAGCAGGAATAGACAATCGCGAAGCAGCTCAGAAAGAATTCCCTAACGAAGACCCCAAATGGGATCCAAATACTGAAGTAGGATCCAGAGCCCTATCCCGGTTTCGCCAAGGCCTTATGCAAGGTCTGCGAAAGGGGGGTCAGAAAGCCATGAATCTTTCTAAAGTGACCGAAGTTAATCAGGGCATAGATGAAAGCCCAGCAGTATTCTATGAGAGATTGACTGAAGCATATAGGATGTATACTCCCTATGACCCAGATGCCCCAGGAAGCCTATGCATGGTGAATTCTGCTTTTGTAAACCAGTCCCAACCAGATATTAGACGTAAGCTACAGAAACTAGAAGGGTTTGCGGGCATGAATGCAACACAGTTACTGGAAGTCGCTCATAAAGTGTATGTGAATCGTGATAATGAAAGACAGAAAGAAAGTGATCGACGGATGAAGAAGAAAGCGGATTTTTTGGCTGCGGCCATAGTGGAACAGAAAAGGGGAGATGTCCCTAATCGAAGGAGCAGAGGAAGAGGGCGGGGCCGAGGAAATGACCGGCCCCCATTAGGCGCGAACCAATGCGCTTATTGCAAAGAAGAAGGACATTGGAGAAGTGCATGCCCGCGACTCGAAGAGGCCTCTCAAGGTGAAGGGGAACACGCCCCTTGGAGGGAGAGAGAGAGAGGCCAACCCCAGAACCACAGAGGAACCAATCGAGAATATTTTCAACGAGAACGGGTGGAGGCCATACAGGGAGTTGCAGCAGCAACGGCCTCCGATTTAGATGAAGCAGATTAGGACAGACCGGGCTCCGAATTCGCTTTAGGTCTCCAGGAGCCTATGGTCAGTATACAAATAGGAGACCAATTTATGGACTTTATGGTTGATACTGGAGCAGAACATTCTGTAGTAGATAAACAAATAGCTCCTTTTTCTACAAGAGCAGTCACCATTGTGGGAGCAACTGGCGCAAAAGCCACAAAGCCATTTCTTCAAAACCGCATATGTAATTTAGGAGGACAGCAGATAACGCACCAATTCCTTTATATGCCTGAGTGCCCAGTGCCATTGCTGGGACGAGATATGCTAGCCAAGCTGCAGGCCCAGATATCCTTTACTGAGAAAGGAGAAATGCAAATGACAGTGAATTCCCAGTCAAAACCTGCTGGCCTAATGGTGCTTACTGTTCCTCGAGAAGAATGGAGATATTATAGTACTGAGCCAAGTACTGAGCCAATCATTGATACCTATTTTGAGCCTACTTTGAAAAGCATTGATGCCCCTCCTGGAGTATGGGCAGAGGGCAATCCACCAGGCCTGGCCAAACATATAGCTCCAGTAATTGTGAATCTCAAGCCTAGTGCACAGCCAGTACATGTTAAGCAATACCCACTTCCAAGAGCAGCAATTGAAGGCATCCATCGCCACTTGTTAAGGCTACTGGAGTATGGCCTACTCAAAATTTGTCAGTCCCCATGGAACACACCTCTCCTGCCAGTGCAGAAGCCTGGGACAGGGGACTACCGCCCAGTGCAAGATCTAAGGAGAGTGAATGAAGCAGTTGAGACCATACATCCAGTTGTGCCAAATCCCTACACACTCCTAGGACTGATTCCTGCTGAAGCCACCCACTTTACTGTTTTGGACTTGAAGGATGCGTTCTTTTGCATAAGATTAGCCCCAATTAGCCAATTACTGTTTGCCTTTGAATGGCAGGACCCTGTCTTGGGGAGGCGGGGCCAACTTACTTGGACAAGATTACCTCAAGGATTCAAGAACTCACCTGCCATTTTCAGTGCTGCACTAAACCAAGATCTTTCAAGCTATCCAGTGGCTCCTGAAAGAAGAGTACTCCTCCAATATGTAGATGACCTACTGGTAGCCGCCACATCAGAAAGTGAATGTATACAAGCCACTACTGACCTCTTGCAACTATTGGATGAAGCTGGTTACAAAGTTTCCAGAGCAAAAGCACAGCTATGCCAAAAAGAGGTAAAATACTTGGGCTTTCGTCTAACCAAAGGAAGCCGACAATTGGGACGCGAGAGAAAAGAAGCCGTGTGCAGTATTCCAACCCCAACTACCAGAAAGCAAGTCAGAGCCTTTCTGGGAGCAGCAGGATACTGCCGGATATGGATACCTAACTTTGCTCAGATTGCTAAACCACTATATGAAGCCACCAAGAGAGAAGAAAAGTCACCACTAGAATGGGGACTTGAGCAAGATGTAGCTTTCAAGACCCTGAAGGAAGAATTGATGTCGTCACCAGCACTCGGGTTGCCAGATGTCCACAAGCCTTTTCATCTATTCGTGCACGAGATGCACGGGAATGCTTTAGGCATGTTGACCCAGAAATTGTGACATTGGGAACGACCCGTAGCGTACCTATCAAAACAGTTGGATCCTGTGGCCAAAGGATGGCCACCATGTCTGAGAGCAGTTGCAGCTACAGCACTATTAGTAAGTGAAGCAGACAAACTCACTTTAGGACAGAATCTACACATCACAGTACCACATGCGGTACTAGCCCTTATGGAACAAAAAGCAAATCATTGGCTCACCAATTCTCGGATGTTGAAATACCAAAGCATGCTATGTGAAAATCCACAAATACAACTGGAAGTGAGCCATGCCTTGAACCCAGCTACCCTGATACCAATCAGCGAGGACCCCCAGAGCACGACTGTATAGAAGTCATGGATACTGTATTTTCAAGTCGACCTGATTTAACTGATGTGCCCTTAGAGAACCCTGACCAGACTTATTTTGTGGATGGAAGTAGTCTCATTATCGATGGACGACGTTGTGCAGTGTATGCAGTGGTAACCCAGGAGAAAGTCATTGAATCATCAGCCCTTGCTTCAGGCACATCAGCCCAGAAAGCAGAATTGATAGCACTCACCAGAGCACTAGTATTGGGTGCGGGACTCCTGCTGAATGTATACACGGACTCAAAATATGCCTTCACCACTCTGCATGCTCATGGAGCTCTCTACAAAGAACGAGGGCTCATTACCTCAGGAGGCAAATCAATCAAATATGGCCCAGAAATATTAATGTTACTAGACGCCGTATGGGCCCTGACACGTGTAGCTGTCATGCACTGTCGTGGACACCAAGCGGGGAAAGGAGAAATCGCCCAAGGAAACAGATTTGCTGATGCTTCAGCACGTAAAGCAGCCATGACAGGCCAAATTTCACCACAAGCCATGCCAAAACAAGCAGCATTGTTTCCAGTACCCCTTAATCTATGGACACCACGATATACCACCAAAGAATTGGACTACTATTGTAATAAGGAAGAGGGAGTACTGAAAGATGGATGGATTGAGCTGCCACCTCCTGAGGGCAGTCAGCCTCCCGGACGAATAGTGATCCCTGAATCATTAGGACCAGCCTTTGTCAAAGCTTTTCATCAAGCCACACATTATGGGAAGAGTGCTATGGAGAAAGCACTTAAACCACATTTTTGTATCGCTCTATTGGGAGCCCTGTCAGCCTCAGTAGCCCGCCAGTGTCTAATTTGTGCCAAGAATAATGCCAAACAGGGTCCCACGCCACCACCACGAGCTCAGTCAGGAGGTGTAACCCCCATGCACCACCTGCAAGTAGACTTTACTGAAATGCCAAGAGCCAATGGATAGTGTTATTTGTTAGTATTAGTTTGTACCTTCTCTGGGTGGGTGGAAGCTTTCCCCACCAGGACTGAAAAAGCCCGAGAAGTAACTAAAGTTTTGCTAAGAGAGATTATCCCCAGATTTGGAATTCCAGCAGTAATAGGGTCAGACAATGGACCCTCCTTTGTATCTCAAATTACCCAGCAGTTAGCGAGTGCCCTACAGATACAATGGAAGTTACACACTGCATACAGACCCCAAAGTTCAGGGAAAGTTGAGCGAATGAATAGAACTTTGAAATCTCAGATGTCCAAGCTATGTCAGGAGACCCACCTAAAGTGGCCCCAGGTTCTCCCGATAGCATTACTTAGAATACGCTCAGCTCCTGTAAAATCATCAGGATTTTCCCCTTTTGAAGTTGTGTATGGCAAACCCCCACCAATAGTGCAGGGTGTTAAAGGTAGTTTGCCACAGATTGGTTCAGAAATAACCAGACAAGAACTCCTAGCTCTTAGTTCTGTTCTGCAGACTCTTCACACGTGGATAGAGGACCAGTTGCCTACCAATTTGACGGAACCACTGCATCCCTACAAGCCTGGTACCTCGGTGTGGATCAAAGATTGGAAGAAGACACCGTTGGAACCTCATTGGAAGGGACCATACACCGTCATCTTGTCTACCCCAACTGCAGTAAAGGTAGCAGAAATCGATTCCTGGATTCATCACAGCAGAGTCAAGCCAGCAGCAGTTCCAGATCAGGACCAGTGGACAGCAGAGCCACATCCTGACGTCCCTTTGCGTCTTACCCTACGAAGGCAGCCAGCAGCCTAAACTCATCGGGGACGCTCATGAACTATAGTGTCCTACAGCAGCCAAGTCTTTCGAAGAGGATTGCTCTTTCTAACACAGCAAAGACACTTGTTTTCTTCATCGACTAACTGTGCCTTCATAAACTTCCATCAGGCCAACTACAATTGGTAAGTTGGCATCACAGTGGGACATTTGAGAATCTTCAATCAACATCGACACCCGTTGAATTGCTTCATTAGCAAACGGGTCAGCATCGCGCCAAGAAGAAGAAGACGTCGTGGTCAAGATTTTCCAGCGGAGATCCAGAAGAACTACAATCAACATGCATCTTTGTTTCTATCTTGCTTTGGCTGCTTGCCTGGGGAGTTTTGAACTGGTTCATGCTTTACCCCCATGTACTGCCTGCATTACTACTACCCAGACTGGAATGAAAGTAACTCAGACTTTGCTTTATCATTCTTACTATACCTGTACTGGTACAGTAAGTCGGTGTATTTATAACACCACTGAACTGAATGTTTGTACTAAGGGTAATATTAAAGTTTGTTTTAACCCACATCAGAACCCATCTTATTATACCCTAGAAATAAGATGGAATGATGCGGACGGAGCTTTACTTAATGCTACACCCCCACTTACTGATCCTACAAAGTATGCTGTTTTGTATTTTGATGCTTGTGATGCCATTAATAGAGATAGTCGCTCTAAATGTGCCAATTGGGAAAAAGCTTATGCCAATGATAAGTATATGTGTCCTGAAGGAACCACAGGATGGGGGGGCCTGTACAGGTAAACAAGTTTTAGCAAATGTATATAGCACAGCACCAGTTCAAGACTATTATTGCCCAAAGTGGGAATGCGTGTTCTATGCCACATGGAAAACTGGCATGATAGAAAATACTAGAGACAATCGAATGGCTGCCTTAACCAAGCCATATGTGAAGAATTCTAAGAATTGTAAGAAAGGTGCTTGTAATCCACTAGAGTTGTTCATAGCTAATCCCAGTGCATGGAAACAAGGGTATAAATTTGGATTACGCATTGCAGGTTCTGGATCAGATCCAGGAACCATTGTATATATTAGACTGAATACCCAAGCCCATCGATCATCAAAGTACCATATACATAACACTTTCTATGAAACCATGCATATAAACAAGTTTGATATCCCTCACCCTTCTCAGAATTTGTTCTTAGAGATGGGTGGAGCTGTGGTCTCCAGTCTCCATATCTCAGATTGTTATTTTTGTGGTGGAACCAAGATGGGTGATCAGTGGCCTTGGGAGGCCCAAGAATTGAATTACTCAGTAATTTACAATCAGACAGAGCTACACAAGACTACCAGTGAATGGGTATTAGCACACCCAATAGTTGGACGTCTGTTATGCTCGAACTGGACCCCAGTTTATCTCTAAGGTAGGACAGCTTGTCTGTCTTAGCCAGAAGTTTTATAATGACACCACAAAACAAACATCTTGGTGGTCAGGAGTTAATGAATCTGAGCCCACCAATCCATTAGCAAGATTTCCAGAGCTTGCCCCTTTATGGACTGACCTCAACCAACATCATGCCTGGCAAGCCCCACCTGGCCTATATTGGATTTGCGGAACCCGAGCAAATGCTCAACTCCCTATCCACTGGGGAGGGGCGTGTGTCTTAGGAACTATCCGACCCTCTTTCTTTTTATTGCCCACAGAACATGGAGAACAATTAGGCTACCCAGTTTATTCAAAGAGACAGAAGAGAGCAGCTTTACAGATAGGCAAGTGGGAGAAATGGGATGGTGAAGATTGGCCACCCGAGCGAATCATTGCCTATTATGGACCTGCCACTTGGGAGCAAGATGGCATGTGGGGATATCGCACCCCAATTTACATGTTGAATAGAATTATACGCTTGCAAGCAGTAGTTGAACTTATCACTAATGAAACTAGCCAAGCACTCACACTTCTAGCTAGACAGAGCACACAAATGCGCACAGCCATATATCAAAATCGCTTGGCACTAGATTACTTATTGGCTGCTGAAGGAGGAGTCTGTGGTAAACTGAATCTCACCAATTGTTGTTTAAAGATAGATGATAAGGGACAGGTTGTTGAAGAAATTGCTGAACACATGCGGAAGCAAACTTATGTGCCAGTACAGACCTGGCATAGTCTTAAGATACCCAATTGGTTTGCATCTCTCTTCTCTGGATTAGGAGGATTCACTACTTTTGATATGATAATCCTAATTTTTGTCGCCTTATTCTTCATGTTACCATGTATAATCCCATGCTGTATGCGTTCTATTAACAGTGTTATTGAGAACACAGTGGAGCGGAAAACCGCAACTAAGATTTTAGCCTTATGGCACCCTAATCCTGCTACATATGGTCGAAACCCGACCCCAGTGTAATTGAGTGATTTAACTCTCACACCTTATTAGTAATAGGGTGAGATTAATCAAAGGGGGGAATGTGGTAGGCGAAGGCCTATGATCCATGGTGTCTGAAATGAGCAGAGAGGCCTAAGTAGCTTGACCTGTAAATGAAGCCTGTGGAGAGGCCCAAAGGAATTACACATTCCCCTGAATGCTGCTACCATAGAATCGAAACTTAACTGAGCACAATTAAGTATAGCTAAGCAGAATCGAAACTTAGAAAATATAGAAAAACAACTTTAATTGGTATTGATAAGAGACTGAAGCTTCTATGGAATTAATTAACACTGCTGAAAGAAAGGTTACAGTGCCCTGCTTTCCCACATGTTCTAGTTAGCTAAGTGACCTTGGAGGAGGAAAGTATCAGAGTTGGAAGAACTGACCATTGTAATTGGGACTGTAAGGGGGGTAAGCAGGTGCTGAGTCCAGACCAAAGTCCTAATTGGATGACTACGTAATGTTACCGGGACCAATAGATGGGGTAGAAGGGGTTACCGGGACCAATGAAAAGTTTGCCTATACCTAGAATGGACAAGAAAAGTATAAAAGTTGTTGTTTTACTAACAGCCATTGCTCAGCCATTTTGAATTTGATTCTGCTTGAGATTTGTGCACAAATAAATGATTTGGACCTTCTGAACAGACTCCTGGTATTATTGGTTTGTCTGCGCTCTGCTGCTACAGTATGACAATGGATGTTATTCTGTTATACTGGCGGTTATTCTGTAAGACTGGACATTGGCATTGGATGTTTGTTGTCGTTGTCCTATATGTTATCAATAAACAGATTTGGAAAAAAAAAGATAAAGAATGGCGGTGAACTGCACATTCAATTTAGAAACAAAGGGGAGGAGGGAGATGGATCGATAGTTAGAAGAACAGGTAGGATCTAGTAAGGGTTTCTTGAGGAGAAGTGTAACCACACATGCTTGAAGACTGCATGGACAGTTGCAGTGGAGAGCGATAGGTTGAGAATATGAGAGATGGAAGGGACAACAGTGGAGGAGATGGGGCTTAGGAGATGGGTGGGGATCAGAAGAGGAGGCAATGAGTTTGGAGGAGGAAAGAAGGTGTGTGGTTTCCTCCTAAGAGATCATGGAAAAGGGAAAAGGGTAGCAAAAGTAGGGGGGAAAGTTAGGAGTGAAGAGGGGGAGGAGGGGAATTAGCTGACCTCTTGGGGAATTGGAGTGTGATTTTGTGGATTTTGTCATGGAAATAGTCAGCTAGGGTTTGGACAGAAAAGGAAGGAGGGGTCGGAGGCAGAGGCACCTTGAGGAGAGAGTAGAGAGTTGTAAAGAGACGGCAAGGGTCAGAGGCAAGGAAAAGAGTTAGTCAGATGGACATAATAGTCTTGTTTGGCGAGTGCTAAGCTGACTGGAAAAAGACAAGCATGAATTTTAAGTGTAGAAAGTCGGCAAGCGTGTGGGATTTGAGCCAAACACGCTCAGCTGAACGGGCACAGGAACATAGATAGCGGGTAGTGGAAGACAGCCAGGGCTGAGGTATAGTACACTTCACATGACATGGCATGGGCGGAGCACGAACATCCAGAGCAGAGGAGAGTGCAGCATTATAAGAATCTACTGCTTCAGCATTAAAGGAAGCTACTACAGAAAGACACAGACATATTTCCCACTGTACTGTGAGACACAGACCTGATTAAAAGGAATTTCCAATCACATTTTGACACGTCGCGTATACATGTGTCATCTTATAAACTCCAGAAGGAAGCTCACGTTATTTATTTTATTTAACTGTTTGTTTGTTTTTTATGTTGTGGTAATTTATTATAGTAGTTTTGCTCGCTATACCTAGCCTATTGTAATTCACTTGGATCTGGAGTACTCCACTTTTCACTTTTTTTTCTGAATGGAGAAAGATGAATAGTGGATTACCCAGGGATCTGTGCTGGCCTGCTGCTTTTTTTTTTATTTACATTTTTATGTAGAAAGCATAACAATTATTCATGAACATTTCAACTTTTTTCTCACACAATTTCCATACCACTGTGTACCCGCACTCATTATAACATTCCCTCATGTTATGTAATTCAGATTTTTTATTATGTCTTAATAACCCTCCCCCTCCCCAGATTCCATCTGCACACTCCTTCTAGTACACTTCAATTCTCTCAATTACTTAATAATTTACATAATTGCTGTCCACTTTATGTATTTCCCCAACACCCGTAAGAATTGTTGTGGTCTACCCCTTTTAAGTGCTGTTAATTTAATCATCAAGTAGATCTGTGCCAACAACCCTTTATATTCTGCCATTTGGGGTACTTATACTTGTTTCCATTTCCTGGCCATTAGAACTCTAAGGGCAACACAACCCAGGTCCACAAAAAATACCCTCTGCCTTATTCAAACTTTGGGGTTTCACCCCCAACAGAGCCATATCTGGTTGTGGGGCAATAGCTTTCCCCAAAATCTGTCCCAGTATACCAAACACCTCCGCCCACAACTTATTCACTTCCACACAATTCCACCAGACATGGAGGTACGTTCCTCTCCCCCCCCCCCCCCCCCCACATTCCCTCCAGCATTTCTCTTCCACATGATCATATATCTTATGTAATCGTACCGGCGTCAAATGCCATCTATACAATATTTTATAGTTATTCTCAATTCAAGTTGTAGCTAATATTCCTTCATATCTATTCAGATATATTCTGTCCCACATGGAGTCCTCCCACTGTATACCCAATTCTGCCTCACAAGCTTTTTGGTAGCTTTCCCTTCCCGTCTCCCTAGTCATCATATGGTAAAATCTTGCCAAGGCCTTCTTCTTTTGTCCCACCAGAAAAAACGTCTCCACCCCTGTCAGCTCTCCCTTGATTTACAGTATAGCACAGTTACTTACCTGTAACAGGTGATCTCTGGGAACAGCAGGAATTAGTCCTCACTTATGGGTACGTCGGAACCGACGGAGCCTGCGCGGGAAAGCTCCCCAGCTTCCCAGAAAGGAAGCTTTTGGGGCCTCCCACTGCACATGCGCGCTGTCTTCCCGCCTTCCTGACCAGCTCTCCTCAGTTCGAGTTTATAGCTGAGACAATAGAGAGAGGAAAGGAAGATAGATAGAAGATACAACTCCTAGGGGAGGTGGGTGGGTTGTGAGGACTAATTCCTGCTGTTCCCAGAGATCACCTGTTACAGGTAAGTAACTGTGCTATCTCCAGGAACAAGCAGGAATAAGTCCTCACTTATGGGGTCTCCCTAGCTAAGATGCCTGGGAGATCCCCTTCCAAGGGTTCGCCATCTTCGTATGGATCTCAGGCATCCATCCTGGGAAGGTGGGCGGGAGTTGTTCAAGTATGGAACAGGTGTTTGAGGACAGCCTGACCAAACAAGGCATCCCGGCGGGAGTCCTTGTCCAAACAGTAATGGGCTGTGAAGGTATGAACCGAGGCCCATGTGGCGGCTCGACAGGTCTGATCTATGGATACAGAGTGAAGATGAGCCATAGAAGTGGCCATGGCTCTCACATTGTGAGCTGTGACATGGCCTTCCAGAGAAATATTTTTACTCTGGTAAGCAAAGGAAATACACTGAGCAATCCAGTTGGAAAGTGTATGTTTGGAGACTGAAAGTCCCAAATGAGAAGGATCAAAAGCCACGAAAAGCTGGGAAGACTTTCAATGTGGCTGAGTCCTGTTGAGGTAAAAGGCAAGAGCTCTTTTATAATCTAGAGTATGAAGGTTCCTCTCTGCACTGGATGCATGAGGAGCTGGAAAAAAGACAGGTAGATATACCTCTTGATTAAGATGAAAAGGCGAGACCACTTTGGGCATAAAGTGGGGATTCGTCCTAAGGACCACCTTATCATGATGAAACCTGGTATAAGGTGGATGAGCCACTAAGGCCTGTAGTTCACTGATGCGGCGAGCCGAAGTGACTGCAATAAGGAAAATGACCTTCCAGGAAAGAAATTTCAAGGAGGTAGAAACCAACGGTTCAAAAGGTGGCTTCATAAGCTGACCTAGAACTAGGTTCAAATCCCATGCTACCGGAGGAGGCCGGATGGGAGGTTTAGTTAGAGTCAGGCCTCTCATGAACCTTGAAATAAGAGGATGAGAGGAGACAGGTTGTCCATTTATAGGTTGTAAAGATGCTGCAATAGCACTCAAATGGACTCTTACTGAATTCGTCTTAAGGCCTGCATTGGAGAGATGCAGGAGATAGTCTAATAGGGAATTCAAAGGAAGTGCTAGAGGGTCAAGACCCTGTTGAGCACACCAAATGGAAAAGCGTTTCCATTTGAAAGCATAGGAACGCCTCGTGGAGGGTTTCCTAGAGGCATGAAGGATATCTTTCACTGGTTGAGAAGGATTGAAGTCATGAAGGCTCAGGCCTTCAGTAACCAAGCTCTGAGGTGTAGGGACTTGGGGTTTGGGTGCCACAAAGTCCCCTCCTCCTGAGAGAGGAGGTCTGGCGCAGCTCCCAGGTCCAGGGAGGGTCCCTGGGAGAGATGCAGAAGGAGAGGGAACCACACTTGGCGTGGCCAGCGTGGAGCTATGAGGATCATCGATCCGTGATCCCTCTGGAGTTTGAACAGAGTCTTGGGAATCAAAGGAATGGGTGGAAAGGCATATAGGAATTCCTGACCCCAATGTAGGAGAAAGGCGTCGTTGGCCTGAGCTCCCTGACACGGAGTCCTGGAACAGAACCGGGGAAGTTTGGCATTCCACGGACTTGCAAAGAGGTCTATGTCCGGGGTTCCCCATTCCTGAAAGATTCTGCGTATCTGGTCCATATGCAAGGACCATTCGTGTGGAAGCAGAACTCGACTGAGTCTGTCTGCCCGAGAGTTTTGAACCCCTGGAAGATACACTGCCAGAAGATGAATTTGATGCTCTCTGGCGAAGGCCCATAATCTGAGAGCTTCGTTGCAAAGCGACAGAGAGCCTGTCCCTCCTTGTTTGTTTATGTAGAACATGGCCACCTGATTGTCTGTATGGACTAGGACGGTCAGGTTGACAAGGAGGGTATGGAAGACTTTGAGGGCAAAGAAGATTGCTCGCAGTTCCAGGAGGTTGATGTGAAGGGTGGTCTCTTGTGGAGACCAAGCACCCTGAGTGGAGAGGTGTTGAAGATGGGCTCCCCACCCTGTTTGGGAGGCATCCGTTGTGAGGGTTGCTTGGGGCAACAAAGGTTGGAAGGGGGTCCCCAACAACAGATTCTTGGTGGACATCCACCATTGGAGGGACCAAAACAGACGCTTTGAGGTGAGTATTTGGTCGGAGAGCGCTCCTGATGCTTGAATCCACTAGGTGGCCAAGGTCCATTGGGCTGCTCTCATATGAAGACGAGCGTAGGGCACCACGTGTACCGTGGAGGCCATGTGGCCCAGAAGTCGCAGCATTTCTCTGGCTGTCAAGTGACTGCTGGACTGAGCTTGGGAGGCCAAGCACACCAGACGTTGGCCCCGGACTTGAGGTAGGTAGGCCCTTGCAGTGGTGGTGTCCAACTGGGCCCCTATGAACTCCAGAGACTGAGTAGGGATGAGTTGAGACTTGGGAAGGTTTACCACCAGTCCCAGATACTGCAGAATGTGCCTTGTGCGGTCCAGGGAAATCTGGGCCTCTGACTGAGATGGAGCTCGGATGAGCTAGTCGTCCAGATATGGGAAGACAAAAATTCCCAGACCTCTTAGAAATGCGGCAACAACTGCCATGCATTTGGTGAACACTCTTGGAGCAGAGGCTAGACCGAAGGGAAGTACTCTGTACTGGAAATGTTTTCCCTGAAACAGAAATCTTAGATATTTTCTGTGGGATGGGTGGATGAGTACATGTGTGTACGCATCCTTGAGATCTAGAGAACAAAGCCAATCCTGACTCTGAAGGTATGGAAGGAGAATGCCTAGAGAAAGCATTTTGAATTTCTCCTTGTACAGAAATTTGTTCAATTCTCTCAGATCTAGGATAGGTCTGAATCCCCATGTCTTCTTTGTTATGAGAAAATAAGGGGAGTAGAATCCTGTCCCTTGTTGAAGAAGAGGAACCTCTTCTATTGCCCCTTGGGCAAGGAGAGAAGAGACTTCCTGATCCAACAGGTCCAGGAGAGATGGGGGAGAATTGAAGTGCTTCACCATGGTATATGGAGGAAGGTTGGGAAAATGAAGTTTGTAGCCCTCTCTGATGATAGAGAGGGTCCATTGCTCTGATGTAATTTGCTCCCATCTGGGAGCAAAATGAGCTAACCTTCCGGGAATGGTGAGGGGCTCTGGTTGTTCTAGAGCCAGAAAGGTTAAGTTCTCTAGGGGCAAGTCAAAACCCCTGAGGGGGTTGAGCCTGCTGAGGAGTGGTAGACACTGCAGGCTTTGATCTTGCTTGTTTAGGCTGCTGACGTTTAGCAGCAAAGCGAGGCTGAGAAGATTGTTGGCCAGTATTTGTGGAAAATCTGGCCTTCTTGTAGTAAGGCTTCTTGAAAGACTTTTTCTTGGCAGGAGTAGAGGTAGACTTAGAAAGTCTATCTAAGGTGGCATTTTCTGCGTCCATT
Organism: Ichthyophis bannanicus; assembly: GCA_033557465.1. Lineage (NCBI taxonomy): Eukaryota > Metazoa > Chordata > Amphibia > Gymnophiona > Ichthyophiidae > Ichthyophis > Ichthyophis bannanicus. The sequence goes on along the minus strand of CM066034.1, from coordinate 427,781,930 downwards.
TGAGTGGCTTTAATTTGCCAGTCTTTACCAAATAAGTTCTCACCTGTACAGGGCAGATTCCATAAACCATCCAGGACCCAGGGTTCTAGGTCAGAGGCCTGGAGCCAAGCAAGTCGTCGGGCTGCAATGGCAATGCCCGAAGCTCTACCGGCACCTTCAAAGGAATCAAAGGCTGCTCTGTTGGAGAACTTAGAAACATCTAGAAGCTGTTTCACTATAGAAAGGAACTCCTCCTTTTTATCCTCAGGGATAAAGGGGGCAAAAAGCCGTACCTTTAGGGCAAGCTCTCTGAGAAACATGCCCATATACAGACTGTATGAATTAATCCTGGCTATAAGCATAATAGCCTGGAAGATTTTCCTACCAAAAGAGTCTAGGGTCTTACATTCTCGCCCTGGAGGGGTAGAAGAGTGCCTTTTGGTATTCTTAATCTTTTTCAGCGCAGACTTCACCACAATGGAATGGTGAGGCAGCTGAGTCTTTTGAAAACCAGGAGGAGGAGGGACCCGGTACATGGTGTCCAACCTACGAGAATAAGGAGACAACGTTAGAGGAGCCTCCCATAAGTCCATCAAGTGTTCTTGAAGGATTTCATGGATAGGCAGGGTGACTGCCTCTTTAGGAACCTTAGGGTATCCTAAAATATCCAGTTTCTTTGATCTAGGTTCCTTTTCAGAGGATGTGGTAATAGAAAGTCCTTTAGCTAGTTCTATAATGAAGTCTTGAAAGGACAAATCCTCTGGTGGAGACATTCTCCTCTTTGGGGAAGAAGGGTCTTCAGGAAGAACTAGAGACAGCTCATCAGAGTCTTCAGAGGAGTCAAAATCCTCAGAAGAATCAGAGTATCCTCTATTTGCTTCCAACGCACGATACGCATACCGTTCGGTATCGACATCGGGCGTGCCAGGTATGGGATCGGTATCGGGTGAAAACCCGGATCCGGCATGCGGAACCGATCTGCGTTTGGAAGACGATGGTCTCGGTTCCGATATGGGAAACGATACCGGAACCGGACCCGGAACCGCTGGATGCGGTACCGAGGGCGTCGCAGCTTTAATGAAAGCCAGCATGGCCTGCTGCATGGTCTGAACAGTATAGCTCATAGACGCCACTGCTGCCTGGATGTCGGTACCGGTATGGGCCGGTACCCCAGAGCAGTCTAACAGGTGATCGGTCGAGGCCGTGCCATCGATGTCAACCTGTAACCCCATAGATGGTGCTTTGGAAGCCAGAGCTTCCCGCCGGGGTTGTTTGGCTGGGGCATGGTCCTCAGATTCAAAATTGAGAGCCTCTCGATGCTTTGAAGGAGATTTGCTCTTTGAGGACCTGCCCGAAGAAGGTTTGGTTACCTGAGATCCATCCGGAGAGGAAGACCTGGATGACTGTGATGCTGGATTATCTGAAGCAAACAGCACATGGAATTTGTTGGCCCGGTTCTGCAAACCACGTTTAGACATCTGGGAGCAGGATGGGCAGTCCGGAATGGAGTGGTCAGGTCCAAACATTTAAGACACCATTCATGGGTGTCTGTGACAGAAATAACAGCACTACACTTGGTACACTTCTTAAAACCAGGAGCTGGTTTCTCCATGAGGAGAATTTGTGTAGGCCTGAGGCCTAACCGAAGTCACCAAGTTGTGCAAAGATAAAGATTTTTTTTTTTTTTTTTTTAAAGAAAAGGAAAGAGACCGGCGGTACCGGTTTCGGTATGGGGAAGGCAGGTTCGCGGTCTAAAGAAACAAACTAAAACAATAATTTCTTCAGCGGTGACAGGAACACGACCTGCTGGCTCCGCGGAAAAAGAGAAACTGAGGAGAGCTGGTCAGGAAGGCGGGAAGGCAGCGCGCATGTGCAGTGGGAGGCCCCAAAAGCTTCCTTTCTGGGAAGCTGGGGAGCTTTCCCGCGCAGGCTCCGTCGGTTCCGACGTACCCATAAGTGAGGACTTATTCCTGCTTGTTCCTGGAGATAATCCTATGTTGAATGTAGTGGCTTATCTGCAAATAGCTATATACATCTTTCTCATCCAACTTATACAATTTCGCCAGTGCATCAAACTCTTATTGTCTTACCCTCTAACATTTGACCTACCCTTCGTAGCCCATTCTTTTCCCATTTTTCAAAGATGGTCTTCCCATTGCAGGCGGAAAATCCAGATTTCCCCTAATTGGTACTGACCTTGAAATTCCATTTCCCCCCAGCCATATACACTTCAATTTATTCCATATTCGTACGGAGCCTTGTACATAGGGATTATTACCTGGGTATCCTTTTTTTGCATTTTTTGGTAGCCACACATAATCTCTTACCGTCCCTTCTTCTAAATCCTCTGATTCCATCTGTACCCATTCTTTCTGTTCCTCCGCTCCCCATTCCACAATAGTGCTCAGTTGTGCTGCCTCCCAATATTTTAGTAAATTTGGAACAGCCATGCCCCCTTGTTCTCTCAGCTTTATCAATATCCTCCCTGTTACTCTATTTTTCTTCCCCCCTCCAATAAACTGCATAATAATCCTCTGTAGTTTCCCAATATAGTCCTTTGAGACCCTTATAGGAAGGTTCATAAAAAGATATAACCATTTAGGTAATGCCATCATTTTTATAGCAAAGATCCTCCCCATCCATGACAGTGTTTTACATTTCCACTCCTCTAGTTCTCTCCTTATTTTTTTTCCACCCGAACATAATTTTCTTTAAACAGGGTCAGATTCCCTAGATGTTAAGTATATTCCAAGATATCTAATACCATGTTTTGCCCATCTGAAGGGGAATTCAGCTTTTATCTTTACCTGCAGGTCATCCCCTGCCGAGATATTCAATATTTCCGATTTTGTGGCATTAATTTTAAAACCCGAGTAGTCTCCAAACTCCCTTAGCAGCTTATTTAGCACTACTAGAGACTCCTATGGCTTTGTCAATATAAATAGCAGGTCATCTGCAAAGAGAGATATTTTGCTTTCCAGATTTTTCCATTTTACCCCATGGATTCCCCTACATTCCCTCACCTTCTGAGCTAAAGGTTCCATTGAGAGCACAAATAGCATCGGGGACAGAGGGCACCCCTGCCTTGTTCCTCTTAACAATGCAAACAGCCTTGTATAACATAGAAACATAGAAATATGATGACAGAAAAAGACCAAATGGCCTATCTAGTCTGTCCTTCCATATCGTATAGTCACCATTAACCCGAATTCTTGCCATTGGTTGCGCATAAATAGCTTTAATCCACTTCAAATAATTCCCCTCAAACCCCATTCGTTCTAAGACTTTAAATAAAAATGGCCAAGAGACTCGATCGAATGCTTTTTCAGCATCGATTGTCAATAGAATCATTTGCTCTCCCCCCTTTCTCTCCCTCCATATAGCATTTAACACTTTCCCATATTGTCTACTGTATAGAAACATAGAAACATGATGACAGAAAAAGACCACATGGCCTATCTAGTCTGTCCTTCCATATCAACAACTACAACCGTCCCCTTTTTATCTTTAGACATCCTTTGTGTTGGTCCCATGCTTTTTTGAATTCAGTTACTGTCCTCATCTCTACCACCTCCACTGGGAGATTATTCCATGGATCCACTACTCTTTCCGTAAAGAAATATTTCCGCATATCACTCCTGAATCTATCTCCCTTCACCCTCATCC